>OY728127.1:15251110-17876666 GCA_963277665.1 Viscum album
CACATGTTTGGAATGTGACCAACAAGATATATCGAATGATATATGGGGGATAAATAATGATATCCACATTCTTGTTATATAACCTTTAAAGTAATAAATTTCTTTATACTATGAGCTTGGACCGAAGTATTTTCGATAAACCTAAATATTGGAATGAATTATGTTAGACATAAGATATTATTGTTTAAGGCTAGAACATATTTCAATATTATTGAAGGAATGTTATAATAATGTAATATTATAAAAAGGGACAACCTGAAGGACGTGCGATAACCAATCGCGTTGGACAAGGCTATGGGAATCGAACCCACAACTGAAGTGCGACATGCCTTTATCACCTACCACTAGCCTACAGGAAGACCCTATTTAGTGTAAATTAGTTTTAATTAATTAAGTGGTTTGATATATGAAGTATAAGTCCATTTTAGGAACCAAATATGTTTAATCTCACTATATATGGACATATGTATATTGGATAACTTTTTCAATCCTTTTGTTTCAAACAGAAGGAATGACTCATCATTCTATCACATGAACTGCTAACACTTCACGAATGACAAATTCAACTTCATTTCTTTAGGAGATGAAGTGAAAATTGTTCAAGGCAAAAAAATGGTGGAATTGTACCGTAATCAAGTAAGTATTTATTTTGATTTGAAAAATCTTCATTATTAGGTAAATGACCATGAAAACCAAAAAAAATTTGTCCTAGTTCCCTCATATCTCATGAATCAGATGGTACCTTAAATCATCACAAATTTATGGCTTTGTGATTGCTGGATTTATCATAGCCATGTTCTCTTCCATTGTCCATCAGAACATGATGGTTATATTTTTCTTCCATATCCATATTTTCACCTATGATCTCTTATATGGAAACCAAATGATGAGTTAACTTGGGTAATAGTTACGTTTCATACTTTAGTTTTTTAAAAGTAAGTTTTAGTATTCCTTTTTATGATGTTGGTTTCTATGAATCATAAATGATTTATAACCCTGATGAATTTAGAGGGCAAAATTCATTTTAAGGGGGTAGAATATAACAAACTGAGATTTTATAAGATATATTATTTTTAATTTCTTTCATATCTTATGTTGTACTCTACACCACGATTATCTTGCGCTATACGCAACACCGTATTAGCTTGCAGTATACGCAACACTAATCTTGGATCATGTAACACACAATTTCATGTTTATTTTATAGTAGTTATTCTCTGAAACATTGAGTATATATATATATATATTCAATGTATAAATTAAATATGTTTGGATTATTTTATACCCAACAACAAAGGAGTCATGCACTACACACAACCATGACTTGGCTTGCATTACACACAATCGCGACCTTCCTCGATAGCGTGTGTTGTATGCAATACCGGGTTTTACTAAACAACAATATATTAATATAATAATATTATGAACCATCCGTTCTGAATAGTATTAAATAAATTTTGAATTTTATAACATTATTCTTCATCTTACACATTTTCTAGAACATGGTATAAGAACAAAATAATTTTTTCGGGTAAAATAAGTATTTTTTAAAAAATGTAGTTTTACAAACTTTTGATTGCGCACCCACTTTAAATATTGTTTTAACAAGTTTATAAGTTCAATTTTACAAAATAAAATTCTTCTTTGGAATCAGGATATTAAAATTTACTTTGGATAAATTTTTCATACTGTTCTATTAAGCTTCATATTTTAATGAATAGTAAAAACATGATATATTTTAATTAAAAACTTTTTTCATCGTAATAATTTATGTGGTTCAATTATAATATTGAATGGTTTTAAAGTATAAATAGAATATATTTTTACCATTTAATATAATTTATGTCATTAGCATTTATTTTACATTGAATTCGTAGGTTAAATCAATTCAATCTTTTGCAATGTTTTAAACAAAAACCTATTTTCTTTTGACAACGGGAATACTTTTATTTTAATTTCTACAACTTCTGTGTATTGAATTTGGAAAAATGGATTCCATATTTGGAATCAGTGGGTCCAAATTATATTAATAGACTACTTTTTATTTTTTGGCATTATGAATAGTAACTATAGTAAATTTTATTTACCCTAGTAAAAGGTAAATCAAATAATTAAGGGTAAATATAATATTATAAAATTACCCTACCACTTGTATTAATACAATTTGATGATTATATTTCGTCCTAAGTCATATTTGGGTCGAAATGGAATCCATTAGAACCCACTTGGAGGTGATTAAAACCTTTAGTTTATTTTATTTAAAGGAATGTGAAATATGTCTCACTCAAACATTAATAATTGAAGTATTTCTAATATAAGGTTATATAGAATATAAATTCGGTTATAAATACTCATTTGAATGAAAAAATGTTTTTCTTTATCATGGTAATTTATATGTAATTTTTAAGAGTTATTTAATTACCTTATTAGTTTATAAATTAACGATGCATAAATTATTTATTTAGTAAAAAAATCAATAATATTGTTTTTATTGAAATAGTAATACATATTAAAGTGCTCACAAACCTGACCAAAACTTATTGGAAGTGTATATATACACCATAAGCATTAAATGACCAAATATATGACCGTTTAGAGTCTTATAAAAGTTATTATGACACTTATATTATTTTATTTTATATGTTGTCAAAGTTGTCACCTTTATAATTTAATAAATATAACATTTTAAAATTTGGGTGTTTTAGAAGATAAATCTGACTAAATGTATTATTATGAAAGATATAAGATTTATCTTCATCTAAGTATTTTATTTTTAATTTTTATGCAACAAATATGTATATTTAATAATTATACCAAAATTTTGTATAATTATTTTATTTTAAACATTATCAACTTGATTTATCCTCTATGTGGAATTTATCACAAATAAAATTTAATAGATTAAATAAGGATAAATAAAGTTTATAATGTTTAAAATATATTCCCTAAAACTCTATATTTTATTGTTTGATGAGATTACAACCCTATCTCATCTAATCTTCGAATATGTGTTATTTTTTTGGTTTTTAAGTGGGGTTAGATTTATTATAAATTAATATTTTTTATATTTCTTAAGGTGCCCCTCTCCTCCTTAATAAAAAGGGAACCCCTTCCCACTTCTCTTTACACCCTTTTGAGCCTTTAATCTCGGCCAAAACCTGCCCATTTCCCTTATCAACCATCTTAGAAACATAATAGAGGTCCTGGTCTTCTTCAAAGACAAATTTTAGTGCCCTAAGAGGAGATTTCAAAGAGGCGTGTCAAAGAAGAGGTAATATCTATTTCCGATTCTTTCAAGTTTCTTTCTTCTTATAATTCCTCTTCATTAGTTGCTTCATTATAAAGTAATAACATAAGTATTACTTATATAATGATATTTTATTATAAATATGAAACAACCATATTTCACCTTCTATCCATCCTACGGAAAACGAAATCACCACGTGTGTGTACGTACGGAATACCACCACCACGTCGTGGTGTAATCTGTTTTTCCACAACCACCTAACTTGGATGGGTATAATGGTGTAAATAATAACTACATATGATTATTATAACATGATACTGATTCTAATATATTATATCAATCACTCCAATTCCATTCAATAAATATGGGAACGATATCATCGCTCGTGCGTACGTACGGATTACCGTCTCCACGATGTGATGAGATTCATTCTCCATGTTAAACTTTCATGAATGATTATAAAGTATATATAATGAATAATAATGAAATATATGACATAATAATGATAGTTTATTTATGTATATATATGTGTATATCATTTACTTAATTCCATTCAATTCAATAATGAAACGAAAACAATGTTCATGCGTACGTACAGCCTACCGTCTCCATGAATGGTGTATTTAATTTAATTTATCAATCTATCATATATATATATATATGTATATGAATAATATATATTATATATAAATCATTTTTTACATTTTGAAAATAATTAAATCAGGATATAAGTAATAATATCAAGAGAAACAAGTTGAAACACGTACAATAAATGAAACGATTTTACCCAAATCGCTGCTTTTACATCGAATGTAAAAAATAATGTTTAATATAAAGTCATCAATAAACTATATATGATATAATAACAATGAATATGACTCTATAATAATTAAATGACATTATTTAAATCATTATACAGGATGTTTAGAAACATACGATGCATATCAAACATAAGGTATTGGATAATTATTCCAATCTCATTCTTACCCGAGATTGTTTATTCATAAGTACTTACTAGGGTTATATTTATCATCCATGTCCTAGTTTTATATACAAGTTTTCATGTATTTTAAAGTCATTTTTACAGATTTTTGACTTTTACTTCGTGGTATGTAAGGAATATTTCTTTTGTTTACGTTACGAGGTACTTTTTGACTTTTCCGGAAAAAGTACGAGAAGAATGTTATTTTTATTTTATACAGCGTGAATGGATATTTACAGTTTTATAAAGACATATTTTCATGAAGCTTACTCCAAAGTATTTCATGACTATTATCAACAAAATATGTTTCTTTTAAAAATTGCATGACGTTTTGTGAAAAGAAATTTATTTTGAAGAGGAATGGATATTTTCCTCAAGAATTAATTTCAAATGTTTTATCAAAACCATTTTCCATCTAAGAGGACATTATTTCATATGTGTATGTTTAAAGTATAATGTCTCTAGGATTTACATTGTTTCAATTTTCTTATGATGAAATATCCATTTGTTTTATATGGATTATGTGATGATGAGATGATGTTTACGAAACCCATTTTATTCTTTGGGTTGTGATTAATGTTTCAAGTTTATTTTGTTTCACAAGTAAGAATGATTTCATTATGAGATGGGTGGGACCTATATCTACCTCAAATTAATTGGGTAAAGATATATATCTCATGAGATATACATGGCTGGAATGGTAAGTTAATTTGGTTCAGTGTTACTGGACTGGAACGAGGAGTGAACTCGATTCAGAATGGGACTTTGTCCACTATGATGGTATTGGCAGCAATGCCTTGGCTACTATGGAAATAATAACTTGTGATTAATGGATTAAACAATTACATGTTTTATTACCATGATATTTTATCATGACTATTGTTCCTTTATGATCTATTCCTTGTGTACTTCCAAGATTTATGTCGTTGCTTGTGATTTTAATGATTATATTTTATGTTTAAGTTTTTGCATTCAAATGTTTATGGATTGTTTTATGTTCTCTATGATTACCCTTACTGAGAATTTGATCTCACCATTTTTGTGTTTTCATTTCCCCAGGATTTAAAGATATGTTTTAGGTAAGAAAAAAAGGGGAAAATCTTTATGGGAGATGTTTAGGATCTTTCACCACGATTAAAAGATTATTTTCCGTGTTTCCAAAGACACTAAACTATTACGGTCCTTATGTGTCTATTTTCATTATGTATTAATTATTCCACAAAAGTAACGTAATGTCCATGTATGTCATGCTTTGGGTCTCTACAGTCACTGCCTCTAACACCCACCTCACACGGTTTGGCCGCACAGTTTAGACAAACCGTGCACAGCCCGTGTGAAAGCTATGGGCCTTTGGTCTTCCTTAAAAGTTCACCCAAACGCACCCCCAAGTCACCTTAACCTCCCATAACAACTCTAACACCATATTTTTACAATTTAATGGACCGGAGAGGTCCTTTCCATTACAATTCTAAACTATAAATCTTGTTTATGATCAAAATAATTGGTACCGAAGTTAGTGTTTCCAAATTCAATAATTTATCGAAATGGCCAATTATTTTATTAGAATTGTGATGAAATTTTATGACATTTTTTTATATACCATTGATATAAAATTTTCTATTTATAAATATTTTTTAAGTCTATTAAATTGCAATATGTTGAAGAAATAATTTATAGGTTTCACATGATATATATACATTTATTCAATATTCAAATAACGAATTATTTATACCATGGAGATATGAATACATCATTATCCATCGTTAAATAAGAGATGATTTTGAATCATAAATAGGATATTGTTGACTAGATATTACATTCAGTTATGTGTGTGATGTTAACACGAAAAGATTATTTGAATATAAAATCTATTAAAGACACTACTATGTTGATGATTATATATTCAATCATGTGTGAGAAAATGAAAGTAATGAATAAGATTTTTATGACATGGAGTGTGATTAGTCATAAAATAACGGATCTAATTTTAGTACCCCAATTTTTAGTATATAATCGTTAATTGTTGGTTTGCGTGGTTATTAAGTGTAAGGGTGAAGGATCAAAGACATTAGTAATCTTTCAAGAAATTTTTTTTGATTTAAAATATGTGAGAATGGTCTGCCCACAATTTTTCTAAACCATATGGAAACCCTAGTTGATAACATTCACATAAGAAGTTATGGTACTGTAGCTTCATCAAGTTGTGTGCACTGTTAGGGAGACTATGTGACGAGGCCATGTGAAGTACCCCTTAATGCAGTAATAAAAAAACAGTTAGCGCACGGTTTTCCAAACTGTGCAGACTAACCATGTGTGGATTAAAACACACCCTTAAAAAGTGGATCTAGGTCAGATTTTCCATTAATCCACTCATTTTGACTCCTAATAATCCCTAACCATGTATTTGGATTCTCTTAAGGCCATGTAATGTTCTACCATCAACTCAAAGGTGATATAAAGGATTCCCTTCGTGATTCGAAGTTTGATTCTTGAGGTATGCGATCGTTCTTCGTTGTTTTAATCAGTTTCATTGATCTAGTTAGATCTACTTCTCCTATACTCTAAGTTTCTTATATTTACATCTTTTAAGGGTAGATATTAGATATTTAATGCCAAATATGTTGAATTTTTGTCTTGATCATTATAGAAGATGATATCAAAATCGGTTTCATGGGGAATCGACCTTGTTTCTTGTGTGTACTTCATCCCTTATCAGTTTTCATCTAAACCTTCGAGGTAGTTGTATTTACTCTCAGATACTCTTGATAAAACTATTTCTCATGATTTAAAATTGATTTCCTTTTGATTAATTGATCATGAATTAGATGTTTATGAATTGTTGGAAACCTTCTTTTGTGATGGTTTGATAAATTGTGGAAACATGGAAAATTAGGTGTTTTGAATAAATAGATTTTGTTCTTGGTTTTATAATATGGATTTTAAAATTGGTTTTTTGGGAATTTTGACACATGTATTTTATTAAATGTTTTTAATAATAGGGGATGTTTTATTTAACTAAATGGATGTTTTGAAATCGTTTTGTTCATTGGTTTTTAATAAAAGTGCAATTTTTTTTAACTTGATTGAAGTGGTATATTTGAATGGGTTTGGAATATATATGTTGTGTTAGTTCATGTTAGATGTGCCCCTGAATATGGAACATGTACCATTTGGGTACAAGGTATGTAACCTTGGATTGGGGTGTTTGTCCTTGGGATACAAGGTCATTGGCCAAGAGGCTACTCATGACAATAGAACTGTCAAACAAAGCATGCATGGGTGTGTGTGTTGTGATCCATGCATTGGGTATACCAAAAGAATATTGTGTAATTGTTTTAAATCATATATTAGTTAATTTTATAGAAAAATAACATTATTGAAAAAAAAACCAATATATCGAGTTTTCATTTGGGAACAAATGGTTTTGGAAACATATTTACGTTGTGTTGTAAAATATTTTGCAATATTGTTTTACATAAATGGTTTGATATAGATGTTGATATATTTTCTATACTATTTGTGTGAGTAGGGAAGTCATTCAGTAAAACTACTGAGTTTTATACTCACCCCCACTTTGGCACTTGGTGATTTTGAAGATGCTATCTTCCAGGACTGGGGAAAAGGAAACGTTTCAAATGTTTTTATCACCACTTCATGATGCTTGGGATGTTTGGTTATCATGGGGCATGAGGCCTGTAGAGAATGTAGTATTGTGGTCTTCTTGGATCCATTATTTGGATTCCACTATTTAATTTAATATTTTTTGGTCTTCCGATGTTACGTATTTTGGAGTGGTTTTGTTATTAATAAAGTATTTGAGATGTCTTGATTTTAATCATGCATCCTATAGTGTCTTTTTTGGTTATGGGGTTCTGAGTAAATAGTTTTAAAATTATAGGATAAATCAACCCCCACTTTTATTGACACCATTTGGTATTTATTTCCATCCTTTGGCATCATGGGGATGTCACAAAAAGTGAAGTAATGAATTGTTGTTCTCTCAAGTCAATGAGAATTAGTGGGTCATTGCAAATTATATGAGCTTGTTTGGTCCTTACCAATAATGTAGTTTTTAGTTTCATGGTCTTAGATTTGATTTTATTCCTATCTATTACTTGGTTTTTGATCTCATAAATGAGTAGGATTGATATTACTAGAAACGTATAGCATAAAAGGACATAGAAAACCTTTTTATACTGAACATCATGTTAGCATGGTGTTGGGTACATAATTGATTTTGGAAACACTTACAAGATATTAAAATCTCATTATCATGGGTTTAGCCCATGAGATAAGCAAGAAATTCATTGTAGAGGAATTAAATCCCACTAGGATAGCATACCTCATTTTGAGTAATTATTTATGATTGTTTGCAACGTGTAAATTTCAAAAAAAATCCGAATTTGCGTTCAAATGTAAATTATTGAAAAAATAAAAATAGATGTATTACGGAAAAGGTTTTATTTTCCAAAGTGAAATGGGTATTTTTAAAAAATAATTGAATGTGATAAAATGTTGTTTTTGGAAGAAATTCTAGGATAGTTTATGTTATAAAATTTGAAATTCTATGTTATCTGTTTATAGGGAGTGAGACATACCGAGATTCTTGTTTGTTTAGAAAATGGAACCTAATAGGCATCACAGAAACCAAAAAAAAATAAGTTACAGAGAATGTGGTTTCACCTGAGCCATAGGTGATCCAAGATCTAGTTTAGACTATAGTCTAAGCATCTCAAGTTGTGGATAAAGGGAGCCAGAGAGATGATTCAAGAAATTTAGATCATTCCATTCAGTTCACGAAGTAGAATACACCCATTTTTAGGGATAATTATGAACCTGAAATGAAATATGTGTGGGTGAGAAAAATGAATGCAATATTCAATTTCATCGGCACAGCAGTAGAGTCCAATGTTAATCTATCCATGTATATTCTCTAGGATGTTTCACGCTAGTGGTGGAAACTAGTGCTTCATGCTAAAGGAAATTAAGACCTTACTTGTGAGTATTTTGGTGAATTGTTTAACATAATGTTCTATCCTAACATGTTAATGATCTAGAGGAAGATGTATTTCTTCACCCTAATGAAATTAAATCTCTCTATCACTGAATATGACACCAAATATATGAATTTAGTGCACATTTCACCAGAGTTTGAGGCTACTATTTTTATAAAGGTACACATCATTGAATTAGGGCTAAGGTAATATATTCAATCAAAGATTATAGTCCTTTGTATTATATATTATAAGAAGACAATAAATATTAAAATAGTGTTTGATTGGGAAATATTAGGTTCTGTGGGAAAAGGAAGTATGGTGATACCTTTAGGAAATGACGGAAACTCCAATGCTGGTAGAAATCAGTAGAGAGACACTTATCTCCATATAGGAAATGGGAATCAAAATAAAACGGTTGTATTAGTGAACCATCCTCCATGACCCAATAGAAATCATGATGTTTTCAATGTGGCTCATTTGATGAAAGAAAGTGATAGTGTTCGGAAAGACCTAGAGAATTCCATAATGCCAAGAAGATTCAGAATCATCACTGCTATTGGCACAATGCTCCAAGGCTAGGTTCGCTAGAAACTTATCATGTGTGGCAATCATTATATGCTTCGACAACATGGGGAAAAAAGATCCAATATTTTTAGTAGAGTAGAGCTAGCCATTGTGAATCTTGAAAATCCATGACTCCTCAATAAGGGAAATCTCAAAAAGAAAATAAATAGAAGAGTGCATCAATAAAGTTGTTGTATGGATCTGAGCAGATGATCATAGACAATTTTTTTGGATTATCTATAGTCAAGGTTATGATTATTTTGAATTCTACCCTTATGAAAGTTTTTTTTGATACTGGTGCATCTCATTCTTTCATTTCGTCTCATGTTGTTGACATGCTATTCTTAAAACATGAGATGATTCCTTTTGTCATAATACATTAAACTCCTCTTAGTGAAAGATAATGATGAGCATTCATGTTTAGAGAATGTTCTATAACTGTTGATGGAGCTTAGCTGATGTGGGACTTCTAAATGTTGAATATATATGTCCATGATGTATTCATGGGTATGGATTTCTTGAAAATGTTCATGTCTCACATTGACTGGTATAGTAGATCGGTCAGTTTCATAGCAGAGGAAGTCGACATGCATCTCATCAAAGTAGAGAGTATTGTAAAAAAATGTTCCATGGTCTTGTTGGGACTATCCATGGGAGTAGTCTCTTACCATTTGGCATTTATAAATTTTGAATCTATGGTAGATATTGAGGATACTACTTTTACAATAGTTCTACATCAATTTTCATATGTCTTTCCAAGGAAATATTTAGTGTTACAACTTTTAAGGGAAGTTGGTTTTACGATTGATCTCATATTGGGGAACATTGATATTTCACTTCCTTCTTATAGGATTGTACGAACATAGTTGAGGGAAATCAAAGTGCATTTGGAGGAGATGGAAAGAAAAGGTTTCATTCGGCCACATACGTCTCTGTGGGCAGCATCAGTCTTGTTTTGAAGAAAGAAGATGGAACTCTATGGTTGTGTGTGGATTATCATAAGCTTAACCAAGTTATAATAGTGAATCAGCATCCAGTTCTGTGATTTGTTGATATATTTGATCACTTTAGGGGAGCTTATTGGTTCTCTAAAATTGACTTGTGATTAGGATATCACCAATTTTGAGTTCAGAATGAGGATATTCTGATGATATATTTCAGAAGTAGATTTGGACATTGTGAATATGTATTCATGCCTTTTGGTCTCAAAAAATCACCCTAAGCCTTCATGGATTTGATGAATAAGATATTTAAGTGATATCTAGATTCATTTGTTTGGTGTTTGTGGACGACATATTTGATTATTCAAAGACAATAGATTAAATGGAGAAACATATGGAAAAAATGTTACAAATCATGAGAGACCATAGTTTGTATGCAAAACTATCATAGTGTGATTTTTGGATACAAGAGGTTCACCTTCATGGATATGTGATTTCTAAAAAAGGTGTTTTAGTGGACCATACAAATATAGAAGTTGTGATCAAATGGAAACCTCTAAAGAATGACTTTGAAATATGAAGTTTTCTTGGTCTAGATTGTTATTAACGATTCTTTTCTTGTGACTTATCCCTACTAGCCTTTCCAATGACTACTTGGAAAAAGAATAATTATCAATTCCATTGGATAGATGAATTCTAGAAGTCATTACAAGAGTTGAATGTTTTTCTTACATTGGATTCTATCTTTATTTTACCAGAATCATGAAGGGGATATATGGTGTACTGTGATACTTTAGGATCTGGGTTTGGATGTGTTCTCATAAAGGAAGAGCATGTGGTTGCTTATGGTTCATGAAAATTGAGAGTGCATGAGTTTAATTACCCAAAACATGACTTAGAGTTATAAGTAGTCATTCATGGTTTGAATACAATACATCATTATCTCTTTGGTGAGAAAATGATTGTCTTTATAGATCATAAGAGTTTGAAACATATTTTCTCAAAATTAGATTTGAATCTAAGGAAAAGGAGATGGATAGAGTATATCTAGATGTTTGAATTTTTCATAATCTATACACAAGGAAAAGGGAATTCAGTGGAAGATGTATTGGGCATAAATTCATATACTCATTTGGAAAAATAATCTTTAGATGACTGGTAGTTTATGTTAGTCATAGCCGACATGCTTATAGAATCTAAATACCAAGATCATTTTATGTTTTTATTTTTTGTATTTGAATTTTACAGATTTGGTAAATATGGTCAAATATGCATAAAAAATTGGTTCAAAATTCATTGTTATTAGTTCAAAACTCAATGGTGGGGAGACCATTGAGTGCTGAAATTTTGATGGGAGTGCGGTTTTGTGGTTCACAGATCAGGTGTCTATGACTTGTCTGGAAAAATATTTTTAGTCATACGCCCATTCAAGATTGGATATACATCCAGGTACATAAAAGATGCACAAGGATTTAAATTCATAGTTTTGGTGGAATGGATTGAAAAGGAATTTCGTCAGGTTTGTCTCTTGTTGGTTTCTTTCCATCATGTTAAAGAAGAGCATCAATGGACATAAGGTATGTTGCAGTATCTACCTATCCTAGTGTTGAAATGGGGCCAAATAGGGATTTATTTTGTTACATGCCTTCCAAGATATATTAGTAAAGAAGATGACATGTGTGTGATAGTATATAATTTTACTAAGTCGTCACATTAAACCCTAATCATGAAACTCATATAGTGGAGGATATGTCTAAAATATATATCCAAGAAGTGGTAAAGATACATGGAATACCTGTTTCAATCATGTTAGATAGAGATATGAGGTTCACATCTTTTTTTATATAAATCCTTATAGAATGTCCTTGGAAATCAATTGAAATTGAGTATTTTATATCATCCTAAGACGAAAGGCAATTAAGAGTGGAATATTCAAACAATGGAAGACATGTTGTGGGCTAGTGTAATGGATTTTGTAGGATCATGGGAACAATATTTAACATTAGTGGAGTTCTCTAATAATAACAACTATCGGGCCTTAATACATATGGATCCTTTCGAAACATTGTATGAGTGTCCTTTTCATTCCACAATACGATGGATGGAAATAGGTGAAACAACACTTGTAGGGCCAATCCATGTCCAATAAACAATAGTGAAAATTCAGTTGATCAGAAAGAGGGTGGAGACATCTTAGAGTTGTCAGAAATCATCTCTGGATCATCTTTGAAGACCGTTTTCAATCACGGTGAGTGGTCATGTGTTCTTGAGGATCTCCCCAAGGACTGGAAATAATCGTTTTGGGAAGAATGGAAAGTTACCTTTATAGTAAATTGGCCCCAAAAGAGATACTAGAATGAGTTGGATAGGTGGAATATCAGATGGGATCACGTTGACCTAGAGCCAGATTCTTCATTGGTATATATCCCATCGCAGATTGTGGATAGACAAGATAAAGTTTTTCATTCAAAAAACATCCAAAATGTGCAGGTTTTATGGCTTCAAAGTTTGATAAGATAAGAGACTTGGGAGCGCGATAACGAAATAAAAGAGCAATGTCCGGAACTAGTTTAGGGATGTGATGGTTTTCAATATTACGAGGAGTGAAAGTCCAATGGAAGGGAGAATGTAGTGACCCCTGTTTCTATTATGTAAACATTACATTATGATTTTCATGGTTATTATGTGTATGGGTGACGGATGGAAGAATTTGGTAAGCTTCCGAAATGTTTTTTCTGAAGATAAGGGTGGTGAGCATGGGCTGAACACATTTGGTCAAAACCATGTTGATACCCTTGAAGAACCCATTCAATCTGGATATTATGCGATAAAAGCTTCAGAATGGTGTGTTGATGAATAGTGAGACCGTGTGAGGAGGCCATGTGATGTTCCATTGAATATAGTATCTAACACATTATTTGCACACAGTTTTGCTAACCATGAGGACTGTCCATTCCTAAATTAAAAATCGCCTCTTTAAAAAGTGGATCTAGGTCGGCATTTCCAATAATCCAATTGTTTTTTGAGCTATATGGCCCTAATTTTGGATTTTTCTTCTCCTAAGGCCAAGGAAGGTTCTCCCATTGGCTCGAATGTGATTCGAAGGCTTCTCTTAGTGATTCAAATCCAGATTCTCGAGGTTTGTGATCATTCTTCTTCGTTTTGATCGGTTTCTTATATCTACTTAGATTTGCTTCTCCTCTACTCTTAGTTTGTTAAATCTATATTTTTTATGGGTATATATAAATAGTTAATTCAAGATATGTTGAGTTTTTATCCTGATCATGGTAGGGGAAGATATCTAAGGTGGTTTCATGGATAAGTAGCCACACTTCTTGTGTGTTCTTCATTCCTTGTTGGTTTTCATCAAAACAGTCAAGGTAGGAGGATTCAATATCAATTACTCTTAATAAAACTATTTTTAATGCATTAAAATTTATCTCCTTGTGATGAATTTATTGTGAATTGGATATTTATGAATTTTTGGAAACCTTCTTTTGTGATAGTTTGGTATATTGTGGAAATTTAGAAAATTGGGTTTTTGAATAAGTGGTTTTTTTGTGGCTTAAAATAAGGATGTTAAAATAGGGATTTTCTAGAATTGTGGAAAATAAATTTTATAATATTTTTTAAATAAAAGGGGATGTTTTATTGAAACTAAATTGTTATTTTGAAGTTGGTTTGTTCATTAGTGCTCAATAAATGTGTAGTTTTATAAAAGGTTTGATGTTGTTTAATTGATTGGGTTTTGAATATATGTGTGGTGTGAGTTCATTTTCGATGTGCCTCTGAATATGGGATGTGTACCATTGGGGTACAATGTACATGACCCTGGATTGGGGGTTTTTGTCATTGGGAAACATTGTGATTGGACGAGAGACCACTCATGAGTATGAAATTGTCAAACAAAGCATGCATCGGTGTGTGTGTTGTGAACCATGGATTGGGTAGGCCAAAAGTATATTTTAGAATGATTTTAAATCATGGATTAGTTACATTTCTATAAAAATAACTTGCTGGAAAATTTGTTTCAATGGCTTGAGTTCTAATTTGGGCATAAATGTTTCTGGAACATTTTTTCATTGTTTCATAAACTGTTTTGTAGAATTGTTTTATATACATGTTGTGATGTAAATGTGGCTATATTTTCTACCCTAGTAGATTGAGTAGTGATGTAATTGGGGAAAACCTAATGATTATTATAATCGCCGCCACTTTGGCACTTTGGTGCTTTGTAAAATTCTATCTTCTGAGACATGGGTAAAAGGAACATTTTACATGTTTTTAGCCCCACCTAATGTTGGTTGGGCTGTTTTGTGATCTTGGATCATGGGTAATGTGGAGCTAGTAGTATTGTGTACTTCTTGGTGTCCTTTGATGGTTTCCTCTATTTAATTTGATATTTTTTGACACTTTGACTATTGAATACTTTGGAGTGATTTTGATATGAATAAAGTAGTTGAGATGTCATTATTGTATTCATGCATCATACAATGAGTTGTTCAGTTATGGTATTCTTGGTTAATAGTTTTATTATAAAAGGGTAAATCATCACCCACATTCATTGAAACCCTTTGACATTTATTTCCAGCCTTGGGCATCTTGGGGATGTTTCCTAAGTCCAATAAATGAATTATTGTGCCCTATAGCCAATGAGAATTAGCATTTCATTAGAATAATGTTGGTTATTGGAAATTTAAATTAATTAATTATATTCAAATTTAAGTTCAATTTTGAAAATATCATGTTTTTGAAAATAGTTCAATAATTTATCAAATTATCATCATGGTGATAGTTATTGGATGACATTGTTATTGTAACGTGAAATTGATACGGAAAGGTTGACATAGTGTTTGGGGATACTCGACATCTATCTCAGAAATAAATATATTTGATTTATTAAATTCTATATGTTTATAAAAAATTATAGCATTGAAGTAAGATTATTTCTAACTCAAATAAAGAAATCATATGTTACAAAAATATAATACTGTTTTTTTCATATCATAGCATGTCACGAGTCTCCCAACTAAATTGATGTTATTTTATGTTATTGAAATTTGGGGCATATGTGTGGCTAACAATTATTCATTCTTTTACCATTATATAAACTGAATTTAGATCAAATCATATATTCCATCAATTATATTTCATTTAGTATTAATTTAATATTCTCATTACTTGTGTGTTTTTAACTAAAATAAATATAGGCACCAAAGGTAGGATGTGGGGTAGGAGGTGATGGGAAGTAGCATGATTGAGTAATGTAGGGAGAGGGGTGTGCATCTTAGTAGAGTATCCAATACTCATGTTAGTGCTGAAAATTTTAAGCCATGAAATTTTTTAAACTAGGATATAATTTATTTTTTTTGTATTGTATGTAATTAAATATTTTTTAATTTATGGACATTACTATTTTTGTTATACTACATTGGTTGCCTATTATTTTTGGATCACCATTCTAGCGACCCTGTGTGGATGAGCATCATAGTGACCCTATGTGGATCAACATTCTAGAGACCTTGTGTGGAACAACAATGTGTGACCCAATGAGGACCAGTATTATAGCGGCCCATCAGGGATCAGCGAAATATGACCCTATGTGGTTCGATAATGGAGAAATCCTCTATAGTTCAGTTGTGGAACTTACTAACAGAATAAAATTCTATAACTTAAGAGTAGTCATCTTTATTCATGAACTAAGAATTGTATACCTGGTTTGAGTAGAGTCTTTTGGTTTGTTCCTTGTGATTGAGATCATGGTTTGTTGTTTCCATTTTGGTATTTAGAGAGACCTTCAGGGGGTATTGGGGTCCCTACTGGGTATTTTTATACTCATCACTACAAAGGCTTCACCAACACCTTATTGTGTATTATGAAGAAGATGAGAATCTTGGCTGAGACCTTAGGATCCAGGACCAAGAAGTACATGAAGGGGACTGGTTGATGTGGAGAGTAGGGGATACGAGCAATACCTACCCTTTATATAGGATCCTTGGAAGAAGATATCATGTGTTTTTTTTCTATTGTAGTTTTATCTTTCAATTGGGTTTCTATTCTGGCCCCTTTACAATCAATACCCACTTTAATACTATAGTTTTACAATGTGGATTTTATCTTGTTGTGTTATTGGTCTGTATGTTTTCAGGTTCAAAGGAAATTCCTTTCCATTTTAGGGAAATTCCTTTCTGGTTCTAGTCACCAACACCTAGCCTACGGATGAAGAGCTTGGCGTAGTCACAGAATGGGACCCAGGGGAAGGGTCGCGACAAAGTGAGTCAATTCTACCGATGAACTATGACTCTAATGTTTCCAATGGGGCAATACTGTTAAGTGTTTTTATTGTGTTTTTCTATTCGAGGAGTCAAGTGTTGGTGCAGCGGCCGACGTATCTATACACAAGGTCTATGAATTATTATTTCAGACTCGGTTCATGAAAACACTGATTGCAAGTGTTTTGGAAATGTTTTACTTTTGATCTCTTTTTAGTCATCTCACTAGGTATTACTTATTGACCGTGGAACACATGTTTATTTTTAGGATTCCACCATATAGACAGCCAACCAGGATTCCAAAGAGAGTTCATGATGAAGGCCCATCGAGTTATGAGGCTTCGGTGCAGGGCCCTCTTAAAGTGATAAAAAATTTGGGTGGTGCACCAGTAGCACCAATACCCGTTGAGCAGTAGTCTGCACTATCCCCAATGGTGGAAATTTCAAGCCAACTGATCACATTGTATGAGTTCCAATGATAGAGGCCTCTGAGGTTTCAAGGCGTGCCATATCCCCAGGCTGCTCAGAACTGGATGGAGGTTGTGGAAAAAAATTTTCTTTAGGTTGAAACACCAGCAGAGCATCTGGTGATTCTATCTGCTATCCTCTTCCAGGTCACAATAGGGAGATGGTGGAGCCTCACACTCCAGTTACATGATGAGGAAACCCTCAACTGGACAAACCACGAGAGCTTCTTCTGTGGGGGAGTTTAGTCCATCAACATTACACTTTGTGCGTATTGAAGAGCTATTGCACTTATAGCAGGGAAGCCTAATAGTAACCCAATACTCGGAGAGATTCACTGACCTCTCACACTACTCCACGGACATGGTATGGGACCCTTTCATTATGACCCATACTTTTCAACATGGTCTTCTGTGGGAGATCAGAGCATCGATGATATCGCTCAATATCTCAACGCCGGCTAGAGTCCTCGAGCGAGAATTACTTGTGAATATACTCTTAGCCGAACATGCACTGGTGGTGATAGCCACCATCAGATGATAGGTAGCCAAGTCATATAATGCAGACAGTAGGCAGATGATGTAGAGGTCCAAGCAGTCTAGACCATCTGGAGGATGTCCCCAGGATGTATGGTCGGAGGTGCAGAGCTCACGAGGGAGGGTAGACAAGCAGAGGAGAATATTGTGCTTCACATGCGGTGGGCAGGGTCACAGAGCTCGAGACTACCTGACCATCCATACAGACGATCAGCAGTTGGTCGAGGGACCGCCAAGGAATATATTTGAGCGAGGTGGTCCGCAGGGCAGTATATGTGAAATAGGAGCATGTTGTGTAGTATGTGGTGGGTGGAGATTTTAGTTTCTACCAACACTTCCTCCAGGTGGTCCACCCCGACCTCAGGGAGTATGAGGATATGGTCGACCTCAGCTTCAAAGAGCTAAGGCCTACGACCATAGTTCACCATAGATGATTCAAGGTATGATCTATGTCTACTCCACCCTAGATGTAGTACTGAAAGACAGAGGTGAAATTCACCCACTCATTACCATGACTCTCGTTCAGAGCTCAGATATTCCAGTAGAGGCACTGGATCGATCCTTATAAATAGAGAATCCTACGTGAGATGATTCGATGGTTACAAAATGGTGCAGGCAGTGTGATCTTACTCAAGGGAGAGAGAGCTTTGACGGGGATATCCTAGTAGCAGCATCAAGGCCTTACGATGTCACCTTGGATATAGAATGGTTATCCACGAACCATGCTCAGATTGATAGTTTTAGGCACAACGTTTGGTGTGTCCATGAGGATGGGATCAGGTTTTCCATCACCGGAGAGAAGGGAACCATTGCAGCAAAGGATAGACTTTCTCAGAGGTGGGTGTAGCCAATCACTCATCAGTTGGCTACACTTACACGCAGAGTAGTTGACGTGAGGATTTCGAATTATACTATAGTGGTGGGCCCATATGATGATGTATTTCCAAATGATGTTCTGGGACAACCTCCTCACAGAGAGGTAGACTTCTACATTGACCTATACACTGGGATGACACTAATATCTAGACCATCATACCATATGGATCCCACAGAGCTTTTTGAGTTGTAGTTATAGTTTGAGGACTTGTAGAGGAAGGGGTTCATAAGGCCAAGTGTTTCTCTATGGGCATCCCTAATTCTGTTCACCAAGAATACATATGGGAGTCTGAGGAATTGTGTGGACTATCGGTGCCTGAACTAGATGACCGTGAGAAAAAAGTATCCTCTTCCAAGGATCGATGATCTCTTTGACCAGTTGAAGGGAGAACAATAGTTTTCAAATATTGACCTTAGATCAGGCTATCATCAGCTCAGGTAACGAGACGACGACGTACCGAAGAAGCCCTTCAGATGTCAGTATGTCCATTTTGAGTTCACGGTAGTGCCCTTAAAAATATCTAACGCCCCTATAGTGTTCATGGGGCTAATAAATAGGATCTTCCAGCCTTACCTCAATCACTTCATGGTGTTCTTCATTGATGACATCTTTATATACTCAGCATCAGAGGAGGGAACACCACACAACTACATTTAGTATTGAAAAAAATCCATGAGTACATTCATCATCGAAAGCTCTTAATGTTTAGTTCTATATATGGGAATTCCAATTCATGGGAAACATTTTCTTGGAGGGTGGAGTTTCAGTGGATTTTCTAAAGATAGAGTAACTGCTTTCGGGGGAGCCACCTAGGAGTGTGGCCGAGGTACGATGTTCCCTAGGGTTGTTTGGGTACTATCGGAGATTCGTACCCAACTCTTCCAGATTTCTGACTCCATTGATGGCTTTGAGAAATAAAGGACATCCCTTCGAGTGGACGGAGAGATGACAAAATGATTTTTAAGAGCTAAGATAGAGACTGACAAGTTCCCCTCCTCTTGAGGATACCAGAAGAGGGCATTGGGGATTTATTTTTCTACGACGAATCAAGGACAAGACTAATTTGTGTCCTAAAGAAAGAGAGAGAGGTGATCACCTATGGCACACGATAGTTGAGATAGAATGAGTAGAACTACACTACCCATTAACTGGATTTAAAAATAGTGGTCTTTATGCTGAAGATGTGGTAGCACTACTTGATGGGAGAACATTTTATAGTCTACTCCGATCACAAGAGTCTCAATTATATCTTCTCATAGAAGGACCCGATCCTGAGACAATGGTGATGACTAAAGTTTATCCAAGATTATGACTTTGAGATAGTTTACACTCCATGGAAGGGGAACGTGATGACAGATGCACTCGGTAGGAGGTCTAGTCTATAGTTGTTGAGTGAGGCGACATAGTAGCAACCCACATTACAGTTATCCATCGTGGATATTGATGGAGCATCTTACCTTGAGCCTATGATAATTACTCCCCCTCTCATTTAGGGAGTTATGGAGGCACATCTTGGGGGAAAAAACTGTGAGGCCAGATATTCTCAGATATCCTCATGATTGTCTCCTAATTAATTTTATGTAGGTGGGGAGCACATCATTCTCTTCAGAGGATGAACCATGGTACCAGTGATATTAGGAGAGGAGTTGTTGAGGGAGTTCCACACATCACCTTTTGTGGGACATCCTGGTGTGGGGAAGATTTACCATGACCTCTGTCATCAGTACTGGTGACCAATGATGAAGAACATGGTGTAGGAGTTCATATCATGATGCCTCACTTTTCAGCAAGTGAAGGCTAAACATCAGGTACCAGTAGGGTTAGCTCAGCCACATGAGGTACCAGAGTAGAAGTTCGATGGTATACCCATGGAATTCATGACAGGGCTGCCACATGCATCTAGGGACCACAATTCCATCTGGGTGATCGTTGAACGACTAATCATGTTGGCCCACTTCCTACCTGTCTGAGAGAATGGATTAGTTGAGAGAATGTGATGTCTCTAATTATAGGAGACTGTAAAAAATCAAGGTGTTCCATTTACTATTGTCTAAGATCATGATGATCGTTTTACATCCCACTTTTTGAATAGATTTCCAGAGGTATTCGAGACTAAGCTAAATTTGAGCACCGTCGTCCTTCCTCAGACAGATGGTCAGATGGAAGGACCATACAGACACTCGAGGACATGCTTCATGCTTGTGTCCTTGATTTAGGCTGCAGTTAGAAGGACCACCTACCACTGGTGGAGTTCACTTACAAAAACATCTATCACTCCACCATCGACACAACACCATTTGAGGCCTTATTCGAGCGACCTTGTCGATCATCACTATACAGGATAGACCCAGGGGAGTCAACACATATGGGTCTAGAGTTGGTACATGATACAATAGAGAATGTGAAGATCATCTTAGATAGGATGAAGAATGCACAGGGCTGGGATAAGTCTTATCTGAAAGGAGACATAGACCATTGGAGTCTGAGGAGGGAGACCATGTCTTCATATGGGTTTCACCCCGACGAGTATTAAGGAGGTTTGGCTAGGGGAAGAAAGCTATCTCCGAGTTTCATCAGACCATTCCTGATCATCAACAAAGTAGGTGAGGTGGCGTACCATCTAGCTCTTCCCCCACTGATGCACAAGGTGCATAATGTTTTCCACATGTCATAGCTGAGAAGGATCATTCATGATCCATCTCACATTATTGACTGCGGAAAGCAAGACATCGATGATTGGGTGACGTTTACAGAGTTCATGGTGGTGATAGAGGATCGATATGAGTGGATTCTTTATGGGCAGTTGATTCCTCTGGTGCAATTTCATTTCTAGCATAGGAATATCTAGGAGAACACATGGGAGCGAGAGGCTTAGACATGTGCTCAGTACCTCCATTTGTTTCCCATGATTTTTTATACCTTTAGGGGATGAAAATACCTAAGGTTGGGAGCATGTAAAGAACCAAAAATTTCGATATAATTTTTTTAAAATTATATGGGATTATTACAAGTTTGTAAAAACTATCGGCACTTGATTCCAAGCCCTAGTGTGCCTGGAATAGAATTTGGAACTTTTTTATGGTACTTTCTGTAAACATGCAGGTGGGGTTTTTTACATTTTGAACCAGTTCTCAAAGAAAAAATATGAGGGAACCGTTTAATCCGTAGCACTGAGATTTACTTAAGGGAGGATTAATTTCGACCACAATAGGTCAGTTGGAAATTTTATTTTTGTGGATTTTTAAAGAATAATAAAATAAGATCAAAATTTTATTTTATTTTTCTACTAGTGGATGCGTGGCGATGGCAGGACCACTGAGTTGTCAAGCCATTTAATGGATTGACTCTTTTTTTAATCCACTACTAATCTAATTTATGTGGTTAATTAATTTAACTAATTAATACAACCATTAATTGAAAGTATATTTAAACTCTTAACCCTTCCTTTTAAATATTTCCTTCATTGGAATGAAGGGGGGATTGGTGATATTGTGGGAGAAATCCAACAAAGAACCAATGAACTTCTCTCCAATGAAGAACACAGGCTTGAATGACATCATTGGAGGTATTTTTCCAGGATCAACAAATGTTGGAAACATCATTAAACAAGGATTCTTCTACCACAACTGCGACGTCTTCTCTAAATCTGAGTTATGGGTTGTTATTAAATTCAAGAAATTTTCACTATTCATTTCCTCATTCTTGAGAAGCATGACGCACATTGATCAAACAAAACGAGTTGATCCGAGAATCGTATGAATTTTTATGTGGTTTTTGTTGGATCTTGAACAAGATTAAGTTTATATATGTGATGTATTTATTTAATAATCTCTTAATATTACGCTAACACAGAGGGCACATGCCAAATAAATAGGATGAAAACCCACATCAATTTGGTTTTTGTCGCATTCTTTATAGGTGAAGTTCCATCATAGGGAGAAATTGAATCTAGAAGCCAGGTATTGACGGTATCAACTCAGGAGGCCCATAGGCACGTTTGGAAAGGAAAACAGACCACCAAAGCTCACACGGTGGCCAACGGAAGTTCCACTGACATGGCACCGGAGCGGCGACACTGGAGACCGATGCCGATAGGCGATGGTAGTGGCCAACTTTTATTAGCCGTGTATGGAGGCAACTCCCATTGGCACCGTGGTGGTCTTCAGGGGCTGCTGGCCCTGAACTGACCATGTTAGCGGAAGGCTGCACGCCATCGCGCGCTGCGGCAGAGGCGAAGGGGACCCATGCCCCGCAGGTCCTGCTGATAAGAGGGTGGCGCCATGTGGAACCACCAGTTCATTATGAAAACATATTTGACATTTGGTATGGGGTCTTCCAACTTGCTGGAAAAATTAGCTAGCCCCCCGGGTCGGGTCGCCAGGCAGGTCGTGCCAAGCCGAGGCGGGCTGGGACTATCTGCGGCCTAGCAGACTGAGCCCGTGGCCCTGTAGACTCAAGTAGGCCCAAACGGATTGGGTGGGGTTGATTTGGACCCAAGCTGGACCTGGAGAGGGTCGTGTCGGCTTAGGACAGGGGAAGGTCGGTCTGACCCAGTTGGACCATAAATGGACACTTTTCGGTCTAATAATGCTGAAATGGTCGTATCACGCAAATTAGATGTTCATTTGATGAACCATCTATGAAACTGTTATCCTTGGAATTATATAGTCCTTTTTTGATACTCCACCTGAGTTTTTGAGAATGTTGGAGAACATCTAGGTTTGATCGAACCCGATTCCAACCGGGCCTTCAGTATTAAAATGCCTATAACTCACTGACCTTGCATCCGATTGAAACACCATCTATTTTATTGGGACCCTAATGTCGTGGTGGTATTTCGGGTTAATCCTCTGTGAAACTTCTTGTTATTTGAGTCATGACTGATATCTTATGAATAATATACTACAGAACTCAAGCGCACTGGGAGCGGGGAATCATGTGGCTGGCTCTCAATTGAAGAGAGACCCTGTGTGAATCAGCATCATAGAGATATTGTGTGGATCATAATTATAGAGACCCTATGTGGATCAACATTCTAGAGATCATGCGTGGATCAACATAATAGAGACCATATGTGGATCATCTTTCTAGCGACCCTCTGTGGAACAGCATCATAGCGACCCTATGTGGATCATCATTATAGGGACACTGTCTTGAACAGCCTCATAGAGTCCCTGTGTGGATCGACATTCTAGTGACCCCTGTTGTAATAACCCGGTTCTAATATTTGAGGTACGAATTTCTTCCTTTCTCTTTTCCTTAAGTGTTTTTGAGAATGTATGGAAAATGGGAAAAATCCTAAATTTTGGAAGTACACGCTGTGTACTTTTTCCACACGCAGTGTACTTCTGGCCGTGTAGGGATGAGTACACGGGGCGTGTAGCCATGTCGACGACAAAGGGAGTAGGAACCGACTACACGTTGTGTAGTGGTACTTTACACGATGTGTAGTCAGTTGGCAGGACAAAAAATTAAGGTGGTTGAACAACCGCCAGTTGGGAGACAATACACGCCGTGTACTTAGGAGTACATGTCGTGTACTAATGTCGACGAATGAACAGTGTGGCCGTGCTTCCAGGGGAACAGTTAAATGAAGGGAGTACACGCCGTGTACTTGGAAGCTCACACCCTGAACTTTGTTTTTTTCCCATAAAATTGGCAGTAGCCTCCCCTGTTCATAAGGAAGTCTTAGAACGGAAGAGGGAGCTTGGGAGGGATGACTGAACCTTTAAAGATCCACCGAGTGTTCTTCTGGAACTGTTTCCGCTTCGGACGATCTCGTTGGGACTGCACGGGTAAGACCTCTCTTCTCCTATCATGATTCTTAGTAATTCGTCTTCTAACAGAAGTTATTTGAGGTTAAGAACGTTTCTTTCTTCATCAGATCTACATCCTTCATCAGAGTTTCTTGGATAAGTGTTGGTGTATAGCGCTCGTTGGCATATAAGGTAGGTGATTTGGTGTTAATTTTTCCAACTGTTGTGCATTTTGTGCATTTTTGTACCACTAACCCATGTTGGTCTGTCGTGTGGCTGATGACATGGTTATTTTGAATACCTAGAATTGAATAGGTTATTAATTGTGATATTAAAATGCTGGTTGGGATCATTTCATGGATGCGGAACCACTCAGGGGTGGGTTCCACTATTTAGCCGTTTGGCCAGGATACCCGAGTGTATGCCTTCAAAGTAGTAATTGTTGAATTTCTTTGAGAGGAATTACTTGTTTACTGCATAATGACATGTTGGGCATGGCGTAGTTACCTGTTTATCCTGAGGGTGTTGTTGTGATTAGCCTGAGGGTGTGGCTGTTTTAGCCTATTGGGAATGTTCTATTTCTCTTGAGGGAAACCTTTCGTGCCTGAGGGCTTGACTTATGTACCTGAGGGCGACAATTCCTATGCCTTAGGGGAATTTCTGTTATGCCTGAGGGCAATACCTGCGGGTTGGATTCTATATAGCTTGGGGGCGTGGTTCACTATATTATCATGAGGGAAAGATATTGGTTGTCTTGAGGGCTTGGTGCTGTTTAGCACAAAATGTTACTAAATTAAATGGATTAAATGAATAATTAAATGGAAATATAACTGGTAAGGTAGTTAATTTTTAGTACTGCTTAGTTTATTTCATTTTACTACTACGCACTTGATTCATGCTTTACACACAGTTGAGCACTGGCCTTTGGTGGGTTCCTACTAGGATATATTTCTCACACCCTGTTTGGATCATGCTTTTCAGCCCAAACAGATTACGTTTCTGTAGGTATGGATGGGGGAAAGTTTCCCTATACATGTACTTGACTGGTTCTCTAGAGTAGGAGGGCATGGGACCGAGCCTAGGCTCGCGATGCCGCTGCCAGCTATTTTGCTTTGTTTTGCTATACTCTGCTTTTGTTGTACTACATTGATGTATAACAAGTTCTAGTTGTTTTCATAGAATGTGAGACATGTAGCATCATTATTTATATACTTTTGGTTATATCCACTGCTGTTGTTTATTTCAGTTTTGTATGTTTTACTGCTCCCACTGTTCATTGTATTTTTTTTTATTTTGTATTCCGTTGTTCTACACTTTTGATAAATGAGGGCATAGTTTCCCCAATATCAGACCTGGGCCCTCACTGCTAGTCGGCAGCCTCCGGCATTTGGGGAAATGCGCTTGAGGTCATGTGGCGAACCGGGTTCGGGGAACCCGTGGTGTGGCACCCAGAACCAAGACGTTACAAAGTGGTATCAGAGCGGGTTCTTTTATTTGACTTACTATTTGGATCTGTAGTCAGGGATAGGATGAACGGTAGTTGGTAATAAGATGTTCCCGGACATATCTAATCCGTGTACAGGGAAAATCCAGTCTACCTCATATTTTTCAATTCTTCTAATTTTTCAAATTTCACAGTTGATATGTTTTCACTGTTTCGTGACACACTTGTGATTGTGCTGTTATATTTTATCCATGGGTTCTATTTGGTTGCAACCCGATGATATGAGGGTATGCCATCTCATGCATCATTTAGGCACATGAAAGAAATCACATTCCATGCATAATTTCATGCCATGTAGGTGTATTAGAAATTGCATGTTTTTGTGATAGTTGTTGTGCTAGTAGAGCATGCTGTTGAGATAACTGCTATGATAAATACCTGATGTTTGATAGGGTATTCTGTAGGAGTCGGTTTATTGAATGGACGCCACACTGTGGTTTTTGGGAAGTATGGGCCCCCATTGACCGGAATTTGGTGGATCATTGAGGGTTTGTTTCGTTATAACATAGATAAGATTTGAAACTTTGATTTGTGGGAATTATGGGCCCTCACGGGTCGGAATTTGACACTTAGGTGTTGTTTTTCAGTATTTTCTGTGTCCCAGAAAAGTTTTTGAGGCATACTGTCTGGAAACCTAGTATACATGTCATGTAGTATATTTAAATACGCCGTGTATGGTCTTCTGTTCAAGAAGAAAAATGAACTTTTTGAATACACGTCGTGTACCCAGAGTACACGACGTGTAGCCTCTTCCCGGGTCCCAAACCGTGTGGGTGGCGACACGGGGAAGGGAAATGTTTGGGGAGAACACGCCGTGTACCGAATTACACGCAATGTAGTGTTGACCTAGAGTATGTCCGTGTAACTAAAAACACGGGTCAGTGAACTCCTTTACAGAACACGTCGTGTCACTGATGAACACACCATGTAGTGTGACCTGGGGACTCGGCCGTGTAACTAACAACATGGGTCAGTGTCACCTCTCCTTGAACATGTCGTGTGCATGTGGGACACGCTGTGTAGTCCTATCCGAGAAAAGGCCCTGTGGCGTTAGCCGTGTGACTAGGAAACGGGGTAGTGTACAGGCCGTGTGCAGGTGTAACACACCATGTTGTATCAAGCCGAGTAGTCGGTCGTGTCACAGATGACACATGTAGTTGGAAATAACACCATACACGCCGTGTAGTTTTGTTCAAATGGGAGCCGTGTGGCTTAGCCCCGTCGAAGGACCTGGGGAGGGGAAGGGAAGCCAATTACATGCCATGTAGTCAGAATACAAGCCGTGTAGTCTTTTTTTTGCAAACCTTGAAATTCCATCATCCTATTGTTCCTTTGTGGTTCCTTCATTTTCAGTCATTGATAATAATGAATCTAAGGCATGTTTTCTAACTTGTAGTATCATGCCGCCTAGATGACCACGCGTTGTTCGCCAAGAGAGTGGCAATGATAATACTCTAGAGAAGGTGGGCCATTTGATACCATTTGATCATCCAGTAGAGCCAGATGCGGCACCAGCTGTTATAATTGAAATTGGCGCGGAGGCACAGTTCCATGAAGGCTTATTGCGGTTTATGCAGACCTTTCAGGGAGAACCTCTGGCTGCCCCATCTATGGATGATTTGACATGTGTTTTCCAACAGCAGCATCCGCCTACATTTTCAGGGGATGGCAGACCATAAGCTGCGAAGTCTTGGCTGGGGTTGATGCAGACTATTTTCGAGCATCGTGAGACACCTCCAGGGTGGAGGGTCAAGCTCGTGACATACATGTTGCGTGATTCCGCCAAGAGGTGGTTGGATGTTACCACCCAGTCAGTGCATCAAAGAGACATGGCGTGGGAGGATTTTCAGGAGGTCTTCTATGACTTCTTCTTCCCAGAGACGCTAAGGGAAGATTGAGCTCGAGAGTTCATGAATCTACAGCAGGGCACCATGTCGGTGATGGAATATTATGTTCACTTCAATGAGCTTCAGCACTTTGCACCTGTGCTGGTGGGTGATGAGACACTGGGGGCCAGACATTTTGAGGATGGTCTTCATTATGACATCTAGGCACTGGTGAATGTTTTCAGGTTTCCTACTATACATGTTATTGTAAATCAGGCACTGATTACAGAGAGGAACCTGCGGGAAGCTAGCGGTGTGGGCTAGGGCGGTTCAACACCTGTTACTTATACTATTTATACTCGCCAGAAGAAGAGACAGATGGACTTCTCTCAGGGTGGAAATACCAGCCAGAAAGCTTCTTCAGGTGGCCCGATTAGGTGCTACTAGTGTGGTAGAGAGGGAAATAAGAGACTGCAGTGTATACGATACCCAGTGGAGTGCCGAGCTTGCGGCAAGATGGATCATCTAAAGTGCTTTTGCAGGGAGTTTCCTCCGATGGCTAGTGAGAGGGGTTCTGTGCAGACTCCGTGTATGGGAGTGGGACCAGTGGCTTCTTTCCAGTCCGGAAACTGGAATATGTCAGGGCGTGCAGGTAGAGATTGTGATCGTGGCTGTGGTATCCAGACACCAGGATCTCAGAGGCAGCAGGGCGGGATAGCTCAGAGTAGACAGGTTGTGTCACAGGGCTGCGACAATGGGCAGGCATATGCAGTGCAACAGACCCAACATGAGCAGGATCCCACACCTTCTACAGTCAGAGGTACTATCCTAGTAGCTTCTGTTTTATCTTCAGTACTTTTCGATACGGGTGCTACACATAGTTTCATATCTGTACCCGTAGTGGAGAAACATGGGATTTTTGTACATACTTCTTCTGATATCATGACGCTAGACACTCCTTTGGGGACTAGGATGGCTTGTGTGCGTCAGTGTAAAGAGAGACCGTTTAAGGATGGTGGGTGTCACTTTCTTTGGGACCCCTATGTCTTAGAGATGAAGAGCTATGATGTAATTCATGGGATAAACTGGTTGGTTCCCTTTCGTGCCTTTTTAGACAACTATCGTCGTAGGGTGAGCTTCACATCACCAGAGGGTGGAGAGTTTCTATACAAGGGTGAGTGGGATGTTCAGGTGAGTCGAGCTGAACCAGAGTATAATGGGTAAGGTGGAGTCACAGCCCAGATTGCGAGCTTATATCTGGATGACTAGGGGGTCAGACAGATTTCCCTCCAGTGGTTGATCTTTTCAGGGATGTCCTCCCGGATGACTTTTCGGGTCTTTCTTCGAAGCGAGAGGTTGATTTCTCTATCGAGCTAGTGCCAAGAGCAGCACCGGTGTCCATTCCTCCTTATAGGATGCCTAAATCTTAGCTGTAGGAGCTCAAGAGGCAGTTAGAGGAGTTATAGGAAAAGGGGTTTATCCGACCCAGTACTTCTCCATGGAGATCGCCGGTCCTTTTTGTGAAAAAGGAGGGCGGTACCCTTAGACGTTGCGTGGATTATCTGAAGATAAACCAGTTGATGGTTAAGAACATATATCCCTTGTAGAGGATTGATGATCTTTTTGATCAACTTCATGGAGCACGAGTGTTCTCAAAGATTGACATGAGGTTAGGATATCATCAGCTGTGCGTTAGACCATCTAATATACCTCTCACAGCCTTTAGGAGTAGGTATGGTCTATACGAGTACTTGGTTATGCTATTTGGGCTCACAAATGCGCTGGCAGTTTTCATGGCTCTGATGAATCGTGTGTTCCATCCGTATCTTGATTCTTTTGTGGTAGTATTCTTGGAAAATATCTTGGTGTACTCTCACACTCTACACAACCATGCCACCCATCTTGAGATCATATTGAGTACACTGAGAGAGGATTGTCTATAAGCTAAGATCTCAAAGTGACACTTTTGGATGGATTATATTCACTTCCTGGGTCACATTATTTGAGAGGCTGGAGGTTCAGTAGACCCTGAGAAGGTGAGAGCGGTAGTTTCCTAGGAATTCCTTAAGAACGTGTTTGAGATACAGAGTTTCCTAGGACTGGCTGGTCACTACAGATGCTTCATACAAGACTTCTACCGCTGAGCAGCGCCATTGATAGGCTAGACGAAGAAGGGTGTGAAGTTCGATTGGTCAAAAGCTTGCGAGACATCCTTTCAAGACATGAAAGGAAGATTGACATCAATACTGATCCTGATACTCCCAGGGCAGGGGAAGAGCTATACAGTTTACTGTGATGCATCAGGGATTGGGCTGGGAGCAGTGTTGATACAGGGTGATCAAGTTGTTGTGTATGGATCTCGGTAGTTGAGGCCACAAGACAGGAATTACCCGACGCATGATCTCGAGTTGGCTATAGTTGTGCATGTGTTTCATTGTTGGAGACATTATCTGTTGGGAGAGAATTTTAGTGTCTTCACCGACCATAAAAGCCTCAAGTATATCTTTACTCAGCATGACCTGAATCTGAGGCAGCAAAGGTGGGTTGAATACCTATAGTCCTTAGATTTTGAGCTTTCATATACACCTAGTAAAGGTAATATTATAGCCGATGCACTGAGCATGAAAACTCAGATACAGGCAGTGGAAGAAGCCAGTGGTGAGTGGCAGCTTATGGCCTTGTTCTCGGAGATGCATCTGGTGTTGCACGACAGTCAGGGGCCGACTTATCTTTCTCCTTTAACTGTGACTTCTACGCTCTTGGATAGAGTGAGGATGAGATAGCTATCTAATTAATAAGGCCTACTTCTATGGGAGTCGGTGGAATGTGAGGACCCTCCTCCTAGTTGGACGATAGACGATGATGAGGTTTTGCATTTCCATGGGTGAGTGTCGGTTCCAGGGGATATACGCGAGGAGCTGATGCGAGAGTTTCATGCATCATCTTGGGTAGTTCATCCCGGGGTTACCAAGATGTATCGTGACCTGAGACATCAGTACTAGTGGTCGGGTATGAAGAGAGATGTATCTGGTTTTGTTACGAGATGTTCCACCTGTCAATAGGTGAAGGCGGAGAATCAGAGACCAGCCAGACTGTTATAGCAGTTACCCATTCCAGAGTGGAAATGGTATGATGTTGTGATGTATTTCGTGATAGGGTTTCAGAAGTCACCTCGAGGCAATGACACCGTGTGGGTTGTTGTGGACAGACTCACGAATGTAGATCACTTCTTGCCGATCAAGGAGACCTTTGGTGTTGATGAGATCAGAAGGCTGTATATCTGAGAGGTCATACGTCTTCATGGGGTCCCTCATTCTAACGTTTCAGATAGGGAAACCCGTTTTACATCTCGTTTCTGGTAGAGTTTTCAGAGGGAACTGGGTAAAATGGTGCTAATGAGCACAACATACCACCCTCAGGCAGATGGCCAGTCAGAGCTTACTATAAAGGTGCTTAAGAACATGATGCGAGCATGAATCCTAGACTTTGGGGGCTCTTGGGAGAAGCATATACCCTTAGTCGAGTTTTCCAATAATAATAGCTTTCAGGAGACTATCGATATGGCGCCATACGAGGCTTTATATGGATGGTTATGCCGATCACCATTATGCTGGTTAGAAGCAGGTGATGTAGCTCTACCAGGACCACGTCTCGTGTAGGAGACTTCTGAGCCAGTCTAGCTAATTCAGAAGCGGATAACTATCGTACACTCTCGTCAGAAGTCATATGAAGATCACCACAGATGACCTTTGGAGTTTGTTGTCGGGGATCAGGTTTTCTTTTGTGTTTCACTGGGGTTGGGACACAAGAGGATCAGGAGACAGGGTAGACATTCAACGCGGTATGTGGGTCCATTAGAGATTCTGGAGAGATTTGGGCTGGTTACCTATCGGTTGTGGTTACCATAGTGATACCAAGCCATTCACGACGTATTCCATGTATCTCATTTGTGCCGCTATCATTCAGAACTGTCTCACGTCTTTCAGCCCAAGGAGGTTGAGCTCGAGTTAGATTCATCCTTCGAGGAGCATCCGATTTGTATCGTCGACAAGAGCACTAAGGTTCTCTGAGGCCAGTCAGTTCCTCTGGTATGGGTGCTATGTCAACATGTCCAAGTGTAGGATGAAACCTGGGATTGAGAGACCAACGAACGTGCTCAGTAGCCGGAGTTTTTCACGGCTATGACTTTTCCACCCTTGTAAGGGCAATTCGGGGACGAATTGCTATAAGGGGGGAAGTCTGTAAGAAACTGGTTCTTATATTTGAGGTACGAGTTTCTTCCTTTCTCATTTCCTTAAGAGTTTTTGAGAATATATGGAAAATGGAAAAAATACTAAATTTTGGAAGTACACGCCGTGTACGTTTTCCACACGCCGTGTACTTTTGGCCGTGTAGGGATGAATACACGGGGCGTGTAGCCATGTCGGCAAAAATGGGTGTAGGAACCGACTACATGCTGTGTAGTGGGACTTTACATGCCATGTAGTCAGTTGGCAAGCCAAACCAGTAAGGCTGTGGAGCAACAGCCAGCTGGGCGACAGTACACGCCGTGTACTAAGGAGTACAAGTCATGTACTCATGTTGACAGATGAACAGTGTGGAGGTGCCACCAGGGGAACAATTAAATGAATGGAGTACATGTCGTGTACTTGGAAGTGCACGCTGTGTACTTTGTTTTTTTCACTTAAAATGGGCAGTAGCCTCCCCTGTTCCTAGGGAAGGCTTAGAACAGAAGAGGGAACTCGGGGGGGATGGACGAAACTTTGAATATCCACCGAGTGTTTGTCTGGAATCTATTTCCACTTCGGAAGATCTCGTTGGAACCGAACGTGTAATCCCTCTCTTCTCCTAGCATGATGCTTACCAATTCTTCTCCTAACAGAGGTTATTTGAGGATAAAAGAGTTTCTTTATTCATCAGATCTACGTCGTTCTTGGGCGTTTCTTGGATCGGCGTTCGTGTATAGCCCTCATTGGTGTATAAGGTAGGTGGATTGGTGTTAATTTTTCCAACTGTTGTGTGTTTTGTGTGTTTTTGTACCACGAAACCATGTTGGGGGGTCGTGTGGCTATGTTCGTGGTTATTTTGAATAACTATAACTGAATAGGAGATTAATTGTGATATTAAAATGGTGGTTGGGATTGTTGTTTGGATCAGAAACCACCCAGGGGTGTGTTCCACTGTTTAGCCGTTTGGCCAGGATACCTGAGGGTATGCCTTCAAAGTAGTAATTGTAGAATTTCCTCAAGATTAATTTCTTATTTACTGCATAATGACATGTTGGGCATGGCCCGATTACCTGTTTAGCCTAAGGGCATTGTTGTGATTATCGTGAGGGCGTGACTGTTTTAGCATGTGGGCGACATTCTATTTTGCCTGAGGGCAACCTTTCATGCCTGAGGGATTGACTTATGTGCCTAAGGGTGACACTTCCTACGCCTGAGGGAAATTTCTGTTACGCCTGTGGGAAATACCTACGGGTTGGATTCTGTATAGCCTGAGGGCATGGTTCACAATATTAGCTTGAGGGAAAGATACTGTTTGGCCTAAGGGCTTGGTGTGGTTGAGCAAAAAATGTTACTAAATTAAATGGATTAGATAAATAAATAAATGGAAATATAAATGGTAAGTTAGTTTCTTTTTAGTACTTCTTAGTTTATTACATTTTAATACTGCACAATTGTTGCATGCTTTACATATAGTTGAGAACGGGCCTTTGGTGCGTACCTACTGAAATATATTTCTCACACCTTGTTTGGGTCATGCTTTTCGGCCCAAACAGATTACGTTTCTGCAGGTGTGGATAGGGGAAAGAGTCCGTATACAGGTACTTGACTGTTGCTGTGGAGTAGGAGGGTATGGGACTGATCCTAGGCTCACAATTCCACTACCAACTATTTTTCTTTGTTTTGTTGTACTCTGCTTTTGTTGTACTGCATTGATTTATAACATGTTTTGGTTGTTTTCTTAGAACTTGAGAAATGTAGCATCATTATTTATATAATGTTGGTTATATCCACTACTGTTGTTTATTTCAGTTTTGTATGTTTAACTGCTCCCGCTGTTCGTTGTATGTTTTATTTTGTATTCTGCCGCGCTACACTTTTGAAAAATGAGGGCATAGTTTCACCACTATCAGACCTAGGCCCTCATTTCTAGTCGGAAGCCTCTGGGATTTGGGGAAATGCGCTTGAGGTGACGTGGTGAACCGGGTTCGGGGCACCCGTTGTATGGAACTCGAAAGCGGGACGTGACACCTCTGTGGATCAACAGTGCATGAACTAATGAGGACCAACTTTAGAGTGGCCCATTGTGGATAAGTGACATACAACCTTATGTGCAACGATAATGGAACAACTCCTTTGTGGTTTGGTTTTGGAACATCCTTATAGAATAAAACGGTAGAGTTTAAGACGATTCATATTTATTCATGAACATTGAGTTGTATACGTAGTTTGAGCTGAGTCTTTTTTATATGTATTTTGATTGAGACCTTGATTTGTGTTTTTCCTTTGTGGGATTCACAGAGACCTTTAGAGGTCTCGAGGTCCCGAGTTGGTATTGTTATTCTCACCCATGCACAGGATTCTCCCGCACCATGTTGTGCCTTGTGCTGATGACGAGAAGCTTGTATGAGACCTTAGGAGCTAGGACTAGGATGTACATAGAGGTTTTTGGTTGACGGGGAGAGCATTAGAGATGAGTTTTACCTAACCTTTAGGTAGGATCCTTAGTGGATGATATCATGAACAGTTTTTCTGTTGTAGTTGTATCTTTCAGTTGGGATTTTATTTTGGACCCTTTACTTTTAGCACACACATTACTACTGGATTTTTATTTCTTGGTTTTCATCTTTTCATGTTCTTGGACTACGTTTTTTCAGTTTCAAAGTCAATGGCTTGCCATTTTAGGAAAATTCTTTTCTCTTGCTAGTCGCCAACCCCTGGCCTATGGAAGGCGGGCTTGGGGTAGTCACGGCACGGGCCTTAGGGGATGGGTTATGACTTGAATGTAACAAGATCAAATGATAATACCACAATCAGATCCTTCTCATCTCACATAATTCAGTTATAAGGATCCCAAACACATTATCCCAGCACGAATCACATCATGAAATCCAATTAGAATAATGATATCATAATCAAATAATCAACATCAAACAAGTATTATTTCATATAGTGTTGAACCATCAATTATAATATTAAATATATCATATACATGTGGATGTAACTGTTTTTAAAATGATATGGAAACTAGATATAATATAAAAGGAAATCATAAATAACCCCAAAACACAACCAACATAACATAATGGGATCACTATTTCATTCCATAATGGAACACCACCCGTGGAAACCTAAACCCTTTAAAATATGAATGGAAACCCACATTTTAAATCACCCTTGGCATAGAATATAATAAAAAAGTTATTCTCTTATATAAAATTTTCATTGGAATTTTATCAAACACCAATAATATATAAAACACCAGTTTCCCACAAAGTACAATTTAACCATATAAATCCCATAATCATACCAAATGATAAAAATGGTACGTTTTAGAAAACAATAATAAATAAAACCTAGATATCCTATATCATAATTATATAGTTTTAAAAAGAATATTTAAACCAATATTTTAAGGAAGTTTTTAATAGAAGGAAATAAAATTGAATCACCTACCACATTGGGTGAAATTATAGTGCATTCAAATAAAAACAATTGTTTTTTTCTCAAAAGAAGTATCAAACCCCCATGAAGGAAACACAATGATTTTAAAGATACCTTACATATAAAAATCACCCATTCAAGGCCACTAGGGTTATAATATAATATAAAAATAAAATAAAACACATGAAGAAGTGCATGTGAACCCTAACCGTTAAATGTGGTTTTAAAATCACCATAAAACCACTTAAAAACCAACAAAAATGAGTATTGGAGGAGAAGAAAACCCATGGGAGGAACTTAACATTGAGTATCATGAATGGAGAATACCAGAGAGGAAACTAAAATTAATAATGATCCAAAGGACCCAAAATACCTCTCTTCGAGTGGTTTTTATGGTTTACCCAAATTGTTTACCTAACCATGTGATAACCATATAGATAACCACTATCAAAGGTTACATGAAAATTACAATTTGAATTCATTGTTTGTTTAATTGTGCACCACTGCTATGTGAAAATGGAAAATTCCACAAAATTTAATGTTTTTTGGGTCAAAACAACACTAACTCATGGGTAAATCCATCTACCCAATACCCACACATAAAAGTGATACTACTATGTCTTATTAAAACTAGAATATCGGAGGATTTCTCATAGTTTATGGACTAAATGTGTATATGTAGGGATTATTCTTTTTTTTATTCCTATATCCTTAGGTGAACCCATCAAACTACAAGGTGCCCAGGCTGGTCTAACTCAGTCATGGGTCAATCATGGGTAGTTTCATGTTCCGATTGAACCCTCGCAAAAAAAATTTTGATTAACACTCCCAATATCATGGGAATATATTATTAAAAAACCTTCTGACCCTACATTTCTAGAAATTCATCTTTTATAAAGGTTTTCTAAATTCAAAATATGATCACAGTACTATTCGTACTATGATTTTATGAAATCAATTGATTTGGTGGAGCCCTTTATAGTTCGAGGTCTAAATAGAAAATATTGGTGAAGGAATTCCCAAACATCTATGCTAGGGTTTTTAGGATGCATTAGTACATGGGAATAAAAAAATATGGGTTTCCATTATAAAAGGATATATTTAGACCTCTACCAAATAGTTCAAGGGTGAGTAATAAGGATTCACCTAAGTAATGCTTATGAGATGTGATGTGTCATTTTACCAAGTTTCACTATGAAAAGTGTGTGATGGATTCCCCTTAGTGATTCTAAGGTAGAAGGTAAAATGATTCACCCATATGATTGTATAATGTATTTATGGGGTCTTTAACCAAATTAATCTTGGGAAACATGATTCTTCATGTGATTGGACTTATTAGATGTTTTTCATTATTTGTAGGGGTTACCAAAGATTATTTTGTAAGAGTAGTGGATGAATGTTTGTCCGAGTTGGGGTCAATCATCCTAGTATTACAATATAAAAAATTGATTGGTTACATAGAAAGGTTCATGGTGTCTTAGACCATTGGGGAACTTAAATAACCTAAGTTTTAGTCAATTCCCATCTATTTATTGAATAAAGATGCCACCCGAGGGATATGATGAATTGGGTGGGAGACATAGGGTGAAGAGCTTTAAGTCATCTCTTAATCTGTAAAAATGTTCTTATGAGGAAACTATGGTTCCTATTTAAAAGAAATTAAGGAAACTGAGTGATGGTGGTCTTCTATTTTATTGATTTACATAGGTAAAATCAATTTCAATTATATGGTCAAACTAGTGTAACAAATAGTGTGCTCATACATGAACATCTGGGATTATAGTGAAGATTGTATTTATCTTCCCTATGAACATTACATTCAGTTATTGGGGTATTCATTCTTCAAAATATTCATCCTATTCATGAGTGGAAATAATAAAATTTTTCCCCTTATATATTTGATACAATATGTATGTGAAGGATATCATTTTGAGAAAACAATAATAGTATAATGATTGGATATTTGAAAAAAGGATAATTTGGGAATAATACTACATTGGCCCGGGTTGGTGTTGTATAAAATCCATTCAAACAATTCATATGAATGTGTTTTATTAATTTTCATTAGATAATTTTTTTTCATAATGTATATAAATAGTTTTTTGTCCCCCACCATCTATAAAATTACTCAAAGGAATAGACTATTTGAAAGTTGAGTTCCCTAGTACTTCGATCTAGCTCAAGTCAGGAACTCACTTGTGAGTTTTCCCTACCATTAGTGAATAGATATTTGGAATAGATATTGGTTTAAAATCATTTGAAAGGCCCATAATTAGGTTATATAGTTTTTTTATGGAACGTGTGATGAAATTTTGAGAAGCTCCCAATCTGGGAAAACATGTTGGGAAAATTTATTGGGCATATTACTTGAGTATGTTAATTTGAACTCAACAAAAGTTCCACCATTTTTTGTGTCTGTGCGCATATTCAATTAATTACATTTACATATATTCATAGTTGATTTGTAATGAAGTATCTTGTTTTTATTGAATAAATATGAATTTTGATAATGTTATCACAGTTTGATACATTATGGAAATCACTAACATAAGTGAAATTTTAGAGATTATTGGACAAGGATGATAGCATAAAATTGATTTTTTCCTATATCTACCTATAATGAACATCAAGAATAATCAAATGGAGTATTAAATATATTATTTTAGTTTATAATATTCTCCCAGGATTCTGATGAATATAACCTTCCAAATATTATATGACAATACACCACACTCTTGGTTTACTGAGTATTCAAATGCGAATAAATATAACTTTTTTTATAGTTGGGTTTCATTAATCAGTGACTAAAAAATCATTATGTTTTATGCACAATCATATGAGGTATCCTATAATTTAATATCACATTTACATTTTTATGACACAAAACCATTCATCTATCCATCTTCATTCCATTAGCAATAAAAAAGGATGGAATGAACATTAAGAAATTCATGTGGGATGTGGAGTAAAACCTAAACGGATATGGGAATACTAAGTTCACTAGACGTGTGATAAATTTAATACTATGATTATGGAAATTACCAATTACAATTTTTTCTATATTTATTAGGAATTTACATAAACATTATGACTTACTCAAAAAGCAATTTATATTATAGAGCCCTAAGACTAACACCTTCCATCAAACACACACTAAATTTGATGTCAGTTTACAACATGTTTTCAAATTATTATGGTTAACCATTATTTGGGACTTGAATTCTTATTTCATCCCTCCAATAGAAATATGAGATGATATGGAATAGATTCACAGTTTTACCACAAGTTATTAAATCTAACATTAATTAAAATAGGGAATGAATGTCGTCCATTAGTAGAAATACACTCAAATTTATGGATAAATTCCTTCTTGAATAACTATGGGAGAAAAACAATCATTATATTCCCAAAAGAGTTCCTCAAAATAGAATATTTGGGAATCCATGGAATTTAATTTTCTGTATCAAAATAGTGACAGTAAAAAAATGAGGTTATTACATCAATCCGAACATCCCTCTGATGACATGACTTATGGAAATTTTAGTGTTGTGGTTAATAATTTAGTTTCTTTTAAATTTCAAATCTATCTATTGTCTGAGGCCATGATTTTTTATTCCGGGATCAATCGTAGAACAATGAGTGATTTAGGGATTAATATAACTTGGTTTGGAAATGATGAACTGGTTTTTTATTCATGTTAATGAGAAAAATCCATATTTATGTTAGTGCCATTCCACGCATGGTGTGTATATATTGTGGTGTATTTTAATGCATATGAATTACTCAGTGAATTTTTTATTCTGGAATTTTGATTTACCCTTTCATTGAATCTATATATATCACCCATCCGTGGTATTCACTATTTTGATCCAATATAATGATTTTAATTTTACTAGTGGAGTTAAAATTAATCCCATAAAATGATCCCCACCACAAGTAATTTTTTTTTACAATAACATCCTTGAATATGATTTTAGTTCCTATATGAATACATTATGAGATTATATTTTATTTATATGTATAGATAATGTGGTGACCTATGAGTTTTACATTCCTTGAATATTTTCATTACATTTTTCATGAATGAAATAGAAAACCTTATTTCCTTAAATGTAAATTTAATCAGAAAAATAATCCAATTGTAGTGGGAAAATTATGTTTAATAATGGACCACGAAGTCCCACAAGCAGTGACTATGTTCACTCAGCATAAAAAACATCTGGTTAACTTTTAGATATGTCAATTCTAGGATTGTTTCAAACCCTAAAGGGGTGATGGAAAACAATTTATCCCTAAATTATTATCATTGTCATGCAAGGTCATAGAAAAGTAGTAAAAAGTGAAAATCAAGAGGGATATAGTTTTGAAGTCTCAAAGTCACCGAAATAACCAAATATATGGAATGAATGGATATACCGAGTTGAAGATATTACATGACCTATAATTTGGATAATATTGAATCATAATAATCAACATGAATGGATCATATCACATGTTATTTAAACTAGGGATAAGGTGGAATGGACCGTAAAATTAGTGAAGTCAAATGATTTAGGGCCACATTCATTGGCGGCCAAGGGTACTTCTAACTATATATTCCCTAAGGAATTATAAATGTTGTCTAATTTTCCTATCAGAAGATATGGATTTGTGAGAAATAAATAGAATTGGTGTGTATATTTATCATCAGAATGATATATAGGAATCCTCAAATAATAATTATGAAAAAAATTCTATGAAGGTAGTAATTTTTATCTGAGAGGATAAGATGCCCATATATTCCATTAAAATAAATATCCCCACTACTAAATAGTAGAGGGAAATAATGGAGTGAGTCATAGCTAATGGTGTGATTGGTTGATCTACTCTTGGAAGACATAAATTTATCTATCCTAAGGATGTAGGTCTCACAAAAATGTAAGTATTATTCTCTTATTTTAAAAGGAAATTGTTTTATAAAAAATAAAATCATCTTAATATCAATAGAGTGATGAAAGTCTATACCAATGATATCACAAAGGTATATTGCAGTTGGAAACCTATGGTGGTGGGGAGATCATATCCATTAGAGGTAGGGGAGTTACCCCATTTCTATAGGCCCATTTATGATGATTTTGAGGGAGTGAATTATAACATTCCTCATCCTATATTGGAATTTTAAATGGGTTGGGATAGTATTTGTTAATTTGAAATCCATCATCAGTGGATATCCAAATTGTTGTCTAAACATGTATTTTTCATTATTAGTTCTTGAAACCCCTTCATGATTTGGTAAGAATATATAACCATATTTATTAGAATATTCTACTATCTATTCCTTATAGGGTTCAGGGGATAATCCTACGAATACTGAGGAAGATTCTATGGGTAGAGTGCATATTACTATTGACAATATTGTACATTGGGAAACAAATATACCAATAGAGATAACCCCTCACATTCCCATAAATAAAGAGGATAAAATAACCAAGATATGGAATCTGTATATGATTTTTATGATTAGAAATAAATTCATACATGTCATTTCATTTTTTGAATACTCACACATATTCAATGAATCTCCTAGAAACCATTGATGTTACCAAACTTCAAACTTTCTCAAAATGAGATTTTAAAGAATGAAGGTAATTAATGTGATCCATGTGCCCCACAATGAGAGTCATTGATAATTTTCCCTCCATATAATTGTTTGAGGGTCATTACATATTTTAGGGTTGTCTTGGTAGGGTGGATAGTCCAACCATTAGTTGGGATTCAAGTTATCATGGTTTGACATGATATATTGAGGAGGTAAAAACTAATTCTTATTTATTTCTCCCTACAACACTATGATCATTAATTTCTAGAAGCTTAATTATAAATTATTTTCTAGAATCAATGGTGTAAAAAATATTAAAATCCAATATTTTTTAGGAAAAAATTAGTAAATATAAAACATAATATTGTGAAATTTTAATTTCAAATCTACACTTCTAATGGTTCATGGGTTTTATCATTGTTTTTATGACCTCCATGATTTTCAAAACATAAAAAGTTTTATGATTCATTGTCATCACACCTATTTAATGGGTTAACACTAGCATTATAGTGGTTCGAGTTTAATAATGAAAGAGTATGGACCTTGATCATACATATAATATGTTGTTCCCACCCACAATCATGTAAAATGGACTGATACACATCCTAGTTACCCAATGATAGAGGAATAAATTTTTAAACACATTTATATATCTAAATCTTTAAAAGAGTGGGGAAATTTTAATAAAGATTTATATGTACATTAGTCTCCTTATTCCTACTTAATTAGTATCAATATTCATGGTTTACTAATAACAATTCTTGATTTATGTGGCTTTATCTATTAAGAATCTAAATCAATCAATCAATAAGTAAGAGAGATAAATTTCACATATTCTTATGATGGAAGGAATACTTGATCATAATAATAAAATAATTAAATCTCACATGTTATTTAAGTTAGGCCTTGAAAATAATTAGGAGAGTATTATTCCGCAAAGAATACCTACATTGAGGGTCAATGAAGTCATGAATGTTTATAGAAACTTGGATCCACAGACTAACTAGACAATTTGTATTAATTTATACTTACCTTTATTTCATCTCCCTTATTCGTTTCTCTATTATCTCTTTCATTTAACTTTCCCCTTGTATTATCATCCTTAGTAGTGTCATCATCAATTTTCGAGCCTGCAAAAGATATCCCTACTATGGTTGAACCATTGGGTCAAGCTAATCTTGATACTATTTAGGAATAAACCCAATTTTTGGGTGTGATACTGGCCACTTCCATGAGTAAATACATTCTAGGGTATTTCCCACATCATATGAATATTTATGAGGTGGAATCGGAGGCTCATAATAGTTTTCTTGTATAATGTTGACTTATCTAGCGGTACATATAGAAACTGGTTTTAGAGACACCCCTTAAATTCCATCCCACACAAAATTAAAAACTCCATATCATATTTAAAATACTACGTTTTATTGGGACTGATTATCATGTGATCCAGTATGTCATGATGAATTTTATTCAATGATGAAAATTAGAGAAATCATCACAAACGACTCTCGTCAATGGTAGATTTTAATTAAAATTTACTTATAATTATGCTATAATGTCGTAGGAATAAGTTAATCATGCTATAAAAATTGAATAATATCAATGTCGAGTTGATGAAAAATCTATCCAATTGATCCGTCTCCAGCATGAATTGGATTGTATCGAAGGGGAGTTGGAATAACCCCACCAGTTTCATGGGGAAATTAAAATATGAGGAAAATATGGTTTTTAAACTGTTATAGATAATCATAATCATTCATAAGATGATATGTCTATAAAGATATGTGGGAATTAAAAGAATCACTAGGAGGCTTGGACATCAATCTAACAAGTCCACAAGTATATTGATCGAATGTTGTATTGTATTATTTAAATTAATAAATATTGCAACCTACGAATAATTTTTTCTTCTATTTTGATAAATTAATTAAAACATTTCAATAATCACTTGTCCATTATCAGTTTTCATATTTCTTGATTTTCTCTGATCATCATTTTTTAATGACATGTGAGATCTCAAGAAACAAACTCAATAGATTTGGATCTCACTAAATTATTTAATTTATTTGGAATATAGAACATCTAGAATCATGAGAACATGATTCAAGGTGATTTACTCATAGGAATGATTCATGTGAGATCAACAATAGAGTTTGTCTATTGGGAAGAATTTTTTATAGGTTTTGGTCTATTAATTAATTTATTCATATGTACAATTAACTTAACAACAGAGTTGACCCACTTGGATGAAATAGTTTACTCAACATGATAATGATCATGAGAGGATAGATTAAACATGTGGAATAAAATGTCAAAAATCATTCAAAACACTAATGTAATTTATTTTTCAAATTACAATCCAATTTTGTGGGCCAATAAATATAGTATATGAGTACTTGTGAAACCTCTAATTTTTTCCTAGTATATGGGGCCTAGGGATCAAATCCTAACTTATATAGATGTCTTATTGCAGACCCTAAAAGCATTGAGTATTATATTTTTCCACACTAAACTCTTCCTAAGGCACATATTGCAGAGGTATAGTGGGATATGTATTGAATTTTTCTTAGGTTATGATTTTCATGTTTTCCACTTAAAAAGTATTGTTCCATTTTTAATTATGACTTTTTGATTTTTCTAGAATCATGTATGGGGAATTTTCTATGGGTAGGTAAATGAATTTATCCCCAGTTTGCAAATATTCATTTTTATATTGACAAAATTTGATAGTTTTCACAACTAATAGGATATATTTTAAAGTCCTACAACATTGAACAATTTATTTAGATTTTAATGACATATTTCTTTAACAATATATTAATTGAGGATACTTATATAAAAATGTCATGGTGAAACCCCATAGTGATTGGAGATCCCAACACTAGTATAGATAGTCTCACAAGGGATGTTCACATTGTTTAAAGTATTAGTGCTTAGACTTAAAGTGGATAATATAAAATATTTATTGGAAATGGAGAATGTTTCCCAATGGAAATGGAGAATGTTTCCCAATGGAAATGGAATTCCCAATACCATTAAATACTATATCATAGGGTTGGTGAAGAATTATTATTTTTATAATGCATGGAATTGATGTCTAATAATACCAACCCAAATTGAGAACAATGTTATGAATATCCTAATATATTTTTAAGAGGAATTTGTGAATTCATAAATAAAAAAGGGTTCTAGTTCAGGAGTAGTGATATGAGGTAGGTACCCATGGGATAAAAACAATCCATGTTTGAATGATGGGTTGTGTGAGAATTCTGTGAAGGTGTATAATAATTAGAGGCTCTTCCACTTCAAGAAAATGATTCCTCTGGAAAATATTCTATATCAATGGGAATATATTTAGATCCATTCTAGGGGAATAATATGCATAGTCTTAATTGATTTTTCCATTGAAGTATAATTCACTTGTTATTTATCAAAAATGAATGTTTTCTTAAATCCACATTCCTCAATGTATGAAGTGGGGTTCATTAAAACAAATCATTTATAAAGAACAGTAGAGTCATTTTGGGTTTGATATGGCATTGACCATGTTTCTATGATTCCATTAAAAGGGGAGGAACTAAATGTGGACTTGTATATGGTTTATGAACATATTTCTTAGATGTGTATCTTGATATAATAGGATTAAATAAATACAGAGTTCTTATATGGTATGATATGATCCAAACATTAGGATATAATAATGAGAAAGGATAATTTTATATTGATATTTGTTTTTGGTACCACATGTAGATAGACACATTTAAATAGTTCTACATATCATGTAGCGAGGATCATCATTGAATATGAGGTCTTTATAAGAAGATTATTTCCATGAAATGTATACCATGTGTTGTGAAATATAACATCATGTGATAAGGTCCCTCATGATCTTATCAGAAAATGGGGAAATTTTATCACAACATAGGTCTTTGATTATATGCACCCAGTAATAATGGGAACATTTTCATGTAATCTGCTTCCTCAATGCAGTTTCATAAAAGGATCACCACCAAAACATCATATGTTGGAAGGAGGAGGAAATTTGATTGATAGAAGTTTTTCTAGTCCCATGAATATTTTATATAAGAATCAATAACTATATTGAGATAAAAGGATTCAATCCACACATTATTATTTTCTTTTTTCTTATATCTATAAATATCATTCAGGTTTAAGGGATTTTTATTATAGTTTCATGACGGAAGAACTCAAAAATGAAGACTCTAATATAGACCCGGATCAAATGTGGGTGAGGGGGTTTTTTAGTTTCCTATACATATATCAGTCACATTTCCATGAGAATAATGTTGGGTTTCACCATAGTATTGTGCTATAAAAACAATTTAAATGTCTCTATAAGATCTAAAACACTATGGTGTAAGAGGGAATTTTATGTTTTGAAATCATAGGTAGTACTTGGATATATAATCTGGGCATCACAACATTTCCTACCAAAGTAGTAATTAAGGAACACAAATTTATTGATGTGAAAATACCTATATAAATATGGTTCATATTTAGGGTAAATATGATTTTTTGTTAGCTTTTCTGCTTAGATCAGGATATGTGAGATCTATATTGCTAATTATCTCATTTTAGTTTGAATGAATGTATACATAGTTCCAATTTTACTTCCTCCATTATGTAGATTTTGTTTTTTCATGAGGTCAGGGTACTTATATAATTGTCCTAAGCCTGATTTTTTTTCATTGAGAATCCCAACATAAATATGACTCTAGTGAAGGGTAATTAAGAAAAGTTGTCCAATCAAATAAATGCATAGTTATTCTAGTTGGACCAAACCATTCGATGCCCACCGAAATAGTGTTATATGAATCTTAGTTAGATAAATCAGCCCTAATCATAAAATTCAACACTATTATGCACATTGAGATAAACAAGTGGAAATTAATGATTCACTTATACATCACAAAGGAATGGGCCAACATCAATTATTATACAAACCATATGAGTTGAAATTAAATAGAAAGGATGTTGTTATAATGTTTAAATTAAAGAAATAGGAAATTGTCATTCATTTCTCCATCAGATAACTAGAGGGAAAGGGAAGTGTTTTTTCCTAATTATAACTAGCCATTGGGGGTGAGACATTCATCAGTTTTCCCACATAGATCAAAATCTCAAATAAATTTATTGTCTTTCAGAATGGACCAATGGATGAATACAAAATATGGATATGATTCATACAACATAATTTTTGACATCATTACATCACATCATTTGAACATTTTCATGCAATTCATTTAATGCAGAAAATGAAATTTTCATGAAATTTTTTATCATAGAAAAAGGACATGAGTGATATGAAATTTATTGTCTTTCTAAAAGTACTATTGTCATGTCGTTTAACATATTCTATCGTGGACATCAATGTACCAATGAAAATATTATAAAAATTATTTAATAAGGAACCATTCAATTGTGATTGGAATGATACACTCAATATCAATTATTATTAGGTAAAATGCTTTGATAGAGTAAGTTATGTGTATCACATGAGGCAATTACCACATTGGATCATGTTTTCTAGTCTTTTCTCCAAGGTATGATTGAGGATATAATAAAAAACACCATCACTCATGAAAGGAATGAATAAATGTGGATTTTTTTATTAATTCATTGCATGATTTGGTTTTGATATATTTGATGTTATATATTGTGTGAAATCATTTTTAATTGAGCCATTTTCAATCATCCAGATGCTTAAGAGACTATTAATCATTATAACCCTGGTTGTTTGTAAAATTCGGAAGTGAGGGAAAGTAGACCATGATTCATAAGAAGATATTATCTCCATAAAAATTAAAATATGGGTTTTCTTACATGGTAGTGTGGGTCATGGTTTGATATGACCACAAATAACAAATAAGCATAAAGGGACTAAATTTCATACCACGGTTTACATTTTTATAGAGTATTTTTGACTGAGACTTATCAAAATACATATTTTTTCTATTTGACACTTCAAGGTAATGGTATGAATGATTGTAAGAAATAACAAATTTTAGAATGGCCTTTTTAGCATTCATGAGGGAATATTTGTACCATTTTATATTAATACTACATGATGGAACCAAATATGGTACTGATGTTTTTCTCCACAGTGAAGATGAATTGATTTGTCCGATATTATTTGATGGATACTTCATCATTACAAATGGAGATGAAATTAGCAGAAACACAAATGTATATAAGCTATTTGGATGTAGGTGGGTGATATAGACCCTAATCTATATTCCTCAGATGAAAAATGGCCCTAAATATTTGGTGGTATATAGAAATTATTGTTGTTGATTGATAAATGTGGAATTTATCTAGATTGAATGAAATATATTGGTGAAAACTATGAAATATTATGTCCCAGAAAGATAAAAATACATAGGCCTCCATATTTGATGAGATATCATGGTTATTAATTGATGAGAACAACAAGAACCTATATAGACTTCTCGTGAAACAGAAATAGTCTCTCTACCTTCAATATATCCTTGTAAGACTCCACAACTCACAATTTATAGAAACATTTATGACATTTGTATCTTAATAGAGTGTACTGTTGACTACCTAATGCCATATATATTCTATATTTTATCATAATGATAGTGCAATGAATCATTTGGGGTAGTCAAATAATGGGGACATCCATCCAATTGTGCTATTTTTGTATTTGATATAAACTCACCATACTCATAATTAGCATTAATGTCTGTAATATATTCAATTCCATTTATATAATGAGCGTGGATTCTAATCTATAGTGTCTAATGCTGATAAAAATCACATATTAGTATGGATCTTATAAGGTGCCAGATGTTTTTTCCAATGTATCCACCCATGCTTTTTATAATCTTTGAACATGGAATATTATCATATCAGAATAGTATTTTTCTATATATCATCACACATTACTGAAAATTTTAATTTTTTCATCCTTATTAATGGAATAGTCACCAATTATTTTTGAGATCATCAACTATGAATATTGAAATATATTTAGTTAGCCCCTCTGTACATACATGTAAAATTCAAATAAAAAAATTTATTTCTTGGAGATATACATAATTTTTGTTGAAATGTTATGTAAATAAGAATGAATATGGAGAAGCATCCATTTTTAGGAAAATGGTGATTATTTCTAGGGTGATGAGATTGTTTTTTTGTTGTTGATTATTTTTCAAATTTCCATTTTATATAAACAATGAAGATACATATAAATTATATGATGAGTTAACTAAATAGATAAAACCACTGCATCTAGGAATGAAATATCAACTAGAATGTTTTTAATGGGAGGATGTGTTGTAAAAAAGTCATCCCATTACATTCCTTTTAATGAATTATTTAGTATAAAGAAAATAACAAATTATTATATAATGGGATGCCACCATGGGAGACATCCAATTTACATTGGAAATAAAGTTTGTACTTGAGCGGGTAAAAGGAAGAGACAAATAGACCTCCTAATTCTAGAGATATTGCCTAATTTTTGAATAGTGAAGATAAATGAAAGGTAGATCCTATTGATATCATATCATATATCCTTTTTATCTTTCATGGTATTTATAATATACTACAGATTATTTTACTTTTCAATATAATTCTTCTCCATGATAAAAGAATTGAGCAGTTACTCCATGGCTGCTGTATAGAGAATGAACATCTTCCATTTTTCTTGTTAGATAAATACTAATGGGATAGATATTAATTATTTTTGTTTGTCAAAACCATATTTAAAATAATCACCCACTGATAGGAGACCAACTTATTCATCAATTTGGTTGTAGGAATTCAATTTGTTGTGATTTTTTATGATGTTACTTATATAAGTATGGTGTCCCTAAATCCCTCTTTATTCCTTTAGATTAAGAGTATATATAATATTAATTATTACCTTTGTATTACTAGGGTCATATTCAATGTCATATTGTTGTAACATGAAGATGAGGAACATTTAAATGTAACCCTAAAGCTGCATTTAAAGTGGTTTATTTTTACTTTTCTATAAATAACTTGTTGATAACTACATCTTGATCAGTAAGATGATATAAATGATATTAGGATTTAAATAATTCACATACATGGAATTACATGGTCCTTCCATGAAAGGGTTTAAAAATATTATTCATAGCACATTGATATGTGGATCCATCATTTTTATTGTGGTAGGGAATCAATAGATCATAGTTCAGTCTTTAGGGTTACCAAAAACATATACCTATATTATCACTAGGAACCATTCAAATCTAGTGATATCTAAAATAACGAGATATAATTAAGAGGGATTGGTGGTCAATAGTTTCATGGATCAAGAGTTCTATAATTGGTATTAGAAAATAATCCATCTTGATATATATGTTGAGATTCTCAAAAATGATAAATAATTTGATATTTTCATTAATTTTTTGGACTGGAAAAGTGTTGGCTAGTGATTTTGTGTACTGAACCTCCAAAATGAAGTTTGATTTTAAAATAATTTCTATTTAATCATCATCCATGTAGGATTTATTTACATGGATTATATTATCATAATTATGATAACTGTAATTATCCTAAGGTGGGACTAAATGATGAGTTACCATATCCTAGCAATGTATGAGAATGTTTTTATAATTCCATTTAAATACATGGTGTTTTTATTTTATTATAAATATTAATGTCATTTATTATTCTTGATATATGGATACATTGATTAATATGGGCCATGAATATTTCAACAAACCAATATTTACCTATCTATATCCATCAATGGTTGTAGATTCTCCTAATTCAATTGTGGTAGGGGACTCTTTGAGATGTTTTTCTTCTTTTTCCTCTTCCACATTAATAATTTAAGAAGGAAATATAATGTAACTTTTAAGGTTAGAAGATATTTTAGGCTCATTGTTATTCTTTATGGATACTGAATAGGTGTCCCCATATTCTATGTGGGTGATTTATAAGCATAATCAAAGATAAAATTTTTGGGTAGAACTAATTCCTCTATATTTATATCAATGGAAAATGAGGTGTCAACATCCCCAAAATTGATAGATGATTTTGATACATTTAATATTCTATCACATGTACGGTGGAATTTTTTGAATTTGTGTATACTAATATATGGTCACTATTATTTGAGAAATTCATGACATTATCATCTTCTTTAATTTCAATAGGGTCCAAATAAGTGTAGATGTCCTAAGAATTGGGTTATGGATTGGTTTTTTATTTGTTCACTAGTAATACAAAGGAATATAACATCCAGGAGGTGATTAATGGTTTCTTTCAAAACCTTATGACGTAGAAGGGGGATTTTTATAAGGATTGATTTTCATTATTATAAAATTTAATCAATTAATTATAATTGGATTCAACTAATGGGTCTGATATCATAAACATTTGGAAAAATCTTCTGAAAGATGAGGTTTTCGCCTCTATTTTATTAATGGATACAAATATTCACCACTTATCTCATTTAATATTATTACTTGAGTCATATAAAACCTATTTGGTGTATTGAATCTAGAAAAAATATTTTTTCCAATCTAATTCCTTTCTATCTTGTTGAATAATATGTAAATGTACTCTGCATCCAAACACTCTAGTGGGGATTAGTCACTATACAATTTCCCAGTTCTTCTATAGATAATGTATTTCATACATAGATGATATAGTGTGGGAACTAAAAAATGATAATTATTTGAAGGTATTCCCAAAAATATATTGATAGTCATCTCCTATTAGAAAATATTGAATTAAGAGTTGAAAATGAGATCCCTAAATTGATCTCTATGTATGATTCATCTATGAGTCATTATTTTACTATTTTCATACCCATATTTTATCCATTTGGAGGGAAATAAATTAGATTCATTGTGTCCAAATCATTGTTAATTTCAAAATAGAATTATATTTATTCTAGAGTTATTTTAAATCAAAAATCAATGGACTTTGGCATCATCTAATTTTACAAAAATAGACTTCATGCTGATGTGTCCTTGTATAATGTCCTCCTAATCTTATTCTGCGAAGGTGATGATTGCATGAAATTCAGCGAGATTGATAGCGTGATGATAAATTCAACAATAGAAACCTCATCCTCAAACTCTTAATGGATTAAGATGTCCTATACATGGGATTTTCAAATCTATTTCGATATATTAATAGAATCCATCATTGATATATTAACTAGAATGAACAAAACTTCTTTAAGGTTTCATAATTCAAAGATAATGTTCTACACATCTATCCTTTAGTATGTTAGTTGGTTTGAGTCAAGGAACATGTTTTTTATTGGGATATTAACTATTCTTCCCAATAATAATATAATTATATTTTCTCCCCATGTGAGTTGGATTGATTATTCTGTATGACATTATATTGTTGACTAGGTGAACAATGTCTTTCAAATTGGTCCTAAAATATAATTATATCATATTATGCTCATGATAACTTAGTGCAACAATGGTGCTTTTTCTAAGCATTCATAAGATTCTGTCATCATGTTTCAAAATCATATTTAGTTTGAGAATTGATATGGATCAAATGATGAGATCCACATCAAACAAAACTTCCATTAACCCATCATCCTCAATGAATTATTCATTCTTATCCCTAATTTTGAGGTAGAAAATCTGGTTTTAATGAATCATCATATTTGTTAGAGAATTGATTTTTCTTGTGAATAACCTAGATATATCATTGAATTGAAACTTTATATAAAGTGGTTTCCATTAAGTGGTATAGTACCCACTGGACCTATTAGAACCACCTTGTTTTAAATCTCCTAAATCATGTTTCCAATGTATCTATGTAATTTGAAGTTTTATGATAGTATACCAATTTTTTCTAAACAAATCTTGATATGTGTTGAAAACAATAACTTTTAGTTCAATTTCTACAATATAAATAATTACCCAACTCTAGACTAATTCAACAATTAGGTGGGCTACTTTAAGTCTGCGCTACCTCTTGAGTTATCTTCAATCAGTATTGTCTACCACCATATATATCTTCCAAATGGTTCAGATACTGCAAGGATTATCTACTATTAGTCATTATCCACTACAGGAATTACCTAATTCCAAACATTACTACCTTTATCCATGTTCCACTTCTAGAATTACATAACACTATGTTATACTTCCATCAAATGTCCCACTATCTGGATTGTGCTACAACAAAAACAATGTAATTGTGGGTTTTAATTTATTTTTTATAGAAATTTTATGGTGTACTAAATTCAAAAATGTATTGTGTTACTCACTCTGAACTACATTTTGTATCTATGTTATTTCAAATATTTTTTCACATGTTATTTAACTGTGTATTATGGAGTGATAATTTCTATTATTTATGAATATATTTCTTTATGGATAATATGAAAGAGGGATCTTCAATGAACAAAATATAATTTTTAATTGAACTATTTATGATCAGTGGAAAGGGAAGACAAAAATTCATATTTTGATCATGGGTTTTGAAATATGTAATTCTATTGTAACAAAATTTGAAATACCTAAAACTAATAGAAATAAAAGGTATGATTATTGTAATGTTTCTTATAGTAGAAATTGTAAATCCATTTATTCTCTATGTTTTTATTTGGGTGATGAAGAAATAAATAGAATATGTTCACGAAAAAATGCTTTTTTAATTTGGGAAACTTTAGTTTTTCTCATGAAGGAACATTTAATGTCAATGAAATGCACTTATACACCTATAATCTTAAATTTGATACTTTTAAATTGAATATTTTTTACCAGATTATTAATGTCTGTCTCAAGTTCAATAAAATCGTTAATACAATCAACTCATTTGTAAATCATGTTTCTGATAAAGACCATTTGATGCATCTTTTGAGGTGCCTACCAAAAATATAGATAGGAAGCTCAGTGTCAATTTGAGGATAATGTGATGTAATTAAGATTCCAATAAAGAGATACTTATAAAATTGATTATGTATTAGAAATAACATAAAATAAATATATACGTAAAGGATAAACCCAAAATTAAACCAGCTGCCTTCTAATATACTTCTTCAAAACAAAATGATGATTTTCGAGATGATAGTTCATGTGATGATGAATCTAATACTAAAAGTGATAATGTGATTTCCCTTATTTATTGAATATTCAATTAGATTTAAAAAATTATGTTATTTAGGTAACCAAATTATAATGGTAAATAAGATAATGTAGGAAATTTTAGAATGCATTAGAAGATAGATAATTCTTTGAATGAAATCATTTTTTTGGAATATGAAAGGAAAGGGAATGTCAAAGATGATTATGATATGAATAAAGTAAAAACTATGATAACATGGATACAATTTACATGAAATCAATGAATTAAACATGAAGACTAGTAAATTGATTCAGATATAATCGAAGAAGAAAATCATGATAGATGTAACATGTGTCTTCTGATAAACAATTTTGAGGTGTTTAATGACATTCCTACTTCTCTTGTACATATTTTAAATAATTTTTATATGAATACAATGATTAAAATATTCATAATGATGTTATCCTCATGTGTTTCAATATGAATAAGGATTTAATTAATGAGATTAAGGATTTGTATAAAATTATAAAGAAAAAAATGATTTAACTGTAAATTTTAAATCTAACATTTATATTGAAAAATAGAAAATTGTCCAACTATACCAATAGAATAATAAATTGAAATTTTCAAATGATCAACTAATGAATTATTTGGAATGTTTTATTAAATGGAATCATAATTCCCCTAAGTACACCACTTGTATAGGGTATCAACCTGTAAAGAAGTGTATTGTTATGAATAAATTTATTCTTAGTTATAGTCCTACAATATTTTTACTTTTATTGATCCTATAAAGTATTTATTTATCAACATTTAATTTAAATTTATAATAAAACTTTTATGAAATCATGGGTTTCCTAAAGCCTTAATTAGTAACATATAAAGAATTTGGTAGCAATCAAAATTTTGGTGTAAATATTTTTATAGGTAACTCGATTAAAGAGATCTAGTAAGAATATATGGTACCTAAAAAAGGGGAATTCTAGTAAAAGGACTGGAGACTATTCAATAATAAATAATTTGTTAAAAGTGGATGTTAAGCATGTCACATTGGGTGAAAATTCCAAAGGAAAAATCATTAGAAATAGAAAAATTAGTAATTCTATTACACTTATAATTTATATTTTATAAGTTATAGATGAATTAAATTATAATATTCTTATCATTTAATAGTTATTTGGTGATGGTATTCATGTAAAATTTTTAAATAATTCTTTCATTGTTTTTGTTTCATAAAATTATTTAGTTATTTATTCATTAAGAAATGAAAATATTTATGATATTAATTTACACTATTTAATATTTAATAATATTAAATATCTATATTCTTCTGAAAATTTATATTGGATTTGGAATAAGTAAACTAGACATTAAAATATTCACTCACATATATAGAAAACTAGAAAATGTTTAGTCAATGTTATTTCCGAACATGAATTCCCAAATGTTAATGTTTGTAAACCATGATGTAAATTGAAACCATAAAAGATGTATTTCAAATAAAAAATATAATTTTGATGTTCCAAACTCCTAGAGATGGTTTACATGGATTTCATTAAACCATAAAGATTTTCTATTCTATATAAAGAGCACAATATTTTTGTACTTATATCTGAGTTTTCTAGGTATTCATGGTTATCCATTCTAGCCCACAAAATTAAAGACTTCTCTTATTTTAATAGTAATGATTAATCTATAGAAAATATTAGCGGAATTAAGATGAAGAACATAGGAAGTTATCATGGATGTATGTTTGAAAATCAATACATTGAATCTTTTTTCTCCAAAAATGGTTATAATCAAAAACATTCTTCTCCAACAACCCCAAATAATAATTGTCTTATTGAAAGAATAAATATCCCCTTCAAGAATTGTTTCCTACATATCTTAATGAGTATTACCTTACTATTTATTTTTTGGTTGAGTTTGTGAAAATATATTCTAATATGATTAATAGAGTTTTAATTATACATCTCTTAATGAAAACTACTTATTAATTATAGAATAATATAAATAAAAATTTTAGTTACATTATTGTTTTTTGGTATAGATGTATTTATTTATAATACTAAGGATAATCAGTAAAATATTTATTTCAAGAGTGATAAAAATCATAATTGGTTATTAAACATATAGTAAATCAAATAGTGTTTTTAATAAAATTAAAAAATGGAAGAGTTTTTTCATGTCAAATTTGATTATACAGATTCACATGGGCCTAAGAATCAATTAAAAGAACATGAGTATAATATTCCAATCTTAAATATTGAGGCTAAACCGCAAGAATATTATATAAAAAAACCAAAAAAAGAAACTTGAACCTAAACCTGTAGATGAACACACATTTTATATCCCCTCATTTCATAGATCTATTAGGACTCATAGGTACCATCCCCAAGATACGATATTCAGATAACATGATAGAGGTACACAAGCTATAGTTTCCTATTGAAATTTGGTTCAAAATTAATAATTCTTATCATATCATGAACATAAGAACATAAGTAATGAAATTAATGATGACATATTGGTAATGGAAATGCAGGAGTAAATTAATTTTTTTGAAATGAATAATTCATCAGAACATTTAATTAGACCAAAGACACTTTTATTATTTTTACTAATTTGGTGTTTAAAAATAAGCTCTATGATTCTGGAACCATAGTAAGAAATAATTCTAGGTTTGTTTCAAAAGGATATTATAAAAAATTTGGTACTGACACTGAGGACACATTTTTACTATTGTCTAGAATTAAATCCATAAGATTACTTCTTGAATATTAATGAAATTAGTATTAGAAACTATATAAATTCGATACAAAATTGTATTATTAAATATCTATATAATTGGGGACATTTTTGTTGAAAAACCTGCTATATTTCAAAATTTTCAAATTCTAAATCATGTTTTACAATTTAAAAAAGATTATTATATGGTTTAAACATGATAATAGAGCTTGGTTGGATAGTATCAGCTCTATTGTAATTTCTAAATGTTTTTCAAAATGCATAATTGATCCATGATGTCTTATAAAAATAATTTTAAATGATGCATTAGTAGTTCATATCGTTATTGATGATATTATTTTTAGATCATCTAAAAAATAATTTAGTATATATTTTACCATGATAATGAAAAATGAATCTGAAATGATTTAAATAAGTGAACATAAATTCTTTCTTCGTTTTCAATTTTTTTAAAAAAGATTGAATTATCTTAAATCAGAACAATTAAACGAAACAACATCAAAAAAAATTTTGTTTGGATATCAACAAATGTAGTGATAATCCAATGATTACTATCTGTAAATTCAATCTTGATGAAGCTAGAAAGAAAGTACATCAACCTAATTATAGTGGTACGATTGGAATCATTCTTTAAGTAACTTCTAGCTGACATTATATTATGTTATGTGTGTTTATGATTTCTCATTTTCATGAAATCTAAAAAGAATATAATTTTCGTCATGTTAAAAGTATTTTTGAATATGTTAAATATAAAACTAATTTAGGACTCTTCTACCCTATAATAAAATAATTTGACTTATTGTGTAATTCAAATGAATATTTTAGTAGTTGTAATTAAGATTGGAAATGGACATATATAAATTTTCAACTTTTGTGAATATCTTTAGTGTCTTATTTTAGTGAGAAGAAAAATTATGATTAATTATATACCATAGAAGATGAGTATATAACTACAGGGATTTGTTGTGCACAAATTTTTCAGATGAAACACAAATTACTAGATTATGGATAACAATTTAAATATGTACCTATAAATTTTAAAATACACAAGTGTGATAAAAAAATTTAATTATCATGTGTCACATTCTAGGAAAAATAATATTGATGTAAGACATCACTTTTTGATAGAAATATTTTAGAAGGGTGATATAACTCATTAATTCATAAGAACTGAATATCATCATGCACATATTTTTACAATGTCTTTCAATTATGTGAGATAATACTACATCAAATATTACATAAGAATGATAAATTTTAGTAAATTATTTAATCTTGTAGGACCCACCTCTAGAAATTCCACCATTAGAAAATCCATTATTAGAAAATCCACTATTAGATAATCAGTTATTTGAAAAGACACCATTGGAAAATCCTGTATTGGAATGAACTACCATTGGAATGATCCACTATTGGAATCATCCACTACTAGGATACATCCATTCTTTGTTTTTATTCTTCTACCATTGATCCTATGATTTGATTATATTATTATTATTATATATTTAAATTTTTATTTGATTAATGTTTTTATACTTTATTATAATGTTAAAATTTGAATCCCAGAATGACAAATTGTGCTAAAATTATAAAATCATGTCACTCTACCTCATGCTAGGTCCCTTAAAAAAGAACCGTGTCACCATCCCTTTCTCTCCCAACTAAAAGTATTATTCTCCCAGTTGTTACTCCATTATTTCTATGAAATCATGAGAGGCCATAATCTATCTGAGTTGTCTCTTATGGGTTTAAGTCCATCTATGATGTCCGAATGAGATCCAATATAATATATTGTCGAGATGAAGAATACATGGCTTACAAATCATGTAAATGTTACTAAAAAGTAATAGACATTGAATGGTTACTTTCCAGAAAGTATTTGGTGCTAAGGCTTACCCGGACCAATAATGGATATACTGGTTCTAGAAAAATGATATAAACTTCTTTACTAGGTTGGTTCATATATTGTATCATTACAAGGAGATTATATTCGGTGAAAAGAATGATTTAATTTGGTGTATGATGAATGGTAAAGAGATTATCTTTAATTTAATGGAATTATAATGATGTATAAATATGCCTCACTAAAGATATTTTTAGCCCAATGAAAAGTCTATTCACCATGATAGTGAATTTGTTAATTATGATAATTATTTATAGATCTCACTAGATATTATACTATGAGATTGACTATTGGTACAAACTAGTATGATGAATAAAGAATGTTGTTTGAGTTCATAAAACATATTTTATGTCACTCGTAAGGTGAATCAAGTACTATCAGATAACATGATTTTTAACTTCTATTACTAATGAAATTAGGTGATATGATTAATCTCTATAGATACCTCATGGTGCACATGATTGAAATTATTAAGTCACATTACATGTATAATTCAGACAATTAACATATGTTGAATTAAAAAATGTTGGAAACCATTTTTTTATAGATAAGGAGGAAGAGGAAGAAGTCAAGTGTGCTTCTTTCTTACATGTGTATGGTTATTTTTTAAATGCTGAAAGTAACACAGAATCTATGGTTGAGAATGTTTTTTTTATGATAATGATAATCACTATGTGGATTATAATCATGAAAAGTATCATACTATACCAAAAAATTGTTTTTATCTTATTTGGATCCATATGAGATAGCCGAATATAAATACGTAGATAAAATTTTTAAGAGAAAGTGGATGTTGATTAAGAATAATAACTAACCTCTATCGAAGAGGGAAGTGACCCTAATATCCCTATGATCCCTTTAATTTATTCTGGACCTGCAATTACACTTGTTTCTCTTCCCAAAAGAGATAGTCTCTTGAGTGAAATATATGGTGATGAGGTGGATACTTATGTCTCTACAGATGAATTGATTATTGGATCTTCCTCTAAATGTTCTATGGGAATTGTGGAGGTTTCTGATGACAAAAATTGTAATAATGGTAATAATATTTATGATTATTAGAATATAAGTGGTGATGGACCTGATCAGGATATTGTTGATGACATTGAGAGGAGTCAATAACATCACCCTTCTCCCACTACTTCAGTTAGGTCAATAGAGAGATCTCTTTCATCTATATTTTCATGTTAAGAGAGAATTTTTTCAGTTCATCTAGATTTATATGATTCTTATTCTAAATGTGACACTATATTAGCTTTTGTGGGGGAGGAATCCCTATGTTCTATTATTAATGTTATTGAACCTGTAGATCCTTCTATGTTGACTTCTTTTATAGTGGAAGTTTATTCACATTATGAGTGTAAAATTCCTATGTTATTTCCATCTCAATTTAGGCTATTTAAGTCTAATCATGTTGAAGAAGATATGAGAGATCATAAAGATGCTTTAAATGGAGTCTATTTTATTAAGGTTTATGTATATCTATGGGGGATCCTTCAATTTATTCCACACAAAATAGAATATCATTCCTAAACTCATATGGAGATAGTAGTGGTGATGACTATACTATTCCACTAGATAATTGTGGACCGAATGTCTCGTTTGGAGTCATAAACGGTCCAAGGGATACTAATTTGAGAACATTGATAACACTATAGAGTCTCTTGTTTTCCCCCCATATGTACCAAAAAGATCAGAGCCTCTGGAGGATGCCATTCCATGACATGAGAGATATTCTATTTCGGTGCCTTCAGAATGTTTGTCCATTGAAGATTTAGAGTCTTTAAAAGAATGGAATATTTCATATTTTAGTAGAGTGTTAATGTCCAAGGAACCTCCTATTACAATTATTAGTGAAGCTAATTCGAGAAACCTATTTGATTTGGTTATATTATTTATTCAACCTATGATAAATTTTCATATTTAGGATGATGATAACAATAATAGAAGACTGTACAGTGAGACTAAAACCATGAGATCTATGACAAAGGATATGAGGACCTTCTTTTTTCTACCCAAGATTCCTTATTGATAAGATTGGAGAGGGTTCCTACTATTTCTTCCACATCTAGTTCACCACCTCCCTCATATTTAGTTGATTTCAATTTGATATTGTATATAGTTAGAGTAATGATGTGATTGATTATGTGATATATCCATTCTTTTCATTAGTAGGATATACTAGAAATTTCACATCCTTAAGAGAATATATAAAAATATATAATAGACTGTTTAAATAAACCATAAGGTGATATAGAAATCATAACCTATGTAATTAAATGAAGTCTTGCGAATGTGTGTACAAAATATGTGTTTAATTAAAATTTCAATTTTTTGGCTGAAAGCCTTTTAATACGACCTATTAAAATGGAATTTAGAGACTCAATAATCCATTTGATGGTGGTGAAACCCCTTCTCAATTAATATATGGAATGGAAGAAAGATATATTTAGTGTTATGAAGTGGGAAGAAACATTATTGTGGATTTTTTCAACCATATGAAGGCCTTCATATATGTGCCTAATACTATTATGGATGCACAAGAGGTCATTCCCATGAAAGCCTTCATATATGACCCATCTTCATTTCCATTACCTTATTAGTACCAACCTTTCAGAAAGTCCTTGTTAGAGTTATTATGTAATCTCATGCTAGTGATCATAAAATATCTTCTTTATACTTCTATAATTCCTTTTTTTACTTCATCAACCCACACAATATCTACATAAGTGCCTCCTACAATAAAAAATGTAAGGTTCCCTACTAATCATACCTCCCAGACTGAGAGTGACTGTAAATATACATAATTATTTGATAGTGATTTTTTATATTTCCCTTATATTTTATAATGAAAGAAATGTTTTCCATAATGAAATTTATCTCATATGCATAATCTCTTTAATATATTAACATTGATACTATATTTCACTTTAAAACATATTATTTACTACCTTTCTTCTTAATTTTTTTTAATCTCAAAAGGGGGAGAAATGTATGGAATTTCCCATTTATATTGATTAATTTTTTTTGATAACATTATTATTTAAATATCTTTTTTGATGGGATTTAAATTACCTCTAGTAATATTTGATATCTAAATTATTCCTTGATAATAATCTTAATCCAATCGTATCATTTTATTTTTAATCATTGATACCATTAGTATTTCTATGAATTCATTTGATACAAAAATAATTGAATATTTTTTATCCTTTGATAGTATATTAATTTGGATTCCATTTATGCAATTATATTTTTTTCATTTAATACGACACACTTGATACCAAATCTATTTCAAGAGATTTTATTTTTTAATTTACTTTCCAAGCCTCACATTAGTTTTTTGGAAGGAATAAAGTGACTATCACACTTTAAACATATGTATTTATGAGAAATTACCTTTCTTAAATGGTTTATAGAATTCCATGATTTTTTGTACTAAAAAATAGGATATTTTTGGAATATCTTTGTTTTAATTCTCACAAATATTTTTTACCTATAGTTTTAATAAATTTTATGTTTTATGACAGTATATCATTTTATAAAACAAATTTGTATAAGTGTTGAAAATAGCACCTATTTTTTCAACATCTTCCACTTCTAGGAATACACACCACCAGACTCATGACATCATCAGGCCTTGTACCACTTTATTTTTCTACTACTATAGTTAGATACCTTCAAGAATAGAAACCTACAGAGTTATCTAAAATCATGATTATATGTCATTATAATTTTCAATATCCATCCATGGTCCACTACTATGAATAACTAACACTATAATTTTCTACCTCCATTCATGAGCCACAACTACACATTACAACCATTGTGTTTTTTTATAACAATCATAGCACCACCAAGCTTATTCAACTTTAGGTTTTAACTACTGTCGGAAGGTTTCACCATCATCTTTATACACCACACCTATTTTTCAATGTTTGAATTAAATGCTTCAGTGTATATATAATTGGAGATAATGTTAAAATATAATTTATGTATTATTCCAAAATATATTTCATGTTTATATTTAAGAAAATATCAAAGTAATAATGATGATCCAGAAGATCTTGGTGATTATCCATCCTAGGGTCCATGGAGTGATATATATTTTAAAGGGTGGTCCTAGTATGCTATTTTGGTTTAATGATGAATGATATCATTACTAGAGAACATACATGATATGAAATCATTGAAATTACAATATTAATTAGATGTGTACATTGAAGATCAATATGCTATCTTACAAACAGAATATAGAACATTGGGATGGGATGTTTTGCTATTACTTTTGGAGAAACAGGTTGAGCTCCTCACCAAGAAAAATTTGAGGACTATCAACCACCTAGATCTCTACAATAAAGTGTTACACTAATCTTACCATATCCTCATAGTTTCTCTCTCAATTGGTTTTTTACTTTCTAGAGGTGTTTTGTTTGATCTTTTTATTTACAAATACTGGGTCTTTTACACAGTCTATATAATAATCAATATTTCCTTGAATCTTTTTTTATTTAATTATATATGGTTATTGTGGAATATTTCCCTGCATGGAATTTTCCTCAAATGTATAATAGTGGAAAATGATTTGAGCATGGACAGATTGTAAGTTATTTGTTGTATACCCAATATAGGTATAAAATTAGATTACTGTCATATAATCTTCTTGGCAGTGGGTGATTACCCTGTGGAGGGGATTAGGTTTTCACTTGAGACTAAACTCATTTTTTATTCTACTATTTTATTTATAATTTCAATCAATATTTCTATGCATTAATCTATTTTAAAAAAATTGTGAACAAATCCTTTAAATTTTTTTATTCTTAACTACTGTTTATATGGGGTATTATTTGTGTAAATTTATTTCAAATGTTAATGTAATTTTATGTATTATTTTAACTTATCCCTAATAATTCATTGAAAAATATTTCAAAAGATAAAAATTATATCAAATCTCTAGTTTGATATATTGGGTGAATTTATTTTTACTGTGGAATATTATTTAACAATCATTAAACAAAAACATTTATTAGGGAATCAATTCACTCCCCTCTTATGTTTTTCACTCTTACAACAAAAACCATTGTGTTTTTTGTTCCCATTCTCCCTGAATTGATGGTATAAAACCTAAGAGGTTTCAAACTAGTTTGGGAAACAACAAATATCTGTTTTCTATACATTATCCAACCATTTTATTTTCAATTTATTTTATAAGACTAACTCGTGGATGATTGTGGTGCTGATGAAGCTAGTTGTGTCATTGTAGTTGAGACCAGGGACACATCATTATTTTTTAGATATTACATGAGGATTTTGTGGGCTCATTTGACCACCATATAAGTTATATAGTCATTGAACTTTTTTCATTCCATATTCAGGAATTCTTTCCATTTCTTATATTCTTCTTGTCATATTATAGAAACAAAAACCACATGTGCTGGCAAATTTTTGAAAAAAACTTATCAGGAGACCACCATTTTATGAAGGATGTATTTATAGAAAAATAACACTTTTATGTCATGTAATAAAAATCATTTGATGGATAGTAATTCATATGGTCACTAGGTCCAACCTCACCATGATACTACGATTCTAATAGAATTAGTAAATTAATTTTTCATAGATGTGATGAAATATCTATGTACATTCTAATTTTTTAAATAATAAAACTTATCCATATATTATTTATATGCATCATGAATATTATATTTTTTCCCTTCAGAATAAAGTTACTTTTGTTTATGTTGTCATCTACGAGGGGACACTAGAATATTTTGAAGAGGCATGGGAGATGGAGCTAGTGGTTAAACATTCTTAAGTGTAACATTTTTTTACTTTTACATTCACATTTCCTTTAAATTTTTGAATTAGTTGAGTATTGGTATTGATCCTCCTATTGGAATCTTCTAACTTACCTATGAGTATAGTATACTCAAAGATTCCTCTAGGTTAATTTAATGGGCTGGTCAATGTTTGTTACTCAATATGGATATTCTCAATCCATAATCACATAAACTCAACGCGAGGGAGTGGTATATTCAATAATTAAGTCAAAACCATCCAAAATATAGTTAGGAATAAGAATCACTCATTTCCATGATGTTTTTAGTTTTAGAGGATGAGGAAAGATTCATCCACATTATAGTGCTAAATTAGAAGAGAAAATTCGAATATAGATCATCCTATCTTGTGATCGATCTAGCATACAAATTACTATATTAGGAAAATGATGAGACCTACTGGATATTTACAATGTTTTTGAGATTATAAGTATCATTATGTTTTATGGTTCCCATCTGTGGACTCCATTAAGATAAAAAATGTCTCAAATGCTACACATCTTCCCTAGTTCCATTGAATGTTGGGAATGTAATATTTTATACATTGGATAAAAGAGGAGTTGCATCCACCCATTGAAGGAATTATTATCTTTTGGATTCACTAGTAAATACCTCACCACCATGGATTCCATTTGAATTGAATGTTACTCAATAATTTAAATAAGCTCAGATTAAACATTTGATTCTATAGATATTTAAATAGGGGAAGCATCTGGTGGAGATTGATATGGTTAGCCTGCTAGTATTTGTTTTTGATAACCAATGTGATTTAGACTAGGGTACCAGGCCTAAAATCTCATTGGGGTTCACTATAATATATATAATTCAGTATATTATTCCCCCATTTGATGTTAAAAAATATATTTTTAAGATCCCATGTTGCGAGGATGACTTAGTTATTATCTTGGTGGTATGGAATTCTCTTTTTGTTGAATTATACTTTTTGAAAAAATGATTTGAGTCTCTTCTTAGAGGGTATGCATCATGGATGTAATTTTCACGAGTAGGTCAATTTTTATTCTCCTTATATTATTTATCTCTACCTCATAGTGACCAAATATTAAATAAATTTTATTTCATTCTTGTTTTTATAGTAATGGATTAGTTTCAGCCATTCCCATTCCCATTTCTTTTTTTGAATCATTCTAGAGAAGTGGTAGTTAAGAATAGGATGGGGCATAATTTTTTTTATCTCTTCTTTTTTGTTTGGTATTTTCTCCTATGGTATGAAGATAGGTATATAGAATTGTGGGATTTCATTTATAAAATAAAATGAAAATGATTAAAAAAACCTCAACATAAAAGGATGAATAAATAAACAAAATTACTAATGTTCAATGTTCAATGATATTTTTAATATAATAATTAAATTGGAAGAATAAAACAGAAAATTATTTAAAATTATTGATTGACTTGATTAAAATATATTAAAAATTAATTTATTGATATAAAATTTAATAAAAGAATGATTGGATGTGATAAATAGTTGAAAAAACATAAAGTAAATAATGCAAAATATTTGATAAGGATGTCCAGAAGAAGTTCCTAATGATACCAATAAATATTCATCCTAAACTTCTCAAGGTTTTAATGTATTAGTCCCATTTCATTAATAGTAGAAATGGTTTTCAAACTATAACTTTATATTTTCGTTATAACAAGAAACTAGATACAATAAACTCTAAATTAGTAAAGGAAAATATAAAAACCACAAGATTATATTCCCTTACCATTTTAAAGTAATTAGAAAAAAACCATGATCCCTTAATTTAATGGTATTATGAAAAAATAAGTAGGAATAGAGTTTATTGTAAGTAAGAAATTACATTGAAGATGATTCACAATTCTAAAAAATAATTTAAAGAATTTTAGGAGAGAATGTGAATAATAGATAAGGGTGATTTGATATTACAATTTATTTGACACTTCATATGAAGAATAAGGATATGTAATAAATTATCACATTGAGATAAAATTTAAAAAAAATTGAGTTCATTACATGATGAGGGAACGTATTGATATTTATGTGAATATTTCCAAGCCACCCAAAGCCCCTACTTAAATCCTTCAATTATATCAGTGTTGTTCTAGAATCCCTATTGATAATTTAATATGAAGACATCCATGTTTAATATATTTTGATTACCATTAATAGAGTATATAAAAGGATAATTTTAAAAGGAAAAAAATTCAATGTTATGTAGACCTATCTACATTGTTAAAAAATTATGTTGTATCAAGGAAAATTGTTGGAAAATTTTATGGTTCTTATGAAAACATGGTCATTCCATTTTATCACCTAGAAAAGTGGTGATTCTTTTGTGGTTCTACGAAATAAAAAGTTATTTTGACATTTACAAGGGTATGAATCATGGAAAAATTATACAATGAAAATATTATGGCATAGAGGATACTATGAGTCATGGAGTAATCCTAGTTTATAAGAATAAATATTTAATTATGGTGTGGCCTCTGGAATTTTCACAGAAAATATTACAATGCTAATTGATGAAGAAAAGATGTGTTGAGGTCCTAAGGGCTACATTTTATCCTTTTTTCCTATAAAATGGTGACCATAAAATCTCATGGGCTATATAATGATACCACTAAAATGAAAAATGATATTTAAGGGTATACACTTTTAGGTGGAGCCTTATAAGGTTCATCCAAGATCCTTGGATCCCTTTTATATAATGGTCATATCTACTACATCGTAATCACAATTCAATGATTCTAAAAATACTAAATGATTTTCTCTTTGAATAGATCTATCATTATGAAATCAAGGTAGTTTTATATCAATTAATATAAAAATTGAACAATTTAAGAGTTTTTCTGATCATTAAAATCACAGATCGATGAGAAGCACAATAATCCACCCATTTATGATGTTACAAAAAATTTAATAATAGATAAATTGAAATAATTAAAAAAGATAAAAAGGTACTACAATACTGAGATTTCTATGTCACAAAAAATAAACACCCCCCTTTGAGATAAATTTTAAATCCTTTCTCCCATTGGTAGAATAGATAAAACATATATTTAAAAAAACCAGATATTTATTCCCTTTTCATATTTTCAAAATAGAGTTATCCATTGAGTTAGATAATAAAAATATAAAATCTTGAACTACCATTATTATTATTAATGTTCTTTTGAGAGAGAAAAAAAATATTTTGAAAAATTAAGGTTTCAAAAAATTAAAATATTTTAAAAATACAATTTACAATAAATGATAAAATAATAAAAATTTAACATTTAAACTTTTTTTTAAAAAAATTAAATAAAATTTTGAAAATAATTTTTTGGAAAAATATAAATAATATTTTATATTAATAAAATTTATTGTATAAATTTAATTTGAAATATAAAATAAATCATCATGGATCATTTTAGTATTTATAACATTAGTTCCCCCTTAATTAATTCAACATGGGTGTTTAATGGGATCATATTCACTGAGACTAAAAGAAATTAATTAAATTATTTATAAATATATTTTTTGAAATAAATAAATTTATTATATAATATTAAATATTATATTAAAAAACCATATAAAATTCATTTTAAGTGTTAAACTAGATGTGTAGTAAGACTCACATATTGTTCCATGGTTGGAGGGAGGTTAAAAACCCCAAGAAATGCTTTTTATGATAAATCGATGAGATTGACTTCTTTATAACTACACCGTATAATTTGAATCCAAACATGATTTTTTTTCTTCGAGTATTATAATCACTTAAACATTTCAAAAATTATTATTTTTTATGAATTGTTTAATGTAAAATTAACGTAAAAATCAAATTTTTGAAATAATTTCAAAAATTAGATAATGAAACTGGAAAAAAACTCAAGTATTACATGTTATTAAAAGATATGAACCACAATCTAGTTGTAATCAATTAATATTCTATGAAGTAAAAAAGATCAAGAAGAATGGGTTTGACACATAATTTAGTAAGTTAATTTTTTTTTAAATAATTTCAAGAACTATATATCATTTTTTAAAACGATATAAAAAAATAGTTTCTCTATAGTTATTTTAGAAACAATTGTTTTCTTCCTAATAATCATAAATATGCGGTATTCTTTGAGTCAATGAAATGTTTCAATAGTAAATTTCTACCATATTTTCATCCTCCAATATCAGCATTAAAAAATGACCAAAATATTTTTCCTATAGATAAAATAATCCATTTTTTTAGTTCTATTAAGATAATATAAAATTAAATTTAGTGATTTTAAATATGAATATGTTATTTTGGATTAAAAAATAAAAAAAGAAAACATTAAATGTGGAATCTGGATTTTTATTAGTAAAGTAATGTATAAATCTAATAATATTATAATAATGTTCTCCTTCAATTGATTTATCAACATAATATATATCAAGCTATTTGTTATACTCTTGGGACTAGTATTTTTTTTATCATAATCCATTATAAACCTCTTTATAATTTTTTAGTGAATTTACATCAGTTAAAAAAGGTTCCATCATAATTTTTAAAAATTTGAAAACATAGGAATAATTTTATCTCACTCATAACACTTATATACAACTCTTTATCAATTGATTTGGAAAATTCATTACAAAGTGTTTCTTTAGAATATCTAAAAAATCAACAACATAGATTAAAATGATTAATAAAAAAATTGAAAAGGTTTTGAGAAATATGGTGGAATCAGATTTTCAAAATTTTAAATCATTTTATAAAAAAAAGTAGTTACCCTCCAAAACCATGATATATTGGATTATTTAAAAACATATAGATATTTGGTGAACATTAAAACAGAATTCACTATATCAAGACTTTGAAAATTTTATGGTTGGTATAGGTAAATATTATATGAAACATAACCATTTTGTAAAGAAATATTTTTATCTATCTCAAAATGTTTTATGTTAAATTGAACATAGAATAAAAATAATATTTCAACGGATTTGAGTAAATAAATAATTAAAAATGTTTCAAAATAATCAAAATATTCATATGTGTTTTATCCTTTAGCAATAAGTCCATCTATGTTAAGAATATATTTGTTATTTTCATAATTCTTTTCTATAATTACCCACTTGGTGCCAATAATATTAATATTATCATGATGTTCCACGACAGTTCAATAATTTTAGCATTGGTTCAAATCCTATATCATAGGATTTATCTAATTCACATCAATAATAAAATCATCATGGAACCGATTCTCAATGTTAATGAGAAAATATTATGATCAATATTATTTAATATTGACCTTATAGAATGATGACTGAATTGTATTTCTCTGATAATTTTTTGAAGAGGATAGTCTATGAACTTTAGTTTAGACTATTGTAATAAAAATGATGTGGTTTCCGGATATCATTAATTATTTTATGATATTGAGGTTTAATAAGGGTTAATCCTTTTTTCCACCTCATAATCACTTTTCAAATATTATTTGGGAATATTATCATCTAATTTTGTGTTAATATATTCATATAGGTCCTTGGACCACATATTGAACAATCATAATGCTTTACGTTAGTCAAAGTTCCCAAGGATGTTACCTTTATTGGATTTGTGGGAAAACATTCCATGATTATATGTGGTATTGAGGATGAAGAATTAACAACAAAAATTTTAAAGAAGCTTATTTTTTAATCTTCCCCTTATAGTGTTTATATGAGGGTTTTCCTAAGATGTGTATTATAATGAAATAGTTACAGAAAAAGGATTCAGTAATAAAAAAATAATCCAAAAAATAATTAATGATTGTAAAAATAATTCTAGATATTAATTAATATTTATTAGATGTTTCTATTTAATTGTTAAAAAACAACATTTTATTAAGGTGTTATAAGGGAGAAAAGGTGGGATGATAACTATGTGAACCACAAACTCATCAAAGTTATTATTATAAAATTCTATACATGGGTCACTTATAAGGGAAACTAGTTTATACCGTTCATAATTCTATACTCCCCATGATAATATGATAAGTAAATTATAATACTATTTATTATGTGAAAAGAAAAAAACCATGTAATTTTATTAAATTCATCAATAATTATAAAAATTCAATTTTTACCTCTGATACTATTAACTAGAGTTGGTTAAAAAAAAGATAAATGTGGAAAAGTTCGAGGGATTTATAGGTAGAAATAATATTTTGTGGTTTGAAGTAAGACTTATGTTTTTTAAATGATTTCAAGGTTCATAAAAAATTTCATTAAAACATAATTTTGGAAATTATAAGACTACTTAGTAAATGTTGAGTTTGATAGAAGAATGAATATTTGAATAGAAAAGGTAGTGCTTCGAAATCTGAGAATCCTCATCTTGTGCACCTAAACAGTTGAAATGTTATTCATTGTAGATATTTTATATCTATAGTATAATCATTTTTAGAATTGGACGTGGTAAATAAAAATATTCAATTTAAATTATAAGCATTACGAAAAAATAATTTTTAAAATAATTTTTAAATCATCCTTCACTTTATTGAAAAATAATTAGTAAGTTATGTATCAATAAATTTTCACATAAAATATCATTAATAAAATTATATTTGGATTATCCAATTGCACCTATACCAATAATTTTTCATTTAGTATCATCTCCATGAGTGACATGGCCTCCATCAAAATATTTGAGATTATTAAATATTGAAGGATCACAACACATATATCATGAGTACCCTCATTACATATTACATATAGGCTATTAGGTTTTATCCTTTTATATAATAAATTAAGAAACTATTGATTTTGGTACACATGTCTTGGGTCCACATATGTTATCTAATATAGATTTTAGAATCCACACATTTTTAGAACAAGTTTTTTCATTTCAAATATGAGAAGAAATCCTTCCAAAATAACATTATATGAGGTATTAAATTCATAATAAAATATTAAATCTAACCACTATCACTATGTATGGTTTATGTCTCTTTGGGTGAAGACATACCTCAATATATTGTAATTTGTGGACAGAAAAAATCCTTTTCCAATGACTATTTCCACCCAAATGTCATGAAAACACAACATCCCCCAAATCAAAATCATTAGATGAATAATATTTTTCATATGAATGTATCTAAAAAAACATTAGAAACAAATAATATACAGTGATTCCAGAACAACCCAATCCACGAAACATTGAATCGTATAAAACCTATGAAACAAAACTCCATATACCAGAATATTACGAATATATGAACTAACTACATTATAATTTTGATACTCAAAATATACATAAAACTTTTTAGTTTACAAGAAAACATGAGCCTTTCTATTTAATTCATTCATAGGAGTGGATATATAATATAATTTTTGTATGATCCTCTTATAGTATTCTCTAAGACCAAGGATGATCCACACCTTTGTAACAGTCTAGAATAATTCCTAAGACATGAGAACCTAATTCTTCGAAGGATCCAAAACTACACCACGTAGAGACTTGTTCTTCCATAATAAGTGAACTTATTGATTCTAAATATCACACATTGATAGATTAAATTAATGAAACTGAAAATGATGAACTCCTAAAACTACCTGCAAATTCTCCACATTCTCTTCTTTAGATGTTTAATACAAAAAATGATTTCATTGATTAAAACCAATGGGAACTAATAAAGTAACTCTTTGAACACAAAATTCATCATCCTCATGAAGAAAGATGGATGATTATTCTTAAAATATAACATTAAAAAATTATATCATATTTCCCATAACAAAATTAGAATGTTTTCTCCTTAAAATATATATCTTTTTCCCACCATCTGATGATATCTCAATCAAGGATCGACAATTTAGAACCATATTTCCCCTTTTAGCCGATTGATCAAGTCATCAATACCTAAAACAGTATAGTACCAAACCTATACAAGGACAATGAGTTCATAGAAGATCCTAGTTGTTTCTCAATCCCAAAATAAATATCTCTTCTAGGGGGTAACACTATATCCAACTCCAAAAAGGCTTCTAGGTACTCTATTATAACTCTTGTAAAATAATCAACTGAACCTATGAATAACTCATAATCAACTTAGTCATCATGGAATACAAGGATAAACATTCATTATACTTATCAAATGATCATTTTTTTCTAATGAACCAGAGATACTCTCCATCAAAATTATATAACATGACATCTCTCCTCAAGAAATATACTATATCCTTCAAAAAAAATTATATTCCATGCAAAGGATTATGTCTTATAGATATATCCTAAAACATTGGAAGTCATCCCAAGAGACATTCCACCCCACTATTAACTCACTATATATACAAACATCTTATAGATAAGTTTAACATCCAATTGGTGTAATTAACACCATTGTAACTTGAAGCCTCTCCACCTCATGTCCCAAAATGCAATGTCCCGAGAAGTTATAAATGTAATTTTCGTTTTTAATTTAATTAGATTTCTTATTTTTCAATATGGATATAGAAAAAACATGTAATCTGTTTATTTTATTATATCCAATTGGATTCAAATGAAGATTATGTATCTTTACCATTGATAATATATCCTTTGAACATTGATCACATAACAATCACAAATATGGGGTTTTAACAAATTCATTCGACATATACAAAGTAGTGATAGCCTCAACCAGTAGGATCATTCCTTATGAAGCCTATTTATTAGTTATTTTGTGGGAGATAAGATTACTTGTTTTTCATTTGATCATTCCCAATCAAATATCTAATAACTTAATCATGATTGAAACTGTTTACGGGAGAAGTTCAAGATCATCGAGATCACAGACCAAACCATATTCACTGAGGGGACCCATAAAAGCCCCACCTTCTCATACCATACTCTTAGTTCATATGATATGGTAATAAATGTATATGTATCAAGAACCTACCATTATTATTATATACATTATTTTTTATTTACTAATGAATATACATTCATTTTATTATTGTTACTTTGTAAATGATTTTTTAATCAAAAATAGTATCTCTAGTTAATATTCAAATTCAATGAAGAAATCTATTTTGATGAATAAATGGGTTTTTGAAATAAATAATATTTAATTAAAATATTATCATTAAAACAATTTTGTTAAATATAAATTATCATATAATTTTTATGATGTAAAATGTAATTTTTATTAACCTTGAAACACTATTTTTGACAAAACCAATAAATTTTCAATAAATACCAGTTTTTACAATAAATGTGAAAATTTAACTATATAGACAATTATTTGGATACAATGAATATTATTTTTGGAATCATGATGTCAAAATTATCAAATGGATAATTTTTTTAAAAATTCTGAGACAGTCAAATATTCGGATAAAAATTGATTACCATATAAATATAAGTTTGTTTTATGACCTCATAATGGCCCAATAGTGATGTAATAAATAGTATAAAAGGGGTATTCATCAAAATATAATATTTACCATAAAATAATGTAATTTTATATTTTTTGATTTATATTCTAAAGCCTTAGTGAATCCTTCAAAAAATATAATATATTTTATGATTTTATAGTCATTTCTTTAATTATGTGACTCTCCTCCACATATGACAGTCTAATATGTTAATATTTTTTTCCATGTATTTATAAAATAACGTTTTCACTCATATTTGGAATAATAAATTGGAAAAATCCATCGGAAGGATTGTGGTTTCGAATATTTAATTATATATACTAAAGTAAGGTTTCCTTTTATTTTCATTTTTATCCAAGTTTCTATATATTGTTACAATGTTTTATTTTCAAGTAAAAATTTGGTTGAATGTTTTTTATCCAATCCCATAATTAACTTATTATGTTTTAATTATGAGAGACACATTTCACTCTCATTAATCCTTCCCACGTGCACATGTTATCGTGCCGAAATTTTATAAGTTGTATTCCATTTATTCACTTTCTTGATGTTTCATTATAATTATTCACCTTATATTTAAAATTTTTTATGTTGGTACGTGTATTTATATGAAAATTTTATTTTCAATTTCATGTATATATGATGAGATACCACTTTCACACACAACAACCCTTTTTTATGAATTTTTATGTCATGCTATTAGGCTGCTCAAATTGCACCATGAATCTTAATTTGAAAACAATTGGGTATGTAAATACTATTCCCACTACCTATAAAGGGTGTTCCATTTTATATAAATATTCCATTTTATTGAGGACTTACATATATGTATTCTACACCTATTTATCATTGAATAAATTATGATTATGAATTAATATATGCTTTTTGATCTATGTGGCACACTTAAGCATGACAATGAAATGAAGGTGACATGTGCACCCAGAATTATATAGCACTCCAATGCATTGGGAAATGATTGTTATCATAATATGAAATGTTTGGAAATGGTTTTACCTAATTATTTTATGGTACATAATCCACTATGATATCATGGATGTTTATCCTTGACCTATGATGCTATGTTGTATCCATGTTATGATTATCTTACTATATCATGAATTTATGTTCATGTTTCTTTTATGCTCCATTGATGATCCTATTATCTTACATGTGTTTTCATTATCACGTTTTTTATTTCAATTCCCTTACTAGGATTTATAGCTCACCCCTTTCTTATTTATGTCCTCATGTTTTCCCAAGAAATGTTCTATAAGAACGAATATTGTGGTCATGTAATTGATGTTTTCAATAATAATGATGTATTTTAGGTTTTAAGTTTTTATATAATGTCTTAAATTTCCTAAGACAATGTAATTATCGATATTTTGGATTTTATTAAGTGTAATTTTATGTCATTAAATCATGTATTAATATAATAAAAATAATCGTGTTGTTATATTTGGTATTAGAGGAATGTTTAGTTTTTTTGGATTAGAGTTATAAAAATATATTGATAACCTTAGAGATGAGAATAAGTATAAAAAAAATACCTAAATATTTTTGAGTATATAGTAAGTGGTTAATCATGAAAATACACCCTTGTTTAGATATGAATAAGTGGATATGGCATGGGAAAAAATGTATCTAAGGGAAAACCCAAAAACACTTCTTTGATCTAGAATCTAATAGGAACATGTGCATGAAAATGGGCCGTGCAACACTCCTGGTTGGATGCTCCTCGGGGATATTCTTTGATAAATCCATAATCTTATTATGGACCATTATTATGGTATAAAAGAAAAAAATAATATATGTTAGGAAATAGATCATGGATATCATATATTGAATCCAATAAATTCAAAAGTTAATGAAATAAATGTAATTTATAAATTAGAATTTTAATTTCATTGGATTCATATTTATGATTTTAATAGTATAAAATAGTTACATGATATTTTAGTTGAATTATATGTAATGGAAAAAATAGTAGGAATGGTGAAAACAAATGATGCAAAGAAAAATTTAATGACTTCCCTAATGAGATTCCAAATATGATGGGAGTGGGAATCAAAAACATTGTTACGATACTCTCTTAGTTATATAATGATTTGAATAGAAACCTAGATCAAGTATAAATTCCACCCCCCCTAATAAATAAAAATTTTCAATCAAGTGCTTAAATGGGACAAAGGCCTCCTACATCCATCAATCATATGATCCATAAATCTCCGAATAATGGATCAACTCCATCGAGAAGATCTTACACATCCATAAATGCTCCTAACAAGATAAGGTTATTATAGAATTTTATCAGAGAAAGGGAGAAGTTGATAAATGGTGGATGTTGATAAAAAATATTTTTCATGAGGAATATATCAAGGTGATGAGATTGAAGGATTTCTATAAATTGTTTTGATAAATATTATTCTGATACCCTCCAACTGAAGTTTGAAAGGTACTTCCTTTCCCTCAAGAAAAAAGACAACAAATCTATTACAACGTATAATGAAATCATCATAAGGCTTGCATTATACACTTATGGATTTGTCCTTACCCACAAATGTAAGGTTTATTTCTTCTTTGATGGAATCAAAACTATGCTATAGAAATCCCTGGAGATCCGTGACTTGGATTGCTCTGAGATAATTTTCTTATATGCCCTAAAACTCAAAATAGAGATTGGATATTCTCTTGGGTATTATAGGGATAATAAGAAGTAAGTGGAGTCAAATAATTGTGTTCCAATAGAGATATCTAATGGTGCTAATATATTTCAACACCACACTTTCCAATGGTGTATAAAGAAGCACCTTGTAAATTTCCTGAAGGGGATAGGGAAATGATTTAGGTGTTGGAATAATGCACACATATACAGCGATTGTCGGAAAGAAAAACCCACTACTTTGACGGAGGAAAGTAATTCACTGGTAAACCCTAAGTTCATTGTTCATTTCTACAAATATAGATAACCAATGCATTTTTCAAACCTATAAACTATGTGCATGGTTTTTGAGGGGAAACCAACAACCTATATGGTAGAAAATGATATTTTTTCCCATGAATACCACCTATGTGATTCCCAACAATGAAGTGGTGATAGGTATGCTAGTTATTAATACAAGATTAGAGAACATACTTTTTTATTCTAGTTCTATGCATTTTATTATATCCCAAAATTTTAGTTGAATAATCTAAACTACACCATAGAGTATGGAAGTAGAGATGTCGGTGGAAACGGAAAATGGGTCAATTATAGCATCCCATTTATATAACTCCTCCCCTATCAGAATTTTCTTATTGAACTTCCCAGAAAACCTTTTCAAAAATCCCTTGTTAAAATTTTATTCAATTATTGTAATTTATTGCCATTCCCTATGTAGGTCCAACATAAATTACTGTGAGAGGAAATCACTCTCCAGAGAGAAAATCAACCCATGATTCTGTTCAAGTGAAATGATGAGGATGAATCTTATTTAGTACAATCATCCAAATCATGGATATTACTACCATATGAGCATGTGTGTATTTATAGGATGACATACTCTAAGGATGGAACCATCGTCGAAGAAATGGCTATTTTGAGGGAATTCACTGATGTGTTTCCCGAGGAATTATTTTTCTTCCTCCAAGAAGAAATGTTTAATTCTTGATTTATCTTAAAACTGGGGAGTTCTCAATTTCCAAGACTCTATATATAATGGTTTTTTTGGAACATGAGGAGAAAAATAATAGGATAATCTGGATAAAGGGTTTATACACCGACGTACATCACGATGGGGTGGACCAGTCCTCTTCATCAAGAAGAAGGATGGGTGAATACGCCTTTTCAATGATTATAATGAGTTAAAAAATCACAAAAAAAAACAATTATTCTTTTCCATGAATTGATTAATTGTTTGATCACCTACATGGAACACAATACATCTCCATGGTAGATATATGGTCAGGATATTACCCTATAAGGTTGAAGAGGGAAGATATCCCCAATACTTTTTTTCGTACAAGGTATGGGATTTATGAGTTCGTAGTGATTCCATTCAGACTCACTAATGATCCAAAAATCATCATGGACATGATTAATAGACTCATTGTAGATTAACTAGAAAAATTCCTGGAATTATTTATTGATGAACATCTAATATATACCTAAAGTAATAATGAAGATGGGGAGAATTAACATACTATGAAAAATAGCTTGCGAAAGGAAATGTATTATGCCATATAAAACAAATTTGAGATCTGGTTGATGAAGTATCTTTTCTGGGGAATTTCATCACAAGAAATGGGATTTATATGGACCCTTTAGTGGATGAGGCAACTGAAGGATGGTTGATGCCAATAGAAGGATGGTTGATGCCAACATCTGCAACAAATATCTGTAGATTTCTTGGATTACATGGGCATTATCATCAATTTGTGGAAAATTTCTCACGATTGTCAAACATTCTAAACAATCTTACACCAATGGGTGTTACGTTTTAGGGAATGATGAAAGGAAAGAGAGCTCCAATGCGTAAAAAATGAGTCTTATCACAATGCTTGTGCTCACACTACCCACTTGAGGAGATGTTTTAATGGTATTCATTGATGATTCTAAGAAAGGAATAGGTTTTGTGTTGATGAAAAATGAGAAATTAATTCCCTCTAATTCAAGGAAACTAAAATTTGAGGAGTAGAACTATCAAAACAATGATCTGGAGTTGGCTGAAAATGATCTTTTATTTGATATTTTTTTGACAATACCTTTGTTTGGAGAAGTGTGAAATATATATGTATCACAAAATACTCATGTATATATTCACATAGAATGAGTTGAATATGTTCCAATGAATATTGTTAGAGATGATCAAAGACTATGACTACTCAATCCACTATTTTTCATGGAAAGATAATAAAGTGGCATATAAAAGAAGTTGGAAGTATCCAAGAACTCTTTCTTTGATGATTATTTAGAAGGATCCAATATTCTAAGACTTTAAGAGGATGGACATGGGAATCAAAAAGGAATGAATATAATCAATGATTTCACAGCTTATTTTTCAAACGTCTCTTCTGGAGAGGTTAATGGATTCTTAAATAGATTATGTGTGAATTAAAAGAATGTGGAAACTATTAGAAAAGGTAAATCCCCAGAGATAAATGTTAAAGAAAAAGGTGTTATATGATTTCGATCATGACTATGTGTACCATCATAATCATTATTAAATATGGATATTTGGGATGATTCACATAGCCCAACCTTCCCTATCCACCCTATAATTAAAATGACGTATTGAGATCTCCATGAACACTATTGGTTGATAAATATGAAGAAAGAGATAAAAAATATACACTGATATGCCTCTAATATCAATAAGTGAATGTGAAAAGGAAAAAATATCAAGGGATGATACAACAATTACCAATACCTATATTAAAATTGAGAAAACGTAACCATGGACATTTTTCGCCAGCATTCCTAAGACATCTAGATGAAAAACTTCTATCTAGGTTATGGTGGATCCTCTTAAAAAGACTGAACATTTAATTATGATTCAAACAGATTTATCATTAGATCAACATTCACAGATATGCATTAGAGACGCAGGGAGGCTACATGGGGTACCATTATTGATTGTATCCAATCAAGATGTAGGATTCCCCTCTGTCTTCTATAAGAGTATCTGACATGATTTGAATACTTATTTAAGAAGCATCACAACTTATATCTCTCAAAATGATGGCCAATAGGAGATGGCTTCCCATACACTTTTGGATTTTTTTATTGCATTCTCAATGGACATCAAAGGAGAATGGTATCAAAATATATATCTGGTTGAGTTCTCTTACCACAATAGTTTCCCTCAAAAATCCAAATGTATCCCTATGATAAAATTTATGTGAAGACATATTGAACACCTGCATGATGGGATGAAGTTAGGGAAAAAATAGCTAGGTCCTGAAATGGTCATGGAAATGGTTTAGAAGGTTCAGACTATATAACAACACATCAAGGATGCTCAGAGTAGACATAAACCCTATGTTGACAATCATCGACCATAACTAATGTTAAAGGTTAGAGATATTGTAATCCTTCACATGTGTTCATGGAAAAGAGTAATGATATTTAGGAATAAAATAAAGCTTAGTCCTTGGTACATCATCCCTTTTGAGATCCTTGATCAGATTGGAGGGGTGTCCTACTAACTGGCACTCCCAGATTACATATCTCAAGTACATGATGTACTCCATGTATCCCTCTTGAGAATGTACATACCAAACCCTATCATATAATCAATCAAGAGGTTGTACCATTGGATAATGACATATCTTATGGGGAGAAGCCACTGAATTTATTAGATCATAGATACAATGTTCCACAAAATAAGGCAGCGCCCCTAGTCAAAGTGTTCTGGAGAAACAGCATGTTTGAAGAAGCAACTTGGGAGATGGAGGAGGTGATCAAACAGTTTCCCTCATCTATTTTAATGTGGGAAATGAAAATTTCTAGTGGAAATTTGTTAAGGTTGGAAGATTTTAACCATCCAAAACATTATAAATGAAATTTAGATTTTTGATTTAATTAAATTTCTTATATAGTAAAATTGATATAGAAAACACATGCACTCTTTTTGTTTTATTATATCTAATTGGATTTAAATGACTATTATATACCATTAACATTGTAAATATAACTGTTAAATATTGATCACATGACTAGTATTAATATAGGGTTTTACAAATTCCTTTCTAAACAGGAAAAGGAGTTTATGGCCTCAACCAGTAGGATCGTTCCCTATGAAGCCAATTTATCAGAGCTTTCGAGGGAGATATATTATATAAGATTATTTCTTATACCAATCCTAATCCAATTACCAACAACTTATGAATGAGTGAAAATTTTTACATGGGAATTTCAATCTTATCATGATGGCGACCCAAACCATGTTCACCGAATAGCCCCATTAAAGCCTCAGCATCACACACCATACTTTTTAGGCGTATGCAAGTGCAATAATGAGATAATTATCAAGACACTATAATTATTATTATGTTCATTTTTCTGTATAGAATAATTAATATACTTTAATTCTAATATAGTTAAATTGTAAATGATTTTTTTAAAACACATATAGTATCTTTGGTTAATATTGAAATTCAATTAAGAAATCTATTTTCATGAATAAATTGATTTTTGAATTAAATAATATTTTAATAAAATATTGTCATTAAATTAATTTTATTAAATATAAATGATAATATAATTTTTAAGAGGCCAAATTTAATTTTTATTAAGGTTTAAAAACTGTTTTTGTCCAAACCCATTAATTTTCAAAAATGTGGGTTTTTATTTTAAAAGTGAAAATTGATTTTTTTTGAAATTATTTGAATAAAATTATTATTGTTTTTGGATTCAAGACATCAAAATTATCAAATAGTTATTTTTTTCATAATAATATCAGAAAGTCAGTTTTGTGGGTAAAATTTAAATACCATATAATTATATAGTGTTTTTTATGACATCTTGACTAATTTTATATAACTATAGTGAATAAAAAAAAATTATAATAAAATTTATGATTTCAGTTTCATTTATTTAAAAACATGACTCACCTCGACATAAAAAACACTAATATTTTAATATCATTATCCCATGGACTTAAAATATATTTTTCTCCACTTTTCATTGGAAAAATTGGGCAAAACTGTTGCACGGTTTGTGGGTTTCAATATTTAATTATATAGATTCCAAAACATAAGTTTGTGAAATATTAAATAATTCCACTCTCATTTCCTATATAAACCCAATGAAGATCCCACTTCACATCACTAAAAATACTTGGATCACATAATTACTCTTTCCTCACCTCTCTATTATCCTCCCATAGATCCCCATGCTCTCAATATTCTCCTCTAAAGGTTTTTTAAATCACACACTCATATAAGGTTTCCAAGAATACCCATTTTTATCCATGTTTCCATATATTGTTACACCATTTTATTTTCAATTAAAAATGATGGGATATGTTTTACCACCTCATCCATACTTCCCTTATAATTTTTTAATGATCATATACCCCTTTATATCTCATTAATTCCTCCCCTGTACACATGTTACGATGATGAAATTTCAGAAGAGTTATTCCATTTCTCCTCATTCTCCATGTTTCTTTATTATGTTATGAATTGTATTTATTGATTCCTTCTATTGGGACATGTATTTATATGACCGTATTACATTCAATTTGATGTATATATAACGAGAGGCATATTTATCTCTCATTTAACCATTTTATGAATTTTATGTCACATCATTAGGCTTTCGAAATTGGACTTTGAATCTCCATTCAAAAACAATTGTGTTAGTGAATACCATACCCATTCCCGGTCAAGGATGTTCAGTTTTATAAACATATACCCTATTATTGAGGACTTAAATATATGTATTCCTCACCCATTGGTCATGGAATAAATTATGATGATGAGTGAATCCATGCTTTATTATCTATCTGTCACACTTAAGTATGCGAATGAAATGAGAGTGACCAGTGAGCCCACATTTATATAGTGTTCCAATGCATTTGTTAATATTTAGTATCATTCTAAGAAATTTTGGGACATGGGTTTACCTGATTCCTTTATGGTACTTTGTACACTATGATGTCATGGATGTTTTTCCTTGACCTATGATGCAACACTTTATTTTATTTCAATATTTACATGTTATGATTATCATTCAATATCATCCCTTTATGTTCATTTTAATTTTATTCTCTATTTATATGCCTATTGTCTAACATGTGTTGTCTTTCTCATGTAATTCCTTGGTATTTCTCTTACTAGGAATTACATGTTTCCCCTTTATTATGTATGTCCTCATGTCATCCCATTCAATGCTAAGAATTAAATAATGTTGTGTTGATGTAATAGAAGTTTTCAATAAGGATGTTGCATTTCATGTTTTAGGTTGTTATATAATGTTACTTATTTCTCATGACACTAAACTTATCAATCTTTTTGGTTGTATTAGGTATAATTCTATTTCATTAAATCATGTATGAATGTAATAGAAATAAAGAGGATGTATAAAAACCTAGTAGTATGTAAAATGATATGAATGAGTGTGTTGGTACTGTGTGAATGAAAACATAAAACCAAGTATAAAACATAAAAACGGTACATCAAATGAAATCTCGATTTCATGGAACTAGTAACTCCAAATTACACTATTGACCATGAACAACCACATGACCTCTTTGACCATGATGATGATCCACCCGATGTACACATATTATTCTCATAGGATAAGTAAATCATATGAATTTAATCAATCTGCACAATATCAAATATACTAATAAATTGTTAGAAAAACATTATACAACTACCTTGGTTGGAACTTCCACAATGGTTGAACATGAAGATGAATAACCACTGAATGGTTTCTTATCTAAATGTTATAGCCCACATTCAATTGATGAAATCATCCTCCTCAAGGGAAGGAAGAATTTAAACCCACATAAGGGGAATGACTGCCACCACATCAAGATAAAAGTGATGAAGAGAGATGAGAGCCTCCCTGAACCATGAAAAAGCACTTTATTTCAGGACACTAGGGTCCCTAGACCATAGCATTGCTACATGGGAAATTCTGATTCCTCTCTTTATGTGATGATATAATCCAAGACAAAATCCTCTCAGCAAACTCACCTTTAACCAACAGAATATGATATTTTAGAAACATATATTGGGTGATCTGGAACTAGATTGATATATGAAAACCCTATTCAAACTACCTCACCCTATCCTCATGAGCAATAACGATATATGAAGCTTATCATATAAGGTTCATAAAATAAATCCTCAACTACCACATGTTACATCTCCTCCGTCAAAGGGTAACATACAATTGCATATTATCCACATTTTTAGTTTAATAATTAAACTCTTCTCAAATCTAATTTGAAAAAATATCTCATAAATCTAATGAATCAATGGGATCCATTGGGAATAAAATCTACAATTGTCTGGCAGCTTCATTAAGTATCTTCAACTTCAAAAAACCCAATTCTCGTTCTGACTATAGATCAAACAGAATTTTATCAACATCCTCAATCTATTCCTCTTTGATTGAGTCTATAATGGAGTCCTAATTCTTATACAGACACTAGAAATAAAACTCTAAGAGTTTTCTCCCCCAAGTGTCATTATTTTTACCACCACTATATGTTGATCTAATGGAACATCCTAATGAACATCTTTCAACTGAAGCTAGAAATAACATAGACCTGAATTCATTCCTAAAATGTTGAAATGGTTTGGTACTCCTAAACCCAAAATATGTAGTATTTATGATTAATCAATTAATGAAGGATCAAACTTATCCGGTGTTGTATCAATTTAAAATTCATGTGAAATTAAGAATAAAGAAAGATAAATTATCATGTCTCTTCCCCAAAACCAATATAACATCACTTAGTATGATCCATAAGGATAAAGGTACACAAATCAGATCATATAGGGTCCTAAATACCTATTTCATACCCAATATCCTTTTATTACATTTCATACTAAACTCAGTCGACACAATTTACCTACCTACCCATAGTCCTCACCTATTCCGGACTCTAAACTCTATCATATATCTCCACCTAACCATTGATATCACTCTATAATGAGCCCCTCTCCCCAAAGATAGACCCTATGTCTGAAATGAGAGAAGGGAGATAATAACACCAAAATCCACCCTCCAATATACCACAGTTTTGAAACAAAAAATAAGGTTATAACATAAAAAAATGGGAATAATTTCCAACTATGATAATATAAGGAATGATAGATATGATAAAACCACTATAAAAATTCTAATTAGGATCGAATTAAATATCCAAAGTACTTTATCAATTTTCATACATTCTGGGAAAACTAGAATGGAAACTATATGTCGGAATCGTAAATCCTCGTCAGTGACATTGAAATTCAAAAAACTCATAAACACATCCATGTGATAATAATGTTTAATCTAATCACTAAACATATCTTGTGTTACTGAAGAATAGTGTATATAAATGTTCAATGAGCATAAAATTAATAATAAATTTGATCCTCCTTAGAGAACATCATGAAAAGATAATGAATGCATACTAAATAACAGTAAAAAACATGTGAAACTTTCTTGTCACCCATGTATCCATGGAAAGTCCCTTATCTAACCATTTATATCCCTTACCAATTATCACATACAATAAATTATATACTACCCATCATATATCATTGATGGTACCCCACTACATCTTCCCAATTAGTTTTTCTCTTTTCCCCAACACTTCACATCATCCGACATATCACTCCAAAAGTATTATATCCAAATGAAACCTATGGTACTATGTCATATCATCTACCCAGTGCATCGTAATTACTCATCATCACATCCACATATTTAACTAGTAACCATGTTGTTTCTAGGATCCAATATAACACATATGTCTTTTATTATAAAACATTCCAACAAAATCCATACATTCCGTTCCTATAATAATCCTACAAATACTATATCTTCTAATACATGTCTGTAAAACAAAAATAATCCAACCCAAATTTATGTACAAATATATAGAAAATGTTACAGTAGTATATGTTGGATCATATATAACCAAGAGAAGAGGGTGGGGAAGGAGGTAGTAATCCATCTACTTTTATCTAACATAGATGTTATATAAAACACCCTTCTAGAGTCCAATGAGTTTCCATCACCCTATAGACATGGGTGGGGTAGCATTAAAAATAAGAAAAATAGAACATATATATATATAGCTCATAACTAAAAAATGGGAAACAACATTCCTTATACTCAATTGTGACTATCTTCAATCAGAAACCTAGCTTCCATGTCTAAGGACAAGATATCATATAAGAAAAAAAACATTTAAGTAATGTAATGTAATTAATTATTTCTTTTAAATAGTTTTTATTACATAAATTTACTACCAAGTTCATGACCTCTTGGAATAATCCAACTAATCCAAGGATTCCCCAAGAGTTATGATTTTTATACCGTTTATTTACAAAACCTTTGAGTTAAAAAATTTATTATTAATTTTCATTTGATAACTCCTTGAACTATAAGACTCATCCTGATATTCCATAATAGAGATACATAAACCAACCACAACTAGCTTCCTCTGTTAGTGGGGAAACGAATATTGAAACAAATTACCATGCCATATAGAATTTAAAGTAGATTCATTAACAATAAAGAATCCCATATTTTAGAAAAGTAATAGGAAATCATGACATTGACATGTTCCATCAATAAAAATTATATCCTTGACCCATCTATGCATATGACTATGAATACAATCATCTTAAGAGACAAATAATAAAATAAAAATTGAAGTATACCCCATATCCCATCAAATAAATGGCCTCCACGATCAAATCACATCACATAACAATGATACCTCCTAGATAAATCACACAGAATATTAAGTAATAAAAAATAGATCTATTATGTAATATTTGACCTAAAAAGTATGTCATACGTCACAAATAAACATGATTTCAATGCACAAAAAAGTTATCTTAATCAAACATTTGGTTTTTTTCATCTTTATTTAATCGAATGATTTATCTTTGGTTATAACCACAAGAATACTATGAAAAAGTTATCAATAACTATTAATTTTTTAAAAACGATTCAAGCATAAATTCTAAATTCATTAAAAATTAGGGATATTTAATTTTAATTAAATAATTATTAATATTATATAGCCAATACTGTTACTAGAATTAAATTTTTTTACATGATTCATTATTCTTCAGCCAATATATATTGCATACTTTTCGTTTTTTTCCATTTTCTGGGAAATTTTTTTTAAACCATAGTATAAATGTATATAGAACACAATCTAGGAAAATAAGAGGAAAACTGTAAATACAAAATAAACATACATGATTGATACAATAAATACTAAATTAATTTAATTAGTATGTTTAAATATTAAATATTTTTCATTCCACAATAACCTAGATAGATAAAACATGGTTAATTTATGATTTAATATAAATTATGAGAGGAAACAAATCCCATGACTATAAGGAAATCTCTCAGTCCTACAATAATAAAAATTGGGGAATGTGTATATGATGATGTAGTCTAGGTTTTCTAAAGACACGGACATTAAAAACCATTAAAATTTACTATAGAAGGGATAAAATGAAAGTTAAAAAATACTCAACCTCAAATGTGAATCACTAATAAATAAAACCTATAGTGAAACAAGTTGTTAACATGCCTTGAAAATGTTAACATGGTGGTTATTAATGGACATAAATGAATCATCCATTGTAAAGAACAAAATTAAATTCAACCAAAGATGAAGAAGTAATGAAAATTTTAAAATGAAGGTAAGAAATTCATTATAGAGTTATGGTTATGCGACTATCGGTACTTCAAGCAAGTTAGTCATTAATTAAATCTTACTGCTTCTCACATTAAATTAAAATGGAAGATTTATAGAAAAGATTCATTTTTAATGAATTATAGATTTTGAAGTAATATTAAAAGTGAATAATAATTAAAATTATTTATGGCTGTAAACCAAATTTTCAAGTTAAAATATATATTTATGCCATTCTAGAAAAAAAATGAAATTTTGAAATAAAACTGTAAACTATTTAAACAAGTATATAATCAAACATTAGACCACTATACAATTGTAATCCTATATACTACCATTAAAATAATATTATACCCTTATAGAATCAATTACTGTTTGACCAATCTATGAAAAGATTCCGATCATCGACCATTAGATACATCTATAATCGTTAGTCAAACTATAAAAATTAAACGACTATACCATTTTCATCTAATCTAATATCGTTAGGTCATTCTCATACACCTAGATGATATGCTACCATTATACCCATCATTTACCATTAGAAACATCTTTTACTATTACCTAACACGCTTTCATTAGAGGAATCTACTACCTTTATCAAATATTATTTAATTAGCCCAATATGATACTACTAAACCATTTTGATTTTGTTAGACTAATAAGATACCATTAGTGTTTTCTTATATCATAATACTCATATACTGATATCAGACATGATTGATGTCATTGGACAAGTTTCATGTAACCTAAAAATTATGCTATTATGATACTTAGATTCTAACACTAAACAAGCATGTTGCTGCCAGAAATGCCTACTACCACCAAACTATTCTACTACAATTGAACCCACCTACTACCTCAAGACCATCCAAATACTACCAGACTAGTTTATTGTTGCTAGAACCTACTTCTAACAGACACATATATTGATGCCAGACAAGTCTGTTTCCACTATACCAATCTTATCATGCCAGACTAGTCTACTCATGAATGTCTCATATTCTCCTTTAAGACCAGTCTTCTCCTACCAGATGGGTCTCTTACTACCAAAGTTGTCTGATAACATCAGACTAGTAGGATATTATCAGGATATTGTTTTATCATCATAAAAAGGTAAAACATGATAATTTTGTGGGAAATAAGGCTCTAAACCACCTATGTAACCTCTTTTCCATGGGAAACCAATAAATTAATTATAGCATGCATTGATTTTTAAATTATAATTGGTTCTGTAGTGCATATGACATATAACACCAAGCCTAATTGAACACGCAAATATTATTTAAATACGCCCTATCAAAATAAAAATTAAATTGGTGGGTATCAAAAGTATTAAATACATTTTTAATTATATATAAAGGCCATACTCATTAAAAAATCATTTATTAGAAATTATGAAATAATTAATGCATTTTTACTAAAGTTAATTTTATGCTTCAAAAATAAGATTTCTTCAAAATTGTTTTTTATGATAATGTATTGTAATTAATTTAAATAAATAATATTTATTTATTTTTAAAAATAATATCATTCATAAAATCTTAATATCAAAATTTACATAGTTTCCGTTTTCTTCAGTTTTTTCTAAAATATTTAATTTCCTATAAATAATGAAAAATAATGATTTGTATCCGAGATTTCATTTTGGTTTTATGAATCATCAAAGTGAAATTTGATTATAATTTTTTTAAAAGTAACATTTCTTATATAATATTATTAATACACAATTAAGGTTATGTTAATAAATATATTAATGACTTTTTTATAAAAAATAATTTTTTAAAAAAACATTTTTTTCTAGAAAGTTGTTTAATTGTGTTTTGATAACCTGTTTTAAAAATAATTTTTTTAAATTATAGTTAATTAATTGTATAAATTGTTTCCACATTTGGAATCATAAGGTTCATGTTCGGTAAAAAATTTCCATTTATTTTTATACATTTTGAAATGTGACTATAGTAAAAAAATTCACCTCATTAAAGGGTAAATAATTTTAATCTAGGATAAAACTAATTTATAAGGTCATGATTTTTAATATTTACACTTATTAGACAAAGTAAAATTTATACTTATCATCTGAGGATTGAAATATTTTTTTTAATTTGTATTTGGCCCTAAAATTGTAATTTTTAAATTTTTTTAAAATGAATGTTAGAAAATGTCACTATGTTTTTTTAAATATCTCTTATATGTCCATAGAAGAAAATAAGTATATTATGAATGAATATAAATATCTATTTTTTTGTTCAATGGTATTTTTTTCATTATATAAATTTGTTTAACATTTTTATAAATTATGTAATTACTTTATACCCTTGTCTAACACTAACAGAATATTTATTAAAATAAATGACATAATTATATGGGTTTATAATTTTTAAAAGTAATTTATTTAGAATTAGGCAATGTTTTAATTGATTTTTATATATCAATAAGGCATATTAGGTTTTTATAAAATAATTATATTTTAATTACCCCTTTAGTTTTATATTTAATGTCAACTAAAACGAAGAGTATTAAAAATGAAATTAATGATATTTTATAATAAATACTCATTTATTAAAATATAAAAAATTAATTAAAATATTTAATTTAGAAAAATTAATTTGATATGGTTTTAACATCAAATGTGGTCCATTTTGTGTGTTTTTTAATTTTATAGTAACATTATTATGTCTTAAGTGGTAGAAAAAATTAATATTACCGCAATTGATAAAATGGTTTACCAAGGATTAAAAAGGATAAATGTATAATGTGATCCAAACTATTAAAAAGTTTATTGTATTAAAGTCCATTTAATAATAAATATCATATATTCAAATATTATAAATTTTGTTCCATTTGGAAACCAAAATGATATTATATTAATTTAAAAATTTATGAAATTCCCAGAGTGTCCATCCCTTATATTATAAAACAAAGCATCTTTTTTCTCTTATTCACACCACTATGAGAATTATTTATAGAAAATAAACTAAAAATACCTTCATAACTTTATTTTACACTTTATATTTTTGTTATTCCTCTAAAAATACCAACCCTAGAACTCTTAATAATTGGTTGAAGGAGCTGTTTCTATGATGATACTATTACCATAACTAATCACTTTCTTTTTTAATTCTTATGTTACCTCATCAAAATTATTTATACTGTTTATAAAATAATAAATGCATTTTCATAAATATACATATTTTTTTTATTATTATGGAACCACCAATATCCATAATCGTTCTCATTAAATGGGAATTGATGTTATCACTCATGCGTATGCACAACATACCATATCCACATAATGGTAAAATTACTTTTTCATTACCATATTTTATGGCTGAGTATTATAATGGGGTTAAATATTATATATGATATTTAAAAAATTATTATTATTTTATAATGATTATATAATATTTACAATCTTACATAAAAACCATGGGAAAAAATATAACAACGTTCATGCGTACTTATTGACCACCACCACCACAATAAAACGTGATAAAATTTTCATTCGTAATTTAAATGCATAGTTTTAAGGAAGCAATTTATGTATATATATGACTTATATTATATAATAACGATTCTCGTATGGATAATTATTATATTCTTTTCTATTGTTCCACTCATCAAAATACCAATAATAACAATCATGCTTACGTACGACCTACCATATTCTGGGGTAATGTAATTAATTTATCAATATCTACAAGTATATGTGAATCTATATATATATGATGAATATATATGTCCTAAATATCATGTAAAATTTTAAGGAATAAAATTAAAAAATATTTACATTTCTTATACTAGTGGTTCACAAAATTTTGAAGCAAGTCCATCTTGAGTTATGGGACTTTCATCCCACTATTCTTTTTGTGGGACACATTCTTTATACCCATCTTTTTTCATTTGTGTGGTGTATATACATAACATGATTTTATATTATTATTATTTTCGTGGAAAATATTTTATTTTAAAATCCATATGGGGAAATTCATTCTTGGGTCTTGTGACTCAATGCTTTCAAATGTGGTAACGGTTTTATGTTACAATCTCATTGTTTATCAGAATTTTTTATGATTATATTTGAGAGGAAACCAGATTTTCTACCGCTCAAGAAACTTAAAATTATCTTATCCCCAAGTTATTAATTTATAATACCTTTTTCCTTTCATTTTACACATTTTATGTACTCATGAAATAAAAAGAATGTTTTAAAATAAAATCGAATGTATTTATCTCTTCGGTCGAAAAGAATTTATATTATATATTTTAAATTATTCTAAATTTTTTTTAAAGATTGTTTCTTATAGTCTATTATGATTGATTAAATCCATTTGTATTATTTGTTTAAATTTAAAAAATATTTCTAAAATGAATATTCTAATCATTTTCTAAATAAGTTACTTTTTAACTTTTTTTAAAAGTATGAAATTATTATTTTGTTAACTTATAAGACATGAATAGAATATCCCACCATTATTACTGGACACATAATTGAATATTACATCACATGTTTCCAAATATTTTTTCATTAAAAATTAATTCCATAATTTATTTCAATTTTATTAAAATTAGAGAAGTTATTTCAAAAGAGTAGTGTTTTTCCCTCAAGAAATTCTCCAAGTTATCTTAAAAATTAATAAGTTTCCACATAAGATGAAATAATTTAATGTCACAAAATATTTACTTGGGATACGATCTAAAGATACCATCTGTATTGTTTCTCTATTTTAATTTTGGTTATGATGGCATGATATTTATTAAACCAGTTCCCTTTTCAATGAGTTGTACAATCATACAATGTTATTGAAGTACATTTGATTTAATAGAGTTTTAGATATTGAATGTTTTATTATCCTCTTTCACAGATATGTTTTATTTTATCTATATGAAGTATGGGGATGATATCACCAAAAAATTTAATGGGAAATGATGGATAACTCATGAGGTATATATTTTATGCATGAACCAGATTTTATTTTCTCAAGTCTATGTGTTGACCTGGTTTCCAGGACCTTAAGTTTATTCATGGAGATATATTTAATATCATCTGATTATTCAAGGAAATCTATTTCGTGTAAAAATTATTTTCTCATAGTCTTAGCTTTAATTTTATTAATATCAAGTACATATATGGTTTTATGTCCACATGTTCATGTGATGGATTTAATTCATATTCTCATCTTAATGTGTGAATTTTATTTATTTATACATGATCAAAAATTAATTTGTTTATGTGTGTGAAAAAATTATATATCTTATTCCAATGTTATGATCTTAGGTATCATGTTATTTGATTATTTAATTATTCCTCCCTTATAGGCCACCATGATTTATTTTGTGACACAATATTATGATTATTATTATGCATGATGCAGATGTTAGATGTTAATATAATGTTCACAGGACCTTATCCTCATGTTATGATTTTGCGATCATTCATATATGAAATTTTTATTTTTTATAACCATAAAATCTCACGCTTTATTATGATTTCTTACACTATTAGTGTGGAATGGTTTTAAAAATGATATGCATAAAAAAGCTTCATGTTATGAAGAAATTAGTGGAATATGATATAGATAATTTATAAACCAGTTTTTTATATGTCCATGTTTACAAACGAACTATAACTATATTATTATATCATGGATCATTATGTTATGTAGTGAATATTTATTTATTAAGATTTGATATCTATGAATGGAAGATCTGTGTCACTATGGATGGTATTAGAGAATGTTTTAATCACTATTTGGAATATTAGAATAGAAAACATTAGTGAGAACCATGTGGATAGTTATATGTGTATAATAACATTCAAAATATTATGTAATAATCATAGATGAACTAGGATAAATATAAGGTTTCATTGAATGAAATTGTTTTTTGATATAGACATACAAAGAATGATATTTCATGACTATATTCTTTCCCACTATGATTATCAATGAAAACAAATCTTTTTTTATTCCATTTTTTAAAATAAATGATTATTATGGATAAAAAATGGGATGAAAAATGAAATGGCTATTCTCATGAGAAACTAAATGTCTTAATAGATAAGATTTTTTATATTGTAACTATGAATACTCAATTATCTAATGATTTTAATGGAAACACATATCATGTTAAAATTATAAATGCATCATAAGGGAGTAACTGTTATTGAATCTTTTATATCACAACGAAAATCAACATCTTATAGATGTTTTTATCTACTAGTTTATGAGTAACTGATAAATTTGATGGAAACAATATTTTCTATTATTCAGTGCCCATACTAAAAAAATTTCACCCTATTTTTTGTCATTTGGATCTCTAAACAGATAAATAGTGGATTAAAATTTAGAATACGAAAAAAGAGGATGAAATGGAATCCCTAGAATGGGATAAGTTTAAGTAAATTTTTACATTTAGTACCTCCCTTGTATTCTATGAAAAATAATAGTGATTGAGTTTTTTTAATAATTATCCGAATGATAATTAATCCATTTCAACCTATGTGGAAAATATTATAATACTTTTAGGGTATAATTCATGCTTAGTCGTCATTCCTATAGTAAAAAAATTGTTTGACTAGTCAGTGGTTTGAAACCATGTCTCCAAAATTCATTATCCCTAATTCACATTCAATGATATGAATAAATTGTGCAGTGTGAACTGAATTTGAAAATAGAGGATGAAAACTCATAGGATTATTGTGATAATAAAATGAATATTGAGATTCATTATTGCTCTAGTGGATTTTCACATGGAGTGGAGAAAAATCTTCATCCTTATAATTTTCAAAAGGAGGCGAAGGATAAATCAAATGAATTCATGAAAGGAACAAGAAATTGTACCAAGTGTGGAATCCAATACCATTATGAAGTTGAATGTAGATTTTATATAAAGTGGATAGTTAATGAAATGAATAGAGAGATATTTTAATAGAATAAACCACTAAAACATATGGTCTATAAATGAAATGATATTGTGTATTATGAATATAATGTTCTTAATATAAGGTATAATGAAGATAATGAGTAACAAAAAAATATGATGCCAAAAGACAATGAGAAGTCTTATTCAACTAAAATAGTTGAAGTGAATCATGAATTATTAGGAAAACATATCCTCTAATAGATATTTGTGTATTCCATTTTGATGTAATTATAAATAATCAAAAAATAAAATATTATCATTTTGTGAAATTTTATTTTCTTCTAAGCACTGATTACATATAATAACATAGATTCCATATAGATATTTCTAGAATGAAGTGATCATATTTAATATAATAAATCTTCTTATGATCATTTTTCGATGCATTGATGAACCCAAACCATTGATGGACAATTTTTTTAAAAAATAATATATTTTCTAATGAATAAGGGGTCAATTATCTTATTGAATAATTGATGATTTTTTTTAGCATTGGAAAATTATTAGACTAAATTAGAGAATATATGATCTTGGAATAAAAATTTTGTTATGATACATTATGAATAATTAAATTATTTTCATTTTTATCATGGATGGATATAAGATAAAATAAATATTGGGTTTTGAATATAGTTTATTATATTTTGGAGTATTATTAGCATTAAGTACTTATCGAATGAATTAAGTTAAACATTGGATATTATATTTCTTTGTTAATGTATGATTAATCATAATATCTAATATATATTTCGGTTTATGTAAATATTTACATGTTAAAAAAATGGCTTATGGATCTTATGATTTGGTAAAAGTGACTCATGCATGAAAAAACCATATCTAAAATCCATTTCCTTATATAATAAAAGAAATGGAAATTTATTGAATCAAAACTAAATAAGGAAATTGTTCTCATTTTATGGTGTGATATCAAGTAACATTATATAATTAATTGATTACACTTGATAGTAAAATAATCCATCAAATTTTGGAAGATGATTGTGGAATAAAAATGTTATCTCTTTACTTTTCTTACAAATAAATAAATGGCCTTTTGAACTAAAATTTATTTTATGTTTTGGAATGATAAACAATCCAAATAACAAGACCTCTCTCACTCTATATTAATTAATTTGTGTATTGTTTATCTTCCTTAAACATATTTTCACTTTCTCATAAATTTATTCTATTTGGAAAGCTAGTTTCTTTTATAACATTCATGCCCATTTCCCAACTTTTTAATAGGATGTTTTTAACCCCTTTTAAGATGTCAGTTTTCCAAAAATTTATTTTCAAATTTCAAACCCTTGATTACCCAAAAAAAATTATGTTCAGATTTATTTAGGTTGAAATAATATAAAACCCATATATTTTCTTGGAAAACTATGTTCGAAAGAGTATACAATACACAACACAAACCCTAAATAAAACCTCAAATATTGTTTAAACATGGAAATTATAACCTAGTCATTAAATGTGGGTGTATAAATTATATTAAATTTATTGTTAAATATATTAAAAATAATTACTCAATAAAAATAATTGGATAACCCATTGTCAATAATTACTCATCTTTCAGTGAAATTATTTTATTCTTGCATAATAAATTTTCTTGTGGAATGATTTTTTTCTTTTTATGATAAATTATAATTATTAAATTTGAAACGTATATCTTATCTTGAATAACTAATAACATTTTTGAAATAATCATATCAAAATTATATTAGGGTAAACTTTTTTGATTTATTAAAAAATATTGACTTTCCCGTGAATTGATAAAAACAAATATTATTATTTTAAAATATATTTTTTCATGATTTTACAAACATCCATTTTTTAAATGGTTTAAAAGTAATATTAGTTATATTTTATTATTAATATCATATTAGAATCATTAGAATAAATTTTATTGTAGAATTTGGTATTATTTTGTTTTATTTCTTAAAAAAAATCTTTTTTTTAAATACAGTCTCATCGCATTTTTCCTACTAATTTTAAAATTAATTTTATACACATATAGTTATTATGCATCTCCCAAAATTATAAAATAATATAATTTTATTCGATATAGTGTATGACAAGAAACCCCAATATTATATGAAAATAAAACACCTTGAGACTATGTGATAAATTTATTTTTTGAAAATTCCAATGTCTTCAAGAACATTCATTACATGAAATAATGAGTTGTGATTATGTTACATGCAACACCACGTTTTAAATAAATTTTACATATTATGAAAATATTAATATTTAATATGATAATTATTATCTAGAAAATAAATATATAGGTATTAATAAAAAAATAATTATGAAAATTTTGGTTACCTATTTAATTTAAATATAATAAGAATCATTTGGAAGAAAAAGAAGTGTTTAATGAAAAACTATATTTTATCTAATAGATGGTTTGTCTAGTAATTGCATACATAATATAAAATTATTTTTTATCACATTTTGAAAATTTATTTGAAAAAATAAACTTCATTTTTGAAACCATCATATATAAACTATGCTAGAGATATTTGTTTTGTTTCTTTCAAAAAAGTTTAATTTTTTGATAAATAGTGCAAAATACTGATTTTTTTTTTTGAAAAACACATTTTCATTTAAAAAAATTATTATGTTAAATTACAAGTTTTTTGAATTGGTTTAAATTAAATATTTTTACAATTATATGTAAATTAATTCAGCTGATTTCATTAGAATAAATTTTTTATTGGAATTTTTTATAAAAACATTGTAACATTTTGAACATTTTCTCATTAAAAACACCCTTACTCATCATTTTCACGAGATTTTCTATAAATTAAAATATTTCACATATTTAAATTTAATTATTTAAAATTGAATCATAATTTCTAATTATAATAGTTATAAATATATAATAAGTTGATCATAATTTATTATTAAAATGATTTGGGAAAACATAAAAAATTGATTTATCAGGGGTTAACCTAAGAGGATAAGGGTTAAAAAAACCTAATGTCTCTTCCAAAACAAATTTTATAAATATATTTCGACCAAATTTCTTCTAGGGTTGATAATGTAACATTTTTCTTGCTTCTAACATTATAAAAGTGTGGGTATTATTGAATCTTTTTAAAACATTACAATTATGTCATTCACCTCATTTACAAAACGGTTCCCCTCTCATATATTCTTCAAACGTAAAACCTATTTGTTTGAAAAATACTTTCCTAAATCACAAAAAACCCCTAATATTACCATATAAATATTTTTTTATGTATTAAAATATCCTAGGAAATATTTGGTGAAAACCAATGTATAATAATTGAAGAAGGGGTAATATTCTTCAACTAGAATTTTATTTTATCTCATTCTACACCTCCTCAAATTATTATTTTACCCACATGATATATTAACCACAAAATATTATATGAAATTTTATTTTTTTATAATATTTTAAGTACCTAAAACTATATACACTTCCATCAAATGGGTTATAAAATCATCATTTGAGTCTGTGGCGGACTACCACCTGCCAAACTGATGTTATTCATTCTTTAATTACCTCATTTCATGGTTGGGTATGATGATAGATACTATGTAAATATAAGATATTTATAATATAATTATATATCTAGATATATACCTTTTTTTCTTTCTATTCATTAGTGGATACAATAACTCTACTTATGTATTTGGTAAACTACCGACTCATGAAGAATTGTGATTCGTATTTCACTAATGCTTTACAAGGAAGGTGATAAAGGTAAATTTAATACTATTATGCAATATAAATATAATATTATGATATTAATGGCATATTTATCATTAAATAAATATAATATATCATTTTATGTGTTTATTTTTCACTCAATTAAAGATGATAACTTTTCTTGTGTATGTGTGTACTACCTCCTTCAAGAAATAATGTAACTATATTTTAATCACAACACAATACAAATGATATATATTAGAAAATTTTAGGAAATAATATTTTATATTGGTTATTATAAACATTCAGTAATGAAAATATATTTCTTACCTTATTTCCATAATGATCATTCGAAAATGTGAACATTACCCATGTGTAGCCATGACATATTGTCTCCATGATCCTAACATAGGTCATTTCTCAAAAACATAATTAATTATTTTTTTAAATGTATAATTCATGTATAAATATTATAAAAATGTCATTATTATTATTCTAGAGGTGATGTAATATCATAATATTCCCAATAGTTTTAACATTCCTAACAATGCATGAATGCGAAAACAAATCGATTAACACACAAAACAATGAAAATAACGAAATATTATTAACAAAGAGATGATAATATGTTATTAATGAATAATATATGATATTAAAAATGAATAAAATTAAATATTATTAACAAATTAATGATAATTTGTTATTAATTAATTATATATAAGATTTTAAATACTCATATGGTTCTATAAAAAGTTAATGAAAACTATAAAAGCAGTATATTGGATTTAAAAGAAATTTAAAATAAAATAAATAGTGAGGTAATGGATTTCTTGTCAATTTATATTTTACTGACAATTATTTTTTTATTTTCCACCATTTCAGATTTATTTGACGTAAATAATTTTCCTTTATATATAATATCATGATTCATTAACTATTCATGGCATTTTATGTTTCAAGTTAACTATTTCATCGAAGGGGGTTTTAGTATAAAATTTTCAATTAGTAAAAGTTATTTAGAAATCTCAATTTATTTTTTTATTGATAACATTCACATGAGACAACCAATTTCCTGAAATAAATTATTCATTGTACAATAATTTTATATTTAATATATATAAATAACCACTTTTAATGATGTTCTGAATTTTTTTCTAATTTTATTCCAATTTTTTATCCTAGTAATTGTGTTTTAAGGCATAAGGGAGTTCTTAGGAGTGTTCATGACTTAGATAGAGGCTGGAGAATCAATAATCGGATAAATAGAGTGGTCCACATAGTTAGCTCATGGTTAGTGTTAACATTGTGACTCAACTATGAGGGGAAATTCTGAACACAAGTGGTAGAAACATGGTTTGACTGGACCATGTGAGATGGGTCACACGACTGTGATATTTTTCTTAAACAAAGTATAGTTCTATATTACAGGGGTTACACATGGTTTGAAATTTTATTCACCTAGACAACGATGGGTGTTCAAGGGCAGTGTCAGGTGGTGCCCAATTTGGAAAACCATGCAGCCAAACCTTGCCCCATTTCAATATCATTCACTATTTTTGTACAATATAATATGAACTATTTATGGGGTATTGTTCCATTCTTCTAATTTCCATTCTTCAAGGCCGATTAAAGGGAAAACACTAAATGACAAGTGTTCTCTTGGACTATGAGTTGAGTTCTATCAAAATTCCATAAAATGTTACGTTTTTATATTATTTATTGATGTTACTAACATCATTCATTTTTCCACATCTCTTTAATAGTTGTTGTAACCTTATAATTAATTTCCCCATGTCTTCATACTGCTATGGACCAATTTTAAACAAATTTAGAATTCCTTTATCATTAATCAAAACCCCTTTTAGTTTGTTAATTTAAATTACCGCATTATATAAATTTATAATGGAGTTAACCACCTTTTATTTTGTTTGGAATGACATGAAATTGGGATTTCCTTATCACTTAATTAAATGTCATGTGTAATTTTTAATAGAAGTGTGTGATAAAGCCATGTCATGTGTTATTTAAATATATAATGATTTATATAAATTGATACACCAATGATGTAGTTTGGTTATATGGGAAAAAAATATTGAGGGGAGATTCCTCATGTTTATCATTTTTTATTTACACCATTTATATTGGTCATTGGACAACAAATAAAGGAGTTATTGAGCATAGAGTTTTAGACTGCCTTATATTGGTTTGTGGGTGTAGAATCTCAATCCATTTACATTTAGTTGGATTATTAGCATGAAATTCAACATACCCTTGTATCGGGTGTTGGGAATGATAGATAAAATCACTATCTCGAGTGATGAGCACGACTACTCACATTCATAAGAGATTCAGGGATTGTACTCTTTGTTGGAGCCTTTAGCTTATTATACTATTCATGAATGCCTATATTGTACCCTAGGTCCAGCTAACACCTAGTATCCATGTAAATTCTAATATATTTCCTTACATATAATTATTATATACATGAATAAAAAAAATATGATTAGTTATATATATTCTCTTAGTAAACTAATCATACTTATCATGACTTATGCTTATACATATAGAGTCTGTCTTGTGCCCTTTAAGAACCTTGTCATTCTATTAATTACCTTTTTATCAATAATTATTATTTATTATTCCTACACATAGCTATGTAACAAAACTAAATTGGTTATTCTAGATGTCATTGGTGGTGTCCTATTGAGGTTATCTCACACCCTACTTGATCCACCCTTAGTACTCGAGAAGTCATTATAGTTGCTGGTGTTGACATGGGAATGAACATTTTCCATGATGTTTTGATTATTTTCCATGCACCAAAGAACATATGGGAAGTGGAATAAGTATATTCTCATGATTCTAGTGTAGTTCGGTTTTTTTATTTTTCACTTCTTGTATAGTATAAAGTATACACTACTATATTGTATCCCATGTTTCCCATTTTTATATATTTTCATGCCGTGACATCATTTTTTATGATTCATCATATTAATTAATTATTACTATTGCTTGAATGTTTCCTTTTCCATTGTGGTTATTAGGGGTATCTGTTTCTAAATTAGTATCTGTTATATCATGCTTCCTCTATTATTATCAATGTATTACTCTAATTAGCTACTTTTATATGGGGGTTTAGTCTTTCCACCGTACAATCATTGAAACTTGGTATTAGTTAGTAGCCTCTCGTATATGGGGAGGCACACATGAGGTTATGTGACCCACCAGCTCAGGTTACTATTTTTGTGGCACTATGATCCATATGTTACAAGGTTTTTTCAGATGCCTTCAATTTTTTGTCTTACTATTTGGGTGATATACATGACACATTGATGTAACGAAATTTTTTTATGTTCCTGTTCTTGTGTGTAGTTAAACCACATACAATGGGAGGCCAAATATCCATTTTGGGTTATTTCTATTCTAATTTGCTACTATTATAAGAGAACTTATTTCATTATTTGGTGACATATTTTTTTTGATATTATTAATATTAATAATATTAATATTATGGATTTTATTTTTCCTTTTCCTAAAAAACCAAAAAGTTATCATCTCATGCATCATTGTAGGCACTTTAGGAGTTATATACCATGAAATATACAATGACACAATTACATTTTTTGTTAATTGGATACTAAATATATTTTTTCTTTATAATTTATTTAGAATATGCTATCATTTCATACAATAATATGATAATTGAGTTAATTAAAGTGTCTTCATCAATGAAAATGAGTTTTCTTTCTCACATAAATTCATTATTAAACTTTAATTGGATAATTATATCTTATTGTGGGTTCTGGACATACTGTTTCCATGGATTGAAATAATGATATTTGATTTAATTTTTATAATTATAATTGTATTTTATAAAGGAAGTAATTCTTGAAATAATAAATAAATACTCATTTAATAAAATCATCTTATATGACATGTTATATCTAGATGATAGATGTAAAGACTATGTTACAATTATATGATGTTCTAATTTTAATTTATAAGGTTATGGATTTTATAAGTTGGGAATAGTGAAACATTTAACAAGACTATGATATATATATATATATACATGATAGTGTATAAAAATAAATGATGTTAAACCTCTGAATGAACTGTTTATCATTAAATGGGGATTCCCATTGTAATGTAAAGGGTATTTTTTGTCTATACCATGTAATTAAAACTCCATATACTAATACTTATACTTATGATATGTGACGTGGACCCAAAAAACAACGTTAGTAGTGGGTAGTTAGGGTTTCATTTACATTTTTATGGCCTATTATGTTTTTCCATTGTCACATAGAAAATAATTTAGGATAAGTCAACAAGGTGTGATATTTTCTATAGGATTTTTATTATAACACCGAAGGATATTATGGTATGCAACTTCTTAAATACATTAAATTAATTTGATAGTATACATTGCAGAAATAAACCATGATATACTACAATATAGTAACTTGATCGTTGATATATTAATGTGACCATTAGAAATTGTAATCTAACCAATAGAATAGAAAAATCACATGTGAATTTATAAATTATATTTCAGCATCTTATAAATGAAAATTTTATATAATTATATCATTGTATAAGTATATTATTTTTTGAAAATGATAAATTTCGTATTAGTATTTGTGTAAAACATAAATTCTTATTTACAATTTTACAACTAATATAATGTTTTAAATTAAACTTTATTTACATGAATTATTTTCATAAATTAATATTTTTTTGTCTTATCAACAAAATATAACATTATAAGACCTTATTTAAAATTTTAATGTTTCATAATTATATTTATGATTCTAAAATATGAATTTTATTATTAAATGATTATTTTAATTAAAAATTTAATTTCTCAAATTTATAAATATATTTTCATAAAACATAGTTCATTTTTAGAATTCTACCCATCAATAAATAGTTACGGTGAATGTTTTGGATTTTTTGAAAATAGTTCAATTTTTAGTGAATAGTGAAATATGATAATTTACAGACTATACGCATTAAAAGTTAAATACAATATTTACGCAGTAATTTATGATATAAGAAACATAATCTAGAACAATCCTTATACCTTAAATTTATGTAGTCTTGATAATCAATACTATTCATATTATTAATCTAAAATAATAAACTAATGAATAAATTAATAAAACCCCCCCTTTTCTCCACTATAAATACCACCCCTCACCACCCCTTCCTCACACACATTACTATCCTTAAATCTTGTCCAATTTCTACCCTATCCTATTCCCATGTATCTCACCAACATTTAGGATCCTTTAGTCTCAATATATGACCAAAATCCACGTTCCTTAAGGAGATTCTCAAAGAGAATAATTCTAGACGTACAACCCCTAATCCATCTCTTTTAATTTCATTGAAATTTATTTTATTTAAATATAATTTATCCACGTAATAAATCCAAAAATTCATGAAAACTTGATAATATTATATATATTGTAATTTTTCTATTTTTGGAAAATCCATCATCAAACTCCTTTTTCTCATCTTTTTTATTCTAAGATTCAAAATATCATCTTCAATGTGTCAATTTCCCGCCGTCGTGGATGATGAATTTTAATTTTCTAATACCAACATAACATGGTCATAGAAATTATAATTTTTTATAAATAATTTAAAATGTATATTATAACTCACTTATCTTTCCAGAACCATTTTATTTCATTAATATCAATTAATAAAAATATTTTTCTTGATGATCAAAAAATTTAAATTTAATCCAAATGTTTTTCATTTTGTTTTTATATAATGATTTATCGTCATATATAGAAACAAAATTTATAAATAATAATTTAATATTTTATTAGATCAATAATAATATATAATTGAAATTATGGGTAATTATACCCATCTTATATGATCTTTCATACGTGTATAAAAGTCACCCAATCATGAAATCCAAAGAAATGAACAATATTAAATAATGAAACTGAAGTGTATAAATAATCATAAAGGCCATAAATTAACATAATAGTATTATAATAAATCAAATAAATGTTGAAGAATCTCTTAATTAAAATATTAATGTATCTAATATCCTTATACATGACATTATGTGGGTGTTATGAACACATTTAGCCATAAGTTATGTGATTCTCCCCAAACATCAATTTTTCATTCAGGTTATGCTTTCTATTTGTTTACCCACAATTTAATTATAAATTATTATCATGTGCTTCTCTTATATTCAATGTTTATATTCCGAATATATGTACCCACCACAATTTTTCTATCTTTTATTTGAAAGAATTTTTTAAAAGGATGCCTTTTCAATTCCTCCACATAAACAAGATTGATTTAAAGGGAACATCCCAATTTTATCCATAGTTTTAACTACCATCTATCATATGTTATAATCTACAAATATTTTTATAAAGTCTCTTCAGTAATTTACCTTAATAAGAGCTAGGGAGGCACATTTCTAAATTTTCATAAACACAACTTTTACAAGATTTATATTCTATTAGACATCAATTATCATTATCAATTCCAATTGTTTATTATGAATGTCCTTGTATTTTTTAGATACGTTCTTTCATGGACTACATTATGATATTCCATTTGGTTATCTCTTATTCTCTACTTATTCCTTATATATGGTGTATGAATACTTCCATTTTATTTATGATCATAAGTAATTGAATATTTTCTAAAGTATACATATTTCTTATGTAATGGATATGATTATTTCTTATATATATATACCAGTTTACATATGGTGTTTATTTTGAGTGTTATTTTAACTCAAGAAATATTGATAAATCCTTATTTTATAATCAATATGAATTTTTTGAAATTTCATATTGTTAATGATTAAAATTTTGGAATAAATAATTAATTAAAATTTAAATGATGGGTGGATACCAGTTATAGACTGCTCCTAAATGCATCATCATGTCTCATGAAATAAAACATTTGGAAAAAACCCCTTCATGTTTGTTTCCAAGAATAATCAGATAGGTTTTTACCCACAAAATTAAACATTCTTGACTATATAATAGTTCATGTTTTAGATTCATGACGTCCAATGATTAATAAATTTCATCATATATTTTTTAGTTATTACTTTCCATTTGATGTTCACTATGTGAAAATCTATGGATGCATTTAAATTTTTAGTTAATTGGTGGAATGTATTTTCTAATTATTTACATTGTTATTATGATTATTACTTTTTGACTTTTCTTCACTTATTATTTGTTCATGTAACCCTTACTGAGTGATTTATCTCACCCTTTCATTCTTTTCCTTCACCAGGTTATAAAGACAAAATCTTTGAATATGTGTAGAGTAGGAATTTAATTTTTCATTATTATGTTTTATGTTTAATAACCAATGTAATTATTGAATCGTGTATGTATCTAGTTCAACAATAATACAAAAATTATATCTCATTGGTGATGTGATTTGTTGTATCATTTTCATTTTAATAAAATAAACAATGACAGTGAGAAACTAGGGCCAGTGTTTTTATAGTTTGCATCAATGTGTGATTAGTATAATCCTTGGGAACTAGTTATTAAATTAAGATGAAAATTATAATAAATCGATATAGTGATTTTTTGGCTCAATAATAAGTATTATTATGACCTGTCTTAGTGGGTGCCATTATTTAGTGATGGAGCTTAATGGATTGACGGTAGTAAATACCCATTGTCAATATGGGGATTTCCCCACTTGGAATGTCAACATAGTTAGTGCTGGAGATGAGGATATCATGACTATATTATGATATAATACTCTGGTTATGATGAATAACTATACTCTACCTATGTTGGATCATTTAATTAGGATAAAACCCCATCATATAGTGGGACTACTGATCTAGTGGCACTTGAGTAATGGGTCAAGTCCCTTGAAAATATATTTCTATCATTGGGAAGAAATGAAAATTAAATGGTAGTAATTGTAACATATTTTCTCAATGGGGATTTTGATTAATAGTTGTTGTTGATCCAAAACACTAAGGACTTATATGAAATATAGGATATGTATGAGAGAATTTTTAATGAAAAAGTCTTTGAATAATATTTCCCTTGTCTGCAATAAACTAAAATAAAGAAAAAATTGCATAACATAATGAAAACAGAAGATGAGAGTTACAGAGTATAAGGCTACCTCCCCAAGACCATCCGGGTTTCTTTTAGATTACATACATTATTCAAAAGAACTGATTGATCATTTATTTTAGGGTATTATGCCATGTCTCCGAAGTGCACCTGCTTCTCAAAAAATTCATCATATGATGAAATAGTGTTAACATTCATTCAATAGTGAAACAATTTGATAGATCCTATATGTTGAAGGGAAATGAATATAATAGTAGATCTTCTGATAACAATGGATAAAGTGAAGCATCAAATAAGAATAATGTAATGAAAAAGTTTACCTTATGTGGGAATTGTGGAAGGAATCATCCACCTAAATACATGAAATCCATGAGAGTTTTTTTATAATTGTGTAGAAAAGGGTTAACGATCTAATGGTTTCATGTGGAAGAAATTAATCAGTGATGTTAAATGATTCAACTGTAATGAAATGGGGAATTACTCAAATCAATTTCATAATAAATAGGGGAATATAACATATATGTTACCAAGGGGAGTTGAAAATGGTTTTGAGATCACTAAAATAGAAGTATAAGTAACCAATAATGTCGTAGTGGATCCTCTCACTGCAAGAATATGGTTCAACCAGGTCCTGCCTCAATTTGAAAAAGGCCTGAGTAACCTTTGGGTTGTTTCGATGCACCAAAAACTTATTTATAGGTGGGGCAGAGCCAATATCTACCTTCGAATCCACATTTATTATCCATGTGTTACATTCGGAGTGCCCCCTCATCCAACGCCCTTTACAACATTATCATCCCAAACAATATTCCGTTACTCCGGGGTCCCAGGGTACCGGTGCAACAGAGTCTCTGAGGATTACTTCTTAGGATGAAGTTTATAAGATAGGAAAGGGGTTTAAGGCAATAGAAAAAAGGGAAATGAACATGCAGATGTAGGGAGTACCAGGTGCATCTGGAGTACCAGGTGAACTGAGGGAGTGGATGAGGGGTGGGGGAAGAGATAATTAGAACCTGAACCTATCCCTGGTTAACATTAGGAATCATTTTGATGGCTTAGGACAAGACACTATTGATCACGTGTCCAATGGGGATGACTTCCCATCAGGGGTGGAGTCTAGGGAGGGGGAAAGTAATGGCCTGTCCTTAGAGAAAAGATCATAGTGAGGATCCAGAAGAGGGCTCTACAACCCAAGGGGGAAGAAGGGACAAAAGGAAAATAGGGATCCGTGCAGCTGTATTGTGTATAAGAGGAGAAATTACAAATTCCTTAAGGATAACTCATATCTCCCAAAGCCTATGGAGACTATATCAGCTAAAAAGGGTGGGAAAAAGTACTGAATGGTGAGTATTATTGAAAAAGAATAGGAGAAGGAGGTTAACCTGGTTTATGGATATAGATGGCTGAAGATCCTAGGTTAGAGAAGCAAGTACTAGGTAATAAGGATGCTGCCAGAAAAGATCATCCTTGGAACCAGGATGTCTTGGTGGTTTATGGTTCACCTCCCTGTGTGCCTCTGAGGGGTAATGAAGATGATGGGGGAGACCCAGTTTTTCTCACAGTAGACATGGTGTGGAATGATATCGCAGAGGCCATGGAGGAGCTATTAGACCTTCTAATTCACTCTGAGGAAGAGATTATTGATAATGTATTATATTTTAAAGCTTCTAAAGATGATACAGAAAGGTTGAACAATGAACCAATTCGAGTGGAAACTAATAGGGAGCTGGAATACAGGATCATCAATCAACACCTAATCTTGAATAGAGGCTTCAATGGAAAAATATGGTAAAAGAGTTCGTGCAGACATGGGGCATATTGAGCTATCAATTTGAAGATAAAATCAGGGATGACCCAGAAAAAAAGGTATTTGAACTATCCTCAAATTTATAAATGGAGGATGCTTTCAATATGTTGAAGTTGGTCTTTAAGGATGCCATATGGCTGGATTATCTTGTTTGTAATTTATTCTTTCTCACATTCTTCCACAAAGTGTGATTTTAATAAAAATGTTAATTTGGAGGAATGTATTTAAAAATATGATGTAAAAATTTATTTTAAGAAGAAGTAAATAAATAGTTGTGAGGAAGATATAGAATCACTTATCTTTGGAAAAAAAAAATTCATTATATGATTATTATCTAGAACCACCCAACAAGATTTACTGAATGATATTATTTAATAGGAAGAGAAAACAACTTATAAGGATATAAATTGTAATATTAAAATTGGGAATGTACAAATAACATAGGAATATGTTGATGTATTTTATGAATATTTACCTAGAAACCCCCATGATTATGAATTTGAATATACTATTGATATAATCCCTAGTGGCAGACCATTATCAAATACTCCTTATATAATGGTAACTATAGAATTAGTGGATTTGGATAAAAAACAAGAGGATTTTAAAATTAAGGGATTCATTCAACCCAATTTTTCTCCTTGGGTAGAACATATTCTCTTTGTTAAGAAGAAATATTTATCCTTGAAGATGTGCATTGACTATAGATAAATCTATGAAATTAAAATAATGAACAAGTACCATCTACCTCACATTATGGATTTAATTGATCAACCTCACATAGCTAAATATTTTAAAAAAATTTACCCTCCTTACGGATATTATCAATTTTTTTTATAGAAGGAAGATATTATAAAGACAACATTTTGAACCAGGTATGAATATTATGAGTTTATAGTAATTCAATTTAGATTGACGAATTCACCGCATGTTTCATGAAACTAATGAACAAATTATTCAAAAACTATGTTTATAATTTCATTTGATGTATTTATTGATGATATCTTGGTGTACTCGAAAATCACTGATGATTATAAAGACCATTTGTAGATTTTTATGAATACTATTATAATAAATGTGTTATATGGGTATTTTAGGATGTGTGAATTCTGTATTCAAACTATTTCATTTCATTTCCATATTTTCACTAAATATGGAATCTAATTTGTTCTTGTGAAGGAAAATGAAATCCAATAAAGGATTACACAAAATAATTACCAAGGTATATAGTTTCATTGGTTTTTATGTTACTTTCAATGTTTCATCTAAAATTCTCCCCAATTGGAAAACCCATTATGTAATCTCACACACAAAGGGGTTATGTTCGTAAAAAATGTAAAAAATGTTTTAATGAATTGAAGAGGATATGGGTCATTGATCTAATTTTGAATCATCCATCAAGAAATGATATGTGTATGATAATAGTGACGATTTGAAGAATAGACTGGGTTGTGTCCTTATGAAATATTATATAGTTATTTCATATACATATTTGCAGATGAATACAGATGGAATTTTGTTTCCAACTCATGATCTTGATTTAGCAAGCATAACATTTTCTCTGAATATATAGATACACTATTTCTATGGTGAAAGATGTGAGACATATATAGATGATAGAGATTGAAATATGTCTTTACATAGGTCTAAATCCACATGAGGAAAAGTTTATGGTTTGAGTTAAAATATGATTATGATCTATCAATACACTATCATCCAAGAAAAGTGAATAAGGTAGATGATTCATTAAGAAAGAATGATTCATGATATCAAACCCAAAAGTGGATTGAGAAAGATCCTATGTGCATGGATTTAGTAAAAATGGATCTGATAATTTTTAATGAAGAGGAAAATTTACCCTTTTTTTAAATGATTGTCAAACCATTATTAAGGGAGAGAACAAAAACATCTCAATCCAATGAAGATAAATTTCCAAAAGAAAAATAAACCCATTAAGGATGGAAGATTAAAACACTACATGTATATGTATGAAATTATAATATTTGGAAATAGGATAAGTATTCCATAAATACTCGAGCTAAAAAAAGAACTATTTTATTATAGTCATAGCTCAAATATCTCTATACACCCTAGTAGTACCAAGATTTATAGATATTTGATGGAACATTTTTTTTGGGATAATATGAAGTGGAAAATTTATAACTATGTTTTAAGTTATCTATTTTGACAACAAGTGAAGAGTGAGAGACAATATCAAATAAGATCCTTGCAGCCTCTAGCTAAACCTTTGTCTAATTGATATGAAATTACTATAAAAATCTTCAATAGATTTCTAAAAACCCTTAGAATTAATGATACAATATGGGGTATTATTTATCGATTTAAAAAAATCAAAACATTCTATTTCTTCAAGATAATATTTACAACTTGTGTTCCTAGAAGGACTTTATATTAATGATGTATTAAGATATCATGGTGTACCTATATTGATTATCTCTAATTGAGATACCAATTTTACTTTAAAATTATAGAAGGGTGTTCAAGAATATTGGGATACTGAGCTTCATATAAGTACTCCTTATCACCCTGAACCTAATAGATTATCTAAAAGGACTATTAAAACATTTTGTACACATGTTGAGATCATGCTCACATAACATCAAGGTAGGTTGGATTAATATTTTACATTTGTGGAGTTTTCCTACAATAATTGTTTCCATTATAGTATGAAAATAGAACTATATAAAAAATTATATGGAATGTTATTTTTTACTAAAATATGTTGGGATGAAGATGGTGAGGGGAGAAGTATAGGTCCATAACTTATTAAAGAGACAAATAAAATGGTATAGACCATTTAGGTTGATATTAAAGTATCTCAAAGTATAAAATATAGTTATGCTAACATCCAGGGATAGGGTTTGGCATTTCAAGTTGGAGAACATGTCTTTCAAAAAGAATCTCCATGGAAGGGTGTCTTATGGATTTGCAAGAAAGGGAAACTAATCCCAATGTACATAAGACTATATGAAATTATAAAAAATTGGAGTAGTAGAACACCTATAAGAAATACCACAAAGTCTCTCCAATATTCATGATGTGTTCAACATATCATTATCAATGTAGTACCTGTCAGACCCAACACATGTACTCACAAATGATCAAATAGAGCTGGAACCTAATTTTTATTACTAGGAAGAGCCTCTTGAGATTCTAGAAACAAGATAGAATATATTGAGAAATCAGATGACTCAACAAGTAATGGTTCTTTGATGAAACCATAAAATGGAAGAAGGAAAGTGGGACCTTGAAGATGTTATTCCGAAGAACCACACGCTTCTATTTTGAAGGAATTCTCGTGAAAAATTTTGAGGAACACATTTATGAAGGATGGATGAATATAACATTGCATAATTTTATGGTATGTATATTTTTACATAAATTCAATTCAATCAATGGTGTATGTTTTCAAAATGAATCATCATATGATATTAAATAATAAATTCACCATTGGAAAAGTAATGTGACCATTAAGAATATTGATGTGGTCAAAAGAATGGAAACATCACCTAAGAAACTGTAAATTAAATTTATGCATCTTATAAATGAAATAATGAAATACTTTTATCATATTATAAGTAAATAATTGTTTAAAAAAAGATAAATTAAGTGTTAGTATATTTTAAAAAAAATTAAAATTAAAATTTTACAATTAATATAATGATTTCGATGAAAATATATTTTTATAAAATATATTCATAAATTAATATTTTGTTTACGTTATGATTGTAAGTTAATTTTATGAGACCTTATTTATCTTTTCAATGCATCATAAACTCGGTTATAAACTTAAAATAGTTATTTTGTGAATAAATGAATTTTTTAATTAATAATTAAATTTCACATTTTTAGAAAATTATTTTCCAAAAAATGGAGGTCATTTTTTAATTCAACACATACAAAATGTTTAGGGCGAATTTTGTGTATTTTTCGAAAAATTCGTATTTTTATGAATAGTGAAATATGAAAATTTACAATATATATAAATTATAAGTTAAATAAATTATATATTGATCCATTTTTGTTGTAAGAACCATAATCTTTGACTAGACTTCTCCATTTACTGTATGTAGTGATGGGAATCAAAACAATTCAAATTACCGAGGCAAAATAATAACCTAATGAATAAAATAATCAATAAAACACACATCTCAACCACAACAAATACCACCCCTTCCCCTCACACTTTCGTAGACTTTATTATTGTCTAATTTATACCCAATACTCTACCCAAGTATCTACAAAAATTCAAAATTATTTGGTCCTAGTAATATACCTAATCTGAAGTCCATTAAAGAGGTTCTCAAAGAAAATAATTGATGATGTATAACCCTTAATCATTTTCTTTCAATTTCATTCAATTTTAATTATTTCCTTATCCTTCCTAAACTACTTGATCCAAAAATGAAAGATATATTTTATATCATATATATAATATAATTTTATTATTGTGATCGAAAATCCATCTTCATCCTCCTTCCCATCTTCCTTTATTCTAACAATGAAAATATCATCTGTAAGGTGTCAATTTACCACCATCAAGGACAATCCATTTATATTGTGTAATGACATCTCCAATTATGTCCACTAAACCATTATAATGGTTAGAAAATAATATAACATGAATATTAAAACTTATTTAATTTTCTAAAAGTATTATATATACATAATATTAATTAATAAAATAGAACTAGTTTGTGATAATTGTAAAATGAAAAAATAATCTAAACTATTATCATTTACATTATATGTAATGAATGGTCTTAATTATTGGAAATTAAATGATATATAAGACCATTTAATATTATTTAATTTCATTAATAACATATAATTTCATTATGGATTATTATTCCCATTTTACATGGTGTTTTATACATGCAAACAAGCGAACCAATCAGGTAAATCAATGAAATCAACACTCCATAACAACCAAATTGAATGTTTTAAATCGTAAAAACCCATAAATAAACATAATAAAATTATAAAAAATAGAATAAATGTTTAAGAGGTTATGAATTAAAATATTTATGATTCTAATTTCATTATCCTTGATTGTAAGTGAATGTTATGGAATCTTTTATGCATATGGTAATGGATTCTCCCTGAACATCCATTTTTCATTCAGGTTATTCATTTCTTCTCATTAACCCCAATGTAATTATTAATTATCATTATATACTACTCCTAATGTTTTTGGGTATATTCCAAATATATGTACCTAACTAAATTTTTCATTCTTTTATTGTATATACATGTTTTATAAGGATCCCTTTTCAATTCATCATGATATGAAATCCCAATTTTAAGGGAACTTCCCAATTTCATACCCATTTTCAAGTACCATTAAAAAAATATTTCAATATTCCAATTTATTTATAAAATCACTAAATCTTTCATGAATGACTAAATTTTTTCATTTTTTATTTTATAAAAACAAATTTTACTTTTTTTTTCATTTTGTGGTTTCTTTATTATTTTCTAATAAACCACACTAAATAGGTTCATTTTTAGATGCTCTTAAACACGCCTTTTATATGTTTTCACTGATGTTGGACTTGAGTTACCATCATCTATGATTATATTCCATGATGAATGTACATGAATTATTTAAATCCATTCTTTCATGGACTCCATTATGATATTCCCATTGGTTATGTCTTATTCACCACTTATTCCTTGTGTGTGGGGTATGAATACTTACCTTTTATTTAGGATCATAATTTATATAATATTTAATTAAATATCCATATTTATTGTATAATGGATATGATTATTATCTAATCCTTGTACCATTTTACAAAATATGTTTATTTTTTATATTTAACAAGGGAAATATTGATAAATAAATATTTTCTACTCAATACATATATATTGATATGTCAAATTGTGAAAGAATTAAATCTATCTATTACGATTGATTAGGACGTAAAGTGATAGGTGTAGCCTGATTATAAATATCCCCTCAATGAATTAATTGGTCTCATGATAAAAATAGTTTGTGAATTAACCTTTATGTTTTCTTCCAGGAAAAAATCAAATGTGTATTTACACACAACCTTAAACTATCTTGATGATATAATGGTTTATATACTAGATAGATGACATTCAATGTTTATGCATTTTCCTCATTCAGTTTTAAGAAATTATGTTATGTGATATTTTCTATATGAAATAATCTATGGATCCATTTACATTATCATTCAATTTATCACATATGTTTTTCAGTTATATACCCTTCCGTTATGATTATTATATATTGACTTTTCTTCACTTTTTACTGACTCACATAACCCATACTGAGTATTTAAGCACACCCATTCATTTTTTTACTTCCCCTAGGTATGAAGATGAAATATTTTAAAATGATTCAAGGGAGATTTTTTTCATTTTTATGTTCTAGGTTTTAATACAAATGTAATAATGAAATCATGTTTGTATCTAGTTCAAGGAGACTACTGTGATAATCAATCCTTTGTGGTGAGATCACTTATATCTAAGCCATTATAATAAAATAGATACTCAATCTAGGATACTAGTTTAGGGTTGTTACAATTAGTAACATATCTATTTATGTTTCTATGATCCATTTAAATTGTTAATTTCTCTTCTAAGGTGTTAATTTAGAATTTTACAACAATAACACCATGAGAACCTCTAACTGCGCACCAAGAGAGCAGTGATGACCATTTTAAAAAGGTGGTGGTTTATGATCTTCATGTGATACCTCTCATTTTTACAGGTATTAAACCCCATGTTATTACCAACATAGGTATTGATACCAAGTTATGAGTGTTTTTTGTTTTTATGATATAGTCTATGCATGGGGTTACTTGACCTGCCTCGATTATTGTAGAGTTGGAAGGAAAATTCTGAAAAGATCATACTCAAAAAATTTCTATGGATGGAGGACCACATGGTATTATTTCATGGATGGAGGCCTTGATTTACATATTTTAGCATCTTGAGAAGTGTCAAGAGAGTATGGTAAAGTTAACTGTAATTATTTAAAATGTTTTTCCATGATATTGTGTGATATCATTTCGTTGGTAGACTAACATTTGGATATGATATAGAGAGGATTCGAGAATGTCATCTATGATTACTTATTGACATAGAAATTAGGGTTGAATAAGTTAGAGAGTTATTGAACTTGTAGTAGGGATCCATTTCTGTAATGGAATATTCTTTCATCTTTACTGAGTTGTAATCATTTAGTGCAAATCTGGCATGTTATGAGTTCATGAATACGAGGAAATTTGAGGATGGTTTTGTACAGGTAATATGATGAAAATATTATGTATTACTTTTGACTATTATTTATGAGATAGTAAAATATTCCCTCAGTAATGAGTTAAATTTGAGTGAATTCAATAGTTTGTGACATGGTAGTTTTGCACCTTGATATGGTAGTTGTCTTTTGCAGCTATTATAATCACATTGAGGTTTCTTGTATGGGTAGACTTATTAAGAAAACCTGTACTAATAATTCTATTATATGTCACTAGTGGGGAAACTAGGGAAAAATCTCAAATATATACAAAACCAATTTTATTGAAGTGATTATGATAGGATAGGGAATATCATGAAGTTATTTAGAATAATTCAGTCATTCCCTTGTAAGATAATATCTATATCGACCACATGTTATACTGAAGGACTGATAGTATCTTGATAGGTAGTGATCTAGAATACAACTAGCTTCTAAAGTTGAGGTGTTGATCGAGGAAAAGGGAATCAGATTCACGACTCACATCACCAGCAAACCAGGCATGCTTTGGAAGGAATGGTTGTGACTCAAGGTCATGGTATGGCCTCGTTACAAGTAGTGCAATCTATGTGGGATGATAAGGGTGAATATCCTTCCAATTTTTGAGGTACAATTCTTATATCCTCTACTATATTGTCTTATCTATTTGATATAGGTTTACCACCCACTATTATATATATAAAAATTTTGAACATTTTGGGCTTCAAAATGGAGTACTTATGTGGTTTGATGACAATAAATAACCCGTTGCGTATATGATGAGATTGTTTTCAATGGTGTAAGGAGTTATCTCTTGATATAAGTAGTTAACAATTCTGGGGGAATCGTTTCATCATCGACTTTTCATGGGTTGATGTAATTCTTAGGATGGATTGTTTAGTTCTATTTTGAGATCATCCAAATTTTTATCAAGGGATGGTGGTGTTTACATCACAATTAGGAGTTATAGAAATCCACAAGGTATAATTGGATATTTCTGCATCTTAAGATAAACCTGATAATCTAATTTTGGGAGGAATGGGGAAACAGATCAAATGACTTTTAAAGGATGATCAAGGAATATTGTATACTATTTTCCCTCTCATGGTGTATTTTTTAAGGAAAATCATCCTTGAAAACTATTTTAGGCTACCTATAATGAAATAGATAAAAGTAACCATTGATGTAGTGCTAAGTGTGACCGTAATATCTAATCCTCCTTATAGGATAACACCTATTGTGATTTTATAGATAGAGAAATATGTAAAGACTAGGAGGATACAGGTTTTATCCAACCAGATACATCACCATGAGATTCACATTGCCTTTTTTTCCAAAAATGTGTGTGGTACACTTAGGATTTATGTTCATTACCGATGCTTGTACTGGTTCATAGTTAAGAAATGATATCAACTACTTATAATGGATGAATTGTTTGATTATCTATGAGGATTGAGGGAATTTTTAAAGATTTATTTGAGGATGGTCTACCATCTTGTATGTGGTAATCCTAATATATACCTTGTTAAATTTTTCTATGCATGTATGGTCTATATGAGTAACATGTAATGACGTTCGGTCTCACTAACATCCAGATGTTTTTCAGGATATTATGAATCATGTTTTACACTAGTATCTTAATTTTTTCAAGTTAGTTTTTTGATTATATCATGGTGAATTCTCACACTCAACATGAACATCCTGACATCTAGAAATAGTTCTTAGTACACTGAGGTATAAACATACTTATTCAAAGCTAAAAAAATACTGCTTTTGGATAGACAAAATAATATTCATAGGTCAAATAATATTAGAGATATAAATATTAGTAGACCTAGAGAAGGTGAGAGTTATAGTTTCTTGGGAGCCTCATAAGAAAAACTTTGATATACAAAGTGTGTTGGGTCTAGATATCTTTTACAAATTATTTATCCAGGCTTTCTCACACCTGTAACTACCTCTTTCAGGATTAACTATAAGGGTGTGAAATTAATAATCCTAGAAGCTTGCGAAAGATACTTTTAAGAGATAAAAATAAGGTTGAAATTAGTGTTGATAATGGTTATTCAAGAGTTTGAAATAATTTATATTGTTTATTGTGATAGAACCAGGCATCCAATTAGGAGAATATTTTATGTAGAAAAAGGGAGTTTTATAAAATGGGCCCCAAATGTTGTGGCCTCATGAGTTGAATCACCCATCACATGAGATTTATTTAGTTTCCATCTTTCTTGTTTTACACATTTGGATGTAGTATTTATTAAAGTATCAATTTTTTGTATCCAAAAATCACAAAATCCTCAAGTAAATTTTTAATCAGAATTATTTGAATCATAGGAAAATCTGTTGGATTTTATACCTATGGAAAATCATTTTTAAACATTCCTATATTCCTAGAAATGAAAATGTAGAATCAAATGATCTAATCTAGAATATGTATAAAAAATTTGTTCATGAGGCAAGTGTCAATTGGAAGCTAAGGACCCTATTTTTAGTGATTCATTATGAGGATGAAGAGGATAATGTAAAAACATCCCTTTCATCTTTAGTAGTGTCATATTTTTTTATATAATGTTTCATGATGGGGAAGATTTCCAATCCTGAGGGCCTAGTGCTAAGGGAATGTATCACATATAATGATTTTTCACCAAGGTGGATAATGGATGAGGATGAGATCTTATACAAATTTGGGAATTTTTGGGTACTAGTAGACATCTACGAGGAGTTAATGTTCGAATATCATGCCCCAATTTGGGATGTTCATCCCAGTGTCCCCATGATGTATGAAGACCTATTTCACCAGTATTGGTTGCATTGTATGAGGTGGGAGACTAAATGATTTATCACTTGGTATTTCACCAATCAGTTGGTGAAGGTGGAACATCAGGGACCACTTCCGATTTTAAAATCATTATCCATTCCTGAGTGGAAATGGGATGATGTATCCATGGACTTCGTGATAGGATTTTCTATATCACCTCATTTAAATGTCATATTTTGGGTTGTAATTTATTGATTTTTAAATGTTGTACATTTCTCACCTATTTAGAAGACCATATCAGTAGATGATCTAGGGAGGATATATGTTAGGAAGGTCACACTCCCTCATGGATATCATCATTCTATCTTATCTAAAAGGGATACTTGTTTCACATCACTGATATAGAAGGGGTTGTATAATGACTTGGTTACACAAGTGCTTCTAAGTATGGTCTATCTCCCTAAAAATGATAGTCACACAGAGAATATGATTCCAGTGTTAAAGGACATCCATTTTTCATACCCCCTTGACTTTGTGAGTTAGTGGAAGAAATATATAACATTGGTTGAGTTCCCTTATAATAATAGTTTGTAGGACACTATCTGGATGGATCCTTCCAATTTTTAATATCTTAGTCCATTTTGATCAGTCTGTGCTGGTTAGAGGTATGAGGATCTTATATAGGAAAAATCCTCTTTTAGGATACTTCATAGTATGTCATTCTAATCATGATGAGAATGATGATATATTATTCCCAAAAACACCGATATTCCTTTTGTCACTAATTCCCTTCATGAGATTTAGGTAAGGAATTGTATTTTTATGTGTGTTTGGATATTGTTTGTCCCTCATCAGATTCAAAATTTAGGTAATAACTCTCCTTATTTGTAGGACCTTTAGATATCTTAGATAGGAATTATCTAGTGTCTTATATGTTAAAACATCCTCAATGAAACTAGTCTATGAATGTCATTTTTCACATGTCCTAGATTTTCCAATATTATCCACACCTGCCAAATGTTTTACAGCCACATGAGTATGAGTCAAATATGTATGATTCCTTTGAAGAGTACTTAGAGTGCATCATTGATTGGACTATCTTGGATATTTGAGGAAGGGTAGTTCCATTATTATGGGTTTTCTGGTAGAAAAACATAGTATAGTATGAGTCACGGGAGGGGGAATCTATCATACAAGCCCAATGGCTAGATATATTCTCATATAATTCCTCTCTACCCTCATAATTCCAGCTCTGGGATGATTTATTTATAGATGGGATATTGTAATGATAAGGATTTTCATGAAGGTTTTCATCATTATTTTCATTTATTAAATTCCAGCATATTTCATAATGAGTTTAAACTAGAACCTAAGGTATGTATCCGGAGTGGTCATGGATTTTTTAGAGCCCATTGGTTTGGAAATTGGAGAAACATATTAAGCAGAATGGTTAGTGAAACTTTAGTTCTAACCATGATACTCAAATATTTTGGGAACATAGTGTATACAAGGAGGACATATGGTTTGACTGAACTGTGGAATCCAAGATGTAAAAACATTCACTTTGTCTCAAAAAAATTGTAGATAAATGTGTTTTGGGATATGCATGGTTAGAAAGATTGTGCACTATGAATGTGTGTTGGAGGTTCTTTGAAAGAGTTGGGTACACTGTTGGTTCATGGTTTGGGGAACTATTGGCCAAATTAACTTTCCCTTTTAAAATTGGGTCAAATTATATTTTTCCATTCAATAGTTTTAAAACTAAACCCTCACCCCTTTTATATATTTCACCATCAGTCCTACACATAAAGTTCTTAATCCCCCTCCCATTATTCATTTAAGTCATCCCCTCATATGATATCTATTTGTATCTATATTGGAAGCATTGGATCCAACAAAGTATGTTCACTAATCCTCTACCATCCATTCATTATTTTTCTCAATATCATTGACTTTTCTTGTCCATTCTCATATGCAATATTTTTAAGGAATTTCTATTTTTTTGATAATTTTTTTCTATTATATATCAATTCAAGGGCTGAACCTAGATAATGATTATGTTGTGAGCCTATGGTAAGTGGTATAACAATTGTTTCAAAAATATTATTTGTTCTAATTGTACTTTCTGATGTTCCACAATACATCAGTTTTTTTTTCATTTCCTTAACATGTGTTTTACACTTTTAATTAATTGTTCTATGTTTTGATACTCCCTTCCACTAGTGTTGAACCATTATAGGATGATTTCCATTTTGATCACCATCTATTTGGGTGTGTTATGATAATTTACCAGAAACATATAAATTTTTAATGGACCAAAACACCTCATATATGGTTTAGTATAACATGAAATTGTTATTTTTTTATCAACTAATTCAATAGATGGTCTATATTTTACTAGAAGTGAGTAGTGAGGCCATGTCACTAGTTATATACACATATATATATAATGGTGTTGATAACATGTTTAGCTAATTCTTAGTTGGGTTAGATGATTATAAAATATTAAGAGTAGATACTTCATGATTATCATTATTATTTTTAGAACATAGATATTGGTTGGGGGGAAACAGTTAAGGTACATGATAAGAATGGTGTTTTATTATCCCATATATTGGGTGATGGAAATGAAATTTCAAAATCTTAACTATTATTTGGATGATGGGAATGATGTTTCATGTTCCCTTAGATCAGGTGATGGTTATAATGAGTCGCCCCACTATATCGATTGATGAGAATGATGTCTGGTATTCATATAAGATTATAAGATTATACCCTTTGTTGGAGGCTATAATGTGTTAGAGTAGTCATCGATGCATGAGTTACTCCATGGGTCTAGCTATGACCTATTATCCATATATATTCAAATATAATTCTGTACAAATATAAATTATATATATATATATACATAATATATATTTGATTACCTATATAAATATATATGCATATGGTAAGCTTATCAAACATACCCCAACCTATATTGATGCATGTAGAGTTTGTTTGGTGTCCTTCAGGAACTTGAGTCGACAAGAATTTACTTTTCATCATATTTTATAATCGCTTATACATAGACACATCGATTCTATACACACTAACTTGATTATTCTAGTAACCATTGGTCGTGGAATACTATGTTTATATCATACCCTACCTGGGATGATAATGGTAAAAAGGTATACTTTATGGTTATTGGTGTTGACAAGGCCAAGTGATAAGCTTGTGATGCTAGTGGACCTATCTATTAGTATTTTGTAATTTTTATTAATATATTCTATACACTTATTCCATGTATCACATGTTTCAATTATTTCTAAGTTTATCATTCAATTACATCTTTATGTATATAACTCATCCTATGAATGGATTATTATTACTATATGGATTTTTTCTTTTCCATTGAGCCTATTTATGAAATCTGTTAATTTTGTGATTTTGGTTATATAACGCTTTCACTATTACTATATATATATATATTATTCCATTGAGATACTTTTAAATTAGGGTACATTATCCCCACCATACAATCATATAGCCTCAATATTATTTGGTAGCCTCTATCATATAGAAAGTCACACTTGAGGCCATGTTACCCACTAGATCAGGGCACTGTCTTATTTTCCATTAGGTTAGGAAATGTAAAAATCAATGTTATTGTATTATGGATTTGATGATTTCGAAAATGATATACCATTTTTACAAATGGTGTTTTTATTTTGATAGATATTAGATTAATCAGGGTAATATTTTATAAATCTATACCCTTTAATCAATATTGATATTTGATGATAAATAACATTATTTATAAAATAAACTAACTATTTGATTTTTGAGGAATTCTTTAGACATATTATAATGGGTGGGTACTTACATTATATACCCCTGGATGAATTATTAGTTCTCACGGGACAAAACTATTCAAAAAATTAAAATAGTTTCCACCTATATTTTGAAACCGTCTTGTGAATCGTCGTGAAGGAAGATGTAACATGTTATTGAGACATGTAGTCTAATAATAAATAGTTTACTTCATTGAGATTTATTTTATTATTATTATTATCAACTCAATATTTTCTATGATATGATAAATGGATTCATTTTATTCTCAGTTTATTGATTTAATATAATGTTTTCTCAGTCACTCAACATGATACACCTATGATGAAGATTGGATCATGATATATTCCACTGTAATTATCCCTTAATGTGCATTTGAGGTCACATTTATTTTTATTCCTTTCCTAAGGTTATGAAGATGAGTCCTTGGAATGATTTTTTGTGGATACTAAATTTTTTTTAATGTAATATGTGTTAAAATTTAATTCCAAATATAAAATTGGTAACATATTTGTATCTGTCATTCCAAAACTACTAAACTAACTAGTCTTTCATGGTTTTACCCAATTATTTTATGATAATGTGTTGATGTAGATTCCAACTCTTGGATACTGAGGTCTGGGTAATTATATTTGTTATTAGAGAATGTTTGGTAGAAATAATGAGAACTCGATTAAAGAAAAATATATACTAGGGACCATAACCCTTGGATAAATATCATGAATATTCATTGAAGATAATCCCAATGTTTTGGTAAGAAATTGATAATGAGGGCTTCCCTATTAATACATATATGTCTGGATACTATAAGTGGATATGGTTCTATCATAGAGGTTCCTAGGGAGAATAACTCTGAAAGGGGAGCATTGGGTTAGACCTAATCACTACACAGTGCATGAAAATGGTCCTTGCATCACATTTGGATTGAGACCCCAGAGAGGTATGCTTAGGATAAATTACATTTTTTTGAAACCACTATGAAGGATTTAAAAATAAATATATTCCCTAGGAAAACTATTTCATAAATCAGAGATTAACAATACATGGATTTTAATTTATGTTCATTGTTAAATGATATTTAGAATTATAAATTAGTATTCAATGTTCATAATTTGATAATCTAATCCAGTATATTCCATTTTTAAATTTGGTTTTTGAAAAGAAGAATGGAATCAATACACATGGATAATGTAGATATTTCCCAACTAAGGAACCCAATATATTAGGTATTGAAACTGAATAAATTTAGAAAATATTAGGGTAGCTTAATCAGGTTATGAAAAATAACCTTTCTCGGATGGAGAAAACTATTCCACAGTAATATTATCCTAAGTTGGATCACCTTATATGGAAAAAGCCCTAACATTTATTGAGAATACTAATCCATTGGTCACTAATTAATGAATCAAGTCTCTCGATAAGATATTTATAGAAGTGGGATGTAGATAAAAGGAAATGTATACACATTCATTGTATTGTCTTATAGGTGATGCTAATAAATGGAGATCAGTATCTAGAATTATAGGTAGGAAGAAAAAAGACAAGCAAAATTATAGAATTATTTTAGGGAGATATTATTCATCAAATATATCCATCATGACCAAAAAATTGATATGAATATAAACTTCTTAATATTTAATAAAAATAAATAAGTATGTGTTGAGGAGTTTGAGTCAACCATTAAATGATTAAGTAGGTAGATAATTATTACATTTGAAACATGAATAATAATATTGAACATTTATATGAAGTCCTTAAGCCATGTATGCAGTGGGAACTATTCTCACAAAACTATTCATCAAATGATTGAATAGTTTTATGTGTTATCAAGATATATAAATAAATCATCTTGTATTGTTGATTTGAAGGGTTGTAACAGAAAAAGAAGAAATCAGAGGAAAAATTTGATAAAGTACAGATGGAAAAGAAGGATTTTCCTGAATTTGATAATTTAGTAATGAAACACCATAGTACTTCGAAAATAATGATGGTAGTTTTCTATAAGTGTGGAGTAAAAGGCCAATATACTCGTTATTTTTTTTAAAGAACCATGTTTCCTATATCTAATGCATCAAATGTATGGAGATGGGGTATTACGTTGAATAATGTCTTAGGTTTTAGTGAAATATACCTCATAATAAGCCCAGGGATAAAGTTCAAGCTTATGCTATTGATATAATTGTAGTGTAATTATTATTGTTCTTATTTATAGATTAAAAAATATTTCTATTTGATTATTTTCTCAATGATATCCTGGTTATAAGAATTGTGAAATGTTTAAGAATTTCACCATAATAATTTTTTATTAAGTATTTGAGAGTGTATGTTGAACATTAAAAAAAGGCCATGAAAAATGATTTAGTAGAGAGTTGAACATTTTGGAAAACACATGTTTGATGGAAATATAAATATTAATATGTTCCTACTGTTGAGATAATGATATTGAGAAAAATATATTATTGATATAGATAATTAAAATAGGGTAGTAAAAAATAAATTGTAACTGATTAATGCTTTACTAAAAAGTGTTTTTTTCTATCATTGATGGAATTACCAATATTTTTTGATGTATGAAATATACACAATACATAGTGTTTTTTTGATGAAAAAACAATAATTCATATTTTTAATATGTTTTTATGGTAATTTATGTAATTAAAATGTTTTGAGAAAATACATGACGGAATGATTCACATATCTGGAATTACAAAAAAATGGCATTTAATAATACTAGCCTTTATCAGTACCTTTTGAGCACGAATTAAGGGCCCAAATAAAATGAAATAGTTACACAAATAAAAATTAAAATTGACTAAATTGAAAAGATAATAAAAATTTATTATGTAAATAATTATTAACAAAAAATGAATAAATTTAATATATATATATATATTAAAAATATTAAAAATTTGTATACATTAAATATATAGGTATGTGAAATCATTAAAAAGAAAAAATTAAAAAAATTGGAATAAAAATTTAGTAAATTATGAAAACTTGTAATCTTTTAGTTAATTAAATAATTATTGATAAAAATTAATAAATATATTATAAATGTATATAGATTACAAATATTAGGTAATAACTTATATTAAAAACATATATTTAGATGTAATGAATACATTTTGTAATATTTGGGTATTATTTATTAGATTTAGTATTCATTTTGGAATTTTGTAATGACTTGATACATTTATATATAATTTTTTAATCTGGTAAGTTTTTTAAAATTTTATTAATGTAATGTGTATTTATTAATTTAAAAAAAATTATTATTTTTTGTATGTAAACATTTTCTAATATTTATTTTCATATATATATTTACAATGTTTTAATATTTTAAATATTTATTGATCTTTATTTCAATATATATCTATATTTTTTAAATAAGTTATAATTAATTAACAAAACATGACCATTTTTCTATATTTTAAAGTGTAAATTTTTTTATATATTCAATTTAAATAATATTTATGCATGAATTTAAGATTATATATTCATTAATAATGTTGAAAATGTATTTGTTAATAATTTTTTATAAATTAATATATTTATAAATTTTTATTTACTATATTTATTAATTTATATATTTATAATTATAAATAAATAAATATTATTTTCAAAAAAGTAATTATACAATTTTATATAAATTATTACATATATTTTAATAATTATAAAATAATAATAAATATATTTTAATGAATAATATATTAAATATATTTAACTTTATATCTATACATTTAAATTTTTATTTATATTTATAACTTTATTAATATATATATATAGGGATATAAATATGTAAATTTTTTATGAAACAAAGTTATATAATTATAAATAAGTAATCGTATATATAAATAATAGTAAAATTACAATAAATATTTTAAAATATAGAAAATATTTACTACATTTATATTTATATTTATATATATTTATAATATATATATTAAAATAAATATATGTAATTATATAAACATATTTATTAATTATAAAATTAATTTTTCATTTATATTTATAATTATAAATAAATAATTTTAAAAATATTTAAAAATATATTTAATAAAAAATGTATGTTTATAATTTTTCAAAAATATAAATACATAATTATAATGAAAACGTATTATTTTTTAAAAGAAATATTTTTATAGTTAAAAGTAAATAATTATATGTTTACATAATTATAAAATTATAATAAATATAATTAAATAATGTATATATTTAATATATATATATATATAATCATATAGATATATATAATCATATAAATATGTATATAATTTTATAAAATTATTCATAAATATCTTTACAATTTTTTATTATTTATAATTATAATTATAAATCCATTATCAGCACAACATTTTTAAGTGGATAAATATTTCTTCTATATTCAATTATTTAGCACTGTTAATGATATATTTTTCAGTGCATATTTTTTAGCACTCATTATAGTAATCTGTTTTAGATCTCTTTTAGAAATGCTAAATACACTATCCCCAATATTTTTAAATAACCGTACTGATTTCATATACGATATCTCAAGCTTTGGAAAATGTCCCCTAATGCTGACACTCCTTATACATTTTATCTTGGATGAATCATGGATCAAATCCAATATATGTTATTTTCACCTCAACCTCATTCTTTGATTACTTGTTTGGGTTGTACTTATGCGTCTTTTTGCTATATATTTTCTAGCAGACAAGTGATTTATGAGTTTCACCATTTAAGTGATACATTGTGTGACATAGTTTCTAGACATGAATTCATTATTGATTTTCCCTAACTATTAGAGATGTAAAATCCATCTTGCGTCACCTATATTGTTATGGTTGTGATAGCCATATTTCTTTATCGATAGTGTTTCTATAGATGGGATCCCTTGGGTTGTGGATTTTTATAGTATACATTTTACATTGTGAGACCTTAAGATCTAATGATATTCCCTTGATTATTTTCAATTTCATAATATTAACATAGAAATACCCATTACAAACATTGTTTTCATCCATGTTTAAATTTCACGGATGCGGTACACAAATTTATTTATATTTACTATTATTATATATCAATGTTGTAATGGATCTCAGCTGATCAAAATTATATGTTTTATTTATGGTTGAGTTTACTTTTTTTATTAATAAAATTGAATTTTTGAATGTATAAAATTGATTTTTGATTATTTTCATAAGCTCCGAAGCCAAATGTTTTAACATTATAAATTTTTCATTAAATGTGTGATTCCAACCATCAGTTTATAAAAAAAAGAATTTTCAAATAATGAATTTAAATGGATTTTTTCTATATGAGTATAAATATATTGATCTTCATCATTGTTTTATCTTACTTTCTAAATAAATTTTACATCAGGATTTCAAAATGTGATAAATGTATGGTATTTCATTCTTTGTACTTTTATGAAACAATTTTTTAAAACCTATTCGTATTATTTTTTTAAATGTTTTATAATTGAAATCCAATTTATTATATGTTGAAATACTATTAGGTCTATTTAGATCAAACCCTACATAATCTCCCATATTTATATATATAGATTTTTTGTATTCAGATATTTTCTTGAGGTTATTATATCAATTTGGATATCATTCAAATTGTCTATTTAGGTACATTTTTATAGAGGTAATTGACAATGGGTCACATGGATATGTTTGAGTTGTGGCTTTGTGGAATATTTATTATGTGATGTTCTTTTATTAGAAAATTTGAAAATATTTTGTATTTGAATATTACTATCCTTTAAAAAGAGGAAAAATTATTTATTACTCTAATTTTTTATGTAATTAGTTTTTATTATTATTATTTTTATGAATCCGTTGTTCTAATTATTTATTTTTATGCATTTAGTTTATATCAATGGATTTCTAATGTATAGACACACCATTTTTTATACTCAAATATATTTACAGTGCATATTTAATTTTATTATAGGGTGATATAAATACCAATTTTAAATATATTTATACCATGGTTCTTTCGAGTAGCTCATTAAAATAGGGAACTTTTTTCTGGTGTGGTAGAAAAATAGTTGAAGTGATTTTGAAAATTTCCCCTAGCATATTCATTACAAAATGGTATCAAATAACTATTTTTATTTTTTTAGTCTTTTTTTATTGATGATAGAATTGAAATATTATGAGGTATAATCACTATAGGATATTAATAACTATCATTAATGATAAAAAATGAGTTTTGTTGAGTAGTAATTATTTGGTCATTAATTAAATTAAATTTGGTTTATTTTTTTTGGATTTTGGCATGAGGTGATAATATTTTTATCCCCATTGAGTTGAATCAGATATTTTTACAGTTTCATGAGTTTTTAGGAATGAGTTGATGAAATAATAGGGTAAAACCATTGACTTCATGAAATGAAAAACAATTCATAATCAATATGTATGGTATTTATTACTCTTCAAAGGATTTTACATGGTTTTCACAGGATTCAAAAGACCATGTAGTGAAATCATTCACAGCTCAATATCCATTATGGATTTCCAATTTTAAGCACTTTTGATTTCAAATATCTCATAATGTGATTTTCAATTTTTAGGTAGATAGAATAGAATTTTTAAAATACTATTTTTATTTATCATGGTGATTTAAATGTCCAATTTTTTCAAAACTATATATTAATAAGTTTTTGGTTTAATATCAGTTTTAGGGAATCATTTCCAAGAATAATTTATGGAATGTTCCTGTTTTGAAATAAGGTGATATGAGTTTGTTAAATGATTATTACTATAATGTGTGGTATTAAAAGTGGTGGGATTTGAAAATTTAATTAAGGAGTTGTTTTGAAATGATTGTTTAATTTTATAAAGATTTTATCAATTACATAGCGCAGAGGTATGTGTTTTAAACTTATGAATGTGTTGTTAAATAGGTTTTATAATATTTTAGAAATGTGTTCAATGTTTTCAATTCTTTACAAGTTTTTTAAATTGAGTTTTTTGAAATTTTTCAAATGATGTTTATTCATAGAAAAGAAATGGTTTGGGAATGTTCTTTATATTGGTAAATATTTCTTTAATGTTTGTTACCATGGTTTTATGGGGATTGTTTGAGTTAGTATTTAAAGTATTAATCTATCAAGTCAATATTTCATGTTATTTAGAATATACCTCCCAAAAATTAATTCATAAAGTGTTGAAATAAAACTCTACAAATGATACAAATAGTGATTCCTCATATTTTAGGATTTAAACTCTAAAATGTTGACTCTATCCAGAGTCAAAAAGTAGTGGTGGATCTATATCCTTGCTTTCAGTTTAATTTTTCCCAAAACATGTGAATTGATACCATTTGTATTTTCATACCAATCAAGGTCTACTTGAGGTGATATAACCATCAATAATCTATGAACATTTTTTATTTCAAAGTTGAATGACATAGTTGGATGATTTGAGTTATAATGATGAGTGTCAATGTTTACTATTTTATATTTGATGATTGCATGAAGTGATATATTTGACATTCTTATAGACAATGTATATTCAATTTAATCATCTTGATAATTTGAGTATGTTTAAAGACATTGATTTCAAAACTCTCCATCAAAACAATCTTGGTATTATTATTGTCAGTGGCCCAGAACAAACTACTTTGTACATTATTCATTAATAAATACCTTATGAGATAATGATTTTTCTTTTTCATGGAAATGCAAGTTATAATGTCCAATGGATAGCTGTTGTAGTAAAGGGTCATAGCGGATCTCTGCTATGATGAGAACCCAAAATTACCATAACATTGTTCTTGAATATATGTTCTTTGTCCAGATGATGTTTTTTGAGGGATGAAAATAACATATGCCATTAGGGGTGAGGACTCATAAAACATTGAGGCAACTTATCATGGTGTGCACCCTGGGTAATATCTAGGAGGATATTATTAGAATGAGACCCACCAGTATGAAATCTAAATTTCATAGTGTCATTGGATATTCCTATCTACGGATGTGTGTTTTGGTCCTTAGACATTATGATTATTAATAATGGGTATTTAAACTCATGAACATAGATGTATTGATCAAAACATTTATGAAACACTGTTTGCAGTGAGGTAGAATATGTTGGATACGTCACGAGTTATACTGCATTAATAGATAATGCGAGAAAGCATTTTCCCCTTCTGTTCAATAACAGAAGAAGATGTCTCATGCCCTTTGATGGAAGTGATATAGACTAAATTAATCCAAGGCCATGGTAAGGAATGGGAGAGTGAAATTCTATAAAGTCAAAGGAATAATAATCGATCAAATGGTTTTATGGAACTAGCATGAAACCCACTTGATTTGAGATATCGAGACAAAGGGATTACATTACACGGTAAGCATTCGTAGAAAGTGACACATCATTACGGAGATAAATTATTTCTCTATGGGTGCCTTGGACTGTTGCAAGACGCTAATGTTGGACTTTAGGCAGGCTCCACCTAATTCCACTAAGAAAGAGGCCCAGATTGTCACACACTATGTTTCTCCAAGTATCTTTGTTAAATATTAATTTCACAAGTTGAAAAAATATTATTCCTGATTGTGGTTTAATTATTATTCAAGGATGAATGATCACATTTATTTCAACACTAGTAATTTGAGAGAATATTTTGTGGGAGAAATAATGAATTTATTAACGATTAATGCAGTGATATTTATTTGAGAAATAAATATCCATTATTGAAGGTCTAAAATGTGAGGTGAAGGAAATAATGAGAATTGAAAAACAAAAGTACAAACCGTGTGTATTAATATACATGTTGTGTATTTTTTTGGGAATTTGTGAGAAATAATATTATTAATTTAATTATATAATGTCAGGGGTAATTCGTTGGGTGCATGTCAAGTAATAATAAGGTCAAGTATTATTATTAGACATGTGGTGTTACTAAGAATTAAATGAAATGAATAAATCCTTTCGGGTAATTAATTAATTTTATTATTGAAATTAATTAAAAACTGAATTATATAATTCTCATTAGCCTAGCCATTTTGGGGGTTGTGCACAATGGATCTAGAGAAAGATCTCAAGAGAAGAGATAATTTTTTTTCTGGTCACGATTTCATGTGATATGTTTCTCCGTCGTAGAATCCATGTGTAGGATTCCTCTAGAGGTGATTAACATGTTCTCCATGTATCTTTGGCCATCACTAATGGAATATCTGAGTGATAGCATGGAAGAACCTTCTCTAGCGATGTCCTACTTTGATCACCATTAGAATCCCCACTTTTCTTTCGTTCATTGTTCTATTATGAAGATCTGGAGTTTTATTATTTTGATGGATCTCGGATTAAATGTCATTAAAGGAAAACAATTGAAGTTTGGAAAACCCACCAACGCGTTTCCAATGTGCCCAGAACCTACAAGTGGTGGCATATGGGTTATATCGGTGATTATAATTATTTAATTTTCCATTGGTGATTTAAGAATTTAATAAATTAGTTGTTTCAATTCATGTTAATCATTCTTTAAATATGAATCTCTAGATCTTTTCCTCTTTTTTTTGTTTCTCGTTCACCTTACAGATACAATGTTCTATTTTTATATTGATTAAAATAAAATAGAGGATCTCATCTGAAGGTTACAAATATTCTTTGACATATATAACTACAATACACTGTGTGTATTTTGTCAGTACACATCGTGTATTATAGGTTACATGCACCTGGATGGTCCACCATACCAGGCCATCTCATTGGATCGTATCTAAGTCTCTAAGACTCTATTTGCTGACCAAGAACAGGTGGCACATGGTTTCTGGAATACACGTCGTGTGGCCCACTGAACATTACCTGTTGTCCCTTCGAGTTAGGGTTGGACTCTGTACCACATACACAGCTTTCCGAGTTGGAAACCATTAACGTGAATACTATAGGGATTGTGTCCCACATAAGATGCCATGCACTCCGAATATCTCCAAAGTACATCTACGCGTCATGTCCCTGGGTGTGTAATTCAGATGGATGGTGAAAAAAAGTACAAACCGTGTAGTCAAAACTACACGCCGTGTAATCATCCAAATTACGCAAATTTATTAAAATTTATTATTATATTTTACAAACCCCTAAGATGTGTACCATAGTTATGGCATAATGGTGAGTCACAACAAGTGATAGGTGTTTTATATATATGTGTTTAATTTAACATCTGTGTAATGTTCATTTCTACTCATTAGGTAGTTATGAACGATATTTCACTGGGTTCCCTCCATGGAACATGTTACATACAATGATAATTTTATATGAATTTATTTGTTTAAAATTACGATTGATGAAAATCTCAAGGAAATTATGAAGAGGATTTAAGATAAAAGGATTGATTAATTAAAGAAAATGAATCGATTTGAGCTTGATTTATCTTAAAAAATAATGATTAAAGAATTGAAAGCTAATTTTATTTATGTGTAAATATCATTTCATGTATGTATGATCATGATCTAGACCAAGACATTTTTATGTGAATGGTTTCTCTCAATTTAATTATTTGAATTACATTTGATTGCATGTGAGCCTTCTTTTCATTAATATATAAGGCCTACGTGCCCAATGTTTCTTTTATGTAAAACCCCATTTTACCCCTCACCTATATGTGAGATAAAAGCATATATTCTGGATAGAGCCCCAATGCTTGTGGAGGCAGCTAATGTTAGGATCCATGGTGAATCCAATACAAGTAGATACAAAGGTGGACATGTGGAAAGTTGTAAACACAAACCCAAAATGTTCATGGTGTTTCTCTCCTAGGTCTTGGGTTATTTTATCCTCCGCTAGATAAAGTAACCAATAGAATAAGGTCATGATCATATAATTTATTTTATTTCTATTTGTATCATTTTTTATTTATATTTGGTGTGTTTTCACGATCACACGATTAATGAATTAAACAAACATGCAAGATGGAACTAAAATAAGACCTGATTTTGTGTAAAAATTATCTTAGACATAGTTAATCACCTAATTATACCCCACATAATATTAAAAAGCATGTAATGAAATATAATAAAAAATAAATTTATCGATAAGGATAAAATTCTTCAAAAAATATTAAGTTGGTATAGCCTTCTATTATCATGGTTTGAATTGAACCATAGTTTTAAGTGATTAACCAACCCAAGTTGGGATGCATTCAATTATTGAGGAATTATAATTCATGGTTTTGTGTTGACTTGACTTGGTTAAAAGTAATGGTTGACTACCATAATAGGACATGGTGTGACCAAGAGGAAAAGGTTCAGTAAATACAAAATAAAATGGTTTTAGGATTGGGGAGTCTACTTATCAGAGCAAGGAGCTACGAGTTAATGAAGTTGGAATTTGGAGTGCCAACCTAAAACCCATCAAGTTTCTTGACAGACCCTAGTTGGGGTAATGTGAATTGTAATATGAATCCTTTCTACTAGAATATTCAGGAAACATAATAAATGTGTGGAGGAAATAATGAGAATGGAAAAACAAAAGTACAAGATGTGTATATTAATATAAATGTAGTGTATTTTTTTCTAGGAATTTAGGAAAAATAATAATATTTATTTAATTTAACAATATTTGGTTTCAATTCATTGTGTGCATATTAAAAAATAATAATAGTCAACTGTTATTATTTGACATGGGGTATTACTATGAATTAAATTATATGAATAAATTCATTCAGGTAATAAATTCATTTTATTATTATAAGTAATTAAAATCCCAATTATATAATTCCAATTAGCCTAGCCATTTCGGTGGTTGTGCACAATAGATCTAGATAATGTTTTCAATCCAATAGAGAATTCTTTCCTTCTATTAACAATCTCAAGCTATGAGGAAGAGATCCTCCTCCACCGGATCAAGGCGATCAAAGGCGGACATCAGAAGTGAAGGATCTTCCGTGCAAGCACCCGAAGATCCCTTCGGCGACGTCCAGATATACGTGGAGCGAATGTGAATCACAAATAGAGGAATCCTCCACTTAGATTCTATGACATAATGATGTATCACATAGGATCATCACTGAAAACATCAACGGAGAGAGAATTCCATCAATGAAATTATTGTCTTTTAATTTAATTAATTATAACCAACATATGATGATCGTCTATATGGTTATGAGACTCCCCTATTTTCTTTCGTTCATTGTTCTACACTAATGATCTAGTGTTTTATTATCATGACAGATCATGGATTAAACGTCATTAATAACAAAATTTAATGTTGGGAAAACCCTACAACGCCCTTCTGCTATGCCCGGAACCTAAAAGTATTACCCATGGATTCCTACTAATACATCATGATTTTTGATAATAGGTTTCAATTTCATGAATATTTATAAAACATTCATGATGTTTAGTCTTGAATAAATTATATGGAATGTGAAATATGGAATTTATGGCCTCGTGTGATATTTGATGAATCTGGTTTTTGATAAATTAATAGAACCGTGAATTAATTTTGAATGAACCCCATTATAATCTCGGAATCTAAGAGGGTGGTCCAGGAAAATCATGTTAGGATATAATTGTTTATTTACTACTATCTTAAAAAAATGTTTTTTTCATGTCAACTGTATAAAAATGTTTCTGAAATGTTTAATAATCAAGAATTTCTATAAAATTTGTTTTGTCCAAAATAGAATTATTATGTTCATGGATATTTTTAATTTCATTTTTCAAATATGATACATTATGAAAAATGTTTGTTTGGGTTTTGAAATAAAAAAAGAGGGTTTCCATTAAAATGAATTAAAATGGACTTAGGATTTTGAGTCTCACAATCTGATTTCAAGGAGAACCTAAAATGTTTTAAACATTTCATAGTGTTATTATTTCAATGAAAATAGTTTAACCTATAATTTTATTGATAATGGTTTTGAATAAAATTATAATTTTTTTCATGATGCTAATATTTTTTTTATAGAAAAAAAGGTTTATATCCCATTAACTATTTTGAAAATAGTTGTTTGATTTTCATCAATAATTTAAAAAATAATTTTATGTGTGGTTTTAAAAATTCAAAAAAATTCCATTTTATTTTAGAATGTTTTTTTGAAATCATATTTTAAATAAAAAATTTATGTGTTAGAATTTATAATTTTTTGATATCCTGTAACGTTTTCAGTAACGTGGTTAGTTACAGTATGGATTTTAGAAAATGTTTATAGTCATATGGTCGTTAATTTGATATTAATTAATATCTTTAGCTAAAAGTATTTTTTTGAATTCAATCATTTGTAATTCTATTAATTGTAAGTATGTTGTTTATTTGTTTTACTCATTTTATAATAACTTGGGGCCTCTCCATAGTGTCTGGTATAAAAGGATCAAGGAAATAATTCACCTACTACAACTTGGAGAGAATGTTGTAGTATTGGTGAAATAATTTTTATATTCAATTATAAATGGTTATTGTATAATCAAACCAAGGTGATCGTGTATCTTAACACATTGGTAATGGGAAATGCAGAATAAATGAGAAAGGGAACTGTGATCCTGATTTGTATGATCATCTCATCTTCTAAAACATTTTGTGACTGAGAAAATTTTCATCTTTATGAAACAATCTATAAAATGATTTATAAGACATCAAAAAATTCCAATTTGATAACAATTAATTTTGTGGAGAAATATTCTTTTTATGTCATCGCTTTATCCAAAATATTAATTTTTTAATTTTCTGATTGAGACACATCCCCTATATCTTCTAGACATGCATATATGTTTCATGAACTACTCAGTGATTATCCATCCCATACCAGGTACCATAGATCATTTTGGATGAACTCAGAGGATAAATCATGCCATAGTGGATTAGTTATATTCCTAAATTCAATTACCCCTTTCCTTCAAAGAATATTGAAATTATTTGAAATAATCAAATGTTGGGTTCCCTTATTATAATTATCTACAACATTCACCCTTTATAATGAATATCTTATGTGTATTTATTTATTTCATTTACATAATGAATATTTTAAAAACATAATAGTTTGGATATTAATCAAAAATAAATTCATTATAATCTGATAACAAAACAGCATGAATATAGAGTTAAAGAGTTCATCATATTTGCAATAGAGCAAGAATACAAACCATCTATAATATTTTATATGTGTTTAGATTGTTTATATTAATAAAAAATTATCCCAAAGTATTTGGAAGACATTTTATTTGTTATGGATTATATTTTAGCTATAATTTTTGGATTAATCATTGTGAAAATTTGATGTTTAGACTTATTAGATGAAATGAAAACCAGTATAAAAGATTATGGATATTTCATTGATGAAATAATAATTGTAGTTTCTTTAAACCATTATGATTTTCCAAAGTTGTTTGAGAAGTTAAATAGTTTTCCTAAGAAACCCTTATATATAGGTTGTACAAAATACCCAAAATTTTCAGCTCTATTGAAGTTATAAAATATGAAATCTTCTAGCAGATTCAGAGACATGAGCTTTATAGAACTCCTTATCCACCTCGATGATATACTACTAATGAAAATGAATTATCATTTAGAACATATAGTGATAAAAAATTCATTCCTCAATTGGAATGATCTATATAAAATAAAGGCATGTCATCTTGAGTGAATATTATTTCTCTAGAGCCATAAATCACTCAAAAAATTCCCTAAATATGTCATAGAACAATAAAATAAAAATAAAAAGTGTCCATAAAAATATTTATGGTACTTTACTATCATTACACCATTTAAAAGACTATAAATTTCAAGAAACCATGGAAAAATTTACATCTCATGTGTAACACCCCAGAATGATAAATAGTTAAATAACTAAATGATATGATTCATGTCAACATGGTGAACATTGCTTTTGGGGAGCCTACCTACTTAGAACTCTATAGTTATGTGTTCTTGGGCAAGAGTTGTGATTTGGATGACAGACCTTTTGGAAAGTCTCCCAAGGTGAGTGTGAGGTATGGAAAAGCACATTGAAAAAGATATATGTAGGCCCTGGGTACATTCATTAGTTAGATGACCCGTTCCGGAACATGGGAGGGCCCGAGGGTAGGAACCATGTGTTTGTAGGGAAACTGGTGGAACCTGGATGACAAAGAATCAATGTACACGTTATGGTACTCTGTATCAGCTATCAATGGGGCCCAGTTATTACATTTGGAATTAGATATGGTACCAAGCCATAAGTGTAGTGCACTACCTGGTTTGAGAAGTAGGTCCCACAATAATGACGCTTTTCTCTAAAGGATGGGTGTGAATATAACACATTTGAATGATAAATTGTTCAATGACTAAATTATATGACTCATTTAGACATTTTAAACATTCATTTTTGGGAGCCTACATGATTAAAAAACCATGTTTATGTGTGATTAGCATAGAGTGGTGATTAAGATGGCTGACCTTCGAGGAATATTCCCAAGGTGCATGTGAGTGGGGTAAAAGAACATTGTGAAGGACATGTTTTGGATTTTGGGTTAATTCATTAGTCATATGACCCATTCTTGCATACAAGCATGACCCAGAATGGAGACCACATGTATACGGGAAAACTAGTGGTACCTAGAAGGCAAGGAACTGAGGACCATTTTAAGGTGGGTTGTATGTGCCTTCAGCGGGGCCTAGTTATTGCAACATGAAAATACATGACCTTAATATGTTAATCAATATCAATGATCAAATTCTATAATGTGTAATAGAATTGATTATTTGTATCCAAAATTTCAAAATCAACCAACAATATTTTGTCATTCATTATCTATTAATAGAATAAATATTTTTTACATAGAGTAGAAATCACAATACATGTACAGTCCTGTTGGTATATTATAACCTTCCTCAATGGTTATACATGAATCACAAAAATGTTATGTTATCAATACTTATATCTAGAACAAGGCTACCTCGTAATGATATCAATGTCTACATGGATCCATCAATCGATGAACTAAAATTGATGTAGGATATAGGTGTTATAATGTATCATACTCTTAGAAGTAAATAATTCACATTGAGGGACATGTTGTATGGGATAATAAATTAATTTCCTTCTTATCAAAATTTAGCAGGCAATAACATTAAAATAATGTTGGGGTGTCCTATTTTTGATGAACGAACACACCCAGTTTGGTTGAAATATTCCTTGAAGAATATTCTTTATGACATTATAAAATTTTACCACAATCAAAAATACCAATCCTTGATGAAAAAAATCGATGAGAATTTTGAACATGGTACAACACCATCTCAACTAATAGTTGATCAACAGTTTGATAACTTAATAGATATTCACACTGTATTTGGTAAACCATTTTCAATGAAACCGTAAAAAATCATGTTGAAAAAAGAGATCAATTTTTAATGAACTACAATATTGAAATATATTGTATTTCATAAATTTTATTGATTCCATTCATATAGTAGAGAATTATATTTCATTGTGTTATTTGAACAATAATAAATGATCATGGAAAAATAAATTATTTAGTCTATGCAACCTTGGACATGATTGACATGGGGATAATGGAAGAGTTGGAAACAATGATGGTTAATGGGAATACTTTTCTTCCTCTAGTAGGTTTGAATATATCCATATAGTAAAAGTTGTACCTTTTCATTTTCCTTATTTTTATGAAAGTTTCATATGGGTACTCATAAAATAATAGTAATTTCGTTTCAATTAATAATTTGAACATACATGGTATAAAATCATATTAATGTCATGTTTTGATGTAATATTTGATGTTCGTTTCATTATTTTTACTTCTTACTAAAAAGTTTCATCATATATCAAGTAAACTCTACTTGATTTTAAAATCTATATGTAGTAAGGTTATAGAACCAAAGATGTTTATTATTGTGAATAAGGAGGTTTTAGTCATATTATGTGAAATAAATATGTTCTTCTGACCATGATTTTTTGATATAATGGTCCAGCTGATGGTCCACGTAGTCAGAGAGGTTCTACTATCTGGTATTTTCCATTAAAGATAGATGCACCCCATTGAATGGAATATAATGAATTATAAACGGTATACAAATAATCAACGTTGGCAATAAGGATTTATTGTAGAATGATAAATTTTGGGTGAAGCTGGTGAATTATTTATTGATTAACTTTTAGATACTAATAGCATCGATCTCCAAAAGTATCCTAAAAATGGACACCTTATTAGATAAGGGTTGTCTCGAAGAGACATTTTTACAATTACCATTAAAGGGAAGGAAAATGAACATCTTTTCATTTTACATAATTTTGAATACATTGATCCATTACAGGTATCCCACCAAAAAAATTATATGATATTTTAATCCCTTAATGTCTAAAGGATGGATATAAAATTCATATAATCAATAGCTTGTTGGATGGTTCTGAGATGAAATTTATGTGTTTTTTAATAAAAATCTGAAAAAAAATTCTATATGACATCGATGACCAGCAAGGGGACCAAATACATATATAACATGTTACATTGGTTTTTTAATTGACGGTTTGTGTTCTATACAAAAAAATGCTGACTTATGTACATTGAGAAATAGTTGAGTTATGCTTATGGTAGAAGTTTTGAACTTATCTAGTTCCATGGATAAAGATCCAATTTATGAAAATATTTCATAATTATTAATTATCGAATTGATATAAGAGTTGGACTATACAACATTTCATGTCCCTTCTTTCAACTATAAATGTGTGGAAAATAGTAGTGTTGTTAATAATGAAGAAATGGGCACCGTGAATGTGAATTTTAGTATAGAAGGGGAAAAGGATGAGCCATTCATAATGACATGTCAAGTAGTGAAGGTATATTATGTCACAGATCTGGAAAATGAGATTTGTTCAGTTGTCCTATGGGTTACTCAAACATCTTTAGTGTCATATTAAAATTCAATCAAGCATGACCCTTTCATTGGGAGATAAATATTAGTTCATGGTGGTCTCAATTTACACAATGTCATGTAATTTAAAGGGGACTATAAATAGGGGATTTGGATTCTAGATATAGTGTCAAAATGCCTTCAAATTTTAAAAATTGATATTTCGATGAGAAGGTTAATGAGTTTTTGAAAATACTATGATTTTTCTCATGATATTATATGTTCTATAATACAGAAACATAATATAATTTGAATGTTTTTATAATCATTCATAAAATGTATTATATACATGATAATGTTACCAATATTTAGTATGAACATATTTTTTACACCGAAACTACATAATTATTTAGGGAACGACATGATGCTGATGATAATAAGAATGAAACAACATCACAGTATTGAATAAAATTAACAAGGAAAAAAATGATGTTATGAAATTAGATGTTTGGTGGAATAAACATGGAGATCCTATTTATATTCATTAGTCAATGATTTATAGTAATGATGGGGTTATGAAAAAGAAAAAATGTTCCAATTGATATATATTCCTTGGACCATTTCTAGCTTGTAATAAAGGAAACCCTTAGGGAATTTATAAAGGTGATGTTATTAAATAATTTCCATATTTTATCAAAAATATATATATTTAATCATTTATTGAATTTGAATTATTCTATGAAGTTTTTGTATATATTGGAATATTTTAGTAACAAATATGTCTTAATGACCACTGTAAAAACCATAGAGGATTACAAAATCTTATTACAAGGTTACATCTAGTTAGTTCTGTTCAAATTATGAAGTAGGATACATTGAATTTATTCACCCTTCATCGTAATGAGAAATCATTTTAGGTAAAAAAATTCAATAATATATTATTTATTTTATCAAATTTGATTCATGTTTTTTAATATATAAAATAAAAAATGAGTGAAAAAATAACGAATGTGCATAAAAACGAATGTGCCCCTATCATAAATAAAGTATAGGGTATTCTTCACTAGCGAAGAAATTGCTATGTTCTTTAATTCAGTAATAAAATTTTTATTTGATATAAAACACCATATGTTTCATTTTTTATATGATGAGTTATGAATCAATATATTAAGCCACTTCAATCCCATACCATGTTCTAAGGAAGGAGTCTTGCATAAATAATGATGGTGAACTAGTTGATGAAAAAATAAACGCATTACGACAAACATGTGTAAGTATTAAAACATAGCTAATCGTTTTGATTTATAAAATTATTACATAAAAATATCAATTTAACCTCATTTTTTTTGAATGGGTTGGAAAAAAGATTTAGATGTGATCAAATTGGATGTAAAAATAATTTTAGTTTTTTTAAAGTTTCCAAAACAATTTGGTCGTGTTGGAGGAGGAGTTTTTTGAGTGTCACCTAGAAATTATTCCATGAAAATCTAAAAAAATAAAATAAATATAATTTGATTAAAGGATTGATTAAAAAAATAGTTTCTATAAAATATATTATTGTCTGTTCTTGTTTGTAACTCCAATATATAGAAAATAAACAATTTGAATCGATGATGGGAGAAATATCTTCACATGAGGAACAAAACAACCATGCTATCATGGAAGATATTAATTACCTTTAACTTCATACCTTACCCAAGGTAATAATTTTTTTCATTACTCTTTATCCTAAATTTGAATCAAACTACTTTTGATAAAATCATATTAATAATATTATACATGGTAATGTTGTATGTGATTTCTATCATTCAACACCCATAAGCCTCTTTATTGTAAAGTAATTATGTATAATACCTTACAAGACATGATACATAAAAAACAACTCCCAAATGATCACATTATACAATGGTTTGAGGTATATCAAATGATTATCACTGAGTTTCCCATTCCATTTGATGATCTTGTTATTACAATGATCAATTAGGCAATTGGAACATTCCTACCATGGCCATCTAATATAATATAGATTCCTGAGGTATTAATTTAAAAAATTATTATAAAATAACTATAATAGTTGATGAGAAAACCTATTAAGTGAGGTATCATATTATAGAAAATTAATGTGATTGGGAAATGGAAGGTCATATCCAAACAGTCTAGTGAATCGAAAATGAAATGAAAAAGGATCTTCAAGGAGTACCTTCTCCCTGCCAGTTCCACCTAAACATTTATTATCATAAAACCTCTTAATGAAACCCCATTTAAAGATAAACATATGTATTATATTCCATATATAGAAGAAATATTTGAAACATTCATTTTAGAGGTATTTTGTATCAAGAGTATAGATGGGATTCTTAAGTTTTAATGGTAGGTATACTTAGTTGTGAGTACATATATAAGCCACATTTTCATAATATTTCTATCCAAATAGTGATCTAATATGTTTAGTAAAGTTAATAAATATTCAAATTGTTTAATGGTGTTTATATTACTACTATATAAAGTGAAAACCAAGTGATTAATGGTTTGGATTCATTAATACCTATATCATATATATGAAAGAAACCTGTTTAGAGAAGTATGATATTTAAAATAAGAAAGGCTATATATAAAATTAATTTGTGAACAAATTAACAGATTATTGACACATTTTTATGTATTTTGTATTGGGGTAAAATACTACAATCTAATCACATAAAATATATTTTATTTTTTCCAGTAATTATTAGTTTTTTATTTATTTAGAATCACAGGTTACAGATCCCTCTCAATCTGGACACATCAAATATTTTATTTATATCAATTACAAGGATATCTAAGAAAATGACCTCACAAGATTTGTATTGGGAATTTATAATACATAAAAATCAATATATTGTAAAGAAAAAATGAATTATATGCTTGATTTTTTTTGTGTGAATAAGAATTTTTTATTAAAGCTCAGTCTCTAAATATATTCTAATTCATGGAATGAAGTTTGTGATTGATCACAAAATCCAATGTATTAATTAAAATGACACTGATTAAAATATATATATAAATATTTATCTATCAAAATATAGTTTTAAAAAAATATATATTTTCCTCAATGTTTGTACAGAGTTCAAAGCATGATAATGGAAACAATTTTAGATAATATTTATAAATATAAATTAGAGATATCATAAACCATGAATATGTCATCATCCTCTAACATGTAATTTCAAAAGTTTATTAAAATTTTATTAAAAATATTTACAAACAATTTTTTTCTATATTTTCATACTACAATAATGATGTATGAAAAAATTCATACTACAATGAAGAATTAAATTTTTTTAGCGATTAGGGGACAATGTACATGGTATCTGAATGTTCCCTAAAAAACATTTGTTGATTACATGCTTGGTTTGTGATCTAGTATGATATGTGACAGTTGAAATATATTTAGTGTCTGATGAATTAGTATAAGAATGATTATGTTTTATTCTCAATATTTCTCTCAAGTAAAAGTATAACATTGGAAATCTATTTTTTAAAAATGAGAAGAAAACATGGTGTCTGAATGTACACAATCATCATTAGCACGTGACTTCCAATTACTTATTTTTTTATTTTTCTAATAATTTTTTCTATATTTTTTATAATTTCCTTATAATTTATTGAATAAAATTACACGAATTCCCTCTCTATTATTCAATAATGGGTTGTGAAAAATTCTATAATTAAGAAAAGTATAATGGTTTCACATTGGATGATGGTGAAATTATTTGGGATATTCATTCATAAATTAGATGCCAAATATAATATCTTAAATAATCATAAAATCAAAATAAGAAAAAAAAAATTTATATTTTTAAAATGGATTAATTAATACTTATTCTTTTGAAGGCACATGATTTTATATTAAATATGCTAATAATTATATAACATATAATATCATAATACTTCAACAGTAGAGTGGAATCAACCATACCGTAAAGCGATACATGGTGTACCCAGTGTGACTCGAATTGTGTGGTTTTGGATTAATAAATAAAAATTTATTAATATTTTATTTTATATTTATGTTTAATTTATTTTTTATAGTATTACTAACATAAGAAAATGTTTGTTATACACAATAATTATTTTTGATCGAGTTGGGGTAGACGGTTCGAAGATGCTTGTGATCATGAGAGATTGGACTTATATGCTACAACTATGATAATGAAAACATGGAAATGGGTCAGAATTTATAAAAATATTACAAAAAAATAAATTATTACTAAATATTTAATTACATTTTAACCATTTTATCTATTATTTGTTTGTAAATTTCCTTATAATTTATATCAATTATCTCTTTAGTTTTTTTCATAAATATTTTTTGAAGTCGTATTTCTCTTTCAACTATCAATAAAAAAATAGAAAATAAAGAACATGTTCATTTATAATGAAAAAGGAAACCCCATACTAACTAAAATGCGAAGTGTTTGAGGAAATATACTATTTCCTCTTCAATCAAAATAGAAAAAGTTCTCTATTTTTATGAATTTTTTAAAAAGTGTAATGAAAAACACATATCTCATACTAAATCAGTATCTCCTCAAATTGATATAATGTGTGTTATGTATGTCTCGTATAATATTTTTTTGGTTTATTATTGGAAATTTAGTTCAAAACAAAAAGAACATACTAGAAAATGAAAAAAAAGATATTTTTTATACTTTATGATAAGAATCCATATTATATTTGTGACATGTATGAATTAGTCTCAGCTGAATTTTACTTGTGGTGTGGAAGGAATGATTCTATGTGTCTCTTTTTATATAAAATCATAATTTTACTAAAATATAAAAGTGAAATAATCAAAAGAAAGTAAATTTATTTTTATTTTTTGATACATTAGAAAAATTATAGATAATTCATTTTTGATGTATATTAATCATCCAAACCTCAATATGTTATATGATGTTTAGTGTATGAATAAATTCTTCCATTATCAGTTTAAAATTGATATTTTAGATGAAATCTAGTGTCACTGATAGTAAATAAAGTAAATTTTCTCTGATTTTCTTGATAATTTAGGAAAATGATTCATAATTAATTTTTGACATCTGGGAATCAGTCTCATGTCAAAAGGAGACATGATGTAATCGATATGACTCAAAGATATTAGTTATAGTTTAAAATGAAATTTTACTACAAGAGAGAAGCAAACTCAAAACAATGTAAAAACATTCATACTGTTTTTATACATCATTTAAATGGTCCACAAATCATTTGAAACTTGTAGGAATTAGTGTCACCATAATATATGCCACAGTGTGACTAGTATGTCTTGAAGAGTGTGTTTTTTTTAAATTGACATTAATTTTAGTAAAAAAGTAAAATGACATATTAAAAATTGAGGAAATATTTTATATTGTTTTGATACTTTTGAAAAATAAACCCTAATAAATTTATGATGTGTATGATTTATTCAAACCTTATTCTGATACACGATGTGACTGGATTAATCAATTTGAACATTATAAGTTTAAAATTTAAATTTTAGATGAAAAAGTATCACTTACTAAAATTCTATAAAAAATAATGGATTTGTATTGATAATTTCGGAAAATGATTTATATGTCATTTATGATGGGAATGAACATGTCTCATGTCAAACAGACAAATGATGTTACATGTATGACTCAATATACGTGTATGCAGTTTAAAATGACTTTTTACTAAAAAAGGGTGGTGAAATACTCAAAACCATAAAAAAATTCATATTATTTATATATTTTAGTTAAATGATCCATAAGTCACTTGTGACTTTTTATAATCAGTCGATCCTCAATCTAACACACAATGTGACTTGTATGAATCTATTTTTTTATTCCTTACTTAAAATTGAAATTAATCTTAGTAAAAAAGGAAAGTGACATATCCTAAAATTTGAAAATTCATTAGAGTTATTTTTAGACATTTGTTAAATGATATGTATCTAATTTTAGATCTAAATGAATTTGACTCACCTAAATATGATACATGATGTACATGAAATAACACAAACTATACATTTTGATTTTAAAATTGATATTTTAGTTTAAAATGGGTCAATCATTCAAAGTTGAGTAAACACAAAAAGGTTGTCTTAATAATTTAGGAGAATAATTCATAATAACTTTTTTATATATATGAACTAGTCTCAGATCAAAACAACACACGATGTGATTTGTGTGACTCAAAGTGTGTATTTTTAGGTTAAAATGACATTTTTGTAAAAAAACCCATGCGGCATTGTCAAAATTGACAAAACACACTATTATTGTTTTTATAAATAATTATAACGATATATATGTAATATTTTATGTCTAGTAATCATCTAAACAAAAATATTAGGCACTATCTGATCAGTATGACTCTATTTGTGATTTAATTTTAAATTTGACATAAATGTTTGTAGACAACATGAGTGACATACTCAAAACCCAAGAAAAAACATTCAGTTTTTTTATACTTATGGGAAATGATCCTTAATCCATTTTTGACATTTAGGAATTAGTTTCACCCAAATTCACATAATGTTACATGTATGGATCAAAGTGTCTATTATCTATTTAATATTGACATTTACTTTAAAAAGTGTCACACACTAGAATCATATAAAAATTGACTGGATTGTATTGATAATATATATAAATAATTAACAAGTCATTTATGATGTGTACGAATAAGTCTCATGTAAAACTGACACACGATTTGACATGTATAACTCAAAGTGTGTGTTTATAGTTTAAAAATAAAATTATCAAAAAATAGGTGACATATATAAAACAGAATAAAATCATATTATTTTGATACTTTAGTGAATTTATGTATATGTAATTTCTGATCTGTTGTAATTAGATTAATCTAATTCTAATATATTCTAGGATCATTATGACTCCAAGTGTCTTTTTCATTTATAATTTACAATAATTTTAGTGAAAAAAAAAATTTCCATTCACCAAACACAATGAAAAAATTCATATTGATTTTATAAATTAGGTAAATTTTCCATAAGGGATTATTGGTGTGTGGGAAAAAACCCAACCACAATCAAATACATGAAGTGGATTGTATGCCTCATAGTGCCTATTATCAGTTTAAAATTGAGATTTTAGTTCAAAAAGTGTCAGTCACTGAAAACTAATAAAACATAATAATATTAGAATGATAATTTATGAAAACTATTAAAAAGTAATTTTAAGGTGTAGGAATCTCTATCATGGTAAATCAACTCATGTTATGAAGAATATGACTCAAAGTGCATGTTTCTAGTTTCAAATGAAATTTTATCTTAAATACTCCAAACTGAGAAAAATAATTCTAATTGTTTTGAGAATTTAAGAAAATGATCCATAAGTATTTTTTGACGAATAAGAATATGATTCAACTCAATTTGATTAATAGTGTGACTAAAATGATTCAAAGTCTGTATTATTTATTTGAAATTGATATTAATTTTGGAAAAGAAATGACTTTCTAAAAACCAGGTAAACCCATTCATATTTTTTGACACTTTAAGATAACATTCCATAAGTCATTTTGACATGTAGTGATCTTCCACACATTATTCTAATGTAAAACATTCAGATTATGACTCTAATTGTGTAGTTTTATTTAAAATTGACCTTAATATTTTTTAAATAACAAATAACATAATCAGAAATGAAAAAAAAAACATTCGTCCTTTTCTATATAATGGGATTATTATCTATAAATACTTAGAGAAGTGTATTTATTAGGCACACCTCAATTAGATACATGATATTTTAAGTATGCTTCAATTTAACCTTTTTTAGATTAAAATAGAAATGTTAGTTTTAAAAGTGTCCCTCACTAGAAACCAAGTAATCATGTTCGTATTGTCTTGATAATTTTTTAAAAAAACTTATAAGTTAGTTTTGACTATAGATATCAGTCTCATGTAAACCTGACACATAATGTGACCAGTATGACTCAAATGGTGTGTTTCCCATTTAAATTTATATTTTATTAAAAAAATTAAAATCCTAATAGAATATAAAATAGAATAAGATTGTTTTGATACATTAGGAAAATGATCCATATGTCATTTTTGAAATGCATATCAATATAATTCAATGTGTGATTGGAATGACACCATGTGTGTCTTATTTATAAAATTGACATTAATGTTAGTGAAAAAGTTAACTGACACACTCAAATATGATAACAATGATTCATATCGTTTTCATACGTGAGGAAAGAAATTCCGGATGTCATTTTTCAATATAGAAATATTCCACAAATCAATTTAATACATGATGTTCCTCACATGACTCAAAGTGTATGTAATCAGTTTAAAATTGATATTTTAGCAAAAAAAGTATCACTTATTGAACAATATGAAAACACCTTCATATTTGCTTTACAATAGAGGGAAATGATTCATAAGTAATTTGTGATGTGTATGAATAAGTCTGTTGTCAAACCAACAATAGATGTAATCCTTATGATTCTAAATGTGGCCCATTTATATTTCTAAAAGTACTATTAAAGGAACCTTAATCAGATATTTTATAAGAAATGATAATGTGACCCTTTTTCATCACTTTTATAGCATTGATAAAAGCTATGGTCTTTTAATCGTGATCTGATAGTCAACACATTTATTCATGGACAAAGGTGAGTTTCAGCACTGCTAAAATCCTATTTTTTAGTAGTGAATGTGGAATTAATATCCCATACATATTTTCATGGGAATATAACATTTAATTAGTGATCTTCCTTCTAAATTTGGTCATACATATTTTTGATTTTCCTTAAGGTCAACTAATTATGGAAGGGATTATATTGAACATTCTTGGGTTATTGGATAAACATTAATAACCATTTTTTAGTAAATACAAGAGGAATATTTTGTTACTATTATATGGGTCATACGACCCTTAATAGTTAATTTCAAATATTCAAGAAAAAAAGTAATTTTGAAGATTCATTTATTAGAGTAGGATATAATGTAAATTTTTTTTGAAAAACATCCATTGGGTGCAATTTTTCATATAAAAGAAAAATATATCCTATATATTTCCTTATATTTGTAGAGTGTAATAGATTTTCTAATAATAATGAAAAAATACCTTGAAATTAAATTTTAGCATTTTTTATCATTTTTATGATATCAATGACATTTTTCACACCTCTTCTTTATGGGTTTTATTTGTTTCTAAATCCCTCCAAATATAGATCTCTATCACTCTATATCATTATTCGGGTGGTAGTTTTCATTTATATGTAATATTTTTATATTCCAACCTATGTTTTCTTGTTAGAAAGATATTTTAGGTTATTAGATATGACCTTTTTTACTTCTATTTTTATATTATTAAGTGGATATATTATTTACAGTTATATGTTTTTGGGGTTTTCATAAAAACAATTTTCAAATATCAGACACTCTATTACTGATAACAAGTTTGAATTTCGAGGATGTAGTTTATTTATTTTTGGGAGAATATAACACACCAAAATTGTAAAATGAGAACATTATTTTTTTATAGTGCCTCACACACAGTCCCTTGATTAGAAGATAATATATAAACCTCATACATTTCGATATATATTTTTAAAATAAAATTGATATCTTCAAAAGTATTCATGGCACACAACACAGAGTTTAGATTGTGTTATGAACAATACTAATTTTAAATGAAATTCAACATGTTATTAAAATATAAATTTTTAGTATGATAGTTATCACCTAGCTAAATAATTAGCAGGTATAAATAGAACTAATTGACAATTAAAATTATGGTTAACTAATTATTAGAAATAAAAAAATGAATGGATGAAAAAGAAAAGTTTTTTGGAAAATGTTATTTTTGAAAATTATGGTTTATCACACATTTCACACATAAATTGAAATTATTTTTGACAATATTAGAAAAATTCTTTGACCAAATAAACTACATTTTTTATGAATAGTAAAAAATGTTGAATTTTAATGTAAAACTGCCTTTTCATTTAAATAATTAATAATTTTACATTATATTTTTTATATGTATTAATGTAAACTAAGGTAATTTTTTTTCAATTAGTCTAACTTTGTTCATTATAATAATACTCAAATTGATTTTTTATATCAAAACATTATAAACTTTTGAACATTTTCACATTAAAAACTATATTTCTCAAGAAGTCTATGAGATTGCATTTAAAATAAAAATGATCACTGATGTGCATTTAATTGGGAAAAATGGAATCAATATTTTTAATCTGTTCAAACTTTATTTTCTACCAATGTGAATATTGAAAAGAGTTAAAATAAATTATTATAGGTAATGTAAAAATGAATTTATCAGGGGTTAATTGAAGAGGATAAGGGATAAAATGACTTTACAACTCGTTATAAATCCATTGGATAGAAATATTATAAATTATTACCTTATATATTAGATAATGACCTATTTTGTAGTCTTTTTATATGATAAAAACGTGGGAATGTTTCAATATTTTCCAAAAAATAAAAGGGTTCGACACATTAAATTATTATTAAAAAATATTATATAATAACCCATGTATCTTAAATATAATTGTATGTTTTCATATTATGTTCATTACCTATAACCATCTACACTTTTTTCAAATGGGTTACACAATCATTGTTTGTGTGTATGGTGGACTACCACATCGAGAACTGATATCATTCCTTATCCCATTACAACCTCTCATAGTTGGGTATGATGATGGATATAAAATATATATATATTAATTTTAGAAAAATTATATCTTTGGATTCAATATATCATTTATTAATTTTCACTTTCCATATTTGTATGGGATACTTAAAGTCATTCGTGTGTATGATAGTTTACTGCATCACAAAGCATTGTGATTCATGATTCACTAACTCTATATAGGGAAGTTGATAATGATAATGATAATTAATATATGTGATATAAATTAAATAATTAAAATACTAGTTAAATATTAATCATTCTATAATGATAATATATCAATTTATTTATATCCTTTTTACTCAATAAGAGATGATAACATCGTTCTTGTAATTGTGGACTATCGACGTCCAGAAATGATGTGACTATCTCTTCATCACCACCCCACATGAATGATTATGTATGTATATATAATTAATTAATATGGTATAAATGATAATATTATTAATAATTAATTATTATATATTAATTACCTTCATTTGATAACGATCACTCGATAATGGTAACATCACACATGCATAATTACAACCTATCACCCATGATCGTAACATACATCATTTCAAAATACTATATCTCATAATTTTTTTAAAATTATAATTTACAAATAAATATTCTAATAATTTCATTATTGTTATAGTCAAGGTGATATAAATATATAATATGTATTAGAATTGGAAAAATCATAATAAATCACGAATGGGAAAACAAGAATATTAACACCCAAAATAATGAAAATAACAAAATATTTATAATATAAGGGTCATAATATGTTATAAAAGGAGCATATGTGATATTATAAATATTAATACAATTCATTAATAAGTTACTGATGTGTTTGAAACCATCATACTGGAGGTTAAATCATGTTCAACCCAATGGACATTGAGGTAAGGGGATTCATCTCAATTTACATTCCATTGAAAATTATTTGTCATTGTTAAAAAAATCACATTTATATCATTTATATACTACCCCATTACATATAATATCATGATTAATTATTAAATCACAGTATTTTATGTCTTAATTTGATCTATTTTATGTAAGGGGGATTGATATTGAATTTACCTAGTGGTTAAAGTTGTTGTACAACCAATCGTTCATTTGTGAATATTAAAATTCTATTAGAACAATAACTTCTAAAAATTTAACATTGTATATTAAACTTGTCTTAAATATTCATATTCTTAAATAATGGATATTTTATTAAAACCATATACCATTTTTACATATGATTTTTTACTTTGACTATTATTTTATTTAATGATGAATTATTTATAATTATATATCCTTTTCTCACTAATGATATTTAAGGATAAGACACACTAATAACTAACTAAAAAAATATAATATATATGAGTAATTATTTAGATTTAGAGTGAGTGGCAGGCCTGATATTATAAATCCCCATTATGCATTGGTAATTATCAAGAGACAAAATAATTGTCCAAATTAAATAGGTTTGTAACTATTTTATTAAACTATCTTATAAAAAGTGTTTATAGTAGAAGATTCATGTTCCTGTGTAATGAAAAATATAATTAATATTTTTTTCAATGATAATTTAGTTATTATTATTCTTTTTAATTATATTTTCTCAATGATATTATCTTTGGATTCATTTCAATATCAATTTATGGATTACATGGTAGAAATTTTAACTCATATTCATTTCTATATCAATTTAAAATATCTTATTATTATAGTAAAATTATTTTAATTTCATGGGAGTTAGTTTATTTACCTTTCCATTTCATTTATGATTATTGATTCATGATAGCTTTTTTCTGTACATAACACTTACTGATCATTTCAGTTCCCCCATATTTTATTTCATTTCCCTATTTTATGATGATGAATCATTTGAATGATTTTTCAATGACACTAGGAATTTAATTTTGTTATGTATAAGGTTTTATTTTATATTTTAAATGTAAAATGGGTCTCTTGTATGTATCCAATACTCCCCAAATACCAAACTATTTAATACTTTAGGATATAATCCATTGTATTAATACCAATGTAATAAATCATACAATGGATATGGGATACTCAGTTTGGGTTCATGACATATTGAATTGTATAACATCTAATTTATATCTGGAATAACGATTTTGAAATATTTTAAAAAGTTATATTTTATTTTTGGGCATTATGAATAGTTACTTTTGTAAAATTTATTATCTTGGTAAATATTAAATGAGGTTAATATTGATTACAAATAAGTGATAACTCCATAATATTCCATCCTAATTAATATTTTATGATTTTAAATTAAATATTATCATCATATTTTTAAAATATGTTTTTATTGATGTTTTTCTCAGAAAATGACATCTTTTATTTTTGAAAGAAAGGAAAGATACAAAACTTCACTGTCATAGATCAAAATAAATATTATAAGTCCATTTAAGGGAAAAAAGTTATTAATGAATATAACTGTATATTATTAGGTTCATGAAATTATTTTCATGATAAAAGTTAATTGACATTTTTAGAAATTATATAATTAGATTAATTTTTTTAAAATTCTATTAATGTATTTATTTAATTAAAAAAATTATTTATTTCAAAAATATTTAAATTAATATAATTTTATTGAGTTAAGAAGTATCAATATTTATATCTATGTTACATATTTGGGATTTTCGAAGGCATTTAATTCTAGTTCTCCCTTTTCTGTCTGTATTTGATGTCAAATTAAATGAATTGTTTTAAAAATGACAATAATGATATTTTATATTAAATAATATTTTATTATATTATTTATAATTAAAAAATTACTTATATTTAGATAAATTAATTTAATATTGGTATTAAAATAAACCATGGTCCATTAATGGGTCTTGATTCATTTTCTAGTATCATTTATAATGCTTAAATGGTAGAAGAAATTAATATTAGGGTAATTATCAAAAGGGTAAATTAATGGATAAAACAAAGGGATACGGTTATGAATATGATCCAAACTAGTCAAAATTTAATTGTATGATATTATTTCGACTCATCCTACTCTTATATTTTATTTTTTTTAATTTTTCTAAGTTGGAATTTAAAATTAATTTACATTAATTTAATTGTTTATGAAATTCAAATATCACCCCTCCCCATAAATATAAAAGGAAACCCCTCATTTATCTTCTTCACAGAACATTTATCTTTATATCTCAACCATAACATTGAAAACTACAATATTAACTTCCTATGATCATTTTAGAGGTATTGGTCCTTCCTAATGACCAACCATTTTATCCTTTAAATGATATCCAAAGAGTTTTTACAGTGAAGCGGTAATCACCTTAAATGATCAATTTTTTTAATTATTCTATTACAACCTATAAGTATATTACATTATTCATAAAGTAATAAATTCAGTACTATTAATAAACATAAATTTTATTATTATTATGAAACCATCATTATCCACACTCTGTCTAATCAAAAGAGAATTTAAATTATAACCTGTGTGTAGGTATGAGTTAAAATCTCCAATAAACGATACAATTCAATTTTTATTACAAAAAAAATTTATGGATAAGTATTATGACAAGAATAAAATTTATATTTGATATTTACGAACAAATTATTCTTCAATAATAATAATATCACATTTCAATTCATAACTTACAGAACATTGGAAAACGATAATTTCGATCATGCGTGAGTGGGGACTACCACCTCTACAATGAAATTCTATAAATAGTTCATTTATATTTTACAGGTATGTTAGTATGGAAAGGTTTTATGAATATATATAGTTTTTATGATATAATAATTTATCAATAACGGTGAATTATTGATTACATCTCATTCATTCCATCAGTCGAAAAATTAAAACACTATTCCTACATAAATATTGCCTATTCTATCGATGAAAGGTGTAATTCATTTTTCTATAAATACCATTACGGATTTTATATAAATATATAGTGTATTTATATGATATAATAATAGTTTAAATTATTTTTTTACTTAATTATAATAAATTTAAATGAATTATTCTCGAGTCTAATGAAATTTCAAAGCAAGTCAATCTAGAGTAAGGAGAATTCTGTCTCACATTTATTTCTTTTGGACACATTCTTTGTACACCACATGTTTATTTTTATGATGTATATATTATCAATGAATTTTATTATAATTATATTTATGAAAATTATTATATATATATATATATCCACCAATGTTTCATTTTTCAAGGGTCTTTGATTTAACAAATTCCAAAGTGGTAATCGTTTTATGTTACATGATCATTATTTATTAAGAGTGTTTATGATTATGTTTCTAATGATGAAATATTATGATCTATATCTCAACAATATTATAATTTTTGTTGTTTTTTTATTTCGAATAAATTGTTTCCTATCATATTCTTCATTTTATGTTCTTAGGAAATAAAAAATATATATTTAATGGAAATTGACATTATTTCTCTCTTTAGTTGAAAAGGATTATTATTATGTATCTAGGTTTCTTTAATTTTTTTAAATGATGTTTTTAATATCACCATATTATTATTAAATGCCATTTTTACATATTTTTTAATTTTTCAAAAATGGTTTTGGATGGAATGTCCTTGTCATTTTTCCAATGAAGAACTTTTTTACTTTTTAAAATAAAATAGAAGGAATTATTTATTTCCTTATAAAAAATGAATTGAGTTTCCCACCATAATGGATTATCAATTATTTAAAGAATGATTTAAAAATATTCATCATCAAATTGATTGAAAAATTTCACCACTAATATTTTTAAATTTTTATATTTTTAGGAATTGATTACAAAATGGAACAGTTATTTTCATCATGAAATGTACCGTGTAATCATTCAAAATAATTTTTCATCTTAGATGAGAAACACTGATTTTTCCTAATATTTAATGGGGATATAATACTAGGATAACATACTTATTATCTCTTCATATGGTTTATATTTATGGTTAAATGATATTTATGAATCATGTTCCCTTTTCTATGGGTTATATTATGATAAAATGCTAATGATGTCCACTTATTTTTTTGGATTCATAGATATTGAATTAATTATGATCATATTTCATAAATATATATGATATTAATTATGTTATGTGTGAGAAAAATATCTCCATAAATTGGAATGGTTAAATATGGATATATCATAAGGTAAATATGTTATGTGTTAACCTGATTTCATGCTACCAATTTTATACATGAACAAAGTTTTCATGTCCATAAGTTTATTTCTGGACATGCATTTTATATCCATAATATCAAGAATGAACCATGTTTCCCTAAAATAATAATACATGGACACGGAATTAAATACAATAAGACCATATGTGGACCTCTCATCATGTCTATATGTTTAAAAGGGGAATGATTTCACATCCTTTACTTAATGAGTAAACATGTTTTTAATTAAACATGATAAAAATTTATAATTTTATGTGTATACCATAACTCATTGTCTTATTATTATATTATGCACTCATATCTCATGTTATTTAATTATTTTATGATTAGTGTCTTATTAACTAAAACACTTTTTTCCATGACTAATGGTTTTGATATATGTTATGCATAGAGTGGATTTCAAATGTTAGTCTCATTTTCTCTTATCCTTGTACTCATGTAATGATAATGTGATCATTGATATCTCTCTTATTTACCCTTATTAAACATCTAAGGTCACCCTTTATTAAGTTTCCATTCTCCAGGTTATGATGAATTATTTTACAAATGTTATTTAGAATAAGGGTTCTAGTTATGAAGAACATAGTTAGAGACATTATAGATAATTTATGAACATGTTGTTTATATAATTTTTTTCAAAGGAACTTGACCAATATGATCCTGGAATTGAACATTATGTTATATAATGAATATTTATATATTAATAACTAATATATATGTATGAAATATTTGGGCCTCTGTAGGAATTATTTTTAGGAACTGAAGCATTATTGTTATAATGTGGCGAACCTCCATTTTCCCACCATTATGGCTTACACATCTCTTGTACTGGTGTAATTAGAAATAAAAAGGTGTATATTTTATGAATTTATTCCATAAATATGAATGAATTCTCCTATTTATGGGGATATATTGGAATATATGTACTTTTTACAAATTTTGACTACCTCTCTCCTCATGTGTACTAGGGAATCTTCCAAGTTCCATGATGGATTGAGCTCTAACATGGGTCATCCAAGAGTTGAGAAAAAATAGGGAATTATCTCATAAGACATTAATAATTGGAACCCCATTATTAATTGAATGTGATAATTGAAAACTAATAGGGACCCTATATTTTGAAGGATATAGATAATTGATACATTTTATCAGGGGAATTCATGATCAAAAGAGGGGTATATTGGAGGCCATTTACTGAATTCAGACATTTGGTTGATATGGACGATGTATTTCTAATCCATGGTCTAAATGGAAACTATGGGTGGTGTATTTATCTATCATTGGTGTAATTATTTTATTAATTAATTTTTGAATAATAAGACATTAATGGCTTCTTATGGTAATGTGTTAGAAGAAGACATCACTAAATATTTCAAGGGAGAATCAAAAGGTTTCACCTATGTTAGACTATGGTATAGTGATGAGGAATTCTTCCATGTGATACTTGGTAAATGTGATTTTGGATTCACTAAAAATATTTTATGGGGAGGGAATAATGGAATATCCCTATTGATACTAGTTTTAAGGGATGAGTTCTTCTCCCAAATTATGGCAGGTTGATGTGATCTGTGAAGTACAAGACATAGTAATAGTATCAACCTAGTTTTAGTGGGTATCAATAGATTAATTTGTAAGATTAGAAAAAAATATATTTCTACGTAAGGGCCCTTCACCCTAGTGATTTTATACTTTGGAGGAAGTGGATAATTATAAATTTTCATTATGTTATAGAGATATTGGGATGTAAAATACTCACAGTTTTTGTGAATTATATTTGTTTTTGGTCTCAAATAATATACCTAAGCGGTAATATATCTTTGGTGACATAATAGTAAGAGAAGGTATTCAATAAATCTATTCATATTTCTAAAGGTTAATATGATGCACCAAATGGTCCTATTTATATGAAAAATACTGTACAAAGGTGAAGGTAGATTTCTTCCCTAGTTATTCATGTCAGTGAAACTTGTATGGAGTAAATTTTCATGAAATGTATTTACACAAGGTTAATTTGAATGAACATAAAGTATTCTAGAAAAGATAACATTTATCTTACTTTGTTCAGTTACATAAATTATTTTACAAATTTCTTTTTCAATATATTTATACATTTCATGAAAGGTGAGTTCCAATAGTGAACATAAAATATTTATTTATCTCTTATTTTTTATGGTAAATACAAATAAATTATTTTGAGATAAAAATATTGAATAAAAATATAATCACTATTTAATGAGAATAATATTTATTTCTTTACTTAGTGAATAATACAATGATATTTATTTATCATAATAACTAATTATTATACAAGGATTTATAGATATTGAAGATTATTGATGGGTAGAGTTATTGGTTTGGATTTAATGATATTTATATAATCCATGACTTTAGAATATGTCCATTAAATAATAATAATAATAATAATAATAAACATAGAGTTCTTATACAATTAAGGCATTGTTTAATGGGAATTTTTATCTAATTCTTAAGATAAAGGATATAATATGAATTATGTTATTTTGAGAGGTATTTGAATCCTTGTGAAAACCAAATATTTTCTTCTAGATACTTATATGAATCAATATAGTGGATTTCTCAAAAATTCTCTCAAGAACTGAGAGTTATGAACCTTTACACACCACTCAAGAGATTAATAGAATAACATAGATTCCATCTGGCATATAAAGATTCTTGTTGTGATTAAATTGAATGAAAGAATTGGTTTGGATCTTCTACAATAATACTAGATTTATAATGTGGATTTTTTGAGATTCATATCGGATGATTAGATATCACTAAAAGGGTTATGTTAGTATACGTGTTATCTTAATGAAATTATGACTATCATGGTTAAACGATTCGATAAAAAATAAATACATCCAAGTGGATGTAACAGTTATATATACAAAAATTAGAAATTATATGTGAAAGGATTGTATGTGGGTTTATTCTTTGGTTTCCATTTCACAGTTCAATGGCTTAATCTGAGTATATTTATAAAAAAACATTTATTGAGAACTGTCCCAACTGTGTCATTTAGTCTCTGAAATCTCTAATTTGTATCATAGTATTCATATATTTATTTATAATTATTGGTATAATATGGATAGTTTTATAAATTTGAGGATAATATACCCTTTAAAGATTATTAATTCTTAATATTAATGTCAACATATGACTTTTTTGACATTAATATGTGTAATAATATGATAATAACATATGAAGGAAAAATAGATATACCATTAAGAGGTTCCAATGGTTCCATCTGGAAAACACTGGACTACACGTCATGTAACTAAAAAGTTATTTTTCATGTACCCATATTTAACACCCCATGAAAAACTAAAAAATTAATGTGACATCATGCGGTGATTATTTTGATGTAAATACTCAAAACATATTAACTATGTGATATGGAAAATAGGCCGATGGGTTAAAAGAGTGTAGATAATGTGTATGATCTATAATACATGTTTTCCCTAATGGTAAATGTGGATGTCTTGTGGTAAACATATGTGATATGTATTAATTATTCTCCACGTGATGACTTCCATCTGAAAAAAGCTACATAAATGTGATTACATGGGGTGTAGTTGGAATAAAAAGCATGTACCTCGTAAATGTTCTCATAGAATACACCTCATGATCCTAGGATTGTAAGGAAGAAAAAAATAGAACATTTCACATGAAAAGTAGTTTCTTGACAACACTATATAGATCATACCTCTTCATATATAGTACACACTGAACTGGGATATACACCATGTAAATTAAATATGTTAAATGAAAATTAAATATCTGGTTAAAATAAACTACATGTTGTGTAGAAATTTTATACACCATTTGATAGGTATTTTGGAAAATTAAATTCTTAATTGAGTTATATGTTATTTTGTAACTACAATCCATGAATGGCTAGAAAACTAACTATGTACATCCTACACATTAGAAATAGTATATAATACATATATTAACTCATTAAATGTGTCATAAATTCCATGTTGAATACTTGGGTTGGCTCAAGGAACTGTATGTGAAATAATGTAATGATACTCCATGTATTATACCTAACATGTACGTACAAAATACAAAACAATGATCAAACAAGACACTAGATTGTTCATAGGGGTACACATTCTATTTCCTCTAGTACACATCGTGTATAAAAATAATTTTTAAATTAATTTATTTTATATAAATTAATGATTATGGGAATATCCAACACTATTTTGATATAATATTAATATAAAAAATTGAATTGGTTAATTAGATAATTAATTTTACTGATTTTACTTAATAAATAATTGGTAGAAATTAAGCATATCTAGTTTTATTAAATTTATAATGATCGCATGAGTGGATGGTCCTTAGTTAGATATAAAAAGAACTATGTTTTTATTATATATATGTTTGTATATATTATTAGTGTTTATTATATGATAAATGTTTTGTTTTATTAAATATGTTGTTCTGTAAGTCATCCCCCAACCTTTATTATTTATCACCCTTCGTGTCCATAGTCTATTTTGTGTTACCCATAGTTCTCCTCACCTACATGTGAGTAAATACATGCCAGGGATTGATTTCCATATAGGGGAGGTGGTTTATATTCCTAGTTTAGGTGAAAGAAACTAAGGATATATATTAAATATAGGTGGAATGATACAAATTAAACAAAACTAAGTGTGGAGTGTTTTTCCCCATTGTCCAAAGATAATTTTAGCATAGGATTGATAAACTGAGAAACAAACAAAATCTTATTTTCATGCTTCAATTTTATTTTTATCCATTACATTTTTAATTATTTATGTGATTCATTTAAATTTAATCATGATTTAATAAAAATTAATAAAAAAAAATGGGAGATAAAATAAAATAAATTCATTATAGACGAATTATTTTCTAAGGGACATGGATAATTTATTATGTAAAGTCATTATAATATTGACATGTATGTAAAAATTATATAATAAAAAATTGTTTTGAATGAAGATAAAAATACATCACAGTTATAATAAGATGATATTTCATTCCATTACTTCAGTTAATATTCTTCAATAGTTAAAATTACTTATCAATCACGGTTCATTAAATTATCATGTTAATTTTGTAAATTTTTTGGATTTACATGACATATGTTGTATAAATGGTTGATCAACTATAATATATTTGACATAAATAAGATGAATGTTTTGAGAAAATTAAATTTTATGTTTTCTGGATTTGGTTGTCCAATCAATGGATTAGAAAACCATTATTTAATTATGTTGGCTAGACTACCTTCCTAAATACCTTAAAATAACATCTCAAGACCCCATCTGTGTTATGAGAATATAATTATAGATCATTACAACTAGAATATCAAAATGAAATGATATTCTAAATACAATGGTGATAGTTATGATGATATGATAAAATAGTATGAGATTAATAAATAAAACTCCTAACATCATTTTTTGGTATTCAAGATAAATTAAAAAAATATACTTTAATTTATTATAGAAAGTTGAAATTGAAACTACCAAAATAATATAATCATTTTTTTGATAATTTCCATGTACATACTAGAATAAATATTCATGGGTGGTATAGTCATTTTCACACAACATCGATTCCAGAACGTTTAATCTACATAATGTATTCCCCTAAAATTCTTCACCCCCTCAGAAAGTGAGTCGATGTGAAATGGAATCCATCTAAACATTAATAGAGATTTGTTATTATATCTAATTCATCATACTCTCAATTATCTCAAGAGAGTTTATGATGAAACCTAAGGAAATGGATTATTTTTTCTAAAAAACTTGTCTATTAGAATTTTAAAAAGAGAAGTAGAGGCTAAATATAATTGAGATGAAGAATACACTATATTAGGGTATACTTGAAGACACAAACCTATCAATGTTGAGTCCAAATTACTATTTTTATAATTATATTCCATTTGTTTTGGAAATCACAAGAACTATTTTTAAATGAATTCATATTTTGTTTTATTCTATTTACTTTAATAATTTTTTTATACAATTTCGTCATTACATTTTTTCTACATATGATAAATATCATACACACCGAGTAATAGGGTTTTTTTTCTAGGTTTATCATAATGAGAATGAATATTAATTACATCGTACTCACTAGATATAATTTTCATGGTAAACACAATTCATTATCGTACTGACAAGATAAATCAAATTCCATATTTTAACATTAATCATCATACAAATTTACTATTCACATTTTAATTTTTTCAAAAGATACATATTCTTTTCATACTAACATTATTTTAATTTCAAAATAGTGTTGTATCAAAAAAATAATCATTTTTAATAAAAACTATATTGTGTATTCTATTTTGATATTTGTGATAAAATGACATTGTTTTTTTCAATTTAAAGCGGAATATTGAAGTTCTAGGTGTCCAAGTCCCTATGAGATTTAAAGACAAAATTTTTACCAGTAGATAAAATTTGACCATTTAGATTCTAACAGATAAATATTAGGTCATTTGGAAGATCTCATTGTTGGTAAATGTTTTTGATGTACTGATACTCTACGAGAGCTTTTCCAAAATTACATAGTGCAAAAGCGATGAAGTGATTAGGTTGTGAATTTATTTTCAACATGCTTGTAATATTAAATAGAATTGATTTTCTTCAGGATACAGTCATCATTGGGTATTATGATAGAGGGATTATGTGGATAGGAAGAAGGACATGCCGATATTTTTTGGATCGATGTATTTTAGTGATAGGAGGACAGATGTGCTAATTACCTTCGTAATCAATGGCTGTCAAGGATAGGTAGACAAAATAACACTTTTCATCGTATCAAGGGCTTAACATGGTGTGGGTAAGATAGAAACTATTTATAGTAAAAATTAATGGAACTTTATCCTAGGTAAAAGGATACCATTCTATTTTCTTTAAAATAATTGTATTCTATTAAATTTCAGCTGCATTGTAATAGAAGGAGAATTATTTTACTCATTCATATTTCTATTATTTCTATTTTTTATCGTAATAATTCTAGTTATGATAATTATTTATTCTATATATTATGATATTTTATATAAAAATCATTAAAATTATCCAATATGATTTTGTACACTAAATGATAGAATCAATTGTAATATTTTTTTGGATCATCATAACCATTGTTATTATGATCTTTTATACGCTTACTCTAATCAAGAAATTTATTCTAGATTATGATAAATTGCGATTATGACCAATCAAATACATTATCATATTCAATCTGATTATGATATTTATTAGAACTAGATCCAATATGATTTAATTTTTTAATACAATAAAAGGTCAAGTAAATTGAATTCGTTAAAATACTTTTAAACTAATATCCTTTATGGGATAAATATGAATGTTTTTAATCCAAAACTTTACCCCATTCCTGAATTGTACCATCATCATATACATATTTTGATCCATCAATATGAACAAGATATGATTTCTGAAGCTCATATATTTTCTTACATTACATTTTCAATCAAGTAATATTTCATTTGTAAACTTTTTACTCATAAATATATTTATACACTAACGTGTATCATGGAAAAATAATTTTTGTTTTATCATATATGGAAGGTTCTAATGTTAGATCCATTGATAATTTTAATCCTACATGATCACCTATTTTCTATGGTAATTAATATGAATAATGGAGAGACACAATGAAGACATTTGTTATCAACACTACTACATGAAATTTTTTAAGTCTTGATGCAGATTACAAAATACCCGATAAAGAATTTTGAATTTTAATGAATCAAGAGCGATATGAATATCAACATAACTATAAGGTACACAATAAATTAGTTGGTCAATGAATAGAAATATATGCAACCAAATTTCATCTTCTGAATTATAAAATAACATTTCTAAAAAATTAGAGATTACCCATTTTGGTAAATCTAATATCATCGAGACAAGAAGTGGTATTCTTAGTGTATACTATCATGATTTTGTTTTTCATTTTGGAGAACTTGTAACTAAAGTTAAATATTTAATTATAACTATTTTAGATTGATGAAACTTTATTGGATAAAAAGGATTTAAATATGACGTTCAAGATGAGAAAAACATATAAATCATGCCAATGAATTGGAGTCAAAGACAATAGTAGTTGATATATCATGAAAAGTAACAAATGTTACCCTTTATGAATTATTTGGAAGTCTTGTATAATATGTGAAGAAATTGAAGAGAGGATATGAAAACTAAAATTAAAAAATGGAGGTGATTTTTTTACAATAACATCAAATTAGATGAAATCCATGTCACATGAGAAAATAGTGAAGTCAAAAAAAGAGAAAGTGGTCGTTTAGTCTGACACAAGTGAATATTAATATTCGCTCAATGAGTTAGACAATCTTTCTTGAATGATGATAAATATAATTGGACAAAATTATATTCAATGTTGATATAAGAAATGGGATAATAAGTACAATAAGGATTTTTATGATGCAAATAATGAATGTTAGAAAATATTACACATCATACATAATTGTCCAAGGATTAATAGAAAAAGACAAAAATGATAGGCATTCTGAGAGGAATCTACAAATCCACTACAAGCCTAAAAGAACGAATGATATAAATGAGAAAGGATTCATGGAGTGAATGTGTAGGATATTCTTTATATGAATCTATAGATATTAAAATTCAAAACCCCGGAATAATGTTATTTTTTCCATAATGGCATTCGATAATCAATGCTTAGTGGAAAAGGTACACACAGATAAATCCTTAACCAATAAGTCTTTAAATTATAGCTACCCAAATGAGAAATATTATAATTTATTAGATGATGAATCTGTCTCAATAAAAGAAACTTATCGTTCTTTTAAATAATTATGATGACTTTCGACGTTGGTTGCAAATTAAAATAGTAAGATAAAAAAGTGTCTAGATAAGGAAAATTATTGAATCAATATTTTAACAAAATATGTATCATAACATTTTGAAAAAAAAATCAAATTTTTTATACTTTTAAAAAACTGTGAGAAAGTAAATTGAATATAGGGTAAACAATCTATGGATCTTGAAAATTTTGTTTTTGAGAAATATGTTTTAGAGACCAAAACTAATTCTAATAAAAATGCCCATAAGGATAAGGATTTATTCATTAGACTAAATCTAAAATATTTTTTTTCCAAGAAAAATTTATCATAATTCATTATTTGTGTGGAATAATTTGATAAAATGTTTAAAAATATCCTTCCTTTAAGGAATAGTTATATAATATGTTACACTCATTCAAAACCTATTTTTGGTAAAAATATTTTTGTTCCTAAAAGTAACGTAATGTACACTATGTGTAAATATTGTGTACATTGGAATGAAATATGTTCTTTAAAAAAATAAAGTCCTTTGGATTACATAAATATTATTTTTCAAAAAAAAAATTGGATTCCTAAGATTTTACTTTCTAAAATTTACAGATCTAAGAAAGCGTGAATTCTGAAAATATAACTATTTTATTTTAAGGAAAACAATTCAAGTACCAATAGAAACAAAAGGTACATAGATAGTAGTAGTTTTTGATATATTATTGGTATCAAATACTTATTTTAAAATATTATTGAAATAAAAGGTGGAAGGGTTACCTTCTGCGGTAACTCTCAAGGAAAGATCATCAGTATAGGAAATATTATTCTTCATGAAAAATCCATGTTTCAATTATTTTATTTTTTATGGTTCTTTAAAACAACCATATAAGCATAAAAAAATTATGTGATAAAGGTTTTCATATGAATTTTTGTACTTATAAATGTCTACTACACAATTCCAAGGATGAATTCATTATTTCATCACATCGGTATGATAATGTTTACATAGATAACTTATAAGACCATAAACTTAATGACTTACCTAGACATAGAGTAATAGAAGAACAATTTTAGTTATGGAGTAGAAGGTTATGACACTGTAACATTATGAACATATTATAATTCAATATAATAGGACTTGTTAAGGATCTACGATATCAAATATTTTATTCATCAAAAGTCTATGAACCTTGTCAACGACAAACACAACCTATGTCAATATGTAAATAAAATAGTTATGTCTAAGCTAATAATGATTTACAATCAGTTCACATGGAACTTTTTTCTTCTACATAAACTGTATGTATTGGAGGAAAATACTATGTATTTATTCCAGCTGATGATTACATTTTATTTACTAGGGTATTTTTCATTGAAAATAAATATGAAGCCTTTTGTATTTTAAATTTTTTTCCCATGTTAAAAATGAGATAGAATTTCTAGATACAACTATTAATTATCATCATTGTGGATAATTCAAAAAAATAATATTTTAAATCTTTTTTTACTAAAAATGTAATTACACAAAACTTCTCACATCTATAAACTCCTGAAAAAAATGGTGTAGTTGAAATAACTAACTTAATTATTTAAGAAATAAAATGAACAATGATTAGTGAATACTCAATTTATTCACATTATTTGAAGAACACTATTAGAAAATTTCTTATACAATAAATATATGTCTAATATGGACATTTCATAATAAAAATAATTTTGAGTTATCAATACGCCCAAAACCAAAAGTATCATACTTCAGAGTATTTGGTTATAATGTATTAATTTTTAACATAAAGGATAAATTACATAAATTTTCCCCCAAATATAATGCAGGTATATTTTTAGACTATTCCACTATCTCTAAGGCTTATACACTTTTCAATAAAAAAATTATACTATTGTAGAAGTACTTATTAAATTTGATGAAACTGATCCATTTGTTTTTAAAAAATCCCAACATTTATCTTCTAATGCGTTATTACAAAAATGATTTTCAACCTTTGATAGAAGACTCTTCCAATAAAGTGAATACTCCAGAAAATGTTTCCCAAGTGTTTTCTCTAGAATACATTCTAGCTTCTATTGATGAAGATGTTTTTCAAAACCCATGTTAGTTGTCTATTAGGAATCATTACAGTGATAGTATCATCGGTGATGTATAACAACCCATAAGGACAAGAAGTTATTTAAAAAATCAATTAGAAAATCTATCATTTCATTCCCAATTCAACCTAAAAGTCCTGATAAGGCTTTAAGTGATGATGATTTGATTAAGGATATGAATTATAAACTAAATTAATTTGAAAGAAATAATGTCTGGAACATAGTTGAAAGACCTAAATAAATCATTATAATTGTCGTAAAATGGGTCTATAAAAAAATATGGTGAAAATAGAATAAATTTTATAAACAAAGAAATATTAGTTCTTAAATGGTATAATAAAAAAGTGAATAGGATATGAAAAAACATACACTTCTGTTTCTATACTTGAATATATTCATATCATATTATCCTTTTCTACATTCATTAATTTCAATCATTTTCAAATGGTTGTGATGGGTGCTTTCCTTAACAGATATGTTCCAGAGGATGTTTTTGTAAAACAAAGTCCTGGTTCTAAAGACAAAAAACATCTTGAATATTATTTAATAGTTAACAATGAATTGTAAGGTCTAAAATAATCCCCTAGAGCCTGGTAAGATATACTTATAAGGTTTTTGTTACAATTTTTTTTAATGGAACTATTGATCTAACCCTATTTAAAATGAATGAAAACATAAATGTTTAGATTGTTCAAATTTATGTTGATGAAACTATATTGGGATAATGTCAGCAATAATTAACTAATTCATTAATGAATCATATGAAATATGATTTTGAAATAATTATTATGGGTGAGTAAACCTTTTTTATTAGTATTCCAATATCTCAAACACTACAAATAACCTATATATCTCAACATATTTTATAAGTCCCCATCCTTAAACATTACATAATCTTGAGTTATGTGAAGAATTCACATTACAGATATTTTCAGGTATAGAATTTTAGAGATTTAGTACATAAATATTACAATACATCTATAAAGAATACAAATTAGACACTTCTACTCTATCCAATTTCGTTCTCAATAAAAATCACCTAAAATAAAATAAGAATTATTTTCTTGATATAAATATTCATGAATTCTTCCAATCTATTAACCTTAATTATACCATAGGAATAACATTTCAAAAACCAGGGATGAGCATAAAAAGCTCAGTAAGGGTTATTAAATAAGAAAATAAAACATTATCCCATCAATAAAAACAATTCAATGAAACCATATTTTTCAATCATTATATACCTCATGAAATCATGTGATTTATGAATAACACACAAAAAACATAAATCATAAAAGTAAAATATGAAATAAAAACATACAATCAATTTATGTTTCATAGATACACAGGGAGTTAGGTTTGGAATACCAATCACAATATATTCCCAGAATATATTAGGCGAAACATTAACGTTTACCTCCGTCACTTTAACTAATGCATTGGAGAGCTATCTCGGGATCACCCACCAAAGGTTTATCACGGAACCGCCCGTATACATAGACAATGCCCAAGAACCACAAAATATTCATAACCTATAAAACAACAATAAAGGAATTATTACATTTACACATTCCAATCACAATATAAAATTTCAAGATACAAGAAATGTAAATCCATTTCCCAAACCATTTAAAACATTTAATAAAGATATTTTTGAATCAAAGTTTCGCATTCCAATTTTAAACATTTATAGAATTAGAATTTTAAAATATAAATGTACATATAAATAAATCCTTAAAAAATGTTTTAAAACATAGACATTAATGCTAAATATTTAGGAAAATTATATCTTTAAATCATTTTAAAAATGTTTTAGTTAAAGATTCTATTACCACATGAGAAAATCCATGAATAAAAATAATTAACGAATAACATGAAACAAAACTTATAATATCATGAGAATAATTATATTAATGATATAATATGTAATGGAATTTATATAAACCTTATAGGATAATAAAGGTGCACAATATCAAGATATGCGTTAATGAATGGAGATTGAGACGTATTCCCATACGAAAATTCGATAGCCTAATGACATCACATTAAAATTAAAAAAATGAGTTGATGAAAGAGAAAAGGGTTTATAATCACATGTACATAAAATTTATAGAAATAAAGATATATACAAACATATCCCAACATAAGAAATTAAAATTAAAATACATAACAGTAAAGAAACCTTTTACAAAAAGAGTAGGGTGGAATGTTCCCATACAAGGATTGTATAATTACATTAAGGATAACCCAATGATATAATTATGTGTTAAAACTAGAAATACACCCAATATAAGTAGATATTATGTATAAATCATTCATAGTTCATTAAAACATATTCATATAATCACATAATGAAGAAGTAAAAGATTATCTAAAATAATGGAAATTGGTTTAGAAGTTCCATTACAAACATTCCATAGCCTAACAGCGTCACTTAAGAATTTGTAAAATGAGATGACAAGTCAGAAAAGGGTCTCTCATAACATGGAAATAAAATATAAAAAAATATGGATATATAATAACATATACCAAAATTTTAAAATTGAAAATTAATAACATAAAAGATGTCTTTGACTAGATGAGGAGGGTGAACGGTTCCCTTATAAAGATCATATCATTACATTAAGGATAAAACAATGAAATAATTATGTGTGAAAAATATAAATACACCCAATGTATGTAGATATTATTTGTAACAAAATCAGTGTCCATTCATACATATTCAAAGAACGACATAATCATGAAGTGGTTGATTAACCCAAATAAAGGAAATTGGGTTAAGAAGCTCCCTAAAAAAATTACTAGCCTAACGAAATCACATAAAAATTATGAAAATGAGTTCATGAGAGAGAAAATGGTCTCTCATAACATTGACAAAAAATGTACCAAAATAAGGATATATAAGAATTTATCCAAACATTTGAAAATTGAAATTTAGTAACATAAAATATGTCTTTGACTAAAAGAGAAGGGTGAAAGGTTCCCCCACAAAAATCATTTTGTAAATAAAATATATTGATTATGTTTATTCAATATAAGTACACATAATTAATGTATATATACATGATAGTACATCAAAATTTACATAATAATATCATGACATAATAAAAGAGTAGAAGATTAACCCAAAGAATGGAAATTGGGTTAAGAAGATCCCTAACCTAAATTCCAACTATCCATGAATATTCCTTGTTCTTATAGAATAATATACCAAAATTAATTCATAATATTTTAAGAACCATTTTCCAGTTTATTATTACTTTTATATCACTTATTACCTTTCTATAACAACTAGTTAATTATTTTATTTCATATCAGACATTTTGTCGATGTTCATAACTTGAGTAAAAAATGAATTTGTTATAATTACAAATTGTCCATGGGGTCAAAATTACACTATCACCAGAATGATATTCATGATTTAAATATCATATATATCATATATATATAAACAATATATATTTATTTATAATAGTCTATATTATTGGGATATTTGAATATTAAATGCACCATTTAGAGAGATGGTAAGTTGTATGTAAGCTTGAACGTTAGATTTATTTCATTTTTTCATTTTTTTTAAGGAATGAATACTAAATGATACATAGGTATATTCTTATTATAGTATAATATAGTATTTTATATACATTACATATGTTCATTAACACCATACATTATATGTTCCATGTATGGTATGAAAGAGTCATATCACTTTGACGTGGCGGTAGTCCACACATCCTCAAATGAAATTATCGTATTTATAAAACATGAAAAGAATAAAGATATTTTCTAAATGATAATAAAAGAAGAATAATGATAAAATAAATATAATAAATATAATATTTAATTATAGTTCCATCATAATGGCCACCATGAAATGTGGTACGGGAAAATCGAACAATCATCGTTTCGTGAGGCAATAGTTCGACGTACACAGAATGAGTATGTCTGTATCCATTAGATGGAGGTGTGTGTAAGTGTAGTTCTAATACATCACATAAAACAACCTAGTATATGTATTATAAAAATTATTTTATACAATAAATGACAAAGAATATCATAGGGAATAGAGATAGAAAAATAAGGGAATGAAACATGTGACGAGACGATACCTCAAATCGGGTAACTTCTTTTGATTTGAGCCAAAGGGTTCTCATTAATTGACTTATGCATAGGGTAAGGCTTCTAGAAGTAAGAGAGAAATGTCGGGTGATATTTTTTTGGAATATTTAGGGTGAGATAAGAGGATTTAGAGGTGTGATTATGTGTTACAATTGTTGTCCTTTTATAATGGGGAGGAGGGGATCTTTAAGAACGTTTGAAATTACTTTTTTATTATAAAATAAAATTCAGTTTCAAAATGTCCAAAACTCATTAAATTATAATATAAGGTGATTATTTTTCTAAATCAGTTCAACCAATAGGATTTATACAATTCTATGTTCAAAAATTTACATTATCTTTTAACATTAACCCTTAGTTAACTAATTTAACTTTTACCACGTCTTCTTGTATATTCATTCTACATAGTTAATATAGTAACTATATAAACACAAGCAACCCAAAATGGATAAATAATGACATTTGTAACATCATATATTATATTGTTCCGAATTGTTGCTTTTTAGGACTATTTTATCATTTATAAAAATATTATTTTATTTAAAAAGTCATTTATGTCAATTTTTATACTATTCATTTCATGACTTTTTAGAAATCCATAACAAATTGATAAATTAAGCAAAAATTCATTAATTCAAAGATACTAAGTCATAATTATTCATAAAAATCACTTATGGGATAAAATGTTTCAAAATAAATTTATTTTCATATTTTAAATCTCAATTATTTAAAACATTCATTAAAGAGTTAATAATTACATCATCATTGTGTCATAAATAAATTTATTTATTCGATATCTAAAAATAATAAATAAAATACCATGTTATAAGAAATATTTTTAGATTTATAATGAATATTTATTGTCAAATATATCAATTATATAACCCATATTAAAATTGTAATAGCAAAACAATAAATGTTTATGATATTTTTATTTGTACATTAAAAAAGATATTAATGTAATTATCTCACCCAAGTGGCTTCCAAAGGATAAAAGTTCAACCCAAGGATTTTATTGGCAGGGAATTACATGTCTAGAAAAGTTAGGACAAGTGTTAAGGTAAATTAATGTTATTATAATATTATTTTTACCTTGTTTTACCCAATTTACCTTTAACAAGGGTAAATAAAAATAAAAAATTACACTTCACCAAAAAAATATTTTCATTCTATTTAACCAAATTTTAATTAATAATGAAAAACATGTATGCCAGATTTTTTAAATTCAATTCACATAAGCGGAAACATTTCGTTTAAATGAAAAATTCTGTTTTTCACAAATATGCAGTGTTTTTAACTATTCATAAAAAATTGAACGTTTTCAGAAAAATACCAAAAATCCACCCAAATCTAATTTTGGTATTATAAATTCAAAAATGATGTCTATTTTACCGAATCACCAACCTAGAAGTTTCATTAATTAGTTTAAAATTAATTTTAGTCTTCAAAACTAGAATGCGTGTTTTTAAAAAGTAAAAACAACAAAAATTTTGACTTGTGTTAGAGTTCAATTTCTAAGTGAAATTACATTAAATGACCAAAATTTTATTAAATGGTAAAAATATATTCAAATTACACTTTAAATCCATTTAAAAATGTAATCTATACATATAAATAAATCAGATGAAAATATAGTTTTAACATAAAATTTAGTATTTTTCAGTATTCATCAAAAAAAGAAATTTATCAGAAAAATACCAAAACATTACCCAAAGTAAAGTTTTATATCCCGATTCTAAACAAGTAGATTATTTTTTAAAATTAATCCTATAAAAGTTGTAAAGACTATATCTAAAATTTGTTTTCCATCAAAAGGTTGTAAAACTAACTTTTAAAAATTATTAGAGTATTTTTGCTTAAAATTTGATTCATTCTCATTTTAGTCCTCTAAATTTTGTTGGATAAATTTAAAATCATTTAACAAACATGTTTAATAAAATTATTATTAGTTATGTTACTTCCCACCAATAAAATGGCTTTCCTTTAACTAATATTTAAAATAATAATATTATTATATTATTTCGTGGTATAACTCAATGTTGTGTGTAATGTAAGATTTCAAAAAACTTGTTGTTGCGTGTTTAGTATGATATCAGACATAACATCCCCTTTAAAAGAAAATTAATATTTAATTCAAAAATATTAATAAATATGAACATTTTATATTATTTATTTACCTGGGATGTTACATCCTCCCCCCATTTTGGAAATTTGGTCCTCGAAATTTTGAAATTGGGCTTGAAAACGCCATTGAATATCCCACATCATAAAAAGAGTCAATAAAACTATCACTTTAAATGAAAGAAATAGAAGTAAATAATGTTACCCCAGATAAACCATAGTATCATTCCATTAAAACATGGATATGGAGGATAAACTAAGTGTCATGTTCTGATGAAGAGTGATAGAAAACATGATAAATAGAATATTAAACACCAAAAAACCAATAACAAGTGATCCGTTAAATGGTCTTTGATTCCCTAGTAGGAAATTTAAACAAACAATGTTTTTATTTTAAGTTATTTTTTATAATGTTCAGGAATTTATTTATGAGCATGACTACGAACATAATGAAACATACATAGTTGTCTGGTAGACATTCATCCTTTTATAAATTTCAACAAAAAAGTCAACTTTTCTCCAAAAAAATTATTTTTCAAGATGACATGGTCACATTAAAAGTGTTAGAATCAACATCTATATAATCACATAATCCAAAAATTATGAACCATATATCTCTCATTTCATTATAAATTAACCAAAACCAAAATTGGTTAGTTCATGTTTAGATAATCCCTAAAAAAGGATAATCCTTTTTAAAAGGAAATACTACTGTTATTCTCCAAAATTCCACAAAAAATACCCAAATTTTGAAAAAGACCATTCCATATAATAATGTCATTAAAATTATTCAAAAGAATCCAAACTAATATTGAATCCCAAAACTATGTTGAATTTTATCACATAATCATCCATGATAAATCTTAACATTTATCTCTGAATAATATCAACTACTCTAAAAGTGTTATACTGAAAATTAATTAACCTAATAAAATATTCTCCAAGATAAGTTAATCATTTCCATTAATAACCATAATTGATATATATCCACTATAAAAACATAGATTCTTCCAAAATAAAATTCTACCATTACACCTAAAATGGAATCCCATGGTATTCTATTTTCCTTAGGAATATAGTGTTCCCAAAAGAGAAAACACCTTCCAAAATAACGTTTATCACATAATCAACAAATAATTTTCTTAAACTATCGATATCAAATTAAATAAATCATAAGATCCCAAATCAACATACTCTTGATCAGTAAAATCATTTAACTAAAAACAATAAGTCATACTAAACAGGCACTTCATATAGGTCAGTGGTAGGCTATGCGCCCCTGCCACCCTTTGGTTGTGGGTTCGATTCCTGTGCCCTTGACAGACATGACGAGTTGTCATCCATCTTGTGTGTTATCCCTTTTTAAAAAACTCAAAAATAAACCTAACAACATTTAACCAAAAACATTATCTTATACCAATAATTTTCATCCCAACTCACTAAGACGTCAACATCAAAATGATTCCTTATATATATATTCATTTGTTTATTTCACCTCTATATGATAAAATAAAAATGTTCCAATTATAATGAACAGCATACATTGATCATGGTTTCCACATGGTTTTATCGTTATCTTTTTCATGTAGCTAGAAGGTCTATGAATTGAAACAATGAAATAGAGATCCTTCAGACTCATTTTCTTCCTTCAAAAAAATACACCTTGTATAAATTCAGTCATATGTGTGTTTGCAAAAAAAAATTTTGGAAAATAATCATGTATGACATATAATTTCAAAACAATGGACAAAACATTCTTTTTATAAAACAATTTGACCATGTTTGACTTGAAACTTTCAATCAATGGTCCAATTAAATACTATATGTATGTGCTAAAAGACTATATTTTAAAAGTAAATATAAATAATTTGTGCCAGAGTATCCTTCTTTAGAACCTTTTTCGGAATCATAATAGGATTTAAAATCTTGTGATAAGATAAAATATTTAACAATTACATGATAATATTTACCTTTCTTGAAAATATGAAAATATTTTGAAAATAGGTTTCGATTAAATATATCCCATGATCCACTATGGTATCGAGGTAGAGTGGCGGTGTTTGATATCTCAAACAACTACTTTCAAGTGAGTTGTATTCTAGAAAAAGTTTCACAATCATCTGAACATAACATTGAAATAATTATTGTAAGCATTTCACCAGGAAGAGATAATAATGTTATTTGAGATCCTCCTATTCTAATTTGTATTAGACATTCCATGATCTGTAAAAGTTATTAAATAAGGATTCAACTTAAAGAGTAGACATATAGACTAACAATGTGTCTCCCAAAAACTCCTGATTCCTATTGTTTTCTAAACCGTTCTCTGATACCAACTATAATGCCATATGATTAAATATTTCATAATCTTGAATTAAGTCAAGAATACATATTGAGGATCTCTCCAGGTTTAGGGTTTTAGAGAACTTGGTCATAAATATTACATTACATCTCAAAATATTACAATGTAGACACTTATACTCTATCAAATTTCTTTTAAAATAAACAAATTCCTTAAATAAAACAAGAATTATTTTCTTCATATAAATCTTAATAAATTATTCAATTCCAATAACCCTCCTTATACCCTTTGAAAACCATTTCAAAAATATAGGATGAGTATAAAAATCTCAGTAAGGGTTATAAAATAAAGAAAGAAAACATTATCCCATCAATAAATACAATTCATTAAAACCATACTTTTCAATCATAATGTACCTCATGAAATCATAATATTTATTAATAACACATAGAAATCTTAAATCATAATGGTAACTTATGATATACATAAAATTCTTACATTTTATCTTTCACACTACATAGGGAGTTATGTTTGAAATACCCACCATAGTATATTTTTTATATCTCTTAGGGGAAACATTGACGTTTACCTCCATCAAGTTACCCAATGTATTGTAGAGCTATCTCGGGCCCAATATCCCTAGGTTTATCATGGAACCACCCATATACATATGGAATTAACAAGAACCATAAATGTTTCATGACATATAAAACAAGAATAATGAAAAGATAAATTTTCTACATTCTAATCAAAATATAACATTTCATGCTACTGAAATATTCAATCCATTTCCAAAACCATTTTAAACATTTAAAAAGATAGTTTTGAATCAAAGTGTCCCATACCAATTTGAAATATTTATAGAAATTATCATTTAATAACATTAATTTTAATATAAATAAATCCTTAAAAAAATTTGAATAGATGTGCATTAATGATAAATATTTAGAGACATTATATATTTAAAACATTTAAAACAATATATTAGTTAAATAGTCTCTTACCACTTGAGAAAATACATGAATAAATATAATTAATTAATTACATTAAACAATAATTATAATATCATTAATATTATGAGATTCATGATATAATATTTCAAAGGGTAGTATATACACCTTACAGGATAATATAGGTGAACAATATTAAGATATGACTCGATGAAAGAATATTGAGATGTATTCCCTTATGAAAATTCAGCAGCCCAATGACGTCACATTAAAATTTAGAAAATGATTTGATGGGAGATAAAAGGGTCTCTCATCACATAGACATAAAATGTACAACAAAATGATATATATGAACATATACCAACATAGTAAATTGAAACTAAAAGACATAACATAAAAGAAGTCTTTTACTAAAAGAGGAGAGTGAAATGTTCCATTAAAAAGATAATATCATTACATTAAGGAAAAACCAATGAAATAATTATTTGTGAAAATATAAATATATCCAATATAGGTAGATATTATGTGTAAAAAAACTAATGTAATTCACACGTATTCATAGCATGACATAATCAAGAAGTAGAAGATTAAACCAATGAATGGAAATTGGGTTAAGAAGTTCCCTTTCAAAACTTCGACAGCCTAACGACGTCATATAAAAATTTAAAAAAAATGATTTGAGGATATAGAAAAGGGTCTATCATTACATGGAATTAAAATTTATAGTAATAAATATATAGAAGGAGATATCCCAACATTTAAAAATTGATATTTGATTTCATAAATATGTCATTGACTAGAACAAGATGTTGAAAGGTTCCCTTACGAAGATCAAATCATTACATTAAGGATAAACCGATGAAATAATTATGTGTGAAAAATATAAATACAACCAATATAAGAAGATATTTTGTTTAAAATAATAAGTGTTCATTCACACTTATTAATTTCACGCCATAATCAAGAAGTATAAGATTATCCTAATGAATGGAAATTGGGTTAAGAGGCTCTCTTACAAGAATTTGATAGCCTAACTATGTCACTTAAAATTTAATAAAATGAGTTGATAAGATAGAAAAGGGTATCTCATAAAATTAACATAAAATGTACTATAATAATGATATATAATAACATATCCCAACATTTGAAAATTGGACTTTAATATCATAAAATATGTCTTTGACTAGAAGAGGAGTGTGAAAGGTTTTATTGAAAATATTATTTTGTAAATAAAATAGATTGATTATGGGTATGCAATATAAGTTCACATAAGTAATGTATATATACAATATAGGATTGAAATAATTACAAAATAATATCATGAAATAATCAATACGTAGAAGATTAACCCAAAGTATGGAAATTGGCTTAAGAAGCTCCCTTACCTCAAGGTCGACTAGTCTAGTATGTACCTTGTACTTCCTAAATAATAAAAATAAGTTAATTTATACTTGATTAAGAAATTTTTTCAATTTTATTATTACTTTTATATCACTTATTACCTTTCTATAACAATTAGTTAGTTATTATTGTTCTATTGGATATTTTGTCGATGTTCGGAACTTGAGTAAAAAATAAACTTGTTATAATTACAAATTGTCCATGTGGTCAAAAGTCCATTATCTCCCAAATAATATTAATTATTTAGATATCATACATATCATATATATCCAGTACATATGTATTTATAATATTCTATATCATTTGGATATATTAAAATTAAATTCACTCTTCATGGAGACAGTAAGTCGTACGTACGCATGAACGCTACTTTCATTTCATTTTTTCATTTTTATTGGAATGAAAACCAAATTATGAATAGGTATATTATTATTATAATAATAATTATAATATTATATATACTTTAAATAATTTTATTAACACCATCCTTTATATGTTCAGTGTATTCTATGAATGAGTCATATCACTTTGAGGGGGCGGTAGTCCACACTTCCTCAAATGAAATTGTCATATTTATACAACATGAAAAGAATAATGGTATGATATAAAAGATAATTTAATAATAATATAGATATAATATATATAATAAATATAATATATAATTACATTGTCATAATAATTTCCACCATGAGAGGTATTATAGGAAAATCAAACAATCATCATTTCGTGAGGCAGCAGTTCGCCGTATAGTGAAACAGTATGTTCATATCCATTAGATGGAGGTGTGTGTAAGTGTAGTTAGAATATTTCATAGAAAAAACTTTTATATTTAGGATACTTTTTTTATGTAAACAAATAAAAAGAATATCATAAAGAGTGGAGAAGGAAAATAATAAAAAGAAACTTGAGAGAAGACGTTACCTCAGATCAGGTAACTTCTTTTGATTTATGCCAAAGGGCTCTGCTAAATTTTCTTATGCCAATGGGAAGGATTATATGTGGAATAAAGAGATTTCTGGAGCATATTTGGGTACATTTTGGACAATCCATGTGGCTTGATAGGTGTGAGTAATAGGTTAGAGGTGGTGTCCTTTTATAATGGGGAGGAGGGACTCTTTAAGAAACTTTGAAAGTATTATTTTATTATAAAATGATTTTTGGTTTCAAAATGTCCACAACTCATTAATGTAGAATATAAGGTTATTATTGTAATAAATAAGTTCAACCAATTGGTTTTAGACAGGTTTATGTCACAAAATTAAATTTATCTTTTAGCTTTAACCCTTTGTTATCAAATTTCACTTCTAACATGTATTGTAGTATTTTCATACTATATGGATAATATAGTTACTTTAAAATTACAAGGGAATGAAAATGAATCATTAATGATTTGGTTAACATAATATCTATCATTTTGACTAATATTATATTTTTAAGACTATTTTATCATATAATAAAATATTAATTGATTTAACAACTCATTTTTTTAAATTTTAATACTATTCATATCATGACTTTTAAAAAATCAATAACAACATGATCAATTATGAAAAACATCATTAAATAAAATGGAAAAATTAATAATAATTCATAAAATTATTATATGGCAAATAAGTTTTAAAAATAATGTTATTTTATTATTTATAATCTCATTTATTTAAAATATTCATTAATGAGGTAATCATAACATCATCATTGTGTCAAAATAAATTTTTTTATTTGATGTCTAGAACTTATAAATAAAATTCCATAATGTAGTTAATAGTTTTATATTTATAATGAATATTTATATTCAATGATATCAATTATATTACCCAAATTAAAATTGTTTTATCAAAACAATACATGTTTATGATATATGTTTTTTACTTTAAATAAAATGTTATTAATGTAATTATTTTACCCAAGTGGCATCTAAAGTCCAAAAGTTATACATAATGATTTTATTGGGTTTTTATAACTCATCCAATAAGGTTAGTAAAAGTGTTAAGGTATTTTTATATTATCATATTATTATTTTTACATTGAATTACCTTTTTTACCTTTAACCACAGTAAATAAAAATCAAAAGTTGCTATTAAACAAAAATTATTTTCATCTTATTAAAACACAATTTATATAATTATTAAAACCTAGTATATCTTATTTTTGAAATTCATTTCACAGAAGCAGTAAAATTTCATTTAAATGAAATAGCCGGTTTTTAACCACTATGTAGTGTCTTCACTATTCATCGAAAATTGAACATTTTAAAAAAAATTCCAAAAAGTCACCCAACGTTAATTTTGATATTAAAAATTAAAAATTATTGATTATTTTACCAAATTGAAGAAATATAATTTTCATTACATAATTTAAAAATAATTCTTGTTTTCAAAACTAGAATGCGTGTTTTACGAAGTAAAAAAACAACAAAAAGAATGCCATTTGTTTATGTCCAATTTCAATGGGAAATTACATTCCATGACCAGAATTAGATTAAATTGTAATAAATGTAATCTTTTTACACTTTAAAACAATTTAAAATTATAATATATCAATATAAATAAACAAGATGAAAATACAGTTTTTTCTTAAAATGCAGTATTTTTCACTATTCAACTAAAATGAAATTTATCAGAAAAATAGAAAAAATATACATAAGTAAATTTTGATATCTCTATTCTAAATAAAAAGTTTATTTTTTAATATTCATCATATATTAGTGAAAAAAACTACATTTAATAGGGGTTCTCCAACAAATGGAAAAAAATTACCGTTTAAATAATATTTGAGTATTAATCCTTAATATTGGATTCATTCTCATTTTAAGACTCAAACTTTTATTGGATAAATTTTAAAACATTTACCAAACATGTTTAATCATAATATGGTTAGTTCTATTCATTCCATCAAATAGAACAACTAGTCTTTAACTACAAGTTAGAATAATAACAATTTTATATTATTTATCGGTATAACTCAAAGTTGTGTGCAACATAAGATTTCATAAAAACCCATTATTGGACGTTAAGTATGATATCGAACATATAATATCATTTAATGTTAAATTAATATTTAATTCACAGATATTAATAAATATGAAAATCTCATATTCTTTATGTAAATGGGATGTTATGTATGTATACTAAATATATTATTAAGAAGAATGGTAGTGATAGTATTAAAAGTATTACTTCTTCAATAGAGACCTCAAGTACTCATGAAATTGATGAATCTAGGAAAAAAATATATCAAAATATTTTTAGAATAATTATTGGAAGTACAATATATTTAATAGCAAGTAGTATAGTCATACTGTTTTCTATAGTCATTTGATAAATATATTAAGTAAATCCAGAATAATCTCTTTTAAAAGCCATGAATGTTTTTTTCGTTATTTAACTGGATCTACCAATTTACGACTATTTTTATCTTTTAGAAATGATTTTTTTTAAAAAGGTTCTCATATACTGATCATGGAAGCTGTAGAATGGGTAGAAATGTCATATATGGAACATGTCATTTTATAGGTGATTCAGTAGTTTCTTTGTGTTGTAAGAGACAACACTCAATAACACTTTCAATTGTTGAAGGTGAATATGTGGAATTAGTTATTTATTGTTCATAATTGTTGTGGATGCAACACACACTCACTGATTACGGAATTTGTTTTACAAAAACTCAAATACTATGTGATAACACTATTTCCATATCCCTAAGAAAAACCCCTACACATCACTGACGTGAAAATCACATATATAGTAGGAATGAAATTCATTGTGATAACACAATAAAAAGAGAAATCATTTTATAAATCATTAGGATGCAATAAAAACCTGATTATATATTTAAAAAACTAATAGCATTCGATATTTTTTAATATATAAAAATGAATAAAACAATTATCACTATAATTTAGTCATTCATATATACTTATTTATTAATTGATATCCTTACATTATGATACTATTTTTCATATAGGTAGTACATATTTTTTTTATAAAATTATTTTATTATATAGTTTTTCTTCACACTAGAAATTGTATCTGAACAAATATTTTTATTGGAATATGAAAATTTTTTGATGAAAAACATTTCGGTGTTTAATTTTTTATTCTTAAAAAGGTTTATTTCAATTTCAAGAACAATATCATTATATTATCATTTCTATCTAATAGATTTCGAAAGGTATAATTATTTTACCTGTCACATTGTTTTCAATTAATTTGTGTTAGTTAGTATTTTTTTTAAAAGAAAAATATTTTATTAGAATCACTCTGAATATGATAAATTTATTTTTATCATTAATTGAAATTAAAAAAATTTATTATTTCTAATATTTTATACCAAAGTATCACTGAGTTCACATCTATAATTTAGAATCGCAATGGTCCTTTTTCACTCGCCTATATAAAGGGCCCCAATCCCTATCCCACATAAGATAATTCTTATTTTTCATGCTAGTGATGCTCCACTTAATATAGCTGAAACCATTAGTTCTAAACCAGAACCTTCCATTAGACCCTTATCTGCTTCATTAACAACTTCTCCAAAAGATGTGGCATTGAAATATTTTTCGAAGATGATTTTTTTCGATGAAATATTACTCAGCAAAAATTTATATGTTAATTATGATTCTTCTCTTAAAAGAATCATTATATTTTAGGGCTAGGAAATGTTATGCATGGAGAAAATGAAATCTCAAGATCTGATTATACCAAATGAAGTTCTTCAGTTCTATCAGTATGTGAATGTTGATAAGGGAAACCTAAAATTATCATTTTATGTATATAATACTAATATCTCTATTTCATTCAATTTATAATCCTTCATTCTAACTGTTCTAGAGGAAGGATATAACTTCTTCCAATCTCACAAGTTTCTAATATATGAAGGATCATTTACTAATGAAAGGGCTAAACAATCTATATTTGAGGTTTATGAGGACAAAATAAATAATAATCAATTTTCCGCTGATAATAATCATATGACACTCTAGATGAAAGGTTTCATAATACCTAGGATTATTGATAGAGAAACACTTAAATTATCAAATTTATATAATCATGGAAACACTGTCAACATGAGAATGATTAATGTAATCAGTTATATTTTCAATAACATAAATAATCTCAAGTCCAGGGTAATAAGATAATAGCAGATTTTGTTACCATATATCCTGAGTTGGTTGATTTTGGAAAGTGTAATGTTTTTCATGATCCCTATAAAGAAAAAAATAAGTAATTTATGGGTTTTTAGATAAGTTATTGTATGGTTATGAGGATGAAATTTTTCTCTTTGATGATAAATCCAAGTAATTTATTAAAGATTTAAATACCGATTTTTTTAAAGATACAGTTGTAGAGACACAAATTATTCCAAAACAATCAAAGAAAAATGTTTCAGAAAAACAAAATAAATTGAAGTTATATTCTGTTGTTAAATAAAATAATAAAAATAAAAGTGTTTATCCTGATGTTGTTACATATATTTGGAGAGAATAAAATGATGAAAAGAGATAGTTAGATCCCCATAATGGTCTTAATACTTTAGAATCCAGAGCTAAAAACTATCATGTTGATGAAAATATAAAGGAACTAGAAAATGAACGAAATAAAAAATGAGAATGGTAACCATATTTAAATTTTTTTATTTTTTAAAATGTTTTGAGAAATATAGTATTGGAATTAGTAAATAGAATATATTATAAATGAAAAAATATATTCCCTATAATAAATAATTGTAAAAGGAAAACAAGTAATTGGGAATTGAAACCACAAAAAGTATCTCAAGATAATTTTTTAGAATAAGAAGAGGATTCTGAAATATGATAAATATATAAATTACTCAAAGAAAAATATATTATAAATAAATAATAAAAGTCACAATTTTATAAATTAACGTTAATTTATTCAGAATAATCATTTAGTATGTTTCCATCCCAAGGAGCTCGATCTTCAAAACAAGTCCAAGAGGTGAATGTCAATCATATTTCAGACGATGTCCTATCCTCATTAGTTCATTTATAATTTTCTTTAGGATTGGAATAGGTACGGCTAAATGTGTTATCTTAGGTCATTATGAAGTCACAAAGGGATACCACAGGAACGTTTGGTGATTGAGAACTTTACTTGCTTGTTCTCCCCTATTTGGGTGGTTTCTGTTTTCTTGTTCTGTTTTGTTTTCTAAGGTATGATAACATCATTTTATTATTCTATTTGGCTCTTTTGGCTTTTTCATTTCCGCACGCACCCATTTTGGTCTAGTTTGAAGGTTTCATTTTATTATTGGGATGGTGTTAGCGGATCTGATGAAGACACTTTGGATCATGGAGGATCTTGAGTTTGGTTCTATCTTCACCACAATCATGTCTACAATGGTGGATTTCCATGGATACACTGCATTTTATGGTTTTTTTTTTTGTTTTGGCATGTGTCTTCTATAGTGGATCCTCTTGGACATGTTTTTTTAGTTTTTTTCGCTTGTTGTTTTCTCATATAACCAAAATGTGTTTTTTTTTTAAAAAAAATCAATTTTCAGTACTTGTGTAGAACATTCTAATTACATATCGAACATTCTCTTTGAAAATAGATCAATATGTTGTTCCATCAATAAGAAGGATTGAAAAATATATTAATTATTTACCAATAATTGAATGGAAAGTAGACTCTTTTAGGGACAATCAAAATAAATGGTTAGAATTAATTAGTTTGTGGAGTAAAATGATACTCATAATTGAAGTAGATATCAACAATCTAGATAAAATATATATAGATAATATAAAAGAGTAAAATAATGTTTTGAAATGGTAACATAAGTTAATGATAGTCTTATAGTTCATGAAGATAAGATAGATGATATCATAAAACATGTTTACGAGGTCTCAGATGATTTCACGCAGCTATAAAGTGATGTCGCTAAGTGATTGAATGTAATCAGAGGCTTAGTTGAATGTTAGTCTAGTGATTTCATGGTAATTTAAAAGATTCTAGATTTAATTCAATCAATGTTAATTCTTTAGTAGGATGATATCATTAGTCTAACAAATCAAAATTAATTATTATGTAAAATAGATGAAATATTAGAAAAGGTAACTATATTTTAGAGTTAAAAGTACCATGATCAAGAAGAAGAGTTTAAGGATTAGGAAGTAAGTATTTGATCTACAGAGGAAAATATAAAATCTTAGGAATAAGACATTAATAACTAGAGAATGTTTTTTATGATCCTGAGAAACAAATATGGTCATAGAACGAATCTATTGATAAACTATTGGAGTACTGAAAAGAGTTCAAGAATATGAAGAGTGTGGTTCTAGATCTATTGAAGAATGATAATGGGAAGGAAAATTAGTGAAACTTTTTAACTCTTGTTGTTTTTTAAAATAATTAATAAATGTTTTTTACATCTATATTTTTTCAATTGAATGTTTTCCATTTTGGATGAATTTTATTTCACTCATTTTAGATAATCAAGTACATTATCTCTTAAAATATTTTGTTTCTGTAACCTATTTAAAGGTACTAAATATCTATCATATTCAATTTTGTAAATATAAAGGGGGTAATGGTTTACATAGGTTACAATTTTTTATAAAGGGGTAGAATAAGGTTAGAATAGTTGTAAAATTGTAGAATGTATTTGATAGGGAGAGAAATTCATAAATTGATTTTTTTTAAATATGATCTTTTGGGATTCTGTTATCCTAAGGGGTAAGTTAGTTAAATTGAAAAATTATTCATTATAGTTTTAAAAATAAAAGGGATATAATTATAAGTTTTAACTTCTGAATAAAAATAATCTACTTACATTTGTAATCCTTTATTTTTTAAGTTGTTGTTTGCAATTTCCAAAAATAAAATATTGTTGATTCAAAAGAGTTCTTTTGACTTCTCTTTTCATTTTTTTGGTAATAACAAAAATTATTTTTATATGAATTCATATGTTGTTTTACTGTATTTACAATATAATTTATATTGTACTAGTTTGTGATTACATTTTTTATTCTGTGTATGATAAATTTCATTGAAAATGAGAAATAAAGTCTATCAGTTTTTATGTTATTCATAATGATACTGAATATGGTTTACATCATAATCACTAGATACAATTTTTATCAATCATGCTGAATACAATGTTCATCTTACATACAGTTCAGTATCATACTAATACGATAAATTTTATTCACTGTTTTATCGATAATAATCATTCTCATTTATTGTTCACATTTCTATTTTATTGGAAGAAACTTATTATTTTCATACTCATATTATCATAATTATAATAGAGTTTCGTATTGTTCCATATACATATACATTATTTGATCTAATAATTTAGTGATCATTATTTTAAAATGCTAGTGTGTGTTGATCAACAGGTCATGTTGGGATTCTATATGAATAATAAATTATACATTAATCATATATTATCATCTCTCATCATTGGTTCTTAATATCAATTTAGGATTATAAGATTAAAATTATAAATGAACTAACCATGAGTCTATTGAATATTCCTACAAGGAAAATAATTATATTTGGGACCATAGCTCGTCCCTACTTATTGAAAAAATTATAAATTACATTTTTGAAAATTCCACATCAATTTCTATGTTAATGGAATGTCTTTCAAAGTGAAAAATTATTCCAAGGGAGTAAAAGTAATAGAAGTAAATTTAATTTCTCGTGTCAAAGAATATTATTTGTAGATGAACCAAAATTTATTGTGGAATGTGAAAATAGAATTTTCTACTTCCATTACGTTCAACATCACAATAAATTTTTTATTCATCTTCTTGGGTATTAAATTAAAAATATATTTAACTAACTTGTGGTCCATATTTGGAACCATTAAAGTATAAAAACATTCAAATTAAAATATTTAACTCTCTAAAAGCTATAAATGTTAATTTTTAGGTCATTTAAGATGATGGATCATCTTCTATTTTCTTATTGAATATATATCATCTAAATAATTTTTTTAATTGAGTGTTACTAAAAAATTTATATGAGGGTCTAATTATATATAATGATACATAATTTCATTTAAAATGATTATTTTTATAGTGAATCCTACATAATAGTTTATATATTACATGATTATGAGACATCCAATATTGGTAATTAATGGTGAATATAAATTTAAGACTATTACCCAATTGTGTAATAATATTTTTTTCAAGTAGAGAATCATTTTGAAATAATTGTAGGGCACAGAGCTTATATTGTTATTTTAAATCGGCTATATGTAATATTCTAAGGAGAATCTATAGTTAAATTCAAATAAATAAGTATATTATTTTAAGGATAATTATAATTGATTAGTGAAGATATTAATAAACATGGTTCCAGATATAAGATCTCGAAGTCAGGCTTGCAAGATTATAACTTAACTAAGTATTCATTGAATATTTAAACAAATTTCATGGTATTATAAAGTATATCTATGGTAAGTGTAAAATTTAATTAAATTATATTATGACTCATCTCTAGATGTTTTCCAAAAATTACATCATTACATCCAACCATATTCAAACTATATTGACTAATTTATGACATAGTTGTTATGATATGATGGGAGTCTGTTATGGTGAAACCTCAAGTGTTTTATGGGATCATTTGATTAATGTGTGTTATGATAAAACAAAACTTAAGAAGATACCATGATTTCATCTCATTTATTTATTCTGAAACATCAAAGGATAATAATATCCAGAAGATTGTAATGAATTAGTCAATATCGGCTATACTACAATGAGATAAGCATATATCCTTAGAGATAGTGTAATCATGATAGGATTGAATGATGTCAAGGATCTAGATGCACAAGAGTGTTCATATGAACTATAAACATAAAAATTTATAGTAAAAGGAATGTTTCTAGACATACATACTAAGTAAGAAATTTAAAAACATATAGGTCTTTTTTACCCACCTTGATATGTGGTATATTATTCTATAATAATAATGAATACTACAAGGCCTTATGTTATAAAAACATAAGATTAAGAATTTATGAAAAATTAAAATATGGATTCCACATGAAACAATTTAGTAATTTATTTTGGTAGTTTATCAAATTAATGTAATTTGGTTAATTGGTACTATGGAGAAACTACACATGAGTATTACAAGAATAGTCACAATAAGTATCCATTTTTATAAAAAAATACGAATTTATTAAATACCATTGAATTATAATTATCATTGAAAATTCTTATTATCAATATAGTTTTCATTAGTGGGTAAGGTAAACATCTATTGATAAAATTTTATAAAATATTTATATATGACATAACTAGAATAGGTTAGTGAAACCATAAAATTTTAATAAGAAATTATTGTTCAATAAATATATTTTGGGTGTAATTTAAACATCATGAATAGATATCTGACCTTCCCTATAAAGGTGGAGTAATGATATCATGACATATGTTGGGGAGGACCAGTTCCATGTTGTCTTGTCAAGTTAATTCCCTCAATGAACTATGGGTTATGTAATTTTCTCTAAACCTTAAGGCCATGTAAGGGTTCCACCTCACCCCTTGAAAGGTAGATTATAAAAAAATAATGTCCTTGTGGACATTCCAAACAATCATAAATAGAGAAAATTAATTTGGAATGAATGATTTCTAGGAATATGCAAGAGGATAATCAGAGTAATATAGTTTACGAGGATAAAAATATTTACTAAATAAGGATAAATAATCATTAGTGTTACAAAATAAAGAAAATAGTTTCTCTTTGAATGACTGAACTTAAAATCCATATTCTTGGGAACATGATCTATATCCCTATATCTATAAGGATTATCAGATGAATTCATATAATATACTTTTACATAGTCTCAATTCCAATTTCACTAGATTGAAATATCTCTAGTATGATATGTAAAAACACTTGAAGAGATTATTATGGAAAATATACTACATATACCTAGGTGAACATTGTAAATAAATATAACATAAATTTATATATACTGAGGATTAGTATTTCTTGTTTGTATGGCATAAATGAGGAATATCAAACAAAAAAATAAAACTACATATGCCGGAAGTCAGAACTATCCAACTGTATATAAGAAATTAAAATTGGATGAGATTCTAGATATTGGAGAAATGAGATTACTAGATATCACTGGGATATAAATCTAGTCTTGTTTCAGACCATTTTTACCTATGATAATAATAAAGAGTGGGTAGTAAACAAGAAAAAACTTATTACAGATAGTGGTTTCCATATCTACATAAGTTTTCTATATTATAGGTCAATTAGTTTATTAAGAAATCATATGCCAAGGATTATAGGGTTTTACAATGATAATATAATCCTACTAATTTAAATTTATCATTACAAAATGTTATTATTTATGATTCGTTGTATTATTGAAGAAAAATTTTATATACTTGGTGATGACACCACTTGGGTGATTGTCTTAGTGAGACGAAGTCACATTAAGTACAAAACTGCCAATAAGTTGGTCGACCAAGGAAAAATAGCCACAAATTAGTAGAATAATGAATATATCATTTGGAAAAACATAGTAAATCATTTTTGATAGTTAGATCTAGTGGAAGTGTGTGTATATTGGAGTTTTTTAACTAGAACCAACTAATTTTTACATTATATTTCTTGTATATTCGTGTAATTTATTATTGTTAAATATTTAATAACATGATGAGTGTTCTTATTTCTATAATTTATGTTATAATGTTATAAAAGTCTTTATTTCAATGAAAGGTTTTCAATGTTACCCTTTAAATTGAGAAAATTAATGTGATATGATAATATTAATAAATATATATTATAAATATAGATGATATCAATCATATGGGAAAAAATGATTCACACATTTATATGTAAGAGGATCATAAGACATTGAGTTCCCTTCACATAAAGTTTTCACTTCATAATCACCATTAGAGGATTTTGTTTGGAAATACATTCTTGTATAAATTCCTCATTTTAATTGTATAATAGTTTATCTATATCTAGGAACATGTATATTTGTCCTTATAATTGATTTTATTATTAACATATATCCTAAGTCCATTAAATTTTTTATTGACTAAATCCATGATGACATAAGATCAAAGTGATTTGAGATACATTGGGTGTGTCCCAAGTGATATGATAGTATTGATTATGCCATCGAAAGATTTTTTTTAACTTCAATTTATTTAAAGTATATATCTCTAGCCATGATATTGGACATAAATTATCTAATAATCAATGGAAATGGTGTAATGTTGATGTGTTTACTTGAAAGAGTCAATGATAGTGGTATGAGTATATAGGTTGGGTACAGAGGGGAAAAAATTCGTTTTGAGATAATATAACAACAAGATTATATTACATAGTGATAATTTTTAGATGTTCATTGTCATTAAGAAATTAACAACATTATTTATGAGTTACATGGCATGGTGGTAGAGACCGATCCTACAACTTATTCGTATTTTCCTAAGGACAGTAAAAAATAATCATAGAGGTTTACATAATAATTACATCCATAATCTCAATTTTTTTTTGAATTTAATATTTTGAATAAATAATATTACTGAATTGTGCTTCATTAATTATTTTGGATCTGTTGATCAAATTAATTCAATATCATGTTATTCAAAATAATATATACCAAGAATGCTTAGTCAGAGGAAGACCTCTAGCCATTTATTAAAATAAACGAAAAGTGTAGCAAAAAAGTACAACACACTTGAAAAAACAACTACAAATCAGATAAAATCATACCAATCACAATATTCATGATAAACTGCTTCATCTGCAGAAGTCGATTCCCACATTGAGCTATCATAGTGCTTCAAAATCATGGCATACTTTATTCTCAGATTTATGTTTTCCAAAGAAATAAAATCCTTAAATGAATCCATTCTCTTTCTCAATCCAAAGACATCCCCAGGAAAATTCTTCCTCTTGGAGGATGATCTGGTAGACATCGGATTTGGCAGGTAAGAGTAAACTTTCCTCAACCTTCCCCTTGGTGGAGCAGTCATACCGTCATCACTTGCAGACACCTTATTTTTTCCACCTTTCTTAATATCACTGTAGGACTGTTTGGAGGCATCATTAGCATTTTATTTTTCACTACTAGAGACATTTCCTAATTTTCCATTGATGTGCACATAATCCTTCATTTGACAGCCATAAGTTCCTCTAATCAATTTACCCTCTGGTGCAGGTATACATACTCCTCCGGGCTGCTGCTCTTCCCTATTAGTGTCAATTAGAGTGAGATATTGAAGTGGCACCTCATTGCCAAGACCATTAAAGGTATTCTTCCCCATTTTATCCTCAGTCACTGTAGGCTGATCATAGGAATAAATCAGCAACTTATCTAGGTCTGTCTCTTGTGGGCCGTCCTTCATGGGGGAACCATTCTCAATAACTAATCCCTCGAACTGGTTACAAGTAGGAACATTAACCATCTACAACTATAAAATTACAGTTTCATCTACCAAAGGCTTCTTCTAGCTCCCAATATCCGAATTTAGATGATTAAAGACTTGTCTCACCGACGAATTCAGAATAGGTCACACTTCTTTCACCAGAGAAACATGCACAAGAGCCCCTTCATTAAAATTTTGCATATCCTCACACTCCGCTGCAAGGTGAGTTTGAGCTTCCGCCACTACACGACCCATATTAGATTCATCCACTCTCACCCCTGCTCATAAATCCCAACTCCATCCTTCCTCATGGCCTTTTGATGGATTTCATTGATCAGAGAGGCCCCAGGATGAATCTCCACAAGCTGCTACTACAACCCACCAAAAGGAGGAGTATCCATATCCTCTGCCATTTTTTCATTCCCATCTGGAACATAAAAAACCTCACCCCTCACCACCTTCGCTATAGGCACCTCAGTTGATGGTGGAGGTCCATCTCAACAGCAATTTTTAGCATACTTGAGATATTCAGAGACCCATTGTCTCTACCTATGATAGAAGGAACAAAAATTGACCCATGAATCACAGAGGATGGATTGAACATAACTATACTACCCTTCAATCATGATCCAAACCAGCTCCAGTGGAGGATGTGATAAATCCATTTCAACACAGATCCACGCATCCATTGGTTGTTAGAGTGCAGCTGTCCGATGATCACAATAGAGAAATCGTCCAATGGAGTTCCCAATTGAACGTAAAAGTCCAACGTTCTAGAAAGACAGTGGTAACCAGGGTTGTTGATGCCAAATCACCAAGGTTGGTGAGTCCCAATTTATATGAAGATCAGAAGACCAATGGAGAAGGTGAAAATAAAAACCATGAACAAATCTACTATCATTTGACAAGGCTATAATGAAATCATCCTCAATAGTGAAGTAGAGGAGGATTTGTGACGACCCCAAAAGCACAAAAGAAACTCACTGATTATGTCCTCATTTCTCATTAACATTCTTGGAAAAGACCTCCACCAATGTCTATGGCCACACAAATATCTCAACCAAGGCCATGGAAAACATTTAAGACGATTCATCGAAATCCTAAACGAAGATTGGAACCACGGGCAGGCCATTGAAGCGGCCATGGAATTTGCGAGCAGCACTTATACTAGGAATGAGAGGAGAGTCCATACCTAAACGCCAAAAAGAACCATGAACCCATGAACATACTCTCTGAGAATCATCAGTAGGATTCGGATGAGACCCCTCCCTCGGAGGAGGACAAGGGGCCCCTGCATCGACCATGGTGTTAAGGTTAGGTCATCGTGCCTCGCAGTCACTACTCTCCATCTTCTCTCCCCAAAACCTTCAATATATATATATATATTAATAGAATATGAAATAAATTATTATTTTAAAGGTGATAAATAATTATATTAATATTTAATATATTTTATCTCATGATTGCTTGTAAGGTAATAATAATTTATTTATTTAGTTCCATGTATACCAGATAAAATATTAATACTTATTTGTGGTTTTTAATATTTATTTATATTTTATTAAATAATGTTTTAATATTAATTTACTAAAATAAATAGTTACTATTCAGTGTTGGATAGATCCAATGGAGGAATGAAAAGTGGATTTTAGGATTCAATTGAAATGATATTTGTTTGGTTCTTTATTTTATCAAATATGAATGAAATAATAATGATAATTCATTATTATTCGACATGGGGTTCACCTTAAATTAATAGATTAGTTGAGGTCCTTTTATCAATTACTTATTCACTAACCTATGTATATAATCATTATTATAACATTTTGGGAGCTTTAATTTTGTTTTACCGAACATAATTTCTTTACTAGATAATTTTCTAACAATAAGGAGATATCTTCTCAAGAGCACTAGCAAGAACTGAGAGAGATAACAAACCTCCTCCATCTATGCATATTCAGAGGACATGATAGTGACTTTATATTGTGGAATTATTCTGTTTGAAATCATGGAAGAATAACAAAAATGGGTTGGATCGGATGGGATATAAATTTTAGTTACAAAGGAGATATTCCTTGATTTATGGAATATGTTTGGATACTTCTAGAGGTATTATATCCTTAGATAATTAAAGACAATGAAAATATGATATGAGTAATAAAATAATTTGATAGTGACGAAATAATTATGGGGGGTGGTGGGAACTCTCATTTATATAAATTAAATATTAATTATTTGTGAAAATATCCACTGTTTGACTATACCGGGAATAAATTCTTGTGGTTATGGGGATTAATCTGAATAGACCTAGGAAAAATTATTATTGAACACAATCCCAACTCTTTTTTATGACCTAAAACGACTAGTTATATATATAACAATATAAAATCACAACTAATACCTCTCCATAACATGTTATCTCCCAGGATAATCGTATATAATCATAGATTGACCTATCTAGAGGGTATAAAAACTAAGGGTTTATGAATCCTCTCTTCATTGGGTCCTAATACCCAAACTATTAAATTTCAAAAAAAATAAAAGTATTAATAACTATCATATCAAAAATCCAAGGTAAACAAATGTAGATGATGTCTTAGACAACCTCTAGAACTAGTTAGGTAGTTAACACCATTACATGAACATACCCACATATTTCTCTCTTACCTAATCCTCTAATGTCTGCCACCACCAATTCTATATTCTATCTAATTTACTTAAGGGTGAATAATTTCTCACAACTATCTATCAGATCTTACACCAAATATTCATGGTATAATTTTTCATTTAACAATCAATAATTAATTATATCCAAGATATGACAATCATTTATGATAATATATTTGTTTAATAAAATCACAGTTGATGTGAATTCATAATGCGGGGTCTATGATTGTTTCAATATAGATTTGATTGTATAGTGTACATATTTACATAAAGATCTCTATAATTAACAGAGAATTTAATCATTCACATAATGTAGTGTTTAGAAAACTCTCACACATTGGGAGCAAGGTATTCATTATTTCTTGAGATTGTTAATTTATGAGTTCTGATGATCATTTAATGTTTTATTTATTACTCCTCAATGCTATCATGTAATTTAAAAGGGTCCATCATCACCCTTGGAGCTTGTACCCTAATTCTTAAGAATTTAATTTTAAATAAAAAAATTAATTTAAATAAAATTTATTTCATCATAGTTTCTATACCTTACATCACATTGCACAAAATAATATTCATCTACTAAAGAGTTATGTTCACGGTATCACCAATCTCATTCGAAGTTACCATCTTCTAATCGAATATGGATAATCCCTCCCTCTGACCATACATTCTCATATCAACTCTTAAGATCCTATAAGACAACAAAAAATCCAAAATAATTAATTATAATAAAATTATAATTAATTAATCAATTCAAATTAATATAACAATTTAACGAGATTTGGAATTATTTTTGAATAATCCACTGAGTGACCTCAACAAACAAATACTATGACCAACCTCCCATAGAAGGTATGTGGAGTACTCTCAACACTATAACTTTTATAATAACTAAAAATGTATTGAATTTATAATTAATTTTAATTTTTAAAATTAAAAAATCCAAAAAATAATTTGAAAATTTACCGAAATTGAGATGGAGTGAAATGATAAATGATTATCCTTCGCGGGTTGAATTTATCCACATAGAACTCAAGACCCAATTTATTAGATGACTTAAACCTCAAATTGAATGAAATCATTGAAAAAATACATTGTATAGATATAATATATGGTATAAAATGATAAAGAACATAGAGGAAGTAAGGGGAGACTCTAACATCAAACATAGAAAATGGTAAAAACACCATCTTCAAGGTGAATTAATGAAGAATGGAGATAAATCAGCTCTTGGGGTTGAACATAAGAATGGGATAAAAGTGTAGGGGTGAGGTTTTTAACTCCCAAGAGAAATCACGAGTATGCCTACATTTTACTAAAGTATATTCACACCACCTCATGGCCCATGATATGGACTATAGTGTGTTTGACCATCGAGACACCTCTTGAGCCACCCCTAACATGTCAGGATCCATGATGAATTCCCCATAAATTTTCGATTTCCATATAAATACACCATGAATTTTTTTATGCTTCACATACATAGAAACCCATGATACTCAATCACATATGTCTCCACCATGGTCACCCAAAATACCCAACCTATGTAATTTATTATTCACTTTACCCATTGGCAAAACACATTGAAAACCCAAATTGAATATTTATAACCATTGAATATCAAAGAGGGGAGCGAAAAGAGGCACTGTAGGAACCAAAAATCATATCATATGGCTGGTATAATGTGGTGATGTTTCCCGAGAACCACACCCTATCAATGGGATGACTCTCTCAGATTTGGTGTTTCTCCCTCCACTAGGGTGATCCTTATGTCATAGTGCTCACTGTTTTTAGTAGTTAAAATACTTATTAAAAAAGTAAAAAAATAAAATAGGAGAAAACATGCACCACGAGAACAGTTTCTGATAACATTTCTTATAGGGGATTCCCCAATATACCCAAAATGGTTAGAGAAATTCCTGAATTGTGATTTCTCTAATCATGATTCACATAGATGGTGACCCCCAGGTCATCCATGAATCCAAAAAAACTCACTAGCACCATGATTATGGAAAATAATGTGCTTCTCCCTATGGTACCTTAAAATAGGCACCACTACCATCTCCCACCATATCCATCTTTTGTATTTTACCTTGTCCCTTTCTAAAAAGCGTGCCTAAGGTGACACCCACATAACATAGGTTTCATTATCTGTTAGGCTCGATGCCTTATAAAATTTCTAGACACCAAAACCCTAGGTATATATAATTCAAATAACCCTTGGAAATTTTAATGTTTGTTTTGTTAATAACCAATTTTTTATGAATCTTTTTATTAAACTTAAATTCATTGATAGCGTATATCCACACAATATTGAGTTTTAACTGACCACATAAACATATTATTATTATTGTTTAAATATAACTGGTATTACCAATATGTTCAACATGGTGGAATGAATATGAATAACATAACTTTAAAAAAAATTATAATTGTTTTATATAAAAAAATAATATTGATAAAAAGATCCAAATTTTTTAGTAATGTCTTAATTTTCATAGAAAAATATATTTTTCCCTAGAAAAACTATATGTATTTATTTTTATGATAAATTATTAAAAATAACTTTTTGAAAATTTTATAATATTTAATTTTAAAAAATAAATTATTTTTTGGAATCATCATGTCAAAATGATATTTTCTTGATTTTTTGTATTTTTTTTTAAATTATAATTTTTTATGATTGTTGAAAATATGTGTTTTTATTGAATTTTTCTAATGAATTTATAAGGTCCCATTTTGTTTTTAAATTGATTAAAAACTAAAAATAGTCAATTATATTATTATTAATTACATATTTATCATGTTAATCAATTCTACATTTATTTATCATATATTAAACTTTTAATTTTTGTAACCTTTTCTCTTTTAAAAATATCTTTTTCATCGCATCTATGTGATTAATCATATATTAAACTGAAATTTTTTTTTGATTCAATTATGATAAAAATGATTTCATATTTGAAATAATAATAATATATAATATATAATAAGGTCAAATTATTTTTGTTCATATTGATTAATTTTTAATAAAAATTAATTACCCCAATTAATGTTAAAACATGTTTTTCATGTTACAAGTTATTATGTTAAATAACTTTTCCATAAAAATATGATTTTTATTTTAGTAATTGGATTTATTATTTATTGACAGTGGCTAAAATCATAAAATAAGGGTCATTTTAATTTTATTCTTTATTAACATCTTAATAGTCAAATTACCATCAAAATTAAAAAGATACAATTAACTTCAATAACAACAAAAACGGTAAAATTAGGTAATCATAAAGGGTGAGGAATAAGATATATTAAAAATGTTTTTTATATTGGAATTTATTGAAAATATCATATATATAATCCATTATTTATCATATTTTTATGAATTTTTTGGATATATTTTACCAATTATTGAATAGGTTAGGGTATTTTCAAAAATTCACCTCATCCCACAATATTAAAGGCCACCTTCTCCAATCACATCATAAAAATTAATAGGACATTTTTCATGATAAAAACTAAAATAATTACTCCCTAAGATCATTATCCATGTTATAGAGAATATTTTCATCCTAAAATACCAACCCTAGGGTTCTTAATATGATATTCAAAGTGGGTTTCTCTAGGTGAAGGTAATTATCTTCACAAAATAGTATCTTTTTTAATTCGTATATTACATCCTTCATTAATGTTATATTAATTTCAATATAATAGCACTATATTATATCATAAAATTATATTTTATTATATTTATGGATTATCCAATATTCCTATTCAATACCATAGAATGAGAAAAGAAACTATCGATCCCGTGTACAGAAAACAACCGCCTAACGAACTGATGCAAATCAGTTTCCATCACGGGCTATAACATCTTGATACAATGATTTATTTAATGTTTATATATAATATTTATTATATTATTATAATTATTGACCTATAATTACACAAAAATGTTTTTACATTCCATTCTATGGAAATATTATAACATCACTCGTGTATAGGATATACTACCGCTTCACGAAGTGATGTGATTCATTCACCGCTAAAAATTTACATGGAATTTTATAAGGATATGTTTAATGAAATTATTTAGTATATATGAATTAAAAATTATTATATATTATTTATATATTGTTTAACATGATTTCATTTTATTCCTCAAGAAAATGAAAACATCCATCATCCATACGTATAGCCTACCATCTCTATGATTGATGTATTTCATTTTATTTCTCTTACATTTATGGAAAACATTAATGGTGAATATAGTGAATATATATTATATTAATGTCATGTATAAAATTATAGATATTATTCTAACAAGAAAATAATAAAATAATTGAAAATTACAAATCAAAACATACCTAAAAATCAAATTAGTTGTTACCTGAATCAAGATTTTAAAAAAGAATTTTTAATAAATGGGTAGCAAAATGTCATAATAAAAAATTATAGGGTTTGATATATATAATAATTGTTATGTAATATATTCATAATAAACCTATGTTAATTATATAGAATGAATTAAAATGTAAATGAAAATTTTGATACTTAAGGTAATGGATTTCTAGTCTTGCTTTTATTTGTGGGATACATATTCCATATTCACTACAAGTTTCATTTATATGGTGTATATACTACCCATTTTTCATGTTTTATTATTAATATAATTGTTATAATTTTATTTTAATTTTCATTTAAATTAATTATTTACTTGGTCTTATAATTCTAATGTTTTTAATGTGGAAGTGTATTTTTTTCAATTTTTCTTCTTTGAGACGCATGTTGTGGTATACACATAACTTCTTTTACAATGTCTATATACAAACTCAATAAAATATAATATAATTATTATAATGATATTTATTGTTTGATTCTATGTTATAATTTAATGTGGATTATGATTTAAAACATGGTGAAGTGCTAATGGTTTATGTTACAACTCATTATTTATAGATTATTCATGTTATCCCTAAATTTTCCCCTTGATTCGTCATCTCCTCATGTTATTTATAGATTATATATATTCTCAATTAATTTTTTCTCTGAAACGACTTTTTTATATCAAAATACCGGGTTGCTATAGTTGGTATTAGATGAATGGATTAGTTAATATTTAGAAACTATGATCGAAAAAAATTAGTGACACCCCTAGGGATATGTATAAGGATATTTTTAAGGATATATCTAAGAATTATTATAAGTATGTGTTGATGTATTGGAAGATGACATGGAATTTTGGAAAATCATAGAGCAAGTGGTTTAAAATTAATTTCATACCCACATGTATACTTTAAGTGGATGTGGATTTGATATAGAGGTGACTAAGGGTAATAACATCACAAGGGATTACTTATAAGGACTCAAGAATCAACTATATCATGAAAATGGTACTTATTGCATTCCAATTTTGACATTCTATAAGGATATTCTATGTGAATTCAAAAAAACTTTTTAAACCATCTTTATGGATTTAAATAGATGATGACTATAAATGACATAGGTTAAAACTATAATGACCTAGATTGAAATTAAGGTGACACGATTTAGACTTCCTATAGATTATTTATCATGACTATGTTATTATAGATTCTCATACAATTTTTTTTTGTGTAAATGTATTGAAAAAAAGGAACCATCTTAATACTAAATAAAATAGATAATGTAAGGATTTTACTTCTGAGAAACCCAATATTTTTTGTGCTAGAATAAAAAATAATTTTTCTACTCAAACACAACATTCTATTCTTATTAATCAAGGTGATCTTACGAACAAGAAAAAGAGGAAACAACATTCTTTTGATTCCTTAATTATAGAACAAACACCTTGATTTAGAGGTTTTGTTTATCAACGAGTTGATGAGAAAATTATATGTTTCATTGAAAATATTTTTTCTATTCAACATTGTCTAGAGAATGAAAATTACATTATTTTCCTCTACCATTTAGAATGATAATAGGATCATTGGTGGAATATTATCAAGAATGTGAAGGAAAAAAATTTGAAATTAACTCCATATAGTGGGATGAGCTTAAAGTCATATTTTTCAATAACTAGATTCTCTTATTATTCATACAAAAATATAGAATGAATTCATTGAGATAAATTATAATGAAAATGAATATATTGGTACCAATGAGTAAATTTTGGTATGACTTTTGAGGTACACTTCTTGTATTATAATATGTCTTGAAATTAAGGTGGATCAGTTATTTAGTTTCTTAATACAAAATCGTTAATGACAGTTACCAAAAAGGACTTCAGAAGTGGTGAATAATTCATTTTTTGTACTATCAATTTAGACATGTATATTTTAGTTACACATCAATGTAATTGTCTTGATAAGAAATTAATTTTGGAATTAACATCAAACTCAAAAAACCATGTATATAAGAGGATTATATTTCATTAATTCTCAATTTTTGAAAGGAAACATGGAGAAAATAATATTACGAGGAATAGTAAATTTTTAATTTCAGGAATGTACGGTCATATAGTGGTGGAATACTGAAGCGATGGGTATAATTTATCTAATGATGAAATTAAATGTAATCCCCATAGATTTCTCCAACTAGACAATAGTTTATAATTTTATTGGTCTTTGAGAATTATTAAAAAGAATCTCATTATCCATTGATTAGTGAGGGTAATAATCTAAAGAAACCTATGAATATATTAGAAAAAGTAGTTATTATTCAATAACAACAAATGAAGTGAATAATTATAATTTGGGAACACTTATCCTCCACTATATAATTGTGAATTTCGTGTTGGATTTTCTAAAAAAAGATCCCAATGAAATTATTTTTTGTTTATTATTTCATGAAATTTGATGTAATTATAAGAATTGATTGTCTCCTCTAAAATTATTATTGAATAAGGAAAATAAAATTTATATAATATCTTTTTTTGGATTAATCCATGGTCCAACTAAAAAATTTCATGTCTAGGATAAGATATAAATTAATGAATATTGGTTGATTTATCATTCCAAATAATATAGGTCTCCATTTACTTAAGAGTTAATGATACCATATGAATTTATGAGATTATTGTTGATCATATGTTTATAGTTATAGTCACCCATATTGTGGTTTTATATGATGGTATTTTATGATTATTAAGTATATTTTGAGAGGAATATATGGTGATACAACCCCTTGGGTTTTTTATATTTTAGATAAAAAATATTTCAAGAGGAAATTATTTTATGGACATATTGTTAATGGTATTGGTAACAATTAGTATTTTAATATAGAAATTTTTTAGGAATTTTTTAAATATTGTTTTGTAAAAGGGATAAATTGTTGGTCGGGTGACATCCTATTGCATCCATTAAGAATCATATGATTGAACCGACAAGTAAAGGATAACAAGGGGAAAATAACTACCATTAGATTATGTAGAAGTGTATTTATAGTTGGAAAACAAAATGATAATTATTTTTGAGTATGAATCTTTTTTACTGTTGTGTTAGTAATTTGATGGTGATAGATAAAAGTATAAGGGGATGATACAACCCTTTTCCATACTATAATGGAATTTGGAAAACACCACCCTAGATTTTTTAATAAAGCACCGCAAAATGTATTAAGGGAATAATAATATATGGGTTTTAGCTTATCACTATAAAAATTCAATAGAAATCATCACTATTTAGGAATATTTATCTCTATATCATCTTTATAGGTTTTTCATTAAGGAGGTGTATAGTTTCATGGATTATTGAATTCAATTGTATATAATCGAGATCTAAGGATTACCTCAATGTTTTCATAAAGTCATCAGTATGATCTCAATTTGGAGTTCAGTTTTAGAACTAACCATAATCCTTGGATATATATAAATTTTGGAAGAAAAATTAAAACCCTAGTGGTTATGTTTATATCGTATCCTCTATATTTCATTTTTTTTGGTTTCAACACATTCCTCTAGTCAATTTTCTATATAAAAATAGATTTCACTCAGGAATTGAGATGACCCCTTATGAATCCATCTATGAAAAATCAGTGTAGAATACCAACATTATAACATAAATTATAATAATGAAATATATTTGAACCATTTATAGATTAATAAATGGTCGAGAATATTGGATACATTCATCAACACATTAGGGATGAAAAAAGTCAATATAATTGTTATGCTGATGATCGTCAATGTGATCTTGAATATTATGTTGCTAAAAAGGTTATTGAATAATTTAATACAAGAAAGAAGTTAATGAGGTTTGGAAATAAGGTAGGAGTAATACTTAGGTATATCATTCTCTTTTAAATTATTTATTTTATTGGGAAGGAACCTTAGCATTTTGTTCTTGCTCTGATCCTCTCTATACATTATGATGTGTTCCATATATATCTAATAAGGAAGTACAAACCAAATAAAACATAGTTAAAAAAATATTATATCACAAATCTATATCCGGAAATTTATTATGAGGAGATAATTCTGGAGATTCTGGATCATAAAATGAATTTTCTATTAAACTATACCACTCACCTAGTAAAAGTTTTTTTTGGTAAAATGACTAACTTGAGGAAGCGATATGGTTTCCAATGTACATAATGAGGTAATTGTATACCTATTTTATTAACCTAGTGATGGAATTTCAAGAGGTAAATTCATTTTATTATTGGCAGTTGGTAACACACTAATATTTTATGAAATGTTTTTTTGGTTAAATTTAAATTCTCTCACAGATTGTGTTACATGCAACACTGAGTTTCAATGAACAATGAAAAAAAAGTAATATTATTTTTTAGAAATGAACATTATTATGTATATATTAAATATAGAATAATAAATATGATTAATAACCTTTTAAAAATTATTTATAATGGTTTTTTAAAATTAATTAAAATTGATAAAAAAAGTACTTAATTTTTTTTAAAGTCATTATATTCATGGAACAATTATTTTTTTCCCAAAAAAATGATTTGTATTGATTTTTGTGAAAAAATAATAAAATTATTTTTTAAATGTTGTATAATATGAATTTGAAAATTATAAATTCATTTTTTCAATCATCATGTAAAAATTATTTTATCTTGAATTATTGGGTTCTTTTTGAAATATTTATCTTTCGATAAATAGAAAAAAATAATGTTTTTATTGACAACTACCTTTTTGTTTAAGAAAATTATAACATCCCATTTTTTTCAAAATTTTTTAAAAAATTTATATTTGATAAATTATATTATAATTAAATCAATATAATTCATATTAATCAATTTCGTATTGAAATATAATATATAAAATATTTAAACTATTAAAAATTTTCTGATGGAAACCCGCTATTTGATTGTGTCTCTTAGATTAATCATAAATTAAATTCATCCAAATATGAGAATTCAATATGATAATCTAACTTACATATCAAAAATTATATAATTTTATACAATATAAAAATTTCAAACTTTTTTCGTTCCATAGATATTAATTAATACTATACAAATTAATTAATGTGATTATGGTTAAACAGGGTTTTGCACATTTCATGAGGTTATGTTAAAATTAATTTTTCACACATAAAAAATATTTATTATCAAATTTAATTTAATATTTGGAATTAATGGTTTAAAATTATATAGTAAGACTAATTTTAATTTCAATATTAAATTTTTCCTAGGTAAATAAAAATATATAAGTAACCTTTAAGAAAACTACAATGTTAAAACTACATAAACATGAAGGATGATGAATAACATGATAATAAATTTGTTATTTTTGGTTGGTATGTGTGTATAGACCATATCGTCCAACCAATCCATTAATTTCAATTATAAAGGAACATGGGGTGACAATGATTTCCCATTATTGAATTGTTTTTCATATTTATAAAAATGTAACTCCTCCCCCATTATAAAAGGCCACCTCATAAACTCACTTATTCACACATATTAATCTATTTTTAATTATAAAAATCTGAAAAAATCCATCCCAAATATCCTTATTTATGTTCTTGATATTATGTTCATCCAAAAATAGCTACCCTAATGTTCTTAATAAGTGATCCAAAGGGGGTTTTTACATCACTACCTATAATGTATGAATATAATCATGTATTAAATGTTTTTATATTAATTTTATAATATAATTTTAATTCCATAATTATAATATTAAATATAACATCTTGCTATCTATTTTTCATTAATATGATAATGTTGCTCTTGTGTATGGAAGACTACCGCCTCACGAAACAATTTGATTATTTCATTACTTATTCTTTACATGAAATGTCATAAGTATAGGTTTAATGAAAATATATGATATATATATGAGATAAAAATTATTCTATAATATAAATATGTTATTTATGTTTCTTTTTTAATCCATCATAAAAATGGAAACAAAATTCAAAGGTACATACGGCCTACTATCTCAATAAATGTTGTATTTAATTTTATATTTCTATATTTTATATATTACAATATATATAGTGAATATATAATATATTTATATCATGGGAAAAATATTTTGATATTATGTAACCTCAGTCAATGTAAAAGGAACCTAAATACTAAATCAAAACATACCAAAAAAACAATGTAGTCATTACTAGAAACAAGATTTTAACAATGAATTTATATTAATTGGGCAGTGATAAATAATAAGTAAAATAAATATGGTTTTATTTATATAAATTTAGTTATTTAATAGATGTATAAAAAACCTATACTTATTTTATAGGTTTTTTGATCATGTATGAAGAATTTTGATACATAACAGAATAGATTTCTAGTCTCTCTTATATTTCAATGAGACATATACCATATTAACCACGCGTTTATTTAGTGTGGTGTTAAACTGACACTTTGACATGTTTTATAATTAATTTAAATAATATATTGGTAATTAATGTTTCGATTAATATTACTCTTTATGTGGTCTAATGATTTGAATGTTCCCAAAGTGGTAAGGTCTTTTGTCTCAATTTTACTTCTTCGAGACATATGTTTTCTTATTCACCTATCTTATTTCATGACATGAATTTACATCCCATTTTACCTATTATATCATTAATATCCCTATTTTATTTATATTAAAATATTTATTTTATATTACTCTTTAAAGGGGATAATGATTCAAATGACACCAAATTTGTAAAGGTTTTATGTCACAAATTCATTTTTTTTCATTATTGTTTATGAGTAAGTTTCAAATGATGAAATATTATAATATAACTATAAAGAAACTATTTTACATTATTATCTGTTTTCATTTGTGTATGATGCCTTTCCCTTAAGTCTCTTATCTTATTGTTGAAATGTGACTAAAATAATGTGTTTAATAAAAACCATCTATATTTCACTTTTTAGTTGAAAAATATTTTTCATACATTTCTATGATTATTAAATATGTTTCAAAAAATATTTTAACATTATAAAATGGAAAAATCCATTATGATATAAAGGTGTGTATTTTTTAAATTTATTAAATATTCATATAATAAGATAATATATTTAAGTATGGGAAGCATGGGTCACAATAGGTTCCTAATGGGGTTCCATTCCAAAGAACCTCACTCAACTATGAAAAAAATTCATGGAAATCACACTCATCTAGGAATGGAACCCATCCACAAAGGGGATATCTATATCATGGTTCCTCCAATGTTAGAGTACTTGTAGTTAAAATTCTATATGTTAACTCATCTATTTAATTTTGTGTTTTTTATGAACATGAAACTCCCAATGGTCCCCCTTCCGCTTCAAAAAATATATCATTAGGATGTTATAAACTTAGAATCTTGATTCAAAACACACTTTTCATATTAAAACCCTTACCAGAATTAAAAATTGTAATTAATTTTGAATCTCAGAGACTAGAAAAACATAGGACATTAAAAACTTACAACCACATACCTTATCATACTCGAGAAGGCTAAATGGACCTTACCCAGTCATCTTAACCTATATCGGTTGTCTTTTTAAAAATGATTTGTAACATTTTAATATATAATTAAATCCACTATTTTTCTTCTAATCAATCATAACGTTTATTATTCTTCAAAAGTTGAGTTACCTTCTCTCCATCATCTAAAATACTAAGATGATTCCCCATGAAAACTGTTAACTCAAAGACACCATAGTGCCATCAACCGTTTTATTACCCAAGTTATGGCATTACCCGCTATAGAAATATAATGATATATTCTAATTATAGCCTTTATTTCTCTACCAATAGTAGAATAAAATAGAAAAATACATTCAAGTGGATTAGGACATGCTGTATGTGATTCCCATCTTACCACACACAATTTCATATGAAAACCACTATCCAATCCTCCTCTGGTGAAAAATTGATCGAAATTCCTTATGAAACCTACTGACACCCTATTACATCAATCTTGTAATGATAAATAACCTCTATAAGGAATCAATAAATCTTTAAAACATCCATACTAAAGTCAAAATATGATAAATATAGAAATTTAATAGTTGATTCCTTGATCAAAAGATTCTTTCACCGTACTCTCACTACAAACACCAGTGCACCATCAATTTGTACCATAAGTGGATAACATTATAACCATCTCAATCCCACTTATAATGAATTTACACTATCCATTACTAAATTATAATATAAAATATAGTATTAATCAATTAACTTGATATATGTAGGTCAATCTACAAACCGACATTTTAATTTTAAGTCGATCTCATAATATAAGAACCCATAATGAACTATTATATACTATATTATGCTTGCAACTATCATTATGGATCTACCAAATATCTTTATAGTTTTTAGTTTTTTATGTTTGATTTATTATCCATTAAATAACAACCCAATATATTATAATGTGGAAACTTCTATTTAGTTACCATTTTCCCATAATATTAAACTTTTAAAATAAAACACATTTTATTTTCATGAATTATCTTCATGACTTTAAATAAGAATTATCCATTTTTCATACCCATCCATAAAACATAATTTTAAAATTTAAATTAGCACAAAAATATCACTAAGGGACTTATAAAAATAAATAATGAAAAATAATATTCATTTTAGACCCATTAGATCACAAAATAGAGTAGGCCATTAATATAGTAAAATTTTGGCTCAAATAATCATTTACTTAATCATTAGTATAATTTAATTCTAAAATACTATTACAAAAATCATTATTATAAAACATAAAGGGAAAATCATAATCGTACGGGTTTCTTAGAAAACATGAGAACCCATGAAAAATGTTTTCTCAAAAATAATCCTTTTACCAAAAAGGGGGAAAAATCATTTATTACCCTTTTAAATGAAAATATTTCTTTAAAAATATAAATGAAATCATAGAAAATTCATATAATTTACTCAATATATATCTTTTTTATAAACCATATAGAATTATTACAAATTGTAATAACTCTACGATAAACATCCAATATAATTAACAAATTCATCAGATCTTCATTTGGGAACAACCATTATATATATTATACCAGTATCACCCATAATCATGTGATATTTCAGGATAAAATATAATTTAAAACAATGTTAATGTTATATATCTGTAATAAAAAATCTTATTCCTATATATTTTCATCATGAAACCCATGAAACACTCTTTTAATCTAATAGATAAAACAGTTTTGAATATTAAAATTCCCTTTACTTATAAAAAACAATTTTCAATAACTAAATCACTAGAAAAAAATAGAAATATGGTTTCAAAATTATATTAATCATTAAATATAATAAATTAATCCAAATATCATAAAATAGTTATATCAGCATGAAAATACATTGTCACCTTATATGATAGAGTATCACATTCCTTTCTATAAATTTTAAAGAAAGAGTAATGATTTTATAAAAAGATTTATTTTGAATTTTTTTGAAAGACAATTAAAATGAAATAGTAAATTCCATAATATTTATTTTTTTCATATAAATATGTTAATAATATATTTCAAAAATATATATGGAAGAAAAATAGTTGGAAGGGAATCAATAAAATAAGGTTTTTTAAAAATATTTATAACTATGTGTTCGACTCATATTGCACATTATTTTTCCCCACGAATAATAAAATTATGATAATTATTAAATTATTAAGAACCTATTCAAGTTCATTATTCATTTTTACAATGTTATAATAAACTAATGAATAAAAAATGTTCACATTTGGAATTTTGAAAATATTCAGATCATATTTCAAAAATCACCTTGGTAAGTTGACTACGTTCAAAAATGTAATATTAAACCATATAAATAATAAACATAATTACATAATTAATACATTTAAACATGAATTATAATTTTCAAACCAACTATAGAACATGGTTATGAAAAATTAACTATATGAAAGTCAAGGAGATGGTAGGCCACACATATGCATGAGTAACATTTCAATTTTAGAAGGATCAATGTGGAAAGAAATTATGTATTATATAATCTATATAGAAATAAAATTATATCATAAATTCAATATATTTTTTAAATACCAATATATATATATTATCTATGTGATGCATTGATGAAAAATGAATAACATCATTTCATAGAGATTATAATCCACACATATGCATGAATAACTTTGTCATTGTCCAATGGATGGAATTGAACAATAATATATGATATATTACCCATTAATAATTATATAAAATTCATGAATATCATATATATTAATTAAAACTGTAATTATAACTATATGGAGAGATGGTGATGGAAAATGAATTATATTGGTTCATGATGCGGTAGTCTTCTATAGACACGAGCATCTGTTTTATTTTCCATTTGATGGAAGAGGAGATGAATATAGGTTATTCCATTTATATGTTAAAATATAATAATATTTAAAAAAATGGTGTTATTATTTTATAATAGTTGAATAATGTTTTAAGGAGTAATAATAAGACATAAAAACAAAATTCTTGTTTGGGAACTATATATCATCTTCAGAATATGCCATAGGGTTTAAAAAAATCATATATAGGATTGTTTTTGGATCTAAAAATGATTCTAAAATGTGTTTAGTGAAGTATGTAAATTATTCAGTTATAGACTGGATTGTAAAAAAGGCTTTTAAATTGTAAATGAAAGAGGAGAGGAGGTTCTCTTTTATAAGGGATAGGAGAGTCACTCTTGGAATTACATAATGTATTAAATTATTTTTCACAACCAAATGGATAAAAAAAGACTTTTTTAGAAGATAGGATGAGTTTGGGATTATATAATCACATGAAATGAAATTTTTAAAAGTTTAGTAGATTATTTCACCCTTATTTTATTTTTTATCTACCCATTTACCATTGGAACAATTATTGTGAAATAGGGTTTTTTTAGTATTTAAGGAACAATATATTTATTACACATGGAAAAACATACAATTATAAGAACATGGATTATATAATACACCATATCCCATTAATGTTTAAATTTTTTTTATTAATATTAAATCATTTTATAAAAAAATAAAAATTATAAAATATCATTGTTGTCATGTTTGAAACAATTCATTTAATTCAACTACCTCAGCAACATGAAGCAAATGGAATTAAAATATAATACATTAAAACATAGCAAATATTTTATATTTATCTATATAATTCATTTAACATAATAACACTTTCAATTTATATTATTTTAATATTTGAAATACAATTTTTTTTAATTATTGAAAACAAATTCTATCAATTTTTCGTATTCTATTATGGTAATTATTTCATCATTATAAATTAGAAATAAATTACCAAGGAAAAATTAATTTACCTTACAAATAATAATTTATAACTAACCATAACCATTTTTTATTCCCAATTCACTAATTAAATGTTGATAAACCAAATAGAATTTTATTTTTGACTTTTCCCTATATAAAATCAAATACATGCAAAAATCATTCCTAAATCCCCTAATAGGACATATATTTTACATTTAGTTGTCTATGGGTGATATATACTCATAAAATAATAATAAATCAAGATTTAGAGACATTTTTATGTTCTTAGCATATTATTTCTATCTTCAATTTCATTATTTACACTAATTGAGGGGACATAAAAATTTTATTGTTACTATTAATAATAATAAAAAATATAAGGGACAAATTAAGAGGGTTTTAAACTCTAAATTTTAAATATGGAATCTATATTTAATTATTCAAAAAATAAAATTTATGTTAATATTAAACTGGAAAAATTAGTTAAATGTAGTTTTTTAGGAAAATTTATATTATATTTATTGATTTATTTATAAAAATTCCATCTATTAAATTCATTTCAATGAAAATAATAATAATTATTTATTAAAAAAAGATTTAGTAATATAAAAAAATTCAAAAATTAAACTTTTCATTGGGAATTATTTAAATTTATTTTTTTCAATAAAATATGTATTTTTAACAAATCATGGAAAAAACAGTCTTTCAGAAAAATAATTAAAATTAATCCTTAGAAAATTTTGTTATCTTGATCTCAATAAAGATATCAATTTTTTTAATTAAAATTCTATAATTTTGGTAGCGAATTTTTGAAAAAAAACAATGTAACACATAAAAACATTATTTGGTTAAAAAAATATTTCTCCCTTATAGTTAAATAATTTAATAATATAATCATAATAAATTTAACTCCATAAAATATAATTTCAGAATAAGATAATAAATTGATTTCTCTTGACATTAAACTTGTTTTTATATTCTCCGCACTTTTCAAAATTGGGTTCTCATTGTTTTATTCATTTATTAAACAAGTGGGATAAATTTATCTAATATAATTTTAATATTCTCAGGATGCTTCTTCATACATATAGGTTTTCTACTAAATCTAAAACTCTGGAATTACCTTGTTCTAAAATACATTCTCTATATGGTCAAGAATATGAATAGGTTGTTCCTCTTATGAAAGGTTCTCTTTTGACTAAACTACCACATTTCATTGAACAAATTATGAATAAATAATATATTTTCAAAACATTTAAACATGAAATAAATTATGTAACTCGGATAAACTCAAAGGTTAATCCACACAATTGCCAACTTATCCATCATTTTCATAGATTTCATATGATCTAATAAACTACAAACTTAGTTTCCACTTTTCTTCCAAACTAATTAACTCTTTTATGTGGATACACATTAATTGAAATATGATCACATAGATCGAAGAATATTTCATTTATATGGTTATAAACATAAATTTTTTACCTATCTTGATCTTCCCACATATTTCTTAATTTCTTATTTTCTCTCCCATTTCTTCTACCAATTCTATTCAAATATATTATTTTTATTACTTCGTCCCAAAATATTGATTTCTTCACTACTTTTAATATAACTTTTAAATAGGTTCTATCTATATATAATAAAAAATAGTTTATTTTAAGAAAACTCAACTAATTAATGGTATTGATCCCAGAATTGCTTGGTAATCGATTGGAAAATACAAATAATATCTTATAAGGTATAGATTGTTCACTACGACTATCCATTATATTGTGAAAGAAATTATTTATTGGAACTTAATTCCATAACCAATAAATAATTTATTAAATAAAAAAAATTAAACTGGAAATGGGATTCCAGGATAGCCCAATTCCTTAAATAATAAACTCAAATCCACTATTATTATAGATTTATAAAGGGGTAAAATTGAAATAGTGGTATTAATAGGTTAGGTGAAGCCATTTTAGAATTTTATTTGATGAAAATTGTTGAAAATGAATAAGTTATAAAATAAGGAGAATTTATTTTTAAATTGGGAAATGGCCTCACGGTTTGGCCCAAATTTAAAAAATTCACCATTTCGACCAAAATTCCTCAGAAAACCTCAAAACAATGCACGTATAGAAATTATATGAAAAAAAATTAAAATAAGTTATTTATGTGATAATTCTCCCCACAAAGAAAACTTTCCATACTGAAAAGTCAACTTGAAACATGATCAGAAAATAGGAATGGGTACTCATCCTCAGCCCCTGATTTCAGATCCCATGCCTCATGTGTATCATTCCCATGCTTCCAAAAAACCCAGACCAGTGGAATAGACTTCCTCTAAATCAAATTTTCTTGGAAGCCCACTATTCACACATGATTCTCAACAATAGATAAATCAGGATCTATATCCAACTCCTCCTAATTCAGTACATATGAGTGATATGGGTTGTATTTCTTCAATTGGGAGACATGAATGATGTCGTTGATGGATGTCAATTGAGAAGGAAGGGCCTACCTATATTCCACCCTTCAAATATGCTCGGTGACCTCCAAAGGTCCGACATACCGCACTTTCAGCTTCCCTTGCTTTCCCAATTGACAAATGGCCCAGACAAGGGGCCACATTCAAGAATACCCTCTCACCCTAAAAAAACTCTAAGTCTAGACCCATTTGGTTAGCATTTGATTTATGGAAACTATGATCTATTAATAATCACTTCCTAATAAACTCGACTTTCTCAGATGTCTCATACATTAAACTCGTCCCTAGTAGTGTTGTCTCACCTATCTCAGCCAAACACGGTGGGGACTGACAAGGCCTACCATAGGGCACCTAAAAAAGATCTATTCAAATTGAGGATCAGTAACAATTATCATAAGAAAAATCAACCAATCCTAAATGGCTATCCCATGAACCTCCAAAGTCAATGACACATGCACGGAGCACTTCCTCCAAAATCTTATTCGCCCACTCTGTTTTACCATCCGTGTGAGGGTGGTATGTTATGCTCATCTTAATCTGAGACCCCAAGGCCTTCTAAAGGCCTTCCCATAACCATGATGTGAAGCAGGGGTCTCTATATAGAAAACTACTGATGGGACACCATTGAGTCTCAACTCTTTTTAAAGATACAAATGGCCCAATTCATCCACCTTAGTTGTATCATTGAAAAAACTGATGTCGGGCAGATTTGGTCAGACGATCAATCACCACCCAAATGGAATTATTACCCTGAGGTGTACGAGGCAATCCATCAATGAATTCAACAAGGACCTCATCCCACTTATAGGTAGGAATGGGTATTGGATGTAGTAAACCAAATGGCCTCTGATATAAGGAACCATCCTTAAAAATTACATATTCTTGAATTAAATGGATAATTCACATTGAGGATCTTTTCAGGATTAATGTCTTAGATAATTAGGTCATAACGTTTACATAAAAACAAGAATATTACATTTAGAAAATTCTAATCAGTATCCATAAATTTCATAAAATAAAAACTCTTAAAAAAGTCATTTATAGTTCCTTGTTTTAGACAGTAATACTTTTCCTTGATCTCATCCTTGACCCTATTCATCTTTAAGTCTTATGAAAAACATTTCAAAACATGGGATGAGCATAAAAATCTCAATAAGGGTTATAAAATAATGAAATGAAACATTATCCCAAATAAAAATATATGAATCCATACTTTTCAATCATAACATACCTCATGAAATCATAATATTTATGAATAACACACAGAAATCATAAATCATAAATGTAACTTATGGCATCCCTATCAAACATACATTGTAGCTATCTCAACTAAATAGGGAGTCAAATTTGGAATAACCATCATAGAAGATTACCTAAATCTCTTAGGAGAAACATTCATGTTTACTTCTATCACGTTACCCAATTCATTGGAGAGCTATCTCGGGCTCACCCACGCTAGGTTTATCATGGAACCACTTGTGTACGTAACAATTCACAATAACCATAACACAATAATAACAAATAACACATGAATAAAAGAAATATTAAATTTCCACATTCCAATATATCAAATCAAGATATTTAAATAAACAATGCATTATCCAACCATTTTCAAAACAATTTATAACATTTAATAAAGATATTTTTGAATCAAAGTGTCCCATACCAGATTGAATCTTTTAAATGAATTAAAATTTTAAAACATTAATATCCATATAAATAAATATTAAAAACCCATTTTGAAAACTTGAACATTATTGAGAGGGATTTATAATCATAAATCTTTAAAACAATATTTTAGTTAATGTTTTCCTAACCAAATGAGATATGCTTGAATACAATTAATTGAGGAATAAAATTCAATCAAAACCTTATAATATCATGAAAATAATAGGATTCATGATATAATATTCATAATGAAAGTATATACACTATATAAAAGTGAATTGGTGCATAACGACAATGAAGTCTCAATGGAATGTAAATTGAGATGAAATCCCTTATAAAAATTGTATCCTTAGATTAAGGATAAATAAAGAACCTAATAATGTGTGAAAAATATAAATACAACCAATATGATTTGTTATTAACTTTAAATCAATCATAATATGTTCACACATGTTATTTTTAAGTCAAATCCAATGACTTCAATGTTTAACTCAATGAATGGAAATTGAGTTAAAATAACTCTTATCAAGTTCATCTGGATGACTTATGAATTTATCAGTGGAGTGATTAAGTGTATCAGAAGTATATCTACACTAAGGGTAGTGTAAATTATAGAATAAATAAATAAATAGTGATTCCACATATAATCATAACATGACATAATTAAGAATTTGATTATTAACCCAAGGAAAGGAGATTGTGTTAAAAGGTTCCCTTACTAATTTGGTATCATACAAAACATACTGCCCATGAAATAAGGATAATATAATGAAGATTTAAATACCCATAAATTGAATACTATTACACAATGAATAAAATATTTGGCTGTACATACACCACACAAAAGTAAATAGTTGAAAATATATAATGAATCTCACAGGAATAAAAAGTGAGACGAAAATCCCTTACAACATGGTAATCAATCGAGTCATATGAAAAAATGTTAATAACCACCAAATGATTCACATAATTACATGAATATAAATATAATAATGATAAAATATATCAAATGGAAGTATACAATATACCACATGCAATAAATTAGTGGCGAACAATGGAAATCTCACGAAATTAAAATTGAGATAAGAAACCCCTTACCTCGTGTCCGACTTGACTTGTTTGTTCCTTGTTCATCCCGAATAATAAAATAAAGTTATTTTATACAATATTAAGAACCCATTTTCATGTATATTATTCCTTTTATATCACTTATTACCATGTTATAAACGTTATGTAATCATTTAAGTTAATAATGGTCGTTTTGTCAATATTTAGTATTTGAGTCAAAAATGAATACCTTATAATTACATGTTTTTTATACTGTCAAGAGTCCATTATATTCATAATTATATTCATGATTTAGATATAATATATATAATATACATCCAGTATATATATGTATTTATAATGTTACATAAAATTTAGATGTAATAAATGAAATGCACCGTTCATGGAGACAGTAAGTCGTACGTACGCATGAACGCTAATTTCATTTCTATTTCATATTTTAATGGAATTATAACATAATTATGCATAATTATATTATAATTTAAGTTTAATATAATAAATAATATCATTAAATCCATCATTTATATGTCCCACATATGTCATTAATGAGTCATATCACTTTGAGGTGGCGGTAGTCCGCACTTCCGCAAATGACATTATCGTGTTTACCCATAATAGAGACCATAATGGTGTGTTATAAATGAAAAATAAAAATTCATAAAGATAACATGAAAATAATATATATCATTTATAAATATATTGACATCATAATGGCCACCATGAGAGGTGGTAAGAGATAATCGAACAATCATCATTTCGTGAGTTATTAGTTTGTCATCCACAGAAATAGTACGTTTCTCACCCATTAGATGGAGGTGTGTTTAAGTGTAGTTATAATAATTCTCATAAAAACATCCTAGTATATTTAGGATACTTTATTTTTATAAAATAAAGAAATAAAAATAGTTTAGTAGTTGGAGAAGTAAAATAAAATAAAATATGTTAAGAGGACTGTTACCTTTAATTTGGGTAACTCCCTTTGGTTTAAATCAAAAGGACTTCTTGAAGTGAATTCTGCCTCAGGTAAGGATTATTGGAGGAGGAGAGAGATTGTAAGAGATTATTTTGGGAGGGTTTGTTTGAACCTAGGGGCTTGAGAGGTGTGATTAATGAGTACGAAGTGAGGTCTTTTTATAAGGTGGAGGAGGGGTTCTTTAGGAAAGTGTGAAAATATTATTTTATTATATAATGATATTCGGTTTCAAAAGGTCCAAATCTGATTTCTGTTGAAGATAAGATGTCACATGGTCGAAATAAATTCATCTAATAATAATTGGACAGGTTTTGGATGTTATTTTATTATTTATAATCTTATTTTTTTAAATCATTTATTAATGAGGTAAACACTGCATCATTATTGAGTCATAAATAATTTAATATATTTGAGGTCTAAAAATTATTAAAAAATACCATGATGTAGGAATGATTTTTATACTTTAAATTAATATTTATAGTCCAATGGATAACTTATATAACTACATGTAAAAATTAATTTAATATAACATATTTGTTTTTGTCATTTTTTCTTTTAAGTTAATTAAAATAAAGTGTCATTATCACACCCAAATGGCTCCATGGGGTCCCAAAATCGACCCAAAGATGCCAATGGTCAAAAATAAATCAACCGATAAGGTTATGAAAAGAGTTAAAGTAATTGTTTTTTTCTATAATATTATCTTTATCTTGAATTACCCTATTTACCTTTAATCGTGGAAAATCAAAGTCAAAAGTTACTATTCACCCAAAATTATTTTTGTTGGAATGCTTATGTATAAATCATGTTTTAATGATCACAAATATTATTCAACCTAGTTAACTCCTATAAATTATATCCAATAATATGTATTTATTTTTAATGTTTTATCATGCTTTAAGAAGATCCATGCAATATCATAATTTCTCTATATTAAGTTTACTTTATGTTATCTTTGATCTACTCTCATAATAACATTTTGGAAAATGCTTAAGTCTAATAAATTCTATTATCATCATTATTTAATTCTGAACACAGTTACTTTGAAAAGTCTATAACATCGTGAGTCTGCCACTGTTTATGTATTTCTGGCACCATATAGCCAGACACCGTGAAGCAGACGCCATGAAGATGACACCGTGAAGCCTGACACCGTGAAGAAGACACCATCAACCAGACACCGTGACTGCGAGACACCATGACCATGAGACACCATGAGAGTCAGACACCATGATCAATCAATACAATGTGTGATGGAGACATTGTTTCCTTGAATTACGGTGACACTATTTCAGAAACTATTTTTTCTCCTTTCAAATTAATTTCTAACAGTCATATTTGATGATTTTAATGCACCAACAAAATTAATGTTTTTTGTAGGCATATCATCAGACACTATGAGGTTCGAGGTGCAGAATACATGCAACCTGTCAGTTCAAACACATGCATTCCAAGTTAAATGTGATGTGTGGCCAAGAATCTTGGCGCACAATAAAAAACAAAAAGCAAGGTCGTGAGCACAATAATGAAGAAGATAAATAGAGGAAGATTCAACGAAAAGGTACACTATATGAAACTCAACACTACTGAACACATGAAGCATATTTCAAGCTTAAAGAACATCTTCGCCCTGTTGAACCTCACGAATAACTCAAGCTGAATCGTGACACTCTGTTTTCGACTCAAATTCCAGAGAACGGATCAAAGCATCATCTGCTTCAATTCAAAGGAGTTTAGAGCTGCATTGACATCACACACGATCATTCTAATGTCGTCTCTATATTCATTCTCTATTGGGATCATTATTTTCCTTACATTAAGAGAAGTGTGTGATTCTATCTGTTTGGACACACAGTAACTCCTAATCTAAACTAGAGGATACTAAAATCCTCACACCAAACTCTTTATACCTTAGTGTATCCCACATAGCACTATTGTAGAGGTCAGAAGACCTGGATAGCCTGTGTGTTGTTGTTGTTATTCCCATGTCAAACTGTGGTAGAAGTCTGAGGACCTGGACAGTCTGAGTACTATTGTAAACCTACATCCAGGGTGTGGATCAAAGTTATATATAAACTGTTTGAGAGAACTAAGTCTCATCTTGAGACTGATCCTCTTGGTTAAAAATGATGTGCATCAAATTTTTGTCTCAACTATTTTCAACATTCCGCTGCTAATTACTTTGAAATACAAATCTGTTTTAAAGTAACATTGATAATTGAACTAGCATGTGTTTTTAAATATTATTAGATAGTAAATTTGTTTCAAAAGATAACATAATCTTCATATTTAGTTAATTCAGAAATAATAAATCTTTGAGAAACTAATTGAACATTAACAATATTTATAAATTCACTACAGTTTAACTTGATTTATGAATTGGTTGATTTCAATATAAATATTTTAAACAGATATTTCTAATAAGAAATAAATTCACACCCCCCCCGCTCTTGAGTATCCACTCAAACCAACATTTGGTATTAGAGGATGTTTATAAAAGTTTTTAAAAATACTCTATTTGGGAAAAGTTTTCAACTATGATTTTACTTGTATCTTAATGATCATAAATTTCTGTTTTTTTAATTTTTATCTAATTAAATTCATTTTCTAAAATCCAATTATGGATAACAGATTAGATGGTGTAGCTACCAATAGGCCACCATTCTTTAATGGTGTAAATTATTCCCAATATAAAATATAAATGAAAATCTATTTAGAAAGTATGGGATTTGACAATTGACAGCTATAGAGACTCAATATAAGATTCGAGAAACTGTTAGAACTACTTGGGATGAACCTATGAAAGAAGCTTACAATAATAATTATAATGAAATGAATGCCCTATATTGTGTTTTAAGAAACAAATAATTTAATCGAATATATTCTTGTAAGACTTCTTATGAAATATGGGATACTCTGTTTGTTTCCCATGAGGGAAAAACCAATGTTAAATAAATGAGACTAAATACATACACTATTAGGTATGATAATTTTAAAATTTAATCAGATGAATCTATTTCTGATATGTATCTCATGTTTAATGAGACAGTCAATACAATGAGCTCATTGGGAAAATTTGTTCAAGCAAAGGAGAATATCATGAGGATAATAATATGCCTACTATATAGATGGAGAGGAACCTCTGCCTCTACATGAGAATCATGTGACATTGGAAAGCTACCCGTAAATGAGATGATTGGAAAATTGATGATGTATGAAGAAGAGTTTAAGGTAAACAAATAAGAAGATGATGAACCTAAGAAGTTGTCATTGGCATTCAAGTCAACTACTTCAAAGAGCAAGGACAAATAGAAGGTTCAGATAACTGGAGATAGCTCAACTAGTGAAAATTATGATTCAGAAAGTGATGAAGAGATGGCTCATATAAATAAAAGATTATGTAAATTCTATAGGAGGAATAAACTTTTCAGAAATTCAAATTATAAGGGTAAGTATGACAAATAAGGTAATCCAAAGAGATATTAGAAGAAATCTGATAAAAATGATGAGATAGTCTGTTATGAATGTAAAAGGAAAGGACATGTTAAGGCTGACTATCCAAAATTGATGTTTATAAAGAAATATGATTATTAAGACAAAAAATATAATAATGCTATGAAGGAAACATGGAGTGATTCAGAATACCACTCAAGTGCATTGATGTTTCTGATTCTGAAGAAAATAATCCTGCCAACATGTGTTTCATGACTGAAACATCTGAGGTACATGTTTTTCCTATGCTGAATGATTACTATTCTGGGAATGAAAGTGATTCAAATAATGAAAATAATATTTCTAAAGCTGAATTATTTGAATATTGTAATATGTTAAAAGATGATTATAATAAGATAAAATGTAATTACAAATCATTAAAGAAACATTATTCCTTGACTAGTGTTGTTAAATTTGATCTTAGTATGTAAAAGCAAAAGAATTCTAAACTTTTAAAAGAGATTACTAATCTCAAATTATCTAATGAGAAACTTAGAAAATACTTAGATAATTTCACAAATGGAAATAATATTGTAACTAAAATTCTCGGAAAACAAGTTAAACCAAAGTATAATACTAGTTTAGGATACCAACCTGGACAGAGACAGTCTGTTAAAAATAAATATATTTCAAAATCTGGACAGTATGATACTAGCTCAAATTCTAGCAGTTGTTTTGTTCCATCTAGCTACTATAATTCTTATTGACAAAAAAATGTTTATTTATCAAATTTTTTTGAATCTGTTATTTATAGGAAACCCATTATACAAATATGGGTGCCTAAAGTTTTACTCGCTAACCTTTCTAGACCCAAGAAAATATGGGTACCAAAATTATCTTCTGTCGAAAACTATTTTGTATGAATAATTCTTGAAAAGTTCCTATATGAAGATGTGGTACTTGGAAAGTAGATGCCAATGCATTTGACATTAGACTACTCATTCATTAAGAGGGTAATCAATGTTTATGGAGTACATGTCGCCTTTTGGGATAACTCAAAAGGAAAAATCATTGGCTTACATCAGATTGGTAATCGAGATTCAATTTTAATCTCTAAATTACTATTTGTTGATGGATTAAAATACAACCTTCTATGTATTTCTCAGTTTTGTGATGATGGTTTCAATGTAAAATTTTAAAAGGATTCATGTAATGTTTTTAATTCTAAAAATGTTTTGGTATTTACTGCATTAAGAAATAAATTTTGGGTGATGGCTATGAAATAAATGATGAATTTTGGGTGATGGTTATGCAAGAAGAATAGAATCAATTTGAATGAAAAAAAAGTTTGGGAATTAGTAGAAAAACCTAAGGACACCTTGACCATAAGCACTAAATATATTTTTAGGAATAAAGTTGATGAAGTTGGTAACAAATTCAGAAACAAGGCTAGACTAGATACGCAAGGCTATAGTCAAGAAGAGGGAATTGACTATGAGGAGACCTTTGCACAAGTAGCAAGACTTGATGCCATCAGAATCCTACTTGCCTATGCTACACATTTGAAATTCAAACTATATCAAATGGATGTTAAGAGTGCATTATTAAATGATAATATAGATGGGGATGTTTTTTTAACAACCATCAAGGTTTACAAACCCCCATTTTCCAAATCATATTTTTAAACTATCAAATGATTTATATGGTTTGAAGCAAGCTCTACGAGCTTAGTATGGCAGATTGAGTTCTTTTATTATTTCGAAAGGATTTACAAAATGAATAGATGATCCTACCCTTTTTATAAAACGAATTTATAATGATGCTTTAGTTGGTAAAATCTATGTAGATGAAATTATTTTTGGATCTTCGAAAAAGTATTTATGTGTTTATTTTTCTAAAATGATGCAAAATAAATTTGAAATGAGATTAATGAGAGAACTCAAATATTTTCATGGATTTCATGTTTTTCAAAATGAAAATGGTATTATTATAAATCAAAGTAAAGATACCAAGGATATTCTAAAACGTTATGGATTGGATTTCATTAAATGTAGTGACACTCCCCTGAGTACCACTTGTAAGTTGGATCTTGATAAAAATGTAAGATGTGTTGATCAAACCACTTATAGAGGAATGATTGGATGTTTACACTACTTAATTTCTAGTCATCCTGACATTATTTTTAGGGTGTGCATGTGTGATCATTTTCAAGATAACACTAAGGAATTTCATTTAAATTTTTTAATGATAATTCTCATATACCTCAGACATACCCCAATGTAGGATTGTTTTATCGTAAAAGACAATCCTTTGAATTAGTTACTTATTTTGATGCTGACTTCGGTGGCCAAAAGTTAGATAGATGAAGAACCTCTAGAACATGCCACCTTTTAGGAAAATCACTTGTATCATGGTGTTGTATGAAAGAAAACTATGTTTCATAATCTACTACAAAAGCTAAATATATAGCTGTTGGCAGTTGTTGTGCACCAATTTTGTGGATGAAACATGCATTACTAGATTATGGATATCAATTCATACAGGTACCTATAAATTGTGACAACCCAATTTCTATCAACATCTCAAAAACTCTTATTTCAAATTCTAGGACAAATCACAATGATGTAAGACATAAATTTTTGAGAGATCATTATCAAAAAGGTTATATCACTTTAGAATTCATTGGTACTGAATATAAACATGCATATATATTCACCAAACCACTAAATTCTGAGAGAATGGACTACATCCTACGTGAACTAGGAATGATAAATCTCAAATAGATACCTTACATGTTACTATTTCATGTCTTACTGTTTGATATCTTAGTGTGTTATAATTTACTTTTTCATGATTACAATTTCTCAGTTACTAACTCTCATGTTTACTGTCTCACTGTAATGTTTTATGTTTACAGCCTCAAAGTTAGTATTTTGTACTTAATTTCTGATGTTTATTGTCTCACCGTAACACGCACAGAGAAGTTCGTTCACAATCTCATCGTGAAGCTCATTTTATGTCTCAACGTAATGACCAGACATGGTCTCACCATAAAAATTATTTATATTTTTTTTGTAAAAACCCATATTGTGGTAATTAATATTTCCCTTCTTTATTTTTCCCACATTTTTATAGTTTCAAAGTTTGGTATTTATAAATGAAAAAGGAAAATAAGTATCACTCGATTCTTCAATTGGGATTTCTTCTACTTACCCTTTTTGAACCCTTCTTCATCCCTGCAACCCTTCTCTCATTCGAACTTTATGTGGATGCCAAGAATGAAATGTCTATCTTTATTGACATCTGAGAAGCACAACTCGGCGAAGAAAAATATTGCACCTAAGCTGACACCTGAAGGACCTTTAAATCCAAATTTGGTGAAACACGTTATTGTACCTGAGATATAGATTTTCCCTAAATGGATTCTGTCTAGTAAGTCTCTGGTATTCAAAGTGTTAGAAGAGAAAGGCTGGTTAGAATGGTTCTCAAAGGAAGAAAGACCCATTTATCCTAGGTTAGTGGAATATTTTTACCAATACGTTCAATTTTCATTCTATTATGGTGATAGTTATATTGTAAGAAGCTGAGCCAATGGCCGGAGATTCTCATTCTCATCGAAGTTATGGGTTGTATTCCCTAGGATACCTCATGAACGAATCTATGACGATTATCATAGAGGACCTCCACCCTCAACCAAATTCTTTGATTTAAGAAAAAACCCTGATAACCATAACTAGAAATAGAACCGAAAGGAGTGCCATTGCTACTGAATTATATGAAGAATGAAGGATTCTGTTCATTTTTATACAGAATTTGGTTAGTCATAAGAAAGGTTATTTTTCTATTTTAAAATATCAAGATGTGTTCTTGACTCACCTTATGAAAAATGGGTATAAGATCAACATGTACAAGTATATCATACACCATATGTGTGAGTTGATCAAAACCACATCCAAGTCAAATTATCTATTCCAATCATTGATAATTTCATCCATTCTTCTTGTCAAAGCTATGGTTGGACCTAATGAGGAAGTGTTTACGGACTGTGAGTAATAACTATCAAAATCCAATTTCAAAAGAATGTTGATAAACTGGAATCCTTGGAAAAAGGAATGGCTGGAAGACAATGATAGAGTTTATGAAAAATTAAATATAGTGGATTATCCCTCAAGACCATGAGATATTTCTGATCCTAGTTTTTAACTATATGAGATTGATGAGTATCTTGATGAAGAGAAATAAGAGGATGAACTTCCACCTAGGGAAGTTGTTATTGATGAGGAAGACATGACTACTATTCCTCATGTAGTTCATGAAGAAGAAGACCATACACCTAAAGAAGCTATTAATTTGGAAACTCAAACCGAAGGTGTAACAGAATCAGTTTCCAAAGAACCTGAAAATCAGGCCATGGAAGAGCCTACAGTAGAAGATCCTATAGTGGAAGAGATACCTATTTCCAAAGAGGTAAATCTTGAGGAACTCCCTATGGAACAATCTATTCCTGGAATCATCCCTTCAGATGAAGAAATAATGGAGCTAGCCTTTCATATGGCTAGACAGGAAATGAGTGAGGAACTTAGAGCTGAATCTATGTAATTAGACCAGGATCATAAGCCTCTCAGTCTTGAGAAGGAGACATCAGTTAAGGGGGAGAGAACCCCAAATCTTGAGTCTATTGAATCCTCACATCCAACTAAGTATTTTCCTATAGACACTCAGTATAAATTTCCCAGTTTATATAATGTGGATGGCTCTCAGATGGTTTCAGCAACCAAACTTGATATTTACTCTCTATTTTAGTTGAAATCATTCTCCAATTTTGCACCTTATAAGGAACCTGATCCAGTACCAGTCCAAACTCATAAACCATTAATTGATCAACCATCCTTTGTGAGAAAGGATTATCTGAATGAATTTGGTTCTGCCCTCTTATCAGGAGTTGAGAAACTCATGAATTCCCAATCTTGTCATGTGAAATATTTATGTGAGATAGATGCCTTGCTATTATTGGAGAAATTTTTTTCGGAAATACAACCTAAATTCTCCATGAGATTAAAGAAGTGAGAGTTGAAATTAATATGCTCAGTAATTAAGTTAAGACCATATGAATTATGGTTGAAGACACATAGAGAGAGCTTCATTCGAGATCTAAATTTGTTGTTCCTCCTGTAGAACCAGTTTCTCCTCAAATCCCATAGGTTGGTGTGTCTCAGATTCAACCTTATCAAGAATATGTGGATGAAAAGCACGCTGAAAAAGACAAACAAATTGTGAATGAAATGAAATAACTTGTTTACAATCTTAATAAACCCACTGATGAGTATACAGGGTGTCTTCAAAAGGTGTTGAATCAACTAAAATTTCTGACCACACCTATCAAAGTATCTATAAAATCCTCTAAACCATCCTTGGAAAGTGATCTACTTAGAACTATTGTAAAATAAGAGCTTTAGAATGTAATCAATGATTTCATTATGACATCTTTATCTAAAGTGATCAAGAAAAATGATAGAGTTCTTGACCTAGTACAAATCCACTCCAAAATTGCAAATGATGCTCAACAAGAGATTGCCAAGAAAGTGTATTTCTACTTCACCAGAATATTCTCCAAGACCGACATGAAAAACCATTTCATGTACCTTGTAGAAAATATCTGGATTCCTCATGTGACTTAAGCATTCAAGACCAATGTCCAGAAACTTACAGAGTTTACTCGATTGTTGGACAAGTTTATGGAGAACAAGGATGATTCTGATAAATCCATATTGTATGGTGGAGAGATCATTATAGATTTCAACAAACTCTGGGGATTCTATCTTCATGTCCAGAGTACATCCATTGTTTCTCTAGTGGATGCACCTCTAAGACCCAGGCTACCTACCTACTCCTCTACCCAACCTCAACCACTATGTCTGTCGACCAAGCCCTAAGTTAGATTAGGCCTATGATTCTTGACCAGCAACTGCCTAGATATTCTACTGCTCCTAACTTGGCTCCCTCAGTCCTTGAATAACTTACTTTAACTTCATTTTCAACCACCTATCTTCCTTCTTCTACCTCGACCTCTACTCAGATGGCTTCCTCTTCTGCTGTTGCTAAAGGAAAAGGGAAGGAAACCCCTTGAAGAAGAACATTGATTAATCTTTTTTGATAGGGATGTTATTGATTTTGTACTACTCTTCTGTTTTGTATTGTCACTTATTTTCTATTAATGTAATATTACCTTTTTGACTTCTCTTATTCTATATTTTTGATAATCCCAAAAGGGGGAGAAATTTCTATATGATATCCATTTATCTCTATAGTTGAATCTAATATGAACTTTAACTGTACATATTTTGTGATCATCAAAATGGGGGAGATTGTTGGACTCCTCATCTATTAATCATGTTTTATTGATCAAAAATATTATTCAACCTAGTTAAATACTATAAATTATATGCAATCATGTGTATTTAGGAATGAGGTTTTCTCAAGGTTTAAGAAGACCCATGAAAGATCTTAATTGCTCTATATTAAATTTACATACTTTGTATTACATTTGATATAATCTCATAATACCTTCTCTGACAAATGCTTAAGTCTAATACTTTATATTATCATCAATATTTAAGTCTGAATATAGTTACTTTGAAAACTCTAAGACACTGTGATTTTTCCACTGGCTATATTTTTCTTGCACCGTAAAGCCAGAAACTGTGAAGCAGACACCGTGAAGCAGACACAATGAAGCCAGACACCATGAAGTAAACACCGTGAATCTATACACCGTGAAGGAGACACTGTGAACATGAAACCTTGAACAAGACACTGTGAATGCAAGGCACCATGACCATGAGATATCGTGACACTCATACACAATGATCAATCTAGACATCGTGTGAAAGAGAAATTGTTTCCATGACTTAATGTGACACTATTTCTTAAACTATTTTCTCGTCTTTAAATTTAATTTCTAATGGTCATATTTGATGATTATAAAGCACTAACATAATTAATGCTTCTTTTTATAAATATCATCAGATAGTATGAGGTTCGAGGTGAAGAATACATGAAACCTGTCAGCTCCAACACATGCATTCCAAGTAAAATGCGAAGTGTGGCCAAGATTCATGGAACACGATACAAAAACGAAAAGCAAGGCCGTGAGAAAAATAACGAAGAAGATACTTATAGGAAGTTTCAAAGAAAAATAACACTACATGGAACTCGACACTGCTAAACACATGAAGTGTAATTGAATCTTAAAGAACATCTTTGTCTTGTGGGACCTCAAGAAGCGCGCAAGATGAATCCCCACACTTTGTTTTCCACTCAACATCCATAGAAAGACTCAAAGCTTCATCTGATTCACTCCAAAGGTGTTCATAGCTGCATTGACATCACACAAGATCATTCTAAACTAATCTCTATATTCTTTCTCTGTTGTGATCATTCTTTTCCTTACATTACGAGCAGTGTGTACTTATGCCAATTTGGGAACACATTGAATCTTAAGCTTAACTAGAGGATACTGAAATCCTCATAGCCGACTCTTTATACCACTGTGTATCCCACATAGAAAGTTGGTAGAGGTATGAGGACCCGGACCGCCTGTGTGCTATTTTTGTTGTTCCCACATAGAACTGTGGTAGAGGTATGAGGACCTGGACTGTGTGAGTACTATTGTAAATCCCAATCCCAGGTCTGGATAAAAGTTTTATATAAACTGTTTGAGATGACTAGGTCTCATCTTGAGACTAAACCTCGTGGCTAAAAGTGTTTTTCAACTTATTTTATTCTAAACTATTTTCAATATTTCGCTGCTAATAAATTTTAAATAAAAGCCTTTTTAAAGTAACTCTAATAGTTGAACAAGAAAGTGTTTGTAAATATTGTTATCTAGTAAATTAGTTTCAAAAGATAACTTAATCTTTTGATTAATTTAACTGAGAAATAATAAATCACTAAGAATCCAATTGAACACTTACAATATTTGTTAATTTACTATAGTTTAACATATTTTATGTATAGCGGGATTTTAATATAAATATTTTTTATAGAAATTTTCAATAGGAACTCAATTCTCCCCACCCCCCCCCCCCCCCCTCTTGAGTATCCACTCCGAACAACAATTTTCTTCCTATTGAACCAAATTTTACTTATTAATAACAACCATGTATGTTGGATTTTTGAAATTAAATTCACATAAGTGGTAAAATTTCATTTATATGAAAAAGTCTGTTATTTAACTACTACTAAGTGGTTTCACTATTCATCAAAAATTGATTTTTTTAGAAAACTACCCAAAATTAAGCCTAATATATATTTGATATTCTGAATTTAAAAAATGATGTCTATTTTACAAAATTAAAAACATATAAGTCTCATTAATTAATTTAAAATTAATTCTCATTTTCAAAACAAATAGCTTGATTTTAAGAAACAATAACTATCAAAAGAGTGATACTTATTTATGTCCAATTTCAACGTGAAATTAATTACAATTACCAACATTGGGTTAAATGGTAAAAATATAATCTAATTACACTTTATAAACTATTAAAAAGATAATATAACCATATTAATAAATTAGATTAAAAGGCACTATTGAATTAAAATATAGTATTTTTTTACTATTCATCAAAAAATGAACTTTATCAGAAAAAATACCAAACATTTACCCAAATAAATTTTGATGTCCCAAATCTAAAGGAGAATTTTATTTTGTAAAATAGAACATATAAAAATAACCAAGAATAGATTTAAGGTGGGATATCGATCAAAAAGCAGTAAATTGACCTTTTACTAAATATTAGAGTATTCATGCTTAAAATTAGATTCATTCATATTTTATGCCCCTACCATGTATTCGATAAATGTGAAAAAAATTTAACAATCATGTATAATAATTTTGTAGTTAGTTCGGTTCATTCCCGCTATTACAATAGTTAGGAATTAACTACTATTTAAAATAATAATAGTATATTACTATTATTCAGTATAAATCAATGTTGTGCACAACATAAGATTTCAAAGAAAACGGTTGTTGTGTATCAGGTACACCATCGAACATAGAATACCCTTTAAAGTAAAATTAATAATTAATTTACCAATATTAATAAATATGAAAAATGTCATATTATTTATTTACCTGGGATGTCACATCTGATGCTCTGCTTTCACATACTGGAATCTGTAGCATCTCGACACAAAGCATGCTTTGTTCTGTTGCATACATGGCTACCAGAACTACCGACAGACATCATAATACATCTTTGTGGCACTTGAACAGATAGTCTACTGAGACTAGTGGATTTTCACCATCCCCACCTTATGTAGAGATAACGACACTACTGAATGGCCCCTGAAGCACAAGATGCCATCGAGAGATGATGACCAATTAGAGGATGTATCCCCACCATGAAGAAACTGCCTGGACCGCTGACAAAGCTCATCACTAGGATGTTCTTACTGAATCAACTCTATGAGAGATGGAGTCAACTAAACACTTGCCAAGAACGCACCTATACTATGCTCTCTGGTCTCCACAAGAATCTGAGCAAGTAGCCCCATCACATGCCACTCATCACTGGACTTCATCAAAGCTTCCACTGGAACTCTTCTGCTTAAGGCAATGGCCACCATGATTCCCTTACATAAAGTATAGACGTTGTCAAAGTCGAACCACTGTAAGTAATTGATCCAGCGACGCTGCCTCATGTTGATGTCCTTTTATGAAAAGATATAGGCCAAGATGTTTTTATCATAGTAAAACAAAAAATTCTTCTTAAATATGTAGTGACACCAAATCTTCAAAGCATGCATCATAGCTTCTATCTCCGAGTCATGGGTTGGGTAAGTCCTTTCAGGTGGTCGGAGTTGGCGAGAGCTATATGCCACCACCTGATCATCCTCTATAAGAATGTAATAAAGACCCATACCATAAGAATCACAATAACCCACATACCCCTTCCTGACCTCAAGTAAAACTTGCACAGGGATGGTAGTAAACTTCTGTATTAGCTCCTCGATAGATACCTGACATTCTGGGGCCCATATAAATATCACCATTTCTGGGTGAGCGTAGTAATAAGTGATGCAATCCAAGAGAAATACCAGACGAATCACCTATAATAACACTATTCTAGGAATACATCCGAAAAATCATTAACTACATGAGGGAGTGAACCATCAGGGGAAATACTGTCATCTTTTAGTGTGAGTTACGATAACTAGAAGATAAGACTTTCTATCTCTGGGAGTGGAGGTCTTGCGTGACACGATCAAGGTTCTCATTCTCCATGAAATACCTGACGAATCCCATCAAGTGCTGTGAAACACACACTTCTCCTATAGAAATATATGTTTAATTGGATGTGTACTAGCCAATACATACCATGTATCACAAAAAAATATCCATATCTAAGACCACGAGGTCCCACTCTATCTCAATCCCCGACACAAAGAGCACCCACGATGGGCTCCTGAGACCCGTCTGCTTCTTCTTTCCCAATGGTGTAACCAAATCTATCACGAAAGATAACAACTCGGTTGGAATGATCAGGGTGTCCACAAAACAGGAAGAAATGAATGAAAACAAGCCACCTTTATCAAAAAGGGTACCATAATTAGATGAAATGATCAAAATGGTACCTCGAACTATCAACTATCCTTCCTCTGACCCTATTGGTGTCTGATCCACTGCATGAAGATTTTCGGTCTCATTCTGAGGATAGCGCTAGACTAAGCATGTGCCCCAAATTGTCTCTATCTAGAAGATGATTTGGTACTACCCCAGGAACACTGAATCGAGATCCCTAGGTCCTCAATGGCTCAGAATGTGCAGACACTCCCCTTGAATCCACTGACCCTGCCCCACTCGGAAGTGGACGTTCCACCCCACAAAAGCAATTCAAATGCCACATAACCTCACACAGGTAAAAAGGTTTTGGAGGAAGCAGTAATGCTAGTCGAATGTGACATGGAATCCCACACTAGTGGAATATGCCTGATCTAGCATTAGAAGCCACAAATGAATGATTCTTGGAGGAGTGGCTTGAACTACCACCAACCTTCTTCACCTGCTCCTCCCAATTCGTTTTCTTTTCAGAATAGATGACACCTCTAACTACTAATATTAACCCATAAAAACGATCCATTCCCTTCCAGTCAATCTCAACCATGCAAGCTCGATTAATGACATCAGAATAGGTCCATATCTTAAGAAAGAACACCTGAGAGTATATCTGTGGTTGCAAGCCGTTCTCAAACCTCAGGGCATTCTATTACTCATTGAAGAAAATTTTAGGAGCATACCAAACCAACAAAACAAAATGATTGGAAAACTCCATCACAGATAGATTCCCTTGAACAAGATCCATGAACTCTTTGGACTTGTCATATGACAAGACCTCAAGGCAATACTGCACATTGAAGATATACTTGAAATCTCCCCAGTGCATCTGCTCATTCTTTCCTATCTAAAGAAACCATTCCCTCCACCTGTGGCTGGGACCCTCCAATTGAAAGGAGGCACATTTCACCCTGAGCTCCTCAGGTGTATCTAGGAACTCAAACATGCACTCGATATTCTTAATCCACTCCTCTACATCCTGTGTTCTAAGATGACTCAGAAGGTGGGTGGCTTATTTTTCAATAACTAATGGGACTTGTATTTTATAAGACCAGTATCATCCAATCTAACATGAGTAGGAATTAGAGAAGGTCCCTGTCCTAGTGTCTAGACAGCCCAGACCCTAGCCTCGACTTTCCTCTGATCAATTTTTGTTGGAGAACTCTCTCTTTATTCATCTTGTGTGTGGATGTGAGCTTTCATGGTAGGCATGTTACTACAAAATGAAATACTCACAAAAACAACATTTAATATGAAAATTCAGAAACTTTTAATCAAATACAAAAAATATAAATAATATAAACCCCTTAGGATAATAAAAGAAACCATTACTCCAGCCCCGCCCGATGTCCACGTGTGGTCTGCAGCCCACACATCTCATCTGGAAGTGAAGTAAATCAGTCAATTCCAACAACCCATGGTGACTCAAGGTTATCCATGAGTGGTGCAAGCCAGTCACCCTATATGAAACCAAAACCATGAGCCCCGATATCTCTTACTCCTGTCTATCCCGACTCATCCCAAAATAGTATTATAACCCAAAACACTAACCTCCTTGGATACCATGTTGTTACAAATCGGATCCGATCACCACTATTACTAGAACCATATCCAACCCATGAAAAGACATGAAGGTCGTTCCTTATCCCACAGGCTGGCACAAGTTCCCGGGTATCAATAAATCAGGTTTGGGAATGATTTACCTGTGTATAAAATCATAAAACATTAAAAACAACTTTTAATAAGAATCTGAAATTTCGATGCCAAACAAGTCTTAATAAAAAACCAAAACTGAATACATGGTTTTAAACAAAGTACAAGAGTTCCAAGTAATAATAAAAATATCAAAAATACTTCCACAATGAATCAACATGACTAGGGGTTGTGACCATCAATCCGTCTCCAAAACACCGCACCGAGTGGGGACTAACAAATCGAACCACCTTCAACTGAGGCTTTGCCTTTACCTAAGTCAAACAGAACCATGTATACCTACACCTATGGGGTATAAGTATTTTTTAGCCTAAGAGCAATAGAATACCACCTAGATATTCAAAATATTTTTCAATACAAGGTGAAAAAGCAAGCTTCTTTTTTATGTAATGATAAGTGGTTATAAATTCCAAGAAATGCATCTTTCGATTGAAAACAGTTTTCAAACTAAAACATTTAAAAAATTATCACTTTTAAATAAAAAAAGGTAGATACATTAATTTATATCCAAACACTATATAATACAATGGTAAATACTAAAATCAATTGAGAACCAAAAACCGGAACACCTCTAGGAAACTAGATAATCTCAGGAACTATTCACCTCATACCTCAGTGAAAAGTAACCATAGAAAAATTTGTTCTCGTTCATGATCCACTAGTAGAGAACATAAACATAACCTAGTGGTACCCCATAATTATCCATATTGTTTAGTTAGAGTAGTTTTTATCCATTATCTCAGCGAAATAGGGACAATATGCATCTAGTTCACAAGCTGTACTGGTACATAACTATCCACCTAGGTACCCGAGCATCCCCTTTTGTTCTCAAAAAATTTAATCACGCTAAAAACATCCATTTTCATATAATAACACCTATACTGGTCAAATAAAAACAATATAGTAGATATTTTAATTTTATACTACATAAAACAAACAAAAAAACATTTTGATGTTAAGTAAAATAACTTCTCAAAATCTCACATTATTTTGGACACAAAACTCTTTGAAATATCCACTTTTCACACTATGTGCACACATGTAGGTCACCAAAAAAATTTCAGTTCAATACCCTTCATTTAAACAAACAATTTTGTTATGGGGCATCCCCATATGAACTAAGAAGTTATATCATTTAAAAAACCCCATTTTCACACAAACATAGAACATAAAGTCTATTTGCTTCAAAAAAACCATTTAAACAACCATTCAGAGAAACAACCAAAGTGATTAACCATTAAAACCATGATTTTAAACCCTAATAAAGTTCAATATAATCAACTATGTAATTATAGGGTAGCCCCAAAAAACCAAAGATTTATAAGAAAGCCCCAAATTTCACATAAAATCTGCACTACAAATTCACATGCATTACAAACACCACAAAAAACAATTTTTACAAAAATAATCAAATAAAATAGACATTAAAATATCATAAAATAGTATCTAGGTCACAATAATTTCCTTAAAATTTAATCCACCTACCGAATTTGTTAAAACCTTGGATCCTTTTTGTGAAAAATCAACCACACCACTGCTGCACCTCAAGGAAGGTAGATCAAGCCTAAATGACAAAAAAAAGAAAAAGAAATACAAGATCAAACACTATGTTAGAATCTAAACATTCTAGAAATTAGAAAAATGAATAATAATAGGAAGAAAACCTAATAAGAATGGGGAAAATCTTATACAAATTGGAGGAATTGTGAAGGAGACCCACTTGCATGAGGAATATTGATGATATCACCCCAAATACACAAGTAGATGAATTTCCAAACATACAAAATTAAAAGGGAGGTTCGAATAATTCTAAAATGGAAATGAGAGAAAATGGGTGAAAAAGTGTAAAAATTGGAAGAGTTATGAATTAAATATGTTACCTCTTCAAATCATGATTATTTGAGGCACCCTAAGAAGTTATACCCTAATACGTGATGCATACGATCCCCAAAGGGGGAGGAATATAATTGGTGCATGGATGGGTTCAGTGGGCTTGGGTGAGTGTTTGAATCATCCAAAAAAATTAATTAAAATGTTATTAAATTAAGTTTTTTTCTAAACTAGAAATGGGCTTCCGACCTGGCCCAATTCCACAAATAAAATTTCTAATCCACCATTATTATAAATTCATAAAGGGACAAAATTCAAATGGTGGTGTTAATATGTTATAGGAGGCCATTTAAGAATATTAATGGATTAAAAATGTAGGAAAATGATGGAATTATGAAAGAAACAAAATTTATTTTTAAATCTAGAAATGTGCTCATGGTGTGGCCCAAATTTCGAAAACGCACCATTTCCACCAATATGCATGGGAAACCCTCAAAACATAGAACAAATGTAAAATAAATGAAAAATTATTTTAAAATAAGTTATGTATGTGAAAAATAAAACAAATCATAAAATTACCTCATTATGTATTTTGAAATCACACTATTAAATCCATAGATATATTTTTATAATCCCACTAAGGAATGGGAAAACATTTAAGAATGCCCTTTGGTAATTATTTTTCAATATTAAACAATTTAAAAATAAATATTTTAATGTTAATTTCAATAATATATATTTTTATTTAATTCCCTTGATAATAATCTTAATGATCTCCTGACATATTATTGATTCTAGGCTAAATAGTGAACATTGAAATATGAGATTTACTAAATAATTCATTCCTTAACTAAGAATCATAAGGTAGACATAACCTCATTCAAAATCAGATAACACCTTATTAATCATCATTAAACTTTTGAAACATTCACTTCTTAATATATTCCCCCATTTTTTATAAATCATTATCCTCCATGTGACCATTCTACATCTTTTATTATATAATTGAATATACTAACAACTAAAACCACAATATAGGAAGTATCTCCATCCAAAAAATCAAGAAAAAATTCATAAAGTCATTAATCAAAGGCCCTTGTACATATTTTAACATGGTTAATGAAACATTATCTTTCATAGTAAATGAATTTGATAATTTTTTATCCTTTTGAAGGATAATAATGAATCATGGAGTCAAAATACATAATAAGTTTCATCCATCTTATCTAACTCTTGTTAAACTATTTCGGACTGAATCTATACTCCAATTTTTTTTGATTAGTCTATATTTAAAAATATAAATACTTATAAATGATATATCAAATATTTAAATGAAAAAACCATAGTATGAAATCCTAGATCATGTTTAGTATAATTTATCTCATGGGGTTTCAGTTTCCATGAAACATAATAAATTAACTAATCATTATGCATTAGAAAAATAAAAAATCCATTCAATGAAGCATCTTTATAGATGAAAAATTCAATATTTCAAGAATATATGGAAACCAATTAGTGAAGTATTTGAAATTAATTTTAGTTACTCAAAACAATTATCACATTCTTTTATCTCATTGAATTTATCTATATTACATGTTTTCTTTTTCAAGGGTCTAGATAACTGAATTTTTTCTTACAAACCACAGATAAAACCAAATAATATAAGAAAATGATGAATATATATGAAATTTTAATGTAATCGCTTTTTTTAAATCTATATTTTTAATAGGATCAACAGTAATTCTACAATTTAGAAAAACAATATTATGTAATGAAATTTTCTGTTACCAAAAATCACACTTACTAATAAATCAATGTTGATTTGTTTCCTTTATTTTTTTTCAAAAGTATCCTTAGGTTTAATTCTTCATCATCATGAATATTATAATATAACAATGTTTCATCAATAAATATTACCATAATAAAGTCTAAATAGTCCAGAAAAATTCTATTCATAAGATTCATAAATACAACTAGTGAATTAGACAACAGAAAAAGTATAATTATAAACCCTTAATTCCCATATCTAGTCGGAAATGGAATCTCAGAATATATTCCTCCAGTAACTTTATTTAATGATTTTATGGCATGAGATCAATCATTGAAATATATTTCTCTCTCTGGAGCTAGTCAATAAAATCATTGATATGTGGAAAAGGAGACTTATTGTTAAAAATAAGTTTATTCAATGATATTTTGTAAATGAAAAGTCTCATTAAACCATATCTAATTTTAATAAATTAAATTGGGGCACACCATGGTGAAGTTATATAAATAATAAAACAATTATCTAAAAACACATTCAAATTTATTTTAAATTATAAATGTTTAACTTGACCTAGTTGATAAGGGGGTTTTAAAATAGACTTAGTATCAGGATCTATGTAAATCGAAAATACAATCTCCGTATAAATAATAAAAAAATTAATTCATAATGAAATACATCCACATATTCATTTACTATTGATATATCACATATCAGATCAATTTTTTTTCTTTTTTACAACATTTTCTATGAAACCATTACTACTATGTCTAATTAATTTCCCAGCTTCTCAGATTGTTATCAATGATGTAAAATCATTGAATAAAACTATCATGGATCTATAATATATCATATCATAAAAAACTAAATTCAAATCAATATAAAACAATATCGAACTATACCATGGAATTATTAATAATATTTGAAGGAAGATAAATACCACTGATAATAATAGGAGCATTCCAATTAATACTGGTATCTTTAATATTTCCATAATGATTTTTTTATCAAAAGATCCATCTTATTTCCTTGAGGTGATATTCCTATTTTTGAAGAAAATTTCACTACAATTAAGGAATTTAGTGATGTAGAGTGAAATAGAAAACTAAAATAATCAATTAAATAAGTAAAAAAGATGTCACCACATAATTTTTTAGCACAACATCAACTATAATAGTAGACCAATATTTTTAAACATTTTTTTAAATTGTTGTTATATATAGAATAAGATACAATATTTGGAAAATATTATCATAATTACCCAACTCATTATAATTAAAGAATATTACCATTGACTTTTCATTATTTATCTTATCGTTTTATTTTTATTCATGACCACATGAATATACAATCCAAATTAGAACCACTACCCATATTTTATATATTATTTTCCAAGGAACCATTTTTCACTCATGGTGCAAGATGTGAAATTTATTTTATTACCCTTTATTGATTGATTATTTTATATTTCCTTCCACCAAAACCATTTCACAAAAATGGTTTCCTGAGATATATTATCATTTAGATACCCCATTTCTAGATTTTCTATACATAAAAAAGATTCTCATAATAATAGAATTCTTAAGAAGACCAGGACATTAAATATCATGGTTTTTCTCTATACTAAAAGTGATTATTTTTATTGCCAATATCATGGAAAATCTTGGGGAATTTATTTTCAAACAGGTTATGTTTAATCCATTTGTGGCCTCTGAATATTCGTACTTTTTTTAAAAAAAATAGTATCATTTTCAATTATTTTCTTGATATTGATAGGAAAATATTTTTCAAGGAAAATTCATTAAAATTCATCTTTTTTTCACGGAATCCAACTCATATCTCTCTGGTATTATTAACTAATGAGAACAATCGATTTGGTTCACCACTAGAAAAATAAACGGTAAGTGTTTAATTTTTATTTTTTCATCATCCCATGACTTCAAAGATAATTGATATCTAATAGATCCATACTTAAACATTAATTGGATCGGAATGTACAATGAAATACATAGGGTACGATTACATGAAATGATCAATTATGGACAGGTTTCTCAATAGTGAACATCATTTCTCTCTATCCTAGATTCCACCACAATTTATATCATGTGTCAACAAAGCCAGTACTATAAAAAATTATATTATTTTACTCACCAATCTGGGTTTCATATTCAGAATGATATCATCCCATCAGTGCATTTATAATTCCCTTTCATTATTTCCACTATTTAAAATTATTCTAAATATGCATTGTTATGAAGAAGAAACATGTTAATATTATAATTAATTTTCATTTCAAATTAAATATTAAATATATCAATTTTAATATAATAATTTTAACATTATCCTAACCTAAAAGTTATCTACACCATACTATGATTCCAACAATAAGAACATGATAAAAAACATTACATATTATAGTGTCAAATAAATAGAACACACCATTATTCATTTAAAATGATAATTATAGTTCAGTTTTCTGATATTTAGGTCTGAAACAAGAAATAAAAAATCAATTTGGTAAAATGTGGCCCCTTCTATTCAGAAATAATTTTTTTCACAAAACAAAACTTCAAAAATAAAACACAATTTATTTTCATGATAAATTATGTCTTTCAACATGACTTCTTCTATATCTTTACCCATTTTAAACCATGTATATTTTTTTAAATATAGGGTCACATAAATAATCATAGAAGGAGAAATATGACAAGAAATAAATAATAATTTTAGTCATTTAAAACCATGATACCGTAAAATAGTAATGACCTTTAAAATAATAATAATTGGGGTCAAATAATCATTTACTAACCCTTGAATTTTTTTATATACACATGTTTTTTAAAAATAAAATTATAATAAAAATTAATGGAAAAATAAAAATCATGATTTTTTCAAAGAGAACATGATAACCCATGAAAATAGTTTCTAAATAACATACATTCATAATAAAAATGGATAATAATTATTGATACCTTTAGTAATAATATGTTTTAAATGAAAAATAAAAATTGTTATAAAAAATTCATATAGGTACATTGTGATATCATCTTCATAGGGAACATAAAAAACCATTATATAGCCCTTGAAAATTATAATAACTATTAATCCGTTTTCTAATATAATTACCCAATGCATTAGAGAGCTATCTTGGAACCATAATAATAAAACAATATTGAGATCACCCATCATCATGAAATATATCATGTTAACCCATCATACTAAAAAATATCCATGTACCATATCTTGAATAATTAATATTAATTTTTCATATTTTTATAATAAAACTCTTTAATATGTACTTTTAATTCATAAGTAATTGACAATTAGGATATCAAAATACCCTTTCCTTTAAGAACCAATTTCCATACCAAATTTCCCAAAATAAAGAAATGGGTTTTTGTAAATAAAACCTATAATATTATAAAGGAATCCAAACATCATTCAACATTTTTATTTGAAGGAAATATCTTTGTTACCCTGTATGTTAAAATATGACATTATTTTATGTTTTTTTGTAAGGAATGTAAAAATATTATTCAAAAATATTCCCTTTAAAATAATTTGAATGATTGAAAAAAACAAATATAAAATATTCTCTTAATTATTTAATTTCTATATGAATACATAATAAGATATTTAAAAAATATGGATATGGAGGAAAAGTAGTTGGAAGTTGAAAATTAAATGAATATTTTTAAAATACTGTCCCTTATATTGAGTCCAACTCATCATTTACATTATTTATGTTATGAAATTATTAAAATATGTTGAATCCTTATTCTATTAGCAACATTTTTCAGGATTATTATTCAGTTTTAACCCGTTATAATAAATTACACAACCAGTCATGCTAACGTTAGATGTTTTGACAATATACGGCTCATATATCCAAAATGGATGCAGTTGGTGGACTATGGTCATGAAGGTTATTATTCTACCATAACCAGAATAGTAGTGATGAAATAATCAAAAAAATTATATATCGGTTTTAGTTTGTGAAATAGGAAAACATATGGATATGGAAAATGAACTATGTTACAATCAGGGATGCAGAAGGACATATAAACACATGACTCATGTTTCTGTTTTTGATTGACCATTATTGAAAGAAGGTGATTAAAATTTCATCCGTAAATAATTAAAATTATATAATAATTGTATATTATTATTTATTTAAAAGTTTATATATCATAGTTTTGATATTGTAATGAAAACTAAATCATGTCACTTTGTGGAGGTTGTAATCTACACATACGAATGAATAATATAATCATTCCCCAATGGATGGAATGGTAAGAAAATATTCATTAATTAAATATTGAAAATGATAAGTCTTCCATAAAAATAATATATATATATATATATTCACATTAAATATATATTCATAAATATCCCAAATAGATAGTGATGAAAAACTAATTACACTGTATTGTGATGCGATAGATTGTTGTACACAAGAGTGACTTGTACTTTTAAATTTAATGGAATAAGAAATGGATATAGGTTATAAAATTATTATAATAACATATAATTTTATATATGATAATAATTGTTTAAAAATATCTGGTGGAGGTATAATTAGGAGTAAAAAAATTTGGTAAAAAATCATACATGTTCTTCGACAAACAACACATAGATTACAAAACAAAAGCTTCCCATTAATGGTTTGCTAATAAAAATTGGATTATAGGTTGTGGATATGGATATTTTTAAAGTATTTAGATAGGTATTTTATAATTGTTTTTAATTTTGAAGAAAATATTATATGTTGTTACCATTTATATGTGAGTCAAGGGGAACTATTAGATTAAATAAAAGTATTAATTTAATATAAATTAATTTTCATGTGGAAATGTTTCCAAAATTATATATATAAAATATAAGCTATATATGGGTTGAAATAATAACATATACTATATGTTTGACATATTTAGGTGATGGTTTCGCCCAAAATTTTTATTTGTTCTCAGACCCGTTTACCTTATTTCACGATTTTCTGGAAATAGTGTTTTTTACCCTTTAAGGGATGAATAGAGTTACTATTGATGGACCAAAGACCAATAAATGGAAAACTTTTGATATCATAAGCCCTATACCATAAATATTTCCAATTATAAGATATTATGAATTTAAAATTATTTAATAAAACATTATTTGTAATAAAATATCAAAAAAGTTAATTTTGGAAGTTTTTAATGAATTTTACTTTAAAAACTACATGAGAGGAATTGAAATATAATAAAATCATTCAAAAATCACTAAAATGTTATATTTTCTAATAAATTTTTGTTAACATAATAATTCTTTCAATATATGTTACTTTTTATATTTTTAATATCTTTTAGTTTGTTTTCCAAAATTTTAATAATTATAATGTCAAAGTTGTGTATGATTTTAAGGAAATTATTTATTCACTAAAAATTTTAAATAAATTAAATTAAAAAAAATATTATAACTTCAATAAAAATTTATAAATTATCATATCCTCTGTTTATCCCCAAATTAATAATTTGGGTCTAATAAAACAAAGAGAATGATGTTTTTAAAAATTTATTATATAAAATAAAAAAATTACAAAGCATGGGAAAATAAAAATAGGCCATATAATCGACATTTAGAATATTATAGATGATATTAAATTATAAAATAAAAATAATATGACTTTTAGGGTTACTTTTTAGTACTTAACATATTTTATAACCTGCTTTACACAATTTTCTCTTACTCAAGTGACATAAATTTAGTAAATTTTCTACTCAAAATGAAAAAAATAAATGGCCCCTATTTGAACAAATTGAAATCCAGATACCTAATATGGATTCCATTTTTCATGATTTAAAAATCATAATTGAATGTATTTCAGGTACAATTAAAACAAAAAACCTATTGATAAATTTTTTTTAAAAAAACTTCATTTTTTTGTATAAAATGTTTTTAAACTGTATATAAGAATAAAATTAATTTTAAATTCTATAACTGAAGTATATTTAATCAAAATAATCTATTTTTTTAAAAATAATAAAAAATTTAATTTTACATTGGAAATCATATAAAATAAAATATATATTTTAATAAAACTCAGTATTTTTTCCAATTCATGAAAAATCAATATATTAAAAAAATTATCCTAAATTAGACCTAATTTATTATTAATATTCATATATAAAAAATGTATTTTAATTTATTAAATTGAAATTATATTTCTTTGTAAATATTATAAATAAACCCATATAAAATTGAAAAATATAATTTTGTTCAAAATAGAACTTATTACTTTTTGATTAAAAAATACTTAATATTTTCATATTGATTGTAAATTTATAAAATATAATTATAGAATAATATATGAAAAAGATTTATATAACCATTAACTAGGATATTATACATCCCAAAACAACCCTACATATAATGAATCGCACCTACACGACCTACATTTTATCCATCACTATACACAATTATTGGATGTGGCCATCCCTCTCACACATGTGAACCAATACAAATAATAAAATCTACCAATTAAAAGAACACTATGATTGAAATCATCATTAATATATGATATTTATCTATAATGGTTTAACACCCTCTTGTGGATTTTAGTGAACTCCTAGGCATGCCTTCCCTTACAACATTCCGTGAGATCCACCTCAATGGGACATATCATCATTACCTTCTTCACCATACCAGTAATGGAATACACTTGGTTAATCTAACCAAGAATCCTAGATCTCACTCCAATGCCATCAGGAAACCATTCCCTTAATAATTTCGTCAAATCCATAGATTATCATCTTTCATAGAGATACTCATCAAACGATTTCACGTTCATTAGAATCTAACAACTATATGCTCCAATACAATAGAGTGGAAGAAAATTAACCACAATCCCATGAGTCACATGTTAAATATCCTAGGATCTCATTCCTAAAAAAATGATCATGTTTTTAAAACAATTTTACTTTAGTGGAAATTTATTTTAAATAAATACTACATTGAATACCATGGTTCACATGCTACTCCCAACTAAAACAAAATGAGATAGATTTTACAAATATTAAAGTATTACAATGTAAAATAAACATAAATAAATTATGGTGATACAATAATTAGAAACAATAATAAAAATACTCAAGGAATAAATAAAATGGTATATAAAAAATGTAGATATAATCATTATACTCATGGTTTTCCATCAAGATCATAGCTCCGAAGAAAATGAATAATTGAAGGAAAATCACCTAAACTATTATCGACATTTTTAAAATGAGGTGAAATAATAGGATGAATGATCCTTGGATATATATATCAATGGAATCTAAACACTAAAAATTTGGTCATTTAAATTATGGCACTTTGAAATATGGCCATTAAAGATAAGGTTGTTATATATACTTTAATATAATAGGTAAAATAAAATTATTCATTTTTTGAAATAAATTTAAATGCTATAAATAAAAAATTATGAAACAAAAATAAATTTCTTAAATTAAAATTTTTTACAATAAAAATATTTGCATGCATAAGAAATATTATTAGTAATGAATAATTTGGTAATGTACAATTGAATAATTTAATATAAATACGTTGAAAAAAATAAATTATTTCAATAAAAATAATTAAATTCAAATAATATTTGGTCATGATCATTTAATATAAATGTGAAATATTTTTAAAGATAAATTTGTCGAAAAGTGGTTTTTATACCTAATTTGAATAAAATTATTTCTTAAAAACAATGATTTTCATGAAATTTATTGATAATACACACAAAGAAATAAATTGACAATCATTCATCATTTATTAGTATGGAAGTGATAGAAATAATTCATTTTATAATTAAAATATATTTTATTAAAAAATTAATTGTCATGAACTATTCATTATTAATTTAAGAGAATACATTTATTATGGTTAAATTGTTTATATTATAAATATAATAATTGTATTTTTTTTATTTATGACATACAATAATAAGAAAGAAAAATTAAAAGTCATTCTCTTATAAAAAACAATTTTCAATATATATTACGTTTTCATTTAAAAATATATTTCTTAAATATTATAATTTGACATTAAAACTTATTTTTTCTAGATTGATAATAAATAAATCATATTACCGTGTGTTTATTTAGCATTTTTGAAAAATATATTTTTTTTTGCGAATTATGAAAAAATGTGTTTTTATATACCATAACATTTAGGGAGTAATAATTATTTAAGAATGACATTAAATTTTATTAAACATTTTATATGAATATATATATATATATAATGTTTGTAAATAAAATATTTTTTTTGTTATTTTTTATAAACCTATGTTTAGCACTTTGGAATGTAAGAGGTATCTTGTTATAATATAATAACTAATTTTTATCCTTTCTTTAGTTGAGTAACTAAAAGGTTAAATTATATTTTGGATTGGGTTTGAATTCATATAATCTTTTTTAATCATAATAAATTAATGGTTATGAGAAAAAAACTCCCAATATGATTTAGGTGTAAAATAATTTTTTTGTTTAACAAGAAAGATAAAACCCATTTTTCAATTTTTATATATATATATATTTAAAAATTAATCTTTATCACATCTATAAATATCATATTTAAAAAAAATTAAAACTAATTAATTTTTATAATAAGAATAAATTAATAAGATCATATTAATTGATGGGAATATAAATAAGTTTTCACGGTATAACATTGTCACCACAATAAGGTTCAAAATGGTTAAAAATGGGTTAACCTAAAAGAAGAAGAATTAATTATCACAAAAAAAGTATTAAATTTTTTTCTTTAGTGTATTTAGATTCTCCCTTAACCTATATTATATTTTGGTATTATTTTTTCCATTTCCTATTTAAATGACTTTATATATTTTCTAATTATATGTATTTATAATATTTCCACTCCCCTCACTTATAAAAGGATCATTCCACCACCCATTCAATGAGATTATAGATTCTACCCTATAATGTAACACACTTCTTTATCACATAATTATCACCCACATTTTTGAAGTTATTTTTTCTATATATTATCTAAATACCTTTAGAATTTATAATGTTTCTTATAGAATATTAAATTTATCAATAACAGTATATTCTTCTCTCTTAAATTTATTCAATTTCTTATTTTTCTAAATATTTTTAAATATAATTTATCACTATATTATAATGTTTTTATAATATTAAATCTTCTATAAAATTAATATTACATTTATTTGGTTGCTTGTTCTTAATAATTAAATCATTATAACATACTCCAGTTTGGGTCAGTTTTACCACAGATGGGAATAATATTTTAATAATTGTACCATTAATAATGTAGACATATTATATAACGGTAATATTATATAATAATGATAAAATTTCTATTTAATAATAATTATTTAATACTGATACTATAGTAAAATCATCCCATAATCATGCTAATAAAATTAATTCCAGTGTTTTCTTGATTTTTTATGTTTACCCACTATATGAATGATAATATACATTTTTAATGGATATTTATTAAGAATTGATTAATTAATTGTATGATATATATATATATATATATTAATGGTAATATCAATATTTAACCACTATATTGATAAATATTTTTTCATATGATAAATTTTACCAAAACAAACACATTATAGATTTTGTTATTATAAATGAAACCTCAATGATCCATTAGATGGAAATGGAACTAAATAAACAATTATGTAACTTTAATTTATTTTTTCCATTACCATTTTTGAGATGAATAACTTATAATCATTGTGTGACAACCCGAACCATATAACAAAGTAACAATGGAACAATTTAAAGGAAAATCAACCAATAATTAATATTAACAAAAAAATATGAAAACTTTGGTAATGAGTTGATATAAAATATGATTATAGAAGATAATAAACATTAAAGATGTTATTTAATATTTTATTAACTATTCTATTGTTATTATAAAAGTATTTATAATGCTTCTAATCAAGTAGGAATCTATGGTATTAGGTTTTCTTGACTGATCTTCTTATCATGAGTCACAATTTCCCTCTTTGGATATAGTTTTACAACTATGTTTTCTTCTATAATATAATGATATTATATTGAATTTTCTAATTATTTGTATTTTTAACTACATTTTTATAGTAAAATTTGTATTCACTGATGATTTTCATATTTAATATAATTTAGTTATTCTATGTATATTTATAAATCTATCAAAATGATCTCTTTCTGATCCTTGTATATATTCAGTCACCCCTTCAATATTCTCAATGATTATTTGTAAATCCAAATATGTTCTATTTTATATGATCAGAAAATTTCTCATTAAATCTAAATAAATTAATATTTTATCACTCTGTTTATGATGGGTGTTTAATAATATTATCTTAAATATTGAAATGATTTTTCCTTTCCCAATCATTTATTTTAACTTCTAATTTACATTTCCATTGGAAGAAAATAGTATTAATGTTTCAAGGATATATTGTTCTTATATCCTTTAATGTTTTATTTTAAAAATGGTTTCGTATATCTGTCTTGATATTTTTGAATTTCACCCCTATATTTTTCAATTTACAATAATTTAAAAATTGTTTTATAAAATCTTGTTTGATGAAATCCCTTCCATTGATTCCATTATCTCTAAAAGATATGACTTATTATGGAGTTATATTTTTTGTATCATAATATAATAGAATTTTTTATATGCTCATTTTGGTTGATTGAATTTTTGATGAAAATTGATTTACTTCTAATATTACATTACGATATATCATTTCAAAATTATATGAAACCAATTGTATTTTGATGGGTTCTCATGGAATGATGAATGAATAATAACTTTTATATCACATATATATGGATGAAGATAATTTGGGTCCTATTTATATTTCTAATGTTATAGTTAAGGGTTCACACCTCATAAGATAAATGATTGTGGATATTCATTGATTTTTATAGAACATAATGCTTGAGTTGTCTTAGATACAATCACAACTTACAGAGTGTGCAAATTTAGATACTCCCATAATTTTATAACTAAATGGGATTTTTACTATAATTATTTTTATTAAATATTTTAATGACTTTCAATTTTTTGATGAACTATTTCTATTAATATTCTATGTAGATTTGTTTGGAAGCTCAAATTATTATTACATAGTATGTGAAGTTCAGTTGAAATTAAATGTCCTACTATCATGAAATAATGACAAATAGAATTATTTTATGTTGTTTTGATAAGATATTTCACCCAAGATATTTTTTTACCATATCCTTATGATCTAACACTTGATGAAATGGTGAATTTTGATCCCTTTATAAGCATTTGTGCTTAACCCTTTCTTATATTTATATTCTTAGGTTATGAAAACGCTAATAACCTTTGAAGATTCTATTAGGAAGTCTATTGTGGTTTTATTATAGAAAAATGATTATATGCAATGTAAAATATGATTCCTATGTATATAATTGTCAAAGGCACTAGTTTTTTATTCCTTATTACAGATACATTATTTGTGAAATATAATGAAATATATATGGAAACAATGTAAATTTGGTGTAAGGTCCTAAGATTTTGAAAATTATTATTTTTTGAATTAAATTATCTTTAAAATATATTTCATTTCACATGACAGTGAATATAGATATTTACACACAAACACAGACACACACACACACACACACACACACACATATATATATATATTAAAAATTATTTTAATCATTCCTTTCACATGGAATACCAAATTTTCTTGCACTACATGCAACACTAACTTGTCGTACAACGCATTAAACACTGATTTTCTATAAAACACACACACACACACACACATATATATATAATTTAATACGATAATTATAGCCACAATATTAAACATAATTATAATAATATTAATAAATACTCTATAAAAATTTTTTATAATTTTTTTAGAAATAAAACATATTGATTTTAAAATTCATGATTTTTGGTGATATCCTTCTATGTACAGAAATTTCATTTTCTTCAATAAACTATTTTTATAACAAAATTAATATTAGACCAATTTATAAATATAATTTTTTAAAAATTAACGTTATTTTTTAATTTATAATGTCAAAATTATCATAGGGTGATTTTTTTGGATTTTTTTGATAAACATCATTTTTTGATGAATAGTGAATGTTTAGGATTTTATGTTAAAATTATATTTTTCCTAGTTATTTAATAATGATAAATGATATTTTAATTATATTTTAAGGTTACATTATATTAATACTAAATATAATAAAAAAATTTATTATAATAAATTTCACTTCAAAACTGAATATAAAATCTTAACAAAGATTTCAAGTTTTCCAACTTTAAACAACTATTATTTCACCCCGTTTATAGGATTAAGATCAATATTTATTATGTAACTTATATGATTTTAAATTTAATGATACTAAAAAACTATTTTATGTTGTGTAATATTTATATTCTAATCATACCATGTCAATTTTTAACCAAAATGATTAGTATAAGTGATTAAAATTAATCATAGCAATTAAGGCCAAACTAAGTTTAACTAATGACTAAACCATACAATTATGGTCCCAAATGACCCATACACTTTTCCAAATATCATTTAATGTCTATATTTTATACTTAAACCATCCATTATTGAGTTTTTTCTTCTTTTTCGTGACTTTTTTTAGGTAATAACACGTCCACACCTAATTTGATTCTAAAAATACGATGTGATTCCTTTTCCATCCCTATAAAAGGCCACCAACTCTACCCATTTCCCACACCTCTAAAAACATTCTAGTTTTTCCATTATCATACCATTTAGCCTCCCAAAAACCCTCAAGTTTTCTTTGATGCACCCTTTTTGGAATAAAGCTTCCCAAAGAATCATTTTCGCACAAACCAGAATGGGTTACCCGATTTAGAGGTAACATATTATCTCAAGCTCCAATCCATTATTTCCCATATACACCCGTTAAAATTAATTTATTACATTATTGTGTGACAAACACAGTTTCAACCATGTAGTAGTATGTTGTTATGCAAACGTTCTGACATACAATAACACACATCTCCATCAAATGGATGTTGAACATACTATTTCTGTGTACAACGAACTACGGCCTCCCAAGAGAAATATTTTTCATTTATCCTTTAACAACAATCAAGGTGGAAATTATAACTGAAAATATATTTATATATGTCATATATTATATTTACTATTTATTTTAGAATCATTATTTCCTTTACAAACAAAATCTCTTTACATTCCTTTTGGTTTTAATATGATAATCTTATATCAAAAGTGTGGACTACCGCCCCCTCAAAGTGATGTGATTCGTTCACACACCACATGGAATATATTAAGGATGCGTTTAGTGGAATTATATTATATATATAATATATTAATTCTAATAGAATAATGATGTATATATATAAATTAAAATAATTATATGTAATTTACATACATTGTTTCTATAATGATAATAAAAATAGAAAACAAAATTCATGCATACGTACGACATACCGTATCAGTGAATGGTGTATTACATTATATATATTAGTATTATATAGACTATTATAGTACACATTTACTAGATAAAACTGATATTTATATAATTTTCTACACTCTAGAATCATGATATAAGTATAAGTATCAGCAATAAAATAAAATAAGACAAATGTGAAGAACGAAGAGAATATTAGCCGAAGTTAAACCTTTGAATAATATTGTTAACAATTGGGAAATATAAGGTTGTAATAAAACAATATATGGTAATAGATTTAAGAATATTATTCTATAAATGATTTATAAAAAACATATATTTATTATACATTATGATTGTATGATTATGGAGAGAGTCAAGACACAAGGTAAGGGGATTTCATGTCACTTTTTATTTCTATGAGATACAGGATATGTTCTCCACTATTTCCTTTTGTGTGGTGTATATACTACCCATTATTGTATTAAATGTTTCATGTACATAAATTTGTGGTTATTTACAGGCCCATTTGATGATCCTTCTTTAATAATATTTAGCTTTCAAATGTTAAAAAATCGGTAAAAATGTTTTGTCTCTAGTTTCCTTCTTCGAGACTCATGTTTTGTTTGGAACACAAACTCTTTTTCAGGGTGCACAATTTTAGATTTTAAATGCCATATAATGAATATATATCATTTCATGATATTTTATTCTTCATTCAATTTTCGTTCCTTACATGGATATCTTGATCCCATGATACCATGTTATAAGTGTTTGTTAAGGAAATCTCATTTTTTTCAAGATTGTTTATGTTTTTTATTCCTTTTATGAAATAATATGATCCATGAATATTCATGACTTTCCTTATCCTCTGTTATTTGATGATAAAGTCATGTTTTGATATCTTTTTCTACTATTGGGTACTTATGCTTGTTAAGAAAGTATTTTTTTGGAAAGCCCATATTTACCATCTCTTCGGTTAAAAATCTATGTTTTCTAAAAAGGGTTTCTAAGAATATTATTCAATTCCCCTATAATATATAGAATAAATTTTTACCCCTTTTTTCTTTTACCAATATCTTAAAGCTAATATTCTTGTCACTATCCAATCAATGTACTATTCTATCCATTTTACCGTGAAAATGGAATGTTCATTTGACCTCGTAAGACATGAATGGATTTACCCACCATCATTACATCAAATATAACATTTTAATTTTTTAAAAAGGTTTATCTATAATAAATTGTTTTTAAAATTAACTTTCAAAGAATTTTTTTCAAAAATGCTTCAAACATATTTTATATGATTTCATGGAATAATATCTTCCAAATATTTTCAATTCTTATTAACATGTTGTACAAGTTCTTTAAAAGACATAGTTTTCGAAATTATTTCATTATCATTTTTTAAATTTAAAAAAAATGATTTTCAAAACGTTTTCAAGCATTCTTTATAAGATTACAAAATATTTTCAAATAAATTTTTTTCAAGAAAATTCCAATATATATTAAAAAAATCATGAGATTTCATAGAAAATGGTTTTTTAAATGTTATGATGTTTATTTTAAATGTTTTAAAGGAAAAAGGTTTTAAAAATTATTTGATTTATTTTTTACAAGTTTTCAAGGTATTTCCTAATAAAATGATTTCAAAATGATTTATGTATTAAAAAAATTCAACCAAAAAAGTATATTTTACTTAAGAAACGTTTTTAGAGTATATTTGAAAATATCTTTTCTTCTAAGATGATGTGTATTAATGTTACTATTGAATTTATAGGAAATGATATAAAGGATACGTTAATATTCTTTCTATGAATGAGTTATGATTAATTCCATGGTCTTTATGAAACACATTTCTCCTTCATGGGTAATATTTTTATGAAACACGTTCTCTGTCATGGGTTATATTATTTTGAAACCTGTTTCTTTTCACATTTTATGATCATGATGAAATTATTAAGAAACCTTTCTCTTTCCATAGGTTATTATATGTTTACTTGTTTATGATTCCCATTTCATTTCGTGGGTTATGATTTATTTATTTATGTTATTATGTCACTTGTATATATTATTTCATTATATGATAGGTGGGACCTATATCACCCTCTAATGAATAGGGTAAATATTTATATATCATAATATATAAAAGGTTAGAATGTGAGTATACTCAGATCAGTAATACAAGTAAGGAACAACGGGTTTAATCAGTTCATTACTATAGGGAAGAAATGAGGGATTCCTCAGTTTAGTAATACATGATTGGAATGAGAGTTTTTTCTGTTCTGTATTATAGGACTGGAATGAGGGTTTACCCAGTTCTGTAATACAGGGTTGGAATAGGGGTTTAATCGTTATGTAATATAGGGCTGGAATGAGGGATTACTTGGATCAATAATACATCGATGGAACAAGGGTTTATTGGGTTCAATAAAAAAGGGATGGAATGGGGTTTTACTTGTTTCTGTAATACGAGGTTGGAATAAAGGTTCACTCGGTTCAGTAATACATGGCTTGAATGGGGGATCAACCAGTTATTTAATGTAATTTTTAAACTAAGATGTTTGTGGTGGTGATTACATGGATACTATGGAAATTATATTATATGCTTATGTATTTCCATAATACCTTTTCTTCTTTCATATGTTATGATTTCATTGCATATCCTCATAATTTTATGATGATTCATGTCTTATGAACTGCCATGATTTTTTTCTGTGACTCATGTTTATGATCTTTGACATGTAGAGTGTGATATTATAATGTTTTTATCATGTTCACATTCCCTTTAAGGTCATGAATATTCGTATATATTTCCCTTTTTTACCCATACCGAGCATTTTAGCTCACCCCATTCTTATGTATTCTTTCCCTGGTTATGAAGAGAGGTGTGAGGTAGAACTACTAAAGGTGAGGATCTTTATGGGGGATGTTAAAGATCTTTCACTAGGATAGAATAATGTTTTCAATTTTTCCATATATGTAATACTGTTATGGGACTAAACCATGTATTTTTGTAATGTACTAAATATTCATCTATAATGATGTAATACCCATGTATTTTAAGCCTAGGATTCTATAGGTGGAATGAAAGGAAAGGTTTAGTTTACCATTATAAACGTGGATGATAAAAACATATTGAGGTCCCTAAGTATATTTCTAACTATATATATAAGGATGTCTCTATGGTTAAGTATAAGGATGAGTTAACATTTTGGAAAATGTCCTAGAATCATCATAAAGGATAACATGAGTGGTTTACAAAAAATACAACCCTATCTAGAAACTACAAGTGGATGTGAGTTTTTAAAAAATGTTTGTAGGAGTAAAAACTCTGAAAACATGTTCTAGGATTGAATTGTTGGAATCAAGTACATGACAATTGACCATTCGCACAACTAGTTTGACACTCTTGAGGATATGCTTTGGGAGTTCACAAACTATTCATAAACCACCATGAAGTATTTAGAATCAGGTTTTCTATGAATATCCTATGTTAAACCCAAGGTGTCACAGATTATGGAAATTATTATGATGTATATATCATACAAGTAATTATTTTCATGACTATGTGGTTTTATTCTTTGAAAAGTAATTCCCACACTATGGTTTTGGTATTAATCAGTATTGGGAATCAGAAGAAACTAGATAAATGCTGAATTTGATGGAATATTTTTTGATGAGAAGTCATGTTTGATGATCAATAGAGTGAAATTTTTCATGGTCATGCCTAATCAGTTTTCACCGAACATGATTAAGAATGTTTACATTAACAAACTCGCAGACTAGCCCAGGAAGAGAAATAATGAGTTTACTGAGAGTTTGGGTAATAGATACCATGGAGGAAAGAATATTAGATTTCTATTGTGAAAAGAATGTGGGAAAAATCACCTATGGTAATGTATTAGAGGGATTGGAATGTTTTTTCATTGTGTAAAATGACACAAAGAAAGTGGATACATGGGAAAAATGAAGACTTTGGTTAACAAATTGGATGGTGAATTTGGCCTCTCTATGTCATCATTATAGGATAAGTGTATTAAGTGTGAAGAAAACGCTCATTATGAAACTCAATGTGCCAAGATGAAATCCCCAAAAGGGAGCTAACATGTTGGTACAAGTAATGGTTATATTGCTGATGATTATGAGGCTATAGATAAAATGTGCTTGTAAAGATGTATTATGTAATCGGATGTGGTTGCATTTTTAATGTATTAAGGATGAAGAAATCGAAGAATTTATATATTTGGATTTCAGAATTAAAAATGGTGAATTGTGTATGGAGTGTTAAGTTTATGTTTTTACTAAGTATTTATAAGAATATTTGGAATGGTCATGATGGACTAGAAAAGTTATCTCAGGAATGTTAACATTTTGGTGAAGGGAAGGTAACTATTAACATGTTATTTATGTTAATATAATTTTATTTCGATACTGATCTGTGGTATATTAATAAGTATATTGGACAGTACTGATTATCTTAGAATTATGTATGGAATTTTTTATTGGTGGTTTCTGCTACAACTAATGACATTTACAAATTTTTTTGGATTTACAGAGTAAATCCAACATAATTTGGATTGGGAAAGCAAGAATATCTTCCAAAAAATAATTATGGTAATTCAGGATGTTACGATGTTTCAATAGAAAATATAATGAGGGTATTCACATGCAAGGAATGTGATAACCAAGAGATACATTGTGTTATATAGGTTAATAAATGTCAAGCTAATTTAATGACTCTCTTTCTAATGATTTTAATTTTTCATCTTAGATAAGGCTTCTAAGGATAACTATTCATGAAATGTTTATGTTAAACATCAGAGGAAGTATTTTTGAACTAACTTTGCGTTGAAAACCTTGTTTAGAAGTTCTAATTAGTAATTAAAATTATTTCAAGGATAACTATTTTATATATTATATTAGTGTGGTTTTAAAAAGTACATCATGTGTGTCAGGTGACAACCCGTCAATTCTGGCAAGGCCACGAGTCTTGAACCCATTACTGAAGGATGATAAGGGTTTCAAGCCAACCACTAGCCTATGTTTTTTACTAGTAAATTTATAATTATTTTTGATGAATATATATTTATGATGAACCATTAGTATTAATTTTTATTTTTAAAAATTTATTAATTTTGATTTTTAGGAGACAAATAGTTAGAATTTTTATTCTTTAATGGGCCTTACGAAAAGTAAAATGTTTATTCTAGTGGTTTATTAATCAGTGTTAATTCATAGATAATAATGCCATGAGTTAATTAATGTATAAGAGATTTTTCAAAGCATAACCCTTGTTTGAATTTTTTATAGAAATGTATCAAGAATTACTCAGCATTATGAAAGTGATACACAATAATGTTGTCCTAATTCGTTAAATTTTATTGAACCAATGGCTTCTAGAATTGTCGAAGATATATTAATTTGTGGTCTTTAACATTTCTTTTATCATCCAATTTGATTTGATTCTTTACCTTAATTATATCCTATAAATATTAATTCTTTTCCTCCCTGTGCAATCTTTACTCCCAACCAATGTTCTCCATTGTGGAAACCCTGTTATATGTTACTTTGGGTAAATGTTATTGTTCCAAATTTCCCTTTTTAAGGGATGTCTTAGTATCCATTTTTAAAATGTTGTTTTATATGAATAAATCATTAATGAATAAAACCATTGATAACCTATATGAATTTCAAAGGTGAAATTCATTTTTAAGGGTGGTATAAAGTAACAGCACGAAATTTTGAAAATTATTTTTTTCATATTAATTTATCCTTTAATTATTTATCATTTCACATGACCCTATAAAAAGTTATATATAAATTTATATATCTATATATATATATTAAAACACAAATATGAACATTCATTTCCAATGAAATACCAAAATGTATTGCAATATAAGCAACACTGAGTTAGCATACCATGCACGCAACACATAGTTTCTATAAAACAACATTATATATATTTAATTAATTAAATGATAGAATTATAATCTATCCATTACAAATAGTTATAGTAATATTAAATTATAAATTAAAAATATTATTTACAATTTATATTTTATAAATAAAACATATTGATAAAGAAAGATGTGATTTTAGGTCAAATCCATCTATATTTAAAAACATTGTTTTCTTAACTAAACTGATTTTAATATTAAAATTAATTATAGTCACATTTAGAAATAAATTTGGATAAATGAAAAATATTTTTTGAATTATGAATATCAAAATTATCCTAAGTTAAATGTTTGGGATTTTTCTAATAAACATCATTTTTTTATGAATATTGAAAAATACTGCTTTTTAGATTAAAATTGACTTTTTTGTATAAAAAATTATAAATTAAAAATGATATTATAAATATATTTTAAGGTATACTTATGTAAATAATAAATATAATAATACAATTTAATTCATTATAATCAATATCTCTTTGAAATTGAATATAAAACCTAATCTTTTGTAGCTTTTCCTACTTTAAAACCCTCTTATTTTGTCACGTCTTCTAGATTACTACTAATCATAATTTTTATGCTTGCTTTATTTGATTTTCAAAAAAAATGCACCATTGTATTTAGTGTAATATTTAAATTCAAATAATTCAATGTTAAATTTTTACCATAATTATTTGTAATAGTGATTAAAATTATTCATAGTAGTTAGGACCAAATTGAGCATAATTAGGCACTAAACCTTAAAAGTAAGGGCCCAAATGACATATACAGTTGTCCAACACCAATAATATATCAATATTTCAGACATAAAAATTCCACTATTCATTTTTTCGGGTCTGAATGAGTTTTTCATTGTAAGAAAATTTCCACACTTAATTTGTTTCTAAAAATTCCACGTGAGTCCTTTTCCCTCCCAATAAAAGGCCACCACATCTAACCATTACTCATACCAATGTAAAATTTTATGTTCATCCATTATCTACCCGTTTAGCCTCCCAAAAATTCTCCTGTTGTTATTGATTCATCCATTTGGAAACAATTATTCTCAAGTAATCATTTTTGCATAAACCAAAAGGAGTTACCCAATTTAAAGGTGACATCTTCTCTCAATCTTTTTACAATCATTTCCCTAATTCACCCCTTAAAATAAAATTATTACTGTATTATGAGAAAAACCAGTATCCTACATATAATAGGATTTTTTTTATAAAATCTTTATGACCTATAGTTACATACCCCACTTTCTAATGAATATTGAACATACTATTTCTATGTATGTTGATCAACTGTCTCACGAAGCGAAAATTGTTAAAATCCTTTTACCACAAATCATGGGGGCCATTATGATGGAAACACAATTAATATATTTTATATATTAAAAATAGTATTAAATTAATATTATATATTCCTTTTACAGCACACTTCTCTTTACATTGAAATTGTTTTTATATGATATCCTCGTTTGAGGAAGTGTTGACTATCGCCTCATCAAAGCGATGTGATTCCTTCACAATCAACATGGACTGTATTAATGATGGGTTTAGTGAAATTATATGATATATATAAATTATTAATAGTAAATTTATAATGATATATATATACATATATATACATATATATACATATATTTCATTTACATACATTATTTCAATACGGTAATAAAAATGGATAACAATGTTCATGAAAACGTTTGGATTACCATCTCTATGAATGGTGTATCCCATTCATGTAATTCATTAATTGATAGATAATTATATTATTAATATTATAGATATAAATAATATTTATATCATGTTATATATTATGTAATCATGATATAATTATAAGGATAAATGATATAACAAATTAAGTGACCCGTGAAGAACAAATACAATATTACCCCAAGTGAAACCTTAACATAAGAACCTAGCCAATATGGAAATATAAGATAATAATAAGAAAAATATGTTGATATATATAATAATATTATTCTGTAAAAGATTTATAATAATCATATATTTATTGTACAAGAATATTTTATGAGTACGGAGAGAGTCAAGACACATAGTAAGGGGATTTCACCTCACATTTAATTTCTATGATATATATTCTATTTTCACAACTATTTCCTTTTTTGTATTTTATATAATTACAATTTTTGTATTCTATATATCTTTTAGTTAAATTTATGGGTATTCAAATTATTTTTTATGATCCTTCTTCGTGGGTTTTATGTTTCAAAAGATACCAAAGTTGTAAAACCTTTTCTCTCAATTTTCCTTATTTGAAACTCATGTTTTTTACGAACCTAAATTGTTTTCCATGGTGAGTATACATGAATTTTAAATTAAATATAATAAATATCAGTCTTCTCATGATATTATATTTTTCATGTAAATTTCATTATATACATGGAGAGCTTGATTCCAAGATACCAAGTTATATGATTTTATTGAGACAATCTCATTTCATTTCGTGATTTTTTATGTTTATTTTTCAATGGTGAAATATTGTGGTTCATCTCTAAAGAATAGTATTTTGATTTATTATCCTCTATTAATTAATGATATACTCATGTATAGGTATCATTTTATACTCTTTGGTACATATGTTAGTTAGGGACATTTTTAAGAAATTTTAACTTTACCCTCTCTTCTGTCAGAAATCTATGTTTTCTTAAAAGGTTGAAAATAATATTATACCAATAACATATAATATCTAAATTAAAATTGTACCCTTTATTCCTCTTACCAATATCTTCATGGTAATCATCTTTTCTCTTTATGAATAGGGATCCATTCTATCAACTTTACCATGAAAAAGAAATTTTCTTTTGACCTCGAATGACATGTACATATTTACCCATTGTCATATGATTTAATCTAACATTTTCATTATTAAAAATTTTATTCTTTAAGAATTTTTTAAAACTTAATTTTAGAAGAAGTTTTTTTTAAAAATGGTTTCAATTTTATTTCGTATGTTTTCATGGGACATTTTTTTCAAATTGATTTTATTTTTTATTTTCAAGTATTCTAAGAGCTTTCAAAGATATCATTTTCAAAATAATTGTAAGATTATTTTATAATTATTCATGAAAAATAATTTTCAAAAAAATTTCATGATTTATTTATATTCTTTAAATTTATTTTAAATGAAATTTTTTTCAAAACATTGTCATGATCCATTTAAAAAAATTCATTTATTTTCAAAAAAGAATTTTTTAAAATGTTTTGAATATTATTTTAAAAATTTTCAATGAAAAAGATTATCAAAATGATTTCATGTCTTTATTATATGTTTTCATTGTATTTTCTATGAAAATTATTTTAAAATGTTTTATGTATCAAAAATCATTTTGAAATAAGAAAGGATATTTCCATGCCAAATTTTTTTAGATTATATTTGAAAATTAGTTTTCATGTCATATGAAATATATTGATGATACTCATGATTTTCTTGAAATGATATGAAGGATCCATTCAATCCAATTCTATGAATGAGTTCAATGTAATTTTGTGGTCTTGACGAAACTCATTTCTCATTCATGGGTAATTTTTTATGAAACTCATTCTCTTTCACGAGTTCTATACTATTGAAATCTAATTATATTAAAATTAATTTCAATGATTAAATTATTATGAAACCTATCTATTTACATATGTTATAATATGTTTACATGTTTATGATACCCCTTTGATTTCACGGGTTATGATTTTTTTTTTGGTCTTGAGGAACATGTATGTATGATTTCATTAAGTGACGTGAGGGACCTATATCTCCCTCCAATGAATTCGGTAAATTTTTATATAAAAATATATATATACATGGTTGGAATGAGGGTTTACTCAATTCATTAATACATATCTAGAATGAGGGTTTAATCAGTTCTGTAACATAGGGTTGGAAAAGGGGTTTTCTCATTTCAATAATAATGGCATGGAATGAGGGTTTAGAGGGTTTAGTAATTCAGGGATGGAAAAAGGGTTTACTTGGTTCAGTAATACATGGATGGAATGAGGGTTTACATGGTTTAGTACTACAGGGCTGGAAAGAGGGTTTACTCGGTTCAGTAATACAAGGATGGAACACTGCTTTTCTCATCCCAGTTATACAAGATGTAATGAGGGTTTACTCGGTTCAGTAATATAGGGTGGAATGGGGGTTAACTCGTTTTAGAAATAAAAGGACAGAATAGGGCTTCACCCAGTTCAAAAATGTACGATTTCAACTATTGTGGTCTTGGTAGTGATTCCTTAGAAACTATAGAAATCATATTATATTCTTAAGTTTTTCAAAAATTCCATTTCATATTCCTATGTTATGATTTATGGCATATTCTCTTCATTTCATTATGATTCATTTCTTATAAACTTCCATGATTCTTTTTAGGATAGTTTTATACATGGTATGAGATTTTAATGTTTTGATCTTATTCTCATACCCTTTAATCCCATGATTATGCTTACATATCTCCCTTGTTTACCCTTAATGAGAATTTGATCTCACCACTTTCTTATGTTTCCTTCCCCAGGTTATAAAAAATGGTTTTAGGTAGAACTACAAAAGGTAGAGATAATTCCGGGATATATTGAAGATCTTTCACCAGGATAGAAGACTTTGATTACACAATTTTAATGAAAAAAACTATTACGGCTGATTACACATTTTTAATGAAAAAAACTATTACGGCCCTTAGGCATGTATTTCTGTCAATATAATAGGGATATATATATCTTTGTCCCTCTTAGATGAAATCCCAATAAGGTTTATTTATTTTTGGGGAATGGGAATATGGATGCTTAGAGAATACCCTAGATATATTTTTGTGATATATAATATTATGATATTTTAAAATATTATATATCTCTTATTTTCGTAGAAATGATATCCTCATCATGATAAAAAATAATTTGATGTAGGATCTGGAAAAAATTAACCTAGGGATAAAAACATGAAATGGATTATTGGTTATTAACTAGATTTTCACATGGTGTATGACCTAGAGGCCTAAATCACAACCTTATTTAAACTATTTATTGAAATACTCTTGTTAAATAAGATTTTATTTATAAACTATTATGTGGGATTTGAATATAAATATATTTGAAATCTTAATAGGAAATTAACATGTACAAACTATATTAGATCATATAAGTCCATAAGCTAGGTTATACATATTATTTATGAGTTATTAATTCTATGTTCATATTTTTACATTAAAAAGTATTCTTTTTTTCCACCGTTTATTTCTTTTAGTAAATTAATGGAACCATGAGGAACCAAGATAATAATTAGTGAAAAACATAATGAGGTTATTATCACAAATGAGAAACCAAATGAGAAAGGAGTAAGATTGTTAAATTTTCATATTATTTAAATTATTTATCTAAAAATTTTATTAACTAATTGAACCTTTTTGAATTTCACAAATATAGAAATGTATTTTTATGAATTTTATGTCTATAAAATCGAGATGGAATAGATGATTCAATTTCACACAAGTTAGGAATGTGGAAAAAGTAACCCATGGAAATGTCTCAAATGAATTGAAAGATGATTCATGTATATTAAATAGTTACCTAAATGGTATAATTTTTGGAGAAAATGAATATTTTAGTGAAAATTATGGATATATATCATGTCCATTCAAAGGGGCCACAAATTGGTCTATGTTATAAATTTTAAAACATGATATTTATGCAAGACAATTGACAAATATAAAGATGAAAAAGTTTAATGAGAATCATGAACCTCATAGACTAAGGGAATATAAAATGGGATAGAAAAATAAAATCAATGATGTGGATTGTTATAATTTATGTACACTATTACATCACTTATTGTATTTAGGTTTTATTAAATCTTGTATATCTTAGATGTTTTATGAGACAAATAATCCATCACCCTAGAAATTTGATATTCAATTATTGTAGGAAACTTCATGTTTTTGAGTATATTGTATCCAAAGTTTATGTTTATAGGAATTTGATTAGTGTATAAAATATTATTATTCTATTAGTAAAATGTTATTGGATTTTTGAAATGAACATGTTATTTCCACATAAAATAAATATTATTCGCCAAAATTGGGAAATCGCATTTCATGTATCAAATCAACTATGACCATCAATATTTTCAAGAAAGACTATAAAATATCTAGGAAAAATAATAATATTATAGGAATCACGATACCTAATCATGGTGGATAGTTTTCTTTAATGATTAAAAATAAATCAATCATATAGACAAAATTATTCTGAGGAAAAATATATATTAACCATGTTTGTAATATTTATGTATATAAAAAAATTATATCTTAAGTGATGTCATTATTTTAGATACACTTATATATTATCATTAGGATTGACAATGAAAATTTTGAGGACACAATTTATTTAATTGGGGAATGTAACACCCACGTGAATATAGTATCAATTTATCATTAAATAAATAATCATTTGACCAACATATTTCACATGAAAATCCAAACTAAAACAAACCTCGATATTTTTTTGATATATAAATATTAAAATTAAAATGAACCATTAATAAATTATAATGAAGTAAAAATATGAAATATGAAAAAATAAATAAAAAACAAATATTAAAATATAATAAAAGAAAACAAATATATAATTTGTATCCTTGGGGTTTTTCATGAAGATAATAAACCTAATCAAAAGTTTGAAAATAAGTCCCATCACTCAAACTATTATAGGAATATTGAGAGAGAAGTTTATGAATGAGATAAATGGTATTATTAATTATATATATGAATGATATCTAAATAATATACATATGGTAATTTAATATATAGTCAATGAAAATATGGTAAAAAAGACAAGGTAATTGAATATACATGAATACAATAGGAATAATGAAATTTTATCGGAAAATGATTTTGATATTACAAATAATAAATAATGAACTAAAAGTATAATAGTAAATGAAAATATTTCAAGTTAAAAATATATTTTTTTCATTAGAATTTTGTTATCATTGAATGATGTGATAAAAATTAAATATATATTATAATATCAATCTATTGATAAAATTAAATTATTATAATACAAATGAATATATTTTATTATATTTTGTTTAAAATTATATGCTAAAAAAGGAATATTTTTCAATGAAATACTTCACTAATTGTTTTTTTGTTTATTATTATTAAAATTATTAATTAAAAAATATTTATTTTAATGAAATTCTTTGTTCAAATAAAAAAGGAAATATATTAATAATAATTAATTAGTTATTACAAGGAATTTAATAAGAATAAAATTTTTCCATTCTTAAAATTAATTTTGCTAAAAATATTATTTCTATGCTCTATATAATATTATTTTAAGAAACTAGAGATATTATATTAAAATGATTAATATGAATACTAATTTAGCACTAATTTTGAAATGATGATAAATATGTAAAATAATAGTAAATATTTGAAAAGGAATTTTCAAATAAGTTTAATTTTTCATTATATTTTTCTGTTTAAAATTTAAATACTAAAATTTAGATTTTGAATTTGGGAAAATGAACTTCATTTTTGTATTCTTCATGTTATAATATTCATTGGGTTATTTTTGAAATTTTTTTAAAACACGTTGTATTTAGGTGTATAATGAAGAATTCATTTTTTAAAACAACAACAGTTTTATGAAAAAATCAAGATATATGAATGAAATAAAAGTTTATGAAACATTTTACATGATAATATATGAATTAAAATGTATTAAATAACGTAACTAATAATTGTATTTATTTTATTAACAAATATATATTCAACACTATGGAATATAACTTGTATTTAATTATAGTAAAAGTAGTTTTTTATATTTTTCTATAATTATGAGATTATAATGTAAATGAGACAAATTGAGACATGTAATATCAGATTTTGTTTGAAAAAAATCTTTACAATTATTTCTTTTGAACCAATAGATGCAACTCAATTTTAACCATACGTTATTACAACATCAAAAGGAAATATTGAGTCACCTGCATACTAATATACTATTAATTTTTGAGTTTTAATGAATTAGGAGAAAAATTAAGTAACTAAACCCATATATTATTTTATTAATGGTGATTTTTTCCATTTTAAACATATTTTCATATTCCATGATAATATTTCAATATCACCTAAAAAGTTATCCATGAAAGTTTACCATTTAGTCTTATATTACATAATATAATTCTTCATAACATGGGGAAATGGAAACATAAGAAGGTTGTGCTCAAATTCTTTCTATTTTTAATCATAATCATTAATAAAATATCACCAATGTGTATAATATGATCATAATGGTGTGAGAGAATAATAAAAGTGAATGGGAATAACATAAGAAAATTTACACCCATAAAAATGTAGATCATAAAACATATCTCATGGCAAAAGATTGGTGTCATAAGAGTTACCAATCACAAACCATGTGAAATTAATCTTATTCAAAGGAACCATAAAAACTAATAAGAATCATATTGAAACCATTTTCGTATCTCCAAACATCGTATATTAATCATGAAATCCATTAATAATAAAATTAAAACATTATCTTATATGTAACCTCCATCATGTTAACTATATCATTTGTTAAGAGTTACTTTAATCTAGTATAAATTGTAATCTCTTAGAATTAATTTTCTTCTATTTCACACTCTTAGATTATCCAATGCATTATAGTGTTATATCTTTCTCTACTATAATCATGAAAAATTTATTGTAATTATAACGTGAATAAAGTACATAGATATTGAATTCTATTATAAAAATTATTAACAAACGTAAATACCTTCATAACATGACTAAACCACGGAAAATATTTCATAAACTTTTCTTTAAAACAACATCATAATCCAAATAATGACAATATTTGGATGGTCCAATAAAAATATTCATTATTTCATAATAGCTTAATTGACCGATGTGAATGCAATGAGATTTTTAGAATCATATTTAAATCAACATCATAATTTAAAATAAAGAGAAATAAAGTCTATGGTTTCATAACATCACGTCTGATGCTAAGAATAAAAATCCATAAATTATGTTGACATGGATGAAAAATAACATTAAACGATAAATTGAATTTCTTTTGAAAACATGGAAAATTATTATATTATTTTTGTATTCGTAATAAACATTAATTTCTAGAATATTCATATAAAATTTTCTATGAAAGTAATAATGAATATAATTTAATTTAGTATTCAATGATATGAATTATCGTGTTATTGGGAAATCCCATTCATTCTATAAAATTTTAAAGAGAACATTGGCTATAAAAATTTAATAACAACAAAAAAACTACTTATTCATTTTTTTTAAAAGTTTCTTTTAAACCTTTTGTAACTAAACTCATAGGTAAATATAAAAATAATAAATTATTTAAGGTATTCATAAAAAACATTAAAACGTTAATAAAAATTATACAGGGTAAAAAGATTACCAACCCAAAAAAAAATAAATAATAGTAATTTTTTATTAAAAATAATTTTAAATTATTTTTAGTACCAAGGAGTGTTAAATTTTACTAATACATACTAATTATAGAAAAAACAATGGGGAGATAAATCATATATTATTTTAAGTATAGGATCATATATGATTCTAAAATGAAATTTTAAATAAATGAGAATCTCACATAAACCCTTTACAATTTTTTATATTTTAAATCATAAACCCCTTAAAAGAAATGAAATATATTGAAACATTAGATAGAATTAATATTTATATATTAATGACATAATATATCTAATGGAAAGTATATACACCATATAAACCATAATTGGTGAATAATAATAAATGAGTCTTAAGGAAACAATATTCAAAACAATGAATCCTGAAAACTCCAATAAACTATGAATCCAACCGATATATAAGAGATAACCTTAAATTTGTTTGTAGATGACCATAATAATAATTAGATTTATCTAACATAAAATTATTGAGTATTTCATTGACAACATAAAAGAAATAAGGTGTGAATATGGAATATGTCTCATAGAAATAAAAGAGTGACGAGAATCCCATACCTCAAGACCATAATTTTATCCAATGTGATCATGATCTCCTGTATAATAAGTTAATATTTATTAAAAAAATAAAGAAATTATAATAATTATTATCTAACTATATATGATTCCCTTATAATTTCTACATACTACTTTAGTAAAAAATTATCCCTAAAAGCATTATTTTGGTTTATTAGTGTTCAATTATTTATACATATTTTAGTTTAGTAATTACTTTTCATAAATAATTGTCATGGTTTAATGATCTATATAATAATATAATTGTATTAATTATTATAATTATACATTATATATTCATTTGTGACCATTTATATATGGTGTTTATAACCATTTACAGAGCTTCGTGGAGGTGGAAGTCGACACATATGCAAGAGTGACATTATCTTCTTACAACTGAAATCAGGGTCATAAGGATGATAAAATTATATCGTTAAATAATATTATTATTATAAACATCATATAAGTTAAAAAATTCAACATTATTACCATCAATGTGAAGATAATGAAAATAAATAAATATATCACTACGTGGTTGTGGTAGACAGTATGCACGAACAAGTGCTGCTTTTATTTCCCATTAATTAAAAAAGGAAATGATATAGGGTTGGAATATTATGATGTAATTATATCATCAGTATTATAGAATATTTTAAGGAGGTTGAATATTAATGAAACAAGGAAACACTCAATTTTGAGTTAAACCTTTTCTTTGTGAAACCTTTTCTGGATCACTTATAAAGGACCCTTGTCTTCGTATTTTAAGATTTCAATAACCTATAATACATTTCTATACATGTTTACATGAGTTACAGGAAGGATTATTTTGTGTTATGTTTCTCAATTAGGAGATAAGTTTATAGGTGTGGAGTTATCTGCTTTTATGTGTGGTTGGTGGGAAACTTATAAATATTTAAAGCATTAAAATTTAATATTTTTCATTCTCATGTAAAATAGATACTAAATTCCATAGATTAAAATACAACTTGGGAAAGATAAAAATTTAATCAACAAATCAGATTTATTAAATATTAGGGTTCATCTTAAACCTTATCTTTTATTTTATCCTCCTCATTAATCCTATTTAAATATAATATTTATAAAAATGTTTTCAATTTTATAGTGTCATAAATTTAATTTTAAAAATTAAAAATGAAAAAATAATGAAAAAATCATGATATTATACTCAATTTTCCATCAAATTGAGTGATTTTTTTAATTTATTTTATTTTCAAATGATCAAAATAATTTTAAATATTAAATATAAATTTCAGTACTTTCCATCACTATTTACACATTTTTTTCATTAAAAGAATCGTAATAAAAATTTAATTAAATTATAAACACATTTTAAAAAAATATATTACAAATACCCATAAAATTAATTTTAGATCCTAAATCATCCAAAAAGGTAATATTTTTATTCTTTTTATAATCTTTTACATGATTTTTCAATTTCACGTAGAAGTGATGTGTCAGTGTTTCCTAGGAATTTTAGAAAATTTTATTTTTTTTGAAATTTATTTTTATTTACTATAAAAAAAATTACTCATATTAATATATATATATATATAATCATTAATATCTTGTTTTGATCACTATGTAAACATATTAGATATATTGAAATTTGAAAGTGACATTTTGAAATTATTTTTTTACGTAACATAATATAGGGGCCATAATCACATGAATGTGGAACACATTTCTATATTTATAGATTTATGATGATGTTAGATGAAATATAATAATCTAATGAGATTAAGAGTTGTTTTCGAGAGAGTTGGATTCCTTGTTCCGTAATGTTAACCCTATGGAACACATTTTACCCTTTATCGTGATGATAATCTTTCCGCATTTTTACTATTAATTGTTACTAAAAATGAAATTGAAATTGTTAAATAATTTGAATATTTTAATTTAATATATTAAAACTATTTAAAAATATTTAACATCAATAATGGTTTAAAATTGTTTTTAATTTGAGTTCATGATATCAATGAAAATTATTTTTTTTAAAAAAATATGTTTTTTAAGCATAAAATAGATTTTATAACAAAATCATGAGCAATTTGGATTACAATTAAATTAATTTGATTTTTTTTAATCAATATTTAAAAAAATTTACATTAATATTAATATAAAATTATTTATAATTGATAAATAATTTAAAATAACTTTTAGTTTTTTATAAAAATAATAATTTTCACTGTTCACCCAAAAATACAATGTTTTTAAAAAAAACAAAAATTAACAAGATAATAATTTTCATATGTTTGTATAAAAAAATCCTTTTAGTAAAAAAATTTTATAAAACTACTTATATTATATTCTTAATTAATATAAATTATAGGGAAACCCCAATTTACTAGAAAATTGAATGTTTGAAATGTTATCTTTTCTAATAAATTCAAGATTTATTTGTTATCATTTAATATTCAATGCATATTTCTTAGGAACTAAACAATAAATTTGAATAAGAAAAACCTTTTACAAAAACTCATAGCATGGTCAAAGTTATTCCTTCCTTCCAAACCAATGGAAATGTTTTAATAATCATATTTATATAATAATATTTACATAGTATAATGTGGTTTATTTAATCCGATTATTCATTATAGAAAACTATATTAAATATAGTATTTATTTAAAAAAATACTATTTTAATTACCATTTTTTATAGTTGAATTCAATTTTTGATTGGTTTTAAACTAAAATAAATCAATTTTATTTATTTATAAACCAATGATTCTATTGCAAAATAATATTTTTTCAAAAGAAATTAATTTTTAAAAAAAATATTTTCATTTTTTTCATACTTATATTTAAAAAAAATTACGACATATATAAATTATTCCTCATAAAATAGATTTCTTATTTTTTATAATTATAATCAATAATAGGTCATATGGTCAAAATAAATTTTGGGATTAATAATTAGATAACATAGTGGAGTTTTTCACCATTATAAGTGTTAAATGGGTAAAAATGTGGATTAACCTATGATATTAGAACACAATTATCAGTAAATCATTCTCCCAATTTTTTTGTTGATTTGATTTAGAACATCTCTCATCAATCATCTATTTTTTTATTATTTGGTTCCACACTCCCTTGAAGGAGACTTCATGTTATTTCGTTGTTTTAATTACATACATGAGTTAAATTACAATCACGTAACCTTTCACACCCATTCAACATCCACTATAAAATTTTATTTCTCCCTTATAAATTTCTTAATTACCATCCAAAATTTTGATCTACAACATTTTTTGATCATTTTGTACCTTGATATTTTCCATATCAATTATAATGTTGGATGGTCTCTATGTAACCTCTTAATCCATTCACATCAACATTTTATGTTTAAGGGGATTTTTTTGCAGTTCAGGTGATGGTGGAAGTGATTTTATGTTATTTCAATGTTGTATAGACTTGTTTGATGGATTTAAAATGCCACTGACCATATTGTGGGATTAAGGTATAATTGGGTTCTGATAGGAACATCAATATCCTATTTTTGGGATCCATATTCCCACATGTGGCATCATGGTAGATTGGAGTTCCTATAAAAACTCCACTATCCTTCTGGGGGGACATCCAGTGGTATATGGATTCTCCCAGACACCATTAGATATCCACTGGATACATAATTCACTAAAATAATAAGGTTTTAAATGCAAATTTACCCCTCTAGACCCCCTAAATAACATTTGAAACCCTATTTATTGAATATAATATGAACCGGGATATCATAGGGGAATTCAGTTAGCATTCAAGGTTCCATTGATCATATTTTCTTAGTGTATTAATCCTAGTTTGATTAGTTTCTCCTTCATTAATAAATTTTATTGAATCATTACTGATTCATATATTTCTCTATGTATTACCAGTGGTTATATATTTAATTTTTGGAATCTATTGATCAATTTATGATCACCTTCATATATTTGTCATGTGATTGACATTATGAGGCCAAATCTCTTATTGGATGTGGTGTTACGCATGTAATATTTTATGTATGGGTTGATATATTATTTTTATTGATATTTTTCTTATAGATTTTGATTCTATGGATTTGGATTCATTTTTTAGCCTCCCATAATTTCCTCTTATATTTATTTTCCTTCTTAGGGGTAGATTAGATCGTGGTTATCATGAAATCTTAGTGTGAGATAGGTGGATTTCTCACGGGACTATGTTTGATAAACCATAAATTCTCTTTGTTTTATAAATGTATTTCCAATTGATAATTGGAATAATATATGATGTATTTTATATGCATATGTGAAGGTGTTTTGAAAAAATGGAGTATCCCTATTTAGTAATTGAAATATGTTTTTGAAAGCATAATTAAATTTTCATGATTTATGTTAAGCATGTGTCGATAAAAAAATTTAGATTCACAATTTATTTTTAAATTTGATACCCATTTTTTATTTTATGATTGAAATATTTTATAATTGGCATGATATTTTGAATTTTTTATTTTAATTGTTTAATTGGTTTTTATAAAATATGGGTCTTCCTCTTTTTGGTAATGGAAATATAATATTCTAAAAACCATGAAATGGATTCCAAATTTTTTTTCCAAAACATGATTATATTAAATGTGTTTTTTGGTAATTTTTTATAAAATATGATAATCCATTTTGAAATGAGTTTACATATATATCTTATTTGATCCTTTTGTACATAGAAGGGGGTTTGTAATTTCGTCTTTTTCTTTGGTGCCATTTGGGGTTCACATTTGATGGTGATCCTATATTTATCGATTTTATATGCATTGGATCTAGTAGAAGATCTTGTTACGATAAGGGTTAACTTTATTGGGCGTTTCTTTTTTCCTTAGATCACATATTAATTGGATAAAGTGACTTTATATGTTCACAATTCATTATTATATTTTAGGTATATGTAACCTAGATAGACCAAAAAAATGTATTACTAGTGGTGATTTCCATTGTTATTGGACTTTATTTATTTTTTCTTTGAAATGATATGATTCATTCTCTATTAAATTTAATGTTATTTATCTAAAAAATAATTTGAAACCATGCTACCTAGATTTCTGAGGGGATCATGAAAAGAGGATGAATTTTGTAATAATTTTGATATAAATGTGAAAAATTCTTAATCATTCCCCATTCTACTAATATTGATAGTCATAGATAAATTTTATATAGAATTATTATTGAATAATATATTGGGATCCTATAAAGATTTTAAATCTCTCATCCACCACACTCCCTTAGGTGTGTGTAGAAATCCTTTGTCTGATTTAACAAATGGAAAGGCAGGCCAATTAGACAATGAAATTTAAGTCAAATGGATATGGGCCGATTTTATTTAAAAATTTGTTTATTTACTAGGTATTTCAAAGATTAGATAAAAACAGTTTTTGTTTTACCTTTTAGTTGTTTTTGGACACATAATTTGGTTTTATCATTTCAGCCTTGGATGTATCACTACTAATGTTTTTCATTTTGACAATTGATATTATCAGTTAATGTTTTTAGTGTATTTTAACATTTAATTTATCTTATTAAGGGATGGAAAATTAATCCCCCTTTGTTGTTATTGGATGCTCTAGTACCAGTCACCAGACTATGATGATCTAGAATAAACATTGAGTCTTATTTTTGTCTATATCGGAGTAAATTTGGATGGGTAATTTGTGTTGTATTGTGACATATATTTTCACTGGTTGGTTTTACATAGTATTGGGAATATGAATGATAAGAGATACTATTTTTGGGACATCAAAGGTGGTATATAATGAATCCATATCTATATCTTATATTGACACGCCTCGAGTCACCACATGTTGTTAGGATGTGTGTCCGTAGTGTCAGATTTTGATTCAAATATTTGTTTCTTCATAAAATTTTTTGATTTTACACTAATATAATTTCATCATATTGGTCATTCTTTTTATATACAATCATTCCTCTAATTCATCTTTCAATTGATCATTGAGAGTTTGTAGAGGGAAATGTAAACAAAATGGAATTTTTGTCTTGATTAAAATCCCATATATGATATCATGAGGGCATTTCATACCATGTAAAACAGTGTACCAATAATTCAGAACAATTTTTATGAGACATAACATAGAGATGGAGGAGGGAAGGATTGATTATAGTATTTCTTATTCTCAAATATGTTTTCTATTAAGGGAAATAATAACCCTCGATAGGTGGAGGAATGGTTAGACAAAATTGTTATAGTTTTTTATTTCATAGAGACACTTGAATATGTCAACATTCATTGATAAAAGTATAATATTGTTGGTGTTATTAAGAGAATTTTAGATTATATGGCTCTATAATATATTAATGTGGGATTGGAGTGGAATGGATTAAAGAAACATTTTTTATCAGTTCTACCTATAGTATTTTCTGATGAATAGTTATATTGATTTTATCTCTTTACTATAGGGAATGAATTCACTGACAGAATTGGATTACTATTTTACTACAGTGGTCCTTTTTTCTCAATAGGTGGTTATAAATGATCATTTTTGGTTTAAAAAAACATTAAAAATCTAGTGAGGTATTGTTCTATATAAGGTAAATATACTAATTCAAGACACATATGATAGGTTGGTTGACAGAGATATGATAGAAGAAAATGATTTGGTGGGAATTAAAATTTTATTTCATTATTCCTTTCCAAGAAATGATATTTCTAGTGGCACAAATAAGAAGCAGTGGAAGTTGCATGATAGTCGCAATGGTGGTGGTGGTGGTTCTTAGAAGACGGATTCGTTTTCACTATCAATTTCAGTAAGTAGTGTACGATTGAATTTATACCAATGGGGATAATTGGGTTAACTTTATGATATTTCACTACACCTCTGAAGGACTACAGTACTAAAATATTCTATGGTCATATATAAATTTATTTATAGGAAAAATAATTTCCTGGATATGGAATGGGATATTCAGCTCAAAAGGTCATTATTGTGCTGTCAGAATCATCAAAGTCAAGAGGGATTAATACATTGTCCACTTTATTGATAAATATTCATATATTGGATGAGTTTCCAGCATAAGTTTCTGGGAAATAGCTATAACTGTAGGTACCATATTTATTTAATCTCTTTTTGTAACTACTTTGTTTGGTAGAAGTACCTTATACAATGTTATATCTTCTTGTTTTGTAGATGTGATGAAACATCTGATGAAGTTCATTTCCTTTTTTACAATGCTGGTGATGACCCATGGTACTAGGAATGAATAGGGGTTTCATTTTCATCTATTTTCTCTTTTTATAGTTAGTGAAGGGATATTTGATGATTTTCTAGTAGTCTATATGGATATTTTTGATGTCATCATTGGGTTGGATTTAATTTTTTCTCTTTAATATGAGATTGATTTCAATAATTACTTTTTTTCATTCCCTAATATATATGGGAGATCAGAGGTGTTTTAGGGAGAGTGATACATGAGTTCCAGTCATGCATAACCTTCTCACCTAGAGCTCATGAGTCAGTTGTCTAATATTGTTGTTAATCCTGATGATGTTTCCAATCATGATCATCATCACATATATATTCAAGATTCCTTAATATTTTTACCTATAAAAAACCTCTAGTGTTCTCCCATAGATTTGAGTATAGTTCTTGTTAAATATGGTGTTGGGTATACAACCAATTTCCAAACCTTAAGAATTTATGTAATCTAAAAAGATGAAAACACTCAAGATATAGTTGGATAATCTTTAAAATTTTTGGCTTATTCTTCATGTGTTTTTTCATGTGTGTTCCATCTATTGTATTATAGGAAGTTATATGGTTCTCTTTGTCTCTATATAGAATATCATGAGAAACATTTGTTAACTATTACAAACAATAATCATTTGACTCGTATAGATAAACCATTTCTTTAGTTAAAATAGGAGATATATATTTTAAAAATATTGATATTTGAGTAGGTTGTCTTCAACTCTAGGTTGGAGACTAAGATATTCATAAGAACACAATTTTGATAAGTATGGACAATATGGATACATTTTAAAGCCTTTTTCATGGATAAAATTTCGATTGTGTTTACATATTTGATGAGAAATATATTCGACTAGTACATTGATACCTTTTTTCTGATATTCATGGATGATATAATCATTTATTATTTATCTAAGTGAATTTATGGGCACCATATGAATTTATTTCTAGAAATCATAAGGGGTATTTATCTAAAATAAAAACTATCAAAATGAAATTTTTTGATCTGAGAGAAGTATTTCATGGGGTCCATGATTTAATAATATGAACCTGAATGTATCTTGAGATGGTGTAGACTATTGGTTCTTGGGAATATCCATAGAATGTCGTCAATGTATTAATATTTTTAGTTCTTTATAGATATAATTTCTGGTTAATATAGTATTTCTAGAATTTATTATCACTATTGATGAATCTAACTATGAAAAGTGGTAAAACTTATATGGAATTTAATATTTTATCTCCTTTTGATGAATTTAAAATATTGTATTACATTTTCTTATCATTAGATATTTCTGGACTCTTGTTAGTGAAACATATGTTCTATTATGATTCATTCTAGTGCTTTTTAGGGATGTATTCCTATGAAAAATTAACATTTTCTGGTATAAAACACTAATTATCTATGACCACAAGATTATAATTACCTATCTCATGAGATGGAAGGATATAAATTAATTTAAACTCTTATGTTTTGTTGAAATTATTGGTTCACGGAAATGTTCATAGTATTTTTTGATCACAATGTCCTAATGTAAATATTATTTTAGATAAAATTAATCCCCAAGAAAATTAAATGGTTGGAATATAGGCTAACTTCCAACATTGACATTTCCTATAACACTAGTAATGGGAATGTTGTTTCTTATACACTTAGTATGAATATTAATTTATAAGATATTTTGGAATCAAAAGGGAAGTGTAACCTTGTAGTGTATCCCTTAATTTCTTATTGATTAATAGATGGATGATTCAGCTACGGTTCTCACTAGTGTTCACTTTTCATCATCTCTCATTTAATATATCATATAATACTAGTAGTAAGAAAATTATTTAGGGTAATCGGGGAATCTTTAATGATAGAGATACTATTTGTGATTTTTCTCTCCAATTTGATGTAATTATTTTCGGTAGAAATCTATTTGTTTCTCCATTGTCCATAAAAAATTATTTATTTTATTATTTTAGTTGTTCTATATTTAAAATTCATCTAAGAACTTTGAGAATTTTATAAGACTTGATATGGTGTATCTAGTGGATGGGTATAATGCTTGACATTGTTGATTATTTGTCCCAATATTATACCACTCAATTTATTAAGGTAGATCACGTGAATCCTATTACAATAATCTATCCTATTTCAGTTATTGTGTGGAAATGGGATGAGGTATCCATATACTTTATTGTTATAATTCCATAGACTACCTAAGGAAATATCATGATTTGGGTTCTGATTGATCGGTTGATGAAATCACCTAATTTAATTCCAATTAAAGACAACACTAATGTTAATGATATAGGTAATATATTTGTTAAGGATATTTTGGGGTTATATACAGTCCCTTATTTCATTGTCTATGAGAAGGATCCGTACTATACCTCCTAGTTTTATATAGTTATCAAGAAAGAGAAGGAGACTCATGTTAGGTTCAGTAAAGATTTCCATCCACATATGTAAGGAATGAAAGAGTTTGATATACAAATTATTTAGGATACCATAAATTCACATGTATTAAAATTTTTCATATATTAGGATAAGCATATTTGATAAGAATAGTTTTTTTTAAATAATAATTACTATTCATCAATCATGAATTATCTAGTTGAGAGTTTATATGCATTCACCTGTAGGTAACCACTTTGTTTCATAGAGGTGGTAAATGCCTCTATAATAGAACAAAGACTTATTTAGGATACATCGGTGATGATCTTGAATATACATTGATCCTTATTTATCAGGCATATCTTATAGAAATCACATTCATATCATCGACACCATTCTTTGGAGTTTTCCATTAGTTTCCATGTATTCTGGAAATATTCACCTTTTTTGGGTCATAATTAGCTTGAGAAATAGGGAATGCATGATTTGAGATCTATAAGACCATTATATATCAATGATGGGGACTGAAAGGATTCTTATTATTTGGAAATAATAGCTTAATTGTTATATATTCATGTTATTTTCCACATATATCATCTGATGTAGTACCATAAAAATCCTTACAATGTTTTGAGTTGGTTTAATTTAGTTTGATATAGATGAGTGCTGTTGGGGATCATCCAATGGATATTTCTAACTAAAATATGGATGTATTTCATGGTTGATAAAAAAATGTTCAATAAGTTATAGTGTAATGTATTAGATTCTCATGATTCTTAAGAGTGATTATCATTGATGAGGGTGAAGTGGAATCACATTTTTTTAGAGCACCATTCTACTACATAATTTTCTTGGGATATAATTTAAAATGGTGGAGATAATTATAATGTCCTAGCCTAGATAAATTAATATTTTATTTTTAAGATGTTGTATTTTTTGTCATTCAATTGATAAAGGGGGCCTGGAGAAGTTTCAATTGGGTCCATCCTTGTTTTGGGGGTGTCGAATTCCACAAGCTAGTCGGTGTAATACTCATTGAATTTATTTCCTATATAAACCATAGAAGATTGCTGTTGTCATATAAAAAGATCAATGTTTCTATAATTACTCCTCTAGCCAACTGGTGGAGGCCTACTGAAAATATGATGGGAAATCTAGTAGTGAATGCCTTTTGTCTGACACCACTAGATAGCTAGTGATGGACACTTGGTAGTAAATGGACTAGATATTGGCTAGAAAATTATATATTTAAGTGTATTTTTAGTTCCCTAAAAAACATAACTAAACAGTAAATAATTATTTTCTTTGAAAATAATATATCTAGGGATCCTGGAGAGGCAATCCTTTGACATTCCGGACACCTTTAAAATTCTATGATTGTTGCTTTGATCCATATTTTATTTGTTGATCCTCTACTGGTACATTAGAAAAAATACTTATCGATTCCCCCATTTCTCATGGTATTGATAGTATTTCCAGGACAAATTTTTTTGGAGTATATTGATCTTGATATGATCCCTCTCAATGATTCATCATGTGTTTGTTTTCTATAGGCTAGATCTCTTGGTGGTTGTGGTGTGTCACATCTGATAGTTGAGGTATGCATTTATTTATAATTTTTACCTAATGTTCTCTTATGAGGTTGGATTATAATTTTTATGATTATTTTTAAGGGCCTCCTATTATTATATCTATTATTTTCATTTCATTACATTCATTGATCCCATTGTGTTGGGTGTGTGGCCTAATTATAATATAAGTGGTTTTTTATTTCTCCTATATTTGATTAATTATTAATTATTTTAGTAGTTATAATGGTTTTCTAAATAATAGTGTGAAGGCTCAATGATATTTTTTATAATTTTCGGTAAATATATTTTCATTAACAAAAGGTTTTGAGTTTTTTTATTGTAATGATGGTTTTAACTAATATTTAAGTGGGTTGGGAATTTTTTTTCAAAATTTGGATGGATTAAATAGGAATGTTTATAAATGGATTATTTAATGTGATGTGAAAATTTTAAATTATTAGGAAAATAAAAAATATTAGTTCATTGGGTATATAAGAGGGGGTTTGTTATTAAGCCTTTTCCTTTTATGTTTCATAGGGTAAGGTTTCTAGGGTATTCCTCTATTCCTAGATTGTAGAAATACTGCCTCTAAGAATATGACCACAACACTATAGGGGGTTTAATCTATATTTTTTCCCTCAGTCCCTGTATCAGATATTCTATGACTATATGTACTTAATGTGAACACTATTTAAAATTGTCTTCAAGGTATGATTTACATATCTATCCAAGAACTATTTATTCCTAGTTTTGATCATTATTTTCATGTATTTTATTTATTTTGGTTTTTATTTTTTATGATGCATGGTATTTTAAAGGTATAATGGTTTAATAAATTTCCTAAATATACATTTTCAAACATTATTATGGGATTTTGAAACATGAATTAGTTATACAATGCTTTTTTATATATGTCATAACTTATTAGTGAAGCCATTTTTTACTGAAATTTACCATTCAGGGAATATTTGAAAGATAATTATCTTAGAACACATGGGTGGGGGTCCAATTGTGACTATTTATCTCAGACAACTAACAAATTATCATGGGTTTATAGATCTCATTTTCGTCAAATGGAGGAATGGAAAAGTTGTTGTTTTTAGGCAGAATGCTTTTTATTAGCTAGATGTTGGTAGTTGACAGTGAGATAGTGCAACCTTTCTCACATACCACATGGAGTTGAGAAAATCATTTTTTGATGCCCATATTTTCATTTTTGGTTTTAAAAATTAAATTTATCCTGATAGGTTGGGTTGTATTTCCAATACTATTGTACTTTATTAAAATATATTGTTTTATTTCTAGTTTTCTAATATTTTTTTATTCCATGTATCTTGATTCATGTTGGGAAAATAATTCCATATAGTTATTATTGGATTCCCAAGTGTTACTCTATACCTTGTGGGTATTTGTAATTACATATATATCTTTTCAGGGTTTGGTTTAGAGTGTAGTTGGATTTGTTATCCGTGTTAGGTCGTGACATTCCAATAAAAGATTAAATTCTTCAAAATAAGTGTTTTATGTACTCATATTAGTCTTAAATTTCATATTATTATACTTATTCGTAAAACATATGTATCCCAACATTATCATGTTTTAGAAATCAATATACTTCTGTAATATTAATATTAAAAGTGTTAAATAGTTTTCTGTTATATTTTTTTCGTAATTATAACCTGATAATGTTTGGGTTGGTCTTATCAACTCCACAAATGGTGCAATAATGATTATATCATGAATCATATATTATTATCCAATATGTTCAATATTTTATAATAAGGATTATTTTTTCTCCTAACTATTATATATGATAATATAATAAAATCATTCCATAATCATACTTATATAATCCATTCTACCATGATCTTAATTTTGTATGTTTAACCGCTTGTTTGAATGATGCCATTATTTATCATGGATGTTTATGAAAACAAAATTTCTTATTAGATATTAAATTTACATAAAAAAATGTTTCTTATGTAATATTAATGTTAATATTTAATATTAATCTCTAAAAAATCCTTTTATATTATAATTCTAACCCTAACAAACACATTTTAGAATTTGTATTTATGAATCATACATCATAGTTCTATTGAATAAAAATAGAACAGAATAAACTATTATGGGTCATATATTTCTATTATATTTACATTTATAGATATTAATAACTTATAAAAAATGGATGGAAAATTGGATACATAAACCAAAACAAACATGTAATGTTTAAAACCACAAAAAACCAAAAATTAATATCAATAAATGATAAATAAAAATATGAAGTGGAAGAAGATAAAATACTTATACATAGGTTAATAAATAAAAATATGATCTTTAGAAGGTAATTAAGGGGTATATGGTTATTATACAGGAAATTGGAAGGCATTCGACCGTTCACAATCCCATAGTTAAGGGTTCTCTTTACTCAACCTCTCTTCATGAGACATATTTATAACTCATTGAATATTGTTTTAAAAAATTCACAATGGGTATTTTATCTCCAAATTTATATTTCATTTGGAAAAACTAATTTCATTTTTTTGGGATCTATTTTTTGAATTTTTTAATGGTAAATTTTACAAATTTTTATATTATACGTTCTTGAAAATTATTTTTGAAGATGAATCAAAACTTCAACATTGTACAAAAAAACATAAATTTTTTATGAAGTATCTTTTCATGAAGTTAATAAATGTTTCTTCTATATCTTTATTATATATAACTATTTTAGAGATCTTTTTTTACAATCACATTAAAAACGGATTTATGAAATCCTCATTCTGGGTGATTTAATCTTTTGTATCAACTAATCTACTTTAAATATCACATTATGAAATAATGTTTCGAAATGATATGAAAATGATTTTATTTACATGTATTCTCATGTAATGATGAATTATTGATATACTATGACCAAAATATGTATGAATTATGATGGGTTTCTTATATTATAATTCCTCGTGTTATAGGAACCATTAATTCTTTTCACTATAATTATGAAGAATGTGTCTCTCAAAAAAATTAAAACTTTATTAGAGATTGGGCCATAAAAGTTACAAACCATGATAATGACACTTTATTTAATGGTTATGGAACGTTAAGATGTTACATTAAAACATTTATCATGTAAATTTTATTAGTACACATCATGGATGATTACATCCAATAAAATTGAAAAAAACAAAAGGGAAAAAGGTTGAAAAGAATAGTATTTATAGAACTGGGAACTCCCTTGTACCACCATCACCTTTATGAATAACCATTATTATAAAAATATTATGTGAGAAAGTATACCTTTGAATAATAAAGTATGTTGTGAGATCCAAAAATGAAACATATAAAAATTTGAAGTGTGACTTAAGAAGTGAGAATAGAATGAAAGATTTTTGTAAGACATTACAGAGAAATAGATTATGACCGTTGAGAATAGAGTTAATGAAAATAATTTTAAACAAAATATGGTGGTTGAAGGAATTATAATTGTACATAAATGTTTCAAATAGGAATACTAGATTAATGTTTCTTAACAATTATTTTAAATTATATATTTTAGATAAAATATACTAGATCAATAATAAAAATATTTTATTAAAATATTTTATTTTAAATAACTAAAATATAATTATTAATATACTATTTTGATAAAACTAAGGTAAATATTTTATTAAAAATATATTATTAGGGTATAAATAATTAATTATTAAAATATTTAGGATAATAAAATATTATAAAGAAAAATGTATTTTTCTAAATATTGTATTTTGAAGAAATATACATTTTCTGAATGAGATTAAATATATTATGGTAAAAAATTGAACATTTTATTATTTATATATATTAATAATAAATTAATTATTAATTAATGTTAAATAATATTAATAAAACATAATGTATTAAAACTCAGTTTTCTAGGTTTCTAGTTTCTTTTATTTTATTTTTGACTCATTATTTGAATTCCATACTTATAAATTTTTTAATGTAAATATTTTAATATTAAGATTATTTTTTAAATTATCATAATAATATAATAATAATATTTTTTTTGGTTTTTTCTAAAAGAATTTTTTTTGTTGAATAGTAGTAATATCATTTTTAAAAATAAAATGAATTGTATGAAGTTATTAATATATAAAATTATTTTTCAAATTAATAAAAAATTATAAGTAAAAATATTTATTTTAGAAGTTACTTTATAATTCGTTAAATGTTGGTATCAACATTATAATCCATAGTTGTTATTTTTGAACAAAAGTTTTATTACTCAAAAAAAATTTCTATTATATTTTAAATTATTTTCATAATTTTTTATCACTTTTAAATATTCACTCAAATAGAGTTTCTTGAATTTTTTGAATCAGTAAGTCAAATTTTTTTAGGAATTGATATTTTAATGTTTTTTTCATAACGGATATGCTACCTTAGGTAAAAACTAGTTACCACATAAAAAGGATAATAGTAAATTCTAAACCAATCTAATACTAATGTGTTTAAAAAATGTTTAAAACATGTGTGACATTGGATGGTTGAGGCATAGATCAATATTATCTATTATTTTATACATTATTTATCAATTCATGAGACACTTTCCTTGAGAGTCACTTCCCATTACTAATATTTTTTGGGTATTTTGAAAAATACCTCCCCTTTTAACGTATTAAATGGGAACTCCATTCCTCACATTATATAGAATAATAAACTACATCATTTGGAAAAATATATATGAAAATATTTCCTAAAAATTTCAATACACCCTCGAGAATTATTTTCTTATCAAATGACCATCACTAACCGGATGATCCCTTGTTTTCAAATGATATAATACAAGTACTGATGTATAAGGTTCATACTAGATCGTTATCATTTCTATTTTATTATGTTCACTTTTTCTTCATCAAATTATAATAATCCCTATTACAATAAAAAATTTATTAATTTTATAATAAATATTTATATAAATTTTCCACTTTTCCCATTGCATTTAATAAATATGAAAATTTCAATCGTTCATTGTGCGGACTACAGCCTCTATGAAGTAAGATGTATGTTTTCCTTCATCAACATACAAGGATGGTAATAATGGAGAATTAAATATATAACTAATATATTTATTACATATTTTAGATTCTAAAATAATAAACCTTATTACTAATTATCCCCCTTATTTGGAAAATCAAATCATCATCCATGTGAATGTGTGGACTACCACCTCCATGAAACAATCTATGTTGTTTTTTATTTTCATTAACACCTTAAATGGATGGTAATTGTTGTGGAATTAATTTATAAATAGGTTTTTAATTATAATAATAATGTTATGGTATTACCAGTTGGATATCATTTAAAAATATGATCATTAAACGAAAATTATAAATTTAACCATCTAAAAGTGAGTACTAAGAGAAAAAATGACATCTTTGTACAATGAAAAAAAAATTAATAGGTAATATTTTCCTTCTAATAATTTATAGTTAAGATATATAATAATAATAAACTCTTAATAAGATCATCATTATTCTTTCATTATTATACTACAACTATATAACTTCATAATCGTTCATTAAGTGTTATATGTTCTTATTTTTTTTGGTTTAACTTCGTACATGAACAATTCCTAAAATTTATACCATGAATTACTATAGTAAATTAATTTCATTTAATATATTATATAAATATGAAAATATTGGGTTGTTTTTTGTTATATGGATAAAATATTAAAATCTAACATAATTGTTAATAATATTACACTTTTTAACTAAGAATCATTGGAAGACGATGACTGCCACATTCAATATCAATTTTCATTACTAAAACTCCCAAATAAGTAAATTATAAAAAATTAGATAATTATATTGAATAAATTATTTTACCTTGAAATATCTAGGAATAATGATCATTAGACAATGAATGGAGTAGAAGACCACTATTATAAAGTAGTTCAAAATGATCATGATTACTCACAAAAACAATCAAAAATATTTTATAAATAACTATTATAGAAGTATAAAATAATAATGAATGAATATATTAAAGTTTATAGATATAAAAAAAATCCTAAAATAGATTATTTATATGGTTACTTTGGTAATATATGATTTAATAATTCATTTATACTATGCATGAATTGAGGTAAGGGGGTTTTCATCATAAAATTAAATTTCATGATAAATATTTCATAATGTACACAATGGAACCCTCAATATGGATTTATTTACAACTAATTAATATATTAATTACATATTTACAGGTTTTGAATATCCATGCCTTATACATTAATTAAATGGCATTCAATTCAAAAGATACAGAAGTTGAAATGTTTTGATAAAACTATTACTCAAACAATAATGACTTTAATTTCCAATCATGTTTTTAATATCCTGATTCTTTTTTAAATATTATAAAATTTGGTATTTTTTATTAATTATAAAACCAAAAACCATTTTAATTGGATTTAAATTTTGTTTTACATTTTGTTAAACATGTTTATTTACCCTTGAATAATATTTTACTAAAACTATTTCTTGTACTGAAAACAAACGTCACCTCTTCTTCTTAGTTTGATACGTCACGTTTCCTATATCATTATTCATTGAATGGTTAAAAAATTTCTATATCTATGATTAAATAATTTAAAATGTCAATTTTATTCTTCATTATCTTATTTTAATAAATTTAATTAAATATTTTCATTTTTCATATGGGTCATTTTCATCTAAATGTGAAAAGATTATCAATTAATGTTTACATGTAAACATTCCATTATGACACCACTATAAGTTTATATGATTCATACTATATATATTTTAATGTATTACAAAAATATTACTTTTATCTGAGTCTTAAATAAAATTAATTATAAAAAATTTCAAAATATAATAAGTATTTCTTATATAAAATGTTGTTTTTACCATAAACTTATAAAAGATGGGTTTCATCTAAGACATTATCCATTGATAAATATTATGATTAATTTTTGATATTATTAGAATCATATAATCCACCATATTCATATATATGAATTATAAATTGGTATTTTATATGATTTAAATGATGCATTAATTCCACTTTCATGACAGGTAATTGATTTTTTATATAAATAATTTTTTATAAAATTCTTCCCATATATAAATACCCTATTTTTATTCCCATTATTGCAGGGTGATTACCTGGGATAGATTCATATATTTATTGAGTAATTTAGTTTCTTAATTGTATCCCCAATATCTATATGGTGTAGTTACATTATAATTTTTATCAGGATTGATCTTTATTAATCAGGAACATTACATGAGGTTTCTAGTTTCTTATTTTTCCCATGAGTTTATCATTTTGTATTTGTTGATGTAATTATTAATGATTTACTTATGTGAATCCATTTTATAAGGATATAAATCCCATTTATTTTTCCATGTATCTTTATTATGTGTTCAATGAAACACAATTTCCTTCCTTGGGTTCTTTATACTATAAAAAGTGATTTATTTTCATTTTACGGTTTTAAAAAGAATATTTATTTCCATGTTTTCGTTATTATTTGATAATTAAATTATTTTAATGTGGAAAATATTTTTATGGAATAATTGTTTGTGGGTTCATATATCAAACAATAAGTAATATGTTAACCTTTTATATCTGATGAGATAATGTACTCCTGAGTACATTTCAGTTTCTAAAAATCATGGGAACCAATGGTCCACTCATGAATATAATGTTACCTTATAATATTGTTTTTATAATATTTTAATGTTATTTCATAGTATTATTCTTATTCACCTTAATATGGTATAATATCATGTGTTGTGTTTTATATCTCATTCATATATTATGTTATTCAAAGCTTTATGCCATGATGTACAATCTATGAGTTACTGGTTACATGTTTCATATGTTTGTTGATCATGACCATGTTCCCATTTTATGACCACTAATGATATTTCATTGTTATTATTTATTTTTAAGGTTGTTGATAATTTTATATCACTAATTATTTATGTTTACATTTCCCCCATTTATGAAAATAATTAAAGTCCAAAATGTTTACAATATTTCCATATCTTGAAAATTTGTGGTATATTTTGAGTACTCATTAAAAATTAAGTATTTTCATATATATTTGTGAAATTAATTCTTGATATAATTAAAATGGGTTTTATTAATTAATTTTTCATCTTAATTATATAAACCCATAAGCCAAAAAGGTCGTGGGAAATTTTTGAAATGTTATATTTAATTTATTTTGTGTGTATGAGACAATCATGTTTGGTGGTTTCTATAGTCGGTATGAGAGTTTGCATTAGAAAACATTTAATACTATGATGATAATGTATAAGGATAATCTGGGAGTTTTCAATTTCTAAAAATATTGACATCATTTTATTGATTGTATTTTTAAAGGTATTATGGACCATTTATGTCATTTTAGGTAATATTATAATGTTTAGGATAAGATAGTGCTAGTAAAAACCTTATAGATAACTCTATTTGATAATAAAATGTATAGTATAGAATACTAAATTTTTTTATAGTGTATATTATGTGGTTTTCCCAGAAATAAATTCAATATCATGATATTGTAAGTGGATGTCAACTTTGAATAATATTTACCTATGGGTAATAAGCATGAAAATGGAATATATGGGGTATTAACTAAATCATCACCCGAGGAATTAAAAGGATACATAATTTCACATATGGTTTGAAACTATTTTTCTTGGTTAATAACATTTTATATATCAGCTGTTATGAATGATTTATTATGTTATGAAAATATGATAAAATATGTGAGAGAAAGAAACCTAAAGAAACCTAGATTGAACAAGGAGTGATTTTAGTGGAAGTAAATGTTATTGTAATAATGTAAAAAATTTAGAAATTTATAGATTGAATTTGTTATTAAATTATATTTTAATAAATATATTATATTTATAATTATTCATCAACAATAATTAATGTATTTTCATTTTAGAGATCATTAATTCCTAAAGGAACTAAATTAATACCAAATGTCATAGATAGTATAGAGATTTTCCTAATTGAAAAAAACAAGATAAGGCTTGGACCGATAAATATTTTTATTTATCCGAACCTCATATCAAGAATAATTATAAATATTATAAAAATTGTACATCTTCCAAAAACCCTAATAGAGGGATGTATAAATTCTCATTGATGTTTGGTTGATGATGATGAATAATGAATGAATGTATAAATTCATTCATGTAGTAACTGTGTAAATGAAAACCAATAAGGAATGCATAAAATTTATTGAGAGATGTTTTAAGCATGGAAATGGAGTTCATATAGATTAAATTATTTAGATAAGGGAATAGAACATTGGAAATTATGGGAAAAAATAGTTTATCCTAATATACAAATGATAATTTTATATCTCAAATATGAAAAAGGTTTATATTATCCAAGTCAATTCCATAATCTAATGGATAATTTGTATAACTGAATCTAGAAACATCTAAGAAATGGGTATCCCTATAAAACCAAAACTATGTAATTGTTTTTAAAATATAATGTGGAGTATAGAAAACTAACAATAAACCCGATGAATGTAGATTGCCATATTTGTTTTTATTCAACCTGTTTATTTGTACTAAAAAAGTTTTTTAAGGACATAAAATCTCCAACCTAATTGATATATATTGAATTATTAATATAAATTATTACTTAAAAAGTGCATAACTCCTCTATAATATATTTTTATATATGTTTTTATCATAGAAATTTTTATAACCCTTCTATTAGTCAAATTTTATGTGATATTATCCATAGATTATCCCACTCGAAAATGATAAACACCATGATTATAAAATCACATATAAAATTCCACCGATAAAACATATTAATACAAGGTTGACTATGAAATCTCTATGGATAAAAAAATATTAGGGTATTTTGATCTAATAGTTAAGTAAAAACTAGACAATAGTTATATTTTTATTATGAGGGAAAGCAATATTTGACTAGTCAAACCATTGATAGTGAGGATGATACCACCGTAGAAATTAAATCTAGATTCATGGATGTAAATAAATTTTATTTGGGTAATTATTAAATTACATAGATTCTATTAATTTAGTGTGGCGGATTTATCCTCTAAGTTTTATAAGCCCTTAATTTTTTTCACTATAAATATTTAGATTTTTTTATAAATGTAAATATTATTTGATTATATATTGGTACAAAAAGTATGAACTATATTAATGAAAATTTACTTATTTTTTATGGAACATTCAAAAGGTATATGAAACCATGTGTAACATAAAATAAATTATCATAAATCATTGATGATTACATATTTTATAACTTAAAAAGTTCATGGGAATAATAAAGGGAAATGAATAATATCATTGGAACAAAAAACTACCTTTCAAAACCATAACCTTTATGAATAACCATTAATTTAAAAAACAAATACTAAAAAGTAATATAATTAAAGGAGAAAATTAATGTGAGATAAAAATTGAAAAAATTGAAATTAGAAGTGAAATGTTAAAAATCAAAATAAAAAGATTGATTTTAGAAAGAATTTATATAAAAAAAGGAATACACTTATTAAAGATATGGTTATTTAAAATATTTTCATTTGATATAAATGTTTGGAATATTAATACTATAGTTTTTTATTTTTCATAATGAGTTCAAGTGAAATATTTCAGAAATAAAAAAATTACAATATATAAATATAATATATTATTTTTATGATAGGAAATATTATTATTAAAATAATGAATTGATAAAACTAAAAGAAATATTTTAAAAAAAAGAAATTATTATCATATTAATATTAATTAAAAACATATTTGGGTAAGATTATTTTATACTAAAAATATAGGTTTATGTTTTTTTCTTTTCATGTGATATGAAAGTTTTTAAGCGACTAAATATATTGGGGTGATACAATGATAAATTTTATTGTGGAAGTATATTTATTTATATTTAATTAGTAATTAATTTGAAAAAAAATTAAGAAAACATTATTTAAAAAAGGTTTTATCTATATTAACAATAATCATTCTTTATTTTTTTATCAATATTTAAAAAACAAATTTATAAATTAAATAATGTGAACATATAAATTTTATATTATTTTTTGAACATATCATTTGAGTATGATCTTATGTTTTATTGTTATTATTTTTCTAAAATTAAGGATATTTATGTGAATAATGGGAAAATAATGTTTTTATAAATAAAATAACTTGTATGGGATTATTAGCATGTTAGTATGAACAAGGAATTCATGAAACCTTTTCGCATGACCTAATAATTATTTTCTAAATTAATTTATAATTTTAAAATTTTTTTATTGTTTTAATAACCCATATATCATATTGTAGTACATATATTATCATTTAGAAAAATTAAATTATATATATATTATTTTAAAATTAATTTACATTAAAATTATAAATTGAATCAAATTAAATTAATTTATAAATTGGAATCAGTAGGTCTAAATTTTGTAAAAAGGGTCTTTTTATTTTTGGGAATATGTTATATGTTACATTAGGTAACAAATTTTACCATGATAAAATGTTAAATATTCAAGGTCATAAATCTATAATATTAATTAGAAGAAATTTTTTTAAACATGCATGACAATAAGTATTTAAGGCCTCAAAAAACACATATTTTCACAATGCCATTATTGCTCAAATTTTCATCTTATTACCTTAAGAGTGATTTTTAATTATTAAAAGGTTTTGGTTATTTAAAAACATTCCATCTCTTTGAACATATAAATTGGTAAATCCTATCATCAATTCCTCTAAAACAAAAAACAATTAAGTCCTTCACATAATCTCCCCATTCCTGTAATGATCCAAACTGTTGTAAATAAAATTTCCCTACCTAGTTAATTCAATGTGTTACTATGTATTCTGGTTATAGAAGAAACATGAATTTATTTTTATTTATTACATTTAATTTGTTTTAAAGGACATTTAGGTGTCATTGGTATTGAAAATTTATCCATTGAACTATGATGACATGGTTAGTGTAGAAATTGGGTTTTAACATATTTATTTACACTAAAAAAGAATTAATGACTTGAACCAGTAGGATCAAACCATACAATGACCATTTATCAAAGCTTCTATCAGAGATAGAATCATTGATATCTTAATTGAAAAATCTCATGCGGATATACAACTACTTAATAATGAGAAAAAAAAATTTATGGGAGATGTTCAAACTCATCAAAATCTTTGCCCAAACCTTGTCCATCAGACCACCACTTGAAAGTCCCAACACTTAACACATTACATTCAAGGTGTTTTATAGTGTATTGAGGGGATATGTATCAATAACCTATATATATGAGCATGTAAATTATTTTTTATAGAATAATAATTATATTTTAATTATTTTATGGAAAATTTTTAAATGATTTTTATTTGGATATAATAAACTAAAAAGTTGAATTTTTTTAATTTTCAAATTCAGTTAAAGAATTTATTTTTATTAATTAATGTATTTTTTAAATGAATTATAAATTAGTAAAAATTAATATTAAATAATTTTTATTAAATATAAATTGTTATATATTATTTCTGAAGTCAAAAGTAATTTTTATAAGGGTTCAAACGTTACTATTGTTAAAAAAAATGAAACATTTCCCAATAAATTTTTATTACTATTTTAAAATGGAAAATTATCATATATAAAAAATTAATTATACAAAATGAATAATTATTTTTAATCATATCATCAAAATTATCCAACAGTTAATTTTTTTATAGTTTTTTGAGACAGTCGAATTTTGGAGTAAAAATTAAAAACTGTATAAATAAACATTGAGTATTATGACATCGTAATGACCTAAAAGAGATGTTATAAATTTTATAAATATTATAAATGATCAAATATATTTTTTTCTATAAAATATTTTGATTTTATATTTATTTAAGTGATTTAATAAATCCCTTGTGAATCATCAAAAACCATTAATATATTTTATGGTTATAAAATCATTATGTTAAGAGTATGACTCACCTCTACATAATCAATGGTATTATCTTAATATGTTCATCCCATGGACATATGAAATAAAGAGAAAATCCAATTTCATAGAAACCCTGGGAAATAAATATAGGATGGTTTGATATTTTGGTTATTTAATTATGTAGAGTCCAAAACCTATAAAATAAATATATACCCCCTCATTTTCGATATAAAACCAACTAAGATCCCATTTATATTCACTGAAACCCCTTGGATCAGGTCTATAATATTTTCCCCACTTTTTAGAGTCCTACCAAGGTGCCTATAGCACTCTATAATCCACCACCAAGCATTTTCAGTGACACACTCAAGTAAAATATTTCTCTCTTCTCACTTCCCTTCATGAACATCTTTTATGTTATGTATCTCTATTTCCATTTAATTATTCTAGGATAATTACATCAATATTCCCCATACATTCAAATTAATTTTTAAATTGTGATTCCCTTTTCAGAATCAGAAATCCTTCCATGATCATTTATGTGTACCTTTTACCCTTTCAAAATATAGTTATGTTTTTTTCTTTATTCAAGTTTCTTTAGTATCTTATACCATTTATTTTTAATTCATAATGATGGGATATCTATTTATATGTACCTATTATTACCCATTTTATTTCCGCATTATTAGAGTCACCTTTGTCTCTCAACAAATGATTTTATAATTTTTTATGTGATGTCGTTATACTAGAGAAATTTCACCATGATATTCTGTAGAAAAAAAATATTATGTCATGAATAGAAAAACCACTGTTTATGAATGTTGTTGAACTTCATACACATTTACCTATTACAATTATTACATACATGTAAACATTACACACTCCTTCATCTTGGAATAAATTATAATAATGAATTAATCCATGTTTTATGATATACGTCATATAAAAGCACGAAAATAAAACAATTATGACGGGTGCAACCCGAAATATATAGCTCTCCAATGCATTGGGTCATGTTTAGTGTCATAAAACATTGGATTTTTATAATGAGTGAAAATTATTACATTATGAGATAGTATCCTTCCTGATAACCTATCAATAGGACTTGACATATGTTTATGATGCCATGTTTTTTGATGCAATCACAATTTCTATGTTGCCTTTACGATTATCATGTTATATCTTACCCATTTAGTCAAGTTTCTGATTCTCACTCCTTTTATACCCCCATTGATATGACTATTTACTATAATTTATTATTCTATTATTGTAATCCCATGTTTAGTCCATTAATGGGATTTATATGTCACCTCTTTCTTATGAATTCCCCCAGGTTATCCCATATATTTTTTAATGTGATCATGTTAAGGATGTTTTCAATAAAGATGGTGTTTTTTATGTATTAAATTATTATTTAATGTACATATTTCCCAAATACACAAGACATATCGATCTTCTGGGTTTTTAGGTGTAATAATATGTAATTAATCAAGTATTAAATTTTGATAAGGAGTTAATTTTTTATAGTTGGTATCAATGGAAATGTGTAGTTACTTATGGGAGTAGGAATAGAAAAAGTATGAAAAATGTCTTAGGGTTATAACAACAAATAAGAAAACAACCCTATATTTTGGTATGTATTGAGAAATTGGTTTATGATATAAATAAATCCTAGTTTGGATAAAAACTACTGATTGTAGTTTTGGAACAAATGTACTTAAAGTGAATAACTCTGATATGTTTTTTAGGCCTAACTTGGTGTAACCTAGTATAAGAAAAAAGGTCTTAATGCTCACTAGGTTTGACACTCACGGGTTATATGACAGGGTAAATTCATAATCACATTATGAACCATTATTAAGCAATAAAAAATTCTAATAAGAACATATGTTACAAAATAGATCATGTATAAGATAATTTAAATCCCAGAAATTCATATGATAAGAAATAAATGTAATTTATAAGTTTCCCCTTTAATTTGATTGGATTCAAGTTTATGTGTTTAATAGTATCAAAATTATCATCCCTATGTCAACTATTAATGATGATGATTTTTAGAAAGGTAATAAAAATATGAAATGTAGGGTAATCATAAAATTTTCTACAAAATATTTCATATCATGAAGGATTATTACAACTATTCAATCACCACCCTAAAGAATTGAAGTGGAGATATCAGTGAAATTGGAAAATGGGGAAATCATTTCATCTCGAGTATATAACTCATACCCTATCAGAATTTGTCAAATTTACTTTCATTATAATTTTTTCATAGTCCATTTTGTGTAATTTGATTCTATTATGGTAATGGATAGGATTTACATATATAGATCCAACAAAAACTATTGTGAGATGCAAAATCACTCACCTTATGGTGAATAGGGCCCCGATTCTGTACAAGTACAAAGAGGATGATGAAAATTATTTAGCCCCAAAATATCCGGCATGGATATTATTTACCCATGAGAAAGAATATTTAGATCAAATTATTGTGTTAATGGAAAGAACCATTTTACAATTCATGCCCATTTTTAGGGAATACAATAATGTGTTTTGTGAACAATTTCCTGTTCTACCTCATAGCCGACAGGTTTATATTAAATCAAGCTTATACATTGTGTATTTCTAGTACCAAAAACATCAAATAGAAAGGCTAATATGGAACACAATGAGATAATGAAAAAATTTCAAAGGAATTTCTATAAGGGGATCATATGCCCATGTGTTTTACCATGGGTTTCACCATTTCTCATTATCATGAAGAAGGATGGGTTAATGCGATTTTCATTGATTATCAAGAGACAACCAATATAAAAATAAATAAGAATATCCAACTCCATATATTAATGATTTTTTCAATAATCTATATGGAGCACAATAATTCTCAAAGGTGGGTCTGTGTTCAGGAAGAAACCAAGGTAGAGTGAAGAAGGAGGATATACCCAAGACTAATTTTCATACAAGGTACATAGACCATGATTTCATTGTAATTACATTCAGACCCATAATATGAACAAAGGGATAATATAGAAAGTAAAATCATGAATATTTTCAAAAATGATTGATCGATCATCTTTTTTGGAAATGATAAAAGATGAACAAAGGGATAATGTGAGAATTAATAATATTGGGAAAACTATTTGAAAATGCAAATCCTTAGTTTTTAGTGCAAATGAAGTAGTTGGGAGAACTGGGTCATGACTGAGTACACCAATAAATCTTTAGATAAAAATGGAACTATTGGATGATGGAAATAGTTTTAAATTATCTATTCACAAATAAATCACAAATTTGTTTCGAGATATATGAGAGAACTATTGGTTGGACAATAAAAATATGGATATCTATGAATATACATCAAAGTTTATGGTATGTCATCATGTGAAAGTGAAAAGTAATAAGACTAAGGGGAAGATAAAACAATTACCAAAACCAAGATGGAAATTGGAAAAAATAAAAATGGACATCTTCATAGGACTTATAAGGATATATAGGGGAAACAATGTTATGTGGGTTTTTTGGATCATCTTACAATGAATACTCACTTTATTAAAATTTGAGAGGATTTGATTCTCGATCACCACTCAAAAATATATATCAATGAAGTGGTAAGGTATTATGGAGTACCACAATTAATAATTTCTGAAAAAGATAGGAGATTCACCTTTTTGTTTTGGAAAAGCATCAAACATGATCTAAACATTGATATGAACTTTAGTACAATATATCATCCTAAAACTTATTTCTAATATGATCATACTATTCATACATTGGGAGATATGTTGTGGGTATGTTTTATGGACTTCAAAGGAGGAGGGACCAATATCATAATTTAGATGAGTTATATGAAAAAAATAGATTCCAATCAGACTTCCAAATGCATCCTTAAGATGTCCTTTATGGGAAGATGTGAAGAACACCTTCATGTTTGGATAATGTTGGGGAATGAAAACATATTGTTCTTGAAAATGGTTTGGGAAATGGTTGAGGAGGTAATAACCATTCATTGGCACATCATGTCTTCTAAGATAGACTAAAGAGTTATGCTAAAAATATTAGATGGGAATATGTGTTTGATATTGGATACAAGGTATTATTCTACATATCATCAGGGAATAAGGTTATGAGATTTTGAATAGAGGGAATTTTTAGACCAAGATACATCGACCCATTTGAGATCCTTGATTTCATTGGAGTGGTGTCCTACCGACATGAAATCCCACCTATAATATCTGAACTACATGATGTATTCTGTGTATTCCTCTTGATAAAGTATATAAATTTCCCCTCAAGTGTATTCAATAGAGAGGTGGTTCGATCAGATAATGATATCTCATATTTATATCCACTGGTGAGGATCATAAATCATAGAGAAAAAATTACACAAAATAAGTAAATTAACTCGGTCAAAGTGTTATAGGGAAACTAAAAGTTTGAATAAGAAATGAAGAATCCATAAGAGGTGATTAAATAGAGTTACCATCATTTGTTTAAATATGTTAAATTAATATTTTTTTTGTGAAATTTAAAAATCAGGTAAGATAGTAATTGCGCATGAGCCTCAACCCAGTTGGTGAGGACTCCTTAAGTGCATCCAAGAGACCCAGGATCAGATCCAGGTGGTGAATAATTTCCATGTACTATTGCATTACTGTAGAAGGAATTGTGCATTAATGTAGCGGGTAATGTAGCAGGAACTATGAAGAACTGTAGCAGGTACTGTAGCGAGAACTGTAGAAGACACTATTTGACATTGTAGCAGCTGGGAATATGCCCCCCGTTAGGGCCTTTGGGCCACTGATCTGGTCCTAGATCCCTTTATGTCCTTCGGGCCTCCTAGGAAATTGGGTCTGTTAGGCCTTCTGGCCACCACAAGGCCTTTGAGCCACCTTAAAGTGAATATACGAACCAGACAACCAATTAGGAAAATGATTCAAAAGGAGGAGGAGCAAAGAGCTTTCACCATAGTAGAAGCTAAAAGGATTGAAAGAATGAGAGGGTATGGAACCTGCCTTCAGGACAAGCCTGTTTAAGCACGGGAAAGACTAGCTGAATAGCCATACGATGGTGGAGAGCTGATTTCACGATGAAGATGTTGGGGAGGAGTAGTTCCAAGTAGTTAGTTTGGGTTGTATGTATTGTTTGAAGCCTACGGGAAATTAATTCCTCTAAGGCCTATGGTCCATGTAACACTTACACCTATGGGCCTTGTAAGAGTTCCACCTCACCCCTTGAAAGGTGGATTATAAAAAATCAATAAAAAATGAAGGCCTTCAGGCCAATGGAGGTAAGATATTAATGTCCCAAACTGTTATAAATAAAATTCCCCTTTTGAGTTTATTGATTGTCTTATTATATTTTATAGTTATTGAATAAACATGAACATTTTTAGATTAATTATATAAAATTGAATTTATATAAATTTTATGTATAATTACAATTTATAACATATTTATTGAACAATGATAACATGGTTAGTTTGAATATAGTGTTTTAACAAATCCAATTCACACTGAAAAACGTGATGACCTCAACTTTCTGGATCATTCCCAATGAAGCCCATTTATTATAGTAGAAGAGAGAGATATCAAAACTGGACTTTTCCCTTGAAAAAAACACATGTTTACATACAAAAAATTATGCTTGATTGAAACCCTTTATGTGAGATATTCAAGCTCATCAAATTCAGAACCAAAACAATGTTCACTATATCACGAGATTTATTTCCAACCATCACGCACCTTACACATAGGAAGTTTTCTAGTGTATTAAAGTGATATATATCAAGTCCCTTTAAATATAATTTTGAAATTTATTTTTTATATAATAATAAATATATTTCCATCCTATTATTCTTACATTATAAATGATATTAATTTCGAAACAACAAAACACAAATAGTATTTTTGGGTAATATTACAATTCAATTAATGATTTTTTTTGATAACATATTTGGTTTTTTAAGTAGAATAATATTTTAATTAAATATTAATTTTAAATAAATTTATTAAATAACCATTATCATATATTTTTTATGATGTGAAATGTAATTCTTATAAGGGATAACATATTATTATTGTAAAAAACCCATAATTTCTAAATAAATGATGATTACTATTTTCAAATTGTAAATTCGCATATATTTGAAAAATATTTAGATAAAATGAATATTATTATTGTAATATGATCATCTAAATTATCCCACCGGGAATTTTTCATAATTTCTGACATTTTTTAAAAATCGGGTAAAAATTAAATATTGTATAAATATTCTTTCTGTGTTATGACATCATAATGATCCAAAAGTGAGGTAAAAATAATATAAAGGGTATAAATTAGAAAATATCTAATTTAAAAATAAAATAATGTGATTTTATTTTTATTTGGTTATTTTTATAAATCATTTATGAATCCTCCAAAACCATTTATATATTTTGAGGGTTTAAAATCATTTCTTTAAGCATGTGACTCACCTCTAGTTAAGTAAGGGAATTATTTTAATATGTTAGGCCTTTAGCCTTATAAACTAATTAAAACAACTCTCAGTTGGTATGAACCATGGGAAAACCCATTATTTTTTGTGGTTTTGGTAATTTCATTATCTAGAGTCCAAAATATAAATAATAAAAAAAATCCACATCATTTCCTATAAAAACCCAAACAATATCCAATTTATCTTTAGTCGAACTCCTTGTAGAACATCCATATTCTAACCATAACTCAATATATTCCTTCCATGCAACCAAAATATCTCAAAAATCCACTCCCAAGTATTTTTAGTCAAACACTCAAGTAAGGGATTTCTCTCTTCTCATTTCCATTCTAGCACATGTTTTATGATTTGTCTCCCAAATTCCATTTTATTATATTGGTATATGTTCTCCAATATTCACCTTACATTCAATTTAATGTATAAATTATTATATCCCCTGTTATATATAATTAATCCTCTAATGATCTGTTATGTACACCCTTTACCATACTTAAATATAGTTTTGATTCTTTTCATTTTTCATATTTATTTGTAATGTTATGACTCATATATAAAATTCCTATTATTAGGATATATCTTCACATTTAACCATTACTTCCAATTTTATGTCAAAATGATTAGATACATATTTCATTCTAATAACTGTTTTTTATAAATTTATATGTGATATCGTTATGTTGGCGAAATTTCACAATGATTTTCCATTCCAAAAAATAGTTATACTGAAGACCATACCAATTTCTTATCAATGGTGTTCACATTTAATTAAGTATAACACATTTAATATTGAAATAAATATATTTAAAAAATAATAATTTATCTTGGAATAAATTATTATGATTAATTAATCCATTTATTATGATCTAAGTCGCACATGTAAGCTTCAGAATGAAATAAATATTATGTGTGTGCCTAAAATTATATAGCACTCCAATTAATTGGGCAATGCTTAGTATCAAGATATGTAATTTTGTTATAGGGAGTGACCTATATCCTTCAGGGTTATTTTTTTAACATGATGTGTTGGTAGTTATCCTTGAACTATATTTATGAGGAAGTATTTTAAGATGTTTTCACATTTCCCGTGTTTCATTTCTGATATTCCTGATATATCGTTCTTCATTATCCAGGTTTTTGATTTTATTTCCCATTTTATTCCCCATTGATATGCCTATTGTATTAAATTTATTATTAAATTTACATTATTACAAGTTTATTATCTTAATGAGCTTCATATCTCACCCCTTTCATATGAATACCACCAGGTTATCTAGTGCAATTTTTAGTGGGATCATGTTAATGATGTTTTCAATAAAGATTATGTTTTTTCTATTTTAAATTTTTATGTAATATACTTAATTTACAAAGATGTTATATCTATAAATAGTCAAGGTTTTATTAAGTAAATTATTATGTAACAAATCATATATTAACATGTAAAAAATTTTAGGGTTGTAATAAATCCTTTCCTAAATTTTCATATTCACATTAATGAAGTCGTTGTTCTTCTCCAAAAGCCACACCTCATAGGATGTACCACCTTTATAAAGGATATATTCAAACAATTGAGGTATAAAATAATAACCACTCCTTTCTCATTTCTACGTCATTATGTGAACATATTAATCCTAAAATTACATTAAAAGGATAAATTTATATCATAAATATATGTTTATTTCATTATAATTATGTAAAAATAATTTATGATATGTCAATTTTATTTTATGAAAAATAAACCTTTCATTTAGTCATTGTTCGGACTACCCCCTCTATGATATAACATGTTCCTTTTCCTTCACTATTTTAGAAGTATGGTAAAATTATGTAATTTAATATATAAGTATAATTTTATGAAATGTTATAAATTCATAAATCGAAACCCATATTACTCATTTTCTCCATTTTATAGAAAAAAATATCATAACCACGAGTATGTGTGGACTATGAACTCTGTGAAATAGTCAAAATGTGTTCTATACATTCTTCACTAGCTTACATAGATTGTCATGAAAAAAATTTTAAATTATACATATAATTTTTAGGAAATTTATAGTTTTTGGATTTTTCGAAATGGAAGTCCTTTTTAAAATTAGATAAATAATCAATATTTGTAAAGTCCACTATCCAGAAAAGGGTAGTAATTGAAAAAATTATTTATTCATAAAAGGAACTAACTTTTTATAGGTTGTATTATTCTTAAAAGTATTTCAAAATATAATATATTACAATAATAGAACATAAAAATTATCAATACGCGTTTAGAATAATGATATTATAAATAAATAACTTCATAATCATATATTAATTATAGTTTATTCTTATATTGGTTTGTTTAACCACTTATTAAAACAATGATATAAATTTATACCATGGATTACTATTGGAATTAAATTTCAATTAATATATGATATAAATATGTAAATAATGAGTTTCTTGTTTTTTCAAAAATAGAAATGAATAAGTTTAACTAATTATTTATGAAAACACCATTCCTTCACTAAGAATCATCAAAACATGATCATCTTAAAATTCATCATTATGGATCATTAAAAAAATCATATAGAATTAAATTATAACAATATAAATAATTTAAAATATTATTTATATTATCTTTTGTTATATGATAAAGAAAAATATTTGGACAATAACGAAAAACATCATTGTTATTACAAACTATTACCAAACGATTAGTATTACTCAAAACCCATATCGAAAATATATAATAACTAACAAATACGAAAATGGATAACTATTATAAAAGATTTTTATAAAAGGATATAAATATAATATTTATTTTCCTGAAATGGTAGATTAAGATAGTTTCTTTTGTTATTCATGATGTGAATTTTTATTGTGTAGGAATTGAGGTGAGATATTCTTTGCCTCAAAATTTAATTAAATGAGATTAATTTTTTTAAAATTTTTACCATGAAACAGATTATATGGTCTGATGGATACTTAATTAATGTATTTTTCCATATTTATGGAGTTTGTTGATCAATATAATTTTCTTTATTTAAATTCCATTCTCTTTAAAAATTTCCAATTTTTAATGTGGTTTTAATCAAATAGTTACTAAAATCATAAGTTTTTAAATTGATAATTTTTTTAATGATCATGATTTTTCTAGTACAATAATCCATATAAGAAATTTTATTATTTTTTGAAAATGATATCATTTTCCTTGCAAATTTTTGGTGTCTTACATGTTCCATAAAAAGTTCACTTCTAAATGACTCATAATTTACAAGATGTGTTTCATGTTTGTGAAATCAACCACATCTCTTTTTATCAATCACTAACATCATTTTTTCCATATTAATATTTATTGGATGATTATTTATGTTTCCATATCCATTATTAAAATAATTGTTAAGGTCATTTTCTAATTCTTGAACTTTTTTTAAAATTATTTGAAGAAATTTATCACTTTTTAGATGGGAAATTGTTATCAAATTTTTTAAAGATTCTCTTTTAATGTTCACATGTGGACATGTCATTCCACCACCATTTTCATTTTAAGTGAACAAATATATATATATTTTCATGGTTACAAATGTAATTATTTTCCTCTGAACATTATAATATATTTATTTTAATATTATTATAAAATATATCAAACATTTATTATTTAAAAAATGATTTTTTATTAAATAAAATAAAATTATTTCCAATATTTTCCATTATCATGTGATACATATTATACATTATCATGTTTATTTTGTAAATGATATTATCCAACTTGTTTCTCCAGTTGTATTTTGAGATGTTCTTTCCTATCATAGAAATGAATATAATTTTAATTTTCATTCCTAGTCATTGATGTTTTAAAAAACTAGTTTTCCATCCAATGGTTTCCCTCCTTGAATACCATTTTTTATTCCTTTGATTGATGGGTGTTCAACTTGGATCATACATTGATTAATTGGTGAATTATTGTCTTACCCATATAGACATTATGTATCAATAATTGATAATATATTATTTATTATAATGAATGGATATTATTTAACAACAAATATAGTGTATGCCATTAGATACCCATTTTACATCCATGGTTTTATAGCGCTAGGATTATTGATGAAATAATTAATGAATTCCTTATGTGAAACGTTTTAATATATATATTTAATCTAATTTCATTCCAATAGTTATTTCTGATGTATTAAATGTATCCCAAATTCCATCCATGGGTTTTTTATTCTATAAAAGTGGAATTATTTTCATATGTATTTTGTATGAATCCAAATATATATGCATGGGTAATTTAGGGTGCAAGAAGTGAAGTATTTTCAGGTGGTATATGTATGTAATGATGAATGATGGTTGGAGTACTATATCATTATGAAATTAATTTGCTAAACATTTATATCATTTGGGATCACATATCCATGAGTATATTTTAGTTCATCATATATGAGGGAAATAATGGTTTTTCTAATGAATATAATTTTGACCTCTACTAATCAACATTATATTGTTTGATGATGTTATGTTGTTTTATTTCCATACTAATTCTTTTTCTATTCTCTCAAGGAACATGGTTATTAACTAATACAACTATTTTTTAAGAAAATAATTATTCTGTGATGTATGAGCTATGATTTATTAGGTACAATTTTTTAGGTTTCTTGATTACACCTATATTCTCATCTTCTCCAATATATGATATTCATTTACTATCACTTATGTTTACCATTACCAATAATCTGATATCACCCCTTTCTTTTGTTTCCATTTCATCATTTTATGAAGATAGGTATGAAATTTTTAGAAGAGTTATATATGTAGGGAATTTATAGTATATTTTTAAGACTCTTTATATATTACTTATTTTTGTATATGTGGGTAAAATTTCCAATAGAAAAAGTGAACAGGATTTTTTTAAATGGTGTTTTACCAAAATTCATTAAAACTATAAACATAAAATATCTTAAGAAATTATTATAACATCATATTTCCTTTCGGTTTCATGGATAGGAAAACCATCATTATAGGTTTCTATATATATATATATATATCCCACCAAATTTTTGGTGATGGATTTACACATCATGAGATAGTGAAGTGTAGTCTTCCATTGGTCTGTTCACAACTAATTGGGGGAGCCTTCTTGGTTTATCCTCACAAATGATTGGGTGGTCTCTATTAGATATTTATACAATGTGATGAATAATTATGTTTATAATTCTATCATAATTACTTATTATATATATTTCAATGAAATTTTATATTTATATGTAATATACATATGAATATTGTCCTTGGATCTTGTTAATTATAATACACTCATAATGATTAGAAAAAAATTTCATTTGAGATTATAAGTACTACTATCATGACTTATTTAAAACTCATATATCTCTATCTTCCTTTAATAATAAATTTATCTCATTCTCGTGTTTTATCATATTATTATTAACAATCCCCTGATGAATTTTTCATATGTCTCCACTCATCAAACATTTTAGCTAACCCCATTATTATGTTTCCATTACATAGGTTATGATTTTGAGTATAACCAATGTTGTGTCTAGAATGGGGCCTAGTTGTTTTCCAATTATGGATATATGTCCTAATGTTTTTAACATATATTGATTATATTGGATTTCCTCAAATATAGTAAACCATTTTTTTGGATTGTGAAATTATTTTTCAAATGTAATATAAAATTCATAGAAATGATGTGAAATGGGAAATATAAAATGTTCAACTATATATCAAACACATCATAATTAGAGAAACCTCAACATTCCTCTTCAAAATTGAGGCACTTCACATAGGTAAGTTAAATCAAAATATATCCCACCACTATGTGATTTATCATGAAATATAAAGAACCTAATATCAGTCCACATAGCCTAGAGGTGACTAACGATGATCAAAAATCAATATCACACAAGGAATCAACCCCATTCAATATGGTCAAGTATTCAACCGGTCATTCCCTCAAAACCCAACCATAATAAATTAAACCATTCAATCAATGTTATTCTAAAAAATATCAAGGAATCACATTTTTTTATTCCAAATATTTGTTATCACTTATCATGTTTAATATGAAACATGAATCACCATACCATTCTTACAACCCAATGGACCTCGTAATTTCTTAATATCCCCTCTCTCAGGTTACCCTCATATATCACAACTGTCTCATCTATAGTACCCACATGAACAATATCTTGATTTGTATCCAAAAAAAATTAGGAACTCCCACATATCTCATAAAATATATCACACATAGGTTAAAACACATATAGAAACACCACTATTACCTTATAAAATATCACCTGGAAACTCATGTGCCACCACATCCACTCGAGGGCATTCTATACATATCAGGATTCAAATACCAAACCATTAAAAACTATGGAACCCATCATAATTGAGAATTTCTATATGTGAATAAACATTTAATATAGTGATATCATCCACATGTATATATAATGACATATCTCAACGAAGATTAGTGTCAAGTATACCATAGTGAGATGGTTCAGTTATATAGAACTCCACCAGGAAACTCTATGGAAAAATTATATATAGTTTGTTGCTGATACTTTAACTAAATTATTTTATTTTCATTTCCAAACCCAGTATAAATGTGTAAAATTCCTAAATCGAAACACTAAAATCCACTATATTTTCTTATATATATGGATTAAATAGATTTTACTAAGGAGAATCCCTATGTCCAATCCAAAATACTTTTCATAAAAAAACATATCATGGGTTTGATAAGTAGAATTCCTCAAAGAAGTTTTTTGTGAAAAAACTATATAATTTTTTTTGATACTTTAAATGGGTTAACCCTTTATCACTAGTGATATGAATCAAAAAAGGCATATGTTTTTCATGTTAATCCTATGTGTTGAAAGATATGCATGTACATAAATTGTTTCCAATAGTACAGGATCCAAAACCCAATACAACGTAAATTTCTCATAAATATTGTAATTTAAATTTTAAAAATTAATAGTGGAAACCATGAAAATTATTCCATATCCCTATACAACTAGACTTATCCCAAAGAAAAGTTTTAGTGATACACTAGAAAAAGGTCCATTAAAATATTTGACACATTCATATATCACCATGATAGAGTCTTCCCAATTGTCTGATGAAAATAATTATGATTTGATAACTTCTTGAAATTCCCCAACCCTATAATAATGATTGGTATCCGGAATAGAGATATACTGGGTCATCAGAACTTTCACCCTATTCACCAGAGGTGACCATCTAGTAGTAAGAGTTTATTGTAGTACCATGGGGAGACTGTACCCCCATATTAGAGTATTAATAAGAAAATAAATCAAACACAAATTGAACATAAAAATAATAATCACCAGAGTAAAAAATATAAATATACTAAATAATGATATAAAAAATGGAACAAAGAATAACATAGTCATACAATATCATGGTCATAAAAGCATATAATTATTGATTTTCGACTAGGTTGATCATGTCTCATGGGGAGGCTATACACCCATTTTACTATATCAATAATAAAGAAAGTAAAGAATAAATTAAAAACAAAATAATAATATCTACAATACAAAATAAAAATAATAATAATAATTATATAAAAATGTAATGAAAAAGAACGTTGTCATACATTCTCCTTTCCATGGCAATTTATGGTGATTGATTTCCTACAAGGTTGGTAACTTATAAAAGTTTAATAAAAGTTATAAAATAATGTTGCCTCTATTGAATTCCATGAGACAGAACTCTACTATGAAATAATATATATAAATGTTATGAAACTCTATAATGAAATATTTTTCCTCTCACCGAACCTAATCTTTTGATTAGCGTAGTCTGCTCAGGTACCTAAGTTTCTTAGAAACCCTAATAATATGTGAATATGATTCAATAAGAAACAACCAATTTATTCTTTAATATCTCGAGTACTGTGGTGTATTTTTATTTTTTATTATCATTATATATAAATAAAATATGGTTTTTCCAATTTATACACCCTATCAGTCCTCATGTTCAAATGTGACACCCATTATTGACTATAACTGCATTGGCTAGTTCCAGATTGCCTCTAAGCATGTCACATGATTATATCAACTTATTCCAAGGGAAATAGAAATATATTAAAAGATAAAACTCTAATTCTTAATAATAAAATTATTGGTAATCCAAATATTACATATCATAAAAAATATTCCAAGGAGGATGATAGTATAAAGTAAAAATAAATTATGTATAATCACTAGACCCCAATAACATATTAGGAATACCATATTCAATAGGTTAAATAGCCAAATCCCTGGTAGAGACCTAGAAATTCCATGTAATAAATTCATCCACTAATCTTAGGGATTATCCTATGAATCAAATTGTGGTGAGAATACCCTAACTAGTAACATATTATATAACACCATGCATAGTGGAGGAATATAGGGTGATCCTGTGGGAATTCCATAGTCATTAAGAATAAAAAAATTCATAGGAGTAAATCCTAGGAATTCCATTTAGTTATAGGGAAAGGAATAAGATTATGAGAAGAAAATCAGTCATCCAAATTGAATCAAGATCATCATTGATTTATGTTCTTTAATGACACCAACAATAGTCACTACCCATTCCTCCACACACAATATTAGGGATCAATATTGGTTGTGGGAATACACTAATTTCCCTAGGTCCAACCGTAATACAAAAAACTAATATGGTTTCCCGGATATCATTCTTAAAACTCTAGTAAAAAATCATTCCTAAGAGGGATAAACATCCATATGAGTCATTTTTATTACCTAAAATACTCATCGACCTCATATGCAAGGTTATAGGACATTAGTTTACTATGATGAAAAAATGGCCACCTCAGTACCCAAGGTCCTCCTATATTACCCCCATTGATAAAACTAACCAAATTAAATCATGTTTATACCCTCCCATTTAAAAACATTATAGTGGGTTACACTAATTCCATATTAATCACAACTATCCCAATGTATCTATGTAATCTCTAGCTGTACTATGTTCTATTTTTTACTATCAGCCAAATTCACCACACAATACAATACCTGATGGTCATTAATAAACATAACGAAATTATATAAGCCTCATTTATTAAATTTAATTAATAACCTCCATGTTTTATCATGTATCACAGAATATATTTACAATCAATGCATGGAATATTAGTGGATGAGGCGTCAATTCATGTATATGGTTCTAACGTGGCTCAAAGAGACTGTACATTGATTAATAATTATTTTAACTTATATAAATTAATTAAATTAAGTAAAATATTGACCACCTTGGTGGAGATACCAAACATAAAATGTTAGGTAAATAAAATTGATTGTCTAATGTGGTTTGTTAAAGAGACCACTTACCTTATAAAAATTTACCACCCTTCAATTGAAGATGTATCATAATCACCTAAGATCATCCAAGAATGTATCAACACCTGATCTCCTATATCACAAAAAAATAATTAATTAATTCAAATTTTATTTAAAAAATTATAATTACTTTTATATATTAATATTAATTGTCAACTTCACTGGTTAACCCATCAAGAAAACATGTAACACCAAAATAGTGACACACTAATAACGGATCGTTTATGGTGTACTCTCGACACAGGCTCAAAAACAACCACTATCAATTATATCCACTCAATTTTTAATCAAAAATAAATTTTTAAAAAATAAATAATTTCAAATAGTGGTTAAAAATGGAAGACAACAATGTGTGAGAATCACTATATTATGCTATTTATACACACCGGTCATAATCCCCAACATATTGAATGATTTACACAATTATCTAATGTAATGTTTCACGAAAACAAAGTAGTATGACATGGATTAAAGGAACATATTATAAAAATAACAAATTAAAAGAATGGGGTGAGTATCTATTTGAATCCCCATATAATTCCCAATAAAACTCCCCATCTCATAGAGGATTAAAAAGGAAGATATTGAAAGATACTCTCTATTATATCCCCATGAAATGGATAATAGAGAGGGAGTGATAAGTTTTAAAGACCAATGGAACAACATGGTTATCCCAGTAATTTATTTGAAGTATAGGAACACCAAGAAATGTACCCTAACATAAACTATGTAATTCTTGCACTATAGGAAGCTCTATAAGGACCTCCAATCATGAAAAACACCATGATAAAGTTCCCTATACCTTTCCAATTTCCAAATATGTCATGCCTATAGAACAACTATTTTAGCTGTCTGACTCTCATACGGAGAAACCCATGATCCTCATTCACCAAATCTACGACCAAAATTACACAAAATACAAATGACATGCATTATGGCCAACCCTTTTTCCATAGATGAATTTCCTAGAGTACCATGACCAATGAAAAACACATTGTTCATTTCTCCTAATGTCCATTTTTAATTGGGTAGAGTTCTTGAGTTTCACTCTCACAAATTGACTAGCTTATGGGTGATATATCAGGGGTGGATTAGTTCCTAGGAAGTACACCAATATAAGGGATACACATCCTCGATATGGCTATTTTTCGATCTCATTCACTATATGGGTAAAACCATAGGTTTCAGTCACAACCTAAGGAAAGACTTTAGGCATCCAAGCTCTTAACTATGAGAATGGTGCTCACCATTATTCTTCAAAATGGAACCCATATTTAGCCATCACAATTTTTATCTCATGAATTTCATGATAAAAATATTTATAGGTGTTTCTCTTTATTCAATTAACTCAACCAAGATGACATTATTAACCATGCTATATGCCTTCAAAAATGATGAAAATCTATGTCCGTTACTGTGCCTTAATTCTAAGAATCGTAGGTGTATTTCCACAATGTTTCCCACAAGGATACCCATCCTATATAAAATGTTTTTTAAAGTTTTAAATCATCGGCCACCTTGATCACAAAATCATGGTTCCCCTCCACCACAATAATATCTACGATGTGTTTCTCCCTATGGTGGATTACATAGTTCTAAATGATATATATAACCTACGTGAATTTCTCCAAAATCATCATTGAGCACATGATGTACCTCTAAGATCTTATTTTACATATAAAACATCTCCTTGATATGTTCTAGTGATCATTAATTTTATTTTCAATATGGGTCTCAAATATAACCTAGTACAAATACTAATATTTTCAATTTCTTATGAATATCAAAAAATGAAAAAATATTGGACATTTAATTATTTATTTCTAGAATTCCAATATATGATTTGGAGGGAAATTATATCTTATTAGATAAAAAATAAAATAAACGATTCTTGAGGTTGAATAAACCATGGTGTGATGTGGTGCTATTACGATGTAGTTGGATGAATATAGAATGATTTTTACACATTAATTTGAATAAATGGACCAAAAAAATATAATAAACAATGTTCAATTTCTTATGTAATATATTTTACTCTTGCATAATTATTATAATATAGTAATGTATCATTATTTTAGAATTAATATAGATACAGAAAACCTTCAATAAAATATGTTTTATTTTTATTTTAATTTCACAAGGGTCAAGGTTAAGATTTTGTGGAATATTTCAAAATGCAAGTGATGTTTCCATTTTCAGTAAAGAATTAATATGGAATAAGTGACTCATATGTGTAGAGGCTCACTAAATTAAGATTAGGAAATGATGGTGGGAGGTCCAGATTTCTTATTCTATAATAATGTGTGAATGTAGAAATTCATAAATGATAGAGTATTGGAAAATATTATAGGTTTTGTGTGATTTATGGTTACATTAGGATAACATGAGGATTCTAAAATGATAAATTTTAATAACATGCTAAAAAAACTATTCTCTATTATATAGAGATTATGGAAGATAGATGTATGAGAAATCAATGATGGAAAAGGCTAATTGTTATTCCTCTTAGAATCATATAAGGTACTGAAAATGGTTGAATGTCTATGAAACACTATATATAGGTGGCGTGGTACAACTTTTACAAGTTATTTTTATATCTAATATTGAATGAATTAGATTGTAGTGATTGTAAAAATTTATTTTTATTAGAGTAAATAAATAATTAGTGTTCATAAATAGATTCAGGGATAACTTTTGATTGATGTAAATCTCTAATTTTGGATCCTTGTTTGGTTTTTTCTTCTTTTATGATATTTAATAGGATTTATAATTTTTTAGGATTATGTGAGGGTATATTTTTGTTTTATGGGTGGGGTGTCAGTTTTTATTATTAGACTATATACATTAGGTTTTTAGGGTTTTCTATTTTTAGGAAGGTCCAAATATTTTGTTCTTATTTGATGCTTTATATGATTTTCTTTCGATATATATTTTTTACAGACATAATAAGTTCTACCATAGATTATTATTCTACAAGTCTCAAAATAAACATTATAATAATATTTAATTAAAAAACATTATCTTCACATTTTTGTTTTAGTTGGTGTTTTATTGATTTAATGAAGTATATTCAACACAAAAAATAGTATTGGTATGGATTTTTTATGGAATGAATGATTCTTTCTAGTTTATATTGATAGATGATTATATATTCTAAAGGGATCATGCGGATTCATTGAATAAATTCATACCATAATCATTAGAAAAAAGTATTTACTTGATATAAAGGGACCTGAAAGTATACGAATGACACTGTCATAAATTATTTCCTATACTATATTGGAGGAGATAACTACAATGGAAAAGATGGATGCCATAGTGGATTGGTATCAGAAGCCTAAAAAATGAGTTCATTGTTGAGGATATAGAGGTTATAATGTATGAAAATATTGGAGGTGTGTCTTATGAATAATCATGTAAATAATGTCTATACGATTTAGAGACATCTTGAATTAGTTTGATGGGAATTTATAGAATATATGGGGGAAATGTTGCAGCTTTAAATAGTTCTGGAATCATGGGATGTGATGGTAGTGACAATATGAAAATAATATTGAATGACTAAACTAGTAATTGAGGATTTTAATTATATAATTAAAAATTTATTTCATAGGCGGAAAGATGTCATGTAACCTTATAAAAATTATCAATGAATATGGTAGATGAAATTTCATTTAATGGAAAATGTTAGATAAAATTATAAGTTAAATCAACTTATAAAATTCAAGGAAAAACTAGAGAACCTAACCATATTCTTAAATTAAAGGAATAAGGGGCACCATTATATGTGGATTCATAGGTAACTTACTAAAATGGATCATTCAGAATATAATGTTTTTCAAATACCAAAACTAATGGTGAGAGACGTTTATCGCAATGTGTTAATATTGTATTGGATTTATTTATTTTTTATTCATAGGATTAGTTCCTTTCAACGAAAAATAAGCATTGTGATGCTAATTATTTTTTACAAGGTTTTGAAGGGTCCATCTAACCAATAATGATGCTCATGAGATCATGGAATAGGGAAACATGAATATTCAAATGGAAAATTAGTTTCATCTGAATATAGGGAGTTTAGAACATACTATGTTTATGAAAGAATCAAATTTCAATTTTTCACTTGTATAAAGTAGATTTGAAAAACTATATATAATTAGTGTATGAAATATATCACAGGTTCCTAGCAATGAATCCATAGGTGGTAAATATAGAATGATTTTTTAAATAGAAGATCAGGGTAAACATTAATTACAAGATTGAATAAATTTGAATATTTAGAGTTGTAGAACTTCCCTTTTGGGTTTTAAAGTTATAATAAGGGGAAATAATAGTATAAAAAGGGGTAATTAAGCATGGGCATATGGATTTAGGATATTATTCTAGTTATATACATGAAAAGTAGATAAATATCTATTTTATAAAAAATTGAATGATACTTATGTGTTAACTGTTAGATATCATGAATATTGTTGTTTATGGTATTACATAATAACACATTCATAGTGGGTTGTTACACATTGTTACATCCATTTATTATTTAATAAAGAAAGTGATATTTTAAAACCCTAGCGAGAAATATGAAGTATATGAGGTTTTATATAAGTAATTCCATATTAAAGAATTAGAATAGACATAATATTTTTTTCTTGAGGTATAATGATAGTGTTGAATAGGTAGTAGAAAATTATATTATTTTTTCAAGAGAAAGAGATGTATGTTCAAGAATACCGTTCTAGTAACACATAAATAAAATGGTGTAGTGGAGTTGATGAACATGAAAATAAACAATAAGTCTCATGGTATGGGACTATATTTTAAAATTTACATTTAGTATTGGGTATAAAAATTCAATTTTTATCGTATGTTATTAATATAATTCCTTTTAAATCAGTGTAATAGGTGATTATATTACAACTATGTGTCAGAAAACCAGTGGAAGTTTCCTAGTTTAATATTTGTTGAAGTATTTCTTCTATGAAATTTTGATTATAAGGAAAATGATATCTCAAATAATAGTTATAATAATTTTCCATTGTTTTTTTTTCTGTAGATAAATTTGTGTTACAACATTGAGGAAATGATAATTTAAATATTGTTACAATTAAAAACATTCCTTCCATTGAAAAGATATTTTGAAAAAATCAATACATGGGGCGACAGATTTGAGAAAAAGGAATAAAATAACCAAAAACAACATTATCTAAATTGACATTACAAGGGATTATATATTTTTGATAGTCAAGGAAGCATTGAAAGACTAGAGTATCCATAGGTAATGAAATATATATAAGTCAAAAAATCTCAAGAATAATTTATGCTCTGTGATAAGATCTAAAAGGTTGAAATTCCAGAATAAATGTTTAGTAAGGAGTAAATCCATTTCCTAATATCCACAGGTATATTAGGATCCAATGAGTACTTCATTGGTTTTTAATTAATTTTCATTAATAGATTCTTATGGATAGATGAGTGATTTATAACCAAGAAGAAGCAGAGTCTCTAAATTATTTCATAAACTCGGATTTTTCTATAAGAAATTTAATGGATTCATTTCAGGAAAAAAATAACCATTTATTTGAAATAATTAAAATAGATGAAGATAAATATATATAACTAATGGTTCTTTTATTTTATATATGAATTAGATGTTAGAAAGAGGTATTAGTCCATGTTTTCTGTCAAAGGTTCTTAGTAGAAGGAAGGGGTGTCTTTCTCTTAAATATTGAAATTCTTTTTTAATCATAAAACCATATTGATTATGTTTTATTTGGTTTCATATAAATTATTTCAAATGGAATAGATAGATTTTAATATAGTGATCTGTTATGGAAATTTGTAGTATTAAACCTATATGAAGTTGATAAAGGGTTTCTTGGAAAAAAAAATGATGGCCTCTTTTTGAATAAAATATGAAACCTTTATGGTTTGATTTATGTATGAAGGTATCAGAATTAGTAATTTTATTATTATGTTGTTGATAAGAGGTTTATCTAGTATGACTATTACCATATTTTATATCAAAAGTAGTTCAAGTATGATGGTTTCTCTTTCCCACTATTGTAGGTGTATTACATGAACCTAAAATTATCATACATGATATTGATTTTAGTGGGGAAAATTGATTTTTATTTTTAGTATGTTACAATTAAATGATATCATGGAATACCAAAATATTTGGGGGATATGTATTAAGAGGGATTAAGATATTAAAACATTGGGTTTGTCTAAAAATAAATACATCATGAATGATATCAAAACATTTTGAATTATTTTATGTAAACATATGTCAACCGAATTGTCTGGAAACTTTTATTTTCCCAGACAAAATGATTAAAAACTATAATATGTTGTTATTTAAATTGGGGGAATTCTTATTTTCATAAATTTTTTGTATCATGATGTACTCCATTGTTTGTAAAAGGATTCATATTTTATATATAGTGATATTTCTCATTGAGATTATGAAAAATTAAAAAGGATGAATGAGATGTTGTGAATTAGATTCTATGATATCATAAAGATTTAGAATATATAGACAAATGTTTCGGAATGGATGATCCATTATAAGGATATACATATTTGGAATTTAGTGTGGAAATGGATTTCAAGAAGAGTGTCGCATGCTTTGTCTTAACCATTGAAATGGAAAACATTTTTTAGATGTCAAGGATATAGTGGGTAGTTTCACTATCCATAAATGGATCTGAGTACATAGTCATCACATAAGAAAGGAAGTAATTTCCTTGGATAAAATGTTTTTTAGGAAAACTAAATGATTAAGAAATGTGGGTTATTATTCTATGATAGTCAGAGTGAAAATAACTTTTCTAAAATTATATTGTTTTAGCCATGAAAAACAAATTTTTATATGATGTATCATTTCAGAAAAATATTGTTGGATGATTAGGTGTTGGAGATATGAAATATTGGTATATGTAAATATTAGGAAAACATGAACACATTGGTATTATTTTAGGATTATCTCATACTAAATTTACCCTTAGTGGGACTTGGGATTCTGAATGGAGAATAAATAACATAATATTTTTTGAATTTATGAATGATCAAAATATTATTACTCTCCATATAAATCATGAAACGTTGAATGTAATGTACATATGAGATATGTTAGGAAGGGGAAATGTCTACATTCATGTTCTATTTCTAGTTTTCGAATGTAGTGAATTTATAACAAGGGACTAAAACCAATGAAGGATCCTGGAAGACTGAAACAATCATAAAGATGGTACATCAAGATGTTATTTTAAGGGATCAAGAGTATAGGATTTGAAGTTTGGATTAGTGAATTTAAGAATTAATTGTTTATAGGGGCACTGAATTTTTACAATAATGTAAACAGATTATTTCTAAAAATATTGCATCAATGACTAACTAAAATATAAATGTTTTTAATAAGATATTATGTAAGATATAGAGGCCTATAGTAAATCTAAGGATGTTGAGAACAATGGTGGGACCTCCATTAATATCAAAATTCAAGGGAACTCATTGACCAATTGAGCCTTACAATAAGTAGGTGGGGATGGTTTATTTGTATGTTTTATTTTTGGTTCTTTTAAATTGAATAACATAGTCAATTATTATTAAAATATTTTCATTATCCATGAGTAAATTAATGAATTAGTGTTTCCAAGTAGAAGTTAGACTAAAGTTTTAGCCATGTAATTCTCTTATTGACATCTCTTTTTTTATTTTGTTTCATCTTATTTTTTTACTTTTATTTTTTATTTTCATCCATGTCTAAGGGTGTATTTCAGGTTTAATTTATGAATATAGTGTTTCCTTCACAATCAAAATACTATTAGTATGCAAATTTGTTTGATTTTAGGATGATTGGTACCATTGGTTTGGATTTGAATATATTAGTTTTTTACTTATAGTTTGGGGTGTTTCTAGACCCAACATGGTGAAATGAAATGTAATAATTATGTGTTAATGTATTTGAGGGTTAGAGTGTAAGTGTTAATATCTCACTATAATCTATTCTATATACGTTCTGATTTTATATAAATTATTCAATATTTGGGGAGATTTTTTTGATGCAACCCGTGATATTTGAATATCTCTATTACTAGTGTTTATGTAATAAAACATGACTATATTACCATGATTCTAGTGTAGACACTTAAAAATAAAATTTTATTTTAGAGAATGATGGAAAAACTTTATGATTACTGACCATACATTTCTGAGTGAATTATAGGGTGATTTGGTTAGGTTTGAGGAGAATAATGATGATTCACACATGATAACAACTTTTATGGACATGACTATTACAACACCCAAATATTTAATTTTCTACTTTAATTTATATTAAATTACTTTCTTTGATAACCTCCCTTATATGAAATAGAGAGTATAAACAAACTGTGATATTAAACTGAATAATAATTATATAATTTTACTTTTATCACATAGAAATTAGATTGGTGGGTATGAATTGGAAAACAAAAATTATGAAAAATTATTATTTACATAGGTTTAAAATGAATTTATTTTTTAAAATTATTTATAAAATAAAATAAAAGTATTTGAATATTAGAATTAATTTATTTTTAAATAAATGTTTTCATGATTGAAATGTGTTTTTTCATTAAAAAATTAAATTAAATAATATTAATAATTAATTTTAATGGAATTTATAGATTATATTTTTAATAAAATATTTTAACATTCATCTAATTTTTTTAGCATGGAATGGAGTGAAGGTATACTCAATTTTAGGGTCATTAATGCATTATTCTAAAAACAGTTTCATTTAAATTTGTGCACTTTTTTTAAAATGAATTAATAAGAATTGAGTATTTTTTATGTTTTAAATTAAATTGTTTTTTGTAATCAGAATAAAAATTATTATTTAATTTTTTTATATTATTTTTTTCAAAATGAAGAGTAAATAAATATATTTATTTTTTTAGTTATGGTTAAAACAAGTTTACTAGGGTTTTACATGAGGGATAGAGAAAAAATATACAAAAAACCAGATTAATTATATTAGTTTATGTAATATTTCACATATAATTGTAATCATAAAATCATTTGGATTTTGAATCCACCTTACATTAGTAAAAAATTAATATATTTTAATCTACTAAAAAATACCATGTGTGTCCTCTTCCACCATTATAAATGGAAACCACCTATACTCTCTTAATCATAATTGAAGAGACTTTTATTGTAGAAAATACCATCCCAAATTCATTCGTAACTTCCCATCACATGTTTTGGAGGTGTTTTTTTATCATAAACCCATCATTTAAAGGACAAAGTTATAATCTAGAGAAGAATTATCAATTAAGAAGTATAACTCTAAAGTAAGTTCCATCAAATTTATTTCTTGTTTAAATTTTTTTAATATGTATTACCCATCATAAAATTATTATTGCAATATCTTAAATATGATGAGATGATATTATGTTGATGGTGACACCTTTATTCATATCATTCTCACTCAAATGTGAAATGAAAGCATCGTTCAACTGTTTGTGCGGACTACCGACTTATAAAGTGATGCATTTCATTTTTCATCAACATCAGAAATGGTGGGTTATAATGCTGAACGTATTTTTTATATATGAATTTTATTACTTAATTATACTCATGTAATTAAAATAACTTTTCTTCTTTCATACCTTTCAACCCATTGGAAAATGATAACATCAGTCGTGCATATGTGTTGACTACCACTTCCATGAATCATTTTGACTTATTTTTCATTTACACTTCACATGGATATAATAAGGATAAATTTATTGATTACATATGTTATAATGATGATTCTAGAGGTGAATTATTTTTCACCTTTTTATTTTCCATCTGTCATTATGTGGAAATTGTGCTCATGCATTTGTAATGTCTACGGTATCCACAAAATGAAGTAATTCATTTTTCATATCTACTTTGTATGAGACATTATAATATTTATATGATGATTAAATATGAAGCATATGTAATGATTATGATTTTTTATATAATGAATCCTTTACCATGTATTATGTGCTAGAAATATAAAACCAAAAGATTCATATAATACAGACCATTTTTCACCTGAACGTTCATCTTAATAATGAAATTGTTGTTAAAAAAGACAAAAAGTGATTATAAAGGAATTATATATAGTATTTTTTGTATTAATATTTTTCTATAATATATATATATATATACTAAATCTATATTTATTTAATTGGATATTTGATTGTGTAAAAAGAATGATAAGACTTGGGGTAACGGTCTGTGTTAAAAATCTCATTTCTTTTCTGGATTATTCATGCTAAATTTACAATGATGGAAATTATATAGATACAATCCATTAAAAACCATATATTTTATTATACTATTGTAATTACTATTATATTTATTCTTTATTACTATTTTACTCATTTTGGTACAAATCTTTTTTCTAAAATTTATTTAATGAAATGTCTACTTTATTTAAATTTTGGTCAATGACCATTTTATTCTTTGTCCATGGCCTTAAAATTTGTATTTTATATGTTTTACCTATAGTATAAATGTTTTAAAATTGACATTTTCACTACCATTTGTTTCAAAAAATTATTAAAAGTAATATTTCTAATGAAACATTTTGAAGAAGAATAATTTTTTAAATTGTTATATAATTGTTAAAAGAATGTTTCCATTTAACATATACAGCAAGGATTGATTTTTCCTCTGTAATGGCATACATTTCCATTAAATAATACATTATATGTTTTCATGTTTATTTTAATGGAAATTATTTTCCCAATTTTATTCATATTTTTAATTAAAAGATATCAAAATAAAAAAAATATTTTTCATAAGTTTTTAATGGAAGAATAAAATGTTATTTTAAAAGTATTTTTTATTTGTGTAAAAATATTTTATTAATAGTAATACTTCATAGGGGATATGATCTTATAATACGATGAAAATAATTTTTATGGCTAGATTATGATGATGATTATATGAGGATAATTTTTATGAAAATAGTTTCTTTTAGATGGGTTAAATAAGATTATGAGACGCTAATGAAACCTATTTCATTTTAATGGGTTATGCTATTATGAAATATTCATAATTATGTAAACGGATTTTATTATCCAAAGTGTATGATATTATAGAATTAATAATTTTTTTTTAATCTTCTGTTATATATCTGAATGGATTATGATTACTTGATTCTTGGACACATAATTATATGGCCCTCTAAAAGCATTGTGTTGATATGGAATACTCATTAGAAAAATATGTTATGTGTGAAAATAATTTAATATTTAAAATTCTTGTTGTTTTATTGGTTCCATGTACATAATTTAAAGAATGAACAAGGTTTCTTGTCCGTAAGTCCACACATGAACTAGGTTTCAGGTCCATAATGTCGTGTGAGGACAGTATTTCATGTCCCTAACATAATGACTGATCTCATTGCTATTTAAAGATATTCAAAATGTTATATAATTTTTTTATATATTATTTTGATTATGATATGATCTCATGGAACATTACTGATTATTTATGAATCCACATTATAATGAAATTATCTCTTGTTTTGAAAAAGCCTTACCCATGACTCTTGATTGAAGAAATATTACTGACTGGGTATAACTTTATTATGTTATGATCGTGTTATCATAAACTTATTATCATGTATGATCATTGATTAATACCTCCAATGTTATTCCTTTCATATAATCTATGATCTCCATTTCTTATATTATTCTTCTCTAGTTTTCAGTGGATGGTTCTATGCAAAATATTTCTAACAGCATATTAATATGATGAACTTTCTGAGATATGTTAATGAACTTTTTTAAATAATATGTTTATTTATATAGTCTTAAAATACAATAGAATTTACCAATGTTAGGAACATATAATTTTTTTTATTGAGCATTAAACTAAAATGATTCTTTATTTTGTACGACATTATCTAGTAAACTGTGTTGGTATTATAGGAGACCATAGTTATTTTTGTAGATTAGGATTAGATAAACCTGTTGAAAATACTATGGATAATTATATGTATGTGATTAAGTATTGAAGAATTATTTGGGTAGATATTATTTTATTTTCCCTAAAAAATCATTGATTTATGGATAGCGTAATTTGGTTGTATCTATGGCACAAATACAACTAGGGGTAACAACTCAAAAAGGTGAGGATTTGGTAATAACTCAATTTTTACTAGTGTATTTTTAGTAGACCTAAGAAGAAAATCCATTGTATATACACCTAGAAGATAATCTATGGTTAATTCAAATTATCATTTAGAAATGGTATGATGGTTTGAAATATATGATGAGAATTAATGGTCCCTATGAAACCTAATGTGTCCTGGAATGAAATGAGGGTTTCATTATTTAATTCTTATTAGGGATTATTTTCATAAATATATTATTTTCACTCCTATTTTATTAGCATTATTATTAAACGTATTTTTGTTTTGGTTAATGGATTGAAATAGAAGGAATCGTGTGAACAACATATTTGATGACCAAGGCAATACCATCCTTATGGGAAACCAAATGGGTTTGGAGTTCTGATTTAAAATCATGTGACTATCTCACTAAACACTCCCATGCTATGAGTAGTGAGATAGATCATATTGATCTTGTGAAATTATAGAGGTGGTAGAAACATTTAGTTGAATATTTTGTGAAAAAATATAAAGCCTCTCTCTATAGGTATTCTGATCCATTTTTTTCAATCAATGAATAAGCACAATTAAATCAAATTTTCTATTCACTAGTGCTCAGACCATGAAAAATTCAACATAGAAGTTAATTTTTTTGAATTAGAATGTATTAAATAGTTTAATATTATCCTTAATAACAGAAAACTAGTGGATATAAAATCCATGTAAATTATGTAGATAAAGATGGGTTTCCTTATTAAGGTATTTTCTCAAACACATAATGTTAAAACAGAGAGTAAATTTTTATAGTTGAAGTATATGGAAGATGAATCGATCAGTACCTATGGATAAAACGTTACAATACATGGGAGGTATAAGGATGGTTTTATCATTGACCAATAAAACATTATTTTTTGATTCATTAGTTATTTTAATCCCAGTATTCGAATGGAATTATCCATAAGGGAATTTGGAATATATGGAAGAGTCATTCAATTCACACTCAAAGATTAAATTAAAATTAGAATCCCAACTAGCTCTGGTGATATGTAAAGAAAGATAATGTTCCATGGAATCACTTGTGGTATGTAGGATAGAGATAAATAGAAATTTTAACATATAATGTTTCAAAATAATTGTAGGTTGAACTCAACTAATTTCAAGAAAATAATGAGATGTGTTTTCAATTGTGGTAGGAATGCCCATGGAGAAAATTAATTTATGTGTGATATGAAGAGGTTTAGGAATTGAAATTAATATAGGGAAATTTCATCTTAACACACCACCTCAAAATAAGATCATTAGATGTATGGATTTTGGTATTTATACGAATCAATGTCATAATCTAAGGGATAATGTAGATAATAAGACTTATAAACTACTGTTGTTAAAGAAAAAATGGAAATCCCATGTGATCAAAACTACCAAAGTGGGTTATGATTATGATGTGGTGAATGGTGGACATATAATACACTACTAAAGAGCTAATTTTTATTTGATTTGGGCTCCACATACGCATTAATATCAACTAACATTCTTTGGGAACAACAGTGATGGCTCAATGATTAGATGTAGAGTTTTTAGTGGAAACATATTATGGAATGATGATTAAATCTCATGTCAACGACTCCTCTCTAATAGAATTATGTGGAAATATTCTTAATTAAATTATTTTGATTCTACCATCAGTTAAATATGATGTGATTTGGGCATGGATTAACTCTCTCTATATAATGTCCAATTTAATTATTGTAGAAGGAATGTAACATTTTTTATGCTGAATCAAATTATAATCATATTTAGATGTGAGGATGATTATGAATTCCAAATAGAAGTTTGTTAAATTATATATGTATTAATACCAATTTATGAGGTATATTTAACTCAAATGGTTGGGGAGAAACTCATCATATAAGATATTACAATTTTATTGGTAATAAAAATTTATATCCAGAAGACATTCTGAGTCTTCTCTTGAATCATGAATTATACCTTCAAATAGAACTCATATATTGTGATACACCAATTTAAAAGACTCAATATATAATGGATGATATTGAGTTATTTTAACTGATAATGAAAATATAGGAGAATTTTTATAAGGGAGTTACACACCCTATTGAGTAACCATTAGGTGAACCAGTTCTTATTGTTAAGAAGAATTACTGTTTATTGTTTCTTTTCATTGATTATAATGAACTAAATGATATCACTATTATGAACATGTATCCTTTATATTGTATTTATGTGCTGTTTGATTACTTGTGAGGAGATCAATATTTTTCAATGATTGATCTTCAAACATGATATCAACAGCTAAGGGTCAAGAAGGAGTATGTACCCAATATATATATTTTTTATGAGGTTTGATCATTATGTGTAACACCTCAGGATTTTTGTGAAATGTTTTTTTTCAAATTTATTTGACCTATTTAATATTTTTCATTTCACATAACACAAAAAATAGAATATTTTATATAAAATAACCATGTTTTGATTATAGTACACATAATTCCATGTTAGTTTTACACTATATACAACAAAACATTTTTTTTATTTACACAGAATTCTGAGGTCATCTTGCTTGATAAATTAAGAGTTAATTTCCTCAATGTCTATTGAAACATGCAATATAGAGTGTTACTGAAAAAATAATATATGATTTAAAATATAAACATTTGAAAAAATAAGATACAACATAGCTATTAAGTTGATAGTTATGAATAGGATTAACTAAAATATGGTAAAACATGGTTGAATTAATTAGTTAAAAATGAATTCAAAATGAATATAGGAACCTGTTGAATATAATGGGAATGTTTTTATATAATTTATTGTGCACAATAAGAGATTTTGTCCAAATAAATAAAATTATTCAAAATTTGTGAGTGAAATTAGTGTAATATATATTATATAACCAATAAATTATATTCATATTCATCCAATATATTTATAATCATTATATAATATCAAACCCAATTTTACACTTATAAAACAATAATTTTTTAAGGATATTTTATCTCCTTTTAATAGAAAGAAAATATTAGATAAAATATTTGGATTTTTAATAAATATTATATTTAAAAATAAAAATAACATTTGAAATATGAAAATAAAAGTTATGGTGGGTGTATTTTTTGTATTTTTCTATGAATTTTATTATTTTGATGAGTATTAATAAAATTGAAAGTTAATTCAAAACTACCTTTTAATCTAATTTATTTATAAAGAAATATTTTATTTTTAATTTTTTAATGTATGATGTGATTATATTTTTATCCAATAATCCAAATAAATTAATTTTTATAAATTTCACATTGAAATTTAATATAATAACATGACAAATTTTTTGAACATTATTTCTTTAAAAACACATATTTTTGTCTCATAGAAGAGATTAAATATTAAATTAATTTCTACCAATTATATGATTTAAATATAAAATTTTATTGAATATTTGGAATCATCATTATTTATATTGTATAATAATTTCAAGATATATTTTTTCAAAAAGGGTAATGAATTTAATTAAAATTAATTTCAATGAGTAAAATAAATTAAACATAATAAGTGAATAAACATTAATCTTAAGGAAAAAATGCATTATCCAATAGTCCAACAAAATATAATGGAAATTATTAGTCCACTGACATTCCATTTTTGTGTATGGTAGGTTATTTATTACTTATTTAGTAAAACATTGTGGTACACGTATCCTATATTCAAAAATACTAGGTGAGTACATTCCCTTTCCTATAAAAGGCCACCCCCTTGTCCTCACACAACTACAAAACCCAGGTTAGGAAATATTATACCCAGAAAAAATTCAATAAACAACTTACTTATTCATGGAATAATTTATTTAGGAAGAAATAAATTAAGTGAATCACTTTGGTGAAAAACAAAAGTAGATACCCAAAGAAGAGGTAACATCCTCCCTCAATATCTTGTATCTTAAATTCATTCTCCACCAAAAACTATACTTATTATATTATTATACCAAACACTGGTATCCAAAAAAAATACCATTATGTTATTATTCTCTGGGTTTGACCCAAACATACACACACATCTATCTAATGCGTAAAAAATGTATTGTTTATGTGTACAGTAAACTAAAGCCACAAGAAATGATGATTTTTCATTCATCCTTTACCACCTATGATGGAAGATAGGATATTATATAATATCAAAAACATTTATTAATTCTTTAAGAATATTTAAATATTTTTAAAACATGTGTCCTTATACTTTCTATTTTGGGTAAGTGTGATAATTTCTCTTGGGGAAGTGTAGAATACTTCCCACTATAAGTGGCATGATTCAAACACACATTACATAGAATATGTTAAGTATGGGATTAGTAAACTTATATGATATATAATAAAATAATTATTCTAGAATAATGATATCTACACACACACACATATATATATATATACATATATATATATATCTCTCTCTTTTTCAATATGATAATAAAACAGAAACATCATTCATGCATATGTACGGCTTACTGTCTCCATGAACAATGCATTAAATTTCTTATTTTCATATTCTAAATATTATTATAATAAACATATAATGAATATAATTGATATATATTTAGTTTTTTACATTCTATAAGCCGTGATATATATATAAGGACCAAATATATAACAAATAAAGACACATTTCAAGAATAAAGAAGATATTACCTGAAGTGGAACCATTATAAATAATTTTTAACATGAGGGTAATAAAAGTCATAATCAAGCCATATACGGTTTTAGATATAAGAATATGGTTTGGTGATATATTCATAATAATTTTATGTTTAATATATATAAATTTTGTATCAGTATGATGAGATTCAAGACCCAGGGTAAGAAAATTTCATCTCACTTTTTATTTTTGTGAGATTCATTCCTTTTTCATGGATACTTTTATTTCTGTTCTATATATAATGAAAATGAATTTATTATATGAATATTATTATGAAATATATTATTATTTATATAACAATTATATTATCTTTCTCTCATGGGGTTATTGTAAAATAATTTACCAAATTGGTAAGACAATTTTGGCTCAATTTCCTACTTTGAGACACATGGTTTTTTATAAACCAAAATTCTTTTTAGATGTGTATATAAATACATTTAAAATTTTATAAGATGAATATAATTCATTTTATGATATTTTATGCTTTATTTAATTTATTTTTCTTATATGTAGATTTTGATTCAATGTTACCAAGTGGCTAGATTTTATTGAAATAATCTCATTGTTTATCAATATTATTTATGATTATCCTTTAATTGATGAAATATTAAGAAAAATCACTCACAAAATCCCAGGTTTTTTATGCCCACTTTTTATAAATATTATATCCAAGATATGGTATCAATTTTCCTCTCTTGGTACATAATAGGAACAATAAAGTGTTTATAAGAATGTCTGACTTTACTACTCTCTTTAGTTGGTAATTTATGTTGTTTCAAAACAATATTTTCTAAATGGTTTACAAATATATTATAATATTCTCTTATATTAATTAATGAAAATTTTCAACAATGATTTTAATTTAAAATTATATTTTTTTAAATCATCTTTTCATTTTCTGATCGAGGAACTTTAATAATCATTTTAATGGAAAAACGAAATGTTCTGCATGTAAAAATTTAACCCGCCTCCATGACCTTAATTCCATTGAATCCTCCTTTAAAATATTAAAAAGTAATTTTTTTTAAAAAAAATTCTGAATAATATGTAATTTCTTTGTTTTAAATTAATTTTCATGAAAATGATTTAAAAAAAATTCAATCTTATTTTATAAGTTCAAATAAAAGGGGTTTTAAAGAAATTCATGCTTATTTATTATGTTTTCAAGGAAATAGTTTTCAACACATTTTCAATATTGATTGATAATTATTCATGTAATAATTGATTTAAAAATATATTCATGGTTTATTTGTCTCTTTATAATTTATTTAAAATGAAATGGTTTTCAAAACGTTTTCAACATTCATTACAATTTATCAAGAATTTGTCAAAGGAAAGGGTTTTAAAATTTTATTCAAATATTACCTTTTAATATTCCATGTTTATTTTAATGAAAATCGTATACAAATGTTTTATTTTTTAAAAATAAATTTCTAAAGAAGAAGTAATATTCTCCATAACTAATTTTTTATAATATCATTAGAATTTATTTCTCTTTGAAGATGACATATGTTGGTGTATCTGATGCCTTTATAGGGAAATAATTCAATGTTTCCATTCACATTTGTTCTTTGAAAGGTTTATTTTATGGAATGATTTTTATGAAAACCATTTCTATTTCTAGGGTTATATTCCTTGGAAGCCCATTTATTATTACAATTTACTTTTTTTATGAAATGATTATGAAACATGTATGTTCCTACCTATTTTATGATATGATTACATTTTTATGATACCCATTTCATTTCATGGGATATGATATTATTTTTTATGAGTTTTTGTAATGTGTATGTAGAATTCATGATGATATAGGTGGTACTTATATCTCACTACATTTCATTGGGTAATGATTTATATATATTGAGATAGATTAATATGGTCTTGGGGAGTTAAACATGGCTAATAAAATGTACATGGGAGACAACCATGTCTACGAAGATAGTTTGGGGAGTTATATCATTCTACTAATGTGTAAATGTGAGTAAACCATAACTAACAAGTTTTTATGGGGTGTTAGTCCATGCTACTAAGATATCCTTTGCTGAAATTCCTTGACTATTATGGGAATTTTTTTTATGCTTATGTGTTTCCACAATTCCATGACTTATTCATCAATTATGCTTTGTTGGATTATGTTTTTTTATTCCATACAATTCATGTCTTATGAACTAAAATGATTAATGAAATTATTCATTTTTATGATATTTGATATGTAGGTTGTGATATGATAATGTTACGATCACATTTTCATACCCCTATGCTCTTGTTAATGCTAACACTTCACCCATTTTTACATGTACTGAGAATCTAATATCACCCCTTTTTTATTTCCTTCACTATGTTATGAAGATATATTTATCATATGATATGGATATGAGGGGTTTTAGGATTAGATAACCTAGTGGGAGACAACGTTTCTCTCTCATGTAATAGTTTTTATGATTTTATGTTTCCAAAGTCACTAAACTAATACAGTTTTTGGGCATTCATTTCTATAATGATTTAGGTATTATGAAAAAGTGATGTAATTTATACGTATGTTTTGAGGGGGATATCAATTCTAGTATCAAATTAAATGGTTAGTCAACCATTGGAAAATAGAATGATAATAATGTAGTGAGATCCCTATCTATATTTGTAAGGATATGCAAAGGGGTGCCAAAAAGGATTTTTATAAGGATGAGTTTACATTTAGGAAAACATAAAGGAATTTGGGTAAGGTATAGAGTGAATGGTTTCTTGGAAATACAATAATTTATTGATACTATAAGTTGTTGTGGTTCCAGGAATTATTTACCTTGGAGTAACAACATCGATAAGATGTGTCGGGCCAAACTCGGCAAAACCTAGAACATGACAATGGGCCTTACTATGAACCTAGTTTGACACCCCTAGGTGATATTCATTGGAAATTCAAAAACTATTCATAAACCATCAACATGGAAATAAATGGATGTTGGATAAGAATGACCTAGTGTAAACATTAGGCATCAATGTTTAATAAATGGTTCAAAATTTATATAAAAAATTAGTTGTTTTACGGATTATATGATTCATCATTATGAAAATCATTTCTTACTCAATTATCTCTGGTTTTAGTCATTAGAGGGAACCCGTAGGTATTGGATTAACATTGACTATGGTGGAAAATATATTTAGGATAAATAAAATGGATGATCCCGAGATTGAAAGATGGTTTGATCAGGCATAATCATTTTTCATGGAACATGATCAACAACATGTACCTCAACCAACTCTCAAACGCACCAAGGAAGAGAATAATGGATTTCCTTGGGATATCAGGTAATGGAGACCATGGATGAAATAAGATTTATTTTCCTTTATTTCATTGATGTGGAAAGAATCACCAATGGGATTGTATTAGAGGAACAACAACAAGTTTTGACTGTGGAAAAGAAGGAAATAATGAATGTAACTACAAATGAAAAATGAATATTTCTATTAATGAAATTTATAATAATATCAGCCTCTGTATGAAATAATCAAAGGTTAAGTGATTTAATTTTGGAATGATAATTCATTATAAAAAATTATTCACTAGTTGGAATGATCCCAAACAGAATCAGTAATGTGGTAAAAGTAATGGTTATATTTATAATGATGATGAGACTATAGATGAAATGTGAATGGAATAAGGTATTACGTAATAGGATTCAATAAACTTATTCTAGATTATGGATGAATTTGAATAATAATTTTTTCTTTTGTATTTGGATTCAAATAACATTTTATATGAATGATGAAATACAAAAAGATTGTTCGGCTTATTTTTCCTCTTAGTCATTACAACATTATGTTGAATATTTTCAATGTGAGGGTAAATTGATTTAATGAAGAAATAATATTTCGACTGTAGAAAGATACCCTGGAATATGTTATTTATGTTAGGATAATAGCATTGGGATAAATATATGTGGGATAAATAATTAAATTTGATGGTTCTGATTACCAAAGTAATATGTGAGTGCTTGTTGACATGAGTATTACACTATTATTAATGATGTTTAAAAAATTGGATTTATAGAATATATTGAATATACTTCATAATAAGGAAACATGTACGCCTTCAATGAGTATTTATGGTAATTAAGTCATTAAAATGTTTTAGGAGAGTACTTGATGTTGTTACTCACAAGATCGGAATGTAACAACCATGAACTACATTGTGATATATTAGGAACAAATTCTAAGATTATCTTGTTACATTTTTTGTTGTATTTAGGATTTTAATCATTCAGATAGGTTTTAAGCTTAACAATTCATAAAATATTTATGTTAATCGTTGGATGAAGTATTCGTTTCTTGATATTGCATTGAAACCCATCGTTAAAAGGTTATTTAGTTACTAAACTTAAATCAAGTACGTAAATTATATTTATTTTTGAAATTATATTACTGTTGTTTTATAAAATGAAATCAGGTATATTGGTTTAAAAGCAATCATGTATTGAAAGGATGTAGATCTTTAACACATTACCGAAGGACAATAAGGGTTCCATTCCTCCCACTACCATATGTAATGTCCTTGTTAATGTGTAATTTTTTGGGCGAATAAATATTAATAATGAACCAGGATAATTTCTTTTAATTTTTAGAGATTAATATATTAACCAAATTTATTTTTTAAAACAATTAGATAAAAATTCTTGTACATTTCATTCTTTTATGGGCCTTAATATCATTAAAAAATATATTTTAGTGCTTGAGTCATACAAGTTAATTTTTGAACATTGATTTCTTTATGTAATAGGTGAATTATATTTTTATATAATAACCTTGAAAGGATGAAATATTATATTTAGAGATATAACATGTATATATATTTCTTATTAGTATTGGTTATTAAAATAATTACTCTTCATTAGTAAATTGATCAAAAAAAATGGTGTCCTAATTCAATTAATGTTATTGAACTGTTGGTCTTTTAAATTACCAAAGATTTAGGACATTGATTCCCTCAAATATTCATTTATCATTCACTTATTTTTTATTGATAACATCAATCACTCTCAATGAATATTTATGCCTTTCAACTTTGTCCATTTTCTCACTTCTGATTGTTTTTCTCTTATGTGGAAACCTAGTAATATTTTATTTGGGTTAACCATTTTGTTTCAAAATTTACCCTTCAAAAATAATATTTATGATTCATTTTTATGATGTGGGTTTATATGAAAGGAACATTAATATTATAAACTTTTGAAAACCAAGAATAATTTTTTGGGAGAAAATTATTTTAATGAGTGTTGAATGTAATTCCCCGATATTTTTTGAAATATTTTTTACGAATTTATTAAATATTTTTGATATTTTTCATTTGAAGAAACACTGAAAATATTTTAATTTTTATTAATTAAAAATTATATCATATGTTAAATGAAATGACGTGTTAATAATACACTATAGATAACATAATGTTCACCTTCATTTATATGGAATTATGAGGATAGCTTCTATTACACACAAGACAAACTTTCTTTGATGGATTGCATAACAATAAAGGTCGAGTGTTACAGTACGAAAATATAATATTAAATATATAATTACATAATATAATGGGATATTTCCAAACTATTAAGTTGGCAGTTATGAAAAATATTAAATAACTTATGAAAATAAATGGTTCAATTCATTACTTAAAAATGATACAAAATTTAATATGAGAACCAATTGAATATAAGGGGATTTTTTTAAAGAAAACGATTTTTATTCTTATAAATATATTTTATTATAATAAATTTAATTATTTACAATTATAGAGTGATATTAACTAAATATTTATATTATACATGCAACTAATTTTATTTATTCATACAATAGATTCAATTAACATATGACTGGAACAAACTCTATTTCACACATAACAACCTATATTTAAAGTGAGGCACTTTTGTCGTCTTTTAGTGGGGAACATATATAAAATTATATTTTCTCTCATTTATAATAAATATATGAAAAAATAAACTAAATATATTAAATAAGTCCATAAAAATTAGGTTTGGGTGAATTTTATTTATTTTTTGTGATGTTTGGAATTTTGAGGAATTGTGAAAATTATTATATTTTCTTTCAAATATTATTTTAAAGATATTTTAATTATATGGATAAATAATATTTTAATTTTATTTAATGATTAATTAGATTATTTTTTTCTAATAATCTAATAAAGTTCATTGGAATCAGTTTAAAATTTAAATTGAATACAAAAACATATCAAAATTGTGAACATTTATACTCTAAAACCATACATTATCGTCCCAACTATGGTGTTAAATTTAAATTAATTTATTAAAATTATTGGATTAGTATTTGGATATAAGGATTGAAGATTTGGAATTATAATAATTTTTTATTTCTAATAAGGCCAACATAGTTTTTTACCAAAATTATTAGCCAAGGTAATTAAAATTATTTACAGTAGTTAATGGAAAATTAAGCATGAAAAGGAAATAAACCTTAATTTTAATGTCCTAGATGACCTATCAACTTTGAAAAAACCCATTGGATAGACATTATTCAACCATGATATTTCAATTGTTTTTATTGGTCATTTTTTCATGACTTTTCTTAGGTAAAATAGTGGGTACACAAGACTTGTTTTCAGAAATTCATAGCGAGTCCATTCCCATCCCTATAAATGGTTAGCACATCTACCCCTTCTTCACACCTATCAAATTACAAATAATATCCAAATATCTAATCAATACACTTTCCAAAATCAATACCTTAATCCTCTAATCCACACAATGGGTAGATAAAAACCCATTTAATCCCATAGGTGATAAACAAATGGAGTTACCAAAAGATAATGTAACATCCACCCTCGAACTCCTTTATCTTATATCCTTTATCCACCCCATCTATTATCCTTATTATTTTTTTAAATGAAAATTATATCTTAAATATACTGATATTTTGAAATTATTATGTATAAACCTATAATCACACACACTTCAATCTAATGGGTAACAAACGTACTATTTATGTGTATGATGATTTACAGCCTCTTGAAAGGATGATAGTTTGTTTTTCTTTTACAAAAAATCATGTTGGGAATTATGATGGAAACGATATTTATATAAAACATATTGGATATTTATTAGGTATTTAATATTATAACATTATTTTATAACACATATCTATAAATTTTCCATTATTTGTAAATGTGCAAATTTCATTTGAGGAAGTGTGGTCTACTGTCCCCTCAAAGTGATGTGATTCTTAAACACTTTACATAGAATATGTGAATTATGGGTTTAATAAACTTATATAATATACATTATATATCAAGGTACATTAATAATGACATATATACTTATATCTACATAAATTTTAGCATATATGTCTCTATTTCATTCAATACAACAACAAAACATGAACAACATTAATGCGTACGTATATCCTACCATCTATATTAATGATGTATTCCATTTCATATTTATATATTTTATAGATTATTAAATTACATATATAATTATTATATATTATATTTATATAAATTTTTACATTCTTTGAATAATTACATATGTATAAGGAACAAATATATATCAAATTAAAACACATACGAAGAACAAAGAGAATATTACTTGAATTGGAGTCATAACCTATAATTTTTAACTATAGAGTAAGTTAACATAATTATCAAAACATATATTTAAATATATATTAGAATTTTTTATATGATATATGAATAATAAAATTATATTTATTAAACAGGAAGTGTGTATGAGTACGATGAGAGTCCAGACACAAGGTAAGGGAATTTCATCCCACTTTTTACTTTTATGAGATTCATTCACCAATAATTTGATTTTTGGGGTTTTTATACATCCCATGAAAGTATTATATGATTATTTTTATTAAATATATAGTTATTTATATATAAATTTCATTATCTTTCATTCATGTGCATAGTTTTTCAAAAGTGACCAAATTAGTAAGTCATTTTTCCCTCAGATTTCCTTATTTGAGACACATGTTTTATTATACAAGAAAAATATTTTTTGACGTGTATATACTCCCATTTAACATGTTAAATCTTGAAAAAAAATTATTTTAATGATACTTTAATCTTAATGTAACTTCATTTTAGTAAATTGGTTGTATAATTCATAGTTACAATGTGGGAAGTGTTTGTTGAAACAATCTCATCATTTATCGAAACATTTTATGATTGTGCATTCATTGATGAAATATAAGGATCCATATCTAATTAAATATGATGTTTTTATTAAATTATTGTAATTAATGTCATATCAAGAAATGATACCAATTTTACACACCTTGGTACATAATATGATCAAGAATGTTTCTTGAAGAAAGTCCAACTTTTCTTCTCTAATCGGTTAGAAATCTTTGTTCATTCAAAACCATTTTTTTGATATTTTTCAACAAATATTCTTATATTATCATATTAATATTAAAATAATTTTTTACTCCTTACTTTTAAATTTTTTTTCTATAGTAAATATTCATTTCATTTTTGGTTGATGCAGTTTTCTAAACATTTTACCATGCTTAAGGAATGTTCAGAATGTGCAGATTTAACCCACTGACATGACTTTCATTCCATTGAATATTATTTTCCGTGATTACAAAGTATTTTTTAAACAAAATATTATCATAATATTCATTAAATTCGTTATTTTAGTTATTTTTCAATAAAATGGGTTTTATAAATTTTTCATTCATATTTTATAAGTATCTAGAAATAAAGGGTTTCAAAAGAATTTGATGTTTCATTCTTATGTTTACAAGGAAAATTGTTTTCAAAATATTTTTAAGTTCATTTCATAAGTTTCCAATTTAAAAGGTTTCCAAAATAATTCCAATAATTCAGTATATGTTATCAAATTATTTTCAATGAAATGGTTTTCAAAATGTTTTCCATCTTTATTTAAAAAATTTCAATGTATTTATAGTGAAATGGTTTTAAAAACCTTTTCTAGTATTTTTTATAAAAAATCATTATGTTTCCAAATGAAAATGTTTTCAAAATGTTTTTAAATCTTATATTATAGTTTTTCATGTTTTTTTTAATGAAAATGTTTTTTAAATGGTATTGTGATTTAAAAATCATTCTTCAAAGAAGAAAGAATGTTTTCTTGATTATTTTCTTTTAAAATATATTTCAAACTTATATCTCATATATGATGACATCTATTTTTCTTACTCATGCATTTATGGGGAAATGATTCATTTCCTCCATTAATATTTTCTCTATAAAAGCTTTATGTTTGTATGGGCATGATGTTTATAAAAAAAATTTCTTTCATGAGTTATATGACAATGAAAACTATTTCATTTTATGTGTTATTCTTTTTCTGAAATGATTATAAAAGTTGTAATATTTTCCATGGATAATGATATGATTACAATATTATGATACCCATATCATATCATGGGTTTTTATATGATTGTTTATGATTTTTTTGAACATGTATATATGAATTTTTAATGATATGGGTGGGATTAATATCTCCATCCAGTACAGGATGTAAATATTTAGATCTTATGAGATAAACTAAGATAGTCTTGGGAGTTTAACATGATTACTAATATGGATACGGGAGTAAACCATGACTACATCGATGATATGAGTAGTGAACTCAATATAAAAATTTGGATATGGGAGTGAACCTTAACTACCAAGATAGTATGGGGAGTTAACATAAGCTAAAAATATGTCCATGGAAACAATTCCTTTATTAATACGGAAATCATATTATAGGCTTTTGTGTGTCCACAATTCCATGTAATATTCCTAGGTTATGCTTCCATGGATTATGTTTTTATTTACATATTAACAATTTTTTTATGAGTGTCCAATATTTATTCCATGATTCATGTCTATCATCTTTGAAAGGAAGGGTGTGATCTTCTATTGTTATGATCACATTCTCAAACACCTATGCTCTTTTATATGCTTACAAGTCTCCCTTGTTTACCCTAACTGAGCATCTATGCTCAACCCATTTTATGTTTCATTTCCCATAATATGAAGATATATATAGTATGAATTTTCTATGAAGGCTTCTAGTATTGTATAACCTAGTTAGAGATTATGTAGCTCTCTCATGTACTAGTGTTTATGTTTCCATGTTTCCAAGGGCACAATACTAATATGGTCTCTCAGAATCCGTTTACATAATATTTTAGGTATTCTTCAAATGTTATGTAATTTCAGTGTATATTAAGATTGGGTTATTGTGTTATGAATATATATTAATGATGTTTGGAATTACCAATAACCGCACTATTTTTATGGATTTAAACAAAAGAGACTTTAGAGGCTACCTTGATCAATTTATGGTATTATTTATATATATGACACTCTAATATTTTTTATGATAAAAGAATAACATGAATAATATTTGATGATTTTATTAAATACCCTATGTAAGGTAAAATTGTATTAAATATTTACTTAAGGTTAATATTCAATATATAAATATGTGTTATTGGGTCATATAATCCCATGTGATTGTATGTCAGTGGATCCCTTAAAGATATGAGTTATTTAACAATAGCCTAGAAAAACCATGGTAACCATGATCTATATTATAATTTGTTTAGTTGGATACATTATATGAATTGTGATAGATTTATATTTGGTATGTAATACAATAACTAATTTCACTCGAAAGGTATCCATGTTCCTTTACATTGATGAATGTGAGAAAAAATTAGAGGGGTTGAATAGAAGGAATGTTAGCTCAAATGTGCTTAGACTACCCTTTAGTAGAGAAGGTTTTGTGATATTTAGGGATTTTTAAAACAAGTTAATGTGATGAATTTCAATGTATAATAATATAATGAAATCTTATTCCTTGTGAAAATTGAAAATTAATGAGAAAATCTACATGACTCGTGATTTTGATTTGGACGCATAAATGTTTTCCCTAAAAAAATTAAGGAATTATCATTATAGTAAATGTTGTGAAATATATATATAGTAATCATAAAATATATTATTATATATTGATGAATAAAGAGTTTAAAATGAATTATATTAGATGGTTAATGTTGACTAATGATTATGACTTCTCATTAACCTATAACTTCTAGAAGGACTACAAGGTGGGTGATTCATTGAATGGAAAGACCATTACAGTCTTTATATAATGAGGATTAAAATAAGTCATATATTTATATATTTTTCAACATAATATCTTGAAATAATGAGGAAAACAGATAAATAATATCTTTATCTAATGAATGTTCAACTATCATCTGTATTAGGATAAAAGAGGAACAAAAGAAGATGTGAACTTACAAAAGAATGTAAGATAAGTTACTATGTTCTACAATTATTGTGATAGAATAGTACATTTTAATAACCATATAGATGTCCTTCCAATGATATGATTAATTAAGTATCTATTACATTCTTATAATATTTCATCTTTTACTAGCAATCACAGTTGTATAATGATTTATATAGATTTAAAAGAGTGTTACTAATGGGTTAACATTAAAAGGGATACCTCCTAGTATGTATCTTGATGTTTGGTGTGTCAAAAATTAAATTGTAATAGAAATATTTATATGGGTATACTACAAAAATTACCTATACTAGAATAGAAATGGAAAAACATCGCCACATATTTCATAACTGGAATTCCTAATGATTTTAAAGGGATTAATTTTATTTGGGTTGAATAGATCAAATTATCAGGTCAGGACATTTATTTAAAATTTGTATAGATTAATCCTTAGACCAACATTCGAGAATATACATTAATGTAGTGGTAATTTCTCATTTAGTACCACATTTTATTTTTTCTAGATATCATCCATGGTTTACGTTGTAGTTATATAGATTTCATTAGTTAGCATTTATTATATATTTGGGAATTGGCATGGTATATCATCCATTGTTAGATAGTCATTTTAAGAGGACCATTAAAACCCTATAGGATATGTTGAGATCCTAATGACTTCATTTCAATAATGTTGGTGATAAACACCATACTCCTATAAAATTATCATATCTAAATAGATTTTATTTGATTATTTATGTTGCTCCATTTAAAGATCTCAATAGAAAGAAGTTCAAAAATATAATTTTTAGGTTGAATATTTATAAAGGATGGTAGTAGAACACGATATAGCTATGTAAAAAATATAGAATGTATAATCCATTCACTAAAATTTCACGGTATCATATATATTATAGAATAATTGTACATAAAATCAATAGTGAGATCTATAATTTTGAGTTAGTTACTGTGTAATTTTTTGATTATCTCTTCGGATGAAGATTATGAGAATAGAAAACAATGAAAAGATTATCCCCAGATATATCTAATCCTTCTAAATTTTTTTCATATCATGATGATTTCTTATCTATGATCAATTTTTCTAATTTATCTCAAGTTCACAATGTTTTAATTGTGTGTATTTTAAATTAATAAGAACATAATCCTTCACATGTACTGAAATTAGAGTTTGTACCACTAAAATATCATCTATATTATATGGATAAACTAAGGGAGAATCTAGATCAATGAGATAATGTTCTATGAAACAAGACCACTCAACTTGATAGTATTTTTTTGGAAACCCCACATATTTTACAAGATTATGTGGAAGCCTAATAATGTGATGAGGTAGAGGTATCATCAAATTCCTTGCATTAGAGTGATGTAATATTGTGGGAGATTTTATTATAGTGGGGTTAATGTTAAACCATGTGATTTTAGGATATATTTCTATTTAAATTCATTTAATTTATTTTATAGCTAGTTTTACATGAAAAAATATGTTTAGAAGAATCACAGTTTATTATTGATTTATTATTATTAAATTTGATGGTTATCACCTAGCTATTAGATTGGATATTTTTAATATGAATTACTTAATTATGAATAATTATTTTATTAAAATGTTATAAAAGTAATTCAGTGATTACTATACGATTATAAATCAAAATAAAACAATTTTAACAAAAACATGATATGTTTTAATAAAAAATGTTTTCATGCATGTAATGTGTTTTATAAAAAATTAAATTAATTATTATTTATGGATTATTTAAAAGTAAATTTTAGATTATATGTTGAATTAATTTTATGAACATTAATATACGTGTTTTTACATTTAATAGAAGGAAGGTATATAACGTTTTTTTAATTCATTTGTTTGAAAATGGTTTTTTTTATTTTGGGAACTTATTTTAAAATGAATTTATTTTACTTATAGAAAGTTAATCATGTGAAATGAATTACATATTGGGAATTTTTATAACTAATATCATATTAAAATTTCAAAATAAATTGTTTTATTTATCCATTGTATGAACATTAAAAATTTGATACCATCATTAAGGTTAAAAGGGGTTTACATAAGGGTAATCATTTTTTTGTATAGTTTTAAAAATCCCAAAAACCTAGGTTTTATTTGATTTGATTATGTAATTTGAAAAAAAATACATATTAAAAATTAATATTATTTATTTAAGATACAATTAAAAAAACTAAGACTCTAGTACCCTGATATTGTAAATAAAGTATTTTATGTTGGTAGTGTATTCGACACACAACACTGATTTAGACAACACATGAAATATACATATCTATTATAAACTTTGTGTTAAATTAGTGGGTATGACTATTATTTACTAATTTATTATATATATATATATACAACAAGATATAATTTTTATACTATTTATTAAATAATCAATCAATATTTAGTAATGTAATTTTATTTTTCAAAAAAGATATTCTTCAAAAATGTTTGTATTGAATTTATTGAAAAAATTATAATCATTATTTTTTGGAATTTTTTTGGAATTTAATTTATAAAATAGATTTCATTTTTTAAAACTTCATATCAATATTCAATTTAGAGGAATTTTTTTATTTTTTAGAAAATATAGATTTTTAATTAGATAGTGAAAAATAGAAATTTTTATAAAATGTCATTTATTTTCGACAAATGATGTAAATTTAGATGTCTAATAAATTATTAAAAATAATTTAATCAGAAATATATATTCACTAGATCTATTTAATCCAATTAATTTTAATTTGATTATATTTATATTGGATTTTAGTATAAGTAAATTCTTGGGTTTAAAAATGGGGTTTTCTAAAAACTGTTTTAAAATTCATAATGCTTCTCCATTTTAATAAACTGGAAAACATATAAGAAAAATGATTTAAATTATATTAATTTCTTTAAAATCAATTAATTGAAGAAAAAATCATAAAATTATTATTATTATTCATAGATTAAGTATAAATTCTATTATTTATTGACTAATACACCTTATGAAAATATGTTTTCTCATAATGTCTAAGATTTTTATTTTAATTAAAATTTTCCAAATGTAATGAATTTAATGTATTAAAAAGGATTAAATATTAAAAATATTAAAAATTTAAAATTTCAAATTATTTCAACGTAAATTTTTCCAATAGTTCATAGTGAAAATAAAAATAATTAATTACTGCATTTAATATAAAAACGTATTTTTCAGGGGTTAAACTACAAAATAAGGGTAAAATGACAAAATACACTTACAAAATATAATCAATAAAATAGTTTTATATTATAATTTCTTATCCTCTATTATGAAACATTTTTAATCCTTTTGAAAGGTAAAAATCATAGGTACACATTTTCTTTCCCAAAAATTACAAATCTGCCACTCACATCACTTATAAATGGTCGCCCCATACCCTATCCACTTCACCCCTTTTATGAAATTATTATTAGAAAATATCAAACCCAATAAAATTAATAATTAAATAATAATGATATATGTTGATTATTTTAATCATTAATCATTCCTAAGAAGGATTTCAATTCATACCTGAGGTGGTTGTTTGAAGAACATGCATCGTGATTAACCGATCATCTTTATTTTTCATTCATCTTCCATATAATAAAGACATATTGAATTATGATTATATTATAACACCTGTATATTTCATATAATAAAATGTTATCATTAAGATATTATAGAATAATTGTTGACCCTATTCAAAAAATTGGATGTTAAAGTATCTTTCATGGGTACTGTGAACAATCGTCTCACAAACCGATATCTTTCGTTTTCCATCATCACCTTTCAAGGGTAGTTATAATGATGGATTTAAATTATATTTAAAATATTTTTTACATATTTAATATTTTTTATTTATGATCAAATATTTATTCTATTTAAATCAATTTTTTTGGGGATACAATATCATTTCCCGTGTGTACCAAATACGGTTGCCCCATGAAGCAATGAGATTTTTTTCACAAATGCATTACATGGATGTTAATATAGATAATTTTAATTTATAATTATTATATAAATAATATATAATAATATTTAAGAAATATTTATCATTCCTAAAATATAATATATCATTTACTTTCATACAATTAATAATTATAACATCATTCATGTATGTGTGGACTTCTCGCTGAATAAAGAGATGTGATTATTTTATCATCACAAAACCACACGAATGATATTTAAGTGTATTTAAAAAAATTATATTCTATTTATGATATTATTATCATTATTATATGATAATATAACACATAACTTCTTTAAATAATGATCATTTCCAAATAAAAAGGTTACTCATGCGTGTATATAACCTATCATATCCACGATCGTAACTTAGTTCATTTTCAATTTCCATTTTTAATAATTTATTTAAAAATATAACTGAATAATAAATATGATAATTATTTCATTTTTGTTATTATAAATATATTAAAATAATCTCCTCTTTGACCATGCTCAACTATACTATTCTATTTTGTATCAATGAACTGAATAACCTCAAAACACGTGGTATAGAGTTAACTTATTAAGTATTTGAATATATACATTGAAAAAAATAAAAAAAATTATTTAAGTATAAATTAATAAATCTTTTAGTTCATATTAATAAATCAATTTAAAATATTTATTCTTATTATATTGTAGTTAAAGTATATATAAATAATATCTAGACTCATGGTAAGGGTTTTTATCGTCACTCATTAAATTTCTCTGAGACATATTCTATATTCATGATTTCATTTATTGTGTGGTGTATATAATTCCAAGAAAATTTATCTATGAATATTATATTTTAATTTTTGAAATTTAGAAATCCATATTAGGTACACTATTTCAATGTGTTTTGATCTAGAGGTTACCAAATCCTTAAGGGACTTTGTCTTAATTTACCTTTGATGAGGCATATTGTAATGTTACAAACCTATATAGTATTATGAGGTTTTAATACTAAACCTTTGAAATTTTATATATTTAATAACATTATGTTATAAATATTTTAATTTTAATTTTATGTTATCATCAATGTGGCTCATTATTTAAATGATACCAAACATTCAAAGGCTTTGGGATAAAATCTTTATTCCTTAGGGAATGATTATGAATAAAGATAATTTAGATAAAATCATAGGATTTTACTTTTAGAAAACATAAATTTAATTCTACATTGGTTGTGGGTTTTGTTCAAATGTATAATTTTAATTTCCTCTATTATTTATTAAATAAATATCAAGGACATTTGTATGTGATTCAAATATATGTTTTTGGTCAGATATCTTACTCTTCAATATTAGTGTTATCTATAATGTTTTAAAAATTATCCTTTATAAAAATTAATGATGTAATAAATCCACTTTACATGTTATTTTAAATTCGTATAAATTATTTTAAATTGAAATTTCTTAACTTTTTCTAATTGGACCTCTTTTGAATCCCATTTTTTCAAAATAATTTATAAAAAATGTTAATTTTAAACACTTACAACATGAAAGGATTTTCCAACAATCATGTTAATTATTTGAATTGATATTTCCATTATAGTTTACCATTTTGTGTTTTAAATAAATGTAATTTCCCAATGTTTTATATTAATTTATTTTTAAAAGTAATTTTAAAAAAGAGAGCATTATTTTCTCAAAAAAGATTTTAATGATCATTCAGAGGTATTTAAATTCATCAACATGAACCACATACAGTTAATTATTATCCAATTGATGTATTTTTTTAATTATACAATCATGATTTTTTCTCTAAATTGATTATGATTATATCAAATATACAGTCTATGAACCAATTTATTTTCCATGGAATAATTATGTTTCAGAGAGATAGTTATTGATGTACATTCCATTCAATGGGTTAATGAAGTTTCAAATAGAATATTATGTAACCCATTTCATTTTAAATATTAATCATGTTTCAAAGTAATTTTTTAGAGGCCTCTTCCATTCCAGGGATTAATCATATTTTAAATATATTATTTTGGATGATATTTCTTGACCCCGGTTTATTCAAGTTATGAAAAGAGTAATAGTTATTTCTTCGATTTTAGGAGTAAATGAATTCTCAATGAAATTTTTTATTGAATGGTAATTAGACATTATATATTATCATGGGTGAAACAAAATATCATCTGGTGATCCCCTTATAGATTATATTATGGGTACACCCAAATAGTTCCGGGTGAGGCTGATAAAGATTGTATGATGGGTGCAACTAGACAATGCTCTAGTACATTAGGTAATCATTAGATTATATTGAGAACTATATTGAATGTATGATTTATGTAAATTATATTTTTAATGGTTTTTTAAGGGTTCTATAGGGATGACTTCTAATGATAAAAATACATGTTTGTTATGTTGATAAAGGTTATAAATATTTCCCTTTATCGAGATTGATATTATAGGGATCCAGATTATTGTTTATCATAACTCATTATTATTTTAAATACATATTCAAGGTTTTTTAATTTATGATCTAGGTATTTATTTTTATAAATATTCTTATGTTATGGTTATTCACTTTGATTATTTCATCATAACCTTACGCTCAACTTCTTGTCACAGATGAAATTCAATTGTAAATTATTTTGTTTACCATTAGATTACATATTATTCCCCATTATTATGTTTAATTTTTCAGAGGATTTCATAAAATATGATAAATTAATTATTCAAATAATGGTTTCATATGGATGTTTTTGATGAACTAATATGGAAAACGAAATGATATCTATAGTTGGAATGGAACCCTGTTGAATTCTTGGCTATTTTTATGTAATAGTAAATCACAATTCCCATTAAATATAAATCTAAAAGGTGATTGAGTACATTATTTATCCATCATTTTAAATATATATTTTATGTTTTGTATTAAGAATGTATGTTCACCTTCATCAGTAATAAATTTATAATTGTAATGTTTATTATTTTAGTACCTAAGATAAGAAGTTAGGTTTAAGGATATTGTAGTCGGTATCAATGGAATGTTTTAGATAACATTGGAGAGACAGATGTTCTAAAGTAAGGATATATTAAGAGTTATTTATAACATTATTGGTATATATTATTAAGTATGATTATAGTTTCAACATCATAAACAACCCTTTATGGTATTAAGAGCCAGGATTAAAAAGTTGAAAATGGAATTTTAAGAGATGTTTTACAAGGTTGAGTAATATGTAAATTTATTCTCAACCATAAACTATGAATTTATATATTGTGGAAAGAAAATTTATAGTATTGATATTCTATATGGTTTATATGATATCGTATATTTAGAATATTTGTTTTATCATGTAAACAACCATCAGATTAACAAGGTATTTTGTGAATTTGTGATTAAAGTTATTTCAAAATAAGATAACTATTATTTATGAAAATATATTAGAAAAGGGGTGAAATTACTATTTAGGTTAAAACACAAATTATATTTAGTTTATTGAGTTTATTTATGAAAAGGTTATATTTATTTATGGAATGATTTATATTCAAATTTTTTCAATATTGTTGAATTTTGGAGGGTAATGTTTTATATCATCATACAAAGTTTTATATATTTTTAGAATTATTATACAATATTAAAAACGTTATGGTTTGGGTTAATGTATAAATATCATTTTGATTGATTTATTATCCATTTTATCATTACGTGATTAATAAAAGTTTGATTTTATTACATCACGCATAAAAAATTCATCATGAATAAAACAAATTTAGAGAAAAATATACGATCGGGGTGGAAAATTATTAAATAAATGAATTTTAAATTATCAAGAATATTTTCCCTCTAATCATTAGCCTAGATGGAAAGTATTTCATTATTCTTCAAAAAAGATCTGGAAAACAAATTTCATATTAACATCATTTTGGATTATATTAATGAAATTTTCACAACTTATTAGTTTATGGTCTTTTGGTTGTTGACATTCTATTGACCACTAAGTTTATTATGATCAATAATCTATGTCACTCTATATAATTATTTATAAATTAATGTTTTTTCCATATCAAATAAATTACTCCCCACCCATGTTCTCATATTTCAAAGCATAGTATGTGTTATTCTAGATGATAATTATACTTCCTTTTCTCTGTTATCAAGATGATGTTTAAATCACAATATTTATGATGTGGGTTTCAAACGTAGGTTTTATTGAAGGCATTCATTTATGACTCCATGTTCAAAATTTTAGGATGAAATTTATTAATGGGGTATGATGTAACAACTTAATATTTTAGCATAAGATAATTGTGTTTTATAGTGTATTCAACACACACCACCGATATTACATGACCTGTAATATATATATATATATATATATGTTTGTTTGTTGTAACCATTATAAAGTAGATGTTAAATTAGAAGGAATTAAAAATATTACATAATTTATTATATATATAAATTCTATAAAAATTAAATTATGGATAACTATTTTGTTAATAATCAATCATTTTTTAGAAAACACAATTAATTATTCAAAAAATAATATCATGAATAAATTTTTTTTATTTATTTTCATTAAAAATATTTTAATTAATTATTTCAAAATTTTGAAAATGTATTTGATAAATTCAAATTAATTGTTTAAATCAGATTACTAACATTTAATATTTTTGTTTTTTTGGAATTTTTAGAAAATATTGATTTATTCGTGAATATTGAGTTATTTTTTGTAAAAATGACATTTCTATTAAACAAATTAATTAAATATAAATTTAACTCCCTAATACTTTAAAATATTTTCATTTAAATTTTTTTTATTCTTTTTCAATATTTGTATATACACAACACCCTGTTAGTCCTATGCTACACGCAACACTATGTTAGCTTGTGTTACAGACAAGATCACGTTGTACAACCTTTTAATGACTCACCTATTTTAAAATTAATTCGTCACACTTTCATAAATTTTATTTTTCAATATACTATAAATTTTTTTAATTTTTATTGTTAAAATTTGATCAGGGGGAATTTTTGATATTTTTTGAGAAGTTTCATTTTTTTTAATAATTGGGGAAATATATTACATTTTAGTTAAAAAATACATTTTAATTAAAATTATTTTTAAAGTTAAATTATATATTGAATTGGGTTTAATAGAAAAAATATATCTATTATATATTTTATTCCAATTTAGGTCGTTGGGATCATTTTTAGATATTTTTTATAAATAAAAACATATTGATCTTTTGAACATATTTACATTAAAGGATTACTTTCTCAGTACATAAATTGGATTAGCTTGAAGTTTAATTTCTCACATTATATGAATTGAATTTAGAAAAATAGAAATATTGAATTGTAATTATTATAGTATTTATATTATAATAAGATGAAATATGTTTTTTCCAGAATAACAGTGAAATTAATTATAATTAATTACAGTGATTAAGGTTGTTAGGAATCATAAAGGACTAAACCACAAAATCATAGTCCAAAATGACCTAGAAAAACGTCCAAAAGAATTTAGAGGATATTATGTAGACCATATACTGACTTAGTTAAAATATTTTGATTTATTTGGAGATAACATCATGAACGTGACCCGTATAATAATTTATTTATGGAAAATGAAAAAAAGGAACCTCCCTTACATTTAACATTTTTAAAGCATTAGAGTATGGAAGAATCTATATAGGTTCTTTTATAACAACACTTCTCATTATTTCACAAATAAAAATAATTTATTACATTAAATCTTCACTTGATACAATATAGAATATCGAGAATTATAGTGTATTTGGGGATTAGGAACATTACATAACAACATAAAACATAACACACACCATCTTTATTTAAAACACCTTTTACATAACCACACACAATCATTCATACTTATAATTGTATTGGATAACCATATTACATGCTTAAAAACAGGTGAGCTATAAAGCCCAATAAAAGAGTAAAAAGGGTATAACATGAATAATACATTAAATGTTAGGAAATTGCCATATCAATGGAGCATAAGAGAAACATGAACATAAAGGCATGGTATATCATGATTACTATAACATGGAAATGTGGAAACAAAATTTAACATGATATTAACATGATCCAAGGATAATTGCACATGAATCATGAGTAAAACCTCATTACACTCGAATTAGCATGATTATACCCTCATTTCACGTGATGTATCATGATACTAATCATTACCCAGCTCATTGGAGTTCTATCAGGGTGCACCCTTATTAATCATTTCATTTCACGCATAAGTGTGCCACATTGATCATATAACATGGATTCATTAAACATCACCATTTATTCCAAAATAAGGGAATGATTAATTCATGCAAGAAAATTTCTAATCAAAATTTAAATGTTAATAAAGGTGAATACCCTTGATCGAGAAATGGGTATGGTTTTCACTACACTATGACTTTGGCTTGGAAAGTCGCAGTGCAATTTCTGAAGCATAACAACATGAAATAAGAATTCTAAAAAATGGATAATGAGTGATAAAGGGGTGTCTCATCATATGTACATGAAATGTAATATAAGGAGGATTATATATAAACATGTACCAACATATTTAATGAAATTTAGATTCATAGAACTAAATAATTTTATGAATTTAATTGTGATGAGAGAAATCCTTTATGAAATTTCAACATGGTAACGGGTGTATATGTGAGTCAATAATTAGATACAAAGGGTTATCGAATTATTCAATCATAATGAGGAAAATATATTATAGTTAAGAAATCATACCCCAATATTTGAAATTGAAAATACAAGGGTGTAGCATCAGAAATAAACTTGGATAAAATTTGAGAGGAAGAAATCCCTTACTTGGGATGTGTGATACCAAAGGCATGGGAGATTATTGATAGAGGATTATTGGGAGATTGGTATTCCTTGGTAGTATTATAGAGATAGGAGGGAAGAATTTTTTCGAGCTTAAAAGGTTTTTAGTGAATATTTAGTGGGATCTTTTGTGGGATTATATAGGAAAAGAGAGGGAATTCTTTATTATTTAGGTTTTGGACACTACACAAGAAACTAATCAAAAACACAAACAAACCCATGGTTTGTTCCTAGAGTTTTTCAAATGGGGTTTGGAAGAAAATATTTTATAAGGAAAATCATAAAACATAGTAAAATATTAGGATTTCTTATGTTGAGGTGAGTCACACTCTCGAGCAAATCATTTTAAAAAGTTAAATTTTTTTATACATCTTGGAAGGTCCACTAAAGCATTGTAAAGTAAATCAAACAAACATAAAATCACATTATTTTTACGGTAGAACATATATATTATGAATATTCCAATTATAGTATTTTATTACATCATTTTTTGTAATTATGATGTCATAAATACATTATATTATTAAAATATATTTAATTTTTAACGAGAAAAATCAACTGTCTTAGAAAATTATGAACAATTCACCGTTGGATAATTTTGATATCTTGATTCCAAAAATAATATTCAATTTAACTAAATAATTTTATAAATATTTTAATTTTTACTTTTTAAATAAAAACAGGCATTTAAAAAAAATTCATGTGTTTTGACAAAAATGAATTTCAAACCATAATAAAAATCTCAATTTTATTCATAAAAATTATACGATCATTTATATTTTAAAAAAGTAATTTAGTAATAATATTTTAATAAAATATTATTTAATTCAAAAGTACATTAATTCATCAAAATATATTTCTAAATTTATTATTAACTAAAAATTCTATTTTTTCATTAAAATCTTTTTACAATGTAACAAAAATAAAATGAATGTATATTCATTATTCTATACAAAAATATTGTACATTATAATAGTGTGAGGTTCTTGTTACATAAACTTTTATAATACCCCCTTATGACCTTAGGGTGAGGTGTGTGATGGTGACCGACTCTTGCGGTGGATCAGATAACATTTCATTGGTGGTAATCTCTATTAACTTACACTTCTCCTATTGGAGGTTCCATTAAAGCTTAAGGTGTTGAAGCTTGGCTTGGGATTGGTCAAGACCGAATCCCAGTGATTCCACCAACTTTACGAGATCCAAAAAATGGGCTCTATATGGAATAATTCTACTGGATGAGGCCATCGCTTAATTTGTATGAGTAAATTTGATTTTTTAAAGCCCTATATTTATAAGATTCATGTGGCCATTATTCAAAAGATATATTAGAAATGGTAACAATTCTTACTGGTATTTTAAAATCCCAAAGACAGAAAACCATTAATGATAAAAAGTATTATATAACCATTTTACATAATAAGACATTTAATTGGATCAAGATGATTTTTCATTAATAAATTATTTGGCCCTTAAAATATTCTCCCCTTGAGAAATTTCACCCTCGAAGTTTCCTTTTCCCACACTAAAATAGATGCAGATAAATATACTTCATCACTTCCTCTGATTTCCATGTTTCTTTTATAAACTTGTGGTTTCTATACAACACTTTCATGAGGTGCATTGTCTTATTTCATCGAAATTTTTTCCTACGATCTAAGATCATTATAGGAGAGGTCATTTTCCAATGGTAACACCTCTATATTGAGTACATGTGATGGGATAGGTATGTACTTACTCAAGAGTGCTACATGGAATATATCATTTGCATGAGATAAGTTTGGTGGGAGTGCTAGATGATAGGAAACTACTCCAATGTGATCAAGGATCTCAAAAGGGATGATGTACCGTGGACTAATATTTAAATTCTTTGCAAATATCATAACCCTCTTCCACGGTGATATGAAGATTAATACCATGTATCTAACATCAAACTCTAGGTCTCGTTGATGATTATTATCAAATCTATTATTTCAACTCAGAGAAGATTTACTGTGAAACTGGATGGTATTGACCTTCTCCACCATTTCTACGACAACTTCTGGACCTAGTAGTTTTCACTACCCAAATTCATCCTATCATGTCGTTGTTCTACACCTTTTCCCATATAGGGCTTCAAAAGTATCCATTTGGATACTTGAGTGGAAACTGTTATTGTAAGGGAAATCAACCAAAGGAATATATTGATCCAATCATCTTTTGAAGCCTATTAAGAATTATCTCAACATGTCCTAAAGTGTTTGTATAGTCCACTTAGATTATCCATCAGTTTGAGGATGATAAGTCGTACTGAGGTTCAGCTCAGTATTCATATCATGTAGAAGACTCTTCCAAAACATAGAGGAGAATCATAGATCTCGATCAGATAAAATCAATAGTGTTACTCCATGAATCCTTACCACGTCTATGATGTATATTCGTACCAGTTGATCCAATGATAAATCCAATAAAAATTAAATGATGTGTGAAGTATATGTAAGGATATATACATCAAACAATATATCATTGTTTCCTTAGGATATCTTCAGAAGTTTGGTGAGAAATTCCATAGTGATGCTTTCCCATTTTTTTGATGGTATGGATAATGGTTTCATCATCGCCCTAGACGTCTGCCTCTTAGAATTCAAGTTCTAACATACTAGGAACGTTTATGTATACTCAATGATCTCCTTATTCATGTTATCCCACCAATAATTCTCTCAGATATTTTGATACGTAATTCTATTTCTTGGGTGAATAAGGAAATTTTAACGATGTACATCATCCAAAAGTTCTTTCCTTAAATATTTATTTGATGGAACACAGAGTCTTGACCCAAATCTCACAATTTATTCTTCATTAACATCAAAATATTAGGATTTCTCTTTTCTAATAGTTTCTAATTTTTTTTGAAATCCCACATCATCCTTTTGAGCATCATTTAACCTTTCTGAAAGAGACGGTTGAGAAATAATTTGTGGAATGACTGATTATGTTCCCTTATTTATGATCCCCATGTTAATCTTCATAAAATATATGAATATTGGCTCCTTTTTCAATTTTCATCAATGATAGAATAGTTGGGTCCTTTCTATGTAGACAAATAGCTACTTTGTTTGCTTTCCCAGGGTGGTAATGGATTGACCAGTCATAGTCTTTTATCAGTTCTAACCATCATTATTTGCGCATATTCAACTCTTTCTGTGTTAATATATACTTGATGTTTTTGTGATCTATGTATATTTCACAATTCTCCCCAAAGAGTTAATGTCACCAAAATTTTAAAGAAAATTTTACATTAGAAAACACCAGATAATGAGTTGGATGGTTTTTCTCATGAAATTTCATTTTCCTTAAATCATAGGAAATGAATTTTTCATTTTTCATCAACATATAGCCCAGGATCTTTCTCCGAAGCATCACTAGTTACCACAAAAGATTCTCCACGTGTGGGTAGTGTGAGCACAAGTGTAGTGATAAACTCCCTTTTAGCTACTTGAGGCTCTCTTTGTATTCATCACTTTAAGAAATCTTTACTCCCTTCCAAGTTATATATGTTAGAGGGTTTTACAATCTTGAGAACATTCTCACAAATCGGAGATAATATCCAGTTATCCCCAGGAAGCTATAGATATTCATTACTGATGGTGGCCTCGGCCATCCCTCAATTAAAGTTTTCATAGAGGGATCCATAGATATCCCATTTCATGTGATGATATGACCCAAGAATGAAAAATACTTCAACTAGAACACACACTTGATATACTTTATGTAGAGATTCTCCCTTTTCAATGTCTCTAGTACATTTCATAGATGGTTCTCATTATCCTCTGTGGTTTTGGACTATATGACAATATCGTCTAAAAATAATACAAAAAATTCAAGGTAATATATAAATACTCTATTCATTAATTTCATTAAGAATTATGGAGAATTACTGAGTCCTAAAGCATTTACTATGAATTCATTGTTCCCGTACCATGTATGAAAAGTATTTTTGGAGATATCCACCTTCTTCACTCTTATTAAAATTCTGACCAAAAATCCACCATGGATAAGTATTGTGCTCCATGTAGCTGATTGAACAAGTCATCAATTCATTACAGAGGATACTTGTTCTTTATCGTTAGATTTTGAGATCACATTAATCAATGCAAAGGCACACTGAACCATCCTTTTTTCTAACATAGAGTTCTAGTGCACCCCATGGTGAATCAGTTGGGCATATTATACCATTATCCAGATTCTACTATATTTTATAATTCAACTCCTCCTGCTCTACAAAATCCATTCCATATGGGGTCTTGGATATTTTCAATACCCTAGGTATAATATCAACTAATAATTCCACATATGTTCTAGGAGGAAGACTAGTAAATTCCTCATGAAACAGATCAATGAATTCCATCACAATATGCATGTATTCGAGTATAGTTTCTTCCTTAGAATAAATAATCTGATTAAGAAATGTGTTCTCATAGGGTAGTAATATCCATGCTTGAGATGATGGTGACAAGTAAGATTCATCCTCCTCCTAGAACTTGTACAGAATCAGGGTTTGATTCTTCACGTGGAGAGTGATTTCCCTCTCACGGCAATTTATGTTGGCTCTATATTGGTAAAGCCAATCCATGCCAAGAATTGCATCAAATTCCACTAGAGGGAGTATGAAATGGTTCACCAAAATTTAAATCCACAAATTTTGATATTGGAGGAGTTATAATCAAGGGTTTCAATTATTACATTATTTTCCTTTCACACCATCATATTTACTTCAATCATTTTTGTGTTGTTGGGATTTTTATACTAAACATTCAGTATATAAAATAATGCGTAGAATTAGAATAAAATAGTACATTCTCTTTTATTTAGTGAATAACTAGGTTACCTATCACCACATCATTGTTGGGGTTCAAATCAGTGGTAGTGATGGAAAAATCTCTCCCTTGCTGCCTTGGATGTTGTTGGTTACCTCTAAAAACCCTTAGGGCACTGGTTTGCACTGTGCCCTTGTTCTTTGTAGTTGAAACAATGAACAGTGCATTAAAGATCAAACGATCGTTCCTCTCCTATATCGTTGCCAAAAGATTTTATTTTCATATGTTAATGTCTGGGATCCCTTCTCTTCCACATCTAAATCATTTCCACATCCACTTCATAAAATTTTTGGGGTGCTTCTTTTTTTCACCATTGGAAAGTGTGGTGCTGTATTTTCATAGCACCGTCAGGTTTGTCCATAAGACCTCCAGAATTAAACTCCACCATAATCTTCTTATCCCAATTATACCCTTTAGATTATAATATATCCATTTCAACTTTGAGTGCTTATCAGAAAATTTCCTCAAAGATATCGATGTCACTGATCGACAGGGATTTCTGTAGGCTAGGTTTTAACCCACCAAAGAAGTTGTCGACCTTGAATTCGGAGGTAATGACAAAGCTAGAGGCATATCATGAAATCATTGTGAATATTTCCTCAGACGCTCTAATAGATTCATCCTCTTTTTTTTAAGGAAATGGATGTCCCTTTCCATCTTTCGTTATAGGGTGCGCGGAAAATATTTTTCAAAAAATGTCTTCTGAAAATTCTTCAATTCCAATGCCATAATCTCTTCCATAGGCTATGTATTTATGATCTGTGTACACCATTGATCACCTCCACCCTATAATAGATAAATAATCCAGTATAACATTCTATTTTTTGGAACATTGAAAGATGGGGAACATCTTTTCAAAGGAGTTGATCCATCGTTCAGCGATTGAGGGATTGGATGAACTATTAAAAGTGGGATGCATTTGTCTCATGAATCTCTTGATTGTGACTTGTTCTTTATTGGGGGGGGGGTTGAATTTTCCTCATGACTCATTTTTCTAATCAAAACTACAGAAAAATGAGAGTGTATCATGACAAAGTTCACAATTCAATCTCTCGTCATATTTGGAATCTCATTAGAATAGTCATCACATTGATCATCGCATTAGTTGTTAGCGTGAGTCCTCCTATTACCAGCCATTGGCTGGAATAATAGGAGAGGTAGGGGTAACAAAAAAAGGGGGAATCCAATTTAAAAAATACATAAATTAGAAATTATACGTATTTCTTTAACTTATGAATTCAAAGGCTCCAATCTGTGTTATCAATGATCTACTTCCCAACATATATTATTAGGGTGTTTTTTTACTTATTACTGCTTCATAATAAGATCATGAATTTACCATATAATATCATATTGGAGTGTTATTACCAAGAGTGTTTCAATTCCCATTGACGGGCACCAGTTCCCGTTTGATTCTAGCTCAAAGCAGTGTTTTCAGGTTTTACCCCTACAGCCATCTGTGCAAGATCCACCTCTACCTAATAGTATACACATAGAGATTTATTTTATTGATAAACCACTTACTCAATACTCACTAATATTTAGGTATCTTTTTATTATACATTTTCGTATCCCTTTGGCTTTCACTAGAGTTTTCTAATCCTAATCCAAAAAAAATAAACCAATTCTATACTATCAACTATAATAATCATGTTCTTTGTTTCACACATAAACATAATTTATTACAAAAAATATTCTCTTTATACAACATAGAAGATCAAGAGTTCTAGAATAAATGGGTCTTATAATCATTACAAAACAACTTAAAACATAAAACAAAACATCTTTATTGAAAACTTCTTTTTCAGGACCACACACATTACTTCGTACTTAGCATTTCATGGGACAACCTGAGGATATACATAAGAAAAGGGTGATATATAATGCCCATTAAGAGATTAAACAAGGAATAACATGAAGAATAAAGTACCTGTTAGTCAATAGGCATATCAATGGGGCATAAAAGAAACACGAACATAAAGGCATGATATAGAATGATTATCAAAACATGGAAATATAGCAACAACATTTAACATGATATTAGCATGAACCAAGGAGAATTGAACATAGAGCATGAGTAAACACTCATTTCACTTGAATTAGCATGATTAATCTCTAGTTTTACCTAACGTATCATAATACTAATCTTTACCCAATGCATTGGAGCGCTATCAGGACACACCCTTCTTAATCATTTCATTTCATACATATGTGTGCCACATAGATCATATAATATGGATTCATTAAACATTATAATTTATTCCATGATAAAAGAATGTGTAATTAATACATTATAATATATAATAAATAAGTAAATGTTGATAAAGTTGAATACCCCTGATAAATAAATGGGAATGGTATTCACTACACAATGACTTTGGCTTGGAAAATCATGGTGAAATTTCTACAGCATAATGACGTGACATAATAAGACATAAAAATGGTTGGTGAGAGATAATATTAACATGAAATGGACAGTACATGGGATTAAATATAAACATTTCTGAAAATAATTAATGAAATTTAGATTCATAATAAAAAAAATTAATTGAAAGTAAATGAGGAGAGAGAGATCCTTTACAGAATTTCACCATGTTAATAGTTGTACATGTGAGGCATTAATGAGAGGGAAATGGGTCTCTCATCATTAAAACAAAAGGAGGGTATTATAGGGTATTTTTTGAAATAATAACCCTACATTTGTAATTGAAAAGACAATGGTATAGAAACATAACGAAACATGGAAAAAAATGGGAAAGGAAGAAATCCCTTATATGGAAGTGTGATCCCAAAGGCTTGGGAGAGTCTTGAGAGAGGATTATTGGGATATTGGGGAGCCTAGGGAAGATTATAGAGAGAGGAGGGAAGAGGCTGTTTGAGCTCCAAAGGTTTATAGTGAAGAGGATGTGGGTTCTTGGGTGGGTTTATATAGGAAAAGAGGGAGAATTCATTATTATTTCGGTTTTGGACACTACACTATAAACTAATCAAACTCATAGACCAACCCATGGGTTTTGCCCCTAGTTTTTGAAAATTTATAGTGGGAAAAATAATTTTATAAGGACAATGGCTGAAATTATTGAAATATTAGGCTTTATTATATGAAGGTTAGTCACACGCTAAGGGAAATCATTTTATAAAGTTAAAATGTTTTATAAGTCTTCGAGGCTCCACTAAATCATTGTAAAATAAATAAAAAAATAAAATCACATTATTTTAATGGTAAAACTTATATTGGCCGAACTTCCATTTTATAGTATTTTATTACAACACCATTAGGTCATTATGATGTCATAAAACTCATTATATAATTAAACCGTATTTAATTTGAACCCTAAAAATTGATTATCTCTGTGAATTATGAAAAATTCCTCGCTGGATATTTTTGACATCCTAATTCCAAAGAAAATATTCTTTTGATCTAAATAATTTTTCCAATATGTGAATTATTCATTTAAAAATAAAAACCTAAATTTATCAAAAATAATTGGGTTTTTACAAAAATGGATTTCATACCTTAATAAAATTCACAATTGTATTCATAAAAATTATAAGATCATTTATATTAAACAAAAATGGATTTCAATATGGGTTTTATTAATTGAGCATTAACTAAATACTATATTAGTGACTTAAAAAACATATACAATGTAACAATAATAAAATGAATGTATATTATTTATTCTACACAATAATGATGCAAATAATCATAGTGCAATTATCTTATTACATAACCCCTCATAGGACCTACATATGACCAAAGGGTAAGGTGTGTGATGGTGAAAGACCTCTTGGGGTGGCTCAGATAACATCATTTGGGAGGAAATATATACTAATTTCCACTTCTCCAGTAAGTGGTTCTGTTTGAGATTAACGTGTTGAAGCTCATTTTGGGCTTGGTCAGGAGAGAAGCTCAGTGAAGCCACCTCCTTTATGAGCTCCAACAAATGGGCTTCGTACAGAGTAATTCTACTCAATGAGGCCATCGATTCCTTTGTTAGATTAAATTGTATTTTTTTAATCCCTATATTAATACTAATCATGTGGTCACTATTCAATAGCTATATTATCAATGGAAACAATTCTTATCGGTATTTTAAAATCCAAAATACATAAAACCAAGGATGTGCATATGTCTTGTATAACCATTTTACATAATAAATTATATAGTTGGATCAAGAGAAATTTTCATTAATAAATGTTTGGGTCATCACATCAATTAGAAACATTGTCTTAAAATATAAATTAATTTATTATAATTATAATTTTTAAAAAATTTAGAGATGAATTAGTTACATTAAATTCTTAAAAAATGCCATCACATGTATTTTTTAGGTAGTAATTAAATAAGATAAATGTTTCTAAAAAACATAAAGCTGAAGTAAATTTAATTAGATATTCTGTTAAATTATTTTTGGAGTTAAATATATCATGTTACATAGTTTCAAACTTAATATATTTGAATTCCAATAATTTTTTAATATTTTTAAATTAATACGAAAATAATTTCAAAAATTACTTTAATGATTTTTTACAATAAATAACTTTTTATTGAATGAATTAAAATTAATTAAAATGATACAATCTTACAAGTGAGTATTATGTGTCAAAAAATATTTTACATGCTCCATTAATCAACCAATTAATCTTTTATAATTAACTTATTAAGAAATATATAGTAAAAATATTATTATCATGGTTTCGATAAAAGTAGTGCTTTTACGAGTTACATGCTCCTATTTTAAAATTATATTCCTACAAACAAGGAATTTTCATTGTTTAAATTATGTATCATATTTAAAATATAGTGGTTCAAATTTTTTTAATAATTATAAATTTAATTTATTAATAATGGTTAAATTACATATATTATAAAACTCATTACTTTATAAAAAACCTAAATGATAGAATTGGGGAAACATAAAATATAAGGATCAAAATTATAAAATTACCATTATATTTATATGCTGATGGTTCTCCATGAAAATAAATATTATTTACTCCATTAGTTTTCCATTTTTGTGGCACATTATGCAAAAGATACCACCGAATAATGTAAACCTTTGGGTATTTACAAGAATTTCACTCCACCTCCATTATAAAAGGAATTAAATATCCCCCTCCCTCACATGTATAAACAAATTGGCTCTTCTAGAATCATTAAAAATTTTATACCAAACTAAATACCAACATCCATGAAGCCTCAATGTTGGTAGAAATAAAACCACATAACCCCTTTAGTGCAAAGAAAAGGTAGTTACCCAAAAAAAGGTAACATTCTTCAAATAACATTTTTGTTTTATTTGTTTATTAAAAAACTAAAAAAAACATATTACATGATTATATAATGAAAAATATTCCTAAATACAATGAAATGTTTCTATGTAAAGGATTCTACCTACACTTACACACACTAACATCAAATGTGTAACAAACATACTATTCATTTACATCTAACTACTGCCTCATAATACGATGTCATTCATTTTTCCTTTACCTCCTTCCATGGTTAGGAATTGTGATTGAAAATATGTTTCTATATGATATACATGATATTTATTAAATCATTATGCTTCTTGAAATTTTATATTAGAAAAAACATTATGTGTTTCTTTTGGTGTAATGATGATAACTTCATTTGTGGACGTGTGGACTACTGCCTAATCAAAGTGATTTGATACATTAACACATTACATGGAATGTATTAAGGATGGTTTTAATTTAAAATATGTGAAATAAATTGAACATATAATATATTAAGGATATAATTACCTGGATGATCCAGTATTTTTAACAGAACTAAAATATGATGGTCTTTGAAATTTTTCATTTACTGGATGGGTTTTTTTTAATAATTAACCACAGAACAAGATTATAAGTGTTGGATCACTCCTAATTAATGTTTATGGGAATTGGAGAAGGACTAAGTAGATTCCCAAGTGTATAGATGAGTTTTGGGAGCACCAGGCCTAGAAAGGTTAGTTTTTAAAAAGTAATAGAGGGCACCCATTATGGCTAAAACCATGCGGCCCAATATAGGTAACTGTGTGACCTAGTTTAAGGGGGAAAGTGGATTTACACATGGGTTTTGAGTAGTATACCAAACTGTGCTCATATCCTATGTGAGGTATGTCTTGGAATCAGTAGGCTTCACATGGTTTCAACACAGTTTAGAAAACTGTGACGGTGAAACCATGTTGAACGATTATTTGAATTATTTTAACTAAATTTAAATAAAATTTAAAATAAAATTAAAAACTCAAACCCTCATACCCCTCTCCCTCATTCAAGATGCACAATCCCATATGGTTTTCCCCCTCTCAGCAAGCATGCCCCCCTCTACAGATCTCCTCAAGTATTCATTTTTCTAGACAGATACCTTCTGCTTTTTTCTTGCAATACTTAGAGTATGATTCTTTCTCCCTTCTCCTCTCATTTTCAGGATTCACACTAGCGTTTTCAATGCCTGGTGAGAATCGGTTGAACCCTAGTCTTTAGGTTTGATCTATTTTCAGTTTTCTTGGATTCTAGGTTTTTGCAGAAGGCCTCTCAGTGCCCTTGGGTACATGTTCTGGAAACTACCGGAGAAGTTTGGAATTTTAGGTGGTTTCAGTCTGCCAACAATGAATTAGGGTATGTTATTTTTCATAGTTAATATTTGTGAATTTTTTGGTTTATGAGTCCCTAGTATTTTCAGTATAGTGTGTTGGTCCCTACAGGTTGGTTTCATGTGTTTTTTCTTCGTTTTCGTTTATCACCCACAACGGAGGTAAGGGATTATGACACTAAACGGTATTACACCCTCTAAATTAAGTACATTAGGTGTTTTAAGGTCCCTATTAATTTGTTTTGTAGTTTTTTGTACTGTTTGGTGTGGTTTTGAGTCACCGGGTCCTAATCAACTGACCTACATATGTATTGGTAAGTAAATATATGTATGTGGGTTCCCCCATTACATGTGTATATATACATGGTAGAAATTACACATGTATTGAGATAGGTGTTCCAATGTATATATATATGTATATAAATATAGGCATAGGTGAGTGGCAGCTGGTATATACACATACGCATATGTGTAATGATCCCCATGCGCATACCCATGGCCATGCATGTGTCTTTATATAGGCTAGGAGTCCTTACACATGTTTGTAAGTGCATATACCCTGTAGGGGAGTAGCTACATTCAGATAGAAATATCCAAGATTATAAGTGGATAGATTGGTTCATCCCTAAGGTAGGGTCCCTTTCAAAGCCATTAAATTTTTTAAATGCATAATTGAATTGCATACTACATTGTTGTTATACATTAATTCATGCACTGAAGTATTTGGATGAAATTTCTATTAAATGAAAATTTAAAATGTTCAAGATATTAATGTTCAATGTTTGAAATTTTTTCTAGATAAACAATATCATTTTTTCTTAATAAATCCCCTAGATCGAGGTGTGATGCCTTCAAGATAAAAGTAGTGATTAGGATATTGTGATTGATTGGCTTGTTGGATGGGTTTTTCTTATTTCCATGATGTTTCATTTAAAAAGGGAATGTTTAGGGCAAAGACCTAATTGAATTATAAAAGAAGATTTATCGTTTTAAATAATTAAACGATCAAGGCACCAGCTAAGTGCTTGGCATAGTTTTACATTGGATTTATCCATGTGTGATGTTTTCCATAATTGTTATTTAGTGTATTGACACATTCGAGAATCTGTTTGTGTATACCTTATCTTGACCTTTCTAAGGGTACGCTTCCATACATTAAATGGACTTTTGAAACTATTTAATTGCATAATGGCCCGTACCATGTTTTCTCACCAGTTGACGTGCCTAAGGTATGTGTTTCAATATTATAATTAAATATGTGATGGAAATTGGAAAGCATGATTAAGTATATGAATCAGATAAAATTAAATGTGAATGAAGTATAACTTGCATGTCTGTCTCACCCATTACCACACTAATGAAATGTAGAAAAATGAACCTTGACTTCTTAATATTCTGTAAATGGATTAAATTGTTTCACGCTACCTGGCCATGTCACACTAATGAAAGCCAATGGATGATCCAAATGACTTAATTAAAAGGTTTCATTCTACATGTCCTTATAAAACAAATGAATGAAAATTCTTGAACCAGTTGATATAATATATGTCTTCACAATCAAATAATAATGGCCTTACTCGAGCTATCCTTGGATTTTGATCAGAGAATTCCATGAGCACTCGAGAACCCCATTCTAACTCAAGGATATGGATATCTTAGGTTGAGACCCACATAGAACCCAATCCTTGTCTAACCTCTGGATTCATATTATGATATTATATGATCCCTCATGTAGTACTATAGCATTCCTGGGATACACTCCTTGTATTCAGGATGCTATGTAAACACTCCATGGATTCAACATTGAGATATAGTTTCCATGATTAATGACTATTGGGACCAGTCTCTTCTTAACACCATTTTACCTTGGATTAACTCCTTGTACTTGGTAGGACACCTCATTATGGAATTCTGTGGATTACAATCCTTCAATTACACTCCTACCCCATTCCAGGATATAGGTATTACTGAGTTGGAAACCCTTGAGGTCTACATTTCCAGGGCTGTAAACATGGAACATCATTATCAATTATTATTATAGGTTTCCTTACTATATATTGGATCCTTAAATATATACACCACCACAAGGTGATGTCAGTGCTGGCTATTCCTCACATGACTTATTAATAGAAAATGGAAATTACATATTTTATGAAATGGTTACATATTCAGACACAAGATAATGGATCATGGAGGTACTTGGGTGTTTAGTTACATGGCACTCTTTACTTATTTATGATTTATTGTACATTGTTTAATATATACCTCACCTTTGGGATTTGAAAATACACCAGTGTGGTTGTCCTACTAAGATTTATATCTCACACCCTACTCAGGACAACAATGCACTATGGTACTTGAGTAGACCTTTTTATTCCTAGGACTATGGAACATGGTTGTTGTTGTATTTCATTTACCTAGAGTTAGGAGTAAAGGATAGAGCTAGAGCTCGGGATACTCATGGAGATCACACGTGGGGCTTGTTGTCTTTCTTTTGTATTGTATTGAATAGTATTTTTTTGTGATTAATCATTACAAATATGTATAAATACTATATCATGCATTCATCCATCGTATAAATTGGAGTTTACCACTTTTATATATTATTCATTCGCTTCTTTATTATTTCTATTTACTAGTTCCACTATGGATCATTATTTAATCTATTATAAAATTGTGGAACTTTGATAAGAGGGTATAGTCTCCCCAATTTCTCCTTATAAGGCCCTCACTGCTAGTCGGTATCCTCTGGCATATGGGATTGCATGCTTGAGATCATTTGGGCACTGGTCCGAAAACTGCCTTAGAGATGAGCAGGTTTTAGATGTCACAAAGTGGAATCATAGGGGGTTTTCCTTTTGTAATACTATTTTAGTTTGGTAGACAGGAGACAAGGAATGTTTCAATGCTTAGTTAATATCTATGCATGGGACTGATCACCCCTTGTATGGGGAATGACCATGTGGATAGGGATGGGAATGCAGTTTATGTTTTTTGATGTTACGGTTGATGTGATTTCAATTTGGGTGATTTGGGTTCTTTCTACATCATATTTATTATGGAATTTGGCAATTTTCTTGGCCTGATATGTCTAGGATGTTTCATTACATGCATCATATCCGGAACTTCAAAATTCACATGCCATGTATATATGCCATTATATGTAGTTACATTAGTATGTTGTATGATAAATATTATTTTGTGCCTTTTTTATGTTTTATTATTAGATTTATACCTATGTAGGTAATTCATTAGAATGGCTTCCATTTTTACTACTCATTTTTCCATGCTTCTATTATTTCATCTTGTCTCTATGTGTTAGCTTCGTGTAGTGACATACTGGCTTATGTGGATATATATATATATGGTTGGATGGGATAAGTTATTTTTTTAGTTTTGGCGGGATAAAGTTTTCATTTTTTATGGTTATGGGAACCTTATGTTTTGGACAAGGTAACCCATATAATTAACCCATTGTAAATAAATGTGACCAAAAATTCAATGTCTAATATAGGTTGGTTTTTATTGAAGGGAGAAAAGTGCCATACATTAAAGTGTATGGGTGATTTTCGGGATGGTATATGGCCACCCATATAATTTTGACTGTTATGTTTGATCATGTTAAATTCTGAATTGACATTGGTATCGATTAATGTGATCCAATTTTAGTCCACGGATTGTACTAGAGCTTCATAAATTTTTAAATGACAACCCATATTATATTTGATGGCATGAGGCTTTGGGGAATGATTATAAATGTGGAGGAGGTTTGAATTTGATTTGAAATAAAATGGTTAGCTTTTAAAAATGCAACTTGTCCCAGGTAGGCCATTTGAGGAATGTTTTCATGAGACGACTAGTTGGGTGTTTGAAAATTAATAATATGTGTGATTTCTACTGGGAGACATTCTAAAGAACCCAGTTTGGTTATAATGGGCACTCGTAGGTCACCTTATCTTCTTAAAGTAATTTATTTTGATAACTTTCCGAAATTAATATGTATGTTAATAAATTTTTAATCATTAAAAAGGGGGTTTTATAAAATTTTATATCTTCCCCATTGGGAATTGGTTATAAATCGTGTTTCTTGTGTTTTTTTGGAAAACGGGAGCATAATGTTTTGATTTTATCTTTCATTCTTAAATATTAAAATTTATTAAATATAAAGGGCTTGGAAACAAGAACCTATAGTGGTGTCCCCCATTTAAAACCTTCATGCAAGGGTAGTTTTAGTTTCTTCTATGAGTTGCCTTAGAGTAGAAGCGCAAACATTTTCCATAGGTGTTCTTTTCATTAGTAGTGTCTTAATGATCAGCCATTAAGCCTAGTGGTTTCCATTAGTGTGACCTCATGTTAGGGTCAATATTTTTGATTTGTAAGGGGGTTATCTTATGATAGTTTGTACCCTTAAAGCTTTCATTCCATTCTTATACCATGATATTTCATGAATTTTTGTATCTTTTGTGTTCCTTTGTCGCTCATAGGAATTCCAGTTTTACAGTGATGGCCTAGTTCGGACTTTAGGTCATGTTTTTCTTGACCTTGTTATGGGTTTGAGCATTGTGTATTGCTCTTTTTCATTAGGGTAGACATTCCTCAGGCATGGTTGGTTATTTTTTCATCGATTAACCCTCTCTTTTTCTTAGTAATGGATGAGTTGTTATGGAATCATTCAAGATTATAATCATATGAGGAAATGAGACTCTAGAATAAACTTCTTGTTCTTATTACTATGGTATCAGGTCATATCCAAGTATAGTGACTTGATAATTAAAGAAGCATCTCATACAAATACCCAATATGTTTTTTGGAAGACTTGGGTGTTTTAAATAACTGATCTCATTTCCTTGAACTTCCTTATATGTTTTTATGTGGTGATCCTAACTCATATATCATCACAGGTTCATTTAAGATTATTTAATCAATCACAATTATGGGTGGCATGTTTTCATCCACATGAGACTATGACACTCCTAAGGTGGGTAGTGTTGTGTTGAACCTATTAAACATGTCCTTCCATGTAGAAGGAACACAACATAATAGGACCATTATAAAATGGTTAGTTTGTGCTTAAATTCCCATTAGGCATGCAACTGTTAAATCATGACATTTCCTTCTCGACAACATGAATTTTATTTGGTTCATTATGTGTGAAATATCTGGTAAAAACCATTTTATTGGGATTAGTTTCAGTGGTAAAGTTTAACAAAACATAGAATGCCTTCGGGTAGTAAAGGCATGTGTGTGGATAGTTCGGTAGAAGGTGAAGCTGAGTCCCTTCTTATAGTCAACCTGTAGTGGTTCGACCATTCTAATTTCCAAAAGATTCATGTGTCTTTCTAAAAACCATTCCAAATCGTCTCAGTGTACTTATCTTAAGATATTGCCTTGTCCAATATCATGGAATCGTCCTTTATGCACTAAGAGATCATCGGTCTTATGCCATGATAAATCTTTAAAATTTATTGAGCTTGTCATATGATGTTTTTATTGATACATGCTAAAGTGTGGTTTTATCAAGGCTTGGTATGTCCTGAGTGACTCCTAAGTTCCCACATAGGATTTCCTTGGTCGAACTCACATACTACAGTGGTTCCTTTTGTATTGTGTTGGCCACCTAAGATTGGAATCATTGATATATGTCATCCATGTTGCTCAAATCATTTTATATTCCTTTAGTTCAATGTTTATGGTTTCAAGGAACCATTTTAAACCATATTTATAGGTGAAGGAAAATGTGGTTTCCAGGTCAGCAGTATCATTTGAGGAAAAATGTGCGAATAGTTTCTATTAGGTCGATCAGAATTAGACCATTCCATCATAACAAAAAGAGGGCCATGAGTGTTATAAGAATATTTGGTGTTGTTCCTTGTTTGGAAATTTCAATAGTGGAGGTACAGTGGCAAAGGGTTTGACCCCTTCTTTAATTTAAGATCTATAATTGGGATAACCATAGGTAAAATGTCTATCAAAATGATTATTTGATCTTGTATATATCTAAATGGGATAAATAAAGCATTGTTTATGTATTTATGTTGAAATTTGATCAATGGAATTGGTGTTAATTCTTGGAGTGTAGAATGAAACCGAAATGCTTAAGGTGAATCAGTCATTGGGAACACAATGTAATCAATTGAATGAAACTTCACAACCCTTCTAGGTCAGGTTATGTTAATTTTGTTCCCAAAAGATTCTCAAGGACTATAATTTTTTCTGGTTGGTTGATTTTAGAATTCCTTGTTTTTAATCCATACAACAAGGTGAATGTTTTTTTACTTTTTTAGTTACTAGAATGGTTTTTTTTAAAATTCATCTTTGGAACAAGATTAGAAGATATGGATCACTCATAATTAATATTTTTGGTCATGGGAGAAGGCTCAAGAAGTTTAAAGAGTGGCTCTAGGAGTTTCGTGATTACCCGACTAGGAAATATCATGTTTTATGAAGCTATGGAGGGTTCATGGTTTGGATAAAACCATGCCATCCACTACAGGTTACCGTGAAACCCTGTTTAAGGTGGTTCGTGGCAGTAGCACTGTGCTTGGGCTAAAAAATGGTTTTCTAATTTATACACCTAGCATGTATGGGTCAAACCCCACTAACAGGTTCTTTTAAATAATTAAATTAAATTAAATTAAAATGGAAATTAATTAAAACACTCAAACCCTGACTCCCCTCTTCCTAATTAGCGATGCACCGACCTGTATGGATTTCACCCTCTCGGCGCGCATGAACCCCTCTATTTCAGCAAACATTGTCGATGGCAAGGTCATTTGGGTGGTGTTGGTTCACAAACACTGCTTATGTTTAATATTTGTTCCCAGTTATTATTTATGAATTTTAAGGTTTATGAGTCCCTAGTTTGTTGGGTGTGGTGAGTTGTTCCATGATCATTGGTTTCGTGTGGTTTCAATTCGTTTTTTTATCGCTAACACCTAAGGTAAGGGTTTCTACCACTAAATGGTTTTCACCCTCTAAATTCAAGTCTTTAGTTGTTTTAAAGTCCCTATTAATTATGGTGTAGTGTGTTGTATTGTTTGGTGTGGTTTTGAGTCACCAGATCAAGGGTGACTCACCTACATATACATATCTATGTAAATATATGTATGCGGGTTACCCCGTTACGTGTGAAAATATTCATGGTAGTGATTACAAGTGTATAAGGCTTGGTGTGACAATGTATATATACAAAAAACATGAATAGGTGTGAGGATAGTGGTATATACATATAAGAATATGTGTAAGGATCGCCTTACACATGCCTAGGGCCATGCAGGTGTGTGATTAGAGTACATGTATCCTTACACAAGGGTGGAAGTTCATATACCAAGTGTTGGCGCATCTCCTATTAGTAAGAATCCTACAAGAGACTAAGTGGATGCCTTGGTTCCACCATAAGGTAGGGTCCCTTTCTAATCCATTATGTTTTATAAATGCATAAATGATTTTCTTACAGCACTATTATTTGAATTTAGTACATGTAGTGAAGTATTTGGATTAAATTTCTATGAAATGAGAATTTAGTATGTTCATTATTTGAATGTTGAATGTGTTAAACAATTTTTTGAAAAATAATATCTTGTTTTCATAATAAAACCCCTCTATCGAGGTGTGATGTATCTAAGATAAATGTAGTGATTAGGATTTTGTGCTTGACTAGCTTGTTGTATTGGTTATTCTTATTTTCATGATGTGGAATTAAAATATGGAATGTTTTGGACATGTCTCAAATGGAATTATAAAAGATGAGTAAGCATTTTAAATAATTAAAGGGATGAGGCACCGCCTAAGTACTTGTCCTCATTTTACATTGGATTTATCCATGTGTGATGTTTTCCATAATTGTTGGTTAGTGTTTTGACACATTCGGTCCACAATTTGCGTCTCCCTTATCTTGAACTTTATATGGGTAATCATCCCTGTATTAAATAGATTTTAAAAAAATTTGTGAATTACAAAATGGCCCATACCGTGTATGATAACCACATGACCCTCCTGAGGAATGTTTTTCAATATTACAAATTAAATGTGTGATGTAAATTGGAAATCATACATAAGTATGTGACTCGGCCATATAATATGTGAATCAAATATAAGTTTCATTCCTGTAGCACCCCTTACTACATTAATGGATGGTAGTGGAATGAACCCAGACTTTTGAATATAGGTTAAAGGGATTAAATGGTTGCATGATACTACCATTTTCACAATAGTAAAGGAAATTCTTAAAACAAATGACTTCCTTAAACATTTAAATGCTACTTTATTTTATCAAACTAATGAAAGGTATTTTTTGATCCAACTGAATTATTATATGAATTCACTATAAAATAGGAGTGGTCTGACTCAAGCTTGCCATGGATTATGATCAGAGAATACCATAATCCCCCAAGAACCCCATTCGGATTCAAGGATATGGCTTTCATAGGTTGAGACCCTCCAAGAACATGATCCATGTCTAGCCTTTGGATGCCTCGTAAGATACTATCGGATAACCTATGTGGTGCTACAAGATGACAAGGATACACTCCTTGGATCCAGGATGCCTTGGATACACTCCATGGATCTAGCACTGACAAGTAGGTTCCATGGTTAAATCCCATTGGGTTTAGTCTCTACATGTCACCGTTTTACCTTGGATAAACCTCATTATGGAATGACATGGATTAAACTACATCGACTACACACTTACCCCATTCCAGACTATAGTTATTACAGAGTTGGCTACCCTTGAGGTCTACGTTTCCATGGATCTAAACATGTAACTTCATTATCAATTATTATTACAGGTTTCCTTATTACATCTAGGAACCTTCACTATCTATACTATTAGGAGGTGATGCTAGATTTGGATATGCCTCATGTGATTTATTAACATAAAATGGAAATTACATAATTAATGAAATGGTTACATGTTCAAACACCTACTGAGGGAAGAATTAGGTACTTGGGTATTTAGTTACAGTGTACTGTTTACATATTTTTCAATTCCTACACAATGTTTAATTTATACCCACTATTATAATTAGGCTATAATCTTGTGGTACCAGCCTAATAATATTTATATCTCAAAACCTACTAGGGCCCCCATTGTACTGGGGTACCTGAGTAGACATTATTGTTCTAAAGACTGAGGACCAGGGTTCATGTTGTTTTTCTTGTACCAGGTGTTTTGAGTAATGGACTGAGCTGGCGCTCATGATGCTCGTGGAGATTTCCCATGGGTCATACAGTATTTTATTTCATACTGTATTTAAATGAATACTTTAGTGTTTACTATATCCTATGATGTATCAATACCATGTAATGAATTCATCCATTATATTAACAAGAATTACAATTTTTAGTGAATTGAATTTATTATGCTTCTGATGCTTTATTTTTTCTATATAATGATTCTACTATTGATTGTTATTTACTATTTTATACCACCTCACAACTCTGATAAAGGGGTATAGTCTCTAAACTATCACCTTATAAGAACCAAATTTCTATTCGACAACATCTAGTATATAGGGAGTTACACATGGGGTTATGTGATGACTGGTCTTGCCACCATATTAGACGTGAGCAAGTTCGGGACATTACATTAAATTTCTGGAAATATAATATATCATTTTCTTTATTACCCCATGTACACACTAAAACGTGATAACGTCATTCATGGACGTGTGGACTACCATCTCCTCGATGTGATGTGATTAATTTTACATCGTAATAATTAAATATATATAGATAAGTAAATATGATAATATAACATTCTATTTGAGATATAATTATCATTATAGAAATAAATAATGTTTCTTAACTTCATTCAATAATGTTCAATGAAAAATAAAAATGTTACTCAAGCATACACAAAACCTAGTGTCTCCATGATTGTAACAATTGGTCATTTTCCATTACCATATATCATGATTGGTATTAAAAGTATAATTCATGTATAAATAATCTATTTATGGCATGATTATTATTATATATATGTTTATATAATTACCACATTGAATATAGTTGATCTACCAAATTCATTTTTTAACACATGAACCAAATTAATCAAAACATCTGTTGTAAGATAAATTATTTAAGTAGTTTTATAAAAAAATTTATAAGTGAAGAAAATGTAACAATATACTTGATAAATTTTCTGATGCATATAAATAATTAACATAATTTTGTCATTCATTAAGGTAAATACAAACATGAATAGTTAGAATCAATGTAAGGGATTTTATCTAACTTTCATTTCATTGAGAAATTTTTTTATGTTGTTCACCTAGTTTCTTTTATATTCTATATATAATACTCTTTTACATGTTATTTTATGAGTCTCCTTATTCTCTTGGTACTATATGTTTCATTTAATTTTATTCCTTTAGAAGTATTATGCTTAAAATTTTTCAAAGTGGTGTGGGACAAATTAGAATTTTTAAAGATTATTTTCCACAGGAATGTTTTAATGATTGTTTCAATGGTATTTACATTCATAAACATCAAAAACCATTATTTTTACTTATAATCTACTTAGAAATTTTTTTTAAATCCATATTATTTATTAAATATGGATATTTTATGATAAGGCATACTATTTATTAATTAAATCGGTTTTTCATTATCTGACTAATGCCTTGGTCACATGAAATATGGGTTGAGTAAAGATTAAAGTAAGCCCCTTGATGCATAAGTAGTCTCATTAGAAAGAATCAATTTGGGTTGAACCCTTAATGTTTTCTTCAAAAAAAATAGATGGGTTTCTACACACAGGCATAAATCATCTTTTGAATGTTCTTGATGGTTGCAGTTTATATTCTAGATATGTGACATCCCATAATTATGCATTGCCATCATTTTCATTCTTATTATCCAAAATATTCTCACAATGAAAAAATAAATGGATTCATTTCATTCTGGTTTTTTATTAAATGGAATGTGTTTTACGTTCATTAACATGACATGTTGATTATTCCTTATCTAGTTATTTAAATTGAATATGTGTTCAATTATTTATTTATTTATATTACTTAATTTTATTGATTAATGATTATTTTCATTTCACGCTTACCTTTATTGATGATTTCTAATCATACATATTATCTTTCCTTTCCCTATGGTATGAAGATTAATTCTTGGATTGAGTTTCAAGGATATAGTTTATTTGAATTTATATGTATTAATCTTTATTTTATTTTCCCACTGAGAATGGGTTTCATGTATATAATATGTTTTTCCAAAATTGAAATATTTTTTTTCATTAAATATTTTATTCCTTGTAATCAATAATATGTAATAATGAAATACATTAGATCCAAGATTCCAGGGTCATGGTTGTTGGAATCCTCATTAACTAATCATGTTTTAATGATCACAAATCATATTCAACTTGGTTAAAACCTATAAATTATATCAAATCATGTGTATTCATGTGTATTATGGTTTATGTATTCTCATGATTTAGGAAGTACCACTAATTGCTCTAAATCCAGTTTAATTACTTTATACTATCCTTGATTTACATTTATAATACCTTCCTTGAAAAATGATTAAGTATAATTCATTTTATTATCCTCATTGCTTATGTATGAATACAGTTAGTTTGAAAATCCTAGGACACCGTAACTCTACCATTGGTTATGTCTTTATGGCACAGTAAACAAGTCACCGTGATGTAGACACCGTGAAGCAGACACCGTGAAGCAGACACTATGATGCAGACACTGTGAACAAGTAGACATCGTGGTCAAGCAGACACTGTGAACAAGCAGACAGCGTGAACAAGAAGACATCGTGAGAAACAAGAAACTGTGAACAAAAAGACACCATGAACAAGAAACCATGATCAAAAGACACCGTGACCACGAGACACCGTGATAAAGACACCATGATCAAGACATTGTGACTGCGAAATACCATGACCACAAGACATCGTGACCACAAGACACTGTGATCAATCTACACATTGTGTGATGGAGACACCATTTCCATGACTTACTGTGAAACTGTTTCCTAATATATTTTTTCGTTTTTCAATTTAATCTCTAACAGTCATATTTGAAGATTTTAAATGCACTAACATAATTAGTGATTCTTTGTAGACATATCATCTGACAGTATGAGGTACGAGGTGCAGTATCCATTCAACCTGTCATCTCCAACAAATGCATTTCCAGGATAAAAGTGAAGTGTGGCCAAGAATCAAGGCACATGATTCTGAATGAAAAACAAGGTTGTGAGCACGACAACGAAGAACCTTGAGAGAATTTATAAAGGAATTATTGTTACATGAATGCAACCCAACTCTGCTGAAGAACATACGATGTACACTGAAATCTTGAGAACATATTCGCATGGTCGAACCTCATGAAGAACACAAACTCAATCATGACTCATTTTTTTACTAATGAGGACTCGAGATCTGCATCTGCCTCATCTCAAGGAGTTCAGAGCAACAAATTCTAACACTCAGAGCACTTCTAAACCCATCTCTACATTTCTACTCTATTGTGTATCTATTTAATACCTTTCGAGAAGAGTGTGTATCTGTATAATACTGCACTCTGTCGCATGCATAAAACTAAAGGATAAAAGATAACTTTACTCCAACATTCATTTACACTTTTGTATACCCATATATAAGTGTGGAAGAGGTCCTTATGTGGCATTGTTATTTATACCCATGAAAACTGTGGATGAGGCCCATGTGTGACCTGGACAGTCTTTTTACTATTTTTAACCTCGATCGAAGGTGTGGATCAAATATTTTATATAAACATATTTGTGGAAGGTGATCAAAAAGTGGAGTGGATTTAGTCTCTGCTTGAGACTGAACCACTTGTTTTATTTCCGTTGTTCCTGTTAATTTAGTATTCTATATTTTTACTGCTTTTCTATATAACTCAGAAATCACTAAATTCACTTTGATAGTTAGTCTTGGAAAGAAGCAATAGTTGTTTTGTCTTAGTATAATAGCTTCAAATGTAATATTAATATCTTATATTAATATTACTCAGAACTAATCAATCTTCAAAGAAGTTATTCAAATAGACAATCTCTTATAAATTTATGACCTTCATTAACTAGGATCTATCTAATTTTAGGGGAAATAATTTATAAAATAATTTTTACAGAATTTTTTTTAGCTACTCAATTCACCCCTCCCCTCTTGAGTAATCTACTCCCACAAACATTTGGTATCAGAGGATATTTATTAAGACTCTATGTAATCTTATTCAAATATGATTGTACTTATTTTTTAATGATCTGTAAATTTATTTTAATTCTAAATTTCTAGCTCTTTTAATGTAATACATTATTATGGATAATTAATTAGAAGATGTGGAAACCAAAAGATCACCATTCATTAATGTAACAAACTATGCTGAATGGAAAATGAAAATGTAAATGAATTTAGAGAGTATGAGTTTTGAAATTTGTTCATCCATTATAGATTAATAAAAAATTCATGCTACTGATAGAATCGAATGGGATGAACCGACCAAAACTGCCTACAATAACAATTGAAAATCTATGTCTACTTTATACTGCTCCGTAGGATATAAGGAATTTAATATAATTTAGTTTTCAAACATTCCCATGAAATTTGTGATACCATATCTCTATCACATGAAGGAATATATAGTGTTAATGAAATGAGACTTAATACTTATATTATTAAATATGATAATTTTAAGATGAAAAATGATGAACCTAACTCTGACATGTCTCTTAGGTTCAATGAGAATGTCAACACAATGATATCACTTGGAAGAGAAGTCACTGCCAAGGAAGAGATCATGAAAAATCTCTTAAATCTCCCTGATAGATAGAGGGTAACTTCTATCTCTATTATAGAATCATGAGAAATCATAAAACTACCTATAAAAGAACTCATTGGGAAACAAATGATGTATAAGGAAGAGTTGAAAGCCAACAAGGAAGAGGAGGATGGACCAAAGAGGAAATCTGTTGCATTCAAGAGCACCACCTCTAAGAAAAAAGACAAAGGGAAACCAGAAGATTCTATAGAAAGCTCAACCAGTGAACAATCATCACCTGAGAGTGATGAGAAGATGGATCAACATTCCAGAATATTCAAATGATTTTAAAAAAAATAACTTCTTCAGAAAGCCTAACTTCATGGAAAAAATATGAACAAAAAGGAAACAAGAAGAAGGACTAGAAAAGAAGTTACAAAACTGATGAAATTTTCTGCTATGAGTGTAAGAGAAAAGGAAATGTCAAGGCTGACTGTCCAATCCTCAAGTACAAAAAGAAATATGAGGACAAGGACAGGAAGTATAAAAAGAAAATGAAAGCAACAAGGAGTTCTTCTTAGGACAGTTCAAGTGACTCAGAGACATCACATGACGAACATGATAACAAAGACAATATGTGGTTTATGAAAAAAACAACTGAGGTAACACTGGGCTGTTATGTACATAATTTATACTATTCTACAGATGAAAGTGACTCTGAAAAAATAACTAATGATGAAATGTTTGAATACTATAACATGATTGAGGAAACATGAAATGTACTAATAGACAAATATAAATCATTAAACAAAAAACTATCTCTTACTGTGACTATTAAATATGAACTCACAACTGAAAAGGAGAAAAATGATCAACTGCTAAAAGAAATCAATGAATTAAAATTTTCAAATGAGCAATTAATGAATGACCTTGAAAAGTTTACAAATTGGAAAAACACCCTTACCCAAATGCTAGGAAAATAGATTTCCCTTAAATACAACACTGATATTATTTATAAACATGGTAAAAGAAACCTTGGTACAATGAATTTTGATTGAAAATCTAGGACATACATCTTTACTCCCAGTTTTGGACTCAAATAAACTAATTCAATCCATGATATATATTCTACTGTTTGAAGTTTTTGTGGACCAAATGCAGTTTATTTTTCAAATACTTTAAATAATGCTTATAAGAAACCTATGAGGAAAATATGGGTTCCAAATCACTTATTAATAATATTAATATACCGAAAAAAGTATGGGTACCAAAATCTGTTTTTGCTTGATCATCTTGTAGTAAAACTTCTTAAAGAATTCTTGTAAAAGTTAATGGCACCTTGACAGTGGATGTTCTAGGAACCTGACAGGAGACTACTCATGCTTCATGAACCTAATAAAAGTAGATGGAGGACATTTCACATTTGGTGAAAATTCCAAATGAAATATTATTGGACTCATCCAAATAGGAAACTCTAACTCAGTTTTAATTTCTAAAGTACTGTTTGTTGAAGGATTAATGTATAATTTGATTAGTATCTCACAATTATGTGAGGATGTATTTCATGTTAGATTTGGAAATGATCCTAATAATGTCTTTAATTCTAAAGATGAATTAATATTTTATTCTTTGAGAAATGAAAATGTTTACTCTTTTACGTAGATTCTTTATCTTCACAAAATGGTTCATATCTAAGTGTACTTCATAAAAATCTTGGATCTGAAATAGGATACTAGTACATTTTAATGATCACTCCAATATAAAGATAACTAGAAAAACGCAAGTTAAATACTTACCCAAACTTGAGTTTCCAAAGGAAAAATTGTATAATCCCTGTCAAAAGGGAAAACAACACAAATTTTCCTTCAAATAATGAAAGAAGTGTCAACTTCTCAACCTCTCGAACTAGTTCACATGGATTTGTTTGGACCGTCTAAAATTCTAGTTTAAATGGGAATCACTATGTTTATGTTCTTGTATATTCCTTTTCTAGATATACTTGGACCTTCTTTATGGCTTACAAAAGTGAAGCCTACTCTTATTTTACCAAATATGACAAGTCTGTAGAAAATCATAGTGGACTTAGAATTAAATCCTTAAGAAGTGATCATGGTCGTGAATTTGGAAATCAAGAGTTTGAATCCTTTTTCTCAAAAAATAGTTGTAGTCACAATTTCTCTTCCCCTAGAACACCTTAGTAGAATGGAGTTATAGAGAGAAGAAATAGAACCCTGCTAGAAATTTCTAGAACAATCTTTAGTGAATATTCCCTACCTATTTATTATTTGGTTGAAGCTGTTAATACAACATGATACATAATCAATAGAGTTTTGATCTGACCCATTCTTAAGAGGACTCCATAGGAGTTTTGGAACAATAGAAAACTCAAGGTTAACTACTTCAAATTTTTTGGCTGTAAATTCTATATTCTTAATACCAAATACAATCTTGAAAAAGTTTCATCCAAAAGTGATGAAGGTATCTTTTTAGGATATTCCATGTCAAGTAAAGCCTATATAGTGTTCAATAAAAGAACTAAATGTGTGGAGGAATCTGTTCATGCCAAATTTGATGAAACAGATCCACATGAGCCTAAAACCATTCTAGGGAATCTGGTGGATGATGTATCATATCTGAACATCAATTAAAAATCCTCAAATTATTCTGTGAAAAAATTTGTGAAATCTTCCAACTCTAGAAATTCCTTAGAATCAAGTCACAATGAACGTGAATCTGTTGATGAACCTAAAATCACTAGTCCCTCTTTTTCTAAAACTCTTAGAGCCCTTAAGAACCGTCGCTTAGATACTGTTTTAGGAGACTTAGACAAAGTAACTCAAACTAGAGCTTCTCTTAGAAATCAGGTTGAACATCAAGTCTTCTTGTCACAACTAGAACCTAAAAAAATTAATGATGATATCAATGATGAATTTTGGGTGATGATTATGCAATAAGAACTTATTTTGTTTGATAGAAACAAATTTTGGAAACTTGTTGAAAGACCCAAGGACACATTCACCAAAGGCACTAAACGGGTGTTTAGAAATAATGTAGATGAATCTGGAAACACAGTTAGAAACAAGGCTAGATTAGTTTCACAAGTCTATAGTCAAGATGAAGGATTTGACAATGAAGAGACCTTTGCCCCAGTAGCCAGACTTGAAGCCATCTGAATCCTTCTTTCCTATGTTGCACATCTAAATTTCAAACTATATCAAATGTATATTATGAGTTCATTCTTAAATGGTTATATAGATGAGGATTTTTTTTGTTGAAAACCGCCCTGGATTTACAAACCCCCATTTTCTAAATCGTATGTTTAATCTATCAAAAGCTTTATATGGTTTAATGCAAGCTCCAAGAGATTGGTATAATATATTGAGTACTTTTTTTATTTCCAATGGTTTTAAAAAAGGAATAACTGATCCAACCATTTTTATAAAAAAAATTCTAATGATGTTTTAGTTGTTCAAATCTATGTAGATGACATTATTTTTTGGATCGTCGAAGAATTCATTATGTGTTGATTTATCTAAAATGATGCAAAAAGAATTTGACATGAGTTTAATGGGTGAACTAAAATTCCTTCTTGGATTTCAAATCCTTCAAAATAATGATGGAATTATTTTAACTCAAATTAAATATACTAGAGATCATCTAAAACGTTTTGGATAGGATACCTCTAAAAGTAGTGACACTCCCATGAGTACCACTTGTAAGTTGGATCTTGATGAAGATAGAAAATATTTTGAACAAACCAATTATAGAGGAATTAGTGGACGTTTACTCTACTTGACTACTTGTCGTCCGGAAATTATGATTAGTGTGTGTATGTGTGCTCATTTTCAAGGAAATATTAAGTAATCTCATTTATATTTAGTAAAGAAAATTTCCAAATACCTCAAGCATACACCCAATCTAGGACTGTTATTTCCTATAGGACAATCATTTGAATTAGTTAGCTATTTTGATGCTGACTTTGGTGGATGTAATTTAGATAGAAAAATAACCTCCAAAACATTTCACCTTTTAGTAAAGTCACTTGTATGAAGGTGTAGTAAGAAACAATATTTTGTTGCATTATCTACTGCAGAAGCTGAATATATAGCTGCTGGCAGTTGGTGTGAAAATTTTTTTGGATGAAACAGACATTACTATATTATGGATATCAATTCATACATGTACCTATAAATTCTGACAACACAAGTGTTGTTAACATCTCTAGAAATCATTTTTCACATTCTAGTACAAATCATATTGATGCAATACATCATTTTTTGAGAGATCATTATCAAAAATATGATATAACTTAAGAATTCATTGGGACTGAGTATCAGCTTGCTGATATATTCACCAAATCATTAAATTCTGAGAGAATAGACTATGTAATACATGAGTTAGGAATGAAAAATCATAAGTAAATGTCTTTCTATTTTTTTATATTAATGTTTCATGTTTACGGTCTCATAGTTAGTATTTTTTGATTACTGTCTGACAGTTACTATCTCGCCATAATGCACACTAATAAGCTCGGTCACTATATCACCATAAATATCATTTACTATCTCAGCGTAATGTGAATTTACTATCACACTGTAATGAACAGACATGGACTCACCGTAAATATTTTTATAATTCTTTTTTTTGTAAAATACTATATCGTGGTAATTATTATTTTACCCTTCTTTATTTTCCCATGTTTTTATTTTTGCAACGTTTGTTATTCTTAAATGATAAAATAAAGAAAGATTCGCTTGATTCTTCACTATGGGTTTCTTTTACTTACTCATTTCAAACCCTTCTTCATCCCTACATCCCTTCTCTCTCTTGAACCTTTAATGAATTCCAACGATGAAACATCCTTTATCGTCAAAACCTGAGAAGCATATCTCAAAGAAGAAGAAGGTTTCACTTAAGCTAGAACCCAAAGGGCCTTTAAATCCGAATCCTGTAAAACGCGTTGTCGTACTTGAGAAAGAGATTTTCCCCCAATGGCTACTGTCTGGTATGTATATGGTGTTGAAAGAGTTAGAATAAAAAGGCTGGTTAGAGTGGATCTCAAAGGAAGATAGACCCATCTACCCTAAGTTAGTGGCTTAGTTTTACAAGTACGTATAGTTCTCTTTTTATTATGGTGATAGTTATGTTGTAAGAAGCTAGGTCAATGGCCAGAGATGCTTATTCTCTTCATGGTTTTGGGCTACATGCCTTAGGATAACTGATAAAGGCGTCTGCGTGGATTATAAAAGAAGACCTCCACGTTCAACCAAATTATTTGATTAGGAAGATGCTCTAAAAGCCTTAATTGGAAATGGAACCAAAAGGAGAGCCATTACTACAGAACTAGATGGATAATCGAGGCTTCTATTTAAGTTTATTCAGAATCCGGTTTTCCCTTGGAATGGTGATTTTGTTGTCTTAAAATATCAAGATGTGTTTCTGATCCACATTATGATAAATGGGCTTACGATCAACCTTTTCAAGTATATCATTCATCATATGTGTGAGCTGATCAAAGACACATCCAAGTCAACTTCCCTATTTTACTCTCGGCTTATCTCATCCATGCTGCATGAAAATGGTTTGTTTGGACCTAATGAGGAAGTTGTAAAGTAATGTGAGTACTGCCATTCAAAATTAACCATCAAGAAGATGAAAATAAACTAGAATCCTTGGAAAAAGGAATGGTTGGAAGAAAAGGATAGATTTTATGATAAATTTAATCCAGTGGAACATCCCTCGAGACCAAGAAATATATCTGATCCTGGTTTAGAACCATATTATATTGTTGAGTATCCTGAAGAAGATTAAGAAGTGGCTATTGTGCCTCCCAGGGAAGGTATTTTTGTTGAGGAAGACTGGACTACTATTCCTCATGATGTTCTTGATGAATAAGTCCATGCTCCTAAAGAAGCTATTAATCTGGAAACTCAACCTAAGGCTGAAATAGAATTAGTTTCCAAAGAATCTGAAAAGCATTCCATGGAAGAACCTATAGTGGACAAGCTACCTGGTATTCAAGAAGGTAATTGTGAGGAACTCCAAGTGTAACAATATGTTCCTAAAATAATTCCTTCGGCTAAAGAATGGATTGGGATAACTTTTCATTATGCTAGAGTGGAAATTAGTGAGGAACTTAGATCTGAGTTTGTGGAATTTGACTGAGATCCTAAGCTTCTTAGTCCTGAGAAGGAGGTACCTAGTGAGGGAGTGAAAACCCCAAATCTCATGTCTATGGAAGCTTCACATCTGACTGAGTCAAGTCTTGTAGACACTAAGTATAAGTTCCCCAGTTTCTATGAGGTGGATGACTCTCAGTAGCTTTCAGCAACCGACCTTGATCTTTCCTCTATATTCCAATTGAAATCAGTCTCCAATATGTCCCCTAAAAAAGAACCTAGAACCATTTCAATCCCTATTCCTAAACCTTTATCTGAACAACCATATTTTGTGAGTAAGGATGATCTAAATGAATTTGGTGATACCATATTGTCTAGAGTTGAGAAACTCATGAATACCTAACATCTTCCTGTGACCAATTTAAGTGAGAAGGATGCCTCACTATTACTGGGGAATGTTTTTTGGAAAATACAACCTAAAATTCTTCATGAGATTCAGGAAGTAAGAGTTGAAAATAAGCTGCTCAGCTGTGACATGAAGACCTTAAGAAGTATGGTTGAAGACATGTAGAGAGAGCTACATTCATGATCAGATCTTTCTTCTCCTCATGTAGACCATGTTGTTACTCAAACCCCACAGGATGTTATGTCTCAAATTCAACATTATCTAGACTACATAGATGAAAAGATCAATGAAAGGAATAAATAGATTGTAAATAAAATTAGAGATCTTGTTGTAAATCATAAGAAACTCACTGATGAGTATACTGGGTGTCTTCATAAGGATCTAAACCAACTCAAATATCTGACCACAACTTTCAATCCCTCTAAGGCATCTGGTCAATCCTCTATACCATCCTTAGACAGTGATCTTATTAGAATTGTAGTCAAATAAGAGCTTCAAAATGTACTCAGTTGTTTCAATATGGTTTCTCTATCTAATGTTGTCAAGAAATGTGATAGATTTCTTGAACTATTCCAAATCCACTCAAAAATTTCTAAAGATGCTCCGTAATAGATTTCCTAGAAAGTGGATTTATGATTCAACCGAATCTTCTCCAAGACTGATATAACAAACCATTTCATGTATCTTGTAGAATATCTATGGATTCATCCTATTACTCAAGCATTCAAGACCCAAGTCCAAAATCTAATAGAGTTTACTCGATTGATTTAAAATTTTATATAGTACAAGGATTATTTTTAGAAATCCATGAAGTACGGTGGAGATATCATTTTATATTTCATCAAACTCATGAGACCCTATCTTCATGTCCAGAGTAGAACCATTGTTTCTCCAGCGGCTGCACCTCTAAGACCTGGGCTGCCTACCGTCACTTCTGCCCTAGCCTCTATTACTATGTCTGTCGAACAAGCTCTGAGTCAAATCAGGCCTATGATTCTTGATCAAAAACTTCCTAGATATTATACTACTCTTAATTTGGCTCCATCAGTCTTTTAAGGCATTCATTTACCCTATTTATCAACCACCTCACTCCCTTCTTCTACCTTAACCTCTGCCTCTATGGCTTCCTCTTCTTCCACTATTAATAAAGGTAAAGATAAGGCCATACTCTAAAGAAGACCATTGATTAATCATTTTTGATAGTAATGATATTTCATTTGTATTTCTTTTTTTTGTATTGGACCTTAGGTGCTATTAAAGGAATGTGCACTTTTGATTTCTCTTATTCCATCTTTTTGATAATCCCAAAAGGGGGAGACAATTATATATGTTATCCATTTATCTCTATAGTTGAATCCAATATATCCTTTTACTTTACTTGATTTGTGATCATCAAAAAGGGGGACATTGTTGGAATCCTCATAATCTATTCATTGTTTAATTATCAAAAATAATATTCAACTAGGTTAAAACTTGTCAAATATATCAAATCATGTGTATTGATGTGTATTATTGTGTAAGTATTCTCATGCTTTATGAAGAACCATTAATTTCTCTACATTCAATTTAATTACTTAATACTATCCTTGATTTACTTTTATAATACATTCCATGACAAATGCTTAAGTAGAAATCATTATATGATCATCATTGCTTATTTTTGAATACAGTTAGTTTGGAATGCCTAATACACCATAATTCTGCCACTGGATATGTCTTTCTGGAAAAGTAAACATGACACCATGAAGCAGACACCGTGAACAAGCAGACACCGTGAACAAGAAGACACCATGAAAAAGCAGACATCGTGAACAAGCACACACCGTGAAAAAGAAGACACCATGAACAAAAAGACATTGTGAACAATATATTGTGACCGCAAGACACCGTGACCACGTGACATCATGAAGCAGAAACCGTCAACAAGACATCGTGACCACAAAACACTGTGACCGCAAGAAACCATGACCATAAGACACCGTGATCAATCTAGACACTGTGTGATGGAGACCTTGTTTCCATGACTTACTATGACACCATTTCTTAATCTATTTTATTATTTTTCAATTTAATCTCTAATGGTCATATTTGAATATTTTAAATGAACAAACCTAATTAATGTTTCTTTGTAGACATATCATCTGATAGTATGAGGTATGAGGTGTGGTATCCATGCAACATGTCGGCTCAAACACATGCATTTCCAAGATAAAGGAGATGTGTGGACAAGAATCAAGGCACGCGATACTAAACGAAAAAATAGGATGTGAGCATGAAAATGAAGAACATTGAGAGAATTTATAACGGAAATATTATTACATGCATGCAACCCAGCTATGATGTAGAACATATGAACTACAGTGGAATCCAGAAAACATCTTCTCATTATTGATCCTCATGAATAACATAAGCTGAATCACGACACTCTGTTTTACTAATGAGAATTTGAGATCTGCATCTGCCTCATCTCAAGAAGTCCAAAGCAGCAAACACTAACACACATAGAACTTCTAAACCCATCTCCATATTTCTTCTTTGATGTGTATCTTTTTATTACCTTTCGAGCAGAGTGTGAATCTGTTTAACACCACAATCTATCTCCTATATCAAACAGAAGGATAAAAGATATCCTTACTCCAACATTCATTTACACTTTTGTATACCCACTAATAATTATGGAAGAGGTCCTAGTGTGGCATGGAAATTTATACCCACGAAAATAGTGGAATAGGTACTTATGTGACCTTGACAGTGTATATACTGTCGTTAACCCCGATCCAGGGTGTGATCAATGTTTTTATATAAATTGCTTGGTGGAAGGTGATCACCAAGTGGAGTGGATTAGGTCTCGACTTGAGAATAAACCACATGTTTTATATCTGTTGTGCTGCTTAATTTTGTTTTCTCTGCTTTGACATATTTTCTATAAAAATAAGAAATCCCTAAATTCACATTGATAATTAGTCTTGGAAATAACATATAATTGTTTTGTCTTAGTAGAATAGCTTCAAAAGTAATATTAATTACTGATATTAATATTTCTAATAACTATTCTATCTTTTAATAATTCATTCAAACAGTCAATCTCTTATAACTGTATGACCTTGATTAACTGCGATGTATCTGATTTTTTTGGGAAATCTTTTAAGAAATAATTTTGACAAAAATTTTTATAGTAACTAAATTCACCCCTCCCCACTTGTATAACCTACTACAGCCAATAAGGTTGTTACAGATATAATGAAATGATAATTAGAAATTACCATGGAAACTAGATTTTGAGAAAAAAATATTAGGGAACATGACTACATGGTATAATTTAATCATATGTATAGAAGAACATACCAAAGAAACCATGTTTGCGATTATGAGACAGTAACACATAAACATTTCAATGTATATTTTGTAATTCATTAGTTTTTTTATTATATATGTCATGAAAAAATAGTTTCTATTTCCTCATTTAGAAATGGTACCAATATAAAGAAATTAACCCTCAAAAATTCACATGATCAATATAGAAATAATGATATTATATATTATGGAATTAGGAAAATTTTTAAAATAAAAATAGTCTCCCAAGAATTATCATTATATAATGATATAATATCTTGTTCCAATTAGACAAAGAAGGAATAATTCTAGTACTATGGGTTCATAGGTAAGCATGAAAATAAGAGGAAAACTAAGAAATATATGGACAAAGGTACGATGGGAATGAATTATTTTACAACATGTAATGATTGTAGAAATTTTCACCCTACTACTTGCTTAAATGCAATGGTGGTTCTCTACAAGCGTGGATGGAAAGGCCACCATGCACATTATTTTTTGGTTAAGAAAAATGTTCCGTGTATAAAATGATTTGATTGTAAGGTTGTAATACACTATGAAAATAAATGTATCATGTTTTAAAGGAATATAACCCAAAAAAGGCTAATGTATGATAGTAAATATTTTTATACTACCGTAGACGTAGCGTAGTGATTAATATGGATGATTTTCAATTAAATAATTATTATATTTGAGTGATTAATCTATAAGACAGTAGTCATGAGAATTATAAAATAAATAAGGATTGTATTGTAGTACCTTTTCATCATGGATTTGAAAGCATGCATTGATCAGTCAAGATAACCAAGATATGTTATTTATTAGAAAGTTGAACATTTTTGTGAAACACATGGTTTATGGAAAGATAACCCATAATATGTTCTTGATACTAAGATAATGATGTTGGAATAAAAAACAATTGATATGGGTAATGTATATTAGATATTATAGACTACCTTATAACTAATTAATTATATTTTTACAATGTTCCTTATGCAATCATTAATAGGGTTTACAATACTTTTGGATTTAATGAATATATCAAATGACATGTGTTTTTTAAGGTAATAAAGAAGAATACTTATTTTAAATAACAATGTATGGTAATTTTTGTTTTTACCATATTTAAAGAGAATACATGATGAAGTTATTCATGGGTTTGGAATGTGACAACCTATAGATTCTTTATATTGCTTAAAGAATAAAAATAAGTTCATTTTGTAAATTAAGTGACCATACTCAAATTTGTTGGCTCACATTATTTTGGAAAATTTAACCATTTATGGAATGGATTATGTTATTCTTCAGATCGGGTAAATGTATTACTTCACTATATGATTGAAACATTTCCTTGAAATTATGTAGAAATGGTTCAACGAATAAACAAAGGATAATATTGATTTTATAGAATAGAAACATATTAAAAATGTATATTTCCTTATAATATTATAGCGTAAAATAATTCCCTAAATATAGGAAAAGGTTTATAGAAACAAAAATGTTGTACTCTAATCACCATTTTTTTATACCAATGACCTCCTACACACATCTAGTTTATGGCTTTGTATTCTTCGTCTAAAATTTGAATATTTTCTCTATCACTCTCCATGAGAACAAGATAGCTTGATTTTTATTCCATGTCTATGTTTTGAGTAACGTTCTTTTATTTGAAAGCATATTTTTTGTGACCATATAATTATAATCTCACTATCATTAAGAATAATTATTTTTAAACCTATAAACAATTGTGGGTTTTTCAAAACTATACTATTTTCGAATATCATAACCTAGATTACCGAGATCAATTTTAAATTATGATGATATTGTTTGATTGAGGTGGGGAGAAAGTACCACCCTAGTAAATTCTAATATTTTTATTATAAATTAAAATTTGTTTTTTTGATAGTATTCCATATACTCAAAACAATGATAATATTATGATACACACAACACATAGTTATCATGTGTTACACACATGATCAAGTTTTGTCACCTTTTAAGGGAAAACCTATTTCAAAACACAATTTTGACACTTTTATAAATTTTATTTTTCAAAATAAGATTCCATTTTTAATTAACAATGTTGAAATTATTAACGAGGGAAATTTTTTTATTTTTATGAGAAGTTTAATTTATTTGATGAATAGAAAAAAATGATGCAATTTAGTTAAAAACTACATTTACTATTAAATCATTATTAATGTTAAATCATAATTGAGATTTGTTTTTAAATCCAAAATAGTTAAATCATATAACTACTAATAAAATATAATTCATTTGAATCAATTTAATATTGAATTTAGATATAAAACATATTGAACTTTTCAAAATTTTAACATTAAAAACGCACTTTCTCATCACATCTGTAGAATTAGATTTATATTTAATTTTTCCACTTATATAAAATAAATTTATTTAAAAAGAATATATGTGGTTGTAATATGTATAATCTTTATAGAGTAATAATATCAACTTAGTTTAGGATCAGAATATTATTAAATGTAATTAAAATTATTTACAATGATTAAGGTAAAATTAAGTTTAATAATATACTAAACACAAAATATATTGTCAAAATGTCCTAACCACTTGTACAAATCTATTGCCTGCAAATAGATCGACCATATCCATAGTTGGTTTTAATTTTATTAGTTATTGGGACATATTTTCGTAAATGTGACTGATATAATAATTTATGTAAGGAAAAATAAAAAACAGGAGCATTACTAACATTTAACATTTAAAATGCTTTATAGTATTTAATATGGTCCATTTTTTTATATAAACCTTATTAAAATTTTAAAATTATTTATTATCACTATATTTTTACAGTAATTTTTTGATATTAATTCAATACATTAAATGTTTAACAAACACCAACACATGGATTATTTTGTTAAGAATAAAATAAAATTAATGCTTCTAAAAACTATAAAAGTATTGTAAACATAATGAATTGTTATGTTAAATTATTTTTAAAATTAATATATCATTTTATAAAAATGTTTACATAATATATTTTAATTCAAATAATTCATTTATATTTTAAAATCAAAATTAAATATATAATCTCAAAATTGACATTAATTGAATTTTACAATAAAAGATATTTTATTAAATGAATTAAAATTAATCAAAGTCATTTCTTCTTCCAATTTAATTTTAAGTGTTAATAAATATAATATTTTCTCATTTATGGATAAATTTATTTTTTATATTTAACATATTAAACCATAGATGGTGAAAACAATGTTCGAATGTTCTGGGTTAAAGAAGTATTTTTATGAGTTACAAACGCTTGTTATATAATTACTTTCCAAAGAATGATATATTAATATTTAAAAATATATAGATTATATTTTAATTCAGTGGTTATAAATTTTCAAATAATTATCCCTTTAATTTTCATTTATTATTAAATTATATAGTTTATAAAAATATTTAATTTATTAAAATAGAAATGATAAAATTGGGGAATCGTAGAAGTTAAGGGACAAAATTTTAAAAATGAACATTTTTGTGGTTCTTTTAATCAACTATATTTCCCATTTACAAAATTATTTTAAAATTGTATGGTGCATCAGGTAAGGTAGTGTAACACCCCAAGCTTCCATGTCATGTTTCCCTTTGAACAATGCAATGGCTTGCATTGTACGCAACTTCGAGATTCTGACACACCACAACCAATCAAACTAGCTGTTATGAATAGTAATACATACTTTTCGAAATTTTATATAATTTATCTTTAAAAATGGACTTCATTTTTGGATTCGTAATATCGAAATTAACTTAGGGTGAAATTTGGGTAATTTTCGGATAACTTTCATATTTTGATGAATAGTGAAAATTACTAAATTTTAATTAAAAACAAATTTTATAATATAAATAATTAATAGTGATAAATTATGAATTTGAGTGGTTTTATAGAATATTTTGAATATATTTTTACCATTTAATAAAATGTTGATCGTTGGACGTAATTTCACATTTAAAACAGACATAAACAAGTGTCAAACTTTTAATAGTTATTATTTCTTAAAAACACGCTATTTGTTTTGACAATTGGAATTAATTTTTAAATTAATTAATGAAACTTATATGTTTTAAATTTGGTAAAATAGAAATCATTTTTGAATTCATAATATCAAATATAGCTTAGGTCTAGTTTTTGGTATTTTTCTAAAAACATTCAATTGTTGATGAATAGTGAAAAATACTGAGTTATAGTTTAAAACCAACTTTTTATTTAAATAATTATTTATATTATTTAAATTTAATTAATGTAACAATAGATACAAAATACCTATATAAGTTAAATTTAATTCATTTAAGTTAGTTTAGAATATTTTTAGATATATAAAAATTTTATTGAACTTTTCACCGTTTTTTACCCACCCCCTAGGAGAATTTGGAAATTTACATAAAAATTACATTTACCACTTCTGTGAGTGGAATTTAGAAAATCATAGAGACACAATTAATATCAAGGTGTAAAATGTGGTTTAATAAGATAAAAATAATTTTTGGCGAATAGTAACTTTTTACTTTTATTTACCACGGTTAAAAGTAAATAGGGTAATTAAGGGTAAAAATGATATTAATATTACCCTAACCCATGTCCTAATTCTATTGAACAAGTCTATCTAGACCAAAAACAACCTTAGGAATAAAATATTATCATTTAGGTCCACTTGGATTAGATTAGGACATTTATTATTATTTAATTCAAAAAAGAGTTAAAAGGGTTAAAATCAATGTTTATTTACTAAAACATTTTTAATATTGGTTTATACATAAGATAAATTCGATTGTAAATATTAATTATAAAGATAAAAATATTTAATACATAATGGTATTTTATGTATAATTTTTTTGACAATAAATAGTTTAATTTATTTATGACACAATGGTGATGCAGTAATTACCTAATTAATGAAATAATAAAATAATTGATATTATAAATATCAAAATAAATGTAATTTGAGACTTTTTATGAATTAAACTGATTATCTAGGTTAATATTACGTATTATGATTGATTATATAAATTTTTTTCGATGTAATAATGCTGTTATGAATTTATCAAAAACAAAATACAAAATAGTGTCAAAATTGACATAAAAGAGTTTTTAAAACAAATATTATATTATTAATTTATATTCAATTCTTAAAAATCTAAGGATCAGCCAAGAGACTTATATAATGATATTTTTATCATTAATGGACCACTTGGGGGTCTCTTGGAGGTATATAGTATGTTTATTAACTATATAAAATAAAAATACAAAGTGACATGGTATGTGTCAAACTAATTAACTAAGAGTTAAAACTAAAAGATAAAGTTAATATAATGACCCAAACCTGTCTAAATTCTATTGTTTTACTGTTTTCCGACCCATACCCACCTTAAACTATAAATAATCCACTTTGGAGCCATTAGAAACCGAATATGAATATATTATAAAATAATATTTCTAGCTTATCCAAAGGTTCCCCTAACCCCTCTTATAAAAGGGAACTCCCCCTTCTCACTAATTCACACATTCAAAGCCTTTTGGCACGGCCAACCCCTGACCAAATACTCTCTCAACTTCCCTCACTTCAACCTAGAGGCCTTAGTTTGATCAGAAATCCATCCTAAAGAGCCCTTTTGATCAAATCAAAAGGAAGAACCCGAAGAAGAGGTAATGTATTCACCACCCTCTTTCAATTTACTTTCTTCTTCAACTTCTTCTTTCTTCGTCATTACCATTCTAAAAAAATAACTACAGTATCTTCGACATACTGTGATGTTATTATAAATATGTAACAAACAAATTCATTATTCTATCCATCCCTTCAATGACATTTCACCATACGTGCGTACGTACGGCCTACTGTCTCCACATTGTGGTGTAATTGTTATTCAATATATTTTTATTTAGATGGGTATAATAATGATGTATAATTCATTTAAATAACAAATATAACATGATAATTAATCATTCTATATGATATAACATCCAATTATATAATATTTTAATATCAAAAGAATGATATTGTCACTCGTGCGTACGTATGGACTACCGTCTCCACAAACGCGATGAGATTCATTCCCCGTCATATCCATTTGAGTAAAATATTCATTTAATGATTAAGAATAATGTTTTATAAATTGATATCATTCTGTATATGAATAAGATACAACCTATCCATAATAATCACGGATTACGTAACAAAGAATATAAAGGAAAATGAGTAAGTTAACAGCAGAAATGACAATAATACTAAGATATTATTAACAAATAAATGTTAAAAGATCATATATGATATCATATTAATGTAAATGATTATTTTATAATTCCAGAAAAATTATTTCACCATTATACAGGAGGTTAACCTATAGTCGACCAAGGAAAAAGTACAAAGTAAGGGATTTTTCTCTCACTCCTTATTCCCGTGAGATTCATGCCATATCGCCACTATTACATTTTGTGTGGTGTATGTACTACCCATAATTGTATTCTTTGTGTAATACACTTCAATTAATGTGTATTTACATATTCATTGTATGATACCTGTTTCATGGGTTGTATGTTTTGTAAGTTACCAAATTGGTAAGAGTTAATTTCACAATCTCTTTATTATCCGAGGTTGTTTTTAAGTATTTATAATCCATGTTAATGGTTTATGAAAGAGTTTTAAAAGGGATTATTTTAAGGTAACTTTTTACTAAAACATCATTTCAAATGTTTTAAATATTTATTCTTATAAATCTTTCTCATTAATGTCAACGTCTTCAAAATGGTTTATAAGGATTTATTTATATGGACATGAATGTTTTTAAAATGTTAATTCCTTTCAGAAGTTTCAAAGTGGTATGGGACACCTTGATTCAAAAATTTCTTTAAATGAATTATTTTCAAAATTATTTGACTTTTAAATGTTTTCATGAAAAATAGATATTTTTCTCAAATATATGAAAATCCAGTGCAAACGTATATGTATTTAACACAAGCTTAAAAAGGTTTTCAGAAAACCAGACTCTCGAGTGTGGTAGATAGGAAGGGATTGGGCGTGGACCCATCATGGCCTGTAATTAGTTGAGGAGTCTCAGAATTAGTTATTTTGTTTTCATAATCTTGCATAATGTTTTCAGAATAACATTAGAGTACATTTAAGCAATTTTAAACGTAAGTGTATTCTAAAAAAATTGCATTGGTAGGTCTCATGAGACAAACTAGTGTCTTGGCACGAGGCCTTCACAGAATCTTATTTGTAGTCTTGGCACGATTCCCTGGCTACGTGGTTATGATAGTATGGCATTATGTATTCCATCATTATGAAAGTGGTTATTGATATTTTCATGGGATTATTCGACTAGTAGAATACCCATGTGAATAAGTAAATGGAATTATTTCATTTTATCCTTGCCATATTATGATGAAGTTCAAGTTGAAAAGGCTTTTGTTTTTGTTATAAATTGCCTTAAATTTTTATGTTTATTTATAAAAGTTTCTGCTATATTGTTATCCTTACTCAGCATCTGAGCTCACCCTTTTCAATGTTTTATTTTTCCCAGAATGTGAAAAAGTATTTTATGAATGACCTGCAGGGAAAGTATGAGGGTATATTAAGACAATATGTTGTTGTAGTTTTTCACTTATTGATGTAATGTAAACATTATGAATATATCTAGTGTTTCCAAGACTAGTAAACTATTAGCTCTTTCGAGACTTAATCTTTTCTGATCGTGACAATGTTATGTAATAATGCACCGACTCTGGGTAACTGGGGTCGAGGCGTTACAGTTGATATCATAGGATGTTTAGTAAAAACCTTGGGAGACAGATTTAGATAAACTATAATTAGAGTACATATCCCAAAGATATACTTTTATGATTAGTATAGAAGAACCTTCTAGAATTTTGGTATTGTAGAGATTTTGTGAGTTTTCTGAGAAATACATCCATGTATGGATACAAGCAGGTAGAGGTGGCTCTGGCATAAAGGTACCTAGGGGTAAAACCTGAAAAAACCACTTTGATCTAGGTTTGAACGGGAACTGGTGCACGACAACAGGCCTTGATTCACTCTTGGTTACGACACTCCCGGGTGATATGATTAGGATAATTTACATTTTCATTACAAAATGATTTGAATTATTATATATAAGATGAGAGTAAATGACCTTGGTTAATCCTAATGTGTTTCAAATTGAGAATATGGTGACATGTTAATCTCTAAATGATTTTATGACTACTGTTACTGACATAATGTTTTCTGGTTTTAGTCAATGGCTGGATTCCAAGGATGTCATAGAGACTTTGAGAATGATGTACAATGTGGGAACAGTGGTGGCAATGAGCAACAAAGTGGAATGTTGATAGGTGTAAAAGATATCGTCTTCATGCAAAATCAATTTTCCAGATATATGGTCAACAATATATATTTTAACCAATTCCCGAACACAACAAAGAAGAGAAAGGCGATGAATTATAAGATCTCCAGCAGTGGAGACCATGGAGAAAGGAATCATCAATTTCCATCATTCAGGAAATGTGGAAGGAGACACCCAAGAAAGTGTCCCAATGGGACAAAGAAATGATTTACGTGTAGGAAGGAAGGACATAAAGTGAATAATTACGGAAGGAAAATGAAGAGTACTATGGAAGAAGATATAAATGGTCCCAAGAATACATTTACAGTCATTTTCCGTAAATGTAGGGGACCTGTCCATTACCAGAGTGAATTCCCTATTCTATAAGATATTTTCATGGTCAGAGAAGAAGCTCTGTGCAAATAAATGGTTGTAGAAATGTTTAAAAATTATTAGTGCTCCATGTTGATGTGTTTACTTTGGAATAATTTTCTCTTGTATTTGTAACTCTGTAGTTTTTCTTTGTGAGAATAATATTTGAGGAAGAATTGTCTTTTCTCTTGTGGATATAGTTATAAATCACCATTTGGTTTTATATGATCATTGGGTTTTAGGCAATTACAAGTTATTATAATTTGGGATGAAAATGAAAGGTATGAGATAAAATTTGTGGTTAAATCATGTTATGGTTATTTTGAGAAATTTATCTCATTTTGGTAATGTTATAAAATCTAGTTTTTGAAAAAGGAAAATATGCAGACTATGTGACTACCCATCGCGTCGGACAAAGCAATGGGAATCGAACCTACAACCAAAGAGCGATTGGGATTTACTGCCTACCATTGGAATACGTGAAGTCCCTAGTTAGAGTGACTATAATTTTAGTTAAATGATTTTATTGATTAATAATAAGTTTATTTGGGATCTTATGTCTTATCAGATGAATACCCTTAGTAAAGGAAAATGATTCGGTGATTAAGTGATAAATTTCATTTTGGAAGATGTTCGCTTTGTTGGGAAAACTATATGCCGAAGGAAAATAGAATACTATGGGATTTCATTTGAGGAGTAATGGTGGATTTTTATCTATGTTTTTATTGTATATTTATAGTGAGATCGGTTATTTATGGAAATTATTAACCTATAATAAAGAATATGTGTTTAGGTTAATTAATTTTATGTATGTGACTGTAACAGTAGTTGATGTCATTTGGAGATACAATTTAACATGGAAGGCTAAATTATTATAAGTTTTGGGTTTCAATATTAGTTTGGATTATATTGAAGTATTTTAAGGACAATTGGTTATTGAATGGTATTTATTTAACTTTGGGGTATTGTTGGTTTAATTTTAAAAATTAAGATTAGTGTTTTTTATCTAATGGAATATCCATTTGGGGGATCATCAGATCTTATACTAACCGTTTTGGTTTTATTAATCTCTAAATACAAGGTAAATATATTTTTTATCTTACGTGGATCATGTTATTCTATAAAAGTTTATTCTAGCTCTTCCAGTGTGACCAAGTCTTCTTGAATAATCATTGTTCAAAAAAATCAGTTTGTGGTATAAATTTAGTAAAGAATGAAACTATACATAAAAAGTAAGTATATATCTGTATTTTCTTATTCAATATCATAAATGAATTCCCCTTCCTTATGTAATGTAACATAAAACAAAAAATGTTGTCTGTTTACCTTTCCTACTGGGAGACTAATGACTATTTGTCCCAACACAAGTTTGTGGTTTTCTTGTTGTTAACTTTCTCCTGATCATGTTTTCTATCCCTCTCCATGAGAACATGACACTTATTTTATCATCCATATCCTTGTTTTCCATCATGGAATCCTAGTATGGGTTATCTTGGGGGACCTTTATACCTTTCTTTCTTTCTTTTAAAGTGATTGTTTTATTGACTTTTTTTCCGATGTGGGGTTTTCCATTATATTCTCAAGCCCAATTTTAAAAAATTGCGAGGATGCAATTTATTGAAGTAGGGGAGAATATAACACCCCAATCTTCCACGGTACTTTTCCCTTTGAACAATGGAATGGCTTGCATTGTACGCAACTTTGAGATTCTAACACACCACAGCCAATCGAACTAGCCGTTATAAATAATAATACCTTCTTTTTGAAATTTTATAAATTTTATCTTTCAAAATGGACTTTATTTTTGGATTCATAATAGCGAAATTAACATAGGGTGAAATTTATGTACTTTTCGGATAACTTTCATATTTTGATTAATAGTGAAAATTACTAAATTTTAATTAAAAACAACTTTTTTAATATAAATAATTAATAGTGACAAATTAGGAATTTGAGTTGTTTTAAAGTATATTTAGAATATATTTTTACCATTTAATACAATGTTGTTCATTGGACGTAATTTCACATTTAAACCAGACATAAACAAGTGTCAATCTTTTGATAGTTATTATTTCATAAAAACACACTATTTGTTTTGACAATGGGAATTAATTTTTAAATTAATTAATCCAAATTATATGTTTTTAATTTTCTAAAATAGACATAATTTTTGAATTCATAATATCAAATATAGCTTAGGCCTAATTTTGGGTATTTTTCTGAAAACTTTCAATTTTTGATGAATTGTGAAAAATACTGAGTTATATTTTAAAACCAATTTTTTATTTAAATAATTTTTTATTTTATTTAAATTTAATTAAGTTCAAAATAGATATATAATACCTATATAAGTTAAATGTAATTCATTGATGTTAGTTTCGAATAATTATAGATATATAAAAATTTTAATAAACTTTTCACCGTCTTTTACCCACCCCTAGGAGAATTTGGAAATTTACATAAAACATAATTTTACTGCTTCTGTGAGTGGAATTTCAAAAATCTGAGAAACATAGTTATTATGAATGAGTTAAATTTGGTTCAATACGATAAAAATAATTTTTGGTGAATAGTTACTTTTGACTTTTATTTTCCACGGTTCAAAGTAAATAGGGTAATTAAGGGTAAAAATGATATTGATATTACCCTAAAAATGTCCTAATTCTATTGTACAAGTGTATCTCGACCAAAAACAACCTTATAAATATAATATTATCATTTAGGTCCACTTTTATTAGATTAGGACATTTATTATTATTTAATTCAAAGAAGAGTTAAAAGAGTTAAAATCAAAGTTTATTTACTAAAATATTTTTAATATTGTGTTATACATAAGATAAATTCTATTGTAAATGTTAATTACAAACCTAAAAAGATTTAGTACATAATGGTATTTTATGTATAATTTTTAGACATTAAATAATTTAATTTATTTATGACACAATGGTGATGTAGTAATTACCTAATTAATGAATTTTAAAATAATTGATATTATAAATATCAAAATAAATGTAATTTGAGACTTTTTATGATTTACACTGATTTTATAGGTTAATATGAAATATTAGGATTGATTATATAAATTTTGTTCGAAGTAATAGTGTTGTTATGAATTTATGAAAAACAAAATACCCAATAGTGTCAAAATTCACATAAAAGAGTTTTTAAAACAAATATTATATTATTAATTTATATTCATTACTAAAAATCTAAGGTTCGGGCAAGAGACTTATATCATGATTATTGTATCATTAATGGACCACTTGGGGGTCGATTGGAGGTATATAGTACATTTATTAACTATATAATATAAAAATACAAAGTGACATTGTAAGTGTCAAACTAATTAACTAAGAGATATCTCTAAATGATAAAGATAATATAATGACCCAAACCTGTCTAAATTCTATTGGTTGAGTGGTTTTCGACCCATCCCCACCTTAAACTTTAAATAATCCACATTGGATCCATTAGAAACTCAATATGAATTTATTATAAAATAATATTTCTAGCTTTTCCAAAGGTGCCCCTCACCCCTCTTATAAAAGCGAACTCCCCCTTATCACTAATTCACAAATTCAAAGCCTTTTGGATCGGCCAAACCCTAGCCAAATACTCTCTCAACTTCCCTCACTTCATCCTATAGTCCTTAGTTTGATCAGAAATCCATCCTAAAGAGCCCTTTTGATCAAATCAATACGAAAAACCCGAAGAAGAGGTAATGTTTTCACCACCCTCTTTCAAGTTCCTTTCTTCTTCAACTTCTTCTTTCTTTGTTATTTCCATTCTAAAAAAATAACTCCAGTATATTTTATATAAAATTATGTTATTGTAAATATGGAACAAACAAATTCATTATTCTATCCATCCCCTGAATGACATGTAACCATACGTGCGTACGTACGACCTACCGTCTCCACGTTGTGGTGTAATTGTTATTCAATATATTATTATTTATATGGGTACAATAATGATGTATAATTCATGTAAATAATAAATATAACATGATAATTATTCTGTCTATATGATATAACATCCAATTATATATTATTTTAATATCAAAAGAATAATATTTTTGCTCGTGCGTACGTACGGACTACCGTATCCACGAACGCGATGAGATTCATTCCCCATCATATCCATCTGAGTCTAATACTCATTTAATGATTAAAAATAATGCTTAAGTAATTGATATAATTCTATATATGAATAAGATACAACCTATCCAAAACAAACACGGCTTACGTAACAAATAATATAAAGGAAAATGAGTAAGTTAACACCCGAAATGACAATAATACTTAGATATTTTTAACAAACGAATGTTAAAATGATCATATATGATATCATATTAATGTAAATCATTCTTGTATAATTATATAACAATTATTTAACCATTATATAGGAGGTTAACCTACCATCTACCAAGGAAAAATTACAAATTAAGGGATTTTTATCTCACTCCTTATTCCTGTGAGATTCATGCCATATCGCCACTATTATATTTTGTGTGGTGTATATACTGCCCATAATTGTATTATTTGTGTAATACACTTTAATTTATGTGTATTTACATATTCAATGTATGATACCTCTTTCATGGGTTTTATGTTTTGTAAGATACCAAATTGGTAAGAGTTAATTTCACAATCTCTTTATTATCCGAGGTTGTTTTTGCGTATTTATTATCCATGTCCATGTTTTAGGAAAGAGTTTTCATAGGGATATTTTAAGGGGCCTTTTACTAAAACATCATTTCAAATGTTTTAAATATTTATTCTTATAAATCTTTCTCATTATTTTCCATGACTTCAAAATGGGTTTTAAGGATTTATTTATATGGACATGAATGTTTTTTAAATGTTAATTCCTTTCAAAAGTTTCAATGTGGTATGGGACACTTTGTTTCAAAAATTTCTTTAAATGACATATTTTCAAAATTATGTGACTTTTAAATGTTTTCATGAAAAATAGATATTTTTCTCAAATATATCAAAATCTAGTGAAAATGTATACGTATATAATAAAATCATAAAATGTTTTCAGAAAACCTGACTCTCGAGTGTGGTAGATAAGAAGGGATTGTGAGTGGACCCATCATGGCCTGTAATTAGTCGAGCAGTCTCAGAATTAGTTATTTTGTTTTCAGAATCTTGCGTAATGTTTTCAAGAAAAACACTTGAGTACATTTGAGAAATTTTAAATGTAAGTATCTTTTAAAAAAATTGCATCGGTAGGTCTAATGAGACAAACTATTGTCTTGGCATTAGGCCTTGACAGAATCCTATTTGTAGTTTTGCATGAGTCCTTGGCTACGTGGTTATGATAGTCTGGCAATATGCATTTCATCATTATGAATGTGGTTATTGATATTTTCATGTGATTATTCGACTAGTAGAATATCCATGTGAATAAGTAAATGGAATTATTTCATTTTATCCTTTCCATATTATGCTGATGTTCATGTTTAAAAGGATTTTGTTTTAGTTATACACTGCCTTAAATTTTTATGTTTATTTTTGAAAGTTTTTGCTATATTGTTATCCTTACTGAGCATCTGAGCTCACCCCTTTCAATGTTTAATTTTTCCCAAGATGCGAAAAATTATTTTATAAATGACCTGCAGGTATAGTATGAGGGTATATAAAGACAATATGTTGTTGTAATTTTTCACTTATTGATGTAATATAAACATTATGAATATATCTAGTGTTTCCAAGGCTACTAAACTAATCGGTCTTTCGAGACTAGATCATTTGTGATCATGCCAATGTTATGTAATAATGCACCGACTCTGGGTAACCGGGGTCGGGGCGTTACATTTGGTATTAGAGGAAGTTTAGTAAAAACCTTGGGAGCTATATTTAGATAAACTCTGATTATAGTGCATAGCCCTAAGATTGACTTTGAGGATTAATATAGAAGAACTTCCTAGAATTTTGTTATTGTAGAGATTTTGTGAGTTTTCTGAGCAATACATCCATGTCTGGATACGAGAAGGTAGAGGTGCCTCTGGAACAGATGTACCTAGGGGTAAAACCCGAAAACACCTATTTGAGCTATGCTCGAATGGGAACTGGTGCATGACAATGGGCCTTGCTACACTCTGGTTACGACACTCTCGGGGGATATACTTAGGATAATTTACATTTTCTTTACAAACCAATTTGATGTATTATATATAAGATGAGAGTAAATTACATTGGTTAATCCTAATGTGTTTCAAATTGAGAATGTGGTGACATGTTAATCTCTAAATGATTTTATGACTATTATTACTCACACAATGCTTTCTGGTTTTAATCAATGGCTGGATTCCAAGGAATACATAGAGACATTGAGAATGATGTACAAGGTGGGAATGGTGGTGGCAATGAGCAACAAAATGTAATGTTCATAGGTATAAAAGATATTGTCTTCATGCAAAATCAATTTTCCAAAAATATGATAATAAATATATATATTAACAAATTCCAGGACTCAACAAAGAAGAGAAAAGTGACGAATGATAAGAGCTCCAGTAGTGGAGACCATGGAGAAAGGAATCCTCAATTTCCATCATGCAGGAAATGTGGAAGGAGACACCCATGAAAGTGTCTCAATGGGACAAAGAAATGCTTTACGTGCTGGAATGAAGGACATAAAGTGAATAATTTCCAAAGGAAAATGAAGAGTACTATGTAATAAGATAAAAAATGGTCCCAAGAATAAATTTACACTCATTTTCTATAGAAGTAGGGGACCTGGCCATTACCCGAGTGAATTCCCTATTCTATAGGATATTTTCATGGTCAAAGAAGAAGATTTGAGAAAATAAATGGTTGGAGAAATGTTTAAAAAGTATTAGTGCTTCTTATTGACGGGTTTACTTTGGAATAATTGTTTCTTGTATTTGTAACCCTGTAGTTTTCCATGTGAGAATAAAATTTGAGGAAGAATTATCTTTTCTCATGTGGATATAGTTATAAATAACCATTTGGTTTTATATGATCACTGGGTTTGAGGAGATTACACGTTATTATAATTTGGGATGAAAATGTAGGGTATGAGATAACATTTGTGGTTAAATTATGTTATGGTTATTTTCAGGAATTTATCTCATTTTGGTAATGTTATAAAATATAGTTTTTTAAAAAGGAAAACAGGCAGACCATGTGACAACCCGTTGCATCGAACAATGCTGTGGGAATCGAGCCCACAACCAAAGTGCGATTGGGATTTATTGCCTGCCACTGGAATACGTGTAGTCCTTGGTTAGAGTGACTATTATTTTTGTTAAATGATTTTATTGATCAATAATAATATGATTTGGGATCTTATGTCTTATCAAATGAATACCCTTAGTATAGGAACATGATTTAGTGATTAAGTGATAAATGTTATTTTGGAAGATGTTCGCTTTGTTGGGAACACTATATGCCCAAGGAAAATAGAATACTATCGGATTTCATTTGAGGAGTAATGGTGGATTTTTATCTACGTTTTTATTGTGGATTTATAGTGATTTGGGTTATTTATGGAAATGATTAACCTATAATAAAGAATATGTGTTTAGGTTAATTACTTTTGTGTATGTGACTTTAAAAGTAGTTGATGTCATTTGGAGATAAAATTTAACGTGGAAGACTACATTCTTATACGTTTTGGGTTTCAATATTAGTTTGTATTATATTGAATGATTTTAAGGACAATAGAATGTTGAATGGTATTTATTTAACATTAGGGGTATTGTTGGTTTAATTTTAAAAATTAAAATTAGTGCTTTTTTTTCTATAATGGAATATTCATTTGGGGGATCATCAGATCTTATACTAACAGTTTTGGTTTTGATTAATCTCTAAAGACAATGTAAATTTATAATTTATCCTACGTGGATCATGTTATTCTATAGAATTTTATTCTAGCTCTTCCAGTGTGACTGAGTCTTCTTGAATACTCATTGTTCAAAAAAAATGAGTTAGTGGTTGAAATTTATTAAATAATGAAACTCTACATAAAAAGTAAATATATCTCTTTATGTTCTTAGTCAATATCATAAATGAATTCCTCTTCCTTATGTAATGTAACTTAAAACAAAAAATCTTTTCAGTTTACCTTTCCTACTGGGAGACTAATGACCATTTGTCCCAACACAAGTTTGTGGGTTTCTTATTGTTAACATTATCCTGATCATGTTTTCTATCCCTTTCCATCAGAACTTGACACTTAGTTTATCGTCCATATCCATGTTTTCCTACTTGGAATCCTAGTATGGGTTGTCTTGGATGACCTTTATACCTCTCTTTCTTTCTTTTAAAGTGATAGTTTTATTGACTCTTTTTCTGATGAGGTACTTTCCATTATATTCTCAATCCCAATTTTAAAAAATTTCAAGGACGCAATTTATTTAAGGAGGGGAGAATGTAACACCCCAAGCTTCCACGGTGCGTTTCCCTTTGAACAATGCAATGGCTTGCATTGTACGCAACTTCGAGATTCTAACACACCACAACCAATCGAACTAGCCGTTATGAATAGTAATACCTACTTCTTGAAATTTTATAAAATTTATCTTCCAAAATGTACTTCATTTTTGAATTCGTAATAGCGAAATTATCATACGGTTAAATTTTGGTACTTTTCGGATAACATTCATATTTTTAGGAATAGTGAAAATTACTAAATCTAAATTAAAAAAAAATCATAATATGAATAATTAATAGTGATAAATTATGAATTTGAGTGGTTTTAAAGTATATTTAGAATATATTTTACCATTTAATACAATGTTGGTCATTGGACGTAATTTCACATTTAAACCAGACATAAACAAGTGACAAACTTTTGATAGTTATTATTTATTAAAAACACGCTATTTGTTTCGACAACGGGAATTAACTTTTAAATTAGTTAATGAAACTTATATGTTTTTAATTTTCTAAAATATACATCATTTTTGAATTCACAAAATCAAATATATCTTAGGCCTAGTTTTTGGTATTTTTTTGAAAACTTTCAATTTTTAATGAATTGTGACAAATACTGAGTTATAGTTTAAAACCAATTTTTTATCTCACTAATAATTTATTTTATTTAAATTTAATTAGGGTGAAAATTAATACATAATACCTATATAAGTTAATTTTAATTCATTGATGTTAGTTTAGAATAATTTTAGATATATAAAAATTTTATTGAATTTTGAACCGTCTTTTACCCGCCCCCTAGAAGAATTTGGAAATTTACATAAAACATAATTTTACCACTTCTATGAGTGTAATTTTGAAACTCCGAGAGACATGGTTAATATTAAAGAGTAAATGTTTTTTCAATAAAATAAAAATAATTTTTGGTGAATGGTAACTTTTTACTTTTATTTAGCATGGTTAAAAGTAAATCGGGTAATTAAGGGTAAAAATGATATTATGATTACCCTAACACATGTCCTAATTCTGTTGTACAACTGTATCCCGACCAAGAAAATCCTTAGGAATAAAATATTATCATTTAGGCCCACTTATATTAGATTAGGACATTTATTATTATTTAATTCAAAGAAGAGTTAAAAGAGTTAAAATCAAAGTTTATTTAGTAAAAAAATTTAATATTGGGTTATACATAAGATAAATTCTACTAGAAATATTAATTAGAAAGATAAAAAGATTTACTACATAATGGTATTTTATGTATAATTTTTAGTCACTAAATAATTTAATTTAGTTATGACACAATGGTGATGCAGTAATTACCTAATTAATGAAATATTAAAATAATTGATATTATAAATTTAAAAATAAATGTAATTTGAGACATTTTATGAATTCCACTGATTTTATAGGTTAATATGACATATTAGTATTGATTATGTAAATTGTTTCGAAGTTATAATTCTGTTATGAATTTATCAAAAATAAAATACCCAATAGTGTCAAAATTGACATAAAAGAGTTTTTAAAACAAATATTATATTATTAATTTATATTCAATTCCTAAAAATATAAGATTCAGCCAGGAGACTTATATCATGATATGTGTCTCATTAATGGACAACTTGTGGGTCACTTGGAGGTATATAGTATTTTTATTAACTATATAGTATAAAACTACAACGTGACATGGTAAGTGTCAAACTAATTAACTAAGAGTTAAAACTAAAAGATAAAGTTAATATAATGTCCCAAACCAATCTAAATTCTATTGGTTGAGTGGTTTTCGACCCATCCCCACCTTAAACTTTAAATAATATACTTTTAATCCATTAGAAACAGAATATTAATTTATTATAGAATAATATTTCTACCTTTTCCAAAGGTGCCCCTCACCCCTCTTATAAAAGGGCACTCCCCATTTTCACTAATTCACACATTAAATGCCTTTTGTCTCGGCCAACCCCTGAACCAATACTCTCTCAACTTCTCTCATTTCAACTTTGTGGCCTTACTTTGACCATAAAGCAATCCTAAGGAGCCCTTTTGATCAAATCAAAAGGAAAACCCCGAAGAAGAGGTAATGTTTTCACCACCCTCTTTCAAGTTCCTTTCTTCTTCAACTTCTTCTTTCTTTGTTATTACCATTCTAAAATAATAACTTCAGTATCTTGTATATACTATTATGTTATTGTAAATATGGAACAAACAAATTCAATATTCTATCCATTCCTTGAATAACATGTCACCATACGGGCGTACGTACGACCTACCGTCTCCACATTGTGGTGTAATTTTTATTCAATATATTTTTATTTAGATGGGTATAATAATGATGTATAATTCATGTAAATAATTAATATAACATGATAATTATTCTGTCTATATGATATAACATCCAATTATATATTATTTTAATATCAAAAGAATTATATTTCCCTCGTGCGTACGTACCGACTACCGTCTCCACGAACGCGATGAGATTTATTCCCCATCATATCCATTTGAGTCTAATAATCATTTAACAATTGAAAACAATGTTTCAGGAATTGATATCATTCTGTATATGAATAAGATACAACCTATCCATAAAAAACATGGCTTACGTAACAATGAATATAAAGGAAAATGAGTAAGTTAACATCCGAAATGACAATAATACTAAGATATTATTAACAAATCAATGTAAAAAGATCATATATGATATCATATTAATGTAAATGATTATTTTATAATTAAATAACAAATATTTCACCATTATACAGGAGGTTAACCTACCGTCGACCAAGGAAAAATTACAAAGTATGGGGTTTTTATCTCACTCCTTATTCCCGTGAGATTCATGCCATATCGCCACTATTACATTTTGTGTGGTGTATGTGCTGCCCATAATTTTATTCTTTGTGTAATAAACTTTAATTTTCGTGTATTTACATATTCATTTTATGATACCTCATTCATGGGTTGTTTGTTTCGTAAGTTACCAAATTGGTAAGAGTTAATTTCACAATCTCTTTATTATCCGAGGTTGTTTTTACATATTTATTATCCATGTACATGTTTTATGAAAGAGTTTTCAAAGGGATTATTTTAAGGGACATTTTTACTAAAACATCATTTCAAATGTTTTAAATATTTATTCTTCTAAAATTGTCTCATTATTTTCCATGTCTTCAAAATGGGTTTTTAGGATTTATTCATATGGACTTGAATTTTTTTTAAATGTTAATTCCTTTCAAAAGTTTCAAAGTGGTATGGGACACTTTGATTCAAAAATGTCGTTAAATGACTTCATTTCCAAATTATGTGACTTTTAAATGTTCTCATGAAGAAGAGATATTTTTCTCAATTATATGAAAATCCAGTTCAAATGTATATGTATTTATCGCAAGCATAAAAATGTTTTCAGAAAACCTAACTCTCGAGTGTGGTAGACAGGAAGAGATTGGGCGTGGACCCATCATGGCCTGTAATTAGTCGAGCAGTCTTAGAATTTGTTATTTTGTTTTCAGAATCTTGCAAAAAAAATTCAGAAAAACACATGAGTACATTTGAGCAATTTTAAACGTAAGTATCTTCTAAAAAAATTGCATCGTTAGGTCTCATGAGACAAACTTGTGTCTTGGCACGAGGCCTTGAAAAAATCATATTTGTAATCATGGCACGAGACCTTGGCTACATGGTTATGATATTCTGGAATTATGCATTCCATCATTATGAAAGTGGTTATTGATATTTTCATGTGATTATTCGACTAGTAGAATATCCATGTGAATAAGTAAATGGAATTATTTCATGTTATCCTTGCGAAATTATGCTGAAGTTCAAGTTTAAAAGGCTTTTGTTTTATTTATAAATTACCTTAAATTTTTATGTTTATTTTTGAATGTTTCTACTATATTGTTATCCTTACTGAGTATCTAAGCTCACCCCTTTCAATGTTTTATTTTTCCCAGGATGTGAAGAAGTATTTTATTAATGAGCTGTAGGGATAATATGAGGGTATATGAAGACAATATGTTGTTGTAGTTTTTCACTTATTGATGTAATGTAAAAATTATGAATATATCTAGTGTTTTCAAGGCTACTAAACTAATTGGTCTTGCGAGACTTGATCTTTTGTGATCATGCCAATGTTATGTAATAATGCACCGACTCTGGGTAACATGGGTCGGGGATTTACAGTTGGTATCAGAAGAAGTTTAGTAAAAACCATGGGAGATAAATTTAGATAAACTCTGATTAGAGCACATTGCCCTAAGATAGACTTTGAGGATCAGTATAGAATAACTTCCTAGAATTTTGGTATTGTAGAGATTTTGTGAGTTTTTCATGAAATACATCCATGTCTGGATACGAACAGGTAGAGGTGGCTCTAGAACAGATTTAACTAGTGGTAAAACCAAAAAACACCGCTTTGAGCTAGACTCGAACGGGAACTGGTGCATGATAACGGGCCTCGCTTTACTCTTGTTTACGTCACTCCCATGAGATATGCTTAGGATAATTTACATTTTCTTTACAAACTGATTTGAATTATTATATATATGATGAGAGTAAATGACATTGGTTTATCCTAATGTGTTTCAAATTGAGAATATGGTGACATGTTAATCTCTAAATGATTTTATGACTATTGTTACTCACATAATGCTTTCTAGTTTTAGTCTATGGTTGGATTCCAAAAAAGTCATAGTGACTTTGAGAATGATGTACAAGGTGGGAACGGTGGTGGAAATGAGAAACAAAATGGAATGTAGAAAGGTGTAAAAGATATCGTAATCATGCCAAATCAATTTTCCAAAAATATGATCAACAATATATATATTAACCAAATCCTGGAATAAACAAAGAAGATAAAGGTGATGAATGATAAGTTCTCCAGTAGTAGAGACCATGGAGAAAGGAATCCTCAATTTCTATCATGTAGGAAATATGGAAGGAGACACCAAAGAAAGTGTCTCAATGGGACAAAGAAATGCTTTACATGTGGAATGGAATGACATAAAGTGAAGAATTGCCAAAGGAAAATGAAGAGTACTATGGAAATAGATAAAAATTGTCCCAAGATGACATTTATAGTCATTTTCCATAAATGTAGGGGACCTGGCCATTACCCAAGTGAAAGCCCTACTCTATAGGATATTTTCTTGGTCAAAGAAAAAGCTATGTGGAAATAAATGGTTGGAGAAATGTTTAATAAGTATTAGTTCTCCTTGTTGATGGGTTTACATTGGAATAATTTTCACTTGTATTTATAACCCTACAGTTTTCCATTGAGAATGATATTTGAGGAAGAATTATCTTTTCTCTTATGGATATAGTTATAAATAACCATTTGGTTTTATATTATCATTAGGTTTGAGGAAATTAAAAGTTATTATAATTTTGGACGAAAATGAAATGTATGAGATAACATTTTTGGTTAATTTATGTTATGGTTTTTTTGAGGGATTTATCTCATTTTGGTAATGTTATAAATTATAGTTTTGGGAAATGGACAACACGCAGACCATGTGACAACCCGTCGGGTCGGACAAAGTTTGTTGGAATCGAACCCTCAACCAAAGTGCGATTGAGATTTATCGCCTACCACTGGACTACATTAAGTCCCTAGTTAGTGTGACTATTATTTTAGTTAAATGATTTTATTTATGAATAATAAGTTTATTTGGGATCTTATGTCTTATCAAATGAATACCCTTAGTATAGGAAAATGATTTGGTGATTAAGTTATAAATGTTATTTTGGAAGATGTTCACTTTGTTGGGAACACTATATGCCCATGGAAAATAGAATACTATGGAATTTAATTTGTGGAGTAATGGTGGATTTTTATCTATGTTTTTATTGTGGATTTATAGTGATTTGGGTTATTTGTGGAAATGATTATCCTATAATAAAGAATATGTGATTAGGTTAATTACTTTTATGTATGTGACTTTAAGAGTAGTTGATGTCATTTAGAGATAAAAATTAATGTAGTAGAGTACATTATTATAATATTTGGTTTTCAATATTAGTTTGGATTATATTGAAGGATTTTATGGACAATTGATTATTGAATGGTATTTATTTAACTTTGGGGTATTGTTGGTTTAATTTTAAAAATTAAGATTAGGGTTTTTTTCTCTAATGGAATATCCATTTCGGGGATCATCAGATCTTATACTAACCATTTCGGTTTTGATTAATCTCTAAAGACAAGGTAAATATATAGTTTATCCTACGTGGATCATGTTATTCTATAGAAGTTTATTCTATCTCTTCCAGTGTGACCAAGTCTTCTTGAATAGTCATTGTTCAAAAAAATGAGTTAGTGGTTTAAAATTATTAAAGAATGAACCTATAATTAAAAAGTAAGTATATCTCTTTATGTTCTTAGTCAATATCGTAAATGAATTCCTCTTCCTTATGTAATGTATCTTAAAACAAAATCTGTTGTTCGTTTACCTTTCCTACTGGGAGACTAATGACCATTTGTCGCAACACAAGTTTTTGGTTTTCTTGTTGTTAACCTTCTCCTGATCATGTTTTCTATCCCTCTCCATTAGAACTTTACACTTAGTTTATCGTCCATATCCATGTTTTCCGACATGGAATCCTAGTATGGGTTATCTTGGGTGACCTTTATACCTCTCTTTCTTTCTTTTAAAGTGATAGTTTTATGGACTCTTTTTCCGATATGGGACTTTCCATTACCCTAAAACATGTCCTAATTCTATTTTATAAGTTCATCTCGACCAAAAACAAGCTTAAGAATAAAATATTATCATTTAGGTCCTCTTGGATTAGATTATGACATTTATTATTATTTAATTCAAAGAAGAGTTAAAAGAGTTAAAATCAAAGTTTGTTTACTAAAACAATTTTAATATTGGGTTATACATAAGATAAATTCATTGTAAATATTAATTATAATGATAACAAGATTTCCTACATAATGGAGTTTTATTTATAATTTTTTTACATTAAATAATTTAATTTATATATGACACAATGGTGATGCAGTAATTACATAATTAATGAAATATTAAAATAATTGATATTATAAATATCAAAATAAATGTAATTTGAGACTTTTTATGAATTACACTATTTTTATAGGTAAATATGACATGTTAGGATTGATTTATAAATTTATTTCCAAGTAATAATGTTGTTATGAATTTATAAAAAAACAAAATACCCAATAGTTTCAAAATTGTCAAAAAAGAGTTTTTAAAACAAATATTATATTATTAATGTATATTCAATTCCTAAAAATATATTGTTTGACCAAGAGACTTATATCATGATATTTTTATCATAAATGGACCACATGGGGTTCTTTTGGAGGTATATAGTATATTTATTAACTATATAATATAAAAATGAAAAGTGACATGGTAAGTGTCAAACTAATTAACTAAGAGTTAAAACTAAAAGATAAAGTTAATATAATGACCCAAACCTGTCTAAATTCTATTGGTTGAGTTTTTTTCGACCCATCACCACCATAAACATTAAATAATCTACTTTGGAGCCATTAGAAACGGAATTTTAATTTATTATAAAAGAATATTTCTAACTTTTCCAAAGGTTCCCCTCACCCCTCTTATAAAAGGGCACTCCCCCTTCTCACTAATTAACACATTCAAAGCCTTTTGGCTCGTCCAACCCCTGACCAAATACTCTCTCAACATCCCTCAATTCATCCTAGAGGCCTTAGTTTGATCAGAAATCCAACCTAAGGATCCCTTTTGATCAAATCAAAAGGAAGAACCCGAAGAAGAGGTAATGTTTTCACAGCCCTCTTTCAAGTTCCTTTCTTCTTCAACTTCTTTTTTCTTTCTTATTCCCATTATAATATAATAACTCCAGTATCTTCTATATACTATGATGTTATTATAAATATGTAACAAACAAATTCCTTATTCTATCCATCCCTTGAATGACATGTCACCATACGTGCGTACGTACGGCCTACCGTCTCCACGTTGTGGTGAAATTGTTATTCAATATATTATTATTTAGATGGTTATAATAATGATGTATAATTCATGTAAATAATAAATATAACATGATAATTATTTTTTCTATATGATATAACATCCAATTATATATTATTTAAATATCAAAAGAATAATATTGTTGCTCGTGCATACGTACGGACTACCGTCTCCACGAACGCGATGAGATTCATTCCCCATCATATCCATTTGATTATAATACTCATTTAATGATTAAAAATAATGTTTAATGAATTGATATCATAATTTATATGAATAAGATACAACCTATCCATAACAAACATGGCTTACGTAACAAATAATTTAAAGGCAAACGAGTAAGTTAACACCTGAAATGACAATAATACTAAGATATTTTTAACAAATCAATGTAAAAAGATCATATATGATATCATATTAATGTAAATTATTCTTGTATAATTTAATAAAAATTATTTCACCATTATACAGGTGGTTAACCTACCGTCTACCAAGGAAAATGTAAAAAGTGGGGGGGGGGGGTTTATCTCACTCCTTATTCAAGTGAGATTCATGCCATATCACCACTATTACATTTTCTGTGGTGTATGTACTTCCCAAAATTGTATTGTTTTTGTAATACACTATAATTTATGTGTATTTACATATTCATTGTATGACACCTCTTTCATGGGTTATATGTTTTGTACGTTACCAAATTGGATATAGTGAATTTCACAATCTCTTTATTATCCGAGGTTGTTTTTACGTATTTATTATCAATGTCCATGGTTTATGGAAGAGTTTTCAAATGGATTATTTTCAGGGGACTTTTTACTAAAACATCATTTCAAATGTTTTAAATATTTATTCTTTTAAAATTGTCTCATTATTTTCCTTGTCTTCAAAATGGGTTTTTAGGATTTATTCATATGGACTCGAATTTTTTTTAAATGTTAATTCATTTCAAAAGTTTCAAAGTGGTATGGGACACTTTGATTCAAAAATGTCGTTAAATGACTTCATTTCCAAATTATGTGACTTTTAAATGTTCTCATGAAGAAGAGATATTTTTCTCAATTATATGAAAATCCAGATCAAATGTATATGTATTTATCGCATGCTTAAAAATGTTTTCAGAAAACCTGACTCTCGAGTGTGGTTGACAGGAAGGGATTGGCCGTGGACCCATCATGGCCTATAATTAGTCAAGAAGTCTTAGAATTAGTTGTTTTTTCTCAGAAGCATGCATAATGTTTTCAGAAAAACACGAGTGTACATTTGAGCAATTTTAAAAGTAAGTATCTTCTAAAAAAAATTAATCGGTAGGTCTCATGAGACAAACTAGTGTCTTAGCATAAGGCTTTGACAAAATCTTATTTGTAGTCTTGGAATGAGGCCTTAGCTATGTGGTTATGATAGTCTGGGATTATGCATTCCGTCATTATGAAAGTGGTTGTTGATATTTTAATGTGATTATTCGACTAGTAGAATATCCATTTGAATAATTATATGGAATTATTTCATTTTATCCTTGCCATAATATGCTGAATTTCAAGTATAAATGGCTTTTGTTTTAGTTATACATTGCCTTAAATTTTTATGTTTATTTATGAAATTTTCTGCTATATTGTTATCCATACTGAGCATCTGAGCTCGCCCCTTTAAATGATTTATTTTTCCTAGGATGTGAAGAAGTATTTTATGAATGACCTATAGGGAAAATATGAGGGTATATGAAGACAATATGTTGTTGTAGTTTTTCACTTATTGATGTAATGTAAATTTATTGAATATATCTAGTGTTTCCAAGGCTACTAAACTAATAGGTCTTTCGAGACTTGATCTTTTGGGATCATGCTAATGTTTTGTAATAATGCACCGACTCTGGGTAACTGGGGTCGAGGCGTTACAGGTAGTCCTCCCAATATTTTGTACACTTTTTTATTTTCAAGAATACCACTTACCCTAAAATATAAAAAGAAATTAACTCTTCCCATTATTCACACCTATAAATCAATCCTATATCCTGAAAAATAATCCCTTATAGTAACCAAAAATACATACCCTTGTCATATAATCCTCACCTTTGTAATAAAAAACACCAAGGAATCCCTACAGTGTAAACGAAAAGGAGTTTCTATAAAAAATATCTAGCATTCCTCAATGATCACTTTTGTTTTATTTCATTATTAAACCCTGAAATTCATCTTTTTACATGATCATATAAAAACATACATATCATAAATATAATTAAATTTTGTTATGTGAAGATTCCTACAAACACCTATATGTACTTCCATCAAATGTATAACAAACTTACCCTTTGTGTACAGTAATGTCATGACCCATCCCCGGGGGCTCTTGCCCTGACAACCCCAAGCCCACCTTCCATAGGCCAAGGGCTTGCGACAAGTACTGAAAGGCGTATTCCATATATCGGTGAAGGAATTTCCTTTATAACCTTTAAACACATGAAACAAATCACATAACAACATAAGAACAGAAGTCAAATGAATAGAAACAAGATTGATGAAAGTAAAAAGGGTCTGGAATACAAGCCCAATAGTGGTAGTATAAGTACTACTAAAATACAATACAACTGAAGAAAAATAAAGGCAGCTACTGAGAAGTCCTCTGAGGTTCCTACTTGAATGGAATATACATATCACCTCCTTATCACTCCATGTCTGCCCGTCTCCTCTACGTACCATCACATTGTATGGTCCACCATTGGGCCCCGTCTAGCCATGGTACCCTTAGCCTTGATCAGCGTTGTTTGTCATCTAAACCAAACACAACAAGGTACAGGCATAGCACATGTAGTGGTGAGTATAAATATATTCATTAGGGACCCTGAGACCCTCAAGGTCTCACAAAATCCTCCATGGAAAAACCAAAAGGCATGAAATCAACTAACAACCCAACTTAGGTATATGTGCATACATATACCTAAGTTATCAAGTATACCCATCTCAATCATGAAGAAAACATAGATTCCAACTCAAAATCCAAAGCTCAGCTATTCCATAAAGGAACTAATACCCCCAATGTAAGTACCACACATGTATGCCACATAGAATGTTACCACCAATGTATTATCACAAAGGAATGTACGACACGGTACAGACTCATCTCACACTAGGTATTTCTTAGTTACAGTAATAGAGAGGAGTAGTTTTAACAACTCAATCATCTTACTCTGTTAAGAGGCAGACCCACGATGGATCCCTAATCATCATCAGACCCACAATGAATTTTAGTACATCGTCAGTACGTCGTCATACCCACATATGATCTCTAGGTACTGACCCAAACAAGATTGCTCAGTTCTTTCCTACACCGGATCGCTCAGTACGGACCCACATAGGATTGCTCGGTGCTGGCCCACACAGGATCGCTAGGTTTTTACCCACACAAGATCGCTTGGTGCTGACCCACACAAGATAGCTTGGTTCTGACCCACACATGATCGCTATGTGCTAACCCACATAGGATCACTCAGTGTTGTCCCACACATGATCACTATTCATTCTTCACATCATAGTCAGCTACTCGGTTCCCGCACTAAGCTTTCTCTTCTCCAAGAGGGTCTGCTCCTCAAGCTAGTAGCCGATACATCAACTACCATGATGTCCCATGAAGATGTAACCCAAAGGACTGCCACATGGTAGGGGTCTCAATGTAATAGACGGTACGTCAATTGGACTTCTGGTCTGTAAGTTACTGTCCTTTTTGTCCAAATGCCTCGATTGGATTCGTGCTCGATCCAACCCAACTGTATCCCAACTTTATCCATATCTCATGTGGGGTATACCAAAGTTAATGTTTCACTCCAGGGTTTCCGGAACTGTAGACAGTTTTTCAAACGGACATATGGTGCCAAAATTATGACCAAAAAAGTGTAATTAGGACATAGTAGGTCCGAGTCTGGTCCGACCCGGCCCACAGTGTGTCCCGGCCCATGCTGGGTGGCCCAGCTTGGGTAGTGTAGGGTGGCCCGGAGTCTATGGGGTGGTGGAGGCGACTGGGGCCATGAGGTCGTAGGATGACGATGCAGTGGGGGCCATAGAGGGTCATGGGGCAGTAATGGCGCAAGGCCACAGAGGGTTGTGGGGCGGCAAGGCCATAGAGGGCCACTGGTCAATGAATCTGCGGGGAAGCGGAGGGTCGCTGGGCAGCGATGGACGCGAGGGCCAAAGATGACCGCACGACGGTGAGGCCCCGGGGGCCACAGGATGACGTGGCCATAGGGGGGCGAGGTCATGGGGCGGTGAGGCCACAATGGTCGTGTTGGGCTGTGGGGCAGCGGTCTGTCAGGGCTATCAATACGGCATGGTCGCATGTTGTGCCTTCACTGATGGCCAGCTTGATCGGTTGCCCTCCGTTTTTCACCTTCATCATGGCTGGCCATGGTGCTGGACGCGGTTCTTGAGTTTCGCCAGTGCAATATTCCGAAACTGTTCAGCGTCACAGTCGCGAAGAACACAAAAAAGAACCATAAGGTTTACAGAGGGGTCGGTCCATATTTTTTTGTCCCGTACCCTCCGTGTTAGGGGAGTAGAAAGCGGTTAAAGGTGAATGATTCAATGTGAGAGAAAAATAAACATTGTTCAATTTAAAACACATCCCTACCTTGATTGGTTGATGATGTTGGAAGCGGTGAAGTCGGTGACTTCTGTGTTTCCCTAATCGCCAGTTCGTTGTCGTCGAAGACGTCCTACGTTGGAGGATATCCCGAGGAATAAGTGGAAGATTTTAAAGAATGTCGGTGTTCTCCATTGGAGATTCATTCTTCGTGGAATAAGTTCTTTGTTGGAGAAGTGTAATCCTTCTAAAGGCTCTCCCCTTCACGTTTCCATAATACTTTCCCCCAATCCCCACCAAAAATGAAATATCCAACATACTAGAATATGGTATCTATTTAGTATTTTGGCATAATTTTATATTGTATTAATTAATTAATTGATTAGTTGGTAAAATTAATAAACGGGGGTGGCACAATAAATGTGTGGGATGTTCAAGAGGCGTCCCCAAATTTAAGAGGGAGTTAAAGGGTTTCTCCCATTATGAGGGTTCGGGTGGCCCCACATTTTGGAATTCAAAATTTGGGGGTTTTAGACTTTTGTGGTCCCCACCACCATAACACATGTGGGAGGTTTTAAAAAATAAAAATGTTATACATTTTTATTTTATTTTATTCTTTCACGAATAACACCTAAAATTTACCTTCACTCTCATCCAACTGCTATTGAGGTGAAAGTCTACTTAAGAGAATATAGGTGCTTTAAGTTCAACAGTGCCCTTGGATTTCAATTCCGAGAACCGGTTTAAATGTTACAAAAACCCACTCATAAGTTTACTGAAAAAACCTGAAAAAAAGTTCAGAAATCCATTTCAGAAATACCGTGCCTCAAAATCACGCACCGTTAATTGTTACAAACTCGTAAAATTACCATATAATTAAAAAAAATTACATGGAATTTCCTGGTCCTTACATTCTCCCATCATCAGGGCTTTGTGTCCCCGTAAGACACAACAGAAACTAAGGAAACAATTTGAGGAACTGAGCACGAATTTTAGCCTCCATCTCCCATGTGCTCTCATAGAGGTTCTCGTGCTACCAATGAACGTGAAAAAGAGGTATTGATGGCCCACAAAGGACTCGCTTCTGTCGATCCTCAATCTCAATTGAATCCTCTGTAAAAGTATTCACATCGTCTACGTCTAGCTCTCCATAGTCGATAACGTGGGAAGGGTCGTGAATGTATCTCTTCACCTGGGATACGTGGAAGAAATCGTGCACCCGTTGAAACTGAGGTGGAAGAGATATGGGGTATGCCACCTCCTCAACTATACTGATAACCTGAAAAGGTCCGATGAATCTCAGAGATAACTTGTCATCATGGACAAATCTCCACAAACCTCATCAGGGTGAGACCCATAGAAAGACATGGTCAACATCCTCAAACTCTGGAGGTCTCTATCTCATGTCATCATAAGACTTCTTCTTGCTCTATGTAGTCTTCATTTTCTCCTGGATGATCTGAACTTTCTCTATGGTAGCTCATACCATCTCTGGTCCTACTAGTGCGGATTACCCTATGTCAGTCGAGCACAACGGTGATCTTTAAGTTGCTCGTAAAATGTCTCAAAAGGTGCCATCCCAAAGGTATTATGATAGCTGTTGTAGTATGAAAACTCCACCAAAGGCAAGTTATCCTCCCAGATAAGACCGAAGACGATGATGCAAGCCCCCATCATGTCCTCGAGGGTATGAATGGTCCGCTCAGTCTGACCATCCATCTGAGGATGGAAGGCGGTGCTCAAATGAAGCTATGACCCCAAAGCCTCCTCCAACCCCTTCCATACCCAGGAAGTAAAACATCAATAATAATAGAATACAATCTTTGAGGGTACTCTAGGTATCCTCACAATATCCTGAACATAGATGTGTCCCACGCTCTCTACTGAACCTTTCTCTCTGATCGGTAGAAAGTGGGCGGACTAGTTGAGTTGCCCAAAGATCACCAAAATCATGTCATGACACCTGGATGTACGTGGAATTCATGTCACGATGTCCATGTATATACCATCCCACTTTCACTCTAGGACATATAAAGGCTAAACCAAGCCTACTGGTAACTGATGCTCCGCTTTCACTTGTTAACATGTGAGGCACTGAGAGACAAATAATGCAACTACTTTCTTCATTCCTAAACACCAGTGTTGTCGTCGGATATCCTGGTACATATTTACCCCTCCTGGATGTACTTCTAGATGGGATGTATGGAACTCCCTCAAGACTTCCTCCCGATGTGACACTTGTTCCCTGGTACGTCCTCTAAAGAGGATGACATGCACCCCACCTCTAGAAAATATAACAGCTTCTTGTCCTATGAATATCTGAGCACATCGAGTCTCGCAGTCAGTGTCCCCATGCTACGCCTCCCTGAATCACGAAAGAAGTGTGGGAGTGACTTTAAGAGACTGAAGGAAATATTATCCATCACTTTCCTTGATGGATATCTGCAAAGTGTCCAGCTACTCTATCGCCTCACGTATTAGTTGTATACTAGACCTCCTGCTGAGTGCATCTAAAAAAACGTTCCCCTTTCTAGGAGTATAGAATATCTCAAAGTCATAGTCCTAGAGGAACTCAATCCAAAATCGCTATCTTAGGTTCATGTATTTCTGAAAGAATATATACTTGATACTCTTGTGATTTGAGTAGACTATAAAGAATTCGCCCATCAGATAGTGCCACCACATCTTTAAGACGAATAACACTACTGCTAACTCCAGGTCATGGGTTGCATACTTTTTCTCACGTTATCTCATCTGTCGAGAACCATATGTGATCAATTCTCTCTCTTGCATCAGGACACATCCGATTTTGGTCCCTGATGCGTCGTAGTAGACTACGTACAATACACCCTCCTCCAGATGCCTCAAGATGGGGGCACTAGTCAGCCTCTGCCTCAGCTTCTGAAAACTCTGCTGGCATTCTCCAACCAAATGAAGGGTTTCCCCTTCTTCTTAAATTATGATAAAGTTGTTACAACTCTATAAAAATCTGGAAAAAATCTCTTGTAGTATCCAAAAAAACCCAGGAAACTCTGTATCTCCATCACACTCCTTGGTGGCTCCAAAGAAATTACCACCTCAATCTTCACTGGATCCACCACAACTCCAACCTCTGAGATGATGTGTCCCAGAAAGTGAACCTCTCGGGTCCAAAACTAGCACTTTGAGAGATTACCATAATGCTAGTGCTCTCAGAATGTGTCAACTACTACAATGCAATCAATGTATGGATGAAAGATCTTGTTCATGAGTCTCATGAACACTACTGAAGCGTTGGTTACCCCGAATAGAATAAACAAGAACTCGTAATAGTTGTACTGAAATCTGAATGTTGTCTTCTACACATCCCTATATCGTACTCTGAGCTGGTGATAGCCTGATCTGATGTCTATATTTGAGAACCGACGTGCCCCATTCAGCTGATGAAAGATGTCTTCAATCATCAGAAGTGAGCACTTGTTCTTCACAATCACCTCGTTCTGGCACCGAAAGTCAACATAATGTCTCAAGCACCCATTTTCTTTCTTGGTGAACAAAAATGAGGCTGCCAAGGAAAGAAACTGGACCAAATGAACCCTTTCCACTGTAATTCCTCCAACTTTACCCTCATCTCACGATGCTCCGCGGGGGCCATCTGATATGCTGGTGTAGATTTTGGTGTTGTCCAAAAGTACAAGTCAATGTAAAAGTCCCCCTCTATACGAGGTGGTAGACCAGAAACATCATTAGGGAAGACATCCACATACAGGTCCACCACTACAGGATAACTCGGACTCTCGACATCAACTTCTCTGAGGGTAAGGCTAGCCAATAAAATGATTGATCAGTTGCACTCTCCTTCTGGTATGTCTATCTTGTGTCGTAAATGATCCCTTCTTTCTGGTGAAGTTAAACTTGTTCCCATCCATGTGTACGCACTTCACCTTTTACCTAATATAGTAAATCCGAGCATATACTGTAGATAACTAGTCCATACCCAAGTCGACATCGTAAGGCTTCAACGATGCTACTAGGAGATCCCAGCCGAAGCTCTCACCTCATAGAGTAAGCTCGCACTTCCGGAACCAATGTTTAATCATCGAATATGCTCCCATAAGAGTCTCTAGCCGTAAGGATCAAGCCAATGACTTTGTCAGAATCACTGTGCTCCGAACGTGGTCCGTGGACACAAAAGAATGACTGGAACCCATTTCTATAATTACTAAGGATAAAGTAGAGTAGACACAGATCATACCTCGTATCATCTCCAGAGCACCGTGATCATAGTCCTCAGCTGCCTGGAGCTGAGTTCAACCCTATCCTCCAACTCCCTGTGGTTGGGGTGGACCTCCTGGTGGTGATGGAAATAACATCTCAAATCGTCTCCCACTGCCAGTTGCACGGCCAGCTTCACTGCCACGTCTACCTGCTCCCTACGGACCTCCTCGGTTGAACCTCTATCTCTACTTGGGTGGTCCATCGACTGTCTATTGATCATAAGTATGGCGGGTGAGATAGTCACGAGCCATGTGACCATGGTCGATGCATGGATAACACTGCCCTCTTCGGGCATGACGGGCTCTGCCTTGGGTGCCCTGTACAACTGACCCTGAATCCTGTGGTCATCCACCTATAGGTCTGGTCCATTTAAACAACTACAACATCTATCTGCTTCCCGCTATAGAAGACTCCTCTACATGGCGTCATGTGATGGGTCTCACTGTTGGTGACTAATCAGAAAGAAAACTCTCCACTAAGAGGGCTTTTCTCTAAAACCCCCTCCTGTGTCGGGATTCTATGAGAAATAATCGAAGACCTGATCTATTTCTTCAACCCCTGATCGAAGGCCCGGACCATGGAGAATGGGCCCCGCACCATATCATTAGAGTAGCGTGAGAGGTCATTTATCCACACTGAGTATTGAGCCACAATCATGTTTCCCTACTTTAGACGAAGAAGCTCTTGTATGCGCACTGCATGAAGAGTCAATGGAACAAACACTTACGCGAAATAGGCTCTTGATGTTTTCTCAGAGAAGCGTCACCTCATTGTGATCTTGGAGCCTCAAGAACCACTATATTGCTACTACTTCCTATAGAAGACTGGAGGAAAGGATCACCATGAGATCAGCTGGTGTTCATACTAGTTGGAAGACTCTCACCACACCCTACATCCAATCCTCAGCTGCCTGTGGGTCCATATCTCCCCAGAACCTGGGTAGCCTCTAGATCTGTAACTCATGCAATTCACTCAAGCAAAGTGCACCCTATACTGCTGGGAATGGTGGCATTGTTTCCCCAACAGGTAATGGTACCGATGGGGCTTCCACTGGTGCCACTACTAGAAGAGGGCCCTGCACCGATGCCTCGTTGCTCAGTGGGCTATCAGTGAGTACTATATCTGAAACCCTAGCTGGCTATCTATGTGGTGGAATCCTGAAAAGAAGCAGGTGTTACATGGTCAATAAAAAATACCTAGTGGGATGACTCAAAGAGATCAAAAAAGAAAACTTTTGAAAAAAACACTCAATCGATGTTTTCATGCACTGAGTTGGAAAATTAGAAGTCAGGGTCCTCGTGTATGGATACGTCGGCCACTGCACCAACACTGGTTTCCCTAAACTAAAAACCATACTCACTACACTTAACACTATTTACGTTAAAAAATAGACCAGAGTCATATGTTCTACGGTAGAACCGACTACTCTAATACCAATTTGTCATGAATCATCCCCTAGGGCCCATGTCGTGACTACCCCAAGCCCACCATCTATAAACAAGGGCTGGAGACTAGCACTGAAAGGCATATTCCCTATAACCGGGAAGGCATTGCCTTTATAACCACTAAACAAACACAACCAAGCAAGTAGCAAGATACGAACACAGCTCAACTATATTGAAAAAAGAATGATGAAAGTAATAAGGGTTTAGAATACAAGCCCAACAGTAATAGTAAAAGTACAACTGAAATACAATACAACTGAAGAAAAAGAAAGGAAGTTGCTAGGTCATCCTCCAAGGTATCTACCTGAAGGGTAGGTACTGATTGCCTCCTTATCACTCCATGTCCGCATGTCTCCTCTGTGTACCATCACAACGTATGGTATTCCTCTAGGCCTCATCTCGCCCTGGTACCCTCAGCCTCGATTAGCGTTGCCCGTCGTCTGCACCAAACACAACAAGATGCAGGCATAGCCCGTGCAGGGGTTACTATAACAATACTTGGTAGGGACCCCGAGACCCTCAAGGTCTCACAAAATCCACCAAGTATAAACCACAAGGAATGAAATCATCTTAAAACCCTACTTAGGTATATTACCATTAATATACCTACGTTATCAAGTATACCCATCTCAATCATGAGGAAAACACAAAGTCCAACTCAAAGACCAAAGCTCAAATGTTCCACAAGGGAAATAATACCATGAAGGTAAGTACTGCACATGTATGCCACACAGAAGAATTCCCCCAACGTATTTTCATGAAGGAAAGTACCACAAGGTATAGACTCAGCTCACACCAGGTATTTCTTTGGTACAGTAGTAGCGATGATTAGATATAAATATTGAATCATCTTACTCAATTAATATGCAGACCCATGAAGCATCCCTAATCATCATTAGACTCATAGAGAATCACAGTACATCATCAGTACGTCGTCAGACCCATATAGGATCTCTAGGTGATGACCAAAACAGGATCCGTTGGTGCTGACCCACACAGGATCGCTCGTTGCTGACCCACTCAAGATCACTCAGTGGTAAACCACACTGGATTGCTAGGTGCTGACCCACCCAGGATCACTTGATGCTGACCCACATAGGATCGCTCGGTGCTGACCCACACAAGATCTCTATGTCCTGACCTAAATATGATCACTCGGTGTTAACCCACAGTGTATCTCTATTCATTCTTCACGTCACAACCAGTTATGCAGTTCTCGCACTAATCTTTCTCATCTCTGGGAGGGTCTGCTCCTCAAGAAACTAGTAGACACACTAATTACCATTAAGTCCAATGATGAATCAACCCAACAGACCGCCACGTCTTAGGGGTCACGTCGCAATAGACAGTGCGTCAATCAGACGCTTGTTCTGTAAGTTATTAGCATTTTAGTCCTGAAGGCCCGATTGGATTCGTGCTTGATTCAACTGGAACATATCCCAACATTATCCAAATCATATTTAGGGTATACCAAAGGGACTGTCTCACTCCAGGGTTTCCGGCACCACAAAAAGTTCATCAAACAGACGTTCGGGGCCAATGTTATGGCTAAAAAAGTATAAATGGGTCGAAGAGGGTCTGAGTCCGGTCTGACCCTGTCGGACCGACCCAGACCGACCTGGCCTGGGCTGACCCAGTTTGGGTTGAACATGCTTACCCTCCAGGTCCAGCCCATTCCATGGTGTGGCCAGACCTGTTGGGCCCGGCTGGGCACGTGATAGGCGTTATTGTCCGCATTGGGCGGTCCAGCCCGCACTGGGCAGCCCGTCCAGGGCGGCATGGGGCGGCGCGGAGGCCGCTGGGGCCGCAGGGTGGTGGAGGACACAGGGACAATGAGGATGCGGGGCAGTGAGGCCGTGAGGCTACGAAGGGTTGTTGGGAGGCGAGGCTGAGGGGGCCAGGGAGGGCCGCTGGGCGGCGAGGCCTCGGGGCCGCGGTTTAACAACCAGAGATTTTATGAGAATTGTTATTTTTTAATTTCATTGATGTATTTTGTTGTACGCTTCACCATGATTATCTTGTGCTATACGGAACACCATATTAGCTTGAAGTATATGGAAAACTATTCTTGGACCATGTTACACACAATTTCATGTTCTTTTGATAGTAGTTATTCTACGCAACATTGAGTGTGTGTATATATATATATATTTATATTCAATGTATAAATGAAATACGGTTGGATTCTGTTATATGCAACAACAAAGGAGTCTTGCACTACACGCAACCTTGACATGGCTTACATTACACGCAATCACGACCTTCCTCGATAGCGTGTGTAGTTCACAATACCGAGTTTCACTAAACATGATATTATTATAATATTTTTATGAACTAGCCGTTATGAATAGTAATACCCACTTTTTGAAATTTCATAAATTTTATCTTTCAAAATGGACTTCATTTTTTGATTTAAAATATCAAAATTATCCTAGGGTGAATTTTTGGTATTTTTCTGAAAACATTCAATTTTTTATGAATAGTGAAAATATTGGGTTACTATTTAAAAACCGGTTTTTTTTATTTAAATAATTATTTATTTTATTTAAATTTATTTTCAGTAAAAATTGATACATAATACCTATATAAGTTCAATGTAATTCATTGGATTCATTTTATAATAATTTTAGATATATAAAAAATTTATTGAACTTTTCACCGTCTTTTACCCACCTCCTAGGAGAATTTGGAAATTCCAATAAAACTAAATTTTAGCGCTTCTGTGAGTGTAATTTTGAAAATACGAGAGACACAATAAATATCAAGGTCTAAAATGTGGTTCAATGAGATGAAATAATTATTGGTGAATAGTAACATTTTACTTTTATTTACCACGGTTAAAAGTAAATAGGGTAATTAAGGGTAAAAATGATATTATTATTACCATAACACATATCCTAACTCTATTAGATAAATGTAATTCGACAAAAAACAACCTTAGGAATAAATATGTCTATTTAGGTCCACTTGGATTAGATTAGGACATTTATTATTAATTTATTTAAAGAAGGGTTAAAATAGTTAAAATCGATGTTTAATAACTAAATCATTTTTAATATAGTGTCATACATAAGAAAAATTAGACTATAAATATTCATTAAGAAGATAAAATGATTTCCTACATAATGGTATTTTATTTATAATTTTTAAACATTAAATAATTTAATTTATTTATGACACAATGATGATGAAGAATTTATCTTATTAATGAAATATTAACATAATTGATGTCATAAATACCCAAATAAATGTAATTTGAAACTTTTAATGAATTAAAATAATTTTATAGGATAATATGAAATGTTATTATTGATTTAATTAACTGTTTTCGAACTAATAATGCAGTTATGATTTTCAGAAAAATAAATTACCAAATAGTGTCAAAATTGACATAAGATAATTTTTAAAACAAATATTATATTATTAATTGTAATTATATTCCTAAAAATCTAAGGATTGGAAAAATGACTTATCTAAGGTTATATATATTAATAATTACCCACTTGGGGTTAGTTTGGCTTGTTATAGTAAGTTTATTAACCATATAGTGTAAGAAAACACGAAGACACGGTAAATGTTAAATTATTTAACTTAGAGTTAAATCTAAAAGATAAGGTTAAAATAGTAACCTAAACATGTCTAAAACCTATTGGTTGAGATTATTTATACCCATACCCACCTTTTCTTCTAAATAAATCAATTTCGATCTATTAAAAAACAAATATGACTTTATTATAAAATAATATTTTCTTTTTTTCCAAAGGTGCCCCTCTCCTCCCTTATAAAAGGGCACCCCTTCCCTCTTCTCTTCACACCCTTTTGAGCCTTGAAGCTCAGCCATAGATTGCCTATTTATCTTCTCCACTTACCTAGAAACATTATGGAGGTTCTGGTCTTCTCAAAAGGAAAACTCTACTTCCTTATGAGAAGGCTTAAAGGAGGTGTTTCGAAGAAGAGGCAATCTCTTCTTCCGATTCTCTCAAGTTTCTTTCTTCTTCAACTACTACTTCATTATTTGTATCATTATAAAGTAATAAAATCATTATTACTTATATAATTATATGTTATTATAAATATGAAACAACCTTATTTCACCTTCTATCCATCCTACGGAAAACAAAATCACCACACATGCGTACGTACGGAATACCGTCTCCACGACGCGATGAGATTCATTCTCCATGTTAACCATTCATGAATGATTATAAAGTATATATAATGAATAATAATTAAATATATGACATAATAATGATACTGGATTTATGTGTATATATATATATATATTTCATCTACTTAATTCCATTCAATTCAATAAGGAAATGAAAACAGCGTTCATGCGTACGTAAGACCTACTTTCTCCATGAACGGTGTATTTCATCCCATTTATCGATCTATAATATATATATGTATATGATGAATATATATTATATATAAATCAATTATTACATTATGGAATTAATTAAATTAGGATATAAGTAATAATATCAAGAACGACAAGTCAAAACACGTACAATAAATGAAACGATTTTCCCAAATCGCTGCTTTTACATCGAATTTACAAAAGAACGGGTAATATAAAGTCCCAAGTAAACTATATGTGATATCATAACAATGAATATGATTCTGTAATAAGTCAATGACATTAATTAAATCATTATATTGGAGGTTCAGATACATACGAAGCATATCAGACATAAGGTCAGGTATAATTATTCAAATCTCATTCTTATCCGAGATTGTTTATTCGTAAGTATTTACTAGGGTTACATTTATCATCAATGTCCATGTTTTATAAAACTTTTTTCATGTATGTTTCAATTCTTTTTTAACCATTTTTACTTTTACAACATGGTATGTAAGGAATATTTTTTTTGTTTACCATATGAGGTACTTTTTGACATTTCGGACAAAAGTATGAGGAGAATGTTATTTTTAACTTATACGACGTGAACAGATTTTTACGGTTTCACAACGCCTCATTTTCATGAAGCGTAATCTACAAGATTTTATGACTATTGTCAAAAAATACTTTTATTTTTAAATTTAATGGTATTTTGTGAAAAGAAACTTATTTTGAAGAATAAAGGATATTTTCCTCAAGAATTCATTTCAAATGTTTTATCAAAACAATTTTTCATCTAAGATGACATTATTTCATATTTGTATGTTTCAAGTATAATGAATCTATTATTTACATGGTATGATTATTATTATGATGAAATGATATCTATTTGTTTTATATGGATTATGTTATGATGGCATGATGTTTAAGAATCTCAATTTATTACATGGGTTATGCTATGATGTATGATTTATGATTTTGTGGCACAAGTAAGAATGATTTCATTATGAGATGGGTGGGACCTATATATCCCTCCAATGAATTGGGTAAAGATTTATATCCCATTAGATAAACATGGCTGGAATGGTAAGTTAATCTGGTTCTGTGTTATAGGACGGAAACGAGGAGTGAACTCGATTCAGAAAGGGACTTTGTCCACTAAGATGGTCTTAGTAGCACTTCATTGGCTACTATGGAAATCATATCATGTACTTAATGGTTGCCACAATCACATGTTTTATTCCCATGCCATATTATTTTGATTAATGATCATTTGTGATATTTACCTTACGTACTTCCAAGATTTATGTCTTTGCTAAAGATTTTGATGTTTAGATTTTATGTTCAAGTTTTTGCATTCAAATTTTTATGGATTGTTTTATGTTCTCCATGTTTACCCTTACTGAGCATTTGATCTAACCCTTTATATGTTTTCTTTTACCCAGGATATAAAGAAAGGTTCTAGGTAAGAAAACCAAAAAGGGTAAGATCATTATAGGAGATGTTGAAGATCTTTCACCATTATTAGAAGATTTCGTTTCGAGTTTCCAAAGACACTAAACTAATACGGTCATTGGGCGTGTATTTTTGTCATGTATTAAGTATTCTGCGAAATTTATGTAATTTCCATGTACGTCAAGCTTCGAGTCTCTACAATTGGTATCAGAGTGAAGGTTTAGTTAACCTTTGGAAACTAGGATGCGAGAACTTTGGTGAGATCCCTAGAGATATTTCTAAGGTATGTCTAGGGATGTATCTAAGGTTAAGTATACATATAGGTTATTGTCCTAGAATTATGGTAATGATATTATAATTAAACCTAAGGTGTTATATATTGAAGGTACTCCCCCTTTATTATGCTTTTTTCCTAGCATGATTTTTTTTCCACTCACACTATTCTTTTTGGGTTTTAGAAAATGGCTGGAAACCGGAAGATTCACAATAATTGAGGATATGATGGACAATGGAATGATATTATTAATGACAAGGCAAATGAAATTGGATTTGGAATTCCACATATCATTATTTTTCCTAATCTTCAATCACATAATATGATTAATAATCTCAACTTTTGTAACTTTCTCGACGCAGATAATAAGAGAAATATGGAGTTTCATGATGATCACAGAGGAAAGAAAGATCAATTTCCCTCATGTAAATCATGTGGGAAGAGGAATCAGAGAGATTGTTTCAAAGGAACTGGAAGATGCTTTGGGTGTGGAAAAGAAGGACACAAAGACAGTAAGTGCAATGGAAAAGGTTCAGTTAACACCATGGACAAGGATAATGGTATTGCTACAACATCAAAAATGATTAAATGTTTTCAATCTGGGATGTATGGGATTTATGAAAACCAATGCCCTAAAGTAAAGTCTCATGAAGAGAATTAGCATGGTCGTATGGGTAGTATTTATGTTGATGATGATGAAGAGACTAAAAATTATATATGAGATGAAAGAAATGACGAATCTCAGTCAATGGTTTAAGAAGATAGTGGAATGATTTATGTTTATCAAGAGTTATGTTGTATAGTTAATGGTACTATGGAATAAAGACACATCTAATGATTATTACAATTTTTTTCCTAAAGTATTTGAAAGTATATGTTGAATGGTACTGGTAACCCTGAAAGGTTATTCCGATATTTTTGGAAAGAAGATGATATGGAATAATGAATGTATAAGGAGAAAATAATATGTTTTATAGTATTCATGAACTCATTATTGATATAAGGACTAAGTGATATCATGGTTTGAGTATATAGAAATTTTGGGATTTTGGTATGTGGAAAGAGTTAACTTTTGACAACACTCATGTTTTCACTAAGGTTCTATTGTAATTCATGTTTCATGAGAATACATGATTAGGGAATTCAAATATTTGGAATGTGACCAAAAATATATATTGTATGATAAATTATGGTATTCACATGCTTGGTAGATGACATTTCAAGTAATCGTTATCTTTATAATAAGAGATTGAACAGATGTATTTTGGATAAACCTAATGATTGGAATAGATTATGTTAGATATAAAATAGTATTTTTTATGGCTAGAACTTTTGTTATGTTATAATAGTATAGTTTTAGAAAAAGGAAAACTCATAGAACGGGTGACAACCCATCACGTCGGAAAAGGTTGCGGGAATCTAACCAACAACTGAAGTACGACATGCCTTTATTGCCTACCTCTTTCCTACAGGAAGTCCCTAGTCAGAATAAACTTGTTTTATTTTATTATGTAGGATTATATATGAAGTATAAGTCCATTTTGGAACCATGTCTGATTAATCTCACAATAGATGGACTTATGTATATAACTTTTTCTAAGATATGTTTGAGACAGATGGAATGTCCAATCATTCTGTCGCATGATCTGCTAAAACTTCATGAAGGAAAAATTCAACATCATTTCTTTAAGAGATGAAGTGGAAGTTGTTCAAGGCACAAAAAATGGTGAGATTATACCAATATCAAGTAAGTATTTCTTCTAATTAAAATTCTTAAACATTAGGGAAATTATCTTGAAAACAAAAAATGTTTTCCTAGTTCCTTTATATACGATGAATCAGATGGTACCTTAGATGATCACAAATTTATGGCGTTGTGATTATTGTCTTTTTCATAGACATGTTCTGTACCACTCTCCATCAGAACATGACAGTTATATTTAACTTCCATATCCATATTTTCACCTATATTCTCCTATGTGGAAACCCAAGGATAAGTTAATTTGAGTAATCGTTACATTTCATACATTAGTTTTTAAAATTAAGTTTTAGTATTCCTTTTTACGATGTGGGGTTCTATTAATGAAAATTTCAAGTAGTAAACAATTTATAACCCGGACGAATTTTGAGGGAGAAATTCATTTTACGGGGGGTAGAATGTAACAACCTGAGATTTTATGAGAATTGTTATTTTTTAATTCCATTGATGTCTTTTTTTGTACGCTACACCAAGATTATATTGCGCTATACACAACACCGTATTAGCTTGCAGTATACGCAAAACTATTCTTGGATCATGTTACACAGAATTTCATGTTCGTTTTATAGTAGTTATTCTATGAAACATTGAGTATATATATATATATTCAATGTATAAATGAAATATGGTTGGATTCTGTTATACGCAACAACAAAGGAGTCTTTCACTACACGCAACCCTGACTTAGATTACATTACATGCAATCACGACCTTCCTCGATAGCGTGTGTAGTACGTAATACCGAGTTTCACTAAACGAGATATTATTTTAATATTATTATGAATTAGCCATTATGAATAGTAATACCCACTTTTTGAAATTTTATAAATTATATCTTTCAAAATGGTCTTCATTTTTGGATTCATAATATCGAAATTATCCTAGGGTGAATTTTTGGTATTTTTATGAAATCTTTCAATTTTTTATGAATAGTGAAAACACTGGGTTACTATTTAAAAACAGATTTTTTTATTTATATAATTATTTATTTTATTTAAATTTATTTTAAGTCAAAATTTATACATAATACCTATATAAGTTCAATGTAATTAATTGGAGTAAATTTATAATACTTTTAGATATATAAAAATTTTATTGAACTTTTCACCCTCTTTTACCCACCTCCTAGGAGAATTTGGAAATTCACTTAAAACATAATTTTACCGCTTATGTGAGTGGAATTTGAAAAATCCGAGATACACGGTTAATATCAGGGACTAAAATGCGGTTCAATGAGATGAAAATAATTTTTGGTGTATAGTAACTTTTTACTTTTATTTACCACGGTTAAAAGTAAATAGGGTAATTAAGGGTTAAAATGATACTATTATTACCCTAGAAAATGTCCTAATTCTATTTTAAAAGTCTCATTCGACCAAAAACAACCTTAGAAATAAAATATGTCCATTTATGTCCACATGGATTAGATTAGGACATTTATTATTAATTTATTTAATGAAGAGTTAAAATTGTTAAAATCAATGTTTAATAACTAAATAATTTTTAATATAGGGTTATACATAAGATAAATTAGACTATAAATATTCATTAGAAAGATAAAACTATTTACTACATAATGGTATTTTATTTATAATTTTTAAACAATATATAATTTAATTTATTTATGACACAATGATGATGTCGTAATTATCTTATTATTGAAATATTAATATAATTGATGTTATAAATACCCAAATAAATGTAATTTTAGACATTTTATGAATGAAAAAAATTTATATGTTATTATGAAATTTTATTATTGATTTAATTAACTTTTTTAAAACTAATAAAGATTTTATGATTTTCACAAAAATCAATTACCAAATAGTGTCAAAATTGAAATAAAATAGTTTTTAAAACAAATATTATATTATTAATTGTTATTATATTCATAAAAATATAAGGATCAGAAAATGAATTAGATAAGGTTATATATATTAGTAATGACCCACTTGGGGTTCGTTTGTCCTATTATAGTATGTTTATTAGCTATATAGTGTAAGAAAACTAGAAGACACGGTAAAAGTTAAGTTATTTAACTTAGAGTAATATCTAAAAGATAAGGTTAAAATAGTAACCTAAATTTTTCTAAAACCTATTGGTTGAGAGGATTTCTACCCATCCCTGCATTAGATTCGAAATAAATCTATTTGGAGCTATTAAAAACTGAATATTACTTTATTATAAAATAATAGTTTAAGTTATTCCAAAGGTGCTCCTCTCCTCCCTTATAAAAAGGGAACCCCTTCCCACGTCTATTCACACCATTTTGAGCCTTGAATATCGGCCAACCATAGACCATTTCTCTTCTACACTTACCTAGAAAAATTCTTGAGGTTCTGTTATTCTCAAAAGACCAACTCTACTTCCTTAATAGAAGGCTTAAAACATGTGCGTCGAAGAAGAGGTATTCTCTTCTTCCGATTCTATCAAGTTCCTTTCTTCTTCTACTAATTCTTATTTAGTTATATCATTATAAAGTAATAACATAATTATTACCTATATACTGATATGTTATTATAAATATTAAACAACCTTATTTCACCTTCTATCCATCCTACGAAAAACGAAATCACTGCGCGTGTGTACGTACGGAATACCTTCTCCACAACGCGATGAGATCCATTATCCATGTTAACCATTCATGAATTATTATAACGTATATATAATGAATAATAATGAAATATATTACATAATAATGATACTATATTTATGTATATATATATATATGTATTTCATCCACTTAATTCCATTTAATTCAATAAGGAAACGATCACAGCGTTCATGCGTACGTACGGCCTACCGTCTCCATGAACGGTGTATTTCATTCCATTTATCGATGCATCATATATATATATATGATTAATATATATTATATATAAATCATGTTTTACATTCTGGAATTATGTAAATTAGGATATAAGTAATCATATCATGAACAACAAGTCGAAACATGTACAATAAATGAAACGATTTTACCCAAATCGCTGCTTTTTCATCGAATTTACAAAAGAACAGGTAATATAAAGTCACAAGTAAACCATATATGATATCATAAAAATGAATATGATTCTGTAATAAGTCAATGAAATTATTTAAATCATTAAACAGGTGGTTCAGATACAAATGAAGCATATCGGACATAAGGAAATGGATAATTATTCCAATCTCATTCTTATCCGAGATTTTTTGTTCATAAGTATTTACTGGGGTTATATTTATCATCCATGTCCATGTTTTATAAAAATGTTTTCATGTATGTTTAATGTCTTTTTTACGAATTTTTTTCTTTTACTACATGGTATGTAAGGTATATTTGTTTGTTTACCATACGAGGTACTTTTTGACTTTTCGACAAAAGTACGAGAAGAATGTTATTTTTAACTTATACAGCGTGAACGGATTTTAACGGTTTCACAATGCCTCATTTTCATGAAGATTAATCTACAAGATTTCATAACTATTGTTAACAAAATAATTTTCTTTTAAATTTTCATGGAATTTTGTGAAAGGAAAATGATTCTGAAGAAGAAATGATATTTTCCTCAAGAATTCATTTCAAGTGTTTTATCAAAACCATTTTTCATCTAAGATGACATTATTTCATATGTGTATGTTTCAAGTATAATGTATCTATTATTTACATGGTATGATTCTTATTATGATGAAATGATATCCATTTGTTTTATATGGATTATGTTATGATGGCATGATGTTTAAGAATCCCAATTTCTTACATGGGTTATGCTATGATGTATGATTTATGATTTTGTGGCACAAGTAAGAATGATTTCATTATGACATTGGTGGGACCTATATCTCCCTCCAATTCATTGGGTAAAGATTTATATCTTATGAGATAGGCATGGCTGGAATGGTAAGTTAATCAATTTCAGTGTTATAGGACTGAAACGAGGAGTGAACTCGATTCCGAAAGGGACTCTGTCAACTAAGATGGTCCTAGCAGTAATGCATTGGCTACTATGGAAATCATAATATGTGCTTAATGGTTTCCACAATCACATGTTTTATTACCATTCTATTTTATCATGATTAATGTTTTTTATGATATATGCCTTACGTACATCCAATATTTATTCCTTTGCTCAAGATTTTGATGTTTATATTTTATGTTCATGTTTTTTCATTCAAATTTTTATGGCTTGTTTTATGTTCTCCATGTTTACCCTTATTGAGAATTTGAGCTCACCAATTATATTTTTTCTTTTCCCCAGGATATAATGAAAGGTTTAAGGAAAGAAAACCAAAAAGGGGAAGATCATTATGGGAGATGTTGAAGATCCTTCACCATGATTAGAAGATTTCATTTTGAGTTTCCAACGACACTAAACTAATACGGTCTTTGGGAATATATTTTTGTCATGTATTATGTATTCCAAAAAAAGTAATGTAATTTAGATGTACATCAAGCTTCGGTTCTCTACACGCGGAGAGCCGTACGGCGGTGAGGCCACGGGGGATGCGGAGGACCACTGGGCGGCGAAGGCCATGGGGGCCGTGGAGGGTCATGGGGTGGCGAGACCGTGGGGTCCGGGGAGGGCTCTGGGGTGGCAAGGCTGTGTGGGTCGTAGAGGGCCATGGGGCGGCGTGGATGTGGGGGCTATGGATTCCCACGAGGTGGCGAGGCCACGGGGTGGCGGAGGCCACATTGCAGTGGCCGTCTTGGCTGGCTGTGAAGCGGGGGCACGCTCCGTGCCTCCGCTGGTGGCCGACTTGACAGGTCACCCTCCATTTTTCTCCTTCGTCGTGGCTAGACATGGTACCAGCCATAGTTCTCGAGTTTCACGGGTGCCAAACTTTGGCCCCGGTCGCTATCACCATCATGAAAAACACACAAAAGAAGAAAATTGTTTGTTGAGGGGTCGTGCCATGTTTGTTTGGCTCTTACCCTCCACTTTAGTGCAGAACCGAGTGGATCAACGGGAATGATTCAATGTGAGGGAAAAATTAACATTGATCAATTTTAAAAAAACTCCTACCTTGATTTCTCTTGGACATTGGAAGGGGTGAAGTCGGTGACGTCGGTGTTTCCCCGACCATCGTTTCGATATCATCGAAGAATTTCAACATTGGAGGATGTCCCAAGGAAGAATTAGATGATGTTAGAGAATGTCAGCGTTCTTTGTTGGAGATGCATTATTCGTGGAAGAAGTTCTTTGTCGGGGAAGTGTAATCCTTCCAAAATCTCTCCCCTTATCATTTTCCAAATACATTCCCCCAATCCCCACCAAAAATTAAATAGCCAAAATAATGTAATATGTTATCTATTTAGTTTGTTGGAATAATTTCAAATTTTCTTAATTAATTAATTGATGAGTTGGTATAATTAATTAAAGGGGGAGGCACAATTAATGTGGGGGTAGGTCAAGAGTCTTCCCCACATTTAAGATGGAGTTTAAGGGTTTCTTCTATTATGAGGGTTCAGGTGTCCCTACCATAAGAATTTTAAATTGGGGGTTTTTAGGCTCGAGTGGTCCCCATAACCATTACCCATATGGGAGGTTTTAGTTCAGGTGGTCCCCACCACCAAAACCCATGTGGGAGGTTTCAATAAATAAAATTTTAAAAAATATTATTTTAATTTATTCTTCCACGAAAAACACCAAAAACTAATATTCACCCTTGACCAACAGTCATCATAGTAAAAGTCTCCTTAAGTGAATACCGGTGTTGTGAGTTCAACAGTGCCCTTGAATTTCAATTCTGAGCACCGGTTTAAAACTTACAAAAACCCTTTCACATGTTTACTGAACGTACTCAAAAAAATGTTCTGAAATTCATTCCAGGCACACTGGGCCTTGAAATCATGCGCCGTCAATTTTCACGGACTCATTAAATTCGCATATAATTAAAAAAAATTACATGGAATTTCTGGGTCATTCAAAGTAATCTACTACCTCACTAAAGGATGTAATTTTTTATTCCATTATAACTTTTCATAGGTGGTAATTATAATGGAAGAATTATTTCAATATTATATATAAAATATTTACTATGTATCTATGTTTCTGTAATTTTTATATTCCACAATCCTTTATTTTTTCTATTTGGTCTGAATACAATTACTTCTTTTGAGGACTTGTGGACTACCACCTCCACAAAGCAATGTGAAATATTCAAATATTACATGGAATTTAGTAAGGACTATTTTCACTAAAAATATGTGACCAAAATGGAATATATATGATATTTATGACACAATTACCTTTCTTTGAAAATAATATATTATTTTTGGTATTACCCATTTCACACACTATTAACTGATAACGTCGTCCTTGGACGTGTGGAATACCCCCTCCTTGATCGGATGTGATTCCTTTTACTTCACATGAATATTATATTTAATTATATATGATTAAATAATTTTTTTTAATATATAATTATAATTATGGAATTATATAATGATAATTTGCTTCTTTACATAATTATTATTGAAAAATGGGAATGTTACTCATTCATATGTACGGCCTACCATCCCCATGATTGTTACATTGGTTTATTTTTCTTTACCTTATTTCATTATCTACTTTAAAAGAATAATTCATGTATAAATGTTTTAATTATATAATTATTATTATTTTTATATGTTTATATAATTACCTTTATGAGATTAGTTGACCAACCAATGTTATTTTTAACACATGAACCAGATTTTTCCAAAACATCTCATGTAAACATAATTGTTTAAGTAGTTGTATACAAAATTATAATAATTGAAGTAAATGTTATAATTATGTTTAAAAGGTTATGATGAATGTAAATAATTAATATAATATTATTATTCATAACGATAATAAAACACATGACATGTGAAACTCAACTATGGGTTTTTGTCTCAATTTCATTTCATTGAGCCATATTGCAATGTTATGAACCTTGTTTCATTTATATAGTGTATATAATACCAATTGAAATTTTATGTCATGAATATCCATAATATTATGATATTTTATGTTTCATTTAATTTCATTCCTTCTTGGTATTTTGATTCAATGGTTTCAATGTGGTATGGGATGCTTTGAAGTGATTAATGATTATTTTCCCTATGAATGATTAAATGATTATTTTAATGTTATTTCAATTCATCAACTTCATAAACCCTTTTTTACATATCATCCACAGAAAAATTATTTATAAATTAATATTATATATAAAATATAGATATTTTATAATAAGGAACATTTTATTTCAATATGATCGATTATTCGATGTATGAGGAATGCTTTGGACATGCAAGAAATGGGTAAGGGGATATTAAAAGTAAGCTGCTCAATTAATTTTGTGTCTCGTGAGATGAAATAAGCTGGTGAAAATACCTTCTAATTTGTTTCTAAGAAGAATATATGAGTTTCTAAAAATAGACAAAAACCATCTTATGAAAGGTCTTCTTAGTAGTGGTTCATGTTCCAGATACATGAAGTCTAATAATTATGCATTTCCTTCATTTTATTTATTATTATATCATATATTTTAAATATCAAAAATTATATGTATGCATATTAATCTCAATTTATTAATAAAATGGAATGTTTGTTTAGTTAATTACCTATCCATATTCATTATTAATGATATGGTTTTAGAAATTAATGTCTGTTAATTTATTTACGTTTTCATATTTCTTATTATTATTAATTCATGATTACATCAATTGTACACTAGCCTTACTAAGTGTTTGTAATAACCCTTATTTTCATTCCATTCTCTAAAATATGACTAGTAATTATGGGATTGGGTATCAAGGATGCATTTTATTTGTATTTTTTAGTTATTATGTTTTATTTTCATTCTCCAATATAAAATAGGTATCTTGTATGAAATCTCGTTTTATAAAACAGCTAGACATTTCTGTCCTTCGGGATTTTATTCCTTATAATCTGGCTAATTTAATAAAGTAATGTAGTAGCTATGGGATTCTGGGGTTAGGGAATTACATAAAAGGCCCAATTACATTTTGATTATTATTTAAAATTACAATAGTATTATTTTTACATAATTAATCATATTAAATAAATTTTAATAAATTTAATATTGTATTTTATTGTTAGTAATTTTTTGTGTTTCAAAAATGTTTCTTTTCTACATAATTTTTTAGACTGTGTAATGTTTATCCATGTTATGTAATTAAAAAACCAATAATTAATAATTATTTAATTAAAATTTATAGATTATATGTCATTAAATTTAAATTTTTATTAATATATATATTATTTTTAGTCTAACAGTTAAAATAAAATGATATTTTTGTCAAAATATACACATCTTGAAAACCAGTTTTTCATCGCATCTCTAAGGTTTTTTAAAAGTAAATTTTTTTTATCTTTTTAAATTGAATTTCATAAAATTTATTTAATTTTTTTATCATAATAATTTTTATTATCTAATAATATCAACATAATTTTTAACCATAATTAATAGTGAAAATAGTAAAAATTGTTATCAACTGTAGGTAAAAAGTTTTTATTCAGGGATAAACAAAAACGAAAAGGGTAGGAAAAGCACAATAACGTGAATGAAATTTATTATATTTCTATATTTACACCTAATAATGTTTAATTATTGGTAATTGTCTATTTATTATCCTTATTTAATGTGAGGAACGTGGGTACACCTTTTTTCAAGAATTAAAATAGTAACATTAACCTCACTTATAAAAAACCTCCCCCTATCCTATTCTATTCACTATGTATATGTTATTTTCCTCATAAATTCTCTATTAAAATATCTTCTTTATTTCCCTCCCCAAGAACTAGATCAATTATTTTAATCAGGAATACATTCTCATATGGATTTTGGTGTTTACCTAAGTATATTTTCTCAGGAAGAGGTAATGTGGTTAATTGTGTGTCATTATTTTATTTTTTTTCTATAAACATTAAAGTTCATGAATTATGATTATATATTGACCAAAATATCTTCCTAATTCTGTTATTTTATTATTTTAATAGAATAAAAAAATTAATCTCCTCTTCCATGAAATGGGATATGAAACCATTAATCATGTCTATGACATAGTACCACCACGCGAACCGACGAAATTTGATTATATCATGTCATATAAATGATTATTCTAATGATAGATTTAAATTGTATATATTATATTTTTTCATATTTATCTTATTTTATTTATTATATCACATATAACTTCCTACATTAAAATTTTTTGGTGATACGATATCATCGCTCTAGTTTGTGATAGACTACCTCCTAACAAAGAAATGTGATATTTTTTCCACTAACACATGACATGGATGGTAATACGATTAAATATAATGAATATATTTCATATAAATTAAATTATAATGATATTAACTGAATCTTTTTCATTATTTAAACATTATATATGATTTTGTTTCATACACTGAAAAATGAGAACATCATTTTTGAACTTAGGGACTGGAGCCTCCATGGAAGGATCTGATTCGTTTTATATCACCACCTAACAACATTTATTTTAATAAGTATATTTAAGGAAATAATATTTATTTTTTCTATTATGATACACATTCATAACAAAATAATACATACCTTATTCCAAAATAAACACTAAATAATTGAAATGTTACTCATATGTAGCTATGGCCTACTTTCTCTATGATCATAAAATAGTTCAATTTTTATAAAAAATCATAATTGGTTCTTTAACTATAATTGGTTAATAAATATGGTAATTTTTTCAAAATTATTATCAGGGTGATGTTGATACAATGACCTCTTTGACCATTCTTAACACATTGTATCCATTTTGAATCAATGAACAAAATGTCCTCAAAACACTTGAGGTAGAAATCACAGATTAAGTATTTTACTATGTCATTAAAATAAATAAAATAAATTTTTTATTTATAAGGTATCAAACTTTTAAAAAAATTTCCGTATATAAAATAATTTATGTAATCTTGTTATACAGGAGTTATAGTATGTATGAAGATTGTCTGGACTTGATATATGGGCTTTTCTCGACTCACATTTTATCTATGTGAGACATATTATATAATCATGAATTTTTTTTATTATTATGTGAAGATAATTCCCAAAAATTTAATTTATTATAGATTTCATGAATTTTTTTTGGATTTAAAATTATATATTCGTTTCAATATTTCATGTCGTTTGATCTAGAGATTACCAAATTCGTAAGGGACTTCTTCTTAATTTCCCTTTATTAATGAATATTGTAATGTTATAAACATATATTGATTAATAAGGGGTATCTAATTCCAAATTTACGTGTTATATAATTAATATAACAATGTTTTTGATATTTAATGTGTAATTTGAAGTAATTATTTAATGGGGATTATGGTTAAAAAGTTATAAAAGTGGAAAGGGATTTATGTTACATTCACCATTCCATCAAGATTTTGTATTCTTATGGTTAATATAGAAGAAATCATATATTATTATTTTCATTAAACACGAGTATTTTCTTATCCTATATTATTTAATGTGGTTCAAATGTTAAATTTCACTTTCCTATTTTATATAAGGGATAAATATCAATAAATCCATTGTTAAGTGATAACAAACTTGTATTTTATTTTAGATCAAGTATTTTTTCATACATATCCATGTTTACTAAAATGGTTTCAAAAATAAAATTTTTTGAAAATAAATTATTTTCAAAATCCATTTTACATGGTATTTTACCTTCTTTAAAAAGGTTTTAAATATAATTTCTTATCATTTTTTTAAATGGGTAACATTTGAATAAGAATTTTTCAAAAAAAAATTGAAAATAATGTCAAATTTTATCAACAATCACATGGATATATTTTCTCCTCATTGTGTACATTATCTTCCATTATGTTACATTTATATATTTACATGTTATTTTAGAAAATTATTTTTCCAATATTTTTTTGACTTTTTTTCTAATGGTTATATTAAAATTTAAAAGGTTGACTTCATAAAAAAATTGAATGATACTTTTAAGTATATTCAAAATTATAAACCACAAAAAAATTTTGTAACATATGTTCCAATGGATATATTTTTAACTGATACAAACTTTATCATTTCTTTATATGGATTAATATTTTTTTCAAAGTGATTGATACTAAACTTGATTCTTTTCTACGTGATAATAATGATTCAAAGAGATTATTATGGAACTCGTTTCAATTCTATCGAATTATCATGATTCGAATATATTTTTGTGGAACTAATTTCTTTTCTAGGGTATAGTCACTTTTAAAATAGATTTATGTGGAAGCCATTTATTTTCCATGGGTTAATCATATTTCAATGATATTATTATTTAACCCAATTCCATTCCATGGTTTAATCGATATCAGAAAGGAATAATGTTTTTTTCTATGAGTTTATGATTAAATGAATTTTGTTTGTTCTTTATTTCTGAATGGTGATATGAAATTGTTTATTATCTTTGGTTTTCCTAGATAAGTCTACATGATCCCATTATATCATATATGTTGGGTGCACCCTGATATCACTGGGTGAGCCCGATATAGCTTACAGGATGGTTGCACCTAAATAGAACTCTAATGCATTGATTAATGATAATGTTGTCTAGAGAATTATATTAGAAGTCATAAGTATAGTTATTCCAATTATAATGGTCATGTAAGTGTTCTATTATGATTGTACCAAAAGATGAAAAAAAGGGTTTTATGTTCTTTATGCATTATAAATTTTTCCTATAATCAAGATTGATATTACATGGCTCTTTATTATTATTCCTGGAGACCCTTTAATCTATTAAAACCTTATTCTAGTTATTCATGTTTAATAATCCCGATATTTAATGGTATGAATATTATTATGTTATGATCATGTAATTTTTATATGTCACCATACACTTTTATTAAAATTATTCTCAATGATTTAACTCAAGTGTTAATTCTTATATTTATCCTTACGTAGAATTTGAGCACAACCTTTGTTATTTACCTTTCCCCAAGCTATAAACAAATATGTTTAATGAATTATGAGTAGAAGGATTTCTCATCGATTTTATTTATGACCAAATATGTAATATGATAATATCTGGTATATTAGGAAAGAAAATCTATTGAATTTTTGGGTATTATTTGTGTAAGAGTTTGTAATAATTACTAAAACACAAATTTTAAAAGGTCCTGGGGTATATATGTGATAAAATATTTACTTTTTTTGTTATACATTTTGGATGGAGAAATTTTGGAAACCATAATCATTATCAATGACTGATATTTAATGTTTATTTTTTAGCATTTGATCCATGAGTGAGGCTTTAGGGATGTTATAAATACTTTAGTACATTATAATTTTTTTAAAATTTCTTTGTATGTCCTATCCATCCTTATAAAAGTACATCACATGTCCTTAATTACTCAAAATTCATGAGCCTTTTTGTTTATCCAATCCCTTTAAGAATAATTTCAACAAATACATTCTTTCATCCTAGAGTTATTGGTTTAATTATAATAACATCCTTTCAGTTCAAAAGGTGTAAGACAATTGAGATTTATAAATGATGATGTATAACTCTTATCCAGGTACATTCAATTATATATCTCCTTCCAAATTCCCTATATATGTTCTATACATAATAAAATTATGAATCCAATATTATAATTTCATATAGATGATATTATGTTGATATAAGAATGGTTATTCATATTCAAAACCCTCAAATGTGAAACCAAATCTTATTTCTTATATACTAGTTGACTACTGCCTCACGAAACAGTGCAAAATATTTTTCATCACCATCAGTACTAGTTGGTTATTATGATGGATTTAAAATTTTTATATTATATTTATTAATTAATTAATCCTTTTATAATTATAATATCTTATCTTCCTTATTAAATTTACATTCATTTTAAAATTATAACATTTCACATGCGTATGATTGGACTACCACCTCAATGAAGTGACATGATTGATTTGTAATTTTATATTTAAATGGATCATTATAATGATATATTTAACGAATATATATGAGATATATAGTATAACAATTATTATATACATGTTTATTTATATTTTACATTCATTCATTCAATTAATCGAAAATTGAAAATATCACTTATGGGTACGTATAGACTAAGGTCTCCATGAAGTGATGTAATTAATTTTTCTTCACAAATTTTTTATGAATAACTATAAAAATGAATATGATATAAAATATGATACTAATTTCATGATTAAAATTTTATATATGGTGTAATTATGAATGTTTTACATGTTCGATAACATTCAAAATGATACATGCATAGAAACCCGGACAATTTTCAACTGAATTTCAATAAAATCAATATATGAACATAGTCAAAAATGAGAACCAATTAAGGTAGATGTATTCACTGGTTTCCTCATAGTTTTGTTCTAAATATGAGCATGTATGGTTTTTATTATATGGGTGTTATGAGGTTTGGTGTAGTGTTTAGGGATCCTCTGGGGGAAGACATTCTGAAATTTACTACATACTTTAGTGGTGGGGACTGCCTATAGGAAGATGCAAGGAAAATATAAAAAAGTATAATCTTATAGAGGATTAATAATATTATCATGGATTTGGTTGAAATAGATTCCAAAACACTGCACAGTTCCCCACATTTATTACATATTGTCCATTGGACAATTTCATATATCATTAGATGGTGCATGGGTTCCATTAATTACCAAATGGTTGTCTATAACACTCTGTGAGAGGGTAAATTTTTTTCATATTTTCTTTTCATCAATACCAGAAAAAATAGAAAGGATTACTTGTTTTACATGTGTTAACTGACTTCCACATAAATGAATTAACCTAGTGGGAGGGGATGCACTTAGAATCCACTATTCTAGGCCTCCATAATTTTCTCTTTCTTTTTGTTTAGTATTTTACCAATTGAATATTATTTGAACTCATTAGGAAAATTGAATAAATAAATATGAAATTGAATAAAAGAATAATTAAAAATTATAATGGAATGGTATATAGTATGTTATGATGAACATTGTTTTATAATATATGTATGGTAAATATATGATTATTATATAGTATGGTTTAATGTTTATATTTAATGATGAGTCTAGAAGAAAAGGATTTTTGTTACAATATCATTTTTTAAATTTTCTATGCTAAATTTTCAATAAAAAAATTGATCTCATCCTTAAAATTCCATATACATTATTTTCTTTTATTATTACCTTAATTTCTTAGGTATTGGTTCCATTTTACTCTCTTTGATACATGTAATGTCTAAGAAAATGTTTTCAAATAAAATTAAAAAATATTTCATTTGTAGTGAATTTTTTCTTCCATGTAAATATTCATCAATATTGTAATAAAGATATTTATTCTATATTTTATATGTTTTAAAAAATATTACATTTACTACCTTTTACAATTTTTAAAATGTTTTAAAAGGAATCCTTGAAATTAATTTTTTTATAATTATTCATTTTTTACCTTTTGAAATGTTGTGAAAAGTATAACATATTTTATCATATACATTATGAATAGATATTCACACCCTCATTATTCATCTTTTCTATGAAGCTTACTTTTTATGTTTCCATATTTAATTTAACAGGAAATAATTTATTTAAAAAATTACCAATTTTAGTTAATGGGATACCAAAATAAAATTATATTTATCTAATGTTTTCATTGAATGGTTTGAATGTTCCATTAAAGGATTTTTCATCTATGTTAATATCAATTAAGTATCATTATTCTTCCATATAAATATGAACTTATGATACCATCCACTTTAATTACATGGAAGCCTTATAAGGATGATTAATTTAGGATGACTTTATGAAACTTATTTCTTTCTCAGGGGTTAATTATTTTAAGATAAAACCGTTAAGAAACCTATCACTTTTCCTCAATTTTTTATTACAATGAAATGATTAATTTTTTAACCCATTTCCTTTTAATGAGTTATGATATGATGACATGATAAATTATTTATGGTCATATTGAATATATATTAGTGTATTGTGATTATCGGATTGAGGGGATCCAAATTATAGATCCCTATAAGGAATATGGATAAGATGGATAACTCATGAGATTATTATATTATGTGTGAACCTACATTTCTATTGAATAGTATGACATTTTGACCTATATTCATGTTTATAAATTGACCTACGGACAATGTATCTTATGCATAAGTTGATTATTGGACCTAGTTTCATGTCTATATGTTTATTAAATAACATTATTTTATGTTTTTATCTTAATGATTGAACTATTTACTATTTACACATGTTCCCAATGATATAAGCTCTTTTTTTTGACATATTCCTATGTTTATGATATGATCTAAGGGATCATGATTTAATGTTGATGGTTTTTACTCTTATGAATTTTTCCTTTTTTCATAACAAATCCTTATTTTGTGACTCATGATTAAAGATATTTAATTGACTGTGAATGAAATTCTTATGTTATAGAAATTTAATCATGTCCTTATTCTCAAATTTAATTATTGATTAATATATCATATTATTACCCATACTCAGCATATGAGTTCACCCTTTCTTGTGATATCATTCTTTAGGTTTTTATAGAAGGTACTATGTATGATATATCTCGAAGGGTATTAATATAAAATAAATTATGGGATATAATGACATTAAATTATTAAATAAAATGTTTTCATATATTGTATTCAAATTCTCTAATCATTTCTGGTTCAGGGGCATTTATATTTATGTTATGTGTCTTATATTATTCTAAAATGACCTTTTTTTAAATGCATTGATCTTCTCAAGGTTGAAGGAATCCCAACTAATTTTTTCGGTCTATATCAATCTTATATTTAGTGTTTAGGATTATCTTCAGACTACAAAAATTATACTATTAATAGTAAAATTAGAACATGAATAGTGGGATCACAACAATTGAACACCATAAATTTGTTAATTGATATATTGAATGTGTAATGATTTTAAAAATATATTATTTCATGAATTTTCTATTTTGAACTCTGTTTCACTTCATCACTGATCAATTTAATTATTATATCCTTTATTTATCTTTTATAGGGACAAAAGTGATATTTGATAAGGAGATTCATGTTGTTATTCCAATGGATTCACCCTTCTCTCAGATATTCTCTATATGAATTATTGGGGAACATCTATTAGTATAAAAACATATGTTTTTCAAGAGGATATGTGTTAGTTCTTTTAACACATAATGTTTTTATTTGATTGAAATCTTGAATTCTACTAAAATTAATGGAGTTTCTATGTTTGATAAAAACTGATTTCATTTAGGGAAAAATAATACTGTTCCTTATATTTTATATCTTGGATTGGATATCAATTAAATTACATAAAATGATGTTCATATACCTAATGTTGGAAAAAACTATTTGTTATAAGGAATTATGAAAATTAAAATGGATGATAGAACATGTTACTTGTTTATTTTATCCATCTTTAGGAATTAATTAATATGAGTGATGGTGATGGAGATAATAAATGCAATTTAAATAAAACTCCATGATATATGTAAATGGCTTAAAAAATATAAAGTATTCATGTCTATACTTTAATCATCCATAATTATAGGATATCTATATATTATAGAATGAGTTATTAGATGATTTAATTAATTAGTTGAACAAAATCATTACCTCACATAAATGTTACATAGAATGTCATGATTATTCTGTGGAGGTGAATAAATTAATTAGTATCATTAATGATGATATTGATGAAAAAATTATTATAATTAGAATATCAATACAAGTATGAGTTTATTATTTAAAATGTAAACATCATATAAATTATATATGAGATCAATCATGGGTAATCTTTCATAAACAAATATAAACCAAAAGAATATACATCTTTCAAATACTCAATATATTCAAATAAAATAAAATCTAAAATTTCATGGTATGAGGAAAGATAATTTGATGAATATTCTATGATGTTTAATGAACTATTATCATATTTATCAATGTGTATACAATGAGGAAATTGTAAATAGATAAGAAAAATACAATTTAATTTTTCCATATATACTAACACATATATTTTTATTCTATATTCCATATGAATAAAAAATGGAAAGGATAATCAAACCAAATGTTAATTTTAGATAAATAGGTTTCAAATGTTTCCATGTAGGGTAAAATTCATTAAAGATTAATGAAATAAAAAGTCTTTATAGATGTGTAATAATCTCTAAAAAATGATTTGATGTATAATAATGAGGAGAGTGTTAAAGAAGAAAAGATCTCAAATAAAAACAGTCCTCAATTCTTTAATGATATATCAAAATAGTCCATTTATCCCTCTAGTAAATAATATGGAATTAATTATGTGTAAAGAAGTGATTAATGGAACTCAAAATGTCTTTCATTGTGAAAATATATATTTATGTGTTAGAAATAAAATATGACTCATGAATGAGAATATAATGAATTGACGTATGATAGTGATTTATTAAATAAATATCTTGATGAGTCAATTTGTAAATAGATTGTCAGGTTGAAATCATTTTTTGAAATAAATATGGGTGATTTCACTGAAATCCTTGAATAAATATATAATATTCTTATATTTTCTATAATGAATTTACAAAAAAAAATATTGAAGAGAAGGATCATAAAAAAATTTTAGTTGAAGATGAAATTTCCCTGCAAATATTTATATTAATATATTATCATATAAATAAGATAATCCTCTAAATATGTAATGATATTTGTTGATACCACTAAGAAACTTGTTGATTTTCTTATTCTGTCATAGAAAATTCTCATTGAAACTCTACATTTTACTAAAAAGTTGAAAGTAGAAAAAAATGGAAGAATGTGACTACATAAAAAATTAAGGCAGACATTCCCAACTTTACTAGAATTTGTTCTTATATAAAACAAAAAAACAATAAGTAATCGAAGAAGTAGTATTTTTTGGCTGAGCCTAAGTGAATAATCAATGTGAATGATGATTCTTTTATGATTTATGATGGAAAAAAATGAAAAGCTGGTTGAATCCAAATAAAAATAAAAGATCATATTTTAAGGTATAAAAATTTATATTCAATGAGAATTTCGTCTAAAACATGATTTTGTATTTTTAAATTGTACACAAAAAAATAATATCTGTTTTATTAAAATATTACAATCATGTAATTGAATATAGATCATGAATCAAGGGAATAATTTCTTATGAAAAATGATTCCAACTGATAAAATATTAAACAGATATTTTTTAATTAAATAAATTATTATCATGAGGATAGTTTTGGGAATTATGATCAATATAAAAAAATCTCTAACTAGTTTTTTTTGATACAAAAATATATTTTAAAATAAACAATAGAACTCCAAATCAATATAGGGACATGGTAATATGAAAATAATTGTAGTTTGTGTTGTCTTGATGTTCATCGGAAGGATGAAATCGATGGGTATTGGGGAGTGGTTCCTTGTCACACATGATAATAAATTAAATTTATTTAAATGATATCCAATTTTATTAAATAAGATAAATTAAATACATAATTTATGGAGTAATCAATATTAAATGATTTTGAAGCATACTCATTGGTGAGAAGATTTTTGAATTCAATGGCATTCTCTTCATTGATGGTCTAAGTCACAAACTATTGAGTTTAGATTTTATTTATAATATTTTAAATGATATGCTATTTCAAAATAATGGATGTTTCATTATATGAACTAATGAGGGAACAATCGTAATGACGGGACATTAAAATGTGGAAAATTATATCATATTTCAAAAGATCAAAATTCATGTTTCTTTAGTATGAATGAATATAATGAAATTTTTAATATAATACATGGATATTTAAGTTAAATATTTTGGGAACACTATAGTTTATTGAGTTTTATATTTTTTAAAAGGTATTGACGAGGATAAAAATAATGATCAATATGAAGAAGAATCCCGCCCAATTCAAAGTTGAGGGAGAACATAAAATAAGACAATTGATGCACTGATCATAAGTTCAAGAACTGTTGTCCAAGATGAAATAATGTCTACAAAATTTCTATATCACCAAATGAGTATGATTAAATATTGTATTTGTGACCATGAAAACGTACAATAATAATGTGATTTTCATGCATTGGAGAAGTTGAGAGAATTAAGATAAGAATAATTTTACCCATGAATGGACTTTGATTTACTAGGTGGACATGCATTTCATTTCATAAATTTTAACACTATTTTTTGTAGCCATATATAAAAAATGGGCCAACACTATATCTATAATTCTATCCTCAATTTTAGCCTCATGGGAGATAGGACTCAATTGCACCCATGTGGAAGCCAACCAGGCTATCCCACAAGAAGTAAAGATTGGCCGTAGAGCGCACCTGCAAAGTTTTGGGCCAAATACCACAGAGGGTGGGAACAGAGCAGGCCTACAGAGAACATGGTACATGGAGGTACCATGGAGGGAGTATTATTATTATGAGCTTATGCTGAAGTGGGTTGATACATAATTTATGTCCCCCCCAAATCCTAGTTTCTATGTCGGACAATTAAGTAGACATTGTTCACAGTTTGAAAATCACGGAAGTAATCCTTGTTGTCCATATTATCCCTCATAAGATATTGGTTGCATTCATTACCCCATTTCATGTGTTCTAATCGCCACAATCCATATACCCTGCACCTTACAGGTTTAAATGAGGGTCACCTGATTTCCCCTGTGGTTTTTTGGTTGAACTGCACTTTCATCATCCTCTACCGTTGGTCAAATGTCACTACTTCCATTCACCAAAGAAGATGACTGAACCTCCATAGATGATCTCTGTGTATCACAGGAATATCATATCAACATAGTGATGTCATTTAGATCATACTGTTACCTTTAATGCCACTAACATCTTTCATGCATGTGATATCTCGATGAATAATGCTCGACTGAGGCAAACGCAGTTGCAGAGGCCACATGGATTCAAGCGTGGATCTAAAACCCAAAAAAGCCTATATTATTTGAATGCATTGAAGAAGAGAAATCCACATGCACCAAAAGGCATAACACTGATAATATCATCATATCTCCTATGCGTTTTGAAGATTTTAAAGAAATTAAGATCTCGTGTATTCAAATACCCAATATTATGGAATATTGGATGGATTTTTGAATGAGGAAAGGAGGTATTCCTCTCCAATGAAATTGAGGCATCGAGCCAAGAAGAAGTTGTTTCCCCATTGTTCCGGATATATTGTGTTTTCAAAATTGATCATATCTTCATGCCACCGTTTCACAAAGAGAAACAAACAATCCTAAAGCCTTCTTGATTTTCAAATAGAGGATCCTACGGACCTACAGAAAGTGTTAAGAACTATTGAAGCATCTCACAAAGAAGAACCTCACATCTATGTGAAGAAAGAATTCTGATCACATGACTGATTTTATAAAAACCATTGATGTGTTTATTGGAGGGGATCCAACGGGTGCCCCACAGGTGCATATGCACCCTTTTTGTGCTTTGCGAAGAAAACCCCATGAACCCTCCCCGGTTCGGAAAAGAAGAATCATACATCCCATGAAATGGAAATCCATGGAGCTCAATGCTCACATAAAGAAGAATACCCTTAGGGTTTCACCATTAATATAAAATTTTTGCAGTGCTTTGTTTTTGAGGAGTATGGATATTTCCTGAAGTCAATATCTTGTATATGTATGCATTAAGCATATTCACTCATGTTCTTTATTTAATGAATCTCATGGAGTTGTTCTTTCATAATAGAGAGTAGAGGTTTCATGCATGGTGGAAATCCATACATAATCATGATTTGATACCAGCTAGATCATGTTTATGTAAAGAAAACAATAGACAGTGTGTCTTCACATGTGAATAATATGGAGGAAGAAAGAAGAAGAACACATTCAAAAGACTACACCCATTCGGGTTGATATATCCCTGTTTATTCAAAGACAAGAAAACATTTGGAGAGTGTGTTCATACATAAGAATTAATTTCTAAATAGTGGTTGCACGTGTGTAATGATCAATAAGAAGCGGAAGAGAATTATTCAACCAAATCTCCACATGCATGATCTCAAGCATTCATGAAAATAAGAGAAGATAAGAAGATGATTCGGATGATTCCATGTAAGGTGATATTCATTGTTTGAACAATCATGAAGGTTTTTTTTAATCTATCCAAGAATAAGAAGATTTTTAATTTCATTTGGTAGTTGCACTAAAAAATAATAAGCAAGTAAAAGAAGTGTGCATTAGGTATTTAACTAGATAAGAAGAAGAGAAGAAGAGAGTTGCGTGCATACTATTTTTCAAGTGACCAGGTGAAGAGAATTGAAGATGATCAAGAGTAGAAACTACATTTTCGAGATGGAAGAAGACTATCTTCATAGGTAGTATAAATAACTAGAAAGGATCTAGAAGTTGGACTTGGTCATCACTAGTTCATGAAGGATTGATAGTTTCCCTTCCCCCTCCAAAGTGTAGGGACTCACATGAGCTATAGGACTATTTTCCAAGCCAAACCACTATAACAGTTACACTTTATAGTGGAGAATCCATGTATTGGTCATCTCCATTAATGTAAATGATGTAGTTGCACTTATTGATTAATACACCTAGTAAAAATATCATGTGGATATTTTTACTTCTTTCTATTATTTCATGCGATAGGAAATATAGAACAAGTGAATATTGATTGTAAAAGGTCCGGAGGTATATGGATAAAAAGATAGAATTGGTTTAAAATTTCCCCAACATAGATTCACCCCCTTCTAAGTGTAAGATATATCCCAAATTGGTCCTCTTAATTGGTATTAATAGGAGGAAAACATTTTTTGGATTCTCTACACTGAAGATATTATCTTTTGAAGACTTGTGTTTCATTCCTAATTTAATAGTGAAGTTCAATTCTGGAAAATATTTTGTTATCTCAGAGTAGAAGTACAAACATACCAATACCATGATGAACATGAAAATTAAAGAGTCGATAAATTTGGAGAAGAAGACTCTCTTATCTAAAAGGGGGAAGTATTTTGTTCTACAAACCTTTCTAACTATGAAGAAACATCCGGACTGAAATGTAATTATCTAGTGGCTCAATTTTACACCAATAATATGGATAAACTTCCTTCCTCATGTAAACAATCGGTATGTGTTTTTCTATTTGAAAATTATTCTCATGATGAAAATGTTATCACAAGTGATAATGATCAATCTACAACCTCTCAAGAATTATCAGTTGATAGATCAAGAGCTATTCTACATGATATCCTTGAAGAATGTGCATCCATTGTATATTGATTATTTCAATATATTTAGTTATATATCACCTAATTAGAAGAATAAACTAGTGTTTTGGATAAATCCATGGAAGCAAAAATTGTTGATTTTCTAAATATCTTCATTGTTGAAGGACCCTTTGAATCAATAAAGAGGTAATTTGAAGTGAGTTCCTCAAATTGGCTCAAAGAAGTTGAAGAGAATGATAATTTTAATGAGACATTGAAATGGATGATCCATGAAATTGAATCTGAGATGATGAAGATCACTGATGTCAATGGTTTGAAATAGGAATAAATATCAAATAATATCATGGAACGTGACTATATGTTAAAAATAAAGATATAGTTAATGAACTGGAAGTTAAAATATTTAATAACTCTTGTGAAGAGAATATATTTATGATTGAAAATTAGAAAATCCCAATCAAAATTAAATGTCTAGAAATGGAATCTTATTTTTCCAATATTGAGATGACACATAATAAGGCTTCACAGAAGAAGGAGACAATTTCTATAGGTACTCAATGGACACTAGTGGATTCAATCATTAAAAGACCTTCAACATGTGATAAGAAGATCATGACTACAGTTATTGATCAATCACAAGCTGCAGAGAAAGTTTAGGTACCATACATACCATCTTGTACTCATGTTTCTGAATATACTTCCACAAAATGTGTAGGATGGAAGAAAAATTCAAGGAAATGTATGGATAAAAAAATATGAGTAGATACCTACCACCATGACTAGGGTGGATAGAAGGAAGTGTTTGTAAGGTGGTTACCAAGACAAAGCATAAAAATTAAGTTATAAGTCTCATCAACCTTATTCAAAAGGAATCAAGAATCCATGATTTTTTTTGTCAAAGTTAGTGATGAATTTTGTTTGGGAGTTGGGCATTAAATTTTTTGTACAATCCTAAAAAATTAAACCGCATAGAGGATGACCATCTAAAGGGGGAGCAAGATAAAAATGTATAAGAAAATTATATCAGTCCAGAAGCATCTATATACTACAAATAGGTTTATAATTCTTGAAAACATATATGATGCATGCAATGTATGTGGTCACAAGGTTTGTACATGTTCATCTCAACATGAATTCAATGCTGATATGAAAATAAGACCACAAAATCTATATAATAAAGATAAATGTATCCTTATAAATAAATGTTTATAATTTTGTAAAAACAATTCTCCCAAGAAGATTCTGCATGAAGAAATGAATGTCATGTGTGTGAGGTGTAACAAGGATATACACACTATAAAAAATTTCTTTATATTTATTCCATCTCCAGAAGAATTTATCAAAAAGATGAAAGTTTCACCAAGAGATTCTAGTGCTATCTAAGCACATGAAGAAAGAAGGAACTCCCACAAAGATATGGAAGAAGTGATAATATCCACATAATCACAATTCGAATTAAAGAGAAATTGCGAATATGTGAAGAGAAGAGAAAATGGAGCATCTCAGTATGGAGAACCATCTCAACATAGCTGTTCAAATTGATAAAGAAAGAAAAATACACCTTATTCTTTAAAATCATTATTCCCTATATATATTCTTCTAATATAGGGAATTGAATTTGAAGAAAGATATTAGGGGGAGAACATAATATTCAATGATGAGGAGTGTTCCCTTGAGGGGGAGACACATGAAAAATATTCCAGAGTTATTATTTTAATTAGTATAAACTTCAGTTCATATCAAATTTAATTGTTTTGATGATTTTTTGATGATCATGTCATGAAAAGGTATTTCTTTTATCAGTATCATGTCCTTGGAAACTAAAAATAATCATCATTCTACAAATGGTTGTAACTGAATCAATTTGTGACATAAAAATAATGGATGTTTCCTAGGGTTATTTATCCTGGATATTGCTCATGAATGTTTTTGATCCATTTTTTTATGTGAGTGCAAGAGTTTCATGTTGAATATTTCTAGAAATTTTCATCTCATATTTATTAACCTCAGCCTAGAATGAATGTGGAAAATCCTTGAATATAATAAGATGAGTTCTCATTTCATAAGGTATCATATCAGTGGGTAATGGAAAACACTGTTATCTAAATCAAATCATATTTCTTCAACGCAGAGCATTGCTCGAGTAGACATATATTGAAATGATGGCTGGAAAACTGCTTATGTATTAATTGATACCCGATTCCCATGAACATTGTATTTCTTATTAATAAATGGGAGAGAAGTGAAATGAATTCTTGGGGAGATAAATAAGTGAAGGGGAGATAAAATACTCTCAATGATATATTCATTTGAATGAGAACATTAGGTATTTCCAAAAAATACAAAGGGGGAGATTATTGAGAACATATTAGTGTATTGAGTTTTATTTGTTTTCAATCATGTCAATGTGGTTGTTAATGATTATAAAAATAATGAAGGGGGTCTCCTATGTCCACATTGATAGAGAATAATAAATCAAACGATTGATGCCTGATCATATGTTCAAAGAACTTATGTCAAACATGACACATTTTTTACAATATTTAAGTATATTATACTGAGGATGATTGATGACTCAAAGTGTGATCATGATAGAATTAAAGTAATTATGAGATTTTCATGAATTAGAGAATATGAGAGAATGAAGAGAAAAAGAAGGGTGGTTGTGCATGGACTTTGATTTACTTGGTAGCTATTCATTTCATTTAATAAATATTAACACTATTTTTTTGTGGCCTACATAAAAAATGGCCAACCATTGAGCAATCCAGGTAGCCTCAACCAGATTCTCATATGGGATAAGAGTCAATTGTGCCCATGGGGAAGCTGACCATAGAATCCCCTAAGTGGTAGAGAGTGGGAGAAAAGTGCACCCTTATATTTTTGTGCCCAAGACTGTTGAGGGTGGGCTCAGAGAGTTATCATAGAGAACATGGTATTGGGTGGTACCATGGATAGATGAGGATAATTCTTAGCTTATGATGAAGTGGGTTGATACTTAAACTGTGTCCACCCTATGTCTTAGTTTTGATATATGATAAATAAGAAGATACAGTTCACAGTTTAAAAACCCCAGAATTAATCCTCATCATCCATCTGATCCAGCACAATATATTGGCTGCACACCTCATCCCATGCCACACAATCTAATTTTCACTATCTATCAACCCCATTCCTCGCATTTTTAAATGATGGATGTCCGATTTCCCTCATGGTTTCTTGTTAAACCATGCCATATACTTCCTACGCTACTCCTCAAACACAACTACTGCCATTTTCTAGATAAGATGATCGAACAACCATTTATGACCTACAAGCATCATAGGATGATCATCTTGACATGATGAGGGCTAATATATCATACCATGAACATGTATGCAACTAAAATCGTATATTCATATGATATCTCAATGTAGAAGGACTAAAAAAAGAAAACAGAGTCCCCGAGGCAATGTGGATTCGATCGTGGATATAAAACCTAATACATTCACACGTTACTGAATGAATGGAAGAAGAGGAAGTTGTATGATCTAAAAAGTAACAAATTGAGAATATCCAGGTATCTCATCTATGGTTTGATGATTTTAAAAAACTTATGATCTCAGGATTTCAATGCCCGAATTTTATGGAATATCGCATGGGGATTTGAACAAGGAATGGAATAATTCCTCTCCTATGAAAAGATAAGCACAGATCCGAGAAGAATCTATTACTACCTTTTTCTAGAGAGCTCATGTTTTAAAAATAGAGCATCTAATCATGCCACTATTTCACAAAGAGCAATAAAATATCCACAAGCCATCTGGCTCTACAAATAGAGGATCACATAGGTCTTCAACAAGTGATAAGAACTCTTGAAGAATCTTACTAAGAATAACCACATATCTATGTGAATAATGAACCCCAATCGTGTGATATGTTTTCTCAAAACCATCGATTCATTTCATAGAGGTGATCCTACAGGTACACAACTAGTGTATTTGCAACCTAGTCACGTTTTGCAATGAAATACTCATGAACCCCCCTTGGTTCTATGAAGAAGATATTTACATCCTGTTCTTAGGATATGCATGGAGCACTCATCACACACAAATAAGAATACCCTTACGTTTAAACCGTTGACATACTCTATTTTCAGGGGTTTTTCTTTTAGGAATAAGGAGATTTCATGAAGGTATGAACTTTTGTGTGCTTGCATTGAGAATATGAACACATGTGCTTTATTTGAGGAATCTTGAGGCATCATTCATTCACAATGGGTAATGTAGTTATCATGTATGGTTCAAATGAATACATGTGGATTAGTTAAGACCATCTAATTATTTTTAATGCAATGAAAACAAGAGACAATGTGTATGCACATGTGAAGAGGAAGGATGAAGAAATAAGAAGATTACATCTAAAATCCGACACCCATTCAAGTTGATATTTCTTGGTGCATTCAATGAAATGAAAAAAATGGAGAGTGTGTTCATACACGAACATGAATAACTAAATAGTGGGTGAACGTGTGTAAAGATCAAAAATAAGCGTAAGAGAAGAATTCAACCAAATTGCCACATGCATGATCTCATGAATTCATGAAACAAAGAGAATAGAATAATCTGATTCTAATGATGCTGAGTAAGATGATCTTCAGGGTTTGAACAATCATAAATCTATATTTGATTCTAGAATAGAAGAATAAGATATGATAGTTCATTTGGTTATTGTACTAAAGAAGATAAAATAATAAGAAGAAGTGTTTATTCAGTTTTTCAATGATGAATGATAAGGTAAGAAGAGAGTTTCTTTCCTACTACATTTCATGTAACCATGTGAAGTGTAATAAATAATATCAAGAGAAAAACATGCCCTTTCAAGAAGGAAGAAGAATGTCTTTAGAGGTAGTATAAAGAACCTACAAGGAGCTGCAGGTTGGACTAGGTCATCACCTCTCTAAGAAGACATGGGTGTTTCCCTTATCCCTCTAAGGTTTAGGGACTCACATAGGTGAGAGGATTGTTTCCCTAGACAAACCACTAAAATAGTTATCAATTTATATAGTAGAATAATAGTATTGAGAATCATCAAACATGGAAATGATATAGTTTAACTTATTGATTATTGAACCTTGTAAAGATATCATCTGCATATTTATATTGTTTCTATTAATTAATGGGATCAGAAAAAGAAAACAAGAGAATCATGATTTTAATAGGTCAAGAGGTACAGGGATAAAACATTAGAATTGGTTTAAAATATCCCCAACAACGATTCCTCCCCCCTCTCAATGTTAGTTTTATCCCAAAATAGTCCTCTAAAAAAGAACATAAGAAAAAAATTCAAATATGATCTGATAAGAAATTAATTGATGTTAATTAATGAGAAAAGATGCACATGTGATGTGTATCATAAACGAAAAGATGATTTGAAAGAACCAAAAAAACAAATATATATTGAAAAAATATGCCATTTTAATTCATATAATTGAACGTCCATGTGTTACAGACCCCTTATGTAAAATATTACACTCTTACACTGACAAGGGAGAACCAATCATAATGACCCCTTAGTCCTACCTCAACTAGGCCCTTGGGTGGAGACTGACACCAAGGGTACACAAATCTACCAAAATGGGAGGCATTACCATTTTTATAGTAACCATGATTAGAAAAAATATATATCAACCTCAAAATACTCCATTACATATAAATATAAGAATAAAAAACCCTTCCCACTTTCATGTTTAAAGAAAATATGCTCTAAATTAAATGAAAATATCAAAAATACATACCAAAATAACAAATCCAATCAACGAAAATACAATCATCCCATTTTCCAATATATTAATTCCCATATTGATCCCCGTAGTCATCTTGGGAACTTGAAAGATGTTATATAAAAATAGGGTGAGCATTCAAATATACACAATAGGAAAAACCCATACTCTCTCATGCACAAGTGGGAGATACATACTAATTCCCTCGTGAGAAAACAGAAAAACCCAAAAGCACCTAACAGGGTAAACTATCCATCCAAAACCTCACAAATTTACACTCACCGTATAATGGAAGTCATTTAATGTAATATAGTTTACACATCAATGATTGGTTACCCCACACCACCTTCCCACTGATTATATTCTCTCACACCCTAATAAAAAATGTCTTGGCACTCCAACCTATTTTGAGAGAACCGTGTCACAACCCACCAGCACACATCTTGGAAACATACCACATCACATCCATCCTAAACACACATGAGCCTTACAAAAACACCTTATCACACCTATTGACACCTCGGCCACAGACCACACCACATCTCAAAGACACATGGGATCCACAAAACATCTAATCCATAAGACACTTGGGAACCATACCACATCTAATATTCAATAAAACATGGATGAATAACTCACACACACACACATGAGGCTTAAAAAACATATCCCGACTAAATATTCGTGGGATATCATTGCCTAGAAGAGGTAGTAGGCAAGAGTGGGTGTCCATTCATCCATACCCCCCCCCCCCCAATGATTCTTAGGAAAGACACCCTCCCCATGAAATTGTGGTTTTAGTTCATAACGTTCAACAAGGGTGGGGGAAAAATCATAAGAATGTATAAGTATGTATATATAACAACCAAAACGCTTCCCAATCTATGGTTTCTCAATAAAACAACCACCCCAAAACACTACCACATTTTATTCTACCTCTAAATGCACATATCAGAAAGAACATTGGTCACATCATAATTTGATAAAAGAATACCACAGAACACCCAATTATTTTGATGTTATTATTAATTTAATAGTTATTTCATCACTACCTTTGAAACACATGACCACAACACAAAAAAAGACCCACAAACAAGAAAATAGTTGAATAAAACTATAAGAAAACCCTACTTGACACTTCCTCTCCACTTCACACCCATTCCCACTACTTCCATTATAATTCTTCAAATTCATTCTACTATTTAGTTTCTCTCAACAATAAAACCCCCAACATACATCTAAAACCCTCATGACACCTCATAACAATCATGATCTGCATCCCCATTGAATATCCACACCACACTCATCATATCCATAAACATCAATCTCCCCTAAACACAACCATTGGTGGCCCCACTGCATGAGCATACCTTGCCCCAATAACCATAACATAGCCAAAATGTAGTCCCACTGCAAAAAATGTTCATCCATACCACAATGAACCAATCTCTCAAACTAAGATTACATTACACCACTCATAGAACTCCATTCACATAGCCATGCACCCCATCCACAAAACCACATGATTAGCACAAGAAACAAGGCCGAACTGAACCAGACACAACAAAAACCCACACCAAACACTCAAAGTGTATTTAGATTTAGTAGAAATAATTTGTTTTTTCCACATTCATTATTCAGGGGTTATCAAAAAGTCATGTTCAGTCCTATGGTATCCATTTATTTAATAATATATACATGAATAACCAGATTTCAAAATTTACAGTAGTAATACACAATCCATACATGATTCATAATAAGGTCCCCCAACAACTGTGATTTTTTAAGGTATATCATTCACAAAAAATGGATCAAAGATAACAGAAAAAAACTAGGATCATTATCATCTTCCCCACCCATCATTTATAACTAATGTAACTAAATACATTATCAAAATTAGTCTAAATATCTATATGACATGTTATATTATCTTCCAGATAGCCTTAATTAATATTTGGGATTCAGCTATAATCACAAAAGGACATTAGCTTACCCACCTAAAATGATAAATAAATAAATAAAGACTAAGGGACACCTACCTAGAACAATAAAAAATCAAAAAATAATCTGTATACCAATAAAATGGTGTGTGAATGTAGTAGGAAGGACACCAAGAGAAAACTAGATCCATAGGACACAACGCAACACATGAATCTATGAGGAGGAAATGATTTGGGCACACGAAGAGAAAATGAAAGGGTTCTTGGAAAAGAGGATCCCATATTTAGAAAAAGAAAAATCCTATATCAATAGAAATGAAATGGTTTCAAAGTACATAAAATATTGATCGCGATCAAGATTCTACAATTTAAATATTTTTATAAGGACTACAGGGACTGTGGAAGGCATTACTAGATCATACATTAGGACAGTTTCCATGATGTTTCTTAGCTCTTCTCTTTTGGAATTTATGTTGGATCTTTTAATTGTATTTATAGAAGTTTTATATCAAACAAGTTTGTGGGATGTATTTTTTATTCATTTATATATATTTCTAGGAGTTTTTATTGAGTTTGATACATCTTATATAATGATCATAGTGATAATAAAATGCGTAATTCCACTCATTTTGTGAGATATGTGTACCCTTGGTGCTGGTCACCACCTAGGGGCCTACAAAAGATAGGACTCGAGGTTCATTATATATCTTTCTTCATTTCTTACTCATGTGGGGAATCATTGGAGGGAGGGTCTCTTGACAGAATGGTATCAGAGTTGATGGTTGACAGATAAGATGGAGTTTGGATTTAGGCATAGTGTGTATTGCATGGGTTAGTAGAAAAATTGGTAGGTGATGATGGTATGTGGAATAGGTCTGGAAAGGCCAGCTAGGACATGGAATTTTTAGGCCTCGATGATGTAATACTTTGAATCTTAATCAACCGAATGACCAAGTGAGGCAACAATATTTGTTCCGTAGAGACCCTAGGAATGGTACATGTATCATGAAAACTAATGTTTTTGTTTTAATTTGGAGTTTTTTGAAATTTAAATAAGTAACGAGTTAAAATAAATCTTGGAAAAATTCAATACTACTTGGCCTTAGGAGTTCATTGTTTACTTTTCATCAATGGAACTCAATAATCTTCCATGAGTGGGTTAGGAAGGAGTGGATCAAAAAGCTAATTCAGCTGCTCAGTGGAGGTTTTATCCAGAAGAGAATGTCAACAAGTGGAAGAGAATTTTACATGCATTCTAGCGGAAGACCTATGGATTGTATGAGGGATGTGTCTCAGACATGGATACAGATGGCTGGCTTGAGGAACTTGATATCACCTACATCCTGATCCGGTCTATGAGGGATTACTGGGTTCCATTGGTAGTTAGTCAGATTAGGGTAGCTGCGTGTTAGTGGTGGACGTTGTACCATGGAGAGAGAAACGTGGAAGATGATAAATGGGTTGATTTCAAGAAGGATCCCCGGGAAGAATTCCATTCTTTGACCATGATGGCTGGGAAGCGACATGAAATACTCTACCTCAAATAGGGGAGTATGTCGGTATGGAGGTTAGGGTCCACATTCAAGGATTTCCTTCAATTCACTGCAGATCTATTTCTAGATGGGAAGTCTTAGTTGAGATGCTTAGTGGAGGAACTTCATCCTTCTCTCCAGTACACAGTTACTCCCTTCACCGTTCCGATATACCTACAGGTCCAAAATAAGGAGGAGGTAGTTGAGATAATTCACTCACAATAAGGTATGTTGTGAAATGGGATCCCGGATAGTTATTTAAAGGGAAAGGCTACCAGCATTAGTTCTTAAGCACCAAGACCTTTGGGGTTTTGACTGTTAGGGAGTTGACCTCAGTAGTTTGTTGTTCTAAATTTTGGTACTTGTGCCTATACAATAGGATTAAGCCCCATATTGTATTTTTGGAGTTCATGGTATCATTTAATGTGTGTGATCGATGGAGGTCCAAACTTAGTATTTTGGAGGTGGACAGGTTCTACACCCACCACGGTGGCTGTTTTCGGCTAGTCCATTTCAATATCATGGACAATAGGCTCCTTCTATATAGAGAAGGGACATAGAAGGTCGAGGATGACATTAGGGTGTTTTTTAGGGACCTCAACCAAGACATGGTCGAGGAGGCAATCATCAGCAGAGGGGAGGATAAGCTGAGCGTGGTCAGTTACATGCCACAGAGGTAACAATTTTTTTCACCTAGTATAGTCCGATCTCTGGGACTATAAATAGAGAGAATTGTAATTCCCCTAGTGTTCAGTACACCAGTTAGAGGTCAGGCCATCTTGTTTGATGTGTGATGGGGATACATACTGTAACGCCCCGACCCCAGCTACCCAGAGTCGGTGCATTACTTCGTAACATTGGCATGATCACAAGAAAGATCAAAACTCGAAAGATCGATTGGTTTAGTAGCCTTGGAAACACTAGATATATTCATAAAGTTTTACATTACATTTCAGAGTAAAAACAACTACTACAACAACATGGTCTTCATATTTCACACTCATATCCCCACATACTATCCCTGCATGTCATTCATAACTTACTTCTTCACATCCTGGGAAAATAAAAACATAGAAAAGGGGTGAGCTCGGATGCTCAGTAAGGATAACATTATAGCAGAAGCTTTCATAAATAAGCATAAACACTTAAGGCAATTTATACCTAAAACAAAAGCCTTTTAAATACGAACTTTCAACATGGTATGGCATAAATAAAATGAAATAATGCCATTTACTTATTCACATGGATATTCTACTAAATGAATAATCACATGCAGAAATCAATAACCACTTTCATAATGTTGGAATGCATAATGCCAGACTATCATAACCACATAGCCAAGGCCTCGTGCCAAGACTACAAATAAGATTTTGTCAAGGCCTTGTGCCAAGACACTAGTTTGTCTCATGAGAACTACCGATGCATCGAGGAGCTATAGCGGGCTCCACCCGTCACTTATTAAGTCCAATGCATTCCCATATGAAAAGGTTTAAACATAACATAAACATTCGTATTAAAACTAGCATACGAAATGTCAATACTTTCACAATAAACTATGAATGGTATAAAAATAGCACATCCACAGTCAAACATATCACAAAACCTTCAATACAATATAGAAGTTTTGTATCATAATAAATCAACTTCAAATAATCTTAAAATCCATCAAAGGATGTTGACATAGATGAAATCAAAATTCTTTTTAAAGAAATATCTCCTTTTATTTTGAAATCATTTAAGATCCATATAAAATAAAACATTTTCTTTGAAAATATTCTTATAAGATTGTAAGGAAAGCTTTGAAGATTTTATAACGGCGTAAAATAACCGCACCCGCCGTATAAGTTAAAAAAAACATTCTTACCTCAATTCTGTCGAAAAGGTTAAAAAGGACATTGTTTTGAAAACGACATAAAGATTCCTTTATAAACCTCTTATAAAAAGTCAAACAAGGGTATAAATTACTTTAACCCATATTCTTGTAAATAGTAAAAATGTTTTGAAATACATTTTTAAGAAAACATGGATGTGGATGATAAAGAGATCCCAGTAGATTATTACGTATATACAACCTCGGATAATGAAGAGATTGTGAAATAACCCTTACCTTGTACTTTTCCTTGGTTGTGGTAGGTTAAACTCCTGTATAATGGTGAAATAATTGTTATTAAATTATACAAGAATCATATACATTAATATGATATCATATATGATCTTTTAATATTGATTTGATAATAATATCTTAGTATTATCGTTGTTTCGGGTGTTAACTTACTTGTTTTCTTTCATATGTTTTGTTACGTAAGACATGTTTGTAAAGGATAGGTTGTATATTATTCATATCCAGAATGATATCAAGTCCTTAAACATCATTTTTAAATCATAAAATGATAATTACGCTTTAATGGTTACGATGGAGAATGAATCTCATCGCGTTCGTGGAGACGGTAGTCCGTACGTACGCACGAGCGACAATATCATTCTTTTGATATTAAAATAATATATAAATGGATGGTATATCATATATACAGAATCATTAACATGTTATATTTATTATTTACATGAGTTACACATCATTATTATACCCATCCAAATAATATTATATTGAATAACAATTACACCACGACGTGGAGACGGTAAGTCGTACGTACGCACGTATGGTGACATGTTATTAAAAGGGTGGATAGAATACTGAATATGATTGTACCATATTTATAATAACATCACAGTATATGTGAGATACTGGAGTTATTATTTCAGAATGGTAAGAACAAAGGAAGAAGAAGTGGAAGAAGAAATGAACTTAGAAAAGGGTGGTGAGATCATTACCTCTTCTTCGGGTTCTTCCTTTTGATTTGATCAAAAGGGCTCCTTAGGTTGGCTTTCTGATCAAACTAAGGCCTCTAGGTTGTATTGAGGGATGTTGGGAGAGTATTTGGGCAGAGTTTGGCCGAACCAAAAGGCTTTAGAGGTGTGAAGAAATGAGAAGGAGGAGTGCCCTTTTATAAGAGGGGTGAGGGGCACCTTTGGAAAAGCTAGAAATATTAATTTATAATAAATTCATATTCGGATTATAAAGGATCCAAAGTTGACTATTCAAAGGATGAGGTGGGGATAGGTCGAAAACAACTCATCCAATAGAATTTAGACAGGTTTGGGAACTTATATTAACCTTATCTTTAAGTATTAACTCTAAGTTAATTAGTTTCACTTTTACAATGTCTCTTTGTATTTTTATATAATATGGTTAATAAACGTACTATATACATCCAAGCGACCCCCAAGTGGTCCATTAATGAGGAACCTATAATAATATAAGTCTCTTGGCCGATCCTTAGATTTTTAAGAATTTAATATCAATTAATAATATAATATTTGTTTTAAGAACTCTTTTATGTCAATTTTGACACTATTCAATAGTTGATTTTTTTGAAACTCCTAACAGATTGATTACTTCGAACAAAGTCAATTAAATCAATCCTAATATATCATATTATCATAGAAAATTAGTGTAATTTATTAAAAGTTTCATATTATATTTATTTGGGTATTTATAATATTAATTATGTTAATTTTTTACTATTTTAGTAATTACTGCATCATCATTGTGTCATAAATAAAATAAATTATTTAATGTCTAAAAATTATAAATAAAATATCATTATGTAGGAAATCTTTTTAGCTTTCTAATTAATATTTACAATAGAAAATCCAACATGTATAACCCTATGTAAAAATTGTTCTTCTAAAAGATATATGCTTGTGTCATTTTTGTATTCATTTTAACTTAATTAAAATAAAGTGTCATTATCACTTACAAGTGGATCCATGGGGTCCCAAAATTGACACAAAGATGCCCATGGTCGACCATGTATCAACCAATAGGGTTAAGACACATTTTAGGGTAATTTTGTATTATTATAATATTATTTTTTTAACCCTTATTTACCAGATTTACCCTTTAACCATGGTAAATAAAATATTTACCGCAGTAATTATTCAAAATGTGTAAAAATAAAAGTTACCTATTTACACAATTTGAACATCCTGATTCCAAATATGGAATCCATTTTCCTAAATTCAAAACACAGAAGTGGCAGAAATTAATTTAAAATTAATTCCCGCTGTTAAAACAAAAAGCGTGTTTTTAAGAGATAATAACTATCAAAAGATTGACACTTGTTTATGTTCGGTTTAATTGTAAAATTATGTCCAATGACCAAAATTATATTAAATGGTAAAAATATATTCTAAATATACTTTAAAACCACTCAAATTCATAATTTATCACTAGTAATTAATTTGATTAAAAAAGTTGTTTTTAATTAAAATTTAGTAATTTTCACTATTCATCAAAATATGAAAGTTATCCGAAATGTACCAAAATTTCACCCTAGGCTAAATTCGTTATTCCGAATCCAAAAATGAAGTCCATTTTCAAATATAAAATATATATAATTTCAAAAAGTAGGTATTACTATTCATAACGGCTAGTTTGATTAGTTATGGTGTGTTAGAACTCGGTGTTGCGTACAACACACGCTATCACATTATTCAAAGAGAAGCGTACCATAGAAGCTTGGGGTGTTACATTCTCCCCTCCTTCAAATAATTGCGTCCTCGCAATTTCTAGGGTATTACTGCATAAAAAGACTCGGGTGGTTCTTCATCATAAGTTCCTCGGGTTCCCACGTTGCCTCTTCCATCTTATGATTTCTCCACAAAACTTTTACCAGACGCGTCGTCCGGTTTCTCAGCACTTGTTCTCTCGTATCAAGAATCGTGATGGGCTCTTCGCAATAGGAAATATCGGGTTCCAGTTCTAATTCCTCATAGGTGAGTACATGCGTTGGGTCAGGCATGTATTTCCTCAACAGAGATACGTGGAACACATCGTGAACTTTGGAGAGACTTGGCGGCATTGCCAATCGGTAAGCCACAGCCCCAATTCGTTCTAGAATTTCGAAAGGTCCGATGTACCTGGGACTCAATTTACCTTTCTTACCAAAACGTATGACTCCCTTCCATGGAGATACCTTCAGGAAAACATGATCACCGACTTGAAATTCCAAATCCTTCCTTCGATTATCGGCATAGCTCTTCTGTCTACTTTGAGCTGCTTTAATGTGATTTTGGATTACTTTCACCTTTTCCACCGTTTCCTCCACCAGCTCTGGGCCTACAAGTTTTCTTTCACCAACGTCATCCCAACAGGTTGGTGTACGACATCTCTTTCCGTATAACGCTTCATATGGTGCCATCTGTATACTCGAATGGAAGCTATTGTTATAGGAAAATTCTACCAGTGGTAAATTTTGATCCCACATACCCTGAAAGTCAAGTGAGCAAGATCTCAACATGTCTTCTAAGGTCTGAATAGTCCGTTCTGATTGTCCGTCTGTCTGAGGGTGGTAAGCAGTGCTCAAATGAAGTTCAGTATCTAGGGATTTCTGAAGACATTTCCAAAATCTTGAAGTAAAACGGGGATCACGATCAGAAACAATCGATAGGGGTACTCCATGAAGTCTCACAACTTCATTAATATATAGTCTTTCTAGACGTTCCAGGGGTAGATCTTCTCTTATAGCAAGAAAATGTGCTGACTTGGTAAGACGATCAACAATAACCCATATTGCATCGTTCCTTCTAGGAGTCTTTGGTAGCCCCATGACAAAGTCCATCGTAATATTGTCCCATTTCCACTCCGGTATGGGAAGAGGTTGCATGACTCCTCTAGGCTGTTGCCTTCCAGCTTTCACTTGTTGACAAACCATACATCTTGACACAAAATCAGCAATCTCCCTCTTCATGTTGTCCCACCAAAAATGTTCTTTCAAATCTCTATACATTTTGGTGCTCCCAGGGTGTATAGAGAAATTGGAACTATGAGAATCATCCAGCAATTCCCTTTTTAGATCAGGTATATTGGGAACACAAAGTCTCTTCCCGAATTTCAAAATTCCATCTTCATACACAAAGTCTCTCAATCTCCCATCATTCACAGCTTTAATCTTCTTCTGAAATTCTTCATCATCGGTCTGAGAACTCTTAATCCTTTCTAGTAAAGATGGTTTGGCAACCATTTGAAAAAGCATTGATGTTTCACCTTCCCTGGTTATTCCCATGTCCATCTTCACTAGATCCATGAAAATTGGATCCCTTTCAATTCTCATCATGTTCAGAACTCCATGGTCTTTTCTGCTCAAAGCATCTGCCACCTTGTTTGCCTTCCCCGGGTGGTAGTGTATCGTACAATCATAATCCTTGAGTAATTCAAGCCATCTCCTTTGCCTCATGTTGAGTTCTTTTTGTGAGAAAATATACTTCAAACTCTTGTGATCAGTATAAATCTCACATTTTTCACCATAGAGGTAGTGCCTCCATATCTTCAAAGCAAAGATCACAGCTGCTAACTCAAGATCATGAGTAGGATAGTTTTGTTCATGAATTTTCAACTGTCGTGATGCATAGGCAATAACTCTATCATTCTGCATAAGGACACAGCCAAGTCCTTTCTTCGATACATCACTATAAATAACGAACCCATCGTTCCCCGATGGTAGAGTCAATATAGGAGCATTGACTAATCTTCTCTTCAGTTCTTCGAAACATTCTTCACACTCTTTTGTCCAAACAAATTTAACCCCTTTACGTGTGAGCTTCGTTAATGGGTTAGCCAATCGGGCAAAATTCTGGACGAAACGTCGATAATAACCTGCCAAACCAATAAAACTACGTACCTCAGTTATATTCGTAGGTGCTGGCCATTCTTGGATTGCCTTGGTCTTAGAAGGATCAACAGAGATTCCATCTTTAGAGACAATATGGCCAAGAAAAGAAATCTCCTCAAGCCAGAATTCACACTTGCTAAACTTTCCATATAATTCATGCCTCCTCAGAGTCTTCAAGATAATGCGCAAGTTATTTTCATGATCTTTGTAGGTTTTGGAGTATACCAAGATATCATCAATAAATACCACCACAAATTCATCGAGATACTCCTTGAAAACTCTATTCATCAGATCCATGAATACAGAGGGTGCATTAGTCAATCCAAACGGCATTACAGTAAACTCGTAATGCCCGTACCTGGTTCGAAATGCTGTCTTCGGAATGTCTTCCTTCTTCACACACAACTGATGGTATCCAGATCGAAGGTCAATCTTTGAAAAGTATTGAGCTCCATGCAGTTGGTCAAATAAATCATCAATACGAGGTAGGGGATACTTGTTCTTTATCGTTATAGCATTGATCTCCCTGTAGTCGATACATAACCTCATAGATCCATCTTTCTTTTTAACAAAAAGAACAGGGGCTCCCCATGGAGAAACACTAGGGCGAATAAATCCCTTATTACTCAATTCCTCTAGTTGTTTCTTTAGTTCGACTAGCTCTACAGTGGCCATTCTATAAGGGGTCTTCGATATAGGCCTTGATCCAGGAATCAAATCAATAGAAAACTCAACTTCTCGTTCTGGAGGATGTCCAGGTAAATCTTCCGGAAATACATCTACAAATTCTTTCACAATAGGTACATCTTCTATTTGAACATTCCTTTCCTCACCGACAGTTATTTCAGTCTCTTCCTCCCCGATAATTGAATTAAGTTGAGCTACAGGGGGTGGATCTAAATAAGAATTAGGTGGTGACGATTCTGCTCTAAAAATAAGGTGTTCTTTATCATTATCATCAAGAATCGTAACCTCTTTCTTCTTACAATAAATCTTCGCATCATAGTCCGAAAGCCAGTCCATACTCAATCATAGGTATGACGATGAAATCAGCAGATAAAGAAAATTTATGTGCTCTAATGGGGACTGATTCACAAAACATTGTTGCAACGATACTTCCCTTAGGAGTTTTAACTGACAACTCCCTTATTAAATCAAATTGGAAATATCTAATTTTCTTAGCAAACTGGGAAGATATGAAACAATGCGATGATCCAGAATCAAATATTGCATTTGCTAAACTTGAGGAAACCATTAAATTACCTGCCACCACGTCTTTCGGAGCTTCTACCTTAGCAGTAGTGATAGCATAAGCCTGGCCTTGATCCCTTGGCCTTTTCTGAGGTATGTTCTCCTGACGCTTAGGACATGCATTTGCATAATGCCCCATCTCCCTGCAATTGTAGCACTGAACGTTGGTAGCTTCCTTCTTCCCCTTGCAATCATGAGCTTGGTGGCCTTTTTCACCACACTTGTAACAGACTCCCATTCCCTTCAGGCAAGCACCGGGGTGTTTCTTCCCGCACTTACCACAAGATGGATATTCAACCTTTCCCTTCTTCCCCTTATTTCCATTCCCAGATTGATCAGCAGGTCTCTTCTTCTCTTGCTTTGCTTTAAAGTCATAAGACTTAGAGAATTCCTTTTCGGTCTTGATAGCACATGAGACAATGTCTTCGTACGATGAAAAGGATTGTGAGACTAATGCTCGACGGAGAAATGGTTTTAACCCATCAAAGAAACGATCAATCTTACTTCTTGGGTTGCGAATATAATCACCAGCGTACCTCGCTAACCTTGTAAAGTTAGCCTCATACTTTGTGACATTCTCATCCTCCTTTTGTCTCAGACTCAGAAATTGTCTTTCCATATCTGCTCGATGGTCGCGAGGAAAGTATTTTTCTAAAAACAGATCTTTGAACTCCCTCCATTCCATGTTTGATACTTCATCATCTTCCTTCATGTTTTGAATCAATGACCACCATTGATCAGCATCTCCAGTGAGGCGGTAAACTGCCATGGTAACTTTTTCCCTTTCACTACTCCCCAAAGCCTGAAATATTTTCTCTAGGGAAAATATACATTGCTCAGCTACTAAGGGATTTGTACTCCCATTGAACGTTGGTGGTTGTTGTCTCATGAATCGATCTAACATTGATCCTCCACGCTGCGGATCAGGGTGCTCCATACGGGTAAGGTTATTATTCATAACCTGAGTAAGTTGTCCCAGTATGGTGATTAGCTGATCAGCACCAGTTGCATCACCAGCCCCACTATAATTATCTTGAGAAGTAGGGCAATCCCTACATGGAGTGCGTGCATTGATACGGTTTCCATTTCTTCCACTAGGCGCCATTTCTAAACAATGGCATAAACTAGATCAGTTTATGAATCAAAATACAAAATCCCATACTTATAAAACACTTAACATAAATTGAACTATTTATGGATATAATCCATAATCATAAAAATGTTTTCTTTGAGGAAGTATATACTCATAAACCCTTCATAATTATTTGTAAAGAAAATGAGAGTTATCCTAAGCATATCCCCCGGGAGTGTCGTAACCAAGAGTGCAGCAAGGCCCGTTGTCGTGCACCAGTTCCCGTTCGAGTCTAGCTCAAAGCGGTGTTTTCGGGTTTTACCCCTAGGTACATCTGTGCCAGAGCCGCCTCTACCTGCTCGTATCCAGACAGGGATTTATTTCTCGGAAAACTCACAAAATCTCTACAATACCAAAATTCTAGGAAGTTCTTCTATACTAATCCTCAAAGTTCATCTTAGGTCTACGTGCTCTAATCAGAGTTTATCTAAATCTAGCTTCCAAGGTTTGTACTAAACTTCCTCTGATACCAACTGTAACGCCCCGACCCCAGCTACCCAGAGTCGGTGCATTACTTCGTAACATTGGCATGATCACAAGAAAGATCAAAACTTGAAAGATCGATTGGTTTAGTAGCCTTGGAAACACTAGATATATTCATAAAGTTTTACATTACATTTCAGAGTAAAAACAACTACTACAACAACATGGTCTTCATATTTCACACTCATATCCCCACATACTATCCCTGCATGTCATTCATAACTTACTTCTTCACATCCTGGGAAAATAAAAACATAGAAAAGGGGTGAGCTCGGATGCTCAGTAAGGATAACATTATAGCAGAAGCTTTCATAAATAAGCATAAACACTTAAGGCAATTTATAACTAAAACAAAAGCCTTTTAAATACGAACTTTCAACATGGTATGGCATAAATAAAATGAAATAATGCCATTTACTTATTCACATGGATATTCTACTAAATGAATAATCACATGCAAAAATCAATAACCACTTTCATAATGTTGGAATGCATAATGCCAGACTATCATAACCACATAGCCAAGGCCTCGTGCCAGGACTACAAATAAGATTTTGTCAAGGTCTTGTGCCAAGACACTAGTTTGTCTCATGAGACCTACCGATGCATCGAGGAGCTATAGCGGGCTCCACCCGTCACTTATTAAGTCCAATGCATTCCCATATGAAAAGGTTTAAACATAACATAAACATTCGTATTAAAACTAGCATACGAAATGTCAATACTTTCACAATAAACTATGAATGGTATAAAAATAGCACATCCACAGTCAAACATATCACAAAACCTTCAATACAATATAGAAGTTTTGTATCATAATAAATCAACTTCAAATAATCTTAAAATCCATCAAAGGATGTTGACATAGATGAAATCAAAATTCTTTTTAAAGAAATATCTCTTCTTATTTTGAAATCATTTAAGATCCATATAAAATAAAACATTTTCTTTGAAAATATTCTTATAAGCTTGTAAGGAAAGCTTTGAAGATTTTATAACGGCATAAAATAACCGCACCCTCCGTATAAGTTAAAAAAAACATTCTTACCTCAATTCTGTCGAAAAGGTTAAAAAGGACATTGTTTTGAAAACGACGGAAAGATTACTTTATAAACCTCTTATAAAAAGTCAAACAAGGGTATAAATTACTTTAACCCATATTCTTGTAAATAGTAAAAATGTTTTGAAATACATTTTTAAGAAAACATGGATGTGGATGATAAAGAGATCCCAGTAGATTATTACGTATATACAACCTCGGATAATGAAGAGATTGTGAAATAACCCTTACCTTGTACTTTTCCTTGGTTGTGGTAGGTTAACCTCCTGTATAATGGTGAAATAATTGTTATTAAATTATACAAGAATCATATACATTAATATGATATCATATATGATCTTTTAATATTGATTTGATAATAATATCTTAGTATTATCGTTGTTTCGGGTGTTAACTTACTTGTTTTCTTTCATATGTTTTGTTACGTAAGACATGTTTGTAAAGGATAGGTTGTATATTATTCATATCCAGAATGATATCAAGTCCTTAAACATAATTTTTAAATCATAAAATGATAATTACGCTTTAATGGTTACGATGGAGAATGAATCTCATCGCGTTCGTGGAGACGGTAGTCCGTACGTACGCACGAGCGACAATATCATTCTTTTGATATTAAAATAATATATAAATGGATGGTATATCATATATACAGAATCATTAACATGTTATATTTATTATTTACATGAGTTACACATCATTATTATACCCATCCAAATAATATTATATTGAATAACAATTACACCACGACGTGGAGACGGTAAGCCGTACGTACGCACGTATGGTGACATGTTATTCAAAGGGTGGATATAATACTGAATATGATTGTACCATATTTATAATAACATCACAGTATATGTGAGATACTGGAGTTATTATTTCAGAATGGTAAGAACAAAGGAAGAAGAAGTGGAAGAAGAAATGAACTTAGAAAAGGGTGGTGAGATCATTACCTCTTCTTCGGGTTCTTCCTTTTGATTTGATCAAAAGGGCTCCTTAGGTTGGCTTTCTGATCAAACTAAGGCCTCTAGGTTGTATTGAGGGATGTTGGGAGAGTATTTGGGCAGAGTTTGGTCGAACCAAAAGGCTTTAGAGGTGTGAAGAAATGAGAAGGAGGAGTGCCCTTTTATAAGAGGGGTGAGGGGCACCTTTGGAAAAGCTAGAAATATTAATTTATAATAAATTCATATTCGGTTTCTAAAGGCTCCAAAGTTGACTATTCAAAGGATGAGGTTGGGATAGGTCGAAAACAACTCATCCAATAGAATTTTGACAGGTTTGGGTACTTATATTAACCTTATCTTTAAGTATTAACTCTAAGTTAATTAGTTTCACTTTTACAATGTCTCTTTGTATTTTTATATAATATGGTTAATAAACATACTATATACATACAAGAGACCCCCAAGTGGTCCATTAATGAGGAACCTATAATAATATAAGTCTCTTGGCCGATCCTTAGATTTTTAGGAATTTAATATCAATTAATAATATAATATTCGTTTTAAGAACTCTTTTATGTCAATTTTGACACTATTCAATAGTTGATTTTTTTGAAACTCCTAACAGATTGATTACTTCGAACAAAGTCAATTAAATCAATACTAATATATCATATTATCATAGAAAATTAGTGTAATTTATTAAAAGTTTCATATTATATTTATTTGGGTATTTATAATATTAATTATGTTAATTTTTTACTATTTTAGTAATTACTGCATCATCATTGTGTCATAAATAAAATAAATTATTTAATGTCTAAAAATTATAAATAAAATATCATTATGTAGGAAATCTTTTTAGCTTTCTAATGAATATTTACAATCGAAAATCCAACATGTATAACCCTATTTAAAAATTGTTCTTCTAAAATATATATGCTTGTGTCATTTTTGTATTCATTTTAACTTAATTAAAATAAAGTGTCATTATCACTTACAAGTGGATCCATGGGGTCCCAAAATTGACACAAAGATGCCCATGGTCGACCATGTATCAACCAATAGGGTTAAGACACATTTTAGGTTAATTTTGTATTATTATAATATTATTTTTTTAACCCTTATTTACCGGATTTACCCTTTAACCATGGTAAATAAAATATTTACCGCAGTAATTATTCAAAATGTGTAAAAATAAAAGTTACCTATTTACACAATTTGAACATCCTGATTCCAAATATGGAATCCATTTTCCTAAATTCAAAACACAGAAGTGGCAGAAATTAATTTAAAATTAATTCCCGCTGTTAAAACAAAAAGCGTGTTTTTAAGAGATAATAACTATCAAAAGATTGACACTTGTTTATGTTCGGTTTAATTGTAAAATTATGTCCAATGACCAAAATTATATTAAATGGTAAAAATATATTCTAAATATACTTTAAAACCACTCAAATTCATAATTTATCACTAGTAATTAATTTGATTAAAAAAGTTGTTTTTAATTATAATTTAGTAATTTTCACTATTCATCAAAATATGAAAGTTATCCGAAATGTACCAAAATTTCACCCTAGGCTAAATTCGTTATTCCGAATCCAAAAATGAAGTCCATTTTCAAATATAAAATATATATAATTTCAAAAAGTAGGTATTACTATTCATAACGGCTAGTTTGATTAGTTATGGTGTGTTAGAACTCGGTGTTGCGTACAACACACGCTATCACATTATTCAAAGAGAAGCGTACCATAGAAGCTTGGGGTGTTACACATACTGATGATGAGGTCACATCGGCCATTTGGGGATCTATTCCTATTTCATGTGAAACCAAATGATGTAATCCTTATAATCAACTGGTTATATGGTCTGTATTCTATTATCGACTATTTCCAGAGAAGAGTCGTGTTTTCAGATGTGTATGGATGATGTGTGTCTTTTGTTGGTGTGTGGTGTTGTCTGATGATCAATTGTTGTGTGGAGCTACCTCTTTCCTTTTTGGCTGAGCTATTAGTTGAATTAGTGGATGATGATATAGAAGAGGTTCCCAGAGTTGTTTGATAATTATTTAATTTCTTACCTGATGAGGTTGGGACTCCACCCCATCAACGTGATGTTGAGTTAGGAATAGACTAGGAGCTTGGTGCTTCCCCGATTTCATTAGCTCCTTATCGGATGGCGCCTTCCGAGTAGTGGAAGCTTCAGAATCATATTAATGACTTAATGAAGAAGGGATTTATCTAGGCCATTGTGTCACCATGGGGTGCACTCGTCTTGTTTTTATTGAAGGATAATGGTGGTCTGGGGCTATGCATAGACTACCCGAGATTGAATCAACTGACAGTCAAGAACCGTTACCATACCCTAAGGATAGATGATATTTTTGAATAGTTTAAGAAGATAAATTTATTTTTTTAAGATCCATCTACAGTCTGGTTTTCAAAATTTAAGGTTGGAGGAGGGTGAAATCCTAAAGTCTTATTTTAGGTTCATGTATGGGAACTTCAAGTTTGTGGTTATATCGTTCCATGTTAGGATTTCCCCAGTATTGTTCATGTGGATCATGAAATCTATCTTTCATGAGTTCTGGTAGTAGTTCACCATCATATTCATCAATGATATCCACATCTACTCAATGTGATAGGATGATAATAACATGAATCTCAGGACTATCTTGGATTTCATTCAATGATACCAACTCTACAAAATGTTTTCTATGTTTATGTTTTATACATGGTAGGTGCACTTCCTTGGACATTAACTTTTGGAGAAGGGTGTATAAATGGACCCATCAAAGGTCAATTTAGCTTTTTCATGAAAAAAACTCTGGAATGTTGTAGAGGTTCACAGTTTTCCGGGTTGAGAAGACTATTAACAGAGTTTTGTACCAAATTCCTTTTGAGTAGCAACTCCATTGAAATGTCTAAACAGAAAGGACCAGGCATTAGTATGGAGTGATCAGTGGAAAGAAGCCTTCATTTATTTAAATTGGATGTTTCTTAATACTCAAATGCTCCCATTTCTATAGGAAGGGGTGGTGTTCGATGTGTTTTTTGATTATTCCCATTTATTCATGGGTTTTTTGCTAATGGGGATATGGGGAGTGGTCTCTTATAGGTCTATAAAGTTACATCCCCATGAAGGTAACTATACCACCCATGATATAGAGCTCGAGGCGTTCTATTTCATGCTGAAGTTGTGGAGAAATTACCTTTTTAGGGAGTTCTTTTTGGTCTTCACAGATCATAAGATCCTGAGGTATATCATATTTCATCCGGATATGACTTACTACAAAGAAGGTGGATAGAGTTTATCTAGGATTATGACATTGAGATCTCATACACCTCAGAATAAGTAAATGTTGTAGCTGATGATTTGAGAAGGAATTTAGAGAGAGATGTTGTTTGGGAATCTGCAGATTCTTGGGAGGTGATGGAGGAGTTTGCGTCCTTACACTTAGATTCAAGGATGGATGGAAGAAGATGTTTTCTATTTTAGAATACATTATAATCATATATGATGCAGTAGGTGGAGGAGTCTCATTGTGGAGACTCATAGGTGGAGTGATGCATGATTACATTAACCACGGTGATGCTCTTGAGGGATGGGTGGAGGATGGCCAAAATCGGATGTTGTTTTTTGGAATATTTTTGTTCCAATGGAAATGCGCAAGGGAGTTCTCTATGAGATTCACAAATCACCTTTAGTGGTACACATAGAAGTTACTAAGATGTACTATGGCCTGAGGGAGTTGTTTCGGTGGCCCATGATGAAACAGTTTTTGGAGGAGTATTTTGTAAATTTCATTGTGTGCAAGTAACTGGAGGTTGAGTATTTTGTTCCCAATTGTTTGTCGTATCCCTTATATGTCCCTGAGTGGATGCGTCCTGACATATCTATGGATTTCTTCAAAGGGATACCCAGGGCGCATAAATGTTGTGATAATATCTGGGTAGTAGTGAATCAATTGTTGAAATCCGCACACTTATGGGAAATCAATGAGTTAAGTGTGGTGGGTGCCTTGGAACAAAGGTATATGGAAGAGGTGGTGTGACTTCATTGAGTTCTGAGATCCATTTATCAGACTGGGAGAAGTGATTTACCTCATGAGTATAGAGGAGATTACAAAAGGATTTTGGAACATAATTATTCATTATCACTGCCTTCCACCCATAGAAAAATCGGTTGACAGAGCAGACCATCCATACATTGGAGGACATGCTGCGAGAATGCGTCTTGGACTTTGTTGGGTGTTGGGTGCGACTCTTGGAATTGGTTGAGTTCAATTACAATAATAGTTATCACTCTTCCATTACCATGGCTCTATTCAAAGACATGTATATGAGACCATGTTTCACACATTTGTGCTAGATGGTGGTTGGAGAGATAAATGTTCTTGGGTATGAGGTAGTGTAGTGCACAACAAAGAAGGTTCATCTTTTGTATAAGAGGATGAAAGATGAACAAGATATGAAAAATTTTTATGCCAATCACAGGAGGGGGACCATGGAGTTTAAGGTTGGGTACCATGTGTTCTTGAAGATTCCCCATTTATGTTGGTAGAAGAGGTTTGGTAGAGGGATAAATCTTTCGCCCAGGTTAATCAAACCCTTCTAGGTGTTATGATGAGTTGGCGTAGTGGAATGATAGATAGTAGTGTCACCACATTGGATAGAATCCATGAAATATTTCATTTCACCAAGACTCATTATTTTCTTCATGTCGAATCTCATGCCATTGATTGAGTAGAGTTAGATATTGAGGGTGGCACAAAATTTATGGATTGGCAAATGCAGATCTGGGATCATCGGGGGATAGTGCTATGTGGATGGATTATTATGTTGGTTCATATTTTGTGTATATCTGGTGTCATTGAGGTGAGTAATTGGGAATGAGAGGCGTAGTTGTGTTCCCAGTATGCAGAGTTTTTTGAGGTGGATAAATCATTTCCACCAATATTGGTTACTATAAAAGTGTAATGCCACTGATTTTTTGAGATTTGTATACCCTTAGTGATGGTCTCCACCATATGGCTTACAAGAGGTGGGACTCTGGGGGATCAGTATCTCTATTTCTCCATTTCCTACTTAAGTGGTGTATATTTGGAGGGAGGGGTCGTGATAACATTTTCTAATGATATTTAACTAATATAAATAAGTTAAGAGAAATATTGAACTTTTTGATGATTTTACTCATATGAGTCATGTAACTTTTATATTGATTGAATAATAATACCTCAAGAGGTTTAATCACCTTTTAAGGTGTGATAAAAATAAAATTGGATTTTATTTAAAAATAAAATGATTCGATAATGGAACCGAATATGTGAATAGAAACATTGAATCATACCCGGGTACAGATCGGATGAAACCAGGATATAGTTCTTCATATGCACCATAAAAATAGATGATTTGAAATAATGGACCATTGTTTTCAATATATGGGGGGAACCTAGTTTATATATAACAATCATTTAAATAATATTAGATAAAAAACATTCACATATTAATTCTATATTCTTAACATTTGACTTCTATGACCGAATAAATGAATAGACCATTTAAGATGTGGTTATGAAAGAACCAAAAATAATGATTTTGAATGTATTAAACATCCACTTTATATCAAAATCAATGTAAGATATGATGGAAAGGTTGTTGTGGGATCCGTTGATAAGATATTTCTTGAATATACACACGGTGGATGGACCGTGAGGGGTCACAACAAGAAAATATATAAAATAATTGATAACAATATTTTATCCATTTGAAAATAAAAATTAACTATAATCACCATTTCTTATCAATGACAAACATAAAATTTATCAAGGGAAAATACATAGGAAATATATTAATACATGGTTGGGGAAACATATTTTTTAATTCTATATGTTGGTTATGAATTTGATCAAAATTAGGATTTCCTATAGAATGGATGAAGTTCGTTTACATGACATTGGAAAATTTTACTATTTCAAGACAAAAATAAGGGTTCTTAAATGTGTATAACATTGATAAATTATAATCATATAAAATTTAATTTAAAATATAAAATATAATAGTGTTGATGAGTCACTAAAAATTGAGAATTGGATAAAAGTAATAGAAGAATATCTATATCATACTACAAAAGATGATTCTTTGGAGTCAGTTTCACATCCCAAATATAAGATTCATATCTAGATTAAATTTGTTTCTGGAAATAATTTCAATGTTAATAAGGAAATTTCAAGGAAAAAAAGCATATCTAGTTTTCATGGATGAATCATAAATTGATGATGTATACATTTATTAAACACTAACTCATGTCACAAATATTTAAATCATTTATATTTTTCGGGTGATATATTATCAATGAATTTTTTTTCTGAATATTTCGGAGGATAGCATTCTGGAATGGTAAGCTAGTGGATGAGGAATATGTTGAACAAGTAGAATAGTTTATGTTTTATAGCGATGGTTAAATATTTTTGAATCTAAAATAGAATTTTATATGATAAATTAAGAACATTGATCATGTTATTAAATTGTCGACAATATATTAAAGAGAATATATATTATAAATGAAAAGGTGAAGAGAAACCTATTTATCACAGGATATAATAAAATCACTAATTGTGATTGTGTAAGTCAAATGGAATCAATTTTTTGAAAATGATGTGAAGGATTATGGGGAATTTTCTATGCAATTTATTATTTAATTATTATTATTTTAATTGATTGATGTTATTACTTTTGAAACAATAAATAAAAGAAATTTTATGTTTCTCTTATGGAGCTTAAAACATATTCAAGTAGTGGTGGAATAGGTCTCTCCACTAGAATGGGGATGCGGCCATAAACTATGGATATATAAAGTCATTTATGGTGACTGTTTGATTTATTTCACAATAATTAACTTATTACCTTCTATCCTTAATCTATTTATAAATCAAAATTCTATGTTGGCTAGTCAATGTATTCCCAGTATTTTAAAGATCACCTCATAACCTCATAAATGTTGTTTTGGTTCATTTATTTATCTTTTTTCAGTCGGTTGTTCTATGAAATATTCCATAGGAATGAATTTATTAAATATATTAATCTAGAATACGGTTCTAGAAATTAGTTTGTGATCTGAATCCTCATTATTTATCTTTTTTATATTAATTTCATGAATTCTGAATAAATTATTGTGTATTTAGATAATATAACATCCCAATTATCCATGTTGTTTGTTATAATTTGAAAGTCAGCAAATAATCATTTTACGGAATTTTTTCCCATTAGAAATAATAGGTATAAATCTCCCAAGGTTCCCATCACATTTCAAAAACCATTCAATTCCCTGGCTGTTTCGAAATGCAGCTGGTCAATTTATACTAAATAATCATTTAATTATTATATTAAAACAAACAATTCAATCAAGGTATTATGTTAAAATAAATTCAAAATCATCATTCCTAAATTACTTCATAGTTAATACCGATGATGGGAGTGTCCATTATTAAAATATTACATCGAAAGATAAATTTTATATCTATAATATATGGGTGTTATAGGGTAACTCTAATTCTTTTTTATCATATGGTCAGTGCTACCCTACATAAGAAGAATTGGGATAGTAAATAATATAAAAGTTTATTAGTGTTGAAAACACATATGTTAATGAATTTCCATTCTTTATTTGAATTGGTATATTCTATGGATTCTCTAATGGTTAAATAATCAAAACATTGGATTGACGTAGAGCATCTGAGTCTGGTGTTACCCATTCTAAAGAAACATGATGTTGGATATATTATATAGAAGTAAATTGATGTTAGATTTACATTGGTGCATAAAGATAATATGGGATTAATGTTAATGAAAAAAAGGTATTTTCTGATCACTTATGAATAAAATATTATAGATGGTAGGATAAATAGTGATGGAGTGTATATGTCACTAAACAGAAATGTTGAAGTTACAAATTTGTTAGATGATGAGTCTAATGATCAGGGAACGTGATCTTCCCATTAAAAAACAATGACCGAAAATTTTAAAATTGGAATTACATACTCTCACAATCATCAGATAGAAAGGAAGATATTGAAGAATGAAAATTGTATGGATCCAATGAAAATAAAATGATGAAAAAAATAATATATTTATAATTTTTCTGTATTTCACAATTGAGTATTTCCCAATTTGATAAGAATAAATTACACTTTTATAATCATATGGTCACTCTCTTTAAAAGAAATGAATACATAATTGAAGGGAATTTTGAGAAGTAATTTAAATTGAAATAAAATCCATTGATGTTCTAAAAACATAGGTCCTAACGTGTGTTATATTTTCATAAATTATATAAATTATAGAAAGAGGTGATAGTACCAAAAATATTTCAATATTATTACATTAATATAACATTACATATTGAGTATAAAAAACATTGTACGATTAATATAAGTATAATAGGAAATCATAAAAATTTAAAAAAAACTAAAATATTGAAATATTCATCATTATGGTCCCCTAATAAAATGATACCACCCAAAATAATTGTATATATTAATAAATTATGTGAAAATATGGATTTAATTTTGAGGTTGATATAGGGGGAATGACTATGATGTTATTTATAGGAAAAAATAGAACTATTTAGGGTAGATTGTATATATCCATTGCAGTAGTCATTTGAGGTACGCAATATATGATCCCAAAAAATAAGAGATAATATATGATTAATTATATAAAAAATTATTTATTTTTTTAATTAATATTATCTAAATTATTTATAAAATATATATATATATATATATTATTTTTTATTTATTTGTTTCATAAATGATGTTTGATTTAAATGTTACCTAAATTTTATTATCTATTTAAGGAATTATATAATTATAATACATTATTTTCAGTGGATATCTATGATAAATCAATAGGGTTTATGATGATAATTTTAGAAATATTGTCATTAATTAATGATAGAAGAATACAATGTTATATAAAAACATATGTTTTATATTTCAAAATAAATGGGAAGCCAGCAGGTTCACAACTACTATATATATAAAACATGGTGCAACATGTGTCACGTCAAACATTTTATGATCATCACTTCTTTCACTCACATGATTTTGGTATTTTTCTTCTAATGTCTTATTTATCAAACTAGATCCATCAAAATCGTCCCAATTATTATCATAGGATTGCTTTATCATCACTTTGATGAGGAATTTTTTATCTTCTAATTTCCCAGTACTAAACTATTCATCATCTTCTTCCCTTATTTTATCATATTTCTAATACTTAGTTGAATTATCTCTCGGCACGAGATTATTTATCATGCATAATTTAATCATACTATGTAGGTTATGTTCGAGTTACCTTTAGGTTAATATTCCATGGATGGTTCACATTTATTCTGATGTAGTTGGGTTGAGTTAATCATCCACATTGAATTAATCATATATGCATGTGTAGTTATTCATCCTTGGTTTTAAGTTGGTTAATCATTCACATTTTTACATACTAAAGATACTGATTTATTCATCCCAAAAAATTAATAATTTATTATTACATATTTAATATGATACAAGCTACATTACCTTCCAGGTTAATCCTACTGGATCTTAACACAACTTAATTAAAATGTTGTAGATTAGTTTTATTCTCATGTAATAGATATAATGTAGACCCCCTATATTTTTGGATATATTTTCATTTACTTAAATACTATATTGAATTCCTTTCACCGTAAACAACATAGATCTAACTTGATAATAATGTTCCATTTTATTAAGATGAAATTTTAGTATTAAATGTGACCATTATACAGTTACTCGTAGAATTTCAATGAATAAATAGAAGTATCTATATTTTAAAAACGTAATATAATTAAAAATAAATGTCATTTATAATACAAATTAATTTATATAAATCAATCAATATAATCATATAACTAAAGAAATAATTTATTGCTTAAAACTATATTTTTGATAAATATTCCTCTTTATGTGCTATGAATTTTTATTTTAATAAATTAAAATATTATGAAAAAATGATAATAAAATATATTTCTGATATTAATAATATATGAATAATAATATAATTACTTATGGAAAATATTTAGTAATAAGAACATGGGAAATATTAATAATTTATTTTATATTATGTTTACATTTGAGAGTTAAATTCATAAATTGTAGAATTTTAATTAAAAAAAATGAACTTCATTGTGGTATTTATCATGAATTTTTTTTTCTATTGATTATTTTTTGTATTTTTCTAAAATTATTAATTTGTATTTGAATTTTTGAAAATATATTTTTACAAGTACTGCTAATTTAAGTCCAAATAATTATATAAAAAGGAATTAAATGATTAGGAACACATGTTGAAAAAATATATATTAAAAAAAATACATAGTAGAATTAATTTTGGACATATATGAAATGGTTAAGTGTTGAAAAATAATAATATTCTACTATTTTTTTGGATAAATAAGAATTTTTTATTTACAATCGTTATTTTAATATATAGATTTTTAATTTAAAAGAAAATCTATCATATATAGATTTTTAACCGATTGAAAATTATTATTTATAAATATATAAACAAAATTAGCATTCATACATTGACTATGAATTAGTTAGAAATAAATAAAAATCACATGATGGTAAAACATATATAATATCAAAAAAACTATTTCTTAGGTGCACGGTGTATTTTTATCTTAATAAACTAAATTAATATCCATTGAAAAAATATTTTCATGGCATATATCTATTATATATCATAAATTAAATATATTATCATTAATATAATATTATTAACTATGCATGTTATGAGAATAAAATCAGTTTTTGTGCCTAAAGATACCTTTTTTCTAAAAATGGTATTTATGAGTTTTCTGCATGGAAATTAGAAGTAATTTTTTCCATACATATATATTTAATTTGATAAAATATATTCCATATTTTTAATGAATATTTAAATTTTAACATTTCCAATTCAATTTTTTTGTTAAAATTAAGTTACCATGGTAAAATATTTTTAATATGTTAAGAGTCAAATGAGTTAAAAAGGACACGGTTAACTTAATACAAAAGGTAAAAATTCTCAATAAATCATTTATTAAATTTCTTTGATTAGTGAATTTTTACCCTCCCATTACTCATCACTAAAATTTATTTTTTTTCCACATTACCATGAAAATATCTATAAGGCCCCAGCCTTAAACCTTACTTAATCTTGAGTTATTACAAGATTACACATTGAGGATCTTTTCAGGTTTAGAGTTTTAGAGAATTAGATCATAAAACTTTCATTACATTCCACATATAAACAAAGTGGTTACATAAATATAGTATTCTTCATTCCCATCAATGGAAACACATTTAAAATAAAACATGGATTATTTCTTCACACATCCTTTACTCTATCATCTTATCATGTACCTTTCCCTTGACCTGTGAAAAACATTTCAAAAACATGGGATGAGCATAAAAACTCAGTATGGGTTATAAAAAAAACATGGAAAGGAAACATGAGTTCATATATACATAAGAATGAAATCATACTTTACCCATAAAACATTGGCAGTTTAACATACCTCATAAAATCATGAATAAATCATAGAAATCATAAGACATAAAGGTAACTTGAGGCATTCATAACATTCTTACGTAGGGAGTAACCCTCTTGGTTACGTTTGGAATACCCATCACAGTATATTCCCTAAAATCTCTTCAGAGAAACCTTAACATTTCACTCCTTCGCATTACCCAATGCATTGGAGAGCTATAACGGGCTCACCCGCGCTTAGTTTATCACGGAACCACCCGTCTTCATAATAATTCCCAAGAACCATAACATAATCATATCACATAAAACATGCATAAAGTAAACATAAAATTTCCACATTTCAATCACGAGATATAAATAAAACACATAAACATTGTCAAAACCATTTTCCATACCAAAATAAAAGAAAAGTAAAACATGGTATTTATTTTTCTTTTAAAAAAGAAGGTATGGCTTGTAGAGGAAGCCGAAACTCAAATAACGGTCACGACGGCGGAGAAGTCGTTGTCGCCGCATACGTACGACAAAAACATTCCCTTTTTGTCGTTTAGTAAATGCTTCGTATACAAAAGATTCCTTTTGAATAAACATAAAAGTTAAAGGGGTTTATACACCGTATAAAAGAAAGTTGTGTATAAAATAAAATATGCCTCAATGAAAGGAGATTGAGACGAAGTCCCATACCTCGTATCCGACTTGACCCGACCGTTCTTTAATCTCATGAATAATAAACTTGAGTTAATCTCTACTTTTTTATGAATATTTTTCAAGTTCATTATTCCTTTTATACCATGTTATGAACATCATGTAATCATTTAAGTTAATAATGTTCATTTTGTCAGTATTTGGTTCTTAACTCAAAAATAGACTTCTTACACTTACAAGTTGTTAATTTGGTCATAGGTTCATTATATCCAGAATGATATTAATGATTTGGATAACATATATATCATATATATTCATCATATACATGTATTTATAATATTACATCACATTTAGAGGTTTGAAATGAAATGCACCGTTCATGGAGACGGTAAGTCATACGTACGCATGAACGCTACTTCCATTTCTATTTCATATTTTATGGAATGGAATCATAATGATATAAGAGTATATTATAATTCCAGTATAATAACATATATAATATCATTAACTTTATCCTTTACACATCCCACATATGGTATTAACGAATCAAATCACTTTCAGGGGGCGGTAGTCCGCACTTCCTAAAATGAAGATATCGTGTTTACCCATAATGGAAACCATAAAGGTATTCCCAAAATGAAAAAAACAGAATCTTAAGGAAAACATAAACATATCATATATCATATATAAAAATAGTGACATCATAATGGCCACCTTTGAAGGTGTTAAATGAGTATTGAACAATCATCGTTTCGGGAGGCAGAATTTCGCCATCCACGGAAACCGTATGTTCATTGACCATTTGATGTAGTTGTGTGAGAGTGTATAGAAAATAAATATTATAACAACATCCTTGTATATTGAAGATACTGTTGTTGTTACAAAATAAGTAAATAAAAAGAGTTTAGGGGGTTGGAGAAGCAAAATAAAACAAATGAACATGAGAGAATGAAGTACCTTTAAAAGTGTAACTCCTTTTGATTTGATCCTAAAGGCTTCCTTTGTAAGGATTCTTCCCAAAGGTAATCCTCTAGGATGAGGAGAGGTATGTGGAGAGAGTAAATGGGCAGGGGTTGGACGAGCCAAAGGCTTGTGGAGTGTGTGAAATGAGGTAGAGGTGGGGGCCTTTTATAAGAAGAGAGGAGGGGCACTTTTGGAAAGTAAAGAAATATTACTTTATTTGAAAATGTGTTTTGGTTTCAAAAGTTCCCACATTGATATAATTCGTGGATAAGGTGATAAGGGTTCGAAATCCACTCATCCAATTTGTTTTGGACATCTGTAGTTCATAGATTTTTCATTATCTTTCCATTTTATTTAAATCGTCAAATAATGATGTCATCACTGCATCATTATTTTTCATAAATAATTTAATTTATTTAATGTCTAAAAATTATAAAAAATACTATGATGTAGGAAATAATTTTAGCTTTCCAATGACTATTTATAATCAAAAATCTGGTCTTTATAAGCCCATGTAAAAATTGTTTTTGTAAAACATATTATGTTTGTGTCATTTTTACTTTTACATTAAATAAAAAGTAATTTATGTCATTTCCCAACAAAAGTGGATCCATGGGGTCCCAAAGTTTACCAATGGCTTGTATTGGTCGTCCATGACACAGCCAATAAGGTTGGGACATGTGTCTAGGTCATTTCATATTATTAAAGCATTATTTATACCTCAAACTACCCTAATTACCACTAATTGTGATTAAGAACTTAATAAGTTACTATTCACAAAAAAATTATTATAATCTCAATGAACCACATTTTACTTCTTAATGAAAACCATTTATGTCTGATTTTCAAAATTCAATACACATTAGTGGTAAACATTCACTTAACTGAAAAATTAGTTTGCTTGATTACCACTTAGTGGTTTCACTATTCATCAAAAATTGATGTTTTTCAGAAAATTACCAAAAATTCACCCTTAGCTATATTTGATATTCCGAATTCAAAAATGAAGTCTATTTTACAAAATTCAAATCATGTAAGTCACATTAATTAATTTAATAATTAATTCCCGCTGCCAGAGCAAATAGCGTGTTTTTACAAAACAATAAGTATCAAAAGATTGACACCAGTTTAAGTCTAATTTCAAAGTGAAATTGACTCCAATGACCACCATTGGATAAAATGGTAAAAATATATTCATATTGCACATTAAGAACAATTCAAAAGATAATCTAATCATATAAATAAATTAGATTAAAAAGCAGTTTTGATGTAAAACGCAGTATTTTTCACTATTCATTAAAAAATGAACATTGTCAGAAAAATACGAAAAATTCACACAAAATAAATTTTGATGTCCCAATCATAAAGAATAAGTTAATTTTGACAAAAATAGTTTATAAAATTGTCAAAATATAGATTAAAAAATGGTTTGCCATCAAAAGGCACTAAAACAATCTTTTAAGAATATTAGTGTATTCCATGCATAAGATTGTATTTATTTTCATTTTAAGCCTCTATAACACTATCTTAATCATGAATAGAAATAGATAAAAATATCTATTATTCATTACTTACTTGGGATGTCACATCCTTCCCCCCTTTAGAAAATTTTGTCCCCCTAATTTATTTACTTATCGAATAAATGGGGGTACTTATCCCTCATTGAATTTTCAGATTCCCATGTTGCCTCTTCAATCATGTGGTTTTTTCACAAAACCATTACCTGCTTAATCACCTTATTCTGTAACACTTGCTCCCTGTGGTCAAGAATCTGGACCGGTTGTTCCTCATAAGATAGGTTCTCTTCCAGCTGAACTACCTCTGGACTCAAAACATGAGATGGACCTGGCATATACTTTCTCAACATCGAAATGTGAAAAACATTGTGTACCTGAGATAAACACGGAGGTAAAGCCACTCGGTATGCAACTGATCCAACTCTCTCCAGAATTTCTTATTGTCCAACAAACCTTGGAATAAACTTTCCTTTCTTACCAAATCTCATCACACTTTTCCAAGGAGAAACCTTGAGAAAAACATGATCACCTACCTCGAAAGATAGATCCTTCCTCCGGTTATCCGCATAACTCTTCTGCCTGCTCTGAGCTGTTCTCATGTGTTTCTGAATCAGCTGAACTTTTTCTGCCATCTCTACTACCAATTCTGGTCCCATCAACTTCCTTTCACTCACTTCATCCCAGAAAGCTGGAGTTCGACACCGCTTCCCATATAATGCCTGAAATGGTGCCATCTGTATACTGGAATGAAAACTGTTATTATATGAAAACTCAACCAAAGAAATATGTTGGTCCCAACTTCCCTGATAATCCATAAAACAAGATCGTAGAATATCCTCCAATGTCTGAATTGTTCGTTCTGACTGTCCATCTGATTGAGGATGAAAAGCTGTAATAAAATTTAATTCAGTACCCAACGACTTCTGAAGGCCTTTCCAAAAGTTAGAAGTAAACCTGGGATCACGATCCGATACAATGGAGAGAGGAACTCCATGTAACCTGACCATCTCTTTAATATACAAACGGGAAAGTTGATCAAGAGAGAAAGTATCTCGTATATCAAGGAAATGAGCAGATTTGGTCAAGCGATCAACAATAACCCAAATTTCATTATTACCTCGAGATGTCTTCGGTAGTCCAACAAAAAAGTCCATGGATATATATTCTCCCATTTCCACTCTGGAACTGGTAAAGGCTAAAGAATCACTTTCGGTAACTGCTGCTCTGCATTAACCTGCTGACAAGTCAAACACTTCACAGTAAAATCAGCAATATCTCTTTTCATTCCATCCCACCAGTAATACTCCCGCAGATCTCTATACATCTTAGTACTGCCCGGATGAACTGAAAACGGAGAACTATGAGCTTCACATAACAAATCTCTCTTCAACTGTGAATCACAAGGCACACACAATCTCTTCCCAAATCTCAAAACACAATCATTATCAATGGTGAATTCAGGAAACTTACCTTTCTGAACCAGCTCTACCTTTTTCTGCAACTCACTGTCTTGCTTCTGTGCTTGCTTGATTCTATCTGATAGAGAAGATCTCACTGATACCTGAAACAAAACAGAAGGACTTCATGCACCAACAACTTCTATGACAAAGTTCATCAAATCGTTAACCAAAGTATCACGTTCCAAACGCAACATTGTTAATGAAGCATTACTTTTTCGACTCAAAGCATCAGCCACATTATTTGCTTTTCTCGGATGGTAATGAATTTTACAATCATAATCCTTGATTAATTCCATCCATCTCCTTTGTCTCATGTTTAACTCTTTCTGAGTGAATATATACTTTAATCTTTTGTGATCGGTATATATTTCACACTTTACCCCATACAAATGATGCCTCCAAATTTATAAAGCAAAAACAACAGCAGCTAGTTCCAAATCATGTGTAGGGTAATTTACCTCATGAGTTTTCAACTGTCGTGAAGCATAAGCAATTACCTGATCATTCTGCATTAGGATGCAACCAAGTCCTTTCAATGAAGCATCACTGTATATAACAAACTCACCATTCCTGGAAGGTAGTTCCAAAACTGGGGCATTCACCAATCTTCTTTTCAATTCCCGAAAACAATCATCACATTCTTTTGTCCAGATAAACTTAACACCCTTCCGAGTTAGCTTAGTCATTGGACTAGATAACCGTGAAAAATTTCTAACAAACCTTCGGTAATAGCCCGCCAAACCAAGGAAGCTACGAATCTCGGTTACATTTGTGGGTCTTGGCCATTCTTCCACAACTTTTGTTTTTGCAGGATCAACAGTTATTCCATCTTTAGAAACAATGTGACCAAGGAAAGAAATTTATTCCAACAAAAACTCACACTTGCTGAATTTCCCATACATTTTTTTTTCATTTAAGGTTTGCAAGATAACCCTTAAATGTTTTTCATGCTCCTCTTTACTTTTAGAAAACACCAAAATATCATCAATGAAAACCACCACAAACTTATCCAAGAACTCATGGAAAATTCTATTCATTAAGTCCATGAATACAGCAGGTGCATTGGTTAGCCCAAAAGGCATTACTACAAATTCATAATGTCCATATCTCGTACAGAACGCGGTCTTCAGAATATCTGCCTCCTTTACCTTCATCTGATGGTACCCCGATCTCAGGTCAATCTTTGAAAAAAACTGAGCTCCCTAGAGCTGATCAAACAAATCATCGATATGAGGCAAAGGATATTTGTTCTTAACAGTGATATTATTCAAGGCTCTATAATCAATGCAAAGTATCATAGAACCATCTTTCTTTTTAACAAATAAAACAGGAGCACCCCATGGTGATGTGCTAGGTCTAATGAAACCTTTCTCTAATAAATCTTTCAATTGCTCCTTCAACTCTAAAAGTTCAATTTGTGACATTCGATAAGGGGGTTTTGAAATTGGCTTAGCATCAGGAACTAAGTCAACAGTAAACTCAACTTCCCGATCTGGTATTATTCCAGGAAACTCATCAGGAAAAACATCAGGATACTCATTTACCACCGGCACATCATTAATCTGAACAGTTCCTTTATTTTCAATGACGTGTGCAAGGTAACATTCATTTCCATCTTTTACAAGTTTCTCGGCCTCTTGATATGTTATCAAAAGTAAGGGTTCATTCTTGTACACAAACTGAAAGTATTTCTGAAAAGAAACTTCTTTAGCTCTACAGTCAATCTTAGCATGGTAAATAGAGATCCAATCCATACCCAAGATAACATCAAACTCTACTAGAGGTAGAACAATAAGGTTTCCAAGTAGGTTCTTTCCACATATAAGGATAGGAAGATTCTTATAAATTCTTTTTGCCTCGACACTTCCCCCAGGTGTTTCTACCAAAAGTTCAGGAGTCATTTTTTGAGATGGTATTCCCATTTTACTAGAAAAGGTTTCAGAGATGAAAGAATGTGTAGACCCCGAATAAAGCAACACACTGGCATAATCTGAAAAAATAAACAAAGTACCTGATACCACTTCATTTGATGGCCCGACATCTGCTGAAGTAGTTACAAAGGATTTCACCACCCCTTTCTGCTTGTAGTCTAACTGCTTCCTATCACTCAAGCTCTTTGTCAGACACTCATTTGCATAGTGACCCATCTCATTGCACTTATAACATTTCACTAACTGTAAATAAAATTTGTTCTTACCTTCAACTTGATCCTTTTCAGTGCAATCACGAGCCTTATGTCCCATCTTACCACATCGGTAGCACTTCCCAGAATTCAGAAAACCTTCCCCAGCATGCCTTTTGCCACATTTATCACAAACTGGAAACTTAGTTCTCTTACCATCAGACTTTTTTGAAGAATTATTACCTTTCTCTTGCCACCTCGGTCTCTTCTTCTGCTGGTTGTTATAGAACACTTGGTCATCGGCAAACTCCATTTCCACCTTCTTAGCACATCGAACAAGCTTTTCATAACTTTTAAACTCTCGAGAAGCTAATGCCCTTCGATATTTTGGCTTTAATCCTGAGTAAAAATGATTGATTTTACTATCAAGGTCTCGAATAAAATTTGGAGCATACCTTGCCAATCGAGTGAACCTTTCATCATAGGCAGCCACTGAGTCTTCCTCTTGCCTCACTTCCAAGAATTTCTTTTCTATCCTAAGTCGAACAGCCTTAGGAAAATACTTCTCAAGAAACATACCTTTGAATTCATCCCAGTCAAGAGCATCAATCTCATCAACATCCCTGATATTTTTAACCAGAGACCACCACTGATCTGCTTCACCCTCCATACGGTAAATAGAAAGACTAACCTTTTGATTTTCTAAACACCCCATGACATCAAAAATCTTCTCCAGTGCTTTAATCCACCCTTCAGCTAGAACAGGGTCAGATGATCCTCTGAATGATGGTGGATGTTGCCTCATGAAATATTCCACCACTGACATGTTCTTCTGCGGTTGATCTGGATGATCTCGTGCATGGATACCACCGCCATTTATCACTTGAGTCAACTACTCCATTACTACAACAAACTGTTCAGTTCCAATTCTGACCATTTCTGGATGCTGATTCGGAAGGTTATTTCCTTCTGTATGCCTTCCTAGCACTGCTTCCCTGTTTCCTCTGCGGAAAACCATTCTGAACAAACATGTCTTAGATGAAGCAACATGGTAATCTTTAAATGCTATATAATTTCAAAAAAAAAATATTTTTTGATAATCATTTAATAGAATTCTAACTCCTAAAGTTATCTAAACCGACCTCTGATACCAACTATAAGTCCCCAGCCTTAAACCATACTTAATCTTGAGTTATTACAAGATTACTCATTGAGGATCTTTTTAGGTTTAGAGTTTTAGAGAATTAGATCATAAAACTTTAATTACATTCCACATATAAACAAAGTGGTTACATAAAGATAGTATTCTTCATTCCCGTCAATGGAAACACATTTAAAATAAAACATGGATTATTTCTTCACACATCCTTGACTCTATCATCTTATCATGTACCTTTCCCTTGACCTGTGAAAAACATTTCAAAAACTTGGGATGAGCATAAAAACTTAGTATGGGTTATAAAAAAAACATGGAAAGGAAACATGAGTTCATATATACATAAGAATGAAATCATACTTTACCCATAAAACATTTTCACTTTAACATACCTCATAAAATCATGAATAAATCATAGAAATCATAAGACATAAAGGTAACTTGAGGCATTCATAACATTCTTACGTAGGGAGTAACCCTCTTGGTTACGTTTGGAATACCCATCACAGTATATTCCCTAAAATCTATTCGGAGAAACCTTAACGTTTCACTCCTTCGCGTTACCCAATGCATTGGAGAGCTATAACGGGCTCACCCGCCCTTAGTTTATCACAGAACCACCCGTCTTCATTATAATGCCCAAGAACCATAACATAATCATATCACATAAAACATTCATAAAGGAAACATAAAATTTCCACATTTCAATCACGAGATGTCAATACAACACATAAACATTGTGAAAACAATTTTCCATACCAAAATAAAAGAAAAGTAAAACATGGTATTTATTTTTCTTTTAAAAAAGAAGGTATGGCTTGTAGAGGAAGCCGAAACTCAAATAACGGTCACGACGGCGGAGAAGTCGTTGTCGCCGCATACGTACGACAAAAACATTCCCTTTTGTCGTTTAGTAAACGCTTCGTATAAAAAAGATTCCTTTTGAATAAACGTAAAAGTCAAAGGGGTTTATACACCGTATAAAAGAAAGTTGTGTATAAAATAAAATATGCCTCAATGAAAGGAGATTGAGACGAAGTCCCATACCTCGTATCCGACTTGACCCGACCGTTCTTTAATCTCCTGAATAATAAACATGAGTTAATCTCTACTTGATTATGAATCTTTTTCAAGTTCATTATTCCTTTTATACCAGGTTATGAACACCATGTAATCATTTAAGTTAATAATGTTCATTTTGTCAGTATTTGGTTCTTAACTCAAAAATAGACTTCTTACACTTACATGTTGTTAATTTGGTCATAGTTTCGTTATATCCAGAATGATATTAATGATTTGGATAACATATATATCATATATATTCATCATATACATGTATTTATAATATTACATCACATTTAGAGGTAAGAAATGAAATGCACCTTTCATGGAGACGGTAAGTCGTACGTACGCATGAACGCTACTTCCATTTCTATTTCATATTTTATGGAATGGAATCATAATGATATAAGAGTATATTATAATTCCAGTATAATAACATATATAATATCATTAACTTTATCCTTTACACATCCCACATATGGTATTAACGAATCAAATCACTTTCAGGGGGCGGTAGTCCGCACTTCCTAAAATGAAGATATCGTGTTTACCGATAATGGAAACCATAAAGGTATGCCCAAAATGAAAAAAAACAGAATCTTAAGGAAAAAATTTAAATATTATATATCATATATAAAAATAGTGACATCACAATTGCCACCTTTGAAGGTGTTAAATGAGTATTGAACAATCATCGTTTCGGGAGGCAGAATTTCGCCATCCACGGAAACCGTATGTTCATTAACCATTTGATGTAGTTGTGTGAGAGTGTAGAGCAAATAAATATTATAACAACATCCTTTTATATTGAAGATACTGTTGTTATTACAAAATAAGTAAATAAAAAGAGTTTAGGGTGTTGGAGAAGAAAAATAAAACAAATGAACATGAGAGAATGAATTGCCTTTAAAAGTGTAACTCCTTTTGATTTGATCCTAAAGGCTTCCTTTGAATGGATTCTGCCCAAAGGGAATCCTCTAGGATGAGGAGAGGGATGTGGAGAGAGTAAATGGGCAGGGGTTGGCCGATCCAAAGGCTTGTGGAGTGTGTGAAATGAGGTAGAGGTGGGGGCCTTTTATAAGAGCAGAGGAGGGGAACTTTTGGAAAGTAAAGAAATATTACTTTATTTGAAAATGTGTTTCGGTTTCAAAAGGTCCCACATTGATATAATTCGTGGATAAGGTGATAAGGGTTAGAAATCCACTCATCCAATTGGTTTTGGACATGTTTAGTTCATATATTTTTCATTATCTTTCCATTTTATTTAAATCGTCAAATAATGATGTCATCACTGCATCATTATTATGTCATAAATAATTTAATTTATTTAATGTCAAAAAATTATAAAAAAATAATATGATGTAGGAAATCATTTTAGCTTTCCAATTTCTATTTATAATCAAAAATCTGGTCTTTATAAGCCCATGTAAATTTTTTTTTTGTAAAACATATTATGTTTGTGTCATTTTTACTTTTACATTAAATAAAAAGTAATTTATGTCATTTCCCAACAAAAGTGGATCCATGGGGTCCCCAAGTTGACCCATGGCTTGTCTTGGTCGGCCATGACACAAAAAATAAGGTTGTGACATGTTTCTAGGTCATTTCATATTATTAAAGCATTATTTATACCTCAAACTACCCTAATTACCACTAATCGCGATTTAGAACTTAATAAGTTACTATTCACCAAAAAATTATTATAATCTCAATGAACCACATTTTACTTCTTAATGACAAACATGTATGTCTGATTTTCAAAATTCAATACACATTAGTGGTAAACATTCACTTAACTGAAAAAATTAGGTTGCTTGATTACCACTTAGTGGTTTCACTATTCATCAAAAATTGAAGTTTTTCAGAAAATTACCAAAAATTCACCCTAAGCTATATTTGATATTCCGAATTCAAAAATGAAGTCTATTTTACAAAATTAAAATCATATAAGTCACATTAATTAATTTAATAATTAATTCCCGCTGCCAGAGCAAATAGCGTGTTTTTACAAAACAATATGTATCAAAAGATTGACACCAGTTTAAGTCTAATTTCAAAGTGAAATTGATTCCAATGACCACCATTGGATAAAATGGTAAAAATATATTCATATTACACATTAAGAACAATTCAAAAGATAATCTAATCATATAAATAAATTAGATTAAAAAGTAGTTTTGATGTAAAATGCAGTATTTTTCACTATTCATTAAAAAATGAACATTGTCAGAAAAATACCAAAAATTCACACAAAATAAATTTTGATGTCCCAATCATAAATAATAAGTTTATTTTGACAAACATAGTTTATAAAATTGTCAAAATATAAATTCAAAAATGGTTTGCCATCAAAAGGCACTAAAACAATCTTTTAAGAATATTAGTGTATTCCATGCAAACGATTGTATTTATTTTCATTTTAAGCCACTATAACACTATATTAATCATTAATAGACATAGATAAAAATATCTATTATTCATTACTTACTTGGGATGTCACAATATCTTTATATTATTTTAATCTTAAGGGTATTTGCGTGGGTGTAAAACAAATCATCGATAAAAGAGAACATTTATCCTCACATATCCAATCACATTGAGCAAAATTAAATGAAAATATTTTAAAAATTCACATAAAAATTGTCCTACTAAAATCCTATAGGTTTTTTTCTCACTAATAGACCATCCTATTAAGGCTTATGTTGTAAGCCAAAGGTGGATACCCTAAGAAGACATTTTCAAGTCTATTTCTCTTCCACCTCCTCCAAATCAATTATATCAATCATTATATTAAAAAATTAGTATAATACATTTATTAAAATGTTATCATGTATATTTAATAACCATAATTTACTTCATATCAATCCAATAAAGAATGGGAGTTTTTCCCATGCGTACATGTAGATTACTGCCTCCACAAACTAATACATTTTATTTTTCAGGGCCTCTTAATAATGAAGATTATAAACGTGTATAAAATAAATAAATACTATATTTATGAAATAAATAATATTATTTGATGATATATCATTTTCTACTATCCTTCCTTAATATTTATTAGAAAAAGAAAACGTCACTCTTGTGTACGTGCAAAAAACCTCCCCCCTGGAAGATGTGTTCTATTTTCATCAAGACATTAAATGGATAGTTATAAAATATATATAACCAATATAAATGATAATAAGTTTTATTTTATATCATTAATATGTATCTTAATGGATAACATACAAATTAACAATCATTATAAATTAAATGTATCGATATCTATAAATTTCCCAAAACAAACTCAGTATGGATGTTTTTGTGATGGACAATGCCCATGGTTCCCATAAAATTAACATGAAGATGAATAAATTATTTGAAAAAGATTTAAATATATTTTTTAAATTATCAGTTTTCATGTTATTATTTAATAATGGGGTTTAATGTATCCATTACAAAACATGTACGAGCCAATTGAAATTACTAACTCTAGATGATGAAGAAAAACATTATCTAATTAATATATGGGTAGTGAATGATTTGATTTAAAGAATATAAAAGATAGTAGATATGAATAATTTTATAAAATAAGTTATTAATATTTTTATGTTTATTATATAGGATGTTATATAACTTTTATTGAATATTATAGTTAATGTAAGGGTTGTTCATCTCACTTTTATTTTTTCAGAAAACATACATATTCAACACCTGTTTTATATTATGTGGAGTATATACAACCCTATGAATTTTTATAAATAACCTTTTGAAATTTATGGTATTTTAATTTCCATGATTTTTTCTATATTTAATGTTATTTTCATTCAAGTGATATTGATGTTGAAATGATTACAACATGTTAATTTCACTTCATTATTACATGTTCTATATTCACCAAATTTTTCGGTTGTTGGTTTTATATTAAAACCATGAATTTATTTTATCATAATTTTCATGAAAAATATATAAATTCAAAAATCCACCAAACATTCACTCATTCCTCTGGTTTTATTTCAAAGGTCACCAATGTTTTAGGGGATTATGTTATAATCTCTCATTTTATTACGATTGTTTTTTATTCAACTAAAAATACAGTGAATTTTATGTTATTTCTCTCTTAATACCAATATGTTTTATTATAATGTATCTATTTATAGTTTTTTAAATTATTCATTACATTTTACACCATTTTGGTAGTAAAAAAGGAACAAAATACTTTTATGAAAATATGGTCTTATTTTTTCTTTTTTTTGTCGGGAATATTTTTATTCCATATGTATGTTATTTAAAATAGTTTTGTTTATTTTAAATATACACATACTACTTAATATAGTTATTTTATATTTAATCATTTTCAATATGACTCAATTTTTAATTTCTTTACTGAAGGTTAAAAATAATAGTTTTAAAAAAATTTCCACATGAATGGACTTTTTAGGTGTCATTCCCTTTCTCCTGTATAAAAATTATTTTAAATTTGTATAGGGTTTTTTATTAAAAAAAATAATATTATCATTATTCTAACAATTTTATGATTTTAAATGCTGTAATTAAAAAAGGATATTTCACTTTATTTTTCATTGAATAATTCTAATTCTTTTATTAAAGTATTTTTCATTTCTGTAATCATCATTAAAGATTGATATGCCTCCTTGGAGGTATTATCCTAGAACACCATAAACATTTTTTCTATTGATGGCTTGTAATGATGGTTTATTAATGAGGTATTCATGAATAATTGCTTTTTATACTGTTCAATTAGACTATGATGATATGATGAATGTTTTTTGATATTGTGTCACACATATATATGGATTATCATTATTAGATGGGTTGACTAAGTTAAACATACTAGATAATATTTTAAAAAATTTACTGTTTAGAGTTTGTTTCTCGAATTTTGAGGGAACTATGAATGTTTTGTGAATAGTTTAGCAGACCATGGGTGGGGGACTACATTTAAGGAACAATTATATAATAAATGTTTAATTATTATTGTAAATGGTTCAAGGGGAAAAATCGAGAAAATAGTTTGTTGTGTAATCCCATTTATAAAACAAACCCTGTTTTTTATGTCCAAACTATGTCAGCGGGGATTTTTCTAACCTAAGGAATTTTTTTTTTCAATGTACATGTTTCTGGGGAGATTTACACCATAAAACCCTAATTTATGAAATTAACCCTTTTTTCCTAGTAGGTTTTTTTCTTTAAAAGGTTCAATTGTAAACCCTTCAGCTATTCTCTCCAAACATTGTACCCATACCTCATCCAGGTGAATTTTAATGTCTCCTCCTCTTCAAGATCTCTTTTTTCAGTGCTTGAGCTCTGTGGTGGTTGTGTTGAATATCATTGAGTATAAAAACATTATGAATATTTTTTTTATTTTTATAGTTGAGGAATTTAGGGAAATTTGTGGTTTGGTAGACCATGTGATGATTATTATTGTATGATCATACTAGATCTATCATGTAAGAGACTTCTTTGGAATTGTACTTCATTGGTTGTAGTGAGGTGTGTGTGGTTATAGAGGTTTGTCTGAGCTAACCACTTTGTTGATCTGATTTGTGATGGATTGTGATTATATGTCCATGGAATCATTGTTAGGGCCTCTATTATGGCCTCTAATATTTTTCTAGTATTGTATGATCAGGTTCTATGTAGTGTTTGACATGAGTTTGAGGTATCTAGTTTTATGATTTTACTAAGGTGGGAGAATGTTATTAATTTTGTTTTTGAGAATTTTTTTATAAGTTAATTGTCATTATTTTGTTTCTTATGTGTAAATAAATTTATGATAAAATATGGGATTACCTAAATTATGTAATAGAAACATATGTTTTCGAATCATTTTGAAACATATTGTGAACTGGTTTCTAAAATCTGTTTTTTATATCATAATGTTTTGTTTGGAATTGTTTATTAAATTTGTGTCTATTATGAATTAAATTGGTAAAAAAAAGTAGATGTGATGACTTGGGTACTTTGGTGGAAGGGGTACCTTAGGTCCGTAGTCAATTTTATAGTTAGGGGTTAACTCATGGTGTATTTCAATATTCTATAGGACAATTATTCAATGGAATTCATGTTGACTTTATGAGTTTCAATAATTTTTTTTTACTTTTTTCTATAGTCATGTGATATAAGGACATGGATGTACATAATACATTGATTTTGGGTTGATTAGTATTTTATCCTAGAATGTTTTTAACCATGCAATGACAAAAAATTTCATTGTATTATAATATTGTTGATTTGATTTACATAATTGTTTTTGAGAAATGGTTATAGAAAATGTTTCTTTGCAGCTAGTTTTGAGAGATTTTTTCAAATCTCTGGAAAAAGGTTAATATTTAATATAATTTTCATATAAAATATTTTAATTAAAATCATTCTGAATTTTAATTAAAATTAATAAATTACAACTATTTTTAAAGATATTTATATGGAAAATATGATTGAGATCCTACTGAGCTTGTCTATCTCACCCAATGAAAACTGCTTCGAAGGTGTGTATACATTGTTATGTATTTTGGTAGAAGGAAATGTAAGAAACATCAGTAAGCTAGTATGGGTAATATCCATTGGTTTTGGGTAGATTGTGGTGAGATGGTTGGGTGTTTCCCACTTATAATAGTAGTATTTTCCGATATTTGTTTATTGTATATGTGGATTTTTTATCAGGTATTCAAATTTTATCACTACCCCTATTTTATGATTAGTTAAGGAATAAATTTGACTAGGTTTTTCCATAACTCTTCTATCTTCCATGTATATACATACCATTTATCTTGTTTAGGATCAGTGGAATCATTCCCCCTAGTGGTTCTTTGATGCCTAGGTGTTATTCTCTTCATCGCGGGGATTAGAAATTCCCTTAAGGTATGTCATGAATCATTTTATGATCTAGTTTGTGTGTTAAACCTAGCTTGATTCATTCCAAATTGATATCATATACCAGTTTTTCCTCAAGAATTATTGTCTTGAGATGTTTGGTAAACATGATATTGGACTATTGAACATGAAATTTAGGTTACTATGAGTTCTTGTTCATCTATTTTCATGATCAGACTCATGCTTCAATTGTAAGTCGAGATGTGTGTCTCCTGTATTGAGTTCATAATCTTAGTGTCAGTTTCAATTTATTATTTTCTTATTTGAACAGATATTATCTTGTCGTATGATCATTTTTTCTATTTTTTGTTTGTAGAGACATGCCTATGAGAAACCTCCCAAGGGTTCTGCGTGAGTGTGTTATGGATGATCTCTTGGGGAATAAAAGTTTATATGAGAATTTTATAGAGGATATTGTGTTAGCATTATGTTTTTTAGACCAAAATTTATTGAATGTCCATCAGTTTGTTGCTGCATCTTATCATGGATATATAAGATAGAGGTATATATATCTAGAGTATATAATTGATAATTCAACATCCTCTAATGGTATGAATGAACCCTAATTAGTGAAAGAATAAATAAATATGATCACTTAGATCTCCATAATTATGGATACACATAAGACCATCATTGTTAAGAGTGTAGTGGTCATGATTAGTTGTCCTGGAAAGTGATGGTGGGATTATATGGAAAAATCATATAGAAATGTGGGAATGTATTAAATTGTTTTCCAAACTCTCTTAATTATAATGTTATACCTTGATTCTATGATATTGTAAAATGTCTATGGAGTTAATCTATTTTCTACTGGGATATCATTTGGTGTCGGAGTATCCCAATCAGTTTGGAAGGCTGGTTCATTTTGATTATAGGTTGTAAATAATGATCAATTCACTGTTTTAAAGTTCCTATTGTAATTATGGATGGATAGAAGATGAAAAGTATTAATGATGAAACATTCTACCTATGTGGTGATTGTTGATAGATATATGATGGATGAAATGGACATGGTTGGGAATTTTGGTTATTATATACCATCTTTATTACCCATTGGAAGAAGTAGTGGTGGAAAGGGAAAGAAGTGGAAGTGGCATGGTCATAAAAAGAGGGGTGGAGGTGGTTCATAATAGTGGTAATATACTAAACCTTCAACAATTACTAGAAGTGTATCCATGTGGTTCTACCAGTGTAAATAGGTTAGTAACACCTGGTGTTATTTACTAGATACAAAGAGATGTGAAATGGTTTTGGATACAATGAAAATCTAAAATATTTTTTCAAGGCTAAGTCTATGCACCACTATGGTCATGGAATATTGGTTCAAAAGGCCAACATAGTAGAGTTAGAAGAGTCAATGTACATAGGTTTGCATCAACATGCCTCACTAGTAATGCAAATTCACCTAGTCAATGAGTCTCCAACACATGTTTCCATGGGTTTGGTGATATTCATAGGTATTTTCATTTTTTCAACTTCGATAGTGTCTTCTTTATTTGATATTGGTGACTCTATATTTTTTTTATATTTTTTCATTTTACTGATGTGTTGAAAAATAAAAATGGATCTCAGGTCCTCTATTTTGGATTTAGGGATACCTCTGGGGAATATGAATGAAAATAAGATTCTATTTTCTTAATGTTCTTAATTGATAGCTGATGTAGAGTTAATATTATATTTCCCCAAACCCGATCTAGATATATTTTTACATCATTTTCAGAATAGATTTGAGTATCACTCATCATGATAATATTTATTTTCATCGTCAATGTGTTATGTTACATTCTAGAAATGGGAGATATTGGGTGTTTCAAAGAGAGTGTGGTATGAGTCCAATCCATAAATTATCTCCCCACCTAGATTGTAAGATTCTATTGTCTACTATTCTATTTGATCTTGATGTTGTTTCTTCATCCGTTGGTCTTCCAACTATTGTTTCGGACATTTCTAAAATTTTCTAAAACAACATCTCTAGTATTCCACCAGAGATAGGTAGAGTATCCTATTGATCTTTTTTTTGTTCACATCCAATATTGAAACACACTTATTATGTTAAACATACTATGATGATGGAGCTTAAAATATATATTGATGATTTGACATATAATTTTTTTTCACATAATTATTTCTATTTAGAAATCTCATTATCAAATGGAATAGAAGGTAGATGGTTAAATTATAATATATTTGGTCTATATGAATTTGAACTTTGTAATAGATAATAATAAGTACCTTTTTCACCATGTTCATGCCTTTTCTGATCATTTGAATAGGGAGAATTGTTTTTGAAAGATTAATATTCCATCGAGTTATAATCACCGTAGGGGTTTGGTGTCTAATATACAAATGATGGGGTTTCAGAGTAGTTATGTCCATTTTTAATATATTGGTATCTTATTTTTCTAACTATTGCTAAAACAAATTATGGATATGATGAACCAATTACATCATCAGTATCTTGACACATTTTTTGCAGTGTTCTTGGATGATATTCAAGTTTAATTGAGTTCTAAACCAATGAATGAGCTCTATAAGAATTTGGTTTTAGAAATCCTATGGAGTCACCTTCGTCATGAAAAGCATTCAAAATTATGTTTATGTATCAAAAAAGTTATTTCATTTGGGAATTTTATTTCACAGCATGGTTTATTAGTCCCTCCTAAGATAAAATATGTTATTCTATTATAGGAGGAGCTATAAAATGTCTTTTTTGATACAGTGCTTTGACTCTATTACTGGATATTATTAGTGGTTCATCAAATATTTCTCGAGGATGTAAAAAATGCATGTCTAATGTTTCAATGAAATGGGAGATTTTATTATGTGATTCTATGTTTTGAACATAATTTGATGTGTTCGAAATGACTTCTAGCATACACACCAATTTTTATCTTTCCTGATCCCTTTAAGGGGTATGTTCTTTACTATGTTAAATCTAGTTTTTGTCTTTGTTTCATACTGATTAATGGTGATATTTTGCTGGAATAAATATCTCATTAACTTCTAATACCTGAGAATAAATAACCCTCGCATATTTTGGAGTGATACTCAGTTATGTGCACGCTTATGTGATTGTATAATTATCTTTTTTTGGAAAAATTCAATTTATTTTCTGAACACAAGAGCCCATGTTTTATCTTCTATTATAATTTTTTGAATCTCGGATTAAAAAGATTGGTGTATTACCTTCATAAATTCAATTTAAACATCATATTTACCCTGGGAGGGGTATTGATGTTTATGAATCTCATAGAAGAAATGTACTATCAAATAATTTCATGGAATCAATGGTAAATTGGAGCATTATGGGAAACTTCACCTACATGTATCTAGATAATTTCGTTTATGTTTTAGGCATTCTTATCACTAATTTTTAGTTCTAATATACTATCCTTGAGTCTATTATGAAAAGTTAATAGTTGGATGATGATTTTAGTGTAATTAGAGAAACCTTCTATGTCGTCAAGATTAGGTTCGGTTGGTCCCTCCTTTTGAAGGAATTTTATTCTTCAGGAATCAGGTTGTTATCTCAAAATATGTGACGAGTTTAGTGAATTTTAATTTCATTGTTCATTATGGTATGTTCATCTAGGAATTATGATGTTGTATTCTGACATGGGATGATGATTCTAGTGGCTATGTATCAATCCATACAATCTGGTTTTTCTAAAAACATACATATACTAAAAATTAATGGGTATAGCATCTGAAACCTTATACTTTTCTATATCCTCTTCTACTGACAATTTAAAAATGGAATGAGTTGTATATAGACATAATTTTTGAATTACCATTGGATTTATAAGTTAGGAATTATATTTGTTTGGGGGTTGATCTATTGAAGAAATCATCCCATTTTATTATGATCAGGGAAGCCAGTAATATTGATGGTATTGTAACACAATACATACATTAGAACATGAGGCTACTAATAGGTCCATATTTGATTGTCTCAAATAAAGATACTAAGAATACTTCTACAATTTGGAAGAGTCTTTGGAAGGTGATGGGGTCCTAGGTTATGTTTAATACATGTTACCATACATGAATGTATGGTCAGACAAAGTGAGCTATTTAGATTTCGTGGGGTATGCCCCAAGCCTATATTATGGATTTCATTGGATCATTGGACATCATTCGTGGATTTTTTTTGAGTCTTATTATTGAAAAATTAATTAGTTATCAATCATAATGGTTACACTTGGGGTGTTTTGATAACTTCCAATGAATATCACCTCTTTGTTGGGAAGTGGTGGGTGATACAACTATTTTGGGACCAAGTCACAATCAGGAGACAAATGTGAGGGTTCATGATACATTTCAATCTCTAGTTTTAGTGTAGATTCTACATGTATCATATGAGCAATATGAAAATTTTCCTTTGAGTTTTTTATAGGTCTCTATGTTTTCATGAATGTTTCTCCTTAGTTTGGTCACTATCGGCTTGGGAAACATGAGAAGTTGTCATTGAGATATGTTGAACCATTTTAGGCCACTGATCGGAATGGGATTGTTACTTATAATTTTTTGTTTTCAACAATGATGATAGGTATTCATGCTGTTTTCTATGCATCTATTCTTAAAAAGTTCTACTATTACCCTCCTCACATACTATGTTCGGAAGATATTGAGTTACAATTATATATTTTAATTGTGGAAAAAAAATGGAGATAATGTATTATTTGGTGAATGAGTTTCATTGGAAGCCTCTTCTATTATTATTAGTGGTGTGGGGAAGTAGATTATATTCTCACAATATATAGGAAAATGAATAACTAATGGGGGAGTAGTTTACTTTCCTCTATCTGGAACACCCTTCTTCAATATGACATCATTGGGATGGAAATATTGATAGTTGGGGAGATTGTAACAACTTTGATAAGTTGTACCCTTGTATTTCTGTTTAGAGTGTGTTTTTTGGGTTCAGATGGAATCATGAATGTTTTTGAGCTTCTCAGTAGAGAATGGCCTAGGAACTAAAAGTAGGGAACATTTACAGAGAAAATGGACACTTTATTGTGTAAATGGTTCGTAGGTAACATGTCATGAAAATAGTTTTTAGTGTATGCCAATTTATAAATAATCCAATTATTTACACTATAATTATATTGGTTATGATATTTTTAACCTAGGGCAAAGTTTTTTTTTGATATTAATTTTTTTTGGGATTTCACACAATTAAACACATTTTTATGATTTAAAACAATCCTTTCTAGTAAATTATATGAACTGTATGCTTAAACTCCAACCCATTCATCCTTTTCTTCCTTCGTTTAAACCTATTATATTCTTGGTGATTGTGGGTGTCTCCTCGTCTTCTAGTTCCCATTGTTCAAGGTTTGATATTAGTGGTGGCGGTGTCACTTCTCCCTAGGTAAGAAGTATGTTTTACTATTCATTACCTATTTTTTTGTTATTAAATTGGTCTAAAATTATGGTTTCTTGATCATGTTATGACTATTCCTATTTGATCCATCCATATATATTTTGTGATCTTATTCAAGAGGATAGTATTTTCTTTAGTTGTAGTATAGAAATTGTGGTTCTTAAGGTATGTGGATCCTAACCACACTTCCGACCCTATTTGTTAAGTATTACAATTTCAGGTCATTGAAAACATTATTAGGGCCCCTGTTATTGCATACTCATTCCTTATATTATTAGAAAATATTTTTATGGATAGTTTTTTACCCATGTTTGTGGAAGGTGGTTTTATTTATATCTTTTATTAAATTGATAATATAGTTATGATTTTTTTAAGTTATTTTTATAAATGAATAAAGATGATATTTTTTGTCACTAAATGGAATCTTGATAAAATATGGGGTTTCTATTTTTTTGGAAAAGGAAATGGTGTTCTTCAAGGAATTGTGAAATAGAGTGTTGAATGGGGTTTCCGTTAATTTATTTTTCTAGAATAAAGTGTTTTTTAGAATAGCTAATGAATTTTTGGAGCCCTTTTGGAATGATTTGAGAAATACAACACATTTGGAGAATATGGAACTTAGATAAAAGATTTAACTAAGTTCCATCATCCATTATATAGTTGGGAGGTTCACACATTGGGTGGTCATATACTCCTTATGAATTTTATTTTGGGGGCATTTTTTGACATTGTTGTGGGATAACTCATGGGGTTTTTCTATTATCCAAAGGCCTATGTTTTATAGACAATGTTGTGCACTAGTCATTGATTTTGGAATGGGAAATATTATTGAGTGACCTATTGTCCTCTGTGGAATAATTTAACTATTGTTTTATCTTATACTATTATGTCCCTTATATGAATACTTTACTTATTTGATAAATGTTAATATGATTTTTTTCTTTTAAACTATATTTCATAGCATGTTTTATAAAAATAGAAAAATGAAAAAAATTAATCGCAATTTAAATATAAAACATCCTAATTTCTTATCATTTCATAATTTATTTTAGATGAACATATTATTATTATATTTATAGATACATTATATGAAACACTTGACTGGGATCAAACTAGTATTGGTTATCCCACACCTTGCACACCCTTTATGTGGTTTGTTGAATTTGTTAGGTCTTTTGATATACGGAAATGCAAAGTACCACGATGAGGAGGTGATTTCTCTACCAATTGGGTTTGGGTAGTTGGTGGGGAGATGATTGGGAAATTTACACAAATTAATGGAGTAGGTGTTATATATTTTAGCTGAAATTTGTTTTTTTTTGGACCTCAGCCTTTTGATTTATCTTTTTTTGAGTTTATCACTATGAATATTTTGTTTTACTTATGTTATATATTAATCTTTATTCTCTTTATTATTTTATTTATGGTATGTATATATATTAAATGTATATTTTTCAGAATGAGAGAAATAATTCCTTGTAGATTTTTTTTTCTTGGGTTATAGTCGACATACTGTGGTAATTGGGAACGCCCTTCTGGTAACTGGAGGATTGGGTGGAAGCAACTTTGTAAAGGTAACCTGGCTAATATAGTTAATGTCTATTACTGATATACAATGCATTGGTAACGTATATTTATCATTACTTATAATTTTTATAATGATTTTATTCCAATCCTAGAGGAATATGGGCGGTAACCCAATCACAAGGGTACACAGTAAGTAATCCAATGCATCAGAGGACATGGGTGGTAAGCCCAACACCACGGGTACGCAAATGAAAATCACAGGAATGTGAATATAAATGACTAGTTATCTCAAACATACTATGAGTCAAGTTTCATTGTAGATAGACTTGAAATATAATTTCATATGGTTATGTATAAAAAAATATGATTCCATATTATTATGTCTTTGTTGTGATCTTATGGGTCATGGTTGACGATTGTCCTATGAATGATGTCTTATTTTATAACGAATAATTATTCTATGAATAATTTTCTATTATTTATGTTTTTTTCTCTTTCAATGTCTTTTGTTTGGTTCATGCACATTTTATATGTTATCATACCCATGTGATCTTATTATGATCATATATACACTTTGTCTATAAATGCATTTGTTTACCCTTACTAAGAATTTCAACTCACCCTTTTTAGGTTTCCATTTTCCGTGGTTGTGAATATGTGTATAACACATGAGAGGTCATAAAGGGGAACTAGTATGGAGTTGTTATAGACAATTTTTTTACCGTTATGTGAAATAAAATTTTAATGTATCTAATCTAAAAAGACATGAAACATTCAATTTTCTGAATATTCAGATTATTTGGGAGTGGAATTTATATATGTAGGGAAAACTATAACATATATTTTTTATCTTGGGAAATATAACTTGACATCAAAGTCAATTATAAATATTTTTTTTATCACCAAACCCATGAGGGAATTTTTGGGAAATATCATTGAACATGGTTTGGTTTGAATCTAATGTTTTATATTACATTATCACATAATTTATAAATGATCTATTCTCATGAATTTCGATAGATATATAGGTATGTTTCTAACTTTATTCTTTCTTAAAAAAATTCCTATATATTATTATGTGGTTTTAACACGCTAATTATCATATTCCAATGTTTCAATCTATTTATTCTAATGGGAGTTTTAAAAAAATCCACGAAACAATAGTTTTTTCATTATTTATGCATAACTATATCTCACATGGTTGGGTTTGGTGAACTTGATTCATATGTCCTATAATTCATTGAAATTATTTTTAAATTTAATAATAAAAATTTTCTAATTTTGATTATTATTTTAAAAAAGTTTCCATTGTCATATAAATATAAGAAAGTAAGATTAAAATGTTATTAACATATAAAATTATAAATTAATAAATATATTAAGGAATAATTTGAATGAATATAAATTAATTATTTACATCATACACATAATATTCAACTAATGTAAATATATGTTATGTCTATATTAACATTTTTTACCAGTTTTGACACAACAAAAGAAAGGTATCAATATCTTATCTAAAGCATATTATTATAAGAGTAAGAACAAATATTAATGTTGATAGTTTTAGTGGTTGGATAAAACATTAACAGTAATGAAAAAATAGAATAGGGGAAATTCTAATTTATAGGGTTATAAAATAATGAATAAAATGATTTTATTATGAAATTTTATGAGTTTATAGATAAAAATACAATTTAAGAAACTATATTATTTTGAACAAAATAATGTTACTCTAAATGAGATTTTATCAAAATCATGTAGAATAAGTATGATGTGGATGTGTGAACATATCTTTTATTTCCCTTTTATTATAAAATTTTCATCTGAACATCTCATGATTGACCCATATGGAATATATAACCATCAGTGTTATCTATAAAAGGGAAATTGTTCACCATTTTTTAAAATATATAGAGTTTGGTTTCCTATTAATATTCTACCTATATATGTTAACCAAGAATTAATATAATTATTTTTTATTAATCAATAAAAATAAATATTTCTTAAGGGTTTAGTACAATGGTTGTACATAAAGGAAAATTCAATTTCATAACATTAGTTTCATATTTTCCATTATTTACTTTCCCTATCATCTTCATTTACCTATTAGAAAAAATGGTTTATATCATCAATAACACAATTTATGGTTGGTATAATATCTAAGTAACAATATGATAATTAAACATAGATGTCTTATGTCAATATTCATTTCTAAAATGTTCGTGTTTGGGTTTTCTCAAAAATCCAGTCAAAAATAGATTCTTTATTTTATTAATAATTTTTATCAAAGAATAAAAATACATTTATTTATTATATTTATGACATTTTAATTTTATTATTATTATATAATCATGATAATAAACATATAATATTAAAATTATTGAATTAAAACATAAATGTTTTCATTAGGATTTTATAGAACCATTGAAAAAGGATCATAGACTATTATAATTATACCAAATATTTTTTCAAACTATAGATCAAGAAACCTAAAAAGAACATATATATAAAAAATTAATTAAAAAAAGATAGTAAATTAAAATAATTTTTATATTATTGAATAGAATTACAAATAATCTAAATAATTAATAAAATCGTAATATTCTGGAATTTAGTCAACATGAAAAGTGTGTTAGGAGTAGAACAAGTAGACATTATTTAAAAAAATTAGTCATTATTATATCTCATAGAAAAATGAATTCCAAGAATAATCATTCTCTTATTGATGGAATTTATTAATGTTTAATAATTTTATATTATTTTACATTTAATGGGTAATTTTTTAACCACTTTCATTTAAACTAATTTAATCCAATTGGTTAACTGAAAATTATTGTTCTTACATTTTGAAAATTAATTTTTTTTGAGTGTTATTAATGATATGGGAAAATGAAAGATCCTCTTTGTATTTTCAACTTATAATTCATATGAATTATATATTATTATAGGTGAGTAGATGATATATCCCATGATTCATTGGGTAAAGATTTTGTTTCTGGAGAAGATATTTTAGAGATAATTGAATTGGTTATTCCATTAGAAGGCTGATTTTTAGTGGTGATAGAAAATTTTAGTTCCAAAAAATCCTTCATGGATTATCATTGATTTTTTGTATGTTTTAATAGATATCTTTGTGTTTTATAGGATCAGAGGATAACTTCATGGTTTAAGAAATGTTTCTGACCTTTTATTGATTAAAAGTTTTCATTTGAAGGAAATAATATTTAATAAGGTCTCATATTTTCCCAAAGAACAATGATGAACATTATAAATCCTTTTTGATTTCATATGAGTTTTTTTATTGAAATTTTGAGAATATATATTTATTTAATTGATTTTTCTATTCTTTTAAAATATGAAAAAATGTTATTAATATGAAATTCCTTTTTATTGGGGTTTCATAGCCCTAACATGTTTTATATTTAATTTATACCCCTTTATGATCTTTTTATGTTCACCCCACATTATTAAATTATTTTTAAATGTAAGGATGATTAGGTGATTTTATTTAGTCATGGTAATGGATTTGATTGTTTATCGTTGAGTGAAAAAGGTATTTAATTTGAAGGTTTTTTGTGAAAAAATATCAATTTAAAAAAAATGTATGGGTTTTCTTATGTAAATAATTATTATATTTATTCAATACTCTAATCATAAAGGGTTATAATTATTCTAGGGAATCAATATTTTCTATAAATCATGTAAAAATGAGTGATAATGTCTGATTCTTTATAGTAGGTATCAAAGTATGTTTTTGAAATCACTATATTTATGGATATTGATGATGAAGGAAAATGTAAGAGTATTTATATAAATAGGGGTTAATAATTTTTTGGGTTATCATAAAATAAATGGCATAGATAACCATTTCAGGTCATATGTGATTTTATTTTAAGGTGATTAGTGATATTTTGTGAGATGTTTATGAGGGTTTTATTAATAATTCAATATTGATGTATATATTTCCATAATGGTCTATATTTTTTCTGATGTTATGGTAATTTTATTATTTTAGTAAAAAGGTTAATGGAATATTGGATTAGATGGAATTAATAATTAAGGGTTTATGTTATGAATTGGTGAAAAGTGAATAAGGTCGTTTAAGGATAATTGTGATGGATTTTTTGGTGTATACATGATTAATTAAATATATAATTATTGTGTAGTATGTGATTTTATATCATGATAATTATTGATATATTAGAATAATTGGTAAATGTATTATTGGGTTTTTATTTTTTCATGGTTTAATGATATGATATTTTTATAAAATAATAAGAAATATTTTAAAGGATATTGATTTCATTAAATTATCAAAGATAAATTGATTCGGGGAGAATATGTAATCAATATTTCTCAGAAATTTTGGTTTGGGATTAATCTTGGAATTTTTTATAGAATTATAAGGGATCAAATATTTTTTATAATTTAATTAATCGAGATTAATAGTATAACATAAGTTGTTCTGTTTAGGATATTGCTTAAATTTATTTTTTTAAGGTCAAAGAATTAATTTTTCATATGATGGGGTCTTATGATTCTATTCGGTATTATATTTCCTCAAACTAGTTATATTGGTATCAGTTGATGGCTTGAAATAGAAACAACCAACTAATCATTGTTAAGATGTTTAGATAAATATTCAGTTTAGTATTTCGGTTATTAAAATTTAGTGGGAAATTTTTTAAGATTAATTAATTATATTATCGTTTTCTCATAGATAATTCATTTTGGTTTTGAATTATGATGTTTCAATATTTTAAAGTTCATTAAAATATATAGAAGGAAAAATAACTCACATTACTATCTTATCCCGCAATTAATATTTTATTGAAATTATTTTTACAAAATCATTTTCATGTAATTTTTGTACTTTTTTCAACCTCCAAGTAACTCTAAAGTATTATTATGATATAATTAAAACATCTTGAACACATTAAAATTTATATGAACATGTAAATTTTATGATTAAATATTAAAATATAAACCTTTTCACATTAAAAATGGATTGAATAATCAATTTTTTTTAAAAAAAATCATAATTAGATGAAAATAACATGTACAAAATGATTTTAAAGAAGTTGTAGATTAAGATTATCTTCAAGAATATTAAATTTATTTTGTTTTAAATTTTTTCCTTTTTAAAATACATTTGGGGTTTTAAAAAACTAATGTTTTTAAATTTTCAAATCTGATTCTATCCGATTATTATTTTGAAATTATGTTCATTTATATATTTCAAAATAATATTTCTAAAATACCAATTTTCAAAATCCCATCACTATTTTGACCAATTTTTTAATAATTATACTGACTATATTTGGATAACATAGTTGGAATATTTTGAAAATGTTTCAATGTATTTACTCACTTCATAGATCCTCACACTTCGAGAATGATAAAATGAAAAAAAATATGGGATTCAGATAATGTTTTGAATTGTTTTCATAATAGATATTTTTTATTGAAGTAATTTCTTCATTATGATTAAAAAAGTATTATTCATAATTTTTAGGGTTCATTTATTGTATAATAATATACACACATTGTAAAATGCATAAAAATCTATTTTATTTTAGTATTTCTCTAAAATTTTGAAGGTCTAGAAAATAGTTATAGTTTTTGGGGTTTCTCTAGGAGATATAATGGTAAAGACCTAATTTATTAGGCATATAATATAATAAATCAGGTTATATCATGTTTTATCATTCCATAAATTAAATTTGTTTCATAAAAAATTATATAAATTAAAATAATAAATGATGGTATGACATTAAATAAATTCATATTATTACATTAGGTTAAAATTACATGTTTAGGATGAACCTATTCCATAAGATCAATACTAGTACAACATAAATATAATAAAACATATACAAAATAAAAAAAGGATGAAATATAAATCATTGTATCACCCTATAAATAAGAAAAAGAAAATATATATATATATATATAAAGAAAATAGGTGGAAATATGGAAGGAATCTTTGAGATAAACTGGAAAAATAGAATGTGTGGTCATTTATAGGGGTGGAATATGATCATTGAGGGATTTTTATATATATATATATATATCCATCAATGGTGTTTTGGTAATCCAATATGTGATCATTGAAATAATAAAAATATATGATTATTTATTTTTATTAAATATATTTTATGTTTGATTAATATTCATGTTATGAATTTATTTTATAAATATATATATTTATGTGTATATATTAATTTCAAAAAATATATTTTATATAAATGTTATATGTATTTTCTAAATAAAATTTATTATATATTTAAAAATATATAAAATTATAGTACAATATTTTAAATAAAAAATATTTTGAATTCTAAAATATTTATAGTGAGAGATTTAGAACTTCTATCATTCAAGAGTTTTATAAGAATGTGTTTTTATTTTTTTTAAAAATATTTTATATATATCATAAAAAATTTAATTTTTATATTTTAAGAGATGGTGTATGAATAAATGATAAGATTATTGGTATATATTTAAAAATATTATTATAATCACATATTTCATGGCCAAACTATTATTTTTTATGTTATTGGGGTCTTATTTATCATACCAAACATGAGACTAGATTCCTAATTCATGTCACGAAATTGGTTCATAACTGTTTTCATTGTAAAATTTTAATTATATGATCACAAAAATCTAATGAAGTAAGTTTATTTTTAATATTTATTTTGAAACACTTTAATTTTTTAATAGTATATTTCATTAGTTTATGAGGAGGCTCAGGGGTGACCCCAAAATCAGAACAAATGGAAAAGGGGGCATCTAGTGCATGTTTCGTGCTTAGATCATGGTTATTAGTAATCATGTTCCCTAACAATGATTTCTTGGATTTGGGGTGCACAGTTAGTGGAACCATGCATGGGGTAAGATAAAATATCCAATCTTCAAAAGTGAAATTCCTAATTATTACAACATGATTTGTTAAACTGTGAGGTCTTCTGTAGAGTCTGTGTGAACTAACACCCTCCAGGATGGAGTGAGGAGCACTGTTGGAGAATGGTTTGGATAACCATCCAGAAAAACAAAGTACCTTCTTAAAAGTGTGTAATTTACCATTTTAACTACTCAAGAATTAGGTTTTCATACTCTAATTTCCTCTATATTCCTCATACTATAGCCAATGGTGTAACACCCCAATGATTTAAAAAATAAATTTATTATTGAATTAATTGAATGAAAAACAATGTCTCTATGAAACAATACTTTGGAATTTATAAGTGATAGTTATAACCTAGTTGTTAAACATAATTTTTTCACTTCTGTGTTTTAAATTTTAAAAAATGAACCTAAGTAGTTGTGGTCAGAATGTTATTTTGAGTGTGATCAGATCAAAATACATCGTTGGTGACTATTAACATCACCCTTTGGAAGAGTAATATACCCATGAGAATAGCAATATAACCCTTAAGAATAGTAAATCCACCAAATGAATAGTAACATCACTCATGAAGGTATAAATAAGATTTAGGCGCCTTATAAATGAATCTATGATATTATTATATCATAGTAAATGTAATTGAATATTTTAATTATTATTAGTTATGTGTTGGTATTTTTTGAGTAATAATTAATTAATTACCATTTCATAAATTGATTTCAAACTAATTTCATTTTATTTAAATGTATTCATAAATTAATTTTTTTTTCTAATAATTTTATGATAATCTAATAAGACATTTTTTAAATTTTAGGGTGTTATAAAATCACTTATAACTTTAAAAACTATATTTTTCGAGTAAATGATGATTTTAATTAAAAATTAAATTTATATTATTTATAAAATTATTTACATAAAATTGAGTTCATTTTCAATTTCTAAACATTAAAAAATGGTTGTGGTGAATGTTTATAATTTTTCTAAAATACATGAATTTTTATTGAATAATAAATACAATAATTTACTGTATAAATACCTTATAAAAAACAATTATTTTATTCATGGATGATGTAAGAACCCTTGTTTATAACACACACTCACATATTTCTTTTTTTATTCACAAGAATAAATACTATTGGTTTTCTTGAGAAAAATAATAAAATAATGAATAGAATATTGAGAAATCACAACTATCCTCCATTATAAATACCACCCCACCCCCTCTTCTCTTCACTTTTTTAAGCCATGAAACTTGTCAATGTTTAGCCCAAATCCCCATTCATATCATGTCCTAACATCATGGAGCTCTTGGTCTTTCCAAAATACCAAAACCAATTTACCTAAAGAGGTTATCAACGAGGTTAATTCAAGAGCTAAACCCTCTTCCTTTTTTAAAATTGCTTTTCAATTTACATTATTTTATTTTCATATCATCACCTCCTCTATGAAAATGATCATGATAAATCTTGTTTAATCTATATACTATTATTATATCATGTTAATGTAATATAATTTCTAAAATAACTCTCTCTTCCTTTTTAATTTAAAAATGAAATCATCGTTCAGGAGGTGATGATTTACTACCTTCATGGATGAAAAAATTCCGTTCCTCATATTCTTCTTCAAGGATGGACAAAATAAATTTTTTAATGATTAAATAATACAATAATATATTTATTAAAACATTTATTATTATATTTTAGGAAAATTTATAAATAATATTAATCAATAAAACCAAATGAATTTTTTATGATTAATAAGAGCTGCAATAATGTAAATGATTATCAATAATTTTTGATATTTACATAAGAATAAATAAAAATAATAATTCTTCTTTTTATGGGGATTTACATGTTTTAGTAGGATATTTCTCAATCATTCTCAATACGCAAACCCGATTAAAGGAAATGTCTTCATTTCTTAAGAATTTTCACGTTCCATCTAAAATCAGTTTTAAGAAGCCATTATTTTCATTAAATTACAACTTTTTTACTGAATAATTATATTTTTTCATTATTGGTTTTATAAAATAATTATTACAAATAAAAAATAATTTTCCAAATGAACTCTTCTTTGGATTGTTAAAGGGGTATTTCTCTCGAGAATAACACGATAATATTATTTGGATATTTTCATATATTTCAAAAAATATATTGAATTTTATTCCTTTTTGTGATTGATATATTATTATTTTCGTATTCCTTATGTTATTAAATTTTTTATGACTTGTTAGAATTTGGATGTGATATCTTGATACCATTCAACATGCTACTCAGATGGGTTACTGATTATGATTACAGATTGGGAAATGTTATTTACATATCAAATGTTCATGTTATTTTGGTTTATACCCATTCATAAGAATAAGGAATTGGAATTAGGAATTTATGGTTGGGACCTACTATATCCCATAAATGCATTGGTAGGTCTCATGAGACAAACATAATTGGGTTTTGGTTAAGGGTTTACCCTAATATTTTCAAATTTATTGGATAAAGCCTTGAAAATATGTTTTAGATGTTTGACATTATGAATTCACCAATTTTGATAATATTATTCATAATCCATGTGGTTATTTTACAACTATAATATCCATGGTGATGTTTCATTCTCTTAGAATAATTTATATGGCCTTATGTAGTCATATTTCATTCCTTCTATATTATGGTCTGGTTTATTTTTAAAGGGAAGTATTTTTAGTTATTTACCATGCCTAATGTTTTTGTTTATGATAACTTATGTTATTTTACATACCATTACTATGCATCTGATCTCACCCATTTCTTATGTTTTTTTAGGATGCGAAAATAAATATTATTATGAATGACTTACAAAGTTAATTGAAAAGTTTATTGGTGTAGCCAATAAAGTTGTAATGTTGTTTCTACTTTCAAGTTATAATGAAAGTATTATGGTTGAATGTTGTTTTCCAAACAAATAATATATTTGGTCCTTCAGGATGTGATTTCCTCGAAATCATACCAATGTATTAATATAAGGCACCAGAACTAGCCAACTGGGGTTAGGTCCCTACAATTGGTATCTGAGGAAGTTTAGTAGAATCCTTGAAAAATAGATTTAGAAAACATAGATTAGGGAACAAAACAATAAGATAGACATTGAGGATAAGCATACAAGAACCTCAAACATTTTATTTAAGTTTGATATTATGTGGGTCTTACTAGAAAGACATCTATTTCTTGATGTTGAAAGTGGACGTTGTTCTAGCACATATTTACTTAAGAGTAACAACTTCGAAAAGGTGTTCTTAGCTAGACTCATGAAAACACGGTACACAATGACGAGGCTTACTACACATCGGGTTTGACACTCCTCGTGTATATGATTAATATTGTTCACATTTTCTATAAAACACATTATTAAGGATTTAATTATAAATTTTTCCTCAAAGAAACATGTCTTACGATTATGGGATCAGACATACAAAAAAATAAAATTTATGTTATGGGTTTTACTTTATCAACATTGTAAAATATAATTTAGAGACTAATTTAGTGTATAACACTATTAAGTAATGGCACCTAGTGGTTGGAATGGAAATCGAATTAATATACATATCCCGGGTAGGGATTTCACTCCTATGCAAAATATTAATGTTGGTTATGGAGCTCCATCTAGTGTCGAGCAATTTATAACTATTATATGAAAAATAACTCAGGATATGAACAATAACCTTACCTGTATAGGGCATCCTGACCCATAATATGGAGGAGAAATATTATAATGCTTTATATGATAGAATCCTCCATCATTTAATGGAACTAAAACTCAACTTATAGCCGAGCAGTGGAAAAGTTCTTTATACAAGAAATCTAAAAATTTCAAAATTAATTAATATGGTAATGTTATCATCGTGGTTTATGGTCTCTTTGGAGATACATATTAGTGTTGGTTGTTATTTCAATGAAGAAAGAAGGAGGATTAAATAGATGAAACAGTATGGGAGGAATTTATGGAAATTTTCCTCAAAAGAATATTTTCCTCATGAATTATGAGTGGATATGGAAAGGAAATTATTGAGTATGAGGAAGAAGGATAATGGGAATATTTTTAAGTATAATTTCAAAATTAAAAGTCTATCAAGTATTTTAGAAAACTACACACATAATCTGAGGATTAAGATAGATAAATTATTTGATGGTTTAAAACCATTCCTCTTAAGGGCAGTAGTATCCTAAATATTCTCGTCATATGAATATAATGTCTCATGTTTTATCAACAGAGAAAAATATTTCTCAATTTGTTATTAATTTAATGGAATGAATGAGAATAATGGGGTGGTGAAGGAATGAATGGGTAAAAGGAAGAATAAAAAAGTGATTTTTCCAACATGTGATGCTTACGGAAGGAAACACCCATGATCTTGCATAAAAAGAAAAGGAGTCTATTATAAGTGTGGGGAAAAGGCCACTAAGACTCTGATTTCAAGGTAATGAATGAATATACCAATTTTGAATGATAAAATTGTAGGGGGATGTGACACAATGATGTTGATTGTATGAAGCATCAATGAAATATTCATTATAAAGTCTATAAGAGTAATAACATGCTTATGTGATCACAAATGCTGAGGTTGAATTCTTTAATGATGTGGTGAAATGTATTATAATCATTTTTTCAAACCTGGAATACATTTTATTTGACTCTAGATCATCACTTTCTATTATATCTTCCCATATTTCTTTAAACATTTGATATTTAGAATTCTCCTTAACAAAGGAGTTATTAATCAAACAACTAAAGGGAAGTATCATTAGAATAAATTTGTGTCACTAAGTTCCTATTATTCTATATAAATGTTCATTATCTTCTGATTTTATTATCATACTATGGTTTAATTTGAAATAATAATTGGTATGGATTGAGAATCAAAATATCATTCTAAATTTTAATTCAAGAAGAAGTAAATTGTTTTTTGTAAGGAAGGTGTATAATCCTTTATCTTTATATTAGAAACACCACCATATATTTCTTATCTAGATCCAACCCAAATAGCTCTACTTAATTAAACACTTTTGGAGGAATATAATTTAAAATCTATGGGTGATGAAAGAAATTTTAAAATTGAGGATGTATATATTGTGAAAGAATTCATTGATGTATTTCTATAGGATTTACCTTGACATCCTATAGAGTGGGAAATTTATTTTTATATTTACTTAATTCCTAGTGAAAGTCCTATATTGATGACTCCTTATAGAATGTCAATAGTTGAATTAGTGGAGTGGATGAAAGATCTAGAGAAATTCAGTGATAACAGATTTATTATCCATAGTATTTATCTATTAGAAAATCGTGTTCATTTTTTTCAAGAAGAAAGATGGATCCGTGAGGCTGTGTATCGACAATAAAGAAATAAATGATGTTACGATAAGGAAAAAATATCATTTTCTTTACATTGATGATTTATTTGATCAAATTCAAAGAGACCATTAGTTTTTGAACCATTAATATGAATATCATCAGTTGCGTGTGAGGAAGAAATATTTTTCGAAGACAATATTTCAAACTAGGTATGGACATTAAGGGTTTAGAGTAATGCATTTTGGATTGTAGAATGAACCTTATATTTTCATGGATCTAATGAATATAATTTTCAAGTAATATCTTGATGAAATTTTTGTGGTATTTATTGATGATATTTTATTATACTCTAAATTATATAAAGATCAAAATAAATATATGTGCATCGTAATGTATACTCTTAGAAGATAAAAGTTATATGAAATGTTTATAAATTTTAATTATGGCATCAAATATTTTCTTTTCCTGTACATATTGTCTCTATGGATGTAATCATAGTTGGTCGTGTGAATACAAAGGTATTTAAATAATTACCTACACCAATGACCATAACCGAGGTACAATGTTTTATTTGTTTATCAAGTTAGTATCAATGTTTCATTCAGAATATCAATTTATTAGCTAACTCATTAACCAAGAATACATGTAAAGGGGTTACGTTCGTATAGAAAAAATAATGTGAAGAACGATTTGGAAAAATCAATTGGGGTATTAGTGAATGCTCTAAAATGGACTATACAACTAGGAAATGGTGGATTTGTGCTTTATAAAGATGCATAAAAGAATGGACTTGTTTGTGTCCTTATGCAAAATGAAAAACTTATTGTCTATGCATCAAGGTAATTAAAAAATCATGAACTATACTATCCAACTCATGACCATGAATTAGAATCTACAATCATTACTCTAATGATATTTAGATATTATCTCTACAGTGAAATATGAGAGATATATAAATATTCTTAGTGATTTAAATATATATACTCATAAAAATAACTCAACATGAGGAAAATGTTATGGCCCAAAGTAATCAAATATGTTTATTGTTTAATAAACTAACATCCAAGAAAGGAAAATAAGGTGTTTATTCATTAAATATGAATGATCAATAGGTTCTAAAAAATGTGTATTGAAAGGGATCTTGTGTGTACATGGATCTAGAAAATATGGATATGAAAATTATCATTGAAGGTGAAGCATCATTACTTTTTCAATTTGTTTCCCAACCATCCTTATTATAAAGGATTAAATATTCTCTGTTTGATGATGATCATCATCAAAAGAAATATAATGGTTCAATGATGGGAATATAGATGACTTTGTGTGTGGGGATTGAATTCTAAAATTTGGGAAGAGGCTTTTTTTCCCTATAAACCCGAGATAAAAAAGGGATTTATTAGATGACGATCATATATAAATTTTCTCTATACACACTTGTAGCAGTAAGACATATATATATATTATAACGAGCATTTCTAGTGTGATAACATGAAGAGGGATGTTAGTGATTATGTGTCATGGTGTTTATTCTTTTAATAGGTGAAGGCTAAAGGAAAACATCCAAGAGGAGTCTTTCAACATATTCTTATCTTCACATGGAAATGGGATTAAATCACTGTGTATTTTTTTACTGGATTACAAAACACTACATGAATTAATGATACAGTGTGGGTGATTCTTGATAGAATTAGCAAAACTGCACATTTCCTCACTATAAGAGAGGATTTCCCACTAGATCACCATGAATAAATCTATATTAATGAATTTCTAAGACTTTATTTACCACCACTCTTGATTGTGTATTATCGTGATCCATGATTTACATAGAAATGTTTTGGCAAGAATCTTATAGGATCCAATCTTATAGAGGAAACAATCGCGAAGGTAAAGACTATTCCAACCCATGCCAAAGCATCTCAAAGCTGATAAAAGAGATATGCCGATAATCAAATTAAGGGTTTGGAATTTCAAGGGGTAGATCATATTTTCCCAAAATTGTATCCATGGAAGGGTATTAGATGAATTTTGAAGAAAGGAAAACTAAACTATATGTACATTGGTCCTTTTTTAAATATTATAGATATTTAGAGGAGTGGCTTATCATTTAGCAATGCTGCCTAGCCTTTATATGTCATAAAATGTGTTCCAAGTCTCCTTATCAAGTAAGTGAATACTATAAAAAAATGTCTTCACTTGTGAATGAATATAATTTGATCCTAAATTATCATATTTTCAAGATCTTATCATGATTCTAGCCACTAATGAACAAGTTTTGGGGAAATAGATAACTCGACTAGTACTTTGGAAAATTAATAAAATTGAAGAGGCATCGTGGAAGCCTATAGAACATATGATGAAGACCTAAAAATAATAAATTATTAGGTAACCTTCTGGTAATTATGAGGATGAAATTTTTGAATAATGGGAGAATGTGACACCCCAAAGGATTTAAAAATAAATTTAATTAAGAATTAAATGCATGGAACACTGAGTCTCTATGGAACAAAATATTTTTATTTATAAGAGATAGTTATATGCTAGCTCTTAAACATATTTTTTCACAAAATTGTTTTTTAATTTAAAAAAATAGACATTCAAGGTTATGATCAGTATGATATTTGGATTCTGAGAGGATCAACATGTAGTTTTTCTAAATAGTGACATAAACCTTTAGAATAGTATTCTACTTTTATATATTGTAATATTACCCTTAAGAATAGAAAATCGGGTAAAATAATATTAGCATTACTAATGAATATATTAATAAAATTTAAACACCTTATAAATTAATGTACGATACAATTATATAATAGAACAAGTAAGTAAATATTTTAAAAATTAATAATTATGTGTCGATATTTTTATGAGTCATAAATATTTAATTTCAATTTTAAAATTTTAATTAAAAGACAATTAATTTTCCTAAAATTAATTCATAAATAAATATATTTGTTCTATTTTTATTTTAGGATAATATAATAATACCTTTTTTAAAATTTTAGGGTGTTATAAAATAACTTTTATTATTAAAAATTGTATTTTTGGCACAAATGATGATTTTAATTAAATATTAAAGTCCTCATATTTAGAACATTATTTTCAGAAAATTGAATTCATATTTCATTTCTACACATCAAAAAATTGTTATGGTGAATTTTTGGGATTTATTTAAAATTCTTATTGTTTTAGATAATAGTCAAATAGGGTACTTTACAGAATCAATACATTCTAAACTAAATACACTATTACATGAGTCATGGATGATGTAAGAACACTTGGATCTAAATCACATGAAATCATAACTATATTTAGTTATAAGAATCAATAATATTTGTTTTCTTGAGAAAAATTATTAAATAATGAATAGAATGATGAGAAATCACTCGTCTCCTCTACTATAAAAACCACCAATCACCCCATCTTCTCTTAACTCATCTAAACCTCAAATATTTTGAACATTATTAAAAAACACTTCCCTAGTCTCTCACTTCGTATTTGAGCTCTTTTTCCTTCAAAAATCCCAAAACCTATTTCCCTATGGAGGTTGTCAATGAGTTTAATTCAAGGGGTAAACCCTCTTCCTTTTTTTATTTTCATTTTCAATTTACATTTATTTCTTATCTTCTCCTCACCTCCTTAGAAAAAATGATCATAATAACTCCATTATAGTATATATAATGTGTTGGAATAATTTTAATCGAATATACTTTCTTAAAATACTCTCTCTTAATCTCTTATTTAAAAAAAAGAAATCAATATCTGGGACGTGTCGATTTACAATCTTCATTGACGATGAACTTTTGTTCTTCGGTTTATTATTCATGGATGGTCATGATACCATTTTTTGTGGTTAAAACATATTATAATATATATATTTAAACATTTATTATGTTTGTTATGTAACATATTTTTTTAATATTAAATGACAAAACAAAAGTATTTCGTTATGATCAATAATTTCTGTAATAATTTAAATGAATATCACAAAATGTCTTCTCTAAAGATTAATCATCATAACGTATAAGGATATGTTATATATAACCATTTACACTATTAAAAATTCATCAATATAATATCTATTAAATTATGGATAATTATTCCCATTCCACATGAACTTCTATAATCATATACACATATACCGGTCGTGAAATCCAAGGAAACGAATGCTCCCGAGCCATGAAATTAAATCTTGTAATAAATAGAATATGTCATAAATGAACATAAAAAATTATATTAAATAAAATAAATGTAGATAATATTATGAATTAATTAATATGTGTATTTAATTTGATTATACCTGGAATTATGTTCTATTTCTGAACACATTCTAACATAAAGTAAGGGTTTCTCCCCCAACCTCCATTTTTCATTCAGGATTACACTTTCTCTCTCTTTACGCAAATTTAATTCCTAATTATTATTATGTACTCATCATAATTTTTTTATTGTTATATATATGAATTATAATCATAATCCTTCTTTATTTGATGGTGAGTAACATGTTTTATTAAAATCCTTCTCAATTCTTCCTAATATGCTAGCCCAATTATATAGAATGTATCAATTTCTTACCCATTTTAATGTACTATATAAAGTCTATTTTAAAAAACCATTTTTTCTAAAATTATTAATTGTTTCAATAAAAATTATATTTTTTCATTAATTTTTTTTTATAAACAATTATGAAAAGTGAAAATTATTTTTCTAAAAGAGCTCTTCTATTCATACTAAAAGTGGTATTTCTCTAAATAATTCATTTTATATTTTATTATAGTATTTCCATATATTTCAAAACCACTATATACTGTTATGATTTAATGAGATTGATATATTATTAATATCATCAAACATATTTTATTAAAGGGTTTAGGACTAGTTTGACTATGGTTGTATTAACTTGATACCATTCACCATGCTACTCAAAATTGTTAGTGATTATGATTACATATTGGGGAATGTAATTTACATTTAAAATGTTTTTTATGTTTTTTTATCCCATTTCATATGAGTAATGAATTCAACTTATAAAGTGATGGGTGTGGCCCTCTATAGCCCCGCGATGCATCGATATGTCTCATAAGACCAAAGAGAATTGGGTTTTGGCTAAAGTCTTACCCTAGTATTTTTAGACATCTTGGCCGAGGCCTTAACAATAAGTTTCATATTTTAAAATTTGTTAATTTCCTCATATTGATTTTAGTAATTGATAAAAAAATTTATTATTTGACTAGTATAATATCCATGATGATTTTTCTTTGTATTAAAATCATTTATATGGATTTATATAATTAGATTTCATTCCTATCATATTATTCTCATGTCTATTTATAAGAGAATGTGTTTTTAGTTATTAACCATTAATAATGATTATTTTTATGATAACTTCAACTTTTTTTCAATCCCTTACTAAGTATATGATCTCACCGCATTCTTAGGTTTAATTTTTCCCCAGGAAGAAAATTTGAGTACAAATATAAATGACTTACAGGAATAATCTATGAGTTAATTATAACTTCCAATGGTGTAAAAATGTTGTTTTTTCTTTATGTTTTAATGTAAATCTTATTTTTGTATCTGGTTTTCTAGAATTACTAAAATATTCAGTCCTTTGGGATGTGACGACCTTGTAAACATACCAATTTATTAATATAAGGCACTGTCTTTGGGAAAATGGAGTCGGGGTGATTAAAAATTGTGGAAAAACATTCCTCAAAAACATACTAAAGATCAATATCCCTTCATTGTAAGTGTATTTATAGCATTGTTATGTGTAGATAGAAGATTTTAGAGAGTCTAACACTCCTCTACCTTACTTTTTATATATTAGTGTGGGTGGAATAATTATTTTTATACATTAGTACCACAATAATAATATTTTAAAATGGTTTATAGGTTGGGGATTTATGTGAAATTTCTTTCTGATTCCAATTCCATGTTTATATGAGAATTATATTTATAATGGAGGTTCATGTTGTTTAAGATATATCCCACAGTATTTTTGGTCAAATTTAAGTGTATGTGTTTGTGAGATTCTATCTTTTTTGCTATCTATTTTTTTAAAATAGTTTAAATAATTAATTAATTGGTTAATTGATGAATGGAACCCCTCGTTATCACCTTGTGATGAATTGAGATTCATTAGACCTGGTTAAGGGACACACATGGAGTGTTCCTCTTTCATGAACATGGAAATGATTTGTTGAGTATAGAATTAAATTGTTATGTGATAATGACCAGGATAAATATGTTGAAATGTTAACATGATTTTTGAAGTATAAGCAATGGAAAATTTTTATGGTTGTTGATGAGGCATATGGGGGTGTTTGGTAAATGATAAATGTGTTAAATTGGTTAACGCATGTAAATGGGTAATTTTTGTGATGATATATTAAAACAAATTAGTATATATGTTAATTAGTTATGAACATTCCATGAGGCCTGAAGATGGTATATGTGTTGAATGAAATATAGTTTTAAAATTGAAAATTTGTTCAATGAGATATTCTTTGTATAGTATATTTATTGAATGGTTAAAAAATAAAAATAACATTTGTTTCTAGTATGGGGTGTTTTAGACTTGAGGCTCCATGGATATGGTTCAGGTCTGACTGAGGATCTAAACACCACCAAGATAATTCACGGGTTAGGAAGATATACTGAGACTACATTCCCCTAACGAATGAATGAGATATGAATTACTGGACTAAGGCTCCGAGGTATGTTTAATTTGTTTATTTATGTAATTTTTTAAATAGAGATGTGGGTAACATGATTCTACCCTATTTTGAATTTTTTATATGATAGAAATTGGCTGAATATTTTTTTAGGACAATGGCTAATCCATGAAACATATGGTGAATGTGGTTAAAGTAATATTAATTAATTAATAAAACCAGGTTCGTATTTTATGTATCATTTTATTTATTATGTAAATTCACACACAATATATATAGATTATATATTTTTTTACAAACCATTGGTGTTATCCAACTGATTTGTGATCACACCCTTTTTAGGCCATCATTTGGTATTCTATGAGACTTTGTGATAATAGTTAAGGATAAGGGAAATGGTCCTTTTCGAGATGGTTGACATTGGCATGAGATATTCGTGGATGCAAGATCTAAACAAGGTGTTGGTACCAATTTTTCGAATACTATAGTTTTCTCCTTATTTTGGGGTTTTAAGAAATTGGTAAATGTATGAAAGGACATTGAACATTTAATTTATGGTTTTGGTCTTGTACCCAATTGTAGGAAATTGATTCATGATCCATAATTGTTGTTTACTGAATACATTGTTTTTTGTTTCATCTATGATGGATTATTGTGATATAGATATAATATTCACCCAACATTTTAAATTAGACCATCAATTCTAGATGGTAGCATCTTGAATATGGGGAGGTGTACCTGAGGTCATCTGGAAACTATGTATATATAACTAGATATAGTGGCTACCAGGCTAGGGATGTTACAATGTGTTATCTGGGAGGTTTTTAATTTTTTTTATTTTATATTTGGGAAATGTATTTGGGAAACATGTATGTGTTGGGACTTTTAAATTAACACATTCATGGGATTAAAAAACCCATTTATGGGGGGAAACTCATGTATCCTATGTGGGTTGTGGTTCTCAGTTTTTGTTGTCATGGTGGGATTACATTTCACATTTGTTTGTGAATTTGTTGTGTGATGTGACTATTTTATTATATTTTCTCAAAGTCTAAATTGAAGAAGGTAGGGAATACATAAATCCCATTTTCACCTCAGGATATATGTGACATGCATTAGGGTAGAAACACATAGGATGGATATGTGGAATGTGAGAGATATAATTCTTTTCTTTTCTAATGAAACATGAAAAAAAATGTTTCTTACTATAGATGATGAAAACATGAAAACTGACATATTATAATAAAATTGATAAATAATTCTGTGGCATGAATTATTATAAATGGATTAAAAACATTTTGGGATGATTTATAGAGATAATTTTGTATAAATTAAAAAAGTTTATGTTGTGAAGGTAAAATGGAGAAAAAGGGTGTCTAATGAAAGAAATGTAACAATGTAGGTTGGTTTAACCCATGATAACCATATCCCATGGTAGTTATAGATGGGGTAGTGATAGAGATATGATTATATATCCTAATATTATGTTTGAGAAATAGAATTTTTTATGGCTAGTTGGGAGCCTTCTTTTTTTCTAACCATGGGAGATTTATTTTTCGTGTCTTCAGACGTGATTCTGGTGTTATAGAGAGTTCCCAAAACAATGATGTGTGCTAGTTGGGATACATGAGGATATTTATGAGAATAATCATCTATTAGTTTACTAGTAAGACCAATAGATTTTGGGTAATATGTAGGATTTGAAGTTACATGATATCTTTTCTCGTTGTTTTCATACGATGGAATAGGTCCCAGGGCAGCTTGTGATTGGTATGTTTGACTTGATTAGAGAGTTTCAGTAGAATCAACCACTGAAATTTTATATAAAGGGTTAACCTAAGGTATCCTAGTTATGTATTGATTCAATATGTATGATTCTAGAGCACTTGGAGACTCCTCCTATGAATAGAGTCATCTTGGAGGCTTACATGATTTGAGGACCAACAAAGCGTTGGTGCGATATTTTGGATAAGTCCGAGTAGGCAGAGTGTATGTTGTGGAAGTATTTACAATAAATGTTTTGAGAAAATTTCTATCTAGATATTATTATATAATAGAAGGATACAACGCTTTGAGGCTAACATAGGGGACTATTACAATGATGGATAATGTTGGTTGATTCATTAACTAGGAATGATTTGTTCTTTTGTTGAGAGGGGATGTGGAGTCTATGGAGAGTCATTTTTAGGATTTTCTAAGACATGAAATAAATTATCAGGTGAATATATTCTATTTATTAGTGATTTTTAAAGTGGCTAATTATGACTCTATTTTAGAAGGGATCCTCAACGAGGCTTCTTGTGATCGACCTTTGGTTCTAGTTTGGAAATTCGATTGGGTGACTTCTAATAGGAAGAAGCTTTGTTTTAATGGTTTTCACTAGGGTGGTGGGGGATAGAGTTGTTATGGAAGAGGACTAACATGTTAAATTATTGATAATATTTTCTTCTTTATGTGTATCTAGCTGGTGCACATGTGTTTTCAGTGTCCCTGAACAAAAATTGATTTCCATGTGTTTTGAATGAGGAGGAATGTGTAGTGGATGGGTAAGAACCCTTGTTAGATTAATGTTGATGGAGGATCAAGACCGATGTAGAGTGAAGGAAGGGTGTTTGATACCATATACTAGGAATTCAGTATCAGTTCTAATGGACTTACTAGTCTGGCTGGCAGACTTGGTACTTCAGGATAAAGAAATCCTTAATAGTATGGTGGTGAAGCATTGTGAACATAGTCTGAAGCCCAAATGTCGTCTTCATGTTGTTCATCATGCCCCTATAGGTTGGGGATGTCTGAAATATCAATATTTTGTGGTATTATTTATGTATATTCTACGATTTATACTGCTTTATTTGATATCAATTCCTCACACACAATCACAACTGCTCTGTTAGTGAATTTGTTTAGTCTAGTGGTGGTATGTATTTTTGGTTTTTTATTGATTGAAACACTATTAGGAGGGGATCGATAAAATATCTTAAAATTTATGGAGACACCCATGAGTTTTCAGGGTACCATTTCCTTTCAGACTTATTTATGCTCGTGCTATCTAGTATTGATCTAATATTGGAGATCTGTTGGATGGTATTATTCCAGACTCAGATTACATATTACTATCAAAGGGTAACATTCATATCCATTGAGGTGGAAATTTATGTTCACAATAGTGAGTATGATATCTGAGTAGGATATGATGGGCTAGTTTTTTAGTACATTGTTTAGATCATAGTGTATGTGGATTTTTTTTGCTTGATGAATAAGAAGTAGAGTATCTCATCATTCCTCATATGGCAGACTTGTTTTTGGATGTGTTTCCTTTATAATTTTTATGTATTCCTATTGAGATAGATGATGAGTTTATGATAGATTTATTTTCAAGAGAAGAACCCTATTCTATTTTGTCATATAGGATGGAACCAACAATGTTAAGGAAAATAAAACAATGTTAGGGGATTGTTGAATAGATGGTTTATTAATCCAAGTACACCACCTTAGGGATCTCCAGTTATGTTTTATATGGAGAATGATAGGATATTATGGTTATATGTCGATTATCAGAGGTTTAATTAGATATAATTTATAATCCAATATTATCATTCATGAATCAATGTCATTTTTACATGTTTAAAGAAAAATAGATTTGGGATAATGGTATCAAAAACTGAGGATGGGACCTTCTGATATATGATATATAACATTAGGTAGAATTTATCAATCATATGAGTTTTTTGTGATTCTATTTTTGCTGACCAATGAACATGTAGTTTTTGTGTCCCCAGTGAATGGAAACATTCACCGATGCCTATGTCATTCTTAGTCATATTTGTGGATTATATATTTGTGTACTCCATGAGTCATAATGATATTTCCAAAAAACATGGAATCATCTTGAGTACACTAAGAGGGGATATGATATAAACTAATCTATCAAAGTTTCATTTATGGATTGACAAGATAAATATCATGGGTCGCACCATCTCTGAGTAAGGGATTTTAGTGGACCTGGAGAATTGTAAATACATTTTTTCTTAAGAGATTACAAAGATTTTATTTTATATCTGACGCTTTCTGGTTTTAGTGGGATATTATCATAGATTCAAGGTAAAAAACTTTTAGTTGGACACAACACTTTATGTCATGATGAATAAAGGAATCAAGTATGCATGTTTTTTGGAATGTGAAGATTCATTCCATGAGTTCATGAGGTTTCTACAACACCGATTTACAGGTTACACAATCTAGGTAAGGAGTATACCTTATTTTGTAAGGAATATAGTATTTGGATTAGGTTAGTATTGTTGTTGGATGATAGGGTTGTGGCGTATGGGTCATGGAACTTGATTTCTCATGAATTATATTTCTCTATGTGTGATCTTGAGTTGGCATTGTGACTTATACTTTAATTTATTAGATGAATTACTTAATGATGGAAATTTTTAATATGTATACCAATCATAAAATCCTTATGTACATATTCTAACAGGGTGATTTAATTTTTTAAAAGAGAAGAACTGTTATTAAAAATATTATTTTGATTTTGAGTTTTTATAAATTCCAGGAAAGGGAAATTTTGATTCATATTATTAGAGTTAGATAACTCAATATTTGTCATTTCTGTTATCCAATTCTATGTGTAGGATGATGCATTTTTTTCTGAGGTTCACCTAGTGGTTCAGGATGGTCAATAGAAGATGACCCTTTAATTCTTAGAAGTGGACTCAATGATTTTGATATAGATTAGGGAAATGACGTATGGGGATCCATAATGTTTAGATTTTAGGGAATTTCATGAATATAGGGACTCTCCTTTATATTTTTCAAACATTGAGGGTGAGTTTGTTCTTTTTCATGGATGTGTTGTTGTGACTACTTTCATGTAGGAAGAGTTCAAGTGTGAGTTTCATGGTTATATGTGGGAAATTAATCATGTTTTAACAAAAAATATATCATTATTTATGGGGAAATTATTGGTGGCTAGGTATAAAGAATGACGTTGGTGGTTTCATGATGTGATGCTTTACCTATCAGTAGGTGAAGACCAAGCATTAGAAATTGGGTGACTTGTTTCTTATATTTCCACTGTGAAATGGATTTGGTACGATTTCATTATGGATATTGTAGAAGTAATTTTGAGGATTCCTTATTAAAATTATGAGATATAGCTATTTGTGTATTTTTTTAATAAGGGTGGGACATTTCATATTGATTCAAGAGACCCATATCATGGAATAGTTTGGTGTTCTATATGTTTTGGGTTATAGGGTAGTTATATAGGGTGACAAAGATTGTAGTTTTTTATTGTGATCCAAGTTTTTCAGCTTTATTATAGAATGTGTTACATATATATCTTGGTAACCATGTATTTTTTTGTATGTATTTCCACCCATATAAGGATGAGCAATTAGAATGCACTATTTAAGTGTTTGAGGAAATGTTGAGGAAATGTTTCATAGACTACGGTTGATCTCATGGAAATATTTGATGCTTGTTGTGTTATCTTATAAAAAAATTACCAAGATACTATTCAGATGGAACTATATGATGTGTTATGTGGTATTCCATGTACATATCTTTTAAGTTGGATGTAGGATGGGGAAACATATTTGTTGGGACCAAGTCTTGTGAATGAGACTATGGAATGGGATTAGTTGATTTAGTTATGTATGGATTCAACACAAGGTAGGTATAATTCATATGATGATTGAACTCTATGAACTCTTTTGTTTATGGGGTGATCCAGTGCTCCTTCAAATTTCTCCAAGGTTGGGACACCGTGATATTTGGGAATAGGGTAATTTGGATAATTGGTACATCGAATCATTTGAGAATGTGGAAATGATATGACTTGTGATATACAAATTGGCTCTTCCATAATTTAATATTATTAGGCATGATGTTTTTCATTTGTCACATAATTGTTAATATCAATAAAAACCATCTAATGTGATAGATGTTAATGATTTATACCTCGAGAGTAATGCACCCTTTAAGGATAATCATGTTCATATTAGGGAATATTGTGAGAATGTATTGTATGGAAAGTATGTGTTAAAGGTTCGGGTGTTATGGAAGCATGGTAATGTTCAGGAAGTGACTTGGTAGTGGGATATAAATATTAAGGCCCAGTATCCAGAACTTTTTACATTGGAAAATAATTAATTATTGGGAGTGTGGATTGATCATGAGTCATTATATAGTTGGGAGCCTGTAAGATTCAAGACATCTAAAGAAGTATGATCATGTGTAATTTTTGCTTAAAATCATAACAATTTTTTTAATGAAATGTTTCTTGGGATTATGTGGAGGCTCTAGGATGTTCATGGGGTCTTGGACATGAATGGAGGGGGAATGGTTACATTCAATGCATGTTTCATGGTTACAAGTAACCATGCCGGCCTAGAGAAGGGCTGAACAATTATTGGAATTGTGAAATGGGGGAAAACAATGTGGTCTTGGATAGATCCATTCCATGAGGTTACCATAAGGTTTTTAATACCATGAATACTTCTCGAGAGACATTGAGAGCTCTCTTCTATTTAATGGTGGGTCGAACATAGTTGGTGAATGGTTTGGCCAACCATGTAGCCAAATCGTGGGGATAATTAAAAATAGAAAATTTAATAATTTTCCCCGTTAGGATTTATGTTTTCTTTCCCAATTTTCCTAACCCTTCATCCTAAATTAGCCATGAGTGATGAAACCTTCTTCCAAAACATAACAAGGATCAATATCCATTCATTATAATATGTTTAGAGCTTTCATCTATGAGAATCAAAGATCCGAGTGAGTCTAACACCACTCTTCCTTTATTTTTCTCGATTATGGATTTTGGAATCATTCTTATCCTTCTGATTCTCGAAACCCCTATTTTTATAGTAGTATCTATTTTGGTGATTTTATGTTGGTTTGTTTCTGAATAAAAATTTGGGGTTAAGAGATTGTTCATGTTTCGATTCAAGTTAGGTATTATACGAGTTATATACCATAGTATTCTGGTTGAATTTATATGAATATGGTTGTGTACCTGTATCGATGTTATGTAAATTGGGGGTTTCTAGTCGCAATGAAGAATTAATTTGTTAATTAATGAATTGAACATCTCATGATCCCCATGGAATTCATTTAGGATGATTATACTAGTTTAAGGGCCACCCATGGGGTGTAACTATTTCTTGAACATGTAATTATGTTGTTAAGTGTATAATTAAATTGTTTTGAGGTAGAGTCCATGAAAAATATATTGACATCTTAGCTTGAGTTATCAAATGGATATAATAGTATGTGTGTCTAGTCGATGACAAGGAATAAGTGATGTTTGTTAAATGATAATTGTGTTAAATGGATTAATTAATGTAAATGGGGAATGTGTGTGATAATGGGATAAGGTACATAAATGAAATATGTGTTAGTGAGTAATGAATTATTAGGAATATATGTGGAAAATAGGTTAAGTAATGTAAATGATAAATTTGTTAATGGGTTATGGCATGAAAACCGAATATTTTTTGAATGAACTATAGTTTGTAAAATCTAAATATGTCTAGTGTGATAATTTATACAAGGTATATGTGTTTAATATTTAATGAAGCAAGTGCACATGCCTTCATGTTATGTGAGGTGTTGTAATTGAGGCTCTATTCCCAGGGACCAGTTTAGACTGTCGCTATAAACTCCACCACTATAATGCATGGTGAGAATTGTATGTCATTCATACATTTTAGAGTGTTTAAATATAATAATGTATATTTTAAATTGATTAATATTACCAATTTTTGACTTATTTAACTTGGTTTATGTATTTATGGAAGGATACAATGATTCATGGAAAATGTATAATAAGAAGAAAAATTCGGAGCAAAAAGACATGTTGCACCATGAGTGAATTGAATTGATGTTACACCAAATTTTCATGGATGATCATGGAGAACTTTTGGGGACTAAAACATAAGAACCATATAAGAAATAGACTTCTAAATCATTAAAATATAATTACACTACATGTAATCATTGCATGATTTTCACCAGATCTTATGGTGAATGGAAGGAAATGTTGTGGAGAAAACAAAAGCATACAATAAAATTAAACAAGGTGAAAATCAGTTACACGTGGCGTAGCTTCCTATATATGAATCTTGGAAAACTAAAAGTCGTGAATGTCAGTTACACATGGTGTAATTTTCCAGCCATGAGTATTTCACCCAAATTCACCAAAAATTAATTTTTCATCAAAATCTTCCATGTGGGATACACCCCAGATCACCTTCGGATCACTATATAGTGGAATTAATTAATTCAAGTGATCATATGAAGCCTATAATAGGATGTAAAGGCTATCATTATGGACATTTAGATCTAGACTAGCCAGAAAAGAAAGCTTGAAGCAAGACATTGTGCCCTCCCTGGGTTTATTTTTTCATTTCCTTAATGAATTATTTTTATTTTCTCCTTCCCTATTATTATTTAATCACTCTGTTGAGGGGTTAAACCCTCCATGTGCAAGGTTAATGACTTTAATGGGGTAAGGTTCTCATGTATTGAATTTTTTTATTCATGTTTTTGGTTTTCCACTATTAATTCATTATCTTCCGATCACATTCTTTTACTTTTTTTTGACCATTGATAATTGAATTAAAATGGAACATTAAAATTATAAAATAGATAACCCTAAAGAGGGCATGGCCATTGTCAACTTCCGGGGAAATCAGGTTTAAACATGGTATTGATAAAAACATGATTCAAAACCACAAAAATTAACAGACCAAGGTAAATAAGTTATTGATTTGTTAAGGAGGAAATAACATGACCATTAGATATTTATCATCTTAGCTTTGACACCAATTATTAATTAAACTATTTCGTCAAATCTAATTGCACCTTAACCCTAAAATTCCAAATCCTTAACTCACTTTTTAAATTTTTTTCCAAACCAATCAATCAACCTTGTTTTACTTTTTCATTTACTTTCTTAAATCAAATCAGAAGCTTACTTTTCACACCTCTTTCCAAAAATTAATAAAAGTAAAACTTTTTAAATTATAATAAAACTAATCACTCCATCCCTATAGATGTATCTCACACTACTAATTTACTACATTTTAATTAATTTAGTTTCATTATTGAGTTTTTATAAATTATTTTTTATAGAATTGTAGGGATGTAAGGTTTCCCTCAATAACTATCATGTAGGCAACGTTTCTAGGGAAATTTTCTTTTTAAATTTTCTGGGATTTTATTTTTTTAATTTGAATTTTTTATTTTTATTTCAATTACACTTTTTATGATGCATTTGTTCATGCTGTGAATTTCATATTTTAAATAATTAATGCACAATTTATTCACTTGGGAAAAGGTAAAAGAAAAAATAATTGATTCAAAACACAATTCTAAACATAGCATGGAGGTCAACTTAACTACAACTAAGGAAGGTGTAGAACAAAATAACCCTTATGGATTTATTCAATGAGATCAGGTGCAACAGACATTCACACACAATGGGAAGCTATCAAACAAAGAATTGCAACTGAGAATCCTAGAACTCCATACTTGTTGTGAACCTATTTAAGATTAAGACTAATATCATTTCAATGATATCAAATAGTGTTCAAATCATCATAATTCCACATGAAGATCCAAACAACAATATTGGAAATTTTCCTGGGTTATGCGACATGTTCTATTTAAAAAATGTTCCAAGTTATGGGGTAAGACTTTTCCTTTTCCTATTTATATTATGAAATCAATCTAATGATTTGATTAAAAGATTCCTAGCATATTCCATCACTACATGGGATGAGGTGGAATGAGTCTTTCTCACCTAATTCATTTAACCCTATTTGTTGATGGAAATTTTGGAAATTATTCATCAATTTTTTAATTTGAAGTTGAATATCTATATTCTACTTGAAGATATATAAAGATTTCACTCTTAAATGACAACATCATTTAATAGAGATATTGCTTCAAATACAAATATTATATAAGATGTTTTTATAATGGAACATGTCAATCACTGATGTTGTAGCTAGAGGATCATTTATGAATAAGTGTCCTAAATCGAGAAATAACTTGTTGGATGGGATGGATTGAAATATTTTACAGTGGTAAAGGGAAGGGGTGCAATATAAAGGATTACAAACAGTCAACCATAATGACAAGATGTCATCACAGTGGAGTAATTGGAATAGAAGTTGGAAATTATGGTGAGAAATCAACAAAACCACCATGGTATGCATATAGAAGATTCAATTATTCTTATTACAATTTGGGTAATTAAAATTAGTGTTAGAGACTAAAACAACCATAAGGAATAATATTTAAACATATACTATAAGGTTTACAACAATAGGTACCTCAAGGGATTACACTGATAATCTAGGTTCATATGCTAGACGACATACAAGCTACATTCATGACTACATCCAGGGATGTATTAAAAGAAATAATAAAAGAATCTCGAACCAAATGGATTCATTAAGAAATATAGAGTTGAAATTTGGGAAAATTAATTTTCTTCCTTGAGAGAGACCTAGAAGAACACTACAATAATTCCCTGAATTGTGTCTATGTAATGATTTGAAATCTATACAACATAGAAGTCGGAATAAGAAAAGGAAGTGGTGTAGAGTTTTCAGGAAAACAACTAATGAAAGAAAGAGAAGTAGAAGTAGAGAGTAACACGGAAAAAGGAGCTGAAGTTAATGTAGAAGAAAATCCTCATTACAAACCGTGATTTCCTTTCCCAGAATGATGATGATAAGTGAATAAAAATGTGTAGAGAGGTACATTTCTTGTGCACTATAAAAAATTCATATTAATATAAAAAATTTAAACTCCCTCACGAACATGATAACATATTCAAAATTTATGAAAGAGATGGTAAACAATAATAAGTAGTTGGAGGTGATGAAAAAAATTCCACTCACATGAGAGTGTTCAATAATGGTATTAAAGGAACTACCTAAGAAGAAAACAGATCTTGGTCTCCATTAAATTCATATCATTATAAGATATAAAAAATTTTAAAAGCATTGTTTTACTTAGGAGCAAGTGGGAAAATCTTTTCTTTCACCAATTTTAAGTGTTAGGGACTAGATGGAATGAATACTAAAATAGTTATTAATTAATTAGGTGATTCAAATGTGAAATCCCTAAGAGGAGTTGTCAAAGATACCCTGAAAATAGTATATAAGTTCATATTTCACATCGATATCATAGTGATGGACGGGGAATATAAGAAAATACAATAATTATAGGACGACAATGTTTATCTACAAGGCATGCACTGATTGATGTATATAGTGGAGAACTATGTCTATGATTTGGATGTGATAAAGTATTTTTCAACATCCATAATGTGATGAGGAACTTTGATGTGCAAGAGGATAATTATTTTGAAGTATAAAATAATCCTGAAGCTAAGGATGCCACTAAGTATGAAGAGGTAATTGATTTTTATATTTTTGAACAAGAGGATTCTCAACCGAAGAAGAAGGATAAGCTGAAGACCAATACCATTAAGGCTAAAGAAGATACCGACACCACTACAATGAGAAAGGAAAAATATTATGGATGATACATGAACATTCATTTAGTTCATCTGGATTGAGGAAGAAATGGTGGGTTGGTTCAATGGAGGTAAAGAGAGTAATACCATCATAAATAATTATGTTCTTCTGAGAATAAGGATAGGGGCCGACCGATGTGGATTGGACAAAACAAATACAATTTATGGACCCCAAAGAGATACAAAATTTTTTATCATCTGAAACTTGGGAAGAAGCTAATATAGTTAAGGTCAAGCCAACAATGTTAAAGAACATCACTTCTGGGAGGCTAGATGAGTTTATTGTTTTTATTTATTTGTTTTATATTATTTAGAGGTTAACCCTCTATTTCTCCAAATATTTCCAAATTTATTGTTAATTGGATTGTGCTTTCACCTATTTATTTAAAATTTGTGGGACCATCAGGATCTGAAATGGAAGCAAGCGGATGAAATTATTAGATGGGGTTGATGAACCGTTATAGGTCATGAATAGAAATTACACATCATGAATCATCCATAGGTAGAACGTGAACATCCATGATTGAATAAATATTTAAAAGTGGAGTAGGATATTCAATTCATTATTTTTATACTATATTCCTAACCAGTAATTATATTTTTAACTACTAGTTACATTCCCCCAACATGATTTTTGATTCAATCAATTGAAGTATGAGACAAGAAACTACACAAGATAATTACCATACCATGTATTAAAACTTATTTGTTAATAAATTTGAATCGAAAAATGAGGAATAAATTAGTAGAGATATTCAGGTGGATTAGGATTTTACATTTCATGATCTGAGTATCATGATGATCACTGTAAAATATTTCTTTTTATATTTTTCCATAATTTGAATTTATAATGTTTTCATTAAGATATCTAATTATTTATATGTATTTCCATGAGTGGGTTTTACAAAAAAATCATATCGTTCTCATGTCATCCACAAAGACAACATTTTCAATTCATTATTTTATATACTTCTTAAGAATCATGGTCATTCATTCTTCTAGAACTTTCGTTGCATCTTATTGAATATATGAATAAATAGAATAACTTTTAAAATTATTGAGGAATTATTTTGTTATCCCTTATCCTGATACCCACATTATTGTAATACATTGTAATCCTGTAGAATCCATGAATAGCCTATTTAGGATGAGTTGTGTGTCAAGACAATTTTATTCATTCCTACCTTCATATAAATATTTATCAGGATTTTAAAAAGTGTTGGGGAAGATAGATCTAGTGTAGGGTAAAAACAATTTGTAATGAATATGTGGGGGGGATGTTTCATGAGATTTTGGGAAGGCACATTTATAGTATTTACTATACACCCTTCTGAAAAATTTAAAAATTTAAAAAAAGGGTTGTGTCTTAAGAAGTTTAGAAATAACCATTTACATAACCAATGATCCTGTTATAAATAATACAAATAGTTTCAAGATGAGATCACTAGGGGTATGTTGGTTGATGTTAAAATTTTACTTAGCACCACATTTGAAAAAAAATATGAAATTAAAAAAAGGTGTTTAGGATATTATATTTCCCCTCTATACAAGCCTTCTCTGAGATATTGGGAAAAGGGACATAGTCATTGATCTATTTATGATTATCATGAATGTTAATTTTGAGTTTATCCTCTTTTTTTTACATTAAAAGATTTACATAATTTACCTACATTCCCAAAGAATCAGATTCATTTGATACCAATCAATTAATTCCTCATGATTAACTATGTTTTTATATTTATGTGGTGGAGATATTAGATGCCCTGCAAACCTATGATATGTAACAATGTCTTGAGGTATGTGATGACCTCTATTGGATCTTTTTTTTGAAATAGAATTTGAGTCATGGTAAGGTGAACGTCCATTGTAGTATATTGATATTCCATCAATGATGACAATTATGAATTCATGAATGGGTGTATTTAATAAGTGTATTTCATTAATACATTTAAGTGTGTTTAAATATATTATTTTCTATATTTAATTGTTTATTCTTTCCAATGTTTTGGAAATTTAACTAGTTTTAAATTTTTATAGAAGGATACAATGAATCATGGGAAGAGAAAAAAACAGGTAAATTTTTTGAGGAAAAAGCTGGTTTCCACCACGAGCGAAGTGAAGCAACAAAACCATGGATTTTCATGGATGTTCATGGAGCACTTGTGATATATAAAATTGAATAACCAAGGAAAACGAGGCTTATATAGAATAAAAAATGAATTTCATATCATATAATCATTGCATGTCGTGTACCAGTTAATTTAGTGAATCGAAGGACATTATGTGAAAAAAATATAAGAATCCAAGAAAATTACACTTGGTGAAACTCAGTTAAACATGGTGTAATTTCCCTGAAAGGAATCCTGGAAAATTACACGTGGTGTAATTTTCTAGGCCTGAATTTTTCACATAGATTCACCAAATCATCATTTTTTGACCAAATCATTGACGTGGGACATTCCCCATATCACTGTTGGACTTTAATAGTAGAATTAATTTATTATAGAAACCATATGTCACCTATAAAATGATATCTATGTTGTTACCATGGGCATTCATATCTAGATCCACTAGAGACCAAATCTCATAGTGAGATATTTCTCCCTCGCAGAGTTCTTACTTTCTTTTCCTTCATTCATTATTTTATTTTCTCCTTCCATATTATTATATAATCACATGGATTAGGGTAAAAAACCTTTATGTGATAGGGGAATTTAATTAAAGGGGGAATGTGTTGTTGGATTGATTTATTGTATTTATATGTGTGGTTTAATGCAATTTATTCTTTTTCTTCCAATCTATTTCTTTTACTTTTATCATGATCATTTATAATTGAATTAAATGGTAAATTCAATTTTTTAAAAAATTATTACACTAAATAAGGCAAGACCATTTTCAAATTTAGGGGAAATCAGGCATATGCATTGTATTGAGACTAAATTGATTCGTCAACATCCAAAATTATTAGACCATGGGAAATAGCGGTTTTCCACATTAAGGAGGAGATGCCATGATCATTAGATCTTCTTCATCTTTAATATGATAGTAATTATGAATCAAAATTTTTTTAAAAATTTTTTTTCACAAGAACCATGAAATTACTATACATAGTGATGCTTTTTAAAATTGTTATAAAACCCTTCAATCAATATGCTTTACCGTCATTTTTTTCTAAAATAAAATTAGAACCTTCCATTTCTAAACTCTATCATTAAATTAATAAAATTAAATATTTTGAAATTATAATAAAACTAATCTCCCTATCCCAATAGATCATACTTGAACTACTGATTTACTACATTTTTCTTAATTGAGTATCATACTTGAGTTTTTTTATAAATTTTGTTGTTGAATATTTCTATAGGGATGTAATGACGCCCTCTGAGCCTATCACATGGGTTTGAGAGTAGGAAAGACTCTATATACCCCTGATGAATGCATGTTATATAAATACATATACTATGGATCCACGATATGTGTTAGTTACTTTTTTTGGAAATTTACTTCCTATAGATGTAGGGAACTTTATTCAACCCCATTATGTGTAGTTTATATGAAAATAGGTTGATATGTATTGGATGAAAATGGATAACCCATAAACTAAAATGTGAAAGTGGTTAAAGTGAACATTTATAATTAATGAAACCTGATTCATCTTATATTTATCTCTTATTTCAATGTGTAACTACACAAACTATATATTTAGACTCCATAATTTTTAGACATTGTTGGTTGTGACCTGGTGAGTTGTACTCACACCCTACTCATGCCGCCATTGGGTACCTAAGGAGACATCATTATTATAGTTCACAATATGGGAAAGGGCCCTATAGTAGTTTGTTAATTTGGGAAGGATATATTCATGTATGAGGGGTCATGACATGGATTCATGAATGGTTTTTATTATTATACAGTTTGTCTTTATTTTGATTCATCTATACACATGAAACTATATATAATAATGTTGAAAATTTAAATTTTTTTTGTTGGATTCTACTATGTTTGGTGAATTAAATTTATGATGAATATTTATTTTTTATTATTTCCATTATTTTTGTTTTCATCTATTGTATATCAAGTTGATAAAGATCATACAGTCATACCACAATTTCTATTAGACACTTGCTGAAAGTCAGCAACATTTGGTATTAGAGGAGGAATTCTTGAGGTCTTGTGGATGGCTGGATAACATGACTATATATAGTGTCTAGAAGTATGGGGATGTTACATTAATCATGTGATTATTCAGTTTTAAACAATTCTCCATATTTTTTCCCTCTTATGAAATAGTCATAGCATATTGATGTATTTTTCTTAGAATCCAATTATTTCTCATAAATGCATGAATACTCAAACACCTTCAATAAGTGGGTTTCTTTTTTGTCAATAATTTACGACATGTTGATATTTAATCTAAAGAGGCTTAATTGAGTTAATATTCTATAGTGAATTAATCTAAAATTTGTATATTGTAAAACTGACATAGTTCCCTATGGGTTAATATTATATATATAGACATACTAAGTCTTGCATAGGATACATATTATTAGAGTAAATCTCAAAGAAGTTCATATTTTATATGAGTTGAGATTTATTTCAAACACAGTTAACCCTATAAGAGAACTACATAGTTAATCCTACATTTTAATTTTAATATGATGCATAGAGAATGATTTATTCAATTATATTTAGATATAATATTCTTACTTGACTCAATTTTATTCACAAATGAGATTTGGAATTAAATGAGTTTACTCCTACATGATATCTAATATTGCTAGGTTATTTCTAGATAATCCAACCCCAAACCTAATGAATCATACACATGTTAGTTTCTGATAGATAGATTCTTATAAAAACAGTTATTTCTCCTTACATGATTTTGACCCTCTAATTCTGACACAACCACATTTCTTACTACTTATTCACATGTGAGTTTTGAAAATATATTTTTTCTCTTTGAAAAAAAAAACAACTTACGGATTTCTTTATTCTTAGATATATAATATGCGGTTATATACATGTTATTTATTCCTATAAAGATGGATTAATTAGATTTATTATTTTTTAGATATCAAAATTCATCTAAAACATCAATAATGTTGTCGTGGTCATATATATATAATAAAATTACAATAAAGATGAATATTAACCAACAAAAATCAATAATGGTATATTATTTAATTTTTTTAGAGATTCATCTTATATAATTGGATGATTAAAATCATTCAAATATTATTCCCATAATATAAATAATTATTGTGTTATGATATACATGGTTTCCTAATGTTTATGTAACCATGGAATGAATTTGAAAATATTAACGAACAAAATATTATTATAATATTTATAATACATTTTGATTTACATGGGTTTAGAGGTTAGATAAATAATGAATAGTTATGATATCATTTCATAGGTAAAATTCATATTTTAATAGTTTTGAGACATTTAATAAGGTGATTATGTTAGGGTGTTACTGAAGTTTATATGGAAACAATAGTTAAAAATGTATTTTATAAAAATCATGAAGTCACACTAAATTATATTTTATCAAATAATATGACATAATAATACATGAGATGTGTCAACCTATACAAAATTTCATATTTACAAACAACGTTTCATTTGATAATTTCTTGATTAACCCCTATGGAATATATATTTATAGAAAAGTCATCATCTTTTTCAATAAAAGGGTTGTTACTCCACTATTGTTTCCAAAAATATAGATATTGTTTTCATAATCATATTCTTCACATATCTCTTCTGTTAGATATGAAATAAATTTCCTTTGGAATATGATTATAAGATGGTGTTTTACAGTGTTTTCAGAAATTGAATACATATTGGATGATTTGATTCTGAAACAAAAGTATATTCTTATTTTTCATTTATTTTGTTAACAATTTTCTCATTCTAGTATATTAAATTTATATAATTATTTACTTTCATAGAACTAATGTCAATATAATTCCCTAGAAAATGTATTCCTTAAATAGATATGGTTTTATATCAATCTTACTTTCTATTATATTCATTTTTTGATCATATTTACAACCCACTTAAACAAAGATACTCTATTTTCTTAAAAATTATTATCAAGGAATAAAAAAATGTTTTATAGAATATATAACATATTGGATTAATTTAATCAAAAATAATCATTTTAATAAAGTTATCGGATGAAAGAAATAAAAGTATAGTTAATCAACTTTTCTTTTAGAGATTATAGAACCATTAGAAAAATATCATAGATCATGACAATTATACTGAAGCTATTTCAGAAATATATACTAGACAACCTGAAAAAAAATATAATATATGAATAGTTGAAAAAAATACATTATAATACATTAATAAAAATTAAAAATAATAGTGAAAAAGGTTCTAAATTAAGTAAATAATTACAATAATTTTATTATTTTGAAATTCATAAAATATGAGATGAAATCTGGGACTCCAAAATTGTTCATGTATCAAATCTCATATTTTTAATGTTTTGAATTATCAAAAAATGATTATCATTAATTTTCATGAACCCCTCCCCAAAAAGATACGAAAATGAGGGGAGAGAGATTATAACCACCCAATTCCCTGCTCTAGTAGGCCGCAAGTACATGACTATAACTGAGGGTACAATAAATGTGGTATCAAAGGCATTTCCCTTAAATAGAAACATGTATAAGTGAAAAATAAGAAGGATACACATTCTCAAACATTCTCAAACATATAAATATATAAATAAATTGCATGTTCCACTATAAAATTTCATATATTTATAAAAAAAATTAAAAGGGGGTGAAAAAGTACGCAAAAATGATAAATACAGTAGTGGAAATGAATCCCAAACAACTCCTATAAAATATGATCTACTAATATCAATATTAATCCAAAAACATCTCCTTATAACCTAAAAAATAGTTAATATACACATGGTAACAATAAAAATATACTTTGTAGGATCCAATCCAGATCCCCTCATGAGAAAAATAAATAAATCATGTTACATCATACTTAATAATAGTGAAACTAACTTGACACATAAAAGTTATAATATGTTAGGAACCTCTCCTTATATAAATCTCACTAAGTATCACATAAAATAGAGCATATAGTATAGTTATAAAACATCATGGGTACTAGGATTCTACTTCCCCACTAGTTTTCCATTCTTCCCCAATGTCATAAATCTAGGTCCATTTCTCTCTAAAAGAAAACCATCAGAAATGAACATTAGTAAGACATCCCAACATGATCCTTGTACATCACATAATAACACCATACCATCAAATATCCCCTTATGGTAATTGGGTATTTCCCACAAGCCACAATATCCTCTATACTGTATATCAAACATCTTATGTTATACCTCAATCCATTACAACTTATATACTGAGTAAGTACATCAAATCATTACAGCCTATAAACATCATACATATAATAATCCTTTGGATACTATATCGGTTTATACATGTGTCTGAAATATCAAAAATTTATTACATCTATCTAAAAACATATATGGAAATCTTACCTCTTCCAATACCAACACATGTAAATACCAAGAAAATATAGTTAGTTTAGATGGGGTATTCATCCATCTATCCTCTCATTGGGATGTTTTGGAAAACACCCTCCTATGGCACGCTGGGTATCAATTTCCCTATTTGAAATTTATGGGACAGTATATGAAATCCTAAAAAATACATGAATTAATAGAGTTCACAATAACACAATGGGAATACTGTAGTCTTATATAGAACTGTAGTTAACGTCAACTAGACTCTCATTTCCACTACTAAGATAAGATATCATATAGGTACATAAGAATATAAAACATCTACAATAATTAATTCATTTATATTGATAATTATCATTCGTTAAATAATTCATTTTCAATTAATTAACAATTAAAATTACTATATAGTACATTACATTGAATTATATTAAATAAAATCAATCATTAGAGTAAACTCAATGTCCATTGGGAAAAATCCATATAGAGTCTAGGTTTTAATAATATTAATATCTTTTATGCATTTGAATTCCATCATCTTCCAACCCATTGGGTTTTTAATTTATTACCCATTATTTCAATTATTCCACATCTAGTTACTCTAGGATAACCATACTAAGCTACTGTCAAGAGTATACCTACAACCAATCACCTCTAGCTACCTCAGGTCATGGGAAAAATGCAGATAAAAATAAGAAACCTTAATATTTTACATTAAATATATTATTTAGAAATCATGATTTCTCCCAGCATATCTTAAATGATTAATCCCATTTTAAAAAGATCATCACATTCGATGCCATCCAATGGACCTAGTTTTATATACTAATACATATCTCCATCACACGCATCTACTAATGCAACATCATCTAGCCCTCCATGCCCACTAATAACATCATCCATCCCATGATTAGCCATACAAGGATCACATCACATCAATGCCTCCCCGACCCATATCATAAAATCCATATAACATTTATCCATACTAGTATCATATCACAAGGATCATTTCTAAATAACATCCTATGGCAACGAGAAGTTCTAAATAAAGCATAACCAATATTTCAATTGGGACCTTAAAACACGGAATACAGCCTTCTCAATAAAATAGGAATCTCAAGCCCTGAAAATATATCTTTATCACACTACCAGTTATTCATCCATCATGAATTAGCTGACTCGTTATTTATAGGTTCCACCAATGGGAAACCTAAGGGATAAATTTAAAAAAGAAAACAAAGTAAAAAATTCTATTATACATTATTTCTAGTTTCAACAACCCATAGGGGTACCATCCCCAATAAAATAACTTTTTTCATTATTATCAAAAATTATAAACAAGATTAATATTAATTTATTAATTCAATTAATCACATGGAAAATCTATTCCAACTAAATATGTGCATTACATCAATTTGATTATCATCAAATTACATCAACCACCATATTACAAAAATGTGTATTCTAAAATTATTATAAATCCAATTGATTATAAATTATTTTTGTATTTAAATTCATTATATAATTAAACAAGATAATCAATATATTACATAAATTTTATAACAAGGAAAGGTATTCATATCACACAACCTTGAAGATCATGAGGTAAACCACTATTTATTCACAAAGAAGCAGCATCATTGACGTTGAATCACAACCAATTTCATTAATTATGTTCAGTAATTATTAGATCAATTTTATTTTCGTATAATCGTATAAATAAAGATCAATTTAAAATCAAAAATATAATAGAGAAGAAACAAATTCCCTTCTTCAAAATCTATCAATGTTCCTTTCGTGAGAACATACCACATTGTAGATCTATGATCACATCTCACACAAGAACTACATAAATTTTGGGACTCCATTGTATAACAACACCAACATCAACCTAAGGAAGCTCCACTAGAAGTAGAAAATATCAAACTCTGTAGCATGGAGATAAACACAGAAGTAAATGAGATCAAACTTTGAGAAACCAATAGAATGCAATGGATGAAATCAACATAGATATACTCAAATAACTATAGAATTAATATGAGAAGAAATAAATTCATTATGGCCAAGGGGATCTCTTAAATTTCTTGAATGTATCCACTGGTCTCTTGGAATCAGGAGATAGAGTTGATTTCTATAAGGTTTTGAGAAAACCAGAGTATCTAGAACATGTAATATAAGGCCCCAGCCTTAAACCTTACTTAATATTGAATTAAAAGAATAATTCACATTGAGGATCTTTTCAGGTTTATAGTTTTAGAGAATTAGAACATAACTATTACATCTCAAAAGATTACTAAGTAGTCACTTATACTAAGTTTCCATAATAATAAAAACTCTTGAAAGAAACATTTCTAGTTCCATGTTTTATATAGCATGACATTCCCTTGATCCCATCCTTGACCATATTCCACATTAAGTCCTGTGAAAAACATTTCAAAAAAACTTGCGGTGAGCATAAAAAGCTTAGTAAGGGATACACAAAGAATGAAAACTATTAGTTTTTCAAAATCAAGTAAACCATGTATACTCTATCAAAATAATATCTTCACCTTCATGAAGTAGTAAAAACTCTTCACTGAATAAAGTATCATTACATACCTTTTTGTAACCAAAGTATTACCATAAAACTAATATAAAGAACACATAACATATATAAAGGTAACTTGGGACATAAACATACTTAAGTGGAATAACCATACGGTCGACTTCCACACATATCACTTAATGGAATAGCCATACGGCCAATTTCCATACATACTTAATGGAATAGCCATACGGCCAACTTCCATACCCAATGCATTGGAGGTTATAACGTAACCACCCATCCTGGTATTCACGGCACCACCCGTCATATGGTTTATAACGTAACCACCCGTTAAAATGTCCATGTACTAGTATAAAATCATAAAACATAAAACCAATATAAAGGAATGATAACATTTCCACATTTCAATCACAATATATCATAAATATATTGAAATTAATAGAATCCTTTTTCAAAACCATTTTCAATACCAAAATACATAAAAGAGTATATGGTATTTATTTTATTCTAAAAACATTACGGCTTGTTGAGAAATCCAAAGACCAAATAATACTCACGGCGGCAGAAAAAGTCGTTGTAACCGCGTACGTTAAAAAAAACATTCCTTTTTGTCATTTAGTAAAACGCTTCGTAGAAAAAGAATCCTTTTGTATAAAAGTAAAAGTCAAAGGGTTTTATACACCGTATAAATGAAAGTTTTGTATAAAACGAAATATGCCTCAATGAATGGAGATTGAGACAAAGTCCCTTACCTCGGGTCCGACTTGACTCGATCGTTCTTTAACGTCCTAAATAATAAACTTGACTTAATTTCTACATGATTAAGAACCTTTTTAGAGTTCATTATTCCTTTTATATCACTTATTTCCATGTTATAAACATTATGTAACCAGTTAAGTTAATAATGTTTGTTTTGTCGATATTTGGTTCTTAAGTCGAAAGTGGACTTCTTACAATTACATGTTGTTCGTGTGGTCAAAGGTTCTTTATATCCAGAATGACATTCCTGATTTGGATATCATATATATCATATATATCCAGAATATACATGTATTTATAATATTACATAATCATTTAGAGGTAAGAAATTAAATGCACCGTTCATGGAGACGGTAAGTCGTACGTACGCATGAACACTACTTTCATTTCTTTATCATATTAATGGAATTAAAATTCAATGAGAGGTATGTATATTTTAATTCCAGAATTATATTCGTCATTTAGATGTATCATTCATTATATATATCCATTATATACATATACATTTAATAGTACATTACATTTGGGGATAAAAAATGAAATGAACCGTTCATGGAGACGGTAAGCCGTACGTACGCATGAACGCTACTTTCATTTCTATCTCATACTTTAATGGAAATAAATAATAATGATATAGAGGTATATTATAATTCCAGTATAACATCATATATAATAACTTTAAATCTATCCTTTACACGTCCCACATATGGCATTAACGAATCACATCACTTTGAGGGGGCGGTAGTCCGCACTTCCTTAAATGAAGATATCGTGTTTACCCATAATGGAAACCATAAAGGTATGCCCAAAAGGAAAAATAAAGAAGCTTAAAGAAAAAATAAACATATTATATATCATATATAAAAATAGTGACATCATAATGGCCACCTTTGAAGGTGTTAAATGAGTATTGAACAATCATCGTTTCGGGAGGCAGAATTTCTCCATCCACGGAAACTGTATGTTCTTTAACCATTTGATGTAGTTGTGTGAGAGTTTTGCTCAAATAAATCTTATAACAACATCCTAGTATATTTAAGATACTGGTGTTGTTACAAAAGAAGTAAATAAAAAGAGTTTAGGGGGTTGGAGAAACAAAATAAAGCAAATGAACAAGAGAGAATTAATTACCTTTAAAAGTGTAACTCCTTTTGATTTGAGCCTAAAGGCTTCCTTTGAAAGGATTCTCCCCAAATGGAATCCTCTAGGATGAGTAGAGGGATGTGGAGAGAGTAAATGGTCACGGGTTGGCCGAGAAAAAGTCTTGTGGAGTGTGTGAAATGAGGTAGAGGTGGGGGCCTTTTATAAGAGGAGAGGAGGGGCACTTTTGGAAAGTAAATAAATATTACTTTATTTGAAAATGTGTTTCGGTTTTAAAAGGTCCCACATTGATATAATTCGTGGATAAGGTGATAAGGGTTCGAAATCCACTCATCAAATTGGTTTTGGACATGTGTAGTTCATAGATTTTACATTATCTTTCTATTTTATTTCAATCGTCAAATAATGATGTCATCGCTGCATCATTATTATGTTATAAATAATTTAATTTATTTAATGTCTAAAAATTATAAAAAATACTATGATGTAGGAAATATTTTTATCTTTCCAATGACTATTTATAATCAAATATCTGATCTTTATAACCCCATGTAACAATTGTTTTTGTAAAACATATTTTGTTTGTGTCATTTTTACTTTTACATTAAATAAAAAGTTATTTATGTAATTTCCCAACCAAAATGTCTCCATGGGGTCCCCAAGTTTACCCATGGCTTGTCTTGGTCGGCCATGACACAACCAATAAGGGTAGGACATGTGTCAACCTCATCTTATTTTATTAAAGCATTATTTTTACCTTAGACTACACTAATCACCACTAATCGCGATTAAGAACTTAATAAGTTACTATTCACCAAAAAAATTATTATAATCTCATTGAACCACATTTTACTTCTTAATGACAACCATGTATGTCAGATTTTTGAAATTAAAAACACAATGATGGAAAAATTTCATTTAAACGGAAGATCAGTCTTTATAAGTACCACTTAGTGGTTTCACTATTCATCAAAAATTGACGTTTTTCAGAAAATTACCAAAAATTCACACTAAGCTATATTTGATATTCCAAATTCAAAAATGAAGTCCATTTTACATTCAAAAAATATAATTCAAATTAATTAATTTAATAATTAATTCCCGTTGTCATGACAAATAGCGTGTTTTTGTGAAACAATAAGTATCAAAAGATTGACACTAGTTTAAGTCCGATTTCAAAGTGAAATTAATTCCAACGACCACTATTGGATTTAATGGTAAAAATATTTTCTAATTTAACTTTAAAACCAATTCAAAAGATAATCTAATAATATAAATAAATTAGATTAAAAAGAGGTTTTGAATTAAAATACAACATTTTACACTATTCATTAAAAAAAATGAACTTGATCAGAAAGGTACCAAAAAATTACACAAAGTAAAATTTGATGTCCCGATTCTTAATAAGAGTTTTATTTGGTCCAAAAGAATGTATAAGAGTGATCAAAACTATATTTTATGACAGTTCTCCATTAAAAGGAGATAAGTGAACCTTTAGTGAAAACTAGGGAAAATACGCCTAAAATTGAATTCTTTCCGTATTTTAAGCCTTTAGCTTTTATTGGATAAATGTAAAAACATTTAAAAAACATATATAATAATATTTTTTTTTATTTCTATCCATTCCTGCCAATAAAACGGCTACATGTTAACTACCATTTGAAATAATATTATTTTATTATTAGAGTGCAACGTAAGATTCCCCAGAAACTCGTTGTTGCGTGTTGGGTACGCCATCGAGCATAGCGTCCCCTTTAAATTCATATTAATATGTTATTCACAAATATGGATAAATATGAAAATGTCATATTCATTATTTACCTGGGGTGTTACATCCTTCCCCCCTTTTGGGAATTGCGTCCTCGCAATTTTAAAATTGCACTTGGAAACATCCTTGAAAGTCCCACATCGGAACAAGAGTCGGTAAAACAATCACTTTTAAATAAAGAAAGATAAGTACAAAGGTCACCCGAGTTAACCCATACTAGGATTCCATGTATGAAAAAATGGACATGGAGGAAAAAAAGGGGTCATGTTCTGATGGAGAGTGATAGAAAACATGTTTAGGAGAAAGTTAACCACGAGAAAATCACAAACTTGTGATGGGTTAAACGGTATTCGATTCCCCAGTAGGAAAAGTTAATAGACAACATTTTTGCTTTAAGTTACTTTTTATTGAGGAATTTATTTTTGATCTTAAGGAAACATACTTACTTTTCATGTTGAATTTAAACTTTTTATAGGTTTCTTACACAAACTCATAATAGCATACCTTGATCATGGCATCCACTCGGTTTCATCATCATCTTGTTCACGTAGGTAGAAGTCCCATGCATTACAACAATGATTTAGGGATCCTTCAAAATCATTTTCTTCCTCCATCCAATTACACCTCGTACAACATGGGTCATATGGGTGTTCATAGAAAAACAGTTTTGGAAAATAATCATGTATGACATATAATTCCAAAACATCTGATAAAATATGATTTCTATAAAATAGTCGGACCGAAATTGAGTTTAAACTTTCTATTATTGGTCCTTTTAAAATACCATAAGTATGTGATGTGAGACTATATTGTAAAAGCAAATATAAATAGGTTTTGCAAGGGTCTCCTTCCTCAGCACCCTTTTTAAAATCATAATATGCTTCAAATTCTTGTGATAAGGTAAAATATTTGAAAATACCTTCATAATATTTACCTTTCTTGAAAATATGAGAATATTGTGAAAATATTATTTGTCTAAAAACAACCCATGATCCACGATGATAACGAGGGATAGTAGAGGTGTTTGATATCTCAAACAACTGCTTGCAAGTGAGTTGTATGCTAGAAAAAGTTTCACAATATTCCAAAGATGACTTTGCAATAATTATTGCAAGCATGTCATCAGGAAGAGATAGGAATGTCATTTGAGATCCTTCTCCTTCCATTCGTAACCGACTTTACGTGACCTAAAAAAAAGTTTTAAAACAAGGATTTAACTGAAATAATATATATAGGGACTAATCATGTGTCTCACAAGAACTCATAATCCCTAAAGTTGTCTAAACCGTCCTCTGATACCAACTATAAGGCCCCAGCCTTAAACCTTACATAATATTGAATTAAAAGAATAATTCACATTGATGATCTTTTCAGGTTTAGAGTTTTAGAGAATTAGAACATAACTATTACATCTCAAAAGATTACAAAGTAGTCAATTATACTAAGATTCCATAATAATAAAAACTCTTGAAAGAAACATGTCTAGTTCTATGTTTTATATATCATGACATTCCCTTGATCCCATCCTTGACCATATTCCACATTAAGTCGTGTGAAAAACATTTCAAAAAAACTTGGGGTGAGCATAAAAAGCTCAGTAAGGGATACCCAAAGAATGAAAACTATTTGTTTTTCAAAATCAAGTAAACCATGTATACTCTATCAAAGTAATACCTTCACCTTCATGAAGTAGTAAAAACTCTTCACTGAATAAAGTATCATTACATACCTTTTTGTAACCAAAGTATTACCATAAAACCCATATAAAGAACACATAAAATATATAAAGGTAACTTGGGACATAAACATACTTAAGTGGAATAACCATACGGTCGACTTCCACACATATCACTTAATGGAATATCCATACGCCCAATTTCCATACATACTTAATGGAATATCCATACGGACAACTTCCATACCCAATGCATTGGAGGTTATAACTTAACCACCCGTCCTGGTATTCACGGCACCACCCGTCATATGGTTTATAACGTAACCACCCGTTAAAATGTCCAGGTACCAGTATAAAATCATAAAACATAAAACCAATATAAAGGAATGATAACATTTCCACATTTCAATCACAATATATCATAAATATATTGACATAATAGAATCCTTTTTCAAAACCATTTTCAATACAAAAATACATAAAAGAGTATATGGTATTTATTTTATTCTGAAAACATTACGGCTTGTTGAGAAAGCCAATGCCCAAATAATACTCACGGCGGCGGAAAAAGTCGTTGTTCCCGCGTACGTTAAAAAAAAATTCCTTTTTGTCGTTTAGTAAAACGCTTCGTAGAAAAAGATTCATTTTGTATAAAAGTAAAGGTCAAAGGGTTTTATACACCGTATAAAAGAAAGTTTTGTATAAAATGAAATATGCCTCAATGAAAGGAGATTGAGACAAAGTCCCTTACCTGGGGTCCGACTTGACTCGATCGTTCTTTAACGTCCTGAATAATAAACTTGAGTTAAATTTCTACATGATTAAGAACCTTTTTAGAGTTCATTATTCCTTTTATATCACTTATTTCCATGTTATAAACATTATGTAACCAGTTAAGTTAATAATGTTTGTTTTGTCGATATTTGGTTCTTAAGTCGAAAGTGGACTTCTTAAAATTACATGTTGTTCATGTGGTCAAAGGTTCTTTATATCCAGAATGACATTCCTGATTTTGATATCATATATATCATATATATCCAGCATATACATGTATTTATAATATTACATAATCATTTAGAGGTATGAAATGAAATGCACCGTTCATGGTGACGGTAAGCTGTACGTACGCATGAACGCTACTTTCATTTCTTTCTCATATTAATGGAATTAAAATTAAATGAGAGGTATGTATATTTTAATTCCAGAATTATATTCATCATTTAGATGTATCATTCATTATATATATCCATTATATACATATACTTTTAATAGTACATTACATTTGGGGATAAGAAATGAAATGCACCGTTCATGGAGACGGTAAGCCGTACGTACGCATGAACGCTACTTTCATCTCTATATCATACTTTAATGGAAATAAATAATAATGATATAGAGGTATATTATAATTCCAGTATAACATCATATATAATAACTTTAAATCCATCCTTTACAATTCCCACATATGGCATTAACGAATCACATCACTTTGAGGGGGCGGTAGTCCGCACTTCCTTAAATGAAGATATCGTGTTTACCCATAATGGAAACCATAAAGGTATGCCCAAAATGAAAAATACAGAAGCTTAAAGAAAAAATAAACATATTATATATCATATATAAAAATATTGACATCATAATGGCCACCTTTGAAGGTGTTAAATGAGTATTGAACAATCATCGTTTCGGGAGGCAGAATTTCTCCATCCACGGAAACGGTATGTTCTTTAACCATTTGATGTAGTTGTGTGAGAGTGTTGCTCGAATAAATCTTATACAAACATCCTAGTATATTGAAGATACTTGTGTTTTTACAAAATAAGTAAATAAATAGAGTTTAGGGGGTTGGAGAAACAAAATAAAACAAATGAACAAGAGAGAATGAATTACCTTTAAATGTGTAACTCCTTTTAATTTGAGCCTAAAGGCTTCCTTTGAAAGGGTTATTCCCAAAGGGAATCCTATAGGATGAGGATAGGGATGTGGAGAGAGTAAATGGGCAGGGGTTGGCCGAGAAAAAGGCTTGTGGAGTGTGTGAAATGAGGTAGAGGCGGGGGCCTTTTATAAGAGGAGAGGAGGGGCACTTTTGGAAAGTAAAGAAATATTACCTTATTTGAAAATGTGTTTCGGTTTTAAAAGGTCCCACGTTGAAATAATTCGTGGATAAGGTGATAAGGGTTCGAAATACACTCATAAAATTTGTTTTGGACATGTGTAGTTCATAGATTTTACATTATCTTTCTATTTTATTTAAATCATCAAATAATGATGTCATCGCTGCATCATTATTATGTCATAAATAATTTAATTTATTTAATGTCTAAAAATTATAAAAAAATAATATGATGTAGGAAATATTTTTTTCTTTCCAATGACTATTTATAATCAAAAATATGATCTTTATAACCCCATGTAAAAATTGTTTTCGTAAAACACATTATGTTTGTGTCATTTTTACTTTTACATTAAATAAAAAGTTATTTATGTAATTTCCCAACAAAAATGTCTCCATGGGGTCCCCAAGTTGACCCATGGATTGTCTTGGTCGGCCATGACACAACCAATAAGGGTAGGACATGTTTCAAGCTCATCTTATTTTATTAAAGCATTATTTTTACCTTAAACTGCACTAATTACCACTAATCGCGATTAAGAACTTAATAAGTTACTATTCACCAAAAAATTATTATAATCTCATTAAACCACATTTTACTTCTTAATGACAACCATGTATGTCGGATTTTTGAAATTCAAAACACAATGATGGAAAAATTTCATTTAAACGGAAGATCAGTCTTTATAAGTACCACATAGTGGTTTCACTATTCATCAAAAATTGAAGTTTTTCAGAAAATTACCAAAAATTCACACTAAGCTATATTTGATATTCCGATTCAAAAATTAAGTCAATTTTACAAAATTCAAAACATATAAGTCAAATTAATTAATTTAATAATTAATTCCCACTGTCATGACAAATAGCGTGTTTTTGTGAAACAATAAGTATCAAAAGATTGACACTAGTTTAAGTCTGATTTCAAAGTGAAATTAATTCCAAAGACCACTGTTGGATTTAATGGTAAAAATATTTTCTAATTTTACTTTAAAACCAATTCAAAATATAATATAATTATATAAATAAATTAGATAAAAAAGAGGTTTTGAATTAAAATACAACATTTTACACTATTCATTAAAAAAATGAACTTTATCAGAAAGGTACCAAAAAATTACACAAAGTAAAATTTGATGTCCCGATTCTTAATAAGAGTTTTATTTGGTCCAAAAGAATGTATAAGAGTGATCAAAACTATATTTAATGATAGTTCTCCATTAAAAGGCGATAAGTGAACCTTTAGTGAAAACTAGGAAAAATACGCCTAAAATTGAATTCTTTCTGTATTTTAAGCCTTTAGCTTTTATTGGATAAATGTAAAAACATTTAAAAAACATATATAATCATATTTTAGTTATTTCTATCCATTCCCGCCAATACAACGGCTACATGTTAACTACCATTTGAAATAATATTATTTTATTATTAGAGTGCAACGTAAGATTCCCAAGAAACTCGTTATTGCGTGTTGGGTACACCATCGAGCATAGCGTCCCCTTTAAAGTCATATTAATATTTTATTCCCAAATATGGATAAATATGAAAATTTCATATTCATTATTTACCTGGGGTGTTACATGTAATGATGAACAACATCTGGGATTTAAATGATGTGCAATCCCCTTTCAAATCTTGTAATCTAGGGGTATTATTTTCATTGAAAAACATATATTATTTTTATTATTTAACCACAAAAATTATATTTCATGAACTAGACCTACATAATTCTAGAACTAAACAAAAATATTGTGAACAACTTATACACCTTCCTTTCTCCCTTCTTCCAGCATCTTTAGTATCCTACACTTTAGAACTTATTCCAATCCTCCTCTAAACACCATGATTATTAGAAACATGAAATGGTATAGACATAGAGGATTTGGGAAACTAATCTTGATTCCACTAAAATTATTCTCAACATTGATATTCCTAAACCAAACTCACAAAGAAGACGAAATGTGGTTGTCCGAGAAACCACCCCACGTGATACATCATAAAGGTCTCCCCATCTCAAGAGATCACCCACCTCACCCAGAGGAATTAAATGATATCCCAAGAAATAAAAACTGACTCCTCAATACTCTCTTATGGTACATTCCCCCCAAATGAGGGAAAATAAAAAAATCAACATTTGGAAACCAACTCATAAACAAAAAGGATCATTATCTAGAAGAGAACAACATTACAAAAGGAGAGATAAATATAAAATAGCTTAGGGTACTGAGTGTTCCTTTACGAGTAACATTCCCAAGTAATGTCATCTATGCTACCTTGTGTCCATAGGAAACAAACCAAGGCACTATAATGAAAGAAATATACCTTTTATCTATGGTTGTTTATCCTCATAATCCACTCCTCAAAGTTTTCATCATCATCAACATCAATATCACCACAATCGATGACATGGTAGTCCTCTTGAAGATAACAACAGAGCTATGGAATGTGAAACCCATCATGTATATATCTAATATTTAGGTAATGTCTATATAATATTCCACTTATCCAAGATGTTCCAACTGTTAGAAAGGGCCATCAACCCGGGGATAAATCTTACTCCCATGACCAAAAATTCACTTCCCACAATGAGGTGTCACTATCAGGAACATGTGATCTCCAATGTAAATCTCATGAGATCAATTACTATAATTATAATAGGATTTATGATGATCCTATTATTCCTTCATCATCTCTGGAATAAAATGAACCAATCCCTTCAAACTCTTTGGTAGTTCCATTTTGAGGATTAATGCATTTTTTACCACAGTCCATCATAGTGGAGAATAGATTGTTCAGCCATACAAAAAAATCAAATAAATACATAAAAATGGTGTAGTGAAAAGTATTATTGTAATAAAAATCAAAAAAGGGTAGGTTCCTCATGAAAAAACATCCAAAATCAAGGAATTAATATTGTAAAATTTCTTCTTGAGTCTAGATGGCTCTCTCAATCTGACCATCGAATGTGGGTGAGATGTAGTTCCATGGAATAAATTAGAAACCAAAAAATATTGGATACCTATAAACACATTAGATTTAAAATGTGGATCTAGATTATATGTGGTAATCCTTGTAACTCTAGGGAGTAACAGAACCTCCACTTGATACTTCATAAAAAACCACCAATGAGATTCATTCCATTATCACTAAAAGGAGGCATGATTTCATCAAATGATGCACGATCACCCATATTACAACATAGCATCCATAAGAATAAGGTAACATGTTAATTAATTCCATTAAAATGTCAACCCACTACCATTGGGGAAGAACAAATGTCTGGAGAAAACCACAAGGAACATGGTACTTAGCACTCACCTTCTGCCAGACCAAACAGTGGGAAATAAACTATACAACTACACAATTCAACCACAACCACCAAAACTAACCTCTCAAGGATTTATAAAAAAATTTCATGCTGGCATGTATATCTATAGGAGAACTATAGAACTTATATATAACCATATCATGCATCACCAAATTAATAAAAATACATCCCTTCAATAACATCATATGTTATACATCCAAAGAAGAACCATCTAAAACATTAATAAAAACAACATGGTCACTCGATAAAACATTCTCAGAATATCCCAATTCGGAATCTCCCACCTAGTGCACCAATTACAACTAAACATTAACATATAAAATACATCCTCTACCTAGAACATCACTCATATCCAGATGAATCACTGAGTGTTCATCCATCACTCTCCAAGAATATATAGGTTCATGCCCAGAATCACCACATCATTTCTTCCGGAATTCATAGGCTAGAAACATTCCCCAGTATGACATGTAATAAATCATAAATCTATAATCTTCGATGAATAACATTCATCTATGATGAAATAGATTCATGTCACACTAGAAGAACACATGCCTCTAGCAATTATATTCATTAAATACCAAAAAATTCTCACCAATGAGTTAATTTCACTACTACATCAATGGAAACACCAATAATACTTACTCGAGATGATTGGTGGAATCATTACACTCATGTGGATGTTACAACTGAGAAACATAAGAAACTACTAAACTCTAGTGTATCAAAATATAGCTCAATCCAAGACGTGAACCATCACAGAAAACCTCAATCTGGACTCCATCTACCAGAAAACAAAGGAGTAGAGTGCTCACTAAATTCTCCCTATGGTAATCAAAATAATCATGACACTGTTCATACCACAAGAATAACTGATCCTTTAAGGTTAGCGCTATTATAGGTGTCACAATCTAAGAAAAATTATTTAGGAACCTCCTATAATTGCCTAAAATTATATGAAACTCCACACCTCGGCCTCTATCTTGGGTGATTCCCAAGACACAACTAACTCAATATTTAAAGAATATATGACTAATACCTACTAAAATAAAAAATTCCACAATAAACATAATTCATAGGTCCAAATTTGAATCTTTGAAAGTTTCCCAAAAAATTATCATGATGAAGAAATCCCAAAATGGTATTAGTATTTCATGCATGATCCTCCTCAAAATGGATTAAATGAGGATTTCATCAATGATGGCCACCATTAAATTATAAATTGAATCTCTAAAAACTACATTCGTAAACTAAAGGAACAAATAGGTAGAATTATTCAATCCAAAAAAATTGAATGAACTAATAATTCCTATCTTACTAATTGAATGTTATCATATAAATATAATCATCCTCCACATACATCTAATGATATCCTAAAAAATTGATCATAAAGAACCAACTTTCTCCCTTCATCTATTCGAAAAAATCAACAATCTCTTGAAGAGGGTAATATTTTTTCACTGTCACTTGGCTCAAGTGATGGTAATCGATACAAATCCAAAAACATCCATCATCCTTATTCATGAACAAAAATTTTCACCCCAAGGTGACACAATGAAATAAAAAAACATAAATGCATAATATCACTGATTTGTACTCATATCTCTTAAAATTAAGAAAGATACATCTTATATTGATATATTAAGATATGAGAAACCCATGGCTATAGATCAATCGCAAACTACATCTCCCCTCAAGGGGGTGACAATTGAAAAACCTCTATAAATACATCCGGGCACTCTTCTACAACACTTGGAATTGCCAACTCTTAATCCCCTAATGATTTTATCATCATCTCGTCCATCAATTATGGAATGGAAGGAATGCGCCTCAAACACATATAAGGGTCTCTCATGCCAAAAAACATCTTTGACTCTCCATTAGAATTATAGATAATGACATGAGTCCTAATGAAATTGGTGAAGGCATACACCTAATAAAACCAATCCATACTGAGGATGATGTCATATTTCTCTATACCCATACATGAGATTCCTCCCCATGAGCCGTGATTCCCTCGCACTAACTCATAGTCTCTATATATATCGTAAAATTCATATTTAACTCTAAATGGAATAGTCAATGCCAAGGGAACTCGAAGCCACTATACCTCATTTCCAAGGAAAATAGACAAGGGTTGGTGATATAAAGGAGTTTTTCACTCATAAATCAATCCATTAATTGAAAAAAGTAGAAAACAATCATATGGTACCTTGTCCGATCTTTGTCATTGATCGCACCAAGAATGTTGAAGCCTGAATCTACCCATTACTAGATCCACGAACTCGCATACCCTACTGATGAACACCTCCATGGTCACTTTCTAATGTCTTAGGATGATGAGATTCTATGTGCTTTACTCTTCTTTCCCTATATACTATATGTGAATCCCAACATAGTGAACCCTACTACTTTTACCTCGGATGAAGCTTCCTCAAAGATAGAACCTGAAGAGGAAACCCCGGAACATGCTGACTTCTCAAAAAATTTCATAACTCTCGTAGTTGGTGACCTTAACCACCACAAGAAAAGACATGTGTATGATACTTTAGAGAATGTATGAGATTCCAACCCCACAGAAATGAGGTTGAGAGGTATGGTACCCACCAACAGCTATCTAAAAACACTTTTTCATGGAATCGTAGATCCGAAGAGAAAATATTTTCCTCATGAATAATCCTAATAACTCATCTATTATGATGATCTGGATTTGGGTAGAACCATATATATAACATATTATCTCCCATGAAACTTGAGATATGTCCTTAGCATAAATAGGATGACCTAAAGATAGATCCGTAGATGAAAAAACTCCACTAAATTCCTCTATATAGAATACTCATCTCGATATAGTTTTGAAGCATATTGAAAACGGGTTCAGAAATGGATTCCAGACTCTCTCACTATAGATGTACCATGTTGAAGGGTATGTAGCTCATATCAACTGCAAGAATTCATTGACGAATAATAAAAAAATTCACTAAATTGGCCTCAAACTTGTACCGTGAGACTGTTGAATCCCCACAATCTTTGAGGAACGATAACAATGACTACCTCACCTCACCTTGTAGCATCTTCACAGCCATTGAAACCCAGAGATCCTATTGATCATGAATCAAACTAGATGGAATCTCAAACTCCTCTAACAAGTATTCTATGAGAACAAATGAAACAGACCGTGCATACTTCTACTAACTCTGGCACCGATAATCTTATAGAATCATCAAACTTGATTCTTCAATGTCAAACACAACTCTTCGGTGATCTAATGGCACATCCAGTAGAAAATATTCACTATGAACCTAGTGAGGATGAAGATCTGAAGTCATAACTGAAAAATAACCAACTGTTTGATATCTTAAACATGGAATATATTATATATAACATTAACTAATTAATTATCTTCTTAGTTGTTCTAACCAGTCCAAAGGTCTTCCCATTTCAAACATAGACACAATGAATAATGATGCATAACCCTTTCTTAGGTATCTACCATACAACAATTATCACTTTATTTAGTATCTTTATTAATATTAAATTTAGGTGAATCTAGTCACATGGGATCCTAAATAATAATGTCTCAACTGATACATCATGTTTACATTTGTGACCGAACATAACTTAAAAGATTTCCATACCATCCCATGCATCATCATATATTCCTAACTCCAAAATTGATCCTCTCCATAAAACATGAACTTTGATACCACTCCAATTGACCCCCCCCCCCAAACGAATATAACATAATGATGAGAGATATGTTGAATGCTTCAGTCATTCCTTTAGTAGGCCCAATGTTTGAGAATAGAAATGTAGGTATAGTAAAAAGTATATGAGAGGAATTACTCTCTAATAGAGATATGTGCAAGGGAAATAAAATAAGTATAAAAAAAAATCATAAGCATATATATAAAAATAAATTCCATGTGAAACTATGCAATGTCATAAATACTAAAACAATTGAATGGGAAACTGAAAGTACTCAAGAACGGTAATGATGATAGCGACCACGAACTTCAAACATAACCTATAAAACCATAAGTTAATAATATCCATCATAATCACCATAAATTTTAAAATTCCATAAAAAATATTTTATATATGTTTGTTTAGTGTAAAAATACAATCTGTAGGATCCTCTCTGGAGCCTCTCAAGAAAAAGATAAAGAATACATATAAAAGAAAAGTAAACAGCAGTGAAACTAACATAAAAAATAAATATTTATAGACATTTCATATCCTCTATATGGATAACTGTAACCATTAATCACATAAAAATATCATATAAATTGTAATAAAACAGAAAGGGTACCCCTATCCTTCAATCCCCATTGTTTTTTTTCTCTACACCAACGTCACATGTTATTTTCCATCTCTCTACAAAATTAATCGATCCAAAAGACACATGGTAGAGGAATGAAAACATATACATCTTGAATCACATTACCAATACATCCCATCACTTATCCACAAATATTAACCATGTAGTTTCTAGAAACCACCATATCTCGTATTACATATATCAATCATTGGGTATCATACCTCAATACATTACAACTCAAACACCGAGAAATGACCTCAAGACATTAGAGACTATACACCTCATACCTATAATAATACTTTATATACTATATCTTATAATACATATCTGTGAAATGACCACAATACAACACATTTCTCTACCCACATATATAGGAAAACTAACCGTTGTGCATACCATCACAACTACCAAGAGAAGATAGAGGCTCCAGAGAGGGTAGTCAGGTATCTATCATCCCACCAAGTTATTGGGGGGGACACCCCCACAAGGTCCACTGGGTGTCATTTTCCATAACCGACTTGGGTGGTCTAGAGTATGAAATCACAAATAATACATGACATAATTTATCTTACAACGACACTATGGGTGTGTCCTAATTTTAGGATAAATTGTCTCTAATGTCAATCAGACACCTGGCTGCCACCACTAAGACCATATATGATATTATAACACAATAATATAATAGAGCTACATTATTTACATATTTTATATATAATTAATTTCTGTTAATTATGTCATTATACCTTAAATGACCATTAACAATATCCCAAATTACATTACATTGAATTAAATTACATCACATCAATCATAAGAGTAAATTCCATTCCCTTTATGAATATTCCAAAACACATATTTGGATTATCAAGATTGACATCTCTTATGTATTTAAATAATAATATCATCCAACCCTATGGTATAATAACATATTACTCATTATTATCATTATTAAATATCTATGTACTATAGGGAAACAATACTACGATAACACAAAGAGGAAACCTGAAACCAAGAACCTCAAACTATCTCATGCAATGTAGAGTGAAATATTTATTTAAACAAGAAACATGGACATCATCCATTAAATATATTCATAGGTGACAAGGCATGATCAGATAGTATCATCAATGTGTAATACCAGTTTTAGGATTTTTGATCAGCTTTGGTGCCATCCTCGACACCCCCTTGCATATACTGATGTTTCTCTTCATCAAATTATTCAATTATTTCCAAATAAATCAGGCCCCCTTTCCCACATATCATTCCATCCATCCCAGGCTTAGCCATTCCAGGATTAGATCACATCCAGGACTCCCCATCCAAAATAACATTAACCATCTCAGGCTCATCCTTATCAGGCTCATATCAGAAGTCTTATATCTAGAGAACATCACAATGTTGAAAGAAACAAAAAATAAATCTTTACCAAATGGTTAACATGTCCCTCAAAACAAAGCATTCATTATTCTCAAGAAAACTAGAAACTCATACCCTAACCAATTATCTTTATCACACAACCATTTCATATTTCACCTCAAATTAAATAATTAATTATTAACCAGTTACAACTATGGGAAACCTAAGGCATCAAGCTATAACAATCTGTTAAAGGGAACACATTCTCTTAGCATTTATTTCTGGTATCAACCACCTAGAGAAGTAAAATTCTAAGGTAAAATTTATTTTATCATTGTTATCAATAATCATAAACACGATTAACATTAATTTTTGAAATATATTAATCACATGAAACATGAATTAAAATTAAAAATCTGAATTGTATCAATTTTATTATCATCAATTTACATTAGCCACCAGATTGCAATCATTCAAATTTTTTAATAATTATTAGGAAAATTAATTATCAACAACTTTGATAATATTTTTTATTTATCAATTTCAACAAGATAATCCATTTCATAAACAAAATTTCTAAAAAAATAGTGATATATATTTCACAATCTGTAGAAAATCATGAGGCAAACAACATTTTGGATTCAATGAAATAACATCATCAACATATAATCTCAACCAATTTCTTTAGTCTAGTTAAATAATTATTAGTTTAATTTAATTTCCATCAAATGGGATAATGCATGATCAAGTTAAGAGTAAATATAAATATAATAGAATAAATAAATCCCCTTCCTTAAATTCTTTTAAAATTATTTATACAAGAATAAATCATGTTGTTGATCTATTATCACTTATCATGAAAGAACTATAACCATTCAAGCACTCCATGTGACAACTGCTCCAATGAAAACAAAGAGAAACTATATTAGAAAAAAGATATATAAAACGACATTGAATGGAGTTAAGAAAAAGAGTAAATGAGATAAAACATGTCTAACTCAATAGAAAATGAAGGAATATAGAACCATTGATCAACTCAGATAACCAAGGATCAAATATGGGAAGAAACTGATTGATTATTGATGATGGGATCTAAAAATTTCTAGAAGGGAATTGATGGTCACTTGAAATCGAGTGATAAATCCACTATATATAAGGTTTAGAGAAAACTAGCGTAGATGAACCATTTAATCATGTTCTATATCAGGTATTTACATAAAGAGTAACCCCCTTTCATGACATGTAATCCTTTGGATTCTATTTTCACCAAAAAATTTGAATTTTTATTATTTAACCTCGAAAATTACATTCCCTGAACCTGACCTGGACAAGTCCATAACTACATAAACACTAGGTGAAATACTTACAATTTGGGTATGCTCAATAAATCCAACATCATCAACATCCATCAAATTTATCCTTATTAAAAGCCACCTCTAGACACATCAAGATTCAGAAATAGAGAAATGGATGGATCCTAAGGATCCATACCCTTACAAATTTTCATTCTCAATGATCTCTATCCATTTTTTAAGAATTTTTTTTTAATTTCTCTAGGTAATTTTTTAACTCGATTATTTTAAAATAATTATATTTTAATTTTTTTACAAAAAAAATAATTATTCTTATATATTGAAAAGCTATGTTTTAAGTAATTTTATTTTTATTATGGTGAAATAAAAACTCCTTTGTGTTTTTTTAGTATATGGTTCTTATGGATTATATATGATAATATTTGGGTGCAGGATATAGAACCCATAAAAATTATGTAACTCCTCAATATTTTAGAATTTATTTTCAATAGAAATCATATATTATAAAATGTGTTATATTCCCAACACAACCTAAAAACTACAATATATTACTGGAATATTGTTTATTTATTTTTGGCAGTTATGACCTATATGTTTGTTTGATGGGTATATATAAGAATAAATTTATTATAAAATATGTGTTGAAATTTTTTTCTTTATTAAAATTAATAACTAATCATGCCTTGATTATCAATTGGCTATAAAGAAGTTAAAATATTTTTCAGGTAAAAGGGTAGTTATTTATAATTTTGTTTCTTAAAATTTTATTTTTATCTTAACAAAAAATTTACCAAAATTGATGTATCATTGAAATGAAAAATGAATTATATATATATAATTTAATAAATAAACATGGGATGATAGAAATTCAATTTATGCTTCATATATGATTTTTTTGGTTTATATAAATGTGTTTTCTAATTAATTTCTATAAAATTATAATGTTTTATTAAAATAGAAGACATAATTTCTAAATTCCACATTTAATAATACTCTTGAGATGAATTTCTAGTATTTTTGTAAAAATATTCATTTTTAGTGATTAATAAAAATGTTTATTTTTTTACAATATTTTTCTCATGAAATAAAATAATTTAAAAGTCCAATTATATTTAATATTTGGTTATTATGTAATATCATATAACTTTTATTAAAAAAATAAAATTTATTCTATAGTAATGATAATTATTTTTTATTTTTTTATAATAAAGTTTTTATGATTAAAATACATTTTTTTCAAAAAAAAATCAATGAATTTTGTGAACATATATTATAATATGGTTTTGAAAATCATAAAATTTTAGTGTTGTAAAACGGATTTTATATGTTTAATTTTGATGTCTATATTTGTCTATAACTTTAATTTTAATTATGGTCTCAAAAATATGTTGTCGAAGAAAAAATAAGTTCTTATGGGAATGTAAAAGTCATATAAAAATGAAATTAATTAGAAAATCCCAAAAATACCACATTCATTATAATATTATTTCTAGAATTAGCGGTGTTTCATGATATTCTATTTCCTATATAATTTTGGCTAGATTCCTTTGAAATCATTGATCGCTTATAATGGTAGGAAGTGTTATATTTAATAAATGTAATTTTGTCTCATTTATATCATAAATAAGCTTTCAAGAATATGACAAGATTAAATATGCATTATAAATGTACCATGATAACCATAAATATATATAATCATTTTATTTTATATTATTATTTTATTCTCATTTTTAATATATTATAACTATTGAAAATAATAATGAATCATTTATAAAATGCTTGTGAGAACATAAGAATAAGTCAAATAAATGGTTTAAAATTTATTTAATATTGATAATATTTAGATTATTTATTATATTAAAATATTTTTTATACATACTATGAATATTAGTTTTGATATAAGTGTTCGACTTAAAATTAATTATTCATCTTCATGCATTTAAATACAATTTTTTTAATTGTCCATAAAATGGCTTGAAATGGTATTTAATGTTTTAAGATAATTTTTCAATCATTGTAAATTCAGAAAAAACATATAATAAAAACTATTTAGGGAAATTTATGAGGATATCAGTTTCATTCCATTTATGTCCCTCATTGAGTTTTTAAAATTAATTTCTTGATGCTATAATATTGAAAAACTTGTGACAATGTTTTATGTTAAATGTTGTTATCTAGGGGGTAAAACAAAAATATAAGGATAATATTTACACCAAAACCAATATAAATTTGATTTCTTTGTTATATTTAAACCTTATCTAACTTATCATTAAATATAATTAACTTTGGATCCATTTTAAAAAAGTTAGACACTTATTATATGTTAATATTTTAGGTATTTACAAGATTACCACCCACCTCACTTATAAAATGTATTCACATATCTTCTATTCCTAACATATATTAAACCATTTATATTTTTCATGAACATCCTTAAAAAATTATAAATTTAATTACCCATGTCTTAGAGGTTCATGTCTCATAAACATTCCAACCCAGAATGATGAAGGTGTAAGACAGGGGATGTTTTCCAAAGAGGAAGTATAATTATTGACCAAGTGATTCTTGTTTGTTCCCATCATATGGGAAATGAAAACATCACTCGTGCATATGTGCGGACATCCACATCCACATATAGATGATATTCATTTTTCTTTTCAACATCAAAGAGATGATTTTTATGATGTATTTAATGAATATATTTAATTTTAAAGACATAATTATGACTCCTTAAATATAATATAGTACTTACATTATTATAATTCTATTAATTATAATGTGATAATGTATCTCATATGTACCTTTGAAATAATAACTCAAAAAAGGGATGTGATTCAATTTTAATTACCATCTCACATGCTCAGTCATGAGGATGCACACGAAGTCTAAATATGACAAGTAAATTATAATTATGATTTTTAAAATTAAAATAATATATACCTTAAATATTTTCTATATAGTAAAAAATTGAAATTTCAGTTGTGTGTTCATGAAAACTACCACATCAATGATACGATATGTTTAATTTTTCACATCCAACATCCATATATTATTCTAAACATTCAGTTAATTTATAAAAATAATAATATTTACGTGAATAAAAATATGGATATGATAGAACCATTACCCCCTTGACCATATTCAACCTACAAAATCCACGTTTTAATTATATAATGAACATCCTCAAAACATCCAATATAAAGATATAATTTTATATCTAAGTAAAAAAAATTAAAAATTACATAAATGTAAAAAAGATAATCGAATGAAAAATAAATTTATCTTAATAAAGAATTAATGTAATATATTTTCATTACATGGGCTTATAGACATAAAAATGAAGTGATTTAGGACTTGAGGTAAGTGAATTTTACATAAAAATCTTGTTTTAATGTTTTTTATATGTATTCCATGTTGAGTAAATAGTAAATTCTTCCAAAGAAGATCATATTTATTAAAAAAAATATTCTTAAATGAAACATTGAAGTACATTTCAATATCTTTAAATGGATTGAAAAATAAATGTTTTTAAGTTTTATCACACAAATCACTTTTGTATCCTTTTACCAAAGTGTAAAATAATGTCGTATCCTATAAAAAATGATCCTAATTTACCATTTTAGAACCATTATTCATTAATAATATTAAATTAAATATTTTTTCTTTATTTTTAATGAAAATATATTTTTTAAAATTCTGTAATTTTTTAGATTTATTTTTTTCCTATAGAAATGGACATTAATTATTATTTTTATTAGAAAAATTGATGTATTATTTCTTATGGGAATGAATTCCACCTAAAATGTTATTCATTATTAAATATATATATAAATATATATATATTATTTGTTCATGAAATTGTTTCTAGAAATAATATATGATTATTGGGTCATCCAAAAATAGAATTAATAATAGTTGATCTGGATATATCTCTCTGACACATTTGATAATTTGATAGAGTTTACCAGGGTTATAATACACTTAAGACAAATTATATTTATCTTGTTTAGACATTACATAATTTGGGATATTACAAAGATAATTTCCAATGATACCTTCTTAGGTTATCAATGCTTTCTATGGGTTTTAAATGAAATCATTTGATTTCATATGTTATGAAAATGAAATCACGATTTCATGAATATTTTGTATCTTGTAATGTTGAATGGTGTATTTTCATTATTTCTCATGTACTTTTTTAATAAATATATTTAAAATAATTTTTTATTTATTATTTATTACAAATTCTTAATTAAAATTATAGTCTCAAAAGATGATTTCATGAGTATGTAAATTGTTTTTTATCCTAAATTTTTATTTTTTAATAACGATAACTTATTTTTTAGTTGTTATTAATTTTCTATTGGATTAATGATTTTATCTTCTTTTCATATCCTTCACTATTTTTTTTCTCCCATCCAGTATTTTCCTTTTTATTTCAAAATGATTAAAAATGGGTTGTGATTATGACTAGGTCAGTGGTGAAACATCTGGAATGAAGATGAAGTGTCATGAATGAAATAAGAATGTAATCCTAGGAACCAATTTTTCAGGAAAAATAGACTTTGAGAAGTTTTACAGACAATGGTATAATAAAGGATTTATATATTAGAGTTTTTTATAATAATATAAAATATAAACCAAAATGATCTTCAAAATTAAATTAAATGAATCCCTTATTATAAATCATTTAATTTTGGGTTTTTTATTGTTTGTAATTATTGATGGTATCAAAGGAAATATTTAGATAAATTTATAGGTTTAGATGATTCATGTCAGGATATTTAAAACGTATTAGGTATTATTATGGGTTAAGTAGTCCAAGGATAATAATAAGTTTAATTTACTTAATTCTATTTTGAAGATAAATGTTATTTGAGTATCTTAGAGATATTTATTAAGTTTTAAAACATGTTTGAGGTATATATATCACCTCAAAAATTAACTTATTTCATAGGGAATTTTTTATTTGTGGATTAATTTTTTGTTGTGTAAATAAGTTGAAAGGTATTGATAACCTTTAGGGTTAATATGATATTTTATATTGAGGTAATTATTGTTAATTGCACTAGATGTGTCATTACATTTTGAGATCGTGGGTCTATTTTGTAGATAACCATTGAATTGAAAATTTTGATGGTGGATATGGACTTACATTTATTTTTTAATATGTTACCTATATTAGGAACATTATATGATTAAATTAAGAAGAAATGTTTTTGGAAATGATGTTTAATTTGACAAATAATGTTTGAGTTATTTTTTGGAAATTAATTTTAGTGCTTTATGAATTAAAATTCAACATTTATTGTTTATAATATATGATGAATCCTATGTGGAATATTATATAAAAAACCAAAGGATTATATTTTGATAATTAATTAGAGGAAATCATGTAATTATATATTCTTTTATTCTCTATGTTAGTAGTAACAGAATCCCTCGAACTCTCTAAAAATGATCTTGAAACGAAATTTTTTTCCGTTTACAATTATTTCTGACCAATTCATCGTATATTATCTCTTTATGGAAATGAAATTTCTATTCAAAAAAAAATCCTTGGTCATCTTATTTTCAAATATGTATAGCATTTTTTAGAATAATTTTCATCATTTTTAGAGGTGATTCCACTTTTATAACCTTATTTTCACTTCCTACCAAGGTTATCCTTATTTTATAACCTAATTGTGTGTTATTATAGGTGAAAATAACATTTATCCTCATATATATTAAATATTAATTTTTTAATATCCCCTTTTATGCGGGTATTCAGCTAAAATATTTTATAAATATTTAAAAATAATTCTTTATTTTCTTGATATATTTTTTTATTATTCTTTGTGTGTAGTTAATATTAAAAAAATATCGTAAACACATTCTCTAATAAAATAAAAAAATATATAGGTTGAAATTTCATTAAATGGGTATTATGTAAAAATAATTAGAATTTATTTTCATTAAATAATTTTTCTCAACTGTGTGTGTTATACACAACAGTAATCATAAAAGAACTACGATATACTAACAAAATATTATAATTCAATTTTGACAATTAAAACATTGGAATTGGTTTGGAGGGTATTAATAAGAAAAGCCATATTATGAAATATATGTAGAAATATTTTCCTTATAAAATTGATTACCAATAATTCATTTATCATCAATTGGTTGTAAATAAAGGTATATTTTCTTTAAGGTAATAGAAAAATTGTTCATAAAACTATTTTTTATTTGCATAATGTTTTTTTTCTAATAATAGATTAGATTTAGTAATATAAATAAGCTAATTTAATAAAATAATTTTATTAAATATCTAATTTAATGAATTAATATTCATTTAATTATAGTTACAAAAAAAGTAATTCTAATAAAGTCATTTTTTTGTTCAAAAATGGTTTTTAATGTATTTTTCATTATTATATTACAATTAATTTCAAAAACTATTAGAAATTATGCTTAAAAAATAATTTTTGAAATTAAAATTTCATAACATTTTGAGATTTTGATATCATTCCCATCACCCATTGTGTTTACCATATGCGGTTACATTACTAGTCTATAGATTAAATCTTATAGGTATAAAAGGATGGTAACAAATGCCACGAGCTTCATAAACAGTCATGGGAAAATGTTCATTATGTAAATAAAACAACCAAACCATGATAAAAGTAACCAAAAACACTCTTTATGATTTATGAGTATAGTTTAATATATCTCAATGTAACCAAATCAATAACTAACCATATGAGTGTACAATGTTCACAATAGAACCAATATCAGTGTTTGGAGGGAATGACAAAACCAACAAAACTCAACGATTCCAAATACATAAAATACACAACTCCCATCATTATCCATGATCTGAATCCATATTCTATAATAAAAATTTCATGATTCACCACTAATTTAATTAAATAATTTTCCTATACTAGTGTCTCAACATACAATATCTAAAAATGCACCAAAGATCACCATATGGGGTGAGAAATGAAAACCTGTAAGCTTTCCCGAAATAAAATTCCTACTCAAAACACTATGATAAAACATGTTATAATATTTATATATATAAATTATATAAAACAATTTAAACCGATTTATAACAAATAAAAAACCATTTCTATGAAAATAATTTTTTACCCAAACTATTTTCCAAACTAAAACCACTTCGCAATTCCATTTGGCATAAATAATTTCATTCCACACAACAACATACGTACACATCCACACAATAATGGCTAGGTTAAAGTTACATACTCATGAGAAATCATTTTATGATTTACCAAGTCTTCACAAGATAATTGTATACCACGTTTCCCAATGGAACATTCTCCTTACACATCGTCACATAAATGAAAAAGGAACATGCCCCAACCGTTAATGAAAAAACCATGCCAAACCAAATGTTCCATTAAATTTAAATAAAACATTTTTTTATTAAAAACATTTATATAAAACCATTTCTATGAATCAAAACAATACCATATTTTAAAATCATCATTTCAAAATTATGATTAAATCACATTACACGAAAACTAATTTCTATAATTTTATAATCCATCACTAAAGAGGGTCTTTTCAAAGATTTCCACCACAATTTCACAATTAATTTCAAGAATTAAAAAAATGTTAGACAAATAATTCATGTTCTAATAGGAAGAGTCAAGATAAAATAATCTTACCTTTCAAATGTTAGAAAAAATTAATAATGACACAAATAATTCAACAAGTCATTTTGAAACCCCAAATCAACACATTATATCTTCTTCCATATCAACCAAAAAATCATATATCAACATGAATGACATAGAACAACATATTTATTTATCTAATATATGTGATCTATGAATTAATGAGAGGGAAGAAGAAAATAAGGAGAAATAACCAAGAATGAATGCTTACCATATAATTTAGGCTTCTAACACATAAACAATCTCCAACATAATGAACCCAAATCAAGGGAAAGGGTATCCAAAAACATTGGGGGAAATAGAAGTCGATTTTGGTTCATATTAACGAAAAAGTATGGGTTATGGTGATAAAAAATATAAAATACACAAAATCTATATGTCACTTGTAATGGTGAAATATTTGGGTGAATGGTTAGGAAAATCGTGCGCCAACCACTGTATCTAAACAACACTCGCACGGTCGAAACACCTGGTTTGAAAATAATTGTACCAACCATGATCATCCCCAATATATGAAAAATAAAATTTTCTCCTGGTATGTCATATGGTTTTGAACAATAGTGTGCCAACCATCCACCTTCTCATCGACGTATATTTTCTATTTCACCATTTCATGGATGTGCTTTATAGTTTATATTAGTTGTGAGAAAATAATGAACCTCCAAAAATAATCATAAACAGTCCGAAACTCTATCAAACCTTCCCAAACATAACATAATTACATTATATATAAATAATACATTAATAATTGTTTAATTAACTAAAACCAAGTGTGGAATATTCTCCCATACATTTTCCTTTCCATCCTCATAAAGTAGAAATAAACCATTGGAGTAAAAAACTTTTGGGCATTTTCCCAACCTATTATATCTCCAATTCATACGTTTTTTTCTATATCTGAACATATTTCCATAAAACCCACCCTGAAAATATATTTTTTCCACATATGACATTTTTAACCAATCCAAATTATGTACTGGGACATGAACCATTAATGTATTCATCACTATGTCAATTTGATCGCATATAATCAAATGTTCAAGATCAAGATGAGATTTTTTATTTTTAGATACAGAAAAAAAGTATACACAAAATTGAACCATACTGGAAAGGCCAACCGATATAACTTTTCACTAATCCAATCATTTATCTCAAAAGGGACTATGTATGGAGGATATGGCATTCCATAATTCCCAAATCATAGGTTTCCAAGGCTTGGAGGGATTATTAAGGACACATGAAAACTGACCTCTAAGGTAAATGGCCATAAATGATTATCTTCATATGAGTTTTGATGAATATTAACAATCTACAACCACTTATTGGTCAACTAAATTTTCTTTGTTGTCTATTAGATAAGGATTTGTCAAACCAGTGAATTATCTCCAGTTTCCACCCAAAAAAGTGTATAATAACAAGAAACCCATATAGTGATTCAAAAGGATAGATATATATTGAGGCCTGGTAAATTTTGTTATATGATCACTCTACTAATAGTATGTTCTCTTCCCATGAGAAACCAAAATCCATTAAAAATCATGAGGAATATATTCCAAATTTTGTAACATCATTTTCATAATTTCTATTTTTTAGGATGATATAAGCTAATTGTAGATAATTGAGTCAAAAGGGATATATTAAGGATTTATATAAATAAAATTAAAATTTAGATCTTAGTTTTTTACTATCGAAACTTGTATTCCATGAATCTCTACCACTTATTGTATATTGTTTTTAGACAAGTCCTCCACCATATGGGATTAATGAATAAGGGAGAATTAGGCTAACTCTATGAGTTATTAAACTATCACCCAGATGAAAACGAATTTAATAACCATTTTGGGGAGACCTTCCAGAAAATCTATTAACATTTACTCCCATGTCAAAAACAATAATAGGAAATAGTTTTCAATATACCTGCTAGCCTTATTCTCTTCATTAACAAGCTGATAGGTGTTGAATCTAAAAAAATAAATTATCCAATTTTCATTTAATTGCAACCCAATAAAACATTTCTTTCATTTCCTTATACATATTTTGTATTCCAAGACAAGCATCCCATATCGAATGATGGTAAGAATTAATAATTTGTTCTGGGCATGTCAATGGTATGAATATATGAACTCAAAACTAAAAAAATAAAATTCCATATAGATTTTATCCCTCAATGATATTTCCATAATTGAGTATTGACCTCAAATAGACATATTCAGAATCAAATGTATATTCCTATTTAACCATATCAAAAAAATCAAGAACAAAAGACAAAATAAAGAAAACTATAACACTCCCAGGGTCTTCACAATACAACTTCTTGTCAACTATCACTAACATCGACAACCATTGATATGATGCATGTTTTTATAAGTAAATGTATAAATTTCTTTATAATGTGTACACCACCAAATTTCCTTTACCCTTTTTATACATCATTTCTATTTCAAACTTTTGGAGAAACTCCATCAATCTTCATTGTCTCAGATTAAAATACATTTTTGGTAAACTATGTTTCAAACTCTTATTATCTATTAACATAGTGAATTTATCAGTAATGTGGTAATTAAACCAAATTTTAAAATCATGTCATGTAGAAGATAACTCCAAATTGTGGGTTGAGAATTTCATATCATGAAAATGTAACTATCGTGAGGCATAATCAAGAACATGATCTCCCTGAAGGGGAAGACATACCAACCAAGATCCTGAATAATAACCACACACAGCCTAACTATATCCTGATTATGGAAATATTAGGGTCAATTTTGATTTATTTCAGAAATTAATCTTCAAAAAATACTTCTAACATTCCTTATTCTATGGAAATGTAAGAGCATTACTTTTCTATGTTTTCATTGGGAAATCTAATTATGAATATTCATGAACAGAACATTGATAATAACTAGCTATGTCAAGGAAACTATGCATCTCAAATTCACTATTTAGTGGCCTTTAATAGTTCATCACCTCTATCTTTTATGGATCCACAAAACACATCTTTTAGAGATAACATGGCTAATGAAACATGCCTCTTATATTCAAAAGTTACCATATGAATGTTTGGTATAAATATTATGACCCCCCATGATTCCCAACATTATCACCATGTTTTTATCCTGGTATTTTCTTATCATTGAATACACTAATATCTCATCTAATAACTACCCTACAAAAGAATCCAGATATAACATAAATATCATATTCATCCAATGGGTTTTTAAATTTAAAATATTTTATTGGAAGTATTTTTGTTTTTAACTAAAGTCCAAAATATAGTATATCCATCTATCACAAGAGGATTATGAAAGTGATCTGTTAAAAATATTTATAATAGAAGAATAAAGATATGATTAACCACAAATAAAACATTATGTCCTGTCATCCTTGGTTGAATACAGAAATAGTGAAAATTAAAAAGTATTTGAGGCTTATTAGAATCCTACTCTACTTGAATTCATCTAGGACATTCATTGTTTTTTCCATTATTATTTGAGAAAAATTAAAAATTATTCCAGTTGACTCACATATTATGGAATTAAAATTGATCTTATATATATAAAATTGAATATTAACTATGGATTAAGGAATGAAAAATATAAATTATATTAGATATATTATATTTATAATACAAACTAGGAATGTGATGTTGGAGATAAAAATTTAATTTCTATTTGTCCTATATTCCTTATCATAGGAACGCTCATTTCATAGAAATACCACATGAAAAATTCTCTTATATTAACAAAAATAAAAGATTATTTTTGTGTACTCATAGGAAATAATTCACATAATGAAAATAAAGTAATATTATTATGACAATATAGTGAATGTGTCATAGCCAATGGTAATTAAGTGTGACAAATATAGGTTAATTTATCAATGAATTTGATACAAATTAATAGATAATTGAACATAGAAATAATGTAAAAATTCATCAAGGAAAATTTTCAATACATATATACTTAATTAAATTATTCTTTGATGAAGGAGACATTTTCATATATCTACTCAAATCCCCTGATAAGGGAACATTTCTAGAAATTATTCTTTTTGAAGAGTGATTTTTATCCAAAAAAATATATGTTAATTTGTTGTTTTATTTTACCAATTTTTTTCCATTTAATTTTATAAAAAAGTGGGAGAACACTACAAGAGATCTTACATCATAGGGGGAGATAATAAACATTTTTGTGGGTAAAAATAAATAAAATAGGCCAACCTGGGTTAACCAAACCATACACCCGAGTACGTTGTCACATGATGAGTTTATGAAAAGTAAAAATAAGAAGTATTTAATATAATGAAACAAGACATAAAACCGATGTTATATGATGAAGATAAATTTACAAACAGTTCTATAAAATCAAATAAAAATTGGATAAAAAGGAAAATATAAATAAATAAATACAAACAAGACTTCATCTAACCAATATCAACCTCCAAAAAAACCCCAACTAAAGGCAGTGACAACAGGAGAATCTATCATTCAAGAATATTACCTTTCCATTACATAAATCTATAAATACAACATATACATCAAATTGAATGAAATAATAGTGTGTGGGAAAGAATCATATAAGGATACCACCAATGAATATATTCAAGGATTAATATAAATAGTTCAACAGTTCTAGATTTGAAAACCAAAATAAGGATTACAAAAAAATTTCTTAAATCAAATATACATTATTAATTAATCTTCCCTTTATATTTTCAAAAAATATTTGGTTATTATGAATAAAAAAATATGGAAAGTTGATGTGATTAACCTTCAAAGAATATCCATGCATTATATTTAATTAATGTAAATGCATATCCATGAAATAGTATCATGTAATTTCATGTGATAAAACCACATATAAAAATCTATCATAAACAATCGATGATAAAAACATTTATTTAATAAAAATACCAAAAATAAAAATAAAAATATGGTTTTGGATAAAGAATATGAGACAATATTTACTAGACAAAAAAAGACCCCAAAAATAAATAATTTCTTATCCAGCCATGATTTAGTACTGCCACAGTTTGTCGATATCCCAAATGTTACCTCCTTGTGCATCCACACACACTAAGGCCACACAAAAGCATTTACTGACACACTCAAGGTTTCCAAAGATCCATGATTGTAAAAATAAATTTAAATACCTGCTAAAATGGTTATGAAAAATTTTCATTGCCAATAAAATTCACTTGTGTGTTTGAAAAAAATTCTAAATCAAGAGAAATCTATTTTCATTGAAAATCCCCTATAAAATTTTTTTCCTTTCCTAAAAATCTAGTGAGCCCAAATATCACAACAAATATATTAAAAAATAAGGATTTTTTTCAATAATAATAAAAAATTCATCAAACTAACCTATTAAATATAAAAAAATACCTCAAAATTATATAAACCAAGCCTCCTACAAAGATCATTGGAAACTATGAGATCACCCTCTGAAATAAATTTCACTACAAGAAACTATAAAAGATCAATAGAAAACACTAAATAATCATAGATAAAAAAAATATAACTCTAGAAAATGGGATAACTGTATCCAATGTAATGAAGGGTGAGATAGAACTCTATCCTAGAGAGGTGAACCAAAAAAACAGATGATAGATTGCCCAATGAAGCAATTTGGATGGGAAAAAATCACCTAGAATCACATATGGTGAGCTCATGGTTTATAGAATGAAGGGTGTAGGATATATGAATAATAAATTAGGTAAAAATTTCTAGAAAACTATAGGTTACATGTTTAACAGGACATCTAATCAAATCAAACATTGGGTATTCCATGATGCCTGACATATCTAAAAAACACATCACTTTTTAGTAAATCCCTGATTTTTAACATTACATGATGTGAACCTATTTAATTATGTGTAAACCCTTCCAAACTTTCACTATAATTTTTAATTATTCCAAGAATCCATTAAATGGTGTTCAATCCATTTACACTATATGTAACTACCCAACAACCTGCAAAAATCCCAGTTTCTATATAAAAACACTCTAACTCCAAGGATGTCCTCTAAAGTTGAAGAGAACTCCTCAAATCCATTAGGAAGAATATGCCAAGAATATATATATTATAATAAAAATACATCCTTGAACATTAGGATATTTCTCTTGGTAAAGTCTCTCTATCCCTGAGAAGCCCTCAAACTCACCAGACAATGATAATAAACAATGCATAATCTAATGAGTACCTAAAAAGCATAATAGTCTATCATAATCTCCCCAATGTAAAATCTTTTTAGACCTAGAAATACCCATGATTCATGAACTCAAAAAAATTGAAGGTCAATTCTCTCTCATCAAAAATTCCCTCTCCCATGTATCAAGGATATGCTAACAAAAATACCAAAGTTTCCAAACTATAAGAAACAATTTACAGTGTATTATCTTCTCTTAATTATCCATAATCTAAACTAGATGTTAAACAGACAAGTTTAGATCTCCTAATCAATATCTTCACATCCAATCACATCATATGGATTTTTTATAAACCTCCTTAACAATCTATCAGGAAACAAATCATGGATAGAAGATAAAATAGAATGAAACTCCAACCAATAGTCCACCTTCTATAGTCATACAAAGATCAAAAAGGGTCCCACAAACCTTAGTTCTAACCTACCATATATACCCAATTTATGATTTCAAAATAGAGGTGAAACTCTTGTAAAAACCAAAACACTAACCATAAACTCTAGCGGCTGACATTGAAGGTCTGCATGAGATTTTTGATGAATCGGTGTTGTCATCAATCTAATCAAGATGAAAACCACCATCTCAATCATCTCCAAAATAATACTCATCCCAACCATGGACCGCTCTCCCATGTTTGAAAAGAACAAAGGAGATATGCATGGATATATATAAAAATACTCAAATAGAACTATCTTAACTGAGTCCTAATAAATACTTTTATATAAAAACATGACTAGAGGTAGTTTTTCTCAGATATCCCATGAAATCAATAACATAATCATAATGAAAAAACTCAAGAACCAATATATACTTCTCTATATTTCAATCGATATATGGATGATAACCCATGCCCAATATAATTTGAGAACCCATCACCTCATGTAAACTATTCCAAAACCAATATGTGAACCTCAAATCCCTATTTCATACAACCCCATAGGCATCCCCATGACATCACAAAATCTATTAGTCAAACAAGTCCCCATGTTGTAACACCTTTTCATATCCTTGATAAGGATTAAATGAATTTGTTTTAGGATTTTATCAAGGATCACCCATAAAAACTCACAGGTCTCTCATGGTCCCTATTAATTATCTTCTAAGTAAGACATTGTGTTAAAAAATACTCAATTAACGACCCCATCATCATAAAACAATATTGACATCTTATGTTGTGATACATCTTGGTAACCCCAACATCCATGTACCTGAAAGATTGATTTCCACTGTCTATCAATATATACATTATGGATAATTGAAGAACTTACCAACCACTGATCCATAAAGCTTCACCCGGAGACCGAGGCCACTCACTCAATGCCTCCCCAATATAAAGTCTCTCACTAGAGAACTATCATTGGGGGTCTATTTCCTTCTCAATACCAACTCGATCATCTAAAGATGATTAAGCTTTCATCATATACAAGAATACATGTCTAATTTTCTCTTATACTCCCTTGTCCATCACAATAATAAAACTCATTAGAGACCATTCGTCAAGACATTCCTTCATGAATTATGCTTGTATTGTTTTTCTCAATATATCTACAAAAAAATTTCCATCCCATGTGTGTGTGAAATATCAAAATCAAAAGACTGAGGATGCCCTACCTCGTTTATTTGATGCATGTTTAGATCCCTTTGATAAAAAAAATATTTTATGTTTTTTCGATCAGAATACAATTTAAACAACTTCCAAAAGGTATAGTGTCTCCACATTTTGAGTTCCGAAATAATCCCTACCATATCAAGGCCATGGGTATGGTATTTATTATAATGAGGGTCTAGCTAGAATGAGATATTGGCCACCACATGTTTTACCAACATTGATACAATCCCAAACCTGTACTAAAATCATCGTAGAAAGCATTGTAACACCCCATGGATTTACAAATAAATTTAATATTGATTGTAATGCATGAAACATAGGGTCTCATTGAAACAATACTTTTTTATTGTAACATAATTGCGAAACATAGTTTTCCATCTTTTTGCGATTAATTTTGAAAAATCTATATACACTATTGAATTCATTGAGATATTTAGAGTCTGATAGGATCAACTTACATTTTTGGTGAATAGTAACTTGACTTTAGGAATAGTAATATGACCATTGTGAATAGTAAATCAGCCTAATGATTAGTAACCACACCCATGAAAGTAAAAGAAAAAATTTAGAAAATTATAAATGAGATAATGATATAATTATATCATGGTATACATAAATGAATATTAAAAAATTAATAATTAAGTGATGATATTTTTTTGATTAATAAACATTTAATTAAGATTTTATAATTATTAAATTTATTTAAAATAAAATTAGTTTTCACAAATTTATTCATAAATCAATATTCTATTATCCTATGATTTTATCATAATTTAATAAGACCATAGATCATTTTACATCTTGTTATAAAATCAATTTTAATTTTAAAAACAATATTTTTCAAGTAAATGATGATTTTAATTAAAAAATAAATATCCCATATTTTGAAAATTATTTTCATAAATTGGAGTTCATTTTTTAACTCTATAGGTTGACAAATAGTTATGGTGGTATTTTTTGATTTTTCTGAAATACATGAATTTTTAGTGAATAGTAAAATACGGTAATTTACAGTATAAATACATTGTAAGCTAAATACATTATTCAATGAGTCTTGGATTATATAATCACCCTTGGTTAAAACTCACATGAACTTATTACTATATTTTATCACATTAATCTACATTATTTGTGGTCATCATCAAAATAATAAAATAATGAGAAATTACCCCTCTTCTCCCCTATTAAATCCACCAACCCCCTTTTATCCTCACTCCTCTAAGCCTTAAAATCTTTTCCAAGTTCTAATCCAATTGTAATGCTCTGACCCCAGTAACCTAGAGTCTATTTATTATTAGATAACATTGTCATTATCACAAAAGATCAAGTCTCAAAAGACCGATAAGTTTAGTAGCCTTTGAAGTACTAGATACATTCAAAAGTTTCACATTACATTATAAAATGAAATACTACAACAACATAGTCTCTAAAGTACACACTCATATCCCTTATACAATCCCCATAGGTTAGTCATAATATAAATTTTCACATCCTGGGAAAAATAAAATATAGAATGGGGTGAGCTCATATGCTCAATAAGGATAACAATATAGCGGAAACATCCATAAATAAGCATAAACCTTGAAGAAAATGTATAAGACTAAAACAAAATCCTTTTCAACTTGATCTTTAGCATAATAAGGAAAAGATAAAATCAAATAATTCTATTTAAATACATCACATTGATATTATACTAGTCGAATAATCACATGAAATATCAATTATAAAGTCCCAGAAATTTCAATGAAAATATTTTCTTAAATACATTGGAATTTTACAAGTCTGCAGTTTCTGGCGGTTCCTGATTTCGAGTACCGATTCTCCATGAATCCATTTATGATGTTTTGTTCAGGTGAGTTCAGTTAACTTACATGCGGTTGTTTTCTATCTTTTGAACTGGTGCTCAGAATTCAAATTTGAGGTCACCGATGAACTTACAGCGCCGATATTCGGTTAGTGGGACATTTACCGTAGTTGCGTTTTGGTGGAGCCTCTCCACATTCCACCCTCCCCTCATTAATGTGCCAACCTAATCAATTTAATTAAGTGAGCACCCTTAATTAATTTATTCAATTTGAATTAATTTGATTTTCATGGATATTCTTTAAAATTGGAGATGTCTATTATAATATTTTCCTTAGAAAATATTTTGGTGGGGAACCTTTGGATAATTAGAGGAGATTCATTCTTCCACGAAGAACATCATCCTCTCTCAGTGAAGAATGCTCTACGACTTCTCCTACCCTATTCTTCCTTCTCATCAAGGGAGAAGACACTGCTCGCGAGAAGCATCACCTACGTCAACGACTCTTCCTCCAATGTGGACGAGATGACACCATTCTCCGCAACGCCATCTTTCGCGACACCTGACTACCTCAATGCTCGTCTTCCATGGATTTTTGACGTGTGACATCAATTAAGAGGTAGGGGTTTTGGATAATTCTATGTGAATAATTCTCACATTCATGTTCAATCCGTTGGAATGTCTTCGGCCAACTGCTACCGCCTAACGCGGAGGGCGCGGGCCGAACGAACACGGCCCGATCACCCACCAATGTTTTCTGATTTTATTCGCAATGGTGGTGTGTTGAAGGAGGCGGAAATGAGTGAAGGTGGCTGTCGCACACCGGCCGCATGCAGAAGAACCGCGACCTGCAACCGCAAGCCGCTCGATAGAAGAAGAAATGGCCGGTCGTAGACGGCCATGTTGGTGGAACCGCGGCGCCCCAAGGCACCGCGTTGTGGAGGTCCGCGGGCCAATTCAATGGGTGAACCAGCCGGCTCGTCGGCTGGCCAGGTTGGAGGAGGACAGTCTGACACCAGCCAGGTTGGACCCGCCAAAACCGGGTCAACCCGACTCGTTAGCCACTGGGCTTAATGGGTAGGTCTTGTTACGCTTAAGTGCGAATAACATCACGACCGTGTGTCCGATCGACGCGCCGTCTACGGCACTGAGATCCTTGTGAAGAGACGAACCTTTTTTGATACTCTAAGTGAGTTTTGGACAACTTTTGAAAATGGCTGGGTTTGAAACGAGCATATTTCCAACAAGGCACCTGGAACGGAAAAGCCAATATCTCTCAAACATGGCGTCCTTTTGATGCGACGTCTATCGTGTTGGGTTTCTATTGACGAGACGGAACTTCAGGATACATAAACTCTAGACTTAGTGATATTTGACGTATCAACCCCTTGGCTCGAGGAGTGTACCCTCCCATAATCAAGTGTGTTGTGTGCGGGAACACTATAGCTAGCTGCGACTACAACAACTACCGTACTGTAATCCTCTGTGGGTTCATCAACGACGACCATGGTTCTAGAATCCAACGTGGGTTCGATGATGAAGACATATGTACAGGAATCCTCCGTGGGTTCGACAGCGATGATTTCTGTTCTTGTATCCTACGTGGGTCCAACAATTTCACTTCTGTACTAGTATCCTACATGGGTCCGATAGAGTAGCTAGTCTAGTATCCTATGTGGGTCCGACAACTTACCTGGTCTAGTATCCTTCGTGGGTCCGACAACATAGATGAATCAGTGACTACATCTGATCATCTCTATTACAATACGAAATATTTATACACCTATGTGAGCTGAGTCTTGAATTTCTATCATTATCATAGATGTGATTGACTTCTTTCCTGTGTGGACTGGGTTGTGCTTAGGCTCGATAGTTGGATCTAAACTGTGATTGATAACTTAGGTATATGTATGGTCATATACCTAATTAGTGTTGGTTGATACTTCATGATTTTATCTTTCTTCTATGGTTTATCCTTCATGGATTTTGGGAGACCTTTGGGGGTCTCGGGGTCCCTACTAAGTATTGTATACTCACCACTTCTGGGGATATGCCCACACTACGTTGTGTTGGATGCAGACGACAGACCAAACTGATGGAGGTGGAGGATTGTGGAGCTGGACGGTACCTGGAGGTGGACCACTTGGTGAGACGTACACAGAGTGGACGGTCAGACTTGAGGTACCGAGGAGGCCATCTGTACCCACCCTACATGTGGGATTCCCATAGGACGACTCAGTGGTTTCTCTTTTAATTTAATACAGTTGTACTAGATTTTCTTTTGTACTTTACATTACTGTTGGGCTTGTATTTCTGGCCCCCTATATTTTCATCACTACCTTTTGTATTCAGTATTACTTAGTGCTTTCTTCTATTGCGTACTCTGTTGTGTTTGTTTAATTTTATAAAGGCAATGCCTTCCCTTTTTATCGGGATTTACACCTTTGGTGCTAGTCGCCATCCCCTGGCCAATGGAAGGCAGGCTTGGGGTATTCATGGAACGGGCCCTGAGGATAGGTCATGACAAATTGGTATCAAATGAGTCGGTTCTATAGCAGAACATAGACTCTGAATTCACTTCTGTGAAGAAATTGTGTTAAGAGTATTGAGTGTCGTTTTCAGTCCAGGGAGTCCAGTGTTGGTGCGGCGGCCGACGTATCCATACACCATGGCCATGACCTCTGATTTCCAACTTAGGGCACGAAAACACTATTTGCATGTGTGTTTCAAAAATTTTCTTTGTGATTACTTTGAGTCAGCTCACCAGGTATCCTGTTTTGACCATGGTGCACCTGTTTCTATTTCGGATGGCCTAATAAAGGAAGCCAACTAGGTTTCCAAGTTAACTATGAGATGGCATCCCACCGAGCGACAAGGCCTCGGTGTATGGCCACATCACAGCAGAGGCACCAGCTGTATCACTACCCGTTGGGCCACCGATACCACCATCTCCAGCAGTAGAGAGTGTACGCCACCTGAGGGCGTTGCATGAGTTTCAACAACAGAGGCCGCCCAGGTTTGATAGAGAGATGGACCCACAGGCAGTAGAGGACTGGATAGAGGCTGTCATCAAAGTTTTCAGATTGGTAGGGGCACCATACGACCTTATGGTGATCCTTTTCATGAGTCTCCTGCATGCAGCAGTAGGTAGATTGTGGAGCCTGATTATCCAGGTGTGTTACGAGGCATCTTTTATCTGGACGGACTTCGAGAGTCTTTTCCACTTGGAGTTTTTTCCAGCCACCCTTCGTGCGGTGCGTATTTAGGAGTTTCTACATCAATGGCAGGGCAGCATGACAGTAGCTCAGTGCTCAGCAAGGTTCACTAACCACTCATGCTACTCCACGGGCATGGCATGGGACCCACTCTTTAGGGCCCGAACCATTGAGCAGGGACTTATACATGAGATTAGGTCTTTTATTATCTCCGTCAGTATTCTGACGTAGGTGGGAGTACTAGAGAGAGCCATTCTTGGGGAGAGCATACTTGCTGAGCCGATATCAGCTATGAGACCCACCGCAGGATGACACATAGCAGAGTCTTCTGCATTCGGCAATAGAGAGTTGACGCAGAGGTCCATGAAAACTGGCCCATCAGGTGGGAAACACCAGGATACAGGTTCCGTTGTGTGAGGAACATGAAACTAAGCCAGCTATACGAGGATCAGGCAGTGCTATGCATACGGTGGGCAGGGTCACATTGCTCGAGACTGTCTGACCCACCCTGTGGAGGAGCAGCAAACAATAGAAGGACCTCCCTGGAAGAGGCAGATGTATGACCGTGGTGGTCCGTCGGGAGTAGGCGGACGAGGCAGAGGAGTAGGCCGAGCAGCGGGTGGTGGATGATGTTCCGAGGCTCTACCACCACCACCACCACCATGAGGTCCACCCCGACCATAGGGACCTGGCGGGAAAAGGCAGGCTCAGCTCCAGGAAGTCGAGGCCTATGACCACAGCGCACCGGAGATGATTCGAGGTACTATATATATCTACTCCACCCTTGTTGCAGTACTTATAGACATAGGTGTGAGTCATTCTTTTATTGTCACTGCCCTTATTTGGATCATAGAGATTACTATGGAGTCGTTGGCTTGATCCTTATGGATAGAGACTCCTATGGAAGCTGACATTATGATTATGCACTGGTGCCGACAATGTGAGCTTACTCTAGGAGGTGATAGATTCGGCTGGGATCTTTTTATAGCGGTGTAGAGGCCTTATGCTGTCATCTTGGGTATGGACTGGTTGTCTACAGTCCATGCTCAGATCGACTGCATTAGGCGTAAAGTGTGGTGTGTCTACATGGATGGGAGTAGGTTCATCTTCACTAGAGAGAAATAAGCTTTTGCAGCACAGGATAGACTTACACATAGGAGAGGGCAGCCGATCACACATCAGTTGGCTAGTCTCATCCTCAGAGTAGTTGATGTGGAGAGTCCGAGTTTTCCTATTGTGGTGGATCATTATGTAGACGTTTTTCTTGACGACGTTCCAGGACTACCTCCTCGTACATAGTTAGACTCTTACATAGACTTGTACCCCGGGACATCACCGATATCTACTCTAGCATATCTGATGGCTCACGCCGAGCTTCGTGAGCTGCGGGTACAACTAGAGGACTTGCAAGGTAAGGGATTCATCCGACCCAGGGTTTCCCCCTGGGATTATCTTATTTTGTTCACCAAGAAGGTGGATGGGAGCTTACGAATGTGTTTCAACTACCGTCGCCTGAATTAGGTGACCGTGAAGAACAAGTACCCACTTTCAAGGATTGAAGACCTCTTTCATCAGTTCAAAGGATCACGATGTTTCTCGATGGTAGACCTCAGGTCAGGCTATCACCAGCTCAGAGTTCGAGACGAATATATGCAGAAGACGTCCTTCAGGTGTCAATATGGCCACTACGAGTACTTGGTTATGCCCTTCAGCGTAACCAATGCTCCAGCAGTGTTCATGAGTCTCAGAAACAGGATCTTCCAGCCTTACCTCGATCGATTTGCTGTAGTCTTCATCGATAACATACTGATTTACTCGACTACTGAGGAGGGTCATTCCTACCATTTGCAGGTAGTACTGGACACACTCTAAGAGCACCATATTTATGGTAAGCTCTCAATGTTCCAGTTATGGATTCAAGAGGTTCACTTCTTGGGACATTTCATCTCAGAGGCTGATGTTGCAGTGGATCCAGGGAAGATTGAGGCAGTACTTGTTTGGGAGCCACCCAAGAATGTGATGGAGGTTCGGAGTTTCTTGGGTCTTGCTGGGTACTATCAGAGATTTGTGTCAGACTTCTCCAGAGTTGCAGAACCGCTTTCAACCTTGACAAAAAAAGGGAAACCCTTCGTGTGGTCAGAGAGATGCCAGCAGAGCTTTCAAGAGATGAGGCAGAGGTTGAACAATGCGGCCATCTTGAAGCTACCATGGGAGGGCATAGGGTACGTAGTTTACTGAGATGCATCAGGGACCAGACTCGGGTGTGTCCTAATGCAGGAGCGAGCGGTGATCGCTTACAGTTCATAGTAGTTGAGACAGCACGAGCAGAACTACACTACCCATGACATGGACTTATCAGTAGTGGTCATCTCCTTGAAGATGTGGTGACACTATCTGATAGGCGAGAGCTTTATAGTCTATTCTAAACATCAGAGTATTAGGTACATCTTCTCGTAGAAGGACCTTAACCTGATATAGCGGAAATGGCTCGAGTTCCTCCAGGACTATGACTTTTATATAGTCTATAATCCTACGAAGGGGAATGTTGTAGCTGATGCTCTCAGCAGGGGATCGGGCATTCAGCTACTAGGAGAGGTGATGGAGCATCTGGACTCGTTGTAGATATGCTTCATGGATAAAGATAAATCAGATTTTCTACAGTCTCTCATAGTCACACCACCACTCCTTCAGTGAGTTAGAGAATCACAAAGTGGAGATGTTGACTGTGAGACACGACATGCTCAGATATCCACAAGGCAGGCGCATGATGGATTTTCTGAAGGATGGGAGCATGAAATCCTCTTCAGGGGATGTACTATGGTACCAGTTGCACTACAAGAGGATGTTCTGATGGAGTTCCACACTTCCCCTCTAGCGTTACATCCAGGAGTGGCGAATATGTATCCGGACCTCAAATGACAGCACTGGTGGCAGGGTATGAAGAAGGATGTAGCAGAGTTTGTATCATGATGCCTCACTTGTCGGCAAGTGAAGTCATATCACCAGGTACCAGCAAGTTTGTTATATCCCTCGGAGGTCCTAGAGTGGAAGTGGGATGGAATATATATGGATCTCGTGGCAGGGCTTCCACATACATCCAAAGGACATGACTCGATCTGGGTGATCATCAACCGACTCACCATGTTGGCCCACTTCCTACCGATCATAGAGAAGGGCTCAGAAGAGATCTTGGGATTCCTCTACATTCAGGAGATCGTACGGCTTCATGGTGTGCCATCGACTATCATCTCCGATCGAGATGCTCGTTTCACTTCCTGTCTTTGGAAGGGGTTATCGGAGACTTTTGGGACGCAACTACATCTAAGCACCACCTTCCATCCTCAGATGGACGGTCAAACTGAGAGGACCATTCAGACTCTCACGGACATGCTCCATGCATGCGTCCATGAATTTTGTTGCAGCTGGGTGGATCACCTACCATTGGAGGAGTTTTCGTACAACAACATCTACAACTCCACCATCAGGATGGCCCCTTACAAGGCACTGTAAAGTCGACCTTGCAGATCAACTATGTGCTGGACTGACCCAGGGAAGTCAGCACTTGTAGGACCAAAGATGGTTCAGGATACGACAGAGAAGGTGCAGATCATCGAGGAGTGGATGAAGACTGCACAGAGCAGACAAAATCTTATGCTGATAGGATAAGAAGACCACTGGAGTTCGAGTATGGCGACCACATTTTCTTACGGGTCTCACCTTGACATGGTCTACAGAGATTTGGCCAGGGTGGCAAGTTATCTCCACATTTCATCCGACCTTTCTAGGTCCTCAAGAGAGTAGGCGAGGTGGCTTACCTCCTGGCCCTTCCACCTCAGTTGCACTGTGTGCATGATGTCTTCCACATATCTCAGCTGAGAAGATACGTGCACGACCCGTCCCAAATCATCGACCATGGGGAGTTGGACAATGATGACGGAGCGACATTCAGGGAGGTCCCGGTGGAGATTGAGGATCAACAGCAGTGGGTCCTATGTGGATGGTCGATTCCTCTGGTGTGTGTTCGCTGGCAGCACAGGAACCTCCAGGAGAGCACGTGGGAGCGGGAGGCTCAGATGCGTGCTCAGTACCCACTTTTGTTTCCCTAGTGTATGTTGTAGCTTTACAAGGACGTAAATTCCCGAGGTGGGGGTAATGTAAAGACTTGGAAATTTCAAGGAAAATATTTTCTTAAATACTTTGGAATTTTACGAGTCCATGGTTTTTGACAGCACCTGATTTCGAGGCCTGGTATGCCTGGAATAAATTTCTGATGTTTTCTTCGGGTAGGTTCAGTAAATGTACATGCGATTTTTTTTCTATCTTTTGAACCGGTGCTCAGAATTGAAATCTGAGGGTACTTATAAACTCACAGCGCCGGTATTCTCTTAGGGGGACCTTTACCGCAGTTGCATTTTGTCATATGTGGTGGTTAAAATTTGGGGATTCATTAAGACATAAATAAAATTGTTGTGTTACACTTTTTTTAAGTGGAGGTTAATTCCTCCAAAGGGAAGTTGGAGGTGGGGCCCACACCCTACCTAACTTCCCATGGGAGGATATGACTAACGGTGGTGGGGCCCACACAAGGCCCTAACTCCTCAACTACCTTAAAATCCCCATTAACACACCCTTAATTTTTTTAAAAACTCCCCCTCTTTTATTTTGGTGGAGCCTCTCCACATTCCACCCTCCCCTCATTAATTTTCCAACATAATCAATTTAATTAAGAGAGAACCCTTAATTAATAAATTCAATTTGAATTAATTTGATTTTCATGGCAATTCTTTAAAATTGTTGAAGTCTATTATAATCTTTGCCTTAGAAAATATTTTGGCGGGGAACCATTGGATAATTAGAGGAGCTTCATTCTTCCATGAAGAACATCATCCTCTCTTGGCGAAGAATGCTCCACAACTTCTCCTACCTTCTTCTTCCTTTACCTCAATGGATAAGACACTGCTCGCTAGAAGTGTCACCTACTTCAATGACTCTTTCTACATCGATGATGGGATGACACCATTCTCCACAACGTCATCTTTCACGACGCCCGACTACCACGACGCTCGTCATCCGCGGCTTGTCGACAGGCGACGTCAATTACAAGGTATGGCTTTTCTATATTCTACATGAATAATAATCTTATTCATGTTGAATTTTTTGGAATGTCTTTGGCCAACTGCTACCGCCTAACACGAGGGGGCGCTGGCCGAATGAACATGGCCCGAAGACCCTTCGATGTTTCCTAATTTTATTCATGATGAAGGTGTGCTGAAGGAGGCGGCAACGAGCGAAGGCGGCAGCCGCGTACTGGACGCGTGATGAAGAACCGCGGCCCGCAACCGAAGGCCGCTCAGCCTAAGAATAACCAGCCGGCTATGGTCAGCCGGGTAGGTGGAACCGCGGCACCCCAAGGCACCACACTGTGGAGGTCCGCATCGCGCACTCCACGGACTGCTTTGGCAGGTGAACCTGCCGGATCGTCGGCCGGCCGGGTGGGAGGAGGTCGCGGTGCCTCCTGGCGCCGCATGAAAAGGACAGCGGCCTGCCCAAGATGGCTGCTCGAGCTATAGAAGCTGGTCGGCCGGGCAGGAGGGCGGTGTTGCCGGTTCGAAAGGTCGCCCCCCCCCCCCCCCCCCCGCATCGCTTGACCATCCAGGCCGATCCGTGTCCAGCCAGGCCGTGCTGCATCAAGCCGGGCCATGCAGCACCCCGCCAAGCTAGGCTACTCGATTCATTGGGCCGATCCGACACCAGCCGGGACGGACCCTCCAAAACCGTGTCGACCCGACCCATCAGCCATTGGGCTTAACGGGTCGTGCCCGTCACACTTAAGTGCGAATAACTTCACAAATGTGTGTCTGATCGACGCGCCGTCTACAATACTAGGATCCTCGTGACAGGACATACCTTTTGGGATACTCTAAGTGGGTTTTGGACAACATTGGAAAATGGTTGGGTTTTGAACGAGAATATTTCCAACCGGGCCCTTGAATGGAAAAGCCAATATGTCTCAGACCGGGCATCCGTTTGACCCGCCGTATGTCGCGTTTGGTTCCTTTAAATGAGAAGGAAAATAGGGATACATCAACTCTGGACTTCGTGATTGTTGATGTATCGAACCCTTGGCTCAAGGAGCGGACCCTCCTGGAATCGAGCGTGTTGTGTGCGGGAACCCTACAGCTGGATACGACTGCAACGAATACCATACTAGAATCCTCTGTGGGTTTGACGGCGATGAAAATAGTACTAGAATCCTCCGCGGTTTCGATGATGAGGACATCTATACTGGAATCCTTTATGGGTTCGACAATGATGACTACTATTCTTGTATCCTACATGGATCCAATAGTTTTACATATGTACTAGTATCTTATGTGTGTCCGAAAGAGTAGCTGGTCTAGTATCCTACGTGGGTCTGATAGCTTAGCCGGTCTAGTATCCTATGTGGGTCTGACAATTTAGATGAATCAGTGACTACATCTGATCACCTCTATCGCTATTCAAAAGTTATATATACCTGTATGAGATGAGTCTTGACTTTATATCATTATCATCAATATGATTAACTTCTTTCCTGTGTGGACTGGGTTGTGCTTAGTCTCGAGAGTTGGATCCAAACTGTGATTGATAACTTAGGTATACGTATGGGCATATACCTAAGTACAGTTGGTAGATACATTGTGATTTTATCTTTCATTTGTGGTTTATTCTTTGTGGATTCTAGGAGACCTTTGGGGGTCTTGGGGTCCCTATTGAGTATTTTATACTCACCCCTGCACGGGTTATGGCCACACTACATTGTGTTGGATGCAGATGATGGACAACATTGATCGAGGTGGAGTCTTGTGGAGTTGGACGGTACCCAGAGGTGGACCACTAGGTGAGACATACACGGAGCTGACAGTTGGACTTTAGGTACTGTGGAGGCCATCTGTACCCAACCTATAGGTGGGATTCCCAGAGGATGACTTAGTGGTTGCTGTTTTACTTTACTGCAATTGTACTATATTTTTTGTTGTTCTTTACATTACTGTTGGGCATGTATTTCCGGACCCCTTTACTTTCAGCACTACCTTTTGTATTCATTATTATATAGTGATTTCTTCTGTTGCGTGCTCTGTTGTTTTTGTTTATTTTATAAAGGCAATTCCTTCCCTTTTTATTTGGATTTATGCCTTTTCTGCTAGTTTCCAACCCATGGCCTATGGAAGGTGGGCATTGGATAGTCACGGCACAGGCCCCGAGGATGGGTCGTGACATCAATAGCCACTTTCATAATGATGGAATGCATAATTCTAGACTTCATAACCACATAGTCAATGCCTTGTTCCAAGAATACAAATAATATTTTGTTAATTACTTGTTCCATGACACAAGTTTGCCTCATGAGACCTACCGATGCATCATGGAGCTATAGCAGGCTCCACCCATCACCTATTAAGTCCAATGCATTCCTCATATGAAAAGGTTTAAACATAACATAAACATTTGTATTAAAACTAGAATACGAAATGTCAATACTTTATCCATAAACCATGAATGGTGTAAAAATAACACATCAACAATAAAACATATCACAAAACATTCAATACTTAGTGGATGTTTTGTATCACAATAAATCAACTTAAAATAAGTTTAAAATCCATCAAAGGATGTTGACATAGATGAAATCAATTCTTTTTTTAGAGAAATATCTCTTTCTATTTTGAAATCATTTAAAAGTCGAAAAATTATAAAATAAAATATTTATTTTGAAAATATTCTTATAATCTGGTAAGGGAAGATTCTACAATGTTATAACGGCTAAAAATAGCCACACCTGCCATATAAGTTAAAAAAACATTCTAACCTTAATTTTGTCGAAAATGTCAAAAGAACCTTGTTTGGAAAACGATGGAAATATTCTTTTAAAAACATATAAGGTCAAGCAAGGGTATCAATGACTTTAACCCATTGTATATTAAGTATTAAAAATGTTTTGAAATACATTTTTAAGAAACACGGATGTGGATGATAAAGATGTCACATAAGATACTTATGTAAAAACAACATCAGATAATAAAGAGATAGTGAAATTTACCCTTACATTGTAATTTTCCTTGGTCTTGGATAATTTAACATCATGTTAAATGGTGAATTCATTGTTATTAAATTATACAAGAACCATATACATTAATCTGATATCATATATGATCTTCTAATATTTCATTGTTAATGATATTTTAGTAGTATCATCATTTCAGGTGTTAACTGATTAGTTTTCATATATATGATTTTTTACATAAGTAATTTTTGTTATGGAATTCATATTAAGAATGATAATAAGTCCTTAAACATTATTTTTTATCATCAAATGAAAATTATTCTTGAATGGATACGACGGAGAATGGATCTCATCACATTCATGGAGATGGTAATCCGTATGTATGCACGAGCGACAATATCATTATTTTGATATTAAAATCATATATAATTCGATGTTATATCATATATAAGGAATCATTATCATGTTATATTTATTATTTACATCAGTTATACTCATTATTATACCCATCCAAATGATGAGGTGTTTGAATAACAAACTACACCACGACGTGGAGACAGTAATCTGTACGTACGCGCGTATGAGTACTTTGTCATTTATAGGATGGATATAATAATGAATATGGTTATACAATTTTTATAATAACATCACTGTATATATAAGATACTACAGTTATTATTTTATAATAGAAACAACAAATAAATAAGAAGTGGAATAAGAAAAAACTTGAAAGAGGTGATGAAATATTTACCTCTTCTTCAGGTTCTTCCATTTGATTTGATCAAAAGGGCTCCTTATGATAGATTTATGACTAAAGGAAGGCATCTATGTTGAATATAGGATGGTTGAGAGGATATTTGGGTAGGGGTTGGCGAAGCCAAAAGGATTTGAGTTTGTGAATTTGAAAGAAGGGGAAGTTCCCTTTTATAAGAGGGGTGAGGGGCACCTTAGGAAAAGATTGAAATATTATTTTATAATAAAATCATTTTCGGTTTATAAGGGATAAAAAATGAATTATTTAAAGTTTAAGGTGGGTATGTCTCTGAAACCACTCAACCAATAGGATTTAGATAGGTTTTTGTTACTATATTTACCTTATCTTTAAGATTTAACTCTTAGTTAAATAGTTTGACCTTTACCATGTCTCTTTGTATTTTTATATTATATGATTAATAAAAATACTATAAACTTTAAGAGAACATAAAGTGGTTCATTAATGAAATATATAATATTATTTAATACCTTTGGCCGAACATTATATTTTTAGGAAGATAATATCAATTAATAATATAATATGTTTTTTGAAAACACTTTTATGTCAATTTTGACACTATTTGGTATTTTATTTTTGTTAAATTCATAACAGCATTATTAAAAAAAACAAATTCATTTAATCAACCCTATCATTTCATATTAACCTATAAAATTAGTTTAATTCATTAAAAGTCTCAAAACAATTTTATTTGGTTATTTATAATATCAATTACTTTAATCATTCATTAATAATATAATTACTGCATCATCATTATGTCATAAATAAATTTATTTATTTAATGTGAAAATATTATGAATAAAATAAAATTATGTGGGAAATATTTTTATATTTATAATGAATATTTATAGTCTAATTTATTTTATATAAAACCCCATATTAAAAATGGTTTAGTTATTAAACTTTGATTTTAACTATTTTTAATATTCTTTAAATAAAATTAGAATAAATGTCTTAATCTAATCCATGTGGACCAAAAGGGAATCATATTTTATTAATAATATATTTATTGGTCGATTTATACTTATCCAATGTAATTAGTACATGTGTTATGGAAATTATGATATCATTTTTACCCTTAATTACATTATTTAATTTTGACCGTGGTTAATAAAAGTCAAAAGATACTATTCACAAAAAATTATTCTCATCTTATTGAACCATATTTTACTTCATAATACTAACCATGTCTCTCAGATTTTTGAAATTCAACTCACATAATCGATAAAATTATGTATTATACAAATTTGGAAATGCTCCTAGGTGGTGGGTAAAAAATGGAATAAAGTTCGATAAAATTTTATAAATCTAAACATATTATAAAATGACTCCAATGAATTACAATGAACATATATTGGTGTTAGGTATCCATTTTGACATAAAATAAATTAAAATAAAATAACTACTTATTTAAATAAAAATTCAGTTTTGACCAATAACATAGTGTTTTTCACTATTCATCAAAAATTGAAAGTTTTCAGAAAAACACCAAAATCTCAACCTAAGTTCATTTAGAATTTTCAAATCCAAAAATGCAGTCCATTTTGAAAGATAAAATTTAAAAAATTTCAAAAATTGGGTATTACTATTCGTAATGGATAGTTTGATTGGTTGTGGTGTGTTTAAACTCAAAGTTGCGTACAACACAAGCTGTTGTATTATTCAAAGGGAAACGTATTGTGGAAGATTGGGGTGTTACATTCTCCTCACCTTCATATAATTTCATCCTCAAAATTTCTAGCATATTACTGCCTAAAATCATTCAAGTAGTTATTCATCATAAATTTTTTGAGTTCCCACATTGCCTCTTCCATTTTTTTGGTTTTTCCATAGAACTTTTGCCAGACGATTCATCCGGTTTCGCAACATTTGTTCTCTTCTATCAATAATCACTGCAGGATCTTTACAATTAGACATATCAAGTTCTAGTTCTAATTCCTCATATGTAAGTACATGCATTGGGCCAGGCTTGTATTTTCACAACAATGATACATGGAACACATCATGAACTTTAGAGAGACTTGCCGGCATTTCCAAACGGTAAGCTACGACCCCAATTCGTTCTAGAATTTCAAAAGGTCCTATGTACATGGGACTCAATTTACCCTTCCTACCGAATTTTATAATTCCCTTCCATGGAGATAACTTCAAGAAAACATGATCTCCTACCTGAAATTTCCATATAATTCCTTTGGTTATCAGCATATCCCTTCCACCTACTTTGAGCTACTTTGAAGTGGGTTTGGAATACCTTCACCTTTTCCAACGTTTCCTCCACATGTTATGGGCCTACGAGTTTTATTTCACCAAGATCTTTCTAATAGGTTGGTCTCAGACATCTCTTTCTGTATAACACTTCATATGGTTCCATATGAATACTTTAAAAAAAACTATTATTATAGGAAAATTATACTAGAGGCATATATTGATCCCACATACCATAAAAGTCAAGTGAAAATGATCTCAAAATGTCTTATAAGGTTTGAATAGTCCATTCTGATTATCCATGAGTTTGAGGGTGGTAGCCAGTGCTCAAACGAAGTTCAGTATCCAGGGATTTCTGAAGACTTTTCCAGAATCATGATGTAAAACGGGGATCAAGATTAGAAAAAATCAATATGGGAACTCCATTAAATCTTAAAACTTCATTAATATACAGTATTGCTAAACATACAATTGGTAAATATTCTCTTATAGCATGATATTGTGTGGACTTGGTAAGTGGATCAATAATTACCTATATTGCATCATTTCTTCAAGGAGTCTTTGGTAGTCCCATTAAAAAGTCCATTGTAATACTATCCCATTTCTAATCAGGTATGGGAAGAGGTTTCATGACTCCTCAAGGTTGTTTCCTTCCTACTTTCAATTGTTTACAAACTATACATCTTGACACAAAATCAGCAATCTCCCTCTTCATATTTTCCCATCAAAAATTTTCCTTCAAATATCTATACATATTGGTGCTCCCAAGGTGTATAGAGAAATTGGAGCTATGATCATCATCCAACAATTCTCTTTTTAGATCAGGTTTGTTAGTAACACAAAGCCTCTTCCAAAATTTAAAAATTCCATCTTCATATACGATGTCGATCAATCTCACATCATTCACAGATTTAATCTTCCCTTGAAACTCCTCATCGTCAGTTTGAGAACATTTGATCATTTATAGTAAAGATGGTTTGGCAACCATTTTAGAAAGTATTGATGTTTCACATTCCATGATTATTCCCATATCTATTTTCACTAGATCCATGAAAATAGAATCCCTTTCAACTCTCACCTTATTCAAAAATCCATGATCGTTTCTACTCAGTGCATCTGCCACCTTATTTTCCATCCCTGGGTGGTAGTGTATTGTGAAATTATAATCCTTGAGTAGTTCAATCCATATAATTTTCCTCATGTTGAGTTCTTTCTGTGGAAAATAAACATCAAACTCTTGTGATCGGTATATATCTCACATTTTTCACCATTGTGATAATTTCTACATATCATAAAATAAATGATTAATGTTGATAACTCATTATCATTAGTAGGATAGTTTTGCTCAAGAATATTTAGCTATCGTGATGCATAAGAAATATCCATATCATTCTACATAAGGACACAACCAAGTCCATTCTTTGATGCATCACTATAAATAACAAACCCATCATTCCCAGATGGTAGAGTCAATATAGGATCATTGACTAATCTTCTCTTCAATTATTCAAAACATTCTTCACACTCTTTTGTCCAACCAAATTTAACCCCTTTGTGTGTTAGCATGGTTAATGGGTTAGCCAATCGGGAAAAATTATAGACGAAAGGCCAATAATAACCTGGAAAACCAAAAAAATTGTGTACCTCAGTTATACTCATTGGTGTGGGCCATTCTTTGGTTTCACTTGTCTTAGAATGATCAATGGAGATTCCATCCATAGAGTAAATATGTCCAAGAAAATAAATCTCATGAAGATAGAATTCACACATTCTAAATTTCCCATATAATTCATTTTTCTAAGAGTCCTTATGATAATTCTCAAGTGATTTTTTTATCTTCATAGATTTTGGATTATACCTAGATATCATCAATAAATACTACTATAAAGTCATCAAGATATTCCATGAAAACTCTGTTCATTAGATCCATGAAAAAAGAGGGTACATTGGTCAGCCCAAAATGCATTACCGTAAACTCATAATGCTCCTACCTTGTTCAAAATGTTGTTATCAGAATGTATTCCTTCTTCACACACAAATGATGGAATCTAGATCAAAGGTCAATATTTGAAAAACAAATTGAGCTTCATGAAGTTGGTTGAATAAATCATCAATGCGAGGTAGGGGATACATGTTGTTTATTGTTTTATCATTGGTCTCCCTGTATTCAATGCACAACCTCATAGATCCATCTTTATTTTTTTTAAAGGACAGAGGCTCCCCATGGAGAAACACTAGGAAAAATAAATCCCTTGTTACTCAATTCCTCTAATTTTTTCTTTAGTTACACTAAATCCACAGTGGCTATTCTATATGTGGTATTTGATATTGGTCTTGAACATGGAATTAAATCAATGGAAAACTCAATTTATCATTCTGGAGGATGTCCAGGTAAATCTTCTAGAAACATATCAACATATTCCTTCACAATAGGTACATCCTCTATTTGAACATTCCTTTCCTCACCCATAGTTATTTCATTCTCTTCCTCCCCAATAATTGAATTTATTTAAGGAACTAGAGGTATACTTAGATAAGAATCAGATGATGAGGTTTCTTTTCTAAAGATAAGCTACTCCTTATAATCATCAAAAATTGCAACCTTATTCATAAAACAAATTTTCACATCATGGTCCAAAAGACAATCCATACTGAGGATTATATCAAATTCAATCATGGGTATGATGATGATATCAGCTGATAAATAACGTTTATATGCCTTAATGGGAACTGATTCACAAATATTTGTTGCAATGATACTTCTCTTTGGTGTTTTTATTGACAACTCCCTTATTAAATCAAATTGGAAATATCTATGTTTTTTAGAAAACTGGGAAGATATGAAACAATTCGATGATCAAAAGTCAAATAAAGAATTGTCTAATTTTGAGTAAACCATTAAATTGCCTACCACCACTTCTTTAGGATATTTAACCTCAGTAGTAGTAATCTCATAATCATGGCCTTTCTCACTTGACCTTTTCTGAGTTATGTTCCCTTGTCTCTTAGGACCTTCATTTTCATAATTCCTCGTTTCTCTAAAATTGTAGTATTCAACATTGACAACCTCTTTCATCCCCTTGCACTCACAATCTTAGTGTCCTTTTTACCCACACTTGTTACAGACTCAAATTCCCTTCATGAAAGTACCAGGGTGTTTCTTCCAACATTTACTGTAGGATGGACAATCAAATTTTCCCTTCTTCCCCTTATTTACATTTCTAGAGTGTTCAATAGATCTCTTCTTCTCTTGAATTGCATTAAAGTCGTAGGACATAGAGAATTCATTTTCTATCTTGATATAACATGAGACAATATCTTCATACAAAGAGAAGGATTGTGAGACTAATTCTCGACATTAAAATGGTTTTAACCCAACAAAGAAATGATCAATATTACTTCTTGGGTTACATATATAATCTCTATCATGCATTTCTGACCTTGTAAAGATATTCTCATACTTTATGACATTCTCATCCTCCATTTTCCTCAGACTCGGAAATTATACTTCCATATCCGCTTGAACTTCATGAGGAAAGTGTTTTTCTAAGAAAATATCTTTAATCTACCTCCATTATATATTTTGTAATTCATCATCTACCTTTGTGTTTTGAATCAATGACCACCATTGATCAGCATCTCTAATGAGGTGATAAACTGCCATGACAACTTTTTCCCTTTCGCTACTCCCCAAAGTATGAAATATTTTCTTTGTGTAATTTATCCATTTCTCAGTTACTAATGGATTTGTACTCCTATTTAAGGTTTCCTTTTATTGCTTCATGAAGTGGTCTAACATTGACCCTCTGCATTGTGGATCATGGTGCTCCATACAGGTAAGGTTATTATTCATAAAATAAGTGATTTTTCTTAGTATGGTGATAAACAATCATCACTAGTAGCTCCACCAGCTCCAATATAATTATCTTGAGTTGGAGTTAAATACCTACATGGATTGCATGCATTGATATGGTTTCCATTCCTTCTATTAGGTGCCATTTCTAAACAATGGCATACACTAGATTAGTTTATGAATCGCAATACATAATTCCAAACATGTAAAAGACTTAACATTAATTGAATAGTTTATGGATATAATCCAAAATAATAAAAATGTTTTCATTGAATAAGTATATACTCATAAACAAATCATAATGGTTTGTGAAGAAAATGAGAATTATCCTAAGCATATCCCTCGGGAGTTTCGTAACCAAGAGTGCAGCAAGGCCAGTTGTCGTGCATCAATTCTCGTTAGAGTCTAGCTCAAATCGGTGCTTTTAGGTTTTACCCCTAGGTACATTTGTGCCAGATCCACCTCTACTAGCTCATATCCAGATAGAGATGTGTTTCTTGGAAAATACACAAAATCTCTACATTAACAAAATTCATGTAATTTTTTCTATACTAATCCTCAAAGCCTATCTTAGGATAATGTTATGTAATCAGACTTTATCTAAATCTAGTTTCCATGGTTTTTAATAAAATTCCTCTGATACCAACTGTAATTCCCCGACCCCAGTTACCCAGAGTCTATGCATTATTACATAACACTAGTATGATCACAAAAGATCAAGTCTCGATAGACCGATTAGTTTAGTGGCCTTGGAAGTACTAGATACATTCATAAGTTTTACATTACATTATAAAATGAAAAACTAAAACAAAATAGTATTCATAGGAAACAATCGTATCTCTTAGACTATCCCTACAGGTCATTCATAATATACTTTTTCACATCCCAGGAATAATAAAACATAGAAAGTGGTGAGCTTAGATGCTCTGTAAGGATAAAAATATAGCAGAAACATTCGTAAATAAGCATAAACATCTAAGGAATTGAATAAGACTAAAATGAAAGCCTTTTAAACCTGAACTTTAGAATAATATGGCAAACATAAAGTCACATAATTCCATTTAATTATTCACATGGATATTCTACTAGTCAAATAATCACATGCAATATCAATATCCAATTTCATAATGATGAAATGTATAATTCCATACTTCATAACATCATAGTCAAGGCCTTATTCCAAGACTACAAATAAGATTCTATCAAGGCCTTGTTCTAAGACACTAGTTTGTTTCATGAGACCTACTGATGCATCGAAGAGCTATAGCGGGCTCCACTCATCACTTACTGTGTCCAATTCATTCCTTATATGAAAAGGTTAAAACAAAACATAAACATTCATATTAAAACTAGCATATGAAATGTAAATACTTTATCCATAAACCATGAATGGTGTAAAAATAACACATCCAGGGTCAAACATATCACAAAACCTTCAATACAATGTGAATGTTTTTTATCATAATAAATCAACTTCAAATAAGCTTAAAACCCATCAAAGATCTTGACATAGATGAAATCAAAAAAAATCAGAGAAATATCTATTTCTATTCTCATATCATTTAAAAGGCATATTATTATAAAAGAAAATATTTATTTTGAAAATATTCTTATAAGATTTTATGGGAACTTTCGATGTTGTTATAATGGCGGAAAATAGCCACACCTTCCATATAAGTTAAAAAACATTCTTACCTTAATATTGTCGAAAAGGTCATAAAGTACATTGTTTTGAAAATGACAACAAGATTCCTTTAAAAAAATAAGGTCAAATAAGGGTATACATTAATTTAAACCATTTTCTATTAAATATTAAAAATGTTTTGAATTACATTTTTAAGAAACACGGGTGTGTATGATAAAGAGGTCCCAGTAGATATATAAGTAAAAACCACCTTGGATAATGGAGAGATTGTATAATTTACCCTTACCTTGTAATTTCCCTTTGTCTAGGATAGGTTAACCTCATATATAATGGTAAAACCATTTTTATTAAATTATAAAAGAACCATATACATTAATATGATATCATATATGATCTTCTAATATTACTTTGTTAAAGATATTTTAGTAACAACATCATTTCGAGAATTAACTGATTCATTTTCCTTTATATTCTTTGTTATGTAAGTGATGTTTTCTAGGGAATTATTATTCATAATGATATTAAGTCCTTAAACATTATTTTTAATCATCATATTAAAATTAGTCTAAAATGGATATGATGAGGAATGAATCTCATCGCGTTTGTGGAGATGATAATATGTACGTACGCACGAGTAACAATATCATTATTTTGATATTAAAATCATATATAATTGGATGTTATATCATATATACAGAATCATTATAATTTTATATTTATTATATAAATTATTTATACACATTATTATACCCATCCAAATGATGAAGTGTTTGAATAACAAACTACACCACGAATGGAGATGGTAATCCATACTTACACACGAATGGTGGATTTGTCATTTATAGGATGGATAAAATAATGTATATTTCTGTACCATTTTTATAATAACATCACAATATATATAAGATAATATAGTTATTATTTTTTAATGGAAACAACAATGAAAGAGGATTTGGAAGAAGAAATGAACTTGAAAGAGGTGAATAAATATTTACCTCTTCTTCAGGTTCTTTCTTATGATTTGATCAAAAGGGATCCTTAGGTTAGATTTTTTACTAAAGGAAGGCTCTAGGACGAATTGAGGATAGTTGAGAGGATATTTGGGAAAGTTTTGGCCATTCCAAATGGCGTTGAAGGTGTGAATTTGAGAGAAGGTGAAGGTCCCTTTTATAAGAGGGTTGAGGGGAACCTTAGGAAGATATTGAAATATTATTTTGTAATAAACTCATTATTTTTTCTAATGGATCCAAAATAGAATATCTAAATGATAAAGAAGGGTTTGGTCTCAAAAAACTCAACCAAAAGGTTTTAGGTTGGTTTGGGTCACTATATCAAACATATCTTTTAGATTTAAATCTTAGTTAAATAGTTTGACATTGACCATGTCTCATTGTATTTTTATATTATATGGTTAATAATCATACTATAAAATTTTAAGAGAACTTAAATTGGTTCATTAATGACATATATAATATTATTTAAACCCTTTGGCGGAATCATAGATTTTTAGGAATAGAATATCAATTAATAATATAATATTTGTTTTAAAAACACTTTTATATCAATTTTGGCACTATTTGGTATTTTGATTTAGATAAATTCATAATAGAATTATTACTTCAAAAAAAACATTTAATCAGCACTAAAATGCCATATTAACCTATAAAATTAGTGTAATTTATTAATAGTCTCAATTTATATTTATTTGAATATCTATAATATCAATTATTTTAATCATTCATTAATAAGGTAATTATTGCATCATCATTGTGTCATAAATAAATTTAATTATTTAATGTCATAAAATTATAAGTAAAATACCATTCTGTAGGAAATATTCATAGATTTATAATTAATATTAGTAGTCGAATTTATCTTAGGAGTATCCCTATATTAAAAATGGTTTAGTTATTAAACATGGATTTTAACTCTTTTAACTCTTCATTAAATAAAATAATAATAAATGTCTTAATCTAATTCAAACGGACCAAATTGGATCATATTTTTTCCTAAGGTTGTTTTTTTAGAATTAAAATTATACAAAAGAATTAGGACTTGTGTTATGGTAATTATGATATCATTTTTACCCTTAATTACCCTATTTACTTTTAATCGTGGTAAATAAAAGTCAAAAATTACTATTCAACAAATATTACTTTTATCTTATTAAACCACATTTTACTTACCAATATTAACCATGTCACTCATATTTTTGAAATTAAACTATGATATGCAGTAAAATTATGTTTTATACAAATTTGGAAATTCTCCTAGGAGGTGGGTAAAAGATGATAAAAAGTTCGACAAAATATTATATATCTAAACTAATTATAAAATGTCTCTAATGATTTATGTTGAACAAATATATATATATGTTATGTATACATTTTGACCTAAAATAAATTAAAATAAAATAACACATTATTTAATTAATAAGTTGGTTTTAACCAATAATGCAATGTTTTTTCACTATTCATAAAAAAATTGAATGTTTTCAGAAATATACCAAAAATTCAACCTAATCTAATTTCGATATTCCGAATCACAAAATGAAATCTATTTTAAATGATAAAATTTATAAAATTTCAAAAAGTGGGTATTACCTTTCATAATATCTATTTTTATTGGTTGTGGTGTGTTAGATCTCCAAGCTGCATACAACACACACTATAGTATTATTCAAAGGGAAATGTACCGTGGAAGATTGGGGTGTTACATTCTCCCTTAATTCAAATAATTTTGTCCCCAAAATTTATAGAATATTACTATACAAAAAGATTCGAGTGGTTCTTCATCATAAGTTCCTCAGGTTCTCAGGTTGCATGTTCCATTTTATAGTTTCTCCATAGAACTTTTACCAGACGTGTCATCCAGTTTCTCAGCAATTGTTCGCTTCTATCAAGAATCTTGACAGGATCTTCAGAATAAGACAGATTGATTTCTAGTTCTAATTCATCATAGGTGAGTACATGCGTGGGGTTAGGAATGTATTTTCTCAATAGTGATACGTGGAACACACCATGAACCTTGGAGAGACTTCACGGCATTTCCAAATGATAACTACATCCCCAATTCATTCAATAATTTCAAAAGTTCTGATGCAACTCGGAATCAATTTACCCTTCTTACTGAATCGTACAATTCCCTTCCATGGAGATACCTTCAAGAAAACATTATCTCTTACCTGAAATTCCAAATCCTTCTTTCAGTTATCAGTATAGCTCTTCTGTCTACTTTGAGCTGCTTTGATGTGGGTTTGTATTACCTTTACCTTTTCCATCGTTTCCTCAACAAGTTCTAGGTCTATGAGTTTTATTTCACCAATATCATCCCAATAGGTTGGTGTACGACATCTGCTTCTGTATAACACTTCATATGGTTCCACTTGAATACTTGAATGGAAGCTATTATTTTTGGAAATTTCTACCATAGGTAAATATTGATCCCACATACCTTGAAATACAAGTAAAAAAGATCTCAACATGTCTTTTTAGGTTTGAATAGTCTGTTCTTATCATCCATCAGTTTGAGGGTGGAAGGCAGTGCTCAAACGAAGTTTAGTATGCAGGGATTTCTGAACACTTTTCCGGAATCTTGATGTAAAATGGGGATCATGATCCAAAACAATCAATAGGGGTACTCCATAAAGTCTTTCAACTTCATTAATGTACTATCTTGTTAAACGTTCAATTGGTAAATCTTCTCTTATGGAAAAAATTGTGTTGTCTGGGTAAGACAATAAAAAATGACCCATATTGCATCATTCCTTCTATGAGTCTTTGGTAGTCCCATGACAAAGTCCATCGTAATATTATCCTATTTCCACTCAGCTATGAGAATAGGTTTCATCACTCCTCTAGGTTGTTTCCTTCTAGCTTTCACTTGTTGAAAAACCATACATCTTGACACAAAATCAGAAATCTCCCTCTTCATGTTGTCCCATTAAAAATGTTCCTTCAAATCATTAAACTTCTTGGTTCTCCAAGGGTGTATAGAGAAATTGGATCGATTAGTATCATTCAATAATTCCCTTTTTATATTAGGTATGTTAGTAACAAAAAGTATCTTCCCAAATGTCAAAATTCCATCTGCATATACGAAGTCGATCAATCTCCCATCATTCACATATTTAACCTTCTTTTGAAATTTCGCATCATCAGTATGAGAAAATTTTATCCTTTCTTGTAAAGTTGGTCTGGCAACCATTTAAAAAGGTATTGATGTTTGACCTTCCATGATTATTCCCATATCCATTTTCACTAGATCCATGAAAATAGGATCCCTTTTAACTCTCATCTTGTTCAAAACTCCATGATCTTTTCTTCTCAATGAATCTTCCACCTTATTTTCCTTCACTGGGTGGTAGTGTATTGTGAAATCATAATCCTTGAGTATTTCAAGACATCTCCTTTGCCACATGTTGAGTTATTTCTGTGAGAAAATATAATTTAAACTCTTATGATCAGTATATATCTCACATTTTCACCATAGAGATATTGTATCCATAACTTCAAAGAAACGAGTACAGCTACTAACTCATGACAATGAGTAGGATATATTTTCTCATTAATTTTTAGTTATCATGATGCATATGCAATAACCATATCATTCATCTTAAGGAAACAACCATTTCCTTTCTTTGATGCATCACTATAAATAACAAACACGTCATTCCTCGATGGTAGAGTCAAGATAAGATCATTGACTAATCTTCTATTCAATTCTTCAAAACAATCTTTACACTATTTTGTCCAAAAAAAATTAACCCATTTATGTGTGAGCTTGGTTAATGGGTTAGCCAATCAGGAAATCTTCTAGAAAAAACCTTGATAATAACCTGCAAAACCAATAAAACTACGTACCTCAGTTATACATTTCGGTGCTGGTCATTCATAGACTCCTTTTTCTAGAATGATCAATGGAGATTCCATCCTTAGAGACAATATGTCCCAGAAAAGAAATATCCTAAAGACATAATTCAAACTTGCTAAATTTCTCATATAATTCATTTCTTCTAAGAGTCCTTAGGATAATGCGCAAGTGATTTTCATGATCTTTATAGCTTTTGGAGTATAACAGGATATCATCAATATATACCACTAAAAAATAATCAAGATATTCCATGAAAACTCTGTTAATTAGATCCCTGAAAATAGAGGGTGCATTACTCAGCCCAAAAAGGAATTATTGTTAACTCATAATTCCCATACCTGGTTCGAAATGCCATTTCTTGAATTTATTCATTCTTCACACACAACTGATGGTATCCAGATCAAAGGTCAATCTTTGAAAAATATTGAGCTCCAGGAAGATGGTCGAATAAATCATCAATGTGAGGTAGTGGATACATTTCCTTTATTGTTATATCATTCATCTCCCTGTAGTCAATGCACAACCTCATAAATCGGTCTTTATTTTTAACAAAAAGGATAGGGGCTCCCCAAGGAGAAACACTAGTTCAAATAAATACCTTGTTTCTAAATTCCTCTAATTGTTTCTTTAGTTCCACTAAATCCACAATGGACATTCTATAAGGGGTCTTCAATATTTTCCTTGAACGAGAAATTAAATCATTGGAAAACTCAATTTCTTATTCTGGAGGATGTCCAGGTAAATTTTCTGGAAACACATCAACATATTCTTGCATAATATGTACATCCTCTATTTGAACATTCCATTCCACACCCACTGTTATTTCATTATATTCCTCCCCAATAATTGAAATTAGTTCAGCTACGGGGGGTGGATCTAGATAAGAATCAGATGGTGAAGTTTCTACTCTAAAGATAAGGTACTGTTTATCATCATCAAAAATTGTAACATATTTCTTCTTACAATAAATTTCTTCATCTTGGTCTGAATTCCAATCCATACCAAGGATTATATCCAATTCAATCATGGGTATGATGATGAGATTAGCTGATGAATAATGTTTATATGCCTTAATGAGAATTGATTTACAAAACATTGTTGTAGTGATACTTCCCTTAAGAGTTTTGATTAACAACTTCCTTGTTAAATCAAATTAGAATGATGAAATTTAATTAGAAAACTAGGAAGATATGAAACAATGAGATGATATATATTCAAATAAAGCATTGGATAAACTTGAGGAAACCATTAAATTACCTTCCACCATGTCATTGGGAGATTCAACCACTCCAGTAGTGATCACATAATCTTAGCCTTGATCCCTTGGCCTTTTCTGTTTTATGTTACCTTGGATCATAGGACATCAATTTTCATAATTCCCCCTTTCCCTATACTTGTAGAATTCAACATTGACAGCCTCGTTCTTCAAATTTCAATCACGGGCTTGGTGGCCTTTTTCACCAAAGTTGTAACAGACTCCCATTCCCTTCAGGCAAGTACCAGGGTGTTTCATCCCACAGTTACTATAGGATGGATAATCAAATTTTACCTTCTTACCCATATTTATATTTCTAGAGAGTTCAGCAGACCTCTTATTCTCTTTATTTTCTTTAAATTCATAAGACTTAGAAAATTCCTTTTCTGTCTTGATAGCACATGAAACTATATCTTCATATGACGAAATGGATTGTGATAATAATTCTCAACAGAAAATGGTTTTAATCCATCAAATAAATGATCAATATTACTTCTTGAGTTACATATATAATCTATATCATGCCTTGTATCCTTGAAAATATAGCCTCATACTTTGCGACATTCTCATCCTCCTTTTGTCTCAGACTCGGAAATTATATTTCCATATCTGCTCAATGGTCATAAGGAAAGTATTTATACAAGAAAATATTTTTAAACTTCCTCCATTCTATATTTAATACTTTATAATCTTTTTTTAAGTTATGAATCAATGTCCACCATTGATCAACATCTCCAGTGAGGCGATAACTTGTCTTGACAACTTTTTCCCTTTCACAAGTCCACAAAGCATGAAATATTTTCTCTAAATAATTTATCCATTTCTTAGCTACTAAATGAGTTATACTCCCATTTAATTTTGGTGGTAGTTTCCTAATGAAGTGGTCTAATATTTATCATCTGCATTGTGTATCAGGGTTCTATATACGGGTATGGTTATTATTCATAACCTGAGTGAGTTTTCCCAGTATGATGATAAGTTTATCAGCACCCATTTCTTCACCACCTACACTATAATTATCTTGAATAAGAGGTAAATCTATATATGGATTGTGTGAATTTATATGGTTTCCATTCCTTCCACTAGGAACAATTTCTAAACAATGTCATACACTATATTAGTGTATGAATCACAATACATAATTCCAAACTTTTAAAAGAGTTATCATAAATTGAATAGTTTATGGATATAATCCAAAATCATAAAAATGTTTTCATGGAGTAATTATATACTCATAAACCCTTCATAATGGTTTGTAAATAAAATGAGAATTTTCCAAAGCATATACCCTGAGAGTGTCGTAACTGAGAGTGTAGCAAAGTCCATTGTTGTACACCAGTTCCCATTCGAGTCTAGCTCACAGTGGTTATTTTGTGTTTTACCCCTAGGTACATTTGTGCTAGATCCTCCTCTACCTAATAATATCCAAAAATGGATTTATTTCATGGAATATAAATAAAATCAATACATTACCAAAATTCTGGGAAGTTATTCTATACTAATCCTCAAAGTCTATCATAGGTTAATGTGATTTAAATAGAGTTTATCTAAATCTAGTTTCCAAGGTTTGTAATAAACTTCCTCTAATACCAACTGTAATGCCCCGACCCCAATTACCCATAGTCCGTGCATTACTATATAACATTGGCATGATCACAAAGGATCAATTCTCAAAATACAGATTAGTTTAGTATCCTTGGAAGTACTAGATACATTCCTAAGTTTTACATTACATTATAAAATGAAAAAATACAACAACATAGTCTCGATAGGACACACTCATATCACTTAGACTATACCTACAGGTCAGTCATAATATATTTCTTCAAATCTTGAGAAAGATAAAACATATAAATGGGTCAGTTCAGATGCTCAGTAAGGATAACAATATAGTAGAAACTTTTATAAATAATCATAAACATTTAAGGAAATGTATAAGACTAAAATAAAACCCTTTAAAACTTGAACTTCAACAAAATATGGAAAAGGTAAAATCAAATAATTCAACTTACTTATTCTCACGGATATTCTACTAGTCGAATAACCACATGCAATATCAATTGCCTCTTTCATAATGATGGAATGCATAATGCCAGATTTCATAACCACATAGTCAAGGACTTGTGACAAGAATAAAAAAATAGATTTTGTCAAGTCCTTATGCCAACACACCAGTTTTTCTCATGATACCTTCCTATGCATCGAGGAGATATAGAGGGCTCCACCTGTCACTTACTATGTCCAATTAATTCCTCATATGAGAAGGTTAAACATAACATAAACATTTGTATTAAAACAAACATAAGAAATGTCAATACTTTATCAATAAACCATGAATGGTGTAAAAATAACACATCAACAGTCAATCATATCACAAAGCCTTCAATAAAATGTGGAAGTTTTGTATCGTAATAAACCGACTCCAAATAAGTTAAAAATCCTTCAAAGGATTTTGACATAGATAAAATTAATACTTTTTTAGAGAAATACCTCTTTATATTTTGAAATAATTTGAAAGTCAAATAATTATAAAAGAAAAAACATAATTTGAAAATATTGTTAGGAGAGCTTTGACAATGTTATAACGGCGGAAAATGGCTACACATGCCATATATGTTAAAAAAACATTCTTACCATAATTCTGTTGAAAATTTCTAAAAGTACCTTGTTTGGAAAACGATGGAAGGATTCCTTTCAAAAACATATAAGGTAAAATAAGGGTATAAATTACATTAACACATTTTTATTAAATATTTAATGTGATTTGAAATACATTTTTAAGAAATATAGATGTGGATGATAAAGTGGTCCCATAAGATATATAAGTAAAAACAACTTTGGATAATAAAGAGATTATGGAATTAACCCTTAACTTGTAATATTACTTTGTAGAGGGTAGGTTAAACTCCTGTATAATTGTGAAATCATTTTTATTAATGCATACAAGAACCATATACATTAATATGATATCATATATGATCTACGAATATTTCTTTGTTAATGATATTTCATAGTATCATCATTTCCGGTGTTAACTTATTTTATTCATTTATATGGTTTGTTACGTAAGTAATGTTAGTTATGGAATTAATATTCATAATTATATTATGTCCTTAAACAATATATTTAATCATCAAATTAGAATTAGTCTTGAATGGATATGATGGGGAATGAATCTCATCGCATTTGTAGAGACGGTAATCCGTACATACGGATGAGCGACAATATCATTGTTTTAAAATTAAAATTGTTTATAATTGGATTTTATATCAAATATAAAGAATGATTATCATGTTATATTTATCATTTAAATCAGTTATACTCATTATTATACCCATCCAAATGATTAAGTTTTTTCATAACAAACTACACCACGACGTGGAGACGATAATCCGTACGTATGAACGTATAGTGACTTTGTAATTTATATGATGGGTAGAATAATTAATATGGTTGTACCGTTTTTATAAAAACATCTTATTATATATTAGATACTATATTTATTATTTTAGAAAGTAAATAACAAATAAATAGGAAGTGGAAGTAGAAAATAACTTGAAAGAGGTGATGAAATATTTACCTCTTTTTCTGGTTCTTCCTTTTGATTTGATCAAAAGGGCTTCTTAGGATAGATTTATTACTAAATAAAGGCCTCTAGGATGAATGGAGGACAGTTGATAGGATATTTGGGAAGGGTTTGGCCAAGAAAAATGGCTTTAAAGGTGTTTATTTTAGGGAAGGGGAAGTGCACTTTTATAAGAGGGGTGAGGGGCACCTTAGGAAAATATGGAAATATTATTTTATAATAAAATTATTTTTGTAGTCAAATGGATCAAAAATAAATTATTTAATGGATAATATGGGTATGGGTCAAAAAACACTCAACCAATAGTTTTTAGAAAGGTTTTGGGTCACTATATTAACCTTATTTGTTAAATTCTACTCTTAGTTAAATAGTTTGACATTTACCATGTATATTTGTATTTTTATATTATACAGTTAATAAACTTACTATAAACTTCCAAGAGAACCTAAAATGGTTTATTACTGAAATATATAATATTATTTAATCAATTTGGCCGAACCTATGATTTTTAGGAATAGAATATCAATTAATAATGTAATATTTTTTTTGAAAACTCTATTATGTCATTTTTTCCACTATTTGGTATTTTGTTTTTGTTAAATTAATAATAGCATTATTACTTTTAAAACAATTCATTTGATCATCCCTAACATGTAATATTAACCTATAATATTAGTTTAATTCATTAAAAGTCACAAATTTGATCTATTTAGATATTTATAATATCAATTATGTTAATCTATCATTAATAAGGTAATTACTGCATCATCATTATGTCATAAATAAATTTAACTATTTATTAAAAAAAATTATTAAAAAATACCATTAGGGAAGAAATATATTTATATTTATAATTAATATTTATAGTTTAATTTATTTTATGTATAAACTTACATTAAAAATGGTTTAGTTATTAAACATTTATTTTAAATCTTTTAACTCTTTTTAAATAAAATAATAATAAATGTCAAAATCTAATCCAAGTTGATCAAATAGGATCATATTTTATTCCTAATGTTTTTTTGGTTTAATTATATTTATCCAATTGAATTAGGACATGTGTTAGGGTAATTATGATATCATTTTTACCCTTAATTACCCTATTTACTTTTAACCGTGGTAAATAAAAGTCAAAAGTTACTATTCACCAAAACTTATTCTCATCATATTGAACCACATTTTACATAAGGATATTAATTGTGTCTCTAAGATTTTTGAAATTCAGCTAATAGAAGTAATAAAATTATTTTTTATACAAATTTGGAAATGCTCCTAGGAGGTGGGTAAAAGACGGTAAAAAGTTCGATAAAATTTTATATATCTGAACTTATTATAAAATGACTCCAATGATTTATGTTGAAAATATATAGGTATTATGTATGCATTTAGACTAAAAATAAATTATAATAATATAACTAAATATTTAAATAAAAAGTGAGTTTTAACCAATAATGTTGTGTTTTTTCACTATTCACCAAAAAATGAATGTTTTCAACAAAAAATACTCAATAATCACACTAAGATAATTTACATTTTATGAATCAAAAAATTATGTCCATTATGAAGTATAAAATTTATAAAATTACAAAAAAGTGGGTATTACTATTCGTAATGGTTAGTTTGATTGGTTTTGGTGTGTTTGAACTCAAAGTTGCGTACAACACAAGCTATTGTATTATTTAAAGGGAAACGTATCATGTACGTTTGGGCTGTTACAATAATACACTTACCTAGTATATCACCATATAAAAGATTTATTTTTATTTCTAAACTAAAAAACCCCTTCTCTTATGGAGGTTCTAATGGAGGGGTATTGAAGAGGTAAAATCCTCTTCATTTTCATTTTATTTTTATTTTCAAATTCTTCCACTTATTATTATCTCATCACCTCATCTATCCAAAATATAATGCTAAATAAAGTATAATTTATATAATGTAATTATATAATGTTAATGTAATAACCATAATCAATCTCATTACTCCTGCTTTTTTATTTTAAAAACAAAATCATCTTCTAAGAGGTACCGATTTACAACTTCATGGATGAAAAACTTCCGTTCATTAATTTATCCCTCAAGGATGGTCAATAAACCAATTTTACGGCCAAACCATATAAAAAAATATGTATTATCTATTATTTAATGTTATATAACTAGTAAATATACATAATAATAATTCATACGACAAAACCAGTTCGTGGTGACCGGAATACCACTGTTATAATCTAAACGATTATCAATAAATGTCTTATCTAATGAATCATCCATATAAATATAACCACATGATATATATAAAAATTTATGATTCTATATGATCACTAACAACATTTAATTCCAAATATAGATAATTATTCCCATTTACATGAATATCATTACTTATATAGAAGTGAACTTATCATGAAAACTAAGAAAATGAATGCTCTTGAACAGTGAAATTAAACTCTATATCTCATCAATAAGGCATTAAATTAAAGTAATTAAACAAGAATAAGTCAAATAACTATATAAAATGTTCTTGATTAATTTATTTTATTATCTAGGATGTTGTGGTTATGTGAGGAACTAATTCAAACATAAGCTAAGGGTTTCCTTCATGACCCTTCATTTTCATTCGAGTTCTACTTTATTCCTCTATAATCTAATTTACTTATTCATTTATATTATATAGATCTTGTTAATTCTGGGTATATGTTTTGAAGTCATGTATTCAGATCAGTTCATCTTTTTTTATCGAAAATACATGTTTTAAAAGGATTCCATTCTTAATTAATCATAATAAGGAAGCCCAATCAAAGGGAACATCGTGATTTCATATAGATTTTCTAATCCACTCTATAATATAATTTAAGACACCATTATTTTTAGAAAACAACTCATTTAATCATGGTAAAATTCCATAGTTTATTTCTGGTTTTATGAAAGGATATATACAAAATAACTATTCTTTTCAAAGTAAAAGTGTATTTATTTCAAAAAATCGTTGATGATTTTATTTGACTTTTTATGACTATTTCAACACCTCTATTAAATTTTATGTATTATTAGTGTTAATATATTATATTTATCATCCACCAAATTTTCATAAATGGTTTTTTATCAGTTTGACTATGGATGTTCTATCTTGATAGCATCCACCCTGCTACTTAGAATGGTCAGATATTATTTCTACAGATTGGAGAAATTTATTTACATTGAATATGCATATGATTTTTATTTTTAACCCCATTCAAATGCGGATGTAATTCGTCATATAATGTGTTGGGGGGAACTCTATATCCCCTCGAGGCATCGATGGGTCTTTTCTAACAAAATAGAAGTGGGTTTTTCCCAAGGCCTTACCATAGTTTTTTTAGACGCCTTCGTTGAGGCCCTAAAAATGTGTTTCAAATATCTACTATTATCAATTCTCTCATTATGAAACTAGTAATTAATAATCGATGTGATTTTTCTACAAATTTAATATCCTTAAGTTTCATTCTATTATGATAATTTTTATGTATTTTTACAATCAGTTTTCATTCCTTCCATATTATGCTGAAGTTTATTTCAAAGGAATGTATTTTTAGTATTCACCAAGCATAATATTTATGTTTATGATTACATATTTTTTTTACAAACCTTTAATGAGAATCTATATTCACCGCTTTCTTATCTTTTATTTTTCCCCGTGTATGAAAGGATGAATGTTTATATGAATGACATTCAGAAATAATCGAAGAGTTTATGGGTATTTCCCATAGAGATGCAATGTTGTTTTTACATTGAAGTTTTAATGTAAAACTTATGTTTCTATCTATTTTTACAAAACTACTAAAATATTTTCTCCTTAGGGATGAAAAATCCTTGTAAACATACCAATATATTAATATAAGGTACCATCTCTAAGAAACTAGGGTCGGGGTCCTTGCAATTAGTATCATATGAGGTTTAATAGAATCCTTGGAATGTAGATTTAGAAAAGGTATGTCAGTGAACAAAACCCTATAATAAATTTTGTGTATAATAATATAGGAATGTCCAATATTTTTTGTAATGTATATGTTCTGTGGATATTCCAATAAAGTAAACCTGTGTCTCAATGCTACAAGTGGATATGGATTTGACACAGAGGCACCTAGGTGTAACAACTCTGAAAAGGTGTTCTAGGCTTGACTCGGGGTATCCCGGTACACGGAAATGAGCCTTAATATACACCTGGTTTGACACTTCTAATGTATCTGCCTAGAATAAATTACAATTTCTTTTCAAACCATAATAAATTTTTTAAATGTAAATATTTAATCAAAGAAAATATGCTTATGATTATAAAATTAGACATATATAAAATTTCAATTTATGTTTATTATTTTACTAGTTAGACATTATACATTATGATTCAAAACCAAATTTAGGGTATTCCATTATTTAAAAATGGAACCCATTGAAATGAATGAAAACCTCATGAACACAAGTATCCCATGTAGGGATTTCCCTTTTATGTAAAATAATGATGTTAGTTTTGAAGCTACGACATGTGCTAAACAACAGATAACAATATTGGGAGAATGGTTCATGTTATGAACAATATCCATACCTATGTGGATAATCCTAATCCACAATGTGCTGGACCAATGTTTGACCTATTTATGTGTCAACAACCTCCATCATTTTTTGGGACTGCAAACACATTCATAGCAGAGAAATGGATAAGATACTTAGAGAATATTTTTCTCACTTTGGGATGTAATGAATGGTAAAATTTTATCATTGAATTTTATATCTAATTAAAAGATTCATATCAATGTTGGTCATTAATTGAAAAAATGATAGTGGGGGAATAAATAAAATAGATGGAATGGAGGTACTTTAATGAAATATTATTAGAAAAATATTTTCCTTGAGAATAGTGAGGAGATAAAGAGAGGAAATTATTTAGTTGGAATCAAAAAACATGATGAAACCATTTTGATGTATGAATCCAATTTTATAAGGCTATAAAGGCATTTCACGTAATACATACATAATCTCAGGAGGAATATTGATCAATTATTTAATTTTTTAAACCCATTCTATCAATGGTAAATAGTTTCCAAAATATTATCATCATACAAATATATAGTCTCATGGTCAGTCAAGGTAGAAAAAAAATTCTCTAATTCTAATGACATTAATAGAAAGAAATAGAAGAAGAAGGTGGAAGAGGAAAGAATATATAAAGGGATGGAAAAAAAGCATTGTTTTCAAAATTTTGATATTGGTGGAAAGAACACCATAAAGGTAGATTAAAATGAAATGAATTTGTTTTTGGATGTATATAATGAGTCCACCAATCTGATGATTTCAAGGGAAATAAATAATTTGTTAATGTTAATTTCTATATTTGAAAAGAGATGGAAAAATATGCTAATGATTTTATTATGATCCATGGAAACACTTCCTATATAAGGAAAATGGTAGAAATGCCAAGCTTATTTGATCACAACTTCTTATGATGAAGTTCCAAATGATGTGGGGGCAGGTATTTTAATCATTTACACAAACATAGACATCATTTTATTTGATACTAGATCATTTCATTCTTTTATATCGTCCCATTTCTCAAATAATATCATACATTCCCAAATTGATCTAATAATGGAGTTGTCATTGAAAACTGCTAAGTTAAGAATCATTTAAATAAAGGCATGTCGATTAGTATCCCTTATGACAAATCAATGTCCTTTAGTTGCTTCCCTTATAATCATTCCAATGATTTAAAGTTATATAATTATTTGTATGAATTGGACTTGATGTTATGATGTTCAAACATATTTATAGAATAAGGAAGTTATAATTTTTTTAGAATGATACAGAATCCCTTATTTTTAGAGTAGAAACATCATTATTTTATTCATATATAGATCCACATTTAGTAGATCTACTGAATAAAATTCATGGGGAGGATGATAAAACAATATCTAGGGGTGTAAAAAAATACTCAAAATGAGGATGTACATATTGTGAAAGAATACATTGATTAATTTCTAGAGGATTTACCTAGAAATCCTTTGGAGTGGGAAATTGAGTTATATATTGTTTTAATTCTTAGTGTGTGTCCTATATCAGTGAATCCTTATAGAACAAAAAAGTGTAATTAGTTGAACTGAAGAAAAAACTTATATGAGTGGATTTATAATGGAATTATCCACCATAGGGTTTCTCCATTGGGAACACCTATTGTTTTTGTTAAGAATGAAGAAGGATCAATGTGGCTAGAAATATAATATAGGAAGACCAATGATAATATGATAAAGAAAAATAATCTTCTTCACTTTAAGTATGATTTAATTTAATAACCTCATGAAGCCTAGTATTTTTTGAATATTCGTCTTCAATCTAGATATCATTGGTTACATGTGAGGATGGAAGATATTCCAAAGCCATTATTTCAAACCAATTATGGGCATTAATAGTTTATAGTAATGCCTTTTGGATAAACTAATGCACCTTCTATTTTCATGGATCTAATTAATAGAGTTTTCAATAAGTATATTGATGACTTTGTGGTGGTATTTATTGATTATATCTTGGTAAACTCTAAAAATAACGAATATCATGAGAATCACTTACGCATTATTCTGAAGACTCTTGGATGAAATGAGAAATAAGGGAAGTTTAGAAAGTCTAAATTCTGTCTTCAAATAGTTTATTTTCTTTTCCATATTATCTCTAAGGATCCACTCTTAGTGGATCCTACAAATGGAATGGAAGCTCTAAAATGGAGTAGACTAATGAACGTAGTCGAGGTATGTATTTTTGTTAGTTTAGCTTGTAATTATTGGTGTTTTATTACGAAAATCACCAGATCAACTAGCCTATTATCCAATATTACTCGTAAAGTGGTTATATTTTTATGGAGAAAATAATGTGAAGGATTATTTTGAAGAATTGAATAAGAGGTTAGATAATTCCCAAATTTAGACTCATCCATTAGGAAATGGTGGATTTGGGATTTATACTTATGCATCAAGGAAAAGACTTTGTTGTGACCTTATGCAGAATGATAGAGTTATTTCCTCTACATCAAGGAAGTTAAAAATTCTTGAATTCAACAATCCAAATTCCGATCATCATTTCATAGCCTTAATATTTTGTCAAATAAGATGGATACATTATCTAAAGGGTTAAATATGTGAGATATATACTAATCATGAGATCTTGAAATATATCTTCCAATAGAAAGAAATCAACATGAGGAAAATGAGATGCCTCAAGAAACTCTTGGATTATTATTGATCCATTAACTACCATCCAAGGAAGGAAAAAATAAGGGGTAGATGCCCTATGTGGGAAGTATCATGGTGTTATAACAAAATGAGTATTGAAAAGGATAATATGTACATGGACAAAGAGAGGATGTATATGGGTATTCTAAAAGAAGGTGAAACATCATTACATTTTCTTTTATTTCCAATTCATATTTCTTAAAAATAATTATAAGTTATCAATCTGATAATGAGAATATACCAAAGAAAATTAAATATTTTAATGATGGGAACTTTCCAAACATTGTGTGTGAGTATGGAATTATGAAATTTTGGAGAAAGATAATTGTTCCCTCTATACCAGATCTAAAAAGGGAATTATTAGTTGATTCCCACAGTTCGAATTTCTCTACACATCCTAGTATCACTATGGTTTAATGATATTTGAAGGAACATTTTAGGTGGGAAAACATAAAGCCTGAAATTTCTAATTATGTATCAAGATATTTAGTGTGTCCTTAGGTGAATACTAAATAATACATCTTAGAGAAGTCATGCAACCTCCACCTATTACTTTATGGAAGTGGGATGACATCACTATGGATTTTGTTATTGGGTTACCAAAAACTACAAGAAATAACGATCCAATATGGGTAATTATTGATTTATATTCTAAATCTAGTCATTTATACTCTATAAGGGATGATTTTATAGTCGGTCACCTCACACGAATCTATATAGATGTGGTTGTAAGACTTCATGGAGAACCTATCTCAATTGGTCCTGATCCTGATCCACAAATTAAATCAAAAATATAGAACATAATTCAAAATTATTTGGAAACAAAGCTTCATTTTATTACTACTTATCACCCTCAATCTGACCAAAAATCAAAAATGATGATGCAAAGTTTTGAAAACTGTTGACATCATGATCACATGATTTTATGGGTACATGGGATGAGAATTTACATTTGGTAGAGTTTTCATACAATAATATTTTACATTAATGTATTCAAATGGAACCCTATGAAGAAGGTATGGAATGATATTTCATACACCAACATGTTGGGATGAAGTTGGAGGAAGGAATATTGTGGCCCTAGAGCTTGTGTAAGAAACAACTATAAAGGTAAACACTATTCATACCCATATCAAAGCATCTCAAAGTCGGAAAAAGAGATATGCCAATAATCAAAGGAAAGATATTGAATTTGAAATGGGGGATCATGTTTTTGTAATAATATCTACATGAAAGGTGTTGTATAATTTTTTATGCAAGGAAAAATTAGCCCCTAGTACATTGGTTCTTTAGAAATTCTTGAGTGAATTAAAGCTACGGATTATTGTTTGTCGATGCCACATAGCCTTTCTAAAGTACACAATGTGTTCTGTATCTCTTTATTAAGGAAGTAAATTCCAGACCCAACACATATACTCACTTATGAAAAATTTAATTGGAACCACAATAATATTATTGTGAAGTGCCTATCTGAATTTTTAACACTAAAGAAGAGGTCCTAAGGAATCAGACAACTCATCTAGTAAATGTAATATGAAAAATTAATAAAATTAAAGAGGAAATATGGGATCCATATGAATGTATGATAAAGACCTACCAAAATCCTTCTATGACGTAATCTACTAGATATTTTAAAGACAAATATTTTTAAGGGGGTAAGAATGTAACACCCTAGGGATTTACAAATAAATTTGAAATAGAATTTAATGCATGTAACACTAGGTCTCTTCGAATGAATTTTTTTTATTGTAACCTAGATGTTAACCATAATCTTTCCACATTTGTGATTTGAATTTCGAAAAAATGGTCATAAACGATTGAGAACAGTATGATGTTTATGGTCTGATAAAATCAAATTACATATTTGGTGAATAGTAACATGACCATAGTAATGGAAATATGACCATTATGAATAGTAATTTGGCCTAATGAATAGTAAAACACCCGTGAAATTATAAATAAAATATATCCAACTTATAAAGGAAACAATGATATAATTATGTCATGGTATAAGAAAGTGAATATTTAAAAATTAATAATTTATTGTTGGTACTTCTATGATCAATACACATTTAACTTCATTTTCAAAATTTATAAATTGATTTAAAAGAAAATTATATTTCATAAAATTTATTCATAATTCAATATTTTTTTCTTATGATGTTAGGATAATTTAATATGTCCTTAGTTTATTTTCATGGTGTTATAAAATCAGTTTTCATTTTAAAACCTGTATTTTACGAGTAAATGATGATTTTAATAAAACAAAATAATACTAGAATATTTAGACAATTATTTTCATAAAATGGAGTTCATTTTTGAATTCTACATGTCTAAAAATGGTTATGGTGATATTTTGGGATTTTTTTGAAATACAAGAATTTTTAGTGAATAATAAAATATATTAATTTGTTTACAAATACATTATAAGCTAAATACAAAATTCCTTGAGTCAAAGAAGATGTAAAAACCCTTGGTTCAAACTCACATGAACTTATTATAGAATTTAGTCACATGAATCAACATTATTGGTTGTCTTGAGAAAAATAATAAAATAATGAATAAAATAATATGAAATCACCCCACTCATCCAATATAAATATCACCCACAACCCCTCTTTTCATCACTCATGTATGCAATGAATATTTAAAAAGTTCTATGAATGTACTCTTCCCTAGCTTCTACCCATGACCAGGATCTCTTGTTCTTTCCAAGAGATGATAACCCCTTCTTTTAAAGAGGTTATCAATGAGGAGTATTCAAGATGTAAAATACTTTTCCTTTTCCATTTATTTTTAATTTCTAGTTCATTATTTTATTATTCTATCCTCACCTATTCAATTTGAATTATCAGGATATGTTAGTAATCATTGATATATTAGAATTGTATCATGTTAATGGAAGATAAACCATCATTCTCCTAACTCCCACTATTTTATTTTAAAAATGAAATAATTGTCTAGGAGGTACTAATGTACAACATTTGTGGACGATGAATTTTAATTATTCAATTTATCGTACAAGGCTTGTCATGAAGCCATTTTTCTGTTTGAACTAGATTATAAAATATGTATTTTTTCTTATGTAATGTTCTATAACTAGTATATATTCATAATACTAACTCATACAACACAACTATTTTGTGATTATTGGAATACCCCTGTAATAATCTAAAAATTTATCAATAAATATCTAATCTAATGATTCATCCTCCTAACATATAAACATATAATATAAAAAAACATTTACACTTTTGGATTCTCATTAACAACATGTAATTCTATCCAATGGCCTGAAGGCCTTCATATTTTTATTGATTTTTGATGATCCACCTTTCAAGGGGTGAGGTGGAACCCTTATAAGGCATGTAAGTGAATGTATTACATGGAATGTAGACCCTAGAAGAATTAAATAATCGTATTCTTCAAACATTACATACAACCCAGACTAACTACTTAGAACTGCTCTTCCCTAGCATCTTCATCGTGAAATTAGCTCTCCACCTTTGCATGGCTGTTCAGCTAGGCTATCTCATGCATGCACAGGCTTTTCCCGATGCAAGGTACCATACCCCCTTATTCGTGCAATCCGTGTAGCTTCTGTTGTGGTGAAAGCTCGTTTCTCATCCTCTTTATAGAGCTTGTTCCTTGTTGGTTGTCTGGTTTTCATCTGCACTTATAGTGGCCCGAAGGCCTTGAGGGGGCCCAAAGGCCTTACTGGCCAGAAGGCTTGGGTGGCTCGGAGGCCTTAAAGGACTCAAGAACCAAATCAGTGGCCTGAAGGCCCAAATGGGGGAAAATTCCCAGCTACTACAGTGCTAAACAGTTCCTGGTACAGTGCCTGTTATAATACTACACAGTTTCTACTATAGTAACTGCTACAGTACTGCTGCAATGCAACCAGAAATTATGCCTCCGCCTGGATGCACTTAAGAGTCCCCACCAATCGGGATGAGGATCATGTTTACAGGTAATTCAAAATCTAGAGATTTATACACATTTACATAAAGATCATTACTAATAAAGAGGTGAACCGATAATGAAAACCAAGAAAATGATTTCCCTAAAGAATGAAATTAATCACTATAACTCAACAATAAGGCCATAAATGAATATAATAAAACTATAATTAATGAAAAAATATAAAAATATTTTTTTAATTAATTAATTAATGTGTTTAATTTGATTATCTTGGACGTTAAGGTCAGGTGTAGAACTCATTCAGACATATGGTAAGGGTTTCCATCCCGAATATTTAGTTTCATTCATATTATGCTTTCATCCTTTATAAACCAATGTAATTATTCATTTAATTTATATAATTCTTATAAATTATGGTTATATATTCTAAAATCATTAATTTTGATCTGGTCAAATCGTTTTGTTGAAAATAAATGTTTTAAATGGGTTCCCTTATCAATTCTTCACGATACGCAAGACAGATTAAATGGAACATCCTGATTTCATATATGTTTTAAAGTGCCCTACATAATCTATTTTTATCCACCATTATTTTTATAGGACCACAGAATTCATCATGAAAAAACTACCTTAGATCATTACTGGTTTTATAAAAATACTTTTCATAATGAACTATACTTTTTAAGGTAAACCTGTATTTTTTTGAAACATTCCTTGATAATTTTGTTACAGTATTATTCTCTATTTCAATTCCTATTTTTAATTTTATTTCTTATGGAGGTTAATATCATATTCTTATCATCCACCATATTTTATTAAATTCTTTTTGATAAGTTTGACTACAACTGTGCTCTCTTGATACCATTCAGCATACTTCTCTGAATGGATAAAAATTATGTTTACAGATTACGGAAATTTATTCACATTGCATATGTACATGATTTTTATGTTTTACCACATTCATACAAGGAATTAAATGGACATATAATGTGATATTTGGGCCCTACTATAGGTCTCGATTCATCGGTAGGTCTCATGAGACCAAAAAGAAATCTATTTTGGATGAGGCTTTACCCTAGTATTTTAAGACGTCTTTGATGAGGCCTTAACAATATTATTTAGATATCCAGCATTATGTATTTGATCATTATAAAACTAATAATTGAGCAAGCATGTGATTATTTGACTAGTATAATATCCTTTTAGATGTTAAATTCTTTTATGATAATTTATACATCTTTATGTAATCATGTTTCATTCCTACAATATTATAGTAATGTTTATTTTAAAAGTAATGTGTTTCTAGTTATTCACAATTACAAATGTTTATGTTTATGATAAATTTTACTGTATTAATTACCATTTATGAGCATCTCATCTCACACATTTATTATATATTATTTTCCCTATGATGCAAAGATAAATATTGTTATAGATGACTTTCTGGGAGAATCAGTGACTTTATGGGTGTTTCCAATTGAGTTGCAATGTTGATCTTTTACTTTCAATTTGTAATGTAAAAATTATGTTTATATCATTTTTTTCAAAAACAAGTAAACTATTTAGTGCTTTGGGATGTGGATTACTTGTAAACATATTAATGTAATAATGTATGGATACAGCTCTAGGAAACATGGGTTGGGGTCCTCATAAGAATCATTACCTGTACCTGGTTCAAGAAGAAAAAAAGTTGTATCCAAGGTTAACCTCACCTTTAGTTCATCAAAATATCCCTTAAAATTTTTGTAACATTAAAATGCTACACCCTTATGGGTTAAATAATCCATCGATGATATGATCATGGATATATATTGAACAAACCGTTTATAATAACTAACCAAACCTAAGTAACTTTGGATCTCAATCACATTAATAGTCTTATATCATCACATAAAATCTTCTATATTTAAGTAGTCACTGAGACTCACCTATCAGATATAATAGGCCCCAAAAATTTCACTTCTGAGATCCAAATTAGTCATTTGGAAATTTTACCATATAAATTTAGTTCTGTCATGGTTCATAGAATGATATCAAAATAGTATTTATGATCCTCCTTAAACATATAGTACAAAAATATTTCATCTAAAAACATATAAAAAATAGTCTGAATTACCATTGAAATATCTAGTTCATCAATGTAATTAACACCATTTGAGTGTTAATAAGACTGAATGTATTTACTAGAAACTCAAAAAATGGACATATTGGCAGATAAATGCTCAGTTATTTATATTCCCTTCTTTGATCCTAGACTAGTGGATCCCGGATCGAAGATCAATATTTGGAAACCATTTTTCCACTTTAACATAGTAAATAGTTCATCAATCCTATTTAATTTATATTCTCTTAACAATCACTTGATTCATCATTCTACAGTCAATAAAATTTATTTGGATTAAGTATTCCTTATTAGTAAAGATGATTGCAAATTCCCACAATGATATGCTAGGATGAATAAATATATTAACCCCTAGGTCCTCAAACTAGAACTAATGTTATTCCAACTCATTAAATTACATTCTATAATATGTCATAGAAATGGTAACCATTGTATATAGATGTTTATTAGTAATCTTGACCACTCTATATAGTGATAAACCATTCCAAATCATCTGGAAAGACCATAGTGTATCCACACACCTCTCTAGGAAACAAAAAACCCAAAAAAATCAACTGGAACAAAAAAAATATGAAATATCTCATGAGATTAACCTATCATAAGGAACAAGATGTCATTCCCTCCCTAATCTAGAGTCCCACACACCTTGGAAATGATGAGGGACCTAATAACAACATAAAAAAACTCAATGGTGATACCAACCTATCTTGTTATTATCACTGATTGTCGAATCCATATCGATAATCAATTCAATAATGTCAAAATTGAGAACTAAAATGTCCAAAACTACCTCAATTCCAACTATCATCACTTGACATGCAGGGATCAACAATAGATTTTCAGCTTTCTTTTACAAAGGAGTAGAAAGACCCAACAAGATAGGAATTAGCAATGATGGAAATCCAAACATGTCAAATAAAATTGAAGATGGAAAATAATAAGTATCACCTATATTTAACAATGATATATCTATAGAAGATGAATTAAACAATATACCTCTAACTATAATCAGTCTTGCATTCGATTACTGTTGTTTTTAATCCACTGCATAAGGATATCTAGTCTCTTCTCCTTCATGAGACTTATTAGACACATTCTAATCCCCCTTATCCTAGGCATATGACCCAACACACTTTGAATAATATCCATATACCTACGAACCCTAGGTGAATGTGGACCCTTCCTCAGTTATCTTGGATATCCTAGAACAAAATAATTTCATATTCCGTGATCTTTCACAAATATAAAATCTCTTGGGAGCCTCAAAACAATTTATCATGGTACAACCATTATTCCTGCACTGATAGAAAATAGTTTAATACTTTCTTCATGAATCCCCTGAAACTAGTACGAATTAAAAAAAGTCCTTTGTGATTCATTTTCATGCCACAAAATTCCCGAATTCTAACAATATGAAAAACTGAAGCATTACCCAAATATGTCTTCCCAGTTATGCCAGCCTCAGAAAAATATACTTTTTTCCTACCTATATAAATTTTGATGAAACATGAGATTCAACATTGACCTAATTTCATGCCATAGTACTTATACAAACCCCCGATCCTTTATGTACTCATTTGTGACAAGATTCATTGATTGATCCAACAACATAGAAAAATTTATGGAATACACTTGAATTGTTTTCTCCCCCTGATCCAAGCTCATAAATTCATTTGTATCTTCTTGTTGAAATGTATCAGGGTAAAATTTTGGATTAAATATTTTCTTGAAATAATACTAGGTAACCTCTCCATGAAACTTTGATTTCACTATATAATCTCTCAATCTTATTCCTCTTCTATTAATCATGTACGTGGTAAAACCAACCTCTGAGTCCTTCATCATCTTTAAGAAATAGAATACCCTCTCAATACTCTCAATATAATCCTCATATTCCCAGTGTCATTTATCATCTAATAAAATTTTTGTATTATACTTAGTAAACTCAAATCCATGATCCACTAAACTTCATGGGTTCCAGACACCAAATTGAACCAAAATCTAAATATCTTAGATTATATCTTCTACCAAAGGAGATCCACCTAGAGGATTAACCTATGGATACATTCTCACTTCGTCCTATCCTTGATTTTACAAGATCATATCATAAGAATTGTCTAATAAAAAATGTAAATAAAAAATTAAATCATGAGCGAATTCCAAAATAATATTATAGCCACTTTCAGAATTAGAACCAGTCATTAAAAAAATAATTTTAATTATTTGATAATTTTATTCAAGAAATATATTACCAAATGGAATATCTAAAATTAAATAATATTTTATAAATGTAATTCAAATTAACCCAAACCAAAATCCTCAAACTATGTAAAATTGAATAACCTTAAATGGTAACTTAGGTTTTTTCACAGATTTGAGCTGACTGGGACCCTTTTCTACACTTAATATGTGAATTATGATGGTCCTAAATCCAATATAACAAAGTTAAAGAACTAAACTCGGGGAGTGTTAATGCATTTCAAGGTGAGTCATTCATATGATACAAATTGTTACAGACCATCACAATTCAAAAAAAACATACAAGCATTCCAACCATCACCTAGTGAGGTGAGGCATGAAAACAAAACAAGTATTGAATATAATGATACAAGGCTTTCATCCATAGTACTATTACAAAGAAAGAGATTCATAAAAATATATAAAATCAAAATCCAAACTAGTTAAAAAATAATTTATGAATAAATAAAAACAAATAAGTCTATATGTGACCAATAGTATCCTCCAAACCCACAAAAAACCAATAGTAGCAACAATAACAGAAGCTACTATTCTACAAGATACCCTTCCCCTTACTTTATTCCTAAAATAAATCATGTACAACAGACTAAAGAAAAATATAGTAAGTCATACAAAAATTCTTATATGATATCACTATATATTCAACACATGTTATATTATTAACAATTCAATAGTTATAGTTTTTCAAAACGCTGTTATAATGTCCTTTAAAAAATGTAAATCCCTTGGTAAATAATTATCCCATTTGTTTTTCATAAAATCCATTAATATTCTCATCCAAAAATATCATAATAATAATTGACAAACCAATACATCATATCCATGAATAATAAGTTATGTATTTAAATATTCATTCATGTAATACCATCATGAAATGTAAAGTGAAACACCACATATAAAAACCTGTGAGAAACAATCCATGATAAAAACAAACATGTGATAAAAATACATAAATTACCATGACCACAATCAATTTGGATCCATCATATTTGAAAATAAAAACTAGAAATAAATTATCCTAAATAGGAATAAATTTTTATCCAACCAATATCATGTCCAACCAGAGTCTATCAATTTCCCGAAAGTTAACTCCACATGGTTCTACACACCCTAAGTCTACCCATGTTTGTTTCCCAATGCACCCAAGCTTAAAAAAATTCCATTTAAAAAAAACTAGATTTCAAAACCATTCACACTATATTATATAAAAATTTAACAACCATGTAAATTTTCTTCAATGATTGAAAACCCATTTCAAGAGGCACACCACAATAACCCTAATGAAAAATCACAAAATGATGTGGTTTAGATGGTAGGGAATCACCCAAAACCTCATAGGGTTACCATTTGTCTAGAGAGGGAATGCTACAGGATAAATATAAAATAATATAACAAACCAGTTCCAAAAACATATTGGCAGTGAGGTTTACATGGTCTATAATCAGAATATAAATTTTAAATTCCTTGAAAGCTAAAATCTCAAAAAATTGAATCTCCTTTTTAAAAAAACCTAATTTCTAACATTACATGATATGAACATGTTCCGCAACTTTTAAAAACTTAATTCCCCCCATCAGCCTCATAGTTTCTTCCTGGAAACCATTAAACAATGTGTAATCCCATTACATGAAATGTATCATCCTAGTAGTCAACTATCAAACCATTTTCTAAAAAAACATTGAAGAGCCTAGTATATCCCCCCAATCATGGAGAGAACCCCTAAAAAATATAGAAACATATTTTATAATCAATTGTATAAGTCATTATAAAACAACATGTGCTTACCATGCTACCACAAAATAATGTTTACCTTATATAGAAAATTATGATGGATAGAAAATATATCGATCAATATGTAATAGCCAAACAATTGGTTCTAAACATATTAGTCCAATCTAAAATCATATTCTGAACCCATGATCAACACTAGATCGTTTGGCCAATAACTCAAAAAAACACTAATACCATGGAATAACATCGCAAAAGGTCAAACCTACTATTATCTCATACATATAATTTTAGTAGAAATTTTTGAAGAATAGGGCATAAAATACCTAAGGATCAACCATAATATTATCTCATATAAAATCAAGATATATTCAAATGATTATAGCCCCTAATATATCATAATATAATTAGAATTACTTTATTATAGCATTTTATGCTCACATCAATATTTTATCCATCAATTTTATACCACCAACCAGTGCTTAATAAATTATAATTTACAACCCACCTTGTAGTACTTGTTTAATTAACAATTTTAGAACATATTACAGTGTTTAATCATTCATAATAATACATTATATTACCTAGAATTCCTTCAAAAAACATATACCATTGGTTATTAACAAAATATTATTCATTTATCAAAATAATTAATTTTCAACATATAAACTGATGTTCCATCATTTTGGGAGTGAAATAACAGTGTTTAATGTTAACAATGACACTAATTCATGGAATTTTTATTCTTTTCTCTAACAATTTCATTACTATAAATAATACTCAATATGGTAATGTGATGTTTATATATCACTCACATTTTTAGTGTACTATGACTATTTTCATTAGTTCATTTATACATGATATTTGAAGTTGTATTCATGTTTTTTATTAAAAACATTAATAGGGGATATTAAAATTGTTTTATAGGAATGAAAGATTTATAAAAATTTAAATATTAGGATTTTTTAAAATTATAACAAAATAGAGCCTTCATTATTCCTCAACGGTCAATTGGGAGGATAATTTTTTTTAAAATTTAAAATATTTCCATATTATATATTATTTATGTAATGAGAACTTATTTAGGTACTTGAATTTTATTTTTTTCTGTTAATTATGGATTCAACATTTTTCATGAACCACACCATAATGATATACAATTATTTCTCATAATATGTAAAAGAAGAATTCTTCATTATTATATAAATATCCATTAATAATATGGAATAATGATAAAAGTTCATACAATATGGAATTATTTATTTTTTTTATTATATTTCATTTCATGACTTTATCTTATTAAAGGTGGTTAGAAAATAGTATAACTAAGAATTACAAGAATTATTTTATACTTTATTTTTATATACTACACCATAGATAATTAAAATATTATGTAATTTCTAAACTATATTTTTTCAGCATTTGATTTCTATAATAAATATTTTTTCCGCACATATTACATTCAATGGTTCATATTTTTTAGAGTTTTGGGGATTTTTGAATGAATGAGAATAATTTATCTTGAACACAATATCTCTAATCTTCATGTAAATGTTAAGGATATTGTTGATTATTTTAAGTAGTTTTTAACAATATTTGACCATGGATTTTTTTATCTGAGTGTTACCAAGAATTATTTCATAGCTCATAGAATTATGGTGTGATTCTTAATGATATATAAATATATGGATTATTTCTTCGTGAATGCTGATGAATGATGGATGTCGTAAACCAAAAATTATGGAGAGAATTAAAAATAAGTAAAAGGATAAAATTTATGTACATGAAAAAGAAAAAAAATATTTATCAATTAGATTCAATTAAATATGATTTAGGAAGATCATTTGTGTTCATTCAGACTAAATTGCTGTATTTCTTCACTGAATTAATTTTAACATAGAATTGGAAGTATAAGAAACGTATCTTACTCTAACATTTCTTTATTTTTGGTAATAAATTTTAGAGATGTGATTTGAGATCTGAAATAGTAATAATCAAACATGTATCTACGTAATGAGAAAAGGGATTTTGGACCCTCCAAAAATATGTTTTACTCATGTGTTCATTAATTTTTCTAACTATAAATTTTCATCATTTTTTGCTTGATCGATTCATCATTCCTAGTTCAAATAGTATTAAGAATATCATGTGTTTAGTTGTTAATTTTATTTGGTTTTATAGATTCTCTACCTCATTCAGTGCATCTCAATTAAATTCTTATTCACACCAAGTGTTATTAGTTTTTTTAATCTTGAATATATTCCCCTAATACCTTTTAAAATCCTAGAACAGTTAATATGAGTTTATTATTCCCTAAATTTATATTTAATAGTTAATAATACTCACCTAAAATATTTATTATTTAACTATAATTTTTCCTATATTAAAGGAAAATTTTTATCATATATGGATCAAAAGTTATATTTCTCACCTATTATAAATGGGGAGGTATATTCTTGATGTCATTGAGAATGGTGTTAATATACCCAAAGAATGAAGTAGTTTTAATTTGTAAAATTTTATAAATATAGAATATAATTGAGGATAATATAATTATTTTATGTAATCTCACTATGAGATGGATTTTACTAGGAGTATGAGTTTTAATTTAATAAATGTAATATGGGAAAAATTAATGATATTCCTAATAGAGAAGAAAATTTTATCGATTAATGGAATTAATTTTTTGTTATAAATTAATATATATATATATATATATATATATTAATAGAGGTAAATTAATGAAAATATTATTTTTGAATCAAATATTAATTTAACTTAAATCTATAGTTATGTTCTTGAGTAATCAACATTTATGAAGATGTTAATGATAATTCTACCAAAAAAGATCAACTCCAATACATTTACCCTTTAATATGATGAAATGGATGTACTAAAAATTGAAAAACTGAACAATATATTTATAATCAATGAGATAAGAATAGGATATTTTTTATTAATATGTTGAAATTATAGAACAAAACTACAAATAAAGCCTCTGAAAAACATATATCCTCAAATCAATTAATTCTCATCAAGAATAATTTAATAGTGGAGATGATGGAATGAATTTTAATTTATTTATTTCAATTTTATAAATAATTTTTTGAAATTGAAACTGTATGTAAAAATGAAATATTTCTTTAACTATTTAAATATACATCAATAGTGGAAAAAATTTAGATAATTTTCATAAGCTGAATTATGTAGAGAAGGTAAATCAACCAAAAAACTAAGAAAATAAAACTCAAAAGGTATTAAGAATAAGTAAATTATTTAATATTATCTAATGGTAAGGAATATTTTAATTAATTGAATAATATAATTTTTTTATCATAGATTTAAATGGATTTATATTATGAAATGAGAGAAGAAGAAGAAGAAGACCCAAAATTTGGGTGTGTTCAAACATTCATTGAATAATTAATGGATCTACTAATAGAGGAGTTGAAAATGAATAGGATGATAGAGATATGGAATGTCACATACATGAATTATTTTGAAGTTAAATTTCATTTTTTTTTTCTTTAATTTTTTGTTTTGGATGGTTTCCAAAGGTTTTATGGAGAAATAGATGAGTTTTCATGAATTGGGCCAAACCGCGAGCCCAATTCCAGGTTTAAAAATAAAATTTGTTTCCTTTATAACTTTTTCCTTTTTTAATATTTTTCCTTCATTCCAACTCCTAAATGTCATCCCCTGATATATTAACACCACAATTAAAATTTGGAGCCTTTGGAAATCCATAACCAAGGTTTATGTTGGTTTTTATTTAAGGTATTGGGCCTGCCCGAAAGCCCAATTCCAGTTTTAAAAATAATATTTGATTAATTAATAACATATTCATTTTTAAGTATTTTTCGGTGATTCAAAGCCTCATATTCGCCCCTTGAACCCAGACACGCGCCCAAGCTCTCTCTCCCCTCTTTGGAGCTCTTCTTCATCGCGATTGAGTACTGAACTTATTAGGGTTTCAAAAATCGGGCAGATTTGGTGAGGTAAATTGATCCTTTCATAACTCCTTCATTTTTCATCCTTTTTCCCCCATTTCAGTCCCCACATGACCTAATATGAATACTTCGAACCTCCATACCAGTTTTGGGTACTTGGTGATTCATTATTTTGTGGATTGGGGACGATTCCTTCAAGATATTTCAAGTAAGGGAATTCCTTCTTGGTTCCTTCCATCCTCTTTTAGTTTTATTTCCTTTTTCTTGAAGTTCCTCATGTCCAGAAGTTGGGGTTCGATCCTAATGTATGATTTGGTGTCTTTTGGGTAAAATTTTGTGGTTTAGGTCTGGATTTGTATTCCTTTTGGTGCAACGGTGGTGCGCTTAAGGTTTCGCACCAAGTTTTGAGGGTTTCGACACATTCGGTAGGTGATTCCGTGGGTAACCATTTAATGATGAGTTAGTTTGCTTGATTAAATAATTTTGACTGTTCCTTATGTGTTGTGCATTATGTGAAAACCATTTTTGGTTGCAATAGTAAAGCATTTGTTTTTAGAGTTACATTTTTGCTTGAAATGTGTATTTTTCAAATGTATTTCATGTGTTATATCTTGTGGTAGTTTTGTAAAATGTGGAAATGATTTATTAGTTGTTGAAAGGGGCTGAAAATTATGGTTAGGTAATGATATAGTTCTATGTGGGCCTAAAAATGGGGTGTATTTGAATGGTTTTATTTGTATAACCTTGTTATACTCCTTGAAAGTGTTTTATGGATTTGTGTGTTCTCATGGGTATCTTTTGTGATATTATTCAACGTGATTATATAACATTTGAATGTGGATTATTTCATGTTTATTGGGCTTCCAATTCTGTTTTGGTAGGGTCTTGGTGTGATTTTGTCTTAAAAAGATATTTTTGAAATGGATTTTATGTGCAAAGTTTGGGTATACTCTTTATAATTGTTTTATGGAAGTTTTGAATGCTTTATTGGGTTGTGTAATAGGTGAAACTATATCGGAAAACTGTTTTGGTAGGAGTATAATTTTAAAAGGTACATTTCATTTGTGAAAAGGCTGCTATGTGATATGTATCATCTTGGAAATATTTTATTAAATTGTTTGAAGGAGATATTTTAGAGTGAAAGTGATGTGAAAGTGATGTGGAGTGTTTTGTGTGAGTGTGATGTGAAAAATTGAATTTTTGAATATGAAAGAAGTGTTATATTCCATGTGTGTGGGCTGTTATATGAGTTTAAATATCATATAATTGTTTTATAAAATTGTTTAATGGTTTTGTGGAAGTGTTGAAGAAATGTGAAATGTGTTGTGGGCTATTTTGGTGTGATTCGGATTTCAAAATCATTTTGAATGAAAAATGGATTTTTTTGTGACTTGTGTGGTATACATATGGGCTGTTTGGTAAATTTGTGATGTGGAAATGATATTTTCATGTTCAATGTACATTTCTTGATGTGTTGAACATGTTTGAGCACAAGGGGAAAACCTGGGTATCTAGGTGGGTGGACGTGTACTAGTATGCTAGTGAATCCGTGGGGTTTGGCCTCAGTTTCACTTAGCAATATTGACGCTTACAACTCTAACTAAACTATGATGATGATGATTGGGGACCACTAGGTTATGGGTATGTTCCCTACTAGTGGCTCGTGCACGAGAATGGATATTTGTGATGGTTACTCTCACCGAGATACGAGGTACCTGGGACCCACAGCTAGCTAGTGCCTAGGTGTTACTTCCTATTTCTTGTGCTCATTGTTTACTTTGTACTTACCGTCGGCATACGGTATAGTTGGCTGGAAAATTCAGTAGTGTTGACATTTTTTTTAAAAGTGTTGATTCTTAATGATAGCCCACTTGAAAACTGTTTTTATTCAAAGTAGCATCTTTTCGAAATTGTAACTAGCTTTTCATGTTTTTGAAAACTTGCATGCTTTTCGTCTTTAAATGTTTATCACATGGAATCTCTTAGTGGTGGTATCCTACTGGGCATTGGCTCACACCCTACTTACACCCTTGGGTGTAAGTAGACATGGTTTTTTTTGTCGCAGGTTGGGTACAGTTTTTTTTGTTCCAGTGGTTCAGGTTTCTAGCATGTCCTTGGTGGTGAAGTCTTGTGGAGGTGGCTTGTGGGAGGTGCCCCTTGCCATGAGGGTTCTTGGGCTGTCCTTATTTGGATTTTTTACTTTTTTATAGACCTTTTGAGTTGTTTTAAGCCATGTAATTCAGTTATGAATTTCTGTAAAAGATTGTTTGGTTTGAAAAATCCAGATTTGTTTCATTGGATTCTTTTGTTGTTTTATGTTTATAAACTCGGGTAAATCGTTCCCAATTTTCATTTTACGATACCCGGGCACTTGTGCCAGCCCGTGAGGATCGGGAACGCCCTTCGGGTCTTGCCATGGACCGGGTCGGGTGCCGAGTTTGAAGGCGACGAGATTTGGTTCGTGACAAAATGGTATCAGAGGAGGTTCAGGTTAACTCTTTGGGTCATGTTATTTGGGGAAGAGTCAGGATAGTATGGATTTAAGATTGTTGGGACATGGAATTCTGGTTATGGGTAGTGTGCTTGATCACCACACCTCATTTCAGGATTCAAGTCGCCAGGGGAAGTTGGGATTTGTCTAGGTCTTTTGGTTTTCTTTGTTTGATGATGATTAGGGGAAATGAAAAGAGAGTTGGGTTAATGGTCTCAATGAGCTCACAGGGTCTGGAAAGCCATGTGGAGCTGGGGATATTCCCTAGAACACTCTCTGTGACAGTGAAGTGATTGGAATATGGCCGCCAACCATATGTCCAAGTCACCCACTGAAACTAGTTTCCTCTTGCACTGTTTTGTGCTTAGGTTTTGAAACCATTGCACTTTGGTTTTAAGAAGTGTAAAGTTTTTGTGAAATGATTTTCAAATAAATAGGGAATGGTTTGGTTTATGAAATGGCGGAACTTAATTTTCAGAATTATTTTTAAATAGAAAATGGTGTGATTACACCTCTTTTGAAGGCAGAAACTGTATTGAAGGTGGTTTTGAAAAGTGTTTCCAATAGAGTTTTCTAAACAATCAGAGTGTGTTTTAATGGGATGAGATGTTTTTAAATTGATGTGAATATCTTGAATGTGAGTTATTTTTTAAATGGTTGTGACTTTCTGAAAAAAAAATATAAGATGTGAGTTGGGATTTTGATCTCGTGGTTAGCGGTTATGAAAAAAAAGGGATGCGTTGGTTGACCGTGTTGGTTTTGAAAAGTGGAAAGAATTTTTGTTTTAACCTTTGGTATTTCCCTTAGTGACCACATGCATGGGGTCATATGAGATGATGGATGGTTGATGGCATGAATGGATGAGTGCCGGGACGGATATGAGGAGGGTGTCTGGTGTGGCACAAAAACATGCATGTGTGAGGCCCATGGGGTACCATTGGTCGATACTCTTACCGCTGAGCCGCTTGATTTCAATGAAATGGTTTTAAAGAAAAAAAACATGATGTCTTGATGAATAGTTTTGGGATGGTTTGTATTATGGGTCTTTGAAGATGTTGTTTTTGTGGGATGTTTTTTTTAGTCCAATAACCTCTCCTGTTTGAACTGTGTTTTGGGTTTCTGTTTGGTCGGTAAGTTGTGTTGTAGGGACGGTTAGTGGTCTCTTTTGAAAAATGTTTTGGGATGCCTTTACGATAGTTCCCTTCATGTGTTTGGATCTGGTTTATGGCTTGTTTTGACCAATGGACCAGGTTGGTTGGGTCCTTGGGTTCTCCCATTGGATAAGGTACACCCCCATTAAAGGTTAATGCATAACTGAAGCGCAACCCAGATTGTTTCTCCATTGGAAAATCCTCCAGTTGATCAATATAAGGAATCCATTTCTTGAGATTTTTAGATTGAGTATACACCCTTTCCTTTATTGGTTTTGTGTATCCTCTTGTAGTGGGAGATTTATTATGGATGGTTGAAAGTGACTTTAGCCTCTTAAGTTTCCTAATTTTTCGAAGGTGGAAGTGTTCTGGGTTTGTTAGCATGGATGAGTATTTGGATGGTGTCTAAGAGGGCCTTTGGGTTCTTCATAGTTTCCTTGAAGCAAGAGTTATTATTAAACCACCAATTTTGAGATTTTGGTCCTGATAGGATATTGTGTCCACTTTTTGGACTTGTCTGTTCTTTAGGGACTTGGTATATGGTCATGTTCCATGTATTGTTTCTATCAATCACAAAGGTCCTGTTTGGTGACGCATTGTGATGTTGTGTGCTCTTTTGACTGTAAAGGTCAAGGTCACACAATCCTCTTAGGTTCTCTGTTATGTTGGGAGTATGTATCCCTTGGGAAAAACATCAAATCCTCTATCTTAGTGGATGGTGTTTATACGTGTCCTACCCTTCTGTTGTTTCTCACCCAAAGAAACAAGGTGCGATGTGTGTGCTTATTCTGATCCCTTGTTTCAGTGAAATGTATGGTTTTGGTAAAGTGAGTTATGGAGTGTGTTATGTCTTGATGAACCCATCAGGGTATGCGGTGTAGTTGTTTGTGGCACCGAAAGAAGAAGTTCCACATAGGGGTTTCAACAACCAAACTGCGTGGCCGAAGATGCTTCAATATTTTGAGCTCCAGCCATAGGTCCCGGAGAGAAGCTGGCGCGTAGTCAGGGGAAACCCCAGTGTCGTTTAAACCCTTGTACAAAGTACTATCCTCAGTATGAAAGATATGAAGATTTTAAACCTATGGTGTCATCATATTTCTTCTGTTGTTCCTGTTCGGTGGAAATAGGTGGAGGGTATTGTACCCATGTCATCACACAATGTTATTCCCTCCCCCTTTGGTTTCCATTGAGTCTTTGGAGAATGGTTGGAAATTTGGCTAGACAAGTTGAGCACACGGTTTTCACATGGTTAGTTCTAACCGTGAACAAAAAAAATAACCATGCAGATATAAGGATCCACATAGTTATCGCACAGTTTCTCAAACTGTGTAGACTAACTGTGTGACCGTCCCAACTCCTTAATTTTGGGGTCTTTTCATGTCGGCCCACGCCGGTCGGTTAAGATGGTTGGTTCTTGTGGTGGGAAGACCCACCATGGGTATCGTGCATATTATTTTGTAAATTTATAATGGATTTACACCCCTTGTACTAGGGAGTCTGTTTGGGCCTTCCCCTATTACTGTCTTGATTCTGTCTCGGGAAAAAAAATAATAAGTTGTCTCTTATGGTGGGGAGCTCATTTGTGTCTCTTCATACAAGTAACTCATGTTTTTCCTTGGTATTGTATGGGAAGTAGGTAATATCATTTGGATATATCTAACTACTTACATCTTCCTTGGGTAAACTTTGGGACTGGAGAGTGCCCAATGTATTAGTTAAAGTAAGGTAAGTGTAACCTTGTTCGATGTTGTTGTTCGTTTGAGTGAATTGCTTGAGTCTTGTTCTGATAGTGTTTCAGGTGTTTTCCTTTGGGATAAATCCTGAATGTGATTGATTGTTTCAGGAAAGTGGTGTATGATTTTGTTGTGAATTATTCCTTCCTTAATTGATCAATGGAGGTGTTTTGGCCTTTGGGGGGCGAAACCTGGAAAGGGAGTACATCTTGGTTTATCAGTTCGGTTTGGCTTTCGTATCTGGCCTTTCTGTAGCTTTCCGGGGACGGAAAGTTTTCATGGTGGGGAGAATTGTCACATACATGAATTATTTTGAAGTTAAATTTCATTTTTTTTTCCTTTAATTTTTTGTTTTGGATGGTTTCCAAAGGTTTTATGGAGAAATAGATGAGTTTTCATGAATTGGGCCAAACCGCGAGCCCAATTCCAGGTTTAAAAATAAAATTTGTTTCCTTTATAACTTTTTCCTTTTTTAAAATTTTTCCTTCATTCCAACTCCTAAATGTCATCCCCTGATATATTAACACCACAATTAAAATTTGGAGCCTTTGGAAATCCATAACCAAGGTTTATGTTGGTTTTTATTTAAGGTATTGGGCCTGCCCGAAAGCCCAATTCCAGTTTTAAAAATAATATTTGATTAATTAATAACTTATTCATTTTTAAGTATTTTTCGGTGATTCAAAGCCTCATATTCGCCCCTTGAACCCAGACACGCGCCCAAGCTCTCTCTACCCTCTTTGGAGCTCTTCTTCATCGCGATTTAGTACTGAACATATTAGGGTTTCAAAAATCGGGCAGATTTGGTGAGGTAAATTGATCCTTTCATAACTCCTTCATTTTTCATCCTTTTTCCCTCATTTCAGTCCCCACATGACCTAATATGAATACTTCGAACCTCCATACCAGTTTTGGGTACTTGGTGATTCATTATTTTGTGTATTGGGGACGATTCCTTCAAGATATTTCAAGTAAGGGAATTCCTTCTTGGTTCCTTCCATCCTCTTTTAGTTTTATTTCCTTTTTCTTGAAGTTCCTCATGTCCAGAAGTTGGGGTTCGATCCTAATGTATGATTTGGTGTCTTTTGGGTAAAATTTTGTGGTTTATGTCTGGATTTGTATTCCTTTTGGTGCAACGGTGGTGCGCTTAAGGTTTCGCACCAAGTTTTGAGGGTTTCGACACATTCGGTAGGTGATTCCGTGGGTAACCATTTAATGATGAGTTAGTTTGCTTGATTAAATAATTTTGACTGTTCCTTATGTGTTGTGCATTATGTGAAAACCATTTTTGGTTGCAATAGTAAAGCATTTGTTTTTAGAGTTACATTTTTGCTTGAAATGTGTATTTTTCAAATGTATTTCATGTGTTATATCTTGTGGTAGTTTTGTAAAATGTGGAAATGATTTATTAGTTGTTGAAAGGGGCTGAAAATTATGGTTAGGTAATGATATAGTTCGATGTGGGCCTAAAAATGGGGTGTATTTGAATGGTTTTATTTGTATAACCTTGTTATACTCCTTGAAAGTGTTTTATGGATTTGTGTGTTCTCATGGGTATCTTTTGTGATATTATTCAACGTGATTATATAACATTTGAATGTGGATTATTTCATGTTTATTGGGCTTCCAATTCTGTTTTGGTAGGGTCTTGGTGTGATTTTGTCTTAAAAAGATATTTTTGAAATGGATTTTATGTGCAAAGTTTGGGTATACTCTTTATAATTGTTTTATGGAAGTTTTGAATGCTTTATTGGGTTGTGTAATAGGTGAAACTATATCGGAAAACTGTTTTGGTAGGAGTATAATTTTAAAAGGTACATTTCATTTGTGAAAAGGCTGCTATGTGATATGTATCATCTTGGAAATATTTTATTAAATTGTTTGAAGGAGATATTTTGGAGTGAAAGTGATGTGAAAGTGATGTGGAGTGTTTTGTGTGAGTGTGATGTGAAAAATTGAATTTTTGAATATGAAAGAAGTGTTATATTCCATGTGTGTGGGCTGTTATATGAGTTTAAATATCATATAATTGTTTTATAAAATTGTTTAATGGTTTTGTGGAAGTGTTGAAGAAATGTGAAATGTGTTGTGGGCTATTTTGGTGTGATTCGGATTTCAAAATCATTTTGAATGAAAAATGGATTTTTTTGTGACTTGTGTGGTATACATATGGGCTGTTTGGTAAATTTTTGATGTGGAAATGATATTTTCATGTTCAATGTACATTTCTTGATGTGTTGAACATGTTTGAGCACAAGGGGAAAACCTGGGTATCTAGGTGGGTGGACGTGTACTAGTATGCTAGTGAATCCGTGGGGTTTGGCCTCAGTTTCACTTAGCAAGATTGACGCTTACAACTCTAACTAAACTATGATGATGATGATTGGGGACCACTAGGTTATGGGTATGTTCCCTACTAGTGGCTCGTGCACGAGAATGGATATTTGTGATGGTTACTCTCACCGAGATACGAGGTACCTGGGACCCACAGCTAGCTAGTGCCTAGGTGTTACTTCCTATTTCTTGTGCTCATTGTTTACTTTGTACTTACCGTCGGCATACGGTATAGTTGGCTGGAAAATTCAGTAGTGTTGACATTTTTTTTAAAAGTGTTGATTCTTAATGATAGCCCACTTGAAAACTGTTTTTATTCAAAGTAGCATCTTTTCGAAATTGTAACTAGCTTTTCATGTTTTTGAAAACTTGCATGCTTTTCGTCTTTAAATGTTTATCACATGGAATCTCTTAGTGGTGGTATCCTACTGGGCATTGGCTCACACCCTACTTACACCCTTGGGTGTAAGTAGACATGGTTTTTTTTGTCGCAGGTTGGGTACAGTTTTTTTTGTTCCAGTGGTTCAGGTTTCTAGCAGGTCCTTGGTGGTGAAGTCTTGTGGAGGTGGCTTGTGGGAGGTGCCCCTTGCCATGAGGGTTCTTGGGCTGTCCTTATTTGGATTTTTTACTTTTTTATAGACCTTTTGAGTTGTTTTAAGCCATGTAATTCAGTTATGAATTTTTGTAAAAGATTGTTTGGTTTGAAAAATCCAGATTTGTTTCATTGGATTCTTTTGTTGTTTTATGTTTATAAACTCGGGTAAATCGTTCCCAATTTTCATTTTACGATACCCGGGCACTTGTGCCAGCCCGTGAGGATCGGGAACGCCCTTCGGGTCTTGCCATGGACCGGGTCGGGTGCCGAGTTTGAAGGCGACCAGATTTGGTTCGTGACATGGAAACTCACAAATAATTTAAATAGATAATTTATATCAAGGTGCATCAAAAAGTCAAAAACAATATTGACATAGATATTGAGTTACTGAGGAAATCCGTTGAAAAATAAAATGGAAAAATATATGCCTTATATGAAAGTTTTTTTTGTAAAATATTAGTGATGTGAATTCAATTATTATTGAATGATACATTATGATTGATATTATAAAAAAATTAATAAAATAATGGGTAGTTTTCACTTTATAATATATTTAGAATGAAATTTAGAGTTCGTTGATGGATGTTTTATTTAAATGAAGAAACCATGTAATTGATGTTTTTAAATGGAAAAAATATTGAGAAAATGTTTTCAATGTCACTCTAAATGATGATGGAAATCAGGAAATGGAATTAACACTAAATTTTAGACTCCTAATAAAGTATATAATGAAAATAAAGTTATGAAACTAATGTAGAGAAAGTAGTAAGTTCCTAATGAAATGATACATGCATTATTAGTTCAAATGGTTCTGTTAAAAAGAAAAAAATCAATGTTGTACAAAAGAAGAAGAATGTGAAGGATCAATATAAGGGAAAATAAATTTTCCATTACTTATTAATAAATAAATATAAGTATTTACAATAATATTAGACACAATTACCGAAGAACAATATTCAATAACATTTTAACGAATTTGATTTTTGACCTATGATGAGACTTTTTTTTAAAATAATATGTTGGTATTGTTGAGAATATATAAAGAATATATACATTTTATTGTAATTAATGAATTTATTGCAATTTAATAGAGTCTATGATTCATGGGGAAGACTATATAAAAATAAAAAATAAAAATCTAATGGAGCTATTTAGGTAAATTATGAATTTTTACAATAGCGTTAATTTATATGAAAAGGATTGTGTTAGTTGTGATCAATAAGATAACACTTCAATAAGTGTTATAAATTGTTATACTATTTTCTATAGAGGAACTCAAACTATAAATATCATAAATGCAGTAGTTTTCTAGAGTATGAAATGGTAATTGAAGATTCATGTAATGCATCAAAGGGTAACAATTCATATAACATAGATAGTTTTTTCATGACATGTGATGAGAAAAAATATTTTACAAAATATCAAAAATATAATGGAGGAGATTTTATCTATGTGAATAATATTTAATTAAAATTAAATTTCAAATCCCAAATCAGACTAACCTTATAGGAAGGGGAAGGGTGAAAACAAGATCTTTTTAGTTTTTGAATTCTTCTTAGAAATCAACCTTTTTAAAATTTAAGAATTCTTAATCCACTCAATGATACCTCATAACCCCAAATTGTATTTAGTAAATATAGTGAGAGAAATTATCAAATGATATTTATAGGGTTTAATAAATGTGGCATATAATTTTCTATTATAGTTGTAAAACACATCAAGGTATCTCCACACAAAAATATTCCGGATTAAAAAGGAACATGCAACCACTGGTTTTACATCCCAGTAATCAGTCCTCTTGTTAACCATATTTCTATCCTATAGTAATGGAATCCTATGACAATGTTGGTTATACCCCCAACTATACATATTTTCTTATATTCCATCATTAATGTTTATACCAACCAACCAAGAACAACTTTACCAACTTTTTACACCCATATATAAAAGATATTCCTTCTTATTTTTTGATCCATTGTATAGACATAATAATTTTCAGACAGTATTCCTCAAATAATATGTTATTTTTTTCTTATATGTGTATTAATTAGTTAATATTTTCAATTGATCTATAAAAAGACTTCAAGTCTTGAAATTGTTTTATAATCTGGAAATATTTAGATATACTGAAGCCTCTTCTATCTAGAACGTTTCCTTTAAATCATCATCTTAAAATTTTGGTTTAGTAATACTTTATCCAAAAAAAAATTCCCAACACTCTCTGTTAATTTCACCATTATCTACTTCTCATTATTTATGATGGAACTTTCTCTAGAATACATCAGTCTAATGAACATTCATCTAGTATCCTCTATCGGATTAACCTTTTTTCTGATTCACATCCCTGTGGTATGTTGTGTCTATAACTCCTCATCTTTACCCATGAGGGATCTTGGTAAGAAACTCACGATCAACATTGTCATGACCTGCCTTCACCAAAAGGAGGGAAGGGTTAGTAGATTAGCAGGCCCTCCTTTATTTATGTTTAAGGAGAGATAATGACCCCCGAAACCCGCCTTCAATAGGTCCCAGAGTGTCGACCAGCACCAAGGGCATGGAATCCCACACTAAATGGAAGGAATTACCCTTTTTTCTTTTAATAGGATCGGGTGATAAGATAGTGAATCCCACAACACCAAAGTGAAAGTAAAATTAAATCTAATAACCATTCCCAATGCATGTTACAACAGTAAAATCCACAATGTATAAGTATACTACAAAGAAAAATACCCAAAAGAAAGTACAACATCAACTACAATGATCTGTCACAATGTCTGAACTTGTACGGTCCAACACGATCCCCGAAATCCTCCTGGAAACCTATTTCCTTCCATTTGGTGTGAGATTTCATCCCCTTGGTGCTAGTCGCCACTCCGGGACCTATTGAAGGCGGGTATCGGGGGTCATTATCTCTCCTTCAACATAAAGAAGGAATGGTCGGGCAATCTGTTGACCCTTCCCTCCTTTTGGTGAAGGTGGGTCGTGATAGAATGATTTCAAAGGCACATATGGTGGAGAGATAAGATAGAGTCTGGAGTTAGGCATAGTGAGGATTGCATGGGATGTTAGGGTAACAGTGTTGGGTGACCTTGGTGCGTGAATTAGGCCAGGGAAGACCGGCTAGGACACGGGATTTTAGGGCCCCCCGTGATCCGATGCAAGGACTCTGGACCTACCGAACGACCAAGTGAGGCAGCGCTGATTGCAGGGTAGAGACCCTAGGAATAGTACATGCATCATAATGACTTGTGTTCTCGTGTTTCTGGGGTGTTTTGAGGAACATTAAATAAATAAGAAGTATAAGAAGTTTTAAGAGTAATATTCTGCACCACTTGGGCTTAGGCATTCTTTGTTTACCTTGCAGTTATGGAACCCAGGAGGTGACCACGAGTTTTTTGGGTGATCAAGGCCCGAGAGGTTGAATTGGCCGATCAGTAGAGGGATGATTGAGAGGAGGAGGATGACCAGTGGCAGAAGATGATTCGAGCCTTCCAGTGATATACCCTAGAGAAGTATGATGGCAGCACCTTTGACATGAAGATGGAGGGCTGGCTAGAGGAGCTCATGATAGCCTTCAGCTTGATCTGGGCTCCAACCAAGTACTGGGTTCCTCTGGCCATCAGCCAGATGTAGGGAGCAGCGCACCAGTGGTGGATGCTCTACCTGGGAGAGAGGAGAGAGGCTGAGGTGGCATGGGCTGATTTCAAGAAGGAGTTCCGGGCGGAATTCCTTTCTTCTACAATGAAGGCAGAGAAGAGTCATGAGATACTCTCCCTCCAACTTGGGAGTATGTCGACGAGGGAGTTGGGGATCAAGTTCAAGGATCTCCTTCGCTTTTCCCCGGACCTCTTTCCAGATGATGAGTCTCGGGCGAGACGTTTAGAGGAGGCGCTCCAACCCTCCCTCCAGTACGCCGTTACCCCCTTCACCTTGCCGAAATACTTGGAGGTCCCGAAGAAGCCCGGGGTGGTGGAGAAGATGCACATGCGGGGCGGTGTGTCACGAGAGAAGATTCACCTAGGCCTAGCAAAGGGAATGGTCGTGAGAACCAGACCTCCAGCATCGGGACACTCTAGGTTCTGACCAGTAGGGTGTAGGCTGCAAGAGTTCCAATTCCGGTCCCCAAGTCCTCCCCCTTTCCCTTTGGGGCTAGGACCGAGGTGATTCGTATTTGGGAGCCATGGAAATATCTAAAATTAGTGCCCGAAACAAGTTCAGTACGGTAGTGGCGGACAGGCCCAGCACCCACCTCAACCACAGCTTCCAGCTAGGCCCTTTCAGTAGCACCAGCAGGGGAAGCGACCTCCCGCTCCTCCGAGGGAAGACGTTGTAGGTGGAGGATGACCTCATGGTACTCCTCATGGACCTCGACCAGGGCATGTTCGGGGAGGTGGCTGATAGCCGAGGGGCAGAGGAGCTGGGCATGGACAGTTACACGCCGCAGAGGCAGTAGTTCCATCGGGACCGGAGGTTGTTCGAGGTACAATCAGTTCGTCCAGTACCCTTTCTTACACCTTGTTCGATACAGGAGCTTCGCACTCCTTTGTCGCACCTGGTCTGGCTTGCGCTCTGGGTCAAGATATCGAGAGACTTCCAGTGCCCCTGGTGCTGAGCACACCAATCGGAGGTTAGACCGACTTGTTATATGTTTGTAGAGGATTTATGCTGATGATAGGGCCACATCAGTCGGTCAGGGATCAACTACTGCTACATATATATCCATACGTTGTCGTCCTAGGAATCAACTAGCTATTCTATGTGTGTTCCATCATATACTGCTTCCGCGAAAGGGTTGTGTTCTCAGACTTGGGTGGAAGACGTGTTAATTTCACCACCGAGTGGAGTGTCTAGAAGGGCAGTAGGCTAGAGGAACCCCTCCTCTCCTTATTAGCCGATCATTCAGTAGATTCAGTGGAAGCTTAGATGGTTGAAGTACCAGGGATCGTCAGTGAGTTTATGGACGTATTCCATGAGGAGGTGACGACTCTACCCCGTCGATGTGATATCGAATTTGGGATAGACTTTCAACCTGGTGCTCGTCCGATTTCGATTGCTCCCTACCGGATGGCGCCTTCGGAGCTACGAGATTTGCGGATTTAGATTGATGATCTGATGAAGAAATGTTTTGTTCGACTGAGTGTGTCACCATGGGGTAATCCAGTCTTGTTCTCAAAGAAGGAAGATGGTGGACTCAGGTTTTGCATAGACTATAGGAGTCTGAATCCATTAACAATCAAGAATCGCTACCCTCTGCCGAGGATAGATGCTCTCTTTGACCAACTGAAGGGGGAAGGATGGTTCTCGAAGATCGAACTACGGTCTGGATATCACCAGTTGAGGGTGAAGGAGGGAGACATCTCGAAGACGACCATCAGGTGCAGATATGGGCACTTCGAGTTTTTAGTCATGCCTTTCGGTGTTACGAACGCCCCGGCTGTGTTCATGGGGCTTATGAACTCCGTCTTCTGGGAGTACCTGGATCAGTTCGTATTTTTGTTCATCGATGTCATACTGATCTATTCAAGATCATAGAAGGACCACGCTGAACACCTGAGGACAGTTTTGGAGGTCCTCCGACAGCACCACCTCTATGGGAAGTTGTCTAAATGAAAGTTCTGGACGCGAGAAGTACACTTCCTTGGGCACGTAGTGTCCAAATAGGGGGTAGCAGTGGACCAATCAAAGGTTGAGGTGGTTGTTTCTTAGGCAGCACCCAAGAATGTGGCATAGGTTTGCAGTATCCTCGGGCTGGCAGGTTACTGTCGGAGGTTCGTACCCAACTTCTCCCGATTTGTAGACCCTTTGACAGCCTTGACCAAGAAGGACATGTTTTCATATGGAGTGAGCAGTGTGAGGCATCCTTCAGCTATCTGAAGGAGAAATTGGTTGGTGCCCCAGTGATGAGACTACCAGAAGAAGGGGCGGCATATGAGGTGTTATGTGATGATTCATGGAAAGGCCTCAGATGTGTGTTGATGCAGCAAGAAGGGGTTATCTCCTATGGTTCTAGGTAGCTACACCCTCATGAGTGTAATTATTCCACCCACGATATGGAACTTATAGTAGTCTTTTTCAAACTGAAGTTATGACAGAATTAATTCATCGGAGAAATCTTTGTGGTCTTCACGGATCACAAAAGCTTGAGGTATGTCTTCTCCCAGCGGGACCTAAACTTGCGGTAGTGATGGTGGATGGAGTTCCTCCTGGATTACGACTTCGAGATTTCCTATAATTCAGGAAAAGGGAATGTAGTGGCTGATGCTTTGAGTAGTAGGTCGCAGAAGAATGCGGTCAAAGAGTCGGCGGACGCTTGGAAGGCGATGGAGGAGTTTCTGGCCTTGCACCTAGATGCGAGTATGGATAGTGGTGGAGGTTTCCAGTTTCAGATGATAGTGTAGTCTTTTCTTTTGCAGAAAGTGGAGGAGTCTCAGTGGGGAGACCCAGAGTGCGAAGTGATGCATGACCGAGTTGACCAAGGAATTGCTCCGGAGGGTTGGACGGAGGATGGTTAGAACCGGATGCTTTTCCGAGGAAAAATTTTTGTTCGAGAGGTGATGCACAGCCAGGTTCTTAGTGAGTTCCACAACTCACCCCTAGCGGTACACCCTAGAGTTTCCAAGATGTACTAGGGTCTAAGGATATATCTTTTGTGGCCTGGAGTAAAACGGGCAGTGGCAGTGTTTGTAGCTAAGTGCTTAGTGTGTCAGCGGGTAAAGGTTGAACATCGTGTTCCATGTGGGTTGTTGCATCCTTTAGATGTCCTCAAGTGTAAGTGGGATGACATCTCGATGTATTTCGTCACAGGACTACCCAAGGTTCAAGGGGGCTGTGACGCCATCTGGGTAGTGGTGGATCGCTTGACAAAGTCGGCTCACTTTCTGGCAATTAAAGTGTCGAGTGGATTGGACGCTCTAGCACGGAAGTATGTGGATGAGGTAGTCCGGTTTCATGGAGTTTCGAGTTCCATAGTCTCAGACTGGGATGCATGTTTTACCTCACAACTATGGAGGGGATTGCAACATGCTTTTGACACCCAGCTACGTCTTAGCACTGATTTCCACCCCCAGATTGAGGGGAAGACAGAGCCCACCATCCAGAACATGGAGGACATGCTGCGGGCATGTATTCTTGACTTTGGGGGATCATGGGTGCTACACTTGACTCTGGTAGAGTTCTCCTACAATAATAGCCATTACTCTACCATTGGAATGGCTCCATTCGATGCCCTATATGGAAGGCTGTGTCGCTCGCCCGTGTGATAGACTGAGGTTGGAGAAGTAGGTGTTCTTGGCCTAGAGGTGGTGCAGAGCACGAGAGAGAAGGTTCAGCTTATATGAGAAAGGATGAAGGCATCTCCAGACCAACAGAAGTCATATACTGATAATAGGAGGAGACACTTGGAGTTCGAGGTTGGGGACCACGTGTTCCTGATGGTCTCCCCTTAGCGTGGACAGTAGAGGTTCGGCTTGGGAAATATGCTTTCTCCCATGTTCATCGGACCCTTCGAAGTGTTGTGGCGGGTCGGTGAAGTGGCTTATCAGCTAGCGCTACCACAACCGCTGCTGAGGATACACGATGTATTATATGTTTCCTAGCTTCATCGATATCTACACGACGACTCCCACGTCATCGATTGGGGAGAGATAGATGTCGAAGATGATGTGACTTTTATAGAATGACCAATCAAGATCGAGGATCATAAGGAGAAAGTGCTTCGTGGATGAACCATCCCCTTGGTTCCTGTGTTGTGGAGGCATGGTGGCCTGGAAGAGAGAACATGGGAGCAGGAGGCCCAGTTACGCGTACAGTACCCAAAGCTGTTTTGACTTGTTGTTTTGTTCTGATCCTCGAGATATTGTACCTTGTGCTTTAATATATGGAATGATTTTTTTCTTATCTATTAGATGATCTATTCAATGTTCTCTCTGTGTGTGTGCATGAATGTGTGATGATGGGGAAAACCTGACTACTAATCAGGATGCATTAATGTGGATGTGATTAAACCCGTGCGGGCGAGTCAGTGCCGCCCAATGTGGATAATATCCTGATAGGTAGGAGGGGACTCTCAAACTCATGTGTTGGATAGTGTGGTCCTTGTACATGTTGTGAACGTTGTGGTTGGTGACTTTGGGCGAGTGTTCCTGGATGTAGGAGGGGTTCTGTTCTAGCTTTGGAACAACTCATGGGTTTGCCCCTGAGAAGTATCTTTAGAGGGTGGTTGTTCGGACCCCACTTGTCTCCTTCTGCTTCGTTCATATATTCTCGGGGACAAGAATAGTTTGAGAAGTATATTATGTAATGTCTCAGGGTCTTGGGTCCATTACTTAGTAAAAATGTGATGTTTAGGTGTTCGGGTATTCTGGGAAGCTATCACAGCTTCTCGGTGAAGCTTAATGGTAGCCTTGGCCTACCGGTAGATCGGTCTACCGGTAGCTCGGTCTACCGGTAGCTCGGGCTACTGGTAGCTCGGCCTACCGCTAGCTTGGTCTATCGGTAGCTCAGTCTACCAGTAGCTCGGTCTACCGGTAGCAGGCCAACCGGTAGCTCAAACTACCAGTTCCTTGGTCTACCGGTAGCTCGGTCTACCGGTAGCTTGGTCTACCGGTATCTCGGTCTACCGGTAGCTTGGGCTACTAATAGCTCAGGCTACTAGTAGTTTCGTCTACCGGTAGTTCAGCCTACTGGTAGCTTGGCTTACTTGTAGCTCGGCATACCAGTAGTCGCGGCTTACCAGTGGCTCGGTCTACCTGTAGCTTTGGCCAACCGGTAGCTTGGCCTACTGGTAGCCTCATATTACTGGTGCCTCGGCCTACTGGTAGACCTAGCCTACTGGTGACCATGGGTTTTTCAAATGGTGCCTCTTTTTCCACAAATTGTCTTTTAAGCATCGTTTGACCCCTTTAATCTTGTTTTAAATCCCATTAATGCTCGTTTAAATTAAATTATTGGTGAGGTACCCCTTAAATGAAACAAACCATGAGGTGTGTGTCACTTTTAACCGCCCCAAAAGTTGGTGACCCTTTAATGACGTGTGGGGTGTCCCAGCTACGTGGTCAACCCACTATCCTGCTCCCTACACAGTTTATATCCATATGTTAACTATCCTAGAGTGCTGTATCTCAGCCTTTATAACCGAAAATCTTCTCCCTGTGTTTCTTTTCTCGATCATCCTACTCGGAGTACCCATCCTCCCGACGATCCGTACCCCTGTTCCGATGTTTTCCTTGATCACGTTCTGTGGAGTTCCTACCACTCCTAGTTTCCAGTTTCCACTTGAGGACTTAACGTCGATCCTTGATCCTCAAGTAGGGGTTTCACCTTCATCTATCCTTTCTGTGTATCTTGTGGGGTGGGTACGCTACTGCATCTGTAGAATTGGATGAAACAAACTTTAATGATGATAATAAACGGATTCTAAAGAATTAATGGGATGGGTGTGATCGATGATGATGCTATGTTTTTATCCTCTTCTGAATTGTGTGGGCTTATGCCCATTGAAAATCATGGTTGTTGGTGGTCTTTCTCTGTGCACTAATAAACCCTTACCCATTGTGTTGTTTAAATGGATTGTATTTTGGTTGTGAAACTATTGATGTGTAAAGTAAATTGGTTAATTATGTATATTCGGCTAAATAAATTGGAAGAACTAGGATCCAATCATTTTCTATGATAACCCCGGTTTAAGCCCAGTGGAATTGAAATCACGGAGTGTGTTAAATATTTTAATTCTAAAAATACCTGATGAGTCTGCCTTGTGTTGGTTGTATTGGTTTGGTTGTTCCCTCCATGGGATGAGTATGGGTGACTTTATGGTTTTCATGGGTAGGGGCTTAGATTTCTGGGTGTGATGTGGGTGAGAATGGGATACTCTGTTTGTATCACTAATTGGGGTGGGATCCTCTATTGTTGAGAAACCATTGTCTCCTGGATTTTTTTGGGGAAATGGGGTTGTATCTTGAGGTTTTATTTGGTTCCGGTACTTAGAGGGATCTCCCTTATCCCTTTGTTGTTGTGACATTGCAATAGAAACGGGTGTGAATGCTTAAATTGATGTTGGCTATAACTTTTTCCCTTGGTTTGTATTTATACTGTAAGTTGCCCAGTAGTGCAGAAACTCATTTAAACCTTATTACTGAACATACAGAAAAGGATGGGACAAATGGGGATTTGGTTTGGTGTGAGTTCTGACTTGGGATTCAGTGATTTTCTCTTCTCTAATGAATGAATAGTAAGGATAGTGTTCTTTAGGCTGTCTAAAGAAAAACCTAGATTGGGTGAGTGTTAATTACCTATACATATACTTGTTGTTTTTGTGTTTCTTATTCACACCCCACCCAAGTTGAGGACATAGTTCCGAACACCCCCATTTCATGGGGGAGGGTGTTTTTTACAGCACTCCTATGAGTGGCTGGTTATTAGTTCCTTTTCTGCTCTCTTTCCCTAATAGCCCAAGACTCTTCAGGAAGGTTGTGATGGCCTAAAGTCCATTATTAGCCAAAGAATCTTTGGGCAGGGTAGTGTGGTGGTTGGCCCAGGTGTGTGCAGGCAGGTGGTTTCCTATGTATCTTCGGGATGAGGCCCAGGTGTCTTCAGGCGTGACAGTGGTTGTTCTGGCCTAGGTGTTTGCAGGCATGGTTACGTGTGACAGTTGTGGAACAGGTGTCTGTGGGCGGGTTAGTGGTTGTGGCCAAGGTGTTTGCGGGGTGGGGTGTGTGGTTGTGTCCCAGGTGTGTGCTGGAGGGGTATGGTAGTGGGAAAGCGATTAGAATGGCGGGATTGGTTCGATGAGTAGGATGTCTTCAATAACTAGTGGGAAGTGGCACGGGGTACCCAAACTTCGATGTGCTATTACTATACATTACATGACTTGCGTTATTTGGGGAGTGTTCCTTGGTGAGGCTTGGGGGGTTAGTTTCCTTGTTAGGTGCTTGGTTATCTCTTTTCTCACAGGGCATTAGTATACCTCCCCACTTTTGAATGAGAGTCTTTGGTTTTTCCCAACTAACTATACATGTATGCTCACCCTATGTATATAAAACTACATTTACTTTTTGAGGAGGATTTTGGTGATCATGCTAGACCGTACTAGCTCAGACCTTGTGACAGATTATCGCAGTTGTTGTTGTTCATTATTTTGGGTATTTTTCTTTTTAGCATCCTTCTACCTTGTGGATTTTACTTTTGTAACATGAATTGGGAATGGTTCTTGTTTTACATTTACTTTCAGTTTGATGTTTTGGGATTCAATATCTTATCTCCCGATCCTATTAAAAGAAAAAAAGGGTTAATACCTGCCTTTTAGTGTCTGATTTCATTCCCTTGGTGCTGGTCGCCACTCCGGTACCTATTGAAGGCGGGTTTTTGGGGTTATTATCTCTCCATCAACGTAAAGAAGGAAGGGCCTGTCAATTTGCTGACCCTTCCCTTCTTTTGGCGAAGGCGGGTCGTGACAATCATAAAATATTTTCTCTAAATATTTTCATGAAATAAATTTTAATAAAAGATATTTCCACCTATTATAGTAACACTACATTTAAATACAATATAATAACACCAGGTATATATTTGGAATTTCTTATTTTATATAAATTTGTTTACCTCCATCAAATCCTTCATATTAACTAGATTCAATAATATTCATCAATGTTTCCTCAAACCATCATGTTAATAAATTCATCAAATATTCTTCAAAGCTCATAAATATTTATGGGCTTTGAAATTATAACTTAATATATTCATAATTAGTGGCTTTAAAATTTATTTAATATATCTTAAACCTTGCATGTATTTTAAGAACATCTTTACTGAATCATATCATTTTGATTTACCCACATTTCTCAATCTGGTACATACACCTTGTTATCATCCAATTAGATGGAACACCTTCATAGGTTTCTCCTCCAAATGTTCTCTATATGATAAACATATGAAATATCACCAACCTTTCCTCCATTAGATCATATTTTCTTGGTCAAATCAGTCAATTATTGTAATTTCATTAAACATGTTTCATGATTCTCTATGTACTTGATTTAATAATATATATATGGTATGCATTATACTTTTATTTTTATAGTACAAAATTGTAATTTGATCGATCTATTACAAGTTCTTACATATCTCTGTTTGGTAATTGTATCTTCAATGATCTTTCAAGAGTATTCCCAGTAAAAATGTTATATAATTTTATCCAATAGAAATGGTTTTCTTAATTTGGTATATTCTCAAGACATTCTCCATATAATCATCATGCATCTGACTTGTCTATGTCAGATAGGCATGTCCCATTAAACTTAGTCTGGTAAAATACAAAATCCTTTTTTTATGGAATATGGAATGTTCACCCCATAACCTTTATACTTCTCCATATGATATTTCTTTGTCTGATCATTAGATAAATCATCATGTCTTCGAAACATAATTCCTTACAAAAACTCATCTATAATCATGAATACATGCATGATAACTTGTAAATTTACAAATAAGTATGCATAATTGGACCAAATAATTTCATGTTAAATTGAGAAACAAATATTCTATCTATATTCAAAAAGATATCTAATGTTAAAATACATATTGACATATAGACAATAAATTAAAAAAAGCATAAAATTATCCACAATTGTTGTTCTATTCAAGGTACCCTACATATTCAAAGTAAATATGTGTGATGAATTTTTTTTCACCCATATATTTATACATTTTCTTTCTCTTCATTATGTTCAATATAATGTGAAAGGAAATATATGGAGATTAAATATTTATCTTCTTTGTTATCAAATTATTGAATGGATATTCTTGAAATAAGGGTGGGATCACATAAATCTATAAATAAGAAACATTAATTAGAAAAATATAAGTCAATGTGGGTGATCTCCATGTAGAAATTTTTCTGTATAATCACCCAAATCAATATTTTATATAAAAATATTTTCATAATAATTACTTCAAGATTATATAATTATATTTATGCTAAGGATATCTGAGAAAGTCAGTTATGATAAAACTATCAACCATATTAATAACCACATCAAAAATATTCATGTATATAAAAATAATTCACATTAAACCTCATGTTTATAAATAACCATCACATCTATTGGAATATTAGTCTAAAAAAACAATGGAATGTGTGATTCTTACACATAAACATCTTAATTTCTTCCCCAAATACTATAACAATGTTTTTTACTATTGTGGTAAAAATATTCCACGAGGGATATATCTTATTATTTTAAGACCACTAAAAAATAGAAATATCTTCTACGTATTCTCCATAAATATGATGTATGTTTGATAAAAAAACAACAATAATGGTAATGTAGATGAACATCAATTTTCATTAGATGTATTAATTTGACCGAGTTTCTTCTCTATGTATATAGTTATTCTTTTTTCTTGTTATATTTGGTGCTGTATATGATTTAATCCTTGTGATCATCACTCGTATATTATTTTAATGGATTTATATTCATTTATTGTGCCTATAGAAAAATATTTCATCTTCTATTTAGTTTTTTAATATATAAATTCATTTTAATTTCTAACAACCATTTCATGCATTCCTCTTGAGTTGGTAACATTGTCCTGATGTGTTCGGTATAATTACGTTTTTCTCACAAAAAATAAATTTCTTCTTCATCATAGATGAATTATTTATATATCTCTCATCTTCAACTTAAATATATTCTTAAATTGAAAGTATTATCCATTATTCTTTTTCATGATTTCCCCCCAAATTTTTAGACATTCATATTTATTATATACAAATATCTAAGGAATCATTCATTCTTGTATCATCATTATTGATCTTCTCACATGTCTTATTTGATATATTAATTTTTTCACATAAGAACATTATTTTATTCCACATATTTTTTTCTTGATTTTTTTTAATTATTTTCTTATCAAAGCTCCCCTTAATTAATAACTATAACATGATAGAGAAATATTGTACCTCTATGAGTAGATTTTTAACCCAAATGATCTAAAACACTAGTAGTATATTTTTGAATATTGATTATTTATATGGAAATTTCTTCTTCCCTGAGGATTATTTTTGTTGTATCATTTAAAATTACGGGTATATTTTTTCATGGGAATATCTTCTTATAGAATTCAACTATATCCCGGTTGACAACTATTTTACACTAATATTCATGTTCCATTATTTTTTGATCTGATATTTTGAAATTTTATTATTATCAATGGAAGATTTATATTTATATTTATTTGTAATAGAATCAATATGGCTCATTATACACAAATTGTCATCATATTAAGAAGATTAAACAAAAACAAAAACTATATTGGTGAATTATTATATAATATTATTTAACTATTTTTTTACATTAATAAATATATATTTGTCATAAAAAAATATTTATCTTTCTCATCTAATCGTTCCTAAAGATCTTATACAATCTTCTAAAATTTAACCAATATCAGTTTTTTACATTCCTTACTTAGTTTTATTTCTTCCTTATAATGCATCTCTCGTGTGGATGCTATTTTTTCATGACCTTTTATAATTTATCTAATATCAAAAAAACTATATACATTGGCCACATTGTGTTGTTTTATTGATTTTTTGATACATATTTGGTTTAAAAAAATATCTCCTAGGATTCATTCATTAACTTATTCTTATTTTTTATGAGCTATGTAATTTGATCAGGAGTTGAATAAAAATTTTATTTTTTTAATCCAATTAATCCCTATTATATTTTCTCCATCCTAATTATTATATAATGAAATATATTCCTTTTAACATCGTCGAAGAAATTAAAATCGACATCAAATTCACTGATTTATGATTAATATTCCAACTATTTTCTACATAAAAACTCTTAGTCTTTCTAAGAAATATTTTCTTTTGTTTCTTACTCATATATTTTTTAAAATTATTATCTTCTTCCTATGAATGATAACCATTCGTCTTCTTCTTTATATAGATACCAAAAAATGGACATTTACATTTGAATTATTGCACATATGATATTGTTTCCCTTTCCCATTAAAAGATCCCTTTTTACATATCTTAAGGATAAGGACAATAATATTTTTCTCAAATAATATTCATCATCCTAAGCATCCAAATAATTTTATTCATCGTCTATATGTTAATTACTAAACAATACATTTAACATATCTTAAAAATAAATTTATCCTCAGCTTTTCTCGTATTGGCTGTTACTTTTATCATTTCATATGTGACATGAATATAAAAAATCTCATCCAATGTTAGAAACTACTAATATTTTAGATAAAAACCATGTGATAAAACACATCTCCAAAAAATATCATTAGTTTTTTAACAATATAATTGTCAACTATATTCTCACTGAAAAATATGAAATTTAAAAAAAATTGTCCATCATAAAGTATTCATAAATATTTTATTAGTTAGACTTATTGATATCATCATTGTTTCTATAAATATTTATAACATGGAATCCATAAAATTCAAATTCAATTCATATATACTTACAAACACATTTCAAATATCTTTAGTAGTCATTAACCTCTAAATTTTATATAAAACATCACAGTGAGAGCCATCAAAATGTAATTTTATTTTATTTTACATCATATTGAAGATTTATACATACGCATTTGTCATAGGAAACTCACTAATGAGATGAAATCACACCGTATTTGAGTGTCTAACTTTTATTAAAATAGATAAATGGTGGGATGACATCATATTCCTCTAACTATGATAGTAATTTCTACTAAAAATAGAAGACTCGTGTTGTTACCTGAATTTCTATTCTAAATAATAAGTATATATTTGGAATTTTCATATGAAACATTCCCTTAATACCAATTATAGTTACATATCAGGTTATTATAACAGATAGGTGGAGGGTGGGGCAGAATCAGTGATCACATTCATTTAGAAATTCTTCTTAGAACTTTACCTCTGAATGTTTTTATAATTCTCAATCAACAATAATATTATCCCAATATAACCAAATATGTCGTAAATATAAATAGGGAGATCAATATAAGATATTTTCAAGGTTAAATCAATAAGACCTTATTCTTACAATTTTTTTCATGCCTCCCATCATCGATTCTATAATAAAAATTATTCATGATTATAAATGCATAGGAAGAAATGTGTCCCACACCACAGTAATTATTCCTCTGGTTCACCATCATTTTACCACATAATAACCAATTATTTTATCGTACCCAATTACAATATCCAATCATCATTATGTTAACCACACCCCTCTTGAATATTTTAACCCAAGACATGGTCACATTAAGAAACTAGTTATCCACCCCATATACAATACCTACCTTCCTATTTATTGATCTAGTGTAGAAGGTTATTATTATTTATATTGTTTTCTTAAAAAAAATGTTTGCTTTATTATAAAAATACATTAATTTTTCAAGATATTCAATAACACTTGGAAATGTATTATAGTATCAGAACATTCTCTTGGTCCAAAAAGACATTAATTTACTCAAACCACATCTTCAAAAAACATTTCCCAGAAATCATCCTCATCAAAATGTTTCACAATAATACTTTTCATGGTAAGGTTTTTATGGAACCATATTTCTATTGAACCATTTCCTAATACTCATTTTTCCGATGAAAATATTTCTAATGTACATTATTATGATGAACCTCTATATTTTCTCCTCTATTTAATGTACCATCAACTAGGTCACTTATGTCAAGTTCACCTTCATCTGAAAGACCAATCTCTAATACACCTCCATTAAATATTATCAGTCTAGTACTCATCTTTAGAACCCAAGAAGAGTTTTTTCAGAAAATAAGTCAATGATAATAATAATTCCTCTCAAAATAGAATATTAGTCATTGATTTTAAAAATCTCAAATCCTTAAATAACAAAACTTCATCAGAAAATCAAGGATCAATAATGAGATCCTAATTAAAATTTCTTACTTAACTCAAATTTTGTTTGATAGCCTCCAATCCCACCATATGAACTAGAATCATCATTAATATTTTAATTTTACTCAAATATAACCACCAATGAAATCTTCATATAATTATAAAATATTATATATATTTTTAATATTAGATATTATAGCTCAACATTATCACAATGATTGTCTTTTGAGTGTTTTGAAAAGATCATCAATGATTCATCCAATATACAAACATCTATGGTTGAATTTATCTATCAGATATACCCATTTTTTCATGTACATTCACTCTTTCTTCATATAATCAATGGGAATATCATCATATGTTTTTCTTAATTGAGTTCTACATCCAATATACTCTTGAAACATCCTCACCCATTCCTATGTTTGATAATACGTTTCTGGTCAACTTATTATATTAAACTCAATATACTGAAGATTTCATGTTGCACTATTTGATTTATTTGTGAATATTTATATGGTAGACAATATATTTTTTCTCCATATATTATAAATTTTTTACTTCTCTACATAGGATAAATCATTGTACTTATCTAGGTCTAGTACACCTCATTCCAATGATCTATCAAAAAACTATCTATCCAAACATAAAATATGCCGTCTTATGAAAATGGGTTTTTATGTCTATAATATTATTTTAAATTAATTTATTTTATATTTTCTTATTTGATAATTATCAATCAAATAGAAATATTTCATTAACCATAGTTTGGTAACTACATTGTTCTCCATCTGATGGACTCTTGAATGTTTGTCCGGTAACTTATATACTTATCAATTATTTGATTATTTTTTTAAACATTTGGGAAAACTACATGTGGTCAAAACTTCAACCTTTTTACATTTTCACCTACTATCATCAATATCTCAATGATGTGTGGTACATTGATGAAATATAAAATGTATTATAATTGATAATGTTATTCTAAACTATATGACAATTCTTATCTCTATCTTTACCATGATAACTCTCATACTAATAAGTATTATAATATTGGAATCAAATTCAACCAAAATAAAAATGTCAAAACATGTGAGTAATTAGATGGGGAAAATTTGGAGAGAATAATATTTCATCAAATGATATATGTTGAATTGATTAATTGAAACAAAACTTGTTAAGTGTATCTCAAATTCTAGACAACATTAATATGGGTTTTCATAGAAATATATGTGTGATCAGTATTTTGAATAATATAGAGACTATATTGATTGAATATATGGTGAATTGAAATTTATTTCAAATCATTACTAATGAAAGGCCTTTCAAATTTTCTGTGAATGAAAATAATGAGTTATAAAATGAATGCCCTGTTCATTTAGGATAAAGAAACATGAGTAGAAAAATCAAATATGATATTGTACAAAAACTCATGAATCTAAATCAAGAGATAGGTGACTACTATTATGTCTCTTATAAAAGTAATTTACATGAAAAATTATATAAACCATTTGAGATCCAAACAAATATCCAACTAAAACTTATGTATTTAGATATATGTGGCTTGATGATTCTTATGTAATCCAAGCTAAATAGTTTTTTAATTTCTTTTTTTGTATTTTAGTCATATTACTAATGTTTACATTATGGTTAGTCTTCATGGTCTTTTTAGAGGATTAAAACAATAATGAAATTTTTAAAAACGAAAATATCACATTTTATCAAATGGTTTTAGTCTTTAAATGAATTTCAGTGCATTAATAGATACATTGATGAATATCATGATTTTAATGGAATAAGGTAATACTATATATTTATATATAGACTTTAAAAAACTATACTATAGGTGTTAAATAATTTGAGCTTGGCTAACATGGGATTAACATGTTATCTAAGCATGGCACCTAAAAATATTTTAAAAAACAAGCAACAAAAATGTCCATCTAAAATGTAAAATAATGTTTTATTTGACAAATTTTGTTCAACAATCCTAATGGTTTGAGGTTTTATAAAAAGTAGTATATTAATTTCATTAGAGGGATCAATACCCCTTATGTTTAATGATCCAAGGAAGGAATACATAAAAATTATATGAATGATATGATGAATGTATTTTCCATTATTGTACGAATAGTGGTTGAAGTTATAAATGTTATAATAAAAACATGATTATAATATAGGAAAACTATAATGTTATTTTAATGTAATACCATATATATTGATAAACATAATTCATTTTTGGGGATGAGATTATGGAAGATCATGCTATAAGTGAGGATCAGTCTGATATAAATTCATTTAAAACAATATATTTTCAAAATTTAAGGAGTGATTAAAAGGTATAAAGTGATAAGAAATTATTTTTAAATCGCTCATTCATGTTTTAAAGATATATGGTACATGATAATATAAAAATATTAACATATATATTAGTAAATGTGGTTAAAGATAAAAAAACACAGGAACATCTAATCATACAAGACTACTATCAAACATTGATCCAAATATTGTTGAAGACTCTTAATATTTAAAATATTAGATCAATTATATAGAAAAGGAGTTAAATTAGATTAAGATAAATTTTTAATGGTGGTTAGTTCCACAATACTAATATATAACTAATTAGAACAGAAATTTTGATTTAAAAAAAATATCATTAACTAAGGAGAAATAGCACGTAAAAATCTAATCTTGTTTGGAAATGTTACTCTTGAATTTAGAGTATTAAATTTTTTTGACATTTAATCCATTAAAAGGAATAAAATAATGATAATTTTTCTTAAGAGTTGTGATAAATTTAATTACATTGATTTCAAAGTGGATGTCTTGTAAGAAATATTAGATTGAGATCTTGATGAGGATGCCTATGTTTAATATATTGACGTTTTTGTGGTTAAAAGCGATGATTATCATGTCTGAATGACGAAGAAAAATCACTATATTGTTAAAAAAATACTATTTTCATGGTAATTAAAGTTGAAAATATCTTGAATATAATGAATTTTAGGGGTTGAATGATGGATAATGAATTATATATAAAATCAAACAACAAAAATTCACTCACTATGTTTATATATATTGATAACATAATTTCATCAAAAAATGATGTGAAATACAATAAAAAATATCATTTAAAATGAAGAAAATATTGAAAATTATTTAAATGGTGAAATTACATTAATTATTAGTTTTAGAGTTCTGAATATATCATATTATATCCTTCTTTAATAATGAAAATATTCACATGGGTTATTAATGTATTTTGGGATAGTTGACTCAAATGGAGTATCTAATCCAATTGTAATTGGGACTAAATCATCTATGGACAAAGATATAATGAGTATGGATCAAAAATTATTTTAAATTTTAACTATAAATTTACCATATTTAAGTGCCATGTTTTGATATTTTTTATAATATTATGAATTAGTAACAATAATCATTAAACCATTAGAAGTAGAGACTTATGTGAGTGTAAAAAATCATTTCATCCACCAAAGGAATATTTTAGTAAGGGTTGAGATATGAAAAAGATAAATCTTTTTAATATTATGGTTTTTATAACATTTATTTCCAAGGATCATATATACCATAACTCTAATTATGGAGGATTATTTTTTATTATAAGATGATACATTACTAGGAACTACTAGCATCTGAATTTTGTCACATTAATCATAATGGGAGATGATAACCCTTCTATATTCTAGGAAACATCATGAATGATATGTATGAAATTTCAGTTAAAAGTACTGGGAGTATAAGTCACTTATATATTTATCAAGATAAGAATATTATAGTGAGTTTTTAAAATAATCTAGTGAATTATTCATGGTAAAAACATACTAGTATAGTATTCATCTTTATTAATGATATGTTAGAGGCTAGTGTTAATAACATAAAATATATTTCAAAAAAGGAGTAGGATGAATATATATTGAAAAATATATAAATTAACAATGAATTCTTGTACTTGAAACAATTTATAGAAGTCTAATATATACAAAAAACACATTGATTACATGTTTCATATTATCAATCCTTCATTCCATTATATTTTTTTTGAAAATGAAGAGAACATATTGGAATTTTCCATTGAAAGGTGGGAGTATTTATAATAGTTTAATGGGATAAAAAATGTAATAAATGATTAAAGAGTTGTTTTTTAGTAGTATAAATAAGATGATTTATTATTTTTCATGATTACATCATACAAGAATTATATAGTTTCTTTAAATAAATATAGGGATATTTAAGAGACCATACATTTTGATTTTTTAATAGGGATTGGAAAGACTTAAGTGAGACTTTTCCAATATGACTATTTTTTACGCCAATGGTTGGGGAATACTCAACAAATTAATCAATCTTGGAATGTTGTATTTTTATAACTGTCATATTCGTATAATGTTGTGACTATATTAATGATTTTATTGATTCAAATGATTTAAATCTCTTTTTTTGTTTAAATTGTTTTCAAGGATTTCATATATTGGTTTGATAATTATTGGATCTATAGAAGAGGAAAATGAATAAATATTTAGTGAATATGAATAATCAAGTCGTAATAATAAAATACCTTTATTTCTATAGAAAATGGAGAAAAATATCATTCACGGATTCATGGGTGTTAACTATCGAGATGGAGAATTGATTTTTTATTGTACACTAACATTATTTGATTAGTTTATGATGTATTTTCACTACATGAATTGATCAGCTTGAAGGAAAAACGATTACTAAATATTTTGGAAGTACAAAAATTATTTATTAAAAATAATTTTTTTTCCATTTTCTAAATTCTTCTTTAAGGATTAGTGATAACCTTAAATTTCAATAAGATTTTAGAAAAAACTTAATGTCCAAATAATATAAATTTAAAATTTAAAATTCCATCATTACCCATCTCGGTTCACATTCCATCTCATGTCACACGACTTCCTTGAGTCACACAACCATCTTGTCAAAGACCCTGTCCATTTAACTCCCCAACATAAATTCCAATAAGACCCACTATAATTTTCACTCCCTTCTGAAAAGGTTCCACATAGTCATCATCAATTTCATTATCACCGATCCATTGCCATCGTGTTCAACATTTTCTAAACACCACACATGTCCGCTAGAGAACGTTGAAGTCCATCAATCAATCGTTAAACATAGAAACTTGTGTGTGTCCTTCACCACAAAACCACATAATGTATCAGTGAAACACCGTCATAAAAAACATTAATTGACACTAAAGAGAACCAGATCCATCATCAAAGGAGAAATCTGAAAGAACATTTTTACAAGAGAAATCTACACATGCCATGCCACTTGGGATCTTGTACTGCTCCTCGGACACATCCCAAAACTCCAAGGGTATCTGATGCACCCAACAAACCTGTAAGAGAGAAAGGGACTAGAATGATAAATGTGGGAGGAGAAAAAAAGAAGTGGAAATGTAGAAAATAAACTTCCATTGAACAAGAGAGAGAAAACAGGGAGGGAAACCCTAATTGAAAATAAGGATTGAATCCCATAATTGAGGGAAAAAGGAAAGAGGGTGTGGGAACAGGTTTTGAAACCATACTAATAATCTTATACTAAAACCCTAAGGAGAAACCCAAAATAGATAGAGAGAAACTGAGGGAATAGTCCATTGAAATGAAGAAACCCGTGTTTCCCTACCTTCCACCACCATAGTCCCAAACCCATATGAAAAACCAACACATTAAACCATGATCTGGTTGTGTGTGTTGTTCTAGAATAGAAAAGTAGGGATAGAAAAGGGGAGAATGGGAAGACTCCATAGAACATGGAGAGAAATATCCAGTAAGGATGATTCCCAAAGATGACAGAGGTGGTGAGGTCAATTACGGCAGGGAGAACAAAAAACCCTAGGTGGAAGAGAAGGAATCCGAGAGATAGAGCTGGTGATAAGAGCTCGAGCTTAGCAAGCAAGGATCCATGATTACTAAAAGGAATTGATATTATATTTTAATGTATTATTTTTAATTAAATTAAACTATACTATAATTTTCTATCCATATAATGTTGTTTTATCATTGATGATAGAGATCAAAAATTCACACTATTATTATAATATAATACACTATGGAATATTTTATGGTTTTTATATATTTTAGAAGAATGAAAATAATTTCAACAGAACAAAAATAATCATTACATAAATTTTTGAAGAATCGTGGGAATTATGGGGATCTAAAAAATTATATTAAGTAGTTTTTTTAAGAACATTATCCTTAGTTTTAACATCAAATGTTTGACCAATAGTTATACTATATCAAAAATCATTACATCTAGATTCCTTAATACCTCAAATATGTTTATTATCTCTTTTAAATGATTAAAAAATTTACATAGCTACCTAAATTTTATTGAGTGTTTTAGATATAAAAATTTATTATTATGAGTATAATTAAAAGGATCCCATGACATAAACCGATTGGAGGAACATGAGGGTTATTAAATTATAACATCCATTTTCCATCATTATTATTTTCTATATATTTGTTTATTTTGTTTGTATTTAAAATTTGATGATGTTTAGGATCATCTTCCCACTATATTAATTTTTCCTTTTTTATAATTAAACATTGACATGAGACATAAGATCCCAAATTCTATGACTCAAGGATATAGTCTCCCTATATTTTAATTTGGTAGACCCTGTAAAAACTTATTTTGTTCATGTGTTCTAATACCTTTCTCAAAATCTATTTTTTGAATTGTTTGTTTACATGACTATATATTTATAGTACTAACTAAAACATGAGTTTCATATATTTAGTGGTATTTTTTTGTTCAATTTGATTCACACCCCTCTTAATGATTCTCAATTACCCTCCTATGTATATAATAAACACATGAAATGATCCCATTTTATTTTCTTGAAAGCAAGTCATTTTCACATTGAAATTATATATATATTTTTCATTTAAAACACAATATTTTTCCATCAAAAAAAAGTATTCAAATATCATAAAACCACTTTTCCCTGATTCAAATAACTCAATTTTTATTACATCGTTCAAGTGAAACCTATAATTTCATATGTATATATTTATGTTATAATTTATTTTTACACTTTAGTTTTTTAGGATTAAGAAACCATTTATGAAAATTTAGAGTATTTACCAAGTTCATGGTTAGTGAAAATTTTAAGAGATTGTGTATGGAAAGTATTCTCATCCCATTGTGTTGTATGATCACTTCATGGTCTTTGAGATCAATCTTTTGTTCTATATAAATTCTTATAAATGTTATATTTTTATTTATTTCTATTCCCATTAAAGATATTTATTCCCTCAAATGTTATATGGTATTCGAGTGTCTCTCAATGGGAGAGACTAATTGACTACCCTACCCCTCCTTAGTCAATTTATCCATAAATATTATTCATGGGTGATTTCTATATGGTAAGTATTTTAAATTTCTTTTTTATTTTTATTATCTTATCGTCCACCTTTTTATTAATTTATTTCCCTATCCATCTATTTTTAACCCCCAACTCATAATCAACCCACAATTACCTGATTTATAATAAGGGTTGAATATTATAACATATGGATGACCATTTTACGTTGATGGTTTTAGAGAATTAGGAAACAAATTAGATAATAAAGTGGATATTCCAATTAACTGTGCATTTTTATATAGTAATAGGTTCATTAATTTACACACATGTTTCATTAAAGACACTTTACATTACCTTATTATTATCTACCATAGTGTAATCATGGACATTTATATAAATTATAATCTCCCTTATATCATGTTAGAAACATATGAAAATATGATATATTGAAAAAGAGCATAGTAAGGGATACATAAAATGGAAACCCGTTATTACAATGAAAAATGTGAAAACCCATGAAAATGTGTACCTCTTTCTCTATGAATGTTAGATAATATAAACAAGAATAACCTCCTGAGAAAGTGATTCTTTTAATAAATAAAACAATTAAATTAAATAAGAATAATAATAAAATCATGAATAGTCAGTGAATAAATTTTATTGAAAAATAAACATTTCAAATTTATAATATAAAAAGAATTCATTACCTTATGAAATCATAAAAAATTCAATAAACCCCATTTTCAATCATAAAGTAGTATCTGGTAACATTATATTTGTAATGACTCCAACTCCTATAACCTATAACATGTGGTCATTTTATTATAATGGAATTGATAAAGAGGGTATAATCTGGTAGGACTGGTTAGTTTAGTAGTCTTGGGGTGCTAGATTCATACATAATACTAATTTTATATTGGAACAAATTAAATTTATAGTAATGGAAAACATTTTACATTGTTTAACTCATTCAAAATATTCATTTTCATATCATGGTCAATGGAATAAAAATAAGGGAAAGATAAATTCTCAATAAGGGTTATATATAGTAGAAGTTATCATGGTAAGTCATATAAAGATATATATGTCAAAGTAAATAATTGGAAACAAATTCTCTTTAGTCAATAACATGGGCATAAAAATTATCAGTGGACAATATCCCTAAAAAATTACATTGATAATAATAATTGGATTATAAATGATGGAAGTGATTAATATTATATGTTATGATCTTAGGAATCATAATATCATTACTTTTAATAGCTTGATCTTGGTCATTTTAAAAATACATGCTGGTGTACACCAAAGACCTATTTAATTTTTCTAACTAATTTTCTTCATAAAAACTATGGATGCATTGACGAGATATATATAGTCATTCCCCACCCATCATTGCATATCCAATGAATTTATAATATATTAATTACTAATAAAATTCATAAATTGTATTCCATGTCCATAAATATCCATATTGAGTAAATAATATATATTTATCAAGATATTCCCCAGCATAACAAATACATTCATAATAATATATCATATTTAAAAAAATTATAAGATTTATAAAATAATCATATCAATGATACGAAGAGTATGGATATTTTAGAATAATGAAATGTACAATAATAATAATAATTTGAATGATTAAAGATTATGTTAAGGAAAATAAAATTAATAAGATATAATATATGGCTATAAGTTCATCATAAACATATATTTTTAAATAATATTATATACTTTGGAAGAATAATGGGAATGGAAGTGAAATATTAAAATAATATTTCATAAAATATATTTCTTTATAAAACCATTAAAAACAAGTAAAAGATACTAAATATCCTAAAATATTTATTGTAACACCCCGAGATTTTATGTAAAATATTCATTTAATTTCATTAATGTCTTGTGTTGTATGCTACACCAAGATTACCTTGCGCTATACGCAACACCATATTAGCTTGCAGTATACGCAACACTATTCTTGGATCGTGTTACACATAATTTTGATAATAGTTATTCTACACAACATTGAGTATATATATATATATATATATTCAATGTATAAATTAAATATGGTTGGATTCCATTATACGAAACAACGAAGGATTCTTGCACAACACGTAACCCTAACTTGGCTTGCATTACACGCAATCGCGACCTTCCTTGATAGCGTGTCTTGTACGCAATATCGGGTTTTACTAAACAACGATATATTATTATAATATTGTTATGAACTAGCCGTTATGAATAGTGTTAGATAAATTTTGAATTTTATAACATTATTATTCATCTTACACATTTCTAGAACATGGTATAAGAACAAAATAAATTTTTCGGGTAAAATAAGTATTTTTCAAAAAATGCAATTTTGCCGCCTTTTGATGGTGAACCCACTTTAAATATAGTTTTTGAAATGTTTATAAGTTAAATTTGACAAAATAAAATTCTTCTTTTGAATCAGGATATAAAAATTTAAATTAGATAAAGGTTTGATATTTTTCCGATAACTTTCATATTTTAATGAATAGTAAAAACACGCTATATTTTAATTAAAAACAACTTTTTTCATTGTAATATATTATGTGGTTAAATTATAATATTCAATGGTTTTAAAGTATAAATAGAATATATTTTTACCATTTAATATAATGTATGTCATTAGCATTGATTTTACCTTGAATTCGTAGGTTAAATCAATTTAATCTTTTAAAATGTTTTAAAGAAAACCCCGTTTTCTTTCGACAACGAGATTAATTTTAATTTAATTTCTGCATATTTTTTGTATTGAATTTGTAAAAATGGATTCCATATTTGGAATCAGTGGGTCCAAATTATTTTAATAAGATACTTTTTATTTTTGGGCATTGTGAATAGTAACTCCGGTAAATTTTATTTACTATAGTTAATGGTAAATCGGGTAATTAAGGGTAAATATAAGATTATAAAATTACCCTAATACTTGGAAAAATACTATTTGATGGCTAAAAGTATACCCATATAACCTAAGGGTAGGATTAGATTCATTTTATGGACATTGTTCCATGAAAGTAATTTAATTATTATTAAAACCAAAGAATGTGACAACATTTCACTTTCTTAAATCTTATAAGTATAATAATTTTACTTTAGTGATAAACTTCATGAAACTTAGAACATTAATAGTCTACATAAATATAATACAATTATCTACATAATAGAAATTTATTTATAATTTTTAGGGATTAAATAATTATCATTTATTATGACAGAAAGATGATGTAATAATTGTCTTATTAATGAAATATTGGCATAATTGATGTTATAAATACCCAAATAAATGTAATTTGAGACTTTTTATGACATAAATTAATTTTATAGGTTAATATGACATGTTATTGTTGATATAAGTAACTTGGTTCGAACTTATCATTCTGTTATGAATTCTATAAAAATCATGTACCAAATAGTGTCAAAATTGACATAAATTAGTTTTTAAAACAAATATTATATTATTAATTGTTATTTAATTCCTAAAAATCTAAGGATCTCCCAAATAACTTAGATAAGGATATATATGTTAATAATGAACAACTTGGGGTTCGTTTGGATTGTTATGACAAGTTTATTAACCATATAGTGTAAGAAAACAAAAAGACACGGTAAAAGTTAAATTATTTAACATAGAGTTAAATCTAATTGATAAGGTTAAACTAATAACATAAACTTGTCTAAATCCTATTGGATGAAATTATTTCGACCCATCCCCACTTTAGCATCGAAATAAGACCCTTTGGAACCCTTATAAACCGAATTTTACCTTAATATAAAATAATATTTTGAGATTTTCCTAAGGTGCCCCTCTCCTCCCTTATAAAAGGGCACCTCCTTCCTCTCCTCTTCACACCAATTTGAGCATTCAAGCTCATAGAAACCCTTCCAAAATCTCTTCTCCACTTCCCTAGTATCATCCTAGGGTTCCTGGTCTTATTCAAAGACCATCTTAGTTCTTTAAGTGGAGGATAAGTGAAGGCGTGTCAAAAAGAGGTAATATCCATTACCGATCTTTTTCAATTTCATTCTTCTTCAACTTCTTCTTCTTTAGTTGTTTCATGATAAAGTAATAACATCAGTATTTATTATATACTGATATGTTATTATAAATATGAAAAAACTCTAATTAACCTTATATCCATCCTACGGAAAAAGGAAATTACCGCGCGTGCGTACGTACGGAATACTGTCTCCACGCCGTGGTGTAATCTATTTTCCGCCACCACCTTAATTGGATGGGTATAATGGTGTAATGAGTAACTATATATGATTATTATAAAGTTATATTGATACTGAAATAGTATACATACACGTCAACACAATTCCACGACCATGGGAACGATATCATCGCTCGTGCGTACGTACAGACTACCGTCTCCACGACGCGATGAGATTCATTATCCATTATAACCATTCTAGAATGACTATATAGTATATATAATGAATAATATTGAAATATATGACATGTTAAATCTACTGGATTTTTCTATATATATATATATATATCATCTACTTACTTCCATTCAAGACAATAAGGAAAGGAAAACAACGTTCATGCGTACGTACGGACTACCGTCTCCATGAACGGTGTGTTTCATTTCATTTTTCTATCTATTATATATATATACTGAATATATATGATTTATAAATCATATTTTATATTCTGGAAGTAAGTAAATCATGATATAAGTAATAATAATGTCAAGAACAACAAGTCCAAACACCTATGAAAAATGAAACGATTTTACCCAAAACGCTTCTTTAACATAGAAATTACAAACGAACGGGTTATATAAAGTCATAAGTGAACCATATATAATATCATAACAATAAGTATGATTCTGTAATAAGTCAATAACATTATTTAAATCATTATACATGAGGTTCGGACACTTACGAAGCATATCGGACCTAAGGTAAGGGAAATATCACAATCTCATTTTTATCTGATATTGTTTATACTTTGGCATTTACTGGGGTGTATTTTGTCATCCAAATCCATGTTTCCTCAATATTTAATGTTATTTCCATCCACCTACAATTTTTTAAATCCAATTTTACCCTTCAGTGAGTTTTTAGTAAAGGATATGAAAGGAATCTGTTGTCGTTTTTCGTACGAGGTACTTTTTGACTTTTCCGACAAAAGTATGAAGAATGTTTTTTTAACTTATACGGCATGAATGAATTTTTAAAATATTATTTTCAAGAATCTTCCTTTAAAATTTTTAAAGTTTATTTTTAATCAACTTCTTTTATTTTATAATTTTACGACATTTTAAAAAAGGAAAAGTGTTTTTGAAGCAGAAAGGATATTTTCCTCAAGAATGGAGTTCAAGTGTTTTATCAAAATTATTTTCCATCTAAGATAATAAAGGGTTCTGTTTCTATCCCTATTATTACATGTATTTGATTATGTTGTGATGGAAATATTTTAATGAATTCCTTTATCCTATATGAATTGTTTTATGATGTCATGAGGTTTGAGATTCCCATTTTTATTATATGGGTTATGCTATGATGTATGGTTTATGATTTTGTGGCACACATAAGAATGGTATCATTAAGAGATGGGTGGGACCTATATCTGCTTCCAATGCATTGGGTAAAGATTTTATATCTTATGTGATAGACATGGCTGGAATGGTAGGTTATACTGGTTCAGTGAAACAGGACTGAAACGAGGGTGACTCGGTTCATAAATGGACTTTGTCCACTAAGATAGTCTTGGAAATGAGTCTTGACTAATAAGAAATGATTCTCTATGATTATGTGTGTATGCCACAATGTTTCATGTTTTATGTTATGATTATTGGGATTTCATTTCACTACTATGATTTATCCCATGTTATGAAATTGTGATCTCTTTTGCAGGTTAAGATTTCTAAAAGACATGTTCTTATGAATATGACGTGATTGATATTTCTTTTGTTTACCCTTACTGAGAATTTGAGCTCACCCTTTTATGTTTTCTTTTCCCTAGGGCATAAAGAATGAATTTAGGTTTTTAAAAAAAATAAGATCTTTATGGGAGATGTTGATGATCTTTCACCACGATTAGAAGATTATATTCCGAGTTTCCAAAGACACTAAACTATTACGGTTCTTTTGTGTGTGTTTTTGTTATGTACTATGTATTCCAAAAAAGTAATTTAATTTCCATGTACGTCAAGCTTTGGGTCTTTACAGTTGGTATTAGAGGAAAGGTTTAGTCAACCTTTGGAAACTAGGATGCGAAAACATTAGTGAGATCCCTCGAGATATTTCTAAGGTATGTCTAGGGATGTCTCTTAGGTTAAGTATACGTATAGGATATAGTCCTAGAATTGCGCTAAGGATCTTATAATTTAACTTAAGATGTTATATATTGAGGGTACTCCACCTTTACTATGTTGTTTTTTCTAGCATGATTTTTCCTCTCACAGAATTCTTTTTGTGTTTTAGTTAATGGAGGGAACCAAAATGAATTAAGTTACCATTGAATCCAATGGACAAATTGGTGACTATGAGCAAAAAAAATTGTGTAATGCCTAGAGAGAATGATATTGTGATTATGACGAATCAGTCATCGCGATATATGATTAACAAGGTGAAATTTAGTGGTATGCCTAATTCATCAAATAAGATGAAGATAGACTATTATGCATGTTGGCATGTTGAGGAGCATAAAGAAAAGACGATTGAGATTTCTAAATAAGGGAAGAAGAACCTTGAGGAATTCCTCAAATGGAGGGACCGATGTTATCTGTGTGGAGAAAAGGGTCATAGAGTGACAGACTGTTATGGAGTTCAATGTATTATTTGTGGAGAACATGGGCATTACCCAACTCAATGCCCTGACCTAAAAAGTTACTTCTAAATCAAGGAAGGACTTATTCCAGGACAATCATTGAAGAGGATGGATTGAAGTGTTTATGTATTGGTATTCAAGAATAATGTTTTTGAGGTACTTTTATTGTGTATTGGAATATTTTTGTATTAATCTATTGTGGTTTTCAATAATTTTAAGGTACCGGTAACCATGAAAAGTGATTCAAATATTTTGGAGAGCAGATGATATGTGCATAATGAAGGGATAAGGAGAAAATGAATTGTTTGATAGTATTCATGAGCTCATGATTGATATAAGGACTAAGTGATATCATGGTTTGAGTATATATAATTTTGAGGATTTTGGTATGTGGAAAGTGTTAACTTTTAACTGCATTCATGTTTTCACTATGGTTCAATGGGTATTCATTCTTCAAGAGAATACATGATTAAGGTATTCACATGTTTGTAATTTGACCAACAAGATATATCTTATGATATATGGGGGATAAATGATGGAATTCACGTGATCATTTTCTCTATACTATGAGCTTGGACCGAAGTATTTTAGAAAAGCCTAAATATTGGAATGGATTATATTGGGCATAAGTTAGTATTGTTTAAGGATAGAACTTTTTTCGATATTATTGATGGTATGTTATAGTAATATAGCTTTAAAAAAGGACAACATGCAGGACGGGCGACAGCCCATCGCGTCGGACAAGGCTATGGGAATCGAACCCACAACCGAAGTGCGACTGGCCTTTATCTCCTACCACTGGCCTACAGGAAGTCCCTCATTAGTAGAAACTAGTTTTATTTTATTAAGCGTTATGATATATGAAGTATAAGTTCATTTTTGGAACGAGATACGATTAATATAACCATAAGTTGGACTTATAAATTTTGCTAACCATTTGTTTGAAAGAGATGGAATGACCCATCATTCTATCACATGAGCTGCTAACACATCACGAATAACAAATTCAACTTCATTTCTTTAAGGGATGAAGTGGAAATTTTTCAATTCACAAACAACAGTAAGATTGTACCAAAATCATGCAAGTATTTCTTTTAATTCATCTTCTTTAGGGAAATGATCTTGAAAACCAAAAATGTTGTCTTAGTTCCCTTATATCCAATGAATCAGATGGTACCTTAGATCATCACAAATCAATAGCTTTGTGATTATTGGCTTTTTCAAAGCCATGTTCTCTACCACTCTCCATCAGAACCTGATGGTTATATTTTTCTTCCATATCCATATTTTTACCTATGTTCTCCTACGTGGAAACCCAGTGACGAGTTAATTTGGGTAACCGTTACATTTCATACTTTAGTTTTTAAATCCAGGTTTTGGTATTCCTTTTTACGATGTGGGTTTCTATTAAACAAGCTTTCGAGTAGTAAACCATTTATAACCCCGACGAATTTCGTGGGGGAAATTCATTTTAAGGGGGGTAGAATGTAATGCCCTGAGATTTTATGAAAAATATTCATTTAATTTCATTAATGTCTTGTGTTGTATGCTACACCAAGATTACCTTGCGCTATATGCAACACCGTATTAGCTTGCAGTATACGCAACACTATTCTTGGATCGTGTTACTCACAATTTTGATGATAGTTATTCTACGCAACATTGAGTATATATATATATATTCAATGTATAAATGAAATATGGTTGGATTCCAATATACGAAACAATGAGGATTCTTGCACAACACGCAACCCTGACTTGGATTGCATTACACGCAATCGCGACCTTCCTTGATAGTGTGTCTTGTACGTAATACCGGGTTTTACTGAACAACGATATATTATTATAATATTGTTATGAACTAGCTGTTATGAATAGTGTTAACTAAATTTTGAATTTCATAACATTATTATTCATCTTACACATTTCTAGAACATGCTATAAGAACAAAATAAATTTTTCGGGTAAAATAAGTATTTTTCAAAAAATGCAGTTTTGCAGCCTTTTGATGGCGCAACCACATTAAATATAGTTTTTTACATGTTTATAAGTTCAATTTGAAAAAAGAAAAATCTTCTTTTGAATCAGGATATAAAAATTTACATTAGATAATGTTTTGATATTTTTCCGATAACTTTCATATTTTAATGAATAGTAAAAACACGCTATATTTTAATTAAAAACAACTTTTTTCATCGTAATATCTTATGTGGTTAAATTATAATATTGAATGGTTTTAAAGAATAAATAGAATATATTTTTACCATTGAATATAATGTATGTCATTAGCATTTATTTTACCTTGAATTCGTAGGTTAAATCAATTCAATCTTTTGCAATGTTTTAAAGAAAAACCCGTTTTCTTTCGACAACGGGATTAATTTTAATTTAATTTCTGCATCTTTGGTGTATTGAATTTGGAAAAATGGATTCCATATTTAGAATCAGTTGGTCCAAATTATGTTAATAAGCTACTTTTTATTTTTGGGCATTGTGAATAGTAATTACGGTAAATTTTATTTACTATAGTTAAAGGTAAATCGGGTAATTAAGGGTAAATATAAGATTATAAAATTACCATAACACTTGGAAATATCCTATTGGATGGCTAAAAGTAGACCCATATATCCTAATGGTCTGATTAGAATCATTTTATGGACTTTGTTCCATGAAAATAATTTAATTATTATTAAAACCAAAGAATGTGACAACATGTCACTTTCTTAAATCTTATAAGTATAATAATTTTAATTTAGTGATAAAATACATGAAACTTAGAACATGTATAGTGTCCAAAACTATAATACAATTATCTACATCATAGAAATTTATTTATAATTTTTAGGGATTAAATAATTATCATTTATTATGACACAAAGATGATGCAGTAATTGTCTTATTAATGAAATATTGACAAAATTGATGTTATAAATACCCAAATAAATGTAATTTGAGACTTTTTATGACTTAAATTAATTTTCTAGGTTAATATGACATGTTATTGTTTATATAAGTAAATTTTTTTGAACTTATCATTCATTTATGAATTTCATAAAAATCATGTACCAAATAGTGTCAAAATTGACATAAATTAGTTTTTAAAACAAATATTATATTATTAATTGTTATTTAATTCAAACAAATCTAGGGTTCGGTAAAATGACTTAGATAAGGATATATATATTAATAATAAACAACTTGGGGTTCGTTTGGATTGTTATGGTAAGTTTATTAACCATATAGTGTAAGAAAACAAAAAGACACGGTAAAAGTTAAATTATTTTACTTAGAGTTAAATCTAATTGATAAGGTCGAAATAATAACCTAAACTTGTCTAAATCCTATTGGATGAGAGGATTTAGACCCATACCCACTTTAGCTTCTAAATAAGACCATTTGGAACCATTATAAACCGAATTTTACCTTAAAATAAAATAATATTTTGAGATTTTCCTAAGGTGCCCCTCTCCTCCCTTATAAAAGGGCACCTCCTCCCTCTCCTCCTCACACCAATTTGAGCATTCAATATCGGCCAACCCCTGCCAAAATCTCTTCTTCAATTCCCTAGTATCATCCTAGAGGTCCTGGTCTTCTTAAAAGACCATCCTTAGTTCATTAAGTGGAGGATAAGTGAAGGCGCGCCAAAAAGAGGTAATATCCATTACCGATCTTTTTCAATTTCTTTCTTCTTCAACTTCTTCTTCTTTAGTTGTTTCATGATAAAGTAATAACATCAGTATTTCTTATATACTGATATGTTATTATAAATATGAAACAACTCTAATTAACCTTCTATCCATCCTACGGAAAAAGGAAATCACCGCACGTGCGTACGTACGGAATACCGTCTCCACGCCGTGGTGTAATCTATTTACCACCACCACCTTAATTGGATGGGTATAATGGTGTAATGAGTAACGATAAATGATTATTATAAAGTGATATTGATACCGAAATAGTATATATACACTTCAACACAATTCCACGACCATGGGAACGATATCATCGCTCGTGCGTACGTACGGACTACCGTCTCCACGACGCGATGAGATTCATTATCCATGTTAACCATTACAGAATGATTATAAAGTATATATAATGAATAATAATGAAATATATGAAATGTTAAATCTACTTTATTTATCTATATATATATGTCATCTACTTACTTCTATTCAAGACAATAAAGAAAGGAAAACAGCGTTCATGCGTACGTACGGACTACCGTCTCCATGAACGGTGTGTCTCATTTCATTTATCTATCTATTATATATATATATATATACTGAATATATATGATGAATAAATAATATTTTATATTCTGAAAGTAAGTAAATCATGATATAAGTAATAATAATGTCAAGAACAACAAGTCCAAACACCTACGAAAAATGAAACGATTTTACCCAAAACGCTTCTTTAACATTGAAATTACAAAAGAACGGGTAATATAAAGCCATAAGTGAACGATATATAATATCATAATAATAATTATGATTCTGGAATAAGTCAATAACATTATTTAAATCATTATACAGGAGGTTCGGACACTTACGAAACATATCAGTCCAAAGGTAAGGGAAATATCACAATCTAATTTTTATCCGAGATTGTTTATACTTTGGCATTTACTGGGGTGTATTTTATCATCCAAATCCATGTTTCCTCAATATTTAATATTATTTACATCCACCTATAATTGTTTAAATCCAATTTTACCCTTCGGTGAGTTTTTAGTAAAGGATATGAAAGGAATCTTTTGTCGTTTTTCATACGAGGTACTTTTTGACTTTTCTGACTAAAGTACGAAGAATGTTTTTTTAACTTATACGGCATGAATGAATTTTTAAAATATTATTTCCATGAAGATTCCTTTACAAGTTTTCAAGTTTATTTTTATTCAACTTCTTTTAGTTTATAATTGTATGACATTTTAAGAAAGGAAAAGTATTTTTGAAGTAGAAAGGATATTTTCCTCAAGAATGGAGTTCAAGTGTTTTATCAAAATTATTTTCCTTCTAAGATAATAAAGGTTTCTGTTTCTATCCCTATTATTACATGGATTTGATTATGTTGTGATGGAAATAATTTTATGAATTCCTTTATCCTATATGAATTGTTTTATGATGTCATGATGTTTGAGATTCCCATTTTTATTACATGGGTTATGCTATGATGTATAGTTTATGATTTTGTGGCACACATAAGAATGGTATAATTAAGAGATGGGGGGGGGACCTATATCTCCCTAAAATTCATTGGGTAAAGATTTTATATCTCATGATATAGACATTGCTAGAATGTTAGGTTATACCGGTTCAGTGAAACAGGACTGAAACGAGGGTGACTCGGTTCAGAAATGGACTTTGTCCACTAAGATAGTCTTGGCAATGAGTCTTGACTAATAAGAAATTAGACTCTATGATTATGTGTGTATGCCACAAAGTTTCATGTTTTATGTTATGATTATTGGGATTTAATTTCACTACTATGATTTATCCCAAGTTATGAAATTATGATCTCTTTTGCAGGTTATGATTTCCAAAAGATATGTTCTTATGAATATGACGTGATTGATATTTCTTTTGTTTACCCTTACTGAGCATTTAAGCTCACCCTTTTATGTTTTCTTTTCCCCAGGACATAAAGAAAGAATTTAGGTTTAAAAAAAAGAAGATCTTTATGTGAGATGTTGAAGATCTTTCACCACGATTAGAAGATTATATTCCGAGTTTCCAAAGACACTAAACTATTACGGTCTTTGTTTGTGTATTTTTGTTATGTACTAAGTATTCCGCAAAAGTAATGTAATTTCCATGTACGTCAAGCTTTGGGTCTTTACATTTATGGTGTAAAGGAAGTACATTACCATTATAAACATTAAAAACATTCATTTTGGATTTTATATAAATAAATTAAAAAATAGTACTATAAAAAAAAGTAAAAATATTCCATTAAAACCGTGTAATAAAAATTAAAGGGTGACATAATTTTTAAAAAAATAATTTTATAAATTAAAAAAATTTGTAAAATAATTTTTAAAAAATTAACATGGTTGAAAAATATATCTAATTAAAAGTGAAGTAATTGCATTTTAAATTTAAACAATTATTCTTATGACTAAATTACCAAAAATATGGGAATTTGGAAGAAAATATTTAAACTAATTAAATATCTATAGTATAATGAAATATATAGAGTTTATAAAGGATAATCTATATGTTTTTCTCTAATTAAAATTACAGAAATCCAAAAAATTGAGATTGAAAAACAAATTATTACACCTTTAGTAACTTTTAAATCGAAACCCCTTGAATGAATGGACCTTAATCTAAACATTAATAATAATTAATAATTCTATATTAATGTTAAATACATCAATAGGATATTATATAAGCTCTATGAAAATGAATTGTTTCATAATAAAAAAATGTGCATCAATACAGTGTAAATTGAGATGAAAATATGTTATCCCTTGCTTCCCTTTAGTGGAACATGAAATAACCAACAATATAATGGTAATTGAAATTTTTTAAATTCAAGGAAAACCAATATTCCCATTTATAATATCATATATAATCCTTTTATAAAATCTTATCATCAATTTGTTAATAATATTTCATTCATAACATTTTTTTGGGTGTTAACTACATTGCTTTCTCAGGCATGTTTTTTCAGAGAAGTTATGATTCATATACATAATATATAGTTGCATCATATAAAAAATGATATTAATTTTATTAACATAATATTTATTCATCATATAATTGTTCAAAATAATTCATAATATTTGAACATGGAAAACTAATTCCATGAATTTTTGGGGATGGTAGGTTGTATATATGACGGAGAAACATTATCATTTCTATAATCAGTGAATGGGTAAGGAATTATATGATATTTTAAATTTTCGTAATCAATATTATTCCATATGTATCATATATGATCATTTTTCGATCATTATTTCAATCCATTTTAGATGTTGATAAAAAAACAAATTACATCAGTTTGTGAGGCTGTAGTGCACCATACACACAAGTAATGGTTTTGTTTCACAATTGATATATAAAGATTTGGATAAATATTATGATATCAATATAACAACATTTTATTATATGGAATATAATATTTTTTTTCATATTATAAGATTAAAACATAATTAAAGGTTTTAGAAGTTGATGTAAAAAAGAAAAATCTTAACTAACATAGTTTCCATCACTTAGAAGAACCTCCTTTTCATATCTTAATATGGACCATAGTGTTTGAAATTTGGGATTTCCCAAAACTATAGAATGTGGCTATGTATGTTTGGGAGATATTTTTATAACATCCTAAGATTTAAAGAAATATCATATTTCAAATTAGTTATAACTCTTTCATATATTTAGATACACACCATTCATATTTTAGATTTCACTATACACAACACCAAATTTAACTTTTGTTCTAGTATCTTTGAGGTTTTTTGAAAACATGTGTTACAAACAATGTTGAGTCTTACAAAACAATAATAAAATATTGATATTATTATTTAATATGGAATTTATTGTCATTCCATTATATTGGTGATGGCGAATATGAATAACTATATTATCTTTACACATGTTTATAATTTTTTTGGCATTGATCCATGTATTTTGTAGGCATATAATAAGAATAAATCCAATTATATGCTTAACAAGTGTTTTTTAAAGTAGTTTTACCTCATTTTAATGGAACACATATTTTAAAACTAAATATTGACAATATTATAAATTTTATATGAAAACATGAACATTATTTTTGAAATATTAATAAAACATTTTAATTTTGGTTAATTTTTTGTATTTTATGAGAAGTTTCAAGCATGTATGAATAGTTGAAATACTAAATTTTATGTGAAAAATAATTTTTCATCTAATTTATTTATATATTTAAATTGTGATTTTAATTGGTTTTAATGTATAATTTGTATAATTTTACATCAGTATATAAAATATAGTTCGGTTGAATCAATTTCAGTTTTAAATTTGATATTAAAACATATCAAACTTTTGAACATTTCTCTTTAAAAATCAACTATCGCATCCCGTCTGCCAAATTAATTTTAAATTTATTTCTGCCACTTCTAAGATAATAATATGAAAAAATTAACTCCACATTTAAATTAATCATAATTTTTTAATTTATAATTAGTTCAAATTGTTTTTGATCAAAAATATTACTGAATGAAGTTAAAATTAATTATAGTCATTAATGTAAAAAAGTGTTTACTCATTGGATAAACTCTAATATTAAGTATAAACATGACTAATAAAGATTCCCAAATCCCCTTTTATAGACCTATTGATACAATAAAAACCTAAGGATCCGTGTTTCTGATTTTTGGGAAACTATTCTATAAATTTGACCTATATAATAAGTTATGTAAGGAAAATGATAAAAAAATAGAACATTTGGTGCCTTTAACTCTAATAAAGCTTTAGATTAGGGAATAAGGTAAATATGATTTATTATAAATATTATTTCTTAATATTAATTATTTACTTTATCATAATAATTTATTTTAAATTTTTATAGATGATATAATTTCATTAAATTCTTAAAAACACCAATGCCTGGAATATTTAGTTAATAATTAAATAATTTAAAATTTTAAAACATTATATTCTTTCAATTGATTTTTAAGTAATAATAAATATAAAATATGGTCCATTAATGGGCCAATTGATCATTTATAATGAAAATATTGACCGATAAATAGTAAAAACATTGTTATCCCAGTTTGGGTTAATTTTCTCTTTTTATGTGTTGCATGTATTACTTTTAAAATTAATTTCCAAAAAATATGGTTTTTTTATTTTATTAATTAGATTTATTATTTTAGAATAAGGAGTTATAAATTTGATATTGTTTGTATCTTTATATTAAAACTAATGGATGAATTATATAGGATAGTAACCAAGCTAGCTTAATGAAAATACCAAAAATTAAGAAAATAAGTAAACAGAAAGGTTAATGAAAAAAATAATAAAAATGAATTTGTTTTTTTGTATTGTGAGTTTGGATAGAACATAATTACCATTTAATCCATTATTTCTATCTTTTAGGCACATTAGGTATGGTATACCTCCAAATAATGTTTAATTATGGTATTTACCGAAACATCACTCCTCTACTCTAAAAGGAATTCACTCCTCTCCTCTCTTTACAACTCCCATAAATTTTTAATCGACCATACTATACCCAAATATGCTCCAAAATAAATAATCTCAACCTATAATCTTCAATTTCTAAATTTAACCATCCAAGGAATCTGTAACATCCCAAGTAAATAAATAATATTAAATTTTCATATATTTGTGAATAAAATGTTAATATTACTTTAAAAGGAATTCTATGTTCGATGGCGTACCCAATACGCAACAACGAGTTTCTTTGAAATCTTACGTTGCACACTAATAATATAATAAAATTATTTTAAATGGTAGTTAACACCTAGTCATTGTAATGGCAGGAATGAACAGATCTAACAAAAAAATGATTATATATCTTTGTTAAATATTTTTACATTTATCTAATATTTGTTAGAGGCTTAAAATGTGAATAAATCCAATTTTAAGCATAAATATTCTAATATTTTTAAAAGGTCGATTAACTTCCTTTTGATGGGGAACCCGTTTTAAATCCACTTTTTGAAAATTTTATATGTTATATTTGAAAAAATAAAATCATTCTTTAGATTCGGGAAATCAAAATTTACTAAGTGTAAATTTTTGTTATTTTTCTGATAAAGTTCATTTTTTTATGAATAGTTAAAAATGTTGTATTTAAATACAACACCTCCTTTTAATATAATTTATTTATATAGTAAGATTATCTTTTTTATTGGTTTTAATTTGTAATTTCAATATATTTTTTCCATTTAACTCAATGGTGGTCATTGGAATTAATTTCACTTTTAAATTGGACATAAACAAGTGTCAATCTTTTGATAGATATTGTTTCTTAAAAATGCGCTATTTGTTTTGACAGTGGGAATTAATTATAAAATTAATTAATGAAACTTATCTATTTTGAATTTGGTAAAATTGAAATTATTTTTGAATTTGGAATATCAAATTTACATTCGATAAATTTTTGGTATTTTTCTAACAAATGTTCATTTTTGTGAATAGTGAAAAATACTGCATTTTACTTCAAAACTGCTTTTTCATTTAAATTAATTATATAGTTATATTGTCCTTTTAATTGGTTTTATAGTTTAATTGAATTATATTTTTATCAATTAATACAATTTTGTTCATTGTATGTAATTTCACTTTTTAATTGAATGTAAAAACAAGTCAATCTTTTGATAAATTTTACTTCTAAAAAACTCATCTTTGGTTGTGACAACGAGAATTATTTTTAAATTAATTAATGGAATTTTTTTGATTTGAATTTGGAAAAATGGATTCCATATTTGGAATCAAAACATCTAAATTATGTAATTAAGACCTTTTTGTTTTTGGAAATTATGAATAGCAATGACATCAATTATCTTTAATTATCATGATTAATTAGTAATCAGGTAGTTAAGGTTAATAAAATAATATAATAATAATATAAAATTACCCCAAGATATCACAAAATAATCTTTGTTGTGCCATATGAGACCATGGTATTACTTTTTCCAACATAGGGACCCCATGTAATCACTTTTGTGTGATCGGGACCTTTTATCATATTATTTTTTAAGAAAGGAAAATATAACCGAACTATGTAACACCTAAGTAAAAAATATTAATATACTATAAATAAGTGATATATTAGACAATATATAGTCATTCTAAAGATAAAAAGATTTACTACATCATGGTTTTTTTATATTTTTTAGAAATTAAATAAATAAACATTTTTATGACACCATGATGATGCAGTGATTACCTCATTAATGAACGATTTAAATAAAATGAAAATAAAATGTAAAATATAAGACATACACTCATAGAAAACCAATTTTATGGGTGGATTTAGAAATTTTATCACCATATCCTATAAATATATCATTTTGGGACCTTCAAAATCCGAAAACCATTTTATAATGATGTTACATTTCAAGACTTTCCAAAAGTGATCGTCCTCCCTCTTATAAAAGGCCCCCACCTATACCCCCTTACCCACACCTCTCAAGACCTTGGATCATCCAAAATATTCTAAAATTTTCTCTCCACATCCCTCTATTACTCCTAGAAGCCTCACTTTGGGCATAAGTCTTTCCAAGGAAGCCTTTGGCTCAAATCAAAAAGAGTTACCCGATTTAGAGGTAACGTCTTCTCTTATGTTATTTTGTTTTATTTTGCTTCTCCAACCCCTTAAACTCTTTTTATTACTTTATTTTGTAACAAAAACAGTATAATAAATATAGTAGGATGTTTTTATGAGAATTATTAGATCTAAACCTACACACACCTCCATATAATGGTTAAATAACATACTGTTTTTATGGGTGGCGAATTACTACCTCCCAAAACGATGATTGTTCAATATTCTATTAACACCTCTCATGGTGGAAATTATGATGTAACTATATTTATATATGATATATATTATATTTATTTCCTCTCAATGATTATTTATTTTATATTTAAAATATACCTTTATGCATTTCATGTTGTGCAAATGGGATAATTTCATATGAGGAAGTGTGGACTACCACCCCCTCAAGTGATGAGACTCGTTCATGCCAAACAAGGAATTTATAAATAATTTAATTAATGAAATTATGTTACCTATATAACATATAAATTATACTGTAATTATAATATATCTATGTCTAATTTAGTTATAAATTCCATTAATATGACAAAAAAATGAAATTATCGTTCATGCGTACGTACGTCCTACTGTCTCCATGAATGATACATTCCATTTCATATCTCCAAACATTATGGAATATTATTGAATATATATATTCTGGATATATATTATATTTAAATCATTAACACCATTCCTTATATGATGTACTTGTAACTACATGGACAATTCTCTCCAAATAAGTTCATTGTTGACTCATGTACCAAACATTGACAAAACGTATGATATGAACTCACATAATTAACTAATTATTATAACTTGATAATATGTTATATGAATTGAACAATAAACTTTAAAATAAGTCCTTAATAAGTTATAAATTTACCAAAGTTTATTATTCAGGAATATTAAGAAATGAACAAGGCAAGTCGGACTTGAGGTTAGGGGGTTTCTTATCTCACTTTTAATTCTGTGAGATTTCCATTGTTCTACAATTAGTTATTGAATGTGGTGAATTATGTACTTAAATTTGATATATATTATCAATATTCTAGTTATATTCGTTGTATTATGTGATTCAATTGGATCTTATTATCTTTTGGTCATATGACTTGATTTATTACAATAAGGTAATGGGTTTTTATCACAATTTTTATTCCTGTGAGATTCATGCTACATTTGCCATTATTTCCTTTTGTGTACTGTATGTACTGACCATGATTGTATTCTTTGTGAAATATAATTTAATTTATTGGTATTTACACCTTCCTTGTATGACCCTTCTTTCATGGGATGTAAGTTTCGAAAGTTACCCATATCGGTAAGGGAACCTTTTATCCACCTCTTTTAAAAGACTTATTTTTGTTAGGTCATTTAATTTACGACATATTATGTTGGGATATGTTCTTATATATCCTTATTGTTAAAAATTTTATGTCCAAGTGGTTAGATGCCCTTTTTATCTATCATCAACTGTTTTTCTAAATTTTAAGGTGACGTTGTTAGGCTGTCGAATTTCTGTTAGGGAACTTCTTAACCCAATTTCAATTATTTGGGTTAAACCTCCACTTCTTGATTATTTCGTACTATGAATATGTGTGGATGAACTCTGATTGTTTTACACTTAATATCCACCTATATTGGGTGTATTTATATTTGTCACCCAGAATTATGTAACTGATATATCCTTAATCTAAGGATACCATCTTTTTAAGGTACTTCATCTCAATCTCCATTCATTGAGGAATACTTCAATTTATATATGACCATCTTTTATTAGTTGTATAACAATCCCTTTTGACTTTTCATTTAATTCAAACGGAATCTTTTTACACGAAATGTTTTACTAAATAACAAAAGGAAATGTTTTTTCTTATGTATGCGGACACTACTACTTCTCCGCTCTCGTGACCATTATTTGAGTTTAGGCTTCTTCTACAAGACATAACATTTTAAATCAAAAATAAATACTTTGTTTTACTTTTATTTTATTTTGTTATTGAAAATGGTTTTGATAATTTTTTGATTATATCAATGTGTTGTATTGATATCTTATGATTAAAATGTGGAAATGTTATGTTTACTTTATGCATGTTATATGTGATATGATTATGTTATGGTTCTTGGGAATTGTTTATGAAGATGGGTGGTTCCGTGATAAACTAAGGGTGGGTGAGCCCGATATATCTCTCCAATTCATTGGGTAGCATGAAGGAGTTAAATGCTATGTTTTCTTCAAATAGATTTAGGGAATATACTGTGATGTATATTCCAAATGGAGCCATGAGGGTTACTCCCTACATAATAATGTTATGAATGCCTCAAGTTACCTTTATGTCTTGTGATTTTTATGAGTTATTCATAAATCATATTATTTCATGAGGTATGTTAAAGTTATTTTGTTTTATGAGTAAGTATGATTTCATTGATTCTTGTGTATACATGGACTAATGTTTTCTTTCTGTATTTTTATATCCCTTACAGAGATTTTTATGCTCATCCAATGTTTTTGAAATGTTTTTCACATGACATAAAGTAGAATAGGGTCAAGGATGGGATCAAGGAAATGTCATGTTGTCTAAAACCTGGAACTAGTCATGTTTCTTTTTTAAGAGTTTTTATTTGGTTAAAAAAATGGAAACTGGGTAGATGTGTCTACTTTGTAATCATCGAGATTTAATATTTATGTCCTAATTCTCTAAAACTATAAACCTGAAAAGATCCTAAATGTGAAATATTTATTTAATTGAAGATGGTGTAATATTTTAAGTCTGGGTCATTATAGTTGGTATCAAAGGTCGGTTTAGATATCTTTTGAGGTTAGGGTATTCTTCAAGCATAATTGACATTATCATAATGGTTAGGATTTCAGAAAGAGTCATAGTTTTTTAGATAGATTGAATGACTTTAAGATAACATGAATAATTATTTCTTTGTATTATATGATGATTTTACTGATATATTAACACTAACCGTTTTCGTTTTAGTAAATGGCTGGATCTAGTAGGCACCAAAGTAATAGTGGATGTGAAGAAAACTGTGACGATTTTCTGAATGAGAAACTGAATGATATGGGAGCTATAATTAGAACTCTTGTGGTTATTCTCAACCAACTATATGGAGTCATTATTGACCACCTGAACCTTAGTGATTTTTATAAGGCATCATATATGAGAGAAACAAATCCTTAAGGAAGTTCAGGTAATAATCATAAAGGTAACTATGTTCAAAAACCTATGTCACAAAGATGTGGAAATATACACCTAGGAAAATGTTTCAAAGGGACAGAAAGATTCTATAGATGTGGAAATGGTGGTCATAAATCAAGAACCTTCCATGGAAAAAAGGAATCATCTGGTTGACTCTAGCAAATGGAAAAAATTTCTTTCTAAGTGATCAATTTAATTTTTTAAATGTGTTGTGCATGGTCATTATGAAAACACATGTACTACAAAGAAGTTTTGGGAATGAGATCACCATGATCGTACAAATATTCATTTACCAATACCTAATGCTATTTCGATTGAGGATGAAGAAACTGGCAATGACCAATGCAAGGTATGGATTATTTCTTAACATATGTTTTTCTATTATTGAAATCTTAGTATATGATTCATGATTTTGCTTGTAGGAAAGAATTATTTCAGGATAAGTTGAAAAGGAATGGTTAATGGATCATGAAGAATATTGAATGAGTAAGAAGTCAACATATGAGGGATTCAAGAGTTATGGTAGATTTTAAGATGGTGAAATTCTTTAAAAGTATTAAGGCTCTTTTGATGGTGGGATTATATTAGAAGACATTTTATAGTATGTGTATCCCTGATGTTTTATATATGAAAATTTTATTGAAGTAATAATTAACTTTTCTTTTGTGGATATAGTAATAAAGAACCATTTGGATTTATATGATCATTGAATTTCAGGTTATTACAGGTTATTACATTTTGGGATGAAATTTTTTTTTATTAGATAACCTTTGTGTTTAAAATATGTTATGGTTATTTTTGATGAATTTATCTCTTTTTGGTAATGTTATAAAATTATGTTGTTTTTGAAAACAGACAACACACAAACCGTGTAACAACCCATTTCTTCGGACGAAGCTGTGGGAATCAAACTCACAACTGAAGTGCGACCAGTATTTATCGCCTACCATTGGGCTACATTTTGTCCCTGGTTAGTATGACTAATTCTTTTTAGTTATATGATCTTAGGAATCAATAATAAGTTGATTCTGGGTTATCTATGGAAATGATTAACCTATCATTGAGGATATGTGATTAGGTTAATTACTTTTCAGTATGAGACTTTAAGAGTAACTGATGTTATTTGGAGGTAAATGTTAAAATTTACCTTGGAAGACGATGTGATTAAATCCTTCATGGATTTGGGTTTCAATATTACTTTAGATTACTTTGAATAATTTTATGGATAATTGTTTATTTAATGGTCTTTCTTGAACCATGGGTTCTTTTTGTTGAATTTTGGAGATTAAGATTAGTATTTCTTTTTATAAAGGATTTTCCTTTTGAGGATTATTTAATCTTGCACTAATAATTTTGGTTTTGGTTAATGTCTAAACACAGGGAAAATATATAGTTCATCTTTTGTGGATTATGTGATTCTCTCTAAGTTGATTATAGCGCTCTTAATGTGAACAAGTCATCCTAAATACTCATCGTTTGGGGAAAATATGAGTTTGTGTTAGAAATATAGTAAAAGATAGAATTATAAATGACATGTAAGTATGTTTCCTTAAGTTTTATTTAATATCATAAATAAATTTTTCAATGAAAAGTAACTTAAAACAAATATGTTTTCTGTTAAATTTTCCTACTAGGAAATCAAATACCATTTAACCCATCACAAGTTTGTGATTTTCTGGTGGTTAACATTCTCCGAAACATTTTTTCTACCACTCTCCATCAGAATTTGACCCTTTGTTTTCTCTTCCATATCCATGTTTTCCTACATTGAATCCATGAATGGGTTAACTCAGGTAACCTTTGTAATACTCTTTCTTTCTTTTAAAGTGATATTTTTATTGACTCTTTCTCCGATGTAGGGCTTTCAAAAAAGTTTCCAAGCCCAATTTTAAAATTGCGGGGATGAAATTCCCAAAAGGGGGGAAGGATGTAACATCCCAGGTAAATAAAAAATATGAAAGTTTCATATATTTGTGAATAAAATGTTAATATTTATTTAAATTGAATACTATGTTCGATGGAATACCAAATACGCAACTACAATTTTCTTTGAAATCTTACGTTGCACACTAATAATATAATAAAATTATTTTAAATGGAAGTTAATGCCTAGACGTTGTAATGGAGGGAATGAATAGAACTAATTAAAAAAAGATTATATATGTTTGTTAAATAGTTTTACATTTATCCAATAAATTTTAGAGGCTTAAAATGCGAATGAATCCAAATTTAAGCATAAATATTATAACATTCTTTAAAAGGTCGATTAACCACCTTTTGATGGAGAACCCTTTTTAAATCCACTTTTTGAAAATTTTATATGTTATATTTGACAAAATAAAATCCTTATTTATAATCGGGACATCAAAATTTACTTTGTGTAAATTTTTGTTATTTTTCCGATAAAGTTCATTTTTTTTGAATAGTGAAAAATGATGTATTTTAATTCAAAACCTACTTTTAATCTAATTTATTTATATGGTTAGATTATATTTTTAATTTTTTTAAGTTTAGTTATAATATATTTTTACCATTTAATTCAACGGTGGTAATTGTAATTAATTTTACTTCGAAATTGGACATAAACCAGTGTCAATCTTTCGATATATGTTGTTTCTTAAAAACACGCTATTTGTTTTGAAAATTGGAATTAAATATAAAATTAATTAATGAAAATTATATGTTTTGAATTTGATAAAATAGAAATCATTTTTTAATTTCGAATATTAAATTTACTTCGGATAAATATTTGGTATTTTTGCGACAAATGTTCATTTTTAATAAATAGTAGAAAATAATGCATTTTACATCAGAATTGATTTCTCAACTAATTTTATTATATAGATATATTAAATTTTTAATTAATTTAAAGTGAAATTTAATTATATTTTTATCACTTAATAAAATGTTGTTCATTGGAAATAATTTCACTTTTCAGTTGGATGTAAAAACAAGTCAATCTTTTGATAAATTTTACTTCTTAGAAACCCATCTTTAGTTGTGACAACACGAATTATTTTTAGATTAATTACTCAAATTTAGGTGATTTTAATTTTTTAAAATTTATTCCATATTTTGAATCATAAGGTCCAAATTATTTATTTACAACCTTTTTGTTTTTGTACATTATGAATAGCAATGACGACAATTATATTTAATTATCATGATTAATTAGTAATCAGGTTGTTAAGGGAAATAAAATAATATCATAATAACATAAAATGACCACAACATGTTTCCAAATCCTCTTGGTTGTGTCATGGATGAAAATGGAATTACTTGTACCAACTTAGGGACCCTATGGAGTCACTTTTGTGTGATAGTGTCCTTTTATCATATTATTTTTAAAGAGAGGAAAATATAACCAAACTATGTAACACCTAAGTAAAACAATTTTAATTTTGTTTACATAAATTATATTTTTGACTATAAATAGTAATTTGAATGATAAAAGTATTTCCTAAATGATGGTATATTTTATAATTTTTAGACATTAAATAAATAAATTTATTAATGACACTTTGATGATGCAGTGATTACCTCATTAATGAATGATTTAAATAAAATGAAAAGATAAGGTAAAATCTAAGACATAATCTTGTCAAAAATCTATTGTATGGGTGGATTTCGAACCCTTATCACCTCATCCTCTAAATATATCATTTTGGGACCTTTAAAATCCGAAAACCATTTTATAATAAAGTAACATTTCAAGACTTTCCAAAAGTGACCATCCTCCCTCTTATAAAAGGCCCCCACCTCTACCCCCTTACCCACCCCTCTCAAGCCCCTGTCTCATCCAAACTATGTTAAAATTATCTCTAAACATATTTATATTAATCCTATAAGCCTCACATTGTGAATAAGTCTTTCCAAGGAATCCTTTGTCTCAAATAAAAAAGAGTTACCCGATTTAGAGGCAATGTCTTCTCTTATATTCTTTTGTTTTTTTTTGCTTCTCCAACCCCTAAAACTCTTTTTATTCCTTTCTATTGTAACAAAACCAGTATCTTCAGTATACTAGGATTTTTTTTTTGAGAAATATTAGAGCTACACTTACATAAACATCCATCTGATGGTTAAGGATCATACTATTTCTGTGGGTGGTGAATTACTGCCACATGAAACGATGATTGTTCAATCGACTTCTAACTCCTCTGATGGTTGCCATTATGATGTCACTGTATTTATATATAATATATATTATATTTATGTCCTATAAATTCTTTTTTATTTTATATTTAAAAAATACCTTTATGATTTTCATGTCGTGCAAATGTGATAATTTCATATGAGCAAGTGTGGACTACCACCCCCTCAAGTGATGTGACTCGTTCATGACAAACAAGGAATTTATAAATAATGTAATTAATGAACTTATGTTACCTATAAAACATATATATTATACTTTAATTATAGTATATCTATGTCTAATTTACTTTTAATTTCCATTAATATGACAAAAAAATGAATGTATCGTTCATGAGTACGTACGGCCTACCGTCTCCAGGAACGATACATTTCATTTATTATCTCCAAACATTACGGAATATTATATAATACATATATACTGGATATATATGATATTTAGATCATGAAAACCATTCCAGAGATGATGTACTTGTATCTACATGGACAATTCTCCTCAAACAAGTTCATTGTTGACTCATGTACCGAACACCGACAAAACGCATGATATGAACTCACATAATTAACTAATTATTATAACATGATAATATGTGATATTAATTGAATAATAAACTTTAAAGGAATTTTTTAAGCAATTATAAATTGACCAAAGTTGATTATTCAGGAATATAAATAAACTAACAAGATAAGTCTTACTAGAGGTAAGGGGATTTCTTATCTCACTTTTAATTCTGTGAGATTTCCGTTGTTCGCCAATTATTTATTGCATGTTGTGTATTTTGTACTTCCATTTGATATATATTATCAAGATTCTAGTAATATTCACCATATTATGTGATTAATTTGGTTCTTATTATCTTTCAGACATATGACTTGATTTATTACAACGAGGTAATGGGTTTTTATCTAACTTTTTAATCCCGTGACATTCATGATACATTTTCCATTATTTCCTTTTGTGTGGTGTATGTACTGACCATGATTGTATTATTTGTGTAATATAAATTAATTTATTGGTATTTACACCTTCATTTTATGAACCTTCTTTCAGGGGGTGTACGTTTCAAAAGTTACCCAAATCGGTAATGGAACCTTTCACCCTCCTATTTTAAAAGACTTCTTATTGTTAGGTCTTTTAATTTACACCTTCTTATGTTGGGATATGTTCTTATATATCCTTATTTATATAAAGTTTATTTCCAAGTGATGGGATACCCTTTTTATCTCTCATCAACTCATTTTCTGAATTTTAATGTGATGTCATTAGGCTGTCGAATTTCTATAAGGGAACTTCTTAACTCAATTTCAATTCTTTGGGTTAAACCTATACTTCTTGATTATGTCATACTATGGATATGTGTGGATGACCGCTGATTGTTTTCCCTTAATATCCACTTACATTGGGTGTATTTATATTTGTCACACATAATTATGTAATTGATTTATCATTAATCTAAGGATACCATCATGGTAATGGACATTGTCTCAATCTCCTTTCATTGAGGCATACTTCAATTTATATACGCCCTTATATTATTAGTTGTATAATAAACCCTTTTTACTTTTAATTTCATTAAGATGGAATCTTTTTACATGAAATGTTTTTCTAAACGACCAATGATAATGTTTGTGTCTTACGTATGCGGTGACTTCGACTTCTCTGCCACTGTGACCATTATTTGAGTTTCAACTTCCTCTACACGACATAAATTTTTAAATGATAAATAAATACCATGTTTTACTTTTATTTTATTTTGGTATTGAAAATTGTTTTGATAATGTTTTTATTATAGAAATGTGCAGTATTGATATCTTGTGATTGAAATTTGTAAATGTTATGTTTTATTTTATGCATGTTTTACGTGATAAAATTATGTTATGGTTTTTGGGAATTGTTTATGAAGACGGGTGGTTGCGTGATAAACTATGGGTGGGTGAGCCCGAGACAGCTCTCCAATGTATTGGGTAACGTGAAGGAGTTAAATTCTAAGTTTTCTCCGAAGAGATTTAGGGAATATACTGTGATGGGTATTCCAAACGTAACCATGAGGGTTACTCCCTACGTAAGAATGTTATGAATGCCTCAAGTTACCTTTATGTCAAATGATTTCTATGAGTTATTCCTAAATATTATGATTTCATGAGGTATGTTAAAGTTCTTATGTTTTATGAGTAAATATGATTTCATTGATTCTTATGTACATATGGACTAATGTTTTCTTTCTGTATTTTTATAAACCTTACTGAGCATTTTATGCTCATCCTAAGTTTTTGAAATGTTTTTCACAGGAAATAAAGTGGAATAGGGTCAAGGATGGGATATAAGAAATTCCATGCTTTCTAAAACGTAGAACTAGTCATGTTTCTTTTTTAAGAGTTTTTATTTTGTTAAAAAAATTGGAAACTGAGTAGATGTGTCTACTTTGTAATCATTGAGAAGTAATAGTTATGTCCTAATTCTCTAAAACACTAAACCTGAAAAGATACTCAATGTGAATTATTCATTTAATTCAAGATTATGTAATGTTTTAATGTCGAGCCTTTATTGAATCACTTTTGTAAGAATCAAAAGGAGTTACGCAAAAAAGTGGGGATATTCTTCTACGTGTATTTTAATTTTATTTATAACTATAAAGACATAATTATTCATATTCCATGTATATATAAAAACACAGTATCCAAAATGTACTTGTATGTTTTTATGTCAACAGTTATACCTACACCTACACACACTTCCATCAAATGTGTTAGGAAATTACAATTCCTATGTTTGGCGGACTACCGCCTCATGAAATGATGTCCTTAGTTTTTCATTTACCACCTCTAATAGATGTGAATTATGATAGAAATACTATATTTATATGATATATTTTAAATTTATTTTTTCTTAATACTAATTTTATTATTATATAAAACATAAATTAATTTTTTCCAATTTTGGGAATATGATAACATCGTTTATTGATGTTTGTACTACTGCCTCCTCAAAGTAATGCCACATGTTCACGTAGTACATTTAATGTGTAAAGTAATGGTTAAATAAAAAATATGGTACATACATGAAATATATATTATATTCATGACATAATTAACATTATGAAAATATAATATATCATTTTCTTTATTACTTTTTCACCCACTGAAAAAGTGATAACTTGTACATTGATGTGTGGACTATCACCTACTCAAAGCGATGCGGTCCTTTTTATGTCATGTTAATTATATATATAACTATATATGACTAATTAATATGTTATATATTATATAATGATAATTCTAGAAATTTTAAAGTTACTTTCCTTCTTTTCATATTGATCATTGAAAATGGGAACGTTACCCATGTGTAGGTATGACCTACCGTCTCATTGATTATAACATTGGGTGAATATTCAAAACAATATTTAATTCTTGTATTTAAATATTAATTAATTTATAAGTATGAAAATTATTTCATTATTATTATTCTTTATATGTTTATATAATGACATCTTTGACCACAAATAACCTACATTTTTCATATTGACACATAAACAGAATAGGGTAATAACACCCAACATAAAGTCAATTGTTTCGATAGTTTTATAAAACATTGTAATAAGAGAAATAAATTTAATAAAAAACATGAAATTTTTTAAATAATATAAATAATTAACAAAATTTTATTATTCAATAAGACAAATACACTCATGATAAGTCAGACTCAATGTAATGGATTTTCATCTCAGTTTTTACATTTGTGAGACAAATGCAATATACTCCACTTAAATTTTTTATGTGGATTATTAATATAAATTTTGATATATTATATAATTAATTATTTTATATTCATTCTACAAAAATTTTAAATTTTATGATTATAACTTTTTGGGATTCTGATTCAAAATGATACAAAAATTGTAAGGGATGTTGTCTCAATCTCCTTTTATTGTGGAATTACTGATGATATACAACTTCTGTATTTAATAAGGTGTATACACATCACATATGTAATTATATATCTCTATTATATACATTCTCATGTAATTAAATGTTTTCTTAAATGTTAATATTTCATAGGGATTTCAATTTAAATGTTCAATATGTTATGTGACACTTTGAATGTTAAAAAATTAATTATTTAATTTTTTCCAACCATGTCAATATTATTGAGATTATTTTACATATTTATTTACATGAATATAAATTTATTGTAATGGAAATTTTAGGTTTAATTATTATTTCATTAAAAGGATTTTAAAAGTGATATTTTTATTTATATTAAGTGGAATGTTTTTGACAAATGATAAGTGAAATGTCCTATTTTTGAAGTATGGTGATAATGACCTTTCATGTCATCATGATTTTTATCTGATTTATAGATTCCTTTTCATGATTACATGTTTTCATAAAAAAACTATTATTTTATTTTATTTGGTTATTTTATGTATTTAAATTGATTTTTTAAAAGAAATGGGTGTTTGGGTATTGAAAATGAGTTATCAAAAGAAAAGGGTATATTTATCTAGATGTGTTTTCATATGGATTTTAAAATTGTTTTAAATGTTTTTTACAATGATATTTTTTTTACTCTAGAAATGGTACATACGCATTATATGAAATGGGTGGTCCCAATACAAAATATATAAAGGTTTTAACCCCATTATAGATTATGGGTAATCCCGATACATCTTATATAACGGTTTCTTCTCCATAACTGCTCGTGAGAAATAGGTGAGATCGATATCACATAAATGATGGTTTGTGCCTTATTTTAGCTCATGTGTGTGCCTGATATAGCATATATTAAGGGTGATCTCCCTTATAGATCATCCATTCAGTGGTTAATGATAATTTTTTAATTATTCCACATAGTTATGTAAATTAAATGGCTTTTTAATGGGTTTATATATATGATTCTCTAAGTCACCTAAAGGATTTTTAATTACTTTCTATGGGTATTAATGATTTTCTTTGACCGAAATTTGTGTTTTTTTTCAAGTGAAAATGTTTTTGTTCATGTGAAAACGCTTTTTTCATGTGAATTTTTTTTTATTTCATATTCTCGATGAACATTAAAGATAATTTTTAACCTTATACAGGTTTTATTATTTTTCACAAACTAAATATTTCATTTCTTATTATATACCTTACTGGTATTTTTTGATCATCCAATGTTTTTAAAATGTTTTCACATGATATAAGTATAGTTAAGGGAAATGAAGAAGTCAATTTGGAAATGTGTATATTTTCAACAAATAGAATTCATAATTTATTTTAAAATATTATATGATTTTAAAATGGATATTGACCATAAGTGTATACCTTTTAATTTGTGGTTTTTTATATAGGTTATTTTCTAATACTCTAAAACACTAAACCTAAAAAGATATTAAATACGATTAAAAATAAAATTATTTAAATAACTCAAGAAAAATAAATATTAAGTCAATGTCAATAAATTTGTTATGAAAGTATTGGATTATATAAATTTAAGGGATTTGATACTGATAATATAATTCCCTTAGAAGATATTAGTTTTTGGATAAAATGAATTGATAATTCATTTTAATATTTAGTTATTACTTCAAAAATATTTTATGTGTTCAGAATGTTTTCCCACAAAGGATAAGGAAATATGTATTGGGATATAATCCTAGGGGAAATCCTTCTAAATCATCATCCTAAGATAGTTGGAGCTGTAACTGAGTAGTTTTTTTATAGTTATGAATCATTTTACACAAGATATAAATGGTGGTAGTATCCATGTTAAAAAGGAACCAAACCTACCATTAAATAACATGATGAAAGTGGAGAATTTCATTAGGAAACATCCCCAATAATTTAATTTTTCACATGACTTAATGGTAGCCAAAGGATGGATCAATTTCATGGAGAAGATATTTGAACTAATGGGATGTTCTGAAAAATAAAAGGTAACTCTTATTATCAATATTTTCGAAGGTGAAGCTGATTAATGGTGTTATTTGGTTAATAATACTAGCATGGAAGATGACCTTGATTCTAGTGAATGAGAAACATTAAATGAACTATTACATGATAAAAATTTCCCTAAGGTTGTTCGAATTAGTAAGGAGAAAAAATTTCTGGAGATGAGGAAAAAAGATGAAGATTCTTTAAGGTAATATAAAGAAAAAATCACATGATTGGACACATATGTGCATGAATTTATATGATACAAGAAAGTAAACTTAATATGTTTTACATAGGATAAAAACCAAGTATACGATGGTATTTTGGATCTTAAAATTTTAAATTCAAATAAAATTTGGGTCGTTGTGCTGAGAAATTTGAATTATAGTTTTCCGAAAATTAAATTCCACAAAATGAAAAGATTTAGAAATAGTCAATGTGGTAGAAAATAGAGAATAAATAAATTATGTAATTTGCTGTTAAAACTAAAAATTATTCAAGTTTTTTAAAATACATTTTGAGTAATGTTTGACTGGATATAGAAAGTGTTACCCATGTGTCATGTTTGTTCACAAGGATTGTGTCTACAAGGAAAAGATTCTAAAACAATCCATTGATGATATTAAAGATGGCTGGTAAATAGTAAGATGATTTAGCTATAATGAGTTGCGAAAGTATTAGAATGTGTGTCCAAAAAAACATACTCATAGTTGAAATCTTAATGATCAGAAATATAAAATGAGATGATGAAATCATTTGATACTTCTATAGTTGATGTTGGGCCATCTGGTAATGTGATGGAAGCTCTAGGTAGTTCTATATTTTTTTAAAGGTTTATCATAACCCTAATGTCTTAGAAACCCCTCTTTATTTGGTTTAAATAATTTAACAATACATAGAGACATTAATTATGTTTTTATTGATGTTTGAGGTATATGTTAAATATTTATTTGAGGAAGAATACATATATTTGTGTGTATGTAAGTTTAATAGTATTGGTGACCATTAGGGTTATATATCTATAGAATCAATTAGTTTTAACTTTTCACATTACTGTGTAACAGTATAGAATAATTAATTCCCCAATAACATTAAATTTTTAATTATCATACTATTTTCGTACCATGATTTATTTGGTAAATAACTAATGATTAGAAGAATATCATATTATCCTTTTGAGGATTATGTGATCAGTTAGAAGTTGACTCTAGTTCTTTAAGAATGAAAATTCGTCTTGGATACTATTTTTTGGAGTAATATATGATTTTGTGGGGGATGTTTATTAAAATATTAAATTCTACCCATCATGTAATTATATTTCCTTATGAGCTTAGTAGAGGCACTAAAAGAATCCTTCAAGTATAAGAAAAGGATATCGAAATAAAATGTTATTTTATTACCATATTTTATAATGATATAAATGAAAATTTTCACAACTATTAGTCTGGTGATTTTTTTCAATGGCTTCTTCATGATAATGTTCTCTCTCATTTTCTATTAGTCAATGAGAATTAGTTTTACCCTCAAAATCCATTTGTGAATTTTTCACCAATGTTTCCCTAAGTGGAATCCTAGTTATGCATTACTTTTGTATACCCATATGATTCCATATTTCCCTTTTCAAGAGGTTTTTTTACCCTCTCTACAATTTGGGTTTTAATAAATGAATTCTAGAAATTTAATCCATTTGATAACCAAGAAGAATTTTGGGGGAAAATTGTTTTTTATGTGGAAGGATGTAATGTCCTGATATTTTAAGAATTATCTTCTTTAAAATTAATTTAAATTATTCGATAGCTTGGTTTAAAAATAATGAATAGTTCATATTTCATTATACACAACACCAAGATATTCATGCATTGCATGTAACATCAAATTAATTCGAAAACATGTGTTACATGCAAGGTCGAGTCTTATAGAATAATAATATATTTGTTGATATTATTCATTAATATCAATTTTATCACCTAGCCATTATATTGGATGGTGTTAATATAAAAAAATATATTATTTTGACACAATTTTATAAATTTATTGGACATTGATAATGTAAAATTTACATGCATAAGATAAGAATAAATCTAGTTTCACGCATAAAAAAATATATTTCAAAAATATAGTTTTACAAACTTTTAATGGTGCGACTATTTTAAATAAACAAAATTTTGATTATAAATATTTTACAATAAAAATAAACTTTGTTTTTGAAATAGGAATGTACAAATTTACTTTGGGTTAATATTTGGTATTTTTTGAGAAGTACCTTCTGTTAATAAATAGCAAAAAATAATAAAAATAAATTTATAACATACTTTTCATCTAATTTAGTTATATAGTTAAATTATGTTTTTAATTGTTTTAAAATTAAATTAGTTCAATTTTACACTATTAAATACATTTTATTTGATTTTGATCAATTTCACATTTAAATTTTTTATAAAAAATGTGAATCTTTTGAACATTTTTCCTTAAAAACAAATTGTTAAATTCCCTCTAAGAGATTAATTTTAAACTATTTCATACCACTAATTTTATTAGAATTTTTAAAAATGGATTCCATATTTGGAATAAATATAATTTATAATTGTTAATTGGTAAATATTTTTTTTACTAGAAATATTAGTAAATGTAATAAAACATAACTACTAATATTAAGGTAAAAATGTGATTACTTAATGGTTAAACATTTATCTTAACTAAATAAATGACCTAGAAACATGTAAAAAGTCCCATTTTATGGAAATATATCGAATTTAACCAACTTTGGATCAATTTTTATGATTTATTACTTGTTAAATTATAGAAACATGACCTATATAATAAGTTAACTATGGAAAAACACAAAAAAGGAACAATCTTTACCATTAACACTTATAAGGATTTGAAGTATGGAAGATGGAATATAGGATTGGTTATAAAAATTATTTTGGAATATATATGAGTAAGATTAATCATAATAATTTATCTTTAGTAATTATAGATGATATAATTACATTAAATTCTTATGAAACACCAACATAAGAATTATTTAGATAATAATTAAATTAAATAAATGATATTTTCTAAATAATCTAAAACTCCTAAAAATCATATCTTATGAAAATTAATTTTTATGTTCTAGAAAATAAAATAAGTTCCATTAATGGGTAAATTTATATTTTATAATGATTATATTTAACAATAAATTGTAAAAACATCGAGAGCATAGTTAGGGTTAAAGTGGTGTTTTCATGTGTTACAAGAGATTATGTTAAAATTAATTTCTAACTCATATGGAATTATTATATTCTAAATAATATTTCATATTTTATAATCTGGGGGTCTAATGTTTCTAATAATACATAATTTAATTTTAACATTATTGATGAATATCATAGGTTATAAACATTTCCACATAAATGAAAAAAATAAAATGAAAAAAATAATTATACCAAATGACTAAAAAATGATAAAAATGATTTTATATTGAGGTGTTTTATTATGGATCTTACATAAGCCCTATTTAATCCATTATTTTTCGTTTTTTATGCACATGAGGTATGTTATACCTACCAATAGTGTTTACTTTTCGTATTTAAAATAATCTAACTCCTCCTCCACTATAAAATGGCATTCACACTTATCCCCTCTTAATAACTCTCAAGATATTTAAACATCCAAACCATTAACAAATAAACTCCCATAATACATCCGATCATCCTAGAATCCTCACATTGGGCATAAATCTAACCACATATTCCTAGTAGTGCAACCCAAAAAATTTTACCCAAAAAGATGTAATGTTTTTCAATGTGAATTTAGGTTTTATTTCATTTTAAAACCACATAAATTATTCTTATTACATGAATATATAAAAATAATAGTATAATAAAAATTATTATATTTTTTTATGTTATGGTATTTACCTAAACCTGTAAATTATTACATCAAATGTGTAATGAAATTATTTTTTGTTTGTACGGTGGACTACCGCCTCATGAAATAATGTCATTCCTTTTTTCCATTAGAAAATGTAATGGATAGGAATTATGATGGAAATAGAATTTTTATACAATATATATGATATTTTTATTGTATTTTTATTTTTTTAATTGTTATATAACCTATACCTTCATGTTTTCTATTTTTTGGGAATATGATAACATCGTTTGTACACATGTGGGAAACCGCCTCCTCAAATCGATGTGATAATTTTACACATCGCAATGAATGTTATAAATAAATTTATTTAAAAATATGTCAAATATATGACATATTTATAATATTAATTACAAAATTACATTTTTGGAAATTAAATATATAATTTTCTTTGTTACCTCTTCACACACTAAAAAAGCGATAACATTTTTCATGGACATGTGGAATGTTTCTATCTCGATGTGATGTGATTCATTATATTTCAAAAACTTTTAATATAGAAGTATATATGAATAAATAATTTTTTCTATAATATTTATGTATCAAAATATAATTTTAAATTTTACTTAACTTCTTTCCATAACAATTATTCAAAAAATGGGAACGTTACTCATACGTATGTACGACCAACCATCTGTATCATTGTAATGTTGGTTCATTTTTCATATCCATATATCATAAATGGTTCTAAAAGTATAATTTATTTATAAATATGAAAATTAGTTCACGATTATTTATCTGGATACATTATATAATATCTTTCATGACCATTGGCAACCTACATTTATCATTTTGACGTGTAAACTTAATATGGTCAAGAAAATGACATAGAATAAATTTTTTATATAGTTGTATAAAAATTTGTAATAATTTAATTAAAATTATTGATAAACATGGAAAAGGTTCTGAAGAATAAGAATAATTAACATAAGTATATTATTCATGTATATAAACATGCACAAGGCAAGTCGAACTCAAGGTAATGTATTTTTTATCAAACTTTTTACAGCTGTGAGACAAATTTCATATACACTATATAATTATTTTATATGACATATATTATGTCTCTTTTGATATATCATATCATAAATTAATTTATATTTTAGGTATTGAAATGTTAAAATTAATTATTTTTACTTTTTGGGTTTTCTATTCAAATTTTACCATAGTTGTAAGGGATTTCTTCTCAATCTTTTTTCATTGAGGAATTTTTTTGATTATATGTAACTTTTCTATAAGGTTTATATACATTCCATTTGACATTTTATAACCATATTTTATAAATTCTCAGGTTATATTATTTTCTTTAAATTGGAATCTTAAATAGTAATTATGAGTTATATTTTAAATGTAGTATGGGACAATTTGAATTTTTAAAGATTGAATTTCCAAATATTTTCACCACACCAGTATTCTTTATATATTTTTTCATATTTATTTATATGGATATAAAGTTATTATAAATTAAATTTGATGCCTAATTTTAATTTCATTGAATGGTTTGAAAATAGAATCTTTTTATGCGTCTTAAAATGAATGTTTTGACAAACGTCAAATGAAATATCATATTTTTAAACTAACACATAAATTAAAATTCAAGTCTTCGGGATTTATAATTAATGTCTTAATTCCATTACAAGATTAAATATTTTCATAAATGATAAACCATATTTTATTTTATATGGTTAATTTTGTATTGAAATGCTTTTAAATAAAGGGATGTTTGGGTACTAAAAATGGTTTCCCAAAAGAAATGGAAATTTTTATCTGAATGTATTGACATATGGATTTAAAAAGAGTTTTTAACATGATTTATTGTGATATTTTTTTAATCTGGATATTGAAATATAGAATTATACAAAAGTTTTAAGCTTGATAAATCCTAGAAAAATTGTTTATCAACATTTTATCTCACAGATGAGCCAGATTTAGCACATACAAAGGGTCGAGAGCCATTATAGGTCATGAGTAATGGGTGAGCCCGATTAGATTATACAAAGGGTTGAACCCATTATAGATCAGGAGTAAACCCATTATAGCATATCTATTGGGTGATCCTGATTATAAATCTCCAATGCATTATGTAATAATAATGATGGAAGTCAACCTTATGGTTGTCACAATTAAAAGGATTTTGAAAGGGTTTATGAATATGATTATCTTTATCTCTTAATGATTTTGTAACTATTTACTATGGGTTTTAATGATTTTATTTGAGAATGTTTTTTTCATGTGAATATATTTACTTTAATATTGTAAATGGACATTTAAGATAAAGGTTAAATTTATATGAGTTTTATTGTTTATACCGAACTAATAGTTTACCTTATCTTTATATCCCTTATTGAGATATTGTACACATCCCAGGTTTTTAAAATGTTTTAACGGGGCTTAAGAATGGGTAATGGAAAATAATAATTCAAGTTGGATGTTTTGGATATTTTACATGAAAAAAATTCACAAATTATTTTAAAAGATTTACATTATGGGAAAAATGGATACTAATAAAAAGTTTCTACTTTGTATTTTATGGTTTTGTTATATATAAGTTATGGCCTAATTTTGCAAAACTCTAAACCTAAAAAGATCATAAATGTGAGAGAAATTAAAATAATTGCCTTAACACAAAATTATGTAAGGCTTGAGTCCGATTAGTTATAATTTTTGTATAATTTGGTCAAGCCAGTTGGATTTAGAGTTGTGAATAATTGAGGAAAGTAAGTTATCTATTATAATTGAGGTGAGTGGAAGACTTATAATTATTCAATTATTTTCAAAATTTCATGTCACATTCATGGAATATATCTCCAAAAATGAAGATAATCGAATTGAAAATGATAAGGTAAAAATAAAATAAAAACATTTAAGTAATTATTTATGTCATTTTAAACATTTCAATTTTCATTATCCCCTAATAACCATGTTTTAACCATAATAATGGTAATTAATTTTTTTCATTATTACTATTCATTATGAAAAAAATTATTGTCAAATTATTATATAATATTAATTATGATGATTTAAATTATCAAATCCATTTTAAAAATTCAATTAATTTAATTGGTATAATTTATTTGGATGATAAAACCACAATACAAGGCAAATTGTTTTTATAAGAAATGATTTTTTTCGAAGAATAAGATAATATTAAATTATTTTTTTCTGGTATTCATAATTTTATGAATTTAAATTAATATATTTATGTAAATAATATATACCTTTCATTTAAATAATTCATCATTAAATATTATTTAAATCTATTTGTATGAAATAAAATTTCTATAAAAACGATCCTCTGAAAAATCACTATTTTTACCACCATATAATCTTATGTTTATCTCTATTAAATTGATAATAGATAAATTATTAAATAATAATATTGTAATAAAATATTTTAAATAAAATTTTGAGATGATATATATTACATTTAAAATTATTAATATATATTATTTCTAAGGGAAAATATGAAAAATTCATTCTAGGTTTATTTTAACCTAGTATGTTAAAAATAAATATCCATCAAATATAATTATTATATTTGTTCCATGATATATTAAAATGTGTATTGTATTATAATTTTATTAAAAAATAATGTTCACATACTTTAATTTAGGATATGGTGTTACATTATTCCAACCTAATAGAATGTTATCCTCAATATTTATTGTGGATCTATCTTTCACAAAAACTTTTGGTTATTATTTGTTATGACATCCACTTCTTCCCACATTGGTTAATACTATTTAAAATGTATCAGAAGATCCTTTGTTTATAAATTCATCTTATTCCTCATTAATTTGTATCTAGTGTTGTGAATCATGATGGGTTATTCACAGTAAGATATATCAGGTACAAATTCAATTTTTCAACAATGAACACATTCATTGGTTCTATCATGTACATTTTAACAATGATATATGGATGAAATCAGTTATTATAGAGATTATTTTTAAAATTACCAAATAGTATTCCTTAGATCCAATCATTTAAAAAATTTCAAAAGGTCTGATGTACTTGGGTCACAATTTCTCTTCCATACCGAACCTTATAACACCCTTTTTTGTCGATACATTCATTAGTATGTGATCCACCACTTGAAATTCAAAATCTTTCCTCTAGTTGTTAGTATAACACTTTTTCCGTATTCAATATAAATTAATAAATGTAAATATTATTTAAATTTTTCTCCTTGTATTTTTATGGGCCTAAAATATTCATTTCAGAAAATCCATCCCAAAAAGTAAGAGTATGAAACCTTTTTCCATATAATAATTCATATAAAAAAAATTTAATAGATAAACAAAGATTTATATTATCAGAAATCATTCCCAAAATTAAATATAGATCCCACATACATTTAAATTAATGTTATCTTGATATCATCATGTCTTCTAAGGTTTGAATAAATCTTTTAGACTTTCCATCAATTTTAGGATTGTAAGAATTTCTTAAATGAAGCTTAGTATCAGTGTCCTTATGAAGTCTCTTCTATAATTTTGATGTAAATATGTGATCATAATTGGATAAAGTTGAAGAAATATGAACCATGAATTATTATAACTTCTTTAACATAATGTCTTGTAAAGAGATCAATATGTAAATCTCTTCTTACTGCAATGAAATTTGAATATGTGGTTAGACGATCAACAATAACCCCTATCACATCCTTATATCTAGTAGTCATTGGTTATCCTATGAAAATGTTCATGGTCACTAAAAACAACATAAATTGTGAAATTTTATTTACTATGGGTTTTTTAAAAATGTTGAAAAATTTGTGATGTCTTTAAAAAAACCTCTAAAAATATTTTATTTTGTATAGACAATTTACCAGCATAAAGGTAATTATATATATATATATATATATAAATACAGACACACACGTATATATATATATATAAACACACACATATATTTATATTTATATATATAAACACACACTCATATATATTTAAATTCATATAGACATATATATATATATATATATATATTTAAATATTTTTTTAAATTTGTCACGTTTTTAGTAAAACGTAGCTATTTAGTCAATTTTTTTCCTCTATTCTAAAACTTGGATAAATAAACATATATATAAAAATTTATAGTTATTATTAAATATATGTATATATGAACATATTTATTCATACAGATACTAATATATATATATATAAACACGTGTATATATATATATTTATATATAAAATAAATGCATATATATATATAACATATAAACATAAAAAACGTATATATCTATAAAATATAAAATGTGAACATACATATATAAACATATATATATATATATAGAAAATATAATCACATATATATATAATATAATGTGCGAACATACATATATATAAGTATATGTATAATAAAAACTTGTATATATGATATAAATAGTAGACATATGAGTAAAAAATATACATATAATAAAATATAAACATATATAAATATATATAAACAGAAAACAGACAATATAAAACCTAAAAATGTATATATATATATATAATAAAAACATATATGTATATTAATATATAAATATATAAAATATTAATTTTTTAAATACTAAAATCTATTATACATATATATATATATAATATTACAAGAAAATTTTCAAAACTGGGATCAGTAAGTTGGTCTTATGTTTATGTGTTAACCCATAGGTAATGTGTCCAGTTCCTAGTGGAAGCCCACTTTCTTGTCTGGGTTTCCCTTTCCCTTGTGTGGTGTATATCTTGAGGGAGTATATCGCATGGGTATACTTGGGTTCTCATACGTGTCATGTACCATACAGGAGTGCTTCATGGGATCTCATTGGTGGATGGTGGGGAATGTAGTGTGCATGCGTATCATGTAAAAACCCCATTGAATAAAATATGGGAAAATAATTATTAATTCCAAAAAAAAATATCAACTATATTTAATAACGCAATTAATTATTTTTAGGTTCAACAACATATTTAAAATTGTTTTGTAATGAGGTGTAACTTTTTAGGGATGTTATAAAACATCAATAAATTATAAATATTTATAAACATATCTAATTTTTTGATACAAAATTTCTCAATATTTTTGAAAAGATTCTATAAATAAATTTGTGACATTTTAAAATATCAATAAGGGAAATAAAATTTGTTGATTTTTTTTTTGTAGTGGGTAATGTCATCCCATTTCCACATAAGAATAAATGGAGGCAACATTAATCATATAATATGCCCTCTACCCTTATTTTCTTATTGATAAACCATTCATAGAGTTTCAATAATAGTAATTTCCCACTTCATGTTAACATATGAAGTATATTCCCTCAAATCCATATACATATTTCCATTACTAGGGTGCATAGAGAAATTTGAGCTATTATCATCATCTAAAAAAACTATTTTTTCCAAGGTTTAAATGGAACACATAATCTCTTTCCAAATTTCCAAATGAAATATTCCCAAATAAAGTCTATCAATTTCCCAACATTCACGACATTAATTTTCTATTGAAAATTAACTTCCTCATATTGATAAATTTTTATCCATTCTAATAATGATGGGTTTTCAATATTTTGAAATATTATTGATTCCTCCCCTACCTTAATAATTCACATTTCCATACTTACCAGATCTATGAACATAGTAATCTCACCACTCTTCATTTGGGTCAAAAAACCATGATCATTATTCTTCAATGTATATGATACATTATTTTCCTTCTGTGTGTTGTAGTGTATTTGTGAAATCATATCCCTTAAGTAATTTGATCCATATACATTGCCTCAGGTTGAGATGATTCTATGGAAAGATTTATTATATTCTCTTACATCATTCACCATAGATATATGGTCTCCAAATCCACATTGAAAAGATTATATCTGATAACTCAAGATCATTATTTGGATGATTCTATTCATGGGTCTTTAAATTCCTTGATTCATAGATACAAATTTATCATTCTACACATGAACATGACCATGACCTTCCATTGATGAATCATTATATGTAACATGTGAAAAATTTCTTAATGTTAGTTTAAATATCATAGCATTTACCAATATCATCATCAATTATTCATAACATTATTCACATCCATTATCGATGTGAAAATAAACCCTACACATATATATTTGGTTAATAGGTTAGACAATAATGAATTTGTTTGAGAAAATCCCTGATACTAACCTTACATGTCAACACCCATCCCCGGGGCCCGTGTCGTGACTACCCCAAGCCCGCCTTCCATAGGACAGGGGCTGGTGACTAAAACCATAGGCATAAATCCCTAAGCTGGGAAGGAATTTCCTTTATAAAAGTAAACAAACAAAACAGAGTATGTAACAGGTAGTAAAAACTATGTAAACTAAATACAAAAGAGTATGCGGGAAAGTAAATGGGCCAGTATACAAACCCAACTGAACAACAAGTACAAGTAAAGGGATAAATAGATGAATGTAAAGAGCATATCCTGGATCATCCTCGGGGGATTCCTACCGAAAGGGTTGGTATAGATGGCCACCTCAGCAACCACGGCCGTTAGTCTCCATCGTGTACGTCTCGCCAAGTGGTCCACCTCCAGGTACCATCTAGCTCCACAACACTCTGCCTCTATTAGTGATGTATGTCGTCTGCAACAAACACAACGAAGTGCGGGCATGGACCGTGCATGGGTGAGTATAAAAATACTCAGTAGGGACCCTGAGACCCCAGAAGGTCTCCCAGAATCCACGAATGATAAACCAGAAAAGGAAAGAAACCATCAGGAAGTATCAACCAACCCTACTTAGGTATATGCCCATATATATACCTAAGTTATCAACCACAGTTCATTTCCAACTCTCAAGCCCAAGAACAACCCAGACCACACAGGAAATTAATGTCAATCACATCAATGATAATGATTGAATTTCAAGACTTAGCTCACACAGAATACAAGAACAGTAGTCATCGTTGTCGAACCCACGGAGGATCTCAGTACAGTAATCATCACTGTCGAACCCACAGAGGATCACAGTACAGTGTTCATCACTGTCGAACCCACGAAGGATCCCATTACAGTAGTCATCGATGTCAAACCCACGGAGGATCCCAGTACAGTAGTCGTCGCAGTCGCAGCCATCTCCAGGGTTCCAGCACACAACACGCTCAATTCCGGGAGGGTCCACTCCTCGAGTAAAGGGGTCGATAAATCAACTATCACGATTTCCAGAGTTTATTTATCCTAAACTTCCATCTCATCAAAAGGAACCCAAGATGATATACGACGCGTCAATCAGACGTCCAGTTAGAGAGTTATAGGCATTTCAATTCCAGGGGCACTGTTGGAATTATGATCGTTCCAAACCCATTCATTTTCCAAAGTTTTCCAAAACTCACATAGTGTATCCTAAAAGTACTGTCTCATCACGAGAATCCTAGAACCGTAGATGGTGCGTCAATCGGACGCGCGGTCTAGAAGTTATTTGCATTTAAGAGAAACGGGCCCAGCCCATCAAGCCCAGTGGGCTGGCGGGTCGGCCCGAATCGGTTTGGCGGGTCTGACCCGACTGGGGTTCGGCCCGGCCCGGTGGAGTGCAAACCACCCAGGGACCCGGCCCGATAGGTCCGACTTTTTTTGGGGGTCGGCCTGGCCCGGTGTGGCGCGACTCTCCCACGGACCCGGCCCGCGATTGCGTGCCGGTTCATCTCACCCGGTAGCGCCGAGCGGCGCAGTCTCTCCTTGCTGCCCAGCCGGCCGAAGCCGACCAGTTTTTTTCAGCATGAGTGGCCCACATAGTGGGCCGTGGTTCCTTCGCAGCACGGTGTCAACAGGCACCGTGGTCTTCCCAGATTGGCTGGAAGGCGGCCGGCCGGTTCGCCATGCAAAGCACTCCGCATAATGGGCCACAGTCTTCACGCAGTACATCGCCAAGGAGGCGATGCGGTCCTCCAGCCCGGCTGGCTACGGTCAGCCGGTTCGCTTCATCCGAGCGGCCCGCACCATGGGCCACAGTTTCCTCCATGAGTTCGGTGCATGGCCGCTGCCTCTAGTCATCGTCGTCTCTTCTGACACCGCCCCTGTCGCCAAAATAATCAAGAACCTACGAAGGGTCGTCGGGCTGTGTTCATTCGGCCCGCTCCCTCTACTTTAGGCGATAACAAAAGGCCGAAGACAATCCAATGCATTAATCATGAACGAGGTATATTTTTATTCATTTAAAATTATACAAAACCCCCTACCTCGATTCATGGTAAGTTGTCGAAGTCGCGGAAGACGACGTCATAGAAGTCAGGCGTCGCGGATGACGGACGTCACGGAAGATGAACGTCGTTCCGTCAACGTTGGAGGTAAAGATGTTTTCATTGGTGACGACGGAATCTTCTCCCGTGACGTGGTGGAAGAGGAAAGTAGATGGCATTCTTCGTGGGCGTCGCCTCACTTTCTTTCCCCAGATGAATAAGGTAGAAGAAGACGCGTCATCGTTCTTTGGTGGAATCGGTGTACTTCGTTGGAGGAAGGCTCTTCCTATTTTACTGAGTCTCCATCAATTCTCCCATCCAAAAACATTATTCCAACCCAAACATAATAACATAACACATATTATTAAACTCATTTAATGAATTCAAATTAATTCAAAATAGATGATACAACTAATTAATTGCATGGTAGACAATTAATTGAGAGGGTGTTGGCATCTTAAATTAGAGAAGATGGAAGTTTAAAATTAAAAGAGAGGAGGTGGAGGGTTTTAAGAGTTAAAGGGTTGTTTCAAGGGTAGTTGAGAGGATTGGTGTTTGTGTGGGCCCCACCACACACTATCCTCCCATGGGAGGTTATGTGGGATGTGCGCCCAACCTCCAACTCCTCTTTGGAAAAAATAACCACCACCAAATAAAAATGTGTTACACACACATTTTTATTCAAACATTAATTTTTAATTAGAAACCCCAATCTATAACTTCCACTCTTGACCAAACACAACTACGGTAAACATCCCCTTAAGTGAATATATGCGTTGTGAGTTCTTCAGTGTCCTTGGATTTCAATTCCGAGCACTGGTTCAAATGATAGAAAAACCCACATGTACCTTTACTAAACATACCCAAACAAATGTTCAGAAAATTATTATCAGTCACCCTCGACCCGCGTCGGTCGAGGTTAGGCTCTACCTAAGTAAAACATGCCCCTACTAACCCAATGGTACTCTCAGATTTTCAATCCAAGTTACCCTGTAGAAGTTATGAATTTTACAATAAAATAATTGACACTTAATTATTTTATTTGCGGTCAAAAACTAACTTTTTCTGGTGGCCCGTGCCGGCCAAAGTTAGTATCTTTGTAAATAAAGCCTGCCCTTATGAGTTCAGCGGTGGTCTCATATTTTTTAATATGATCTACCATTTTGAGATATAAGAATTTGAAAAATAAAATAATTTATTTTATTATTTTATTTACGGTTATGTCATTTTTGAAATTTCTCACAGGAGGCCCGCGTTGACTAAACTTAAGTCGTGCCTAGGGTAAACCCATCATCCTGAGTGCAACGGTGCCCTAATATTTATGATCTATATAACCATTTAATATTTATTCCACTTTTTTTAGTAAAACTGCTTACACATGTTAATTTAAGCTTAAAAAACATCAGAAAATAATTCTGGGCACAACGGCCTCGAAATCAGGTGCCGTCAGAAACTGCGGACTTGAAAAATTCCAAAGTTCATAAGAAAAAAAATCTTGGAATTTTTGGTTCTTTACATTACCCCTACATTAGGGATTTACGTCCCCGTAAATCTACAACACACACTAGGGAAACAGTTGAGGGTACTGAGCATGCATTTGAGCCTCCTTCACCCATGTGATCTTTTGGAGGTTCCCGTGCTACCAGCGAATGTGCACGAGAGGAATCAATCATCCACGTAGGACCCACTCCTATCGATCCTTGATCTCCACTGGTACCTTCGTGAAAGTCTCCATGTCATCAATATCCATCTCCTTGTGTTCGATGATGTGGGACGAGTCGTGCACGTATCTCCTCAGCTGAGATACGTGGAAGATGTCTTGAAACCTGTGGAACTAAGGTGGAAGGGCCACGCGGTATGCCACCTCGCCTACCCTGTCGAGGACCTGGAATGGTCCAATGAATCATGGAGATAGCTTTCCAACTCATCCAAATCTACGTAGATCTCATCGAGGTGGGACCCGTAGGAAGAAATGGTCGCCATCCTCGAACTCCAGTGGTCTTCGTATCCTATCATCATAGGACTTATGTGAGCTCTGTGCAGTCTACATCTGCTCCTAAATGATCTGCACCTTCTCCGTCATAGCCTGAGCCATCTCTGGTCCTACAAGTGCTGACTCCCCTGGGTCTGTTCAGCATAGAGGTGATCTGCAAGGTCGGTCATATAGTGCTTCATAAGGGGCCATCCTGATGGTGGAGTGGTAGCTGTTGTTGTACGAAAACTCTTCCAAGGGTAAGTGATCCTACCATATGTGACTAAAGTCGAGGACACAAGAACAGAGCATGTCCTCGATATTCTGAATGGTCCTCTTAGTCTGACCATCCGTCTGAGGATGGAAGGTGGTGCTCAAGATAATCTGCGTCCCAAAAGCCTCCTGTAACTCCTTCTACATCCAAGAAGTGAAACAAGAATCTCGATCGGAGACTATATTAAATGGAACACCATGAAGAATTACAATCTCCTAAATGTAGAGGCATTACAATCTCTCCACTAAGCCCTCCTCTCTCATCAGTAGTAAGTGGGCCGACGTGGGGAGTCGGTCTATGATCACACAGACAGAGTTGTGTCCTTTGGATGTACATGGATGTCTCGTCATGAAATCCATGGATATCCCATCCCACATCCACTCTAGAACCACTAAGGGTTGAACCAATCTTGTTGGAACCTGGTGAACTACCTTCACTTGCTGACAAGTGAGGCATCGAGAGAAAAACTCTGCTACTGCTTTCATCATACCTGGCCACCAGTGTTGTCTCGGGTTCAGGTCCTTCTGTGAGAAGATATACCTGAGACTCTGGTGGTCAGAGTATACGGTAAAACATTCACCCATAAGATAGTGCCGCCACATATTCAATGTGATGACCTCTGCTGCTAACTCCAGGTCATGGGAAGTGTAGTTTTGCTCGTGTAGTCTCAACTGCCGAGAACCATATGAGATCACTGCTTTCTCCTACATCAGGACACACCCGAGTCTGGTCCCTGATGTGTCACAGTAAACTATGTGCCCAATGCTCTCCTTTGGTAGCCTCAATATGGGCACACTAGTCAACCTCTGCCTCATCTCCTGAAAGTCCTACTGGCATCTCTCTGACTATACGAAGGGTTTCCCATTCTTCGTCAAAGTTGTTAGTGGTGCTGCAACGTTGGAGATGTCGTGCACAAAGGTAAGTCTGGCCAACTCCTGAGTGATCGACTGCACCCTCTTATGCATGATTCCATCCTGTGCTTCCTGGGTTTTCCTTTTCGCCGACCAAGGAAAACCCTATCCCAATGTTGTAGATAAACCACAACCTTTTTTCCAAATACAGTCAATCTATGTATGAACTGTGGCTACCCAGTCCATACTCAAACTAACGTCATCAGTCCTCGATGCTGCCACCAAGAGGTTCCAACCGAAACTCTCTCCTCAAGGGATAGATCACATTGTCGGCGTATGTGTGATTATCTAGTCTCCTCCCAAAGGTATTTATAGACGTGAGGGTCAAGTCAACAGCTTAACGAGAAACTCTAGGTCTGGGACAAGATTTGTGTAAGGAAGGAATGATTGGTACCTATGTCTATTGATACGGAAGCTAGTAGTAGACACATACCGTACCTCAAATAATTCATAGTGCCCTTGAGTCACACTCCTTGACCGCATGTAGCTACTCTCTTCCCCTTCCCTCTATCTCCATGAGTCTAGAGGCGACTACAACGGTAGGTGGTTGTAACATATCAAAATGTTCACCATCTTATGCTTCTCTCCAAGCTCTACTTCCACGTCTGCTGCCCTACAGATTAATCTTTCCTTAACACTTCATCTTCCTGCAACATCTCACACACCCAAGTTTCTGATACTGATGCCAGTTTAATTCTTTCCAACTGTTCACATTCACTGGCTATATCCGCTCAGCCAATGAACATTCAACCACAAATGTTATCTCTAGCACCCTAAAATAAGTAGGAATGCATAGAGGAAAAAGTTTTGGATCATATATCCTTAAACACACCTCGCTCAGTGGTATGAGATCTAAATCACTAATAGAATCATATTCATCGAGTACCAAGAATCATCGGTATGCCACAGTGAATACTCAGCTACTGACACGTTATCCTACCGAAGCTGTATAAGCTCTATAAAACTCTCAGCCATCACCTCAAGCCAGTCCTCAGCCTCCTGTGGCTCGGGCTCACCCCTGAACTTGAGGGATATATGGTGCTGAAACACATGTAAGGCACTAAGCCTATAAGTTTCTTCTACCAGTACTATCGGTAGTGTCTGTTGTCCAATGAGTAATTATATAGTTGGCACACTGGCTGATGGTACCATCTTGGAAAACGGTCCAAGTACCAAAACATCATCATTATGCGGATCATCCTCATGGTCACTCACTAAAAAATATTAGTATCTAAGATGAACATATTCTCTACAAGTGTCTCATCTAGGTGGAAAACTCCAGTAATCGCCTCCATCCAGTCCTTTGCAGCCTAGGAATCTGTCTCGCCTCGAAACCTCAGAGGCCTCTGCCACTGGAACTCGTGCAATGCCCTCAGTCGGCGTGCACAGCCCGCCAGTGCGGCTGGTGGCATATACTACCCAATGGGTGGTGGTTCTACTGGTACACAACTTGAAGGTGCCAACATAGTAAGATAGCCATGCACTGGAGCCTCATCGCTTGGTGGGCCGTCATTGAGTACTCTCTCTCGGGAACCCTAGCTGGTTGTCTTCGCAGTGGCATCCCGATAAGGAACTGGTGCGCCATGGTCAAAAAGTTATACCTGGTGATATGACTCAAAGACACCATAAAGGAAACTCTTGAAACACACACACAATCAGTGTTTCCATCCACTAACTCATAAATCAGGGGTCAGGGTCCTGGTGTTTGGATACGTCAGCCGCCGCACCAACACTGGACTCCCTGGACTGAAAATCATACTCAATAATATTAACAATGTTGCTTCACAGAAAAAATATCAGAGTCCTATGTTCATCGGTAGAACTGACTCCTCTGATACTAATTTGTCATGACCCGTCCTCAGGGCCCGTGTCGTGACTACCCCAAGCCCGCCTTCCATAGGCCAGAGACTGGCAACTAGCACCAAAGGAATAAATCCCCAAGATAGGAAGGCATTGCCTTTATAAAAGTAAACAAACACAATAGAGTATGAAACAGGTAGTAAACAATAAGTAAACCGAATACAAAAGAGTCTGCTGGAATGTAAATGGGCCAGTATACAAACACAATTGAACAACATGTACAATTAAAGGGACAAATAGTTGAAAGTAAAGAGGAGCACTTGGATTGTCCTCTGGGGATTCCTACCTGAAGGGTAGGTACAGATTGCCGCCTCAGCAGCCACGTCCGTCAGTATCCACCATGTACGTCTTGCCATGTGGTACAACTCCGAGTACTATCCAGCTCCAAAACACTCTGCCTCGATCAGTGTTTTCCGTCGTTTGCAACCAACAAAAAGAAGTGCGGGCATTGCCCATGTAGGGGTAAGTATAACAATACTCAGTAGAAACCTCGAGACCCCCAAAGTTCTCCCAGAATCCACGAATTATAAACCACAAAAGGAAAGATTAAATCACAAAGTATCAACCAACCCTACTTAGGTATATGCCCATACATATTCCTAAGTTATCAACCATAGTTCACCTCCAACTCTCGAGCCCAAGAACAACCCAGTCCACACAAGAAAGTAATGTCAATCACAATGATGATAATGATTTAAAGTCAATACTCAGCTCACACTAGATACAAGAACATTAGTCATCGATGTCGAACCCACGGAGGATCACAGTACAGTAGTCATCGATGTCGAACCCACAGAGTATCCCAGTACAGTAGTCATCGCTGTCGAACCCACGGAAGATCCCAGTACTGTAGTCATCGTTGTCGAACCCACGGAGGTTCCTAGTATAGTAGTCGTCGCAGTCGCAACTAGCTCTAGGGTTCCCGCACACAACACACTCGATTGAAGGAGGGTCTTCTCCATGCGAAAAGGGTATGATACATTAACTATCACGAAGTCCAGATTTGATGTATCTTGATGTTGTATCTCATCAAAAGTAACCTAACGCGATAGGTACCATGTCAATTAGATTCTTGGTCTAAGAGTTATTAGCTTTCCTGTTCCCAGGGCCTGTTTGGAATTATGCTCGTTCCAAACCCGGCCATTTTCCAAAGTTATCAAAAACTCACTTAGAGTAATGAAAAATTACAGTTTCTTCGCGAGGATCCCAGTGCCATAGATGACACATCAATCGGATGTGCGGTCTAGAAGTTATTCGTGTTTAAGCGAAATTGGCACAGCCCGTCAAGCCTAGTTAGCTGGAGGGTCTGCCCGACTTGGTTTGGCGGGTCCGACCTGGCTGGGGTTCAGCCTGGCCCGGTGGAGCGCTGCCCACCATGGGTCCCAGCCCGTTGGTTCCGACCCGGTTAGGGGGTCAGCCAGGCCTAGTGGGGTGCGGCCCACCCGCAGAACTGGCCCACAGTTGCGGGCCGATTCGGCTGGCTCGGCAGCATCGAGTGGCGCCACCCCTCCTTGCTACCCGGATGGCCGAAGCCAGCCTGTTTTTTCTAGCATGAGCAGCCCGCACAGTGGGCCATGGTTCCTTCACATCGTTGCGCCAAGAGGTGTCGCGGTCTTCCCAGCCCAGCCGGCAGGCGGCCAACTGGTTCACCCTGCAAAGCGGCCCGCACAACGGGCCGCGGTCTTCCCACAACACTGTTCCAAGGAGGCGCCGCGGCCCTCCAGCCCAGCCAGCTACAGTCGGCATGCGGTCTCCGCCTCCAGTCTCTGCCGCCTCTTCTGACACGGCCTTCGTCGCCAAAATAATCAATAACCTACGGAGGGTCTTCGGGCCATGTTCGTTCGGCATGCACCCTCCGTGTTATGTGATAATAAAAGGCCGAAGAAAATCCCATGAATTCATCATGAATGAGGTATAATTTTATTCATGTAGAATTATACAAAACACCCTACCTCGATTCAAGGTACATTGTCGAATTCGCAGAAGACGACGTCGCAGAAGTCGGGCGTTGTGGAAGATGGACGTCGCAGAAGACGGACGTCGTTTTGTCAACGTTGGAGGGAATGTTGTTGTCGTTGGCGACGACGGCATCTTCTCCCTTGACGCGGAGGAAGAGGAAAGTAGATGGGGTTCTTCGTGGGCGTTTCCTCACTTTATTTCCCCAGTTGAAGAAGGTAGAAAAATATGTGTCGTCGTTCTTCAGTGGAATCGGCATTCTTCGTTGAAGGAAGGAACTTCCTATTTCACCGAGCCTCCACCAATTCTCCCAACAAAAAACATTATTCCAACCCAAACATAATAATATAACCCATATTATTATGCTCAATGAATGAATTCAAATTAATTCAAAATAGATTAGTCAACTAATTAATTGCATGCTAGACAATTAATTCAGAGAGTGTTGGCATCTTAAATTAGAGAAGATGGAAGGTTAAAATTAAAAGAGAGGAATTGGAGAGTTTTAAGAGTTAAAGGGGGGTTTAAAGGGGAGTTAAGAGTTTTGGTGTTTGTGTGGGCCCCACCACACATTATCCACTCATGGGAGGTTATGTGGGGTGTGATACCCACCTCCAACTCCTCTTTGGAGAAAATAACCACCACCAAATAAAAATGTGTTGCACACACATTTTTATTCAAACTTTAATTTTTAATTAGAAACCGCAATTTATAACTTCCACTCTCGACCAAACGCAACTGCGGTGGAGGTCCCCTTAAGCGAATTTCAACGTTGCGAGTTCATCGGTGTCCTCAGATTTTGATTGTGAGCACAGGTTCTATAGATATAAAAAAACACATGTACGTTTACTGAACGTACCCAAACAAAAGTTCCGAAAATTATTATTAGTCACCCTTGACCCGCACCGGTCAAGGTTAGGCTCTGCCTAAGTAAAAAACGCACCAAAAACATAACGGTACTCTCAGATTTTCAATCCGAGTTACCGTTTAAAAGTTAATAATTGTACAATAAAATAATTGACTCTTAATTATTTTATTTGTGGCCACAAACAAACTTTTTTTTGTGGCCCGCGCCGGCCAATGTTAGTATATTCTTAAATAAAGCATTCCATCACGAGTTCAGTGGCGGTTTTGGATTTTTAATCCAAGCTACCATTTGTGAGTTATAAGCATATGAAAAATAAAATAACTTATTTAATTATTTTATTTACGGTTATTCCATGTTTTAAATTTCTCACAGGAGGCCCACGCCGACTAAACATAAGTCGTGCCTAGGGTAAACCCATCATCCTGAGCGCAACGGTGCCCTTGGATTTCTTATCCGAGTAACCATTTAAGATTTATTCCAATTTTTTAGTAAAACATCATACGCGCATTAGTTTAAGATTATCAAAACATTAGAAAACTATTATGGGTACACTGGGCCTCGGAATCAGGTGCCGTTATAAAATGCGATCTTGTAAAATTCCAAAGAATTAATGAAAAAAAATTCTTAAAATTTCAGGGACATTACATTACAAACCAAGGAAAATATTTACCAATGTTATGTTCACTAGAATAGGGCATTATTTAACAAAATCAATATTCAATGGATCAATTGAGATCCCATTGTTGAAGATAATATTCCAAAGAAAAGAAACATCCCAAAATCATAATTCAGGGTTGTTATGTTTTCCATATAAATGTTTTACTCTATGTGTGTCAAGAATTTTTTTCGACGGATTTTCATGGTCCTTAGAGTGTTTAGATTACACCAATAAATCTTATATTTATAACATAATTAAATAATAAATATATTCATTGACTACTCTGAACAAAAAATCTATAAAAAAAGAGCGTTCATGATTTCATCCAAATGGAATTACTGTAAAATCATTATAAGCATACCTTATTCGAAATACTATGTTTTCAATATCTTCCTTATTTTATCAGAATTGATGATACCTATAATGAAGGCCAATATATATATATATATGATATTGAGCTCTACGAATTTGAACAAATAAGACATTAATGAGATTTTAAAGAAACATTATTTTTATCAAAATATAATTGATTACCCAATAATAAATCCGTAGTCTCATGGTTCAATATTTCTTCTTAACTAAATGTTTATGGGATCCCCATGGTGAAAAATGTAGAAAAATAAATTCCTTATCACACAAATCTACTAGTTGTATACAAAAATCCACTAATTAAATATTTTCCATTCTATAGGGAATATTTTATATAGTTCTTTCATTGTGGATTAAATCTGTGGAAAACTCCACTTCATGATCTAATGAATACTAGGGTAATTCCTTTAGAAAAACATCAATTTATTCATATATAATATTTATATCATCAATTAAAGGATTAACCTTTACATTGGTAGATTTTTTTATCATTTTCCCTAAGAATATAATTCATAATTGTTACTTGGGTTGGATCATGAAATTAAAAAGATAATGAAGTCTCCACTATAATGATATGGAATTTCCCATCTTCATCACAAGTTATATTTTCCTTCTCATTGAAATAATTTTTTTATCATATTTTCATTATTATTCCACACCAAGTATTATATGAAATTCAACAATATAGATATAACTAATGTCTATAAATAGAGAATTATTATGTGTCATAATGGTAATTTCCTAAAAAAACCTTGTTGTATTGATATTTCTACAAGTTGTACTGACTAGAAACTCTATTTTTAATATGCATGAAAAATATAAACTTTTCTTAGAAAAAAAGGAATATGTAAGGGTATGAGGATCTAAAATCAAATAAAGTATTAACAATATTAATTTAAATTATTATATTACCTTCCACTATATCTTTGGAGTCTTTAACTACATCGGTTGTGATCACATAAGCTTTTCATTTCCCCCTTTTCCACTTCTAGGGTAAGTTGCCTTGATGCATGGGACATTTTATTGAATAATTCAACATTAAATTAATTTTTATGTAGAATATATTAGTGGTCACCTTTTTACAATAAATTTATGATCCAGTTGAATTGTGTCACTACACTTGTAATACACTCCCATTCCATTCATGAATTTTCTATGATGTTTCTTTTCACAATTTTCACATGATGGTAATTTCATCATTTTTTTTCTTCTTCTTAAATACGTTCACTTTTTAAATAAATTAAAACAAAAACTTATTATCTTTATTCCCAATTAATATATAGTATCTATAAAACTCATTCCATTTTTTATGGCACATAAAACTATTTTATCATATGATGAAATGTTTTAAGAAACCAGATCCCTTTTTGGACTTCGATTAAGCCATTAAAAATGGTGAAACAAGCATTTCAATTATCGTATGTAATATATAGAATACCTAGATGTTGTTATAATGTTATCCTCATACTATGAAACACTTTATTGTTCCTTTTTCTTAAATCGAAGGAACATTCCAATAATTTTATTTTATTTTTCATACGGGAAATATTTCTAAATAAATTTTAGATAAAAATATCTATATTACATGTGTTATATTTCATATTCCTCCTTAGTATTCATTATAAATAATGAAAATTAAGCGGAATGACCCTTGGGATAATATAATTACAGTGTAACATTTTCCTTTTCATTACACACTAACTCTATAAATATATTTTTAAGGTACATAATCTATTTCTCATTTACCACTAGATTATTAGTTTTGTGAAATAATGGTAGATTCTTTCACATGAAAATATATAATATATTTTATCATGTCATGTATTATCATTTTTCTCAATATTATAATGGTTATTAGTCATATCTTGAATCATATTGCCTATTATATCTATGATTTACTGATTTCTAACACCAGTTATATTGGCTTACTCGACAGGGATATTCTACATAGACCATGAGTATTGATACCATTATTTCATTCCAATTCCATTTCTATATAGATGTGTATACTTGATTTTATCTTAAAATTATGAATTTTAATCACAACATTTAAATATAAATCTGGTATGAAAGTTATCAGAAATTGAAAATTTATGCTTTGTTAATCATTGAATCATATATTGGTTCATTTAGAAATTTATTGTCATTATATTTTTTCCAAATCATTCATAATGTTTTTGAATTGAAAATTTCAATTAACCAAAGAGTATCGTCTAGGAGTTTCAGAAAACATGCATAGTACGGTCACACAAACTATGAAACACAATGATAGATGAGATATAATCAAAAAAAATATTTTCAATGTTGTTACCCCCAGATGCATCTATAAAAATACTACATCATTTTATCATATTTATATATGTATTTATTTTTTGAAAAAGACATGCAACCTCTAATTTACTAAAAATATTTTCAATAATATGTAATAACCTCAAAGAATATCATAGGTTTATATCCCAAATAAATTATTTCCTAAATCTAGTTCCCAGTGTTTCTATTAAACATTCTCTCTTACTAACTATAAGAACCCCATCTCCGAAAATATTGATGAATTTGTTCCGTTATTATTTTAGTAGAGATACATGGGATGTCAGCATGTATGATTAATCAATTTTGAAGTTTGTGAAAATTATATTTATACCATATATGCATTTTATATTTTTTAAAAAATACAAATCGTATTAATGGAAAAAATTCAACATCATTAATCTGATTCGAATAATTCTTATTCATATCTTTGGGAAAGGAGAAAATATTGGTGACCTCAAATTATCATTAATGATTATGTACAATGGAATATTTCAAGATTATATAAGTCATAATCAATTTGGAATGGTAAATAATTGAAAAACCATAACATTTAATCAATAATTTGAGAATAAAATTCATTCATGGATAATATCAATTAAAAAATAACATAGTTAATAAAAAAATAATTCCCAACTGAGGAAATGGTTAGTATTAGAATATATGATCCCATAAATCATGATATTATTTCCTTAAATACCATGCACAAAGTAATTTTAAAATTTGGGGTTGTTATACCCCAAAAACACATTTAATATTTCCAATTGATTTTAATCAAGAGACATTTTGATTCATCGAGGGGATATCTACAACTAGGCCTGATCCATCACTACATTGACAATCAATTCCTTGTATATTTAGTGATTAATTCCATTCCTAAAATATATTTTTTATCTATAAATATATTTTTTATATAAAGAATAAAAGTTTATCAACATTATAACCACTCAATCAAATACATTAATATGATAGCATCGTATGCAAAGACGATGAACCACTTAAGAAATAATTGTATCCATTAAACAAAGACAAATATTATTTAAAACATATATATAATGTACAATGATCATAATAATGTGGATGTTTAAAGAGACATATGATGACCCAAAAATTAATAAGATAAAATATATGAGCATTGGTTTATCTAGAATATAGGTTTTGTAATAACATCAAGAACATTAGAAGAAAAAATGGAATGAAATTAAAATACTAAAATTTGATTTCATAAATGAGTTTTTTAAAACATTTAAAACATGTAGAATATTATAAATATTATTAAATTGTTAAGATAGTGTAGAACATCATCATATTAATATAATTTAAAAACATTCCTTTTTGACTTCTTTTTAAAGAAATATAAAGCAATATATTTCTGACAGAATTCGGAATATTCATTAGAAAAAATAAAAAAATCAATGATAACATAAAATTTATTTAATAAATAATTTCATTAAATAAAATTATTTTTGTAAAACCATATTGAAAAATATTGACTTTGAATAAAATTTATATGATTAAAAGAGAACTAAAATCTGTTTTAATTTTAAACCTTTTTTTTATTTTAATCAATTACCAAAAAAATTAAATAGTGGGAGAAAATATAGAAACATCTTAAATATCTAGAGGATAATAAAATTTATGTAGTTTAAAATTGATAGTTTATATGTTTCCTTAATATAAATTTAGAGTAATTCAAAAAATTGAGTTTGTAGAACAGAATTTTACAACTTTGGTTACATTAAAATTAAATCCCTTTGAAAAAATTGAATTTATTCTTAACAATGATCTTCATCAATAAATATTAATTCATGTAAAATAAATAAATGTTGAATTATATCCAACACATAAAATATAATACATTCTAATAACAAATATGTCTCAATTGAGTATAAATTGAGAAAGTGTTTCCTTACCTCACACTTATATTGGGTTGAAAATGATTTAACCAACTATAAAATGGTTTTAAATAACAAATTAATTCATAAAAGAGCCATATTTTTATTTATTATATCATATATTATCTTCTTATAATGTATTATCTCCCATTCATCCATATTATTTCATTATTATCATTATTTAGGGTGTTAACTACTTATTTATTTCATGTGGGGTTTTTATTAAATTTTTGGTTATTGCATAAAAGATATAGTTTATCCATATTCAAAAATAATATTAAACTTATTAAGATGTTATTTTTTAAATATATTCATATGTATAATAATTATTAAAATATGATAATGGAAAATGAATCAAATCACTTCATGGAGATTGTAGGTTGTAAACCTAGATGTGAGACATTATAATTTCTGTAATGTGTGAAATTGTAAGGAATAAAATTGTATCTTAAATTAAAAAATAATTATTAGGACAGATGTATCATATATATTTATTGTTAAATTATTATGAAATATATATGATTCAGTGATCGAAAAAATTACATCAAGTGACGAGGCATTAGTCCACCATACACATGAGTGATGGTTTTGCTTCCCAATTGTTAGGGAGATATATGGATAAATATTCTACCATAGACAAAATAATATCTGATTATAATGCATGTTATGCTGTTATCATATTTCAATTATTAATACATAACTGATGGTGGTAAAAGATAAAGTAAAAAAGAAATATCTTGGTTAAAAAAATTACCTTTTCTTGGAAAAATATCATTTGGTTCTCTCATTATTTAGCATAAGGTTTTTATTTTGGGAAGAAAAGAACCTAAATATTGTTACTAGGGATGTTGGGGAGAGATTTTATCAGTGGTTAGTAAAGATAAATGAGCTAAGATGTGTGAATAACTAAGGGGAGAATGTGATCTTTTATAATTAAGGTTAGTGGAAAACTACTAATAATTATGATTATAAATATGGAATCCCTTTTATCATGTTTAATTTATAGAATTGCATGAATATATTTTAACGATAAGCCCGAAAAACATGCATACAAGTAGTTTTTTATGAAATATATATTTCAAGTATAAGATGATATTATATAATTTATATTAATATAAATAATCATTATATGGATTAAAATTCATATAGTAAAATATAAAATATATAAATTTCATTTAAATCCTTTATCATTAATGGTTATTTTATTTAATTAAAATGGGAAGACTCTTTTCCATTTTAAAACAAAAGTTTTCATAAAAAATCAATTTTTACCTCTAACCTGGCTTATCTCTATCTCTACCAAATTGATAGTCAATAAATTTCTCATTCCATATATTATAATATATTAATATATATAAATATAGGAATAGTTAAATACTACATTTTTTATTATTCATAAAATATTATTTTCAATCTAATATAATGAAAATCTATTGTATGGTTATTTTTACATAGTTTGTTAAAATTCAATATTTATCCTATGAATTTATGAATTTAGATCCATAAAATATTTAAATTTTATTTTAATTATAGTTTTATTAAAATAGATTCTTTTCTTACTATAATTAAGGATCGAGTGTAATAATATTCATAAACCATGTTCACTTATTCTTAACCCATGTTAGAATAATTGATGCCCAGGTAATCATATAATAGTAACCATCTAGGTTATCCCCATCACTTCCGCATTTGAAGATTATTCATCACCTAATGTAAAAGAAATCTATATCAGGCCCACACATATTCAGGAGATATATCTTGCTAACCCATGGTTATGAGCTATATCAGGCCATTCCATTACAATCTATAAGTATAATGTAATACATCACAATAAAAACATTTCCCTGAAATCACATTTTCATTATAAGACACTTGAAAAATTCATTTTAACCCATTATTAAAATAATATTCAATTTTTGTATCAGTTTATGTAGAAATAATATTTTCTATAAAAAAATATTATAAATAAATAAATTCACAGAATAGTGGGGATATGATATTATAAAAAAATCTATGTCTAAAATAATAGTAATCTTGATAATTAATAATTACTATAATGATGAGAAATACGATTCTAATCATATATGTTAAAAAACAATTTTTTTCATTGGGAAAAAATATAAATGGACCATATGATGAATTTTAAAAAGAATATTTTAAAATGAAATTAATAATGTCACAAGTAGATGAAATTTTACTTTAACAATATATATTAAATAAATATGAACATTTGAGAAATATTTTCAGTAGATGGTTATAGAGGAGAAATTTTTTAAAGGTATAATTTAAAAAAATTATTTAAATAAAATTCTATTACCTCAAGTCTCATTTACTTTTTAAATTTTAAAACTCCGTAACAATAATGTTATATTAGTTACTTTCATAATTAAAAGAAATTTTCTTTTTCATTTAATTTTAATCTGTATTGTTATTTCATTTATTACCAGATCTTATTTTGTTAATAAAATTACACTTTTAAATTTTGTGATTTATTGACAAAAAATATAATAGTTTTTAAAAAGTTATCTCTTTTTATATTCCATTAATAATAAATATTTTCAGAAAAATAAAAAAAAAATTCACCATATGATAATTTTTACTTGGATGATATTAAAAATTATTCTATTTTATGAATTTAAATTCCAAAATTTTAGAAATGTAACTTTATATATAAATCCCTATAATTAATGAATAAAACTAAGTTAGAAATATCCATTTTTTCAATTTAATTATTTTTAACATCAGTATAATTAATATTTCTCCATAATATATAATAATGATTATTAAAAATACACAAAATTTATTTATTTTCAATATGATGTGGATTTTCACAATCTCCTATATTAAATAAATTATGTACACACAATTTTATTCATTACTTAAATAGGTGTATGTATTTTTCCCTCATAGATTTTTCTGATTCTATTGTTTATTATTAAATAAAATTTATTTTCCATAAAACATTAATTAGATGAGTCATGTTATTTTTGAAAACCAAAATTCTTTGATCTTGAATTTGAACTGGTTTTTTCTAATAATGAATAGTCTCTTCCAACTGAATTACTTCTGGGCTAAAAACATGGGATTCATCATGTTCATATTACCTTAACAACGAAGCATGAAACAGATCTTGCACCTAAGATAAAATCATAGGTAACAACACTTAATATGCAATTGGTCCACATTTTATAGAATCCTATATGGAAACATTTACTATAGACATAATTTTCCATTCCTTCTAAACTGAAAAATCTTTTTTCAAGGTGATACATTATGAATAAAATGACCTATGGACAGCAATGATAAATATTTCTTCCACTTATCTATAGAACATTTCTACAATATCAGTGATACCATTATATAATCTAAATTCATCTATAAATTCGAAACATTTTATTCTTACAATTCTTAAACCAAAAAGCATTTTTTCACTGACTTCATCCCAAAAAAAACTTCAACACTATGACTTATATAATGCCAGAAAACATTAATCTATATACGGGAAAGAAAACTATTACTATAATAAAATTACACCAAAGAATGATATTAATAAAAATATATCTGATAATCTAATGAGAAGTCCAGAATCATGTATTCCTGTGTTTGAATTGTTTTCTTCAAATTATTATCAGGATGAGGATGAAATATTGTACTTTACTTTAATTTTTTCCCAACCACTTCTCAAATCCTTTCCAATTTTTTTAGATAAATCTAGATTCAAGATCAAATTGAATATAGATAGGGAATCCATTAATATTACTATCCCATTACCATAACTTTTATCTAGATTACCTATGAAAATAATTACTCATTTTTAAAGGAAAAAAATAATTTAGTAAAATGATAAACACTAACCCAAAATAAAATTTTTATATTGAGTTATCTTTTTGTAATCCCAACATAAAATCTGTTGATATATTCCCCATTTCTATTTAGGAACTAGAAATGGAAGAATCATAATATTTGGTATTTTTAATTCATAGTTAACCCCTTTAATTGTTAATAATTTAATGGTAAAATGAGAAATAAATTTCTTCATTCGAACCCACCAATAATAATCCTTATGGTCTTTATAGATTTTAGTGAAGTTAGGATGAAAAGAAAACATAGAGATAAGAGCTTCACATAGCAATTCCATTATTAAATGGGGATCAATTGACACACAAAACAACTTTACAAATCAAAAAAAACCTGAATATTTTTTTTATTAAATTAAGGAAGATTATTATTATCGACCAAATAAATAATTTCACAAAGAAATTATCTTTTTAAACATGATTATTGTTTTCATTTAAATATGAATACAATGACAAAATAAAAATTGATATGGATCTTGCATGTAAAATTTATTATCCAATATTCATGAGATAATTAACCGAAGGTTAGTGTTCCATATCAATAATGGTTAATGATACATTTTATTTTCAAATCAAGTATTTGAATATCATTTTTTCCATTCCTGAATGATTATGAACCATGAAAGCATAATATATTATCCGTTAAAATAGTATTATATATCTCATGTTCACCGCCTTTTTCATAAATATATATTATAATATTTTATGGTCATTATATATTTCACATTTATAGTATATAACATAAACAAAAAATTTTGTAATGAAAAAAAACACAGCTATAACATAATGATCATGTGCAGGGTAATCCTGATCAATGAGATTCAATTGATTTGTTGAATATTTAACTACATAGTCAACTATCATCAAGATACAACCAACTCCCATTAGATAATCATCACTATAATTGAAGAAATCATCATTTATTATTATCAAACATAATTCATGAATATTAACCACTTTTTTATTCAATTTTCAAAAAAAAATCATCACAATAAATTACAAAGAAGAATTTAAATCCTTTTCATGTTATCCTAGTTACGGTTATATAAAACTGAAAAAATAATTAAACTGATAATAAGTATTAAACAACTAATCATGGAAAAAAATTAGACTCAAAATATAATTTTTAGGTCTTTTCCATTCTTCCAACACATTATATTTATCAAGATTAGAAATTTTACCTTCTTTAGAAACAATATAACCAATGAAAGAAATCTCTCATACCCAAAAAATAATTTAATCGATTTTATCTAATTTTTTTGTTTAATACCAATAAAATAAATATTTTGTTATTATGTTCTACATAACATTTAGAATAAACCAATAATTCATCAATGAAAACCATAAAAATATTAATCAAAATACTAATGTGAAACTCTATTAATAATATCTATAATATAACATGTGCATTTATCATCCTAAAATTCAATACAAAATACTCATAATTGTCATACATAGTATGACATTTCATTCTAATAAATTATTCCACATTCCCATTGTTCTCGTGATAAATTTACCTCATATAAACCTTTAAATAAAACTAATCTCCCTAAATTTGATCAAATAAATCATCAATATTAGGCATTAAATAAATATTTTTAAAAGAGATGTTATTTAGTTCTCTATAAAAAATAAAAAAAACTTATAAGGTCATAATTTTTCTAAAAACAAAATAAAAACGCCGCGTGGTGAATATATTGGAAGAATGAATGCCTTATAACGTAACTCTTGTAATGCATTTTTCATTTCGAATTATTCTTCTAGAGACATTCGCTAATGGGGTTTTGAAATTATCTCAGTATCATGTACTAATTCAATAGTAAAATCAACTTATAGATTAAGAATAAAGATAAATCATCACAATATACATCCTAATATTTATTTAATACTAGTATATCACCAATTTGAATAGTTTATTTCTTTTTAATATTATGTGAAAAATATCTTCCACTCATAATTTTTATCAGTTTATCTAAGTTATGATAAGTTATCAAAGATATTATTTAATTCATATATAAAAATATTTTTCATTCAGAAAAGTAACATATTTATATTTTTAATACATATTATCATGATAAATTTATGTTAAATATATTTCATTAATAATTTGAAACTCAATAGTGGAAAGAAAAAAGTTGTTCCATGAAAACCCATTCCATATATGGTAACTTGATTATTCATATAAATATTTATTTCCTTAATTAAAACCCCATAAGTTGATACTAAGTGTTTTCAATTAATTTATTATGATGAAATTTCAATTTTTATTACAAATATTCCTCAAATAAAATAATGTTTCAATTTTGAATTATATAACCAATTAGAATAAGATGAATAAAAAAGTAATGTAACTATCACGACATAATTTTAGGTTCTAACATATAACATTATAGTAGGAAAAAACATCACCAAAACATTATATTTTTAAACATTATGATTCCTAACTTGAGTATTTGTCTTCAAACATGTGTTAACATAATTACTCAACACAGTACATCTAAAACACCTAAATGCGAGATAAACTATTGTTTTCCCATTACTAGTATTATAAGAACTATTTTCGATATAGTCATGATCCAAATAACTAGTCTTAACACATTAGTAACATTTACCTTATTCTATAAATAATTAATTAAAATAAATTTACCATATTTGGAACATTTTTAGTCTTTCCTACTAATTTATAGGTTGGATTCTTCTTCATATCATTCTACAATGAAAACCTCATACCCTTATTTTCATAATGTAAATACGTGTTAGAAAACTCCATCTAAACATTTTTAGTAAAATGAAAAATCTCCTTCTGTCTTTTAAATAAAAGAGAGGATAACACTCTTCATAAAACTGGTTTTAGAAAATTTTAAAATCATTCACTTTTATAGTCATGGTCAAAAAAATCGATGAATACATTCCCATCCTGGTAGAGAAAATTCATGAGAAGCCACAAAGTTTATTTAATTTTTCTATACATTAAGAAATATAACTTCAATTACAATTTAAATAACATTAGGTAAATAATATTTATGAAAAATATATTTAATGGATGCCTATTATATAGAATCAATAATATATTAACCCTCTATATTCTTAATTTGAGATAAACATCGATCGACATCAACTTCAAAATGATAAATAGGAGGATTTTCATATTAACTTTATCTGTATGCCAAAACATTAAATTTCTTTTTAAATTAATTAAATCATATTTCAACCTTCAATGGGTTTATAGATACACTAGAATTTATAGGTTTTTGTTTCAGGAAATGATCCTCTATAGACACATTATTGTATATGGAATTCAGTCTCCCTCTATTAGGGGTTCCATAATTAATAACATTAATCAGCTAAGTCAACACACCCAAATATATTCTAAGTATTATATATTTATCACTTAGAATGTTATTATCCCCATGATTAATTTTTCCTTCATATTACTTATTATGTTTATGGGAAACCATTCTAAATGAATATATATTATATAAATAAATATGGGAATCCTAAAAATACTTCTCATGACAATATATTAATAAATTATAATCTCTTTAAAAAAATTAACATCACCATATCCTATATTGTTATATAAACATTTCCACTAATAGAATATTTAACATTGTGTCTCATAATCACCCCTTATATTCATGTTTTATAACAAGTATTAAATTTTATTTATTTTGGAGGACCCTTTTTGGTAGATATTTTTAATGAATATGGAAATACATTATATAATAAAGGGTATACTTCCACATAGGTCACATGTTTTTCCTGAACATTATTTCTTCAATTTATACCACTATTTCATTCAAGAAAAATTCCATCTTTTTGATGACTCGCTATAATATAAATATTTACCTCTTTATAATACGTACAAATCACTAATTCCTATAAAATATTATTGAAATTCTTGGATGAGAAAAAACAAATTAATGTAAGAGAGATAAAAATAATATAATCAAATTTGTCAAGTGAAAAATATATCCTCCCATTTAAATTCATAAATTATTCACAATAAAAATTAGATCATATAAATGAGATTAAATACATTTGAAAATCAATCTTTTCAAAAAGAAATTTGTATAAAGCATTAAAAATGATAGGAAAACCCTGAAATCATTACAAAAAAATATATATTCTGAAATAATACCCAGACTTTTTAAATTTAAAAATCATTCCTTACCTTTTAAATTAAAAATATTTCAATAATAACACATTAAAATTATTAAATATTTATCTTGGAGCATCATAATCATAACCCTTATTCATTATTTTTAATAAAATTCAAAAAAAAAGTATGTAACTAATTTTATTTGAGTATCCTACTGAGTTATCTCCATTATTTTTTATCTCTTTAAGAATATTATTTACACATTTCATTATTAGTATATAATTTATTCACCCATCATCATAAGCTATAACAGGATCTGTCTTCGCCACCATTAATTCTAACGTACAATATCATGAAAAACATTTTTATGATTTCACTTTTTCAAATTAAAACCTTCAAAACACTAATTTCAACCAAAAAATTTAACTTCGCTTTTTCTCATAAAATTATAGATAAAAAACCACTTCAAATAAAAAATATTAAAAAAATCATAGAAGATAGGAAATGAGAAAATCATTTTAAAAACCTATTATTATATAAAGGGTTCTTTATAAAGAATTAAAATAATGAAAATCAGAAAATTTGGTTAAGTACTATACATTAAAACAACATTCCCTTTTTACCTCTGTAAGAATATAAAATATCTATCATAAGGTAAATTTCAAAAAGATTCATCACAAAATAAATTAAATTAGAAAAAATATTTAAATTGAACTGAAACAATATTTAATGAATAAATAAGAAAATTATTGAATAATTTTGAAAAACATGTACATAAAGAGAAATTTAATAATGGAATACATTAAAATAAGGTGTTAATGAAAAATCTCTTACCATAAGTCTTGTCTAATTTCTTACGTTCTCTAAATATGGAATAAGAAAATTATATTTATATATAAATTTATTAGGAAACATTATTATTTTTTATAAAATTATAATTATTCCTTTTATTTTATTTATTATTATTTTTAATTTTATTCCCAAATTAGATAAGTTCATATTGGATGTTTTAGCGTCCTTCATTTTATAATATCAAAATTACCTCTGTGTGTTAACAATTTCCAAAGGGGTCATTTTGCAATAATTTTCAGAATTTTAAAATAGCAATAAAAATGATTTCAATATATTCAATATAATTTTATAACCATTCATGTAATCTATTCATGAACAATAAAGAATATTATTTCATGAGATGGTAGTCTGTACGTACACATGAATAAAGTTTTCATTTATCTGGTAAGGGGAAAGTAATAAAATATATAATATTTTAAAAAAAATCATAAATATGTTTTAAATTTCATATTTATTTATTATTTACACCCTTATGAAAATAAAATTGTTATGTTTAAGATAAAAAAGTATTTTTTTTCTTGGAGGTGGTAGTCCACATGTATGCACTTGCAATTTTCCATTTTCCAACTAATGGAAGCCTATGAATGTAAGTAATATATTCTAATTTAAGAATAATAATTAAGTATTAAATACTATATATATTAATTTTATCCATAATTTTAACATCAAATATGATTCTATGAGTAAAAAACACATCACATTATTGATAATAAAGTCCATATGTACTCACAAGTGAAGATTTTCATTTCTCATATAATCGAAAAAATGATTAAAAAGGTTTGTTAGATAAAAATAATTACATTTATGTATATGGATTATAACTATATTGTCATATGATCTTATTTAAAATTATTTAAATGATATAACTGATGAAATAAATTAAAATCACTCGGTGGAGAGTTTCACCTATATGCGAATAATAGAGGGGAGATCTTTCACTTATATATATGAGGGAATAAGTACTCTAGTAGTTACCTAATGTTAGAAACAAGTATTAATTATTATATATATATATAAAACTATTCATATTAGAATCTATGGTCATATTGGACTAAATAAATTCATCCAATAATAATTAATCTATTTATTTCCTTATTCCTTAGTTTATTCTTAATTAACATGTTTTATCATTTGATGGGGTATCTAATTGTTACCATGGTAACTATTAATTATTAAAAAATTGATAATAATATCGATAATAGATTTGAACCTCATGAATCAAAATATAAAATAATTTTGAAGTATTTAATTTTAACAATTGAAAAAAATGCATTTAATATAAGTGTGGAAAACACAATGAAATTTTATTTACAGAAATATGTGTTCTGAAGCATAAAAATGAACTTATACAAAAAATAAAATATAATACTAATTTTGAGAGAAATTATTATATTCTTATTAATAAATATTATATTATGATATATTATAAAAATTATTTTTATACTTTTAAATCAGTAGATATTATTTTATGAAAATGAATTTTTTTAAACAGTGTTTTCTACTAATCACTCAAAAATAAATCTTTTCAGAAATATACCAACAATTCACAATAAGATAAATTCAATTTCTATAATTTAGAATTATAACTTTTGAAAAAACAAACAATTTCTAAAAAATAATTTTATTAGAAAAAAAATATTTTTTTTGAGTAAATAATTTTTTAAAATCAGTAAAATGAATATTATAACATGAAATATATTCATGAATATTAATATGTCATGAAATTTAAATATTATTAATATTACATGGGGTTTCACATCCATGGTGTCCAATCCAATAAATAGAGTTCTTATAAATTATCTAGAGTTTTTTCTATGGTTTTTTAATCTTTTCTCTAGTTATACTCTTCAATTATTCAATGAAGGTTTGTTGATTTCATTGGGTCAAGGTATGTATTTTTTCTTTTCATTGGTAGGTATATTGATTATTTTGATTTAAAAATACATTACTAATCAAAATAGTACCGTAAAAAAATTTATTAATAAAATTTGAAGTGGGTTTCAATGGAACTATGTCTTTTTCATTTGACATACATTATAGATTTAAATGAAATTTAATTATTTTTTCAAAAGTTATACTATGTTCAAATTTATTCTCTCATAAAATATCTTGGACGATTATTTTTGTTAAAATTTATCTATATGTTATTTATTATATATGTTTTATGTTTCTATAAATTTAATTCATGACTTTCAAATATTTTATGGATTCTAAAGTAATAAATGGTATAATTGATGTTATTATTGAATTTTTGAAATGTCATTTATTATGTGAAAAAACTAAAGATGTCTAATTAAAACCCATTTTGGATAGAGTATACGACACACAACAGCGAGCCTAAAAGAACCATAAAATATTATTATTTAAATTTGGCTATTATAACCAAGCTGCTAAATTGGTGTTAATGAATACGAATAAGAACATTATGAAATATATATAATTTCCTAATCAATAAAATTATATTTATATATTATTATGATATAGTCACATAATTTTTTCATAAACTCATTTTATTGTTCAAAAATAAGTTTTGATAAAAAATTGTTTTTATTAGATATAATGAGATACGATTATAATTAATTTCTTGAACTTATATAAATTTAATTTTATAAAAATGATATAATTTCTTAAATCTCAAAATTTTCATCAAGTGAATTTTATGGATTTTCTAGAAGGAATAATTTTCTAATGAATAGTGAAAAATAATGATTGTTATTAAAACATCTATTTTTTATTCAGTAATTTTAAAAATTAAATTTTATTTAAAAATTTTTAAATTGTAAAATCAGATCTATTATATTATTAGTCATCCAATTGAGTTAATTGGAATTAATTTTATGATTTAATTTGCTATTAAATTATTTGTTTAGTTAAATAAATTTTTTTTTGAAAAACTCTTTTTCTTTTCATTTTTTATTTAAATATTAAATTAATTTAATCAAATTATTGAAATTAAATATTGAAAAATGGATTCCATATTATGAATAAAGAGTTCAGAAATAGGTAAATATGACCCATTTATTTTTTTTATTGTTAATAGTAGCCACAATAAATTTTTATCACCATGGTAAGGGTGAACCATGTAATTAAGTTACAAAAAAATATGATAGGGACTAAAAATGGCCATAAATAATTCATTTATCCTACTGTTTGAGTGTAGTTTGACCATTTATTTCCATGTTTCAAAAATATTGAAACATGGTTTCATATATGGTGATTTTGACATTTATAATATTCTATGTAATAGAAAAGTCAAATATGGAATTTTTTGTTTTATTAACTCAAAATATTTTACATAGTGTTAAAAAGAAGCTATTTTCAATTCTAAAATAATAATTTGAAATATAAATGATTTTTTCAAGGTAATGTATTTACAATTTTTTGTGATGAAATAATTACCCTAATTTTTACTGAACACTAATATAATTTTTTATTATTAATACAAATATAAAAATAAATATTTTTTAAAATATTAAAAGTAAAATAATTTGAATGAATTATTGTGTTTAAAGAAACTTGTAGATAAATATAACATTCTATTTATATGTGGAAGTGTTATATTTGAATTAATATTCTATCTTGTTTTTTACCAAGAAAAATTTAATGGATGTTTGCAAACATGAAATTAATGATATTATTTGTAAATATTATTTTAGTAAATAATTTAAAAGTCATATAATTTTTGAAATAGTTTAATTAGGATGATAAATGATAAGGATTTCAACCCTTGTTCTTTTATGTTCAAAGTTTAATTTTAACTGTACTATTATAACACTTCAATATCGAAAATGTCATTACTATGGTTAAGGGAAAAATTCATGAACAAGTGAATGGATCCAAAACATAATGTATAAAATTCTATCTAGGCTTATAAATATAATATTAGATGATTAAAATAATTGTTTATCTTCTTTATTTTCTAATAAATTTCATTTGGAACCATTGTTTTGAGTTATACACATATAATATTATAATATTCCATGTATTTCCAAAAATGAAAAAAAATTATATTTTATAACAAACAATATTTTAATAAATGACATAAAATAGATAAAAATAATAATATTATACAAATTAGTAGGGATATCATTTATAATATCACCCATTTTTCATTTATGGTACAGTTTAACATTTCTATTATCTATCATCACACCCATATACCAAAAAAAGATTTTTATCAAGGTAATAGTAAGAGGAGTTAAAGAGGGTTAAAATAAAAATATATGGGTGAAAACAACACCTAATTGTCTATAAATTTAATTTTATTTTCTTATTAAGAATCATAATAAAATGAATGAGATTAAATTATTTAATTACTACTCAATATTATGTAATGTTTAAGGGTGGGTCCTTATCGAGGGTATCATATAAAAGGATTAGATAACGTTGAAGATTAAGATGTTTTCATGTGAGGAAATATTTAGTGTTATGGATACCATCATTTATTAATTTGTTTATGGTTGATAAAATGTTTAAATTGATAGACACGATTTTTTTACATAATGATATTAGAATATTTTTAAGATTATTTTGGGGGATATTTATTATAATATAACCCTTGAGTTCAATTTGGGTTTTACTGGAAATATTTTTTGAGGAACAATTCCATTATATTTTTTGCACATAAGTATAAGGGTATTGAAAAACACTATGTTTTATATGATCATTTAAATTTATTTAATTATTTTTATTATAATTCTGGGATATATTTTCTATTCAATACATAACCATGATTTAGAGATTACGTTATTAATGTTATTTTAGAAGAAGAGCGCTCTAATTTTTGAGAATATTATATGATATAGGTAAACTGAATATTATGAGGTTTTATTTGATGGATAGTGGATGATTTATATTTCAAATGTTTATATTATATTATAGAGTAATTATGGGGATTCAAGTTATTTATGGAAACATTTATCATGTCATTGAGATTATATGATTAGGATGTATATATTTTTTGAATGAGACTTTAAAAGTGGTTGATGTTATTTAGAGATAAATGTTAAATTGATATCAAAATAATATGTAATAAAATACTTATAATTTTTTGTTTTGAATATAATTTTGTTATATTTTGATGAATTTTAATGGTATCTATTTATCAAACGACATATGTTGACATTTTTGTGTTTTTGTGTTGATTGGTATATTAAATTTTTTATTTTATCATGTGAGGGATTATTTATTTTGTAATTTTCTTACCCTATGTAAAACATTTATTTCATTCATAAAATATTATTATAATGATTAGGCATGAAATATTCATAATGATTACTAATCACTTGGAGTAATAGAATATACTATGGTAGAAATTGTTTAATGTAAGAGATTATAATTATCAAGTATGTACATTTAATTATTTTATTGTAAGAAATGTGATTGGAATTTATTAAATATAGGAAAAGGATTTTAAAACAAAAGAATCATATTTTCTTGATTTCATATGAATTAATAGCCTTTTCACGCATTATTTTTTTTTTGGTGTTTTCGTTATTAAATTGCTCATGATCATTAATTTCCATTTGATCAATGATCTCTATCAATCTCCATCATTATTTATAAATTATCTTTTCCCTATAATTGAATGTTTTCACTTCCCCCTAATGGTATCATATTAAGAAACCCAGTGATGTGTTATTCTTGATAACATTCAAACATCACATTCCCCCTTTCCAAGACAACGTTTCATTAACCCGTTTAGTAATTTTGGGTTTCCAAAAATGTTTTCAAAATGAAAAAGAACACATTATAATTGAGAAAATGTCCAACTTTTGAGTTTGATATTTTTTAATGTTTCTCCTAATGCAACACATCAATAATTTAAAAATAATACTTTCTTTAATAGTGTAAATGACTCAACACCGAGCATAAAACTGCTAAATAATCATATTATTTATATATGAATATTGAATTAAATTTATGAATTGAATTACATATCCTATTAAATATTTATAATTATAATACTGAGTAAAAATATATTTAATAATTATTAGTAAATAAGAACTCAAATTTTTTGTAAATTCATTTTAATCATTTAAAACAATTTCTTCAAATATGTTTTTTATATGTATAAGAATGTTATAATAAATTTCATCAACATTAATAACTTTAATTTTTTAAAAACTATATCATTTTTCATATAATAATTTGAAACATATCATACATTGAATTTATAGGATTTTTTTTGAAAATATTAATTTTCTATTAAATGTTCAGAAATACCATTTTTTATTGAAAATTGTACTGTTTTCTTCAAGTACTTAAAATTTAATTTTTATTTCTAAATAATTTAAAAATAAAATTAATTATTTATAATTATTTATAATCCTATTATTTTTTTGGAATCTATTTTAGTATTTAATTTGAATGAAAAAAAAATTATACTCAAAATTGATTTTTTTGGATAGAAAATTTCTTTAAATTTTTTAATAATAAATTAATAGATGAAAATTATAAAAAAAAATAATCCAAAAAAATTTGTATCATATTTTTAATAAGTGGTTAGAAATATTATACATAGGAAACTTTTAAATTTTTCCATTTTAAATAGTAACCTTAGTAAATTATTGTCACATTATAAGGGTAAATAAGCTAGTCAAGTTGAAAATAATAAGATAAAGACAAATAATTATCCCTAAAAATTACTTTTATCCTATTTTATTAGTGGATTTCATCCATTTCCATCCACATTTCTAAAATATGTAAAATTTATTCCATATTTCATTGATTATGAACTTCATATTATTTTATGCATCGAAAAGTCAAAAATTATATTCTCTTTTTTTATTATCTATATATTCTTTGAAATGTGCCTAAAAATTGGCTATCTTAAATTTTAAAAGTTTTATTTTAAGTATAAATTATTTTTTTCATGTTAATTAATTTATAATTATTTATTTGTGAAATAATTACATTAAATTTGTACAAAAAACTGACACAACATTTATTCAATTAATAGGAAAAAATAAATGAACATAAAAATGTTAAAAGTAATATAATTTTAAATAATTATATTGTTCAAAAAAATGATGTGAGGAACAAATTTTATTAAAGGGTGGAAGGAATATATTATTATTTATTTTCTATAATATTTTTTTCAAATTTAAATTAAATACATAGTTTCAAACATGATAATAAATATATTTTTTGTTAAATAATATTTTATTAAATTATTCAAAAGTCATAATAATATTTAAAAAATATAAAAAGGACGATAAATGGGTGAATGTGTCATATCTTGTAAATTTATGGGAAAGTATTTACAATATATGTTATATTATATCCCATTAATATTAAAATAGTCATTTTTCAAGGGTATGGTTAAAATTAGTTAATAATAGAGCCAGTCAAAATTATATTGTTTACAATGATATAAAAACTATTAAAAATTTATTAAATAATTATATTAATACCATATATTCTTTATATTTTAATAATTTCAATTTAAATCCATTTTGAATTAGTTTTACACATAATATATTAAAATAATTTATCAATTCCCACATATAAAATATATAATATTTTATAATAAAAAAATTATTATTCAATGATTTCAAATTCCTAAAAAGTTTAAAATTATCAAACATTTTGGGTTATGGTTGAAAATATCCATCATATTCAATTTATGTGTTATTATTTTATTATTTTAACTATCTCTACCCCTAAACTGTAAAGAATGTTTTTGACACGTTAAACATAAAATGTGTTAAAATAGGGTTAATACTAAAATTTATTTGCGAAAAAATCACATTAACATGTCCAAATTTTTTTGATGAGAAGATTTTGATTCATCCTCAAATTTAATAGAATTAATTATGGAGTTAAGACTCAATATTATGTAATGATGACTATTAGGCCCTTATAATTGGTATGAGAGGAGTTGTTTAGATATCTTTATAGATTAAGATATTTTCATGTGAGGTTTATATAAGTTGTATAGATACCATCATGGGTTTATAAGGATAGGGTTGTTAAAAAATATTAATGTCTTATAAAAATATTTTTATATTCTATGTTATTTAATTCTAATATAGTCATGTGTATTTTGGGATAAATTTATCTTAGTATAGATCTTGTATTTAGTATATCTATTAGTGGAAAAATTATTTGAGGAATAATACCATTACATTTTGTGCACATAATTTTAATGGGATAAAACAACTTTTGGGTTTATAAAATTGTTTAAATTTAGGTAATTATGGTAATTCTAATTTGGGAAACCACATTTTATTATATTGGTAAATTTTATTCTTCGATTAAGTGTTTAATGTTATTTCGGCAGAATATCGATATAATTTTTTAAAAAAATTCATGATTAAGGGTAATATAATATTATGAGAGATAATTTTAGGAATAATGTTTGATTTATCATTTGTAAGAGTTTATTATTTCACATTGGCTCTAGGTTTTTTAATTTCCTTTTACTGAATTGTAAGAATATATTTTAGATTATATGATATGATTGTATACATTTTTTGTATTATAATTTTAAAGCGAATGATGTTAATTTAGAATAAATGATAAATTATTTTCAAAAGAATATGTGATAAAATTAATCAAATTTTTGGTTTTTAGTATTAGTAAATATTATGTTAAATAATGTTGAGGTTATGTATTTGTTGAATGATTAATTTTTAACATTGGGTGTTTTTATTGAGTCTTTAGAGTTTAATTTTGTAACTCATCATATGAAGGGTAATACATTTTTTTAAATTCCTTATATTTTACTAACAATTTAGGTTTTGGTTAATGAATTAAGATAGTGGAAAATGTTGTTACTGTTTCATTGTAATGTTAGTATTTATAAATTTATCTTAGTGCATCCAGCATGAAAAATTCTTCATGAATAATCATTATTTAAGGAAAAATAGATTTGGGAAGAAATATATTAAAGGATGAGATAGTAATTTCCAAGTAAATATATTTCATTATATTATTAATATAAATTCTAAATCGAATCCACAACTCAAGGAAAAGGGTCTTGAAATAAAAATATTTATCTTATTACCTTCACTTCTCAATAATCACTGGTGTTTTCACACCGATTTGGTTAATGGTTTAATGGTATTTTACTATCACATGATCATTCAATTTATTTTTGTTAATGATCTATATCACTATCCATTGTTATTTTCACATTAAAATTTTCCTCCATGTCCATATTCACACATCCCGATATTTTTAACCTATTTAAAATCCTAATTTCAGGTTATTCTTGATGATCATCGTACATTCCTTTCCTTCTTTTCAATAGGAATATTTATTAACACATTTTACAATGTGAGCTTTCAGAAAAGGTACTTAGAAATCAAAATAAATTTATTGTCCATGTCAATTTCAAATTTTTCTGATAAAATTTTATGGGGGTGTATAATATAATTCTCTAATAATATAAATATGAAACTAAATTCTATAACTTATAAGATACAAAACTCTAATGGTAAATGAACAATGAAATATTATTCTTTAAATATTAGTATTATAAAATACCAGTTGAATTAGAGGGTATTAATATGAGATACCACATTATGAAATATATATTTATATAAAGGTGATAATAATTACACATGTGTTCGTTAATGAATAGTAATTATAAACACAATTTGTTTTCATTAAAGTCATTATATTCCTCAAAATATATTTTCTTAAAAAATGTATTTAATTTCATTTTTTTTCGTAAATAGTAAAATTAATTTATTCGAATATTTGAAATTTAAATTTATAAAAATGATATAACTTTTGAAATCATATTTTAACAGTTAAATTATGGTTATATTTTTAGATTTATCTAAAAATATAAATTTTTGATTGAATAGTGAGAAAAAGGGTTTTTTATTGAAAAAAATATTTTTTATTCAAGGATTTTCAAAGAAACATAATATTTAAAATTTGATTAAAAGAAAAATTTGTTCTATAATATTATTAAAAATATAATTATGTTTATTGGAATTAATTATATAGATTAATTTATAATAAAACCATGTTATTAATTAGAAATGCATTTTTCAAAAAATTGTTTTCTATTGGATTATATGTTTTAATATTAAATGAATTTCTTCCAATTATAGAAATTCAATCTTGAATAATGGATTTTATATTAATAATTATGACATACAAATTTTGTAAAATTGCCCCTTTTTTTCATTTTGAATAGTAACCTCGGTACTTGTTTATCTGCATGGTAAGGGTAAATCGTGTTATTAAGTTAAAAATTTTATGATTTGGTATAAAATATTATCGTAATATTTGAATTTATCCAATTGGATACAATTATTTTTCCATATACATTCAATTATAAAAAAATATGGAATATTTTTTTTCTATATTTCATTGATTCTGACCTTTACATTATCTTAATTAAAAAAAGTAAAAAATATCAATATCTTTATTTAAATATATATAAATGATTCAAAATTGGATTAACATAGGCTAAATTCATTTATAAATGTTTTATTTAAAATATAAATTACATTTCATATTATTTTATTTTAGTAATAATTTTCTGTGATGAAATAATTTTCTCAAACAATTGTACATCATCAATATAGTATTTATCCAATTAATAGAAAAATAAAATAAATGATTTTGAAAATATTAAATATAATATAATTTGAATGAATTATTATTTTTCACAATTTTTGTATATAAATATAATATTACATAGATGTGTGGAAGGATTGTATTCTAATTCCATTGCTGTCATGTTATTTTCAAAGTCAAATTATATGAATTGTCTCAAAAATGAAACATATTATATATTATGATAAATAATATATTATTAAATTATTCAAAGGTTAAAAAACTTAAATATATTATTGTAGTAAATAGGTTAAAATTTCATCACTCTACTATTTATTATCCAATTTTTTTCATATAATTAAAATTATATACCATTAATATTGAAAAACTCATTACCACAATTATGGAAAAATTGGTTAACAAGGGGGTTATTCTAAATGATATGTTTTAAAATGGGAAAAAATAATTTCAAATTATTATCAGATGATAATATTAATACCATATATTCCTTTTATTATAATTAATTTCATTTTTAACTATTATAAAAGAGTCGGAAACATATTATATTATAATATTTCACGCATTTACAAGAAATACATAAATGATATTTTATAAAAAATATTTTGTTAAATGATTTAAAATTCCGAAAAACCCATATATCTCAAAAAATTATTTATATATGGTTTAAAATATTAACCATTTTCCTTTTTTGGGCCAAATTGTTTTATAGTAACTAACATGACCCCTAAAGTGTAATGAACTATGTTATCTCAATAATCATCAATAGAGTTAAAATAGGGTTTAATAAAAAACAAGGGTGAAAATGTCACATAAAATTTACCATTCTTTCAGTAGAATATTTATAATAATCACAACCTATATTTGAAATATATAAATTTGGATCCATTTTTATATGAGATAAATTTTATATTAATTTCGTACTTCATGAAATTCAATAGATTCCCCTCCACTCTCTTATAAAAGGTAAACCTATATACTCTTTTATTCAGAGTTCAATAATAATTAATTTCATTCAATACCAAACCATATTTATTCCTAAAATCCATTAGCACAATCTAGATGTCATAGATTGGTAATAATACTACCCATGTAGTTCTTAATGTGAAATTAAAAGGCAGTTATCTTAAGTAGATGTTTGTCTTTTACAAAAATATTTTAGATTTATTTATTCTTATTATTCTATAAAAATTATTAAAATATGATAAAATAATATTAAAATTAGCGTAATTATACATGTTTTTTATGTTAATATCACAACTTACATCTATCTCCCCTTCCATCCAATGGGAAAAAACCAATGTTATTGAGTAAGTAAGACTACCACCTCGTGAGTAGATTTATTAAATTTTCCATCACCACCTCTAATAGATGTTTATAATGATGGATTTAACATATATACCTGATATTTATATTATATTTATCATTATTTAATATTAATATATCATATATTTTCTTACATTTCCAACAATTGATAAATGATAACATTGTTCGTGCATACATGTAGATTACCATCTCCATAAAGTTATGTGATCTGTTTCTCACCTCCACATATCATGAATGGTATGTATAATTATATATTAAAAACTAATATTATATTTATGACATAATGTTAATTATATTATAATAATATAACACATACCTCCTTTTCATAATGATATTTAAAAAATGGAAACATTACTTGTACAAATATATAACCTATTGTCTCCATGATTGTAGCGTACTTCCTTTTTCATAACCATAAATCATGGAATGTTTTAAAATTATAATTGATATATATAAATTATATTTATTTAATGATTATTATTATACATATAGTGTAATAATGACCTTTTTCCATATTCAACCTACCTAAATGATTTTTTATATATCTGTCAAATATCTTCAAAATAACCGGTGCGAAAATAATAGATTATGTAATTAATTAAAAAATGATATTAATAAAAAATTTAAAAATAAACATTAACATGGTAACTAATCTATTAAATAATTTTCATATATATAATATTAAATAAGATAATTATTGTATTTGAGGATTCAAACTCAATGTAAAGGACAGATTATGAAAAAAACATCATTATAAATATTTTAAATATTTCTTCCCAAAATATTTTCCATCCACGTACATTTTCATAAAAATAATTTTTATAGTTTTTTTATTTTTATGGAAATTAATTATAAAAAAATGTAATGTCTAATTATTTCAAAATTTTCTAAAAAAATATTTTTACCAATTCTTATGAATTTATTTACAAAGGGGAAAATGAATTATTTACTTTATTGTATATGGAGCTAATAACTATTCCCATCATCATAACTATTATTTTATTTATTGGATTCCTTTAACAAATACCATATTTTCATTAAATAAAAATAATCCATCACTTATATATGAGATATTTATTTTTCAAAATTTGTTTAAAATAAAATGGATATATCAATATTCATAAATAAACTAATTGTGGGATTAAAAAGATATTTTTATGAGTTTTATCATTAGAACACATTATTTTATTTTATGAATGTTACTATCCTTGTAAATGTATTATGAAAGGGGCACCCAATATATATAATGATTATTGGTGTGCCCATTATATATCCCTATGATGGGTGATCCCAATATATCTCTCCAATGCATAAGGTAATTATTATGTTTTATGAAGAATGTTATTGGTATTCAACCATAATGCTAAATCCAATTTATAAGGGTTATATAAGGGTAATATAAAAAAGATTTCCCATGTAAAATACATAAATATAATATTATTTATAAATTGTTTTTGTGGAAATCATGTGATTTTTAAAGCTATGCTAATGAACTTTTAATGGAAATATTATACCCATATAGGGTAAAAAGGGTATTTTTTTATGACATAGTGTTTCATGTGATATTATATTTTCTAAGAAATCCTCATGATTATTATTTTCCCTTTCTGTTTACTTATAATATATTATATGAAACCATTTAATATTAGAGATTATTTCATGTGTAAGTAAATGATTCTTTTGAATTCAAATTATATTTATGTTAAAGACAAACTCATTTTACAATCTTTTGATTTTAAAATTGACTTAGTTGTTGTTTGTTCATTTTTATATCCCTTAAATATATTTTTAGGATCAATTAAAATTTTCAAATTTTTTTAGTAATATTTTAGAATTATTATGAATAATGAATAATTGAAGAGAAAGTTCAAAAAAATCATGAAAATAATAAAATATATTTTTAAAAGATTTATATTGTAGAAAAATTTGATATTAATAGGAATTATCTAAAATGTATTTAATAGGTTTTTGATGAAATAGTTTTGAATAAATTCCTTCAGACTATAAATCTAAAAATAACCGCAAAATTCAATATAGTAATTTTTTGTCTAAAAATGAATTTCTATGTTGAATAATAACCATGCCCTTATAATATCACCCATTGTATTCCCTATAAAATAGGTGGATTTTTTCATATTGATAAATATGATATAGATTTTATAAAATATCTATTGCATGGACTGTGTTTTTATGGGGGAATGAGTTTCATTAATTTATATACATGCTTAGTTTCCTTGTCTTCATATTTATGTAATATTACTTGGAATCCTTTGGTAGCTATGTTCCAAATTATGGATGATTGTTTCACAAGAGTACTTTTATATCTTTAATAGTGTTGCTTTATCATATTTCATGCATTGAGTTTGGGATTATAAACCCGTGAAGCTAATATGATTGTGTTGGGTTCTAAGTTCATAAGATGACATTATAGGATGATATATGGGTTAACATTGTGTGGTCTAAGATTTTATCAATCAACTCAAGGTTGTTATCTTTTAAAATTTTTATAATTGATTTCATGTTTTAACCTATTATGTACTCTTACTATTTCCTTCTATTTCGGTTTTCTTATTATCTTCTTATGTTTTAATTAATGTAAAAAATAATATTAAAATATAAATATAAATACTATATAAGTAATTTTTTCATAATCACAAACATATAATAAGGGTAAATGATAACATTATTTTTAAACTAACTTCATATATCCTTTATTATTAAAGGAATAGTACATATTCATGGTGACATGACATTAGAAATTAGATCAAACCATATATACACATTTTTATACATATATAAACATTGTTTCTTTTGAAGTTATAATGTAGAAAGAATCTTTGTCATTTTTATGTGTTCAATTGATTCCTTCTTTATGTATTGATGATAAATATTCTTAGGAGATAACCTAGATTCATATAGTTATAGTCCATGAGATATTTTGGAACTTAGTATTTATTTTGGGTTGTGTTATGTATTAGAATCATCAGTGAGATCCTTCCATTTTAATATTACCCAACCATAGAATACATAAAAATTATCTAATTTTAAATGAATATTCAAAACATATCACAAAATATCACACCTCATAAAGTGTAGTTTTAATTTTTGTGGATATTATATATATAACCAAAATAATTTTAAAAAATATCTTCAATATCTCCCCAAAATATTCTTTTCACATTATACCATTATAAACATATTTAACATAATATAAATCTTTAAATCCAAGGGAATGGAAACATTTGGAAAGGGTGGTCTTGGTGGCTCAGAAAAGGAAAAAAAAGATAATACAATTAGGCATCATCAATGAGTATTTTAAGAACATGTGGGTATGATAACATAATAAAGGTCTATAGAAATAACACAATAAAATCAAACCCTATAAAACATATATAACAAATCATGAGTAATGACATAAGTATATTATAATATCATAGAAAATGAGTTATATAAGTGTTGAAACATGAGTCAGTAATCAAGAGACAAATAAACAAAACATATGAATATTTCATAATGTAGACATGTGTCATTAGTGTTTTGAACATTAATAACTATGGAAAATAATTTCAATTATCACATATTTATTCCCATACTAAAATCATAGAGTGTAATGAGCCCCATATTATATTGGGATCACAACTCATCCATATAAAAGAAGTGTAAAGAGTCCCATAATAGATTAGGTTTAATTCTCATTCCTATAAACATTGTGCAGGTAGTCCAATAGTTTATTCTTCCCACTTAACATTACATTACATTTCATTACATGTTATTTAATTTAATACAAAATTTATTAAGAGGATTTATAATTTTAATCCCGCCAATCTCATAATAAAAAAATATAAATGTGTGCTATATAAACTAGATCACATTAATTATTTTATCATAATTTAATTAAACTGTGGGAATCAAATTCCATTATTTAAAATGTTCAAAATTTATGATCATTGGCCATCCACAAAATGGTGTATGGTATTAGTATATCATGTCCTTATTGAAGAATTTGAAAATCAAAGGATATTGAATTATATGAAAAAACATCATGAGAGAATTATTTGTTTCAAAAAATTAATAATAATGAATATCCATTTAATTATTTAAAAATAAAATAATTTTAAAAAAATATTTTTAGTAATATAATTATAAAGTAATAAAATTACATTGTAAATTTTTGAAAAATAAAAAAAATAGATTCCTAAGTACAGTTAAATAAAATATAGGTAGAATGTAATTATGTAGAAAATAATAACTATATTTTCTTCATAATTCTTTAAGGAATGTAAAATGCAAAAGAAACATAACAAAAAGAATCATATAAGTAGGTACAATAACATATTTTAAATATGAAAATGTGGGAGAAAGATTCCCATTAAAAAAATATAAATCGTCACCACCACTAATAAGGATCATTTTTATGTAATAGTAAGTTAAACGGAAGATAATTTGTTAGAAAACATGTAAAACATAAATAGAATAAGAAGGGATGAAACATGATGGAATTTTATAGGAAATGAACATAAAATTCCATTGATTATAAATTTATTCAAAGAAAATATTAATTCAAAGGTGATATTTTAAAATAAAACATTACATTTGATTTTATGTTCGTAATTTGTGCACTAACTATATTGAATAATTGAATGTACTCTAAGAGAGCCTGTTGGAAACATGGGATTTGAGACTATTTTTTGACTAGCGGTTCCTAAATAATGATTTGTATTCTTATGGAGATAATTTGGGTAGGTATTCTCATAGAAATTAAAGGAATGTCATTTGTTTAATTGGAAGTAGGATACGTTATTTTCTATGTGAAATTTTGTGGTATTTTCATCTATACGCATTATTTAATGTTAATGGAATGTCATTTTAATTGTAAAGTAGATAAATAGTGGGGAAATAGTAGAAAATTAATGTTGGGAGGTCTCTCATACCCTCATCATGTATTTTAATATATTTTTTCTATTATATTTTGAATTTACCCCTTAATTTACCCCTTTTACTTCATTTTACATTTACTATTGAAACTCACTTTTACATTGGAAATGTACTTTTATTCATAAAAATTATATTGACTGTGTTATATAGTTCTGTCTTACTGATTTTTAATTTCCAATATATTTAATCAAACTTAAATTTCTAAACAATATATATTTATCTTTTAAAAGAAAACATATATTATATACAAAAAAATTACTTATAATTGAACTTTTGAACATTAAGTGTTTTTAATGTTGTTTCATTTCATATACTAATTAAATATGTTTTAATCCATTAATATATATATTTAGGTATTAAATTTTGTTATAAAAATTATTTTAATGTGATAAATTAAATGTATAAATATAGTAATACACATAAAATAGAAAAATATTCTTTGAAAATATGAATTTTTATAATGAACTCATTTTTACCTGATCTTATTGTTTATATTTTAACTATTCAATCACAAAAATCCATTAGTAATAGTGTATTTCATTGATTTTTATATAAACATAAAATCCACCTTTAAAAAAATAATAATTATATGTATACATAACACATCATGATTTTATGATATATATATTTATTCAAATAAATGTAATTGTTTTAATAGCATTCCTTACACGCAAAATTGAGTTTAAATAAACCATGATATACAAATATTTAATATGATAGTAATATCCTTGTCATTGGATTAGAATTTATGATTTTTACATACTATATTATAATAAATTTATGGTTTATAAATATAGAAAATAAACTCATTTGTTGTTGATTGATTATGAATTGTAAAGACATGGAATTTCCATGTAATTTTTTTATATAATTTTTTTATTTAAATGGAAATTTTATGAGTCAGTAGTTTCTGACAGCGCTTGATTCCAAGGCCCGGTGTTCCAGGAATCAATTTCTGATGATTTGTAAAGCATAAATTAACGCATGTATGTAGTTTTCTTGAAAAAATGGAATAACTTTTAAATGGTTACTCGGATCAAAAATATGAGGGCATAGTTGTGCTCAGGATGGCAGGTTTACCCTAGGCGTGACTTAACTTCAGTCAGCATGGGCCTCCTGTGAAAAATCCCAAAAATGGCTTAATCGTGAATAAAATAATTAAACAAATTATTATTTTTTCAAATGTTTATAACTCACAAATGGTAGCTTGGATGAAAAATAAAATACCACCGATATACTCATGATGGCATGCTTTATTTAAGTAGATACTAACATTGGGTGGCACAGGCCACCCAAAAAAGATAGTTTTTTGCCTCAAATAAAATAATTATCTAACAATTATTTTATTGTAAAATTCATAACATCTAAAAGGTAAATCAAATTGAAAATTTGAGAGTACCTTTGTGTTTTTTGGGGCGTGTTTCACTTAGGCGGATCCTAACCTCGATGGTTGTTGGTCGAGGGTGACTGATAATAATTTTTAAAAAAAAATTTGGATACGTTCAGTAAATGCGCGAACGGTGTTTTATAACTTTTGAACCGATACTCGAAATTGAAATCTGGGGGCACCGTTGAACTCATAGTGTCGATGAATTCTTAGTGAGACCTTCACTGCAGATTCATTCTGAAGAGAATAAATACTATTTTTTGGATTTTTATAATAAAATAATAAAATAAAGTACAACACTTTATTTTATTTTTAAGCTTCCATGTGTTGAGTGTGTTTGTTAAAACCTCTCCTTGGGAGTTGGTGGTGGGACCTCCACACCCTAACCTCCAATGAGAGGATATTTGATGTGGGGACCACCCGAGCTGCACAACCTCCCTATTAATGATAGGGGTGGGGACCACCCCCTATCAATATAGGAGGATAAAACCTCCTCAACCCCCATTAAATGGAGAGAAACTCCTCAACTCCTCCACTTTAAGTTTTTCCAAACATTTATGGGGAGCCTCTTGACCTTCCAAATTAATTGTTCCAACCATTTGTGAAATTAATTTGGTGGATTCGGTTTAATTAATTCCTCATTTTTGAATTGGTGTGCCAATATAATATTAGACAGGAAGTCTAATATTATTTTGTCGGCATTTCGCTTTTGGTGGAATTGAGAGATGCTTGGGAGAAAAGTGCTCCCAATGAAGAACACGAATAATGCTGGCGACGCTCTTTCATATTCGACTTTTTCCCCGCCCACCTATCGATCAAAATTGTCGACAAACCGACGCAGCTCGGAATTGAGGACGTGCGGAAGACGTGATGAACGTAGGTGTCCTCCATCATCCTTTTGTGACTCCGTCAACAAAGGACAGGCATCATGTGACAAATCAAAAGGTAGGGGGTTTACTTATTGTTCATGTAATATCCCTTTTCCATTACTCTTCATTGGAATTGAAAGGAATCATTGTGTGGTTTAAAAATAATTGAAGATTATCCCCTTCCTTGAGATAATTGTTACCACACTAAACGTAGAGGTTGTGGGCCAAACAAACATGTCCCAACTCCTTCATCGATCTTGTTGTGATTTTCTTTGGAGGAATGAATCTGTAATGAGGCAACGAAGGCAGAAACGACAAAAGGTCGTGCCACCTGTGGCCTCCGTGAACTATGCCACCCCCGCAGCGCCCCGGTGTGCTACCCGCACCCTCGGGCCCATGCTAATGTGCTGCTAGTGCCCTGCGCCACTACCAGCAAGCTCCCAGTGCCACACGCCCCTTCAGGCGCACACCCGGCGCCCCGCGCCCCAAACTGGCACGCTACCCAGCACCCTGTGCCCCTACTGACGCACTGCCCCTTGCCTCGTTCCCCTTCTGGAATGCTCCCAGTGCCCCGCGCCCCAACCGGCATGATGCCCGCCAGCCCGGCTCCATCAGCGGCCTGCTCGGCGCCTGCTGGAGCCCAGTCGGCCAGCATGCGCCCCGCGCAGCCTGCTTGCTGGCCTCCTCGCCACCGGCCTCCCGACCCGACCCGCGGTGTCCCCCATGATGTAGCTAGCTAAACCGGCCCGGTTTTCTGGGCTGAGTTACAAAGCTGCCTAAGTGGCGACTATCTGGTCGAACCGCCCTCACAATCCGCTGGGCCGAGCCGAGTAGACCTTGTCAAAACATAGTGGGATGACCTTCTCAATGGGTCGGTTCTGACACGGAAAGTCTGACCGGGTCAACCCAGACTAGGTCAGCCCAGACCGGGTTGGGCCGAGTCGGTCCGACCGGGTCGAACCGGACCTGGGCCCATTGCTGACCCTTTACCTTCTTGGACCATATATTTGTCACCGGAAATTCATTTGATGAACCATCAGCGGCGCTGGTAGTCTCATTGAGAAATGGTCCCTTTGAAAATATCCCATGGGAGTTCAGGGTATAGTTGAGATACAGTTGGGTTGGTTTGTACAGGAAACCAACTGGGCCCCAGAATTAAAAGGCTAATAACTCACAGACTGAGCATCTGATTGACGCGCCATCTATTGCATTGAGACCCCAATGATGTGGCAGTCTATTTGATACTTCTGCGTGAGACTTTGTGACACTTAGAGTATAATCTTGTGCACATGGAGAGGAACCTCCCGGTGATGAGCGAGCAGATTGCAGAGACCTAGTAGTTGGCTGAGACTTCAAGACTGTTGGTCGATCAACTATGAGTGATTTGGATGGCCTAGTGGGGATCGCTTGGTTGTCGGAGAAGTCCCACGGCAGAGGATTGCATAGTTGTAGCAGCAGACCCACGGTACTCGATTGAATGAGTACCTTTGTAGGCTATGAGGGGGAGTGCTTGGTTATAGCGGCAGACCCATGGTGGGAAGCGCGTGGTTGTAGCAGTAGGCCCATAGTAATCGACAGGTGTAGTACTTCAACTGTCCCAGGTTAGTGGGAAGCTCTTGGTTGTAGTGGTAGGCCCACTGTACTCGTCATAGGAGGAGTTCTCCAGCAGTCGTGGTTTCAACATCCTGAATAAAAATACTTGTTTGAGATGAGTCTATGACCTTTGTGTTTTCCTCATGATTGAGATGGGTTTCTTGACGACTTTTGTATATGTATGGTCATATACTTAAGTAATGGTTATCTGTTGATATCATACATTGTGGTTTATAATTGTTGAATTTTGTGAGACCTTTAGGGTAACAGGGTCCCTACTGAGAATCATTATACTCACCCTAGCGTGGGCTATGCCTGCACCTCGTTGTGTTTGATGCAGACGACAGACAGCGCTGACCGAGGTGGAGTGTAAGAGGACTGGATGGTACCTGGAGGTGGACCTCCTGACGAGTCGGTTCCCGGAAGAGACATATGGGCGTGGAGTGCTGAGGGGGAAAAATATAACTACCCTTCAGGTAGGATCCGTGGTGGATGATCCAGGAGTAGTTAGACACCTTCTAGGTGTTTGTCTTTTTAGTTGTACATGTTTCTCTTTTCCTTGTACTTTACTATTGGGCTTGTATTTCCGGCCCCTTTTACATTCAGTACACTTGTTATACAACTTTTTCTTAGTGTTTTCTGCCTCTTGTTCTCTGGTTGTCTGTGTTTACGATTTATAAAGGCATTTCCTTCCTAGTTTTAGGGAATGATGCCTTTGGTGTTAGTCGCTAGCCCCTATCCTATGGAAGGTAGGCTTGGGTTAGTCACGATACAGGCCACGAGGGACGGGTCGTGACAAATTGGTATCAGAGGAGTCAGTTCTAACACAGAACTTAGGACCCTGATATTTCTTTTCTATGAAGTAATAGTGTTATGTGTACCGAGTGTGGTTTTCAGTTCAGGGAGTCCAGTGTTGGTGTGGCAGCTGATGTATCCATACACAAGGACCTTGACTACTGATTTCCGAATTAGTGCATGAAAACACTGATTGTGTGTGTGATTCCAAAAGTTTTCTTTAACACAGTTCAAACCAGGTCATCTCACCAAGTACAATATTTTGACCTTGTCGTAACTATTCAAGATGCCTACACGCAGACAACCAGTTAGAGTTCTGAGAGAGTACATGATGATGGTCCACCAAGGGACAAGGCATCGGTGCAGGGCCCTTTTACAATGTTGGCACCTTCGAGTGGTGTAACAGAAGCACGACCACCCGTTGGGAAGTAGATTCCACCAACTGTTCTAGTGTATGGTGCATGCCGAAAAACCGCGTTGCACGAGTTCCAACAGTAGAGGCCTCCGAGGTTACGAGGTGAGACAGATTTTTATGCAGCGGAGGACTGGATGGAGGCGATTTCTAGAGTTTTTGGCCTAGTTGAGACACTAGTATAACAGATGGTGATCATAGATACTAGTATTTTTCAATGAGTGACCCTGAGGATGGTCCTCATAGTGTTGAGGCTTTGGTACATAGACCGTTTTCCGAGATGGTACCTTCGGGCAGTGTGCCAACTATATCACTTCTCGTTGGTCAACAGACACTACCGGTGGTACCGATAAGGGATACTTGTAGGCTTTATGCCTCACATGTGTTTTAGCATTAGATACCCGTCAAGTTCCAAGGGGTGCCCGACTCGAAGGTGGCTGAGGACTTCGTTTAGGAGGAGGCTGAGAGTTTTCTAGAGCTTATACTGCTTCAGCAGGACGACGTGTCGGTAGCTGAGTTTTCATCGAGGCATACCGATCTTTCCTAATAGTCGATGAATATGGTACGATCTGTGGTTCAAGGCTCGAAATTCTGAGAGATGTGTGTTTAAAGGACATCGGAGCAAGCACAATTCCTCTACGCAATCCTACCTATGTTAGGATGATAGAGTGAACCTTTGTGGTTGAATGTTCTTTGGATGAGCAGATGCAGCTAGTGAATGTTAGTAGTGGGGAAAGTAGGAAACTAGCACCAGTCTTAGAGACTTAGGCATGTAAACTATTTCAAAAAGAGGATGTAATAGGGACAAATGAATCTATAGGGAAGTATATGTGGAAGTAGAGCTAGGAGAGCAGCATGAGGTGGTGTACATTTTGAAATGTTACAACCACCCACCTTTGTAGTCGCTGCCAGGCTTAGGGAGTTGGATGGTAGAGGAAGATAGCTGTATGTAGTCAAGGAGTGTGACCCAAGGGCTCTAGGGATAATTCGAGGAATGGGTTGTGTCTACTACTAGATGTTGTATCAATAGACATAGGTACCAATCATTCCATCCTTACCCGAATCTTGTCCCAAGCCTAGATTTTCTGATTAAACTGTTGACTTGACCCTCACATCTAGAGATACCTTTGGGAGGAGACTCGATAATCACACTTACGTCAACAGTGTGATCTGACCCTTGAGGCGAGAGTTTCGGTTTGGAACCTCTTGGTGGAAGCATCGAGGCCTTATGACATTAGTGTGGGTATGGACTGGGAAACCACAGTTCATACACAGATTGACAGTATTAGGCAAAAAGGTTGTGGTTTATCTACAATGTTGAGATGAGGATTTCCTTAGTTGGAAAAAAAAGAACCCCAGGCAGCACAGGTTAAACTCATGCATAGGAGGGTGTAGTCGATCACTCTTGAGTCGGCCAGCCATACCCTCGTGGTAGAAGGAGTTTTGATTTTACAGTTCCTCTAGGACTATGACTTCCAGATATTCTATACTCTTAGGAAGGGGAACATTGTTGTGTATGCACTCAGTAAGAGGACTGGTATAAAACTTCTAGGCGAGGTGACAAAGAAGATGGCATGTAACACCCCGATATTTTATGAAAAATATTCTTTCAATTTCATTGATGTCTTGTGTTGTATGATACACCAAGATTACCTTGCACTATACGCAACATCGTATTAACTTTCAGTATACGCAACACTATTCTTGGATCATGTTACACACAATTTTGATAGTAGTTATTCTATGCAACATTGAGTGTGTATATACAAATATATATATTCAATGTATAAATGAAATATGGTTGGATTCTGTTATATGAAACAACGAAGGATTCTTGCATCACACACAACCCTGACTTGGCTTGCATTACACGCAATCGCGACCTTCCTCGATAGCGTGTGTAGTACGCAATATCGGGTTTTACTAAACAGCGATATATTGTTATAATATTATTATGGACTAGCCGTTATGAATAGTATTAACTACATTTTTAATTTTATAAAATTATTATTCATCTTAAATATTTTCTAGAACATGGTATGGGAACAAAATAAATTTTTCAGGTAAAATAAGTATTTTTCAAAAAAATTCAGTTTTGCCGCTTTTTGATGGCGCACCCACTTTAAATATAGTTTTTGACATGTTTATAAGTTCAATTTGACAAAATAAAATTCTTACATGGAATCAGGATATATAAATTTAATTTTGATAAAATTTTCATATTATCCTAATAACATTCATATTTTGATAAATAGTAAAAACACCCTATATTTTAATTAAAAACAACTTTTTTCCTCAAAATAATTTATATGGATAGATTATCTTTTTAATTTGTTTTAAAGAGTAATTAGAATATATTTTTACCATTTAATCCAATTTTGGTCATTGAATTAATTTCACTATGAAATTGGACATAAACAAGTGTTGATCTTTTGATAGTTATTGTTTCCTAAAAACATGCTATTTGTTTTGATAATGGGAATTACTTTTAAAATTAAGTAATCCCACTTCTATGTTTTTAATTTGTAAAAATAGACATCATTTTTGAATTCGGAATATAAAACATAGCTTAGGCTGAATTTTTGGTATTTTTCTGAAAAACATCAATTTTTGATGAATAGTGAAAACACTGAGATTTTGGTTAAAACCGAATTTTTATTTAAATAATCATTTATTTGATTTAAATTTTTCTAGGTCAAAATAGATACATAATAATTATATAATTTCAACTAAATTCATTGGAATCATTTTATAATAATTTTACATTTATAAAAATTGTATTGAACTTTTCACCGTCTTTTACCCACCTCCTATGAGCTTTTGCAATTGTTCATAAAACATAATTTTACCGCTTTTGTGAGTTGAATTTAGAAAATCTGAGAGACACGGTAAATATCAAGGTGTAAATTGGGGGTTAATTATATAAAAATAATTTTTCATGAATAGTAACTTGTTACTGTAATTTACCACAGTTAAAGGTAAATAGGGTAATTCAAGGTTAAAAGAATATTATAATAAATCAAAATTACCTTCAAACTTGTCCAAAACTTATTGAGTGAGTAATGTCCAACCAAGGAAATCATTGGGTCTATTTTGGGACCCCATGGAGCCACTTATGAAATACAATGACACGTTAGATTAATTAATTTAATGTAAAGACAAAATTGGCATTAAAAAAATCCTTTAGTAATTAATTCTTATAAGGGGATATAAAAATTATATTTTCGACTATAAATATTAATTTGAAAGATAAAACGATTTCCTACATGTTGGTATTTTTTTATAATTTTTAGACATCAAATAAATCAAATTATTTATGATACAATAATAATGCAGTATTTACCTCATTAATAAATGATTTATATAAATAAGATTATAATGATTAAAATATCATCCAAAACCTGTCCAATTCCTATTGGATGATTTTATTTCTAATATGAGTCATCTTATCTTTGACATTAATTTTTTTTGGACCTCTTCATCCCAAATAAATGTTTATAATAAAATAATATTTTCACACTTCCCTAAAGAGCCTCTCCACTCCCTTATAAAAGGAGACCACTTCTATGAAATTCCTCACACCTCTAAAGCGTTTTGTCTCATCCAAACTCTGCCCAACTAAGCTCCCGACATCCCTCTCCTCCCCCTAGAATCCTTACATTAGGCAAAAGTCACTTCAAGAAGTCCTTTTGGTTCAAACCAAAAAAAGTTACCCAAATTAAAGGTAATAGTTTCTCTTAAGTTGTTTTCTTTTATTCTATTTCTCCAACCCATAAACTCTTTTTAATACTTTATTTTGTGACAAAACTAGCATCCTCAAAATACGAGGATTTTTTTATGAGAATTATAATAACTACACTTACACACACCTCTATCTAATGGGCGAAGAACATAATGTTTCTGTGGATGCAAAACTAATGCCTCACGAAACGATGAATGTTCAATTTTCTCCTACCACCTCTCATGGTGGCCATTCTGATGGAACTATATTTATATGTGATATATATTATGTTTACGATTTACTTATGCTTCTTTAATTCCCAATTATATCAAGCATTTATAGTGTCCATTGTGGGTAAATACGATGATCTCATTTGAGGAAGTGCGGACTACAGCCCCCTTAAAATGATGTGATTTGTTAATTCCATATGTGGGATGTATAAAGGATGAAGTTAATGATATTATACATGATATTATACGGGAATTATAATATACCTATGTATCATTATGTTTTAATTCCATTAAAATAATAAAAATAAATGAAAGTAGTGTTCGTGCGTACGTACGGTTTACCGTCTCCATAAACAGTGCCTTTCATTTCTTACCTCTATATGTTATGTACTATTATAAATACATGTATATTCTAGATTTATAATGAATATATATGATCTATAAATCATTATTTACATTCTTTATGTAAGTAAATCATGATATAAGTAATAATAACATAATGAACAACAAGTCCAATCATGTACGATAAATAAGATGATTTTACCCAAAACGATGCTTTAACATGGTATTTACAAAAGAACGGGTAATATAAAGTAATAAGTGAACCATATAAGATATCATAACAATGATTATGATTCTATAATAAGTCAATGACATTATTTAAATCATTATACAGGAGTTTCGGATACGTATGAAGCATATTGGACCTAAGGTAAGGGATAACCTTTCCAATCTTGTTCTTATCCGAGATTGTTTATTTGTATGTATTTGCTAGGGTTATTATTATCATCCAATTCCATGTTTTCTAAAATTATTTTTATGTATTTTTAATGTCCTTTTACCAATTTTTTCTTTTACTACATGGTATGTAAGGAATATTTCTTTTGTTTACGTTACGAGGTACTTTTTGACTTTTCCGAAAAAAGTATGAGGAGAATGTTTTTTTAACTTATAACTAATGAAAGGATTTTATGGATTTATAAAGCCTTATTTTCAAGAAAATCTCTTTTTTAAAAAATTTCATGACCTTTTGTGAAAAAAAAATTATTTCGAAGACGAAAGGATATTTTCCTCAAGAATTCATTTCAAGTACTTTATCAAAACCATTTTCAATATTAGATGACATTATTTCATATGTGTATGTTTCAGTTATAATTTCTCTATGATTTACATGATTTCACTTTTCTTATGATGAAATGATACCCATTTTTTCATATGTATTATGTTACGATGGGATGATGTTTATGAAACCCATTTTATTCGTTGGATTATTATGAATGACGTATGTTTATTTTGTGGCACAAGTAAGAATGATTTCATTAAGAGATGGGTGGGACCTATATCTCTCTCCAATGCATTGGTTAAAGATTTATATCTAATGAGATAGACATGGTTGGAATGGTAAGTTAATCTGGTTCAGTAATACAGGACTAGAATGAGGAGTGAACTCGATTCAGAAAGGGACTTTGTCCACTAAGATGGTCTTGGAAGCAATGCCTTGGCTACTATGGAAAAAATATCATGTTCTTAATGATTTCCACATTTACATGTTTATTCCCATGTTATTTTATCAATATTAATGTTTCTTTATGATCTATGCCTTATGTACTGCCATGTTTTATGTCATTTCTCAAGATTTTGATGTTTAAACATTATGTTCATGTTTTTAAGTTCAAATGTATATGATTTGTTTTATTTTATCCACGCTTACCCTTAAGGAGAATTTGAGCTCACCCTTTATATGTTTTCTTTTCCCCAGGATTTAAAGAATGTTTTGAGGTAAGAAAACAAAATGGGAAGTTCTTTACGGGAGATGTTGAAGATCCTTCACCACGATTAGAAGATTATATTCCGAGTTTCCAAAGACACTAAACTATTATGGTCCTTGTGTGTTGTTTTTGTTATGTATTAAGTATTACTCAAAAGTAAAGTAGTACATGTACGTCAAGATTCAGGTCACTACATGGCTAACTTACAGATATCCTTTGTGGATAGGGATGGAGCAGCCTTTCTCTAGTCACTCCTCCCCTTCATCTGCGAGTTAAGGATGCACAATGTGGAGACGCTGACTGTGAGAGGCGATGTGCTCAGATATCCACATGGTTAGAACCTGATGGATTTTATGAAGGTGGGGAGCATGTCATCCTTTTTAGAGGATGTACCATGGTACCAGTTGCAGTTCAGGAGGAAGTGTTGAGGGAGTTCCACACTTCCCCTCTAACGGTACATCCAGGAGTGGTGAAGATTTATCAGGACCTTTGACGACAGCATTGGTGGCCAGGTATGAAGAAGGTTATAGTAGAGTTTCTCTCACAGTGCCTCACCTGTCAACATGTGAAGGCAGAGCATCGGGTACCAGCAGGCTTGGTACAGCCATTAGAAGTCCCAGAGTGGAAGTGGGATGTGATATCCATGAACTTCGTGACGGGTCTCCCACGTACATCCAGGAGTCACGACTCGATATGGGTGATCATTGACCAACTCACCAAGTCATCACAGTTCCTACCGATCAGAGAGCAGGGCTTAGTAGAGAACTTGGGATGCCTCTATGTGCAGGAGATAGTGAATTTTCATGGATTACCTTCTTCTATTGTTTCCGACCGTGATGCACGATTTACTTCCCAGCTATGGAAGGGGTTTTAGGAAGCTTTCAGGACCAAGCTTAAATTAAACACCGCCTCCCATCCTCAGACGGATGGTATGACCGAGAGGACCATCCAGATCCTAGAGAACATGCTCTATGCATATGACCTCAAATTCGGTCATAGCTAGGAGGGTCACCTACCTTTGGTGGAGTTTGACTACAACAACAGCTATCACTCCACCATCGGTATGGCTCCTTTTGAGGCCCGGTATGGTTGATCTTGCAGATCGCCACTGTGCTGGACAGACCATGGGGAGTCAGCACTAGTGGGACCAGATATGGTATGGGCTACCACCAAGAAGCTGTAGATCATCCACGAGCAGATGAAGATAGCAAAGAGCAGACAGAAGTCATATGCTGACAGGATGCGGGGACCTATGGAATTTGTGGATGGCCACCACGTCTTTCTACAGGTCTCACCTCGACGAGGTTTGCAGAGATTTGGCTGAGGATGAAATTTATCTCTGCTGTTCAAAGGACCTTTCCAAGTACTCAGTAGAGTAGGCGAGGTTGCTTACCACTTATATCTTCCATCTCAGTTGCACCGGGTACACGACGTCTTACATGTATCTCTGCTGAGGAGATGTGTGCACAACCCTACTCACAACATCAGCCACTGAGAGAAGGACATCGATGATGAGGAGACTTTCACAGAGGTTCTAGTGGAGATTGATGACTGACAGGAGCGGGTCCTGCATTGACAGTCGATACCTTGGGCGCATGTTTGCTGGCAGCACGAGAACCTCTAAGAGAACACATGGTGGCAGGAGGCTCAGACGCATGCTCAGTACCCCCTTTTGTTCACCTAGTATGAGTTTTCGCTTACAGGGATGTAGAGCCCTGAGGTCGAGAGAATGAAAAGTCCTGGAATTTCCAAGTAAATTTTTTTATTTTTTATTTTTTATTTTTTATAAAAATGTGAATTTTATGAGTCCATAGTTTCTGACGGAGCTTGATTCCAAGGCCCGGTTTTCCTAGAATCAATTTCTGATGTTTTGTTAAGCGTAAATTAATGCACGTAAGCATTTTTCCCAATAAAAGTGGAATAACTCTTAAACAGTTACTCAGATCAGAAATCTGAGGGCACCGTTGTGCTAAGGGTGGCAGTTTTACCCTAGGCGCGACTTAACTTTAGTTGGCACGTGTAACAGCCCGAGATTTTATGAAAAATATTCTTTTTAATTTTATTAATGTCTTGTGTTGTCCACTACACCAAAAGGGGCTTTAACAACACACATACTTGACTTGCCTTGCATTACACGCAATCGCGACCTTCCTCGATAGCGTGTGTAGTACGCAATACCGAGATTCACTAAACAACGATATGCTATTAAAATATTATTAAAACTAGTCGTTATAAATAGTAATACCCACTTTTTAAATTTTAGAAATTTTAGCTCTCAAAATGGACTTCATTTTTGGATTCGGAGTATCGAATTTAGCCTAAGGTGAAATTTTGGTACTTTTCGGATAACTTTCATATTCTGATGAATAGTGAAAATTACTAAATTATAATTAAAAACAACTTTTTTAATCGAAATAATTAATAGTGATAAATTATTAATTTGAGTGGTTTTAAAGTATATTTAGAATATATTTTTACAATTTATTTCAATGTTGGTCATTGAATGTAATTTCACATTTAAACCAGACATAATCAAGTGTCAATCTTTTGATAGATATTGTTTCTTAAAAACACGCTATTTGTTTTAACAGCGGGATTTAATTATAAAATTTTCAACTTCTATGTTATGAATTTGGTAAAATAGACTTCATTTTTGAATTCGGAATATGAAATATAGCTTAGGATGAAATTTTGGCATTGTTCTGAAAAACATCAATTTTTGATGAATAGTGAAACTACTAAGTGATAGTTAAAAAAGTGAATTTTTCATAAAACATAATTTTACCGCTTCTGTGAATGGAATTTCAAAAATCAGAGAGACACGGTTGATGTCAGTAAGTAAAATGTGGTTCAATGAGATGAAAATAATTTTTGGTGAATGGTAACTATTTACTTTTATTTACCACGGTTAAAAGTAAATGGGGTAATTAAGGGTAGAAATGATATTAATATTACCCTAACAGATGTCCTAATCCTATTGGACAAGTGTATCTCGACCAAAAACAACCTTAGGTGTAAAATATTATCATTTAGGCCCACTTGGATTAGATTAGGACATTTATTATTATTTAATTCAAAGAAGAGTTAAAAGAGTTAAAATCAAAGTATATTTACTAAAAAAATTTAATATAGGGTTGTGCATAAGATAAATTAGATTGTAAATATTCATCAGAAATATAAAAAGATTTCCTACATGATGGTAGTTTATATGTAATTTTTAGACATCAAATAATTTAATTTATTATGACACAAATATGATGCAGTAATTATCTTATTAATGAAATATTGACATAATTGATATTATAAATTCCAAAATAAATGTAATTTAAGACTTTTTATGAATTCCACTAATTTTATAGGTTACTATGATATATTAGTGTTGATTTAATCAACTTGGTTGAACATATAATTCTGTTATGACTTTCACAAAAATAATATATCAAATAGTGTCAAAATTGACACAAAATAGTTTTTAAATCAAATATTATATTATTAATTGTTATTTTATTCCTAAAAATCTACGGTTCGGCCAAATGACATAGAAAAGGATATATGTATTAATAATATACAATTTGGGGTTCTTTTGGCATGTTATAGTATGTTTATTAACCATATAGTTAAAGAAAACAAAAAGACACGGTAAAAGTTAAATTATTTAACTTAGAGTTAAATCTAATTGATAAGGTTAAAATAATACCCTAAACTTGTCTAAATCCTATTGGATGATAGGATTTCGACCCATCCCCACTTTAGCTTCTAAATAAGACCCCTTTTAACAATTATAAACCGATTTTGACTTTAATATAAAATAATATTTTTAGATATTCCTAAGGTGCCCCTCTCCTCCCTTATAAAAGGGCACCTCCTCCCCCTCCTCCTCACACCAATTTGAGCACTCAAGCTCGGCCAACCCCTACCATTTTCTCCTCTCCATTTCCCTAGTATCATCCTAGAGGTCCTGGTCTTCTTCAAATACCATCCTTAGTTCTTTAAGTGGAGGCTAAGAAAAGGCGCGTCAAAAAGAGGTAATATCCATTACCGATCTTTTTCAATTTCTTTCTTCTTCAACTTCTTCTTCTTTAGTTGTTTCATGATAAAGTAATGACATGAGTATTTCTTATATACTGATATGTTATTATAAATATGAAACAACTCTAATTAACCTTTTATCCATCCTACGGAAAAAGGAAATCACCGCGCGTGCGTACGTACGAAATACCGTCTCCACGCCGTGGTGTAATCTATTTTACACCATCACCTTACAAGGATGGGTATAATGGTGTAATGAGTAACTATTTATTATTATTATAATGTAATATTGATACTGAAATAATATATATATACTCAAATACAATTCCACGATCATAGGAACGATATCATCACTCGTGCGTACGTACGGAATACCGTCTCCACGATGTGATGCGAATCGTTCTACATGATCATCATTACATAGTAATTATATAAATGAATTGATTGAATAAATATGATATATGTTACACTAATACCATTCTGGATATAAGGTATCTATAACCTTAAAAGAAGAATAATAATTTATTCGGCAAAACACGCATAAGAACAAAAGGCAATAAGGACCCGAGTAACAAGTAACAATGAAATTTTACTAACAAGAAGCTAAGAATATGACCATATATGATATCATATCAATATGTATGATTCTGGAATAATTCAATAACATGATTTAAATCATTATACAGGAGGTTCGGACACTTACAAAGCAAGTCGGACCAAAGGTAAGGGAAATATCACAATCTCATTTTTATCCGAGATTGTTTATACTTTGGCATTTACTGGGGTGTATTTTATCATCCATATCCAGGTTTCCTCAATATGTAATATTATTTCCATTCACCTAAAATTGTTTAAAACCTATTTTACCCTTCGGTGAGTTTTTAGTAAAAGATATGAAAGGAATATTTTGTCGTTTCTTTGTACGAGGTACTTTTTGACTTTTCCGACAAAAGTACGAGAAGAATGTTTTCTTTTAACTTATACGACATGAATGGATTTTTTAAAAATTATTTCCAAGAATCTTCCCTTAAAAGTTTTCAATTTTATTTTTAATCATCTTCTTTTAGTTTAAAATTTTATATCATGTTAAAGAAAGGAATGTGTTTTTGAAGTAGAAAGGATATTTTCCTCAAGAATAGAGTTCAAGTGTTTTATCAAAATTATTTTCCATCTAAGAAAATAAAGGGTTCTGTTTCTATCCCTATTTTTACATTGATTTGACTATGTTGTGATGGAATTATTTTTATGAATTCCTTTATCTTATATGAATTGTTTTATGATGTCACGATGTTTAAGATTCCAATTTTTATTACATGGGTTATGCTATGATGTAAGGTTAATGATTTTGTGGCACACATAAGAATGGTATAATTATGAGATGGGTGGGACCTATATATCCCTCCAATGCATTGGGTAAAGATTTTATAACTCATGAGATAGACATGGCTGGAATGGTAGGTTATACCGGTTCAGTGAATCAGGACTAGAATGAGGGTGACTCGATTCAGAAAGGGACTTTGTCCACATAGATAGACTTGGCAATGAGTCATGACTAACAAGAAATGATTCTCTATGATTATGTGTGTATACCACAAAGATTAATGTTTTAAGTTATTCTTATTGGGATTTCATTTAATTACTATGATTTATCCCATGTTATGAAATTATGCTCTCTTTTGCAGGTTAAGATTTCCAAAAGTTATGTTCTTATGAATATGATGTGATTGATTTTTCTTTTGTTTACCTTTACCGATCATTTGAGCTCACCCTTTTATGTTTTCTTTTCCCCAGGATATAAATAAGAGTTTTAGTTAAAAAAAATGGAAGATCTTTATGGGAGATATTGAAGATCTTTCACCACGATTAGAAGATTACGTTCCGAGTTTCCAAAGACACTAAACTATTACGATCCTTGTGTGTGTATTTTTGTTATGTACTAAGTATTGTGCAAAATTAATGTAATGGCCATGTACGATAAGCTTCGGGTCTCTACAGTTGGTATCAAAGGAATGGTTTAGTCAACCTTTGGAAACTAGGATGCGAGAACTTTAGTGAGATCCCTAGAGATATTTCTAAGGTATGTCTAGGGATGTCCCTAAGGTTAAGTATACGTATAGGTTATAGTACTAGAATTATGCTAACGATCATAGAATTAAACCTAAGGTGTTAGATATTGAAGGTACTCCCCCTTTATTATGTTGTTTTCCCTAGCATGATTTTTGCCTCTCACACTATTCTTTTTGGGTTTTAGACGATGGCTGGAACCCGAAGGAACCGTGTTGATCAATTCAATGATTTCCCTCCTAAACAAACAAATGTTATGTGAGATGGAGGGCAAAATATTATTGCTATACTTACACAAGATATGAATCATTCTGGACTTCCAAATGAGAAGAGAAGGGAACAATATTCTATTGAGTCCTTCATGAGGCAACATCCACCTTCATTCAGTGGGACTTCCGATCCACATGTTTTTGAACAATGGATCAGTACCACTGAAAAGATATTTTCAGTTCTTCAATGTTCTGAGCATGATAAAGTCATCTTAGCAGTATATCGTTTGGAAGGTGAAGCTGATCAATGGTGGAATCTTATCAAGAACACGAGGCAAAGAGATGAAACTGAGTCCATGGAATGGGATGAGTTCAAGAACTTGTTTTTCAGTAAGTACTTCCCTCGTATTCTTCGAACAAAGATGGAAAAGGAGTTTCTTGAGCTGAAGCAGAAGGATGATGAATCTGTTGGTATATACGAAGAAAATTTTACAAGACTTGCGAGGTATGCATCTGGCATTATCATCCAACCTGAAAGTAAAGTTGATCGATTTTTCAGTGGCTTAAAACCAAGTCTTCGAAGGGCATTAGCTATAAGAGACTTTAGTAGCTATGAAGAAATTGTGTGTTGTGCTATCAAGGTAGAAATGGATGTTGGTGTTACATATCCATCTCATGGTTTTGACAAGAAACGAAAGATGGAGTTCAAGGAGAAATCTCAGAATAATGGTGAAAAGAAGATGAATGTTTCCTTATGCACAAAGTGTGGAAAGAAGCATGGTGGAGATTGTCTTAAAGGGACTAGAAAATGTTTTAAGTGTGGAAAAGAAGGTCATCGAGTAGCTGGGTGTCAAAGTAATGGAAAAAGGGATTCTAATGATGTGAATAAAGCAAACACTACAGATAACGCACCACCAACACTTCAATGCTTCAAGTGCAAGGAAATGGGGCATTATGCTAATAAATGCCCTAATCCAAGGGTTAGTGATGATCAACATGATCAACCACTGAAGGCAAAGGACAAAGGGAAGTCACATGCGATCACTATTGGCGATGTTGAATATGAAAACGACGTGGTGGAATGATTAAGTGTTTATGTAAGGGGATTCCAAAATAATATTGTATCATGGAGTATTGGAATATTTATGTATTGGTCTAATGTGGTATTCAAAGTGATTGAGATATTTTTGGAAATAAGATGATATGAGCATAATGAAGGGAAAATGAGAAAACGAAATGTTTAACAGTATTCATGAGCTCATGATTGATATAAGGACTAAGTGATATCATTGTTTGAGTATATAGAATTTTGAGGATTTTGGTATGTGGAAAGTGTTAACTTTTAACTGCATTCATGTTTTCACTAAGGTATTCAAGAGAATACATGATTAAGGACTTTGACAGTTTGGAATGTGACCAACAAAACATATCTTATGATATATGGGGATCGGCGATGGTGTTAAATCTCTGGTAATCGTTTTCACTATATTATGAGAATGGACTGCAGTATTTTAGATAAGCCTAAATATTGGAATGGATTATGTTGGACATAAGTTAGTATTGTTTAAGGATAGAACTTTTGATATTATTTATGTGATGTTATAGTAATGTAGTTTTAGAAAAAGGACAACCTGCAGGACGGGCGATAGCCCATCGCGTCGGATAAGGCCGTGGAAATCGAACCCACAACCGAAGTGTGACTGGCCTTTATCGCCTACCACTGGCCTACAGGAAGTCCCTGTTTAGTAGAAACTAGTTTTATTATATTAAGCAGTATGATATATGAAGTATAAGTCCATTTTAGGAACCATATATGATTAATCTCACTATAGATCAACTTATGTATATAATTTTTTGCTAACCTTTTTTTTTGAGATAGATGAAATGACCCGTCATTCTATCACATGATCTGATAACACTTCACGAATAACAAATTCAACTTCATTTATTTAAGATATGAAGTAGAAATTGTTAAAGGCACGAACAACAGTGAGATTGTACCAAAATAAAGTAAGTATTTATTCTAATTCAAATTCTTTAACTTTAGGAAAACGATCTTGAAAACCAAAAATGTTGTCCTAGAGATCTTATATCTGATGAATCAGATGGTACCTTAGATCGTCACAAATTTATGGCTTTGTGATTGTTGGCTTTTCCATAGCCATGTTCTCTACGACTCTCCATCAGAACATGATGGTTAGATTTCCCTTCCATATCTATATTTTCACCTATGAGGAAACCCAGTGATTAGTTTATTTGGGTAATCGTTACATTTCATACTTTAGTTTTTTAGAACCATGTTTTGGTATTCTTTTTTACGATGTGGGTTTCTATTAAAGAAACTTTCGAATAGTAAACCATTTATAACCCCGACGAATTTTGAGGGCGAAATTCATTTTAAGGAGGGTAGAATGTAACAGCCCGAGATTTTATTAAAAATATTCTTTTTAATTTTATTAATATCTTGTTTTGTACACTACACCAAAAGGGTCTTTCACAACACACATCCTTGACTTGCCTTGCATTACACGTAATAACGACCTTCCTTGATAGCGTGTGTAGTACGCAATACCGAGTTTCACTAAACAACGATATGCTATTAAAATATTATTAAAATTAGCCGTTATAAATAGTAATAACCACTTTTTAAATTTTAGAAATTTTAACTCTCAAAATGGACTTCATTTTTGGATTCAGAGTATCGAATTTAGCATAAGGGGAAATTTTGGTACTTTTCGGATAACTTTCATATTCTGATGAATAGTGAAAATTACTAAATTATAATTAAAAACAACTTTTTTAATCGAAATAATTAATAGTGATAAATTATTAGTTTGAGTGGTTTTAAAGTATATTTAGAATATATTTTTACAATTTAATACAATGTTGGTCATTGAATGTAATTTCACATTTAAACCAGACATAATCAAGTGTCAATCTTTTGATAGATATTGTTTCTTAAAAACACGCTATTTGTTTTAACAACGGGATTTAATTATAAAATTTTCAACTTCTATGTTATGAATTTGGTAAAATAGACTTCATTTTTGAATTCGGAATATGAAATATAGCTTAGGATGAAATTTTGGCATTGTTCTGAAAAACATCAATTTTTGATGAATAGTGAAACTACTAAGTGATAGTTAAAAAAGTGAATTTTTCATAAAACTTAATTTTACCGCTTCTGTGAATGGAATTTTAAAAATCCGAGATACACGGTTGATTTCAGTAAGTAAAATGTGGTTCAATGAGATGAAAATAATTTTTGGTGAATAGTAACTTGTTACTTTTATTTACCACGGTTAAAAGTAAATACGGTAATTAAGGGTAAAAATGATATTAATATTACCCTAACAGATGTCCTAATCCTATTGGACAAGTTTATCTCGACCAAAAACAACCTTAAGTGTAAAATATTATCATTTAGTCCCACTTGGATTAGATTAGGACATTTATTAATATTTAATTCAAAGAATAGTTAAAAGAGTTAAAATCAAAGTATATTTACTAAAACTTTTTTAATATAGGGTTGTACATAAGATAAATTCGATTGTAAATATTCATTAGAAAGATAAAACGATTTCCTACATGAGGGTATTTTATTTGTAATTTTTAGACATCAAATAATTTAATTTATTATGACACAAATATGATGCAGTAATTATCTTATTAATGAAATATTGACATAGTTGATATTATAAATACCAAAATAAATGTAATTTAAGACTTTTTATGAATTAAACTAATTTTCTAGGTTACTATGATATATTAGTGTTGATTTAATCAACTTGGTTCGAACATATAATTCTGTTATAACTTTCACAAAAATGATATATCAAATAGTGTCAAAATTGACACAAAATAGTTTTTAAATCAAATATTATATTATTAATTGTTATTTTATTCCTAAAAATCTAAGGTTCGGCCAAATGACTTATATAAGGATATATGTATTAATAATATACAATTTGGGGTTCGTTTGGCATGTTATAGTAAGTGTATTAACCATATAATGAAAGAAAACAAAAAGACACTGTAAAAGTTAAATTATTTAACTTAGAGTTAAATCTAATTGATAAGGTTAAAATAATACCCTAAACTTGTATAAATCCTATTGGATGATAGTATTTCTACCCATCCCCACTTTATATTATAAATAAGACCCTTTGGAACCATTATAAACCGATTTTGACTTTAATATAAAATAATATTTTGAGATATTCCTAAGGTGCCCCTCTCCTCCCTTATAAAAGGGAACCTCCTCCCCCTCCTCCTCACACCAATTTTAGCACTCAAGCTCGGCCAACCCCGGCCATGTTCTCCTATCCACTTCCCTAGTATCATCCTAGAGGTCCTAGCCTTCTTCAAAGACCATCCTTAGTTCTTTAAGTGGAGGCTAAGAAAATGCGCGTCAAAAAGAGGTAATATCCATTACCGATCTTTTTCAATTTCTTTCTTCTTCAACTTCTTCTTCTTTAGTTGTTTCATGATAAAGTAATAACATCAGTATTTATTATATACTGATATGTTATTATAAATATGAAACAACTCTAATTAACCTTCTATCCATCCTACGGAAAAAGGAACTCACCGCGCGTGCGTACGTACGGAATACCGTCTCCACGCCGTGGTGTAATCTATTTTCCACCATCACCTTACAAGGATGGGTATAATGGTGTAATGAGTAACTATTTATGATTATTATAATATAATATTGATACTGAAATAATATATATATACTCAAATATAATTCCACAATCATAGGAACGATATCATCACTCGTGCGTACGTACGGAATACCGTCTCCACGATGTGATGCGACTCGTTCTACATGATCATCATTACATATTAGTTATATAAATGAATTGAATGAATAAAAATGATATATGTTACACTAATACCATTATGTATATAAGGTATCTATAACCTTAAAAGAAGAATAAGAATTTATTCGGAAAAACACGCATAAGAACAAAAGGCAATAAGGACCCGAGTAACAAGTAACAATGAAATATTACTAACAAGATGCTAAGAATATAACCATATATGATATCATATAAATATGTATGATTCTGGAATAATTCAATAACATGATTTAAATCATTATACAGGAGGTTCGGACACTTACAAAGCAAGTCGGACCTAAGGTAAGGGAAATATCACAATCTCATTTTTATCTGAGATTGTTTATACTTTGGCATTTACTGGGGTGTATTTTATCATCCACATCCATGTTTCCTCAACATTTAATATTATTTCCATTCACCTACAATTTTTTAAATAATATTTTACCCTTCACTGAGTTTTTATTAAAAGATATGAAAGGAATCTTTTGGCGTTTTTTTGTACGAGGTACTTTTTGACTTTTCCGACAAAAGTACGAGAAGAATGTTTTCTTTTAACTTATACGACATGAATGGATTTTTAAAACATTATTTCAATGAATATTACCTTAAAAGCTTTCAATTTTATTTTTAATCAACACCTTTTAGTTTAAAATTTTATAACATGTTAAATAAAGGAATGTGTTTTTGAAGTAGAAAGGATATTTTCCTCAAGAATAGAGTTCAAGTGTTTTATCAAAATTATGTTCCATCTAAGAAAATAAAGGGTTCTGTTTCTATCCCTATTTTTACATTTATTTGAATATGTTGTGATGGAATTATTTTTATGAATTCCTTTATCTTATATGAATTGTTTTATGATGTCACGATGTTTAAGATTCCCAATTTTATTACATGGGTTATGTTATGACGTATTGTTTATGATTTTGTGGCACAAATAAGAATGGTTTCATTATGAGATGGGTGGGACCTATATCTCCCTCCAATTAATTGGGTAAAGATTTTATATCTCCTGAGATAGACATGGCTGGAATGGTAGGTTATACCGGTTCAGTGAATCAGGACTGGAACGAGGGTGACTCGATTCAGAAAGGGACTTTGTCCACTAAGATAGTCTTTGCAATGAGTCATGACTAACAAGAAATGATTCTCTATGATTATGTGTGTATGCCACAATGTTTCATGTTTTAAGTTATGCTTATTGGGATTTCATTTCACTACTATGATTTATCCCATGTTATGAAATTATGCTCTCTTTTGCAGGTTAAGATTGCCAAAAGTTATGTTCTTATGAATATAATGTGATTGATTTTTATTTTGTTTACCCTTACTGAGCATTTGAGATCACCCTTTTATGTTTTCTTTTCCCCAGGATATAAATAAAGGTTTTAGGTATAAAAAAGGGAAGATCTTTATGGGAGATATTGAAGATCTTTCACCACGATTAGAAGATTACGTTCCAAGTTTCCAAAGACACTAAACTATTACGATCCTTGTGTGTGTTGTTTTGTTATGTACTAAGTATTACTCAAAAGTAATGTAATGTCCATGTACGATAAGCTTCGGGTCTCTACAGCACGATCCTCCTGTGAAAAATCCTAAAAATGGATTAACCGTGGATAAAATAAATAAATAAATTATTTTAATTTTCAAATGTTTATAACTCACAAATGGTAGCTCAAAATAAAAATAAAATACCACCACTGAACTCATGAGGTAATGATTTATTTAAGAAGATACTAACTTTTGCCGGTGCGGGCCACGAGAAAAGATAGTTTTTGGCCACAAACAAAATAATTGAGTGCCAATTATTTTATTGTAAAATTAGTAACTTCTAAACGGTAACTCAGATTGAAAATCCGAGAGTACCATTGGGTTCATTGGGGGGTGTTTCCCCTAGGAAGAGTCTAACCGCGATGGAATTTTGTAGAGAGTGACAGATAATAAGTTTCCAAACTTTTTTTCACGTACGTTCAGTAAATGTGCGAGCGGCGTTTTATAACTTTTGAACTGATACTCGGAATTGAAATCTGAGGGCACCGTTGAACTCGCACCATCGGTGAATGCATAGTGAGACCCTCACCGCAGTTTCATTCTAACAATAATAAAAGCAAGTTTTTGGATTTTTATAAAAAAATACTAAAATAAAGTACAACACTTTATTTTATTTTAAAGCTGCCATGTGTTGAGTGTGTTGGTTAAAACCTCCACTTGGGAGTTGGTGGTGGGAATGACACACCCTAACCACCCATGGGAGGATAGTTGAGGATGGGACCACCTGAGCCGCATAACCTCCCTATTAATGATAGGGGTGGGGACCACCCGACCCCCTATCAATAGAGGAGGATAAAACCTCCTCAACTCCAATTAAATGGGGAGAAACTCCAAAACTCCTCCACTTTATGATTTGAAAAACATTTATGGGGCGCCTCTTGACCTTCCAAATTAATTGTGCCAACATTTCGTGAAATTAATTTGGTGGAGCTGGGTTAATTAATTCCTCTTTTTTGAATTGGTGTGCCAATATAATATTAGACAGCAAGTCTAATATTATTTTTTTGGAATTTCTCTTTTAATGGAACTAAGAGAAGTTTGGGAGAAAAGTTCTCCCAATGAAGAACGTGAAGAATGTGAAGAACTCCGGTGATTCTCTTTATTCTTCAACTTCTTCCTCGTCCACCTAACGATCAACGTCGACAACAAACCGACGCAGCTCTGAATTGAGGATGTGCGGCAGACGTGACGAACGATGGTCTCCTCCATCATCCTTTTGCGAATCTGTCAACAAACGACTGGTGTCGTGCGACACATCAAAAGGTAGGGGGTTTACTTCTTGTTGATGTAACATCCCTTTCCTTTTTCTCTTCTTCATAATTGAAAGGAATCGTTTCATGGTTTAAAAACAATTAAATATCATCCCCTTCTTTGAGACAATTGATACCACACTACACGCGGAGGGTGCGGGCCAAACCAACATGGCCCGAATCCTTCTCCAATATTGTTCTGATGTTCATTGGAAGAACGAAGCTGCAACGAGGCGACGAAGGAAGCAACGAGAAAGGATGCGCCACCCACAACCTCTGTGAACAGCGCTTCCCCCGCGGCACCCCGGTGCGCTACCCACACCTCCACGCCCCTGCTGGCACACTGTAGGCGACCCGCGCCCCTGTTGACGTCCTCCCGGTGACCCGCACCCCTACCAAAGTGCACCCGGTGGCCCCCGCCCCTGACCGGTGCGCTGCCCGGTGCCCTGCGCCTCTGTCGGCGCACTCCCGAAGCCCCGCGCCCCAGCTGGCGCACTGCCCATCGCTCCGTGACCCTGCCGGCGTGCTACCCGCCTACCCGGCTCTTGTCACGGCCTGCACGGTGTTCCCGGAGCCTGTCGGTGCCCAGCCGGTCGGCACGCGCCCCGCCCGGCCTACCTGCTAGCCTCCAGGACACCGGCCTCCCGAGCTGACCCGCGGCGTCCCCCGCGATGTCGCTTGTTGAACCAGCCCGGTCTTCAGGGCTGACTTACCGAGCTGCCTATGTGGCGACTATCGAGGCGAACCGCCCTCCCGGTCCGCTGGGTCGGGATGAGCAGACCGTGTCAAAACATAGAGGTTTGACCCGCCCAACGGTCCAGGTCAAACCGAGCGAGTCTGACCGGGTCGACCCAGATCGGGTCGGACCGAACCCAAGCCCATCAATGACCCCTTACCTTCTTGGGCCATATCTTTGGCACCGAACGTCCATTTGACGAACCGTCAGCGGCACTGGAAATCTCATTGATAATCGGTCCCTTTCAAAATATGTGATATGAGTTCGGGACATATTTGAGATACAGTTGGGTTGGTTCGTACACGAAACCAACCGGCCCCCCTGGACTAAAAGGCTAATAACACATAGATCGGGCATCTAATTGATGTGTCGTCTATTGCATTAATACCCCTATGAAGTGTTGGTCCTTGTGATACTCCTACATGAGACTTCATGACACTTGGAGTATCGGCTTATGGCGCATGGAACAGACCCTCCCAGTGACGAGCGAGTAGATTGAAGAGCACTAATAGCTGGCTGAGACTTGACGACTACTGATCGATCGACTCAGAGTGATTAATATGGCCTAGTGGGTAGTGTTTGGTTGTAGCAGCAGACCCACAGTAGAGGCGATCTTGGTTGTAGTGGAAGACCCACGAAACTTGACAGAAGGAGTACCCCTGTAGGCTATGAGTTGGAGCCCTTAGTTGTAGCGACAGACCAATGGTCGGAAGTGCTTGGTTGTAGCAGCAGGCCCACAGTACTCGATAGGTGGAGTACTTTAGCAATCCCAGGTTAGTGGGAAGCACTTTGTTGTAGCGGCAGGCCCACTGTACTCGACATAGGAGGTGTTCTGCAGTAGCCGAGGTTTCGACATCGTGAATAAAAATCATGGTTTGAGGTGAGTCAATGATCTTTGTGTTTTCCTCATGATTTATATGGGTTACATGATAACATAGGTATATGTATGGGAATATACCTATGTAATGGTTATCTGTTGATTTCATACTTTTTTGTTTATCCTTGTTGAATTTTGTGAGACCTTGAGGGTCTCAGGGTCCCTACTGAGAATCATTATACTCACCCTGGCATGGGCTATGCACACACCTTGGTGTGTTGGATGTAGATGACAGACAGTGCTGACTGAGACGGAGTGTCCGAGGACAGGACGGCACCCGGAGGTGGACCTCACGACGAGTTGGTACCCGGAGGAGACAGATGGACGTGGAGCGCTGAGGGGGATAACTGTACCTACCCTTAAGGTAGGATCAGTGGTGGACTATCCAGGAGCTTCTAGACACCTTACAGCTATTTGTCTTCTTATATGTACATGTTAGTCTTTTCCTTATACTTTATTTTTGGGCTTTTATTTTTCCCCCTTTTACATTCAGTACACTTGTTATACAGCTTTTTCTTAGTGTTTGCATCCGCCTTTTCTCTGGTTTTCTGTGTTTAAGATTTATCGGGGCAATGCCTTCCCAGTTTTAGGGAATTAAACCTTTGGTGCTAGTCACCATCCCCTGGCCTATGGAAGGATGGCTTGGGGTAGTCAAGATACAGGCCCCGGGGGATGGGTCGTGTCATAAATGAAAATATATATCATTTGAAACTAAGAGAAATGTTTTTATGGAAAACTTTTTTAATTTGTGCACTATGTTTTTCTCTTAATAATTTAAATTCATGAATATTGGTGAATTATTTTAATGATATTTATATAGTATATGTTAATAAAAATTTTAACCTTAATATAATAATATTTCTAGGAATTTGGTAAGAATAAATTCAGTTTATACTTAATTTTTTGATAAATTTGTTTCATCATGTTTTGTGCTAATATTATAAAAATAATTTCCTCCACTAAAAAAAATTGAATCATAATAAAATTCAAAAAATATTTTTAATAATGATATTTAAATTTTTTAAATAGGATCCTTTTTTTCATTATGAAGAGTAATGTAGTTATGTTTTGGTCACCACTGTTAAGGTCAAAAGGGAGAAATTTTGTTAAATCATTTTGATAAAGAATTAAATATTTTTCACATGATATTCCTTATTCAGATTTCATGAGTCATGTTCATTAATTTCCAAAAAAAATAATTATATATTACCATATGAGGAAATTTTTTATTTATTATGACATATATATTAATTTAGTGACAAAATAAATTTAAAAGTTCACTTTCTTTGATTAAGTGTCTCTAAATTTTTTTCATAATGATATAAGTGGGTATATATTTTTAAAATATTCATTTTAAATATAATTTAAATTTTTTATCATTTTAGTTAATTTTAATGTTTTTTTGATTGAATAATTACCTTAAATGTCTATATAACCTCCTCATAATATTTACAAAATTAATTGAAAAAAATTAAAAAACATTAAAAGTAATTTAATTTGGATGAATACTTTTTTTCATGAAATTTATACATATGTATACCATATTTGAAATTTTTTGAAGGTTTATATTAGAATTAATTTGATGGCATGTTTTCTTTAATGTAAACATAATTGAAAGTTGTTGAATATGACATTAATTATATTTATTATTTAAAAAATATACTGTTAATTTATTTAAAATATTAACAAGTATTTCCTTCTTCAAAATAAGTTCGATATGGTTTAATATATATAAAAAATAAATATATGTTTCAAATGAATTTTTATGATAAATTGTTTTCCATAATGAATAAAAAACATTGATTTATTATCAATTGTCAAAAGGGTTAATAGGGGTGTTGACAAAAAAATATGTGAGTAAAATGTTACAAAAACCTGTGAGTTTTTTATGAGTAGATTTTTACTCATACATGTATTATCATCTAATTATATAAATTTGGAGCCTCATTTTCATGAAAATTAATATTTATTCATTTAATAATTTATATAAATCATAGAGTTCCCATCCCCCTGCATATAAAAGGGATCCAATTTACTTCTCCTTAAACAAATTTTTATCCCTATATATCACCCAATATCTACCATAATACTTTCCTATATCCCATCATCAAATCTAGGATATTTTTTTCATTACAAAATACCTTCCCTTTAAGTAATAATGTGTAATCCAAAAGGGGATTCTCAATTAAGTGGTATAACTATTAACCAATCATTTTAAAATATATTTCTTCATTTATATACAATTAATTCATGGAATCCATTTTAAAAAAATCATCATCATCTTTAATATGATGAATTTTTATAATAATAATATAAAAATCATTATGAATTGTCATTACATCACTTACAAAATGAAAATGTTTCTTGTTTATATATGTGGACTACCACATCTACGAAGAGATGTGTATTTTTTGACATCCCATTTAAATTAATGGTAATTAGAAAAAAAAATTAGTCAAGTACATGATAAATATGTTATAATAATTATTTTTTAAGGGTGATTTATTATTTAAATTTTTATCATTCAATCCGTCAAAAAGTTAGAACTATTCCACCGTATATACCACCTACCATCTTCTGGAATGTTGTAATTTATTTTTCTATCTAGAAATTCAATGAGTGATTATAAATATATTTATAATGAATGTTTATGATATTTAAATCATGAAAAATAATATTTCTATGATTTAATAGTGATCAAATATAAGGACTATAACTACCTAACTGAAATTCTCGTAACAAATGAATATTTTAAGACTAGGGAAAAATGATTTTTATAAGGAATTGCTAATAAGTTCATGCTGAAAAGTTTTGAAGGTATCATATATGATATTATATTTACATAAATAATTCTATTATTTAATATTAATTAATCTTAAATAATTATCCATGTGGATCAATTCCTATTCAAAAATTTTGAATATAAGGTATGAGATTTATGTTGCAATATAATTATTTACCATGATTTTTTATTATACTTATGATTATGAATTAGTTATCCTATGAAAAAATTATTATTTTTTCCATGTTTCCAAATACAAATGACCTTCATGATTCAAGCATGGCTTTTAATATTATTTAACGAATATTTATCTAATAAGATGTGATATTTGGATATGAAAATTATGGGACAAAATAGTTGGTATCAGATTGATTTATAGTTATCTTTTGAAACTATGATGCCAAAATATTTATTATAACCCTTATGATAACCCATTTAATTAGAGAACATACAGTGTTATAGAAAGTAATGCAGTGTGGCTTTCAAAGATAAACATCCACATATGGTTTTTATAAGTTTATGTGGTTTGGGAATATATTCCTCTATTGGTAATAACCCCAAAATAGTTGTTTGAGTTAATCTGGATAATTATTATAGGTCATGGTGGGTTTTCCCTAACCATTCCCCATGTTTTCCACTTCTGATGGATATGTTTGGATTACTAATGTATTCAATAAAAAATAATATAAAGGATTTGAATTGATGATGACCATTAATATCATAGGATAAAAATAATTTCTCATATATTAAAATGTATATATAATGATTTTTAAATCCAATAAATTATTTTTCATGATTATATCATTAAATAATATGATTATTGTTTCTTTAACAAAGATTTTAGTTTTATTCAACGTTTGGAACCAAATTTAATCTTGTTAATGTTGAATATGAATTATGGTGTAACAATTTTACTACTAGGAAACCATATAATATGTGAATCACAATGAAAAATATCCTTTTTAATGCTTAAGAAACTTTCCTAGGGAGTGAACCATGAAAATCATTAAATCAAGCAATAGAGGTAATATTGTTGTGTTTAATCCTTTATGAAGAAAAATACACCATCATTTAATGTTTATGATAATGCATTGGTTGTTGAGAAACTGATATCTACCAATAAAAATTTATTTTCCAATTTCATATGTATATAATATAAAATAAATTATCTCTTTATTATTTTTAAGTATAATAAGATCAATAGTGTAATATTATCAAGAAAATTAGGCAATATAATTAAATTGACTCTATGGTGTGGGAAGAGTTTATGAATGTATTTATCAATTTTTACTTTATTTGTATTCTTTGTAAAAAAAATGAAGATATAATACCTTGAGCTAAAATAATATTGTGAAAAATTAGTTAGTACATGTGCGGAAAATTTTATAAGGCATTTGATGTATGCTTCATTTATTATCCCGAAACGTGAAGGTATGGTTCGTTTAGTTTTTAGAGTCATAAAAAATTTATCTGAATGGATTTATCCCTAAGAAACACTAGTAACAATGAACAAATCATTTGATGTGCTATCAAGTGTGAAATAAATATTGTATTTCCCATCAATATTGTAGATTTGAAAACATAATAAAAACTGAATTCTAAAGATATTTTAGAAATAATGTAATGAATATGATGAGATTTCATTTTAGGGTGAAGTATGGAAAAAAATTGTGTAAATTGGCTTACAGGTACTATTGAATGTTCTAAATGTATATAGAAGGTCTACTAAGAAATTCAATGATGATTTAATTAGATGCAGTTAGATAATTATTAGAATTGATAGAAATATCCATAGAATGCACCACACACACTCTAGTGTTTCAAAATCAAGGAGTAAGAGAACTATGCTAACCAGGGCTCCAATCAAATGGTTAATGATGATGATAGATACCAATATAATTTTAATCCCAGAGATAATAGGAAAATTCTTATGAACACAATTTTTATTGATGGGTTTGATGACAAGGTGTTTAAAGGTACACTTACCATCCATGTTATTATTACTAATATCTTCTTTTTATTCAAATGATCCTAAAATATTATATCTAAAAAATTTACTAAGGGTGTCATAATACAATATTAATGATGAGATGAGGAATTAGAATTGAAGATACATAATTGTATTATGATTACATCTATATGATTCTTCCCTTGATGATGTTTGTGTGAATGTGTATTCTACAAATCTCCTTATTCTACATCTAGTTAAAGTTTATGTCATATTATGCATGGATTGGATTACATTACCTAAGTCCCACATCAATTTCAGAGGAATGGAATTGAGATTTGATATTATAAATGAACTTGTGATCATCTATATATAAAATGATAAATATCAATGTACAATGGAAATTTATCCACTACATATGTCATTATTGATATTCAAAATGGTTGTTTTTCTTAGATGGTTGGGGAGAATCTCAACATCAAAGATATTCATATTTCTTAAGAGTTAATTTTATTTTTTCTTTATGAGTTTCATTATCTTTAACTGAATTGGGTTTTTTTCAATAGTTCTCTAGTTAGTGTTACATCTATTTTTAAGACTCCATATTGAATGTCCCATGTTCAGTTATAGGAATTGAAGAAAAAACTCTTGTATAATCTTAAAAATGGATTCAATGGGACATGTGTCTCCCCTTGGTGAGCACATGTTCATTTTCAAAGTGTAATTCTTAATTAATGAAACTCGAAAATGATTATTTGGAACATACAAGGATAGTTATTAATGTAAGGTATAATCTACCACATATTTATGTCCTATTTAATCAACATTTTAGAGATCAATAATTTTACAAGATTAATATTATTTTTTCATATAATTTATTGAGATTTAATAATGAGTATATACCAAAGAAAACATTACATAAAATTTTTAGACACTATGAATTTATAAGGATTCTTGTTGGTCATATGAATTACCTTAATATCTTCATCAATTTAATAAATAAAATGTCTATAGATTACAATGAATTATTTGTAGTGTTCTTTATAGATGAAATTATTTTCAAAAACAAAAGATAAGAAGTTCATAAATATCAATTGAGTATTGTAAAAATTTCCTCAAGGAAGGATAATTTGTATGAAAAATTTACAGTGTGTTACTATTGGATACAAAAAGATTTATTGTTCTATCATATAATCTCAAGAGAGTGTATATTAAGGGACACATCAATATTGGATGTTATAAAAAATTTACCATATAATACACTATGACAGAGATCCAATGTTTTCTTGGTTTGGTATGATATTATCGACTCTTTTCTTTGAATTTCTTGATGTTATCTTATGAACTCACCATGTTAACTTAGATGGGAGATATGTTCCTTTAAAAAATGAATGTGTGGAAAATTTCAATGAACCGGAGGGATGTTTATTATGTGGAATTGCTCTTAAACTACCCTTTAGTGGATAAGTATTTATGATATATAGTGATTCATCAAAGAACATTATTAATACATCCTTGTAAATAATTATATGGTGTTAGCTTTTTTCATATAGAATTTTATTATTTATGTGTAAAATTACCGAACTCCTGAATTCAAGTTATCTCAAGTAATATTTTATATTGATATATAGGAATTACATTTATGTAGAAAGGTGTGATATATATATTAATCATAAAATTTTTAAGTCTATATTCACATAGAAGGAACTAAAGATGCTCTATAGAATATGCTTGGAGTTGATTTATAATTATTAATGCTCAATATTTTACCACCCATAATAATAAAAAATGATTCAAATTATTTGAGGAGAAAGGATCATGAAAGATTTCCTATGATGAGGACCACAAAAGATAAAATATTTAATTATTTTAAAAGAATTAGTCTCACAATATTGAATGGTGGGGGGAAATTTTATCCTTCGCAAATGGGTGTCCACCCATATAACTGGTTAAATGTTAATTGTGACCAAAATAAAGATGTAGAACTATAAAAAAATTAGAAATATTTCTAATATAATTTTTTTTATAATGATAAGTATGCGGAACTATTTTTGTGACCCAATAATACCGTACCTGAAGATGGAGATATTTAGAGAATTTCATATATCATCATTCACTATAATTATTGGATATACATAGATGTATGTATATCTAAAAGTGTATTTACGGTGGAACAACATGACAAGAGATATTTATTTGTATATATGCCAATTCCTAGAGTGTAAGAATGTTATAGTTTATATATATAAGTCTATGGGGATTTTATAACCATTACATTTACCATAATAAAAATTGGAAAACATCCCCTGGGATTTTATCATCAAAATCCCTAAAATATCTAAATGTTATAATGTATTTTGGTTATAGTTGATATATATATATGATGTTATGAAAATTACATATTATCAATAAAAATTTGACACTTGATTGAATTCCAAATATATATATTATGAATGTGGTGAGGTTTCATGTGGCACTATATTCAATTGTATCGAATTGGGAACAAATTTTTACCTTGATGTTCTGGAAACATCTTAAATAGGTTATTGATATAGTGTTTTATTACATTATTAATTATCATATTCACACATATTTTCATTATTGGGGAACCATTAAAACCCTATAATTTATGATGAGAGGTTGATCAATGTATTTAAATTGTGGTTGGGATAAACACTATCCTATTTACAGGTTTTCTTACAACATTCTCTTTCTCTCAGTAATTTGGAAGTATCCACATGAATCCCTCTAAGGAAATAAGTGTATAAATCATTCATTATAGGATATATTTAGAGATATAAATTTATTTTTAAATGGGATTTCTAACAAAATGGTATAGAATATAAGAACAATTTAGTATCACAACATGGTATCTCATAGTTGACTGAGAAGCTACGCCAATAATCATTATTGAAGCCTAGATTTCAAAATTAAAGTGAAGGTATTCCTATCAATTTATCCATTGATGAATTATATGAGACTAAAAACAAATTTAATATTGGATTTATAGTTATATTAGATACTTCAAGATTCTTGATACATATTGGATCGTAATTTTTCTCTTGGAACTTTCACAAAACCTCCCTCAAGTTCACAATGTGTTTCATGTATCTCTCTTAAGGAGTTATAGACATGATCATTCACATATACTGAACTCATAGGTTATACTGTTAGAGAACAATCATTATTATGATGAAAGAAAATTATAAATATTTGACATTAGAGATAGTGTTCTATGGAATAAGAAAATTTATAAAGTGGAATTAGTAATTCAATGATGCTATATTAGAACATGAGGATGGGATAAAATAGAGATATCCTCATTTGTTCAAATCAAAGTGAAACAAATTTATGGGATATATTAAATATATACTTGGATATAATAACACCTATATAGTTTTTTATATATTTAGCTTTAAATAATTTTTATTTATTTGATAACATGTGTTACATGAAATACTATGTTTAAAAGAATAGTGATTTATTATCATTTCAAGTGAAAATTAACACCTAGAAATTTATTGGTGGTTATGATTAACACTGATTATATTATAAGGAATTATTTCTAAAAAATTTATAAAATTTATTCATTTGTTTTAAATTGATTATAAAATAGAAATTATTTTAATGTAAATGAGAGGTTTTTCTGAAAAAATGCTTTTATGCATGAGATGTGATTTTATCTTAAGAAATTATATCAATCAGTACTAGTGAATTATTTAAATGAATTTTATATATTATGTATTAAATAAAATAAGTTAATATTCTTCTAATGATTTTTTTGTAATAAAATAAGAATGAATCTCTTTTTATGCTAAAAAATATATTTTTCTAAAATTGATTTTTTCCATGTTTTCAACTCATATTTTAAATTTAGTTTTATCTACTTCAAGAAATTAATTATTTTCAAATGTATCCCGAATTTGGTAAATAGGATGTTAAAATTCATTAAATAGGTCACTTTTATTTTTTCCCAATAGTAATAGAGTTCATGGTAAATATTTCTCACCTCAGTATGGGTAAAAGGGGTAAATTATTATCAAACCCTTAGGACAAGACTTTAAAATATCACTAAAACATTACATTATCCTATTGTTGGAGTATATTTTTTTAGTTTCCATCCAAATATTTAATACGTTGGAACTGGGGGCTATATTTAAAATATTATCAACATTATATTAATTTAATAGAAGAATAAATATAAAATAAAACTCCCATGACATTAATATCTCTAATTGTTTTACATAAATATAAGAATATGAGAAATTTTGTTCTAAATATTTATTTTAAATAAAAAAATTGAATGTTTATTAGTTTTTATTTTATAGTTATTTAATTTTTAAAATCATCAATTAAACAAAACTTACCCAATATTTATTAAATTAATAGAAAAATAAAATAAAATAAGTTAAAAATATTAAATTAATATAATCTAATTAATTATTAAGTTACATGAATTTTTTTCATAAGTATAAAATATTATCAGTTTTGGATAGGATGAGATTCAAATTCCTTTTTCATATTATCTTTATAGAAAAATGAAATAAATTATGATAAACTAAATTTTTTAAACAACATTTTGGGGTCCTAGAATATATTTATTATGAAAGAAAATACCACTTTCAATCTAGGTAGAGGGAGTCCCAATAAATATCCCATAGGATCCAAGCAATGTTTTATCCATCATGATTATGTCACTACCTACCCACATCATGCTTACATCACTGACTGACCATGTCTAGACTGTGTCACCAACCCCATTGTATGTTCCTGCATTAGTGCCTTTTTGAAAAGTTACAATAATTATATTTCATTTTTTTAAATATCGTTTTTTAAAAAGTTTAAATTAATAAAAAAATTATTCATCCAAGTGAATGATATATAGTTTAAAATATTAACATAATTCCATTTATGTTTTAATTATCATTTTAGGATAACATAATTCACCCTTAAATAGAAAAAACATGTATTTTGTTGTAATTATCAAAAGCAGTAATGGAGTGTTAAAAATGATAAGGGTGAAAACAATATAAAAATTTTAAAAAAATTAATATAGGATATGATTTATACTCATCGTCATATTATATTTAAATTTTATAAACATTGAACCATTCCTCATTACATTAAATTATATTAATTTACTATATAAAGTAATTCTAAGATCGAACATTCCCCCACTTATAATGTGGAACCTCTTCCCCTATAATAATCACACATTTTTAGCCTTCTTTATAAGGTAATATATACCATAATTTTTCCATAGCTTCCTTACTCAAATCCTATATATTTTGTTCTTACTAAAATACCACCAATTCAAGGAATATGGTGTAATCCAAAAAACTATTCTCAATGAAGTTGTAGAACTCATAATTGGGCATTTTCAATTTAATTTATATTTATTGTTGTTATAAAATACTAGTATTAATTATAGAACAATGACTAAATAGTATTATTTATATTGAAATCTTATATTATAATATAAAACACATAATCCACCCATTTCACATCTTTGGAAAATGATAATGATTCTCACGTATATGTGTGGACTATCATGACCACTCTACAATGCGATTTTTTCGTTTTTTATTTAAAATAATGGTAATAATGAAAAAGTTAATTAATATATGGTATAAATATTATAGAATAATTAATCTACACTAGTGAATTATTATTTTCATTTCATTTATTTAATCCATTGAAAATTCAAAATATTGTTCACGCGTATCTACAGCCTACCATATCCATGAATGAAGCAATTTATTTTCCAATATCGATATTTTAGGGATATCTATATATATAAATATAAATAATATATGTGGAATTTATTTCATGATGAAAATTATTTAAAATATTTTACTATTATCAATTTGTAGGGATTGAAATTCGTGAACTGAAATTCCCATGACAAGTCAATCAGTTAGAACCCCAAAGAATCAATTATATTATTGAATTTTTATTAAGTTGGTTCCGAAATCTTATAAAAGGATCATATATGATATAATAAATATTTAAATTCTTCTAGTATATAATTATAATAAATTAACAATTATTATATAGTATGTTAGAGAACCTTAAAATCATGTGTAACTTGAAGTGATATATTTATTTTAAAATCTCATTTTTTATCTAGATTGTTTTTTATTATTCTTAGAATAAAGAAATATCATGGTCTACCTCTTAGGAATTGCATAATTTTATTTATATCTAGTTATATCTGTATATTGCGTTTTTCCCTTTCATTTTCATATCTTTAAGAACTTTGGATACTCAAATATTGTTTTGAATGAAAATTTATTTAATTGACGTCTTTGGTCGAAAATTATTTTTCTACCATATACATGTTTTCACTAAAATTAGTTCAATTTTTTTTACTATTTCTATATATTTTTTTAAGAAGTTTTTACATATTATTGAAATTTTACAAAATATATAAATATGTATCTTCTTTTCATATTCTAAATGAGGCAATATTGATTATTTTCTAAAAATGTGAGAGCAAGCATTGCTATGATATACATAACATGAAGAAAATTTTCTGCTATAATGACTACTCAATGATTTGAATATTGTTTTAAATGTTTCAAATTTTATTTCCAAATAAAATAACATCCTTAATATTTTGGATTTTTTTATTTTAAATAAATGATTTAATTTTTAAAATGTTATTTTCGTTATGAAATGTAATAATGGTCTTTTAAATGAATTTTTCATATTGGATAACATATTTTGATGTTACATATTCCTCACTAGGGATATTGTTAATATATATAATACAAAATCTCTCTTGGTATGTCTTATACTGATGAAGATTTAAGGATGATTATTTGAATCCAATTTCATTCTAGGGGTCAATTATGTAGTGAAATTAGTTTATTTTCAACAGGTTATGCTATAATGAAATGATCTAATATTTATGACACAAATTTCAATTTCACATGTTATAATGTGATGAATGATTTATAATTTTTTCAAAAAATTTGAAATTATTTTCCTTTGGTGATGGGTGGGCCTGAAATTATAATTCCCTCTGATACAATAGGTAATGATGGGTATATCATGAGATAATAATTACTCAAGTGGGGACTGAACACAATTCACTAGGAAATTTTTCCACCATGATAATCTTGATAGATAACCCAAACTAATGATATAAAATAATGGGATGTGAACCCAATCCATAATTATTTTCATGGAAGTGATCCTAGACTAAGTAACCTATTTTTCATTCTTATGTGTATTCCTCAAAATTATGTCTTATGAAAATATTATGTTCTCATGGATTATGATATCTGATTCCTTTATGATCTATTCATTATGAATAGACATGCATCCAGTAATAACTCAAGAATATTATTTATGATAGGCATATTATGGTTTTCAATTCTTGTTCTAATGTTACCATATCCTTATACTCATGTTATGTTTATGTGATCATTGAAATCTACCTTGTTCACCCTTTCATACCATCATAGCTCACCCTCTCTTCTATTTCATTTTCCATGGTTATAAAGAACATATTTACAAATTAATAGTCTAATAAGGTTGATAGTCACGATGATCCATTGGTATATGATACATATATTTTATGAACATGTTATTTATGAACACATGTTTCAAAAGAAAGATGACCAATGTGACTTTGGATTGGATATTAATGTTTTGTAACTAATATTCATAACATAAGATGTGATATTTTTGTATAAATATTTGGGTCTTTATAGGAACTAATAATTATATTTTTGATTAATGGGTTTTAAATAATTATTATCTTTTTATTTCATTTAAAAATTATTTTGTATAAGTGAATTATATTATTTTTAATTTGTTATAAATAAATTAACAACATCAATGTACCAATAGTTATATCCAATAACTTATGTCCAGTGAGAATATATCCAATGACCGTTTGTACAATGACTATATATATAGTGGTTATATTACATTCCTATATATATTTACATATATCTCTAAAATCATGCATCTTATTCTATAATTTCATCATTAAGATGTTTATTACATTTATAACATGTTTTATTCGTTTTATATTTATCAATGACTGTAATATCTTCATTTATGATCATGTTTATGTGAATATAAAACTCATAGTAGTTTATTTTACTTTTGTTTTCATTGTTCTTTTAATTTTAAAAATTATGTTTGATTTTTTTTTTCTAAAAAGGAATTTAATTTTTTCTTTTAATATTATATTTTAATAAAGCATTCTATACTTTAGTTCTATGTTTCATATATCATAATCTATCAAAACCATTGTGTTTTATTAAAGTTAAATACATACTAAAATAATGGGGTGATAATATTATTCCCCCTTTTGTATATTGAAACATCCTATAGTACTTTTATATATTTTTTTGGTAATTCCGAAATATGTCATTTATATCGTTTCTTATGCTTATCCCTCATTTAGTGTGGTTATTATTTAGAGTGAATTTATTTTTTACCGTGGATGTTCAATGTAGTGAATATTCATACCAACGTGTTAAAAATAACTATTTTATAGATTTAGAGGGTGAAATAATTTCCAAATAGTATGTTTTATATTTTGGATTTTGTCCCATAGATCTAACTACTATGTACATTTTATTACTAGAATATTACCCATGTGCAATATTAATTAATTTTTTATCATATAATGGTTAATACTATGTGTGAAATCTATGTGATAACATCATAAGGGTGCCGATTATACTAAAAGTTATCATAGTTCCCTACTATAATGAGAACCTAGTTGTTCCTTGAGAACTATTATTAAAAATAAATCATACATCTATATGGTAACATTTAAATGAGATGAAAATGATATAGGCTATTAGGGATAAATAATTATTAGACACTAAAAAATATTCTCATCATGTACCCCCTGTTCATCTTCACAGATAATGATTATGAGAACATGAACTCCTAAAAGGAAATACACATTTATATATTTCATGGGAAATTCAAATCTATGAACATGTTTAATGTTCCTTAGGCCATAATATTGTTAATAATTTATACAAAATTTTATGTACATTAACGTATTGATCAAGGTTTTGATTTAATATTCTCATGGTCAAGTAATACATATTGGTTTCACTGTAAGGTATATTTCATAATGAATAATATTAGAAAAAATTTCCCTTTATTCTTTGATGAAAATTGATATCCAAGACCATTTAAATGAAATGGAACTACCTTAATGATTCGATGTTCTTGGAATTTTATTTTCATGTTCATTTATAAAAAATAAAAGAAGGAGGAAATGAACATAAAGTATGATGACACTAGTATGAAAACTACCCATTATAGATATTATAATAAAAGGATTATATTACAAATTTTATGTTCATATATGGTTAGTGTCATTTAAACCATTAACTTCTCTCAATATGGGATTCAAGGCATGTTGCAAGAGTTTAACCTTGCACTTTTGGTAGTCTATCCAAATGCCATTGAGGAAGGGGCCTAGATTGGCACACAGTAAGTGCATTATGAATCTTAGTTAAATTATATTTTAATTTATAATTTTGAATAAATATTATTCTTATACTACGTTTAATAATTATACATGTTTACTTTATTACATATATTTAATAGCCTAATATTTGAAAGAATCTTAGTTGATTTAAAACTTGAATAAATATTTATTTCATAAAGTAGTTATTAATTATGAAAATATATAATAATGTTTTTTAAGGTTCATTCATGAGGTAATAAATATTTATTTAGTTGGTTACGTGAATATATAATAAATACTTATTCAATAGTTTTGTGATTATAATAATTTTTAATTTGTTGGAATAATAAAAAAATCAAATTTATTTAGTAAATAAATACTCATTATTCAAGGATGGATTAATAACGAGGAGGATGGCGAATAATGTTTTATGATAAAGTGAAAAATAGTATATTTAGTATTATTAATATAAATATTAATTTATTTATTCAATGTATTAATTATTATTTATCCATGTGTTTTGTGAATTTCATGTAAATAAAATTATTATTATTATTTAGACATGATTTTATTCTAGTTTTAATAAAATAATAATTTTCCATGTAAAATTACTATTTATTTAACTCTACCTCTATATAAACTCAATTATTTCATTTATAAAAGAAATTATCATTATGTACATCTTCTATTTTGAGATAATTATATTATTACATAGAGATGTTTTCACCTAGATAACTCTAAATAATATAGAGCAATCATCTGCCACCAACATCTCAAGACTAGGTAGATCCGGAACAATCCTATGACCTAGAGAGATTCTTTTGGAAATCATCAACGAATGACATTGGAATTATAATCCACCATGATAGATCCCATGAATTCATATAATGACATTTGCGGTGTTATAGTGAACAAGTGGTTCACCATTAGAGAGATTATACACATGAATCATCTCACCAATATAATGTTTTGATAAGAATTATTTGAGTTATTCCACAATGAAGAAAAAAACTCAAAAAATGTATTTATTTATTCAAATAATAAAATATAAATTATATGTGACGATCAAATATTCCTTATTAAGGTTTAAAAATCAATGAATCATTGACTTAAAATTTTTTTCATTGATTTATTCTTCATATATTTATAATATTTTTCATTGAATACAAAACAAATACATGTGTACAACTTCTCAATAAGAAATTCAATTATCCCTGAAACCTTCAAGATGTATAAGATAAGTCACATATAAATTTATTATTTTTTATTAATAATCAACTGATAAATTTAATTCATTATTTTTTTCATTTCTATTTTATTCAATAATTAAATTTGATCAAAGAAATACCTGCTTCTCCATCATTTTTCTAGATCTTGTAACCAAGAAAATGTAAAAAAAATACATATAGAACATTTGATGATTCCATTATGAGGTTCCAAGAGTGATGGTTGAATAACACAATACTATAAAATTTATATCATATTTCTACATGTCATGTTTTCCTATATAGTAAACAAGGATAAAACATGATAAATATGTGTCATCATGTAGTAAACACATAGAAATTACATTAATGATCATCAAGTGTTGAACATACTAGTATAATATGTAGTTTTTCATAAAACACATTGTGTAACTCTTATAACAGATGTGAAGTCCACTCATATTCATATAGAAATACCCATATTGAAATACACATCAAGTTTGTACTACAATATGTGTGTGACTGACAGCTAAGAAACATGGTAATTAATAAACATGTGGTGTATTTAGTTAAAATAACATGAATGTATGTTAATTAATTCACATGAAGTGTGATACAAAATGTGTCTACTTAAATTATGTGAAATTTGTAATTAATTCACTGTAGATGTAATTAATTAATTCACACATTGTGTATTTAATTCACATATATATTAATTTATTTATTATCACATCATTTAATTAATTCTCATGGGATGTAATTAATTTACACATAGTGAATTATGATCATGCATGAGGGGTGTTTAATCAATATGGTGTAGTTAATTTTTTTATGTAAAAAAAATTCATTGATACACATATACTAATTATATTACAAATAAATAAAATTAATTGGTATATTAAAATGGTTTATATACAGCCTGGAAATGGTTTAAATAATATTAAATTATAAATTATTTCAATGTTAACTTTATGACTACTCCTAATGTATACTTCAAATACATATCATGTAATTAATTAATTCAAAATAAATTTAATTTTTTTAATTTTTTTTAAAAATTATATATGATCTGAATTTTAGGGATGTTTATGTTGATATTAAGTTAAAATGAATTATTTTTTTAATTACACTTTTAATTGTGTTAATTTGAAGTGATTTTATCTTATTTAAATAATGAAGTGATGTGAATTATTTCTATATTACAAATGTATATTCATTATGTATATATTATATTTAATATAGATTATACCTTTCTATGTGAATGATTATATTAATTTATTATTATTACATTGTTTTTTAGATAATACATTAAATCAAATTATAGACTACATGAAATCCCCTCTACTCATTATATATGATGATACCTTCATAAAAGTTATATTTTTAAAACACCAAACAATAATTTTGTTCACCTCTCATTTATGTGAGTAATTATTTTGTAATTAATAGGGATCCTTGGTGAATGTAGGTAGTTACACATTATATCCAAGATTAAAACAATTCTTTAAATTCATAGGTCGACATATGGCATGTAACAACACAATCCATGTTATTGGTCAAGGTGTTATTCTCTTGCATTCTATAGCCATTTTAACATTATATAGATAAAATAAATATTATAAAAATTTTATGATCTTACCATTTTTATTATTTGATTTATAAATAGTTACCAAATTAATTTTTTATAGAAATTTGTCATGATCCACTAAATTAATTAATTATCAAGCATGCAATATATAATTAAAATTGATTTATATTATGCTTAAAATTTATCTTGACATATTTAATATATTAATTTAAATCAAAATAATATTTATAATCTTGTAATAAAGATAAAACAAAGAAATTTAGTCATAAAAGAAAAATATATCCAGTCAGTATATATTGAGCCAGTATATCATTCCACAACCTTTTTTGAAAATAAAAAATAGTTCAATGTTCAAGACCAGCCTTTATTTGGGTATATTAATTATAAGGATAATTTCATTTAGGAGTTTTTAAAAAACATATCCTAGTTTTCATTATAGTATGATTGACTCCCTGAGACATAGATCAATGAGTAACAATTTGTTGAGGATATACAAATCCATAATTTTAGGATTGTGGAGCCCACTCAACATTTTAAGGATCTTTGAGTTAATTCATATTGAATGTTATGCCTACCTAAATATATTTAAATATATATTTTTTGAATATGAAAATCCATTGAAATTATCATAAAATTATGATATTAAAGGAAACCATATGTGTCCACATTAAAATATATTATCAAGGGTAGTATAGTTTCATTATAAATGAAAGAATAATAAACAAATTTCTAATATGAGATAGATATCCCTACAGTTGTTCATCCAACTTATAGTGAAAGAAAACGATATAAGTATTTCTAATTGGTGTACTTGAATTTGAATCAGTTGTCTACTATATTGGAATATCATTTATATCTAAACAACACATATTGAAACATAATTATATCAATTAATATTCCATGATATTCCATCTCATATCTCTTGATATGGACAACGATATGATTTTGATAAATGATGTTTTCACTATACTAAACTAGTGTATACTGTAAGAGGGTACGTAGCTATTGATCATGATTTATATAAACATATGTAGATTGATTACATAGTGAATTTTAACTCCTATATGGATAATAAATTTTCCACTAATATCATAAAATAATCATCTCCTTATAGTTTCTCATTCTTTATCTTGAATTATGTGATGAAAAACTCAGGTATCCATTGACATAACTTCACCGTGTAAATATCTGTTTTGGGGAACTTAGTTCAATATACCATAAAGTTAAAAACATGATTTATAAGGTGGAATATCACATTAATATTTTATATTAAATTATTCCATTGCAACATCTTTAAAATATGGAAGAGATTTAGAAGTATCGTGATGAATAAGAGTCTATTTACATCATATATAGAAAACATGGATCATTTAAAATATAATTGAAATAAATTGAAGGAGATGTACAAAGTTTCTGAAATGTAAAATATATTCATTATAGATTATTTTATTTATATATTATATCCATTATATTATATAACTTATCTTATTAAAATAATGAAATCATTAATAAAATATTACTAGATGTAAATTTGATGTCTCCTAGAGGCTGAAAAGGTTGATTTCCATGTTAGAAGTAAGTATTTCACGTCTTCTTATTTCCTTGTAGACTTATTACAGATAAAATATTATTTCTATTATATGATATATTTATATTTATTATAGTGATATGTTAGAAATATTGTGATTTATAAATTTTGAAAATAATTTTTTTAAGGAAATTCATCACTTAATTAACATTTCATTAATAATAATAAAATTATTGTCAAATGTGGGGAACAGATTATGAAAATAAATAAGATAATCCAAACCTAATTATATAAGGGTAATTTGTTAATAAGTAAAACTAAAGGTAATTGAAAAATATACACTAAAAATTTTATTTAGTCTTTTTAGAGATAAAAACATTTTATTTATTTTCAAAATAATTAATTAATAATTTGTAGAAAAACAAATATTTAAAAATGGCGATATTCAGAAAGATTTCTAGATTTTATTCATCTTTAGGGTGTGAACAATTACATTATGAATCTAATAGTAAATTGATATAATTCATTATATTAAACTCAATAATTTTTTGTAATTATAATAAAATGATGTGAATTAACATTATAAAATATATAGAATCCATTAGTACGGAATGATAAAGAATGTATTAATGAATTGTCGATAAATCATTAAATGTATATTGAAGGTTTTATTAAACATAAATTACCTTATTCGCATCACAAGGGTGGCGATATTACAATGTTGATTGATGGAGAGTATTATAAACATCGAATATCCCCCAAGATCCCTTTCTAGACATGTTTTGGAATGATAGAAAAACTACTAACCATATTCCACCTAAATTGGTGATTTAGAGGTTCATATTAGTTCAATAAAAAAATTCATATACAAAAAATTAAGGCATATTATATATTATATGATTGTAGAATTGATACTCCTTGTGGGTATTCAAGAGAAACTATATTAGGTTCAGAAAATTCTATACCAATAATCTTTACTGATCATTAAAGTGGTTTAATGGAAAATAAATATTGGTTAAAACACTTCACTCCAATAATCATTCATAATCCATTTTATTTCTACAGTTGCTGGGTTTTATGATCCCTGTATTGGGAATCAAATGTTAGATCCACCTCTCTTGAAGGGGACATTAACTTTTATCTGATGTAATCCAAAAGGAAGGTGACATAAAAGAATGAAAATATGAGATTAATGTTTCAATGATCAATTAATGGGTCAAAATAATTATAACAATCTGAATAAATTTATTTAGAATAATTTTTTTTCAGGATTCTATAATAGATTTGTTAGAAATCTATAACTTTGAATAAAATTTTATTTGACAACATATGGGAAAAAAGTTATTAGTATCAGGGTTATATGAGAATAATTAACTTATCTAAAGGTTACTAAAGTTATAGCTCGTGTTCTAGGGAACAATATCTACCAGTATCAAACATTAGTCTTCTAAATCCATGTAGTACTATATAGGTGACATTCTATAGGAAAATAAAAGATGGAATAATTTACCTCAATTGTTTCAATTTCCTAATTATATACATATAGAATATGGATAAGATTAATTTGTAAACATTTCTCACATTTCATGATACATACATAGTTATAATATTTTTTATACATAAATCTGAAAATGAAAATATCAAAGAAGACTCGAATAACTATATAGGATGGAAATCTGAACAATATGACGTGTAGTTTTTATATTTTCACACTAATAAGTAAATTTTGGTTTTTCATGGGGCTTAAGAAATTATATCCCCAATAATTCAATCCAGATAGAGTAGTTTTACCATGATAGTGAAATTTAATAATTACATGTTGAATTTTAACGATGGAAGTATCAAATATATCAAGGATTAATGAGTAAAAATACTCAACAACATTGTCCCCTCGGGGATTTACATAGATAAATTAAATCTCAACATGTAGATCAACCATATATTCTTTGGTGGTATCCAAAAATATAAATATATCTCAGCATATGCATGTTTATCAAGTTTAGCTACAAAGCTAAGTTTTTATTAGTTGGATCTTGTGAAAGTGGAAGCATATTGGAGTTGGTTCACTAGAAATAAATATTATGTATATTTTATTACTAGAATATTCATTATTTTGGATATTAATTAATATCAAATAACTAGATTACCATTCATCATTATGAAATTTATGTGATAACACCTGATGTGTACTTTTCTCATAAAAAGGTCCTAGCAGTTCCCTGTTATGATAAGAACCTAGAAGTTCAATGATACTATACGTAAATATAAATTTTATTGGAAAGTTATATAATTTCCTAGGATGAAAATTATATAGGATATTTAGGGTGGATACTCATAGGACATGTATACACTTCCTCTTGGTGTACTACCTTCGAAATATTTGTAAAAGGAGATTATGATAATATGAACTAGTTGTTGTAAATCTATATTAATATGAATCATTAGATGTTATTATCTATAAATGGGTATAATAATCCTTATAATTAAATATTATTACTAATTAAAATTATGAGTCAAGTACTTTATTGAATGATGATGGCCATGATGACATATTATTGAAGTGATATAAGATGCATTTGATGCAACACAAGTAGTATTGTATTAATCAATAAAGTGAGAAAAGATTTTATCTTCAACTATTTAATGATTTTTTAAATTTTATGCCATTTTATGATAAGGGAATTTCCTTATTAACTCCATGGACATTGAACTCTCTTTACATTTTTATTAATGAAAAGTTACTGAATAAGACAATGAGAACATTTTTCAATGACACTTCTATGAAAACTACTCTATTAGAGATATCAGGATTAAGGGATTATATTACATAGTATATGTGTATATGTAGTTTAAGATTTTTTACATTTAACCTTTTCCTCTATGGGTTACATAGAGTGTTTCTATATTCAAACTTTGGAATTTATGTAATTTGTCATAATTTCATTGAGAATTGGGACTAGAGGGTCACACACTATTTGTATTCCATAGCTCAGTTAAATTATATTTTAAATTAAATATGTTTGAATATATATTATTCCCGTATATGGTATAATAATTATTAATTTTTAGGTTATAAAAAAATACTTAGTCACATGTTATTCAATATAATATTATATGAGTTTCATTTTAAATAAATATCCATTAAAAACGTAATTATTAATTACTAAAATATATTATATTTTTTTTAGGTTCATTATTAAGGTACAAAATACAAATTTATTTTATAACGACTATTTAATAAGTATTTTTTCCCTATTTTTTTAATATAATTCTTATTTATTTTGTTTTAAATAATTAAGAAATATTTTTTATTAAATTAATAGTCATTATTCAAGGCCCAAGAAATATTGAAGAGGATGGCTGATTTATTTTAATGATCCATCTAGATATTCCATATTTAATATTATTTGAAAAATTATTAACCAATTTATAGAAAAAAAATATTTATTTATCCTTTTTTCTCATGATAGGTAAATAGTAATATTAATATTTTTTAGAATTGTGGTTCTCTGGGGATTAAAAAAATAACTAGAAAAAATATGGAATTATTATTATTCAAACCCTATATATATATCAATTCAATTGTGTCATTTATAAATTAAATGGCCATTATGTATAACTAATGATTTTATAGAACTATCCCAACCATAAGATATATTTTCTCCTTGAATTCTCTTAAAAATGGATATAAACCCTCCTCCACTAACCTCTCAAGACTATATAGATCAAGGAGAATCCTTCCATATAAGGTGATTATTGTGTTTTAAATCACACAATGATTAAAGCATCAAAAGATTCTATTCTTTCACTTTCGTATTTCTATGGTGACATTCATGAGTTTGTGGTACATGTGTAGATCACCCCTTATTGGATCAATCCATGAATCCCATAAATACATTTAATAAATGAATATTAATTCTCTACTGATTTATTAATATATAAATAAATTCATCTAATGGAATTTCATTATGAATATAAATTAATTAAAACATTTATTTAATGATCATGTACTCCTTTTTCATGTGTAATGGTCAATTAATCATTGGTTTATTTCTATTGTTTATAATGTTCTCAACCATGTAAATCATTTATTATCAGATTATTATGAAAAAATATTTGTTTGAAACTTCCCAGTAGGCTCTTCCACTTTTCTTAAAACCTTACTAACACCCAAAATACTTTTTTCCCACCTATGGTGACAAGGAAGGTACCCTAGACCATATAGTAGTCAAAATTAGAGGTTTTGATAGGATTGTTTTTGTTAGTTTGTTAAAAAAATTATCATATATCTCTTTTTATTTAGAATATATGAGTAGATCAGATATTAGAACATTAGGAATAAAAGAGTAGGTTTGGATAAAGTGTCTATCCAACACTTTTAGTAATAATATTTATGTTTCCATGGGTATCTAGGTATAAGTAATTTTATTTGAATATTTTTTCCATATTATTTAATAAGTTATGAATTAAATATACAGTATTATGTTTTATATTTAATAATTATGAGTCATTTAATGTTATTAATTTTTTCATAGTGAAATATATGTGAAAACTAGGCTTGTCTATAAATATGCATACACGGTGGATCGTTGAGGGGGTCCATGAATCATACTTTTAAGAATCAGGTGTGGGTTTCATCATTAGATTAGGGACTCTGGACAGTGCATATTAAACCCTAAATCTATGAACATCCATAGATTTTGTGGTATTTTCCCCATTACGGTTTAATATCGATTTTATTGTTGAATATTTTTTATTATAGATAAATTGAATAGGTTTGTTATAATTTTTTGAAATTTGATATTGAATGGGAATTTTATTTTTTTCAATAATATATATTGATTTATTTTTATTTTTTATATTCTTACATAATGTTATTATATAAAATACATCCCATAAAGACACTAATTAATATTATTGAGGTAGATTTGGATAATATCCCATATTTTATCCCTCTTATGGATAAAATCCTTATCAAGTTAGTTAATTATACAATTTTGAACATAAGTACATAAGGTAATAAATATCCAACATGAATGTTGTTTCGTTTTTAGTAATTAACCCAACAAAATTCTCCTAATTTTATTTTTGATCTCAGGTATTATAAATATGAAATGTGATTGGTTAAATTTAAAGAATGTTTTATTTTATTTAAGATCTTAACACTTCTAATGTAAAGTTCACATCTTATTTTATTAGGGCTTTATTTGAATGTGGTGGGAATCAATTATGTAATCAAATATTAGGAATACCTCATGAAGAATACTTTAATGATATATTCAATAACTAATTTTTTCTGGATACCGCAAAGATGGATAATGATAAGGGGAATGTGACTCTTCATCAATGGGACTATTTTGTAATGAAATTTGACACATTTTTTTCAAAACTGGTACAATTTTATCCTTACCCTGACTCCAATTACAGTCCCAAAAATCAGTGATATAAGGTAGGATTTTGATATGATATTGATTAAAAGGAAATTATCCTCATCATGGACTTATATATTAGATATTTTAATAAGGTGGTGATGATCAATAATTGTATTAAAAGGGATTTATTGGTTTAATTTAATGATAACTCTCACCTCACCCATATTGGGTGTGTGAGAAATGTTCCATACATAGTCAACAATCAGTCGAGTTGTTCTTTTGAAAATAAAAATGGGAGGTTGAGTTGGTTTAATGTTTGGGTCATTTTGATTAGAATAAAATTTTTACTATTTTAAAAATATACTTTAATTATTATTTCATGAAAAATAAATTATGCTTCATGTCTCATAATTCCATAAAATATCATAATTCAAAAGTAACAACTTCCTAAAATTATTATATAAAACTCACATTATTCAACGGAAGAATGTTAATAACATAATTAATGGTTATACCTAATTTAATTTATAAAAAAATTAAAATTGTTTATCTAGAATTTTTTTTGGGTGGGTTGGGTCAAAATGAGTAAAAAGATACTAATCCAATAATATGATTCTATTAGACTCAATGAAAATAACATTACCCACCTTATCTTAAACAAATTTCTATTTAGTGGTGGTTTATACTTTAATATAATGGTATTAAGGTTTTTAATCATTATTCACACCCCTATATATAGATTTCATAATTGGTAAGAGAAATTATTATTCTAAATCTATTGGATATTATAATTCGTCATCTAGATCGAAAAAAAACATGATGGTCCATAAATGGCGGGGGAAAAATGAAGTGTTAAATTATGATATAAATATATTTCCCCAGTACCCTTATGTAATAAAACTATTATATGACTTTAATGTGTTAAGTCTTGAAATTATAAGATGTATTTTTATAAGAATTCAAATTCTTCAGTTCAGTTTGGGTGGTTAGTATTACTTTATTATCATTGTAAATGTATTCTTCCTCAAGGTAGTTGAGATAGTTCTTCTAAAGAGTATCTAAAATTTAGTTATATGAATCATTGGGAACATGTAATTTCTATAAAAAATGGAAGAATGGTATCATATGTAGGGAAAAGCTCATTTTTTTTATAAGAGTCAAAATTACCCCAAATGAAGGAATTTATATGTGGTAAAATTCTCCCTTACAAAGTCAGAATCTAGACCACCGTTGGTCAGAGAAACCATGATTATTACTTCTTCTATGGTTTTAGATTTTTTATAAATATATTCTTTATAATCATTTATATAATATAAATTGTTAAACCATTTTATTTTTTAGTGTATATTATACATTAAATAATAGAGATCACTAATAACTTAAAGAATAACATTGAGTATCGATTAATATGTTATTTATATCATGTCATGTCACTAATGTTGTGTTTTTATGGGAATGTATTATTCCTTAACTAGATATATTTGACCTAATACATGGGATAGATTATATGATTTGATGAATCCCTATTATTGGCTGATATTATTGAATTCTCATGTAACATTGTACTCATAGAAACACTCACACCTTTCAAACTGACTGAGATCAATGGTCAAGTATAGTAATAAATATTAATTCATATATAGGAGCTACCTCGTATGAGTTATCAATCGTTATTCTAGATGATATATAAGGGAGCTCTATTGATTTACTACATTATGATTATATGTCTTCCCTAATGTTTCTTTATAATTCCATTGAAAATAGTGGTCTAATTATTTATTTATATTCTTCTAGGGATGATTCCCCATACCATGAATATATATAAAATGAACCTATATGAGTTGAAGGAATTAATAGTATAATAGATGATATTAATAATAATAGTTATTGTCATCATAGTGTATCAAATTGGGAAACGGGTGTTCTCTTTATAAAGAAGGATGTCTAATTTCACTGACATTGCTTTGATTACCAAAATATTAATCAAGTTAAAGTGAAAATTAAATCATTATCTACTCATATTAATGGCCTTTTTATAATCATTTTTTGGGTATGTGTTTTTCAATCTATTATGAGTCTAAATATTTCCATTTTGGATTAAAAGAGGATGATATTCCAAATAATACCTCCATGAGAAGATATAGACACTATGAATATCTCATGGTTTTGTTTGGGATAATTAAATCTCATGTAGTCTTCATGTTTCTTATGAATCATGTATTTCCTAAATAACTCCAAATTTTATTAAAGTGTTTATGGAAAGTATATTGGTTTACTCAAAAATAAATGTAGACCATAATAATGTTCTTGTGATTAATTTGAAAACATTTAATGACCATCATCTTTATATTAAGTTATCTAAATTTTAGCATTGGTTTCACAAAGTATGGTTTTTGTGTTACGTAATTTCTAAAAATAAAATTTTTAAGTCAAATGTTTCATTTCAACTTTTCTATTCCATTTGTTTTGGAAATCACAAACTCTTTCTTAAATACACAATTTCGAAATCTTTTATGTCCAAACCATTTTTATCAAACTATTATTTAAAAAAATTAATTTATATATTTTTTCTTTACAATTTTCATAAGTGCTTACAATAAAAATTGTAATCATAAGAATTGTAGTAATAATTCTTTCAATTATTATTGTAATTATCATAAATATAATTTATATCACACATAATTAATATGACTAATATCATACACATTGTCCAGATATTCATACAATAAATATTTTCATAATGATATAAATCATACTAACTATCCTAAAAACATCATAATCATTCCCACTTATTAAAATCATACCAAGAAAACTATATCAAAATAAAAGGAATTATTTTAATTAAATAAGACGTCATGTATTATATGCTCATTAAAACGATGTCATTGTTTCATTAACAAATATGACTATTAGTGTGATAGGATTCAAAGCCCCTTTGATATTGTAGGATGAAATCCCACTATTAGATATCAGTACGATCATTGGGTAGAATGCCTATAAATACCAGGTCATTTGAACAATCCTGATGCTGGTGAATAGATGATGATTTTTTAGACTATTTGCGAGTGCTTTACTAATTTTCCTACAAGTGAAAACTCTAATGTTTACATGTTTTGGAAAACTTTTCTGCATACTTTTAACTATCAAGAGTATCTTTTATTTATGCATCACCAATTTTTTGTGAATTCAATCGAGGGCTTGCAGGGATAGAAGGATGGAGTAGTCGATCATTTTGTGGTTTGACGACTTATGGGGCTAGGAAGAATTATTTTTTAACCACATTCTTGATCGAGGGTTTCTATGGATATGTACATAGACCAAAGATGATAATCATATCGAGGGATTACCCTAGTGTGGGTATGACAGACATTCATGAAAGTATAAATCAATGTACCTTAATCTTAGGTTACTCGATACACTTCACTTTGGGTTAAATGAATTGTATTCATTTACATGTATTTCATTTAAAATTCTATTGTAATAGAAACTGAATATTTTATATATTCATTCTACAATTTTTTATTTTATTATTATTATGGTTATAATTATTATTTATATTATCATGGTCCCTTAAATAAATCAGTACCATTAAATATGTTTTATGATATAATAATTATTTTGATTTAATTTGATTTTCATAACCACTATGATTATGATACTTACCAAGCATTCTGTGAATACGATTAAATATGACATGTGGAACATATATCAGAATCAACCTGATTATAATATTTCTACTACTAGACCTAATGGCCATTATGTTTAAAATTTTATTTTATAAGAGGTTTTTTAAATTCTATTAAAAAAATTATTTTAAACTAAATTCTTTTATGGTTTAAAATGAATGTTTTTAAAATTACAATTCAACCCCCTAGTATCTTTTCATCTACATATACATTACGATCATACAATTGGTATTAGATATAAGTCTATGTATTACTAATACATACATTTGGTATCAAATGAGGACACTACTTATTTTATTTATTGATTATTTTATTCTCTTTTTCAAGTTAGATATATTTATTTTGAAAACATTTTGTTTATAAATACTTGGTACACTAACATGTATTGTGGAAAATGTAAATTTTTATTGTTTTAAAGATGAAAAGAATCAATATCGATTCAATTGAAAATATCAATCCCATAAGACCGAAATTTTTTTATGGTAATGATTTTGGATACTGGAGATACAGAATAAAGAATATTTTGATTGACAAATGAATTGATAACATTGTTTCAATGACTGGTGACTAAAACATTCCTGAAAAATAGGTTATATTCTTTTCCAATCAATAGAATAAATAATATCAATTTAATTTTAAGGTAAAAAATACATTACATAGTTATATGACAAGATATATACTTCTAGATTATATCTTCTGAAAAAATCCAACTATATTTCGATGAATCTAGAGATTACTCATTTCTGTACTTACATAGTTGTTGATACTATAAGAGCCATGCTCAAATCAGATTACTAAACATTTTATTTCTCTATTGATAACCTGTTTTAAAGGTACAATAATGGTTTTTGAAAATTGTTAATATTTTACAAGCTATGGGTGAAAAAGGAATAGATGATGAAGTAATTTTTGAAAGGATAATTAATATTATTCCAAATTAATAGGAATCAAAGATACCAATAGTTTATGAATCTAGGAAGACTAAAATATATACACATGATGATTTATTTGGAACCCTCTTACAGAATGTGGTTTGGATGAAAAAAGATGTTGAGAAATTCAAAAAGAAGAATGGTGGAGTTGTTTTTAATTCTACATAAAATTATATGAAATCCATCACTACTGAGAAGGTTGTTAACATCAAAGAAAAATAAATTTTTTACTCAATAAAATTCATGTGAATTAGAATATTTATAGAATTAGTTATCCAATCATGCTATATCAATGAACATGATTGTTTGTAAGAATTATTTTAACTATGGGTAGATGAAAATAAACAAGGAAATATAAAACAAGAATGTTTCTAAAGTTAACTTTTATAAATTTTTTATAGCTAGAAAAATCAGACTAAACTATCCAAATAAATAAAGGAAAGACAAAAAAGAAAGGAATTATGAGAAAAATCAGAATAAGTATTATAAGTCTAAAGGAAAAATTTCTTGAAAAAAAATGATTCGTGGAGTTAAAGGTATGGAGACACATCAAACGATTATTTATAAAATGATAATTCCAAACATAAGAATATTATTTTTAATTGAAAATACCTTTTTAATGTCAATGTCTTATAGAAAATCTAAAAACTAATAACTCTTTAAAAAACATGTCTTCATGTGAAAATCATCTTGATGAAAATCATTATATATCATTAAATGAATAATTATATTCAAGGTGTGATAACAATACCTTAACATCATATGAATTAGTTTTTATAGTATTAAAAAAATTGAATGAAAATTGAAAAGTTGGAATGAAACGTGAAAAAGAAAACTCTATAATAAATGTTTATACAAAAGAAGTACCAAATCCTTTAAAATCAATTAACAAGAAAACATTTTAAACTGATTACATACATAAAAACATGAGGAGGCTAATTATGAGATGGATAAGCTTTCTAAGGATTTTTAAAAATCTATTTCTAAGAAAATTGTTTTAAAAATATAACTAAATTCCAAAACTAATTATTGTGTATGTAAAAATTTAGTTTTAAAACTAAATACTGAAAAACAATTCTTTAAATAACCTTTTATCAAACTTTACATCTGTTAATGAATGATTTGAAAAAATTTATAAACAACTTCTTCTTCATGGAAATTATTTTGGATTTGGTTATTCATATATAAAACATATTTTTAGTAACAATTATTTTGTTCCTAAAAGTTACCAATTTTGTACTAAATGTTAATGTGGTGGACATCTGATGAAATTTGTTTCCATAAATAAAATTCAATCATTATGATTTCATAAATACCATTTTTCAAAATAAAAATGGATTCTTATGATTCCTCTTTCTAACATTTCTAGAAGTTAGAAATTTTATGTTCTGAAAACCTAATTGTATTGTTTTCAAAAAAATAAAGTACCAACATTAACAATATATGATACATGGTTAGTGGATATTCCTGATATATCACTGGTAATAAACACTTCTTTGAGAATATTTTGAAATTAAATGAGTAAGATATACTTTTGAAGATAATGCTCAAGGAAAAATTATTAGTATATGAAATTTTTTTCTTTATGGAAAAGCATTTATTATATATTTTTTATTTGTTAAAGGTATAAATGACAACCATATAGTCAAATTAAATTATGTGATGAAGGTTACCTTGTGAATTTTAGGAATGATAATTATGTAGTATAGAATTACTAGGATTTATTAGTTCTTTGTTCCCATCGACATGAACATGTTTTTAAACATAACATAAAAGGCCAAAACATTCAACACATACCTTAAATCAGTGAAATAGAAGATAAATAATGATTATCGAATATAATGTTATGATACTGTAAACATAACAAATTATTCCCATTATCTAATAAAAGACTTACTACTGATCTACTAGAACTTATATTTTGTTCGACAAAAGTATATGACCCTTATCAATATGGAAAGCAACATAAGTCAATATTTAAATCAATTACTGAATTCTCAACTACTGATGATGTACATTTAGAACACATTTAGCTATTTTTTCCTATAGAAACTGTAAGTATTGGAGGTAATCATTATGTATTTTTTTTACCTGATGATTACAATTTCATGACCCATCCTCGAGGCCCGTGCCATGACTACCCCAAGCCCACCTTCCATAGGCCAGGGGCTGGCAACAAGCACCAAAGGCGTAAATCCAAATAAAAAGGGAAGGCATTGCCTTTATAAAGTAAAAAACACCAAAGAGTAAGAAAGATGAAGTAAATACTAAGTAAACTGGGTACAATTGTAAGTGTTGGAAAGTAAATGGGTCAGAATACAATCCCAACTGAAAAGAAAGTACAGCAAATATGAAGTAAAGCAGCAACGCTGAGCTGTCCACTGGAAATACCACCTGAAGGGTGGGTACAGAAAGCCTCCTCAGCTCCTCGGGTTCAGTAGTCCGCTCCGTGTACGTCCCACCCAGTGGTCCACCTCCAGGTACCAACTTGAACTATAAGCCTCAACCACGATCAGTGTTGTCCGTCGTCTGCAACCAACACAACGTAGTGCGGGCATAGCACATGAAGGGGTGAGTATACGCTACTCAGTAGGGACCCCAAGACCCCCGAAGGTCTCCCAGAATCCACAAAGTATAATCCACAAAGGAAAGATACAAACATGATGTGACAACCAACTCTACTTAGGTATATGCCCATACATATACCTAAGTCATAAATTCCAGTTCGTCTTCAATATCCGATCCCAAGTTCGATCTAGTCCACATAGGATAGAACAATCTAACCCACATAGGATAACACAACCCAATCCAAACAAGATAGAAAAACAATTATATCAAAGATATTGATTAAAAGTAAAGACTCAGCTCACACAAGTATACTTATTCGTAAGACGATAGAGATGATCAGATGTAGCCACTGATTCATCTAAGATGTCGGACCCACGTAGGATACAAGACCAGCTAAGATGTCAGACCCACAAAGGATACAAGACCAGCTACTCTTCCGGACCCACGTAGGATATAAGTACAGAGTCAAATACTGTCAGACCCACGTAGGATACAAGACCAGTAGTCACATACAGCCGGACACACAAAGGATACAAGAACAATAGTCATCGCCGTCGAACCCATGGAGGATTCCAGTACAGTCATCATCATTGCCGAACCCACGGAGGATTTCAGTACAGTCGTCATCGTCGTCGCAGTCACAGCCATCTCTAAGGTTCCCGCACACAGCAAACTCGATTACGGGAGGGTCCACTCCACGAAACAAGGGGGGTCAATACATCAACTAACACATATTCTGGATTTGATGCGTCCCAAAGTTTCATCTCGTCAAATGGAACTCAACGCCACAGACGGTGCGTCAATCAGACGCCCAGTCTGAGAGTTATTGTATTTTTCGTCCTAGGGGCCCGGTTGGTTTTAAAGCCAAAACCAACACGACCGTACTCCAACTGTGTCCAAACCTTGAGCAGAGTAAACCAAAATAATTGTATCACTAAGAGGAATCCAAAAAGGTTGACGTCACATCAATTAGATATCTAGAGCTGATGTTATAAGTGTTTTCGTAACGCCCCGGCCCCACTTACCCAGATTCGATGCATTATTACATAACATTGGAATGATCACAAGAAAGATCAAATCTCGAAAGACCGATTGGTTTAGTAGCCTTGGAAACACTAGATATATTCAAAAGTCTAACATTACATCATAAAAATGAAAACTAAAACAAGATATTTTATTCATAGTCCACACTAACATCCCTACATACTATCCCTGCAGGTCATTCATAAATTACTTCTTCACATCCTGGGAAAAATAAAACATTGAAAGGGGTGAGCTCAAATCCCCAGTAAGGATAACAATATAGCGGAAACTTTCATAAATAAGAATAAACCTTTAAGGAAATTTATAACTAAAAGAAAAGACTTTTAAACTTGAACTTCAACATAGTATGGCAAAAATAAAATGAAATAATGCCATTTACTTTTTCACATGGATATTCTACTAATCGAATAATCACATGAAATATCAATAACTACTTTCATAATGATGGAATGCATAATTCCAGACTATCATAACCACATATCCAAGGCCTCGTTCCAAGACTACAAATACGATTTTTTCAAGGCCTTGTTCCAAGACACTATTTTGTCTCATGAGACCTACCGATGCATCGAGGAGCTATAGCGGGCTCCACCCATCACATATTAAGTCCAATGCATTCCCATATGAAAAGCTTTAAACATAACATAAACATTCATTTTAAAACTAGCATAAGAAATGTCAATACTTTCACCATAAACCATGAAGGGTATAAAAATAACATATCCATATTCAAACATATCACAAAACCTTCAATACAATAAAGAAGTTTTGTTTCATAATAAATCAGCTTCAAATAATCATAAAATCCATCAAAGGATGTTGACATAGATGAAATCAAAACTATTTTTAGAGAAATATCTCTTTTTATTTTGAAATCATTTAAGAGTAATATAAAATAAAACATTTTCTTTCAAAATATTTTAATAAGCTTGTAAGGGAAGCTTCGACGATTTTATAATTGCAGAAAATAGCCGCACCCGCCGTATAAGTCAAAAAAACATTCTTACCATAATTCTGTCGAAAAGGTTAAAAAGAACCTTGTTTGGAAAACGATGCAAAGATTGATTTATAAACCTCTTATAAAAGTCAAACAATGGTATAAATGACTTTAACCCATATTATAGTAAATAGTAAAAAAAATTTGAAATACATTTTTATGAATCATAGATGTGGATGATAAAGAAATCCCAGTTTATTATTACGTATAAACAACCTCAGATAATGAAGAGATTGCAAAATAAACCCTTACCTTGTACTTTTCAATGGTTGGGGGAAGGTTAACCTCCTGTATTATGATGAAATAATTGTTATTAAATTATAAACGAATCATATATATTAATATGATATCATATATGATCTTTTAACATTGATTTGCTAATAATATCTTAGTATTATCATTGTTTCGGGTGTTAAATTACATGTTTTCTTTTATTTGTTTTGTTAAGTATGCCATGGTTGTCATGGATAGGTTTTATATTATTCATATCCATAATGATATCAAGTCCTTAATCATTATTTTTAAATAATCAAATGATAATTATACTTGAATGGATACGATGAAGAATGAATCTCATCATGCCCGTGGAGACGGTAGTCCGTACGTACGCACGAGCAAAAAAATCATTCTTTTGATATTAAAATAATATATAATTGGATGGTATATCATATATAAAGAATAATTTTGATGTTATATTTATTATTGACAAGAATTACACATCATTATTATACCCCTCAAAATAATAATTTATTGAATAACAATTACACCACGACGTGGAGACGGTAAGCCGTACGTACGCACGTATGCTGACATGTTATTCAAAGGATGGATAGAAAACTGAAATGTGGTTGTAAAATGTTTATAATAACATAAAAGTATATATAATATACTAGAGTTATTAATTTATAATGGTAATAACAAATAAAGAAGAAGTGGAAGAAGAAAGGAACTTGAAAAAGGGTGGTGAAATCATTACCTCTTCTTCGGGTTCTTCCTTTTGATTTGATCAAAAGGGCTACATAAGTTGGATTTCTGATCAAACTATGGCCTCTAGGTTGTAGTTAGGGAATTTGAGAGAGTATTTGGGTAGGGGTTTTCTGAACCAGAAGGCTTTGAAGGTGTGAGTTAATGAGAAGAGAGAGTTCCCTTTTATAAGAGGGTGAGGGGAACCTTTGGAAAAGCTAGAAATATTATTTGATAATAAATTCATATTCGGTTTCTAATGGCTCCAAAGTGAATTATTTAAAGTATAAGGTAGTTATGGGTCGAAAAACACTAAACTAATGGGATTTAGACAGGTTTGGGCTACTATATTTATCTTGTCTTTAAGTATTAACTCTTAGTAAATTAGTTTCACTTTTACAATGTCTCTTTGTATTTTTATATTATATGGTTAATAAAAATACTATATACATCCAAGAGACCCCAATTGGTCCATTAATTATACACCTATCATTATATAAGTCTCTTGGCCAAACCGTAGATTTTTAGGAATTTAATATCAATTAATAATATAATATGTTTTTTAAAAACTCGTTTATGTCAATTTTGAAACTATTCAATAATTTATTTTTGTGAACATTATAACAGAATGATTACTTCGAAAAAAGTTACTTAATTCAATACTAACATGTCATATTAACCTATAAAATTAGTGTAATTCATAAAAAGTCTGAAATTATATTTATCTGGGTATTTATAATATCAATTTTTCTAATTTTTCATTAATTTGGTAATTACTTCATCATAATTGTGTCATAAATAAATTAAATTATTTAATGTCTAAAAATTATAAATAAAATATCATTATGTAGTAAATAATTTTAGAATTATAAATAATATTTACAATCGAATTTATATCATGTATTACCCTATATTAAAAATGTTTTAGTAAATAAACATTGATTTTAACTCTTTTAACTCTTCTTTGAATTAAATAATTATAAATGTCCTAATCTAATCCATGTTGACCTAAATGATAATATTTTATTTATAAGGTTGTTTTTGGTCGAGATACACTTTTCAAATAGAATTAGGACATGGGTAAGGGTAATATTAATAACATTTTTACCCTTAATTACCCTATTTACTTTTAACCGTGGTAAATAAAAGTAAAAAGTTACCATTCACCAAAAATTATTTTCTTCTCATTGAACCACATTTTACTACTTGATATTAACCGTGTCTCTCGGATTTCCGAAATACCATTCACAGAAGTGGTAAAATTAAGTTTTATGAAAAATTCAGTTTTTTAACTACCACTTAGTGGTTTGACTATTCATCAAAAATTGAAGTTTTTCAGAACAATGCCAAAATTTCACCCTAAGATATAATTGATATTCCAAATTTAAAAATGATGTCTATTTTAGAAGATTCCAAACATATAAGTTTAATTAATAAATTTTATAATTAATTCCCGTTGTTACAACAAGTAACGTGTTATTAAGAAACAATATATATCAAAAGATTGACAATTGTTTATGTCCAATTTCAAAGTGAAATTAATTATATTGAACATAATTGGATAAAATGGTAAAAATATATTCTAATTATACTTTAAAACCACTAAATAATATAATTTACCACTAAAAATTATTTTGATTAAAAAATTTGTTTTTAAGTATTTTTCACTATTCATAAAAATTGGAAGTTCTCAGAAAAATACCAAAAATTCAACTTAGGATAATTTCGATATTATGAATCCAAAAATGAATTCTATTTTGAAATATAAAATATATATAATTTCAAAAAGTAGGTATTACTATTCATAACGGCTAGTTTGATTGGATGTGGTGTGTTAGAACTCGATGGTGCGTACAACACACGCTATCACATTATTCAAAGAGAAGCGTACCTTAGAAGCTTGGGGTGTTACATTCTCCCCTCCTTCAAATAATTTCGTCCTCGAAATTTATAGAATACTACCGCATGAACAGACTCAGGTGGTTCTTCATCATAAGTTCCCCGGGTTCCCACGTTGCCTCTTCCATCTTATGGTTTCTCCACTAGACTTTTACCAGACGAGTCGTCCAGTTTCTCAGTACTTGTTCTCTTATATCAAGAATCCTGACGGGCTTTTCACAATAAGACATATCGGGTTCTGTTCTAATTCCTCATAGCTGAGTACATGTGTTGGGTCAGGCATGTATTTACTCAACAGAGATACGTGGAACACATCGTGAACTTTGGAGAGACTTGGTGGCATTGTCAATCGGTAAGCTACAGCCCCAATTTGTTCTACAATTTCGAAAGGTCTGATGTACCTGGGACTCAATTAACCTTTATTACCAAAATGTATGACTCCCTTCCATGGAGATACCTTCAGGAAAACATGATCACTGACTTGAAATTCCAAATCCTTCCTTCTATTATCAGCATAGCTCTTCTTCCTACTTTGAGCTGTTTTGATGTAATTTTGGATTACCTTCACCTTTTCCATCATTTCCTCCACCTGTTCTGGACCTATATGTTTTCCTTCACCAACGTCATCCCAATAGGTTGGTGTGAGACATCTCTTTCTATATAACGCATCATATGGTGCCATCTGAATACTCGAATGGAAGCTATTGTTATAGGAAAATTATACCAGAGGTAAATATTGATCCCACATACCCTGAAAGTCAAGTGAGAAAGATCTCAACATGTCTTCTAAGGTATGAATAGTCTGTTCTGATTGTCCGTCTGTCTGAGGGTGGTAGGCAGTGCTCAAATGAAGTTCAGTATCCAGGGATTTCTGAAGACTTTTCTAGAATCTTGAAGTAATATGGGGATCACGATCAGAAATAATCAATTGGGGTACTCCATGAAGTCTCACAACTTCATCAATATAAAGTCTTGCTAGACGTTCCAGTGGTAGATCTTCTCTTATAGAAAGAAAAACTGATGACTTCGTAAGATGATCAACAATAACCCATATTGAATCGTTCCTTCTAGGAGTCTTTGGTAGCCCCATGACAAAGTCCATCGTAATATTTTCCAATTTCCACTCTGGTATGCGAAGAGGTTGCATGACTCCTCCAGGCTATTGCCTTCCAGCTTTCACTTGTTGAAAAACCATACATCTTGACACAAAATCATCAATTTCCCTCTTCATGTTGTCCCACCAAAAATGGTCCTTCCAATCTCTATACATTTTTGTTCTCCCAGGGTGTATTGAGAAATTGGAACTATGAGCATCATCCAGTAATTCCCTTTTTAGATCAGGTATATCAGGAACACAAAGTCTCTTCCCAAATTTCAAAATTCCTTTTTCATACACAAAGTCTATCAATCTCCCATCATTCACAGCTTTAATCTTCTTTTGAAATTCTTCATCATCAGTATGAGAACTCTTAATCCTTTCTAGTAAAGATGGTTTGGAAACCATTTGAAAAAGCATTGATGTTTCACCTTCCCTAGTTATTCCCATGTCCATCTTCACTAGATCCATGAAAATTTGATCCCTTTCAATTCTCATATTGTTCAAAACCCCATGATCATTTCTGCTCAAAGCATCTGCCACTTTGTTTGCTTTTCCTGGGTGGTAGTGTATCGTACAATCATAATCTTTGTGTAATTCAAGCCATCTCTTTTGCCTCATGTTGAGTTCTTTTTGTGAGAAAATATACTTAAAACTCTTGTGATCAGTATAAATCTCACATTTTTCACCATAGAGGTAGTGCCTCCATATATTCAAAGCAAATATCACAGTTTCTAAATCAAGATCATGAGTATGGTAGTTTTGTTCATGAGTTTTCAACTGTCGTGATGCATAGGCTATAACACTATCATTCTGCATAATGACACAACCAAGTACCGTTTTCGATGCATCACTATAAATAACAAACCCATCATTCCCTGATGGTAGAGTCAATATAGGAGTATTGAATAATATTCTCTTCAATTCTTCGAAACATTCTTCACCCTCTTTTGTCCAAACAAATTTAACCCCTTTACGTGTGATCTTCGTTAATGGGTTAGCCAATCGGGAAAAATTCTGGATGAAACATTGATAATAACCTGCAAAACCAATAAAGCTGTGTACCTCAGTTATACTCATAGGTGCTGGCCATTCTTTAATTGCCTTGGTCTTAGAAGGATCAACATAGATTCCATCTTTAGAGACAATATGGCCAAGAAAATAAATCTCTTGAAGCCAGAATTCACAGTTGCTAAACTTCCCATATAATTCATGTCTTCTCAGAGTCATTAGGATAATGCGCAAGTGATTTTCATGATCTTCATTGTTTTTGCAGTATACCAAGATATCATTAATAAATACCACCACAAATTCATCGAGATTTTCCTTGAAATATCTATTCATCATATCCATGAATACAGAGGGTGCATTAGTCAATCCAGAAGGCATTACTGTAAACTCGTAATGCCCGTACCTGGTTCAAAATGTTATCTTCGAAATGTCTTCCTTCATCACACACAACTGATGGTATCCAGATCAAAGGTCAATATTTGAAAAGTATTGAGCTCCATGAAGTTGGTCAAATAAATCATCAATGCGAGGTAGGGGATACTTGTTCGTTATTGTTATAGCATTGATCTCCCTGTAGTCGATACATAACCTCATAGATCCATATTTATTTTTAACAAAAAGAACTAGGGCTCCCCATGGAGAAAAACTAGGGAGAATAAATCCTTTATTACTCAATTCCTCTAGTTGTTTCTTTAGTTCGACTAATTCCATAGTGGCCATTCTATAAGAGGACTTCGATATAGGCCTTGATCCAGGAATTAAATCAATGGAAAACTCAACTTCTCGTTCTGAAGGATGTCCAGGTAAATCGTCCGGAAACACATCTATATATTCTTTCACAATAGGTACATCCCCTATTTGAACATTCCCTTCCTCACCCACAGTCATTTCTTTCTCTTCCTCCCCAATAATTGAATTTAGTTGAGCTACTGGGGGTGGATCTGGATAAGAATTAGGTGGTGACAATTCTGCTCTAAAGATAAGGTGTTCCTTATCATCATCATCAAAAATTGTAACCTCCTTGTTCTTACAATAAATCTTCACATCATAGTCCGAAATCCAATCCATACCGAGGAATATATCAAACTCAATCATAGGTATGATTATGAGATCATCAAATAAAGAACATTTATGTGCTCTAATGGGGACTGATTCACAAAACTTTGTTGCAATGACACTTCCCTTAGGAGTTTTAACTGACAACTCCCTTGTTAAATCAAATTGGAAATATCTAATTTTCTTAGAAAAATGGGAAGATATGAAACAATGTGATGATCCAAAATCACATAATGCATTTTCTAAACCTGAGGAAACCACTAAATTACTTGCCACAACGTCTTTCGGAGATTCTACCTCAATAGTAGTGATAGCATAAGCTTTGCCTTGATCCCTTGGCCTTTTCTGAGGTAATCTCCCCTAATGCTTAGGACATTCATTTGCATAATGTCCCATATCCCTGCAATTGTAGCATTGGACATTGGTAGCTTCCTTATTCCCTTTGCAATCACGAGCTTGGTGGCCTTTTTCACCACACTTGTAGCAGACACCAATTCCCTTCAAACAAGTACTGGGGTGTTTCTTCCCAAATTTACCACAGGATGGATATTCAATCATTCCCTTCTTCCCCTTATTTCCATTCCTAGAATGATCAGTAGATCTCTTCTTCTCTTGCTTTGCTTTAAATTCATAAGACTTAGAGAATTCCTTTTCTGTCTTGATAGCACATGAGGAAATGTCTTCATACGACGAGAAGGATTGTGAGACTAATGCTCGACGGAGAAATGGTTTTAACCCATCAAAGAAACAATCAATCATACTTATGGGGTTAGGTATATAATCTCCAGCATACCTTGCTATCCTTGTAAAGTTAGCCTCATACATTGCGACATTCTCATCCTCCTTTTGTCTCAGACTCGGAAATTGTCTTTCCATATCTGCTCGATGGTCATGAGGAAAGTATTTTTCAAAAAATAGATCTTTGAACTCCCTGAATTCCATATTTGATACTTCATCATCTTCCTTAATTTTTTGAATCAATGAACACCATTGATCAGCATCTCCAGTGATTCGGTAAACAGCCATGATAAATTTTTCCCTTTCACTACTCTCCAAAGCCTGAAATATTTTCTCTAGGGAATTTATCCATTGCTCAGCAACAAAAGGATTTGTACTCCCATTTAACGTTGGTGGTTGGTGCCTCATGAAGTGATATAACATTGATCCTCCATACTGCGGATCAGGGTTCTCCATACAAGTAAGGTTATTATTCATAACCAGAGTGAGTTGTCCCAGTATGGTGATTAGCTGATCAGCACCAGTTGCATCACCAGCTCCACTATAATTATCTTGATCAGGAGGTAAATCCCTACATGCAATATCAATAACCACATTCATAATGATGGAATGCATAATGCCAAACTATCATAACCACATAGCCAAGACCTCGTGCCAAGACTAAAAATAAGATTTTGTCAAGGCCTTGTGCCAAGAAAATAGTTTGTCTCATGAGACCTACCGATGCAACGAGGAGCTATAGCAGGCTCCACCCATCACATATTAAGTCCAATGCATTCCCATATGAAAAGTTTTAAACATAACATAAACATTCGTATTAAAACTAGCATACGAAATGTCAATAATTTCACTATAAACCATGAAGGGTATAAAAATAACATATCCATAGTCAAACATATCATAAAACCTTCAATACAATATGTAAGTTTTGTTTCATAATAAATCAGCTTCAAATAAGCTTAAAATCCATCAAAGGATGTTGACATAAGTGAAATCAAAACTCTTTTAAGAGAAATATCTCTTTTTATTTTGAAATAATTTAAGAGTCATATAAAATAAAACATTTTCTTTGAAAATTTTCTTATAAGCTTGTAAGAGAATCTTTGACAATTTTATAACGGCAAAAAATAGCTGCACCCACTGTATAAGTTAAATAAACATTCTTACCTTAATTTTGTGGAAAATGTTAAAAAGAACCTTGTTTGGAAAACGATGGAAAGATTCCTTTATAAACCTCTTATAAAAAGTCAAACAAGGGTATAAATGACTTTAACCCATATTCTAGTAAATAGTAAAAATGTTTAGAAATACATTTTTATGAAACAATGATGTGGATGATAAAAAAGTCCCAGTAGAATATTACATATAAACAACCTCGGATAATGAAGTGATTGCAAAATAAACCCTTACCTTGTACTTTTCTTTGGTTGAGGGTAGTTTAACCTCCTATATAATGATGAAATAATTTTTATTAAATTATACAAAAATCATATACATTAATATGATATCATATATGATCTATTAACATTGATTTGTTAATAATATCTTAGTATTATTGTTGTTTCGGGGGTTAACTTACTCGTTTTCTTTTATATGTTTTATTATGTAAGTCATGTTTTTCATGGATAGGTTGTATCTTATTCGTATCCAGAATGATATCAAGTCCTTACAAATTATTTTTAAATCATTAAATGATAATTACACTTGAATGGATACGATGGAGAATGAATCTCATCGCGTTCGTGGAGACGGTAGTCCGTACGTACGCACGAGCGACAATATCATTCTTTTGATATTAAAATAATATATAATTGGATGGTATATAATATATACAGAATCATTATCATGTTATATTTCTTATTTACATGAATTACACATCATTATTATACCCATCCAAATAATAATTTAATGAATAACAGTTACACCACGACGTGGAGACGGTAAGTCGTACGTACGCACATATGGTGACATGTTATTCAAAGGATGGATAGAATACTGAAATATGGTTGTAAAATGTTTACCATAACATCAAAGTATATATAATATACTGGAGTTATTATTTTATAATGGTAATAACTAAGAAAGAAGAAGGGGAAGAAGAAAGGAACTTGAAAAAGGGTGGTGAAATCATTACCACTTCTTCGGGTTCTTCCTTTTGATTTCATCAAAAGGGCTCCGTAAGTTAGATTTCTTATCAAACTAAGGCCTCTAGGTTGTATTGAAAGAAGTTGGTAGAGTATTTTTTCAGGTTTTGGCCGAACCAAAAGGCTTTGAAGGTGTTAGTTAATGAGAAGAGAGAGTGCCCTTTTATAAGAGGGGTGAGAGGCACCTTTGGAAAAGCTAGCAATATTATTTTATAATAAATTCATATTCGGTTTTTAATGGCTCAAAAGTTTATTATTTAAAGTTTAACGTGGGGATGTGTATACAACCACTCAACCAATGGAATTTAGACAGGTTTGGGTCACTATATTAACCTTATCTTTAAGTATTAAATCTTAGTTAATTAGTTTCACTTTTACAATGTCTCTTTGTATTTTTATACTATATGGTTAATAAACATACTATATACATCCAAGAGACCCCAAATTGGTCCATTAATGATACAACTATCATGATATAAGTCTCTTGGCCGAACCATAGTTTTTTAGGAATTTAATATCAATTATTAATAAAATATTTGTTTTAAAAACACTTTTATGTCAATTTTGACACTATTCAATAATTTATTTTTTGTGAAAATCATAACAGAATGATTACATCGAACAAAGTTACTTAAGTCAATTAAAACATGTCATATTAAACTATAAATTTAGTGTAATTCATAAAAAGTCTCAAATTATATTTATCTGGGTATTTATAATATCAACTATTCTAATTTTTCATTAATTAGGTAATTACTACATCATCATTGTGTCATAAATAAATTATATTATATAATGTCTAAAAATTATAAATAAACTATAATTATGTAGGAAATTATTTTATATTTCTAATTAATATTTACAATCTAATTTATATTATGTATAACCCTATATTAAAAATGTTTCAGTAAATAAACCTTGATTTTAACTATTTTAACTCTTCTTTGAATTAAATAATAATAATTGTCCTAATCTAATCCAAGTGGACCTAAATGATAATACTTTATTCCAAATGTTGTTTTTTGTCAATATAAACTTGTAAAATAGAAGTAGGACATGTGTTAGGGTAATATTAAGATCATTTTTACCCTTAATTACCCTATTTACTTTTAACCGTTGTAAATAAAAGTAAAAAGTTACTATTCCCCAAAAATTATTTTCCTCTAATTGAACCACATTTTACTACTGGATATTAACCGTGTCTCTCAGATTTTTGAAATTCCATTCACAGAAGCGGTAAAATTAAGTTTTATGAAAAATTCAGTGTTTTAACTACCACTTAATAGTTTCACTATTCATAAAAAATTGAAGTTTTTCAGAACAATGCCAAAATTTCACCCAAAGCAATAATTGATATTCTGAATTCAAAAATGATTTCTATTTTACAAAAAGTCAAAAATATATGTTGTATTAATTAATTTTATAGTTAATTCCCGTTGTTACAACAAATAGCGTGTTTTTAAGAAACAATATATATCAAAATATTGACAATTGTTTATGTCCAATTTCAAAGTGAAATTAATTCTAATGAAAACCATTGGATAAAATGGTAAAAATATATTCTAATTATACATTAAAACCACTAAATAATATAATTTATCACTATCAATTTTTTTGATTAAAAAAGTTGTTTTTTAATATTTTTCACTGTTCATTTAAATTGGAAGTTCTCAAAAAAATACCAAAAATTCAACTTAGGATAATTTTGATATTCTGAATCGAAAAATGAAGTCCATTTTGAAATATAAAATATATATAATTTCAAAAAGTAGGTATTACTATTCATAATGGCTGGTTTGATTGGTTGTGGTGTGTTAGAACTTGATGTTGCGTACAACACACGCTATCACATTATTCAAAGAGAAGTGTAGCGTAGAAGCTTGGCGTGTTAAAGTTTCCGCTCCGAAGGCCCGGTTAGTTTCGTGTTCGAACCAACACAGTCGTACCCAAAGTTCTCTTAAACCTTGAGTGTAATAAACATAAACGACCGTCTCGATCCAAGGATCGCATCACAACTGACGGTGCATTGATCGGAGGTCCGTAGCCCGTGTTATGGTCATTTGTACGAAGCTGTCCGATTTTATGGGGTTTTGGTCCCGGACCGACCTGGCCCAAGACCCCCTGGGTTAGCCCCAACCTGGTCGACCCGAACCAGGTCTGGGTCCGTCCCACTAGGGCGCGACCCATCCTGGCACGGGGACCCAACCCAGCGTGGCCGGCCCACCACGGCACGGGCGCCGCACGCCACGTGAGCGCGGAATGGTGGGGGGGGGGGGCAGCCGCCACCCCCCTTCGAAACAAACTGCGGACCCGCGGGGGGTTCGCCGTACTGCGCTGACTGGGGGTTCAAACCCCCAGTTTTTTCGGATTTGGCTGGCCCTAACGGCCGGCCAGTTTGCAATGCGGGACCAGCCAGTCCCGCCTCCTAAGCGCTGGCGGCCGGCGACTCCAGCCACCCCCCATGCTCTGCCGCTGCCTTGGTCTGACCGGCGCGGTGCAACAACATTGAGCCCCTCCGTCGTGGCCCTCCATGGTTCTCTGGTGTGGCACGACGGCTACGCGACCCTCCACCGCGGCCCCGCTCTACTCGCAACCTCTTTTTTCCTCAACGGCGCGGTGCGACGGCATAGCGCTCCTTCGCCGCGGTGATACTCCTCAATCCCGCGCGGTGTCGTTGCACCCCGCCACCTTCATCCCAAACCGCATCAGTGAACATCAATAAGGGGGGAGGAGGATCGGCCGTGTTCGTGCGGTCCGACCTCCTCCCGTTAATTTGATAACAGTTGGCCAAATATTTAACGATGAATTCAAAGAATAATCACATCGTAAAAACATACCCCTACCTTGAAGTAGTTTTCGAAAGAAGATTGTCGTGGAAAACGGCGTCACGAGGTAATGCTCCGTGCGTGCTTAATGGAGAACGTCTAAGGTGGAGCGGCGTCTCACACCGGCTGTGGAGAGGAGGACGAAGGCACAATGATCACTCCTTGCGGTGACGACGTTCTTCATCGAGGTCTTGACGTTCTTCGCGTTCTTCAACGTGGAAGACGACGTTCTTCAAGACTATAGCCCTCCTCTCCAAAAATCTCCACACAATTATTCAACCATAATAAAATAAGGCTTTTCCTGATTGTATTACTCATGACAACCTTTCAAAATTCCAATTAAATTCACCAAATTAATTAACTTGCATTGTCCAATTAATTAGTCATTTTATTGGCATTTATTTTTATGTGGAAGAGGGGAAGAGTTACAAAATTAATTGCTAGAGGGGGGGGGGGTTAATGGGGGGTTAGGGAAATTGAAGGAGGTGGGGCTCGTGTGGGACCCACCCTAACATCCTCACATCTTCCTTTCCCACAACACTTAAACCATCAGTAAAGAAACAAAAATAAAATTGTAAAACAATTATATTTTTATTCATCACATTTTTAACATCTCCTCCGGACCAAATGCAACTCCAGAAAAAGTCTTCCCATGAAATTTCAGGTGTTGCGGTTTCATCGGTGTCCTAGGATTTCGATTCCGAGCACTGGTTCAAAAGTTAGAAAAACTCGCTCGCTCGTTCACTGAACAAACCCAAGCTAAAATTTGGAAATTGATTCCGAGCACACCGGGACTCGGAATTAAGTGCTGTCAGAAACTGTGTACTCATAAAATTCCAAAGAAATTAAGGAAAAAATATCCTTTACATTTACAGGTCTTTACATTACTCCCTCCCCAGGGCTTTACGACCCCGTAAAGATACATCACAAACTAAGGGAACAATTGAGGGTACTGAGCACGCATCTGAGCCTCCCAGTCCTAAGTGCTCTCCTGTAGGTTCACGTGCTGCCACCTAATGCACACTAAAAGAATCGACCGCCCACGTAGGACTTGCTCCTGTCAATCCTCGATCTCCACCGGTACCTCCACAAAATTCGCCCCATCGTCAATGTCCACCTCCCCATGGTCGATGATATGCGTCGGGTCGTGCACGTATCTCCTCAGCTGAGATACGTGGAAGACGTCGTGCACCCTATGCAACTGAGGTGGCCGAGCTAGGCGATAAGCCGCCTCGCCTATCCTGCTGAGAATCTTAAACGGTCCGATGATGTGCGGAGATAGCTTGCCGCCCTACCCAAATCTCTATAATCAATGCCGAGGTGAGACCCATAAGAGAACATGGTCACCATCCTCGAACTCTAGTGGTCTCCGCCTCCAGTCAGCATAAGACTTATGCTTGCTCTGAGCTGTCCTCATCCACTCCTGGATGACCTGGACCTTCTCTATCATGGCCTGGACCATCTCTGGTCCCACAAGTGTTGACTCCCCAGGGTCAGTCCAGCACAGAGGTGATCTGCAAGGTCGGTCGTACAATGCCTCGTATGGTGCCATCCAGATGGTGGAGTGGTAGCGGTTGTTGTACGCATACTCCACCAATGGTAGGTGGTCCTCCCAGCTACGACCAAAGTCGAGGACACATGCACAGAGAATTTCCACGAGAGTCTGAATGTTCCTCTCCATCTGACCATCCGTCTGATGGTGAAAGGTGGTGCTCAGACGTAGCTGCATCCCAAATTCCTCATGCATCCCCTTACAATGCCGGGAAGTAAAGCATGCATCTCAGTTAGAGATGATAGATGATGGCAAACCATGATGTTGTACGATCTCGTGAACATAGAGGTGTCACAAGCTCTCCACTAAGCCATTCTCTATGATGGGTAACAAGTGGGCCGACATGGTAAGTCGGTCGACAATCACCCAAATGGAGTCGTGACCTCTGTAAGTATGTGGATGTACAGTCACAAAATCTATAGATATCCCATCCCACTTCCACTATGGGACCTCCAAGGGAAGTACCAATCATGCTGGTACCTGGTGCTCTGCCTTCACCTGCTAGCAGGTGAGGCACTGAGAAACGAACTCTACTACAGCCTTCTTCATATCCAGCCACCAGTACTATCGTCTAAGATCCTAATACATCTTCTCCACTCTTGGATGTACTGCTAAAGGGGGAGGTGTGAAGCTCTCTCATCACCTCCTCCTGTAAAGCAACCGGTACCATGGTACGTCCTCTGAAAAGGACGAAGTGCTCTCCTCCCATAGAGAATCCTTCAGGTGCATGTCCTGAGGATATATGTGCACGCCGCGTCTCATAGTCAGTGTCCCCACACTATGCATCTCTGAACCACAGTAGTAATGGAGGAGTTACTCTGAGTGACTGAAGAAAGGCTGCTCCATCTTTATCCACGAATGTTATCTGCAAACTGACTAGCTGCTCTGTCGCCTCTCCAAGTATCTGAATGCCCGTCCTACTAATGAGAGCATCGGCTACTACGTTCCCCTTTCCAGGAGTATAGACTATCCCAAAGTCATAGTCCTGGAAAAACTCGAGCCATTGCCGCTGTCTCAGTTTTAGGTCCTTCTACGAGAAGATGTACCTGAGACTCTGGTGGTCAGAGTAGACAGAAAAGCGCTCCCCCATCAGATAGTGTCGCCACATCTTTAGAGCGAAGAGCACTAATCCTAACTCTATGTCATGGGTAGCATAGTTCTGCTCATGCTACCTCAACTGTCATGATCTATGGGAGATCATCGCCCGCTCCTACACTAAGACACATCTGAGTCCGGTCCCTGATGCATCACAGTAGACTACGTACCCTACTCCCTCCTCTGGTAGCCTCAAAATGGGTGCGCTGGTCAATCACTGTCTCAGCTCCTGGAAGCTCTGCTGACATCTATCTGACCACACAAAGGGTTTCCCCTTCTTCATCAAAGATGAATGCGGTATCGCAATTCTGGAGAAGTCTGGCATGAATCTACGGTAGTACCCAGCCAAACCTAGGAAACTCTGCACCTCCGTCACGCTCCTGGGTGGCTCCCAAGCTAACACTGCCTCAATCTTCATAGGATCCACCGCAAATCCCTCCTTAGAGATGAAGTTTCCCAAGAAGTGGACCTCACGTATCTAGAACTGACACTTTGAGAGCTTACCATTAAGTTGGGGCTCTCAGAGTGTGTCCAGTACAACCCGCAAGTGGTAGGCGTGCTCTTTCTCAGTGGTCAAGTATATCAATATGTCGTCGATGAAGACCATGACAAATTGATCGAGTTAAGGCTATAAAATCATGTTCCTGAGACTCATGAACATTGATAGAGCATTGGTTACACCGAAAGGCATAACCAAGAACTCCTAGTGGCCATACCAACATCTAAAGGTCATCTTCTGTACATCCTCGTCTCGAACTCTGAGCTGATGATAGCCTGACCTGAGGTCTATCTTTGAGAACCATTGTGCTCCCTTGAGATGATCGAAGAGGTCATCAATCTTTGGTAGCGGATACTTGTAACTCACGGTCACCTGGTTCAGGTGAAGATAATCGACACACAGTCGCAATCTCCCGTCCACCATCTTGGTGAACAAAATCGGGGAAGCCTAGGGTGAAACACTGGGTCGGATGAATCCCTTGCCCTGCAAGTCCTCCAGCTGTACCCATATCTCTCAAAGATTGGCGGGATCCATCTAATATAATGGAGTGGATATCGGGGTTATCCTGGGGTACAGGTCAATATAGAAGTCCACCTCCCTACGAGGGGGTATTCCTGGAACGTCGTTAGGAAAAACGTCTACAAACTGATCAACCACTACAGGAAAAATCGGACTCTGCACATCAACTACTCCTAGGATGAGGCTATCCAACTGATGAGTAATGGTATTTCCTCTCCTCTGCGTGAGTTCATCCTGCACTTCAAAGGCTCCCTTCTCACTAGTGAAGGTGAACCTGCTCTCATCGGTGCGAACATACTGCACCTTGCGCCTAATACAATTGATCTGAGCATGGACTGTAGATAACCAATCCATTCCCAAGATGACATCGTAAGGCCTCGACGCTGCTAAAAGAAGATCCCAGCCGAAGCTCTCGCCTCCTAGATTAAGCTCACACTACCGGGTTCAGTGCGTAATCATCGAGTCTGCTCCCGTAGGAGTCTCTAGCGATAAGGATCAAGCCAATGGCTCCATCGGAATCTCCGATCTCTGAACAAGGGCATCAGAAATGAAAGAATGACTTGCTCCTATGTATATAAGAATTGCATCAAGGGTGGAGTAGACACAGATAGTACCTTGAATCATCTCTAGTGCGTCGTGGTCATAGGTCTTCGCTTCCTAAAGCTGATCCTGCCTCTTCCCACCAGCTCCCTGTGGTCGGTGTGGACCTCCTAGTGGTGGTGGTGATAAAGCCTCAAAGCACCGACCACCACCTGCTGCTCGGCCAGCTCCTCTTCCTCATCCGCCTGCTCCCTGTGGACAACCACGATCGACCCTCTGCCTATGCCTATGTGGTCCCCCAACCGTCTGCTGCTCCTTTGCACGATGGGTTGGGTAGTCACGAGCCATGTGGCCCTGCCCGCCGCATGTGTAGCACTATCTGCTCCTCGTAAGACTAGCTATGCGTCGTGTGCCCTGCACCTCTGAGCCAGCATCCTGAGGTTGTCCACCTGATGGTTTGGTATTCCTGGACCCCTGTGACATCAATCGACTGCCAGCTACCGAAGACTCTGCTACATGCCGCCCTGTGGTAGGTCTCGCTGCTGGTGTAGGCTTAGCGAGAAATCTCTCTACCAGAAGGGCTCGCTCCAGTACTCCTGTCTGCGTCGAAATGGTGTGGGAGATCATCGATGCCCTGATCTCATGCCTCAGTCCCTGCTCGAAGGTCCGGGCCCGGAAGAATGGGTCTCGTACCATGTCTGTGGAATAGCACGAGAGATCAGTAAATCTTGCCGAGTACTGGGATACTGTCATGCTTCCCTGCCATGGCAATAGTAGCTCCTGAATTCGCACCGCACGGAGGGTGGCTGGGATGAACTTTGAGTGGAAGAGTCTCTCGAATTCCGACCAAAGGAGAGATGCCTCGTCATGCACCTGGAGCATCAGGCTCCACCATCTTCATCTTTTCGCGTGCAGGAGACTCGCTACAAGGATCACCATGAGGTCATCTAGTGCCCCTACTAACCTGAATACGCGTACAATAGCCTCCAGCCAATCCTCGGCTACATGAGGGTCCATCTCCCCTCATAACCTGGGCGGTCTCTGACGCTGAAACTCATGCAGTGCACTCAGTATATGTTAACTCTCAGCGGCTGGAGCTGGTGGCATCGGTGGCTCGATGGGTAGAGGTACCGCTGGTGCCTCCGCTGTAATAGGGCCCTACACCGAGGCTGTAGAGACCCGAAACATGACGTACATGGACATTACATTACTTTTGCGGAATACTTAGTACATAACAAAAACACACACACAAGGATCGTAATAGTTTAGTGTCTTTGGAAACTCGGAATCTAATCTTCTAATCGTGGTGAAAGATCTTCAACATCTCCCATAAATATCTTCCTTTTTATTATTACCTAAAACCTTTCTTTATATCCTGGGGAAAAGAAAACATAAAAGGGTGAGCTCAAATGCTCAGTAAGGGTAAACAATAGAAATATGAATCACATAATATTCAAAAGAACATAACATTTTGGAAATATTAACCTGCAAAAGAGATCATAATTTCATAACTTGGGATAAATCATAGTTGTGAAATGAAATCCAAATAATCATAACTTAAAAATGAAACATTTTGGCATACATACATAATCATATATAATCATATCTTATTAGTCAAGACTCATTACCAAGACTATCTTAGTGGACAAAGTCCATTTCTGAACCGAGTCACCCTCGTTTCAGTCCTGTTTCACTGAACCGGTATAACCTACCATTCCAGCCATGTCTATCTCATGAGATATAAAATCTTTACCCAATGCATTGGAGGGATATATAGGTCCCACCCATCTCATAATGATACCATTCTTATGTGTGCCACAAAATCATAAACCATACATCATAGCATAACCCATGTAATAAAAATGGGAATCTTAAACATCGTGACATCATAAAACAATTCATATAAGATAAAGGAATTCATAAAAATATTTCCATCACAACATAATCAAATCCATGTAATAATAGGGATAGAAACAGAACCCTTTATTATCTTAGATGGAAAATAATTTTGATAAAATACATGAACTCCATTCTTGAGGAAAATATCCTTTCTACTTCAAAAATACTTTTCCTTTCTTAACATGTCATACAATTCTAAACTAAAAGAAGTTGATTAAAAATAAACTTGAAAACATGTAATGGAAGCTTCTTGGAAATAATCTTTTAAAAATCCATTCATGTCGTATAAGTTAAAAAAACATTCTTCTCGTACTTTTGTCGGAAAAGTCAAAAAAGTACCTCGTACGAAAAATGACAAAATATTCCTTTCATATCTTTTACTAAAAACTCACCGAAGGGTAAAATAGGATTTAAAAAAAATTAGGTGAATGGAAATAATATTAAATATTGAGGAAACATGGATTTGGATGATAAAATACACCCCAGCAAATGCCAAAGTGGAAACAATCTCGGATAAAAATGAGATTGTGATATTTCCCTTACCTTAGGTCCGATTTTCTTTGTAAGTGTCCGAACATCCTATATAATGATTTAAATAATGTCATTGACTTATTAAAGAATCATATTCATTGTTATTATATCACATATGGTTCACTTATGACTTTATATTACCCGTTCTTTTGTAAATTCATGTTAAAGTAGCGTTTTGGGTAAAATCTTCTCATTTGTCGTTCGTGTTTTAACTTGTAATTATTCATATGATTACTTAGATCATGATTACATAATTCCAGAATATAAAACATGATTTATATATAATATATATTCAGAATATACATATATATAATGGATTGATAAATGGAAAGGAATACACCGTTCATGGAGACGGTAGGCCGTACGTACGCATGAACGTTGTTTTCGTTTCCTTATTGAATTGAGTGGAATTAAGTAGATGACATATATATACATAAATACAGTAGTATAGTTATGTCATATATTTCATGACTACTTATTATATATACTTTATAATCATTCATTAATGGTTAACGTGGAGAATGAATCTCAACGCGTCGTGGAGACGGTAGTCCGTACGTACGCATGAGCGATGATATCGTTCTCATGAACGTTGAATTGTATTGTAGTGTATATATACTACTTAAGAATAAATATCAATTTACAATAATCATATATAGTTATTATTTACACCATTATACCCATCCAAGTAAGGTGGTGGTGGAAAATAGATTACACCACGGCGTGGAAACGGTATTCCATACGTACGCACGCGCGGTGATTTCCTTTTTCTGTAGGATGGATATAAGGTTAATTAGAGTTGTTTCATATTTATAATAACATATCAGTATATAATAAATACTGATGTTATTACTTTATCATGAAACAACTAATGAAGAAGAAGTTGAAGAATAAAGAAATTGAAAAAGATCGGTAATGGATATTACCTCTTTTTGACGCGCCTTCTCTTAACCTCCACTTAAAGAACTAAAGATGGTATTTGAAGAATACCATGACCTCTAGGATGATACAAGGTATGTGGAGAAGAGATTTTTTCAGGGGTTGGACGAGATTTAATGCTCAAATTGGTGTGAGGAGGAGAGGGAGGAGGTGCCCTTTTTATAAGGGAGGAGAGGGGTACCTTTGGAATAACTAAAACTATTATTTTATTATAAAGTCAAATTAGGTTTTAAATAGCTCCAAATTGATTTATTTATAATATAAGGTGGGGATGGGTCTAAATACTCTCATCCAATAGAATTTAGACAAGTTTAGGTTCCTATTTTAACCTTATCATTTAGATTTAATATTAAGTTAAATAATTTTACTTTTACCGTGTCTTCTTGTGTTCTTACACTATAAGGTTAATAAACTTACTATAACAAGACCAAAGAACCCCAAGTTGTTTATTATTAATATATATAACCTTATCTAAGTTATTTGGCCTAAACTTAGATTTTTAGGAATAAAATAACAATTAATAGTATAATATATTTTTTTAAAACTATTTTATGTCAATTTTGACACTATTTAGTAATTGATTTTTTTGAAACTCATAACAGAATGATTAGTTCGAAAAAAGTTAATTAAATCAATATTAACATGTCATATTAACCTATAAAATTAGTTTAATTCATAAAAAGTCTCAAATTACATTTATTTGGGTATTTATGACATCAATTATGTTAATATTTCATTAATAAGATAATTACTGCATCATCATTGTGTCATAAATAAATTAAATTATTTAATGTCTAAAAATTACAAATAAAATACTATTATGTAGGAAATCGTTTTATCTTTATAATGAGTATTTATAGTAGAATTTATCTTATGTATAACCCTATATTAAAAATTATTTACTTATTAAACTTTGATTTTAACTATTTTAACCCTTTTTTAAATAAATTAATAATAAATGTCCTAATCTAATCCAAGTGGGCCTAAATGGTCATATTTTATTCCTAAGGTTATTTTTGGTCTAACTAAACTTGTCAAATAGAATTATTACATGTGTTAGGGTAATAATAATAACATTTTTACCCTTAATTACCATATTTACTTTTAACCATGGTAAAAAAAATAAAAAGTTACTATTCACCAAAATTATTTTCATCTCATTGAACCACATTTTACTTACTAAGATCAACCGTGTCTCTCATATTTTTAAAATTCCACTCATAGAAGCGGTAAAATTAAGTTTAATGAAAAATTCATTTTTTTAACTACCACTTAGTGGTTTCACTATTCATGAAAAAATTAAAGTTTCCAGAAAAATACCAAAAATTAGGCCTAAGATATATTTGATATTATGAACTCAAAAATGATTTCTATTTTACCAAATTCAAAACATATTAGTTGCATTAATTAATTTAAAAATTAATTCCCGTCGTTAAAACAAATAGTGTGTTCTTAAGAGATAATAACTATCAAAAGATTGACACTTGTTTATGTCTGGTTTAAATGTAGAATTACATCCAATGACCAACATTGTATTAAATTGTAAAAATGTATTCTAAATATACTTTAAAACAACTCAAATTGATAATTTATCACTATTAATTATTTCGATTAAAAAAATTGTTTTTAATTAAAATTTAGTAATTTTCACTGTTCATCAAAATATGAAAGTTATCCGAAAAGTACCAAAATTTTACCTTAGGCAAAATTCGATACTCCGAATCCAAAAATGAATTCCATTTTGAGAGATAAAATTTATAAAATTTTAAAAGGTGGTTATTACTATTCATAACGGCTAGTTTTAATAATATTTTAATAGCATATCGTTGTTTAGTGAAACTCGGTATTGCGTACTACACACGCTATCGAGGAAGGTCGTGATTGTGTGTAATTCAAGGCATGTCAAGGATGCGTGTTGTGCAAGCTTCTTTTGGTGTAGCGTACATCACAAGACATTAATGAAATTAAAAAGAATATTTTTCATAAAATCTCGGGGTGTTACATTCTACCCCCCATAAAATGAATTTCGCCCTCGAAATTCGTCAGGGTTATAAATGGTTTACTATTAAAAAGTTTCTTTAATAGAAACCCACATCGTAAAAAGGAATACCAAAACCAATCTTTAAAAACAAAAGTATGAAACATAATGGTTACCCAAATAATCTAATCACTGGGTTTCCACATAGGTGAAAATATGGATATGGAAGAGAAATCTAACCATCATGTTCTGATGGAGAGTGGTAGAGAACATGACTATGGAAAAGCCAGCAATCAAAAAGCCATAAATTTGTGATGATCTAGGGTACCATCTGATTCATCGGATATTAGGGCACTAGGACAACATTTTTGGTTTTCAAGATCATTTCCCTAAAGTTGATGAATTAAAAGAAATACTTACATGATTTTGGTACAATCTCACTATTGTTCGTGAATTGAACAATTTCCACTTCATCCCTTAAAGAAATGAAGTTGAATTTGTTATTCGTGATATGTTAGCAGATCATGTGATAGAATGATGGGTCATTCCATCTCTTTCAAACAAAAGGTTAGCAAAAATTATAAGTCCATCTTATGGTTAGATTAATCGTATATGGTTAAAAAAATGAACTTCTACATCATATATCATACCGCTTAATAAAATAAAACTAGTTTCTACTGAACAGGGACTTCCTGTAGGCCAGTGGTAGGCGATAAAGGCCAGTCGCACTTCGGTTGTGGGTTTGATTCCCACAACCTTTTCCGACGCGATGCGTTTTCGCTCGTCCTGCAGGTTGTCCTTTTTCTAAAACTATATTACTATAACATCCCATCAATAATATCGAAAAAACTTCTATCCTTAAACAATACTAACTTATGTCCAACATAATTCATTCCAATCTCTAGGCTTATCCATAATACTTCAGTCCACTCTCATAATATAGAGAAAACGATTTCCTGAGATTTAATACAATCGTTGATCCCCATATATCATAAGATATGTCTTGTTGGTCACATTCCAAACATTCATAGGCCTTAATCATGTATTCTCTTGAATACCCATTGAACCTTAGTGAAAACATGAATGCAGTTAAAAGTTAACACTTTCCACATACCAAAATCCTCAAAATTCTATACACTCAAACCATGATATCACTTAGTCCTTATATCAATCATGAGCTCATGAATACTATCAAACATTTAATTTTCTCCTTATCCCTTCATTATGCGTATATCATCTACATTCCAAAAATATCTGAATAACCTTTCATGGATAGTGGTACCATTAATCATACACTTTCAAAACTCAAGGAAAGACAACAGTGTAACAATCCTTAGATGTCTCTTTATTCCATAGTACCATTAGATTACTTATACAACATTACACATGATAAACATGTAATCATTCCACTACATTCTTAAACCATTGACCGAGCATCAACAAGTCTTTCATCTCACATATCATTTGTAGTCTCTTCATCGTCATCAACATAAATACTACCCATACGACCATACTGATTCTCTTCATGAGACTTTCCCTTAGGGCATTGGTTGGCATAATGCTCGTACATTCCACATTTAAAACATTTAACCATTGTTGATGTCGTAGCAATACCATTATCCTCATCCCTGGTGTTAACTGAACCTTTTCCTTTTCACTTACTGGCATTGTGTACTTCTTTTCCACACACAAAGAATCTTTCATTTCCTTTGAAACATTCTCATTTATGCCTGTTCCCACATGATTTACACAGGGGAAACTGAACTTTCTTTCCTCTATGATCATCATGAAACTCCATCTTTCTCTTATTAGCCGAGTCAGGAAACTTACCAAATTTTACTTTATTGATCATATTATGAGATTTCTGATTTGGCATAATAATGATGTTTGGACTTCTAAATCCCATTTCATTTGGTTGATCATTAAGAATATCATTCCATTGTCCATCATATCCTCCATTATCGTGAATCATGTTGTTTCCAGGCATTTTCTAAAACCCAAAAAGAATAGTGTGAGAGGAAAAAATCAAGCTAGGGAAAACAACACAGTAAAGGTGGAGTACACTCAATATCTAACATCTTAGGTTAAATTATAATATTGTTACGGTAGTTCTTGGACTATATCCTATACGTATACTTATCCTTGAGGACATCACTAGACATACCTTAGAAATATCTCTAGGGATCTCACTAATGTTTTCGAATCCTAGTTTCCAAAGGATGACTAAACCTTTCCTCTGATACCAACTGTAGAGACCCAAAACTTGACGTACATGGACATTACATTACTTTTCTGGAATACTTAGTACATAACAAAAACACACACACTAGGATCGTAATAGTTTAGTGTGTTTGGAAAATCGGAATCTAATCTTCTAATCGTGGTGAAAGATCTTCAACATCTCCCATTAAGATCTTCATTTTTTATTACCTAAAACCTTTATTTATATCCTGGGGAAAATAAAACATAAAAGGGTGAGCTCAAATACTCAGTAAGGGTAAACAAAATAAATATCAATCACATCATATTCATAAGAACATAACATTTTGGAAATCTTAACCTGCAAAAGAGAGAATAATTTCATAACATGGGATAAATCATAGTTGTGAAATGAAATCCCAATAATCATAACATAAAAATGAATCTTTGTGGCATACACACATAATCATAGAGAATCATATCTTATTAGTCAAGACTCATTGCCAAGACTATCTTAGTGGACAAAGTCCATTTCTGAACTGAGTCACCCCCGTTTCAGTCCTGCTTCACTGAACCGGTATAACCTACCATTCCAGCCATGTCTATCTCATGAGATATAAAATCTTTACCCAATACATTGGAGAGAGATATATGTCCCACCCATCTCATAATGATACCATTCTTATGTGTGCCACAAAATCATAAACCATACATCATAGCATAACCCATGTAATAAAAATGGGAATCTTAAACATCGTGACATCATAAAACAATTCATATAAGATAAAGGAATTCATAAAAATATTTCCATCACAACATAATCAAATCCATTTAATAATAGGGATAGAAACAGAACCATTTATTATCTTAGATGGAAAATAATTTTGATAAAACACTTGAACTCCATTCTTGAGGAAAATATCCTTTCTACTTCAAAAATACTTTTCCTTTCTTAACATGTCATACAATTCTAAACTAAAAGAAGTTGATTAAGAATAAACTTGAAAACTTGTAAAGGAAGCTTCTTGGAAATAATGTTTTAAAAATCCAATCATGCCGTATAAGTTAAAAAAAATTCTTCTCGTACTTTTGTCGGAAAAGTCAAAAAAGTACCTCGTGCGAAAAACGACAAAAGATTCCTTTCATATCTTTTACTAAAAACTCACCGAAGGGTAAAATAGGATTTAGACAATTGTAGGTGAATGGAAATAATATTACATATTGAGGAAACATGTATGTGGATGATAAAATACACCCCAGTAAATGCCAAAGTATAAACAATCTCGGATAAAAATGGGATTGTGATTTTTCCCTTACCTTAGGTCCGATTTTCTTCGTAAGTGTCTGAACCTCCTGTATAATGATTTAAATAATGTCATTGAATTATTACAGAATCATATTCATTGTTATTACATCATATATGGTTCACTTATGACTTTATATTACTCGTTCTTTTGTAAATTCATGTTAAAGTAGCATTTTCGGTAAAATCGTCTCATTTGTCGTTCGTGTTTTAACTTGTAATTATTAATATGATTACTTAGATCATGATTACTTAATTCCAGAATATAAAACATGATTTATATGTAATATGTATTCAGAATATACATATATATAATGGATCGATAAATGGAAAGAAATACACCGTTCATGGAGACGGTAGGTCGTACGTACGCATGAACGCTGTTTTCGTTTCATTATTGAATTGAGTGGAATTAAGTAGATGACATATATATACATAAATACAGTAGTATTATTATGTCATATATTTCATGACTACTTATCATATATAATTTATAATCATTCATGAATGGTTAACGTGGATAATGAATCTCATCGCGTCGTGGAGACGGTAGTCCGTACGTACGCACGAGCGATGGTATCGTTCACATGATCATTGAATTGTATTTTAGTGTATTTATACTATTTAAGAATCAATATCACTTTACAATAATCATATATAGTTATTATTTACACCATTATAACCATCCAAGTAAGGTGGTGGTGGAAAATAGATTACACCACGGTGTGGAGACGGTATTCCGTACGTACGCACGCGCAGTGATTTCCTTTTTCCATAGGATGGATAGAAGGTTAATTAGAGTTTTTTCATACTTATAATAACATATCAGTATATAAGAAATACTTATTTTATTACTTTATCATGAAACAACTAAAGAAGAAGATGTTGAAGAAGAAAGAAATTGAAAAATATCGGTAATGGATATTACCTCTTTTTGACGCGCCTTTTCTTAACATCCACTTAAAGAACTAAGATGGTATTTGATGAAGACCAGGACCTCTAGGATGATACTAGGGAAGTGGAGAAGAGATTTTGGTATGGTTTGGCCGAGCTTGAATGCTCAAATTGGTGTGAGGAGGAGAGGGAGGATGTTCCCTTTTATAAGGGAGGAGAGGGGTACCTTTGGAATAACTAAAACAATTATTTTATTATAAAGTCAAATTCGGTTTTAAATAGCTCCAAATTGATTTATTTCGAAGCTAAGGTGGGGAGGGGTCTAAATCCTCTCATACAATAGAATTTAGACAAGTTTAGGTTCCTATTTTAACCTTATCATTTATATTTAACATTAAGTTAAATAATTTTACTTTTACCGTATCTTCTTGTGTTCTTACACTATAGGGTTAATAAACATACTATAACAAGCCAAACGAACCCCAAGTTGTTTATTATTAATATATATAACCTTATCTAAGTCATTTGGCCGAACCTTAGATTTTTAGGAATAAAATAACAATTAATAATATAATATTTGTTTTAAAAACTATTTTATGTCAATTTTGACACTATTTAGTAATTGTTTTTTGTGAAAATCATAACAGAATTATTAGTTAGAAAAAAGTTAATTAAATCAATATTAACATGTCATATTAACCTATAAAATTAGTGTAATTAATAAAAAGTCTAAAATTACATTTATTTGGGTATTTATGTCATCAATGTTGTCAATATTTCATTAATAAGATAATTACTGCATCATCATTGTGTCCTAAATAAATTAAATTGTCTAATGTCTAAAAATTACAAATAAAATTCGATTTTTTAGGAAATATTTTTATATTTATAATGAGTATTTATAGTCAAATTTATCTTATGTATAACCCTATATTAAAAATGATTTACTTATTAATCTTTGATTTTTAACTATTTTAACCCTTCTTTAAATAAATTAATAATAAATGTCCTAATCTAAGCCAAGTGGGCCTAAATGGTCATATTTTATTCCTAAGGTTGTTTTTGGTCGAATTACACTTGTACAATAGAATTAGGACATGTGTTAGGGTAATAATAATAACATTTTTACCCTTAATTACCATATTTACTTTAAACCGTGGTAAAAAAATAAAACGTTACTATTCACCAAAAATTATTTTCATCTCATTGAACCACATTTTACTTACTAACATCAACCGTGTCTCTAGGATTTTTGAAATTCCACTCACAGAAGCGGTAAAATTAAGTTTTCTGAAAATTTCATTTTTTTAACTACCACTTAGTGGTTTCCCTATTCATGAAAAAATGAAAGTTTCCAGAAAAATACCAAAAAGTAGGCCTAAGTTATATTTGATATTATGAACTCAAAAATGATATCTATTTTACCAAATTCAAAACATATCAGTTGCATTAATTAATTTAAAAATTAATTCTCTTTGTTAAAACAAATAGCGTGTTCTTATGAGATAATAACTATCAAAAGATTGACACTTGTTTATGTCTGGTTTAAATGTAGAATTACATCCAATGACCAACATTGTATTAAATTGTAAAAATATATTCTAAATATACTTTAAAACCACTCAAATTAATAATTTATCACTATTAATTATTTCGATTAAAAAAATTGTTTTTAATTAAAATTTAGTAATTCTCACTATTCATCAAAATATGAAAGTTATCCAAAAAGTACCAAAATTTTACCTTAGGCAAAATTCAATACTCCGAATCCAAAAATGAAGTCCATTTTGAGAGATAAAATTTCTAAAATTTTAAAAAGTGGTTATTACTATTCATAACGGTTAGTTTTAATAATATTTTAATAGCATATCGTTGTTTAGTGAAACTCGGTATTGCGTACTACACACGCTATCGAGGAAGGTCGTGATTGCGTGTAATGAAAGGACAGTCAAGGATACGTGTTGTGCAAGCTTCTTTTGGTGTAGTGTACAACACAAGAAATTAATGAAATTAAAAAGAATATTTTTCATAAAATCTCGGGGTGTTACAGAGGCCTCGTCACTCGGTGGGCTGTCATCTCGTACAAAGCTCGGAACCCTAACTAGCTTTCATCGTGGGGCCATCCTGAAAAGAAACAGGTGCACCACGGTCAATATAGTATACCTGGTGAGCTAACACAAAGTAATCACAAAGAAAAATTTTGAAACACACATGTAATAAATGTCTTCATGCATTGACTTAGAAATCACAAGTCAGGGTCCTGGTGTATGGATACGTCGGCCACTGCACCAACACTGGACACCCTGGACTGATAACCACACTCAATACCCTTAACATTATTTCCTCACTTAGATGAAAGATCAGACTCCTGAGTTCTTCTGTAAAACTGAACTCCTCTAATACCAATTTTTCACGACCCGTCCTCGGGGCCCATGACGTGACTACCCCAAGCATGCCTTCCATAGGCTAGGGGTTGGCGACTAGAACCAAAGGCGTAAATCCCGATAAAAAGGGAAGGAATTTCCTTTATAATGTAACCAAACACCACAGAGTAAGAAAGTTGAAGTAAACACTAAGTAAACTGGGTACAACTGTAAGTGCTGGAAAGTAAATGGGTCAGAATAAAAACCCAACTGAAATGAAAGTACAACAACTGAAAAGTGAAGTAGAAACATCGAGTCGTCCACTGGAAATTCCACAGGAATGGTGGGTATAGATATCCTCTTCAGCTCATCGGGTCCAGTCGTCCGCTCCGTGTATGTCCCGCCCAGTGGTCCACCTCCAGGCACCATATTGCTCTACAAGCCTCAACCATGATCAGCGATGTCCGTCATCTACATCCAACACAACGTAGTGCAGGCATAGCCCATGCAGGGTTTAGTATACGATACTCAGTAGGGACCCTGAGACCTTCAAAGGTCTCCCAAAATCCACAATGGGTAATCCACAAAGTAAAGATACAAACATGAAGTAACAACCAACTCTACTTAGGTATATGCCCATACATATACCTAAGTCATCAATTCCAATTCGGCTTCAACATCGGAGCCCATGTTCGATCTAGTCCACACAGGATAGCACAATCCAATCCACATAGGATAACACAACCCAATCCACACAGGATAGCAAAAAAATCATATCCATGATATTGATTGAAAGTCAAGACTCAGCTCACACAGGTATACTACTTCTTAAGATGATAGATATGGTTAGATGTAGCCACTGATTCATCTAAGCTGTCAGACCCATGTAGGATACAAGACCAGCTAAGCTGTCGGACCCACAAAGGATACAAGACCGGCTACTCTGCTGGACCCACGTAGGATACAAGTATAGAGTCAAATACGGCCGGACCCACGTAGGATACAAGAACAGTAGTCACGTACTTCCAGACCCACAAAGGATACAATAACATTAGTCATCACCATCGAGCCCACGAATTATTCCATTATAGTCATTGTCACTGCCGAACCCACTGAGGATTTCAGTACAGTCGTCATCGTCGTCGCAGTCACATCCAGCTCTAGGGTTCCTGCACATAGCAATCTCGATTCCGGGAGGGTCCACTCCATGTGCCAAGGGTGGATGATACATCAACTAACACATAGTCCATATTTGATGTATCCCAATGTTCTGTCTTGTCAAAAGGAATTCAACGCGATAGACGTCGTGTCAATCGGACGCCCGGTCTGAGATTTATTGGCTTTTTCGTCCCAAGGGCCCGGTTGGTTTTTAAGTCAAAACCAACCCGATCATACTTCAAATGCATCCAAACCTTAGGCAGAGTAAGCCAAAAGAACTATCTCACTAAGAGGAATCCAACAATGTCGACGGCACATCAATCGGACGTCCGGAGCTCAAGTTATAAGCATTTCCGCTCTGAAGGCCCGGTTGTTTTCATGTTCGAACCAACCCGGCCACACCCAACGTTCTTCGAAACATTGAGTGTAACATACTGAAACGACCATCTCAATCCAATGATTTCATCAAAACCGATGGTGCGTCGATCGGAGGTTCTTAGCCCAAGTTATGGGCCTTTGAACGAAGCTGTTCGATTTTAGGGGGTTTTGGTCCTGGACCGACCCTGCCCGAGACCCCCTAGATCGGCCCAAACCGGTTTTACCCGACCCGGGCCCGGGTCCGGCCCACTAGGGTGCGGCCCGGCCTAGCTGGCGCGGCCCCGCCTAGCCGGCGCGGCCCGGCCCGGCGCGGGGACCCGGAGCGGGCGTCGCGCGCCACGTGAGCGCGGAAGGGGGGGGGAAGCCGCCACCCCACTTCGAACCGAACGACAGACACATGTGGGGTATACCATGTTGTGATGACCGGGGGTTCAAACTCCCGGTTTTTCAGGATATGGCCGGCCGTAATGGCCGGCTAGTGTGCCGCGCAGGACCAGCCGGTCCCGCCTCCTGAGCGCTGGTGGCCGGCGACTCCAGCCGCCCTCCCCTGCTCCCCCACAGCCAAAGGTCGCGGCCTTGGTCCGACCAGCGCGGCGCAACGGCGCTGCGCCCCTCCGATGTGGCCCCACTCCGGTCACGACCTCAATAGCGCAGCACAACCGTGCCACCCTCCTTCACTGCGGTGATACTCCTCGTTCCCGCGCGGTGTCGTTGCATCACGCCGCCTTCGTCCCAAACCACAACGGTGAACATCAACAAGGGGGGAGGAGGATCGGCCGTGTTCATGTGGTTCGACCTCCTCCCGTTAATTTGATAACCGGTGGACAAATATCTAACGATGAATGCAAAGAATAATCATATCGTAAAAACACACCCCTACCTTGAAGTAGTTGTCGAAAGAATATTGTCGCGGAAAACGGCGTCGCGAGGTAAAGCTTCGTATGTTCTTGACAGAGAACGTCCGAGGTGGAGCGGCGTCTCACACCGGCTGTAGAGAGGAGAAGAAAGGCACGACAATCACTACTTGCGTTGATGTCATTCTTCATCGAGGTCTTGACGTTCTTCGCATTCTTCAACGTGGAAGACGACGTTCTTCAAGACTAGAGCCCTCCTCTCCAAAAATCTCCACACAACGATTCAACCATAATAAAATAAGGCTTTGCCTGATTTTATTACTCATGCTAACCTTTCAAAATTCCAATTGAATTCTCCAAATTAATTAGCATCTGTTGTCCAATTAATTAGGCATTTTATTGGCATGTATTTTAATGTGGAAGAGGGGAAGAGTTACAAAATTAATTGCTAGAGGGGGGGTTTAATGGTGTGTTAGGTAAATTGAAGGAGGTGGGGCTCGTGTGGGCCCCACCAAAACTTCCTCACATCTTCCTTTCCCAAATCACTTAAACCACCAGTAATGAAATAAAAATAAAATTTTAAAACAATTATATTTTTATTCCTCACATTTTTAACATCTCCTCCTGAGCAAACGCAACTCATGAAAAATACTTCCTAAGAAATTTCTGGCATTGAGGTTTCGTCAGTGTCCTCAGATTTTGATTCCGAGCACCGGTTCAAAAGTTAGAAAAACCTGTTCGCTCGTTCACCGAACGTACCCGAGCTAAACTTTAGAAATTGATTCTGGGGACACCGGGCCTCAAAATCAGGTTCCGTCAAAAACTGCACACTCATAATCCCAAAGAAATTAAGAAAAAAAAATTCCTTGAAATTTACAGGTCTTTACAGACACAACATACATGTGGGTCTATTTTCTTCAAGAAAAATCAGAATCCTTTTTCTATTTAAAAAAAATTATGACCTAAGATAAAAAGTAGACAACCATTACATTGATAAATATTCTTAGTGATCATGGTGTATAATTTTAAATTCTGAATTTGATACTTTTTGTAGCAAGAAAGGAATTAAACATAATCATTCCGTTCCTAGTACTCCTCTGGAAATTGGTGTTGTTGAATTTAAATATAATATTCTTCAATAGATAACAAGAAAAATGTTTAGTGAATAATCCATTGATAAAAAAAATTGGGTTGAAGATATGAATACTATTTTATATTATATAAATCTAGTTTTAATTATACACATTATTAGTAAAACACCTTATGGATTATGGTCAGGTAGAAAACCAAAAGTTTCATACTTCAATGTATTTGGATGAAAGTTATTCATTGTGAATAAAAATAATAATTCACACAAATTGGAACCCAAATATGATGAATGTATAATATTACGCTATTCCACTACTACTAAGGCATATTATGTCTTAAAAAACTCTAGTACTATTGAGGAAAAAGTACATGTCAAATTTGATGAACTTGACCCTTTTGTTTTTAAACAATCCGAACGTACATCTTTTAATGTGTTTTCAAAAACTAATTATCAACCTGTGATAAAAGACTCTTCTAATAAATAGAATACAAAAAATTATATATTATTCACACTGAAAGACATTCCACCTTATGTTTATGACAAGGTTTTAAAAAACCAATGTCATTTGTTTCTTAAGAGTCATACGGGTGATAGTAGCATTGGTGATGTAAACCCATAAGTAAGTACTAGATGTTTATTGATAAATGAAGTATAACACCTAGCTTTTCATTATCAATATGAACCTAAAAGTCTTAATGAGGAATTAGGTACTGAATATTGCTTTAAAGAAATAAAATATGAACTAAATTAATTCGAAGGGAACAGAGTCTTGACCATTGTTGAAGGACCTAAAGAATGATTTGTAATTGAAGTACAATGGGTTTTTAGAAACAAATTTGATGAATATAAAACAATTTTAATAAATAAAGAAATATTAGTTTCTAAATTATATAATCAACAGGTGGAAATAGATTATGAAAAAACCAATGCACGGATATCTCAATTTGAATCGATTCGAATTATATTAGCCTTTGTAACATTTTCCCTCTTGAATACATTTCAAATGGATGTGATGTGTGTTTTTATTAATGGAAATGTACAAGAGAAAGTTTTTTTGAACATCCACATGGTTTTGAAGATAAAAAAACACCCTAAATTTGTTTTCAAACACACTAAATCTTTATAAGGACTTAAACAAGCACCTAGACCCCGGTATGTCTGATTAACAAGATTTGTATTAGAAACAGAATTTCTTAAGGGGACTACTAATAAAAACCTCTTATAAACAATGAGATAAAATTTGTTTTTATTTTTAAAACTTATTTTTATGACATTATATTCGGATCAACTCATCAACCAATAATAGATCCTTTAGTAAATCTAATGAAATATGAGTTTGAAATGTGTATGATGGGTGAGTTAAAATTCTCCTCTATTTTCAAATTGTACTAAAACTAGAAGGTACATATATATCTCAACATAATTATATTAATGATCATATTTAAAAATTATGGATATAAAAATAGTGAATTATTAATACTATAATCATTACCTAAAATATACTTGATCTTGATGAAGCTGGGAAACTAATTAATCAAACAACTTTTTGAGGTATGATAGGAATTTTACTATACACAATAGTTAGTTGTCATAAAATAATGTTTTTAATAAGCTTATGTACAAGTACAAATAAAATCAAATGTAATACCATTTAAAATCTATAAATATATGTTTTTTCTATTTAAAGGAAACCATGGATTTTGGACATTTCTATTCATCATGATATAATTTTGAAATAAAATGTTCTTCATATGCTAACTTTGGTGTTTGTATAATGGATATGAAAATTAAATATAGATCATTTCATTTCTTAGGTTATTCATTAGTTTTTTCATCTTTTAAGAAACAACACACATCATCACTATCCACTACGGATGCAGAATATGTGGCTGCTGGAAGTTATTGTGCTCAAAAATTGTGGATCAAACACACTCTCACTGATTATGGAATGAGTTTAACTAAAACTCAAATACTATGTGATAACAGTAGTTCCATATATTTAATTAAAAACCATGAAAATCAATAATGTGGAAAAAACATAGATATTAGTCATCACTTTCTTGGATATCACACACATAAAGGATATATCATTTTATAATTTATTGGATCTCAATAACAGCTTGCTCTTATTTTTAAAAAACCATTACTTTCCAATCGATTTGAATATATTAAATAGAATCCTGTTATTATCACTATAAATTGATCATTCATATCTACATATTTTTTAAACCATATTTTTACATTATTTTACTCTATTTCAAAGTGGAATTATATATGATTGATAATTTTTTAATTTCATTTCATTTTTAATAAATTTTTTCATACTAAGAAAAAATTTTAATAAAATTTTTCATACTCATAAATTTGAGTACTAAAATTTTTCATACTCATAAAATTTTCATAATAATATTATTCAGACATAATTTTTTTTACTCAAATATTTCAAAAAAAATATATTTTCTACTCAAATTTTTTGTACTCAAATTTTCCATGCTAAAACATTTTGGAACTTACAATATTTTCATACTCAAAATTTTCATATTAATAAATTATTCATACCCAATGTTTTTGTACACAAATTTTTCTTTCTCAAAATTTTTCATAATCAAATATTTCGTACTCCGAAATTTTCATTCTCAGAAATTCTCATTATCGAATTTTTAAAAAATTCTTAATACCTAAAAATTTTCACAGTCAATTTTTTCACACTCAGAAATTTTCATACTAAGAAAATATTTTCTCAAATTTTTCATACATAAATATTTCATGGTCAAAATATATCGTACTCAAATTCTTTTACTCATAATTTTTCATACTTAATTTTTTTCATACTCAAAAGTCTCATACTTTATTTTTTTTTAGAAAAATATTGATACCAATATATCTATCTTGAAATAAAAAAAGGTACAATTTTTTACCTGACACGTTTTAAATTAAATTCTTTTTGTCAGTATATAGTTCTTTTTTAAAACTTTATCATATTCATGATGAATATGATGATTTTAAAAAAAATAAAAACATCAAGAGATTAATTTTCTGAACCTTCGGATCATTTTTATTGATTATAAGTTGTAGAAGATCAAACGTCACTTATCTTAAACTATATAATGAGACCCCCTAACCTTTGAAACATCGATTATCTCTTCTTGTACACCACATATCTATTGATAAAAAATTAGCAGAGTTTGATATTTTTGGAGCCCAAATTATTTCATCATACTCAGTTCAGAAAAAATTGAAAACTCTCACACCATGTATTAGAAAGTGAAGGCTCTGGAAGCTCTGAATTATTTCTTATCCATGATGTTTATTATATAAAGTTTATTGAGAAAATAGTTGAACGAAAAGTATGATACATAATTAGAATGGATTATCATGTTTCAAGGATGGGAATATGTTTTCTCAGAAAAACCCAAAACTAGTAAAGATCTTATTCCCATTGATGAAGTAAGATATTTTTATAGTTTTTTGGAGAATGCTTTCTATTTAAAATTATCCTGTTAAATGTAAAATGGATAGATTATAATGTTAGTAAAACAAGCCTCAACATTCTTTGGTGTACCATTATCGGGTGATGCCTTTTTTACCTTCACATATTATTCCAAAAGAAAAAAGGAACTCTTAACATGAACAGAGATTAGGAATCTATTTTTAAGATTTTTGAGGATAAAAGTAAAACTACTAATATTTCATTGAATAATCGTCTTGTTGATCTTTGGATACAATCCATATTAATACCTTTAAAATTTGATAAAAACTTTTAAATATCAGGGATTTATTTATTAAGGATTACATTATTAATTTTACAAATATGAATTTGATGAGTTGTATATATGTAACCATCATAAATTTTATGTCCCTTAAAACCATGTATCAACTGATTATGTATCTAGATATTATATGTAAATTTATATCTAAATGTTTTATTTTTTATAATATCACAATAAAATCAGTACCATAGAATATAAAATTTCCATTGATCCTCGATGATGCGATAAAAATTTTGAAGATTCATTTTGATTCAGAATAAAAACAGTTTTTTACAGATGTAGAATCTGGGGTTTCAAAATAAGTTGTTGAAGTAATCTATGGAGTTCCAAAACAAACAGTTCTAATTTTTTTGACAAAAAAAATAAATCTAAGTCTGATTCTACGTTGAAACCAAAGAAAAAATGTAAAACAATGGTGAAAATCTCTCCCAAATAGAGAAAAAAGTATTCTAAAATAAAAGAAGGTTACACATAGTGTGGTCTTATCCCAACTGAATACCTTTACAAAACAATTCATACTCATGATGAATCAGAGAAGAATAAAGTAAAATAAAGTTGAAAAAGATAAAATAGAATGTTTTTGAAATTAAAAATATATTGGATGGATTTGGAAGGGTCAGTGATGGAATTTTTATCAGGGATGTAATTTGAGATGATTTAGTTTCTACATCATTCCAAGATAAGGAAAAGAATAAGAATAAAGTCGGTAAATAATTAGCTCCAGTAATGGATTTTGAAGAAAAACATTAAATGAACAAGATGATAGTGAATGAGAGAGATAAATTAGTATCTCAGTGAAGAATAAGATATAAATGAAGAGGAATAAAGAGAGTGAAAATAAAAATGAGACAGTTGAGAAAGATAAATGAAATAAGATAAAAATAAATAAGGCGTCAGTCACTAAGAAAAAATTCATTCTATTAGAATTCTTGTAAGATCATAAAAATATAATTCAGGTAAATTACCATACCCAAGTGTAAATTATTCAAATAAATTTACTCATAGAATCCATGATGAAAATTTCATTAAAATTTTAGATAAAGAGTAATAGTCTAGGACTAATGTGGATCTTAACCAGAATTTGGAAGATGATGCAGCCAGAATTCATTTTGAAGAGAATCCGGATTATAAGAATGATACTGACTCTGAAAATACATTCTCATTAAAAATAGATCAGTAAATTTTTCATGCCCTAATGGAAATTTAGAAGGTAATTAAATATTTCCTGATCCTTGAATGAAATATTGATTTGGTTTTGAAAAACCAATACAAATGATTTAATTCAATCAATATTCTAAGAGAAATACTAATTAGACATGAAGCCAATTTCAAAATATTTGAAAAAAGTAATAAATAACAAAAAAAATCTTGTAAAAAAGTGGTTAAGTGGTCATATATTGATGAAAAATGTATCAAATTCCATGAAGATTAAATTGAAGATATATGAAGTCTTGTGAATGATTTCACTGTTGTTTTCAACAAATTGGCAAGTGATACTTCCCAAAAAGTGAAAGATTTCAAAATCTAAGATTCTTTCCACTATGAAGAAATAAATTAAATAAACATTATATTGAAATTAATTCAATTATAATTTTCAATGTTGACTTTTTAAAAGTATTAGATTATTAATTAAAACAATTAAATTTTTTATTGAATGAAAATCATGAAATGTATGAAAATTAATGTTAAACTTTGATAAAATGTATCAAGATAAGGAAGAAATTATTCATAATCTTGAAGAAAAATTGACCTCTCATAAAGAATTGAATTGTAACCAAGATCAATTATTTTAATAATAGGAAGTGAAGTTTTGGACATAGTAAGAATATCTTGAAAATTCCACAGATAGTAGAAAAGAATTCTAAGAAGATGAAAACAATTTTCATAGACATCACAAAGAGGATAAAGATGATGAGAATAAATGAATTTATGAACTCTTTTTAAAAAAATTCGGAAACATCAATAAATTTTTTTATCTTAATAAAGATTGATTGAATGTTTTCCATGTTTTTGGTGTGAATGTTTTTTCATTTAGTCTAGATGATAATATTCTTTTACTTCTTCATATATTTTTGTTTTCTCTAAAATTTTGTAGTAAATAAAATAAATTCCCTATTCATTTTTTAAAATCAAAAATGGAGATAATGTTTTAGATAGGGGTGGAATTTATTTTAAAAATATTGACTGATATATATATGGGTTACAATGAATTATTAATGGGGAGTAAATTTTCTAATATAATAGGAAAACGATAATTAGGGAATTTTTTATCATGAGGGGGAGTTATTCATATTAAATATCATATTTAGAAGAGTTTTAAAAGTCAAGGTCAGATAAGTATATGTGTTTACATCGGAATATAGATATTTAATTAAACTCTTTTTGAACATAAATTTTACTAATTAATTTTCAATTTATGTCTTGTGGGTTGTGATTTCCGAAAAGGGGATATTGTTATGTCAAAATTATTTTTATTAATTTTATATTACTTTTGTTTTGTAAATAACACTCTTTCTTAAATACTCTCTTACAAACTATTTTATATACAAATAATTTTTATTGTATATTTATTTTAAAAAATTAATTTATAGTTTGTCATCATGATTATCATAAGTGTTGACGATAAAAATCATACTCAAAAGAATTGAAATAATATTTCATTGCTTGATTATCATAATCAGCCGGAATATGATTTATATCAAACACATAAAATATGATTCATATCGTACACATTTTCCAACCTTTGGTAATAAAAATATTTTTGAAATGACATAAATCACACAGACTCTCATAACAAAAATCATCAGACTCATTCCAACTCATTTTTATCATACCCATAAAACTGTATCGTAATGAAAGGATTAATTTTGAATCAAAAAAATGTTGAGTATTATATTCTAATCAAAACTATTTAGTGACTTTAATTTCATGATAAAATGTAGAGAGAAAGGTTTCCTAGTACCTCTGAGATTTTAGGATAAATATAACTACTAGAGATCAAGATGACCATTTGGTGGAATGCCTATAATACCTAGTTATTTAAATGTGCTCTATACTAATAAAGAGATGATGATTTTCGTGGAACTTTATGAGATATATGTTATTTTTTTTACGTGTAAAAGTTTTGATGTTTACATGTAGTTATAATTTTCTTCTACATACATGTAACACTCAGGAGTTTTTTTCTTTGTGTGACACCGATTGTTTGTGAATAAAATCGTGGGCTTGCAGGGATAGAAAGATGGAGGTGCTAATTTTGTGTGGATCAACGGAATCCAAGGATAAGAATATAGATGCTTCAATACCCTTCTTGATCGAGGGCGGCCAAGGATAGGCATACATACAAAAGCCTATAATCGTATCTTGGTCTTACCCTGGAGTGGGTAAGACAAAATTTCTTCAAAATATAAATCAATGGACCTTTATCCAAGATTATTTTATACCCTTCTCATTAGGTTAAAATATTTGTATTCATTTACTTGTAGAACATTTCCACTGCTATTGTAATAGAATATGAATTTCTATATATTAATTTTTCTATCCTATGTTCTATTATTATGACCTTTTCAATTATGATTTCTCTGATAATGACCACTTCAGTTACTCAGAGTGATTCTATATTCATTATGATAGAATCATTAGTTTTTTTCTCAAAATTTCATAACAACTCTGATTTGGATACATACCACACTTATTGGGAATATTCATAAATAAAACCTATGTAATATATATAAGAATAAATCTGATTATGATATTTTTATAACTATTATCAAGGGATAGTCCATTTAATTCTTTTCTTTCATAAGATGTTTTTTGACTTCCATTATATTAAATATTTTTAAAATAAATTTTTTATCATTAAAACCGAATGTTTTTAAACATAAAATTCACCCATATTGTATTCTTATATCTACATATACATTACGATCCAACAAATATATCTATAAACCTTTGGAAGATTAATGGTTTGATATCCTAGTTGAATCCCATGAATGTATTAGAAATACAAATATTTCTTTCTCTAAAAGGATATTAAATATGATTCCATAATTATTTATTTATATTTATCATTTATATAGTATCATTATTTTTTCGAGTTTAGAGTGATAAAAAAATATTTTTTAGTGGATTTGGTGGGGTGAATAGTCTTTATATTGTCTTGGAGATGATGCTTGGCATGATGTCGAATCTAGGGGTGTGTTATATTCACTTTAAAAATATTAAGACTATGAATTTTGTACCTATATATTATCTTAATTGTTATATATAATTTTCGTTTAAATATATTCCACCCCTTATGTAATTGAAGGGATTCAAGGGTCTTTCAATGGGAGGCTCTATAAAAAACCAATATACATCCATTCTCTATGGTTTTTTCTTATGTTTCTTTGGTGATTTCTCAAAGGTATCTCTTTCAAATGACATATATTCTTCTCATTACATTATCTTATATGATTTTTCTTCAATAAAATTACCATTTCTATGGGTACCCAATCCAATTACACATATCATTATATGATTTTATGAATATATAAACATCAAATTACAAGCTTGGGATCCTAATGTCTTGTGTCTTAGAAGAGTATGAACACAAAACTGAAAACATGGAACTTAATAAAACATTTCATTATTTATAATCCATTATGAGATCCAAAAATCCATTGATCCCTTATATATTTATTGGATAACCTGGGTATAAAACGACTAAATTTATGATCTAAAATCCTACTAAGGGAATAATCACAAGGATAAATCTTAGAAAATGGGTTACAAGAAACAACATAACGATATAAAAATGAATAGAACATGATCAGACCTAAGGAATCATAACATGGGATCATATAATTGTTTAATCGTAGGAATGTGTTAAAAACAAAAAAACATGACTTTAATATGGGTTAAATAACGTTTCATAGAGCGGAGCATGAGTCAAGACTAACCACCAATATTGTTGCACATATAGCATGAGTTAAGGCACACCACCATGAACGTTCCATATAACTTCTAATGAGAATAAAAATTTACCAAAGAATTTGAGTGATATCTAGGCACACCCATTATAAAATTTTCATGAATATTCTTTCCACATAAATAACCATACATAATTAATCAAACATAAACATAAGGGCTTCCCATGGAATGAATTGGGTGTCATAATCTTGTCAAAATCATAATAAATTGGTGTATCATAAATGTGTCCTTGAAATAAATGAATTAAATATTATATGGACAATAATAAATTAAAATAATAATATATCAAGATAGTTTATGTCAAAAATAAGTTAAAAGAGTTTATTAAATATTATAGATAAAATATATTTGCACAGTTCAAGGAAAAACATTCAAGATTATTTATAATGGAAAAGGCATAATTGTTTTAATAAAACTAGAATTGAACCAAATATGTTTTTCTTGATAAAATGAGTGATTTTATAAAAATAATGGTTTCATAAAACAGATTATGGAGCACACTTGAAAATGGGTAATAATATGGGATGTTCCCTTAAATCAGGCATGCTTATCTGGAAGAATTGAGTAGAGAACCTTTTGAAAACTTGTATACCCCAAAAAAATAAGGATGAATGGAACTTGACACATGAGTTTGGAATAGTTAAACTTAATTTAGATTATTCACATAAAAATAGTAGATATTTTCTTTTGGGTATAGAAAGAGAATGTATAACTCGAACAAATAGTGGAGGTTCAGGTAGAATCTATTACATAATGTATGAAACATTTGTCAAATCTATCTTAATGTCTTGCATAATCAAATTATATTCATTAATTATTAATTCCATAACAATTTAGACATGTATTTTTTTGGTACAATTTTATTAAGTACATTTATGTCCCTTTTGGTGGGTAATGAAATTCAATTTCTTCATTTGGTAGTGTTGATTTCATTGGTTTTCATTGTCGGTTTACGTGTATATTTGTATGTAAATTTATGTAGAATGATGGTAGTTGTCTAAAAATGAACTTGTATTTTGTTAATGTAATTATAGATTAGTAAAATACCATTTTTTCAGAATTCAGGATGATTCATTTGATAATTCATTAATGATAAATACTTGAATTATTTTGAGCAGTTTTGCTCACAAGGAACTTGTTTTGTTTTATAAACTAATAAATTAAAAAATGTTATAGATAATTACATAGGATATATTACATATATAATAATCTTTTTCAAAAATAAAAATTATTCATGACTAGAATTGAATACGGTAAAAGAAATTTAAATCCTATCATCCTTGAATATGATAAATTAACACATCTTAGAATGTGTTTTGATTCCAAGTATAAATGGAGGGGAAAAGATAGATGATGATTAATTATTTCATTAAAATAAAAAACTTCCATTATATTTAATGTAATTTTTTTCTCATACCTTTTGGATCAGGAGAGGTGAGGATAAAAATTAAAGTAAAGAAACACGAAAAGAAATTGAAGGAAGACGAAAGAGAGTTTTACCTCTTGATTTTGTCCTCTTGAGAGCCTCCATTAGGGATTTGTTTTTGGTATGTTGTTAAGAAAAAAAGATCATATACATGGGGGAGAGGTTTGGAATGAGTATTTGGTAGAATATAGACATGGATAAATACTTGAGAGTTGTAAGGTGATGTGGGTATGAGTGATGGTATTTATAGTGGATGAGAGTAGGTTTTTCCATTATTTTAACCATTGTTTTATTATTTTGTTCAAAACAAGAAATAGTGATAATTTATGAGACTAAATATAGTAATGTGTGCATCTAAATTCAAACAAATAATTACTTAAATAATTACTATCTCCATAATTACTCAAAAATTCATTTATTTACATATACTGTAAATTACCATATTTCATTATTCGGAAAAAAATAAATTATTTTAGAAAAATACAAAAAATACCCTAACCATTTCTTGATGTGTAAAATTATAAAATTAACTCCATTTTAGGAAATTAATTTTATAAATATGATTACTTTAATATTTTGTTAGAAATTTGTTTACATGGAAAGTACAAATTTTAAAATTAAAAATGTTTTTCTGACACTTTGAAAAATATATTAATATCATATAAAATTATCATCTAAATATAAGACATCAGCACAATAATATAAGAATAAATTTTATAAAAATAAATTTTCTTTTAAATAATTAAATTTTTTATAAAATTATAATTAAATATTTACGATTTACAAAAAAAACCAATAAATAATTATTAATTTTTAAAATATGTTTTTTTCTTTAGAAGGGAATTCCCCTATGTGGCCTTTTCGAACCATCCACAGAAGGAAACCCCCCCCCCCCCCATGAAGGGGTCACTCCGAAGAGATCCCCAGCCGGGAAGGATCCGTTTCCAGCCGAGATGGCAGAGCGTCTTGGAGGGTGACGGCCCGGCAGCGATGGTCTGTCAAGCGATCCGTCAGAGATTGGGTCATGCCTCATTTTGCTCGCCCATATGAGACTGGGTGACCAGGAAAGGTGGGTGGATCCTGGGGGAGAGGCTCGTCCCGAAAGTGGATTCCCATGATTCGAACCTTGAATCTCCCAAAGAACAGTGTGGATGTGCCACTCATATTTTCACTTATAAGATGGTTAAATTTTATTTATAACTTTATTATTGAGGTTTCTATTGCATTGGTTTATTTACTGTTCATAAGAGTTCCATTACTAATCTAAAGGAAAAGTTCTAGTTGTATTGGTATATGTTCATTAACTTATATTAATACATTTTATTTCATTAATTCATCATTCATGATGTTTTTATTGTATTATTAGTTTGATTTTATGTGATTATACAATATGAAATAATAATAAGAAGGGGATTACATTGATAAAACATTGGGTCATTACATTATTCCCCCCTTAAGAAATTTCTCCCTCCAAATTTCATTTTAAATTTTAGACTGAAAAATGGTGTGGGTGCATTTCCTTCATCCCTTATTCTACATCCCATGTTGCCTCTTCGCACTTATGGTTCCACCATAGTGATTTTACCAGGTTAGAAATCTTGTTTCATAGGACATTATATCTATGATCCAATATATTCACTAGTTTCTCATCATAACTAATATTATTCTCTAACTATACAACTTATGAAGTTAGTACATGTGAAGGATCAAGTATGTACTTCCTTAACAGTGATATGTGGAATACATCATGTACTTGATAAATGGTTTTTGGATGTGCCAGTCGATAGGACATAGCTCTAACATAATTAAATATCATGAATGGGTGGATGTACCTAGGACATAGCTTCCCATTACTCCAAAATCACATCAAATTTTTCCATGAAGATATGTAGAGGAATAACATGTCTCCAACCTTAAACTCGAGGTCATGTAGATGGTTATCTGCAGTACTATTCTACCGATATTGGGATTCCATGATGTTCTAATGGATGTTTTTTCCCTTCTCTACCATTTCTTCGACCATTTCAGTTCCTAGTAGCTTCTGTTCACTGACATCATCCGAGCAGCCTAGTGTTCTTCACCTTTTCCCATAAAGGGCTTCATATAGAGCCATTTTGATGCTATAGTAGAAAATATTGTTGTAAGAGAACTCAAGAAAATGTAGATGTTGGTTCTATCCTCTACTAAAGTACATAGAATAGGATCCAAACATTTCATCCAGTATTTGAATAGTTTTCTCAGATTGGACATCTATTTAAAGATGATATTCTGTACTAAAGTTCATCTCAGTGCTTAGAGTATGTTGGATAATTTCCCAAAACATTGAGTTTAATCTCTGATATCGATCATATATAATTGATAGTGGTAATATATAATGCCTTACCAAATCATTGATATATATCTATCCAATTTGATCAAGTAATAAGTTCCTTTGAATTGAGATAAAGTGTGTTGCCTTTGTCAGATGATCCACAATGACCCATTTAGCATTGTATCCTCTAGATTTCCATGAATATCTAGTGTAAAAGTCCATGGTAATGTTCTCCCACTTTCATGATGGTATTGGTAGTGTTTTCATCATCATATAATACTTTTTTCTTTTATCCTTCACTTGTTGACCTACCAGTCACATTGATGTATATTAAGCAGTATCCTTTTTCATATTTTCCCCCCAATAGTTCTTCTAGAGATCTCGATATATCTTTATGCTCCCTTTATGAATAGAGAAGTTTGAGTAATTTTCAACATATAGAATCCATTTATTTATCTCAATATTTGATGGTACACATAATAGTGAGCCAAATATTTTGACTCCATCCATATCGATCTTGAATTTGGAGTGTTTTTAATTCTTGATAGTTTTAAAAAATTTCTGAATTTTCACATCATTTGTTTTAAAATCCATTATTTTCACAATAAGGTATGATATTTTAATAATTTAAGATATGTGGTCGATGAACCTCCCTTAATGATTCCCATGTCCATCATTTTAATGTCTATGATGATGGGATCCTTCTCAATTCTCACCACTAACAAAGATTCGTGATCCTTTCAACTCAGATAATATTCTACATTATTTTAATTACTAGGATAATAGTGGATTGAGAAGTCATAATCCTTTATGTGCTAAAAACATCTTATCTAGTGAATATTAATCTCATTCTTTTTGAATATATATTTGAGACTCTTCAGATCAATATACATCTCACACTTCTCCCCATTGATATAATTCCACAAGATTTTCAATGAAAATATCACAACTGCCAACACCATATCATGTGTGGGATACTTTTAATCATGTATTTCCAACAACCTTGAGGTACAGGATATCACTTTATCATTTTTCATCAATAAAAACCCTATTCCTTTCTTTGAATCATTGATGTATACTACAAATGGATCACCACTTTTCAGGATTGTGAGTATTGGCGCAGTGATAAGACGCTTTTTAAGATCCTTAAATCATTCCTCACATTCTTGAGTACAAAAAAAATCACCCCCTTCCTTGTAATATTTTTAATTAGTTTGGAAAATCATGAGAAGTTATTAATAAATCATTAATAATACCCATCTTGACCATGAAAGCTGTGGAACTCTATTAAAGATGTTTTCCTGGGAAACCCTTTAATTTCCTTTTTCATTGAAGGGTCCACTTAAGTTCTTTTGATGGTGATTACAATCCCTAAGAATGATACATCCTCTATCCCGAACTCACATTTACTATAAATTGCATATATTTTCTACCATCACAATGTCTTTAACATAGTATTCAGATGGTCCTCATTTTCCTCCTTTCTCTTTGAGTATATCATAATATCATCTATAAAGACTACCCTAAATTTTTCAAGGTAATTTCTGAATACTGTATTCACTAAGTACATGAATATTATAGGATTATTTGTGAGTCTAATGTGAATCATGATTAAATCATAGTTTCCATACCTTGTTTGAAATCTAGTTTTGGGAATACCTTTTTCCTCACCATTAATTGTTGATATCCAGCCCGAAGGTCCACCATCGAGAAATAACTAGACCCACCTAGCTAATAGAACAAGTCATCTATCTGTTATAGGGGATAATTATTCTTTATCTATATTTTATTGAGCTCAAGATAATTAATGCATAGGTTCTTTTATCAATCTCTTTTCTTAATGAAGATGATTGGTGCACCGATGGTGAACCAATCATGTGTACATAACCCTTTCCCGGGTTCTCCAATAACTACTTATTTAGCTCTTATAACTCAACAGTGACCATTACATATGGTTTATTTGATATAGACAGAGATCCAGGTATGAGATCAATTTATAAATCTTCTTCTTTTCTAGGCCTATGAACATGAGACTCTTCTAGGAATACATCTGTGTAATCCCTCACAATGTGACTGTATTTGAGCATGATCAATTCATTTGTATAAATCATTTGAGATAAATATTATTTCTCATAGATAAATAATATCAATGCTTGAGATAATGAATCTGAAGGAGAATCATCATGCTCCATACAATTTTATAGAATTGGAGGATGCTTTGGGATACAAAGAGTTATCTCCATTTCCTGACAGTTGATTTTGGATTTATATACAAATAGATAATACATTATAAAAATTGACTCAAACTCCATGAAAGGATGTAAAAAAATATTTTCTAGGAGTTTCAATCCCCAAAAATTAACTGAGGAGGAGTTTGGTACATTGGATGCAATAATTTCCTAATCATCTATTCTCATAGATAGCTCAATATCAAAATATTGAGGTTTTTTTTTAATTGTTCTACTAAACATGAAAGATATGAAATAATACATAGAACCACAATAAAATATTGTGTTCTCTATTTTTGAATAAACGACCAACATACCTTTGACCACATCATTGTTCAGATCCATATCGGTATTACTGATAGTATAAGCCATTCCCTATTTCCTGGGATGTTTTTATGAATACCTCTGACAACCCTTAGCTTAGGGAATGTGTTTTCAAAATTCCCATCTTCCTTATAGTTGAAACATTACACTGATGGATAATCATTGATATGAACCGTCATTTCTTCTTCCATATTAGTGGGGTTCTTCATACCTTTTCAGTGTTTATTAGCCAGATGCCCCATTCTTCCACATTTAAAGGATTTCCTATTTTTTCATAAACAGTTCCTACAATTCTTCTTCCCGCAATTTTTACAAATGGGATTTCTGGTCTTATTTCCATCATGGTATTTATTTTCCAATCCACACATATTAGAATCCATTTTCCTCTTTTTTCACCAGGTGCACCATACCACTAAGAGTCTCTTATCTCCATTTCAACCTTGCAGGAAAAATTTATAATCTCCTCATAATTAACAATGTCAAAAGTTGTCAACACTTTTAATAAACTCGATATTAGTCCACTAAAGAAGCGATCAACCTTACTTTCGATGTTCATGACAATTCCAGAGGCATATCTTGTAAGCCTAGTGGAGTTTTCTTCATACTACTCGATAGACTCATATTCCTCTTCTTATGTCTAAGGAAAAATCATTATATATTGAGATGGAGGGTTCAGAAATTTTTTTTTAATTTAAAACACTTTATTGAATTCCTCCCTATCCATGGAATCAATTTACTCTTTGGACTTCATATTTTTTTATCAGTGTCCACCACTGATCCGCTTTCCCATAAAAAATATAATCCACTTGCACAAATTTCTCTTATCCTGAGTACTGGGGGACTGACAATATATTTTTAATGGAGTTAATCCACGTTCTTTGAGACAGGGATCATATGATCCACTTAACATGGAAGGCCTTTTTTCATGAAGGATTCAATAGAAACATTCCCTTTCCTTGGAGAAGGAGGGTGTTCCATTCGATTCAAGTTATTATTCATAACTTGAGATAGTTGTGCAAGTACTATCATAATGTTTGAGAAATTTTCCCATCATATTTGGAATTTCATTAGGGAAATCCTCACATTCTTTATCACATTGATTGGAACATGTTCTTCTATTTCCCTATATTATATATGTAAAATACAGTTCAATTTGGGGGCTTGAATAATTAGCAAATAAGTAGGACAAAATCTTTAATTATAAAAGGAAAAAATATTAAATGAAAAGTATAACCTAACTTTTGATTCACTATGTTTCAATCTAGGATGTCATTTATTTTTTTCCTAACATATATTCATTTGGCAATTTTCATTTCACCCATAAAAATAGTTTTTAAGGAGATTATAAATTTACCAAAGAAGATCCCCATTAGTGTCAAACTAGGTGAATACTAAGGCATGTTGTCGTGTACCAGGATACCCCAAGTTAGGCCTAGAAAACCTTGTCCGAATTTTTACACCTAGGTAAATCTCTTCCAGAACCACATCCACATGTAGTATCCTGAAATAGATGTAGGTTCTTGATAGACCAGTTAATCTATACTTACCAAAAGTTTGTGCTGTTTTCTTAGGCATAGTCATATCCCTAAGGTTCTTACTAGAGTGATCTATTCCTAGTCTTCAAAAATTACTAAAACTTTACTTTAATAGAATCTATAGAAACCATATCCTTTTACACATATCATTAAATGATTTTAGGAATAATTAAACATTAAACTACAATTCAAGGATTGTAAAGTCTCGTGTCTTGGAAGACTAGGTACGTAAAATTGAAAAAATGAAACTTAATAAAACATGTCATTATTTGACAACGTTTATGAGATAATAATTTCGTTTTATCCCTTAAATATTTATAGGATAACCTAGTAATAACATGAACAATGATATGAGATAAAATCCCAGTAAGGGAATAATCATAAGGATAAGTCTTTTCACATGGGTTTGAAGGCATAACATAATGATATAAAAAGGCATGCAAGTAGATAAAACATATTGAATAATAAAATGGGCTCATATAATCATGGAATCATAATAATAAGGAATCAACATAAAATATGACTTTATCATGAGTCAAAGATCATTTCACATAGTGAATCATGATTCAAGGCAAACCACCAAGACCATTGCACATGGTGCATGAGTCAAGGCTAACCACCAAGACTGTTTTACATAACTTCTCATGAGAATTATATTACCCAATGCATTTGAGAGATATATGGGTCACTAATAATAAAATTTTCATTAATATTCATTCTAAATTATGAATCATATATAAGTAATCAAACATAAAATTAAGGATCACCCAAGGATGGAATTGGGTGTTATAATCATGAAAAAATATTAATAAATGGGAGTATTGTATAGGTGTGCATGATTGAAAGGAATTAATTGATAAATGGATTTCATAAAGAAATATTTTCATATATCAGGAAATGTGATTTCAAATTGAAGTGAAATGAGTGTTTAAATAACATTAGAGTCAAAACATATTAGGATATTTTAAGGGAAAATGTCAGTATTCTAAGAATGGAAAAGGAATAATTGTTTGTATAAACCTATATTTGACCGAAATTACCTTATCAGGATAAATTATTTATATTATAAAAAAATATTTTCTTAAAATATTTTATGGAGCACTCCTGAAAATAGTTAATAATTCAAGAAGTTCCAATAAATCGGGCTTTCTTATCAGGATGAATTGAATAGGGAATCTTTTAAAAAAATGTATATCCCCAAAAAAAGGATGAATGGATTGTGATACATGAGTTTTTAATAGTTACACATCAGTTAAAATATGTACATTAAAAAATAGATTTTCATTTTGGTAAAAAAGAGAATGAATGACCCGAAGTAATAATGGAGGTTCAGGTAAATCCCTTACCTTATGTCTGAAATGATTCTCCACTTGATATCATTGCCCATAATAATCAATTCAGATTCATTAATTAATAATTCTACAACCATTTAAACATGTATTTCATTTGGTACAATTTTAGTATGTTTATTTATGATGTCACAACCAGTCCCACGGGGCTGAACATGACTACCCTAAGCCCACCTTCCAAAGGTCAAGGGTTGGTGACTAGCACCTGAAGGATTTTCCAGAATAGGGAATGAATTTTCTTATGGATCTGTACACAATATAAAAGGTAAACTTAAGTAAACAACAAAAAAAGCAAGGTATAACCACAAGAGTAAAGTACAACCAAAAGTATAACTGTAACTGAAAACACATGGCTAAAATACCAACCCTAGAAACTGAAATGAAATTAAATAGTTGTTTCATATGCCCTAGAGCTCTACTTGGAGGGTACTAGATATAATTTTGAAGTAGAAGAAGAGGATCTCGACTACTCCCATTTCACCAAGTTCCACCAAGTCCTGAACCTCAAAATTCTTCCTCGGAGCATTAGTAGTCTGCATCAGACACACACGTGCGGGTGGAGCCCATGCAGGGGTGAGTATAACAACTCAGTAGGGGACCTCAAGACCCCTGATGGTCTCTCAATAATCTGCAAAGGAAAAAATCACAAGAAATACCATAAAGGTAATATCAAAAGAATGATCTAAACCATGAAGAAAAATAGAAAAAAAAGACAACTCACTCTAACGGTATTACTTCAAGGTTACTAGGATAGAGATGAATAGTCTTAAATCCTGATCATCATATATGTAGTAACTCTACTACTGGCATGTATAGGTCACTGTAAACTAGCATGTTTTGGTTGCTAGTGCTGACCAGTATTGGTCACTGGAGCTGGCCCATATTGGTCGTTGGTGCTGACCCGTATTAGTCACTGGTGCTGACCCGTATTGGTCGCTGGTGTAGGCCTGTATTGGTCATTGGTACATTGGTAGGTATGATTAGTCATACAGCTAGATCATCCCACTCTGTAGTTTCTGATGCTGACCTATAATGGTTTCTCTTCTTCTTCATGTCACAGCCAGCCACTGGATTCCCACACAAAGCATTTCTGATCTTCGAAAGGTTTTTTCCTCAAGCCATAAATCATATTTCAAACAGTACGAAGTCTTGAAAAAGGCATAAACAAGGTACCACCCCGTCATAGGGGTCCCAACTTGATAGATGGTGCATCGATCGAACGCCCGGTTTGTGAGACATGGGCACTTTTTTAAATACGGCCCGGTTGGATTCAAGTATGATCGAACCCAATTCATATTTCAAACTATATCAAAACTCACTTAGAGTATCACCAGAAAACCACCTTGTCACAATGGTTCTTATTCCATAGACGGCGCGTCAATCGGACCCCCGGTCTGTTAGTTACACCACATTCCGTGAAATATGAGTGATTGTACCTCAGTCGGGCCCAACTCAGTCAGGCCTGCCAAAATATCCCAAAGGGAATTCCTTGCAAAACAGGGTCCCAACTCCACTGACTTCATGTCAAACAGACACTTGGTTCGTCAGTTACGGGAATTTCTTTATTCGGGGGCTGGTGGGTTTGGGCCCAGTCGGACTCAGTCAGGTCGGCTCGACGCAACGGGTCACGGGGTCTACCTGACCCCACCTGGGTCAGACCCATTAAGATTCAGCCTGGTTCACTGGGTCTAGCCCATCGAGGTCGGCCTGGTTGGTTCGTGGGATAGACCCGCAGTTGGCTCGGCCCACTGTGTGGGGATCGGCCCACCTATGCTAGCCCGCTGGGGTGCGGGTCCGGCCCAGTCCGCTTGAAGGCGTACCAAGTCTCCAGTTGTTCTAGAAGACGTGGGGTCATTTCATCCAACCAGTGGGGTGCTGCTGCACCATGTGAAAATGGTTGACCAGGTGGCCGACCGGTCTCCAGCCAACGCGGCCCGGTGCGGGGCCACACTGTCCCTTCCTGTCGGGGCCTACTGGCCACTACAGCTGCTGTCGGCGGTGCATGCAGGCACCACCCTTCTTCTGTGTGGATATCTCGGTCCATATGCCTATGTCCACCAGAGCCTGTGATGGCACGCCGCCATCCCACTGCCCATGAACAATTGTCATGGGCCTCCTCTGGCTACCACTGGCCGCCGCCAGAATGGCGCACCGGTAGTTCTTTCCGTGGGACACCAGACGTGCTCTGGTGGTCCATTCTTGTTGTCATCTGTGCCTACGAGCCCCTTGGGTCACCACTGCTACTGTGTGACCCCTATATCTACCTTTTCATCACATTTCCCAGATGCACATTGGAAACACAAGAACAAAACGATCGACAGAGTGTCTAGGCCTTGTTCAGATTGGCCCGCACAGTCCATGTTAGCGTTTTAACAAGGTGTGTCAGCAATAATCAGGGAATTTACCAATAAATCACGTCTTCAAACCCCACATAAACCTCCTGTATTTGAAGAATGATTTTTTGATCAACCCGTTGGTCGGTTGATCTGTGTTCTTCGTATAAATCAATAACGAGGAAAGGGGAATATCACATTATCAAAAACAAAAACGCCTAACTGGATGAGATGTCTACTGAAAACTATCAATATAACCCCTTCATCATTGTCGTCAGTTCGTGATTTAGTGATTCAATGAACTGGGTTCCATAACCGCAGGAGTGGTTCAGTAATGCAGTCAAATGGTAACGAGTCATTTATTGACCTGTAACCATTCTGTAGCTAGACTTCCATTACGCAGCGTTTCCGCTCAACAGTTATAGAAAATAAAATTATTTTATTTTATTTTTTATAAAAAAGGGTCTGAAAAATATCTTTCCCAGTCAACCTTCGCTGACTGAAGTTAGGTACCCCTTAGATGAAACCCATTATTATAGATTCAATGCTGCACTCGTATTTTTAATCTAGGCACAGTTTGAAAAGTTAAGAAAAATGTCTTGTACGTCCACTGACCATACTTAAATAAAGTTGAAAAAATGTATTCTGGTCTCCCCAGGCCTCGGAATCACATGTCGTCTCAGTTCCTAGCCAAACATTCACATCAACAAACCACAAAAAAAATATTGAAAATTACAGGTTATTACATTCTCCCCGCCTTGGGGGTTTACGTCCCCAAAATCCAAACAAGGCAACACAAACAAAGTGTGGTACATGGAATGCATATGATCATCTCACTCCCATGTGCTCTCCTAGAGATTCCCATGCTACCATAGAATGCACACCCGAGGTATCGACCACCCACAACGGATCTGCTTCTGTCAATCCTCTATCTCCACCAGGTACTTCACAAAAGTCACCACATCCCCAATCTCCATCTCTCCATGGTCGATGACGTGATATGGTTCATGCAAGTATCTCTTAAGCTAGGATACGTTGAAAATGTCGTGCACCCTCTCTAACTACGATGGAAGTTCCAAGTGGTACTCCACCTTTCCAATCCTTCGAAGTATCAGGAATGGTATGATAATCCTTGGTGAGAGTTTGTTTCCTTGAGAAAATATTTATAGTCCCCATTGGGGGATACCCGTACGAGTATGTGGTCCCCCTCCTGGAACTACAGTTTTCTCTATTTTCTATCAGCATAGGACTTATTTCGGCTCTATGCAGTCTTCATCCGCTCTCAGATGACATGCACCTTTTCAGTGGTAGCCCGTACTATATATGGGAACACAAGTGTTGGCTCTCCTAGATCCGTCCAGCATATGGGTGGTCTAGATGGTCATCTGTAAAACACATCAAAAGGGGTCAAAAAAAACGGTGGAGTGATATCTGTTTTTGTATGTGAACTCCACCAAGTGTAGGTGTACCTCCCTACTATGACCAAAATCTAGGAAAAATGCACGAATCATGTCCTCCATGGTCTAGATGGTCCGCTCAGTCTTACCATCTGTCTGCGGGTGAAAAGATTTGCTCAAGTGAAGATGGGTCCCAAAAGCATTCGATAATCCTTTCCATAACCTGGATGTGAAGCATAAATCATGGTCTAATACTATCGTCGAAGGCACCTAGTGAATTCACACGATCTCCTGAATATAGAGACGTCCCAAGCTCTCTACCGAACCCTTCTCTTAAATAGAAAATAAGTGGGCCGACTTGGTGAGTTGGTCAATGATCTCTCAGATGGTATCATTCCCTCTATACATAAATAATAACCTCATCCCAAAGTCCATCAATATCCTTTCCCTCTTCCACTCTGGTATCTTGAGGGGTTGGGTCAAGCTTGCTAGTACCTAGTGGTCGAACATCAATTGCTGGCAAGTGAGGCTTATAGAAAAAAAACTTTTCCATGGATTTCTATATCATCAGCCACTAATATTGACACCAGAAGTCCTGATACATCTTTATCATGCTTGGATGTATTTCCAAGGGGGATGTATCTAACTCCCTCAAAACCTCCTCTCATAGCGTTTCTAGTATAACTCTACATCCCCTAAAAAGGATAGTGTGCTCCCCACCTTCAAAATATCAATCAGTGAAATGATTGAGGATATCTGATCACGTGTAGTCTCAAAGTTATTGCCTCTGATTTGCACCTCTCTGACTTGCTGAAGGAGTGTAGGGGATACTACCATTAAATGAAGGTAGATTGTCTAATCTCTATCCACATTGGATATCTGTAGCGAGGCTAATTGCTCTGATGCCTTGTTCAGTAGCTATGAACTCGATCTTCTACTAAGTGCATCTGCCACTATGTTCCCCTTAAAAAGAGTATAGACTATCTCAAAGTCATAGTCTTGGAGAAAATCTATCCAACATCACTATCTTAGATTCAGATAATTCTATGTGAAGATATATCTGAGAATCTTGTGGTCTAAGTAAACAATGAACCACTCGACCATCAAGCAGTGTCACCAAATCTTCAGTGCGAGGACTAATGCTGCCAACTCCATTTCATGAGTCACATAATTCTACTCATGAGGACCCAGCTATTGTGAGACATAAAAAATCACTACATCATCTTACATCATGATGCAATATAGTCTGGTACCTATTGCATAATAGTTAACCATGTGGTGAGTTCCCTCCTCCGGAAACCTTAGGATGGTAGAGTTGGTCAGGATTTGCCTCAGGTGTTGAAAGATCTACTGGCATATCTATGACCACAGGAAGGTTTTCCCATTTTTCATCAAGGAAGTCATAGGTGATTCTACTCTGGATAAATTGGGTACGAACCTTCGATTGTAGCATGCTAATCCAATGAATCTCTACACCTCAATTACACTTTTGGGTGGATCCCCAGAAAGTACTTCTTCGATCTTCATTGGATCCACTAAAACACCAACCTCTGAGATTACGTGTCCAAAGAACGTGACCTTATGTATCCAGAACTCACACTTCAAGAGCTTCCCATATAACTAGTGCTCATGGATTGTGTCCCGAACTATCCTCAAGTATACAACACTCTCTTCCTTAGGCACTGAGTACACCAAGATGTCGTCGATAAAAACCACCATGTAGCGATCATGTTATGGTTATAAGACCTATTAATGATCCCCATTACACTACTGGAGCATTGGTCATGACAAAAGGCATCACCAAGAATTCGTAGTGTCCATACCCACATCTGAAGGATATCTTCGGTACGTCCTCGTCTCATACCATGAGCTGCTGATAGCCTGATCATAGGTTTATCAATGAAATCCCACGAGCTCCCTTCAGCTGGTCAAAGAGATCATTGATCCATGGTAGAGTATAATTGTTCTTCATGGTCACTTGGTTTAGGCACTAGAAGTCCACACATATCCTCAGACTTCCATCTGTGTTCTTGGAAAACAACACTGGGGATGCCCATGGAGAAACATTGGGCCTTACGAATCCATTCCTCTGTAAGTCCTCTAATTGTACCCTCAGCTCCCAGATCTCTACAGGGGCCATCTGATATGATGGTGTAGATATTTGTTTTATTCCTGGGCACAAGTTAATGGGAATTTCTACCTCTCTACGAGGAGGTAGTCCGAGGACATCTTCTAGAAAGACGTCCTCATATTCATCCCCCACCACTAGGATCTATGGACTCGCCTCATCCACCATGTCAAAGGTCATGCATGAAAAATGATATGTAATTAGTTGTACCCTCCTGAAAAAAAGTCCACCTCATGCTGCTCTATTTTCCTTCTCACCAACAATGGAAACCTGGTCTCTGTCTCTACGTGTACATTGCATTGTACATATCAAGAAGTCAATCTGTGCATGAACTATTAATAGCAAGTCCATGACTATAATGATGTCGTAGGGATTCAATGTCACATCTAGAAGATCCCATATGAAACTATCTCCTCTAAGAGTCAGGTCACACTATCGGCACCAGTCTGTGACTTCTAAATCTCCTCTCGTCAGAGTATCCAAATGAAAAGGTCAAGCTAAAAGCCTAGTCAGAATTTTAGATTCCTGAACTATGTCTACTGCAATAAATGAATATCTAGCTATTGTGTCAATAAGCACTGCTTTTAAAGTATATAAGATACATATTTTTCCTCATATCATCTCAAGTACATCAGAATCATGAGCCTCTACTGCCTATAGCTCGGCATGTCCCATCCACCTGCTCCCTGAGCTCATGGTGGACCTCCTAGGGGTGGTGGTGGTAGTGTCTGGTGACCCCGACCACCTCCCATTGCACGTCCTGATCCCCTACCATGTCTATCTCCGGGATGACGCTCATTGTCATGTCGTTGTCACTACTTTGGTGGCCCCTCCTCCATCTTCTGATCATCCACTCGGGGGGTCAGACAGTCACGATCTCTGTGGCACTGTCCCCCGCAGGAAAAATAGATCATGCCTCACTGGTTGCTCCCTCGGCCTCTCGAGCCTCGAACCACTAACCATGCATCCCATGGTTTCCCTCTGAACGGTCTATCCCACTTGGGCTTATGTGTCATCTGCCTACCACCAACTTCAGATGACTCTACTACCTATCGTCTGGTAAGGGCTCTCACTATTGGTGCCTACTCGATAAGGAATCTCTCCATCAACAAAACTCACTCTAGCACCCCTTCCTTATTAGGGATGGTGAGAGAAACTATCTCAACCCTAATCTCTAATAGTATCCCCTTCTAAATGGTCTAGGACCATAAATAAGGCTCTCATACCATGTCGGTGGGGTATCCGGAGAGGTCAGTAAATCTCACCAAGTACAGCGCCATAGTCTGGCTTCCCTACTAAAGATGTAACAACTCTAGAATAAACACAGAGCATAGTGTCACTAGTATGAACTCTACCCTGAAAAGGATCTCACACTCCAGCCAGGTGAGGGTCGTCTTCTCATGTACCTACAACATCGAGCTTCACCATCATCCCACCAAGCCCTGAATTAGGCTAGCTGCCAAGATTTCCATCTTTTTAGAGGGTATCTCTACTAAGTGAAAGAATCGCGAAACTGCCTTAATCCAGTCCTCTACAACCTGAGGGTATGTCTCTCATCGAAACCAGGAAAGCCTCTTTATCTAGAACTCATGCAACATGCTCCGCCAGCATTCATGATCCATTAGTAGCATATGCTACTCAACGGGTGGTTGTGCTGCTGGTACACCACACAAAGTTTCCATCACAGTGAGTGGTCACTATACCGATGGTTCATCGCTCGATGGGCCCTGTCACAATCTCTAACCAGAATCCTGGCTGGCTATCTTTGTGGAGTAATCATGTAAGAAACAGATGCACCACGGTCAATAAGTTATACCTAGTGAGCTGACTCAAGAAAGATCAAGGAAACTTTTCAAAGCACTAGAAACTAGGGTTTTCATGTACGGAGTCGGAAAATAGAAATCAGGGTCCTTGTGTATGGATACATCGGTTGTTGCACCAACACTAGACTCCATGTACTGAAAACCGAACTCAATACACATTACCTCATTGACTCATTAAATGTAAACTCTTTGTTCTTCTGGTAGAACTGACCACCCTTTGATACCACTTTGTCATGGCCAGTCCCATGGGGCCCGAACAAGACTACCCCAAGCCCACCTTGCATAGGCCATGGGTTGGTGACTAGTAGCTGAAGGTTTTTCTCACACTAGGAAGGCATTGACTAAGAGATCTGTACACACTAAAATAGTGAAACTAAAGTCAACAAACAACAAAAGTAAGGTATAAACATGAGAGTAAAGTACAATGACAAATACAACTGTAAACTGAAAATAGTAGGCCATAATACAACCCATAGAAATTGAAAAGAAAGTAAAAAAGATGTTGTTTCTTCCATGGATCTCTACATGGATGGTAGTAGTTTTAATTATGAAGTCAAAGAGAAGTATCTCGACTGCTCCCATCACCCCAAGATCCACCAAGTACCGAACCACTAAATTCTTCCTCAGAGCATTAGTAGTCTGCACCAGACACACACGTGCGAGTGGATCCCATGCCGAGGTGAGTATAAAAACTCAGTTGGGGACCACGAGACCCTTGAAGGTCTCTCAGAAATTCCCAAGGGAAAACATCAAAAGAAATATAACAAAGGTAATATCACAAGCCTGATCTAAATCAAGAAGCACAATGAAAAAGAGACTGCTCAGTCTAATGGTATAACTTAATGGTTTCTGGGATAGGGATGACTAGTCGTAAAGCCAGATCATCCTACCTGTAGTAACTCTATTGCTGACTCGTATAGGTAATTGTATGCTAACCCATACTGGTCACTAGTGCTGACCAGTATTGGACGTCGGTGTTGACCCGTATTGGTCTCTGGTGCTGACCCGTGTTGGTCACTGGTGCTGACCTGTATTGGTCATTGGTGCTAACACATATTTTTCATTGGTGCTGACTCGTATTGGTCACTGGTACAGAGGTAGGGATGGTTAGTTTTACAGATAGGTCATCACACTCTGGATATTCTGATGCTAAACCATATTGGTCGCTCTTCTTCTTCATGTCACAGCCAGCCACTAGATTCCCAAACAAAGCATGCCTGATTTCGGGAAGATTCTCCTCCTCAAACCATCAGTCATATTTCAATAGGTATAAAGTGTAAGGACCTGACCCTAGTTTCCAGGATCTAGTGCCTTATTTTATTACATTGGCTTAAAAACAAGAAATAATCATCTCGAAGGACCAAGTAGTTTAGTTTTATTGGAAACAAGATACATACATAATTTCAACGTTACAACTTAAAAAGAAAAACAACATAGAAACTATTTAGACAATTCCATAACTCCTAAGTTATTTCATCATGTCATTTATAAGAAAATTATTAATTTCCTGATAAATTGAAACATAAGAAATGGGTGAGATAAAATGCTTAGTAAGGGTATGAAATACAAGAGATGATAACATAAATATTAGACATGGTGAATAATTGAAAACAAATGCCTTTAAAAATAAACATGAACATTATATGGCAGAAATATGAGATCATTAAATATTTTCATAGTGAAACATAATCATAGACGTTATACAATTCGAATAATCACATGAAGAAAAAAATACTATTTTCATAATGAGGTAATGAATAATGAAAGACATCATAACCATGCCATTAAGGCCTCGTTCCAAGACCATAAATAATCATTTTTTCAAGGTCGTGTACCAAAACCGTTGTTTGTCTAATGAGACCTACCGATGCACTGAGAGGATATAGCGAGCCACACCCAACACTTACTATATCCAATTAATTCCTCATATGTAAAAGGATAAATATAAAAAACATATACATTCATATGGAAATTAATATATGAAATGAAAATAACTTTCCCCAAACATTAATCATAAACACCAACCATTCAGAGTAAATTGGTGAATGGTTTTAAGATAGCACATATATATCCAAAAATAATCATAAAAAAATAAATTAATAATTATAGATGATAACAAGGAATTGTAATCCCAATAATACCTAATAATCAATAAGAGTGTTTAAATAGTTGAAGACACTCTTATAAAATCTTCGAGTAAATATTGAGATAAATGCTCTTTTACTTGAAAAGAAGAGTTATTTTGGAAAAATATTTGTTTAAAACCAGAAGTGAAGTAAGATAGGATTTTAATAATGAAATTAGTGATTTTATAAAGATTATGGTTCAAAGAAATAGATTATATATTTCCATTGAAAATAGGAAAGAATTAGAGAAATTCCCTTAGATCGGGCTTGTATTTCAGAAACAATTTTGTAAGTTCCTTTTAAAACATGTAACCATACAAAAAATAAGCAAAGATTATATTTTATAATCATATATATAACCCAAAAAAATAATTTTTTAGGAGAACATAATAATACAGAAGAGTTTCATTAAGGTAATTAGATAATAAATGTATCCCAAATGAAAATGGATGTTCAGGTAGAAAACCCTTACCTTAAATCTGAATGTGTTCTCCTCTTGAACTTAAGATCCTGGAATATGAATTTATACTTATTAATAACCTATTTCATAACCTATTATACATTTATTTAGTTTATCATAATTCTTTTTAGTTTATTTATTCCCTTATTAATAAGTTATTATATTGAATTTCGTCATTCCACAGTGTTCATTTTCATTATTTTCCTAATCGGTTCACTTGTTCTTATGTAATAGAGTTCATGTGGAATGGATGTAAATCTCCAAATTTGAATTAGAATATTATTTACAATCATTAATAGGTGTTATTGGTCATTTATATAACTTGGTTACATTGAATGAGGATAAATTGTTATATCAAACTTTAATGATAACTGTTTTGGTTAATTTTTTGTTTTGGATTACAACAAACTCCTATTTCTTTATATCTTAATACCATTTTTATAAAGGGATTACAGAACATAAAATAGGGTATATTACATATATAATAATATGATTCAACCATAAAAAGAGTAATTTCACGAATATAATTGTGAATGATAATAGAAAGTGAAATCTTGTCGTCATTGAATGTGGTAAATTGACACATCTTAGATGGTGATATTACTATAAGTATAAAAGAAGGTAAAAGGAAGAGATGATGATAACTTATTCCACTATCATAAAAAAATTACATTACATGTAAGGTATTTTAGTCATCACAACATTTTTATTAGGAGAGGTATTAGTTGAAAAATAAAAAAAATGAACTTGAATGGAAAGACAAATAATTGAAAAGAGGAATTTACCTCTTGAACCAAAATTCCTTGAGAGCCTCTTTAAGAGAGATGTTTTGGTCATTTTATGAGACCAAGGCTTGACGGATTTGGGAGTGGAGTTTTGGAGGATATTTTGACAGAATTTGGAGAAGTCACAAAGCTTTCAAGGAGTGAATGGAAGAGGGAGTGGGGGGGTTATATTGGAGGAGAGGAGAGGATATTTTTCATAATTGTTTAATAATTTGTGTATTAATTTCCCTCAAGACCATCAATATTGATTATTCCATGAAAAAATAATCATAAATGCATGTGAGTTCAAACCAAGTGATCTTACATCACTTATGTTGTCATAAATAGTGTATTAAACTGGTAATTTGTATATACGGTATTTTATCGTATTTCACTATTCATAAAAAATCTGAGTATTTTAGAAAAATTAAAAAAAATTACCGTAACCATTTTTTGACGTGAAAAATCCAATAATGAAGTCAATTTTTCAAAAATAAATTTCTAAATATTATTAATTTAATATTTAATTAAAATCATAATTTACTCTAAAAACAAGAGTTTTAAAACATTTATTTACTTATTCCAAAGCAAAGGTATATTGTACTTCCACTTGAATATTATTTATATACTATCTTATGTATGATTACTATTCATTAGGGTATATCACTATTCATAGTGGAATGTTACTATTCAGAAGGTTAGGTCACTATTCACCAAGAAATATGTTTTCTTTATCCGACTTCGAATAACTTACTGATCGTAACCGTGTATGTCAGATTTTCGAAATTCACATCACAGAAGTGACAAAATTATGTTTTAAGGGTCACATAGCACTTAGTAGTTCTTCATGTTTTGATTTCCAATGATTATGACATATTTATAAGAAAATAACTTCTATTGATGAAATATTGGGTCGTTACATTCTCCCTTACAAAACGTTAATCCTCGAATTTCACAAAATTGTCACCTAAAAATATTCGGGTATGTCTTCAATATAAGCTCCTCAGTCTCCCGTGTTGCTACCTCCATCTTATGGTTCCTCTAAATAACGTTTACCAAATGAGTCATCTAATTTATCAATACTTGTTCTCTGGTATCAAGAATTTTGACATGCTCTTCACAATAAGACATATCAGGATCTAGTTCTATTTCTTCATAGGTGAGAACATGCGTTGGGTCTGGCATGTATTTCCTTAAGATTGATATGTGGAATGCATTGTGATATTTAAAGAGACTTATCATCATTTCAAAATGATGAGCTACTAATCCAATTTGATTCATAATTTCAAAAGGTTCGATGTACCGCAGAGTTAATTTTTCCTTCTTGTTGAATCATATAATACCCTTCTATAGAGATACCTTTAAGAAAACAAGATATCCTTCTTGAAATTATAAATCCTTCCTTCGGTTATCATCGAAGATCTTTTGCCTACTTTTAACTTATTTGACATGGGTTTGGATAATCTTTACCTTTTCCTTTGTTTCTTCAACAATTTCTAGGCCTGCGATCTTTCATTCACTAAAAACATCTCATCATGTTGTTGTACGACATATCATTCCATACAACGATTCATATAGTGCCATATGAATACTTGAATGGAATCTGCTGTTATAGGAAAATTATACGAGATTTAAATACTTATCCCACATGCCTTGAAAGTCAAGTGAACAAGACCTCAACATTTCTTCTAAAGTTTGAATAATTCATTCTGATTTTCCATCAGTTTTTGGGTGGTAGGCAGTGCTCAAAAGAAGATCAGTATCTAGGTCCTTCTAAAGACCTTTCCATAATTGTGATGTAAAATGGGAATCAAGATCCAAAAAATTGATAATGGTACACTATTAAGTCATACAACATCGTTAATATATAGTCTTGCTAAATTTTATAGTGGTAAATCTTCTCTTCTAGTAAGAAAATGTTCTAATTTTGTAAGACGATCAACAATGACCCATATCATATCATTTGTTCTTGTAGTATTTGGTAGGACCAGGAAAAATTCCAGCATAATATCTTCCCATTTACTCATAGTAATAAGAAGGGGTTTCATGACTCCTCTAGGACATTTATTCTAGCCTTCACCTGTTGACACACCAAACATCTTGACACATAATCAGCAGTCTCCCTCTTCAGGCTCTCCCACTAAAAATTTTCCTTTATATGTCTATACAACTTAGTGATACCAGGTTTTATAGATAAATTAGTGCTATGAGAATCATCCAATAGTTCCCTCTTTAGCTCAGGAATAGTGGGAAAACAAAGCCTCTTTCTGAATTTCAAAATGCCTCCTTCATATACGAAGTTAGTCAACTTCCCATCATTTATAGCTTTAATTTTCTTTTGAAACTCCCCATCATCAGATTGAGAACATTTTATCCATTATAGTAAAGAAGGTTTGGAAACCATTTGATAAATTGGTGACATGTTTCCTTCCTTGATAATTCCCATATCCATTTTTACTATATCCATGAAGATAGGATCCCTTTCAACTCTCATCATATTCAGAAGTCTATTGTCCTTTCTACTCAATGCATCTACTACCTTATTTTCCTTCCCTGGGTGGTAGTGTATAGTGTAATAATAATCTTTGAGTATCTCAATCCGCCTCCTTTGTCTCATGTTGAGTTCTTTCTATGAGAATATATATTTCAAACTCTTATGATAAGTATATATCTCACATTTTTTTCCATACAGGTCATGTCTCCAAATCTTCATAGAAAATATTACCACTGCTAACCCATGATCTTCAGTTGGATAGTTTTGTTCATGATTTTTTAGCTGCCTAGATACATAGCCAATCACTCGATCATTCTTCATAAGGACACAACCAAAACCTTTCTTTGATGAATCACTATAGAAAACAAACCCACCATTCACCGATGGTAGGGTTAGGATAAGAGAATTCAATAACCTCTTCTTCAATTCTTCAAAACATTCTTCACATTCCTTTGTCCATACGAACTTAACCCATTTTCATGTGAGCTTGGTCATTGGGTTGGCTAAACAGGCGAAGTTATGAATGAAACAACGATAATAACCTACTAAACCAATAAAACTACATACCTCAGTTATGTTCATTGGAGTAGGCCATTCTTGTAAATCCTTTATCTTCACAGGATCTAAAAATATTCCATCTTGAGAGAAAAATTGGCCTAGAAAGGAAACCTATTGGAGCCAAAAATCTCACTTTCTAAAATTCCCATATAATTCATTTCTTCTCAGAATCATCAGAATAGTTCATAAGTGATTTTCATGATATTCATGGCATTTAGAGTATACCAGTATATCATCAATAAACACCACAACAATTTCAACAACATTTTCCTTGAAAAATCTATTCATCATATCCATGAAAACATATGGTGAATTAGTTAGCCCAAAAGTCATTACTATAAACTCGTAATGCTTGTACCTGGTTCGGAATACTATTTTTTGATTGTCTTCCTTCCTCACAAGAAAATTATGATAAGCATATCGAAGAAAAATCTTGGAAAAATATTGGGCTCCAAGAAGTTGATTAAATAAATCTTCAATTCATGGTAGAGGATACTTACTCTTTATTGTAATAGAATTTATTTCCATGTAATCAATGTATAGCCTCGTGAATCCATATTTCTTCTTGAAAAGAGGATAAGGGATCCCATGGAGAAACCCTAGGTCGAATAAATACTTTATCACTCAATTCCTCAAGTTGTTTATTTAGTTTCACTAACACCAAACTGTCCATTCTATAATGGGTCTTTGATATGGGCCTTGAACTAGGAATTAAGTCAATTGAAAACTCAATTTTCTGCTCTAGAGGATGTCCAATTAAATTATCTGTAAAGACATATGCATATCCTTGTACTACATGCACATCTTCTATTTGGATATTTCTTTCACCACCCATAGATATTAGGTTCTCTTCTTCTACAATAATTCAATTTAGTAGAGCTATAGGGGGTGGATCTAGACGAGAATCAGATTGTGATGTTTCTACTCTAATGATAAGGGATTCCAAACCATTCTCAAAAATTCTAACTTCATTCTTCATACAATAGATCTTCGCATCATAATTTTACAGCCAATTCATACTTATAATTATATAAAATTCACTCATTTGTATGATGATAAGTTCAGAACCTAAATCATGTTTATTTGTAATGATGGGGACTAATTGACATGGCTTTGTTGCAATGATACATCCACTAGGGGTTTTAACAGATAACTCATTTATTAAAACAAATTGGACATATATAATTTTCATGGAAAACTAGGAAGATATAAATGAATATGATGATCCATAATCAAATAAAGCATTGGCTAAGTTTGATGAAACGATCAATGTACCTACCACCACTTTGTTAGGGACTTCAACCTCTACAGTTGTGATTATATATGTTTGGCCTTTCTCCCTTGGCCTTCTATGGAGAATATTTCACCGACGCTTAGGACATTCATGTCCATAATGCCCCGTATCCCTGAAATTGAAGCATAGACCTTTGGTAGGTTATTTCATCCCCATACAATCATGATCTTGGTGTCCTTTTTCTCCACACTTGTAATATAATCGCATTAAATTTAGGAAAGTTCCATGGTGTTTCTTCCCACAATTACAACATGATGTAAATTTAACTCTTCCCTTCTTCCCCATTTACTTATTTCCTTTTCCATAGTCTTCAACAACCCTCTTCTTTTCTTTTTTTCAATTAAATTCATCAGACATAGAAAATTCCTTTTCTGTCTTGATAGCATTTGAGACTATATCTTCATATGATGAGAAACTGTGGGAGACTAGATCCCTTTGGAGGAATGGTTTTAAACCATCAATGAATCGATCAATTTTTCTCCTTGGATTACGTATATAGTCTGCAGCATACCTTGCCAGCCTTATAAAGATGGCTTCTTACATGGAAACATTTTCATCCTCTTTCTAATTCAGATTCAAGAATTTTGTCTCCATATCTGGTCGTTGTCCACGAGTGAAATATTTTTCTAAGAATATTTCCTTAAAATCCATTAATTCCATATCTTCTATTTCTTTCTCTCCCATTGTGTTTTGGATTAATGACCACCACTGATCTGCATCTCCTATTAGACAATAAAATTCCATGACAACCTTCCCATATTCTTTATTTCCCAAAGAGAGAAATATCTTCTCTAGGGAACATATCCACTGCTCTGTTACAAATGGGTTTGTATTCCCATTGAATGGTGGATGTTGTTGTACCATAAAGCGATCTAACATAGCTCCTCCATGCGGTGGATCTGGATGCTCCATACATGTATGGTTATTATTCATAACCTGAGTAAGTTGTCCTAGTATAGTTAAATGTTTCTCATCACTAGTAATAACCCAGATCCAACATCATTATCTTGCATCAGTGGAAGATCCCTATAGGGGACATGCGTGTTCGGGCGGTTTCCTTTCCTTCGACTAGGTGACATTTTTAAAAAATGGAATACACTAGATTAGGTTATAAATCAAAATTTATAATGTCAATGTAGAAAAATACATCGCATAAATTGAATTTCTACGCATATCTAATTTCTTAATCATAAACATGGTATCTTTGAGGAAAAATTTACATTTAAATCTTTCATAATGGCTTGTAAAGATAATGTGAATTATCCTAAGCATATCCCCCAGGAGTATCGTAACCAAGAGTTTATCAAGGTCTGTTGTCATGTACCATGATACCTTGGGTCAAGACCGGAACTCCTTGTTGGAGCTTTCACTCCTAGGTGAATCTGTTATTGAGCTGCATTTACCTGCACGTTTCCAGACAAGGATGTATTCCATGAAAAATCCACATAATATATTCCTTACCAAAATACCAGGACATTCTTGTATTCTTATTGTCACGACCCGTCCCCCGGGGCCCGTGTTGTAACTACCCCAAGCCCGCCTTTCCAAAGGCCAAGGGATGGCGTCTAGAACCAAAGGCATATATCCCGATAACTGGGAAGGCATTGCCTTTATAAAAGTAAACAAACACCAATCAGAGTACAAGCCGAAGCAAACACTATGTAAAACTGAAAAAAAAAGTAGTGCTGAAAGTAAAGGGGCCGGAAATACAAGCCCAACAGTAAAGTACAAGGTAAAATACAAAACATTCGGAAGGTGACAAGCATCTCCTGGATCGTCCACCAAGGATCCTACCTGAAGGGTAGGTACAGATAGCACAGCTCCTGGATCGTCCACCATAGATCCTACCTAAAGGGTAGGTACAGATAGCCTCCACAAAACTCTCGCCCGTCAACCTCCACCTAGTGTCGTCTCGTTGTGAAGTCCACCACCAGATACTGCCTCGTTCTGAGGTCCACCTCCGGGTACCATCCAGTCCTCGAACACTCGGCCTCTGTCTGCGCTTCCCGTCTTCTGCAACCAACACAATGAAGTGTGGGCATAGCCCGTGCAGGGGTGAGTATAACGATACTCAGTAGGGACCCTGAGACCCTCAAGGTATCACTAAATCAAACAAGGATAACCACAAAGAATATTTCAACAGATAACCTCTACCTAGGTATATGCCCATACATATACCCATGTTATCAAGTAACCCATATCAATCTTGAGGAAACATAATGATTATGAAATCAATGGATAACCACTATCCAGGTATATGCCCATACATAAACCTAAGTTATCAGGTGACCCATCTCAATCATGATGTAAACATAAAGGTCATAGACTCAGCTCAAACCTATATTTTCATTATCGAAACCATAACTACTGAAGAGCCCCGTCTCTAGAGTGTACAGTGGTCCTGTCACGACTCCGAGGTACTGCTCACTAACCTAAGACTACTGAGGTACTCCTCCTGTCGAGTACGGTCAGCCTGCTACTACAACCAAGCACTTACCACCATGGTTCTGCCGCTAAAACCAAGCGCTCCTCCGCCATGGGTCTTCCACTACAACCAAGTGCTCCCCACTGGGCTATCCGAAACACACCGAGTCAATCGGTCAAGAAGTCATCAGGTCTAATCTGGCTACACGGTCTCCGTACTCTGCACGCTCGTCTATAGGAGGGTCCTCTCCACGAGTTACTGGTCGATACTCCAAGTATCACAAAGTCCAACGAAGATGTATCTCAAAGGACCGCCTCATCATAGGGGTCTCAACGCAGCAGAAGACGTGACAATCGGACGCCCGGTCTGTGAGTTATTAGCATTTTCATCCCTGAGGTCTGGTTGGTTTCGTGTGCGAACCAATCCGGCCATATCTCAACTGTACCCAGAACTCTCATAGGGTAAACTCATAGGGACCGTTTCTCCACGTGATCACTAACACCGCTGACGGTTCATCAAACGGACCTACAGTCTGAAAGTTATCAGCTTTTCCGTTCTAGGGGCCCGGTTGGAATTCTGGTGCCATCCAACCTGGCCACTATCCAACTGCATCCAAAACTCAAGCGAAGTATGTCAAAAGTTATGTCTCATCAAAAGGAAATCAACGAGACAGACGGCGCGTCAATCGGACGCCCGGTCTGTGAGTTATTGGCTTTTTCGTTCCAGGGGCCCAGTTGGTTTCGTGAGCGAACCAACCTGACCGCACTCCGACGGCATCCAAACCTCGAGCGGAGTAAGCCAAAATTTCTATCTCATCAAGAGAAATCCAACAAAGTCGACGGCATGTCAATCATACATCTGGAGTTCAAGATATAAGAGTTTCCGCTCTGAGGGCCCGGTTGGTTTCATATCCGAACCAACCCCGCCGAACCCAAAGTTCTCCGAAACCTTGAGTGTAAAAAACATAAACGACCGTCTCGATCCAACGATCGCTACGCAACTGACAGTGCATCGATCGGAGGTCTTTGGCCCAAGATATGGGCAAAATACCGAAAGAGGTCCGAAAACGGGGGGTCTGGGCCCGGACCGACCCGGACCAACCCCCCCTGGGTCGGCCCGAACCGGGTCGACTCGACCTGGGTCCGGGTCCGACCCAACTGGGCGCGGCCTGGCCCGGTCCACCCATGCCGGCCCGACTCGGTCGGGTGGCTCGCTGGCTCGACCAGTGAGCCGAGGCTCCGCGGACGCGGCACGTGTCGCGTCCCCCCTGGTTCCTGCGCGGCCGTGGGATCCATCAGCTCGCCATTGAGGCTTCTGCCACGGCGGTTTCTCGGGGCGGCGCGCCGGGGCGCCGCAGCCTTCGGGCGGCCGGCCGGTGCCTGCCACCGCCTCCGGCCGCCGGTGGTGTCCGCGGGCCACCGGAGTTTCTCCGATGGTCCGTTTTCAATTCTAACTGCGCCAATGCTCATCCCGGGTCCCATTCTTCACTATGGAAACATCAAAACATCTCTGCGGCCCGTTCCATCATTGCCCGTCGATCTGCAGGTCAAAAGAACAAATTGTGGAGTCTTTCGTTCGCCTTTGCGGTCCCAATTACGACCACACTTTCATTCGTCCTTGATGGCGTGGTGCGACGGCGCCGCGCATCCTTGTCGCATCCCTCTAGGTTCTCGCGCGGCGCCGTTGCACCATGCCGCCATCTTCCGAACCGAAACAACGCAAAAACATAGGGGGAGGAGGGTCGGCCGTGTTCGTGCGGTCTGACCTCCTTCCGTTAAGATGATAACAAGCGGCCCAAAAAAAGACGAGGAACGACAAAGGATGTTACACGAACAAAAAGCAATAAACCCCTACAACTTCCCGCAACAAAATTATTCCCAACCCACAAGGAAAACGTTAGTGGATCAACTAGATAATAAGTTGATCCGTGTTCTATGTTTTCTTTAGAAACAAAGAATCAAGGGAATAAAATCATTCTCAAATTAATTCCCTACCTCGAGAAAGATTCACGGTAGCCAAGCATTGTGGATGACGGTTTCGCGAAAGGGGAGAATTCGGCTTGTTGACGTCGTCGTAAGGAAAGAGATTAAGGGGACGACGGTCGTTGGCGTTCGTCGCTTCCGTAAGTTGCCTTTGATCCTGGCTCGAGCGTTGTTCAGTGGATCCGACGCAGGGAAGACGTCGAAGTCAACATAGATCGTTGTGTCCGCACCACTCCACCGATCCCTCCTCATTCATCAGTGTCTCATCGGAGAAGATGGAACCTCGGTTGTGGTGCAACAATGGAGGAAGGAGAGGGAGGTATGGAGGAGGGGAAGTTCTCCAATGGACCCCCCTCTCATTAAAAGGCTCATCCCTTAATAAAATATTAGACTTGACTAATATTTTGATTAACTGATCCATTTCAAATTCATACACCACCTTCATTAAATTGGAAGATTCAATTATTAATTAAGGTGGTGTCATGAATTAATGGAAGAGAAGAATGTGAAGAGGTCCCATAAATGAGGTGAGTTATCAAAATTTAACAAAGGGTTTTGAAAAAAGGGGGTTTAAGAGAGTTAAGGGAAGATGAAAAGGTGGGGGCTCGTATGGGCCCCAACTCATCTTAAATCCTCTCAAGGGAAGTTAGAACATTAGTGGGTCCCACCCCAACTCCCTCACATGGCCTAAACCACTTAGAATAGAGAAATTATGTTGAGACACAACTTAATTTTCACTTAAACCGCTTAGTGAAGAAATAAAAATATAAAACAATTATATTTTTATTCCCCATCGACACCCGACCAAACGCAACTCCGGAATAGGTGTTCCTAAGCAAATATTGGCATTGTGGTTTCATCGGTGCCCTCAGATTTAAATTCTGAGCACCGGTTCAAAATTTAGAAAATCCTGCTCGTTCGTTCCCTGAACGTACCCGAGCTAAGCTTCGGAAATTGATTTCGGGCACCCCGGGTGTAACAACCCAAGATTTCATAGATTGTTATTTCTTCAAAATAATTCAATAACTTGCACTACACGCAACACCGAGTTCAAGCGCACCATGACTTACCAAAAAATTTGTTCCAAAGAGGTTATGAATAGTATTAACTAAATTTTAAACTTTATATAATCCATATAATTTTAGAATCCATATTATGAGTTTCTTAGACATAATGTAAGAACAAATTCATTTTCAGTATTTCACTTTTACCAACTTTTAATAGTGATCCCTTTTTAAATACAATATTTTAAACTTCTTGACTAAATGGGGACATCAAAAATTTAAAATAAAACATCCCAATATTCCATGGTACGCTTTCCTTTGAATGATACAGTAGCGTGTGTTGTACGCAACTTCGAGTTCTAACACACACCACAACCAATCAAACTAGCTGTTATGAATAGTAATACCTAATTTTTGAAATTCTATATATTTTATATTTCAAAATGGACTTCATTTTTGGATTCGAAGTATCGAATTTATCCTAAGGTGAAATTTTGGTACTTTTCGGATAACTTTAATATTTTGATGAATAGTGAAAATTACTAAATTTTAATTAGAAACAACTTTTTTAATCAAAATAATTAATAGTGATAAATTATGAATTTGAGTGGTTTAAAAGTATACATAGAATATATTTTTACCATTTAATACAATTTTGGTCATTGGACATAATTTTACAATTAAACCGGACATAAACAAGTGTCAATCTTTTTATAGTTATTATCTCTTAAAAACACGCTTTTTTGTTTTAACAACGGGAATTAATTTTAAATTAATTTCTTCCACTTCTGCGTTTTGAATTTGGAAAAATGGATTCCATATTTGGAATCAGGATTTTCAAATTGTGTAAATAGGTAACTTTTATTTTTAGACATTTTGAATAATTACTGCGGTAAATATTTTATTTACCATGGTTAATGGTAAATATGGTAAATAAGGGTTAAAAAATAATATTATAATAATAATAAATTATCCTAAAACGTGTCCTAGCCTTATTGGTTGATACATGTTGGACCATAGGCATCTTTGGGTCGATTTTGGGACCCCATGGATCCACATGTAGGTGATAGGGACACTTTATTTTAATTAAGTTAAAATAAGTACAAAAATGACATAAGTATATATCTTTTAGAAAAACAATTTTTACATAGGGTTATATATATTGAATTTTAGACTATAAATATTCATCAGAAAGATACAATTATTTCCTACATGATGATATTTTATTTTCAATTTTTAGACATTAAATAATTTAATTTATTTATGACACAATGATGATGCAGTAATTACCATAATAGTGAAAATATAAAATAATTGATATTTTAAATACTCAAATAAATATAATTTGAGACTTTTAATGAATTAAACTAATTTTCTAGGATAATATGGAATATTATGATGGAGTTAATTGACTTATTTTAGAAGTAATCATTTTTTTATGAGTTTCACAAAAATCAACTATTGAATAGTGTCAAAATTGACATAAAAGAGTTTTTAAAACAAATATTATATTATTAATTGATATTAAATTCCTAAAAATCTAAGGTTCGGCCAAGAGACTTATATCATGATAGGTGTATCATTAATGGATCACTTGGGTGGGTCTCTTGGATGTATATAGTAAGTCTATTAACTATATAATATAAAAATACAAAGTGACATGGTAAATGTCAAACTAATTAACTAAGAGTTAAAACTAAAATATAAGGTTAATATAGTAACCCAAACCTGTCTAAATTCTATTAGTTGAATTTTTTTCGACCTATTCCCACATTTACCTTTGAATTATCAACTTTGGAGCCATTAGAAACCGAATATGAATTTATTATAAATTAATATTTCTAGCTTTTCCAAAGGTACCCCTCACCCCTCTTATAAAAGGGAACTCCTAATTCTCATTTCTTCACACCTTCAAAGCCTTTTGGTTCGTCCAAACTCTACCCAAATACTCTCCCAACTTCCCTCAATAAAAATTAGAGGCCTTAGTTTGATCATAAATCCATCCTAAGGAACCCTTTTGATCAAATCAAAAGGAAGAACCTGAAGAAGAGGTAATGATTTCACCACCCTTTTCCAAGTTCCTTTCTTCTTCCACTTCTTCTTCTGTTATTTTTACCATTCTAAAATAATAAATCCAGTATCATATATATACTGTGATGTTATTATAAATATGGTACAACCATATTCAGTATTCTATCCACCCTTTGGAATAACATGTCACCATACGTGCGTACGTACGGCTTACCGTCTCCACGTCGTGGTGTAATTGTTATTCAATATATTATTATTTGGATGTGTATAATAATGATGTGTAAATCATGTAAATAATAAATATAACATGTTAATGATTCTTTATATATGATATAACATCCATTTATATATTATTTTAATATCAAAATAATGACATTGTCACTCATGCGTACGTACGGACTACCGTCTCCACGAACGCGATGAGATTCATTCTCAATCGTATCCATTCAAGTATAATAATCATTTGATGATTTAAAAATGATGTTTAAGGACATGATATCATTCTGGATATGAATAATATACATCCTATCCATCACAAACATGTCTTACGTAACAAAACATATAAAAGAAAACGAGTAAGTTAACACCTGAAACAACGATAATACTAAGATATTATTAACAAATCAATGTTAAAAGATCATATATGATATCATATTAATGTATATTATTCTTGTATAATTTAATAACAATTATTTCACCATTATACAGGAGGTTAACCTACCCCAACCAAGGAAAAGTACAAGGTAAGGGTTTATTTCTCAATCTCTTCATTATCCGAGGTTGTTTATACGTAATAATCTACTGGGATCTCTTTGTCATCCACATCCATGTTTCTTAAAAATGTATTTAAAAATATTTTTACTATTTACAAGAATATGGGTTAAAGTCATTTATACCCTTGTTTGACTTTTCATAAGAGTTTTATAAAGTAATCTTTCCGTCGTTTTCCAAACAAGGTGCTTTTTAACCTTTTTGACAGAATTAAGGTAAGAATGTTTTTTTAACTTATACGGAGGGTGCGGCTATTTTCCACCGTAATAAAATCTTAGAAACATCCTTCACAATCTTATAAGAATATTTTCAAAGAAAATGTTTTATTTTATAAATATATGACTCTTAAATGATTTCAAAATAGAAAGAGATATTTCTCTAGAAAGAGTTTTTATTTCATCTATGTCAACATCCTTTGATGGATTTTACGCTTATTTGAAGATGATTTATTATGATACAAAACATCTATATTGTATTGAAGGTTTTGTGATATGTTTTACTATGGATGTGCTATTTTTATACCATTCATAGTTTATGGTGAAAGTATTGACATTTCATATGCTAGTTTTAATATGAATGTTTATGTTATGTTTAAACCTTTTCATATGGGAATGCATTTGACATAATATGTGACGGGTGGAGCCCGCTATAGCTCCTCGATGCATAGGTAGGTCCCATGAGACAAAATAGTGTCTTGGCACAAGGCTTTGGAAAAATATTATTTGTAGTCTTGGCACGAGGCCTTGGCTATGTGGTTATGATAGTCTGGAATTATGCGTTCCATCATTATGAAAGTGGTTATTGATATTGCATGTGATTATTCGATTAGTAGAATATCCATGTAAATAAGTAAATAGAATTATTTCATTTTACTTTTTCCATACTATGTTGAAGTTCAAGTTTAAAAGGCTTTTTTTAGTTATACATTGCCTTAAATGTTTATTCTTATTTATGAAAGTTTTCGCTATATTGTTATCCTTACTGGGAATTTGAGCTCACCCCTTTTCTAGGTTTTATTTTTCCCAGGATGTGAAAAAGTAAGTTATGAATGACCTGCAGGGATAGTATGTGGGGATATGAGTGTGGAATATGGAGACTATGTTGTTGTAGTAGTTTTTCACTTTATGATGTAATGTAAAACTTTATGAATATATCTAGTGTTTCCAAGGATACTAAACCAATCGGTCTTTCGACATTTGATCTTTCTTGTGATCATGCCAATGTTATGTAATAATGCACCGACTCTGGGTAACTGGGGTCGGGGTGTTACACTGGGCCTTGGAATTAGGTGCCGTCAGATACTGCATTCTTGTAAAATCCCAAAGAAAATTAAGAAAAAATGTCCCTTGAATTTTACGGGTCTTTACATTACTCCCACCTCAGGGATTTACGTCCTCGTAAAGCTTTAACACAAACTAGGGATACAAAAGAGGTAGTGAGTACGCATCTAAGCCTTTCGCTCCCATTTGCTCACCTGGAGGTTCTCGTACTGCCAGTGAAAGCGCACCCAAGGAATCGACCATCCTCGTAGGATCTGCTCCCGTCTCCACGAACGCGATGAGATTCATTCTCAATCGTATCCATTCAAGTATAATTATCATTTGATGATTTAAAAATGATGTTTAAGGACTTGATATCATTCTGGATATGAATAATATATATCCTATCCATCACAAACATGTCTTATGTAACAAAACATATAAAAGAAAACGAGTAAGTTAACACCCGAAACAACGATAATACTAAGATATTATTAACAAATCAATGTTAAAAGATCATATATGATATCATATTAATGTATATGATTCTTGTATAATTTAATAACAATTATTTCACCATTATACAGGAGGTCAACCTACCTCAACCAAGTAAAAGTACAAGGTAAGGGTTTATTTCTCAATCTCTTCATTATCCGAGGTTATTTATACGTAATAATCTACTGGGATCGCTTTATCATCCGCATCCATGTTTCTTAAAAATGTATTTAAAAATATTTTTACTATTTACAAGAATATGGGTTAAAGTCATTTATACCCTTGTTTGACTTTTCATAAGTGTTTTATAAAGGAATCTTTCCTTCGTTTTCCAAACAAGGTTCTTTTTAACCTTTTTGACAGAATTAAGGTAAGAATGTTTTTTTAACTTATACGGAGGGTGCGGCTATTTTTCATCGTAATAAAATCTTCAAAACTTCCTTCACAAGCTTATAAGAATATTTTCAAAGAAAATGTTTTATTTTATAAATATATGACTCTTAAATGATTTCAAAATAGAAAGAGATATTTCTCTAGAAAGAGTTTTGATTTCATCTATGTCAACATCCTTTGATGGATTTTACGCTTATTTGAAAATGATTTGTTATGATACAAAACTTCTATATTGTATTGAAGGTTTTGTGATATGTTTGACTGTGGATGTGCTATTTTTATACCATTCATAGTTTATGGTGAAAGTATTGACATTTTGTATGCTAGTTTTAATACGAATTTTTATGTTATGTTTAAACCTTTTCATATGGGAATGCATTGGACTTAATGTGTGACGGGTGGAGCCCGCTATAGCTCCTCGATGCATCGGTAGGTCTCATGAGACAAACTAGTGTCTTGGAACAAGGCTTTGGAAAAATCTTATTTGTAGTCTTGGCACGAGGCCTTGGCTATGTGGTTATGATAGTCTGGCATTATGCATTCCATCATTATGAAAGTGGTTATTGATATTGCATGTGATTATTCGATTAGTAGAATATCCATGTGAATAAGTAAATGGCATTATTTCATTTTACTTTTTCCATACTATGTTGAAGTTCAAGTTTAAAAGGCTTTTGTTTTAGTTATACATTGCCTTAAATGTTTATTCTTATTTATGAAAGTTTCTGCTATATTGTTATCCTTACTGGGAATTTGAGCTCACCCCTTTTCTAGGTTTTATTTTTCCCAGGATGTGAAGAAGTAAGTTATGAATGACCTGCAGGGATAGTATGTGGGGATATGAGTGTGGAATATGGAGACTATGTTGTTGTAGTAGCTTTTCACTTTATGATGTAATGTAAAACTTTATGAATATATCTAGTGTTTCCAATGCTACTAAACCAATCAGTATTTCGAGATTTGATCTCTCTTGTGATCATGCCAATGTTATGTAATAATGCACCGACTCTGGGTAACTTGGGTCGGGGCGTTACAGTTGGTATCAGAGAAAGTTTAGTACAATCCTTGGAAACTAGATTTAGGTAAACTCTGATTAGAGCACATAGACCTAAGATGGAACTTGAGGATTAGTATAGAAGAACATCCTATAATTTTGGTACTGTAGAGATTTTGTGTGTTTTCCGAGCAATACATCTCTATCGGGATACGAGAAGGTAGAGGTGGCTCTGGCAGAGATGTACCTAGGGGTAAAACCCGAAAACACCGCTTTGAGCTAGACTCGAACGGGAACTGGTGCACGACAACGGGCCTTGCTACACTCTTGGTTACAACACTCCCGGGGGATATTCTTAGAATAGTTATATTTTTCTTTACAAACCATTATTAAGGGTTTATGAGTATATACTTCCTCAAAGGAGAAATTTTTGTGATTATGGATTATATCCATAAACTATTTAGTTTATGTTATGTGTTTTACCAGTTTGGGATTAGGTATTGTTATTCATAAACTAATCTAGTGTATTCCATTATTTAGAAATGGCACCCAGTAGAAGGAATGATAACTCCAGCAATGCACATAATCCAAAGAGAAAGAAGGATCATATCTTTCATGGTCTTAAGCCAGAATTTATAAGAGAAATAGTCTCCCATGTATTATCATCATATGAAGAAATAATATCATGTGTTGATAAGATAAGTAAATATTTTAATGAGTCCTATGGATTTGAAGGGAAGCAAGAGAAGAAAAGGATGGAAGAGAAAAAGATGGATAAAGGGAAGAGGGAAAAGAAGAATTTTCCCATATGTGATAACTATGGGAAGAAACACCCTGGAACTTGTCTGAAAGGAATGGCAGTTTGTTATAAGTGTGGAGGAAAAGGGCAAAAAGTATGTGACTGCAAGGGTAAGAAAATGGTTTCAAATGTACAATGCTTCATTTGCAAGGAGTTTGGACACTACGCGAACCTATGTCCCAGTCATCAAACCATGCCGCAAATGATGCTATTGGATAACAATCAAGTTCTGATACTACCACAGATGAAGAGGAATGATTAGAGTTCTTATGTTGATTATGTCAATTGAGTGTTGTATCAACAATGTACTTGTTATAATAATTATGGAGTATATAATGATTGTACTGCAGTACTATTTCATTAAGGACTTGGGATTGTGTGGAACAAAGAAAAGTGACTCAATAGCAGGATAAATTTTTGGAAAATATATGATTGAGAGAATGATAAACCATAATATAGTTCTGATACCGAGGTAGTGATTTTGGAACAATACATGATTTATTTGGATAAATTATATTGGATATTCTTGACTACCTTGAAATTGATTTATGCTTTGTATATTCCATAATTTTTGGGGTTTAAAACATTTTTGGATTGATGAAGTATATCCAGCATTCTATATGGAATAAGGGAGCATGAATGTAATCAATAAGGAATATGGTAATTCCGGATGTTTCAGTGTATTAAAAGAATACAAGATGAAGGTATTCATATGCTATTACGGGGTAAAAAATACCCACATTATGTTTACCTTCCTTATAAATTTTGGACTATGAGTTTGGACAGATGTATTTTGGATAGTTCTAGTTTGGATTATTTTGGATTGCCATAAAAGGACAACACGGAGGTCGGGCGGCAACCCGTCACGTCCGGCAAGGCCACGAGACTTGAACCCACAACCGAAGGGCGACAAGGGTGTATCACCTACCACTAGCCCATGAGATGTCCTGGATTAAATAATGTAGTTTTTTTAAAAAGATCTGGTAGATGAATTATAAATTTGTTTATTTTCGAACCCTATATGAATAATATAAATAGAATTTTTCTTACGTTCTATTATCTTTTAGAGTGAAAGACAAGTCTGTGGTAGAAATTTATTAATGGATAAAACTCTAATTATAAAGTAAGTATATCTCCTTATGATCTTAGCCAATCTCATAAATAAATTCCTCAACATTAAGAAAAGGAACTTAGAACAAAAATGTTGTCCTAGATGGTGCCTTAAATCATCACTAATTTATGGCTTTAGGATTGTTGGCCTTTTCATGGCCATGTTCTCTACCACTCTCCATCAGATAATTGATGGTTAGATTTCTCCTCCATATCCATATTTTCCTACATGGAACCCTAGTATGTGTTATTTTCGGTAATCTTCATACTTTCCCCTCTTTATTTTAAATAGAGGCCTCATTAATTCATTTTTTGATGTGTGATTTCAACTAATATATTATGAAACGTCAAAAATGTGTTATCCTAATACCTTATGTTTTGTTGAATCGATGGTATTTTAAATCATCATAGATTGATGAATTTAAGGACCTCTATTTTAAGCTTGTTTGTGATTAACGACCTCAATCACTACCTATAAATATTTATGTTTTTCCTCCAATTAAATTTCTCTAATTTCCACCAATGTTCTCCTAATCGAGATCATAATTTGGTGGTGACCCTTTCATTTCTCTTTTCCTCATTTTAAGGCTAAATTTTAGTAACCCAATTTCTGATGTGGGTTTTCCCACAATGAGATTTTTTATTTTCAACCTTTTATTTTCAAAGAACAATTTCAAATTGCGAGGACGCAATTTATTGAAGGATGGGAGAATGTAACACCCCAAGATTTCATAGTGTGTTATTTCTTCAAAATAATCCAATAACTTGCACTACACGCAACACCGAGTTCAAGCGCACCATGACATACCAACAAAGCCGTTCAAAAGAGGTTATGAATAGTATTAACTAAATTTTAAACATTATATAATCCTTATAATTTTAGAATCCATATTATGAGTTTCTTAGACATAATGTAAGAACAAATTCATTTTCAGTATTGCACTTTTAACAAATTTTAATAGTGAACCCTTTTTAAATTCAATATTTTAAACTTTTTGACTAAATTAGGTAATCAAAAATTTAAAATGAAACATCCCAACCTTCCACGGTACGCTTTCCTTTTAATGATACAGTAGCGTGTGTTGTACGCAACTTCGAGTTCTAACACACACCATAACCAATCAAACTAGCTGTTATGAATAGTAATACCTACTTTTTGAAATTATATATATTTTATATTTCAAAATGGACTTCATTTTTGGATTCGGAGTATCAAATTTATCCTAAGGTGAAATTTTGGTACTTTTCGAATAACTTTAATATTTTTATGAATAGTGAAAATTACTAAATTTTAATTAAAAACAACATTTTTAATCAAAATAATTAATAGTGATAAATTATGAATTTGAGTGGTTTTAAAGTATACTTAGAATATATTTTTACCATTTAATACAATGTTGGTAATTGGACATAATTTTACAATTAAACCAGACATAAACAAGTGTCAATCTTTTGATAGTTATTATCTTTTAAAAACACGCTTTTTGTTTTAACAACGGGAATTAATTTTAAATTAATTTCTGCCACTTATGCATTTTGAATTTGTAAGAATGGATTCCATATTTGGAATCAGGATGTTCAAATTGTGTAATTAGGTAACTTTTATTTTTAGACATTTTGAATAATTACTGCAGTAAATATTTTATTTACCATGGTTAAGGGTAAATCTGGTAAATAAGGGTTAATAAATAATATTATAATAATACTAAATTACCCTAAAACGTGTCCTATCCTTATTCGTTGATACATTTTCGACCATAGGCATATTTGGGTCGATTTTGGGACCCCATGGAGCCACTTGTAGGTGATAGGGACACTTTATTTTAATTAAGTTAAAATAAGTACAAAAATGACATAAGTATATATCTTTTAGAAAAACAATTTTTACATAGGGTTATATATGTTCGATTTTTGACTATAAATATTCCTTAGAAAGATAACAAGATTTCCTACATTATGATATTTTATTTTAAATTTTTAGAAATTAAATAATTTAATTTATTTATGACACAATGATGATGCAGTAATTACTATAATAGTGAAAATTTAAAATAATTGATATTTTAAATACCCAAATAAATATAATTTGATACTTTTAATGAATTAAACTAATTTTATAGTATAATATGGAATATTAGGATGGAGTTAATTGGCTTTGTTCGAAGTAATCATTCTGTTATGAGTTTCACAAAAATAAACTATTGAATAGTGTCAAAATTGACATAAAAGAGTTTTTAAAATAAATATTATATTATTAATTGATATTAAATTCATAAAAATCTAAGGTTCGGCCAAGAGAATTATATCATGATAGTTGTATCATTAATGGGCCACTTGGGGGTCGATTGGATGTATATAGTAAGTGTATTAACTATATAATATAAAAATACAAAGTGACATGGTAAATGTCAAACTAATTAACTAAGAGTTAAAACTAAAAGATAAGGTTAATATAGTAACCCAAACCTGTCTAAATTCTATTGGTTGAATGGTTTTCGACTTATTCCCACCTTGAACTTTGAATAATCAACTTTGGGGCCATTATAAACAGAATATGAATTTATTATAAATTAATATTTCTAGCTTTTCCAAAGGTACCCCTCACCCCTCTTATAAAAGGGCACTCGTCCTTCTCATTTTTTCACACCATCAAAGCCTTTTGGTTCGGCAAAACTCTGCCAAAATACTCTCCCAACTTCCCTCACTACAACCCAAAGGCCTTAGTTTGATCAGAAAGCCAACCTAAGGATCCCTTTTGGTCGAATCAAAAGGAAGAACCCGAAAAACAGGTAATGATTTAACCACCCTTTTCCAAGTTCATTTCTTCTTCCACTTCTTCTTCCGTTGTTTTTACCATTCTAAAATAATAAATCCAGTGTCATATATATACTGTGATGTTATTATAAATATGGTACAACCATATTCAGTATTCTATCCACCCTTTTGAATAACATGTCACCATACGTGCGTACGTACGGCTTACCTTCTCCACGTCGTGGTGTAATTGTTATTCAATATATTATTATTTGGATTGGTATAATAATGATGTGTAACTCATGTAAATAATAAATATAACATGTTAATGATTCTGTATATATGATATACCATCCATTTATATATTATTTTAATATCAAAAGAATGATATTGTCACTTGTGTGTACGTACGGACTACCGTCTCCATGAACGCGATGAGATTCATTCTCCATCGTATCTATTCAAGTATAATTATCATTTGATGATTTAAAAATTATTTTTAAGGACTTGATATCATTCTGGATATGAATAATATACAACCTATCCATTACAAACATGTCTTACGTAACAAAACACATAAAAGAAAACAAGTAAGTTAACACCCGAAACAACGATAATACTAAGATATTATTAACAAATCAATGTTAAAAGATCATATATGATATCATATTAATGTATATGATTCTTGTATATTTTAATAACAATTATTTCACCATTATACAGGAGGTCAACCTACCTCAACCAAGGAAAAGTACAAGGTAATGGTTTATTTCTCAATCTCTTCATTATCTGAGGTTATTTATACGTAATAATCTACTAGGATCGCTTTATCATCCACAACCATGTTTCTTAAAAATGTATTTAAAAATATTTTTACTATTTACAAGAATATGGGATAAAGTCATTTATACCCTTGTTTGACTTTTCATAAGTGTTTTATAAAGGAATCTTTCCGTTGTTTTCCAAACAAGGTGTTTTTTAACCTTTTCGACAGAATTAAGGTAAGAATGTTTTTTTAACTTATACGGCGGGTGCGGCCTTTTTCCGTCGTAATAAAATCTTCAAAACTTCCTTCACAAGATTATAAGAATATTTTCAAAGAAAATGTTTTATTTTATAAATATATGACTCTTAAATGATTTCAAAATAGAAAGAGATATTTATCTAGAAAGAGTTTTGATTTCATCTATGTCAACATCCTTTGATGGATTTTACTCTTATTTGAAAATGATTTGTTATGATACAAAACTTCTATATTGAATTTAAGGTTTTGTGATATGTTTGACTGTGGATGTGCTATTTTTATACCATTCATAGTTTATGGTGAAAGTATTGACATTTCGTATGCTAGTTTTAATACGAATGTTTATGTTATGTTTAAACCTTTTCATATGGGAATGCATTGGACTTAATGTGTGACGGGTGGAGCCCGCTATAGCTCCTCGATGCAATGGTAGGTCTCATGAGACAAACTAGTGTCTTGGCACAAGGCTTTGGCAAAATCTTATTTGTATTCTTGGCACGAGGCCTTGGCTATGTGGTTATGATAGTCTGGCATTATGCATTCCATCATTATGAAAGTGGTTATTGATATTGCATGTGATTATTCGATTAGTAGAATATCCATGTGAATAAGTAAATGGCATTATTTCATTTTACTTTTTCCATACTATGTTGAAGTTCAAGTTTAAAAGGCTTTTTTTTAGTTATACATTGCCTTAAATGTTTATTCTTATTTATGAAAGTTTCCGCTATATTGTTATCCTTACTGGGAATTTGAGCTCACCCCTATTCTAGGTTTTATTTTTCCCAGGATGTGAAAAAGTATGTTATGAATGACCTGCAGGGATAGTATGTGGGGATATGAGTGTGGAATATGGAGACTATATTGTTGTAGTAGTTTTTCCCTTTATGATGTAATGTAAAACTTTATGAATATTTCTAGTGTTTCCAAGGATACTAAACCAATCGGTCTGTCGACATTTGATCTTTCTTGTGATCATGCCAATGTTATGTAATAATGCACCGACTCTAGGTAACTGGGGTCGGGGCGTTACACTGGGCCTTGGAATTAGGCTCCGTCAGAAACTGCATTCTTGTAAAATCCCAAAGAAAATTAAGAAAAAATGTCCCTTGAATTTTACGGGTCTTTACATTACTCCCACCTCAGGGATTTACGTCCTCGTAAAGCTTTAACACAAACTAGGGATACAAAAGCGGTAGTGAGCACGCATCTCAGCCTTTCGCTCCCATGTGCTCACCTGAAGGTTCTCGTACTGCCAGTGAAAGCGCACCCAAGGAATTGACCATCCTCGTAGGATCCGCTCCTGTCGATCCTCAACCTCTACTAGAACCCCGAAAAAGTCACCCCATCGCCAAAGTCCAGTTCCCCATGGTCGACGACATGCGTCGGGTCAAGCACGTATCTCCTTAGTTGAGATACGTGGAAGTCTTCGTGCACCCGGTGCAACTGAGGTGGATGGGTCAAGCGGTAAATCACCTCTCCTACCCAGCTAAGGACCTGGAAAGGTCCGCTGAACCTCAGAGATTACTTGCCGCCTTGACCACATCTCCGTAAACCTCATCGAGGTGAGACCCGTATAAGGACGTGGTTGTCATCCTTGAACTATAGAGGCTTCCTGTCAGCTCTGTGCAGTCTCATCTGCCGTGATCCATAGGCAATCACTGCCCACTCCTACATCAGGACACACCTGAGTCTGGTCCCTAATGCTTCACAGTGAACTATGTCACCAACGCCCACAGGTTGGGCACACCGGTTAACCCAGCTCCTGGAAGCTCTGCTGGAAGTGGTTCCGAAACTCTGGATAATTCTGGCACAAAGGTAAGTTTGGCCATCTCCTGAGTGATTGAATTCACCCTCTTATGCATGATTCTATCCTGTGCTTCATGGGTTTTCCTTTTCGTCGACGAAGGAAAACCCCATCCCAATGTTGTAGATAAACCACAACCTTTTTGCCTAATACAGTCAATCCGTGTATGAACTGTGGATCCAATCCATACTCAGACCAACGTCTTAAGGCCTCGATGCTGTCACCAAGAGATTCTAATCGAAACTCTCGTCACATGGGTCAGATCACACTGTCAGCGTAAGTGTGATTATCGAGTCTCCTCCCAAGGTATCTCCAAACGTGAGGGTCATGTCAACGGCTTAATCGGAAACTCTAGGTCTGGGACAAGATTCATGGAAGGAATGAATGATTCGTATCAATGTCTGTTACTACAGAAGCTTGTAGTGGATACAAACTGTCCCTAAAATCATTCTTAGAGCCATTGGGTCACTCTCCTTGACCGCTTGCAGCTACTCTCTTTCCCTGCCCTCCAGCTCCCTGAGCCTGGAGGGAACAACAAAGGCGGGTGGTTGAAACATGTCGAAAAGTACACCACCACATGCTGCTCTCCTAGCTCTGATTCCACTTCTGCTACTCTGCAGATTCATATTTCCTTGATACTTCTTTATATTGAAACATTTTACACGTCCATGTCTCTGAGACTGATGCCAGTTCGCATCTTCCCACTGTTAACATTCACTGGCTATAACCGATTAGCCAAAGAACATTCAACCGCAAAGGTTCATTCTAGCACCCTAAGATAAGTAGTAATGCATAGAGAAAAGAGCGCTTACTCAGATATCCCTTAAACACACCTCGCTCTAAGGTCCGAGCTCTAAGCACTGATCATATAGTAGTCATCAAGTACCAAAAACGATCGGTATGCCTAGATGATTACTCAGCTACTGAAACATCATCCTGCCGAAGCTGTATAAGCTCTAGAAAAACTCTCATCCACCTCCTCAAGCTAGTTATCCGCTGCCTGTGCATCTGTATCGCCATAGAACTTGAGGGTATCTGATGTTGGAACACGTATAAGGCAGTAAGCCTACATGTGTCACCTACTGGTACTGCCGGTTGTAACTACTGACCAAAAGGTAGTGATGTATTGCTGACACACTACCCGAAGGCACTACCTTAGGAATCGGTCCACGTACCAAAGCCTCATCACTATGCAGACCATCTTCATGGTCATTCAATGGAAAACCCTAGTGTCCAAGTCCACCATCCACCCTACTGATGTCTCAGCATGGCGGAAAACTCTAGAAATCGCCCCCAGCCAGTGCTCTACTGTCTGAGAATCTTCCTCGCCTCGTAACCTCGGAGGCCGCTACTGTTGGAACTCATGCAATGCGCTCTACCAGCGTGCACAGTTCACTAGTAAGGCTGGTGGAATCTGCTGCCCAATAGGTGGTGGTGCTACTGGTACACCACCCGAGGGTGCCAACATAGTAAAAAGGGCCCCGCACCGGAGCCTCGCAGCTCGGTGGCCCGTCATCTAGTACTCTCTCGGAACTCCAACTGACTATCTGCGTGGAGACATCCTGAACAGATGCGACACGGTCAACGATTTATACCTGGTGACCTGACCTAGTTTGAGCTGACTTAAAACTTTTGAAACACACACGCAAATCAGTCTTTTCATGTACAAAGTCGGAAATCAGTAGTCAGGGTCCTGGTGTACGGATACGTCGGCCGCCGCACCAACACTGGACTCCCTGAACTGAAGACCACACTTGGTACCCTTAACACAATTGCTTCACTGAAAGAAAAAGATCAGAGACCTGAGTTCTGTGGGAGAACTGAACTCCTCTGATACAAATTTGTCATGACCCGTCCCCCGGGGCCCGTGTCGTAACTACCCCAAGCCCACCTTCCAAAGGCCAGGGGCTGGCGACTAGCACCAAAGGCGTATATCCCGATAACTGGGAAGGCATTTCATTTATAAAAGTAAACAGACACCAATCAGAGTACAAGAGGAAGAAAACACTGAGTAAAACTGAAAACAAAAGTAGTGCTAAAAGTAAAGGGTCCAGAAATACAAGCCCAACAGTAAAGTACAAGGTAAAAGACAAAACAGCCGGAAGGTGACAAGCAGCTCCTGGATCGTCCACCAAGGATCCAACCTAAAGGGTAGGTACAGACAGCGCAGCTCCTGGATCGTCCACCACAGATCCTACCTAAAGGGTAGGTACAGATAGCCTCCACAACGCTCTCACTCGTCAACCTCCTCCTAGTGTCGTCTCGTCATGAAGTCCACCACCAGATATTGTCTAGTCGTGAGGTCCACCTCTGGGTACCGTCCAGTCCTCGAACACTCGGCCTCTGTCTGCGCTGCCCGTCATCTTCAACCAACACAACGAAGTGCGGGCATAGATCGTGCATGGGTGAGTATAACGAAACTCAGTAGGGACCCTGAGACCCTCATGGTCTCACTAAATCCAACAAGTATAACCACAAATTATATTTCAACAGATAACCTCTACCTAGGTATATGCCCATACATATACCCAAGTTATCAAGTAACCCATCTCAATCATGAGGAAACACAAAGATTATGAAATCAACGGATAAACACTATCCAGGTATATTCCCATACATATACCTAAGTTATCAAGTGACCCATCTCAATAATGATGAAAACATAAAGGTCATAGACACAGCTCAAACCAGGATTTTCATTATCGAAACCGTAACTGCTGAAGAGCCCCGTCTCTGGAGTGTACAGTGGTCCTGTCATGAATCTGAGGTACTTATCACTATCCTAAGACTGCTGAGGTACTCCTCCTGTCGAGTACTATGGGTCTGCTGCTACACCCAAGCGCTTCCCACCATGGTTCTGCCGCTACAACCAAGCGCTCCCCCTCATAGCCTCCAGAGGTACTCCTTCTGTTGAGTACCGCGGGTCTGCCGCTACAACCAAGTGCTCCTCCTCCATGGGTCTACCGCTACAACCAAGCGCTCCCCACTGGGCTATCTGAAACACACCGAGTCAATCGGTCAAGCAGTCGTCAGGTCTCAGCCGGCTACACGGTCTCCGTACTCCGCACACTCGTCTCTAGGAGGGTCCTCTCCACGATCTATTGGTCGACACTCCAAGTATCACAAAGTCCCATGAAGAAGTATCTCAAAGGACCGCCTCGTCATAGGGGTCGCAACACAGCAGATGGCGCGTCAATCGGACGCCCGATCTGTGAGTTATTAGCATCTTCTTCCCCAGGGCCCGGTTGGTTTTGTGTGTGAACCAATCCGGCCATATCTCAACTGTACCCCGAACTCTCATAGGGTAAACTCATAGGGACCGTTTCTCCACGTGATCACCAATGCCACTGACAATTCATCAAACGGACGTCTAGTCTGAGAGTTATCAGCTTTTCCGTTCCAGGGGCCCAGTTGGATTTCGGGTGCAATCCAACCTGGCCACTATCCAACTGCATCCAAAACTCAAGAAAAGTATGTCAAATGTTCCGTCTCATCAAGAGGAAATGGACGAGACAGACATCGCATCAATCGGATGCTCGGTCTGTGAGTTATTGGCCTTTTCGTTCCAGGGGGCCGGTTGGTTTCGTGAGAGAACCAACACGACCGCACTCCGACGGCATCCAAACCACTAGCAGAGTAAGAAAAAAGTTTTGTCTCATCAAAAGGAATCCAACAAAGTCGACGGCACGTAAATCGGACGTCCGGAGTTCAAGATATAAGTGTTTCCGCTTTGAGGGCCCTGTTGGTTTCGTATCCGAACCAACCTGGCCGAACCCAAATATCTCCGAAACCTTGATAGTAAAATACCAAAACGACCGGCTCGATCCAGGTATCGCTACGCAACTGACGGTGTGTTGATCGGAGGTCTGTGGCCCAAGATATGGGAAAAAGACCGAAAGAGGTCCGAAAATGGGGGGTCTGGGCCCGGACCGACCCGGCCCAACCCCCCCTGGGTCGGCCCGAACCGGGTCGACCCGACCCGGGTCCAGGTCCTACCCGACTGGACGTGGCCCGACCCTACTGGGCGCGGCCTGGCCCTGTCTGCCCAAGCCAGCCCGGCTCGGTCGGGTGGCTCGCTGGCTCGACCAGTGAGCCGAGGCTCCGCGAACGCGGCGTGCGCCGCGTCCCCCCTGGTTCTCGTGCGGCCGCGGGATCCATCAGCTCGCCACCGTGGCTTCTGCCGCGGCGGTTTCTCCAGGCGGCATGCTGGGGCGCCGCTGTCTCCGGGCGGCCGGCCGGTGCCGGCCGCCGGTGGTGTCTGTGGGCCACTGGAGTTGCTCCGGTGGTCCGTTTTCAATTCCGACTGCGCCAATGCTCATCCCGGGTCCCGTTCTTCACTGTGGAAACATCAAAAAAGCTATGCGGCCCATTCCGTCATTGCCCGTCGATCCGCACGTCAAATGAAAAAACTGCGGAGTCTTCTGTTCGCCTTCGCGGTCCCAATTACGACCACACTTTCATTCGGCCTTGATGGCGCAGCTCGATGGTGCCGCACATCCTTGCTGCATCCCTCTAGGTTCTTACGCGGTGCAGTTGCATCATGCCGCCATCATCTGAACCGCAACAACGCAACAACATAGGGGGAGAAGGGTCGGTCGTGTTCGTGTGGTCCGACCTCCTTCCATTAAGATGATAACAAGCGGCCCAAAAAAGACGAGGAACGACAAAGGATGTTTCACGAACAAGAAGCAATAAACCCCTACGACTTCCCGCAACAAAATTATTCCCAACCCACAAGGAAAATGTTCGTGGATCAACTAGATAATAATTTGATCCATGTTCTTTGTTTTCTTTAGAAAGAAAGAATCAAGGGAAAAAATCATTCTCAAACTAATTCCCTACCTCGAGAAAGATCTGTGGTAGCCAAGCATCATGGATGACGGTGTTGCGAAAGGGCGGACGTCGGCTCGTTGACGTCGTCGTAAGGAAAGAGATGAAGGTGATGACGACTGTTGGCATTCGTCGCATCCGTAAAGTGCCTTTGATCCCGGCTCGAGCATCGTTCGTTGGATCTGACGTAGGGAAGACATCGAAGTCAACATAGATCGTTGTGTCTGCACCTCTCCACCAATCCATCCTCATTCATCAGTGTCTCGTCGGAGAAGATGGAACCTCGGTGGTGGTGCAATAGTGGAGGAAGGAGAGGGAGGTATGGAAGGAGAGGATGTTCTCCTATGGAACCCCCTCTCATTAAAAGGCTCCTCCCTTAATAAAATATTAGACTTGACTAATATTTTCATTAACTCATCCATTTCCAATCCATACACCACCCTCATTAAATTGGAGGATTAAATTATTAATTAAGGTGGTGTCATGAATTAATGGAAGAGAAGAATGTGAAGAGGTCCCATAAATGAGGTGAGTTATCAAAATTTAACAAAGGGTTTTCAAAAAAAGGGGGTTTAAGAGAGTTAAGTGAAGATGAAAATGTGGGGGCTCGTGTGGGCCCCAACTTAACTTAAATCCTCTCAAGGGAAGTTAGAACATCTGTGGGTCCCACCCCAACTCCCTCACATGGGCTAAACCACATAGAAGAGAGAAATTAAGTTGAGACACAACTTAATTTTCACTAAAACCGCTTAGTGAAGAAATAATAATATAAAACAATTATATTTTTATTCCCCATCAACACCCGAGCTAACGCAACTCCGGAATAGGTTTTCCTAAGCAAATAATGACACTGTGGTTTCATCGGTGCCCTCAGATTTCGATTCCGAGCACCGGTTCAAAATTTAGAAAAAACCCGCTCATTCGTTCACTGAACGTACCCAAGCTAAACTTTGGAAATTGATTCTGGGCACACCGGGCCTCCGAATCAGGCGTCGTCAGAAACTGCGTTCTTGTAAAATCCCAAAAAAATTAAGAAAAAATTTCCCTTGAATTTTACGGGTCTTTACACTTATCCTCAAATACTATCTTAAGGACTCTACCCTAATCTATGTTTTCTAAATTTTGTTTCCATGTTTTCTACTAAACATCCATTGATACCAACTGTAAGGACCCGACCCCAGATTTCCAGAGCTGGTGCCTTATTGTATTACATTGACATACAAAAAAAGATTAAAAATCCCAAAGGACTGAGTAGTTTAGTATTATTGTAAACATGATGCGTACATAAGTTCAATGTTACAACTTGAAATGAAAAACAACATAGAATCTCCATAGACTCTTCTATAACTCCTAGGTTATTTCAGCCTGTCATTCATAATAAAATTCTTCATGTCCTAAGAAATTGAAACATAAGAAAGGGGTGAGCTCAAACTCTTAATAAGGGTAAGTAATACAGTGTATGGTAACATAAACATTAGACATGGTGGATAATTGACAACACATTCCTTTAAAAATAATCTTGAACATAATATGGCATAAATATGAGCTGAGTAAATATTTCCATAAAATAACATAATCTTGGGTATTATACTAGTATAATAACCACATGAACCATAAATATTATTTTCCTAATGATGGAATGTGTAAAGCAGGACAAAATAACCATACCGTCAAGGCCTCTTCCCAAGACCATGAAAAAAAATTTGTCAAGGCCTTGTGCCAAGACAGTAGCTTGTCTCATGAGACCTACTAGTGCACTGAGGGGCTATAGCGGGCCCCACCCAACACTTACTTTTTCCTATTCATGCCTCATATAAATGGGGATAAATATAAACAACATATACATTCATATTTAAATTAATATATGAAATTCAAATATCATTCCCTGAACATTAAGCATAAACACTAACCATTTGGAGTAAATTTGTGAATGGTTCTAAGATAGCGCATCTATAGAGAAAATAAACATAAACCATTAAATTAATTATGGAACATGATAAAATTCAACAATAATCCCAATAATACATAATAATCAACAAGATTATTGAAATAGATGAATATATTATTATAAAATCTTTGAGAAAATCTTAAGATAAATACTCTTTTAAATGAATAGAAGAGTTATTTTGAAAAAATATTTGTATAAAATTAGAAATGAATTAAGTCAGTATTTTCATAATAAATTTACTGATTTTATAATTATAATGTTATAGAAAATAGAAAATATAGTTCCCTTGAAAATAGGAAAGAATTTGAGAAATTCCCTTGGATTGGGCTTGTATTTTGGAAACAATTTCGTAAGATCATTTTAAAACATCTCACTATCCATAAAATAAGGAAATATTATTGTGGGTAAACATATATATAACCCAAAAAAATATTTTTTTGGATTAAATAATAATACACAATAGTTTTATTCATGTAATTAGAAAATAAAATTAACCCAAATGAAAATGGAAGTTCGGGTGGAAAACCCTTACCTTAAATCCAAACATGTTTCGCTCTTGAACTTGAGCTCATGGAATATGGAATTATACTTATTAAAAAACCTATTACATAACATATTATACATATATTTATTTATAATAATTATTTTTAGTTCATTTATTTTCTTATTGATAAGTTATTATATTGAATTTAGTCATTTTGTAGTGTCCGATTTCTTTGTTTTCATAATCGGTTCACTTATTCTTAAGTATTGGAGTTCATATGGAATTGATGAAAATCTCTAAATTTAATTAGAATATTATTTATGGTCATCCATATGTGTTAGTGGTCATTTATATTACCTGGTTACATGGAATGAGGATGAATTATTATATCTAACTTTAATGATAACTGTTTTGGTTAATTTGTGGGCTTTGATTACTGCGTACTCATTTTTATTTATATCTTAATACCTTTTGTACAAAGGGAATACATTACCTTAAATTGAGTTTATTACATATATAATAATCTGGTTCAACTATAATAATAATGGTTTATTGACCAGAATTTAGAATGACAATAGAAATCAAAAGACCATCATCCTTGAATGTGGCAAATTGACACATCTAGGATGGTGTCCTTGCTACTAGTATAAAAGAAGTTAAATGGAAGATATGATGATAAATTATTCCATTATCATGAAAAAATTCCAGTATATGTAAGGTTATGTAGTTTTGAAAACATTTTTATAAGGATAATAAATAATAGAAAAAGAAAACGAGTAAACTTGAAAGGAAAGACAAAGAATTGAAAAGTGGAATTTACCTCTTGAACCAAACTTCCTTGAGAGCCTCCTTAAGGGATAGGTTTTGGTCTTTCTATGAGACCAAGGATTGATGTTAGTGGTAGAAGTGTTTGGGAGGATATTTTCACATAATTTGGATAAGGAACAAGGCTTTAGAGGAGTGAAAGTAAGAGGGAGTGAGGGGTGTTTTAAAATTGAGGAGCACAGAGTTCTCATAATTTTTTAATCATTAGTTTATTAATTTCCCTGAAGACAAGAAGTATTGATGATTCCATGACCAAGTATAGTAATAAATTCATGTGAGTTCAAACCAAATGGTCTTAGATCACTTATTATTTCATAAATCATGTATTTAACTGGAAATTTGTATATACGGTATTTTATCGTATTTCACTATTCATAAAAAATTCGAGTATTTCTGAAAAATACCAAAACTTCATCCTAACCATTTTTTGATGTATAGAAACAAAAAATTAAGTCCATTTTTCAAAAATAATTTTTTATGTATGATTAATTTAATATACAATTAAAATCTAAATCTATTCTAAAAACAAGAGTTTAAAAACATTTATTTACTTATTCCAAAGAATAAGTATATCGTACTTCCACTTGAATATTATTTATATACTATCATAGGTAAGGTTACTATTCAATAGGTTATATAAATACTCATAAGAGTATGTTGCTATTCATAAGGGTAGGTTACTATTCACCAAAAATAATATTTTTCTTATCAGACTCCAAATAACTTACCAATCGCAACCATGTATGTCATATTTTAGAAATTCACATCACAGAAGTGACAAACTTATATTTTAAGGGTCACATGGCACATAGTAGATCATTATATTTTGATTTCATTTGATTATGACATATTCATAAGAAAGGAATTTCTATTGAAGATATATCGGGTTGTTACACAAAGTCCCAAAAAAGCATACCCAAGGGACCGCCCCGACACAGGGGTCCCAACGTGATAGATGGCGTGTCGATCAGACGCCCGGTTTGTGGTACATGGGAACTTTTGTAAAAAGATCCTGGTAAGATTCAAGTCTGATCCAACCCAGGCCGTATATCAAAATTCTTCAAAACTTACTTACAGTATCTCCAAAGGACCACCTTGTCACAAGGGTTCTTATGCCACAGACAGCGCGTCGATCGAACGTTTGGTTTGTTAGTTACACCCATTTCTGTGAAATGGGGGTGATCAAACCTCAGTCCAGCCCGGCTAGGTCGTGTCAACCAAAATATTCCAAAGGGACTGCTTCCAAAAAACAGGTCCCAACACCACTACCGCCATGTCAAACACACACTCGGCTCATCAGTTACGGGTGTTTCTTTATTTGGGGGCCAGTTTGGTCTGGTCCTGGTCCGACACGGTCAGGTTGGCCTGACGCAATGGTTCCGTGGGTATACATAGCCTCACCCGGGTCCGGCCCATCAGGGTTAGCCCGGCTGGTTCCCGGGCCAGGGCTACGACTAGCCCAGCCCGACCCGCGTTCGGTCAGGTCCTCCTGAAGTTGGACCATGTCTCTAGCTGGCCCCGTGGACGTGGGGCCATTTCACCTGGTCAGTGGGGTGCTACCCCACCATGTGCAATGTCCATCTAGGTGGTCGATCGGCCTCTATCCAATGCGGCCCAGAATGGGGCTTCACCTCCCCCTCCTATCCCGGCCCACTAGTCGCGGCTCTTGCCACCGGCAGCACCTTTGGGAGCCGCCCTTCTCCTGCAAGACCGACTCAGGCTGGCCACCACAGGACCCTGTGGTGCGAGAGGCGTGCCACCTTCCCACCACCCACGGCCGGTTACCGCGGCCTCCTATGGCGACTATAGGTCGTCGCCGGCTTAGTGCACCCGCAGTTATTTCCACAGGCCACCAGACGTGCTTCGGTGGTCCGTTCTTGGTGTCATCTCTACCTATGACCCTCTCAGGTCGCCACTGCCACTGCATGACACCTATCTCAACCTTAACATCACCTTTCTCATTCGTTCATATAAAACAAAAGAACCACAAGATCGGTGGAGGGTTCTGGCCTTCTTCAGATTGGCCCACGCCCTCCGTGTTATTGTTTTAACAAGGGGTGTTATAAAAAATCAGAGAATTTAGAAATAACTCCAGTCCTGTAACCCCGCATCAACCTCCCATGTTTATAGAATGATCCGTGGATCAACCCGTTGGTCAGTTGTTCTATATTATTCATTTACGTTAAAACGGGGATGAAGGAATATCACAATATCAAAAACAAAAACCCCTACCTAGATGAGATGTCCATTGACGACGATCGATGAAACCTCTTTCATCACTGTCTTCGGTTCGTGATTAGGTGGCGCTCATAATTGTTTGTTGAATTCGATCTCACCCTCCAGGTGGTTCTTCTCCAGCGTACGTCATTCTTCATTGAGGAAGTAATCCATTGGAATTTCGTCATAGGTTCTCCCATGTTTATTCTATTCGGTTCCCAACAAATGGTTATAATTAAAGAGGAACCTCCAAACATTGTGTTCATTAATGCGGTGCATTAATGAACCACAATTAAAAGGGATCCATAACTGTAAGAGTGGTGCGGTTACACAGTCAAAGGGTAGTGGATCATTTATTGACATGTAACTATTCCATCAATAGACATTGGTTATGCAGCGTTGCCACTCAGTGGTTATAGAAAATAAGATAACTTTATTTTATTTTTTATAACAAAAGGTCTGAAAAATATCTTTCCTGGTTGACCTTCACCGACTAAAGTTAGGTCCCAATTAGGAAAAACCCAATATTCCGGATTCAACAGTGCCCACAGATTTTCAATCCAAGCATCAGTTCAAAAGTAATAAAAACCCACCCACATGTCCACTGAACTTACATAATGAAAGTTCAGAAAAGTATTACGGGTGACCTTAGCCTCGGAATCACATGCGGTCTCAGAGCTTGGTCTCACATTCACTTCAATAAACTGAAAACAAATATTTAAAATTCCTGGTTATTACAGATGACCCTTTTTGTGGCTTATGAAATTCAATTTCATCATTTTGGAGCATTGATTTCCTTGGTTTTCATTATCAATTTACTTGTATATGAGTATGGAAATTTATGAAGAATGGGGAAAGTTTTCCAAAACTGAACATATATGTTATTAATAGACTTATATAATATGAAAATATTCTTTTCTTTACATAATTGAACATGATTCGTTAGATAAGTCATTAATGATAGACACTTTGATTATATTGAGTTGTTTTGCTCAAAATAAACTTGTTTTGTTTTATAAATTAATATAATTTGTACATAATTATTACAGAACATTAAATAAGAAATATTACATATATAGTAACTTGTTTCACCCTTAAAAATTGTTTTATGACCATAATTGAAAATGGTAAAATAAATTGAATTCTAATCGTCCTAGAATGTGATAAATTAACACATCTTGGATGGTGCTTTAATTAAAAATATAAAAGGAGGGGAAAAGAGAGATGATGATGAATAATTACATTATAATTACAAAATTTATGTATATGTAAGTTATTTGAGTTGTCATATTTTTTTATTAGAATAGGTGATGATAGAAAAGAATGAAAATCAAATTGAAAATAAATTTAATGAAAACATAAGAGTGTTTTACCTATTGATTCCTTATACTAGAGAGCCTCGTTAATGCATTTATTTTTCATATTTTGTCTATAAAAAATGGTCATGGACGTGTTGTAGAGGTTTGGGTAGAGTATTGGGTATAATATAGACACAGATCAAGGCTTGAGAGGTGTGAGGAGAAGAGGGGGTGAGGGGTGGTATTTATAGTGGAAGAAGGAGGGTTTTTCCATTATTTTAATGAATATTTTATTATTTTGTTCAAGTTAAGAAATAGAGCATATTCTTGAGACTAAATATAGTAATTTGTTTATGTGAATTAGTAAAAAATTTCTACATACATAATATAAGACTCAACCATAACTCAAAAATCCCATTATTTACATATACTATAAATTACAAAATTTCGCTATTCACCAAAAAGTCCAACATTTTAAGAAAATCCCTGGAATTCACCCAAACCATTACTAAATGTGTTAAATTCAAAAAAGAACCCCGTTTTATGAAAATAATATGATAAATAGGATACATTTAATTTTTTATTAAAATTAATATTTTCATGGAAAATACAAATTTTAAAATTAAAAAAGATTTTCTAACACATTGAAAAAATAATTAATGTCTCATGAAATTATCTTATTATAATAAGACAACAAAACTATAATTTATGAATAATATTTATGAAAATAATGTTTCTTTTAAATTAATAAGTTATTTATAAAATTTTAATTAAATATTAATGACTTACAAACATACCAACACTTAATTAGTAATTTTTAATGTATTTACCTACTTATACTATGATATAATTATATCATACATTCACTTATAAGATGGTAAATTTTTTTATAATTTCAATGGTTATGTTACTATTATATTGACTGGTTTACTATTCATAGGGGTCGAATTAATATTCTAAAGGTCATATTATTATATCATTGGTATATGTTCCCTAACTTCTAGAAATAAATATTATTTCATTAATTCATCATTCATAATGTTTTCATTGTATTATTAATGTGATTTTTTTTTGTGATTATACTATATGAAATAATTATAAAAAGGGAATTTCATTGACTAAATATTTGGTTGTTACACTATCAATCCAATCAATACAAATATATGATTCGGTTTTTTATCAACCATGGGTTTATTTATGTATATAATTAATGAAGCTTATCCCATGTTCAAATATTCAAATATTCAATTAAGGAATGCTCATTTAATTGGATTGATGTAGGTGTCATCATATTTATCATTTTATTTGAACTAGATATTGATACTTGTGTTTTGTAAATGATTCCATTAAAATATTATTACCACTATAAATTATTATTTATAAAATATCATGTGATTTTTAATGTCATTGTGACTTTTATAATTTAAATAATTATCCAATTTAAATAGAAATTATGATTTTTAAAAAACAAATACACTTCATTTAGATAAGTGGTTTCATAAATTTCCATAGGGATTTATTATGATTCAAACATATTTAAAGTTGATCATAAATATATATATATTTATATATTATAAAGTGATATTTTTCATTACATTATTTAATGTAGAGAAATATTTTTCATAATTTATTATATTATTGATGATTTGAAATCCTTTTTATTAGTCTCCATTATATTAATGATATGATGGGAAGACTCTCTGAAATTAATCATTATAAATTATATTTGATGAAGGGTTTGTGTCTTGGAATGTGTTTTAGGGATTACATGTGAGTAATTTATGTATATAATTTTTTGGTTTCATTGTATATGAGTTTGAGAATGATTATATGGGAACATTGGGTCGTTATATTTTTGATTGATGATGAGAATTGCATTAGTTTTTGATTCAGCTATGGATTGTGTTCTGTCTTGCGAGGTTCATTACTTATCTACAGAATTGAAACTCGGTGAGGGTAGTGAGGGTATGTAGTTGTCTTTTTCTCTAGGATCACATCATTGGATTATTTATAGGATCTTATGGTGATATTTTTGTTTGTATCCATTATCTCAAGGAATTCATTATAACACCCCATGATTTTCCTGCATAGAATTTATTTAAAATAAATAGTATTTAATTAATTTTTTAATACACAATAATAAACTTACATACCCCATGACACATTTTAATGAGGTAAAATTATATAATGAAAGATACACATTAATAAATTATGAAAATGAAATGTGAAACATAGTTAGGAAAATTAGAACATGAATAAAACGACATATAAATAAAAATAACATTAATGTAATATATTTAGTATTGTGGTTTTAAATGAAGATCCTCACCATGATTATAACTATAGAAATGTGGAAAAGAAAAAAATATAATAGATTTTTTAATAGAAAAGTAAATGAATAGAATTAGTGGTTTTATTAATTTATTGAAGGATATATAATGTAATAAAATATGATTGTTATGAAGGACCCCGGGACACCCTGAGAGGGGAGGGGTGAATCAGGGTGACCACTTTTTATTTTAATGTGATAGATCTTGTTCCCACGTTGGTAGAAACTTGTTGAACCTGTATGATGATTATGATCAGAAAGCAAACATTCACATGCACAGAGAAGACACAACCCTTTTTACTTGGTTCACCACTAAGGGTTACGTCCAAGGAGCATACGCCGACATGTTGTCGGTCGTACCAAAATCCACTATGCTTCACTAGATTAGGATTACAAAGGTTCGGGTACAGACACTCTGTCCCAGGCTCACTGCCTTTACAATTGTTCAGGGATAGCTCACTGCGTCCCTCGGGTCACTCCTGTTGACTCCCCCTGGCTCACTGCCGTTGGTGAAGTCCCACTCACTTTATAGACGTAAAGGTCTCTTCATCATTTTCATAAGAATGCATCCTTTGTTGTATGTAGATGCTCTATTGAAGTCCGATTCTCTCTAGAAGAAGAATATCACTTTTCCTCAAATGTATCGGGTAGTCTCCTGGATTTTATGCAGCTCCAAACACGCCGGTGAGCTTCAGAAAAACCAGGCGCGCTTCTCCAAGACAGTCGCGCAAGTCCCACTACGGCGCGCAAGTCCAAACTGGCGCGCAAGTGACATCAATGCACTTGCGCGACTCTTCCTTCCCCGACTACAAACTTGCGTGGTCCACTTCCTTTCTCTTCCAAACCGCCTTGGGCGCACAGCCAACAACCGGCGCGCAAGCTCTACTTGCGCGACAAAACAACCACCTGCGCGACTCGACCACCTGCGCGACGAGAGCTCGAACAATCTCGAAGTCTTGAGCTCCCTCCAAAATGAGGAGGGTTGGTCCAGTATTTATAGGCAAACTGGACCCCCTGCGCGTCGGCGCTCAAGTCCCTCATCGGCGCGCAAGTCTTGTCTCCAGTAACCTCTGTTGCGCAACTTACTTGTGCGACCCAACCAACACTTGCGCGACCTTATTTCCTTAGCCAAATTTTGATGTTCTGATCCTCAAAAACATATGGCGCGCAAGTCTTTCATCCTCCAAGAGCTCGGCGTGCAAGTATCTTTGCCAAAAACACTTTACATTATTGAAGGACTTTCAGGCCCAAAAATTTGAAAAACACTGGGAAACGACGCCACCTTCACTACTGTTTTCTGCTTGAATGGTATGATCTCTTTGTTGGTACACATCCTGAACTTCCACTGAGGATTGACAACAAACACAAACCATACGCCAAATCATGATTTGAAGACCCTGGTTCCAACATGTTATATATATAGTAATCAAGTATATGACCATTAGATATGTACTCATTGGGTATATCAAATGGATTTGTTGTGAAATTGAAAATAATATATTATTTCAGATTAAATAATATGAAATTAAATAAATAAATTTTATTATAAAAATATATTTTTAGGTGTTACATATTATTATTATTATTATTGAATGATTTGAGGTATTTATACGATTCGATGAAATATTTTCATTCTGTTGGAATGAATAAATTTAATTATAAGAAGATGAATAATTAAATTTAAGTGGGTTTTGGGAAACAGTAAAATCTTTTTTCTAAAAACAAAATTATTTTATTCTCATTTTGATATATAGGGATTTTACATGTTAAATTAAAATTTTAATTCCCATTTGGTTCATAATTTTTCTAATGTAATGCATGTAGGAGAAACTAACCTTATTTCATATTTTTTTATTAAAATATTTTCCCTCTATATACTTATTCTTTATATTACTTATGTATGAAATTATTTAATTTAAATGATTTCATAAGATATTTTTTAGTTGAGATGAATTTACTTAAAAAATTAATATACTTTTAACACTTTTGGTATAACCATTTTCTACCATATTATTATCTATTTATGAAAGTGTGAAAGGAACCTTTTTTGATGTTTTCAGAAAGAATGAATTTTAATAAAATCATCATTGATTTTCATTCAACACTTTTCTCCATATTTTCATGATTATATAAATAAATATATATTAAATTTAATTAAATGGTATCATAAAAGTAAAGTCCATTTTTTCTTCTTTATCTACATAAAATCAAATTCACTTATATGAGTTTTTTTTCATCTATGTTTTAATTTTTTAATGATTCATTTGCTTCACTCAGAATATGATCTAATTACCCCATCAACCTTATTTCATTGGATGTATTATCGTAATGAATTACTACTGATTTTATGAAACCAATTTCGTATAATAGGTTATTTAATTTTTTTATGAAATTAGGAATTTTTTCATGTTTTTAGGCACACATAAGTATTTTTTTGTCTTTATATAATAGGTTGGAATGTGATATCCTGCCAATTAATGGGTAATATTCTATATGTTAAGATATCATGTTGATACGCTGGTGTTTATCCCATTTACAAAATTTTATGGGACACATGTGGTCATCCAATGTTCAATGTGTTATGGGATATGGGTTATCCTAGATTAATAGGATGTGTATGTCTTGGAGGTTCGCATTGGAATTTTTTTTAATTATTATGTATATTATTGTTCCATATTATTCTTTTTTGAAATGTACTTATGTTATATTCTCATTAGCCACACTCATATGACTCTTGTCTTGTGAAATCCTAAAATCCCCATTCTATGAATAATGATTTATGATATTTTCATTGGGTATGATTACCTTTTTTCAAGTCCACGAACCATCATTATTCACTCATACCCATATTATCATTAAATTATCTCTTATGATCATCGATCGATGAATCATTTTTAACCCTTAATAACCATATGATATCACTCTTTATTATATTTATATTCCAAAGTTTATGATAAACGGTATTATGTTTGATGTGTCAAAAGGGTATCATGCGAGAAGGTTATTTTTGTAAGATATTGAAAATTTTATAAAAAAAGTTATTTATGTACATAATCTTGAAATAAATTAAACTAGTAGGTTATGAGGTTTTATTTATTGTAATATATAAATAATAATCATGGAAAATTATGTAATATATATGTTTTAAATGATAGGGTCACCTTAGTTTGTATATGAGAAGGTTTATCTATTTCTTTGAATTAGTATATAAATAATATTGGTATATGAACCAAAAAATCTAATGATGAATAAAAATTGATATCATATGAACATAAAATTTAAAAGGATTAAATGAAGCTGCCTTTATTTAGTATAAATTTTGTTTGATTTTTTTTATAATATGACTACTTACTCTGAATATATTTGCAATACTCTCTCACTAAACTTTTTGGTTTTTTCAACGGATATAACCAAAAATAATATTGTTAATAATAAATTTCATAGAAAATGTAACAACTCCCCCAAGTGTATTCTTGATGGGATGGGATAATGTGTATAAAATGAATGGTAAATCTTGACTAGTTTGGAAAGAGTATATTAAAAAACATTCATGCCAATATTACAAATGCACTAAAGAAGGAATAACTCTCCATGGATTCCATTATATGGAAATGAACACCCTCTATTACTAGGTCTTAAAATAAACTTATCATCATGTAATAGTTAATTGTAATAGGATAAAAAATTATCCACTATATATTTCTCAATGAAAAAAACATTATCTTACATATTTATTAATTTGAATGTAAATATGACTAATTATTGATTCAATAGAAGAACTAGACACCATAGGAGGGATTTGAATATCTGTAGTGGGATGAAGTTATGTACATCACCTTAAAAAATATTTCTATAGAATATTTCAATATAAAATAGAGAGGGAATTCTAAGAATTGAAACAAAATGAAGATAAATATATTTTTACCTCTAATGAAAACATCATAGGACTTCCACAATTTACCTACGGTTTTTTCATTGATATTTAAATTAATATTGATTATTTTTTAAAGGGATTACAAATAAATATCATAATGGTGTTTCCTATATTGGACTTTGGAGATTTGATGAATTTTTTTATTTGATCTCACTGAATAAATAGAGTTTGATGACTCTGATTGCCCTCAGGGTTTTATATAGATGAAGATAAAAATAGGGTTTTTGGGACTCTAAAATAATAAAAACCATATAGAAGTGAAAATAAATCTTTCTACATGGCAATAATATTGGAAAAAAATAATATTTGACTCTGAGTAACTGGTAAATGCTATAACTGTAAAAGTTATTTTCCTCATGAACCAAAATAATGAAGAGATATAAATATCCCAACTAAAGAAATTGATAGAGAGAGAGCTGATAAAAATTCACTACCAACACCCTATTGGATAAATTTTAAGGTGTTTTGAAGTTACACTTACATGTAAACCAATATAAGGGATAATTATTATAACCAATGAAAGTATCCCCTAAAGGAATTAGAGAATGGTAAATATTTTCCAATCAAAAACTTCGAATGTTGGTTATAAAAATAAAGTGAAAAAAGGTATATTTATAATCTAAAAATGAATTAAGTTTTTTTTTCGGATTTTGTTTCTTCCCACTCATTTATATCTTGAAAATATTTAAAGCGCATAAAATTACCACTTTAATAGCAAGATTTTGAGTTATCAGTCAAAAATCCTTATAATAAGATTATTCTATTTGAATGTTATCACTATTATATAATGTAAATATATGTGAGTGTGTTTCCTATAAATCTTATTATTCTTTATTATGATGACTTTGATATTATTTTGGTCATGTATTAGATCTCTCAACATAAATCACATATTAATTACCAGGATACAGAAATCATATTTTATATACCTAATGAACCCATTATAACATATCGATGCAACGTTATGCATGGAATAGATTTGGAAATTACTTTCAATAAATAGGTATTAATTCCCAATGATGCTTTTTTCTTTTCTCAAATGGTTAGTTTTGATATTGATATTGAAGATATGCCAATTTTTTAGGAATATTTATACGAATTTCCAAAAGGGATTCTAGGTATTTTACTAAATAATGAGGTTTAATATTAAATAAAGATCTTTCTTGTTGTTATACTAATTTCAATTAGTCCATATATAGGAGACCTGATTGAACTGGTTGGATTAAATAATTATCTCTAAGATAATATTTTTATTAACCCTTGTTATTCACCATGGGCTAAATGAGTCCCATATTTTAAGCATAAATATTTATTAATTCATAACTATATTTATAAACATAATCATATCAAGAACATGATAAAAAAAGTATCTTTTATAGTTTTTTTATATCTTGTTTAATCTATTATGCATGGATGAATACTTCTCAAAGATTGACCATAACTTTGTACATCAACAATTAAGCGTCCAAAGGGAGGTTTTATTATATAAAACCTATTAATCAAGATCTTGATATTATGAATTCATATTCAATATATTTAGAATAAAAAATGTACCTACTATCTTTAGGGGTCTCATTAATAGAATCTTTGGAGATTACATTGATAAATTTTTTGGGGTATTTATGAATTATATTCTCATAATATTAATATTATGAATTGTCATGATGATCATTTGAGGATTGTTCTATGGATATTGAGGAAAAAAAATTGTTTGAATAATTTAAATAGTTTCAATTTTGGAATTATAAATTATCATTATCGGGTCATGTAATCATAAGGATTGAAATATCAAGGGTTCTATAAAAGGTAGAGTTGAATGAAAATTTTCCTAGACCAACTATTAGAATAAAGATCCATATTTATCCATGATTGGTGAGTTACTATCTACACATCAAGTGAAATTTATCAATATAGTAAAATATACTAAAAACGTTACCTTTTAAGGGATTCAAATTCCTATGGATAGATGAATGTTAAAAAATGTCAATTATCTCACTAGAAGTTTTTCCACTAATCATTAACTCATATTACTCAATAATGAAGTGGGGTCTATAAAATATTGTATTTTATCAACAAATAGATTTGGATGTGTCCACTTTTAGAATGATAGGGTGGTATATTATGACCAATGTCAATTAAATATTCCTAGTAAAAATTATCTAATGCATAATTTAAAGTGGTAATCATTCATATTTTTATAGGTTATATATATGCATTATCGTTATGGTAAAATATGGATAATATATAATGAAAAATAATCTTAAAGAATATATTCCCCCTAAAGGATTCGAAAATTCACCTATAAAGACCCAGAAATTCTGTCGAATTTTTTTTTAAATAAATGGGATTTTTACGAGTCTACAAAAACTTACGGCGCTTGATTCCGAGGCCCGATGTGCCCGAAATAAATTTCTGAAGTTTTGTTTAGGTATGTTCTGTAAACGTACGAGCAAGTTTTTATAACTTTTGAACGGGTGCTCGAAATTGAAATCTGAGGGCACCGTCGAAATCGCAGAACCGGTATTCTCTTATGAAGTCTTTTACTTTGACGGTAGTGAGTTGGGAATAAAAGTCAGTTTTTAACTTTTTTTATAAAAAATAACAAAATAAAGTACATCACTTTATTTTATTTTTAAGTTGCCTTGTGTTGGGTGTGTTGGTTGAAAACTCCCCTTGGGAGTTGGTGGTGGGACTTCAACACCTTAACCTCCCATGAGAGGTTATGGTGGTGGGGCCCACCCAAACATAACCTCCCTATTAATGATAGGGGTGGGGACCACCCAACCCCTATTGATGGTGGAGGATGAAACCTCTCCACTCCCCCTCATTAATGAGGGAGGACCTCTTGACTTCATCTATGTAATTAATCATTCCAACACATGTGCCAATTAATTGTTCCAACGCACATGCCAATTAATTCTTCTAACACACGTTCCAGTTAATTGTTCCAACACACGTGCTAATTAATTGTGCCAACGCGTGTAAATTTGTTAAGGGGAGTTTCTTTATCCTTTTTAATTGCATGCCAACAATAAAATAATAGACAACCTGTTATTATTATTTGGTGGGAATTATCTTTTGGTGGAACAGAGGAAGAGGAGAGCTAGGGAGAACCATTCTCCCAATGAAGAACGTGAATAACGCCAACGGCGCTTCTTCCTCGGTCTTCTACCCTAGCCACTTTCTGACTTAGAGCAACTTCGCTCTTCATCGTCGTCAGTGAACCGACTCATGAGCTTGGATTGGGAGTGCGTTATGAATGCGGCGATCAACAAACTTCATCGTCTTATTTCCACAACACCGTCAACGAATGTCGATTGAAGAGAAGGGAATCAGAGGTAGGGGTTGTTTCCTTTAAAGTACCATGATATTCCTTCCAAAAAATGAATAACGTTGATGTTTACATTTTGCGCGTGGGGTGTTGTGTTCGGTTCTTGAGAACGTATTGCTACCACCCTAAACGCGAAAGGTGTTGTCCAACCCAACATGGCCGACCCCTCCGTTGTTCTTTTTGTGATGACTCCACGACAGCATGGTAATGAAGTAACGATGAAGAAGATGGAAAACAAAGGTCGTGCTACCCGCAGCCTCCGAGAATCACGCCGCCCTCGTGGCGCATCGATGCTTTCGGCTGAACACCAATGTGCCCCATGCTGCCTGCCCGCGTGTCTGACGTCGGCCTGCCCACACGCCGCCCCGCTCCAGCCTACCCGCACGTCGTTGCGCCACAGGCCGCATGACCCATGCCACTCGTGCTTCCTGGTACCACCAACACCCTTTCTGGCATCGCGGCACCCTACGCGGCGCCCTTGCGTCCGCCTACTATGGTCTTCTCGGCGCGCTGCCCGCACCCCAGCACGCCGCCTCGATGCACTACCCGGCACCCCAACGTGATGCCCGCACCCCAGCGCACTGCCCCAGCATGCTGCATGCGACCTGCCCAGCATCCTACAGGCCTGCCCATGCCCAGTGCGGCCAGCTCGCTGGCCTTCCATCTATTGACCTACCGAGTCGCGCCCCTCGCGGCATTGGCCGAACCGGCCCCGGCCTTCGGGCCAAGCCGCCTGCGTGGAGGCATCCGTGCTGAACCGCCCTTGCAGTCCGCTGGGCCGGACCCAGTGGATTAGCAGGATGACCCTCCCAACAGGTTGGTTCAAACCCATCAGGTATGTCTGGGTTGACCCAGACCCGGTCGGCCCAGACTGGGTTGGGCCGAGTTGGTTCGACTGGGTCTGACCGGACCCGGGCCCACTACTGACCCTTTGGTTGCTTTGGCCATATCGTTGGCACTGGACATCTGTCTGACGAATTTTCAGCGGCGCTGGTAATCTCAAGGAGAGATGTTCCCTTTGAGAATACCCCACAGGAGTTCAAGATATAGTTGAGATATGGTCAGGTAGGTTCGTACACGAATCCAACCGGGCCCCTTGGGACTAAATGGCTAATAACAAACAAACCAGGCGTCTGATTGACACGATGTATGATGGGTTGAGACCCCTATGATGTGGTGGACCCTTGAGATACTTCTACGTGGGTCATAATGACACTTGAAGTATCGAGTTGTACCTCATGGAGTGGACCCTCCTAGTGACAAGCGAGCAAATTGCAAAGACCTAGTAGCTGGATGAGACCTGACGACTACTGACCGATCGATTTGGAGTGATTCGGATGGCCCAGTGGGGAGATTTTGGTTATAGCAGCGACCCACAGCGGAGGCGTTATTGGTTGTAGCAGTAGACCCGTGGTACATGACATAAGGAGTACCTTTATAGGCTATGAAGGGGAGCGCATGGTTGTAGTGGCAGACCCATGGTGTGGAGAATCTCTGTGTGAGTGCGGTAGACCCACAATACTCAACAAGTGGAGTACCTCAGCAGTCTAAGGTTAGTGGGAAGCGTTTGGTTGTAGTGGAAGGCCAACTGTACTCGACAGAGGAGGAGTTCTCCAGCAGCTGTGGTTTCGACATCATGAATAAAAATCCTGGTTGAGTTGTGTCGATGACTTTTGTGTTTTCCTCATGATTGATATGGGTTACTAGATAACTCATGTATGTGTATGGGCATATTCAAAAGTCATTGACACAACTCAACCAGGGTTTTTATTCATGATGTCGAAACCACAGAGGATGATCCAGGAGCTTCTCTTTACCTTTTAGCTTTTTTCCCATTTTCAGTTGTACTTGTACTTTATAGTTGGTCTTGTATTTCTAGCCCCTTTTTACTTTCCACCACACTATTTTTACACAGTTTTTACTTTGTCTTTTTCTTTCATTTGTGTACTCTGATGTGTTTGTTTTTCAGTTATAAAGGCAATACCTTCCCATTTTAGGGATATACTCCTTTGGTTCTAGTCACCAGCCACTGGCCTATGTAAGGCAGGCTTGGGGTAGTCATGATACGGGCCCCAGGGGATGGGTCATGAAAAATTGGTATCATAGGAGTCAGTTCTACCGAACAACTTAGGACTATGATATTTCTTCTCTATGAAGAAATAGTGTTAAGTGTGGTAAGCGTGGCTTTTAGTTTAATGAGTCAAGTGTTGTTGTGGGCGGTCGAAGTATCCATACAACAGGACCCTGAATACTGATTTCCGACTTAGTGAAAGAAAACACTGATTACGTGTGTATTTTTAAAAGTTTTTCTTAAGTCAGCTCAACCAATTCATCTCACCAGGTATAAATCTTCTGACCGTGTTGCATCTGTTTTTTTCATGGTGCCTCCCCACGGATGACCAGCGAGAGCCCCAATATTCATACGCATTGACTGCCCACTGAGTGACGAGGCCTTGGTGTAGGGCCCTTTACTAGTTGAGTCACATGTGGGGGCACCAACGGTACCACATCCCATTGGGCCACCAATACCACCATACCTAGCAGCAGACGATGCACGCCGCTTGAGGGCATTGCACGAGTTCCAATGCCAGAGGCCACACAGGTTCAGGGGATAGATGGTCCCACAAGTAGATGAAGATTAGTTGTAGGTTGTGGTGAGAGTCTTCAGGCTAGTAGGGACACCAACAGACTTCATGGTGATCCTTACTGCCAACCTCCTTCAATCAGCAGTAGGCATAGGTGGAGCCTAATTCTCCCGATGCATGATGAGGTGACACTACTCAGGTCAGACATTGAGAGACTGTTCTAGGTGGAGTTTGTACCAGCCACCCTTTGTGGGCTGCAGATACAGGAGCTACTACATCTACAGTGGTGTATCATGACGGTGGCGCAGTACTCAGCGAGGTTCACTGACATCTCGCGCTACTACACGGATATGGTGCAGGACCCATTATTTAGGGCCTGGACCATTGAGAAGGGACTTAGGTGAGAGATCAGATCTTCGATGATCCCACATATCATCCCGATGCGGACGGGGGTGTTAGAGAAAGCCCTCCTTGTGAATAGTTTCATTGATGAGCAGTCTACAGCAGCGAGACCCACCACTAGCCGACATGCAGCAGAGTCTTTTGCAGCTAGCAGTAGACAAATGATGCAGAGGTCTAAGTGGACCAGACCTAAAAGTGGTCGAACGAATGACTCAGGATCGGATGTTCGAGGCACCAGGGGTGGAAACAGACCTGCCCGGAGCAGGCAGTGTTACTCAAGTAGTGGACAGGGTCACGTGGATCGTGACTATCAAACCCGCCACACTGAAGATCAGAAAACAATTGAGGGACCTCCTAGGAAGAGGCACAGGTTCGATCGAGGTGGTCCATAAGGAGTAGGTGGACGTGGAAAAGTAGTTGGACGTGCAGCTAGCAGAGGATGAAGTTTTGATGTGCTTCTGGCACCACCACCAATAGTTCCACCCTGACCACATAGAGTTGGTGGATAGGGAAGAGCACAACTTTAGGTAGCTGAGGCCACTGATCACGGCACTCCGGAGATGATTCGAGGTATGATCTATGTCTATTATACCTTAGATGCAGTTCTTATAGACATGGGTTCCAGTCACTCATTCATTGTCACTTCCCTCGTTCGGAGATCGAAGATTCCGACAGAGCCGTTAGATCGTTCTTACAGCTAGAGACTCTAATGAGAGTAGACTCGACGATTACACCCTGGTGCAAGCAGTGTGAGCTTACTCTAGGAGGCAAAATTTTTGGCTGGGATCTCCTCATAGCGGCGTCCAGGCCTTACGACATCATCTTGGGTATGGAATGGTTATCTACAGTCAATGCTCAGATCAATTGTATTAGGTGAAAAGTGCGGTGTGTTTGCACAGATGGGGCCTGTTTTACCTTCACCGGTGAGAAGGGAACCTTTGCAACATAGGACAGACTTACTCGGAGGAGGGTGCAGTAGATCACCCACCATTTGTCTTGCCTCACCCTCGGAACACTAGATGTGGAGAGTACAACTTATCCTGTAGTGGTGGACCAGTACGTGGATATTTTCCCTGACGATGTTCCAGTACTACCACCTCACAGAGAGGTGGAATTCTATATTGACTTGTACCCCGGGACGACTCCGATATCTAATCCATCATATCCGATGGCTCCCATGGAGCTTCGCAAGCTACGGGTACAGCTAGAGGACTTGTAGGGAAAGGGATTCATTACGCCCTGTGTTTCCCCCTAGGTAGCCTCGATTCTGTTCACCATTAAGGAATATGGGAGCTTGAGGCTCTTTGTCGACTACCGTCGCCTGAACCCGGTGACTGTGAATAACAAGAACCCACATTCGAGGATTGATGACCTCTTTGATCATCTAAAGGGAGCTCGATGGTTCTCAGAGATAGACCTCAGATCAGGCTATCACCATCTCATAGTTCGAGACGAGGATGTGTATAAGACGGCCTTCAGGTGTCATAATGTCCAATACGAGTTCTTGGTTATGCCGTTCGGCGTAACCAATTATATAGCAGTGTTCATGAATCTCATGAATAGGATCTTCCAGCCCTACCTCAATTTCATTGTCATAGTCTTCATCGATGACATTCTGATCTACTCGACTACTGAGGAGGAGCATGCCTACCATTTACGGGTAGTAATGGACACACTCTAAGATCACCATCTTTATGGTATGCTCTCAAAGTGCTAGTTATGGATTCGAGAGGTTCACTTCTTGGGACACATCATCTCAGAGGCTGGAGTTGCAGCGGATCTAGTGATGATAGAGGCTATACATTCTTGGGAGCCACCCAGGAGTGTGTCAGAGGTACGAAGATTCTTGGGTTTGGATAGCTACTACCAGAGATTTGATCCATACTTCTCCAAAGTTGCGGCACCACTATCATCCTTCACAAAGAAGGGGAAACCCTTCGTGTGGTTGGAGATATGCCAGCAGATATTTCTTGAGCTGAGGTAGAAGCTGACTAGTGCCCCCATCTTGAGGCTTCCTGAGGAAAGAGTCGGGTACGTAGTCTACTGCGATGCATCAGGGACCAAACTCGAGTGTTTCATGATGTAGGAGCGAGTTGTGATCACATATGGTTCTTGGCAGCTGAGACAACATAAGAAAAACTATGCTACCCAAGACTTGGAGTTAGCAGAAGTGGTCTCCGCCATAAAGATGTGGCGACATTGTCTGATGTTTGAACGTTTTACTGTGTACTCTGATCACAAGAGTCTCTGGTATATATTCTCTCAGAAGGCCATGAACATGAGATAGCGATGTTGGATTGAGTTCCTCTAGGACTATGACTTCGAGATATTCTATACTCCTGAGAAGGGGAACGTTGTAGCAGATTCCCTCAGTAGGAGATCTGGTATTCAACTGCTTGGAGAGGTGACTGAGTAGCTATCTAGCTTACAGATATCCTTTGTGGATAGCGATAGAGTAGCATTCCTACAGTCTCATACGGTCACTCCCCCACTCCTTCAACGAGTCAAGGAAGCACAATATGGGGACAGTAACTGCGAGACATTACGTGCTCAGATATTCATAGGGCAAGCACCTGATGGATTTTATAAATGTGGGGATCAGGTCATCCTCTTCAGAGGACGTACCATGGTACCAGTAGCACTTCAGGAGGAAGGGTTTATGTAGGTCCAAACTTCCCCTATAGCGGAACATATAGGAGTTGCGAAGATGTACCAGGACCCTCGACGATAGCACTGGTGGCCAGGTATGTAGAAGGCAGTAGAAAAGTTTTTCACTCGGTGCCTCACTTATCAGCAAATGAAGGTAGAGAATCAGGTACGAGCAGGCTTGGTTCAGCCCTTAGAGGTCCCAGGGTGGATGTGGGATGGGAGATCCATAGACTTTGTGACGGGTCTTCTACGTACGTCCAGGGGTCACGATTTGATTTGGGTGATCGTTGACTGACTCACCAAGTCGGCCCACTTCCTACTGATCAGAGAGAAGGGTTCAGTAGAGATCTTGGGATGCCTATATGTGCATGATATTGTGCATTAAATGGATTACCTTCTTCTATTGTCTCCGACCATGACACACGGTCTACATCCTAGCTATAGAAGGGGTTGCAGGAGGCTTACGGTACGCAACTACATCTGAGCAGCGCCTTCTATCCTGAGACATATGGCCAGACCGAGCAGACCATCCAGACCCTCGATGAAAAGCTCCATGCATGTATCCTCGACTTCGTTCATAGCTGGGAGGATCATCTACCTTTGGGGGATTTTGCGTACAACAATATCTGTCACTCCACCATCGGCATGACACCCTTTGAGGCCTTGTATTTTCAACCTTGCAGATCACCCATGTGCTGGAAATACCCTGGTGAGTCAGCACTAGTGGGACCCAAGATGATACGGGCTACCACGAAGAAAGTGCAGATCATCTAGGAGCGGATGAAGACTACACAGAGCATACAGAAGTCGTATGGTGACAGGAAATAACGACCTCTAGAGTTTGAGTATGGCGACCACATCTTCCTACGGGTCTCACCTCGAGGAGGTCTATAGAGATTTGGACAAGGAGGAAAGTTATTACTGTGGTTCATCGGACCCTTCGAGGTCCTCAGCAGAGTAGGCGAGGTGTCTTACCTCCTAGCTCTTCCACCTCAGTTGCACCAGGTACATGACATCTTCCACGTATCTTAACAGAGGAGGTACGTGCATGACCCTTCTAACATCATCGATAATGGGGAGCTAGACATCAATGATGGGGCGAATTTCACGGAGGATCCAGTGGAGATTAAGGATCAACAGGAGTAGGTCCTACGTGTACATTTGATACCTCTGGTGCGTGTTCATTGGTAGCATGGGAACCTCCAAAAGAGCACATGGGAGCGGGAGGCTCAGATGCATGCTCAGTATCCCCATTTGTTCCCTTAGTGTGAGTTATAGCTTACGGGGACGTAAAGACCTGAGGTGGGGAGAATGTAAAGACTCGGAAATTCTGTGGAATTTTTTTTAAATACATGGGATTTTTATGAGTCTTCTAAAATTTACGGCACTTGATTCTGAAGCCCGGTGTGCCCGGAATAAATTTATGATGTTTTGTTCGGGTACGTTCAGTAAACGTATGAGCATGTTTTTATAACTTTTGAACTGCTGCTTGGAATTGAAATCTGAGGGCACCGTTGAACTCGAATCGCATGTATTTTATTATGAAGACTTTCACTTCGATGGTAGTGAGTTGAGAATAAAAGTGATATTTTAACATTTAATAAAAATATAATAACATAAAGTACAACACTTTATTTTATTTTTAAACTGCCTTGTGTTGGGTGTGTTGGTTGAAACCTCCCCTTGGGAGTTGGTGGTGGGACCACCACACCCTAACCTCCCATGAGAAGTTATGGTGGTGGGGCCCACCCGATCATAACCTCCCTATTAATAATAGGGGTGGGGACCACCCGACCCCTATTTATGGTGGAGGATGAAACCTCTCCACTCCCCCTCATTAATGAGGGAGGACCTCTAGACCTCCTCTGCGCAATTAATTGTGCCAACACACGTGCCAATTAATTATGCCAATGCACGTGCCAATTAATTGTGCCAACACGTGTAAATTTATTAAGGAGAGTTTCATTCTCCCTTTGAATTGTGTTCCAACAATAAAATAATAGAAAACCTATTATTATTATTTGGTTGGCATTCTCCTTTGGTGGAATGGAGGAAGAGTAGAGCTAGGGAGAACTATTCTCCCAATGAAGAACGCGAATAATGTCGGTGACGCTTCTTCCTCGGTCTTCTACCCCGGCCACTTTCTGACGTAGAGAAACTTCCATCCTCATCGTTGTCAACGAACTGAAGCACGAACTTGGATTGGGAGTGCGTGATGAATGTGACGATTGACGAACTTCATCACCATCTTTCCGCAACAATGTCAACAAACGTCGATCGACGACTAGCGAATCAGAGGTAGGTGTCGTTTCCTTTAAAGTACCACGTTCTCCCTTCCTTAAATGAAGAACGTTGATGTTTACCATTTTTGGGTGGGGTGTTGTATTCCGTTCTTAAGAACCTATTTCTACAACCCTAAACGCGGAGGGTGCGGGCCACACCAACATGGCCTGACCACCCAGTTGATCTTTTTGTGATGACTCCACGACTGCATGGCAATGAAGCAACGATGACGAACAAAGGAAGCGCTATCCGCGGCCTTCGTGAATCGCACCGCCCTCACGGTGAACCAGTGCTTATGTCGGAACACCACCATGCCCCGCGCTGTCGCGCCCCACCCCAGCCTGCCGACGTGCCGCCACGCACCGCACCGGCCTACCTGCGCGCCGTCGTGTCATGTGTCGCCTGCCCGTGCGCCCCTCGCACTGCCCGGCCCCGCCGGAATCCTTCCAGGCACCCCAGCGCCCTGACCGGTTCCCTCACGGCCCCCTTCCGCGACCTTCCCAGCACCCCTGACACATTGACCGCACCCCAACACGCTTCCCCCTTCGCGCTGCACGACGCCTCGGCGCGCTGCCTGCTCCCCAGCATGCAGCCCCAGCGCACTGTCCGCGCACCCGCGACCTGCCCGGCATCTAGCCGGCCTGCCAGTGCCTTGTGTGGCCTGCCCACTGGCCTCCCGAATGCCAATATCCTGAGTCGCGTCCCTTGTGGTGTTGGTCGAACCAGCCCTGGCCTTCAGGCCGAGCCTCCTGCGTGGCGGAATCCGGGCCAAACTACCCTTGTAGTCGGCTGGGTCAGGCCCAGCGGACCGGGCCTAACATAGTGGGCTGACCTGCCCAATGGGATGGGTCAGACCCATCAGGACTGTCCGTGTTGACCTAGACTGGGTTTGGCTGAGTCAGTCCAACTGGGTCAGACCGGACCCGGGCCCATTACCGACCCTTCACTTGGTTTGGCCATATCTTTGGCACCGGATGTCCGTTTGACGAACCATCAGTGGCACTGGTAATCGAAATGAGAGAAGTTCCATTTGATATTACCCCACTGGAGTTTGGGGTATAGTTGAGATACGATTAGGTTGGTTCATACACGAATTCAACCGGTCCCCGGGGACTAAAAGGCTAATAACTAACTGACCGGGCGTCTGATTGATGTGTCGTCTATTGCGTTGAGACCCCTATGACAAGGCAGACCTTTGAGATACTTCTATGTGGGACTTCACGTCACCTGGAGTATCGACTTGTAGCTCATCGAGAGGACCCTCTCAGTGAAGAGCGAGTAGATTGCAAAGTCCTAGTAGCTGGCTACGACTTGACGACTACTGACCAATCGAATCGAAGTGATTCGGATGGCCCAGTGGGGAGCACATGGTTATAGAAGTATACCCATGGTGGAGGAGCTCTTGGATGTAGAGGAAGACCCATGGTACTCGATAGAAGGAGTACCTTTGTAGGCTATAAGGGGGAGTTCTTGGTTGTAGTGGCAAACACATGGTGGGAAGCACCTCTGTGTGAGAGAGGCAGACCCACAGTATTAGACAGGTGGAGTACCTTCGCAGTCCAAGGTTAATTGGAAGTGCTTGGTTGTAGCGGCAGGCCCACGGTACATGACATAGGAGGAGTTCTCCAACAGTCGTGTTTTTTAAATCATGAATAAAAATCTTGGTTGAGCAGTGTCGATGATTTTTATGTTTTTCTCATGATTAAGATGGGTTACTGGATATCTTAGGTATATATATGGGCATATACCTATGTAATGGTTATCCGTTGATTTAATACTTTGTGGTTTATCCTTGTGGGGTTTTGGGAGACCTTGAGGGTCTCGGGGTCCCAACTAAGTATCGTTATACTCACCACTGCACGGGCTATGCCTACACCTCTTTGTGTTCGATGTAGACGACAGACAACGCTGAAGGAGGCTGAGAGCACAAGGACTGGCCGGTACCCAGAGTTGGACCTTAGGACAAGTCAGTACACAGAGGATTATGAAGGATGTGGAGTTCTGAGGTGGCCATCTCTACCTACCCTTCAGGTAGGAACCCCGGAGGATGATCCAATAACTGCTCTTCACCTTTTAGTTTTTTTTCCCACATCTATTTGTACTTGTACATTATAGTTTGTCTTGAATTTTCGAACCCTTTTTATTATCCAGCACACTCTTTGTATACAGTTTTTTCTTAGTGTTTTGCTTCCAGTTGTGTACTCTGATGTTTTTGTTTTCAGTTATAAAGGCAATTCCTTCCCAGTTTATGAATATATGTCTTTGGTGCTAGTCGCCATCCCATGGCCTATGGAAGGCGAGCTTGGGGTAGTCACAATACGGGCCCCGGGGGACGGGTCATGAAAGTACCAATACTGATTGTTGGAGTTAATAAAATACTATTACTTCTCCATACATTGCCATTCGAAGAAGTAACAAAATATAGATGATGATTTATGAATGAAGGGTCATTTTACCTAATAATATTTTAATGAGACATAATAATTTTTTTTAAAAGGATAAACCATGAAATAAAAATGTAAGGGGGTAAATCACATTTTTTCCAACTGATATCATAACCATATATACAACTAATGATAAATTTGGATGAAAAGGATGATGAAAAACTACAGAGTATGGTTGGGAATTATTCACTATTTAACATTAAAAAATTTGGAATTATATGTTTTGGGAAGTGAATATATTATACATCAATACCAAAATTAGAGAAATATATATTGTAAAATGTATTAATATCATCATTAATAATCAATCACATAATAAAAATGAATTATAGAAATCACAAAAATCATTTATAGTGGGAGAAATGTGGATAGATATTGTAGAGCATATTTCTTGATGCTCAGTATGAAATCCCTGAATGGAAGAATTTCAAATATCTAATGGGATTATGGATCCATTAATTTTACTATTATATATATGGGAAAACATCAACATTTATTTCATCAAAGTTATTCCCATGAATTATAATGGTTATAATACAATTTGGGTTGTAGTTTATCATTTTACGAATTTAACCCATTTCATTTCCATTCATGAAGATTTATCACTTGATCAACTTGAAAATTTATCCATAAAGGATTTGGTAAGGATACATAGGGTACCAATGTCAATTGTATTAGATCAAGATCCAAGGATTACATTGATGTTTATGGAAGTCCTTCAATGATAAATAGATAAAAATACAAGATTTTTCACTACTTTTTATTCAAATACGTGTGGTCAATATAAAAGGACCATTCAAACTCTAAAAGTTATATTAATATCCTATGTATTGGATATCAATTTATGTTCGTATTATCACAATCCCACATAGTATTATCATATAATAATAGTTTCCATTCTAACATTCAAATGGAACCATATGTGGCTCTCTATGAGAAGAGGTTAATAACTCCAACATGTTTGGATAAATATAGGGAGAATAATAATTTGACACTATATCTTTTTATGTAATTATATAGACTAATTGAACTAGTAAAATGTATATTAATCTAAACATATTCAATATATTTTTTATGCACAAAACTATAAGTGATATTTGGAATTTGATTTTGTAGATAAGGTATTCTTTCAAAATCATTATGGAATAGGGTTATAATATTATCGACGAAGGGAATGTTATTCACTTGAAACATTAGACCTTTTTTTATCCTCAATATTTTAGGAATGTTATCTTATCTTCTTGTAATCCTAAAAAAACATCACCCATGTGAATGATGATGTACATGTAACACTTTTAAATATGTTCATACCTGACCCCTCCCATGTAAAAAACTAAGATGTATAAAAAATGGGACACAACCTATCATATGAGGAATAAATAGTAGAAATCATAGTCTATAGAGATAATGTACTATAAAAAAATATGAATAACAAGGTTCATGTTATTTGGAGAATTCATAAGACTATAGATTTAATGTGATAATCCAAATATTTAATTATATAGAAGTATTTTCACTTTTGAATTAGTGTTATTAAATTTTAAAAGAGAAATTTTTAAGGGGTAGAATAAAACACACCATGATTTTAATATGTATTTTTCTATTAAAATAACATTGTTGAATATATTTTTTCCTAGGAAACATTGATCAAAAATGAATGGTGATGCATTGTATTGAGATAAAATATTAAAACTCATAATGAAAATAAATAGATTACGATAATGAATTATAAAAATTTAAAATGTAATAAAACTAAAAGTAAATAAAAATATGTAACGACCCCAACCCCTGTAACCCAGATCTAATGTCTGCATTTTTATTTGGCTCTAGATAAAAGTGATCACATCCCATGAAACAAAATAGTTTATTAGTCATGGTAATATATATACAACAAATATTTTCAAGTTAAATTTGATTATAAACTTTTCAACAATTTGTTTTTGAAAATATCATTATTTCCTATCGAACATGCTTGCATATCATTCATAGTACTCTTCCTAGATTCTTTAGAAATGAATGAAAATAAGGGTTAGCTCGGATGCTTAGTAATAGTTATGTAAAGTGCATGATATCTATAGTAAGTGAAGATTATTAAATATGGAATAATCAATAAATAATGACAATTTATGAAATCAAATTCCATTTAATGAATTCATTATCTACATTTAATAAATGAGACATAATCAATATGATATGGTAAATAATAGAGAATTCATTCTATTTATTGGATAAAATGAAAATTAATTACATAATGGAATAATATCATTTTTAAAATTTCTTGGACAATAAATGAACAAAAATTACTAAAGGAAATTCTTAATTATTAGATCTAATGATCTGAGGAAACATGACACCTCCTCTATTAAGACGTTTCACAATATATTTTAAAACTGATGAGAATATAGACAGCAGAAACCCATTTAACTATGGCTATAAAACTAATTCTTCTCATGAGATGACCGATTCACTAAGGGGATATCTATAAATGTGCCCCACCTAAATCATCATATCCAAATCCTTCCTCATATATAGAATTATCACCTTAATTTAGGGACATTATCCCTTATCATAAAAAATCCATATTGGGAAAATGATACATATTAATCAATATTTCCCCAATTAAACCAATAACATTAAATGTAAAAGCCATATCTAGAACGGGTATATGATTTATGAAATAAGAATATCCACGATAAATAATTTGGATATTTAGGTGAAATCTAATGTCCAATGATCACATGAAAGTGAATAACTCAAGGTAAATCTAATGACTACAAAAAAGAATCAACAATGTGAATATCAATACTTTTCTCAGTCAAATTGATCAAAAAACATCAATAGAAAGAATGAGGAATGTAACAATACAATATATCCTCAATGGAGTCTAATTAAAATAATGGATTGTGTTCATTGACTAATAGAAATAAAAATAGATCTTTAAATACATTTTGGTGGAAAATATACATTTCATTTTGAAAAAACACAATATAAAACTAAAATTCCATAAAAAATTAGAAATAATTTTTTTGAAAATTAAATTGTAAAATTGTAGTATAAATATTAAAACATTAATGGGTCATGATGGTGGTAAATGCCGCACATGTTGAATAATTTAAAAAGTGATCAATTTCCCATTTTTAGTATGGTGCAAACGGGCCTTGTTATGAAAATGAAATAAATATTATTTTAGTTTTTAATAAAAATTAAAAAAAGATATAAATTTATTTAATAAAAACTTTTTTGAATTTTTCTAAAATATTTTATAATAATTTTGAAAACAAAGTTTTTGGATGAAAAATGTTTTTTGACGGAAGAGAGGAAGAAAGACATAAATTATTAAAAAACATAATGATTTTCAGTACTAAATAGAAAAATATGGTTATACAACATGAATCTTCATTACTAACTATATAAAAACAAAATTAAATGGTTTTATTAGAAAATCTTGAAATAATTTCTTTCAATTGTAATTCATTCATAAACAAATCATGATTAAAATGAGATTATTCAATAAACCATTAAAATGATAATTATGGTGAAGTAAGAATCAATCAATAAACCAATTATGTGTATCAAAATTAAATCCACATAAAACAAGAATAATTTAAACATAATTTTATAAAAAAATATCTTCATACAAAATATTATAATAAGGAATACAATTAAAAAGTATTATTACCCAAGGAAAATAAAATGAGTTATGAAACTCTTTAAAACTTGGAAAGCTATATGTCAAATACAATGGAAACAAAAAATTCCAATGGAAAGATGAAATTATTGAATTTTTTTGGATGATATTACATGAGAAAGAGGTATTATATATACCATATAATGTAAATTAGTTACATAACATTATCATATTCCTCAATGAATTACAATTATGATGAAGTTTATTCAACACACATCATTTTTATTTAATGTGATTTATTATTTTGTATAACTATTTTATGAATGTTATTGAATTATAACTGAACCAAATTAATATTTATAATACCATATATTATCTTCTTCTATTATATTATCACCAATTATTTAATAACCTTTCATTATTTTAATTTTTTCAATAGTTAATTTCCTAGTTTTATTAAGTGTGTTTTTCCATGAAAGTTCCATTTCATGGGTATAGAATATAAATACAAAATATAAATAATTTTATTAATTTTAAAAAATAAATTTTCTTCATTTGATAAATTTTTTTATTCATTATTGAATTATGACCAAAGAGAATGGATCACATCACTTCATGGAGATGGTAGACCATAAATATGCACGAGTAATGTTATTACTCTCATAACTAGTGAAAGGGTAAGGGAGTGTATGATATATGATTTCAATATAAAAAATATGAATTCATATATATAACATATATTCATTATATTTATTCTTATTATCTTCTATGTAAAATTTATGTGGAAGAAAAATTACATTGTTTCGTGAGGCGGCAGTCCACCATACACATGAGAAACATTATGGTATTTTCACGTAAATAAATGTAAGAAGGTATATTTGATATTTAAATTACATAAATATAATAATATAATAAATATAATATACATTTTTTTAATCTATATTTATATCCATCCTTCAATGGTGGTGATGGATAATGAATAACATTGGTTTACGAGGTGATAGTCTGCTACACACACGGTCGACCTTTTCATTTCCCATTTGATGGAAGAGGAGATGCATATAGGTAATATTCATCACATAATAAAATCTCAGTATACTTAATATGTTTATTATATGATATACTCCTGATTTTATAATATTTTAATGAGGTGGAAGAAGAAAAAAAATAATATGTTCTCATTTATTAATTTTACTTCTTCTTTGGACAACTTCATATGTTTTGCACCAAAATCCCTACTAGGAGTTCATTATGTTCCAAAAAGGGATATATGATGTTATTATTGGAATAATAAAGTTATTTTTGTAATTATTGTCTAAAAAGGTCTTTGTATGTGTGTAAAGTGGAGGATATGGGGTGGCCATTTATATGTGGGGGATAGGACAAACATAGAATTTTTTAGAAAGATTCCATTATAGGAAAATTTGTATCATTCCGAAATCATCATAAATTGGAAATTATCAAACCTAAGAGGAGATAAGATTAACATATTCTCATAAACTGTGCCTTTTAAAAAACTTTCTTTCATTTTTCTCCCTTATATTTTTATTTTAATCCCATATTACTCAGTTTTTATCTTTACGATATTTTTTTTGTTTTTAATATTTGGAATGGTCAAAACATTAAGATGAAAATTTTAGGTAATATAAGTTTTTATGGAAAAAATATGGAATTTGTTTTTCCCAATTCAATTCACATAAGTGAAATAATCCAATTTTAAATTATTCTCATAGACATGATGAAAGGGAAGGATTCAAATGAAAAAGTCACATAGGTATAGACGACTTTAATATCAAATTTCAATATGAAATTTATTAAAATGAGAAAAATTGTTTTTAGGGTAGTATAATTTAAATAATTTTACCCAAAAAAATAATATCATTTAAAATTTTAAATATTTTAAATGAAATTTCAATTTTCAATAAAAACAAATCAGTATTTTAAAGTATTCATCAAAATAAAAAAACTTCAGAAAAAAATCCAAAATTTTACCCAAATAATATTTTTCATATTATTGTTCAAGAAATGATTTTAATTTTATTATTTCAATATTCTAAAATTAGTGTAAATAAATTTTTTATTTTTTTCTAAAGTGTGACTATATTACTTTTTATAAAAATATAATTTTTCATAAAAAAATTAGTTTTCTTTCAAATGATTCTTATTTTATTTCAAACCAATAGATAACCAATAAATATTCCTATAAATGTGTAAAAGATATACTTCTCATAAAATATTCAGTAATTTTTATTACTAACAATTTAGGTAATAGGTTCTAATAGTATAATATATTATAGTTCATTTTGACTCAGGGTTGCATGTTCTACAAGACATCAACGAGATGGATTTTGTTTTAAAAGTTGTATATTTTAGTGACTCAGGGTGTTACATTATCTTATGAGATATATTTATCATGAAATATATTCTATTGTACCCAATCTTATTCATTTAAAATATTAGGGTGTTACATTATCCACACCTTCGATAAATCTCATTCTGAAAATTTAATGTTTATCTCAGTAATCAACGGGTGTTCATTTTAAAATAATTTTTTTGAAGAAAAACACATCTTAAACGGTAAATAAATCATCATATTGATAAGGTAAAAATTGAAACAAAAATTACATCTATAATAACAATTAACTAGCTCTCAATGTAGGTGAAAAAATGTGGGAGGGAAGATATAAACATGGAGGGAAAGTGTAAATAATTATAGGGAGTGACTAAGATACTTGATGAAAATATAGTGAATGATCAAAGGGATGTTGGAGCCTCGAAACCATAAATCTATGTTTATTTATAATATAATTTTCTTTACATGATATGAGGGTAATAGGATAAATTTTATCATGATCCATTCAAAAATATTAGGTAATTCTATTTGTTTATAAGAATACAATATAATATAATTACATGATATCATTCTATTTTGCGAGAACAATTTCATCCTTTTTTATGCATTAATAAATTTTAACATCTACTCTTAATCCAAGAAAATAAATTCCCAACTGAATTTTCATTCATGATGCACTAAAATTATCCTCTAATACATCATAAATCCAAGAAATAATGTTATGTTTTTTTATCTATTTATTTTTAAAAACCATTATGGATGGTATATGTTATATAATATAATGAATTAATCTCTGAACAAAGAATGTAATACTACTTGTTAATATTTAATATTTATTCATAAAATTTTTTAACTAAAAAAATTACATATTAACCATTTTTTTACGTAGGCTAGTGCGAGGTGATAGAACCTTATCATCCTTTAATTATCGTTTCAAGCCCAATGATGTTACCATATGTGATAGGTTACAAAGTCGTATGGGGTATTCCATTTTTCAAAAACCATATTAATATAATTCAAATTACCTTCCAATATTTTGATGACCCAATATCATTGCAACCTCTAGTACAACAGTTAAGGTTTACCAATACATTTAATTTTAATTCCAATAATGTAAAAGCATTCATATTAAAATAACTCTTTAATATACTAAACTAATGGGTTGTATTCTCCTAAATATTTTACAAAAATATCCTTAACCTGGTTACATTTTTATCTCAAAAATAGAAAGGTATTTTTAATAATTTGAACTTATTATCAACTATATACTCATAAACCCATGATAGTATTCCTGAATCTTATATTAATGATGACATATATTCTTCTAAAATTTAACACAATCCTTAGATGATTCATGATTCATATAACCAATATTCCATTTGTAAAAATAATTCTATAATTTATTTATTGAATCCCGATATATAAATATATGATCTGTTTTATTTCAACATATTTACTTCCTTGGACTAGGGGTTAAATTTTTTATAGGTAAATGAGCTTGATAATGCCCAAGTTCCACACATTTAAGATAGTGAATTATGAATGGATACCTGGAATGAAGTTTACTTCCACCCATCTTACAAATCATTCTACATTAGAAATTCATTTATTTAGGAACTTATATTCCTATCATTAAACATTTTACCATTAATTTCAGAAACTTTCCTTTGTATCTATTTCCACATTTTAAACATTATACTATTGGGAAAAAATACCTCTAGGTAACATTGATGTGTTATTTGTATTGATTGTATTTGTTGAAAGATAAAGTTTCTTTTTTATGTAGTGGAGTTATAGAGCTATTTTTGACATGTAATGTTGATAAATATTCAAGATAGAGGAATGGATTCCCAGGAACTTGTGCGTAAAATTGATTTTAAAAGTTGGGACCATTTAAATAACTGTTCAATCATTGAGAATGTTGTATTTTGTGAAAGCCTCATGAAGATATGGAAAATTCATGTGTTTCAGGATGAATGGGTTTTTCAATGGGTATTTCATGATTTTGTGGATCATCATGGACAACCATCGGGAATATTCAAAGGTTTCACAATAATCTATTTGAGTCTGGGAAGCTTCAAAAAAGAAAAATTTCCCTAATACTTCATGAAAGTAACAAACATTTAAAAACATATGGGAGTGCTTCTCAAAATGGTGATAATTTGGATGAAATGTTATGGAAGGAGGGGAAATTTTTATAAATTGGACTGTAGCCCCATATAATAGATAGAAGGACTTAATGATGATTCAATGACTCCATATTTGTAAAGGTGGTTTGTGAAGGTTATTCTGGCAACAAAGTTAGCTATGAAAGGATGTCTGTGAAGGCTGTGAAAGATGATATAATGTTGTAAGTATCCCAAATTTACGGATGTTATGAAATTATTTAAAAAGTCTACCAAAAATTATGATCTTTGAGAATGCTATGGGAGGATCATGATAGTGTTTTAGCTTCAATAAAGTAGGATTATTCATAACATATATTTAATCTCCACAAAATAATTGAGATTCATGGAATTAATGGGGAGGATGAATCCAGTATGTACATGTGATGAATTGGGTTACATCGCGATGGTTGTGTGAGATTCACAAAGGTAGCGGTCATCATTATTGTGTTGAAAATGGATTTCCCAGTAAAACTTGGGTGATGTGATATTCATCAAGTGGATGAATATAGGAAATTGACATAGCATCAACCAAAAATTGAGAATGCATTCATCATAGTTAATGAAGGGTCGTGAATTTCAATACACTATTTCTGAATCCTTTTCATAGTAGTAAACAAAGGAAGAAGAATAATTTAGGTCAAAATCTTAATATATATATATATAGATATATTATCAATAAAGATAAAATAATTTATAATTTTGAATGTAATAAAAGTAAAAAACACATGAAAGTCCACCCATGTCATTAACATACACACTGCGAAGAATATGGTTAACCAATTTATTCACAATCCCATATTTCAACTAAACTATCCAATCTCATAAGTTTAACATATCTATCTATAAAAAAGTCATCAATTGTTGGTACAATCATGAGTTCCCCCAAATTGGAATTGTATCCAATTTGAACATAAAAAAACTCAGTGTTCATCATGAACACATACCAACGATGTTATTCCCCTATCACATTCCCAAAAACATTTTTTTGAGAAACAATTATATTTAATTACTTTTTCAAACATGTAAATGTATTCACCCCCAACCCATAGTTTTATGTACAATAAAAAAGTGGACAATCATAGGATTTAAAATGAGTAATATGAGAAATAAATTTTTTAAAACCAAATACATTAGTTTCTACGAATGATTGGAGTGGGAGAGAATCCACATAACATAAATGGTTGTATCTCAAAGAATATTTATATAACAAAAAAATATACCCTCCTCACATTCCCATTAAAATTTCATAACAAAATCCTATTAAAATCATTCACGACCAGATATTTGGTAAGGAAATCCTTATTAATGGGTTCTTATAAATTTATAATGAGAATAAAATGAAAGGAATCATAACCAAATATCTTAGCATCCATTCCCCTAGTCTAATAATCTATGATTTGATGAAAATCCACCACCCATGGGAAAGAAATTTCAAAAATAACTAAAGGGGTACTTGAGGATTGAGACCACATGACACATGAGGATAACTATACGATATAATAGAAAATCTAGATGAGAATATAATTTCCAAACCCATTTTATTAATTAATTGTTTTTTGGACATGTTTTGGAATATCATGGTCCAACCATGGAAGGTTTACTAGATAACACCCTAGGCATCATGGTTAGGCCTCATTGTGTGGAAAACCTTATTCCAAAAATAAGACTCGTTATATACTAATAATTCAAAAGTTTATAAAGTTATTTCGTTATTTTCCAAATCATTCACTGATAGTGAACCTACCTAAACCATCATATTCACTCATGCATGGTTACATGTGAGTTTTTCATGGTTTCATATAACTGAATTGTAACCGTTCAGCCTCCAAAACTCCCCTAAAACATCCAAAAATACCCCATAACATCGTAAAACCAATGAAAACAATTATTTATAAAAAATTACTTTTTTGTAGATTAAAATTAATCAAATAAGGAGCGTTATATTCTCCCTGCAATTAATATTTTGGTCCTCATAATTCTATAAGATATCTTATTTTTGGAAAATCACTAACCATTGGTCTAGAATAAATATTTATCATTCCTTTTTTTTCACCTAAACCCAACCATGATTCCAAAATACTCACATAAGTGATATATTTCTACTATATAAGATATTATTTTCCCAATCCAGAATATGAATATATGTATGAATGAAAGATATATCAATCTCAAGAGTCATGTGGTATAATCAAATAACATGTGTAGGGGAAATTTGATACTAATATAATTATGTGATATGGAAAACATTATGTATATAATTGAATCTCAGTGGATGATCTAACCAGTATGATATTTCACTTATACACTCTAGAATTTAAAATGGTCCAATATATCATGTATCTAATTTCAATTTCTAAATTAAATGACGATTCCCTGACCTTAGTGAAGCTATAAATAATACAGTATATCCCACTTATGTAGATAAAAATAGACAATGATGACCATTAGAATATCTTTGATGTAAATGTTCTACTTCCATCTTTTTCCTAATCAACTATATTTTCTCAATAGTATCCTACACAATTATTATTCTAGTCATTGATGATCTCCTAGTCTCTACAAAAAAAATTAGAGAATCAAGTATGAACAAAAAATTCCTTAGATGAGGTTATATGTATAATGTGCAGACAACTATTATTATTGGAAAACTCCACCAAATGTAAATGGACTTTCCATGAAAAAAATAATTACATCAGGTAGAATCTGAGAATTTCTTCTAATGTCATAATATAATTCTCTTATTGGGTTTTTAATTGAGGATTCTATATCATTATTAGGGTGAACTAGTTTCCAATTTCCTATTGTAAGGACCTCCAAAATCATGATGTAAATCCAGGGTTTATGTCGAAGACAAATGAAACTAGTTTCTAATTCAATTTCATCACTTCTTGGAATTATATCTTTAGAATTTCATTTACTATATTAGTATCATAGATTGGATGTAAGTGTGTTATATTTGTGAGTCATTTTATGAACACACAAATGGGGACACACTTTTTATTTGATTCTGGTAAACTCCGGTAATAGTCCATATAAATTTTCAACCACATCCATATAGGTATGCATACTGATTATAACATGAAGAATAGTCAATAACATTCAGTATTAACCATTGTAAAATTGCGACATCTCAATACATAATCTACCACATTCACCTTCATAACACACCACCATGAATATTATGTCATTAACCTAAATATTTTTTGATAACCCCGATTTATAGCTCACAGTTAATGGTGATTAGAACAAAGGGGGTGTGATTAGAAATATGGAGGAACAATAATCAATCATAAAATAATATCAAATTTTTTTCCTCTGTTTATCTACCAATTTTCCCATATCATCTAGGTTTACAATTAATCATAAGACCATCTTTGTTTGACTATTCGGCCTCTGATACTATTTAAATGAATTCAAGAATAAATTTTATTATTAATAAAATTTCTGACATCATTATACCAAATTTATTCTAAGGGAATCTAAATAATTATTCCCATATGTTTGCATTGGTCCTTAGACTCTCTAACCATAGGGATAAATGAGTTATAAATTAATGAATCATCAACTAAATACATTTCCTTGCTTCTATAAAACAATTTAATGTTGAACAACTGGATATATTCCATCTAATTTGATTGTCTCGTGTTCAAATATCATTATAGAAATATTTTTTTCTATATTTTCTGATTTATGAACATAGTTATCTTTTCACTATATATATTATATTAAAGTTTTTTAAAATTATTTAACACCATTATAAATTTTAAATGGTTTTTTATATTGGTTTTTTCTTCTATATCCAATTTTGATGTTCAGTAATATAGAATATGTATCCCTATAAAGAGAATAACTCAACCCCAGTCCCATTGCATCAAAAAAGACAATGTTACTCTCACATGGTTATGGAATGATAAGGATAGGTGATAAATTTATTCTACATTTATGTTCTAAGAGTTATTTTTAGAAATATTTTCGCTAATAAAATTGAATACCTTTCCTTATCATAAAAACAATGGGAAAATTTAAATGTTATACGTCATAGAAACATAAATGTTAATTTAATTCAGTTAAAATTAATATATGTATCTCAAATAAATTTTTAAGTGGTTTCTAATAAAATGATTCCCCGATTTAATTTTGGTCATCTGGTATGTCTTCTTCTAAAATGTGATTCCAATGAAAATGAACTTCATAGATCTCAGACTCAATATTTGAGAATTTGGAATATTGTTGCTAGTCTCATAATGCAATCAATACAATCTCCACATCATCTCGATCATCGTTCTTGTAATTATACATTATTATTTCTTCTGTGAATACCACAATAAAAAATCTATATAGCTATGAGTGATACAATTCATCAATTCCAGGAAAACAGGTTCTGCATCATTAAGAAAAAACATAATGACTAACTATTCATAGTATCCATAATTGATTTTGAAATAAATCATATGAATATCTACTTCTTATAATCTTTGTTCGGGGTACCTCAATAAGAGATAATTTTTTTAAAAATTATTTTTCTCCCTTAAATTGATCAAACAAATCACCAATTAAATAAGATGATATGGATTCTTGATTGTAACTTGATCAAAATTACAATAATAAACAAAATCATAGTTTACCACCCATATTATTAACAAATAAGATTTGAGTGGGCCATTATGATGTAGTTTTTCTTATAAATTACTTTCTTTCCAATTCGTTAATTTATACCATAAATTATACCACTTATAATACTTTTATTATATATGATGGAAACAAATAGGGATTCATTATTCATAGTGGGTTGATAAGAAATTATACTTCTCTTTCTTGTTATATTCTAAATGAATTTCTTGAAATATGTCAAGGTATAAATATAACATTATAGGGAAATATATGTACTTAGTTTCATCAATAATCCCCATGGTGATCATTAATAATTGTTATAAAATGGTCCTCACCATTGTAACCAAAGGTCATTCCCATCATGTATTCACATCCCATTACCCTTTGAATAAGTTAACAACTCTTTTGGGAGATGTACAAGTCACATGTTGATCATAATAGTAAATATGATCCTTTCATGAAATTGGACATTCTTTTCCAAAGATTAAATCATAAATTTTTATTTCAAAGAATATAAACTCCCTTAAAACAAGATAATTTTAATGGTGCTTTAAAATTCTTCCCATTTAAATCACATATACTGACATTGGATAAGAGGGGTCCTGATGCTCATCAAAAGTAACATAATATCCAAAGAATGTCCCATTTTATTAACCACCCAAGGAGTAATAAAATAATAGGAACCATTGGTGCCAAAGAAAACATTAATTAAGGTAGATTAAAATGAATTATTACCTCTCACTATTAAGTAAATTAATTTATTATTATATATAATCATATCAATTAAAAAAATTATTGATCCACTCCCTATAAATATTCTTTCTCCCATTGTGAGGTTGTCTGTGATGAGGGGTCAATGTATTTTTGGAATCAGCCTAACTATGTTATGAGGGATAAAACTTTTCTAATGAGATCATTAAACATTAGATTCAGAATCCCACTATAGAATAAAATAATTTAAACTCATTGACTTCAATTTATTTGATCAATAATGGATATGATTTCAATTTTGACAACAAATATGAAAGTTCCATGGTTTTTTTGTTCGCTCTTAATGTTCTCCAATTTTGTACATTGGAAAAAATTTTAATGATCATTATAATATGAGGTAAAGGTAACTTGTCTACCTTATTGGTGTTATAGTTCTCTACTACCTTGGGATTATCTCTCACATGTATGTTATTCTTAGAACAAGAGTTTCCCTTAATTTCTAGGTGGATAATGTTTCTCTCTCCATGATGGTTTCAAAAAAATCTTTTTAATCCAAAATATATTTTTTTAACATATACTTTTCATAATTATTATAGAACATACTCACATTCAATATAATATCTAATCACAAACCTGATTCATGCATTCGCTCACATGACTCACTAACCACCAATTCTGTTGAAAATTGAGAAAGGTATGTAATATGGGCTCCATATTATATTACAATTAATATTATCTGCATTATGAATAGAAAATATATTTTATGAGATACTTGTATGGTATGTTGCTATAATTTTCTGTCAAATAACTCATCAAATTTTTTCAATGTAATTCCTTATCTGACCATTACTTAGAAAACTTGGTCCCACCATTTTCATTCATGGTCCTCAAGTATATATACTGAAAGTTCAAAATTAATTTTTATGGGTTTCAATGAAATTAACGATTCAATTCATTCGTCCAAACCATGATTTCACTTTCTTGGGACCTAAGTGACATTGATTGATTGTTTGAATTTTTATTTTATCTTATTCCAAAGGATCCACATGTCATAGTTCCTCTAGATGATTTTATTTTTCATCTTCTTGGAAGGTGTTAACAATAATTATGATGATTTTTTATTATAAAGTAATTCAGTTGGAACTACATTCGATGTAAAACCTTTTTCTTTATTAGTAACATGACTTATAGAATAGTCTTATGGTTTTTGAAAGGATATTAATATTTCAAAAGAAAATACATTAATCCCATATCATTAAATAAACAAAAATCATAATAATAATAACACTAAAATATCAGATAAAGGGTGAAGTCCAAGTTGGATGTGTTTTATAAATTCATGATACATAACTCTCCTTTTTTAAACACTCGGCAATGAGACGAAAACATGATTATTACTATTTAATAACACTTTTTTTATGCAGACCACCTTGTTAACTTGATGTCCAACATAAATATGTTAGCTACAACTTCTTATAATATATATGTCAATTTCAAATGTATCAAATCTCCATGTTAAAAATCATATCTTACAAAACATACCAAGGAGACTCCATTTGTAACATCCCAACCATTGAACCATTATATTCGATAGGAAATTTTATCCACTAACATTAGGTCCATCCCCCATACACCCATGGCTGGAAAAAAATTTCAAATGTTTAAAACCCCATTAGAAGATGGTTTACCCTCTCACAAAAAACAATGTTCAATATATAATCAAATAAAATACAATTACTGAATATGATGCATAATAAAAATTTGAACAATCCAATAATGTAGAGTAAAACAACAATCATAGTCATAAGTTTCAATAATACACCACATAAGTATACAATTAATACGATACAATTGGATAATATGGCGTCGTTGTGGCACTCTAACCAACTACACTACATGACAATCTCCAAGATCCACCTCCCGTTGAACAATACACCGATATCAAGTTATTTCACTAAAGGTTTTTTACTCCTCCCCTTACATATATCATGATAAACAACATCATTTTAGGGAACCGTAATATTATACATAGATATAATATCTTAATAGATTAATATTTTGAACATTACAATCCAATCCATACTAGAATCATATATGCCTCATATAATTGGATACCTGGATATATAAACGACTATTTATAAAATAAATCACATCATAACACACTAATTTAATTGTAAATACTACAAAACTTAGAAAAATTATATAAAATACAATTCATCATAATATTGTGAAAGGAAACATTAGAAAGGGTGATCTCTGATGCTCAGTAAGGGTAATCAAGTGATATATCAATGGTTACTAAAACATAAAATGACCATTAGGTTATGGTAATTTCAAAATAACAATGGAAAACCATGCCCAACATATTTATATAATAATATTTAATTTTGGCATAAATAATGGTATTTCATCATATATTAATCAAAAATTAATAAAAGAACATGATCCCTGAAAGAATAAAATTAGAAAAATGAAAATATTTATGAAATATACATAATAATAGAAAATTAGTTCTTTAAAAGTCATTGATCACTGCCATAAATATCATTGTGGATTATGTTCACTCCTCATCCCATCATATTTTTCAAGCTTCACTCCTAAGGATACCATTTTAGATAGAGTCCCTTACTGAACTAGGTTCACTCCCCATTCTATTCTTTTTTATCTCATGTGATATCCATCTTTACCCAATAACTAGAGGGATATATAATCACAACCCACCAATAACATATTGAATATCATACATATGTGTAGAAAAATATCATACAACATTCAAAAAATCATAATCCTTGAAAAATATATGATATTCATAAACATTTCATCACGGTATAACACATGGAAAATAAAAGGCTTTTATAAACATTCCATCAATTCATCATAGAATATGTAATACCATGTTACCAGATTTTAAGCTCTTTTGACCCATTGTTTTTATTCCCCTTTGTGTGGATATTTTTTGGGTAGTTTATGAAGGAAGAAGGCGTTTTTAAATGTATCTAGGCCTAATAAAAGATGTAAAACAATTAGTACAACCGGTATAGATTTTTAAGGAAAACATGCGCCTACTTTTGGAGATCCATTAGAGGGTTCTTGGTGAGAACCTAATTTTTTTAACATATACATCTCCTCTAGTGGTTCATTCCAATGGGGATTAGTTGGAACATGAATTTTCAAACCATACAGTAGAACCATGAATCTCTTCTATTGGTGCCATTTTGGGTGCATTGTTAGGAACATGGTTAGTACTAACTATGAGACCGAACCCAGGAAATAGTGTAAATGAATTTTTGATTCCTTGAAAATTGTAATTAATATCCCAGACCCCTCTTTTATACCCCAAACATTTACCAGCAAAATGAAATTTGGTCCTTTTTATTTTAGTAGACCTTTATAGGTGTTTTGAACATCATTACCACTTCTCTTGGTGGATTTACGTGATAATTAAAGTGGTGATCCTCTCCCAATAAGTTTAATTCCTCTCATCCATCATCCTCTCTTATTATCTTGATTCATTATTCTTCAAGACTATGATTTCCTTATGTTATATAAGACTATGGTTGGTAGAGGGGGAATTTTAGATATAGGATCTCTTCTTCACTCTATTTGGAACCCTCTTAAAATATTCATATATCACCAAAGGAGTTAAAACATCTCAGATCCATTACTGTTGGATTCTATATATTCCCATTAGGTGTTTCTATGACTTTTCTTAATTTTCTAATTCCTTTTTTCATGAGATTTTATATATTTTTGTCTACTTAAAACACATATCCCATAGTTTTTTATCTTTAATTTACTTGTGAAATCCTCATCAATCCAACTTTAAATAAATCTAACATGGAATTGGTTCCTTCTCATGATTTTATAAATTTATGACTTTTAGGTTGGTTTCAACCACCATTAAAAGATTTTCCCAAGGTTACCTTGTGAAAAGTGAGGGATAAGACCGAAATTTGATATATATGGTGGACTAAATATACTTCTTTGAAATGGATTGAAATATATGACTATGTGCATAGATTTTCAATTGATTGAATTTATGAAATGTCCAGTTTCCCTAAATGAATTGTTTTTCTATTTTTTCAATGGGATTTCGTGGGTTATTTGAAATGAGTGTTTTCTTCAAGTATAAAGAGGGTACAAAACCATGTTTTGAAATAACATTGTTCATTTTTTAAATGAGAAAAATCCTTGAATTCCTGAGGTATGTTTTGAATGAATTTTTATCCAATGTCCTATATTGAAATATAATGATGGTTGTGAAGGGAAGTGGGTATGTTTATCATTTTTAAAGGTTGAATTTAAGAAAATTATTTTAATTGAATTGATGATATTAAATGTACCAGTTGGAACTTTATAATTATATTATCATGTAATAATACGTTAATATAACAATATTTATTTTTATATTTCCCATTGATGGGTGTTGAAAAATGGATTATTCACTTCGAAGGAGCTCAATGTTGAGAGTGAGTTATGATTTGGGGACATGTGACCATGAATAAAAATTTTAGCGAATGAGGTCATGATTAATATTGATAAAGACCCTCATTTTGATCTCCATAACTTTATTATCCCATTAACACTTTGGACTAGTCATGTGAACCTTGGTTGTTAGATGTGATTGCCATGATATATAATTTACTTGGGGAATCAATACTCTTATTGTGGAAACATAGAAAACATGAAACGTCCAAGTTTTTATGGGAATCTAAAAATGTTGTTGTGTGTGAGACTAATTTTGATGATACCCATGAGACTAGATGTGTGACCATTGATTATTCATAATTATTTTTTTATTATATTATCATTTTTGGACTCAATATTATATCTAATGTGTTTCTATGATGTCCATATACACGATATATAGTACATTAATGTGTTTTTTGTCACTACTTGGCACTTTATTTTCCATGATTGATTGATTCCTTCTCTTGAATGTTTAATATATTAAGATGATGAACCTTGAATCTATTGTATTCACTAATATACATCTCTGGATATCATGTGCATGTTCTTCATTTTCTTAACTAATAAAACTCAACCATGTGAAATTGTATCAAATATTTTCATGAAAATATTTGTTTTCAAAGTGATTAAATGTTATGCTTCCAACTTGGGTTTGGTAAATGATATTTAAATGTTTATAATTCTATTTTAAACCCAACTCTATTGAAAATTAACTTTTATGTATTTTTTTCATTTAAAAAATTTAATGCAATGTATTCACTTAATTTTACTCCTCTCTTACCATATTTGAATTACCATATAGAGAAACTACATAGACTCTTTACTAAAATACTACTGGGTTCTCTAGATAGCACACAACTTATAACATTTTGTGTTTTCATTCCTTATGATATTCTAGTGGGTTCTCATTCAGTCATCTTCCATTGTGGTTTCTCTAATTGGATCTGAGGATAGGTGATCGGGGACATGGTGGGTGGTTATTGACCACAATGTGATGGGTTTTTATTATCATATTCCAATTTTAATTTTCATAGAATCAATTTTTACTCTAATATGTTGGTATTTATTTTCTGATCATAATTTTTTTTCACAGTTTACATTCATTATTGTTTTCTCTAGTGGGTGAAATCATTCCCAATGGTTAATTCTGGGTGTTGATGTTCTTTTCACCAAGATGTGGGGATATAAAACACTCTATAGATTTTGGATAATTGACATAGGTTTCATTTTATATGGTATTATATGTTTTCCAATTAAAAATATTATCATAGGATGACCCTCATTGAAAGGAAGCATTCCTCTTAGAAATGAATTACTTTTTTGAGGTGATACATGGTCAGATAGATATTAAAGACGTTTCTTGACTCAAGAGGTAGAACAATATTGGGTTATTTATCACCACCTCTTCATAGTGAGACCTTAATTAGGATGGAATATGGGGACTTGATTCGTATCTTTTATGAAATTGGTTTTATTATGAAGACTGAGTTGTAGTCTCATTATGATAATATCATTGATTTTAGAAAACTTTTAAGAGTTTTAGAACTAGAACATAAACATGAAAATAGTCCCACCATGTATTATTCATCCCATAATATATGATGAAATGATGTGAGTGATCAATAAATCTAGACATGAATAGTTTTGAGGATGATGTGTGGGTTATCAGTACAAATGTCATAGCTATGTATTTTTTTAACTGCATTTTAATATTGACACCTTAATAACTTTCTTCCATTTGACATAACTTGTTTTAGGGTATTTAGGAGGGTTATAAAAGACATTTATTTGTCCCCTTGTGTGGTCATTTTATCATTAATCCCTTATTGAATATTTTAAATCCATTTTTGAAACAATATTATTCCTTGAAAGAAGTTTGTTCATATTTTTTTAGGTAAAATTTTTAAATTACCAATATGTAAGTTTATGAAAATATTGGTATTGAAAATATATTTTAAATGAATCATTGATTATTTGTTAAAAAATTGGACAAAATTTTGTTGGAAGATATTTTTAAATATAAATGGTTTTGATGAATGAAAAATTTGATTAACATATTTGAAAACAAAAATTAATTTATGTGTGTTAGTAAAGGATTTTTGGAAATGTAATTATTTTTTTAACTATATTTCATGTTTTGAAGAAAATTTTAATGTTCTAATAATGGTAAAATCTTACATGGTTTGAGATGAAAGATGATATGATAAAAGTTGGAAATGAAATTTTTTACAATGATTTTTTTCTCTATTTTATTGATTATTTATTAATGAGTTTATGAGAATGTGACTTTTCTTGTCTAGAAATGCGTCTAATAAATTTTTCCATGAAAGATATAAATATCATTTGTCAATTGAATCATTTGGGTTATTCTTATTGTTCTCTAAAAGTGACTTATCACATTGATGAATCTTCTTAGATTCAGAATAAAGTGGTGGAGTCGTGGCCCTTCTAAACTTTTCACCCCAAATATGTATACTTAAATTGGTATCCAAAATATTGTAATGAGGAATTTGGTTTCAATGAGGTTGTAAATTGTCTTGATGATATTGATGGGATATCTGATACTCTCAAGACTCTTAATGCTCTATCGGTCTATCTATCATGTTCATATTAGAGGGACCAGGTTATGATTCATGGGAAGTTTTTATTCCCTCTTTTGGGAATGTAATGTTTTCTTGATATTTCTTTATGTTAGTATTAATTTTTTAGAAGTATCCTAAGGAAGTGAGTAAGTAATTTTTAAACATGTTCTTAGTTCTTAGACAAGATGACAGATGAGTTTTGGATTGTACCAATCAATTATTATGTTTGGTATGCTTCTTACTTGTGGTTTTTTATTATGACATTTATATGCCTATATTTTTAAGAAACTTTCTACACCCAAACCTTGTAACTATAATTCCTAGGGGTTTGTTGACCTATTATCCATTGTTTCATAAAAATTCGTTTTTTAGCTAAAGATAAGCAATATAAACTACACATAGAGATGAATACCTCATTAATTATCGAGGAAATATTTTCTTATTAGGGAATAGAGAGTCATTTCATGGGATGTATGTGTGGAGAACCAAGTTTTATTAAGATGTTTTGTTCGAAAGATCAAATTTTTTGTAAATATTTTGGCCATTTGAGTCGGTTTAATCAGTTCTATAAACAGAGAATACATAGTTGAATGTTTCGATCGGATATCATTATCTCCTAATTGTGGGGTAGAAGATAGTTGAAGATAATAATTATATAGATATATAACTCATAGTGAATCATTTCCCATAGTTTGTGGAGCTACCATTGGTGGTAGATGTTCATCCAGTTTGTTGTTTCAGACATTAGCGGTGAAAGAAATTATATTTTTCATTGTTTTGATTTATTTTTAACATTTTTTAAGATAATGGTGCATATTTTTGTGACATTTTCAGATGATATCCTTTTACATTGGTTCTAATAATGTGTATGTTTTTCTTTTCTTGAGACATATATAGATATTTACTGTGGATGTAAACTCTTGAAAGCTTAACCTTCCTTTTGTAATGAATTTGGTTTATTGTTGTTCATTGTGCAACTAGTTTAGGAGTGGAATCATGTGATAAAAAAACATGAGATGTTTGGGGATTTTGTTCTTAAGAATCCATTTATTTACCTTCCATAAATGTATTCCTATGGTCATTGTTAGATATCGTTCTTGTATTTTTTTTATTCCTTAGTGTCCTTTTTTTGTGGTTACAGATCAATTTTGATGTGATGGATGATCTCCCCTATGAGAGTGTATTTCCATGTAGTTTATTGACCTTTAAGTTTGAGATCTTTCTGGATGGACTTACATAGACCCTGGGAATGTACTCAGGTAACAAGGATGATGTTATTCCTTGATGTCATAAATACCCATAGGTATTGTGGTGATATTTTAAAAACTCATCAAGTGGTGATTCTTGATATTGAAAATTCTATGGTACCATTGATTACTTACTGATGGTATAAATAATTTTCTATTATAATCCTTTCATATTGACATTTGATTATAAATATAACATGGTGGAATAAATTTCTATAAGAATGATGATTTTTATAGAGGTTCCATTCCTTTTGTTTCAAGTTTTTCCCTAAAATAATCTCTATGGAGAGTTATAGAAATATGTTTTTTGTATTTATGGGAAATTATTTTCTAATGTTTCACCATTTTGATGAAATATTAAATAATTTAAGAGACCTATTCTAGGTATCCCATTTTTCATCAGTTTGAAATGATGTGATGATCTTGGTGTGTTGATCATGGATTTGTGTGTGATGTCAGCATTTTAGTGAGTCTTTTTTTGAGTAGTCAGACCATGCACCTAATAAGATCAATGAGGGAGTTATTCTTTTATAATCTTGTTATATCATTTATTTAGGAATCTTCTTGGGGATGTAAATTTTTTTTGGGGGATAATTTAACATAACATTACCATATATATGTTTTTTTGTCCCTTTGTTATGATACTCCTTTCTTTGGATCTTATTTCAGGTTGTTATTGGTGGAATCTTGTGTTTTTTAAGGTTTTTGGGCATGAGAATGACTGACACATGTTTAGTAAAAACCATGTAGCGTTTCCCATGAAACATTACACCTTTTTATAGAGATCTTGAGTAGGGTTAAAGATTGGTGCATCATTTTTCATACCCAATAGCCAAACTATGTTTCTCTTCCAATGGTTTTATTTCAGGGCACATGGTTGGTGTGTGTATTGTCAAACTATACATCCATGTGGTGAATCTCTTCAAGTGAATCTATTTGGGGAACACTATTATTATCATGACTAGTACTGACCAATCAACCAAACCAAAAAACCACGCGAATAAGTTTTTAATGCCCCAATAACTATAATTAATGTCATGAAACCCCCTTTTACACCAAAAATTCAACAACTCAAACATAATTCTATCCTTCTGGTATTGAGAGCCCTTTATAAGTGTTTTTTCCCTCACTACCTATTCTATTTCCTAATCAATTTTCTAATCAAAGTGGTGAACATCTTCTGGTAAGTTCTTCTCCTCTCATTCTTCAATAACTATTTAAATTTAGATTTATTATTCATATGGTATTTGATGGACTTATGTTCTATTGGATCATGGTTGGCTGATGTGGAATTTTGGATCTTGTATCTCTTCTCACTTCTATCAAAATCCATCTTCCTAGATTTAGTTATGAAAATCAGAGGAAACACATCTCTTTGAAAATTTATAGATATGTTCCTCAATCTAATACATGTACTATAATTTTGATCTTGAATTTATTTTTTATGTCCTCTTTGATACTCATTTAAATAAATTGAACATGGAATTGGTTCTTTTTCACAGATATATAAATTGATGAATGCTATGTTGATTTTAATCCCCTTTAAAATATTTTTTCATGTCTAACTTTTTAAAGATGATTGATTATTCATTATTTTCATTTCTAACATAAAATTATTTAACTTGTACAAAATAGGTTTAAATTAATGATGATTTCCCTAGAGTTTCAATTTCATGAGTTTAAGAAATGACCAAGAACCCAATTTTTATTGCTTTTCCCCAGTTTTGAATTGGGAGTGCTTGGGTTATTTGAAATGAGTTATTTATTCAGAAGGATAGAAGTTGTAAATCCATTTTTTGAAATTTCATACTATATTATTAAATTATTATGCTTCTTTGAATGTCATTGAGATCTTTTTGAAAGAAATTATTATTTTAAAAGCCATGTTTTCAATAATGATGTTGGTTGTGAAGGGAACCAAGCATGTTTACCAATTTTTAAAGGTTTAATTTAAGAAATGGTTTTGAATTTAATTGAGTAATTTTTATGGCCCGATGGACACTTTATGATGGTCCTATCTTGTAATAATCCTTTAATGTAACATTCTTTATTCTTACACATCCCATTGATGAGTGTTGAAATGGGGATTATTCACCTGGATGGAGATCATTGGTGAGTGTGAGATGTGATTTGATGTACTATTCACATGATTGATATTTTTATGTCATGAGACGGTGATTGATATTGATAAGGACCCCTGTTATGATATACATAAATTGATTGTCTCACTAAACTCTTTTGAATGGTCATGGTAACCATGTTAGTTGGATGAGATAACTGGGATATATTGTTTTTTAGTATACTCACACCACATATAGTGGATCTCAAGATAAAATGAATTATTAAGGCTATGTTTTTACAGCCAAGAAAATTGGTGTGTATGGAACTGGTTTTCATGAGACCCATGGGACTATAAGTAATCTAAATTATTATTCGTGATGAATTTATGATTTTATATTCTATGGTGGACCCACTATTGAAACTATTTTCCACCTATGGAAACTATATACATAATAATCGATACATAAAAACATTCATTTTCACTAATTGGGACAATAGTTTAATTGATTTTTTTATTATTTTTCTTCATTGATTTTTTTTATGAGATGATTCACCTTGAATGTATTATATTGACTCTTCCACAAATCTTGATATCATGTTCATGTTCTTACTTTTCTAGACATATATGACAATATCTTTTGAAATGGACTTCAAATCTTATGAATGAGTGGTTTTGTTTTCAAATAATGAAATTTCATGTCTCCAACATTAGTTTCCGAAATGATATTGAAGTTTTTATACATATTTTTTAAATCCAACTATATTGAAAAATGTTTTCTATGGATTTATTATTCCTTTATAAAATTTAAAGCCTTGTATTTAAATTATTTTTCTCAAATTTTAGTATATTTTAATTTCCTTATGATGTAACTAAATAGAATCTTTGGTAAAATCCTACTTGGATTTATAGTTCACACTCTGGTTTTACCATTTTCTGTTTACAACCTTCATAATCTTATCAATGGTGCTTATGTTCAAGTATGAATTTTTGGGTTCATGCTTTGGTGAAATTTGTTGGGTGGATTGGGACATAGTGGTGGTCATAGACAATTAGGATATGGGTTTTGGTTATTACGTTCTTCTTTCACTTATTATAACATTTAATTGTACTCTAATATGTATGTATTGATTTTCATATTGTATTTCACATCCACAGATTAATATGACTATTTTTTTCTCTTATGAGTGAATTCATTTAAAATTCTTGATTCTTGATACCTTGGTTCGTATCATCGGCCCATGTAAATTGGTAATTATATACATAATTGTGTTGAATTAACTCAGATGTTGGTTTAAATGGAATTTCATGTTGGTTCGTTATAATATTTCCAAAGGAAAATGAATTGGTTTCCGAAACATATTTTCCTCAAAATGATAAACCATCCAAGGAGGAAATATGGATGGTATAATTTTATTATATCCCTTTTAAAGATTTTTTAACATCAAAGAATGATATATTAGATGAAAAATTCCTTTAAAATACGACTAAACATAATTCTTGTTGAAGATACACTTTTCAATTTTAACTCACTTATTTAAAATCTAAAAAATTACCAAATATTAATGAAAAAAATATTTGAAATTAGCATAAAAAAATTATGATATAATCTTCATATTATATATTTTTTATTATGGAATGAAATTATTTTCATTACATATAAGTAAATTAAAACAATCATTTCATACTTATATAGAAAAAAGTAAAAAAGTAACTTTTTTAGAGAATAAAAGGATGATTTATTTTAATCCTATTTTTTCAAAGTAAATCATGAGTAAAAATAATATACAAATCCTAGTATAATTTTAAAAACATTCTATAAATCATTTTAAAAAACACATGGATGTGGAAGAGAAAGGTGCTTTATCGAATAGAGAAATAAATGAGGTTTTCCTTAAAAATATTTTAGTCTCCTCAATTATTAATGAAATTATAATCAATGGAAAACATTTAATCTCATTAAATTAGTAGTAGATAAAAAAAATATGGTAATTAATGAGAGGTTTATCATTAAATTTCAATATAAGTGACATAATCATAAACAATGTTGGTAAATAAAGGGATTATAACATAAAACTCCTTCCTCAAGTCTCGTATTTCATCATACACATTCAAACAACTTGTATAAAAAATAAATATTTATTATAAAGAAATACTATAACCATATTATTATAAAATATAAAATATTTTATTTTATTATAAAAACTTACCACTGATTTATTAATAATTCATTATTAAAATAAATATTTTGGGTAATAGATGCTTCAGTTTCTTAGAATTTTTCTATACGAAGGTCTTTATATTTATACTAGAATCATGGTCATATCATTAAATAATGTTTAAATTTATATTAAAATCATTAATATTTTCTATATACATCTTTAGATTCATCTATAAAATGTAGATATAGAAAAATGGATTACATCGTTAATGAAATGGTAGGTTACATGTTAGCATTAACATTGTTTCAATTTTAAAATGGATGGGACAAATAAAGATAAATAAAATTTCTAATTTAAATAATAATAATAATTTCTTAAATAACATATATATTTTTTAATCCATCATTATAATTATATAGATAAATGAATTACACCGCTATGTGGAGATGATAATCCATACATATGCATGATATATTTTTACTCCTTACAATAAATGGAAATAGTACTTATAATTTTTTATGTAATAAAAATAAAAATTATCTATAATTATGATATTAAAATTATTATTATAGAATTTATACCATGTATTTAGAATATATTGGAGAATAAATAAAATTTAAAATGCCCATCTAAGAGTTATACCTCTTCATTCAGAACCCACTTTTTGATTACATCTTAATCCTCGAAGGGATCATGTTTTGGATTGAAAAGAATCTATAGGATGTGTTTAATGAAACATTAATGTTATTATGGTAGTAATTTTCTAAACTATAATTCCCAAAATGTGTGCTGAAGAGATGAAAATAGATATTCATTTATTAAGGAGGGGAGGGGAACTCATGGAATTAGAGAAATGATTAAAACTTAAATAATTAATTAAAAAGAGGAATTATTTTGAATTGAAATAGATTCAAATAAAAATGGTATGTTGTATAAATATAATAAAAAGGTGAAATATAGATACGTATTGGTGTCATTTTACACAATATATATATTATTAAAATCTTGGATAATAAATTTTTACCATAACCGCAGAAGCAGCTTTCTCAATATTAATTGGTCACAAATGTATATAAAAGGAGAAAATGTCCTCATAAATGAATAAGTTGTGAAATATTGAACTGTATCTCATAATCCTTCTCATATTTCATGATTTTTACCATTTTTATATAATTTAATAAAATATTAATTTTATAAAATTTCATTAATGTCATTTTTCGACACTTTTTATCAAACATGAATTTAATGACAAAAAGAAATCAATGGAATTATAATTTAATAAGTTCAAACAACTATAATATTTTATTTTAATATATAAAATTCATGGAACACGATTATTCACCCAAATTTTATAACTTTTAATAATTTAATGAAAATTAATTTATTTTTATATTAATTGAATAAAAATTATACCAGCATTGTTTGCAATTATGGTAAGTGTTAAAATACAAAGGATTAAAAATTTAATATATTAAAATATTTCTTTTTTAAATAAATATTTAGTACTCAACATACCCACTTTTTATAAATATTTAAAATATTTAGAAATGTTAATGTCAAAAGAGTTAAATTTTGTATTTATTCTCTTATAAATTAATATAAATGTCATAATCAAATATATTTGGAACAACGCGGCCATATATCCTATAATTTTATATAAATGGATGAAATAAATACATAAAATAGTATAAATTCTATTTCTTGATTAATTTTTAATTTTTATCCTAAACTTTTATCCATGTTTTACATGTTAATGGAATTTTATTAAAGAAAAATACAATACCAGGAAAAATAAAAACAAGAAACACAAAACAACCATAATCTATAGTTATGGTGAAAGAGAACAAAAACCAAAGCAATAAGAAACACCCATAAAAATAAGAAGGGCGCTGGATGTCAAGCAAAAAAATCTGCAAAAGGAAGCCCGCAATAGAAGGCTTCAGGTACAGCATGAGATCTATGTGTGGTGCCAAAAGCATCAATCACAAAGACTTCTGCCAGTGAATCCAACTTCTTGGAAAATTCCACTTTAATAAGGGATGATCCAATAGGCAATCCTTGAGCTTCTGATCACGCACTACTCCCACGAGATAATCAATCTCCAAAAAATCAGCAACAATTCATTCCACTCTAGGCCAGCACTCCATGATAGATGCCCCTAAAAATCTACATCTTAAAAACCAGTGCAGGAAAATAGAGAACTGAAATCCTGCCACTTCATTCCTATTGAAAAAATAAAAACAAGCCACAACAAAGAAGAAAAAAGGATTAAACTAAGTAAACAGACCCCAAAGAAAAAAAAGAACAGAAGGATGAAAAAAACCTTACAAAACTGCCTCAAACAGAGATAAAAGACATCACACACAAGTCTAAAAATGGGATACTTATCACATTCCTTTTTAATAAATGGGAGGAGATTATCAGGAACTTGATCATACCAAACAAAATCAACTCCATTAACACCTTTATTTTCCAGTACATCAGCAATAGAATTGGATTCCCTATAAATGTGAGTGAGAATATGATTCATGGAAAATTGAGTCTCCAAATAATTAACCCAACGATTAATTAGCTTCTAGGAAAAGTGAGAAAGACACAACCTTATGGCATAACCAACAACAGTAGAATCACTCTAGATCCATAAATTATCGCAACCATGATCCATAGCTTGATCCACAACAATGATAATGCCAAGCATTTTAGCCTCATGTGAAGAGGAAAAACCACAAGATCCATGAAAACAACCAATGGTATTCACTTTTTGATTTCTAAAAACAGCACCATAACCAGAAATCTCGGGATTACCTTTATAAGAACCATCCAAATTAACTTTTAACTGACCAAAAAAAGGTTCCTTCAAAATAACATAAAAAGTACCATGCGGAGACCTGAAGTTTCTATTAACACATATCCTGTTCAGAATGGGAAAATCATGAACCGAGTTGAAGAAAAAATGATTCTAAGGAATATCAACAGTACTCATAGCAGCAAGAATAGCTGATAAAACCCCACTTACCGAGAAGGAAAATCTATCATGAATCACCCTATTCCATCAAAACCAAATAAAATGAAGGATTTTAGTATCAGCAACCCTAAAAAGATCCATCAATTGAGGAGAAAGTGAAATAGAATGCCTACCTTGAAAGAAATGATGAATTGAAGAAAAACCAGGAATAGAGATTTCAAAAATATCATAAACATCCTTCCACATTAAAGAGGAAATAACATAACTAACAAAAAAATGATCAATATCTTCCCTATGTTGATGAAAAAACACACATGAAGAACAGAGAGAAATGCCGGATTTTTTAACGAAACAATCAGTAGGAAGCTTCCCATGAGCGAGTCTCTAGGAAAAATGTTGGTTTAGAAGGCCTAATAAATTTTATATTAAGATCCCTCATCCACATAAAACTAATATTGGAAGAAAGAGAATGACTATAAAAAATTTTAGAAGTCAGCAGACGATTTATAGCAGGTACCCAAGCCCAAAAATCCTCTCTATTAGAGATTCAGTGACTATTGATAATAGTAACAATATGATTAGGGAGACCCCCCATATTTTTAAGCTAATAATTAATCATAGAATCCAGATCAACATTAAAATCATCATTCATCAAGGCATCAACTAGGGGACAGCCAGCCCAGTTGTCCTTCCAAAAGGATAAAGATGTGTTCCTTTAAACAAGCCATCTAGCATGACAGTTAATGGAAGAAAAAATGGATTTAAAAGCAGGACAAACAGAAGAATCCAAATGATTAAAAACCCCATTTCTGTTCCTATCCCTGAATTTATTACAGTGGAAGTCTGAAGACTCGGAATTATTATTAACAATCCTCCAAATTAATGAATCCTGTAAAGAATCATTAAAGACCTCAAGAGTTTTAATACCAAGACCCCTAACATCATAGGGTTTACAATAATTATTCTAAGAGATGATAACTAATTTCTTCTCCAAAATATTTCTACTCCAAATGAAATTTTTAATAGAAAAATTAAATCCCTTGATGAGAGATATTGGACACTTATAGACCATGAAAGAAAAAAAAACTTAGAGATGATCACAGCCCTAACCAAGCAAACACGACCCGCCAGGGAGAGGGACTTACCCTTCCAGGAAGCAACATGCCTTTTGATTTTACAATGAATATTAGAAAAATATCATTGTTTAGGCCTTCCCCAAAACATAGGAACACCCAAATATGTAAAGGGAAGAACTCCTTCATGAATACCCAAATCCCTGATAATGCCCATCTTCCTAGCAATAGGAAAATTCCTACCAAAATAAACAATGGACTTATTCAAACTAATCTCTTGTCGAGAGACTTTTTCATAATACAAAAGGGAATGCTAATTTTTTTTAATATTTCTCTTATCCTATTTAGTGAAAAGGATAATATCATCAGCATACAACAAGTGAGTGGGAGAAACAAAACCTCTACCAGCACTAATAGACTTCAGTTTCCCATTTCCAGCCATAATAGAAAGTAATATACTATAATAATCCTTCGCAATGGAAAAAAGAATGGTCGAAATAGGGTCACCTTGTATGAGACCTATAGAACAAGAAAAGTAACCCTCGGGGGAAGCACCAACAAGGGCAGAGATATGATCTGACTCAAAAATGATTTTAAACCAATTAATGAAAACATCATCAAAACCAATAAATGAAAAACCTTATAAATGAAATTCCAATTTATAGTATCAAAACTTTTCCTGACATCCAACTTCAGAGAAATATTACCATCCCTTGTGGATTTATTAATAAGTTTAAAAAAAAATTAGGTAGTAATAAGAAAAAATTGAATTGACCTACACTTAATAAAGCAAAACTGATTAGGAGAAACAATCTTACTGGTAATAGAGGATAACCTCATGGCCAAGATTTTGCAAATTATTTTAAAAATTATTTTGATCATGGAAATGGGTCTGAACAAATGAATCTCATTAGAATTATCCATCTTTGGAATGAGGGAAAGGAATTTAGCATTCAAACCCTGATTAATATAATCACCATTAAAAATACGTGTAACCAACCTGCAAACATCATCAAGAACGACATCCCAATAAGTCTGAAAGAAAAAATTCTTAAAACCATCTGAACCAGGGGAGCTATCAGACATTACACTAAAGATTGATTCCTTGATTTCAAAGTCCAAATGGATACATGTATGGTTGTAATTATCCTTTTGATTAATAAGAGTCAGAATAATACTCTCCACTGGATCAGCAAGAGGGACATGACCAGTAAATAGATCCTTAAAATAAGTAGCAACAAGCTTAGAAAGATCATTTCTGTTGTCAAATACATTATTCCCATTTATAACCTAAGATATATGCCTTGAGACTTTCCTAATTCTCTACAAATAATTGAAAAATTTAGAATATCTATCCCCATCTCTCAACCAGTTAGCCTTAAAATTGTCTCTTTGTGAAGAATCTTTGATATTAAACAATTTATTAATCATGGAAACCAGCTAAGTCTCACCCAAAACATCATTAGGGAAGTCATTTGAAGAATTATTCTCCTACATTTGTTGATGATATTCCTCAAGATAAGAGATTTCAGAATCAAGGGAACTGAAATAAAATTTACTCCAGAATTTTAAATGTCTTTTAAGGAGTATGAGATTGATGAAGCAAGCAAAATCATTGACCCTACCATTCCAAGAACTCCAAGTTTGTTTAATAATAGTTCTACATTTAGGATGATTAACCCAATCTTTATTAAATCTAAAAGGAAAAGGAGTTTTGGGATCCATACTCGCTAGGTCAACCAAAATAGGATGGTGATCAGAGTTAATTCTAGAAAGAGTCATACAAGAAATAGAACCCTGAAAATCAAGACAATACTCATTGAAAATAGCCCTATCAATTCTACTAGTAAAAAATATATGAAAAACATTCTTGTACCAAGTGTACTTATCCCCAACAATATTAACTTCAATCAACCGATTATCATCAATACAAGATTTAAAATTTCTTGAAGAAATGACATCAGTCATAGCTCCAATCTTCTCATCAGAATTCACGATGGAATTAAAATCACCAAGGATAGACCATGGACCATAGATCAAAGAGTTGATAGATCCAATATCCATCCATAAATTCCTACGACCCTGATAAGAGTTATGGGAATAAATAAAAGAGCCAAAACGTAGGATCCCATTAAAATTAAAGGAGCATGTGACAAGATTATCATTATTAACTATTAAGGAAATATGAGATAATAAATAATGACCCAAGATCCATAACCGTTTCATATTCGATGAGGATCTATTAGATTCCACAAAATGAAAACAAGATTTTTAAAATTGGAAATATTAGGAGAAAAAACTCTTTTGGGTTCGGACAAACCAATGATAAGGGTACTATGTTTTAGAATTAAGAGCCTAAGGGACCTCATGGTATCATGATTGGATAGTACCTGACAATTCCAAAATAGAAGCTTCATTTAAATCTAACATCGGGATGATTTCCCCCTTTTTTGACCCCCACAGTTACCTATTTTCCAGAATTATGAGGCCTTCCAACCTTTCACATAGGACTGGAGGCCCCTTGTAAAAGATCACTTATATCCAAATTACTAGTGGTTTCTTTTCCATTTTCAACACCAATAGTGAGGATGTAAACTACACTTTTGGATGAATCAGGAACACCTATATCCTGTAATGTCACATCACCACTAGATGAAATAGGAGCCCCAATTTCCTCTACCATTGCAGTAGTACCACCAAAAGAAAATGGGACCCCAATAACCTTTTCAAGAGAAGTATAATCTAGATTTAAAGAAGTAGGTTACACTCCCTTTATAGAAGGATTTGCATTAAGAGAAGCAAGAGCATCGGCCACCTGAATCGGGGAAGTGATGGGAGAAATGAAGGGCATAACAGGATCAATAAGGACCTGGGAAATCCCAGAATTCTCATTATCATGAAAAGATACCAAAAGAGCACAAATAATATCCTCCATGTATTTAATCAATAAACAATAATCAATATCTTTTTCCAAAAAAAACTAGATCATAATCTCAAAAGAGATATTCTGATCCAAAATTGGATCCCCTATGCATGTGTTTCCACCATATTTATCCATTTTCTGGCCAATCTTAGCAAAAGGACTAGGCATATCAGGAATCCTACCTTGTTCGACATCTTCAAATATTTCTTCCCAATATTTATTTGAAGTAACTATAACTCTGGGGGGGCCAGGTGTATCCATTGAGGGACCCTCCTTTTCTATAAATACCTTTTTATTTTTTTTTATTCCGATTAACCTCCTTTTGATCCTTCTCTTTGGGAACCTCATTAACTTTCTATTGAAGCATCATACAATTCACCACAGAATGAACAAAAATCTTGAAAACCACACAAAAATAAGAAACACATTCATATTATACTTTAACATCAATAATATTACCATTTGAAATAAAAGTGACATTATCTGGTCTTTTATTTTCCAAATTACAATCAACCGTAATTCTTGAAAAATATCCAAGATCCCCCTCCACAATTTTCTGATCTATTCTAATAGGAGTTCCAAGAAATGAGGCAAGGTAATTAAGGATCTTAGGATCCCAATACATCCAACTAAACCCATGTAGTCTGATAGAAATATGGGCATTGGTTTTCTAAAGGATAAAGAGATTAAAATTAACCTCCCATTTAGATAATCTCAAAGTTCTAGGTTTGAGATATAGGTTTCCAAAATCCCATACTCTATTAAAATCATCCCCTAATTAAAAAATGAGATGAAAAAACCCATCCCAATATGAATCAATTTCCAGTTACTAAAACCCCAGCAATGAGATATTCTATTTTTAAGATTAAGGTAAAACTAGGGTTTATGACCCTTGAAATAAAGATCATGACTAGGAATTGAAAACATACAAATATCAATTTGTTGTTGCAAAGCCTCCAGATCCACGATTACTGAAAAACCACCATTCTCAAGTATGGTAATGTTAGAGGAACGAGACGTACCTCTTTCTCTCAGATCTGAAGAACTGGAAAGTACCTCAGCAAATGAAACGCCATTCTTTCTCATCACAAAGAAATCTACGGGATCCAATGAAGAGCTAATACCCTTATTTGAGAGTCGATCATCCTTGAAAGAAAACTCCCAATTAGGATTGAACGAACCCATGGTGGGAATCAAGAAAGAATCCAGAAGTGAGTGAATACGCCATCTCTAGGTTTAAGGTAATGTTCCACCACTCTCGCCGCTCTCGCCATCCATATTTTACATGTTTTACCCTTACCGACAAGAAAAAATGTATTATACTTACTATTAAAATTAGAAAAAAAATAATAGGAACCATCTTTTAAGAAATTTATCACCTTAATTCCATATAGTGGATATATTTTTCATAATTATATTTATATAAGTATGAAAAAATCATTTTATTTTAAGTGTGGAAAACATGAAAAACAGTTTTGAGAAAAATAAAATTTTAAGCATAACATTGGATATATATTCTTCTATCATTCCTCAAAAAAATAATAGATTAATTATAATAAAAATATATTGAATATATAATATACAAATTTAATTCAAATCATTGACCAATAGTGATCAATTTAATTTAATAATGTAAATATTCATAACATGTATAAAATAATTCTTCCTAAAAACAACTCTTTCACATTAAAAAATTGTAATCATTTCTAATCAATTGATAAAACATGAATTAATTTTATTAATATGTAGGCCATATTTTTTAACAACTTTTCTATTCCTATTAATACCCATGAATCCAATATCTAAGTGATAACTATTAAATAAAATAATAATATTTCAATGGTATAATATTGTTCATTTAATGTCAGTGTCACATTGAAAGAAATATATCAATGAAATGAAATTGATTTATTCAAAACAATATCATAAAATATAATTCTGTTAAATTATACCCCCACCTCCTAAATGAATTTAACCCACAAAATTTCATCATTATGACACAAACAACTAATTATATATCTGTTTCATTACATCATCGGGTTCTAAAAAATATTTTTCAACGTCTCGATTTCCATTAGAACATTAAAAAGATAAGTTGTATTGTTACATATGAATTTATAACTATAATACAATATTATTAATATATTTTATTTATATAATGGTTATGATCTAGTGATACAACCTCTAGGTTCAGTTTGTCTGATGGATCTGGTATTTACTTCATTAGGAGATATACATGGAAAACATTATGAGCTTGAGACATGTTTAGTGGAAGTTAAAAGTGATAGGTTATAGAACCTAATTGAACAATAATATAAAATTGATGGATATACCTAGGTATTAGTTTTCCCATAATTTCAAATACTATAACCATATTTCGTGGAAAAATTTGCATAAATACATTGTCACCAACTTCGAATTCCAAATTTCACTGATGAATTTTAGCAAAACTAATCTTAAAACTTTGTTCTAGATTGATTTGATGTTGAATGGCTCTTATTTCATTAATATTCTCTCTGCTAGAATATGTACCTGTATATTTATTTCCCCAACATCATTGTTCCATGTTAGAGTTCTACACTTCCTTCTATAGAGGTCATCATAAGGATACATTTGAATGATCATGTGATATATATTATTGTAAAAAAATTTGACTAGAGGATTTTTTTCATTCCAAACAACCTTTTAATTCTATAGAAAAATATCTCATCTTATCCTATAATGTTTCAATGGTTCTATAGAAATATTCATATTTTTTAGTTTGATAATCTGTACTGAAACTCAATTATGTATCCAGGGAATATTAAACACATCACCATAACTTCAAGAAAACCATGGATCCATATCACAAATTATAGAATTTAGTATACATCTCAACAACCAATTATTTAATGAATATTATTGAAAATTTATCAATAGAGAAATATTATATTATATAAATTATGTTTGCTGACTTCATAAGGATATCGTCTATAACTAAATTAGCATTATGTACCATATATATTTTAGGGACTCCGATAAAAAAATGATGGTGATGTTTTCTCAGTTGATTTTGGTATGGGTATTGCTTGTAACAACCCCTTAAACCTATAAATCTCATCCTCAACTTAATTAAATACCATGAAGTAAGATATATACTTCCAAATATATCTCTTCATTAGATCCTACTATAAATACTTTTTCAAATATATATACATCTTTAAACATCCACAATGAATTAAGAATGATGAACTATGATCCTCATGCATCAAATCCTTCAAATATATTAGGTACTGAACATATTCATAGTTCCTAAAATTTTTCATTCCATCACAATCAATTTTGAAATTATGAAAATTCATAACCTACTATTTTATTTATATATCTTACTTTTATGGTTCATTATTCCCAACATGAATTAATTGATAAAGACTAAATTTATAAAGATAACATCTATCCCCTTCCTTTTATATTTCTATATAAATGTTCTATAAATCCATCAATATTTGATCTCTTATAAACCTAGTCATAGAGAATATATCATGATCCTAAAAACTCATAGCATCAATAACATTTTTCACATTCTAATGGAGGTAATGTATTGAACAATCATACTATTTAATGGACTCTAACAAACTTCTCTAGTTCATATTCATCTCTTTCAATATAAATATATATTAGCATAATTTTATAATTAGTATATATATACCAGACATTTCTCTGTAAATATAATTCCAATGTATCATTAATGAAAAAAATTATTTTATCTTACTCTAAATTATGAGATTATAAAATTTGAATTTTTAAATTCAATTGGTGTGTAGCATAAGTTATCACCATATCATTCTTCATCAGGAAAAATCTCTATGCCTTATTTGATGCATCACTGTTGATCTTAATCCCTTTTATATTAAAGTGTAATGTGAGAATTGCTGGACGGACTAATCTTATTGTCATTTCATTGAAATTTTCTTCACAATAATCTATCTCATTGATAATTTCTAGAAAAACCAAGAAAACTATTACTCTCATTCATATTGTTTGGTATATTCCAAGGTTAAATAGACATCATATTTGATTTGTTCAATGATATACCCTCTCTTGAGATTATATAACCCAAAAAATGCAACGTATTGTGTCTATAATTCACTCGTTGTAAATTTTTCAAACATATTATCCTTATTTAGGTTCGTTAATAAAATTCTAAAGTGATATTAATTCACTTACTTACTCATTGAACAATTATTAACATAAACTATAAATACTTCCACAATCTGATCATGATAATCTCTAAAGACATTATTTATTATATATATTAATATAGTGGGGGGATTTTTAAGGAAAAATAGAATTAAAAGGAATTAATAGTATCAATACCTCATCAATAATTATGCATTTGGTATATCCTTCTTATTATCCAACAATTGATGATATATAGAATGAACATAAATCTTAGAAAATTATTGATCTCCATATATTTGATCAAATAATTCATCAATACTGGGTGTAAGGTAGTTGTTCTTTATTGTGATCCATTATAGTTACTAAAAATCAATACAGAGTCACATAAATAAATATTTTTTCTTAAAAAAAGAACAAGTTCACCCTAAGGTAACAAAGTTGGCAGAATGAATCCATTTTTGCGGTCCTCCTTGAGTTTCTTTTTTAGTTCTCATAACTCAATCATGGTATTCGATATGGATTAATTGGAATTATTATAGAACCTTGAATAAGTTATTTTGAAAAATAAGCTTCATGATTCAGTTGATGGATATTAAATACTTATGGAGATACATAAAAAACTCCTACATAATTTGATGTTGAGTTTTTCCACAACCACTTGATATAAACACCACTTTTTAATAGTAATCAAGTCTATATAATGGGTTTTATTTACAATGGAAGTTTATACTTATCATCAACACAATAGATAATCATATTTTTATTTGGACTATCAAACATTAATTTACTTCCTCAAAAATTGAGATGGTATTTATGTAAAATTATCAAATCTATGATTAAGATAAAATAACATTCAACTACAGGTAGAATAAAATGATTTTCAGGGAAAACATCCATAAAAAATTAAATCAGAGAATATTTATAGAAATGGTATGTGACCATTGTACCATTACTAGAATTTACAACTAATTCAACATTTAATCTTTGATCTAGAATTGTGATACCCATAAAAAATTTGGGATAGAAAATAATTCTTAGAAATAAAATCAAATAATAAATTATTAGTTATTGATTAGATGATAAGCATGTCGTCCACTATATCATTATCGTGACACTAATCAGTAATAATAATCTCTTGAGATTTCCCTTTTCACTAGTATTAGAAGGTTTTTAACAGTGGTCATCATCATGAACCTTCATATTTGAGCACCAGTTAGCATAATTTTTACAATCCTTGTATTTGTAACACTGGATTGTGGGTGATGCATTATATTGATCTTTTTTCATTATTCCTTTAATTGATTGGCCTCCTTATATCAAATTTGCATTCAATTGAAAAATAATCTAAGTTTCTACACATAAAAAATTCACTATTACCCTTAATATAATATCCTTTCTAATTACATACACATTTCATTCACATAGCGATGATCATCATAATCACCCCATGATGTTTTGATTTCCCATTGAATCTCATTTTTATTTTCTTATCAAAAGCATAGTATTTTTGGGTTACTCTAATCTCTATTTCCATAATGATAGAACATATAATGATTTATTAATATATATTGATGTTACTTGTGGTTAAATCCCTTTAAATAATTGGTTTTAATAAACTAAATAATTTATCAAAATTAATTTTAGGAAAGATGAGAATACAAAAATAATTCCTCCAAATTCATTTTCAATTTTCCTCATTGGAACTAACAGATTCATCATCCTTCAAAGTAATCTTAAGGAATTTGTAGTATAGTTTTTTAGGAAGAATATTATGAAATTACATATGAAAAAATATCATCTAAAAGTTATCCCAATATATGGAGTCAATTTCATCATCTTTTATTGTGTTCTTTAAAATATTTCACCGTTAGTCTGTTGCACCTTCAAGATGATAAATAGTAAAAATAACTATTTCATGTCACAAAAACTACTGAATTGGTAATATATTTTCAATTCTATTATTATATTACTCAGTAACTATTGGATCAATAGAACCGATAAAAGGTGAATATTGCCTCATGAAGGACTCAATAGATCATATTCACTCCTTTGATTGTTTGGAAGTTCATCATGACTCATATCATTAGAAAGTTTTATAAAAAAATATTTTGTATTCCACATCCCAAAATAATTGGTTACTCAGTATGTAACAACCATAATACTGATTGAAAGAAAAATCTTATTTATTAGTATTCTTGAATTAAATAGTTAAATTTGTTATGTTGGTTAATTCATAAAATAATTAGTTTTATTAAAATAATTTCATATATGGTTATATTTAAAATATTAGTTCTCCAGTTATAGAATTTTAAATTGGAAAAAATAATTTCATTTTTAATTCATTTTTTCTAAAAAAAATATATGAATTCTTCAGAATTTTATACACAGTTAAATTTTTAGTGTATAGTTAAAAATAGTTTTTTCTCAAAATACATTGTCTTTTGTATTGTCATCAAGAAATAATTATCATATAAAATTTACTAAATTTATGGAATGAATGATGTATGAAATTATAATATAAATATTGAAAAAATTAATCCATAACAAATAAATTATAAATTATATTAGGGCAAATATAAAAATCATTTTCAATGTCGTTGTAGTACCTACGCTGCATTGGAAAAGGTAAATTTTTGTTTTATATAGATAATAATTGAGTGATAAAAAGTCTTTGTCAGAAATTTTAATTAATTATTTTGTATCAAAGGTTATTCTTTATATTTTCTAATTTTATAGTTATATAACATGAATCAAATCTAAATGGTTATGTAATTCTTGGTAAAAGGCATGAAAATACAAGTTAATAAATTTACCAATTTTTCATAATAATGTTGTGAGTAAATATAAATAATTAATGAATATAAAAGATTATACATAACCTAATTTATTTATTTTTTATTGAATTTGTTTATTTTTAAGTTTTTAAAATTAAATAATCACTTTTAATGAATAAGAATCATAGACACAATACCTATATAAGAGGATGAAAAATCATTAAAATGATTTTAATTAAAAGAAATATAAAAACCATTTAATGACCTAAAAAAATTCATAAATCATCTTTTATGAGTATGTGTTGACTATAATGATCCTTTATTTGAATTGCGTACCTTTTTAATCTATATGGTCTACATTAATCCCTTTTTTGTATTTTATTTAAAAGGAATTCAAACTATTCACACTATGGTTTTAATTAGTCTAACATGTTTAATATTTAGTTTTATAGAATAAATTTTCAAAACAAAATTGTCTTTGTAAAGGTAAAAATTTTTCCTTAATCATGTTAATTTATTATTAATTTTTAGGGAAGAAATAAATACTATAAATGTTTTCACATTGATGTGTAGATAATTATTAAATTAATTGAGAATCAGATAAATGATGTTATAAATATTAAAATAAATATAATTAGATATAATTAATAGTATAAAAGAATTATATAGAAAAAAAATTAATATTTTGTTATATAATAACATAATTTTTTCTAATTTACATATTTTTTTTGTTTTTAAACTCATTGTAATTATTAGTATTAAATTTAACAATAACGACTTTCCTAGAGTGTAATTTTTCATTAAAACATTAAAATTTAATAAAAATATTGTATAAGGTAAAAGGTGATATAATTTGATGAAAAATGTTACACCATATTCATTTAATGGTTATATGGATGAAATTTCCCCTAAAATAGAATTTTTATATTTTAATGTTTTAAGAAATTCCCAATGTACCCCTCAACTTAATTATAAAAAGGCTCTTCTTACTTCATTTAATTTCTTCACCCAGAGCCTTAAAGATCTAAAAAATATAAAGCATTCACATCTACACTTCCCAAGACAAATTATATAGGTTACAGTGACACCAAAATTCAAATTCCATGATCATAAGGGTACCTTCAAAGAGGTGATATTTAAGAGGTAACTTTCTTAAACCACTTCTATTAGTTTATTTTCTTATTCAACCTTCTACTGAACTCATTCATCCATAAAGTCATACAAATTACATTATCATTTTCATACTAGATTTTTATATTTCTAATGAAATATCTCAATCCATCATTTTTCTCATCATCTATTATATAAAGAAAAAAACCATTCTTCATATTATGGCAGATAACCATCTCTGTGGATAATGAGTTTCCATTTTCAATTACGTCCTTAATATCTACTAATAAAACTATTATTTTGCTTAAATAATAGTTTAAAATTATATTATAACTTATTAAAAAAAATTAAAATCATTAATTGATGTGATATTAAATAAAATCAAACTTAATTTTAATGGTAGGAAAAGAAAACATACACTAAACAATTTTCATTAATGTTTTTATCAAATTATTCATCCTCTTGTTGGTAAGAGAAGTGATATATGGGACCATATAAACATATGGAGGTTCATTAATACCATATTATTTCAGCTCAGTATTTCTATTAACAATTGAAAAAACATCCATAATTATACACAAGTTAACAAACCATGGAACTATGAAATAGACTCTCCAGGAATAGAGAAATTGATCTTTTTTACTCTTAAAAAATGGGCATAAATGATCTTAATAAAATTTTAGTAAATAAAATATATGTGGAATTGCTTCTTAGTTTATTATCTAAATAGTATAATTTGATTATCTAGGATGTTAATTATAAGAGCATAACACATTCATACATAAGCTAATATAGTTTCCTTACAAAATCTTCTTTAATGTCTCTATTTAATAAAATGAAAATGAATATTTTTACCAAATATAAAATGGGGTAATTTGCCATATTTTATGATGAATTAATTTTTTGAATCTCCATTTACAAGATTACATTTCTTTCAATGAAATATCTTCCATTTTCATGTGAATAATATTGTTTTAAAATAATTTATTTTTCATTAAGTAATTATTTATATGATAAATGTATACAATTGTTATGAGTATTTTTAAGTTCAAGAGATTTTATTATATGGATAGGTGGTTCTGTTATAAACCAAATATGGTTGGTTCAATGATAGCCCTCCAATTCATTCGGTATTTTGGAAGTTGATTGTGATGGTTATTCCAAGTGTAACTACGATGGTTACATTCATGTATATCTGTGGGCATAATTTTATGGTATTTTTTAGGGTTAAAAATCATATGGTACTCATGATGGTTATAATAATAAGTTATTTTTTCATGAAAATTATTCTATAAGTTACTTAAATGCGTTGTTTATGCTTTCTATGTTTTATGGAAATCATATGTTTTCATAAAGTATGTATATGTTAATTTTAAGGGTAATAAGTATATCATTGTTAAAATTGATATGTTATTTTTATAAGTATTCATTGACTAATGGTTTATTAATTTTTTTTTAATTCACTTAATGAGTTCTTTTTTCTCATCCCATGATATATTATGTCTTCCATAGGGTTTGTGTATGGGTAATAGAAAATAATAAGCAATTATAAATATTGGGGATATTGTTTATGAAACAAAATCATTTTTAATACTAAATAATTTTGATTTTTAGAAGAAATATATACTATATTGATGTTTCAACATTTAATGTATGGATTTACTATGTATGTTTTTTTTTAAAAAAAAACTCTAAACCTAAAAAAATACTCAAACATAAGGGAATGATTTCTTGAATTAAAAACTCCAAATTGTGAAATGTTAATAGGTTTTTGGTTGTATTTGGTATCATAAGATGGTTTAGACAAATTTAGTTGTTAGTATAATGTTAATATATTTCATCTATATTATTTTTACTTAATGGAAATGATTAAATGGCATATAATTTTAAGGTTAGCATGTTTCTTCGTCTAAAACATGTATGTTCAAAATGGTTTTTTATAGAAGGAATGGGGAAGCTGAAGTAAGAAAGCATCAAGAGGATTATATCCTTCTGAATCTGCAACCTAGAATTGTTGGAATTAGAACTATGTATTTTTTGATAGTAATGGTTTTTTGATGCTGGCTATAAAGAGTGGTACCATCCATGTAAGACAAAAGCCAATGAAACCACAATGAAACATGAACATATTGGAACATTTTATGAGGAAACACCCTCCTAAATTTAGTTTATCTTATGACCCATTATTACATGAAGGTTGGATTAAATGTCTTTTAAAGATATTATATTTCATGGGATTTTTATATAATCAAATTTTTATTATTTATATTTATTATTTTGAAGATGAAACCAATCAGTTTTGGTCAATGGTTGAGAATATTAGGGGAAGAGAAGAGTTCGATTCCTTTGAAAGGGACAAATTTTAGAATCTTTTCCTTAAAAAACATTTCAATAAGGTAGTTTTGACTTAGTATGAAGAAGAAATTATTGTAATTAAAGTCGAAGGAGGAATATCCACTGGTCATGTTTAAATAAATCTTCACTAGATTGGAAAGTTATTCTCCAAATATTATTCGTGATCTTGATGGAAAAATTAATCTCTTTTACTTTAGATTTTATCCCATGTATAGAAGTATATTGGATTCCTGTGAATTCAATATTTATTGTAATCTTTTTCAATGTGTTGATAGTTTAGATATAGAGTTTGGTAATGACCACATTTATATTGAAAACATATAGAATAAAAGGTATATATGGCAGGTAATGGGTAATAATTAATCAATGAAATCAGTGTTTAAGAAAAGTTATTTTTAGTTTGTGGAATGTGCGGTAAAAAAAGCTAGGGCAATTCGTTAAAAAATATGGGAAGTTCTTATATAGTGGTTTTGTTGTACATATGTCCCATAATTTTAATGAAAAATATACTATTATTTGTATGATATATTCTAATATGAAATTTTTTAATTTTATTGAATGTTGTGAGATTGAGAATTATAAAAATACAAACCCCAAAAAGGATTTGACAGATGAGAAACTACCCGACTATAAGCCTAATGGTGGGGTGAAATCATTTGTTGTCATTACCCGCCCCTCAGCGCTCGTTCTGTGACTACCCCAAGCCCACCTCCCAAAGGCCAAGGGCTGAAAACTAGAATTGAGGGCATTAACCTGCAAGTGGGAGACATTTTGTTGAGTACCTATATGGACACTCACACCCTATCGCATCCCAACACACTGTAAGGGGGAAATATATACCAATAAAACAAGGTTGAGTGCAAGTAAAACTGAAAGTAGGTGGACCAAAATACAAACCCAACAATTAACTAAAATCACCAAGTAAAAAAAGAAAAATTTGATGTCCATCCACTGAAAACCCCACCAGATCATGTGAGTAGTGAAGCTAATAGAAGAATAAGTAGTATGTCTTGTCTGCCCGGTCTTACTGGGTTGTGACTGGTCCTATGCCACCAAGTCCACCATTGTATTGTCCATCAATCCCGTCTCCTTGAGCACCCCTATGGAAACATCGGTTGTATGCACCAGATAAAACACGTCCGGGTGACGCCCGTGCACGGGTGAGTAACAAAGTACTTAGTAAGGACCCCAAAACAAATACTAAAGCCCACACAACAATTCATCAAGGTAAAGCATGAAACACAAAACATCTCACACCAGATATATTCTAGGTTAGTAACAGTAGAATAATTATTCTAATCATTGAACACCTCAACTGCTGGAGAACTCCTCCTATAAAAGTATAGTGGGCTTGCCAAGTCATGATGAAGTGATTCCCACTAACCATGGACTACTTAGGTACACCTCTCCATCATGTACTGTGGACATACAAATTCACAGAGAAGTGATTCCCACTAGTCGTGGCCAACTGAGGTACTCCTCCTCATCACATACCATGGGACTAAAAATTCACAGAGAAGTTCTTCAAACCATGGGCCTGCAAAGTAATAGAAATTTTCTTCCCACTAGGCCATGGTTGAGTTATACATATTCAAAAGTCGTCAGTCCTTAGATCTCATCCAACCGCAAGGATCCGTACATAGCGTGCTTGGGACAACTGCACTTCAAGCCCTTCTTTGCATCTCAACATCCATGAAGGTCACCATAGTGCTTTCTAAAAGATCTAACTCATCGAGAGGGTCCCAACTCCGCAGAAGGCTAGTCCATCGGACGTGCGGTTTGCAGGATAGAGGTGTTTCAGTAACTAGCGGGTAAGTTGTGACCGGGCCCAGTCCCACCCGATCAAACTGACCTGACCAACAAGGCCCAAGGGTCCCACATACCCCAGTTTAAGATTGACCAACTCAACCTGACCCATTTTGGGTCTGGGTCGATCTGGTCTGGTCTGGACAAAGGGCCAGTCCCAATGGTCCTCGGTGGACTTGGCCTGGTTTGGTATAGGCTCCAGCCCACTGGGTCACCTGGAGACCTAGTCTATTCTAGCCAGGTGGTGTGGGACCGGCTTGGTGAGCTGCAGTTCTGGACCGTTGGGTGGCTCGTTCCCCTCCCATTCTGCAAGATATGGACTGGTCTTCCTCTTTGGATGCGGTCATCTGCCACGTCCCATTCGGCGCCATCTCCCCACAGGTTGATGTGGGGTTCCTCCTCTGATGTGGTTGTGCGATAGTGTCCCATCTCATGGGACATAGCACAGTTCAGTGTCGACAAATCTCTGACACAGTTGAGCAACTGTGTATGCCGCCTCGAGACGCCGGCCCAGCTGGCAGCTTCTTCCGTTGTGTTGTGGACCACCGGGTCCACACCGGTGGGCCATTCATTAGGCCACTTGGAGAGACATTCTCTGGGAAACTTTCTCTCCACTGTGAATGTCTCAAAACTATCTTTTTATCGATCTAATAGTTTTTTCATGAAGAACGCCCATAGAAGTGGGGCTCTTGAGCCTTGTTCGTGTTGGCCCACTCCCCCAGCGTTAGAAGTTTACAAAAAAGGGAGGTCCGGAGATTTTAATTCGAACAAAAATGATAATTCATTACCAAATAAATAAATCCCCAAGAAGTCACCCTCCCACAAGAACTCACAGTCCACAAATTAACCTATTTGTGGGTTAATCCATGTCCGTCTTTTTGAAATATGAATGGGTAAACTTTATAATCAAATAACCCCAACCTCATTGATGATCGATGCCGAAGTGTTCTTCCCCGGGAGTCCAAGGCATCGACATCGTCACTTCTAGCTCCGTTCTTTAAGTTGAGTCAAAGAAAATGAATATCTACTGGTGTTCATCATTCTTCATTGGGTTGTAGATTTTTCGAAGTTTCATCAGAGAATCCTCCATGATTAATTCCCATACTCCAGACATTGGATTATTTAAAAATTCAAAAAATGCAGCAACGTTGCACCCATTAATAATGATAATTTAATGGTCAATTAAGGTAATATCATTACAATTTCAATGGGTAATTATTGTTCCTCCATTAAGGCACTTTGTCTCCGCCTCATCACTGAACTGCAGCATCTCCATCCAGCACCCAATGGTTAGAATGAAATAAATTAATTTCTTTAAATTAATTTATTATTTTTCTAGAAAAGTCCAAAAAATAACAATTACTCTTGTCCCTTACTGGCTAAAGCTAAGTTATTTTAGGCGAATCCTGGCTTTTTGAATTCAATGGTGCCCACATATTTTTTATCTGAGTACTCTTTCAATATATAGAAAATCATTCTCAAATTTTTAATAAACTTATCATAAAAAAATAAAAATTCCCTTTTAGGCTCTGTTAACCTCAGAATCACATGTCATTGAATTTGACGGTCTTGAAATAATTCCATATAATTAAAAAAATTATACATAAATTATGAGGCATTAAATTTCTAACTATTATAGTATATGTTAGGCCATCAAATTATATAGTATCATTTGAATTGTTTGTTTACTCATATTAAGTTAATGTCTTGTTTGATACTCAGTTCAATAAAACCTTTATTTCAAAAAAAATTGTGGAAAATTTTAAATTTGACCTTAATAAAAGAAATGAGAAACTATGGTAAAAATCCAGAATATATTAAGGTAAAAATGAATTATATGAATCTTCCAATTTTTGTCTATGGAAATAAATTACATGGAAACCTTTTTGATTTTATAGTAGTTTAGTTTTATGTTATTTTAGTTATGGATTACATTTCAGTTTACCACACTAATATAGATTTAATGGATAAATATTTTGTTTTTTAGGAAGAGTTTAATTTTGTATACGTTAATGATCTCATACCATTGATAACATATTAAGAAGCAAAGAAACTGTTAAAATATTCAAATGGTTTTTATCTGGAATTTTTTTTTCAAAAAAGGGAATAATTTATATTAATGATTTTCTAGTGATAAATGAACACATAGATGTTTTACTAATTAGTTTACCAGTGTTATACCAGATCGGGAAGTTGAATTCATTGTTGACTTGGTTCTTGATTATAATACAATTTCAAACCCACCTTAACGAAATGAAGAAATAAATCTTTCAGAATTGAAATAGTCGATATTTGAGTTTCTTGATAAACGTTTAAATATTTCTAGCATGTCACCATGGGGTGCTCCAACTTTTTTTGTTAAAAAGAAACATGGTTTCATGATAGTTTTGAATGATTATAGATCTTTGACTAAAATTAATGTTATGAATAAATATATGTTCCACTTATCGATGAATTGTTTTATCATCTCCATGGATCTCAGTATTTTCCCAACATTTACTTGAGATTTGGATACCATTAGTTGAAGGTAAAGGATGATAGAATTCAGAAAATAGCATTCCTTACTATATGTGGGAATTAGGAATTTATCGTTATTCTCTATGGTTTTTAAAATTCCCCAGTTGTATTTATGGATTTAATTAATAGAATATTATGTGATATTTGGATAATTGTTTGGTTATTTTTATTTGTTAAATTTAAGTTTGTTCAAAAATTTATAAGTATCATGAAAAATAAATAAGGATTGTTTTCAAAACCCTCAAGGAGGAAATGTTATATAGAATATTTAAAAAAGTGTATTTTTGAAAAAAGTAAAATAACAGTTACACTCTACATGAAAAAGTGGTTGATGAATGGACCATGCCTATAAATGTTTCTTATATTTGATGTTTTTGTGGATTAGCATGCTACTGCTAGAAGTTATTTGAAGAAATTTCATAGTTTTCTATCCCACAAACTATGATAAATCCAAAGGTGGTGAAATTTATCTAGAAAAAAGATTCCAATAATGGAGTTAAAAGTAAGATTGGTGAATAATCCAGTATTGGCCTTACCCTTGAGAAATGGTGATTTTTAATTTACAATGATGATTTATTTATGGGATCTGATTGCGTTCAAAATCATATTGATTAGGTTAATGTTTATGCTTTAAGAAGGATAAAAACTCAGGTGTTAAGTTATCCTAAAAATTATTTGAAATTATTTGATTATGTTTTTTATTTAAACATTTGGATAAATCAATTATATAAATCCAATTGTAAAAAATTTAATGATCCTAAAACTTTAAAGTATATATTTACTCTAAACTAATTGAAAATGAGGTAGAGAAGATGGATGGAACTAATAAAGGATTACTATTGCATGATCAATTACCATACTGGAAATGCAATAAAATTGGCCGATGACTTGAGTAAAACACATCATGCTTCATTAGCCATGTTATTTTTGGGACCTAAACCTTTGATTAATGATTTTGACGAATTTTTTCTTGGAATTTGTGTGTGTATAAAATTCCTATGTTTTGATTCAAGTGTTAATGAAATCATCTCTCTCCGATTGAATTAAGAAATATCTAGAGGAATAATATGAGTTAAAATAAAATGTATAATTTTTTAGGAAGTTTATGTTTCGAAAAATTAATATTGACAAATATTGGGAGTTGATATATAGAAAAATAATATGTGTACCTTATGATTTCCATCTCAAAAAATAATTGTTAAGTGAATCACAGGACTCTGTGTTTTCTATTCATCCCTGTTGTACTAGGATTTAAAAATTAATTTGGGAGTATTATAGGAGGCATGAAATTAAAGGAGATATTTATTAATACATAAAAAAATTGAATTTTCATCAGGTTAAAGAAGAAGAGAAATTACCAAAGGGGATGTGTTAGACATTCCTCGTTCCATATTAGAAATGGGGACATATGACCATGGATTACATGGTGAGGATAACAAAGACATCCTGAGAAAACAAAAGAATTTGGGTAATTATTTATAGACTAATTAAATATACACATTTTATTCCTATTATAGACATTATGTATTAAGATAAACTATCTCAACTCTATCTAATAGAGATATTCTAGGTATAAGGAGTTTATCTCTCTATTGTATCTAATGGTGATCCTAGGTTTACTTCTAACTTTTAGAAAAGTCTTAAGAAGTCCTTGGGAAGTTAAATAAATATTTAAAAATTATTTTATAATCATTATTATAGAAAATAAGAGTGAATAATTTAGGCGTTTTAATAAATTATACATTCTTCTTTATTAGATTATCGTGTAATTTTGGATCTATATCATTCTTTTATTGAGATTTCTTATAGTAACAGTTATCATTCCAGTATACAGGTGGAACCTATTGAGGTATTATATGGAAAGTGGTGTCGTACTCCAGGATTTTTGGAAGAATTGGTTTAAAGGAATTCAATAGGACAAGAATTTTTATATTATGTGGATGAGAAAGTGAAAATGATTTAGCAACATATGTGGGTAGCTTTTATTAGGAATATTTTTTACATGAATAATAGGTGGAAAGAACATTATTTTGAGGTCGGAAATCAGGTCTTTTTAAAATATTTCATTGTAAAGGTGTTATGTGTTTTTAATGAAGTTAAACTTTATTCCATGGTTCAATTTACCATATAAAAACCTATAGAATGTTTGACCAGTTTTTTATAATGTCGCCTTTCCTCTGAGTTTATCCACTGTACACAATTGTTTTTATGTTTCAATGTTAGGAATGTATTTTCCAGATTCATATCATGTTTTGATCCCTAAGGTAGTTCAGTTAGAAGATATCCTTTCATATGGTGAAAATCCTACCCAAATTCCTGATTGTGGAGAGAAGTTACTACAAAACAAGGTACCTTTTTGGTCACCTTGTTTGACATTAATTCCCTTATAGTGTATTATTTAAAATAATTTCAAATTTTTCACACCTTTGTTTCCAATTAGAATAATATTTTTATTATATTTTTTCCAAAAATATATGTTCATCCCTAAATAGAAAAAATAATGATAAAATATTTCATTTATTCATTGTAATTAAATTTTAATTTTAGGGAAAAAATACAGTAAAGGTTTTCAAAGTGATGATTCAATAATTATTAAATTAACATAAAAAAGTGACATTAGAAATAATAAAATAAAATAAATTGAATATAATTAAGTTGATAAATGAATTAAATATATAACTATGACATGTATATGATATTATAAAATAGTTTGTTATAATTATAAAAAAAATTTGATGCTATAGATGTCATAGTAATGAATAGTACAAAATTTGTTAGTAATGATATTCCACGAATATAATATCTTATTAAATTATTTAGAAATCATAAAATTTTAAAATATTAACAAAGAGAATAATATATGGTGTAAAACATATTCTTGTATGAATTTAAATGATACTTTGGACTCTTTTCTACAAAAATATCCTTATTATATTAAAATATTATAAGAAATTTCTAAAGTTCTCCACACAGTAATTATAAAAGAGAACTCCTTACATCAATAAATTTCATAACCTTGAGCCTTTTAGTTCATAAAACATAGGAAAAGATCCTTTATCTACTTCACTATAAACATTCTAGAGGTTTGCATCACACAAAAATACCATTTCAATTCTCTTTAAGGAGTCCATCAAGGAGGTGATATTCAAGACGTAACATTTTTAAACTAATTTTCTTAATTTCTTTTCTTCTTATACCATCTTCTCACCTCATTCATCCATCAAGGAATAATAAATTCAATACAATTTATATACTAAAACATTATATTTCTAATTTAAAATCATCAATCCATTCTTTTTTATCATCGCATCTTATATAATAAAAATAATACCATTTTCCAAACTGTGGAGGTGAATTTTCTATATAGATATTGAGTTTTCATTTTCAATTAATCCCTCTATGGATAGTTATAAACTATTATTATGGAAAAATAATATTTTAATAATTATATTATAACTTATTCATTGTTTCATAACTAATATATATATATATATATATATTATAAAATAAATTTTATTTAATTTTTAAAAGTTGGGAAAAACTCCATGATAACTAAACAATTTACATTAATGTTTTATCAAATTGGCATCCTCATGTCACAATTAAAAATGATATGTGGGAACATAAATACTTATAGAGAAGTGTCAATACCATATAATTTCACCTTTGTGTTACTATTCACATTTTACAAGAACATTCATTAATACACCCATGTTAACCAACCATGGAAACATGAAACGAATGCACCCAGAATGGAAACATTGATCTTTATAACTAATTGAAATAAACATAAATGAACTTAATAAATATGTAATAAATAAAATATATGTGGTAGATATTATGTATCAATTAATTAATGAATATAATTTTATTATCCATGATGTTAAGTGAAAGTGTAGAACACATTTAGATATAAGGTAAGGTACTTTCCTTTTAAAATTCTTCTTTAATATATCTTTTTTATAAATTAAAAAAATTGATTTTTTTAATCATATATTAAATGAGATGATTTTGATGATTTTATGTCACCATAATGTTTTGAGTCATCCTTTAAAATATTAAATGGTTATTTTCAAGGAAATATATTTCCATTACATGTTTGAAGTATTCTTTTAAAATAATTTCTTTTCCTCAAATAATTTATTTTATAATGCAGGTATTCATGTTTTAATATTGTGATCTAATTCAAGGGAATTTTTTATCCTTTAATGTAGCATATTTATATAAATAATATGGATGGGTATGTGATATCCCACTAATTCATTTAGTTTGTTGTAAGTAGACCATAATGGTTATTACAAGCGTAACTACAATGGTTACATTCATGTAAAATTGTGTGAGTAATATTATGGTATCCTTGAGGGTTACAAATAAAATGGTATCCATGAGGGTTAAAATCATAATTAAGTATTATAATAAAATGATTCCCCAATTTAACTAGATGGTTTATTTATTTTTTCTATGTTTTATATACATCTTCTGTTTTAACTAAGTATGTATCTATTACACATAAGGATATGAAGTATATCATTGTGAAAAAAAAATCAGTTGTTGATAATTATTCATGGAAAACAATTTTCTCTCCTTAGTTTTATGTTACTTACTAATATTTTTGGGCTCATCCCAAGTATTAAAAAGTTTTGAACAGGGTTTATGGATGGGTAGTATATAAAAATAATCCTAGATGAATGATTTGAATATTTTTAATTAAAATAAATAATGATTAATCATAATGAATTTTCTTTTATTAGAAAAATTGACACTCTATTGAAGGTTCAACTTTTATTGAATGGATCTACATTGTAAGAGTTTTTTCAAATTTTCAAGAACAATAATCCTCAAAAGATACTCAAATGTAAGGGAATGATTTATTGACATAGAAATTCATGATTATGTAATGTTTAAGTATGGGTCCTTATATAGAATGAAAAACATTTCATTGTATTTCACATTCAGAATTAACATAGTTCCTTTTAGTTCCATTCGTTAAATAAATCTAAAAACAAAGCATTAAAAACAATGAACATTATGTGAAGACATAAAATAAAAAAATGTAATGTCTAAATAATGACATATTATTTTTCATATATGACATTTTAGTTTTATCCTTGTCTATTCATGGATATTATCTTTTAAAATACATATTGTTGGTTCGAATTGAAAATGGGAATTAACCCTATATCACCCACCAATACTATAAAACTAGGTGAAAATTTTGGAAAAAAATTAGCATACACTAGAATGGTTACAAACATATAATAGACCACCTTTTTTAGGGTTACTATTATTAGATACATATATTCCAAAACCACACCCACTTATAGTATCAAGATATGTATTTTTCTATTAAAACCATAAAACATAATTTTCAATTGAATAATTCATTCTGTTACATATAAGATTGTCCTAAGGGTACAAAATAATTTTTTCTCATCCAATTTTTAAAGGAAACTAAATCTTACACTAATACCAACTACAGTGGACTATACATTTCATACATTACTTTAAATCTTCGTCGACCAATATTCAACTCTTTAAAATATTGTCTCTTCCAAAATTGTGCAGGTTTAGTATCATTGGAAACATTGATACCTAAAAAAATGATTCATAAATGAACTATAAAATCATCCACTATGTTCTTCATAACTAGAACCATTCTTAGATAAATTATACAAAATAAATTCTTCATGACCTGGGAAAAGGAAACATAAGAAAGGGTGAACTCTGATGCTCAATATATGTAAAAAAGAGAGATATCAATGATCACATAAACATAATGTGAGAATAAAGGTATGGAAACCTTAGGATAACATTTGTGAACCAAATCATACATATCACAAATCATAATATTTTATAATGGAATAATTTTTATAATTATATATGATAAGAATCATTACAGAATTAATGAACATGATCCATAACATCATAACATAGGCATAAGACAATGATTTTTAGATTACACATATGTATAAAAAATAATTTAAATTGAATTTATGGTGTACTTCAATGAATATCATAGTGGATTAGTTTTACTCTCCACACCATCATATGTTTCTAGGTTCACTCCCAAGACAATCATATTTTACAGATTCCATTAATGAATAGGGTTTACTCTTCATTTAAGTCTCTTTTATATCAAGAGAGGTACATATTTACCAAATTATTTGGAGGGATATATAATATTTACCAAATGTAAAATATTTTAAATCATATATATTTTTCCACATGATCATAAAACATTAATCATAACATAACCCATGAAAAATAAATTGGTTTCATAAACATTTGATCAATTCATCATAGCATAACCCATTGAAAATGAAATGGTTTCAAAATAAACATTTCATCATAATCATAAACCATACATGGAAATAAAAAAGTTGGTATCATTGGATCATATACCTAATAAGGATTTAGTGAAATCAAAGGTTTTTATAATAAATGAAAAATTCCATTAAATGGTCACTCGAGATGTTTCTTCAATAAAATACCCTTTTTCATTTTAAAATAACTAATTTAAAATATAAAATTTATCAATATTATTGAAAAAAATCCATTGAAAATAAATTTGTAATCATGTAAAAAATATTTAAATAATTGATTTTTCATGATGGTGGGAAATTCAATTCAATGTGTATAAGTTAAAAAAGAAAATATTCCTTTCATGATTTTGTAAAAAATGTCAAAAAGTATGTCATTCATAAAATAATATTTTTATTCCGTTATAAACATTTTGTAAATAATAAATAATGAGTAAAATGGATTTAAAAAACACTGGATAATAATAATAAAAATTGAAATGTTTTAAAGGAAACAATTAAATATAAAAGAAATAATTTTCAATCGAAGAGACGAATAATGTTGTCCCCATAAAAACATTATTTCATTCACTTGAGTTCATAATGATAGGGAAATTAAATGAAAACAAATAATATATCAATGTTACTATATTACACATAAAAAATTATGAGAATTAATTATTGATATATAATGAAATTTCACTCTCGTTATCTTAGTCATAAAAATTTCTAGTAAAAGTTGATATTATAATATAAAACTCTAACCTCAAGTCTCATCATTCTTCATACCCATTAAAAAATATACTATAATAAATATTTATTTATTAAAAAATAATTCCATAACTATAAACATATATATCATAATATATATGATTTTAATATAACATCTTATCACCAATTTATTAATAATTATGTTTTAAAATAACTCTTCTATGTGATAACTATACTGTTTTTCATGCCTATTCTATTCAAAAATCTCATAATAATAAATTGATCATGGATAAATAATGAAAATGATATTAAACAGGATATTAATTTCATATATATTAATTTTATAAATCCTTATTATCATATATAAATAATATACATGGAAAATTAATTACACGGTTATGGGAGATGGTAGGCAGTATGTACGCATGGATGTTGTTTCTATTTTTTGATGGATAGAAAGAAAGAAAAGAAAAAAAATAATTAAAAATTAAAAAATATCAATAATATAATAAATAAAATATATTTTTATTAAATCTATAATTATAACCATCCATATAATGGGGTGAAAAAATTCTTACATCATGTTTTGGAGACAATAAGTCATATGTATGCATGAGCAGTTTTTTCTCGTTTTAACGGATTGAGTGATTGGATATAATTTTTTGTACATAACCATAATTAATATTTTATAAAATTAATATACATAATTAATTATATTATAATGGATACCATGTATTTTTATTTTTTAAAAGAGTAAATATAATTTAAAAGGATTGGTTAAGAGTTATACCTCTATATTGAGAACCCTCTTTTGGATTACACATGAAGCATTGAAGGGATGATATTCTAGAATGAAAAAAATATATATGTTGTGTTGAATAAAACTATGAAGGTATTATGTTAGTTCTTAGACAAGCTAGAGGAATAAAAAATATGTGAGTATAAGAGGAAAATGGGTTCCCTATTATATGTGAGGGGAGGGGAACTCTTGGAATTACAAAAAATATTATAATATAATGATTAATTTTGAGGAAAAATCCTTCTGAGGGGAAATATATTTAACAAAAAATATTATATGGTCAATATATCATCAACCAATGTAATTTATATAGGGTATATTGTCATTTAAATCGTTTTGTATTTAATAAACACTTGGTTAACTAATTTTAACATCAAATGTGGTAACTAATTTTTCAACATTAATGGGTTAAAATTGTAAATAAAAGGGGAAAATTGGATCAAAAATTCCAAAGAAATAAAATATTAGACCATATATTCTCCACCATATCCATTTTCAATATTTTTATGATTTTTTTAAAATTTAATAATATATCATTTTCAAAAAATATCATTAGTATCATTTGTGACATAATTTAATATTTTGGACTTTAAAGGCAAAATAGTCAAAAATAGAATGTGAATATAAATATCTAAAAAAAAATTAATACGTTGAAGTAATATATACAACTCATGGAATAGAATAATTCACCCAAATTTTATAACTTTTAATAATTTTAATATCATTTATTTTATTTTACTAATAATTTAATATATACTTTCTTAATGTTTAATAAACATTTAAGGTAATTAGTAAATTACATAAAATTTTGAAAAAACACTACGATTAAAATATTAATCTATATTTCATTAAAACATTATAAAAAACTTATAAACATTTTATATTTATATAAAATGTTTTTATATATAAAAGTAAAGTGTGTGATATTTTTTTAAAGTCTTAAATTAATGTATTGGTATTCATAAAAGATATAGGGAACCATGTGGCCATATATTAGATCATTTCATGGGAATGGATTAAATAATATCAAACAATAAGATAAAATAATTATTTAGACAAATTTTAAATCCTTATCAAAATTTATTAACCCTATTTTTCATGTTTTACCTTCACTAGGGTGACAAAAATTTACTATGGTTACGATTTATATTCACCAAAAATAAATTGAACCTATTAAAAAATTTATCCTCATAATTAAAAATATTGATTATATTTGTCAAAATAAAATTTTTATAAAGGTATAAATTAGTTTTAAAGTAATAATGAAAAAAACAATGAAAAATATTTTTTAAAAAATACATTTTTAATTATTATGATGGAAATATATACTTATATCATTCCTATAAAAATATTATATGGATTTTAAAACATTTTTTCAGAATAAATAATATATTAATTTTATTAAAATTAGTCAAAAATAGTGATCAATTTGATTTATTAAGATAAAAATACATTTACTACTTAAAATAAGGTTTTTAGAAAGAAATGTTTGTTAATTTAAAATGATTTTATTTTTCATTTATAATTAATTTAAAACCAATGATTTTATTTTATACTAGTTTAAACCGTAAATTTTTTTATAATTTATTTAATCTTATTAAAACTAAAAAATCCAACGGATTAGAGATTATTGTCACAGTAAATAATAACATTTTAATAGTATAACACAAATCCTTTAAACATTGAGTTTGTTTCTAAGAAATATATCAATGAAATAAAATTTATTTGTATAAAACTTATGCAAAAATATCATAATTTTATAGTCTTTAGATTCACTATGTTTCACATATAGGGGGTGAGTATAAAACTAATTATGAATTCCACAGGACTTGACACACATGCCACTAGAATAAGAAAAAGTAATCTCATAATAAAATATATTATTTAATATATCAACTAGATGGATTATTAAAATTCAAAAAATAATATATATATATATATATATATTAAAAAATTAATTATATTTTAATGTTAAAATATAATTAATTTTAATCATTTATCTATTTATGATGTTTTATCTTCATAAAAAATTATAAACTATTCTCCCAGTGGAGGTTTTGTGGTTTGGATCGGTGCTCGGGCATCATTGCACTTTTCTATCTAGTCATTTCCCCTTCAATCTATGCTCTGGATTCTAGTTCTTTCTTCGTACTCCTTGTCAGTCTATTTCGGTAGTGTCTAGAGGCTTTTGGAGGTGCGGATTATTCGATCGACAGTGCTTCAGGAGGAGTGACATTCATCGGTTTGATTCATGTTGTGGTGGTTCTCGTCGGGGATTGATTTTTCAGATTTTCGTTGTAAGGTGTGCCTTCGGCTGGTGGTGGCTTCAATGGTTCTGGTTGGAGGTCCTAGTGAGCATACTTCACTGTCGAGGCCATGTCTAAATCGCTGCTCTGCATTCATGTGCCTTCACTACTCTCCAGGTCGGACAGCTGTAATGGTTTCAAGGAGGCTCTAGGATGTGCGCTCATTCGCTCATGGTGTTCCAGGAGTCCAGTACAGGCCTCCATCCGTGCTAGGTGGTCTTCATTGATCTTCAAATTGGAGTTCTTGTGTAGCTATCTGAAGGATTATCTATCAGTGTCTGCAACGTCAACTTTGGATATGGTTTGGTTTTTTGGATTTCTATCATCTTTGAATGATTTCGTTGCTTGGTTGGTGATGGTTCCGTTAATAGTTGGGTTCTATTTGAGTTAATGTGTTTGATGTGCTTTCGTCCTCTGTTGTGTGGTGTTTGGACATCGGTGTTGTTGAAAGGTGATTATTTCAGTGGGGATTTTTGTAGCTTTTCAATTATGTTGAACCGATCTATGGTTTCATTTGCTCCGATCACCAGCGTCGTCAGTTATGGATGGCGATGAGGAAGACGATAGTTCAACATGATCATGAATGATTACAGGCGATAAGACTAGCTATCTGTCATAGGAAGCTCATGGCTTGAGGCCTCCTCAGGTTGGGTGTCCCTTTTTTGAATTTCAAATTTGGTATGAATATTGTATTTTGGTTCCCGCTTGTATTGTGGTTACTGCTTACCCTCAAAACGACTCTTTTGAAATAAATAATAATAATTTTCACAATAGAGACAGCCATAGGTGGCTGATAATATTTATTCTAGGAGTATTAGATACCACCTTTGGTGGCGTTGAAATCATTTCCCAGTGATTTCAGACATGGTCAATTTGTGGACCACTATAGATACCTCTTTTGGTGGTCTCTATTACCCTATAGCAATGGGGAAACTATGATTTCCAAAAGCGATTGTATGATGGTCACTAAATATCATTATAGATCACTTTTTAAAGTCACTATATGCCATTTTTGTAGTAGTGATCCTCCTTAAACTACTAGAAAAAATTAATATAGCCATAAACCTATAACATGAGTCAGGCTTGTCCATTGATATAAGGAACCTATAGACATGAGAATGAAATTTAGTGTTTATAGACCACCTATATCCATGAGAGGAATGGGGTATTTCCCTAAGAAATGTCTTTTTCTATTTACCACTTATAGACATTGGCATGATGGGCTATTTCGAAAAGCATTTATCATGGTTATGGGTAGTTTTCATGGAAAAAAATGTACATGGGAAAGGCTATAGCCACTGGAATTAAATTCCAATTTTTATTCAGTTATATTTAAAAATTTCTATACATTTATATTTAAAAATCTATAATAAAAAATATTCATTGGTTCTATAGGTGAGTGTATGTGTTTTTAATGGTTAAAATTGAAACCCTATGTTTTAAAAATTTATAGATCCATATATAAAATCCTTTATAATAATTAATTCAATAAGTAGAGGCAACGCGGCGCTATATTTTGACTAATTTTATATCAAAGACATAGGATATAAACCCCTATACATTTTAAAAAAACCTCTTATATATTTTTCTATAAAGTTGTGTATATAGACAATAACAAATTGAGATCCAATGAAGTGGTAGGGTGTATGCATGTTTTTTGATAAGAACTGAATCAAACCTTCCTTTAAAGGAATTGGGGGTTCTATTCCCATAGATATAGTTAATTTTTTCTACTTGTGTTACTCCGATAAAAATTCAGGATGTCAACCAAATCATCAAGTCACACCTATTTAATCTGAGTCACATGTGAATGAAGAACAGGAACCATAATTTCAAACAAGAAGGAATACTCATAATATTAGAAGTATGGAAATTATTTAGTTTCATTTTATTTCATTTATTTAACTTCCCTCAAAATCACCCCAGACAAAACACAAGCGTAATCAAGTGTGATGTATCTACCACTCCAAAGTCTCTACCACATAATCAACATTATCATAACTAGGGATTTAAATAATATTATGTTCATTATATTGAATCATTGGGGGGACTAATCACCTATTTCTTATCCATTATACCTTTATATATCACACACTATGTTTGGTAAAAATTGTTTCCTAACCAAACCCATACAAACCTCACTAGTTCCAAAGTCAATGAATCTATCATAAATCTTATCCATAGCATTAATACAACTTTTTTGTGACCTAAACCCTATGAGAACCCCCTCCCAGACCTATAATGATGTTGACTGTGGCCCCTAAAGCCCACATCTAATAGGTCATGGGATGGAAATTAGAACCAAGGGTATAAATCACATAAATTAGTGTAATTCACCTGATAAATCCTTGGAACATAATAAGTAAACCCCTAATAAATACCATAATAAAAAATAAAAAATCATATAATTCATTGTAAATTTCATTAAATAAAGGTCTCAATGAGTAATGAAATTCCAAAATAAAACTCATATAGAGGCATCTCAAACCGCAATCCACCAGCTTAGTCTTGCAATTCTTAGATTGATCTCCAAATCCCTCCTAAAATCTGATGAAATAGAGTATATATATATAGATAAGAATAAATTTACACTCAATAAGATCCTTATGAACACTCTTGAAAATATTGAATAAGCTTATTAATGCCTCTGTGAATAAATAGAAAACCAAACATGCACCTATATACCAGGTTATTTAACCCAACCCCATAAAAGATAAATCATGAAATATTAAATCAATATGTAATAAAATAATACCAACAAATATATAGAAATTGTTTACCCTACACCACTTATAAACTAGTTTCTCCTTCTCACACCCCAATGTTAAATTTCCTAGTTCTCACGTCCCTTCCATATCATCAAAACCATATATACATATCCACATATCACATTTCCACCTCACAATTACTTAACAACATATCCACAACCCTATCTCACATATTTGTATCTCAACTACACAACACAGTTTCATAATTGTAGGATATCATGAACATGAAGGATTCCAACCTCATTCCCACCTCTTACCATGAACGACCCCCACTATATACTTCTTCATCATCACATAAATCAAACTTTTGACTTACAGCCGCAACATATCATGCATAATAAATTCTATACATCATAATTTATACACGTTTTTTATGATAGAGTGGGGAATATGGTGTATCCATCCATTTATTCCCTCTCTAATTTGAATGTTTAGGGTATAAACCCAGAACCCAAATCATTTGGGAATCAGTAAGTTTATTTGACTTAGGTGTGGTGTGTATAAAATCATAAGGAAAATAAAAAATATATATCATATCCATGAAGAAAAGCACAAACTCTATCCCATAACCATTAAAACATCTTCTTTATCTCCCACTAACAACCAATAACATTATTATAACATCATCCAACCCCTTTATTTCCCCCCAAAACAACCACAATAATAGCCATGAATTCGATTTAAATAAACCATTTATAGGTTTACCATTTAAGAACTATACTATATTTATTATTTCACTTACTAACCATATTTAATTATAAACCATTTACCGATTATCCACAACTTTATATCCCAGTCACTAATCGGTCATTTCAATTATTATCAACTTTAGAATATCCCACCATTATTCCTTTCCTTCCAATATTGCAATTTTTATTTTCTTTTTCTTTTTCATTCAATAACATCATGAATCTACTGACTCGGCCTTACACCTCACAACCATCAACCCAAAAACCTTCATGGTAATCCCACACCAATAATTTCCACAATTCCTTTGATCAGTTCCATTCCACAAAACAAGCCTTACCAAAACCTCTATAATAACAATTTCATAATTTGATGCCAAAATATTACAATCATAGAAAAACAACATAAACAATTTATGGTGATCACAGAAAACAAAATAGTTAAAATCACATAAGTAAACACATTTTAACTCATTCTTTCCAGGTATATTAGTAGTGGCTATAAAAATAAACAATACCAACATCTATATTCTCCGAAAACCCCGTTAATTTCTATATTTAAATATTTATTCTTTTATGATAAGTTATTATATAAATAAATCCAAGTATAAAATTCAAAAATATTGATAGAAAACTAAACACATGATAGAAATATTATTTTTCATTAAAAACATAAAATAAAAAAAGAATATAAGGCTCATACAACACTCTCTTCCCATTCATTTCATTATTTAATATTTTATCATTCTTAGGTTGGTCTCTCCCTTTTATTATGATTTAAATAGTATCTTAATAATTCAATAATTTAAAAAAAATGACAGAATTTGTGAATACCCAACATTACTATGAAGTGTTGATGGTTCTTTGCATGTGTATTGGGAGTGGAAAAGATGATCTCATTCCTGAACTATTAAGAAAAATGTGTACTGGTCATGGGGTGATCTCTAGAGTTGAGGGTAAATTCTACAGTCATCCAGGATAAAGGAAAACAATAAAGATAAAAGGTAGGGACATTCTAATATTTAATATTGCTAAATCCTATATTGGATAGTGGTTATATTGGAGTTGCTTTTCTAAAACCAACTTTTTATACTTTTATTACATGTATATAAAAATATTTTAATATTTATTAAACATATTATTACATATTGGTCATTGTTATACATCGAATTAGTGTAATACTATTTTGGAGTATTGTTTACATTCATAAAGACATAGTAGTTCCCTTATATGATGAAAACCATGATTTTACGTAATGATATTATTAAATATAGTTCTACAGTTGAAAAAAATTCTTTGATAGGAAACATGAAATATTGACATTCATGTGGTAGTACTCATAATAAGATGATACCTTTTCTCATGAATTTTTTACCTGGTAATCAATAAGATGAGAGATTATGAGAAAAGACCTTCTAGTTGGAATTCCAAATGTTTTTGTGTCATTAGGTATTCACATAGGTGAGTATATATAATGGTCATTAGACTTTAATATTATAATTTATGCATTTCATGGATCACATATTAAGATTTTATAACCAAAACCATGATTCCATATGTGTTTTAGAAGTAAGGTATGTTGGGTGTGTCAAAATGAAATATTATTAATGGATAATTTGAGGAAGGATTTTTACCTTCCATCTTTATGTAAATTGATATATTATCCCTTTGATTGTAATAAAAATATTAGATTAAATTCCATATCCATGGTGTAATGATGTAATCCTTTCTGATAGTCAATGAAATTTGTATCAAACATATATGTCTCTGATGGAGATGAGAAACTTTCTTAGTGACATATTGTGACATATGGGATTATATTACACAATAATAACTCTTTTCTGGTTGTCAATGTTATGATATTAATTAATTTCACTTGGGTTCCTTAACCCATTTCTATAAATTAATCCTAAACATTAGGAAATCCTACCTAATGTTAGTGAGAAATAATCCTTGAGGGTTATTCACTATGTTTTTTTAATGAACTGGATAATATTTTATTTTAATTAAATTAATATAATAATTATTATTCTCAAGATATGTTAAAATTATTATTAATGTTTTATTGATCACATAAAAATTATTTAAATATTTAATAAATATTTATTCTCTTCCATGTGGATAAATTATTTATTTATGAATACAATATTTATTCAAGTATTCAATAAATTTTGAGGAGTTTGAGAGGACCAAGATCATGTCTACTGATAAATATTAATTTTAATGTTTGTAAAATAATATTAATCATTGCGCCAGTTAGAACATTCCATAAAATATTATTATTATTATGTTTATATATTATGAGTTAAGATAAGGTCTATTATATTATTTATTATTTTTTGTGGAATTAAATAATATTTTAACCTAAACATTAACTCAATAAATATATGGTTATGTTTATTGTGTAGGGTTAATCAATAATGGTGAATCTTTGTTTACAAAAGAATTATCTCTCAAATTATTCAATACTTCATCTTCTCGAGAATGCGAAAAACTCATTCAAGTACAAGAGAACTAGAAGAGATAAACCCGAATAACCCAATATGAATGATCTATCATACTAGCACCTAACATTCAATCGGTTTCATTTGGAGATCAAAAGACCATGTGTGGATCACTGCTATAGGGATTCTAAACTTGGATCCTCTATAGGCAACGAAGCCAAAATTACTATCATGACTATTAGGGACTACAAAATTAGGATTTCTCTGGGAATGATATTTGTTTTAAAATATTTATTTTATATTCCACCTATTACAAAAAAAATTATTTCTATATCCATACCTGATACATATGGATTTATTTTCTTATGTTGGGAATAATTTTTTCTTATTTTATAAATAAAGAATTTTTTTATGGTAATAAATTTTTAAATAATGATATTTATGATTTTCATTACATAAACCAAGTAATAAAAATAGATAATGAAACTATTCCACATGAATCATACGATATTGAACTTTGGAATAATATATTAGGTCATTTAAATGAAAAATGTTTTACAAAATTCCCCCAAGATGTAGATTTATATTCCTTTGAACAATAACCACTTAGTGAATGTCATGCATGTTTACAATGAAAAATGACCAAATCCCTATTTAGTGTCAAAGGTTAAAGGGATAAATATATTCTTGAATTAGTTAATTATGAAGTGTGTGGACTATTTCTAGGTAAATTAAGGGGTGGAAAATAATACATAATAAATTTTACTAATTATTTTTGTAGATAGGGATTTGTATACTTAATGATGTATAAGTCATATTCTTTTGAAAAATTACATAATTTAAAAATAAATTTGAGAACCATATTGGTAAATAGATTAAGAAACTATAATCAGACCACTATAGAGAGTATCTTAATCAAGACTTCATTGATTATTTATAGGATCTAGGGATTCTATCACAACTCACTCTTCCTTATAAATCTCAATAGTATAGTGTAAGTGAAAGGAGGAACCGCACCTTATAAGACATGTTCAGATCAACGATTAGTCAAGTGGAACTAACTTTATCCTTTTAGTGATACATGTTACAGACACATCAAATATACTAAACCAATTTCCAATAAAATAAATAAATGTTAATCGATATGAATTTTTGTATGGAAGAAAAAACATATGGTAAAATATAAATTTATGGGGTCACAATTTATTTTAGGGCCTGTTATAGTAAAAAACATATAGCCCAAGGTACAACGTGTTCCATTATAAGATACTACAATGAAATACGGAGATTTTACCTATACGAACCCTTGGAAAAAATGTAATAGTGGCAAGGCACACCATATTCTTTAAGAGGGAGCACATATCTAAAATAGATAATGGGAGTAAGATATATGTTTCTAAAGTATAGGATAAAGGTACACATGATCTAGAATAATAAAAGATTCCACAAAGACCCCTGGATGATAATTTTACAAAGAAAAAAATATTATGTATGTTTACAAAAGAGGTTATAGAAGCATAATAATATTATTTTCTGGTCATTGAGAATGGTAAATCATTATTAGTTGATAATATTGATCATGTAACCTACAATGAACTAGTAACTGGTATATATGTTTCTAAATAGAAGAAGCTATGAAGTATGCAGTATATTCCATGTACTAAAAACAAGTCTCAAATTCGATTGATCCTTTAGTGTATGTAAATGTCATTGGTTGTAAATGTGTATTCATGTAGAAACTGGACAAGAATGGACATTCCAGTACTTATAATGAATAGATAGTTATAAAAGGGTTCAGACAACATTAATTCATAAGCTATGACGAATCCTTTTCATCAATTTCAATGTTGAAACCAATCATAATTAAACATGTTATTATCGGTTACCATGAATATTTGATTTGTAAAATGGATTTCATCATATATTTCCATAATAAAAAGCTTTATAATGATGTCTATATGACACAAACTAAAGGGTTTCTGACTCCAAAGGATTCCAAAAATGTGTTCTAACTAAAAAGATTCATGTTTGGATTAAATTTAGAATCCAGATAATGGAACATTTGGTATTATAAAGTCATAACAAAATTTGGTTTTCTAATGAATGAATGTAGGAATTATATCTATACGAAGTTTAGTGTGAGTGTTCTCATTTTCTTAATTTTATATGTCGATAGAATATTACTTATTAGAAAAGAAATACCAGTCTTATATTTTGTTAAGTCTTAGTTGAATATATTCTTCTCTGTGAAGTACTAAGTGAAGTAGAAAATGTTCTTCTGATCAAGATCCATTGTGATAGATCCAAGAGGCTTCTTGGCCTAAGACAAGGTACATATATTGACAATATATTAAATAGATTTATTATAAAAGAATCCAATATAGTATTGTTTCCAATGTCACATGCAATTTATCTTTCATGGAAAATGTGTCCTAAAACACATGAGGAAATACATAGGATAACGAGGATACTATATATGTCAGTGATTGGTTCATTCATATTTTATATGTTATATATTAGGATATATATCAGTCAAACTTTAATTGTGGTAGGTAAATATCAAGATCACCATGGTAACCTCCATTAGATGGAAGTAAATGTTATCTATAAGTATCTGAGTCATACTAAGTTTATATTCTTAGCCTATTGAATAGAGATGAAATTAGTCATTTAAGGATATGCAGATGTTAGTTTCCAAAAAGGTCAAGATGATAGGAATTAATAGACGGGATATACCTTCAATCTAAATGGAGGTGTTGTGAGCTAGATGATCATGAAGGAAACTATTTCTAGAGAATATACAATAGATTAAAAATATATTGAAGATTCTAAGGAAGATAAATAAGATGTTTGGATAATAAAATTCATCCAACATATTGATGTTGTATCTAGAAGTAATGACTGTATCACACTCTATTATGATAATACAATAGTGGTGTATTTTCCAAATGAGACAAGGTCACACTAGTGGATGAAGAGAATACATCATAAACATCTTCTCTTGAGTTATTATTCATAAAGATGGTATGTCAAAGTGAGAAGAATATCCTTCGAAGAAAAAGTGGTGTACCCCTTAACTAAATCCATAATATAGTAGAAATATGATCATCATGTGAGGTTTAGTAGACTAAAAGTAATAGGTAGTTGGCTCTAGTTCATGTGAGAGTCTATTGGAGTTGGTCTTATAAAAAACTATTTGTACATTGATTACATGATCATTCAATGGTTTGAATATTAATATAACATTTTATTACATATATCTCATTGATCTATAAAAATTTAATATAATATTGTCCTATAGTATCCATTTCATTGATAAGGTCATATGTGTTCCCCACTATGATGAGAACCTTGAAATTCCATGATAAAATTATCAAAAAAATTCTTACAAATAGATAATATTCTATAATGGGACATATAAATTGTTGACTATCGTGTGTGAGTACTTGTAAGTAGATTCAACTTATTCTCATGAGTAAATTGATTGATTTTTTATATTAGATAGTTATTTTTTTCACAATAAAGATAAATTCAATTACATAACTCTTCCTAGATGAGTACAGATATGGTAATGGGATTTAACCCATAAGGACCGGTATATTTTCTAATCCAAAATACATCCATTGATTTTTTTTTAATTAAAAAATGGTGTATTTTTAACATTAATAAAGTTTTTTAGAAAATAATAATTAAATAACTTCACTAATTAATTAAAAATAGAATGATAAGAACTCATTTTTATTATTAGATAAATTGTATCATAATTGAATACTTTAAACATATACTGTTAGAAAAAAATTAATCATGTAAAATTAATTTTATTTATAAAATAACTCATAAAGAGGATTCAAATATATTTAAATCCTAATATTTATGAATAAAGACTAATTATGATTAAAATTAAATCCTCAGTCTATTAATTGAATATCAAAAATGTTATTCTAGTTTAAAAACCTGTTATACCAATAAATTCTATCACTGGACGCAGATTCATTCAATGGAAATCTAAAGGATTTTATGGAACCATCATAAATTAAAACTATACATCATTATTTAAAATAATTATAATAGTAGTCATACATCATCATTTTCAACCCCAATATAATGGGTTTTTAGTTAAAATTATGAACACAGTGATTATAACAATAAAAAACACAAAATCATTTTTAAAAAAGTGGTGTATAAGAAAAAATAAAAAGGAGTAAAAAAATAATCAATGATGATATATATATTACAATCCATCTATAAGTATTATATTAGAATCTATCTTTTTTTTCCAATACAAGATCTTATTTTCTAGTATGGAATCCTAAATAATTAATCCACTAAACATAGGTTTCAAATGTAAACTTTGGAGATGAAAAGTAATTAAAAATAAGTTTAAAAAATCAATGATTATGATGCATGGTTATAAAATCATGTATCATTATATAGGTTTAATACTAGATCAATAATTTTAATATGCATGTTTCATGGGATATTGTGAAAGGTTTTTTCATAATCCCGCTAATCATACATTTCATCTCACTGATCCAAATGACTTTTTTGTTCTCCAAAATCTCTCAAATCATTATTATCTCAATTAAATATTCAATGTAGTGTTTTTCATCACCTATAAAAATATATTTTATCCATAAATACATTTTATTCATTTAAACAGGTCTTAGTGTAAACTAAAAACCTCTTTTCAAGTGCATGAGTTCATTATTACATGTTACTAGTTGAGTGCTTGTTTATTTCTCCATAAGGATTAGAGATGGATATTAAGTGTTTTTGGATGATTTTTATATAAAAATCCATAAAAATAATGTATAATTTCTGAAAATGTGGTATAGGTGTAAAATAATAAATATGAATACCTAACCATTAGATGACAGCCATGATGGTCACCTATATATGGGATGAAAAACACTTTTAGTGGAAATTTAAATTAACAAACTACATAAGCCTCCCTATTGATCACGATAATTTCTTGAGGAAACACTAATATATATATATTGAAATTATATCTAAAGATATTACTAACCCTTATTAGGGGGAAGTAGGTTTTTATGAGGTTCGATAATAGTCCATGGTAGGAGAATTGCATTATTTGATCAGTGGTGGAGTTCACAGCTATTGTCTCTATAATTTTGGGTGATTTTAGATTTGATTTTTTAATTACAATACTAATGTGGTTATATATAACACATGTGTAGAGTGTTATTTATTTAAACTACCATCCATATAGGAATTTATTTTCATTATTTTGTACTTATTTTTAGATCAACTATTATATTTTACCAACAATCATAGTTCAACTACCTTATGGAAGTTTGTGAATTATCAATGCTTTGTCTGGAATTCAACCTTCATTACTTCACTCACCCAAACTGGTCATCCCAACACTAATAAAAAATATTTAAATTATGAATAATAGATAAAATCATATATAAAATAATCATTATAGTTTACAAAATGTATTCTCAATTAAAATCAATTCTCACTTTTACATTTGTAACTAGTTGATATAATATCACAGTAACATATAACACTAGAGAGAAATGGAGAAAAAATTCATTGATCCTATGAAGACTATGGATAACTACATCCAATTGTGATGTAATCCTATAGGTTCAAAAAATCCCTAGAAATATCATCTATTCCATATATATCCTCCTCGATCCTGCATGATTCTCCTTTATGTGGTTAAGGATTCAGATCCTTTACTTTTTCATTATTTTTCTCTAAATAGGCTTTACTCAACCAATCCTCAAGGATCACTACCACATAAGATGGAATATATAGATAGTGAACCCATGTGAATAATTTCTTTTGATATCCCTTAATTCCATTTTATGAATCAATTTCAGTTCAGTACAATCTCTCTTAGATCTTTCTTCAGGTGGATATATTATTAAATCCCTTCTCAATTTGGTTATACAATTATATATGGTGAATATTTTATGGCACTAAGGGATGTCTTGTTAGAAACATCAAATTAAAATGATATCTATGTATATTATTCTTACGTCATCCTTTCCATTTATTTTGGAATACCCCCAAATATCATGATGATTCAATGTTGAAATGAAGTTCATATGATGTTTTAATGGTGTATTGAGATGTAATTTCCATGGATAAAGTGTTCTTATGTTATTTTTATTTGGGTGTAGATACAGTTTATGTTAGGGTGTGATTGTTTTATATGTTTAGATCATATACAACATTGGTAGTTATTTTTTGGTAGCGTTAGGGGAACATGAAATGTCATTTCCTAGATACTACTTGCATTCATTTCATAGACTCCATTGGTATATTCCAAAAAATGTCATATAAGTAATTTATCTTACCCTAAAATAGAGCATCACAATGGTATTTACAATTTTAAGGTTAATTTTATGCCTTGTATTCATGACATGCATTGAAGTGTCATCATTATCCTAACCATTAAAGCAAATAGTGTTCATATGTCAATGATTTATTGAGAATATAAGAAAAAAGATTTGTTATGTTAACTCCTATTGAGTTTTGGCACATCCATCCATGGAATCAATCATCGTATTAACAAGTAACATGAAAAATGGTCTTTTAATGTCCATCCTGCTACCTTTGGAATAAAAAAGTTAGATTTTTTGGAATTTTCCAAACATTTGATGCAGACTTTGTTATACTCCTCTCAATGTTTTGTATTTTCTTTTGATTACCTATCATGTAAATAATAAAATAGGTTGTCAGAATGAAATTATAATTAATGAATAATTGAATAAAATAATGAATTATCATAGTATACATATTATACAAGGATAAAATCATTATATAAATTTATTCATGTGTAAAAGATATATATTGAAAAATAATATATCAAATGTGATACAAAAATGACTCAAAATAAGAATTAAAGTCAATTATTTTAACATTTTCTATTTAAAACCCAAAAAATGAATATTATATAATATAAGGGTTTTGGAATGAAATATACATAAATTTTACTGAAAGTGATATAAATTTTTTTCAATAACTTTAGCTAGTCATGTACCCCCAAACATAAACAATTATTGACCTCAAGCATCAACATCAATATTATCAGAAAGGATTTCATTCAACAAAATGATTGATCTTCATATTCACATTTACATATTAAATCGTGGATTTTTATGAATTCTTAACATTAATATAAAAATCACCATATTCTAGAAATATCTAAATAAAGTTAATGGAATATAGTATAAGTTACTCTATAGTAAACTTTCTACTCAAAATTTTAATTAATATTGAGAACCTAATTCTTTATACAATAAATCCACATTATCATCTTCCACTATCTTCAATTATTTATAATACACAAATAATACTCTTATTTCATCCAACATGTATTAATCACTTATTCATGAATGGATTAATCTTGTATAAAACTGATCCATTATATCGATAGGTATCCCCCATTGTTAGGTGTAATAACTAGGGAATTAAATAAGAAAAGTATATTGGGATCTTGGAAATATTTTTATTCAAGTATGACTTTAGCTAATATCAAATATGTCATTCCAATAGTAGGAACCCCCTCCCCCCTCAATACTATATTTGATATCCAAGAAATGGAAGATGCATGGACAACTGAATATTGGATTTTCTTATCTTTTATTCATGGAATTTATATTTTTTATTTAATATAAAAAAATTTCACACATTTCTCAAATCATAATTGAAATAATCTAACTGAGTTCATTTCATTCCATATACTACTCTAAAAAATCTCTATATCGATCCAGATATAAAACTAAATGTTTAAAATTTCTTTACTTATAAAAACATATCAACTCACTTAAGTTAAGCGTTCATAAACCAATCCATTACAATAACATAATAATTCATATTTTCTTATTTCATTTAAATATCCAAAATGAATATCATATCAAAATAAATTCATTAAATTTATTCCTAATTCATTTATCTCATAAGTCGGTAAATGAAAAAAAAATTAAATGGGTACACATTACCCAATACCCCCATAATTAGAATAAAATATATATCTAATCAATTTAACTAAGTGACATAGAAAAAATAATGAATCAAAATTTAAAAACATATAATTTAGTAAGGGAGAGATAGAAACTCCCCAAATGTAAGTGTAATTCCTAATATAGTAGTGGATTGGGGACTCCTCCTCTTTTTCTACCATAGAGACTCTAAGGCCCTATAAAATAAATTTTCAGCCTCAAAATGGTTGTTTTTTATGGAAAAGAAAAAATAAAAAAGTAACTAATGTAATAAAAATAAATATAAAGAAACAAATGAAATAACCCTTTAAAATTTTGGGTATCATCACAATTAGTTCTTAAATTTTAACCCCTTCAACAAGGCCTCCACAAAAAACTACCCCCAATTAAATGGGTGTTCTGAATTGATCTTCTAAAACCACCGCATATTGGTTTCTCCTATTCTCATCAAAATTAAAACTGTGAATTTATACCCTACATACATTATTGTAGCATCCTAAAGATAAATTATAGATATTTTACTTTGAAATTTTCACAATCTAGTATAATTTATAATTTAGTCTTCTCCTCCTTGACGTATAAGATATTTTTTTGGTTATAGGGAGTGTGTTCATGAAATTTGAGGGTCCTCCCTTGTTGTATCATAATATTCATATCCTATGGAAAATTCACTCATGGAATATTCATCTTCTTCTTAATATTCTTCTTTATGGATATCCTTATCCATCAGAACTATCAAAACTACAGTCTTAGCACCTTATTATTATTTATGTTTGATTTTATATTCCCTTGAAAAATTTCTCTTTTAATGTTCATGGATGATTTTTTATTGATCATGAAAAATGAAAATATGTTCATATATTTCTATTACATAATTAGAGTAAATTATTATAGTTGGGATTTCCTCTTTCACTAATCCCCTTTTATCTTATGAATTATATCCATGACCATATATTTATTAATAAACAACACTCTATTATTTACATCTTTAGTAGGTTCAGGTTTCCTTTCCCTCAACCCAACATAGTTCCAAAATGGGTGTCCATAGCATCCATATATGTCATAAAATTCCTCACATTGATCATTTCACCATAGGAACATTATTTCTTAGAACATAAAATTGAATAGTGGAGTTCACAACTTGGGTAAAATAAAGTGAAACAAGATATTAAAAGTAATAAAATCAATAGTAAATTTACAATGAATATTATTTAATAATAAAACTATTATGATGATTTTTTTTCCTATTTTTCTATTTTTTCTTATTTTAAAATTGATGTTTTATTTTCCCAAAAAAAAGGTTACAATAAAGAAATGTCCCTAAAAATGTTCCAAATGTTTATTATTGAAATGTTTCGTAGAGTATGAAGGTTTTGAGATGCAGCAGAAGTGGTGGAAGGATGTTAGATTTTGGTTTTTCATCAGTTTGAATAGATAAATCTAGAGAACATGATAAACAAAAACCCAGAATCACCTAGAGAGGATATTTAACATTAAATATATTATTAATTTAAAAATAGTAATTTCCTCCAACATGAGAATCCTATATATCAATTTTTTCCTCTCTTGTCATATTTTCATTATACTGGATAATCCAAGAAAGGATTCGTCTAGGTTTATCCATATGTGATCCAGAAATCACTAGATGATGTTATTGTTATTTTTAGTTCCAGTGTAGTGGAACCTAGTAGTTCATGTCATTTATTGTTGGTCACAATAAGGAGTTCTCTTGTTCTCTCTATGTTCTTAGGATAAAGGATTGTAGTATTGTTTTATCAAGGTATAGAAAGAATTTAAGAGATCATTTCCATTGTTTAAAATAAGTATCTTCCACTAGAAATGCTAAAGAAAATAATAGTGTACAGCAGTCGTTTTGTTTATTTTAGGGGTAGTTCAAACCGCAGTTGAACTTTTTCACAGTGTTTTTCAATACTGCCATGAAAAGCGGTGTCACAAAAAAATTTCATGTTAGTTTTCAAAAAGCATCTTGAAATGATTAAAATATGGGTATGAAAACTAGTGTGAAAATTTTTAGGATGATTTTTTAATTTTTTTATTTTATTAATATTTTCGTATTATTATTTATTTTTTAGTTATTTTTTATTATCTATTATTTATTATTTCTTTCATTCCTTATTATTTATTATTTACTTCTTTACTTATTTATTTATATTACCATGCATGTATATGTCATGCATGCCATGCATATATTCAACATACATATGCATTGTATGAGATTTGAACCTCTTACCCCGTAGTAACTATACAAAGACATTATAACTCTAGCAAGTTCTTCATGGGAAGAGTAAACAGAAATTAATATACATATATATATACATAAAAATAGATATATGTACCTATATATACATATATATAAATAATAATATTAATGAATAATAATAAATTAATAATTAATAATTAATAATTAATAATTTTCAAAAAAAATTGATTAATAAATAATAAATAACATATAACATATAACATATAACATATAACATATAATATATAATAAATAAAAAATAATAAATAATAAATAATAAGAAATAAATAATACACAATAAATAATAAAAAATAAATTATTAATAAGAAAATGATAAATTTAAATACTAAATAACAAATAATAAACAATAAATCCATATATAATAAATAAGTAGTAAATAAAAGGTAAAATAATAAATAATAACAACAAATTAATTAAAAATAAATTAATAATACACAATTAATCAATATATAATAACTAAGAAAATTAACAATAAATTAATAAATAATAATTAATAATTAATTAATGAATATATAATAAATAAGAAATAATATTTAAGAGATAATAAATATGAAATAAAAAATAAAAATAAAAAGTAGAAAATAATAAATAATACAATGTAAATAAATATATATAATTACATATTCTATTATTTAAATAAATAAATATATATATATATTATAAAAATATATAAAAATAAATAATTTTATAGATCCTTGAATAAGGACACACACACACCAACCAACAGAATATATATGAATATATAAACCAACATCATTTATATAAATACACATTACCTTATATAAATATACATAAATGAAAATAAATATATACAAATATCGACTTATATGAATAAATACGTACAAAAATCTATGAATAGATTCTATTATATATAATTTTTAAAATAATATTGATAAATATATAAAAATTATAAATATATATATAAATGAATAGATATATATACATATATATAATATATAATAAATCAATAGAAGAATTAAAATCACAATAATTACAACACCATCAAATTGTTACAAATCTAAATCCATGGAATAAAATATTATATGGCCCAACAAGAATATAAATACGCTTTTAAATGAAGCTGAAATCACATCAAATTTTAAAAAATCCTGATATTTGAGAAAGAAAACATAGTTTTGGAGGCCTTATGATCCTTTTGAACTCAAAAAATATTGATTGGTGTTCCTCAATAAATATTTCTTAAAATTATTCATGATATTTGATTTGATATATGATATAGCACAAATAGAAACTCAGACCATAAGTTACGGTCTTTTGAAGTTAAAGTTTGGATTTCAACTTTTCTTAAAACAACAATAAATTTTATTCTACTACTTATTACCAAATTATTATTTAATTTTTTTAGTTCATTTCATAATCATTTATTTGACTTGATATAATGCTAAAACAAACACCAAGATTAGAAGTTATAGTCATTTGATGAAAAAATATGATTTTTTAATATTTTTATAAAAAAAATATTTTAGGGACATTTTTTTAAAATATTCATGAATTATAATTTGTTTATTAATAAACCGTCACTAAAAAACATAAAAGTTTACATTTTAAAAAAAATAGATGTGTTTTTTTAAAAACCACTGATAAAAAATTTGGTTAAATCTTGAGCGGGGGTTTTAAAAATTTCCATGAATTTCATTTTTCCTAAAGTGAAGTGTGATATATTTTCGTTTATATACATAGGGTTAAACATAGATAATTACACATGGACCCTTATAAATATATTTAATCCATGTAATACCACATGTCAAATAATAAACATAATTATTATTATATCCAATGATATGTGTTTATGTAAATATAATATCTTAAATAAATAAATTTATACTTCTTTAAATGGTAGTAAATAAAATATATCATTTCAATCGGGTCATTATCTCATCCCATTAATATTTCCATGGTATTTAAAAAACATTAAATTATAAAATATTTATTTAAATAAACATTATTCATTTGTTAAATTAATCAATATTATATTCAAAAAACTCATGAATAAATAATTATTTTAATATTCGTATACCTAAATAAATAAATATATATTAATATTCTCACAGAATTAGTGAATCAATATTTATTTATTAATTAACATATTAATAATAAACAAAAGTTAAAATTTAACTCATATATTATAAAATTGAATATCTCATGATTAAATATTTACGATCAACATTACATGAATGATTATTATTTCTAAAGTAAATATTAATATTTATTCTTAATATTAAATTCATTGGAACTTAATGATATTCTAGATACATCTAGTATGTAAAACTCTTGGCCACTTTCTCAGTGGAATTAGGTTAACTTACCTAAAGTACAAGATCGGTGTCTAGAAACACATCATGGAACACTAAACGCTTGATTTATTTTCATTGAAATTTCAAATTCTAATCTGTAATATAAAACCCTTTATCATGATATTTCATCAATTAGGGTACATACATGTGACATCACCATCAATACATTATTTTATTTTACTTTAGTTTTCAAAATAATATTAAATGTGAACTAACATGGTCATGGAATTATCAAAAGGTTCCATTTCAATTAAAGGCCTAGATATATCTTCTTTTATTGATATAGAATGTAAACCCCTTTCATGACATATTCAATTAATACCATACCACATATGTCATACCCAATGCATGTTATATTTTTGAAATCATATATTTTCTTATTTTTTAAAAATACATCAAAGTAAATTATTCCTGATATAAATTAATGAAAATATCAAGTATAAGAACTAATACATATATTCCTAAAAAGGAATATCTAATTACACATAAACATATGGAATTTAAATTTCCGGTTCTACCCTCATGAACTCCCTTCTTTAAGATTACCAAGATCAAACTTCATGAGAAGAAGTACCAATATCATATGATCCATTAACACATGATAGTCTAACATTTTCTATATGCCATCATATAAATTCCATTTAGACCATATGAAATATTTAAGATATCATAATTTCATTTTTAGATTCTCATTATAGAAGGTAACTGCTACATGTTTTCAATGTGGAAAATATAGTAAGAACATTTTAATATTAATGTTACAAAAAAGAACATTCATTATGTGATACCATGTTTATTAATATACAAGTAATATAAAGTAAAAAAGTCAGTTGGTTTTAGAGAACCAAATCCAATAGAGTCCCACATGTATTAGATCCATCTTCAAACTAATAACTTTTTATCTATCACATGATAAACTTGATTCTGTTGAGGTATAGCTATATTCAATAGTCCAATCACATTCTTCAATGTAAACTCTATTTTTTTACATCAGTTCTATGATAAAAACTCAATAGAGGTGATATCACTAAGTATGTACCTTATTTCACTCTCTTTAATTGAAAACATTGCTAGTATCTATGATATAATATTATACCAATGTATATCATAATTGTATTATTATTTATTGATATATTTCTAAGAACTTGAAATATAATTTATTAATGTTCTTGTTATGTTGTATCATAAATTTCAATGTACTAAATCTATATAGATTTGGATTCCATTGGCTTTAAAAATATTCACATTCACATTTGTTCAACCTATCTGTGATACTAAATAAAATTTATCTATAAGAAAATCATGTTATATATCCCCTTAAAACTAGAATTCCCATTTCTCTAATTACTAGGAACCCATACTTTTTAAGTTCTCAATTACTGTTCGAAAGCTCCAAATACAACCTCATGCAGCTCTCCTGGTTTTTTTATAATGTTTTCCTAACATAATATACACATATGAAATGTCAAATATTTATATATATCATGGAACATGTGATAGATTTATAATATTATATAATATTAATTTTATGTTTTTATAATAATCAGACTATGTTCCTTAACACATCATCTTGGAGATATTTTACACTATGTTACATAGGAAACAATTTTTTCTTGAATTTTTCCATCGTTAAATTTTTTATTACTTTATCAATGTATGTACAATGGATAGATCTATGAAAACCCATATATCTATATTCATATATATTATTCCTTATAGATTATTTTTCTACAATACATCATTCATGTAAAAATATATTTTTTTTAGTCTTACATGGATATAAGACTTATCCTCAATTTTCTAAACATTATTAACATATTTGACTTGGAAAACAATGTTTCTACCAATAACCTCATATAGGAATAAGGATCACATTATTTTTTAATAAAATTAAAATATTTTATATATTCATCAAAATTAATTCTCAATGATTGTGACACTTGATTCAATCCATAAATGTATATCTAAATAGTTTGTACCATAATGATATTATTTGGTTCCACCAAACCTTTTGGTTGTATTATACAAATATCTTATACAATTTTTCCATTATGGAAGGTGGTCTTTAAATACATTTTCAAAATTTCATGATGATATAAGGTTGTTTTTATATTTATAATTTTATTTTTTATTACTATGATATGTAAAAAAGTTTCATCATAGACTTTGTCAGGACATCACTTAAAACCTTCATTAATCATACCATATAGTTATGAAATTTTCCATCGATGATCATTTTCTTCTTGAATACCCAAAAATAAATTTACATATATTTTATATATATCAAAAATATATAATTATTTTTTAGTAAATGGAACCTATATCTAAGTTAATATGATTTTTCTAATTTTATAAAATCTCTATTTATAACTTCTTGGTTGGATAAGTATTCATTATTATTTTCAAATAATAAATTACCTAAATTATTGAATATAAAATACCTCTATAGTTTTATCTTTCCTATGTAGTATGCGTCTCTAAAATAACTCTTCTCATTATGTATTGTAGATTTTAGTGTTCTTATACCAACTCATGTGCATCACGAGCCTTAAATTCCTTTAAATCTATATTGATCTCACTATCTCAAAAGGGAACTTTATTCATATTATAAAAAATATATTTAATCACCTAAATAAAACATTTATATATTAAATAAAGTTATATCATAATATAGTGAAGGATAATTAATATAGATTCACATAGTGTTTACATGATGCAATTTATTTCATAAATAAGACTTTAAAGAATTTTCTATCTAAACGCATGAATATATGAAACAATAGATTTGTTTCTATTCTAACTTATTTGATATCCATTAATCAATATTTTTTGATATGGTTATGTATTAATTCTTATGTTAAAAAAATTCTTAAAAGGAATTAATGAATACTTGAAATAGTTATCAAACTCAGAATAGATCCTCCTTTTTTACCATCATCGCTATAATGTGTATATGGTAAGGTGACTTTTGAAGATATCCACTATATATTTTAAAATATCAATGATTCAGTGGTTAAGATATTATCCAAATAACCCACCCGAAGAATCATATATATTTTACCAAGTATATTCACTACTCCACTTCACATTCTAGAAATATATTAAAGGAATCACATGAAGTATTTGAATTTACTTTTGGATTCTCTCTAAAATATATCTCACATATCCTATTAAACTGATTCTAGAAGATTTAAGGAAATGTTATCTTTAATCACTATAGGTTTATTTATCTTTAAAAATTATAAGTAATCATGTTAAAAAACCTAATAATTTTATCTATAAATAGTATAAATACAATTATTGGTATATCATGGACATTTACTTTTAGTTTTAACTGATCAAGAATTATCGTTCCACAATACGAAATTATTTGAGTCCATTATTTTATATTCATCATTAATTTATTATATATATGGTTCACGTATGATAAAACAATTATTTAAATATGATAGACCATAAAAAATGGTTTAAATTATAAAATAATGCCTCATTTTGTTTGGAGTTGGATGCTGAGATAAATGTTTTGGTAATAATAAATAAAAAAACAATAGTTTTATGACAGTCATATCACTTTGTAAAATTGATGTTATGATTGTATTTAGCTGATGTATTATTCAATTCAAATTAAAAACTATAATATTGACCTTAATTATTATAATATTTCTGATCATCTTTTGTTCTTGTATTTTAATACAAATATGTGACTCACATATTGTATTTAATTCCCAATAATAGAATTAGAAATATAAAATGAAATAATAAATGTACACTATATTGAAGCTTCTTCATTCTTATCCTTAAATTCACTAAAATTCCAATTCGAGTGATGATAATTTTTATATAAGAAGTAGATATCATGTATTTCATTTTTATCCCTCTAACCCATTTTCCTATTAGATATATATATTGAAAGAACCAATGAATCTAAAATTTTAAAAGGAATTTCAAAAAAAAATACCTTACATCTTCAACATAATTTGTATGGAACCATGTTCCCACAAATCCTTATCAACTTAAAAAAATAAATGGAAAAACATTCTTGAGAAGATTCTACATACAGTTCATTCTATAATTGTTAATGAATATGGATAATTTAGGAGGCAAGTATGATAATATGAGATTAATGGATAATTTATTATCCATATAAAATCATAAATTTGATAACTAATATATATACATAAACATATTGAGTGAATAATCATTGTCTAGGTATTTATGTTTAAGTTTACATTTTTTAATTGTTTTTAAAATTTCATTTATCATTAGGCTATCTTTTTTATTTTCATGATTTTGATTTGAGTTATCATGGTGTATGTATCCTTTACCATATATTTGATCTTGATCTCTCTAGATATACTTGATGACATGATTTAATGAATATCTAAATTAACATTGACATGTCTCTTATAGGTATCCTCCTCTCCCACACTCGTTCCCTAGAGTGGTTTATCATGAATATGGGATACCATCATAAAAAATGAATCTTCCGATAGAAGTTTAATGTGAAACAACAAGAACTACTCATGGATGTTTGTGGTGGTTATGTAATTTATTTATCCAATAATGATCCCATTTTTCATATGGTTAAATTTGTCATTTTTATACAATAAAAATCACCTTATTAGTAATATATATTGATTATTGAATATGATGTGATTAATTGATTAATTAATTAGTATCCAATTATTTTATAAAATCCCAATAACCCCATAATTGGATTGAAAATATATAAGGATCTATAATGTTATTCCATAATCTAGACTACGGTCCTGAAAATTACTAAAAGGTATTTAGTAAGGCTTTACTTTTAAAAAACATTAACTCATAATTCTATGATCTATTGAGTGAAATACCCAATCCTAAAATCTTATTATCATATATATTTAATGATTTCATATAAATTGTATTATGTAGACTATGGTTACTTCCCTTGATACCAATTTGGTTAATTTCACCCTTTATCTTTTTTAAGGCTCCTTTCTATTTGATTTTTCCCTTGATTATGGAATGGTTAACACTTTAACTCTGGTTTCATCTTAACTCAAAATATGGGGGGAATTTTTTGGCCTAATATTTTCAGCGAGGGATTTTATTTAAAATATACATATATATTTTATATTTTATCCTTAACTTTCTCATCAATATTATTTGAAACTTATATAATAATCAACCATGTCTGTTAAAATAATTTATACATAATAATTTTAATTTGTTTAATATAATCATGTTGTTAATTCCATTACATTATGTGATCCTGTTTAATCATCGAAATATACCATGAATTTCCTAAATAAACAAATACCCTTTCCTTGAAAATGTTAAATAAATATTTGATATGGTCATGAGATTTTACTTATTGGTTGTTTTATTAAGTAGTGATAAACAAAAACTGACCCTATATAAAATTACACCTTGATCCCGCATATATATCTAGTTACAACATTTCTCTATTCTCTTATATATATCATTGGTTAGATTATCATCAGATTTGGTCTTGAATTGTCTCCTCTAACTAGTAACTCCATCCTTTCAAAATGTCTTCTTTCTCGTAGGTGGTGGAACCGGGAATTTAAGGATACATGAAATAAAATATGTACACATAGGGTCATATAAAATAATAGAGGAAGGAATGATTCTTAGATCATCATATTAAATTCAATACTAAATTATCCCATAAAATAATGAAATAAATAGTTAATTTAAATAAATATAGCACATACACAGGGCGTTTGGTACCATGATCATTAACAACATGCATCGACTATACATTTTGACTTGTTAACATTAGTTTCAATTCATTCCAATTTAGATAAATTTACTGGAATTAATCCATTACTAAAATAATTAATTTATTTATTATTGATCTTACCATTCAATCCAAATAATATTTGAGATATAATAATAATACCATATTTTATTGTATTAACTAATTTTAATTTCAATTTTAAAATAATTAAGTATGTAGAATGTGCTAAAGAGGCCACACGGTGTGTAGATTATGTTTCAAATAAAATCTATTTCTAGAATTTAATACATATATGACATGTAATGTCACTCAAAATTTCATTTAACTCAGGTTTTTATGGTCCTGTTCATGAACTATATTTTTACAAGTAAGGTATTTGTACACAACATTTTGCGATATACATGAATTATAGTTCTTCGGGTCAAGTTTTATAGTCTTCATGGCGTGTATGACCGTAGAACACTCCATAATATACACGGCGTGTACATATGGTAATGTTTGTGAAGTACATGACATGTATAATAACCATTAAACAGTGTTTAGTTTCTGAATTTATGTTTTATTAATTATTAAGCAGGTACACCCACATGACACACTAAAGAACACATGACATGTACATGGTGAGGAACAACACCTATAAAATGGCATATACATCTAGCTAAATGTATTTTTTTTGTATTTCTAAAATTATAACATATTTTTACCCACATGAAATAACTAAAATCCCAGCTATACCATTCATTCACTATCATATTTTACATGGATGGTAAATTCCAGTCACCTGTCATGGAGTTCATGTCTCACCAAATCACTTAATTTTAACTCAATACGTGGCATTTACTGACTCTATGTCTTGACCACACATATTTTTGTGATTTATATGGGGTAAAAATTGTGTGATGTTACTCAATGTGTACACTAGCTACTCATCATGTAATCCCAATCAAACAATGTGACACGTTATCAATCGATAAATAATGTGTAATGACACTATATTCTTAGTCACACAATGATTCACTATTTATGTTTAAATATCCTTGACTGATTTTACTATGGGTATGTGAAATTTAATTTACCATTACATTCTATATATCCATGTCATCTAGTTAGTGACCTTTACACCACTTTATGGGATATTCAAGCATTATTTCTATGTGTTCTACCTATTTTTTACTATAAAAACACTTATGAAAGTGTTATCTTGAATTAATATCATTAACATAATTTTGGAAATGAAAAATAAAAAACATAAGAAATTGATTAAATAAATTATAACTAATTATAAATTAGAATGTAGCTACTCTGATGCCACTTGAAGATTCTAGGGCATAACTGAAGTGATGGTTGGATTCCTAATTTTGGTTTTCCATCAGTATCGACAGATAAATAAAAATAACATGATGAAATAAACCTCATATTCTCCAAGATATGATCTTTCACATTTAAGTTATAATTAGTTTAAAACAATAATTACCTTCAATAATAAAATCAGGTTAATCAATTTTGTAGTCACTTTTTTGTTATCACTGGGGTAGAGAATCTAAGTGAGGTTTCTTCTAGGAGTATCCAAAAATACTACATTAATATCCAAATAATATTATTGGTATTATAAGTTCTTGGGTAGAGGAACCTAGTACTTCATATCATTAAACATTGATTACAATAAAGAGTTCTGTTATTCTCTCTATGTTCTCAATATTTGATTTACATTGGAACATACAAATGCAAAAAGGAGGAAACAATATTCTATCGAGTCAATCATGAGTTAATTTATTCCTTCTTTTAGTGGTTCTGTTAATCCACAAGTTTCCAAGAAATGGTCCAGCACCATTGAAATTATATTTTCATTCTCAATTGTTTAGAGCATGAATATTAATTTTGGTAGTCATTCATTTGGAATATGAAGTGGATAAATGTTTCACACTTATCAATAATATGAGGAAACATTAAAAATTTGACTCCATATAGTGGGATGATTTTAAGATATTATTCTTCAAAAAGTACTTTCCTTATATACAAAACATGAAAATGTAGATGTAGTTTTTTGAGATAAAGGAGAAATATAATGAATCTATTAGTACATATGAGGAAAATTTTACATTACCTGTGAGGTATGCATCTTGTATTATCATCCAACCTGAAAGGAAGGATGATGGATTCTTTAGTGGATTTAAACCAAGTATATAAATGGTGTTATCCATAAGGTACTTTAATATCAATGAATAAGTTCTTCTATATTCTATCAAGGTGGATATAGATATCGGAGTTTCTCATCAATATTCTGGTTTCAATATGAAAAGAATCATATAATTACAAGGAAACTCAAGAAACCATGGAAGGAATAAAATGACCTTTCCTTCATGATTTATGTGTTGATGGAAATATAAAGTAAATTTTGTAATGGGAATATTAAATGTTTTAATTATGGAAATTAATTTCATAAATTGGATGAATTTTATAGTGATAGGAATAAGTCATCTATTGATATGAATATAGAGAATGCTCTGAAAAAATCAACATCCACACTCTAGTGTTTCAAATAAAAGGAGTATGGTAATTATACTAGAAAGTTCCCAAATATAATGGTACGTGATGATGATCAATGTTATCACCATATTAAGCAGATAGATAAAGTAAAATCTCAGGGGATCACTATTTTTAATGAGGGGTACAACAATGATGTGCCAAAACATACATTGGCCATCCACTCTAAAACTATTAACGTATTATTTAATTCTAGATATAACCACCCTTATATATCCAAATAATTTTATAAGTGTATCAAAATTATATTGAAAGGATTTTATTTTTAATTATATTTAGAAACCCCTAATGGTATTATGATCACATGTCAAGTATGTGATTCTTCTCTTGATTAATTTTATGGGAATGTGATTCTAGAAAATATCATTATTCTTCCACTTGTTTAATTTGATGGTATCTTAATAATGAATTGAATTTATCTACATAAATCCCAAATAAATTAACAAGTATAGGAAGTCATATTTGATATCCTAAACTATACTATGATCTTCTACCAGTGCGATGATGAAATTGATCTTTTAATAGAAATTTCACCCATTGTATCGATCATGATTCACATTCAAAAGGGGTGTTTGTATTATATGTTTAGGGAGAAACTCAACTTTGATTATATAACTATTTTTTAAGAGTTTCTTTATTTATTTTTAGAATATTTCTCAGTATTCCACTGAATAGTGAATTTTTGTTCCCAATATAACTCATTTATGTTGCCATGACTATTTTGAAGACTCTCTATAGAATAACCATGATTGAGTTGGAGGAATTAAAGAAGATACTCCAAGAAAATCTTGATAATAAATTTATTCATCCAACTATGTCACCTTGGGGTGAATCTATTCTTTCTTATTAATAATAAATAAATATCAATGATACTTTTCATTGATTATTGATAATTACACAAGGTTATAGTCATGAAAAAGTATCCACTAAGCCATACTAATGACTTGTTTAACCAACTACATAGAGCTCAATAAGTTTCTAAGATTGAACTTAAATCTAGGTACCATAAATTGAGGGTTAAGAATGAGGATATAACCAATATATCATTCCACACAACTTATGGACACTATGAATATGTAGTTTTTCTATTTGGTCTTACTAATTCCCATTTTATATTCATAGATTTAATAAATAGAGTCATTAGAGATCACCATGACCAATTCTGGTGGTTTTTATAGTTGATATTCTTATTTATTCAAAGATAATGAAAGATAATTAAGATGACATGAAAATTATGATAAAGACCATGAGTAAGGATAATTTTAATGAAAAATTTATCAAGTGTGAATTTTGGATAAAAAAAGATTCATTTTTTGGTCATAAAATATTAAGAGAGGGTATATTGGTGGATCCATAAAATATAGAAGTTATTAATCATTTACCAAAACCAACCACTATAAATGGGATCTATAGTTTTCTTGGTTTGTCTAGATATTAATGGTGGTTAAAGGAGAATTTTTTAGAACTATCTAGTATACTCACCATGTTAACTTCTAAGGGAACCATGTTCTTTTGTGAAGATGGATGTAAATAAATTTTCAATGAACAGGAGAAAATGATAGTCAACGCACCATTTCTAACACTACCCTATTGAAGATAAGGGATTTCAATATATATTCATGCATTAAAGAAGGTTATAAGATGAATTATCATGTCTAATGAAATGGTGATAGCTTATTCCTCAATAAAATTGAAGGTATGTGAGAAAAATTACCCAACTCGTGATTTGGAAATAATTGTGGTAAATTTTTCATTAAATATATGGAGGCATTATATTTTTTTTGTGAAAGGTGTGAATGTATACTAATAATAAGATTTTAAATTTTATATTCACATATAAGGAGTTGAACATGCTCTATAAAATAAGTTTGGAACTAATTAAGTATTATAACTTCTTAATAAATTACCACCATATTCAAGCTAACATGGTAGAAAATGTTATGAGTAAAAATTATCATGTTATATTATATAGGATGAGAATCAAAAAATATCTAATATTTATATATTTTCAATTCATGTATATGGAAATATATAATTAAGGGGTAAATATTATCTTTATCAAATGATTTTTCAACTATCCATATAAGTAAAGATTAAAGAGGCACACGAGGAATTTTTAGAGCTACAGAAGAAGATGATAAATTTTTTTGAGTTTAACCTTGATTGTGATGAAATTATAAGTTTTAGAACCTCTATATGTTTTCCAGCCACATCATATTTGAAGAATGAGAAATTAGAGGATTCTAACAATTCTTCATTCTCTATTCATCTTGTATGTACGAAGATCTTTATATATTTGAAAAAGTATTTCTCGTGAGATGGAATAAATAATTATATTACAATGTTTGTATCTCTGTTCTTTTTATGTTAGAATGTTAAGGCTGAGAGAAAAAATTCTAAGTGGTTGTTACAACTGTTACCCATAATATAGTGGAAATGGGAAAACATCACCATGGATTTTTTTTCATTGGACTAACGAAAACATCTAAAGGTCACAATTCTATACATGTTATATTCAATCTCTTTATGAAATCATAAAAGATCATTTCTATTATAGAATATATCTCCCTTGATCATATTTATAGGATATAAATTATGGAAGTGGTATGGTTCCAAAGAGTACCAAATGATATTGTATCTGATCAGGATCTAAGATTTACCACAGAGTTATAACGAAGTATTCAGTAGTATCGAGATATGGAGTTGAGTTTCTGCACTGGTTATTATCCTTAGATAGATGGTCAGTCTAAGAGAATAATTCAAAGCCAATAGGTTATTCCGAGATCTTGTTCTATGGATTTCAAAGGAGGTTGGGATCCACACCTTCCTCTAGTTTAGTTTTCCTAAACAATATGCTTTACTCAATAATTAATATAGATCCCTACGAATACTTCCATGGAATGAATGTTATAAATACAATGTGATGGGATAAAATTAGATAAATAAATCTATTGGTACTTGATTTGGATGAATAAATGGTAGATAATTTAATAGCAATTTGACAATATATAAGGGTAGCACAAAGTTGACATAAAAGTTATGAGGATAGTCATTGATAATATTTGGAGTTTGAAGTTAGTGGCCATGTGTTTTCATGAATTTCTCTATGAAATAAAGTTATGATGTTTTTAAAGGAAGAAAGTTTTATCCCAAGTTATATTATCCCATTTCATATTCTTGATTGAGCTGGGATGGTAGCTTAACTCTTGGTACTTCCACAGATTTTCTCTAAAGTCCATGATGTTTTCCATGTCTCCCTCCTGAGGAAGTATGCACCAGATCCCTCACATTTACTAAACTCGTACTTCATTCCACAATATCACAATAATTCCTATAACGAATAAGCTACGGAGATTCTGGAATATAAAAACAATGTTCTAAGAAACAAGACCACTCACCCAATCAATTTTTTATTGAAAAACTGCCAAATCGAAAAAGTTATATGGGAACCTGATGATATGATGAGGTAGAAGTATACATAGTTGTTTGTACCAAAGTGATAAAATTTCAAGGATGATATTAACTATAATGTCGTAAAATGTAACAACCAATTATTATAAGAAATATTCTTTTCAAATAGATTTAATTTCCATATCTTGCATTACATGAAACTCTACGTTTTAACGAATCGTAATATACAATTAATATTATTATTTAAAAATAAACAACAAAAACTAGATTTTAAATTTTTTTGAATGAATATTAATAAATATATTTTCAAAATTCTGTATAAATGTTCTATAAAAGGAAAATATATTCATAAATACGTACTTAATTTTTATTAAAGTATTTATATGCTTTGAAAATGCATTTTTTTCAAAAAAATTGATTTTATTTATTTTTTGGAACAAATAACAATATTTATTTTTGATATTTTAATAAATTTTATTTAAAAAATTAAACTTCATATTTGGAATCGACATGTAAAAATTATCTTAGAGGGAATTTTTTGAAAAGATTAATATTTTGATGAACAGTGGAAAATGCTATTTTTTATTAGAAAATCCTTTTAATTTATACAATTTAGAGGTAAAATTTATTTAATATGGTTTTAAAATAAAAATTAGTTCAATTTTATTAGTATTAATCTAATTTATATCATTTGAATCAAATTAAAGTTTATTTTTTATATAAAAACCTTTTAAACTTATGAAAACTTTTTCATTGAAAAATCATTTTTTTCATAACGTCTAGAGGTTTTATTTAATTTAGATTATACAAATTTTTTGAATAGATTATGGAAAAATATAATCCTTATTGGAATAAAAATAATTAATAATATATAATAATGTAAAGTTAGTTTTTTGCCATAGTGAATAGTAAAAATAGACAAAATTAATTACCATAGTTATGGTTAAGACAATTTTATTGAAGGTTAAACTAAAACAATTAGGATTAAAATGACCTAAAAACATGTTCAAGTACTATTTTATGGATATATTCCAACCTTAAATCATCTAATTCTAGGGAATGTGGCCTTTTTATCCATGTAAAATGCGTAAAATATGAGTATAACTTTTTCTTTTCAAAAAATCCAAGTGTGTCCTCTCCCCACATAAAAAAGGGAACCCCATATACACTATTCTTCACACTTAAAAATCCATTTCATTCATCCAAGAAGTAACAAATCTCTTAATAAATTCCCTTGGAGAATACTAGTGGCTTAATTTGACTATGAAACCCTCAAATGATGTAATTTGGTGATAACCAAAGTAAGTTGTCTAAAGAAGAGGTATTGTTCTTAACCGAGAATTTTTTTATTTGTTATTCCACCTCATTAAAATATTATTGAACTATGATTATTAAATAATGATATTATATTATATATACTGATATTTTATTATTTTAATTTCATAAAAAATATCCATCTCCACTTCCGTAAAATTGGAAATGAAATTGTCGATCATGTGGACAGCAGACTACCTCCATGTGAAACGATGTAATTCATTTTCCATCACAGATTTTAATTGTTGGATATAATAATGGATTAAAAATATTTATATGATATTTTTAAAATCATTATACTTTTATAATTATAATATCATATATATATTATTACCTTCTGATCCTTTGGAAAACAATAACGCTGCTTATGCGTATGTGTGGACTACCGCCTCTACGAAAATATGTGATGTGTTTTTAATTTTATTTTAACATGGATGATAATAAGGTTATGTTAAATTAATATATATGATATGTATTATATAAAAATATTCAATAAATTTTACTTATTATTTACCTTTATTTATTTCTATTCATCGAGAAAATGGAAACAATGTTCATTCGTATATAAAGCCTACCATCTCTATGAATGGTGTAATTTATTTTCTATCTCTAAATTTTTTGGAATAATATAAAATTATATATAATGAATATATGTGATATTTATATCATTTTTCATATTATAGAGATTATATAACCACGATCGAAGTAAAATGATCTAAAATTCCAAACCAAAACATACATGAAAAATGAAGCTGTTATTATCTTAAACGTGACTTTAACATGGAATTGTTAATTTATTGGTAATTAAAGGCCATATATAAATTTTAAATGTTATTATATTTGTATATGATTATGTTTATATAATAAATTTATAATAACCTGATATTTATTATCCAGGATGTTCAAATGTGTATGAATAAAGTCAAAAACTTAAGGTAAGGTATTTTCATCTCACTTTTATTTCCATGGGACAAATTCCATATTCACCACTAGTTTATTTTGTGTAGTGTATATAATACCAATAAATATATTTTATGATTATTCTTATCAAATTTATGGGGATTTATATGTGCATTATGACTGAAAATTTACCTTAGTTGTAAGTATTAGATGTTACAGTCTCATTTTTTATCAGGATTATTTATGATTAAGATTCCAATGATGTGATCTTATGATATTACTCTCAAGAGACACATGAGTTTTCTTATCATCCATATATTTATGAAAATTACATGTTTTCCACTTATTTTCTTCTCTTTTTTTACTCAATATATCAAAATAATGTTTTTAATGAAAACTGACTTTATTTCTCTATTTTGTCAAAACCCTTTTTCTTTTATATCCATGTTTTTTAAAAATATTTTAAATAATGACTTAAATATTCAATTAGGATTGTTGAAATTATTTTTTACCCATGTTTAATGATATACCTATAATTTATCAATATTTTCATAGGTGTTTTAATTGAATTTTATTTATTTGAATATGAGATCCATGCCTGATATTAATGTTTCATGTATTCTCATAGTAGGACCAACATTTGGAATAATATAAAATAAATAATGACTATTCCCCGTGATGATGGAAAATGAAGATGATTCTATTATAAAAATGAGTCAAATAGAAAAATTTATTAATTGTAAGATGGATTTTCTCAACATATGATGTCCACTGGATGTTTCAGAGGCTTGAAGTTTATGAAACATGATTAAATGAGGTTTTTAGTGCTGGAATTATTTGATTCACATCATGAATAAAATTCATTATGGGTAAAATATACAAGGCATGAAGAAAATATAATATTTGATGTGGAAATAACATCAAAATAGGTTATTCCTACAACTTTCCTAAGGTGTAAAATTTTTATGTTGTGAAACATTCTAAACAGGCCCATATATAAATGTTGATGTATATGTTTTGGCGGGGGACCCATGTGTTTGACGTAAAATTTCTATTCAACACTATATTTCAAACTGGTAACCCAAAGGGTGGAATCCGAACTTATAAATATGAAATTTAGAAAATATAAATGGTATTGATTCATTAGAGGCATGCATATTTGACCATAGGGAGGCTGTCTCAAGGGTTATGACCCAGATTTATTTCTTCATATATAGGGTTTTATTTTTTCTTTATTTTTTTTTAAATTCATTGTAACATTGAATTATTTATATTTTAACTACAATCAGTTTTCTTATTCATTAATTTTATCATCATTTCCTTTATAATCATTCTTCTATGGGTATTGGTTTATTCATCATCATAGAACACCTAATAATTATTGGATAAACCTCATAGGGGTTATGGAAATCAATTCAAGAGGTTTTGTAACAACAATGTCTGATTTTATTCTACTTGTAAGATAATTTTATTCAATGGTATTATGTTGTTCCTTCACATTATTATTATTCCACATTTATGAACATATTCCTTTAGTAAATAACAAATACCAGCATGGTTAATATATTTTATTCTTGGTTATTGATTAAATTATTCTTCTACTTTTCTTAATCTGATCTTAATTTGATTTATCTATTTTGTTTCATCAGACCATGATAAATTATTATTCGAGGTTACACTGATTTGGATTGATAATTTCTTATATAAATAAAACTAAATGATTGTGTATCTATTTAATATTATTATTATTCAATTATAGTTGAATGAATTTATTTAGTAAAACCACTCCTAGAATCTGATTCCAATTTCTTCTTCTTTTTTATCAAAATTTTAATTATTTATTTTTTGTAATTTATTTAGTTTAAAAAAATTCAATTGTAATCATGTAGAATTAATCTTTGGTCCAGAGTTTTCTTTGTTGATTTCCTCGATCTCTGTGGGATCAACCCTATACTTCCACTATAATATTCTTTTATAGTTAGTGTGGTTTGAGTTTCAATGAAATTTTTTATTTGATCACCCAAGAAGGATTTAATGAAATTCTTTATATTCATTATTTTTCTTTTTAAAAACTCTTTTAAAGGAATATCCTCACTGCTTCCTGAATGAGGGACTTTTTACTTTTACTAAAAATGTAAAAAGAATATTTGTTTTAACATCTACATAATGAATGGAATTTTATGAATTCATGAGCACTCAATGAATTAAATATTCCTTTAAAATTTTCTAAATTTATTTTCAATGTAATTTTTTTAATGATTGAGAAAATGTTAGATTTTATATAAGTGATTTCAAAATAGAAAGGTTATTTTACTTAAGAAATGTTATTAATGATCCTTGAAAATAATATTCTATCTATGATTACATTATTTGATGTTACTTATGTTTTACTAGGGATGTGGTACTAATGATACCATTTTTATTCTTTCTTTGGATGATGTATGATTATGATGATAAATGTTTATGAAACCTATTTCTTTCCCTTGGGTTATTCTATGATGAAATTTTCATTAAAGCCATTTCCTTTTCATGGGTTATGATATTATGAATGCTTTATGGTCTTGGGGAAAAAGTATGAATTATGTGACAAGTGGGACCTATATCTACCTACAATGAATTGGGTAATGATTAATGTTTTATAAGCTCAAATGGTACATGATAGGTTATCCTAAGCCTGGAAGAGGGAACATGGGAGGTTGTCTCAAGACCAAAAGCGGGTTAAAGGGATATTATCCAAAGCTTGAAGTAGTTACAAGGGTGGTTTTCTCAATACTAACATGTTATGAATGTCTTCGCGTATATCCTTGATATAATACTTTCTATTCAAATTTTTATATCACAGATCTATGTCTTATTCCAATGTTATTCACTCATAGGTCATGTTCTCTGATTCCATTAGAATTCATGTATTATGAACTGCCATGATTTTTTCCAAGACTCAAGTTTATGATCTACGATATTTATTGAATAGTTTTCAAGTGTTATTTTAATTTTTTTCATACCCTTATTATCATATTATGTTGATATCTCTCTTTTTTATCCATACTGGGCATCTGAGCTCATCCTTTCTTATGTTTACTTTCCCTAGGATATAAATAAAAATATTATGTATGATATGTCTAAGAAGGTTTTTAGTTATGATAAACCGATAGGAATATGGTGTAGTTCACTTATGGATCATTTTTTATGTATCCAAGTTTCCAAAGGCACTTGACCAAAAATATTCTATAATGGATCATTTTGTTATGTACGAAATATACATCTATAAAAATATAATATTTATATATTTAAACAATGGTTCTCTATGCCTCTAATAAACACCAATAAAATATCCATGATACTGATTTGATTCTACTATGATCCTGTGGAATCAAAAATCAAATCTCTATTTCAATCATCATGAAATCAATTAAAAATAAGGAAGAGATAAAAATGGATAGATAAATAGGGTCCTACCATGAATTGATATAATGAATGAAACCTAAAACACCTAGATTAAGGGAAGATAAATGGGAGGAATAAAAAGAGAGTAGGTTCAACCTCTATCTATCATCAATCTTTCCAATTAGTAAACTTTATGTGGGTCCTTATGAAAAAAAATTCCGTGTTTTATCAATAATTTAAAAAATATATCTAGGGGATACAAGGTACCTAGTGTCCCTACATTTTCCACCTAATGGCCTATTGGGTAATAAGTGGAAATTTATTAGGTACCTAATGGATAGACTAGAGGAAACCCCCATGAGTCACTTAAATAGGTACCTAATGACATCTCACTGTTCATTATTGGACTTTAAAACCCACCCACTATACTTTTTTAATTACCAAACTCCTAAAAATATTCACAAAATATTTTACTCCCACATTCCAATCTTCAAAAGCTCAATTAAAATAATTAAAACATGTGAAATTACTTCTTTCTATAATATAAATTCAAAAACCCAAATTCACCCCTACTTAAATCCTATAAGATTCAAGAATTCTACCAGTTCCATCGATAACTAATGGTGTCGACTATAACGTTCCTGTCTTGAACCATTATAAGTAGTAGTCAGTCCAAGTCGTTATGTGACCATGGGTTTACCACCCCCATATACCAAAGGTTGTGAACTAGCATCAAGGGTAAAAGATGTCATATTAGGGAGATTGTAATATCATATCTGAGTTGAAATAACATCATAAATAACCAAATAACATCCACAATAGTAAACATTAGAGTATACATAATAAATAAATAAATATAATTCATTAATAATAAATAATAAAATGTAGCATATGCTCATACCATGAATCGACCTCCCACCATACCGGTCAAAAATAAAAAAAAATATAAGGATCCAAAATACACTAAGATTGTACAACATTCCTAATACTCTCCTCATACCAGTCACTAATCCAATCTGAGCTATCATTCTCTATAAATTAACTCTAGAACTCTACCCAACATCATCCTATAAATAGTGAAAGCTACTCCGGTACCCAAGTGTAATGGTCTCCCGAGCATGGTGTGAGTACATACCTCAGTATGGAACCACCAACATAGTCTAAAATATAGCTAGTAAATCTAGTAATATGTGCATGTTATGTATATAAGAAAATATTTAAACAACCAAGGTAGCATATGTAAATAAGGCCTTTGATCTTCTAGTCTAATTTTCAATGTGAGATCGACCATTATTAATTCATCAAATCCGGGATTCCTATGTCCATATTACTAAAGTCATGTATATATATATACGAGCACACCAGATCTAAGGACTAAGTCTAAGGTCCCCCAAAAATATAATAATGGGCACACAATATCCAAGGAAAAACATCCAAGGTCCCCCAATAAAGTATAATCAATGTAATACCATATCCTTGGAATCACATCAAAACCCACAACCATATAGTAATAAGAAAATTCTTGATCCTAGGAACCATATCCAAGGACCCAATGATATAAAAATGGGAATACCAGATCCTTGGAATCATATCATGTTCCTTCATCCATATAATAATAATGTGCATACAAGATCCTTAGAACCATGTCCAAGCCACCCTCCTAACAAACTAACAATGGGAATACCAAATCCTTGGAATCACATTAAGGTCCCCTAATAGTATATAATAATCACAATAGGAATATTATATAATTGGAATCACATAAAGGTCCCCCAACCATATAATAATAATAAACATATTAATTAATCAAATTCATTAATTAAGAATTAAAAATTCAAATCATGTGTTGGATATTATGTGATTTCATGAGCATCTCTAGAAAAAAACAATTAATAATTAACCAATAATTTTCCATGGAAAACTAAGATCACTCAAGGTTAATATATCCCTAGGTCTTAACTCAAACATGGTTTGGAAACTCTGGCCACCCAAGCTCACTCAGTCAAATTTTTGGTCCAAATTGACACTCTCAATGTACCCTAACTATCCCATAACCACTCGCAACCCATGATAAAATACAAAAATAATAATGTACCAACTTAGTTCATCTAGTTTTATTCATTTCTGGAACATGTAATCAAGCATAAACATTCTAGGGTGCCTAAAAATGTTATAATTACAACTGGAGAGAATTATCTAAATTCAAATCTCAACCATACACAAGTGGTATATAGGAACCTATCAGTTCCACTATGTTCATAAATTATATATTTAGAAAAAAAATTAGGTTTCAAATAAAACAAGATATACAGTTACAATTATATTATCATTCATCAGTAGCCGAGATGTATTTCTAGTGGAAGAGGGTCTACTATAGCCTTTGGCACTTTTTCTATTCCGCGTATGAGATTTATATTTAATTACAAAATATTAATTACTAATAATTAATCATATTATTGAAGTTTCAATATGATTTAGTGGTGATACCATATATCACATGTTATATCAAAAACAAAATTGATGACATAAACCAGAGGGAAAAGTTTAGGGGAAACATGCCTTAAACAAAGCCTTTCCTTTTATAACTCATCTTGGTAACTCACTACCTATGCTCATGCAAGTCCCGGTCTAACCAAGTCATTAATTTAATTCCATCAGGCCGTATTTCATATCCAAATGAAAAAAACACACTTACATTTAACTAATATGAACTTATGGTGTCCAATTTCAAAAACCCAAGTCATTTATCTTTACTATCAATAAGGAACCAAGATATTTCTCAAAACATCCCATAAATTCTAACACACCATAGTGTATTTCATTACATCATAATCAGACCATTAATTCTCTCCATCATAGTTCTTTTTTCATATGTCCAATTATAATCCATGGAATTCCCCTCCATCATAATCTCCCATCAAATTCATTTTCATGGTTTAATAATCCACTCATCTTGCTCTATAAATATCTGAACCCAACCTTATGTAGAAACACCAGTCAAAAGGTTAATACCACTATTTGTCTTATTTCTAACCAAATCAGATGAGCGTCCAACATCAATTAATAAGGACCAGTTTATTGGATTTTCCTTAAAAATTCCTAATCAATACTTGGAACATGTTCGTCATATCTAATTCAACACACTAGAGATAGTTTCTAACTCAGCGCATCCAATTATACACAAAAGAACTTGATGGATCACCTCTAATTGATATCTCTCAAAAATGATCAACTTCAACTACTGATACAAAATCATCATTCTCAATCATATTTCCTTGACCATTGGGGATTCTCAAGGTTTTCAATTTTCACAATGTAGTCTGAAATTACATCTATTGAATTTACATAGTAGATTTTTCACCATCTAAAATGGATTCCATTTAATCATTAATAGCATTGTCACATTATTGATCGGATGTATGATCAAATCACTTCAATTTATTCAGATCCTAATTTCAATATACAAAATATATTCATAACACATATGAATATCATATCTTTTATGAATATTGTACTATATTGGTCATTTTCACCTACCTACAAGCACATAAAGGTTGTATTGACTATCCTCTGACTGCTCTCATTACATCATTTCCCCTTACGGGATGAGGTCCATGCTATAATGAGTGATATAAACCTTCCACCCATGATTTTAGATATTTTATTTCTATTTAAAAAAATTCTTGATCACTACAAAACATGGTGCATCCATTACCAATCATAAGGGCTATATATGGTCATCCCACCCATAACCAAGTAACAATATGAAATAATAATGACTCCTTATTTCCATATTACAAAAATTTTATCATTAGAAACCCCATGAAGTTAATCTGTTATGTGTTTCATTCACCCAATGTTCTAATGGAGAACTCCCCGCCATATATTTTTACTTAACATGCTCCCAAAGTATAGCCTTATTAGGTTCAATAGATACATACATGATGCTCATCCCAACCCATGCTCATTCACTTTAATATTTCAATGCTGCATCACCATCATCATCATAGACGTCACACTCCACTTTCATCAAAGACATAATCCATTTATAAATAAAACTGTTATTTCGTGTCATTTTTCATTTTCATAAGGGATCCCATGGTAATGTATGCTCCTAGTGTCTCATAATTTTCACTGGTCTTCATCCTATACATAACTGCTCACTGATTCACAACTCAATCAGTACTTCATGTAAACAACGTGATCTTTCAAAATATTATCCAAACACAATGGTGTGTGATCCAATACTATAGACACTTTGTTCATATACTATTATCTATTTAATTTCTGTATCTCCAGGTTCTAATAACTTGTGGAACTCCACTTCAAAACGGAAATTTCACCTATTCCATGTTTATCACTCGATCACCGAGTGTCTTAGGCATCATCTCAAAAATAATTAGCATCTACCCATTCTGTCACCACGATTTTGATACACATATTGAATCAATAAGATTAGAAATCCCATTGATCCATCCCTTGAATTCCAACTTCTATAACAAATGCATCATCACCCAAAGTACTTGTCATTGAAAAAAAAACTATGAATCACATTTCTATTCTATATAATTGATAGCACTTCACTCAAACTATTATTAGAACCTGAAGCACCTTTATTATCGCAGCACCTATAAGGAACTCACATCCATGTGTTAACCCCTCTACTTGGATTCCTTTGTGTGTTGTGTCTCAAAAACAGCGTGGAAAAAATTATCTCTTCAAACCAAAGTCTCAACTCACCAAAGTATCAAGCTAGTCTCAGGGAACAAGTTTCTCTCACCGTTCCTATGGGTCACATATCACATAGGTCATAGATCATGGGTAACACCTCTTTGTTCCCATATTTGACATCACATGACATCTCACAATCAATCTAACCACTCTATGGATCTTGTATCATAAATGCATTAGGTGTCAGATACCAAGTTATCAGCCTACTCCTGAAAATAATTCTCATAGTACATACGTGTATGACACTACCCCCTAATTATGTATATATATAATGATATCATCTAAGATGATCCTTGTTTAGTAACCACAACACCTGATTTGGATAAGTATAATTCACTCAACAACCTATGTGAAAAAATATATTATAGGTTGTTACTGACTCATTCAATTACTAAACCTATTTAGTAACCACCTTAAATGGGACTTTATTTAAGACATAAAATACATATACCAATCCATTAGGGTGTTTATGCATCCATACACTGATGGACAACATGGTCATCATCATCGAGCACCTCACAATAGAATCCACATGACCTTCCATCAGAATAAATATCAGTGATAATAATCACAAGCACGCATATGTCATGTGGGTCCTACATGATTAAAATGATGTATGAGAAACCTATTTAAAATGGTTTAAGAGTCAAAATTATAATAATTTTCCTCATTACAATGTTACAAGTTCTAAAAATATGTAATGAATCATAAATAGTAACATCACGTGCATCACAAAAGGTGAAATATATCAACCATAAGATCCAAGATAAAGAATAGAAATCAAAATCCCATGGTAACTTGGACTTCTTATTTTGAAAAATTTTTCATGACACACTAGTCTTAAATACATAAAAATATCTAATACATTCTTATAGCACCTTCACACCAACTCCTAAAACAGTAAAACAATAAAATTAATCCTATATTACCATTATATAACATACCCACCCTATACCACTATAATAAATTATAGGGAAAGGTCATTACCTGTCCTCAGGAACACCTCCCCATATGCCAGAGGTTGTAAACTAATAGTGAGGGTCTAAGATATGATAGTGGGTACACTATAACCTTATATCATAGTAAAAATATCAATGAAAATAACTAAATATCATACACAATAGTAAATATCACAGTAAAAAATGAATAAATTAATAGAATACATCAATCATAAATAATGAAATGTGGCATATAGTCATACCACAAACTGAACTCCCACCATACAAATCACAGGTACAAAAATAAAATAATGAACCAAAATAAAATGAGTCTCTACCACATACTTGAGCTTATCCTTATCCCAGTCACAAGTCTCATCAGATCTTTCCTACTTTTCAAAGATACTTCGGGTCTCCACCCAACCTGAACTTATGAATAGGGATGGATTCTTATGTACTAATGTGCAACGGTCACCTGATTAGGGTGTGAGTATATAACTCAATAGTTCACCACTAATATAGTCCCATACATCGATAGTAAATTGAGTGATATTTTCATGTTATATACTCAAAAAATAAATAAATAATCATTGTTACATAAATAAATACAACCATCGATCCTCAGATTCTAACGAACCACCTGAGATTGAATATACCTACTTCAGATAGTTCCAAATATCTTTTTTCATAGAAACATATTCATTAATATAATTATATAGGAACACCATATCTAAGGACTAAGTCTAAGGACCCCCTTCCCCCCAAATAATAATAGGTACACCATATATTGTGTATATATACAAACTATTTTAGATTTTATATCATTAAATGACTTTATTAATTTTATATAAAGATCAATTTTAATACTTATGTTTCAATTAGTTGTGATTAAACTATTACCCAAGCTATGAGTGGTTATTTTAGTCACAATTTTTATTCATTGATACTCGTGTTATATTCACCACCCTTTTCCTTTTCCGTGGTGTATAAATTTCCATGAAATAAATTTCACCATTTTACTCATTAAATTTAAGGGATTTACAAGTCTATATTTTTATCCCACCCATATATTCATTTTATTCAGGACTTACCAAACCCTATGTAAAGATCAATATTTCCCAGGGTGAATGAACCATATAATTTTTGGTAATTTAAGAGTTTTTGTACTTTCTTCAAAAGCAAATCCTTTTCTAGATAATGGAATGTTCATGAAACTACGGCATAGATTAACTTAGGGGTAATAATCCTAAAAAAATTTGGTTGATCATTGAATCAGTTATCACTCTAATTTATGATGAATGGGATTAAGACTGAATGCTTAGATAGGCTCATCTGTGGGATATTCTTTTCAATACTCGTATAGTTTTTATGAACCATGATGAAAGATTTTTCCTATAATTTCTTTATTCTCTTACAAATGAAGACTATTGAACCCAATTACTATCTTCCATGGAAAACCCAACACATTAAAATTACCCTTTATACAATATTTCTTCATAAGGGTACACTATGTTAATTTATCAATACCCCATAGATTCTATCTCAATTAAGGGTTATTCCCCCAGATATCCATATTATTCTATTAAGTGTGGAAAATTTTGATTTCTATATTTCTCATTATATATATAACCATGTTCTTATTCATCCCTAGGTTCCTTAGGTAATGTTAGTAAAGGTCCTGTTGACTCTTATGGTGAATAAATTGTACTTAATTAGGTGACGAGTGAGGACAAATATTACATATCCCCTTCATGCATTGATGTGCCTCATGTGACAAATAAACCTGATTTTTGGTATATGCCTCTCCCATATTGGTATAGAGTCTTGGAAAAATGCCTTTACATCATGTTTGATGTCCAAAATTATTAATTTCATCAATATGATATCAATGATTATTGTTATCCATGTTTTCATTTATTGTCATGGATATATCATGAAAATAGTTTCAGTTGATTATGACATCATGTTATTTTTTACTCCTTCCATATCAATTATTACATTTTTTTGTTATGATAACTTTTATATTATATTTCACATTATGACCCATTTGATCCCACCCTTATTTTCTTTACATTAAATAGTAATTCTAGAGGATAATTATGTGTAAATTTCTAGGATATGTTGGAAGGGAAAATAATTTTCTCATAATATGTCCATTCTATATATTATGTTTTAAAATTTAATATATATATTAAAAGACAAATTAAATATTGTATCCTTTGGTAAATCTTTTATTATATACCCATAATGTAATATAACTATTGACTCTAGGTTTTTTGAGTTCATGATGTTACAGTTCATATCAACAGAAGTTCAGTTGGAACCTTGGGCACTAGATTTAGTGGAACCTGGTTAAATAGAAAAAGTACTATAAAAATCCCTCCTAAATTCTAGGTAACACTATAGAAAATATAATATGAGTTTTAATTTAAAATTAAATAACATAATTTGATTAGGTTTATTATAATGTACAAATATGGAAACTAATAGGAGGAATGGGAATTGTATCAACACACATTGTCAAAGTAGGGATGTTCCAACTGAATAGGTTAATAAAGATGGAGTTGTGTATAATCATATCATAAACATATTTGAGATGTTGAATGAGGTTATAAAAAAATAATCTCACCCACATAAATAATCTTTTTTATCAACAACATGGTGTAACTATGTTAGACCACTTCATTCAAATAAAAACTACTAATATTTAGTGGAACCACTAATCAATTAGTAGCTTCACAATGGATCAAGTCTATAGGTAATATATCTCTCTCTTTGGGAAATAGTGAAATGGAAAAATTCATCATGGTGTTCTATCTTTTAAAGTGTCTTTTGGACCAACGGTGGTTTCAAATTAAAATAACTAAATAGGAATATGAACTGAAACTCATAGAATGGATAAATTCTAAAGGGGTTTTTTCTGTAAGATGTGTTTCTTCTATGAAAATGAAGGAAATGGAAAATTAAGTTCCTAGATTTTAGAAAAAGGGAGGAGTAAAATGTTACTAGATTTGAGGATAACTTTACAATTTTATTTAAGCAAGTTGAGGATTATTTACATTGACCAGAAAGAAATATTGATCATTTATTTGATTGTTTAAAGATGATCCTTTGAAGGGAATTGGTCTCATAGACCATTTCATCATATGAGGACATAGTCTCAAGTAATATTAATATTGAAAATTAGTTCTCTATGACATATGTAATCATGGAAAATGATGATAATAATAGTTTAAATGAGAATCATGGGAAGAACAATGTGGAAAAGGGTAGTAAAAGAAGGATGGTATTTCATGCATGTGATAACTATGGAAAGAAACACCCTGGGGAATGTAGGAAGGGAAAAACAGTTTATTAAATGTTAATAGAACAATTTCATTAAGATTTTGAATTAAAAGTAATGTCATAATTTTTTTATGTTAACATATTAAGTAGTAAGGGTAGGATACATTATGTGAACCAAATCCCCAAATTTCAAGGGAATTTACCATATGAATTTACAAAGACTCAAGAAAAATATTTTATTACCAACATAGTTAAAATAATGTTTTTAATGATGTGGTGGTAGGTAATTTGATCATAGTCTCAAAATTATCTAATATTTTATTTTATTTTTTATCCACACTCCCTTTTATATCTTCCATGTTTTCCAAAAAAATTGATATTTCCCTAGAACCCTAGTAATGGAGTTATCAATTAATTACATGGGTGTAAATATTATTTAAAAAAATATATGTTCATCAGTTTCAATTATGATGTATGGGTGTACCATATTTGAATTTTTTTTATTATACCAATGGTTGAATTTGATATTATTATTGGTATAGATTTGATTTAAAAAGTATAATTCAAACATTTTTTGGAAAGAGTGCTAGATTAATCTCTATAAAGATAAAATAGAATGTCTTGTTTTTATAGTGGGAACTCCATTATTTTTATAAATTATGGATCCTCCCCAAAAATCATTTATTAATGAGATTTTGGGAATATTATATTATCAAGTGTGATCTATGGATAATGAATGTATCCTAAGAATAGCGGATGTACCTATGGTACAAATAATCATTGATGTTTTCTATAATAATTACATGTTCATTCACCATATCATGTAGTTGGGTTCTCTAATGGACTTATTTCTAATACAAGACCTATATTTAAAACTCCTTATTGAATGGAACTAGTGTAATTGGTGGAGATGAAGAAAATAGCTTCACGGGTTTTTTGATATGGTATTTATACACCCTAGTATTTCACTATGAGGATCCCCTATATTTTAGAAAAATAATGACGAGTCAATGATATTTTGTATAGATTATAGGGAGATCAATTTTATTATTATAAAGAATAAGTTTCATTTTCCACACATTGATTTCTTACTTGATCAACTTTAAAGATCCTAATTTTTTTCAATGATATATCCTTGATTTGGTTACCATCAGCTAAGGGTGAATAAGGATGATATACTTAAGACAAAATTTTGACCAAGGTATGTAAATTATGATATTATAGTTATTTCATTTAGATTGATAAATGTATATTATATATTTATGGATATAATGAATAGAGTATTAAATAATTATATTGAAAAATTTTCGGTGGTATTCACTAATTATATCTTGATATACTATAAGATTTGGGAATAGAATGATATTCATTTGAAAATAATTTTAGAGACCCTTAGTAAAGTGCGATTATATGGGGAATATATTAAGTGTGAATTTTTTATCAATGAAGTATCTATTATTGGTTATAGTTTATCAAATGATATAATATCGGTTTACCCTTAAAATACAATGTTATCTAAATAATGACCTACACTAGTGAACATAAACAATATCTAAGGTCTCCTTGGTTTATCATGTTACTATTGATGGTTTGTCTAATATTTCACTCTATTGTCCAATATATTAACCATGTTAATGTGTAAAGGGGTTAAATTCACATAGTTAAGGGAATGTGAGGAATGTTTTTAAGTGATAAATAAGAGACCGATTAATTCTCCAGTATTAAATCTACCATTACTAAAGGAAATATTTTTAATATATAGTGATGCATCAAAGAAAGAACTTGGTTATTTACTTATATAGAAAATGATATGGTGGTTACCAATGCATCAATGAAAATGAAAATTCATAAAAACTATACCACTCATGACCTCAAGTAGGAAGTCATTATATTTTCTTTGAAAATATAGAGATAATATCTCTATGTCTAAAGATGATATATATATATATATATAGACCAAAAGATTTTGAAGTTTGTATTTTTCAGAAGAAGGTTAACCTGAGGAAAATAATACGATTGGAACTAATGAAGGACTATGATTTCAAGATACAATACCACCCTATAAAGGTAAAAAATGCAGGAGATGCATTAAATAAGAGGTACTCTGGAGTTCTGACCATAATGAATATTAATAAGGATTCTTTATGAACAGATATTTTCATGCAATTTTACAAATAATTTTTAATGGTTTTTGTAGTTTTTATGGAACATTCCCAAATAATATAATTTTTTTATTAAAATAAGGGAAATTACATTTGATTAACCAAACTGGTTTAAAATGAAAAAAATAAGTGTATTTTGAATATTTAATTTATTTATGATATAATATTGAATTTCATAAAAAATTGAAATGAATTATTTTATAAGTATAAAAAAGTGGGCCAACTCAGCCATCCCTCAACCTCAGGCTTGAAAAATAAAAAACCATACTAAGTGGTATAAACGGTTAATCATGGCCTAAGGGAGGGCTCACTAAGTAGTAGGTTCAGGTATTAGTTTCATGTGGAAGATCTAATTCATAGGTGGGACAAGGATCACACAGATCTTTGTGTATCAGAATGGGCCCATCATCTGTGTGTGTTAGTGTACTAGGAGACCATACCTAGAGCATTCTACTTATTTGGGGATGTAAAAAATTTAATTATAAATAGGAATAGTGACAAGACTCTAGTCTGATGTGTGGACGTCTTCCATCATTCATTATTCATAATTAAAAAAACATTTTCATTCCTGCTTTTCTCATGTTTACCCATGCCTCGAACATGCCGTATCCCTACTTATGCACCCAACTATGTTCTACCATCATTGTACCATCATTTGAAACACACTAGAAGTTCCTTTTCTACACTAGAAAAGCTCAAGTTCAAGAAAAATGTCATTGTCGATGCCACGAGTCCAACAAGGATAATTGTATCCACCTTGGACAAATATCGTGAATCCCATCGTAATAGGAGGAATCACGCTAACAAACAATGCAAAGATCAATGTGATGAATGTTCTAATGAGATGCTCAATCCGATGGGATAGAGAATTGATAGCTTTGGCACAATACTATCTCAGTTAATATAAGTTTTAAATAGAAACATGTGTCAATTGGAACATAACCCCCCCCCCAAAGAACTATCCAAAATCGATAGATTCATGTGACAAAGGCCTCCTACTTTTTTTTGGATCATCTGATCCCTCAATCGTTGAATAATGGATCAACTCCATTGAGAATATATTCTCCATACTTCAATGTTCTGAAAAAGATAAGGGTCTTCTCGATACTTATCATATGGAGGGTGAAGATGATAAATGGTGTTCATTAATCAAAAATATGAATCATGAGGAAGAGATCAAGGAATTGGAATGCAAGGATTTCCAGAAAATGTTTTTTGATAAATATTTTCCATGCTCCATATAACTTTATATGGAAAGGTACTTCCCTACCCTCAAGAAAAAAAAGAAGAATAATCCATCAGATCGTATGATGAAAACATCACAAGTCTTGCATGATATTCCTCCCGCTTTGCCATTACCCTCTATTGCAATGTTGGCTGCTTCTTTACTAGGCCTAAACCTAGCCTATAGAAAGCCCAAGCGATCTGTGATTTCGATAGCTATGTATAAATTATCATAAGTTACCTCAATGTCGAAATGGATATTGGTGAATCATAGGAGTATCGTAGGGATAAGAAGTGGAATGTGGAAATTAATTTTGGATGTCTAATGGATAAATCCAATAGTTCTAAGAAACTCCATAACCCCGCTTACCAAAGGATCAGAAAGAAGCAACCCGGAAATTACTTGAAGGGTATGAGGAAGTGCTTTATTTGTGGAAGAGAATGGCACCAAGCCAATAACTTCTGACAAGAAAACCCACTGTTGTGATAGAGGAGTGGAAAACTCCATTCGACCATCGGTGCAATGATCATTGTTTCAACAAAAAATAACTATGGAACATTGCAAACCTGTGGCCTAATCCAAGGGTTTTAGGAGGCAACCAATGACCTCTAAGGCAGCAAGGGAAATCTTTTTCCATCACCAAAACTGAAGTGAATCACAAAAATTAAGTGGTTATAGGTAAGCAAGTTATTCATTCAAGAATATATAAATTACATTTTTATTCTTGTTTTGTGCATTCTTTTATATCCCAAAAGGTTAGTATAATAATCCCAACACCACCACAAATCCTAGAAGTAGAGAAGTCAATGAGAATGAAAAATGGGGAAATCATTTCATCCCTTTAATATAACTTCTCCCCTTTCATAATTTTTGGATTGAACTTACCATCAATCCTCTTCATACATCCTATGGTGTAATTTGATGCAATTATTTACATTGATTGACTTTATCTATATAAAGCCAACATAAATTTCATTACGATGGAAATCACTCTACATATAGCGAATTGACCACTAATTCTGTATAAGTGAAAGGAGGAGGATGTATCTTCTTTAGCAACATCATCTCAAGAATGGATATTACTGCCCTATGATCTTGTGTATCTTTCTTAGACAATTGATTCTATGTGATAAACCATCCTTAATGACATTCCTTTTGCGAGGGAATTTGTTGAAGTGTTTCTTGAGGAATTTCCTGGTCTCCCCCCTAAAAGAGATGTTTAATTCTCGATTGATCTTATACCTGGGGATTTTCAAATATCAAAGACTCTATATAGAATGGATGTTTTAAATCTTAAGGATCTAAATAAACAACTACAGGAGAATCTGGATAAAGGGTTTATACACCCAAGTGCTTTACTATGGGGGGAACCGGTCCACTTCATCAAGAAGAAGGATGGGTCAATGTGCCTTTTCATTTATTATTGTGATATCAAAAAAATCACGATAAAGAACAACTATCCTCTTCCATGAATTGATGACTTGTTATATCATCTTTGTGGAGCACCAACTTCTCCAAGGTGGATCTATCGTCGGGATATTACCATTAAAGGTTAAAGAAGGAAGATTTCCCTAAGACTGCTTTTTGAACAAGGTACGGGCACTATGAATTCAAAGTAATGCCTTTTGGCCTCACTAATTCTCCATTAATATTCACCTAATTGACAAATAGATTCTTTATATATTACCTTGAAAAGTTTTTGGTAGTATTTATAGATGATATTATAATATACTCCAAAACCAAGGAGGTACATGAGGGCATCTAAGAACTATACTAGATATCATGTGAAAGGAGAATATCTATATAAAGTATGGAAAGTTTCAGTTCTTGTTGAAGGAAGTTTGATTTTTAGTTCATATCATCACAAAAAATGTGATATCTGTAGATCCTTCCAATACAAATGAAACTGATAGATGGTCAAGGCCAACATCAGTGACGGATATCCATAGTTTCCTAGGGTTATCAGAATATTATCTCCAATTTTTGAGAAATTTCTCATGATTATCAAACCCGATTACCAAGATAAATCATAAGGGAGTAAAGTTTTCTTGGAATGATAATTGCAAAGATAAAATACCTGATTTGAAAGGGAGGCTTTTCAATGCACATGTGGTCACACTACCCATAAGTGAAGAAATTATTGTGTTATTCAGTGATGCTTCAAAGAAGGTCCAAGGCTATGTGTTGATGAAAAATGAAAAATTTATTACCTATGATTCAATGAAATTGGAAGTTCATGACAAAAACCATCCAACACATGATTTGGAGTTTTCTATAGTAATCTTCACTTTAAAATTTTGGAGACATTAACTCTTTGGGGAGAAGTGTGAAATATATAAGGATCACAAAATCGTGAAGTATATACTCACTCATAAAGAGTTTTACATGCTCCAACAAAGATGGTTAGAGATAATAAAAACTATGATTAGTGAATCCATTACCACCCTTGGAAAGTAAACAAAATGGAAGATACTCTAAGCAGAAAATACCCAGAAATTCTATCATTGATGAGTATTAAAAACGATCCAACATTCTTATATTTGATGAAGATGGACATGGGAATCATAAAAAAGAGAATATAATCAATCCTTTCACAAAATATTTCACAACTGTCTCTTTTGGAAAGGATAATGGAAGCTCAAAATTATGATTTGGGAATTCAGAAGAAAGTGGAAACTATCCAGAAAAGAAAAATATTTAGAGTTCAATTTTAAGGAAGATGGAATTGTGTGATTTGGGTTATAAAAATGTTTTCCATAAAGTCTGGAGTTAAAGAAAGAACTTTTGGATGACGTACATAGTTTGAATTTCTCTATTAACCTAAGAAACACAAAGATCTATCAAGATCTCTGAGAGAATTATTGGTGGGATAACATGAAGTAGGAGATCGCTGAGTATACATCAATGTGCCTGGTATGTCAGTAGGTGAAGGCTGAGAGATAGAATTATAAGGGGATGATGCCATAATTACCCATACTAATATGGAAATGGGAGAACATCACCATGTACTTTTTCACTAGACCTCTGATTACATTCAAATGAAACAATGTTATCTAGGTTGTTGTGGATCATCTTACAAAGACTGCACAATTCATTGAAATTCTTGAGGATTTTTCATTGCATCAACTGGCACGAACAAACATTAGAGAAGTGTTAAGGCTACATTGGGTACCACTTTTGATTATGTCCAATTGATATCGAAGATTCACCTCTATGTTTTGGAAGAATCTCTAACATGCTCTAAATATTGAGCTGAACATCAGAACGACTTATAATCTTCAAATATATGGCCAATCTGAGCAGACTATCCAAACACATTAGGACATGTTGAGAGCATGCTTAATGGACTTAAAATGAGTATGGGATCAACATCTTCCCCTGGTTGAGTTCTCTTACAATAAAAGTTTCCACTAAAGCATCCAAATGGATCCTTATGAAGCCCTTTATGGGAAGAGGTGCAGAACACCATCATGTTTGGATGAAGTTGGGGAGCAAAAACTTCTAGGTACAGAAATGGTTTAAGAAATAGCAGAGAAGGTTAATACCATTAAATGGGACTTTAAAGATGCTCAGAGTCGAAAAAAGCGCTATGCTGATAATCATTGACAAGACCTAGAGTTTGAATTTAGAGATAGGTTAATCCTACACATATCATTGTGGAAGAGATTTATGAGATTTGGAAATAAGAGAAAGCTTATTCCAAGGTACATCGGCCCTTTTTCGATCATTGATCTCATTGGAGCATTGGCCTATCAACTAGCACTCCCACTGAACCTATCTCAAGTACATGATGTATTCCATGTATCACTCTTGATGAAGTACATACCTGATCCATAGCATGAACTCAATCCATAGGTGGTACCATTGTAGAATGATGTTTCTTATGAAGAGAATCCGGTGAAGATCTTAGATCATAGGGAAAAAGTTCTATGAAATAAGAAAATTCCCCTCATCAAGGTGTTGTGGTGAAACCAAGAGTTTGAAGAGTCAATGTGGGAATCAGAGGAAGGGATGAAGTAGAGTTACATACAACTATTTTTGTGTGGGAAAAGGAAATTTCAAGGGTAAAATATCTTAAGGGGGGAATATTGTAATGATGAAAACTTTTATTAATGAAAATTCTTCTTGATCTAATTAAATGTTTTATTATATAAATCGATATATAAAACATATGCACATCTTTGTTTTTGTGTTTTTTGGATTTATAAAATACCATTAAGAATTGTTACTGTAGATAATATAGCCATTGAATGGTGATCACATTATTAGTTTAAGTATACGGCATTAACCAATCCAATTTACTCAGATAAAGAAAGTGATGGACTAATCCAATATAAGTGCTCCATATGAAGCCCATTTTTTGGAGCTCAAAAAGGAGGTAGCATCATTGGGATTCACTCTTGACTAATCCCAATACAAGCTTCAAAAATTTAATCTTGAACAGAATCACCTATGGGAAAAGTGGAAGTTAATAGATATTTCCACCCGATCAATGTTATCTGAACTTCCCCAAGAGTATGTTACCATCGCGCACCTTACCCTAAGGTATTATGTGTATGTTATAAGGGGTTATGTAACAAGACCCTATAACTATGAATATGTTCATTAGTTTTTTATAGAATAAATAATATACATTCATTGTATTACTGTTACTTTGTAAATGGTTTTTAAAGAACAAATAGTTTTTTACTTAATATTAAATTAATAAATTTATTTTGATGAATTAATGGATTTTCGAATTAAATAATATTTTAATTAAAAATTATTACTAAATTAACATTTATTAAATATAAATGATCCTATAATTTTTATGAATACAATTGTAATATTTATTAAGGTTTGAAAGCTATTTTTGTCGAAACCAATGAATTTTTGATAAATGTCTAACATTATTTTAAAATTAAAGAATCACATATTTAGTAATTTATTTATATAAAATGAATATATTTTTTTTAATCAAGGAGTCAAAATTTTCAAACGGTGAATTTTTCATAATTTTATGAGATAATCGAATTTTTTGTTTAAAAATTAAATATCGTTGAATTATATAATGTGTTTTATGACATCATGAAGACCAAATAGTGATGTGATAAAATACTATAAAAGGGTTCTTTGTCCAATATATGTTTTACCTTTAAAATAATTCAATTTTTTATTTTTTTTGATTTATTTTACAAATCCATAGTTGACCCTGCAAGACTTAAAAAAATTAACATTTTAAAATGATTTCCTTGAAAGTGTGACTCACCTACACATAATCAATCATAATATTGTAATAATTTAGGCCATTGTCCTTATAAAATGATTTTTTCAATCCCCTTTGGAAAAAATCACTAGAAAAATCCATTGTATGGTTTTTGGTTATGATTAGTTCAATGTGTAGTGTCCAAAACCTAAATAATAAATAATTCTCTCTTATTTCCTATATAAACCCACTCAATATCCCATTACACTACACTCAAACCATTTGGAGCATGACCAAACCCTTACCTATTCTCTCTATAATCCCCCAAAGTCTCCCCAATCTTTCAAGAATCCTCTCTCAAGCCCCTCCTAATCATTTGGGATCAAACTTCCAAGGGATTTCTTCATTTCTCATTTTTGTCCAAATTTCTATATATTGTTTTGCAATTTAATTTTCAATTAAAAATGTTGGGGTATGATTTCTCACCTCCCACATACTTCCCTCCTTGTATTTTAATGATTATAAACCTATTTCTCTGCCATTAATTCATCTAATGTACACCTGATGCCATGCTGAAATGTTATAAGTAATTTCTCTCTTCTCATTTACATTCAACAAATTCTTATACATTATGCATCTAAATTACATTACATATGTTTCTATATTATGTTAAATGGACCCTCACTTTCCATTTAATTTATAAATTATGATATACCCATTTATCTCCCACCAACCCATTTTATGATTTCTATTTGACCTAGTTATGCTGCCGAAGTTACACCAAAATTTCCATGCCAAAATCATCGTGTAAGTGAATACCATACCCATTTCTATATCAAGGGTATTCACTTTTATTCACATGTACATGTTGATTTAAGACTAAAATTTATATATTCTACATCTCTTATTCATGGAATAAATTATGGTGTTTAATGAATCCATTTTGTATGATATATGTGGCACGCTTCTGCATGAAATGAAATGTTTATAAAGGGTGTGCCCTCATAGCACTCCAATGCATTGGGTAAAGATTAGTTTCATGATACATCCTGTGAAATGATGGTTTACTCATGATAATTAAAGTGAAATTTGGGTTCACTCATTCTAATTCAAGTTCAATTAGGATTTACCCATGCTCCATGTGCAATGAGCCTTGGCTCATGCTAATATCATGATAAATTTTATTTCCACATTTCCATGTTATGATAATCATACTATATCATTCCTTTATGTTAATGTTCCTATTATTCTACATTTATATTCCTATTACCTAACATTTATTGTATTATTCATGTTTTTCCTTGTTTACTCCCTTACTAGGCTTTATAGCTCACCCTTTTCAGATGTATTTTCTCAAGTTATCCCATGCAATGCTATGTATGAGGGAATGTTTTGGTAACTTAAAAGAAGTTTTCAATAAAGATGTTGTATTTTTAAGTATTTTTTTGTCATATAATGTACCTAATTTCCCCAGAAACTAGACCTATTTTTCCTCATATTTTCATTAAGTGAATGTTTATGTAATAAATCATGTTAAAGTGTGTAATAAGTAGTAGGGTTGTTATAATGAATCTTAGAGTCATTAGAATATTAATTAAAATTCCCTCTTGGTTTCCTATTTCTTTTTTATTTACAATGTGTATAAAATAGTTCCATTTAAAGCCAATGGATATGTAGCATGTACTCATGGTTTGAGCATAAGACTATTTTAATTTTTATCATGGGTGATGAGTGAAAAGATTCAGAAATAGAGGTAGATCATAACATGGAATGTTTAATAAAAATAAATTAAAAAACTTAAATGAATGAAATGATACGTTCACCTATTTTTAAGGGGTAAAATAAAATCCTTGGATTGGTTGTTTCTTTGAAAAATAAGAAGTTGAATTTATGTTTTAAATGGAACATTAAAATTTTGTTTAACATTTATAATTATTTTATTTAATTTTATTTATATTTAAATATTGGTAACATAATGTTTCTTTTTAATTCAATTTTGAGATTTAATGCGTGAGGATAAGCATGATTTAATTGTGAGGGTATTTGATGCACACATATTTTCCAGTTATTATTTCAACAATTTATAATGATTTTAGATTGCTTTTAATAAATATTCACATTTAATCCAAAGTTTTATTATAATGGGGATAATTACATTTGAGTATCCAAAATTGAATAAAAAAATATGTGTATTTTCATAATTTAATTTATTTATGATATTCTATTGAATTATACTAGAAGTGTTTGAAATGATTTATTTTATAGGTATAAAAAAAGTATGCCAACATGGAAAGCCCTCAACCATAAATTTAAAAGTCACATAAAAAGCTTGAGTGGGTCAAATGACTATGAGAGTATTGAGGGAGATCTCTCTAAGGAGTAGGTTCAGGTATATACTGCATGAGGAGAAGCTCATGTATAGGTGTTCTAAATCTCATCTAGTCTTGTGCGTGTCGGAAGAGTTCCATCATCTGTTTGTGTAAGTTTACAAGGATCCCATCCTCAAAGAAATAATATGAGAAGATAATGGAATAAATTTCATTATAAATGAGTATAGAGACTAGACTCTAGCCTGATATGTGACTGATTCCATGTTTCATTGTTCATCGGTAAAATAAAAAAAAGTCTCTATCTAGAATTCCCCCTCCACTCAAACATGCCTTGCTACCACTATCGCACCTGACTTCACCGAATCACTAATAATTCACCATTGGAAAAGCACTGCAAGTGCTATGGACACACTCGAAAAGATCGATCTTAATCCTAATGTCACTTCGAAGGTCTTGAGACCACTATGAATCATCTTCTAAACCCTGGATGACCAACATAAATCCCCTCGTGATGTGGATCTTGATCCATCTATCCACTATAATGGTTGGTTGGGATTTTGGAGTTGGCTACCCCATGGAATCCTCATTCTCACCACAATCCATTAGATCCCATGCATCCATGATTGTGTGAATGAATCCCTGAAAAACCCTGAACCCATGTCGTTGTTTGTGTCCAAAAATAAGATGAAGGAAACCCTGATATTCATGATATATATTTTAAGTATTTATATCGGGTATATAGATCATTTTTTTAAAAAAAAGAGGAAAACCATGACCAAATATATGGGGATACTTTTATCCAGGGAAGAAGAGATGTTTTTTCCCTCTATAAATAAGAGGGAATGTTGCACCCCTCAGGGGGGTCAACATAAGGGAACTCTTTAGGATGCTATTGGATAGACACTGAGTTTATTTCATTATTTTCTTCTTTCTTTATCCTTTTGTAATTTTAATATCTTTTATTTATAACATTTAATTCATGGATTTTATTTTTTATTCAATTTTTTCCACCATTCTTCATCCACTTTCATCTCTTCTTTATTTCATTATTTCCCATTTTTCTTTATTTCTCTTCTTATTTTTTGTTTACTTTTATTTTATTTTTTCTCTCTTCATCCATAGTGACCTCTTTCTCTTAATAATTGGAGGTTGACCTGAGGATTGGCCTCTGTGGGGGATCAGGTGTTCCAAAATTCTACATTTATATTTCTTAATTTTTTTATTTCTATTTAGGGAAAATGATTTTTGGAGTTTTTTTATTTATTATTATTATTATTATTATTATTTCAATTACAAAAACTCTTATCATTTGATATGGAAATATATTTTTTACAACCTATCTATAGTTTCATTATAAGTTGAGTTATAGTGATTTAATTTTTAAAATTAAAATTTCATATGAAATAAAACAATTTTTTCTAATTTTTATTCAACTATTACAAAGTATAATTAAATATATAAGATAATCTCATCTGGTTTCGAACATGATACATTCTTTTGGAATGAACAATATGTTTTTCTAATTTTCTTGTCATGATTTCTTTAGTTATTCTTTTATAACTTTGAAGATGTAACGCTTATTAAAGAAAAAAATGTTCCGTTGAAAAGAAAACAATTTATTTACATTTAAATTGAATAAATTTAAGTCTATATATTTTTTTAAGTGGAAAAAAAATTACCAAATTTTATGAAAGAGTTTTGGAATTATTTATTTTCTAGAATTCAAAATATTCTTAATTTCATTCATATATTTCATGATAAACATTGGAATCACATGATGTTTTCTTATATAGAAATATTATAAGTTTATATACATTTAATTAAACAATATGAAATTTAAAAAAAATTAGAAACCAAAAAATAGGATGTATATCTTCAATTGTATAATAATTTTTTTGTAGTTTTCATATCTTTTTTCATTGTATTTTGTTGATATTTGTTAATAAATAATTTGGATTAATGAAATTTGTATTCCTTTAGAAATATCTTGAAATTATACACAATAAATTCTTCTATAAATTTCACTAATTGTATTGTATATATGGGATAAAAATCCCCAATGTTTTTATTATCAAGTTAAACAGATTTCTCTCTAATGTTTCTCTAATTTACCGCATGAGAAAATTCACCTTACCACATGAGAAAATACACATTACTATGAGTATAAGGTCGATAATTTATACTTATCATGATACTACCTCATGTGACTACTTGTCAAGATTCCAAACCATGCATGAGTTCAAGTGAAGTTTGAACAAGAGTCGCACCTACCCCATCTTTTCAACTACTTGCTCAAATGTTGAAACAAGTATTCATGTGTAACTTCACCTCTCTTTATCCGCTCTCTCTCACCATACAAGTGTTGAACATGAAAAAGGAGTGGTGTCATGCCATTATGAGAAGAAATATTAAAGTTATTCGATGTATTATTCTTATTATCATCACATATTCACTACATATCATCTTGCATAATAATGATACCGCACATGAGAAGTGTAATTACGACACAATACCATTAAGGTGATTGCATCAACATTTATAGAGACTTCATGTTTTATATGCTTACTATATGTGCTGTTTTTAAGTGACCACACACTGTAACTTTTCAAACCATTAGTATAGTTACTGCAAGACAAATGACCACATGTTATATCGACACGGTAAGTATATCGGCCTCATGACTGCATAGCACATGGTTAGTTTTTTCCACTCTTTATTATTTATTAAAATTTTATTTTTAGACATGCTCTTTTTTAAGTTATTTTTTATAATTTCATTAATTGGATTCTTATTTTAAGTGTTCATATTATTTTATTTATTTCTAAAATCTATATATATTATATATATTAGATGCCAAGTATTATTTTAATATTTTAATCAGTTTTAAAATTTTATTAAATTTATTTATTTTTCTTATGTAACTCTTACACCATGTATTCATAATATTTAATATTTTATATTTTAAGTTAATTTAACTTAACTTATTAATTTCTAAATTATTATTTAATAACATTGGAACTTATTCAAACTAATTTTGTGGTTTTTAAAGTAGTAGAATTAATTTATAAATTACATAGTGCATTTAACTATAATGTATTTAATATTCGAATTTAATAAGTCTTAGGATTTTTATGGGAATTCTCTATCTTGTTATTATCATTAAAAGAGTAATTAAAATTGGATTGAATCAGTCTTTAATTTTTAATTCAAATTAATTTTGTTACATGATTCTCAACAATAATATTCACTACTAGAAAACCCGGCTATAGCCACATACCTATAGCCATGGGTTTCCAAAATCGTGGTTATAGGTATTTATGTCATGTTTATAGCCACATTTTGATAAAACCATGGCTATAGCAGGAGTTTATATCTATAGTTTACTTAAACCATGGTTGTAGACATTTTTTTCAAATGTTATATCCAAAGTTTGTATAAACTGTGGCTATAGGTTTCCCACCTAAATGCGGGAAAAAATTGTGGTAGAATCTGGTAGGAAGACCTATTACAACAGTTATTTTTCAACTTCCACTTTTTTTAAAGATATGTATAGAAAATATAGATACTTATATATGATAATTTTATTCTATTGTAGTGGTAATGTTGTTGGCTACCTGCGGTGGAGGTATGGAGATTGAGTCCCACTTGAGACAATATATTTTTCTCCTATAGCCATGGTTTAATTGGGATATATCCATGGTTTTCCTTTATGACTATATCCCTATAGCCACGGTGGAAAATTGGGTTTGTTATTTCCACAGTTGCCAAAAAAGTGGCTATATATGTTGTTTCCATGGTGGACAATGTTGCTACAGCTCATCACAACCATGACTATAGCTTTTTTTCAATAGCCACCCCAATACGATCCGCACACCATTGAAACCATGGTTATAGATTATAGCCATGGTTTTGACCCCTATATCCATGGTTTTGGACCGAGGTAATTAACAAACGTTTTACTTGTGATTATCCCTCTTGGATAATTATGTTATTTGAATTTGAATTGTTTTACCCACCTGGAGATTAGTTTTTTGATGTTTATAGATTCTATTTAAAGGCCTCAAGACATATTCAAATGATACACAATTATCCATGAGAGATAATTTTATTGTTAAGAATAATTGTATGAAGAAATTTCTGAATTCAAAAATATTAGACCAAATCAAACCAATTTGAATTGCAAATAAAATGATAATAATAAGTCATATAAATCCCATAAAAATTGTAAGACTATTTAAATTCACATATTAAATAAATTATAATCTAATATATCATGTAATTTAAAAATTAGTTATAAATTTTTCAATCCCAAATAAATTGAATAAATTCCAATGTCATTAAATAATAGTTATATTGAGATGGACTATGAGTACATGAACCTTTTGAGAATCAAATATCGATGATAAACTTAGACAACAGGTACAATAAATTTTTTCGTCTACTAGATGATCTCTCAAGTTACACATAATCTTATTTAATTATTACCACCTTGAATAGACATCCAAATTTCTCAAGAACCAGTAACTATTCTTCATTCATTTTATCTTCTCTTTCATCTAGTCTTTTATGTTTGAAACCCTACTTCCCATCTATCACACGCACTCTCTATTTTATATTTATTCATTTACATAAAAAATCATTATTATTCTTCTCTTTCATTGGGTTCTGAATCCTAGATTCTAAATTTAGGGCCTAATATTAAAAAACAGACTATTGATAGTGCTAGAAAAATTATTTATCAATGCTAAAAAATTGTTGTTGATCAAAGATCTATTAAAAGGGGACCCATTTATGAGTGATAAAAATTGAACAAAAAAGGCCAACCTTTATCAGTGCTAAAATAGGGCCGATAAAGGTATCTCTTTATCAGTTCTAGAATTAGTTTTTAGAAAGTACCTAATACTATAATGTGATATTAAAATTAGATCACACTTCCACACCAAATAAAATAAAATACAGGATATTGAAAATTCAAAATTTCACTGTGATAAAAATTACATAAAATTAAAAAAAGAGAATATTATATACATTTCACACATTGTTTTATACAATTATATTATCTAGTAAAATTTATAAAAACCATTAAAAAAATAAATAGTTTCATCTTCATTGGGACCAGACCCCTGTAAACAAATCTCAATCATTGTATCAATTTCCGAACAAACCATCCCAAATCAAGAAAAATAATACACATGTATTAGAAAAAGATTTGTATGTTAGTAATACTATAAATAAAAAAATTAAACATAACTATGAAATAATAAATTAATAAAATGTAATTTTTAAATTGAAGCCACACAATTTGAGTAATATCTGTCGCATAGTGCGTCAGATTGAGGCATGGCTAATTCCTACACATCAAAAATGAATTATTTATCAATATCCTAAAGTATAAAAACAACCTGAATTTATTTTCTATGTTTTTATTAGGCCACTTAATTTTTACAAAAAAATCATTTTAAACATAAAACACAAACATTGAGTCATATTAGTCATATCATGTGTCTGTTTCATGTGATAATAATTCAAATATGTATAAAATGACTTATGAATCATTCTCCTAAATTATCACAAAAATATAAGGGTATTTGCATGGTTTTTAGTGAGTGACACATGTTTTGAACCAAAATGTAAATTTAAACTAATAATAGACACTTTGATTCATATCAGATAAATTGTACATTGGATTGAGTAGCTTCTAATTCCTACACATAAAAAATGACATATCGATCGTTTTCCAAATGATTAAAATTAATCTGAATTTGTTTTATCAATTGTGAGTATATCAGTTGAATTTTTTACTAAATTTTCAATTTTGAATAAAAAAACACATTTGGATTCATATTGATCAAATTTTGTGTTAGATTGAGGTGAATTTGATTCTTACACATCACAAATGACTTACGGATAATTTTCTCTGAGTATAAAAATAATATAAATTTGTTTTTTTTGGTTTTGAGTACATCATATGTTTTATTAAAATGTCTTTTTGAACATAAAATATTCAAATTGAGTCATACCAATCACATTGTGTGTTGGGTTGATTTGAGACTGATTCCTACATGTCAACAACAAAATATAAATAGTTTTATAAATTATCAAGATAATCAATGTTTTTTTCATGGTTTTTAATGAATGCCACTTTTTTGAACTAAAATGCAAATTTTAAACTAACAATAGAAACCTTGGGCTATACTGGGAATATCTTGTATTGATTTGGGTTGAATCTGACTCATAGACATCAAAAATGAATATAGATGATTTTTCTAATGTATTTAAATGATCTGAATTATTATTCATCATTCTGAGTATGCCACTTGTCTTTTTTTACTAAAATGTCAATTTTAAATAAAAAGACACACCTAGAGTCATACCGTTCATACCATGTGTCAAATTGAGGTGAAGAAAATTCCAAAAAATCTTAAATGAATTATGGATCATTTTGAGAAAGTATAAAAACAATCCAAATATATTTTCTCAGTTTTGAGTATGTCACATATGGTCTTTACTAAAATGTCATTTTAAACTAAAAACATTCACATTGAGTTAGACAGGTCACACAGTGAATCAGATTAAGGTATTTATGATTCCTAAACATCAAAAATGACTTGTGGATTGTTGACCTAAATTATTATAACAATAATAATTTATTTCTTAGATTTGATTATTTAACATTTTCATACAAAAAAGTCAATTTAAATAAAAAAACATGCAATTAGATCCATATCGGTCAAATCATGTGTTATTATAACATGAAACTTATTCTTACACATAAAAAATGAATTATGAATCCTTTTATTACATTATTAAGACAATTCTATCTTATTTTCTCAGTTTTCTGTGAGTGAAACACGTTTTGAACTGAAATATCAATTTTTAACTAATAACATACAATTTGGGTCATATCAAGAACAAGGTGTATTGGATTGAGGTGAGGATGATTCTTATATATTGGAAATGACTTATGGATCATTTTTCTAATGTATAAAAACAAATAGAATATTTTTTCTTGATTTCGAGTATGCCATTTATTTTTTACTAAAATGTAAATTATAAATAAAAAGATACACTTGGGGTCGTATCACTCACATTGTGCATCCAATTAAGATGTGAATGATTTCAACACATCAAAAATGACTTATGTATCATTTTCTTGAAGTATGAAAAAAAATTGAATGTGTTTTTTTTTTTAGTTTGTTACTAGTTTTTTTTAATAAAATTTCATTTTAAACAAAAAACATGACCTTTGAGCCATACTTGTCACATTTCATTTCAATTACATGTGAGACTGATTCATACACATCAAAAATAACTTATGAATCATTCTCTTAAATTATCAATATAATACAATAACATTTTATTTTTTTAAGTGAGTAACACATGTTTTGAAATAAAATGACAATCTTAAACTATTAATGGACACATTAAGTCATATCGGGTATAATATATATCAGACTAAGGTGAAAAAATTTATTACACATCAAAAATAACATATGGATCATTTTCTTAATGTATCAAAACAATTTTTATTCATTTTCTAAGTTCGAAGTATGTAATTTTTCTTCTTTTCTAAAATGTGTATTTAAAATAAAAAATCACACATAGAGCCATACTGCTCACATTGTGCAACATATTGAGGTGTGGCTGATTCATACTTGTCACAAATTACATATCTATCTTTTTTATAAAGTATAAAAAATATATTAATGTTTTTTCTCAGTTTTGATTATGTCAGTTGTCATTTTTACAAAAAATTCCTTTTAAATAGAAAAAATACACATTGAGCCATACCAGTCACACTTTTCATCAAATTGACATTCTGATGGTTTTGACACATTAAAAATGACTTATGGATCAATTTCATAACATATAAAAACTATCCTAGTTAATTTTATTGGTTTCAAGTATGTCACGTATTTTTTTACTAAAATGTCATTTTAAATTGAAAACATACACTTTGAGTAACATTGGTCACATCGTGTGTCGGTTTGATGTTAGACTATTTACTACACATCAAAAATTGATTATGAGTCATTTTAATACATTTCAAGATAATATGACTATTTTTTTCTTGGTTTTTTGTGAGTGACACATGTTTTGAAATAAAATGTAAACATTAAATTGAAAATTTACACTTTGAGTCATACTGGGAACAATGTGTATCATATGGAAGTTCCTATGATTTCAATGTTTCAAAAATAACTTATGGATAGTTGTAATAAATTATCAAAACAATATTAATGTTATTTATTTATTCTGATTATGTCACTTTTCTTTTTTAATAAAATGCCTATTTAAAAAAATACACACTTAGAGTCATTCTGGTCACATTGCGCATTGGATACAGGTCTGGATAATTCCTTCACATCAAAAATTACTTATGGATCATTTTCATAAAGTATCAAAATAATATGAATATTTTTTTCTTGGTGTTGATTATGTAACATTTTTTTACTATAATTTCATTTTAAACTGAAAACACACACTTTAGGTCATATTGGTAACATCGTGTATTGGTTTCACATGGGACTAATTCAGAATTGTCACAAATGAATTATGAATCATTTTTTAAAAATTATCAATAAAATAATAGTGTGTTTCCTTAGTTTTTAGTGACTGACATACGTTTAGAACTAATATTTCGATTTTAAACTAATAACAGACACTTTCAATTATACAAGGAAGACCATTTATCAGATTGATGTGTGGGTGATTCTTACACAACAAAAATGAGTTATTGATCATTTTATTAAAGTATCAAAATAATTCAAATTTGTTTTCTTGGTTTTGAGCGTGTCACTTATCTTTTTACAAAAATATCAATTTTAAATACAAATACACACTTGGAATCATATCGATCACACCATGCATTAGATTGAGGTGCGACTGATTCCTACTTGTCACAAATAACTTATGAATCATTTTTATAAATTATTAAAATAATATGAATTTTTATACCAGTTTTGAGAATGGAACTTGTGGTTTTTATAAAAAATGTCATTTTAAATTTAAAACATGTAGTTTGAGTCATACCGATCACACCGTGCATCATATTAATATATGACTGATTCCTACAAATAAAAAATTGACATATGGATCATTATACTAAAGTATCAAATCAATATAAATGTGTTTTATTAGTTTTGAGAATTTCATTGTTTTTTACTGAAATGAAATTTTAAATTGAAAACATGAACTTTGATTCATTCTTGCGCATCATGTGTCAGATTGATATTAGACTAATTTCAACATGTCAAAAATTACTTATGAATTTTTTTCATTCATTATAAAAAAATAAGTATTTATTCTTTGTTTTTACTAAGTGACACACCTTTTGAACTAAAATTTAAATTTAAAATTGATAATAGACACAATGGGTTATACTGATCACACTGTGTGTTGGATTGATGAGTGGATAATTCTTACACATCAAAAATGCCATGTGGATTATTTTCCAAAACTATTAAAACAATATGAATAAGGTTTATTGATTTTGAGTATGTAACGTGTCTTCTAAACAAAAATGTCAATTTTAAACTAAAATAATACACTTTTAGACATATAAGACACACCATGTATCATATTATGGTATGGTTGGTTCCAACATGTCACAAATGACTTATGAATTTCTTTTCTAAAGTATTCGATAAAAATGATAAGGATGTTGACTAAAAAATAGTTTAAATGATAATAAAATCAGAAAACTAAGTCGTAATAAGTAACCTTTTCATGATGCATATATACAATCTAACCCACATATGATTCCCATTAATTTATAAACAAGTCTATGGCCTATTTTGAATATTAGGACTATTGATAGTCTTTGTATTACTGGAAAAATATAAATGGAAAAATGGTTAATAAATATTTTAAATGAACTTTTAGATATCTTGGACAATACCACTTCAGGGATGCTAGTTTGTTGATGGTATACAACATCTTAGATAAATTTTCAAACATAATAAACATAATCACTTCCATTAATTTAGTTCATTCACTATATAAACATTGATAAAAATATGTAATATGTTTTTATATAGGTTTCCATAGTGGAATGTTATTATATATACCCTAGTACGTATCCATTTTTAGAAGTCAGTAGCCTCCTTGTGCTCATGGAATGTCCTCATTCCATGATTTTTATATATTTAAACACTGCCCTACCATAATAAAATTTTCATTAAAAAATAATATAAACTATATAACTTTATTTTTAGTTGTAAAACAATGCATGTAGTGTATTGAAAATTGATAAACATCATAATGTGTGGTTTTTTGGGGTATTCATGCAATGAATCCAAAAAATAAAATATAACTATAACTAGTTTGACTATAATAAGTAACCAATGATTCCTAAAAAGGAACAAGTAATGAAATTAATGAAAATATATTTTATGTGATTAAATTTTAAATATTTACCCCTATATTGTGGGTATTAATAAGATTCATTCATTTATAAATTTTCTTTAAAAATTTACAGCTAGTTTTTCCAATATTACTTTACATTTCATTGGTTTTAATAAGAAAATTTATATAGAAGTGATGTGAGGAATAATTATTCAAAATATATATTCATAAGGTTTTCCATTAAAATATTATTGATTTATACACCTAAAAAAATTATGAATTGTATTCAGTCAAAATTAACATAATAGATCAGTTATTGGACAACCAAATCATGAAAACACACCTCATATATACATTTTCAATTGAGAATCCTAGAAAGTCCTACATGAGAATTTCACATACATTCTCAAGAACAATATAGTCTATAATGGCCTCAGCATACATCAGTTATTCAAAATAAAGTGTTATCATATCACCACTAACTAACATTATATCCATGTGAAGCATTAATGTTATTAAGTGTGGAAGTTGAATGTGTGGGGTAAAGGTACTTTATGAAGATATTTTTTGGTTCATCCTTTAGTTTTTCTTCATTTTACCTTTCATGTTGTACCCTTTCATTTGTCTATCTATAATAGAATTCATCTATTTTGGCCTCCTTTCATTAATTATTAAATAAATCATGAAAAATAAATTAGAACTTAATACCTCTTATCGACACGTAGTTTTATAGGATCTATTCAACATTATATAAAAGTTATAATTGTTTTATCAACCATATGAATATTTGTATCATCAAGTGGAATAAGTATCTTGTTGCTCAGTTCATGAGCTACGTGAATCTATAATCTCACATGAACTTTTGGATGTTTTTTGTTTTTTAGAATATATCCTTGGATATTGTAAACAATACCCCTCAAAACAATTAAATTGGTGGGTTTTGATAGATATAAATAAAAATAATTTTCACTATATATAATATAAGTATAAGAAAGGTATCAGTGTCTACCTGATTCACATTTCACAAAAACAATTGTTACAATATTGATTGCATCTTCTATGATATCTCTTTAAGGGGAATGGATCACCTCAAAGCTGATAGGGCTGGTGGGGGATCACCACATTGTGGTTTTTATTATGTTTTTTCTTCTATTTGATTCCTTCCCATAATATTTTTTAACAAATTTAACTACCAATTATGTTTTTTCTAATATAGCTAATCATGCCTAAAACTCTTCAATTGTCTTATATTTATCCTTTTATTCATTTATTTTCCCAAAATATTTTTGGGGTGACACCCAAAAACCTTTACCTATAATATGGACATATTATTCTACCTACTTCAAAGACTATGATAGTATTTGTTCATTGGGTACTACTGATGATGATTCTAATGTCCAGGTCAGATAAAAAAATAGTAAAATATCCAATCATTATTATGTAATACTGATTTAAATAAAAAATATTTTTTGTATTATTTCATACATAAAAATGCTTCCCACAATTTTTGTGTGATTCTCATCTATTAGTATCTCTTCATTATTTACACATTCCTCTTCTATAACATATGATGTGGTATGGATGTAGATTTGGATTTCAATTCATCAATCTACATATAATAAATATCATAATTATGGTGTTGTTTCATGTCATATAAGATCTAAAATATATACCATTTTTTCAAGTTAAGAATAGCCCATCCTTTCTTTACGGTAGGCGTATGTTGGTTTTACTGCTCGTTGACTAATTTCATAACTCAATTTCTATTTCATAAATTAAATATCTTAAACAAAGTGATTAATACACATATTATCCTGGAATTTATTACCAACCACAATGTACTGGAAAATATATCTCCTTATGATGACCAATAAACACATATCACACGTTTTGTTTTATAAAGTATGTATAAATCTGTGGTGGGTGTGGGATAATTTTCCCTTCAACATCATCGAGATGATACTTTGTAAGAATTGTGTAAAAGCCTATAAAGTACTTAACAGTGATCATTAATAAAAATATTTTTTAGGATTTATCTACTATAAGTGAACTATATATGGGATAATGAAGAGTAAGTCGATGTTTCATTATCTTATTTATTAGTAAAATAAAAAAATTATATAATAATGTTACCCTAATCTCTTCCCAAAATATGTCTTCTGCATGGTCACAACATTATTCCACAAATCTATGTAAATCGGTATGCACATGCGAATAGTGAGACCAATGTAACTATATAACATGGCTTTGTTGGGGTTAACTGGCTAGTTTTCTGCATTCCATCCAACCATGAATTTGATTCCTTTGTCTCTTACCCTAATAATTTTTTATAACATTTTCATGTTTTAGCACTCCAATTTTTCTGGGACACTATTTGTTTACTATATACAATGTCTTCAACTTCAACTTCTTCAATATGTTGTTCATATGGATTGGTGTCATCAGCATGTGTGGAAGGTTATTGTTCCTCTGCATTCAGAGCTCCAGAAAGTTGATAAAACTATTGTTACTCCGGATTGGGAGCATCAACATGTGTAGAATTCATTATCTATATAAGTGGTCGAACATTTAATTTATATTAAAAAAATTTAGTATTGAGAAGATAATAATATGATGTAACTAAATGTATGTTACAAAAAAATGTAACCTAATTGTTGAAATTTATTTTTATTATGATGAAGTTATTTGACCCCTCTATTGAGTATCCAAATCCCATAATTGTGGTCTCCACTGATGTACAAGACCCTATTTATATTTGGACCACTGAAAAAATCAATGTCCTAATGAAAGTTTCATCATTAATTGAATTAACATCTGACCCTTTGATGGTTTTAGTTGATAAAAGAAAAATTTACCACTTTTGGTTTGAGGGATTTGGAGTGTAAAATTCTTCTACTAACTATGATTCCATTATAAATGGTTCTTATTTGTACCCTTACATACGAAAATACTATTTCATGAATAAAAATCCATCTATATTATTATCATTCTCATTGAAAAATAACTTTTATTGAAAAATAGACACGTGTAATTTTGTATATTACAAATCCCATTTTTTTATGATTCAAAAATATGAAACTATTAAAAAAATTGATTTATTTCCTTGGTACCAGGTACATGATTCGGTTTTCCCACAATTGTAACTCTATTATTTTTCATGGTACTTCATTCATCATGTTCATTTGTAAATAATGTATAACTGTTATAAGATAATACATTCACACTTGGTCCTATGGATAGCCATAAAATTTGTTGTGAAATTGAATCTGGTTTTTCAATTGACTCCATAAAAATATGATCCAGAAACAATCCTATAAACTATTGATTATGTTTATTTAATATCAATATTTAAGAACATACTAGATTCAAATACCTAATAATTACTTTGTGGGATTCAACAGGAGGGTCAATCTCTAAACTATTGTGAGAAACATAAAGGTGGACCTACTCCCGATCTATAATAGTATTTTTAACACATCTATTACAAAAATTCCATTACCTGCAATCCACCTAGTGTGATGATATTTGAGTAGACCAATGCTTTCCACATCAGATAGGTAGTCAGTATAGAATTCAATGACTTCCTCGACAACAAATCTCTCAATATTACAAATTATGACCCAACATTTAACATTTTGTAATCCTGATTTATTTTAATAATTTAATTTATTTTACATTCAAGATCTTTTAATGTTTATAGTTTTATAGAATTAGGCCAACCCATATAAAACAGAACCATAAAATACGAAGTGGACACTTCTAAAAGAATCCACTTTTCATAAATTTAAAACTCTCTAAAATAAAATATGATTTATATTTATGAAAAATATTCACAATTATCCCATTAAACTCACCCTTGTCTCTATTCCCCCTTAAACCCAAAGAAATACATTTAAAAACATAGGATGAGAACAAAATATCAATAACTGGTATAAAAATAAAGGAAACCTCTATTTATGTAAAAACATGAAAACTCATATAAAATTTAAGTTTATATTCAAAGTAATTTAAGAATATAAAACGTTTTTACATGAAAAAAACAAACATTTTAATGAAATAAAATAATTAAATCTCATAACATGAAATGAAAACTTCTTTATGTGACTTAGAGAATCATATACATAAAACCCTTTCAAAACCCTTTCAATTAGAGTGTTCATAAGTCCAACGCCCAATTAATCAATTATGGGATTACCCATAGCTATTTGAGACACCCCATGTTAATATATAACACACTTTCCTGGTGCTATACGGTCCACCACATGTTAATATATAATGGGTTTTCTCAAAACTATCTAGGCCACCCCATGTTAAGCTATAACAGGCTTTCCGGACGTTATCTGGTATACCCCATGTATATAAATTACCAATACCACATATTTAATAAAATTATAAAGTACCATGTCATTAATAAAACAAATTAATTTTACATCCTTTTAAAAACACTTTTAATTCCATACGAAATCACTTTCAGATAGAAATTCCCTTTTCTTTTAAGAACCCATTTTCAATACCAAACCACCCCTTTTCTTGAAAACCCATTTTCAATACCAAAATACCCAAGAAGATAAATATTATTCTTAATTTAAGGATAAATGGAATCATTTAAATTAAGACATCAAAAAAATAATGTCCATGATGATGAAAAGATCATTATCCTCATGAACATTAAGAATAGAGTATTTCATTTTGTTGTTTATCAAAATGGTCCTTATAAAAACATGTAAAAAAATTATTTTTTGAAAATAACTAAATTAAATTAAAAATAAAAATAAAATTTCATTTATAGTAATTTAATATCCATATAAATTAATATGTAAAATAATATCAAGAATATTTATATGGTGAAAATGTATTTGATAATTAAATCTTTAAACATTCAAGGTGTTCCTTGCCACTTGGATCATTTATATCAAAATATCTGTGAAAGAAGAAATTTAATATAACATAAAATAACATGATTATAGATAAAATATCGATATCAAATTTCATAGTATCTATATATACACCCTATAAACTAATAAAGTTACATATCATAAAAAATACCTCAATTAAAGGAGATTGAAAAAAAATCCATTACCTCAAGTCAGATTCATCCCGTATGTTGTTTATCGTCCAAAATAATTAACTTATGTCAATTATTAACATTATTAAGAACCCTTTTCAAGTTTATTATTCCTTTTTATCACTTATTATCATTTTGTAAATATTATTCAATTATTTATGTTCATATGAGACATTTTTTCAATATGTTGTACATGAGTCAAAAATGAATTTGATAAGATTCTAATAGTCAAATTGGTCATTAGTCCATAATCTCTAGAATAAATTTCATGACATAATAATAAAATTTATACATTAATTATAATTTTAAATAAAACCATTTATGTTTGGTTATGAAAAATGAACAATGTTATAATCATGGAGATGTTAGGTCTTATATACGCCAGAGTAACATTTCAAATTTTCAATGATCATTATAGAAAGAAGGTAAGTATTATTAAATCTTTAAAAAATGATAATAATATCATTAATATATTATTAATCATATAAATATACTTTTATATATTATTCATGTGATGTGGTGATTAAAAAATAATCACATCTCTTCATGAAGGTGATAGTTCATACATACGTACGAACGACGTCATCATTTTTATGTGCAATAAAGGTAAAACATTACATGATATATTATGTATTAAAATGAAATATATTTTGTTAATATCATTTATAAACATTAATACCTCTATTATATTCAGTATTGGGAGATAGAAAGGTGAAATAAATTATATTGGTTCGTGGTGGTGATAGTTCACATGCACGCACGAACAATTAACTATTTTCTCATTTGATGGGAGTGAAGACGGATTTAGATGACGATATAAACATAAAAAAATCTCAGTATATTGAGGATAGTAGAGTTATTATTTCATTATGATGCAAGATTATTTGATGGAAGAGGAAGAAGAAACAAAATATAAACACTTAATTAAAAACTATATCACTTCTTTGGATGATTTCCTTTGATTATCACCTTTACACCATTAAAGAGGGATTTATGCCTAAAATAAGGCCTCCAAAATTTGTTTAGAGATTATAGGGAGGTATTTATACATATATTGTCTAAACCAAATTATTTTTTGATGTGTGAAAAAACGATAACAAGTACTTCCCTTTTATAAGATATGGGAGAATCCCTCTTGGAATTATTCAAGGTATTAAATTTATGTAAATTAATTTTCTGTTCCAAATTAAGTTATTTTGAAGATAAGAAAATTATGGGTATAAATAAATTTATAAAATTATATTTATTTTGGTTTTTATTATTATTTTAATTCCAATACTGTTTTTAACCCTTATTTTACCTTTTTACCTCTTATCATGTAATCATGTAATTTAAATTTTAGGGTTAATATAATTACTATAACAATCCAAACGACCAATAAATGATTCATTTATTAAATTTTATGATATATACCAATTAATTTTTTCAATTTTATATTTTTATAAATTTTATATCATTTAATACAATATTTTGTAGTTTAAAATACCATTAGTGTCAACATTGACACTATTCAGTTATTGACTTTTTAAAAATATAATAACAACATGATATCTTCAAAAACACTATATTACTTAATCTTTAACATTCCAAATGCATCTATAAAATTATTCTATGATATTAATTATATAAAATTATATTTATTTTAATATTTTTAATATCATTTATTTGATTCATCCATTAATTAAGAAATTATTGTATCATCATTGTGTCACCCGTTAATTTTATTATTTCATTTCTAAAAATTACACTTAAATTACCATTATGAATAAAAATAATTTTAATTTAGAATTAATTTTTATATTGGAATTTAACTTCTTTATAACCTCAAATTAAAAATATTTCACTTATTAAAAACAAAAGTGACACAATATTGACATTTCTTTGAATAAAATAATGTAAATTCCTTAAAGTCCCCCAAGAGAATCCAAGAGCTAAAAAAATGGGCACAATAATTATTTTGGTCAAAAATAACTCATAAAATGAAATTTGGACATGTTTTACGGTAATTTTATAATATTTTGTAATATTACTTATACCATTAATTACAATATTTACCCTTAACCATGCTAATAAAAATAATTACTAAAGTTACTATTCATATTGTGCAAAAATAAAATTTGACTATATACATAATTTGGAAATTATAATTCAAAATATATAATTTATTTTCAAAATTCAAAACACATAATTGGTAGAAATTAATTAAAATTTAATCCCATTTATGGAATGAAAAAATTTGTTTTTAAAGTAAAAATGTTCAAAATTTTATAATGTTTTTATATCCAATTTCAATGAAAAATTGATTCTAATGAACATAATCAGATTACATGATAAATACATGATCTAATAAAAATATAAAACCATTAAAATATGTAATTTATCATTGAAAATAAATTTGGTGAAAATAGTTTTCAATTAAATTGTAGTATGTTTTCATTATTCATCAAAAAATAAATCTTATTATAAAAAAATCAAAAAATAAAAAAAAGTAAATTTTGATATTCCAATTTTAAATAAGAAGTTTATTTTGTAACATATATTTTATTAAAGTCTCAAAAAATAAATTTAAATCAAGTGTGTCATCAAAAGGCAGCAAAACTACCTTTTTTCAAAAATACTTCTTTTCGTCACAAATTAAATATTTTTCATATAAATTTCATTAACATAATCCAACAAGAGTTATTTATTAACTAATTGGTATAAAAAATATTTTTTCACATTTAAATAGTTTTTTATAAAAACATTTCCCTTTATTTTAAAAATGTGGTTTCATTAATTTATAAATAATTAGTCAATGAATTATATATAAATTTGAAAACCATATTTTCATATTTCAATTAATAATATTCATTCTTTCCATTATAATATATATTTTAATGGTAAAATCGAAAAAAAAAATATTTATTTTTTTGTATAAACTCTAAGGGGAATATAATTTACATTATCGAACATATCGTTTCTATCTTAAAATCATGGGATGTTACATTTTACCCCTCATTTTTAATAAATTTCTTCCTTGTAATTTGAACTCGGGAACGAAAAATAGGTGTTTTTATTTTTAAAATAATTTTTTTAGATCCCACATCAGAAAAATAATTAATAAAACTTCCACTTAAAAATAAATAAATGGGAGAAACAAGGTCACATGAGATAAAACTTACCGAGGTTCCATATAGGAAAATAAGGATATGGAAGAGAAAAAAACCATCATATTTTGATGGAGAGTGATAGAAAACATAATCAGTAGAAAGTTAAAAAATAAAAAACCATAAATCTATGATTAGTTAAAAATTCATTTATTTCTTTTCAATTAAAGTAAAAAAGATAAGGTTTTTCATTCAAAATTATTTTCCTAGAGTTGAGAAATTTATCTATTATATAAGAACATGAAGAAAAATACTTACTTGATATATTTCAATTTTATAATCACAATATAATATTCATAATATTTCTAGAATTATGATTTACTTTACTAAAATTGACCTTAATCATCAAATATCACAAAAACCATAAAGGTCATCAATACCTTAAAGATCATGTCCAAAAGTAAAGGCATTGTTATCATTAAAAAACATTACATAAACATAATCGAAACAAAACTTTTCCCAAAATAGGTCTTTAATTACTTATGATCACATCACATAAAACCTCATAAGGTGTGTCGAAAACCTTGAACTTATGATTAACCTTTGAAAAATATCATGCTCTCTAGAGCTTTCGTATCTTCACCATATATATCATCAACAATTTTAGTAACAACAAAAAAAATTTCTTGAACCTTTTTGTTTCCTATCATAATGATTTCTATATTATGTGAATAACTTCGTACAAAATTTTCATAATTACCCAATTCAATGAAACAAAAACACCTTAAATTTTTATTTGTACTAATTACCCCATTATTTGGATATTCAGGGATCATTTCTTAACAGTCCTGAATCATGTGACCAAACTATCCACATAACAAACACTTCCCTAATCCATTAAAACATTCCTTCAAATGTTATTTTCCACACATGGATGATTTTTGGGGATTAACTATGGATTATGTTTTGGATATTTATTCATTTCCATTAATCTTGATAATTTTTTACTCTTAACATATTTTTGCACATAATTATAGGCAAACTCCATCTCAACTTTTTTTAGAACAACAAAACACTTTCTCATAAAATTTAAATTCTAATGAGGCTAATGCTCTTTGTATACTTGGTATAAATCCTATGTAAAATATATTAATATTACTTTAAATTTTTAAATAAAACTTGAAACATGCCTTTACAATATTTTTAAGTTTTCTTCATAATCGACTAATGAATCATTATCCTTTTTCTTCAATTCCAAGAATTTCTTTCCTTCCTAAGTGGAACAACCTTAGGGAAGTATTTCTTATGGAATATATTCATAAATTTTTCCCATTCCATGGAATAAATATCATATTTATCTCTAGTATTCCAAACCAAGGACCACCATAGTTCATCTTTACCTTGAAAATGATTAATGTAAAGTGTATCCTTTTGATGTTTTTAGCATCCCATGACTTCAAATTTCTTCTCCAAGGCATTGATCCATCCTCCAGCTACCCCTGGGTCAGCTGATCTAGTGAAATATTGGAGAATTTTGACTCATGAAATGCTCCACTGTATACATTTTCCTTCCTGGAATATCAGGTTCTCTATATCATGGTTACCACCACATTTTATAGAATGTTTCAACTAATCCATCACTATAACAAACTATTTTGTTCAAATTCTAACTATCATGGGATGTTGATTTGGAGGGTTATTTTACTCTCAGTGACTTCCCACTACAACTTCCTTATTTACTCTATAGAAAACAATTATGAACAATAATACATTTAAATGAATCAATAAGGTAATATTAAAATCATACTTCATTTCAACTTAATCATAAATTAAACTATTCTAAGGGCATGATATCAGTACTATACTAACCTATAAATTTTTCTAAACCATCCTATTATATCAACTATATGAACATGGCCTTAAACATTACATAATCTTGAGTTATGTAAATAATCATATTTATTTCTCATTGAGTATTTTTTCAGGTTTATAGTTTTATAGAATTAGGCCAACTCATACATAAAACACCATAAATTAAAAAGTGGAAACCTCCTAACAGTATCCACTTTTTTCAAAATATAAAACTCCATAAAATAAAATAGTATTTTTCTTCATGAAAATACTTCACAATTATCCCCTTAATCATTCACTTGTCTTTATTTCCCCCTAAACCATGTTAATATTATTTTAAAAACATAGGATGATCACAAAATCTTAATAAGGGATAAAAAAATAAAGAAAACCATTAGTTCATTAAAAAAATGAAAACTCATATAAAATTTAAATTTATCCTTAATGTTATTGAAGTATATATATAATTTTTACCTAAAAAACACACATTTTACTCAAAAAATCCTTAAATCTCATTACATGAAATTAAAACTCATTTTGGTGACTTAGAGAATCATGTATATAAAACCCTTTAAACCCCATTTCAATTGGAATAACTATATGGTCAACTTCAAATTATGTTATTATGACCTTAATAGATATTCTCTAATTCGCTCCATGTTTAGCTATAATATTATTTCCAATAAATATCTAGGTCACCCCATGTTAATACATAATGGTATTTTTCAGTGCTATATGGGCCACCCCATGTTAAGCTATAACGGTCTTTCCTGGTGCTATCCATGCCACCCCATGTATAAGATATATCAGGCTCATCTTCTTCCCATAATTCTAAAGTAAAATATAATTAATAAAACAATTTCATTATAAAACCCTTCGAAATACTCTTTTAATCCCATATTAAACACTTCCAGACAAAAATAACATTTTTCTTTCAAGAACCCATATTCTTTACCAAAACACCCTTTTTCTTGAAAACCCATTTTTCAGTACCAAAATACTCAAGAAGATAAATATGGTTGTTCATTTAAGGAGACACAGAATCTTTAAAAGAAATGTTTCAAAAAAAATAATGGTTATGGTGATAAAAAACTCATTATCACTATGAATGTTAAGAATAGAACATTCTTTTTTAGTTTATAAAAATGTTCCTTAAAAACACATAAAAAATTAATTTTATGAAAAACTATAAATGAAATTTAAAAAATATATACAATTTTACTTATAATACTTTTATATTCCTATAAATAACTATGTAAAATAATATCAAGAATATTGACATGGATAAAAATATTTGGTAATTAAATATTTAAGCATTCAAGGTGTCTCGTACAACTTTGAACATTTAAAACATAATCTTGATGAAAGAATACGTTTACCAAAACATTAAATTACATTATAATATATAAAATAAGGATATTAAATTCAATATTATCTATATATACATCTCATAAAATCATAAATGTACATATCATCAAGAAATTCCTCAATTAAAGGAGATTGTGATGAAATCCCTTACCATGAGACTCATTTGTCATGCATGTTCTTTATCTTCCTAAATAATAAGATTATATTAATTATTTACCTTCTTGAAAACCTTTTTCATGTTAATTGTTTCATTTATTTCACTTATTATCATTTTATAAGTATTACTTAATTATTTATGACATGTCGACATTTTATCGATATTTGGTACATGAGTCAAAAATGACTTTGGTAAGAAGTCAATAGTAAAATTTACCATTAGTACATAATATAAAAAATAATATTCATGAAATAATAATAAATTTTATATATCAATTATACCTTTAACTAAAACCCTTTATGTGTGGTCATTAAAAATGAACAATCTTATAATCATGGAGACAGTAGGTCGTACGTACGCATCAGTAATGTTTCCATTTTCAGTGATCATTATGAAAAGAAGGTCTATATTATTTAATCATTCCAAAATGATAATAATATCTTCAATATAATATTAATCATTTAAATATACTTATATATATTATTCATGTGATGTGATGACTAAATATTAATCATATCGCTTTGTGGAGGTGATAGTTCACACGTACACAAAACAATGTTATCATTTTTAGGTACGTGTAAGGTAAGAATGAAATTGATTATTTTTATATTATAATGAAATTTAGGTCATTAGTATTATATATAAATATCAATTCCACCATTATAATTAATCTTGATAGATGGTAATTAAAAATGAATTATATCAGTTCATGTAAGTGATAGTTCACTCGTAGGCACGAATAATTCATATTTTCCCCATTTGATGGAAGTGGAGATGGATTTAGGAAATGATATTAACATAATAAAATATAATTATATTTAGGATACAGGATTTATTATTTCATAATGGTGTAACATTATTTTAAGGAATAGGATGAAGAAATAAAATAGAAACACTTAATTAAAAACAATACCTCTTCTTGAGACGATTTCCATTGATTATCACATTAACACCTCTAAAGAGGGTGTTCATTCAAAAATAAGGCCTCTAGAATTTGGGGAGATATCAAATGAAGGTTACTTGGTAGATATTTGATCAACCAGATGTTTTTTAATAGTGAATAAATGATAAGAAGTAGATTCCTTTTATAATAGAGGGGAGGAGCACACTTGGAATTCTTTAATGCATTAAATTAATATAAATTAATTTTATATTCCAAATGGATCAAAATTGATTTATGTTGAAGATAATATGATTATGGGTATAAATAACTTCATCTAATGTAATTTATACAGGTTTTTAGTATTATATTAATCTTTGTCTTTTTTTAACCCTAACATTATCGTTTTAATTCTTATCGTGTTATCATGTAATTTAGAATCTGAGGATTAGTATAATTACTATAAATGTAAAAAAGAAAAATAAATGATCCTTTTAAGAAATTTGAGGAATTTTACCATCTATTTTTATTAATATTGTTTTTTTTAAATATAATATCATTTAATAAGATATTTTATTTTTTAAAATACCATTAGTGTCAATTATGATACTATTCATTTCTTCTCTTCTTAAAAATATCCTAACATGATATATTCGAACAAGAACTATATAAAATCACATATAACATTTTAAATTCATCCATAAAATTTTTGGATTACATTAATTATGTCGAATTATATTTATTTTTATATTTGTAAAATCATTTATTTGATTCTTCAAATAATTATGCAATTATTGCATCGTCATTGTGTTTCCATTTAATTTAATTATTTATTTTAAAAAAATTAAAAGTAAATTACCATGATTAAAATAAATCTTTTATATTTGAAAATATCTATTTATAGTCAAATTTATCTTCTTTAAAAACTCATATTAAAATTCTTTCACTTGTTAAAAAACTAAAGTTTGAAAAAATTGAATTTTCATTGAAAAAATACTATAAATGTGTTAAACTCGTCCAAGTGGATCCAAGAGCTCAAAAAATAGAGTCATTGAATATTTTCGTCTAAAATAAATCATTCAATAAAATTTGTAAGATTTTTAGGGTAATTTTCTAATATATTATATTATAATTTTTACCCTTAATTAAAGATTTACCCATAACTGATTTAATAAAAATAATTTATTAAGTTACTATTAATATTTTCAAAAAAAAGAAAACAATTTACATTATTTGGAACTTATGATTCAAAAAATTTAATCCATTTTTTCAAATTTATAAACCAAATTTGTTAAAAATTAATTGAAAATTAATCTCGTTGGCGGAATGAGAAAATGAGTTCTTAAAGTAAAAGCGTTCAAAAGTTCACAACGTTTTTATATATAATTACAATCTGAAATTGATTCCAATGAAATTAATTGGATTAAATAATAATAAATAGATCTAATTATAATTTAAAACCACCCAAATTTTTAATTTAATACTATAAATAAATATGACTAAAATGCAGTGTTCAATTAAAATGCAATAAGTTTTCACTATTCCTCAAAAAATGAAACTTATCAAAAAAATATCAAAAATTCATTCAAAGTAAATTTTGATATTAAAATTTAAAATAATAAATTTTTTTCAAAATATGAATTATAAAACTTTCAAAAATTAGATTTAAAACAAGTGGTCCATCAAATGTTGGCCAAACTGTCTTTTTTGATAAATACTTATTTAATTGGTAAAATTGGATTTGTTCTTATATCTTGTCTATAAATTGAATAATATGAATATAAAACGGTAAATTAAATATATTTCATTAATATAATCCTTCATTACTGATTTATTAACTTATTTTTATAAAAAAAGTTGTGCACATTCAAATAATTTTTCAGAAAAACATTTCATTTTATTTTAAAATGGGGTTTTTGTTCATATAAAATTAATTGGTCAAAGAATTATATAAACATGTTTAAACCATATTTTTATAATTTAGTTAATAACATACATTATTTCCATTCTAATGGATATTTTAATGGTAAAATCTATGTAATAATATTTAACGGCTCATTTAAGCTCACTAGGGCGTATCAGGTACATGATCAAACATATTGTTTATTTATTACAATCTTGGGATGTTACAATAAAACCTTCTTCCTGACTTCCATTTTTAACATACCCTTTAAAAATATTCATATAATATTCAATGGAGTATATTAGTCTATAATGTACAAGACCACATAGTTAAATATCTCTTACTAAGTGAACCATCAAGAGAATCATCATATCAAAGAATTTTGGTGGTAAGAACATATTTATTTCACATAATATGAAAAAAATTCATTTTATGTAGTTTGAAATTTTTTTGGTCCTATAAATTTGTTGCATATTGCTTTGAAAAAAACTGATCTTTGTTAATGTATGGTGGAAATATTTGGGAAAATTGAAACATAAATCTACAGGAATTATATCTTGCATCAAAATATGTCATTAAAATTGTATTATTGATATTTTGTGAACAATAATCTAGAAACATTACATCATTAAATAAGTTTTAAAATAAACATCTATCTTTCTTGGAAAGTGTGTAAGTAGTTAGAGGAAGAAAAGTCTATTTTTTACTCTTCACTATCTCCAACACTTTTCATATTCAAATGTCAATCATGTTCAACCTAGCCTTAATCCCAACCATTTATTTTATATGATAATTAAGTAAAGATTCAATGACACTATTACATACTTTTTTTAAACATGCATAACATCAAGAAAATCTATGACATTCTAATAATTTCAGTCTGGTAATTAAAAAAGCTGAAATCTTTTTGCAACCTATTTTTTATTGTTTTTTGAAAAATGTTTACCAAAAGCAGTGTCCTTATCTTTTACCTTCTCATATATCGGTCATTTGGAGGTCCGTAGCCCGAGTTATGGGCATTTGAACCCAAACAGTCCGTTATTGGGGGTTTCGGGACCGGGTCGTCCCGGCCCGAGACCCCCCGGTTGGCCCGAACCGGGTCGACCCGCCCCGGACAGGTTCGGCCCGGTCCGTCTGGAAGCAGCGCGCCCGGCGCGCTGCCTGCTCGGCCTTCGGCCGAGCTGTTGGAAAAAACGGGGGGCGCCTGCCCCCCTTGTGTAACTGTGGCCCCTTAATGGGGCCGCTTGCTGCCAGCCGGCCGGGGGAATTAATTCCCCCGGTTCTCCAAGTCTATTCAGCCCGCTATGGCCGGCCGGTTCCTGCACCATGGGACCGGCGATGGCCGGTCCCCCTCCCTGCATCGTCGCCGGCGGCCCGATGCCAACCACCGGTCACCCTGCTCCACCGCGGCCCGGAACCGGCCGCGGCCCTTGTCGTCCGACGTGGTGCGACGGCACCACGCCCCTCCGCCGCGGCCCCGCTCTGGGCGCGGTATTTTCTGTGTATCTCCGACGCGGCGTGACGGCATCGCGTTCTTGTTCTTCATTTCACGGCGCGGCGCGACGGCGCCACACATTTTCTTGTCGCAAGGTTCCGCATGGTTCAACGGAACCTTGTCTCCCGCACCGAACCACAAAGAACCAAAACGAAAAAAAAGGAGGAGGGTTGGCCATGTTCATGCGGTCCCCCCCTCTCACGTTATTCGATATCATTTGGTTTTAAACCACAAGTTCAAAATTGATAACAAAACGTTTTAAACCACGAAGATCATCAAGTCGGGAATCTCGAACAAATATAAATAATTGAAATAAACCCCTACTTCGGTTTCAAGAGCGAAGCACGTCAAAAAGCTGCCGAAGACAAGCGTCGCGGAGGTTCGGCATCGCGGAAATCGAACGTCGATTCCGTTGACGTCGAGGTGCGTCCGAAGAGGTAACGTCACTGGAGAAGCTTCGTAAGCTGACAGAGAAAGCTAGAGGAGGAAGCGGCATCTCCTTTCGTTGACACGGGAAGAAGATCAAAAGAAGCGGCGTCGTCGATCTTCGGAAACACACCGGCTGCGAAGAAGAGAAGAGACGGCACGTCTTTCTCTTCTTATGGTGACGGCGTTCTTCATTGGAGCTTAAGAGTTCTTCGCGTTCTTCGTCGAGGTTGAAGAAGAAGAAGAAGATGCTTCCCAACTCTCTCAAGGTGGCCAAAGAAAACTAACCAAAATAAAATAAGTCTAAGCCTTATTTTATTTACACAACTTCACCTCTTTGAATTTCAAAAGTTTGAAATTGAGTAACTCATCTTAATTAATAACACAAGTTGTCAAATTAATTAGAGTGGAGTTAATTGAGAGTTTTAAGGGGAGTTGAAGAGTTAGGGCTCGTGTGGGCCCCACCACACTTAATCCTCTCAAGGGAGGTTATGTGGATGTGGGTCCCACCTCTAACTCCCTTTGGGAGGAAATAACCAACATGGTTAAAAATAAATTGTGTTCTGCAATTTATTTAACTTCTTCTAATTTCCCCCAAAACTAACTTTCATCCCGCATAAAACGCAACCTCGGAAAAGGACTCCTTAAGCGAAAATTGGCGCTGCGAGTTCATCGGTGCCCTCAGAATTCGATTCCGGGCACCGGTTTAAAAGTTATAAATTCCCGCCCATTCGTTCACTGAACGTACCTGAGCCAAACATCGAAAATTGATTCCGGGCACACCGGGCCTCAGAATTAGGTGCCGTCAAAAACCGCGCTCTTGTAAAATTCCAATGAAAATTAAGAACAAAATTCCCTGGAATTTTACGGGTCTTCACATTTTGTGACGACCCGTCCTCGGGGCCCGTGCCGTAACAACCCCAAACTCGCCTTCCATAGGCCAGGGGTTGGCGACTAGCACCAAAGGCGTAAATCCCGATAACTGGGAAGGCATTGCCTTTATAAAAGTAAACAAAACACCACAGAGTACAAGAGGAAGCAAAACACTAAGTACAAAAGAAAGTGTTGAAAAGTAAACGGGCCAGAATACAAACTCAAAAGAAAGTACAACTACAACTGAAACAAGTACAACAGAAAAAGACAACAGCTGGAGGGACGGAAGCGGCTCCTGTGTCGTCCTTCTCGGATCCTACCTGAAGGGTAGGTACAGATGGCGCATCTCCTGGATCGTCCACCATGGATCCTACCTAAAGGGTAGGTACAGATAGCCCCCACAACGCTCTCTCCCGTCAACCTCCTACTAGTGTCGTCTCGCCGTGAAGTCTACCTCCGGATACTGACTCGTCGTGTAGTCCAACTCCGGGTACCGTCCAGTCCTCGAACACTCAGCCTCCATCAGCACTGCCCATCATCTGCAACCAACACAACGAGGTGCGGGCATAGCCCGTGCAGGGGTGAGTATAACGATACTTAGAAGGGACCCCAAGACCCTCAAGGTCTCACTAAAACCAACATGGATAACCACAAATAAGATCTCAACAGATAACCCTTACTTAGGTATATGCCCATGTATATACCTAAGTTATCAAGTAACCCATCTCAATCATGAGGAAAACACCAAGATCATGAAATCAACGGATAACCACTACCCAGGTATATGCCCATACATTTACCTATGTTATCAAGTGACCCATCTCAATCATGAGGTAAACACAAAGGTCAAAAGTTTCAGCTCAAAACAGGATTTTCATTATCAAAATCGTAACTGCTGAAGAGCTTCGTCTCTAGAGTGTATAGTGGTCCTGTCACGACTCCGAGGTACTGCTCGCTAACCTAAGACTGCTGAGGTACTCCTCCTGTCAAGTACCGAGGGCCTGCCGCCTCACACAGTAGTGCTTCCCGTCGGGGTCTTCCACCCAAACACAGTAGTGCTCCCCCATCATAGCCTACAGAGGTACTCCTCTTGTCGAGTACTGTGGGTCTGCCACCCGAACACAGTAGTGCTCCCCGTTGTGGGTCTGCCACCCAAACACATTAGTGCTCCCCACTGGGCTATACAAGTCTCTCCGATTCGAATCGGACAAGCAGTCTTCATGTTCCAGCCAGCTACACGGTCTTCGTACTCCGTACGCTCGTCACTGGGAGGGTCCGCTCCACGAGCTACTGGTTGATACTCCAAGTATCTCAAAGTCCCACGAAGAAGTATCTCAAAGGACCACCTCGTCATAGGGGTCTCAACACAATAGACGGCGTGTCAATCGGACGCCTGGTCTGTGAGTTACTAGCCTTTTCATCCCAGGGGCCCGCTTGGTTTCGTGAGCGAACCAAATCCAGCTGTATCTCAACTGTACCCTGAACCCTCATAGGGTATACTCATAGGGACTGTTTCTCAATGTGATCACCAACGCCGCTGACGGTTCGTCAAACGGACATCTGGTCTGAAAGATATCAGCTTTTCCGTTCCAGGGGCCCGGTTGGATTTCGGGTACAATCCAACCCAGCCACTATCCAAAAGTAACCAAAACTCGGGCGAAGTATGCCAAAAGTTCCGTCTCATCAAGAGAAATTCAACGAAATAGACGGCGCGTCAATCGGACGCCCGGTCTGTGAGTTATTGGCTTTTTCATTCCAGAGGCCCGGATTGGTTTCGTGAGCAAACCAACCCGACCGCACTCCGACGGCATCCAAACCTCGAGTGGAGTAATCCAAAAGATCAGTCTCACTTAGAGGAATTCAACAAAGTCGACGGAACGTCATTTGGACGTCCGGAACTCAAGTTACGAGCGTTTCCGCTCCGAGGGCCCGGTTGGTTTCGTGTACGAACCAACCCGGCCGAACCCAAAGTTCTCCAAAACCTTGAGTGTAATATACTGAAACGACCGCCTCGATCCAAGGATCGTGTTTCTGCTGACGTCGCGTCAATCGGGGGTCTACATCTCAAGATATGGGCATTTGACCGAAAGTGGTCCGAAAATGGGGGGTCTGGGCCCGCGCCGACCCGGCCCGCCCCCCCTGGTCGGCCCGAACCGGGTCTACCCGACCCGGTCCGACCCGGCTGGGCCCGGCCCGGCGCGGTCCGATCCCGCCCGATCGGCCGGCCATGGCCGAGCGGTCGCCGCAGAGCAGTCGCCGCGGAGCGGCGGGGGTGCGCGCGGCCGCCCACCCCTTCGTCGCTGATTGACGCCGGCGGCAACCGTCGCCGGCAACTTCCGGTGGCGCGCCGCCGCCGCCTTCCGCGGACCACCTGACGCACTCCGGTGGTCCTTCTCTCCTGTTGTCTTCGCCTATGGTCCCCCCGGGACACGAACTTCACTACGAAGGCCTCAAAATTACCTTACGGCCTCATTTGTCGTCACCCATCAATCCGCACGTCAAAAACGAAATGCGCCGTCTTCTTGGTTCTCTGGCGCGGCGTGCTGGCGCCGCGCCCCTTCACCGTGGCCCGACTCCGTCCGCGGATGTCTTCGGTTTCTCCGACGTGGTGTGGCGGCGTTGTGTCCTTGTTCTTTCTTTTCACAGCACGGTGCGACGGCGTCGCGTAATACTTGCCGTGTGATTCTCACATGGTGCGACGGCACCACGCCATTCCGTTCCATCCACAAGAATCAAACATGAACATAGGAGGGGGGTTCAGCCGTGTTTGTGCGGTCCGGCCCCCCTCTCGTTAAACGATAACATCTAGTCGAAAGTCCACGATGATCGATAAACTAGAATCACGAATGGAAATAATTTAAATAAATAATTCCCTACTTCGGTTTCAAGAACGATGTTCGTCAACGAGCCGCGGATGACGAGCGTCGCGGAGAATGAACGTCGACATCGCGAAGCGAGGATTCGAAGTCGTTGACGGAGATTTCATCGTGGAAAACCGTTGCGGAAGAGACGACGCGGAAGAAGAACATCGCGTCGCGGATACGGCGTCGCAGAAGAACCGTGTTCTTCGGCGGAGAAGTTCTTCGTTGAAGAATGGTGTTCTTCGCGTTCTTCGTCGAGGTTGAAGAAGAAGAAGAAGAAAACTCCACGCTTCCCAAACCTCTCAAGGTTGCAAAACTCTAAGAAAAAATAAAATAAGACCAAGTTTTATTTTATTAACACAACCTAACCAATTGAATTTCAAAAGTTTGAAATTCAATAACCACACACAACTCACCTCATTAATCTTATTACATTTAAGTCATAAGTTATAAATTAGGTTAACAAAATTAAAGTGGGATTTGAGGGGGGGTTTTAGAGGATATGAAGGGGTGGGGTTAGTGTGGGCCCCACCACCCTCATAACCTCCCACGGGAGGTTGGGTGGTTACCCAACTTCAAACAATAACTAACACTTAGAGTAAAATAATAAAAGTTGTAGTGTAATTATAAATTAAACTTCCACAATTTTTATTATCAATACTCGTGTAAACGCAACTCCGGAACAGGGGTTCCTAAGCAATTATCGGCGATGTGGTTCCATCGGTGCCCTCGGAATTCGATTCCGGGCACCGGTTCAAAAGATAGGAAAACCCGCTCGTTCGTTCACTGAACGTACCCGAGCCAGACTTCGGAAATTGATTTCGGGCACTCTGGGCCTCGGAATCAAGTGCCGTCAGAAACCGCGTTCTTGTAAAATACCAAAGAAAATTTAGAAAAATATTCCCTTGAATTTTACGGGTCTTTACATTACTCCCACCTCAGGGCTTTACATCCTCATAAAGCATTAACCCAAACTAAGGTTACAAAAGCGGTACTGAGCACGCATCTGAGCCTTCCGCTCCCATGTGCTCACCCAGAGGTTTCTGTACTGTCAGAGAAAGTGAACCCAAGGAATCGATCGTCCTCGTAGGATCCTCTCCTGTCGATCCTTGATCCCCACTAGATCCTCTATGGAAAACACCTCATCGCCATCGTCCAGCTCCTCATGGTCAATGATATGTGAAGGGTCGAGCACGTATCTCCTCAGTTGAGATATGTGGAAGTCATCGTGCACCTGGTGCAACTGCGGTGAATGCGTCAAGCGGTAAACCACCTCACCTACCCAGCTGAGGACCTAAGAAGGTCCACCGAACCTCCGGGATAATTTTCCGCCTTGGCCACATCTCCATAAACCTCGTCGTGGTGAGACCCGTATAAGGACATGATCGTCATCCTCGAACTCTAGAGGTCTCCAAGTCCGGACAGCATAAGGCTTCTGTCGGCCCTGTGTTGTCCTCATCCGCTCTTGGATGACCTAGACCTTCTCTACTCTCACAAGTTCTGCTATGATTTCTTCTTTGCCGATATGAGAAATCTGGTCCCATCCTCTGGATGAACCACATTCATTGCCTAATACAGTCAATCCTGACATGAATGATTCATTAATTCCATGGATGACGTTGTAAGGCCTCGACATAACTACCAAGAGATCCAACTGTCACTCTCGCCTCCAAGGGTCGAGTCACACTGTCGGCATCAGTGTGAGGTCACTAAGTCTCCTCCAGTATAAATCTCGAAAGTGAGGGTCAAGTCAACAGTTTTAACCGGGACCTCTCAGTATAAACCAAACAAAGGACAGGAAAGCAAACATCTCAAAGATAAGTGTCTTTTTAATATTGCAGCTCATAGTACAAAGACACGAATACAACAGAAAAATGGAACTAGAAGTACAAGGGACGTATCCACTAGTTCCTCTCATGTCCCCCTGCTCCTGGAGCTCTACTTCCTTGTCCACTGCTCGGCTGTTGCTCAAGCACTCGCCGCTGCTTCTGCCTCTGTGGCTCCTCCAAATCATGCGGATCAACTGCACGAGGATTCGGACAGTCACGTGCCAGGTGACCCTTTCCACTGCATGAGTAACAAATCATATTTCTGGAATGCCTAGCTCTGTTCCCACCCCGGGTGCCCCGCACCACCGGTCCTAAAACCCGAGATCGTCCAACTGCTGGTCTGGTCTTCCTGGACCTCTTCCTCATCGGTCTAATGCCCACAGATGACTCGGCTACTGATCGAAAAACACGCAGCAAAGTCAGAAGCTCATGTACATGCTCGGGGTGTAGAGCTACTGGAAAAAACTCCACCCTGAAGAAGGTCTCGAAGACTTCCCATACAAAGGTCATCCCGTCGCAAAACTGAAACTAGTGGCTCCACCACCTGCTTGCTGCTGCCTGAAGAAGGATGGTAGAAAAGATCACCATGAGGTCTGCCGGCGTCCCCACTAGCCTGAAGACTCTCGCCATAGCCTCCAGCCAATCTTTAGTCGCTTGCGGGTCCGTCTCTCCCCGGAACCTGGGTGGCCTCTGGTGCTGGAACTCGTGCAGCGCACTCAAGTGGCATGCATCGCCTACTGCTGGGGTTGGTGGCATCGGTGGCCCAACGTATGGTAGTACCGTTGGTGCCTCCGCTGGTGCCTCAACTACAAGAGGGCCCTGTACCGAAGCCTCATCGCTCAGTAGGCTGTCAGTACGCACATCCCTCTAGGCTGTAGCTTGTCGTCCGAGAAAAGGCATCCTGAAAGAAACAACATGACATGGTCAAACGATTATACCTGGTGAGCTGACCTGGTTTGAGCTGACATTTAAATAAAACTTCTGGAAACACACACGCAATCAGTGTTTTCATGCACAAAGTCAGAAATCAGTTGTCAGGGTCCTGGTGTATGGATACATCGGTCGCCCGCACCAACACTGGTCTCCCTGAACAGAAGACCACACTCGGTACCCTTAACACTATTGCTTCACAGAAATAAAATATCAGAGTTATAAGTTCTGCAGTAGAACTGACTCCTCTGATACCAACTTGTCACGACCCGTCCTCGGGGCCTGTGTCGTGACTACCCCAAGCCCGCCTTCCATAGGTCAGGGGCTGGCGACTAGCACCAAAGGCGTAAATCCCGATAACTGGGAAGGCATTGCCTTTATAAAAGTAAACAAAACACCACAGAGTACAAGCGGAAGCAAAACACTAAGTAAAAAAGAATGTGCTGATAAGTAAATGGGACAGAATACAAACCCAAAATAAAGTACAACTACAACTGAAACAAGTACAACAGAAAAAGACAATAGCTGGAGGGACAGAAGCGGCTCCTAGGTAGTCCTCCTCAGATCCTACCTGAAGGGTAGGTACAGATGGCGCAGCTCCTGGATCGTCCACCACGGATCCTACCTCAAGGGTAGGTACAGATAGCCCCCACAACGCTCTCGCCCCTGAACCTCGTCCGAGTGTCGTCTCGCCGTGAAGTCTACCTCCGGATACCGACTCGTCGTGTAGTCCACCTCCGGGTACCGTCCAGTCCTCGAACACTCGGCCTCCGTCAGCACTGCCCGTCGTCTGCAACCAACACAACGAGGTGCGGGCATAGCCCGTGCAGGGGTGAGTATAACGATACTCAGTAAGGACCCCGAGACCCTCAAGGTCTCACTAAAACCAACATTGATAACCACAAAGAAGATCTGAACAGATAACCCCTACTTAGGTATATGCCCATGTATATACCTAAGTTATCAAGTAACCCATCTCAATCATGAGGAAAACACCAAGATCATGAAATCAACGGATAACCACTACCCTGGTATATGCCCATACATATACCTAAGTTATCAAGTGACCCATCTTAATCATGAGGTAAACACAAAGGTCAAAAGTCTCAGCTCAAACCAGGATTTTCATTATCGAAACCGTAACTGCTGAAGAGCTTCGTCTCTAGAGTGTACAGTGGTCCTTTCACGACTCCGAGGTACTACTCGCTAACCTAAGACTGCTGAGGTACTCCTCCTGTCAAGTACCGCGGGCCTGCCACCTCACACAGTAGTGCTTCCCGCCGGGGACTGCCACCCAAACATAGTAGTGCCCCCCCCCCATAGCCTACAGAGGTACTCCTCCTATCGAGTACCGCGGGTCTGCCACCCGAACACAGTAGTGCTCCCCGCTGTGGGTCTGCAACCCAATCACATTAGTGCTCCCCACTGGGCTATACAAGTCTCTCCGGCTCGAATCGAACAAGCAATCATCAGGTTCCAACCAGCTAAACGGTCTCCGTACTCCGTACGATCGTCACTGGGAGGGTCCGCTCCACGAGCTACTGGTCAATACTCCATGTATCTTAAAGTCCCACGAAGAAGTATCTCAAAGGACCACCTCGTCATAGGGGTCTCAACGCAACAGGCGGCACATCAATCGGATGCCTGGTCTGTGAGTTACTAGCCTTTTCGTCCCAGGGGCCTGGTTGGTTTCGTGAGCGAACCAAATCCGGTCGTATATCAACTGTACCCCGAACCCTCATAGGGTATACTCATAGGGACTGTTTCTCAATGTGATCACCAACGCCGCTGACGGTTCGTCAAACGGACGTCTGGTCTGAAAGATATCAGCTTTTCCGTTCCAGGGGCCCGGTTGGATTTTGGGTACAATCCAACCCGGCCACTATCCAACAGCAACCAAAACTAGGGCAAAGTATTCCAAAAGTTCTGTCTCATCAAGAGGAATTCAACGAAACAGACGGCGCGTCAATCGGACGCCCGGTCTGTGAGTTATTGGCTTTTTCATTCCAGGGGCCCGGATTGGTTTCGTGAGCGAACCAACCCGACCGCACTCCAACGGCATCCAAACCTCGAGCGGAGTAAGCCAAAAGATCCGTCTCACATAGAGGAATTCAAGAAAGTCGACGGCACGTCATTCGGACGTCCGGAACTCAAGTTACGAGCGTTTCCGCTCCGAGGGCCCGGTTGGTTTCGTGTATGAACCAACCCGGTCGAACCCAAAGTTCTCTGAAACCTTGAGGGTAATATACCGAAACGACCGTCTCGATCCAAGGATCGCTTTTCCACTGACGGCGCATCAATCGGAGGTCTACAGCTCAAGATATGGGAATTTGACCAAAAGTGGTCCGCAAACGGGGGGTCTGGGCCTGCGCCGACCCGACCCGCCACCACCACGCCTGGTCGGCCAGAACCGAGTCGACCCGACCCAGTCCGACCCCGCTGGCCCCGGCCCGGCGCGGTCCGGTCCCTCTCGATCGGCCGGCCGCGGCCGAGCTGTCACCGCGGAGTGGCGGGGGTGCGCGCGGCCGCCCACCCCTTCTCAGTTGATTGACGCCGGCGGCAACCGCCACCGGCAACTTACGGCGGCGAGCCGCCGCCGCCTTCCACGGACCGCCGGACGCGCTCCGGTGGTCCATTTCTCCTGTCGTCTTCGCCTATGGTCCCCCCAGGACCCGACCTTCACTATGAAGGCCTCAAAATTACCTTGCGGCCTCATTTGTCATCACCCGTCAATCCACACGTCAAAAACGAAACGCGCCGTCTTCGTGGTTCTCCGGCGCGGCATGCTGGCGCCGCGCCCCTTCGCCGTGGCCCGACTCCGTCCGCTGATGTCTTCGGTTTTTCCGATACGGCGTGATGGCGTCACGTCCTTGTTCTTTCTTTTCACGGCGCGGTGCGACGGCGTCGCGTAATACTTGCCGTGTGATTCTCGCGTGGTGCGACGGCACCACGCCATTCCGTTCCATCCACAAGAATCAAACATGAACATAAGAGGGGGGTTCGGCCGTGTTTGTGCGGTCCGTCCCCCCTCTCATTAAATGATCACATCTAGTCTAAAGTCCACGATGATCGATAAACTAGGATCAGGAACGGAAATATTTTAAATAAATAATTCCATACTTCGGTTTCAAGAACGGTGTTCGTCAACGAGCCGCGGAAGACGAGCATCGCGGAGAATGAATGTCGACGTCGCGAAGCGAGGATTCGCAGTCATTGACAGAGATTTCGTCGTGGAAAACCATCGTGGAAGAGACGACGCAGAAGAAGAACGTCGCGTCGCGGATATGGCGTCGCGGAAGAACCGTATTCTTCGGCGGAGAAGTTCTTCGTTGAAGAATGGTGTTCTTCGCGTTCTTCATCGTGGTTGGAGAAGAAGAAGAAGAAAACTCCACGCTTCCCAAACCTCTCAAGGTTGCAAAACTGTAACAAAAAATAAAATAAGACCAAGTCTTATTTTATTAACACAACCTCACCAATTGACCTTCAAAAGTTTGAAATTCAATAACCACACACAACTCACCTCATTAAACTTATTACATTTAAGTCATAAGTTCTAACTTAGGTTAACAAAATTAAAGTGGGAGTTGAGGGGGGGTTTAGAGGATATGAAGGGGTGGGGTTTGTGTGGGCCCCACCACCCTCATAACCTCCCAAGGGAGGTTGGGTGGTTACCCAACTTCAAACAAGAACTAACACTTGGAGTAAAATAATAAAAGTTGTAGTGTAATTATAAAATAAACTTCCACAATTTTTATTATCAACACTCGTGTAAACACAACTCTGGAACAGGAGTTCCTAAGCAATTACCGGCGCTACGGTTCCATCGGTGCCCTCAGAATTCGATTCCGGGCACTGGTTCAAAAGATAGGAAAACCCGCTCATTCGTTCACTGAACGTACCCGAGCCAAACTTCAGAAATTGATTCTGGGCACTCCGGGCCTCGGAATCAAGTGCCGTTAGAAACCTTGTTATTGTAAAATCCCAAAGAAAATTTAGAAAAAATTTCCCTTGAATTTTACGGGTCTTTACATATTAGTGGAGATATTTTTGTATGTTCATTTAAAATCCCATTGAACGATGCTGACCAAGATCTGTACTTATGTCATCTGGGTATAAATCTACAATGTCCTAGAAAAAATATATTTAATGAAGGTTTTAACCTAACTGACTATGTACCTTATTCACAAATGGGATACCCTTGAGTTATTCAATTATATATCCTAAAAAAATCATAAGAAATAAATTCATTAACAGCCTATAAAATATGGATATGAACATGAAATCCTCATTTATATAAGAATTATACATTGTAACACCTAAATCCCTCAATAATTTAAAATATTCAATTAATGGTGCCAAATAAACATCAATATCATTACACGATTGTTTTAGTCCTGATATAAGAAGAGATAACATAATGTATTTCTTTTTCATTCATAACCACGATCTAAAATTATAATTTACTAACATAATTGTCCTTGTATTGTGAGTTCTTATTTAAAAACCAAAAGGGATCACTACATCTATTGATAGTGCAAGAAGAAGGTTTATCAACTTGTTTCCAAATTTGGGGTACTCGAGATCAATTATATTCCACTGGGTAGAGACACCTGGGTGAAGTAGTTTTCCATCTTTATTCTTTTTTTTTTCATGCCAGTTCAATTATATTGTAGTTTCCTCACTTACATATAAGATCCTAAGCCTTAGAATTGTTGTAAACTTATATAAAATTTTCATAAGACCCAATTAGTCTTTATTTTATCAAGAAATTCCAAACATTGGTCATTTTTTATATGATTTATGGTCCTTATGAAATAGTTTACAATCATTTGGATAGGCAAACATTCTTTTAGAGATCATACCCATTGAAAATAGAATTCATTTAGAATCAAATGTTTGGAAAGGAATCTCATTACATTCTGGGTGCATGTCATTCAATAGAGTAAGTAGTTCAATAAAAATAGTGTCACTCCATCCATTAACAACATTTAAATTTTATAGATTAGATATTGTTAAAAAATATATATATTTACTAAAACTAGCATACAATAGAATCTTTTCACAACTCTTTAAATTCTCAAATAATTTTATACAATCAAAATGTTCATATTAAACTATCATTATCATTTCTTCAATACGATCATCATCATAATTCAAACCTAAAATTTGAACTTCGGTATGGTCTTTATCATTTTCCACACTTTTAATCATATTAGATGATCCATAACATGTAGTGTTATCTCATTCACTTGCTAAATTATGTTTTTTCATGTTTAGTCCCACATGTAGAACTTTAATCTATTCTGTAATAGATCAAGTGTTCTTAAAACTCTTATGTACAAATTATTATTGAATTACCATAACATAAATATAGACAAATGATCTTAGAAGGTTCATATTCATAATCTTCTACCAACATGGTGAACTCTTTCACCCCATCCTCGCAGTATTTTTTCAAACAATTGGCATATCCATTTTTTATTAACATCCATCCTATTTTATTTGGTAATATTAATATTTAACAAAATAAATAAATACAAAGAAATTTTGATCTTGGAACCCATAAAACTCCATTCTTAAATAATCATCAGGAAAAAATCTTGAATATAAATAAAATAATAAAGAACTCTTGAGATGTGGTTCCCATGTTCCATTCACATTTTATACAGTTCACATTTTATTAAATATGACTTTTAAAAACCCAAGAAAAACAATTAAATTCATTAATCACTTCATGCCACTTTAAAATAATACATTTCCTACATCAATGTAAAAATTTAAAAATATCTAAGTGTCATAAAAATCATCACTATCATCATAAATGGATTTAATAAATTAAATAACCATTAAAAAAATATGGCATGAAATTAAAAAATCAACCATGGAATTGTAATTTGAAAGGAATACCAAAATTTTAAAAATAAAATTTGGTGAATCCCATTTTTAATAAGAGAATATAAAATCAAATTTCAAGATATTAAACAATATATCTATATTTATATCTATGTAGTATTCATTTAATTCCATTATTAACAAGAAATGTAAAAATCTTCTCTTCTTTAGCATTGTAAAGCACTGTATAAATCAACTATCATTTTTATAAACTACAAAATCCTTTTATTATTTATCAATAAACTTTAAACTAATTCACGTACAATTAATTGTTAAATAAGTAAGAACAATATCAAGAAGTTAAACCATTGTTAAATACTCATCATGTAGTGTAGCAGGTTGGAGTTCAAAATAGTAAAGGAGTCGAGCATCAAAATTCTTATGGTGTTTGATTGATTTTATTGTCTATGTTGGAAGTCGAGAAATGATATATCATCTGTAGATATAGTCATACCTATTTGAGGGTAGTGTAATATGTGTTGGGTTGTCCAGTAATATAAACTTTTGATGATATGTAAGAAATTGACACCACCCATGCTCTGGTTATGTTGTAACATCAATTTCTTTCATATGTTATACTTCATTATTTATCTATAATCCATGTGCATAACCCATGTGTTCATGTCATATCACATGTGTAAAATATATAAAAAATCAGCATCCATATAAAAAATATATATAATAATAATGTTAAAAAATATTAAAAAATATATAAACAATTATTAATTTCATAACAAGATAAAATTATTAATAAAGTATGTGTATAATTATCAAAAGTGCCCTAAAATAATTCTTAACAAGCAATAAAAGTTAAAAAATTGGTAAAAATAATAAAAACTGAATTAAAATAATTTCATAATTCCTATAAATGTTACAAAAAAATAGAATATATTAAAAATTTTGGGGTTCGTCTAACTAGTAATGGAAGAAAATGGATAGGATTTTTTTATTTTCATCCATGGGAGCATTATGGATACATGGAACTTGGATCCGATTACCATCTCCACACCACAAAAACACTTACTACTTATAATTATCATTCACCACCATACATGATTAGTGGGACGTGTTTTGGCAGTGCATAGCTAGATATCTGTGATATCAAAGTGAGAAATAATGATGAATGAGTGAAAATGAATGTTAATGTGAGGGAGAGGGTGAATAAAAAATAGCTCTAGGTAAGGTATATTAGGTGGATAATTACCTTTGAACATTATAAATTATATATACATATATATTCATTATAATATAATTATACTAATAAATAAATGTTTACATAAATAATTTTACTAAAATAATGATAAAAATATATATTTATAAAATTATGTTTTATATTTAAATATATAAGAACTAAAAATATATGGTTTCACTATATCTATAATAGAAGACATGGATTCTTATGGAGAGGATTCAAAGAATCTGTTTAGAAATAACTGAGGAAGAAAAGAGGAGAAAAATTATTTTAATGTGAGTTGGGTTTGCATCATAGGTTATTACTACATTAAGGAGTTGGGTTTGCAATGTAGGTTATTACTACATCATGGAAGTGGTAAAATAAACCAATATAGGGGTTTTTCATTCTCAAGTGACTCTATGATGTGGGACACTAGTATCACTATAATGGAGATCATTGTGCACACCAGAAGTTTAAAGAATTTAAAAAATATACATATGATTATATGTTAAAAAATAGGCCTCAACAGATGCTCAAGAAAATATTGTATAAGGAATGGTAAATTTTGGGTGAACAAATATTATTGGTGGTGAAATGTAATGTATGAAAAGTGTCTATTATCTAGAATTTTACATTCCTTCCAAATGCATAAGGGATGGGACCTAGTGTTCAAATCCAATGAAAATTTTAAAAACACCCAAATAAAAACTAAAAATACCAAAATATTTAATATAGAACATTTTTTGTTCTAAGATGGGGTTAGGTAGAGTGATGGATAGTAGATGGAGGTGAGGGGAAATGGTATCATGTGGCGGCGGTGGTGGTAGGGAGGGAGAGTGGTGATGATGGTGGTAGGGATCGAAAGATGTGGTGATGGTGGCATGGGAGGGAGAGTAGTGGAGTCGGCGCATGATGAAAACTACATAAGGGAGGGAGAGTGGTGGAGTTGGATCACAATGGGGATGAAGGTAGGGAGGGTGAGCAGTGTTGAAGGCACGCAGTGGTTGGGAGGGAGAATGGTGATGAGGGCTCATGGAAGTGAGGGAGGGACAGTGGTGATGAGGGAGAGAGAATGGTGGTAGGGTTTCACTTCCGCGAGATCTTGAAAGGCATGAATATATCAGTTATTTAGGGTTAAATTTGTATAGAAGAGAATTATTTTTATCAGTTATTCTAAAAAAGAACTGATGAAGAGATAATTTATTATAACTAAAATAAAAATATCTGATAAGAGGCAATGGCCCTCATAGGCCGGTGATGAATATGGGTCATGCAAGTGGAAGGATTGGAAATATGTCCCCTACAAAGGTCGTAAGTAGTGCGACATAGAATTAATCTTAGACAGAGGTCAATATAGATGTTTCCAAAGGTGGCATTGTGTTGGATGGAGGGATGGATGTTCATTCCCAATTATCGACTGAGGAGGTTGGTGTGGGCCTGCAGACGACTAATGACGGTGGTATAGGGAGGGGTAAAGACCCTCAGATGATGGAGTATAAAAGGGGTGTGGTGATTCATCAATGATTGGGAAACCTAATTTGGTACTAATGACAGAAAAGGTAAACCCCTGCTAGATGGTGGGGGTGTCTTTCCAGCAGTATTTTGTGGTGGAGATGGAATCTACAGCAGCTGATATGATGGGAAGGGTCTTATAACATACATCTGGGGGAAACATTGCTATGATAACCGATGAGTTGAATGTCGGTGATGATCTAATGTTGTCATAGGGACGTGCCTCATAGGCATGGGGTGACCCTACCATCAATAGTAGGTAGGGGAGGTCTAATTGTTATTTATTCATAGTTTTGTGATAGTGTGTGAATAAATTCTAGTTTCCAATAGTGGTGGTGTACGGAGAGGTGAACTAGGGGTGATGGGGATGGGGTTGGTGTGACCTCAGGTAGGGTATCTTCACTGACCATGAGTGGTTTTTTACATCTTTCATCCATTGGTACAGGACATATTTGTGGTCTCACTTGGAGGATGACCACCTCAAGTAAAATGATGGGATCGATCTCTGCCTAATGGTAGATATTGGTCTCTAGATGGGCCACAACCAATGGTTATCAAGGCAGTGATTAATTAGGACTTGTACCAAACTAATTACACAAGTCTTTATCCCATGTAATTAGTGTGTGTGTGTGCCTTGTAATAAGTGTCTATAGGGGCCATATAAATAAGGTCTAGATATAGTGTGTTACCCCTTGGTGTGGGGCTATGAACTAGTTGTTCAACTCGAGCGTCTCAGGTGTGTGTGCGCTTTTATGTAACTGTACCCCCAAATATGAAATATAATATATTTATATAATTATATATATTTATATAATTATTTATATTTATATATCTATATTAATTTATATAAATATACATTTTTATATAACTATAAATATTGGAAATATATTTATTATTCAAATATATTTTTTATAATTTTATAGTTATATATATACATATATTTATTTATATTTATTTATAAGTGTAAATAAATATATTTATAAATATTTGAATATAATTATAAATATATTTATTTATTTATGTTTACAATTTTTAACTATATATTTATTTATTTTTATTTATAATTATATATAAAAATATATAAAAATATTTGAATATTATTATAAATATATTTACATAATTATTTACCAGGAAAATTCAAGAGTTGAGTGAGAGTCTAGTCCTAAAATGTTATTAATGAAAATAAAAAATAATATTAATTTTTCATGTCATGTGGAATAGAGAGTACCATCAGTCATGGAAAAAAACCAAATCATAGTCTCAAATACAAATAGGATCTGAAGGCCCCCCACTATCGGCCCAAAAAAATGGCCCATAACCATAGCACCCCACCATTTGGCCCATAACATCATCTCCATCCATTTAGACCATACCCACATCTACCGGCCTATATTGAATTTTAATTCAACTCCATAAACAGTGTTTCCACCTTACACATCCCATAGTCATTATTCACCCCACATTCTGAGGCCTCCCTCTCCGCATCTCCATCCTATTTGGCCGGATTTCGCAACCCACTCAATCATTTATGACACCCAATCCAGCTTTCACCTAAACTGATATCGGCACCCCATATGAAATTCCAGTCTATAAATCATATCAAAGTATCAGGTAATTTCATTCCAAGGTCCCATCATCAAGTGCATCAATGTCACTGGCACCCATCCCTAAGGTTGTCAGCAATCCCCATCCTCATCCAGGTCTACCGAGGACCCGGCTGCATCCCAAGTCTCAACATCACACAGGCTGCATGGAACACCTCCAAAACTGATTGAATAGAACCTAACAAAGAATCCCCCAAGGTTAGAACACGCCGAAAGATGACTGTGCTGGCCTCCCGCTTTCCCTGCCAGCAAACCACCATAGAAGGGCCCACAGGGCTACACAATTCCACCCAACGCTCCCCCGTGCCACCCCACCAAGTGGCGGGCCCCCGTATCCCCAATAGGATCCCAGAACCTAGGGTCCCATATCTGCAACACTTCAATGTAAACCACCACCAAATAGTCACACAGGACTACACAACCATCCTGATCACCCCACCAAGTGGTGGGCCTCTATCGTCGTTGTCCTGAAGAGAGGCACCCCCCCCCCACACACACACACATCTCCTAACCCGCAGATCTGATATACGATATTGATGAATATTAGGGTCTATACAATAATTCACCACCTGTAACCACTGGTATCTATGATCTGTCTAACTGCACCACCAATACCACCTCACAGCTTGGACAGTAGAGTTTTTCACCCTTAAATGGAATTTTTCCTACTTTGTCATCTGTAGTTACATCCATGGATGAATTCTTAACACCGCAAGTTTTTAACCTCTCAAAATTCCTGACAATATCATCCTCAAAATATCAGCTCAATTTGAGCAGAACCAATTTTCAATCGACAGAGAAATTTCTAAGAGAATCATAAGAGATAAGCTCTCCACTAAGGAGGGAGAAGATCTCCATAAACATTTTCAAGATATTTATATAATTATATATATGTGTTTGTGATTATATAAATATTTATTAATATATAAATTTATATAATTGTGAATGTAGTAAATATATTTATTAATTAAATATATTAATTATAATTTTACAGTTATATAAAAAAATATTTATTTATTTATAATTATAATTATAAACAAATATATTTAAAAAGAATTTATATAAATTTGTAAATATATTTATACAATTAAATATATTTATATATTTATATATATATACAGGGAGAGTGTGTGGGTTGATAGTTTCTCCCTTTATGAAATAGTGATTAGGTTTTATGTTTACGAAGAAATAAATCTTGTCTAATTACATTGATCCTTTGGATGTCTTTGTTGGTCCCCCAAAGAAGGCGGATTCTGGATCTGGCGTGAAGCCCCCTGATGTTTCATTTGGAGAACTGGTGAATGGATATCATGCTTCTTCGAAGTGCTCTAAGTTTGGAGGACATGAAAACTTGAAGGCAGATGCATTTCAGGTAAGGAAGTCTTCTTGTGATAGATTCTTCCATAGACCTCAGAGTGTCGATTCCACTTCTCACAATCCGATTTTGAGGAATGGTGTATTTTTATTGTTGTTTCAAATGCTATAATTTTTTAATAGAGAATTTAAGCTTGAAAAAATACTATTATAGTGCCACTCACTTCAAAAATGAGCTATCAGTTGCAACTTGATGTATAAAAACCCTGCTTTTATTACACACTTAAACAGTATTTTTTACATAAACTCTTTACTTGATACAACATGGAAGATTGAGAGGTCTAGTGTATTTGGTTCTTAGTAACATTACATAACAACTTAAAACATGAAACAAAACATCTTTATTAAAAACATCATCTACATGACCACTACATTCTATCGTACTTAGCATTGCATAGGATAACATGAGTACATGCCTAAGAAAAGGGTAAGCTATAAAGCCCAGTAAGGGAATAAACATGGAATAACATGAGGAATACAGTACATGTTAGACAATAGGCATATCAATGGATCACAAGAGAGACATTAAAATATAGGATTCATAAAGGATGAGAATCATAACCTGGAAATGTGGCAGCAACACTTAACATGGAATTAGCATGAGCCAAGGCTCATTGCCAATGGAGAATGAGTAAACCCTCATTGCACATGAAGCATGAGTAAAACCTCATTGCACTTGAATTAGTATTATTCAACACCCATTACACATGACGTATAATGATACTATACTTTACTCAATGCATTGGAGCGCTATCAGAGTGAACCCTACTTAAACATATCATTTCATGCATAAGTCTACCACATGGATCATATAATATGGAATCAATCAACATCATAAGTTATTCCACAATTAATTAATGTTTAATAAATAAATGAAAATACCATTCAATATGTATATGTGCATAATGGTAAATACCCTTGATAGAGTCATGGGTATGGTATTCACTACAAAATGATCTTGGATTGGAAAAACACGGTGCAATTTTGGCACCATAACGGTGTGACATAAGGATTCATGAAAATGGTTGATGAGAGAGAAAATAGTTTCTAATCATATGTACATGAAATGGACAGTGAGGGGTTCATATAGATACATTTCCCAAAAAACATAATGGAATTTAGTTGCATAATAAAAAATATTTACTTGTATGCAAAAGAGGAGAGAGAAATCCCTTACTGAATATTGTATTTTTAGTTCCCGCTTGTATTGTGTTTACTGCTTACCCTCAAAACGACTCCTTTGAAATAAATAATAATAATTTTCACAAAAAGACAGCCATAGGTGGCTGATAATATTTATTCTAGGAGTATTAGATACCACCTTTGGTGGTGGTGAAAGCGTTTCCTAGTGATTTCAGACATGGTCAATTTGTGGACCACTATAGATACCTCTTTTGGTGGTCTCTATTACCCTATAGCAATGGGGAAACTATGATTTCCAAAAGCTATTGTATTTTGATCACTAAATATCATTATATATCACTTTTGAAAGTCACTATATGTCATTTTTGTAGTAGTGATCCTCCTTAAGCTACCAGAAAAAAATAATATAGCCATAAACCTATAACATGAGTCAGGCTTGTCCATGGATATAAGGAACCTATAGACATGAGAATGAAATTTAGTGTTTATAGACCACCTATATCCATGAGAAGAATGGGGTATTTCCCTAAGAAATGTCTTTTTCTATTTCCCACTTATAGACATGGGCGTGATGGGCTATTTCCAAAAGCATTTATCATGGTTATTGGTAGTCTTCATGGGAAAAAATGTACATGGGAAAGGCTATAGCCACTGGAATTAAATTCCAATTTTTATTCACTTATATTTAAAAATTTCTATACATTTATATTTAAAAATCTATAATAAAAAATATGCATTGGTCCTATAGGTGAGTGTATTTGTTTTTAATGGTTAAAATTGAAACCCTATGTTTTAAAAATTTATAGATCCATATATATAATCCTTTATAATAATAAATTCAATAAGTAGACGCAACGCGGGGCTATATTTTGACTAATTTTATATCAGGGACATAGGATGTAAACCCCTGTTCATTTTTTAAAAAAACCCCTTATATATTTTTCTATAAAGTTGTGTATATAGACAATCACAAATTGAGATCCAATGAAGTGGTAGGGTGTATGCATGTTTGTTGATAAGAACTAAATCAAACCTTCCTTTGAAGGAATTGGGGGTTCTATTCCCATAGATATAGTTAATTTTTTCTACTTGTGTTACTCCGATAAAAATTCAGGATGTCAACCAAATCATCATGTCACACCTCTTTAATCTGAGTCACATCTGAATGAAGAACATGAACCATATTTTCAAACAAGAAGGAATACTCATAATATTAGAAGTATGGAAATTATTTAGTTTCATTTTATTTCATTTATTTAACTTCCCTCAAAATCACCCCAGTCAAAACACAAGCGTAATCAAGTGTGATGTATCTACCACTCCAAAGTCTCTACCACATAATCAAAATTATCATAACTAGGGATTTAAATAATATTATGTTCATTATATTGAATCATTGGGGGGACTAATCACCTATTTCTTAGCCATTATACCTTTATACATCACACACTATACTTGGTAAAAATTATTTCCTAACCAAACCCATATAAACCTCACTAGTTCCAAAGTCAAAGAATCTATCATAACTATTATCCATAGAATTAATACCACTTTTTTGTGACCTAAACCCTGTGAGAACCCCCTCCCAGGCCTATAATGAAGTTGACTGTGGCCCCTAAAGCCCACATCTAATAGTTCATGGGCTGGAAATTAGCACCAAGGGTATGAATCACATAAATTAGTGTAATTCACCTCAAAAATCCTTGGAACATAATAAGTAAACCCCTAATAAATACCATAATAAAAAAATAAAAAATCATATAATTCATTGTAAATTTCATTAAATAAAGGTATCAATGAGTAATGAAATTCCAAAATAAAACTCATATAGAGGCATCTCGGACTGCAATCCACCATCTTAGTCTAGTAATTATTAGCTTGATCTCCAAATCCCTCCTAAAATCCTATGAAATAGAGTATATATATATATAGAGATAAGAATAAATGTACACTCAATAAGATCCTTATGAACACTCTTGAAAATATTGAATAAGTCTATTAATGCCTCTGTGAATAAATAGAAAACCAAACATGCACCTATATACCAGGTTATTTAACCCAACCACATAAAAGTTAAATCATGAAATATTAAATCAATATGTAATAAAATAATACCAACAAATATATAGAAACTGCTTACCCTACACCACTTATAAACTAGTTTCTCCTTCTCACACCCCAATGTTATATTTCCTAGTTCTCACATTCCTTCCATATCATCAAAACCGTATATACATATCCACATATCACATTTCCACCTCACAATTACTTAACAACATATCCACAACCATATCTCACATATTTGTATCTCAACTACACAACACATTTTCATCATTGTAGGATATCATGAACATGAAGGATTCCAACCTCATTCCCACCTCTTACCATGAACGACCCCCACTATATACTTCTTCATCATCACATAAATCACACTTTTGACTAACAGCCACAACATATCATTCATAATAACTTCTATACATCATAATTATTACACATTTTTTATGATAGAGTGGGAATATTGTGTATGCATCCATTTATTCCCTCTCTAATTTGAATGTTTAGGGTATAAACCCAGAACCCAAATCATTTGGGAATCAGTAAGTTTATTTGACTCAGGTGTGGTGTGTATAAAATCATAAGGAAAATAAAATATATATATCATATCCATGAAGAAAAGCACAAACTCTATCCCATAACCATTAAAACATCTTCTTTATCTCCCACTAACAACCAATAACATTATTATAACATCATCCAACCCCTTTATTTCCCCCCAAAACAACCACAATAATAGCCATGAATTCCATTTAAATAAACCATTTATAGGTTTACCATTTAAGAACTATACTATATTTATTATTTCACTTACTAGCCATATTTAATGATAAACCATTTACCGATTATCCCCAACTTTATATCCCATACACTAATCGTTCATTTCAATTATTATCAACTTTAGAATATCCCACCATTATTCCTTTCCTTCCAATATTGCAATTTTTATTTTCTTTTTCTTTTTCATTCAATACCATCATGAATCTACTGACTCGGCCTTACACCTCACAACCATCAACCCAACAACCTTCATGTGAATCCCACACCAATAATTTCCACAATTCCTTTGATCAGTTCCATTCCACAAAACAAGCCTTACCAAAACCTTTATATTAACGATTTCATAATTTGATGCCAAAACATTACAATCATAGAAAAACAACATAATTTTTTTTTGGTGATCACAGAAAAAAATAGTTAAAATCACATAAGTAAACACATTTTAACTCATTCTTTCTCGGTATATTAGTAGTGGCTAGAAAAATAAACAATACCAACATCTATATTCTTCTAAAACCCCATTAATTTCTATATTTAAATATTTATTCTTTTATGATAAGTTATTCTATAACTTAATCCAAGTATAAAATTCAAAAATATTGATAGAAAATTAAATACATGATAGAAATATTATTTTTCATTAAAAACATAAAATAAAAAAAGAATATAAGGCTCATACAACACTCTCTTCCCATTCATTTCATTATTTAATATTTTACCTTTCTTAGGTTGGTCTCTCCCTTTTGTTATGATTTAAATAGTATCTTAATAATTCCATAATTTACAAAAAAAATAAATGACGGAATTTGTGAATACCCAACATTACTATGAAGTGTTGATGGTTCTTTGCATGTGTATTGGGAGTGGAAAAGATGATCTCATGCCTAAACTATTAAGAAAAATGTGTACTGGTCATGGGGTGATCTCTAGAGTTGAGGGGAAATTCTACAGTCATCCAGGATCAAGGAAAGCAAGAAAGATAAAAGGTAGGGACATCCTAATATTTAATATTGCTAAATCCTATATTGGATAGTGGTTATATTGGAGTTGGTTTTCTAAAACCAACTTTTTATACTTTTATTACATGTATATTAAAATATTTTAATATTTATTAAACATATTATTATATATTGGTCATTGTTATACATGGCATTAGTGTAATACTATTTTGGAGTATTTTTTACATTCATAAAGACATAGTAGTTACCTTTTATGATGAAAACCATGATATTACATGATGCTATTATTTAATATAGTTCTATAGTTGAAAAAAATTCTTTGATAGGAAACATGAAATATTTACATTCATGTGGTAGTACTCGTAATAACATGATACCTTTTCTCATGAAATTTTTACTTGGTAATCAATAAGATGAGTGATTATGAGAAAAGACCTGCAAGTAGGAATTCCAATTTTTTTTGTGTCATTAGGTATTCACATCGGTGAGTATATATAATGGTCATTAGACTTTAACATCATAATTTATGCATGTCATGGCTCACATATTAAGATTTTATGACCAAAACCATGATTCCATATGTTTTTTAGAAGTAGGGTATGTTGGGTGCGTCAAAATGAAATATTATTAATGGATAAGTTGAGGAAGGATTTTTACCTTCCATCTTTATGTAAATTGATATATTATCCCTTTGATTGTAATAAAACTATCAGATTAAATTCCATATCCATGGTGTAATGATGTAATCCTTTCTAATAGTCAATGAAATTTTTATCAAACATATATGTTTATGATAGAGCTGTGAAACTTTCTTAGTGATATATTGTGACAAAGGGATTATATTACACAATAAGAACTCTTTTCTGGTTGTCAATGTTATGATATTAAATTATTTCACTTGGGTTCCTTAACCCATTTCTAGAAATTAATCCTGAACATTAGGAAATCCTACCTAATGTTAGTGAGAAATAATCCTTGAGGGTTATTCACTATGTTTTTTTAATGAACTAGATTATATTTTATTTTAATTAAATTAATATAATAATTATTATTCTCAAGATATGTTAAAATTATTATTAATGTTTTATTGATCACAAAAAATTAATTAAATATTTAATAAATATTTATTTTATTCTGTGTGGATAAATTATTTATTTATGAATACAATATTTATTCAAGTATTCAATAAATTTTGAGGAGTTTGAGAGGACCAAGATCATGTCTACTGATAAATATTAATTTTAATGTTTGTAAAATAATATTAATCATTGCGCCAGTTAGAACATTTCATATAATAATATTATTATTATGTTTATATAGTATGAGTTAAGATAAGGTCTATTATATTATTTATTATTTTTTGTGAAATTAAATAATATTTTAACCTAAACATTAACACAATAAATATATGGTTATGTTTATTGTGTAGGGTTAATCAATAATGGTGAATATTTGTTCACAAAAGACTTTTCTCTCAAATTATTCAATCCTTCATCTTCTCGAGAATGCGAAAAACTCATTCAAGTACAAGAGAACTAGAAGAGATAAACTCGAACAACCCAATAGGAATGATCAATCATATTAGCACCTGACATTCAATCAGTTTCATTTGGAGATCAAAAGACCATGTGTGGATCACTGCTATAGGGATTCTAAACTAGGATCCTCCATATGAAACGAAGCCAAAATTACTATCATGACTATTAGGGACTACAAAATTACGTTTTCTCTGGGAATGATATTTGTTTTAAAATATTTCTATTATATTCCACCTATTGCAAAAAAAATTATTTCTATATCCATACCTGATACATATGGATTTATTTTCATGTTTGGGAATAAATTTTTCTTATTTTATAAATAAATAATTTTTTTATGGTAAGACATTTTTAAATAATGATATTTATGCATTTTATTACATAAACCAGGTAATAAAAATAAATAATGAAACTATTCCACACAACTCATACGATATTGAACTTTAGAATAATACATTAGGTCATGTAAATGAAAAATGTTTTACAAAATTCCCCCAAGTTGGAGATTTATATTCCTTTGAACAAAAACCACTTAGTGAATGTCATGCATGTTTACAATGAAAAATGACCAAATCCCCATTTGGTGTCAAAGGTTAAAGGGATAAATATATTCTTGAATTAGTTAATTATGATGTGTGTGGACTATTTCTAGTTAAATTAAGGGGTGGACAATAATACATAATAAATTTTACTAATTTTTTTGTAGATAGGGATTTGTATACTTAATGATGTATAAGTCATATTATTTTGAAAAATTACAAGATTTAAAAATAAATTTGAGAACCATATTGCTTAATAGATTAAGAAACTATAATCAGACCACTAAGGAGAGTATCTTAATCAAGACTTCATTGATTATTTATAGGATCTTGGGATTCTATCAGAACTCACTCTTCCTTATAAATCTCAATAGTATAGTGTAAGTGAAAGGAGGAACCACACCTTATAAGACATGTTCAGATCAATGATTAGTCAAGTGGAACTAACTTTATCATTTTAGTGAAACATGTTACAAACACATCAAATATACTAAACCAATTTCCAATAAAATAAAGAAATGTTAATCCATATGAATTTTGGTATGGAAGAAAAAAATATGGTAAAATTTAAATTTATGGGGTCACAATTTTTTTAGGGCCTCTTATAGTAAAAAACATACATCCCAAGGTACAACGTGTACCATTATAAGGTACTACAATGAAATAAAGCGATTTTACCTATACGAACCCTTGGAAAAAATGTAATAGTGGCAAGGTACACCATATTCTTTAAGAGGGAGCACATATCTAAAAGAGATAATGGGAGTAAGATAGATGTTTCTAAAGTCTAGGATTAAGGTACACATGATCTAGAATAATAAAATATTACACAAAGACCCCTGGATGATAATTTTACAGAGAAAAAAATATTTTTTATGATTACAAAAGAGGTTATAGAACCATAATATTATTATTTTTTGGTCATTGAGAATGGTAAATCATTATTAGTTGATAATATTGATCATGTAACCTACAAGAAACTAGTAACTGGTATATATGTTTCTAAATGGATGAAGCTATGAAGTATGCAGTAGATTCCATGTACTAAAAACAAGTCTCAAATTCGATTGATCCTTTAGTGTATGTAAATGTCATTGGTTGTAAATGTGTATTCATGTAGAAACTGGACAAGAATGGACATTCCAGTACTTATAATGAATAAATAGTTATAAAAGGGTTTAGACAATGTTAATTAATAAGCTATGACAAATCCTTTTCACCAATTTCAATGTTGAAACCAATCATAATTAAACATGTTATTATGGCTTACCATGAATATGTGATTTGTAAAATGGATGTCATCATATATTTCCATAATAAAAACCTTTATAATGATGTCTATATGACACAAAATAAAGGGTTTCTGACTCCAAAGGATTCAAAAAATGTGTTCTAACTAAAAAGATTCATGTTTGGATTAATTTTAGAATCCAGATAATGGAACATTTGGTATTATAAAGTCATAACAAAATTTGGTTTTATAATGAATGAATGTAGGCATTATATCTATACGATGTTTAGTGTGAGTGTGTTCATTTTATAAATTTTATATGTCGATAGAATATTACTTATTAAAAAATAAATACCAGTCTTATATTTTGTTAAGTCTTAGTTGAATATATTCTTCTCTGTGAAGTACTATGTGATGTAGAAAATGTTCTTCTGATCAAGATCCATTGTGATAGATCCAAGAGGCTTCTTGGCCTAAGACATGGTACATATATTGACAATATATTAAATAGATTTATTATAAAAGAATCCAATATAGTATTGTTTCCAATGTCACATGCAATTCATCTTTCATGGAAAATGTGTCCTAAAACAAATGAGGAAATACATTGGATAATGAGGATACTATATATGTTAGTGATTGGTTCATTCATATTTTATATGTTATATATTAGGATATATATCAGCTACACTTTAAGTGTGGTAGGTAAATATCAATATCACCATGGTAACCTCCATTGGATGGAAGTAAATGTTATCTATAAGTATCTGAGTCATACTAAGTTTATATTCTTGGCCTATTGAATAGATATGAAATTAGTCATTTAAGGATATGCAGATGTTAGTTTCCAAAAAGGTCAAGATGATATGAATTAATAGACGGGATATAGCTTCAATATAAATGGAGGTGTTGTGAGCTAGATGATCATGAATAAATCTATTTCTAGAGAATATACAATATATTAAAAATATATTGAAGATTCTAAGGAAGATATATAAGATGTTTGGATAAGAAACTTCATACAACATATTGATGTTGTATCTAGAATTAATGACTGTATCACACTCTATTATGATAATACTATAGTGGTGGATTTTCCAAATGAGACAAGGTCACACCAGTGGATGAAGAGAATACATCATAAACATCGTCTCTTGAGTTATTATTCATAAAGATTGTAAGTCAAAGTGAGAAGAATATCCTTCGAAGACAATGTGGTGTACCCCTTAACTAAATCCATGACATAGTAGAAATATGATCATAATGTGAGGTTTAGTAGAAAAAAAGTAATAGGTAGTTGGATCTAGTTCATGTGAGAGTCTATTGGAGTTGGTCTTATAGAAAAAACTATTTGTACATTGATTACATGATCATTCAATGATTTGAATATTAATATAACATTTTATTACATATATCTCATTGATCTATAAAAATTTAATATAATATTGTCATATAGTGTCCATTTCATTGATAAGGTCATATTTGTTCCCCACTATGATGAGAACCTTTAAATTCCATGATGATTTTATCAAATAAATACCTACGGATAGATAATATTCTATAATGGGACATATAAATTGTTGACTATCGTGTGTGAGTACTTGTAAGTGGATTCAACTTATTCTCATGAGTAAATTGATTGATTTTTTTATATTAGATAGTTATTTTTTCACAATATAGATAAATTCAATTACATAACTCTTCCTAGATGAGTACAGATATGGTAATGGGATTTAACCCATAAGGACCGGTATATTTTCTAATCCAAAATACATCCATTGATTTTTTTTAACTAAAAAATGGTGTATTTTGAACATTAATTAAGGTTTTTAGACAATAATAATTAAATACCTTCACTAATTATTTGAAAATAGAATGATAAGAACTCATTTTTATTATTAGATAAATTGTATCATAATTGAATACTTTAAACATATACTGTTATAAAAAATTAATCATGTAAAATTAATTTAATTTATAAAATAACTCATAAAGAGGATTAAAATATATTTAAATCCCCATATTTATGAATAAATACTAATTATGATTAAAATTAAATCCTCAGTCTATTAATTGAATATAAAAATGTTATTCTAGTTTAAACACTTGTTATACCAATAAATTCAATCACTGGACACAGATTCATTCAATGGAAATCTAAATGATTTTATGGAACCATCATAAATTAAAACTATACATCAGGATTTAAAATAATTATGATAGTAGTCATACATCATAATTTTCAATACCAATATAATGGGTTTTTAGTTAAAATTATGAACACAATTATTATAATAATAAAAAACACAAAATCGTATTAAAAAAATGGTGAATAAGAAAAAATAAAAAGGAGTAAAAAAATAATCAATGATGATATATATTACAATCCATCTCTAAGTATTCTATTAGAATCTTTCTTTTGTTTCCAATACTAGATCTTATTTTCTAGTATGGACTCCTAAATAATTAATCCACTAAACATAGGTTTCAAGTGTCAACTTTGGAGATGAAAAGTAATTAAAAATAAGTTTAAAAAATCAATGATTATGATGCATGGTTATAAAATCATGTATCATTATATAGGTTTTATACTAGATCAATAATTTTAATATGCATGTTTCATGGGCTATTGTGAAAGGTTTTTTCATAATCCCACTAATCATACATTTCATCTCAGTGATCCAAATGACTCTGTTGTTCTCCAAAATCTCTCAAATCATTATTATCTCAATTCAATATTCAATGTAGTGTTTTTCATCACCTATAAAAATATATTTTATCCGTAAATACATTTTATTCATTTAAACAGGTCTTAGTGTAAACTGAAAACCTCTTTTCAAGTGCATGAGTTCATTATTACATGTTACTAGTTGAGTTCTTGTTTATTTCTCCATAAGGATTAGAGCTGGATATTAAGTGTTTTTGGATGAGTTTTATATAAAAATCCTTAAAAATAATGTATAATTGTTGAAAATGTGGTATAGGTGGAAAATAATAATTATGAATACCTAACCATTAGATGACAGCCTTGATGGTCACCTATATATGGGATGAAAAAAACTTTTAGTGGAAATTGAAATTAACTAACAACATAAGCCTCTCTATTGGTCACGATAATTTATTGAGGAAACACTAATATATATATATATTGAAATTATATCTAATGATATTCCTAACCCTTCTTGGGGGAACTATGTTTTTATGAGGTTTGATAATAGTCCTTGTTAGGAGAATTGCATTATATGATCAGTGGTGGAGTTCATAGCTATTGTCTCTATAATTTTGGGTGATTTTAGATTTGATTTTTTAATTACAATACTAATATGTTGATATATAACACATGTGTAGAGTGTTATTTATTTAAACTACCCTCCCTATAGGAATTTATTTTCATTATTTTGTACTTATTTTTAGATCAAATATTATATTTTACCAACAATCATAGTTCAACTACCTTATGGAAGTTTGTGAATTATCAATGATTTTTCTGGAACTCAACCTTAATTACTTCACTCACCCAAACTGGGCATCCCAACACTAATAAAAAATATTTAAATTATGAATAATAGATAAAATCATATATAAAATAAACATTAAAGTTTAAATAATATATTCTCAATTAAAATCAATTCTCACTTTAACATTTGTAACTAGTTGATATAATATCACAGTAACATATAACACTAGAGAGAAATGGAGAAAAAAATTCGTTGATCCTATGAAGACTATGGATAACTCCATCCAATTGTGATGTACTCATATAGGTTCAAAAAAATCCCTAGAAATCTCTTCTATTCCATATATATCCTCCTCGGGCCTGCATGCTTCTCCTTTATGTGGTTAAGGATTCAGATCCTTTACTTTTTCATTATTATTCTCTAAATAGGCTTAACTCAACCAATCCTCAAGGATCACTACCACATAAGATGGAATATATAGATAGTGAACCCATTTGAATAATTTCTTTGGATATCCCTTAATTCCATTTTATGAATCAATTTTAGTTCAGTACAATCTCTCTTATATCTTCCTTCATGAGGATATATTATTAAATCCCTTCTCAATTTGGTTATAAAATTATATATGGTGAATATTTGATGGCACTAAGGGATGTCTTGTTAGAAACATCAAATTAAAACGATATCTATGTATATTATTCTTTCGTCATCCTTCCCATTTATTTTTGAATACCCACAAATATCATGATGATTCTATGTTGAAATGAAGTTCATATGATGTTTTAATGGTTAATTGAGATGTAATTTACATGAATAAAGTGTTCTTATGTTATTTTTATTTGAGTGTAGATACAGTTTATGTTAGGGTGTGATTGTTTTATATGTTTAGATCATATAAAACAATGTAAGTTATTTTTTAATAGCGTTAGGGGAACATGATATGCCATTTCCTAGATACTACTTGCATTCATTTCATAGACTCCATTGGTATATTCCAAAAAATGTCATATAAATAATTTATCTTACCCTAAAATATAGCATCACAATGGTATTTACAATTTTAAGGTTAATTTTATGCCTTGTATTCATGACATGCATTGAAGTGTCATCATTATCCTAACCATTAACGCAAATAGTGTTCATATGTCAATGATTTATTGAGAATATAAGAAAAAAATATTTGTTATGTTAACTCCTATTGAGTTTTGGCACATCCAGCCATGGAATCAATCATTGTATTCACAAGTAACATGAAAAATGGTCTTTTAATGTACATCCTTCTACCTTTGGCATAAAAAATGTGGATTTTTTGGAATTTTTTTAACATTTGATGCAGACTTTTTTATACTCCTCTCAATGTTTTGTATTTTCTTTTTTGATTACCTATCATGTAAATAATGAAATAGGTTATCAGAATGAAATTATAATTAATGAATAATTGAATAAAATAATGAATTATCATAGTATACATATTATTCAAGGATAAAATCATTAAATAAATTTATTCATGTGTAAAAGATATATATTTAAAAATAATATATCAAATGTGATCCAAAAATGACTCAAAATAAGAATTAAAGTCAATTATTTTAAAATTTTCTATTTCAAACCCAAAAAAATGAACAATATATAATATAAGGTTTTTGGAATTAAATATACAAAAATTTTACTGAAAGTGATATAAAATTTTTTGAAAAACATTTATCTAGTCATGTACCCCCATACATAAACAATTATTGACCTCAAGCATCAACATCAAAATTATCAGAAAGGATTTCGTTCAACAAAATGATTGATCTTCATATTCACATTTACATATTAAATCATGGATTTTTATGAATTCTTAACATTAATATAAAAATAACCATATTCTAGAAATATCTGAATAAAGTTAATGGAATATAGTATAAGTTACTCTATAGTAAACTTTCTACTCAAAATTTTAATTAATATTGAGAACCTAATTCATTATATGATAAATCCACATTATCTTATTCCACTCTCTTCAATTATTTGGAATACACAAATAATACTCTTATTTCAGCCAATATGTATTAATCACTTATTCGTGAATGGATTAATCTTGTATAAAACTGATCTATTCTATCGATAGGTATCCCCCATTGTTTGGTGTAATAACTAGGGAATTAAATAAGAAAAAGATATTGGGATCTTGGAAATATTTTTATTCATGTATTACTTTAGCTAATATCAAATATTTCATTCCAATAGTAGGAACCCCCTCCCCCTCAAGACTATTTTTGATAGCCAAGAAATGGAAGAAACATAGACAACTGGATATTGGATTTTTTTATCTTTTATTCATGGAATTTATATTTTTTATTTAATATAAAAAAATTTCACACAATTCTCAAATCATAATTGAAATAATCTAACTAGGTTCATTTCATTCTATATACTACTCTAAAAAATCTCTATATCGATCCAGAGATAAAACTAAATGTTTAAAATTTCTTTACTTATAAAAACATATCAACTCACTTAAGTTAAGCGTTATTAAACCAATCCATTACATTAACATAATAATTCATATTTTCTTATTTCATTTAAATATCCAAAATGAATATGATATCAAAATAAAGTCATTAAATTTAATCCTAAGTCATTTATCTCATAATTCAGTAAATGAAAAAAAATTAAATGGGTACCCAGTAGCCAATACCCCCAGAATTAGAATAAAATATGTATCTAATCAATTTAACTAAATGAGGTATAAAAAATAATAAATCAAAAGTTAAAAACATATAATTTAGTAAGGGAGAAATAGAAACTACCCAAATGTAAGTGTAATTCCTAATATAGTAGTGTATTGGGGCCTCCTCCTCTTATTCCTCCATAGAGACTCTAAGGCCCTCTAAAATAAATTTTTAGCCACAAAATGGTTGTTTTTTATTGAAAATAAAAAATAAAAAATTAAGTAATGTAATAAAAATAAATATAAAGAAACAAATGAATAACCCTTTAAAATTTTGGGTATCGTCACAATTAGTTCTTAAATTTTAACCCCTTCAACAAGGCCTCCACAAAGAACTACCCCTAATTAAATGGGTGTTCTGAATTGATCTTCTAAAACCACCGCATATTGGTTTCTCCTCTTCTCATCAAAATTAAAACTGTGACTTTATACCCTACATACATTATTGTAGCATCCTCAAGATAAATTATAGATATTTTACATTGAAATTTCCACAATCTAGTATAATTTATAATTTAGTCTTCTCCTCCTTGACGTATAAGATATTTTTTTGGTTATAAGGAGTGTGTTCATGAAATTTGAGGGCCCTCCCTGGTTGTATCATAACATTCATATCCTATAGAAAATTCACTCATGGAATATTCATCTTCTTCTTAATATTCTTAATTATGGATATCTTTATCCATCAGAACTATGAAAACTACAGTCTTAGCACCTTATTATTATTTATGTTTCATTTTATATTCCCTTGAAAAATTTCTCTTTTAATGTTCATGAATGATTTTTTATTGATCTTAAAAAATTAAAATATGTTCATCTATTTCTATTACATAATTAGAGTAAATTATTCTAGCTGGGATTTCCTCTTTCACTAATCCCCTTTTATCTTATGAATTATATCCATGACCATATATTTTTTAATAAACAACACTCTATTATTCACATCTTTAGTAGGTTCAGGTTTCCTTTCCCTCAACCCAACATAGTTCCAAAATGGGTGTCCATAGCATCCATATATGTCATAAAATTCATCACATTGATCATTTCACCATAGGAACATTATTTCTTAGAACATAAAATTGAATAGTGGAGTTCACAACTTGGGTAAAATAAAGTGAAACAAGACATTAAAAGTAATAAAATATATAGTAATTTTACAATGAATATTATTTAATAATAAAACTCTTATGATGATTTTTGTTTTCCTATTTTTCTATTTTTTCTTATTTTAAAATTGTTGTTTGATTTTTTTTCACAAAAACAAAGGTTACAATAAGGAAATGTCCCTAAAAATGTTCAAATGTTTATTATTGAAATGTTTCATAGAGTATAATGGTTTTGAGATGCAGCAGAAGTGGTGGAAGGATGTTTGATTTTGGTTTGTCATCAGTTTGAATAGATAAATCTAAATATCATGATAAACAAAAACCCAGAATCACCTAGAGAGGTTATTTAACATTAAATATATTATTAATTTAAAAATAATAATTTCCTCTAACATGAGAATCCTATATATCAATTGTTTTTCCTCTCTTGTCATATTTTCATTATAGTGGATAATCCAAGCAAGGATTACTTTAGGTGTATCCATACATGATCCAAAAATCACTAGATGATGTTATTGTTATTTTTAGCTCCAATGTAGTGGAACCTAGTAGTTCATGTCATTTATTGTTGATCACAATAAGGAGTTCTCTTGTTCTCTCTATGTTCATAGGATAAAGGATTGTAGGATTGTATTCTCAAGGTATTGAAAGAATTTAAGAGACCAATTCCATTGTTTAAAATAAGTATCTTCCACTAGAAATGCTAATGAAAATAATAGTGTACAAGAGTTGTTTTTTTATTTTAGGGGTAGTTCAAACCGTAGTTGAACTTTTTCACGGTGTTTTTCAAAACTGCCAAGAAAAGCAGTGTCACAAAAAAATTTCATGTTAGTTTTCAAAAATTATTTCGAAATGATTAAAATATGGGTATGAAAACTAGTGTGAAAATTTTTAGGAGGATTTTTTAATTTTTTTATTTTATTAATATTTTCGTATTATTATTTATTGTTTAGTTATTTTTTATTATCTATTATTTATTATTTCTTTCTTTATTTATTATTTATTATTTACTTCTTTACTTCTTTATTTATACTACCATGCATGTATATGTCATGCATGCCATGCATATATTCAACATACATATGCATTGTATGAGATTTGAACCTCCTACCCCGTAGTAACTCTATAAAGACATTACAACTCTAGCAAGTTCTTCATGGGAAGAGTAAAAAAAATTAATATACATATATATATACATAAAAATAAATATATTTACATATATATACATATATATAAATAATAATATTAATGAATAATAATAAATAATTAATAATTAATTAATAATTAATAATTTTCAAAAAAATTGATTAATAAATAATAAATAACATATAATATATAACATATAATATATAATAAATAATAAATAATAAATAATAAGAAATAAATAATACACAATAAATAATAAAAAATAAATTATTAATAAGAAAATGATAAATTAAAATACTAAATAACAAATAATAAACAATAAATCAATATATAATAAATAAGTAGTAAATAAGAGGTAAAATAATAAGTAATAACAACAAATTAATTAAAAATAAATTAATAATACACCATTAATCAATATATAATAACTAAAAAAATTAACAATAAATTAATAAATAATAATTAATAAATAATTAATGAATATATAATAAATAAGAAATAATATCTAAGAGAAAATAAATATGAAATAAAAAATAAAAATAAAAAGTAGAAAATAATAAATAATACAATGTAAATAAATATATATAATTACATATTCCATTATTTAAATAAATATATATATACATATATTATAAAAATATATAAAAATAAATAATTTTATAGATCCTTGAATAAGGACACACTCACACACACCAACCAATAGAATATATATGAATATATAAACCAACATCATTTATATAAATATACATTACCTTATATAAATATACATAAATGAAAATAAATATATACAAATATCGACTTATATGAATAAATACGTATAAAAATATATGCATAGATTCTATTATATATAATGTTTAAAATAATATTGATAAATATATAAAAATTATAAATATATATATAAATGAATAGATATATATACATATATATAATATATAATAAATCAATAGAAGAATTAAAATCACAATAATTACAACAACATCAAATTGTTACAAATCTAAATCCATGGAATAAAATATTATATGGCCCAACAAGAATATAAATACACATTTAAATGAAGCTGAAATCACATCAAATTTTTAAAAATCCTGATATTTGAGAAAGAAAACATAGTTTTGGAGGCCTTATGATGCTTTTGAACTCAAAAAATATTGATTGGGGTTCCTCAATAAATATTTCTTAAGATTATTCATGATATTTGATTTGATATATGATATAGCAAAAATATAAACTCAGACCATAAGTTACGATCTTTTGAAGTTGAAGTTTGGATTTCAACTTTTCTTAAAACAACAATAAATTTTATTCTACTACTTATTACAAAATTATTATTTAATTTTTTGTAGTTCATTTCATAATCATTTATTTGACTTGTTATAATGCTAAAACAAACACTAAGATTAGATGTTATGGTCATTTGATGCAAAAAATATGATTTTTTAATATTTTTTTAAAAAAATTTATTTTAGGGACATTTTTTTAAAATATTCATGAATTATAATTTGTTTATTAATAAACCATCACTAAAAAATTGATGTGTTTTTTTAAAAACCACCGCTAAAAAACTTGGTTAAATATTGAGCAGGGGTTTTAAAAATTTCCATGAATTTCATTTTTCCTAAAGGGAAGTGCGATATATTTTCCTTTATATACATAGGGTTAAACATAGATAATTACACATGGACCCTTATAAATATATTTAATCTATGTAATACCACATGTCAAATAATAAACATAATTATTATTATATCCAATGATATGCGTTTATGTAAATATAATATCTTAAATAAATAAATTTATACTTATTTAAATGGTAGTAAATAAAATATATCATTTAAATCGGGTAATTATCTCATCCCATTAATATTTCCATGGTATTTAACAAACATTAAATTATAAAATATTTATTTAAATAAACATTATTCATTTGATAAGTTAATCAATATTATATTCAAAAAACTCATGAATAAATAATTATTTTAATATTCGTATACCTAAATAAATAAATATATATTAATATTCTCACAGAATTAGTGAATCAATATTTATTTATTAATTAACATATTAATAATAAATGAAAGTTAAAATTTAACTCATATATTATAAAATTGAATATCTCATGATTAAATATTTACGATCAACATTACTTGAATGATTATTATTTCTAAAGGAAAGATTAATATTTATTCTTAATATTAAATTCATTGGAATTTAATGATTTTCTAGATATATCTAGTATGTAAAAATCTAGGCCACTTTCTCAGTGGAATTAGGTTAACTTACCTAAAGTCCAAGATCGATGTCTAGAAACACATCATGGAACACTAAACGCTTGATTTATTTTCATTGAAAGTTAAAATTCTAATCTATAATATAAAACCCTTTATCATGATATTTCATCAATTAGGGTACATACATGTGACATCACCATCAATACATTATTTTATTTTATTTTACTTTTCAAAATAATAATATATGTGAACTAACATGGTCATGGAATTATCAAAAGGTTCAGTTTCAATCAAAGGCCTAGATATATCTTCTTCTATTGATATGGAATGTAAACCCCTTTCATGAAATATTCAATTAATACCATACCATATATGTCATACCCAATGCATGTTATATTGTTGAAATCATATATTTTATTATTTTTTAAAAATAAATCAAATTATATTATTCCTAATATAAATTAATGAAAATATCAAGTATAATAACTAATACATATATTCATAAAAAAGAATATCTAATTACACATAAACATATGGAATTCAAATTTCTGGTTGTACCCTCATGACCTCCCTTCTTTAAGATTACCAATATCAAACTTCATGAGAAGAAGTACCAATATCATATGATCCATTAACACAAGATAGTTTAACATTTTCTATATGCCATCATATAAATTCCATTTAGACCATATGAAATATTTAAGATATCATAATTTCATTTTTAGATTCTCATTATAGAAGGTAACTACTACATGGTTTCAATGTTGAAAATATTTTAAGAACATTTTCATATTAATGTTACAAAAAATAAAATTCATTATTTGATACCATGTTTATTAATATACTAGTAATATAAAGTAAAAAAATTCAGTTGGTTTTAGAGAACCAAATCCAATAGAGTCCCACATGTATTAGATCCATCTTCAAACTAATAACTTGTTATCTCTCACATGATAAACTTGATTCTATTGAGGTATAGCTATATTCAATAGTCCAATCACATTCTTCAATGTAAACTCTATTTTTTTACATCACTTCTATGATAAAACTCAATAGAGGTGATATCCCTAAGTATGTACCTTATTTCACTCTCTTTAATTGAAAACATTGCTAGTATCTATGATATAATATTATCCCAATTTATATCATGATTGTATTATTATTTATTGATATATTTCTAAGCACTTGAAATATTATTTCTTAATGGTCTTGTTATGTTGTATCATAAATTGCAATGTACTAAATCTATGTAGATTTGGATACCATTGGCTTTAAAAATATTCACATTCACATTTGTTCAACCTATCTATGATACTAAATAAAATTGATCTATAAGAAAATCAAGTTATATATCCCCTTAAAAACTAGAATTCCCATTTCTCTAATTACTAGGAACCCATACTTTATAAGTTCTCAATTACTGTTGGAAAGCTCCAAATACAACCTCATGCAGCTCTCCTGGTTTTTTTATAATGTTTTCCTAACATAATCTACACATATGAAATTTAAAATATTTATATATATCATGGAACATGTAATAGATTTATAATATTATATAATATTAATTTTATGTTTTTATAATAATCAGACTATGTTCCTTAACACATCATCTTGGAGATATTTTACACTATGTTACATAGGATACAATGTTTTCTTGAATTTTTCCATCGTTAATTTTTTTATTACTTCATCAATGTATGTACAATGGATAGATCTAAGAAAACCCATATATCTATATTCATATATATTATTACTTAGAGATTATTTTTCTACAATACATCATTCATGTAAAAATATATTTTTTTAGTCTTACCTGGATATAAGACTTATCCTCAATTTTTATATGTTATTAACATATTTGACTTGGAAAACTATGTTTCTACCAATAACCACGTATAGGCATAAGGATCACATTATTTTTTAATAAAATTAAACTATTTTATATATTCATCAAAATTAATTTTCAAGGATTGTGACACTTGATTCAATCCATAAATTTATATCTAAATAGTTTGTACCATAATGATATTATTTGGTTCCACCAAACCTTTTGGTTGTATTATAAAAATATCTTATACAATTTTTCCATTATAGAAGGTGGTCTTTAAATAAATTTTCAAAATTTCATGATGATATAAGGTTGTTTTTATATTTATAATTTTATTTTTTATTACTATGATATGTAAAAATGTTTCATCGTAGGCTTTGTCAAGACATCACTTAAAACCTTCATTAATCATACCATATAGTTATGAAATTTTCCATCCATGATCATTTTCTTCTTGAATACCGAAAAATAAATTTACATATATTTTATATATATATAAATTATATAATTAGTTTTTAGTAAATGGAATTTATATCTAAGTTAATATGATTTTTCTAATTTTATAAAATCTCTATTTATAACTTCTTGGTTGGATAAGTATTCATTATTATTTTCAAATAATAAATTACCTAAATTTTTGAATATAAAATAACTCTATAGTTTTATCTTTCATATGTAGTATGGATCTCTAGAATAACTCTTCTCATTATGTATTGTAGATTTTAGTGTTCTTATACCAACTCATGTGCATTAGGAGCCATAAATTCCTTGAAGTCTAGATTGATCCCACTATCTCAAAAGGGATCTTTATTCATATTATAAAAAATATATTTAATCACCGAACTAAAACATTTATATATTAAATAAAGTTATATAATAATTATAGTGAAGGATAATTAATATAGATTCACATAGTGTTTACATGATGCAATTTATTTCATTAATAATCCTTTAAAAAAATTTCTATCCAAACACATGAATATATGAAACAATAGATTTGTTTCTATTATAACTTATTTGATATCCATTAATCAAAATTGTTTTATATGGTTATGTATTAATTCTTATGTTTAAAAAAATTCTTAAAAGGAATTAAAGAATACTTGAAATAGTTATCAAACTCAGAATATAACCTCTTTTTTTACCATCATCGCTATAATGTGTATATGGTAAGGTGACTTTTGAAGATATCCACTATATATTTTAAAATATCAATGATTCAGTGGTTAAGATATTATCCAAATAACCCACCCAAAGAATCATATATATTTTACCATGTATATTCACTACTCCACTTCACATTCTAGAAATATATTAAAGGAATCACATGAAGTATTTGAATTTACTTTTGGATTCTCTCTAAAATATATCTCACATGTCCTATTAAACTGATTCTAGAATATTTATGGAAATGTTATCTTTAATCACTATAGGTTTATTAATCTTAAAACATTATAAGTAATCATGTTAAAAAACCTAATAATTTTATCTATAAAGAGTATAAATACAATTATTGGTATATCATGGACATTTACTTTTAGTTTTAACTGATCAAGAATTATCGTTCCACAATATGGAATTATTTGAGTCCATTATTTTATATTCATAATTAATTTATGATATATATGATTCACGTATGATAAAACAAATATTTTAAATATTATAGACCATAAAAAATGGTTTAAATTATAAAATAATGCCTCATTATGTTTGGAGTTGGATGCTGAGATAAATGTTTTGGTAATAATAAATAAAAAACAATAGTTTTATGACAGTCGTATCACGTTGTAAACTTGATGTTATGTTTTATTTAGCTAATGTATTATTCAATTCCAATTAAAAACTATAATATTGACCTTACTTATTATAATCTTTCTGATCATATTTTGTTCTTGTATTTTAATACAAATATGTGACTCACATATTGTATTTAATTCCCAATAATAGAATTATAAATATAAAATGAAATAATAAATGTACACTATATTGAAGAGTCTTCATTATTATCCTTAAATTCACTAAAATTCCAATTCGAGTGACCATAATTTTTATATCAGAACTAGATATCATGTATTTCATTTTTATCCCTCTAACTCATTTTCCTATTAGATATATATTTTGAAAGAACCAATGAATCTAAAATTTTAAAATTAATTTCAAAAAAATCCCTTACTTCATTCAACATAATTTGAATGGAACCATGTTCCCACAAATCCTTATCAACTTAAAAAAATAAATAGAAAAACATTCTTGAGCAGATTCTACATGCAGTTCATTCTGTAATTTTTAATGAATATGGATAATTTAGGAGGAAAGTATGATAATATGAGATTAACGGATAATTTATTATCCATATAAAATCATAAATTTGATAACTAATATATATACATAAACATCTTGAGTACATAATCATTATCTAGGTATTTATATTTAAGTTTACATTTTTTGAAGTGTTTTTAAATTTTCATTTATCATTAGACTATATTTTTTATTTTCATGATTTTGATTTGAGTTATCATGGTGTATGTATCCTTTACCATATATTAGATCTTGATCTCTCTAGATATACTTGATGAAATGATTTATTGAATATCTAAATTAACATTTACATGTCTCTTATAGGTATCCTCCTCTCCCACACTCGTTCCCTAGAGTGGTTTATCATGAATATGGGATAACATCATAAAAAAGAATCTTCTGATAGAAGTTTAATGTGAAACAACAAGAACCACTCATGGATGTTTGTGTGGGTTATGTAATTTCTTTATCCAATAATGATCCCATTTTTCATATGGTTAAATTTTTCATTTTTATACAATAAAAATCACCTTATAAGTAAATTATCTTGATTATTGAATATGATGTGATTAATTGATTAATTAATTAGTATCCAATTATTTTATAAAATCCCAATAACCCCATCATTGGATTGAAAATATATAAGGATCTATAATTTTATTCCATAATCTAGACTACGGTCCTGAAAATTACTAAAAGGTATTTATGAAGGCTTTACTTTTTAAAAACATTAACTCATAATTCTGTGATCTATTGAGTGCAATACCCAATCCTAAAATCTTATTATCATATATCCTTAATGATTTCATATAAATTGTATTATCTAGACTATGGTTACTTCCCTTGATACCAATTTGGTTAATTTCACCCATTATCTTTTTCAAGGCTCCTTTATAATTGATTTTTCCCTTGATTATGGAATGGTTAACACTTTAACTCTGGTTTCATCTTAACTCAAAATATGGGGGGAATTTTTTGGCATAATATTTTCAGTGAGGGATTTTATTTAAAATATACATATATATTTTATATTTTATCCTTAACATTCTCATCAATATTATGTGAATCTTATATAATAATTAACTATGTCTGTTAAAATAATTTATACATAATAATTTTAATTTGTTTAATATAATCATTTTTTTAATTCCATTACATTATATGATCATGTTTAATCATCCAAATATACCATGAATTTCCTAAATAAACAAATACCCTTTCCTAGAAAAAGTTAAATAAATATTTGATATGGTCATGAGATTTTAGTTATTGGTTGTTTTATTAAGTAGTGATAAACCAAACTTGAACCTATATAAAATTACTCCTTGATCCCGCACTTATATCTAGTTACAACATTTCTTCATTCTCTTATATATATCATTGGTTAGATTATCATCAGATTTGGTCTTTAATTGTCTCCTCTAACTAGTAACTCTATCCTTTAAAAATGTCTTCTTTCTCGTAGGTGGGGGAACCGGGCATTTAAGGATACATGAAATAAAATATGTACACATAGGATCATATAAAATAATAGAGGATGGAATGATTCTTAGATCATCATATTAAATTCAATACTAAATTATCCCATAAAATCATGAAAAAAATAGTTAATTTAAATAAATATAGCACATACACAGGGCGTTCGGTACCATGATCATTAACAACATGCATTGACTATACATTTTGACTTGTTAGCATTAGTTTCAATTCATTCCAATTTAGATAAATTTACTAGAATTAATCCATTACTAAAATAATTAATTTATTTATTCTTTATCTTAACATTCTATCCAAATAATATTTGAGATATAATAATAATACCATATTTTATTGTTTTAAATAATTTTAATTTTAATTTTAAAATAATTAAGTATGTAGAATGTATTAAAGAGGCCACACGGTGTGTAGATTATGTTTCAAATAAAATCTATTTCTAGAATTTAATACATATATGACATGTAATGTCACTCAAAATTTCATTTAACCCGGGTTTTTATGGTCCTAGTCATGAACTATTTTTTTACATGTAAGGTATTTGTACACAACATGTTTCAATATACATGAATTATAGTTCTTAGGGTCAAGTTTTATAGTCTTCATGGAATGTATGATCATAGAACACTCTATAATATACACGACGTGTACATATGGTAATGTTTGTGAAGTACATGACACGTATAATAACCATTAAACAGTGTTTAGTTTCTGAATTTATGTTTTATTAATTATTAAGCAGGTACACCCACATGACACACTAAAGAACACATGACATGTACATGGTGTGGAACAAAACCTATAAAATGGCATAAACATCTAGCTACATGTATTTTTTTGTATTTCTAAAATTATAACACATTTTTACCCACATGACATAACTAAAATCCCAGCATATACCATTCATTCACTATCATATGTTACATGGATGGTAAATTCCAGTCACCTGTCATGGAGTTCATGTCTCACCAAATCACTTAATTTGAACTCAATACATGGCATTTAATGACTATATGTCTTGACCACATATATTTTTGTGATTTATATGGGGTAAAAATTGTGTGATGTTACTCAATGTGTACACTAGCTACTCATCATGTAATCCCAATCAAACAATGTGACACATTATCAATCAATAAATAATGTGTAATGACACTATATTCTTAGTCACACGATGATTCAGTATTTATGTTGAAATATCATTGACTGATTTTACTATGGGTATGCGAAATTTAATTTACCATTACATTCTATATATCCATCTCATCTAGTTAGTGACCTTTGCACCTCTGTATGGGATCTTCAAGCATTATTTCTATGTGTTCTACCTATTTTTTACTATAAAAACACTGATGAAAGTGTTATCTTGAATTAAGATCATTAACATAATTTTGGAAATGAAAAATAAAAAACTTAAGAAATTGATGAAATAAATTATAAATAATTAAAAATTAGAATGTAGCTACTCTGATGCCACTTGAAGATTCTAGGGCATAACCAAAGTGATGGTTGGATTCCTGATTTTGGTTTTCCATCAGTATCGACAGATAAATCAAAATAACATGATGAAATCAACCTCATATTCTCCAAGATATGATCTTTCACATTTAAGTTATAATTAGTTTAAAACAATAATTACCTTGAATAATAAAATCAGGTTAATCAATTTTGTAGACACTTTTTTGTTATCTCTGGGGTAGATAATCTAATTGAGGTTTCTTTTAGGAGTATCCAAAAATACTACATTAATATCCAAATAATATTATTGGTATTATAAGTTCTTGGGTAGAGGAACCTAGTACTTCATATAATTAAACATTTATTACAATAAAGAGTTCTGTTATTCTCTCTATGTTCTCAATATTTGATTCACGTTGGAACATATAAATGCGAAAAGGAGGAAACAACATTCTATTGAGTCAATCATGAGTTAATTTATGCCTTCTTTTAGTGGTTCTGTTAATCCACTAGTTTCCAAGAAATGGTCCAGCACCATTGAAATTATATTTTTCATTCTCAATTGTTTAGAGCATGAATATTAATTTTGGTAGTCATTCATTTGGAATATGAAGTGGATAAATGGTTCACACTTATCAATAATATGAGGAAACATTGAAAATTTGACTCCATATAGTGGGATGATTTTAAGAGATTATTTTTCAAAAAGTACTTTCCTTATATACAAAACATGAAAATGTAGATGTAGTTTTTTTAGATAAAGGAGAAATATAATGAATCTATTAGTACATGTGAGTAAAATTTTACATTACCTGTGAGGTATGCATCTTGTATTATCATCCAACCTGAAAGGAAGGATGATGGATTCTTTAGTGGATTTAAACCAAGTATATAAATTGTGGTATCCATAAAGTACTTCAATATCAATGAATAAATTCTTCTATGTTCTATCAAGGTGGATATAGATATCGGAGTTTCTCATCAATATTTTGGTTTCAATATGAAAAGAATCATATAATTACAAGGAAACTCAAAAGACCATGGAAGGAATAAAATGACCTTTAATTCATGCTTTATGTGTTGATGGAAATATAAAGTAAATTTTTTAATGGGAATATTAAATATTTTAATTATGGAAATTAAGTTCATAAATTGGATGAATTTTATAGTGATAGGAATAAGTTATCTATTAATGTGAATAAAGAGAATGCTATGAAAAAATCAACACCCACACTCTAGTGTTTCAAATAAAAGGAGTATGGTAATTATACTAGCAAGTTCCAAAATATAATGGTACGTGATGATGATCAATGTTATTACCATATTAAGAAGGGAGATAAGGTAAAATATTAGGGGATCACTATTTTTAATGAGGGGTACAATAATGATGTGCCAAAACATACATTGGTCATCCACTCTAGAACTATTAACGTATTATTTAATTCTAGATATAACCACCCTTATATATCCAAATAATTTTATAAGTGTATCAAAATTCTATTAAAAGGATTTTATTTTTAATTATAATTGGAAACCCCTAATGGTATTATGATCACATGTCAAGTATGTGATTCTTCTCTTGATTAATTTTATGGGAATGTGATTCTAGAAAATATCATTATTCATCCACTAGTTTAATTTTATGGTATCTTAATAATGAATTGAATTTATCTACATAAATCCCAAATAAATTAACAAGTATAGGAAGTCATATTTGATATCCTAAACTATACTATGATCTTCTACCAGTGCGATGATGAAATTGAGTTTTTAATATAAATTTCACCCATTGTATCGATCTTGATTCACATTCAAAAGGGGTGTTTGTCTTATATGTTTAGGGAGAAACTCAACGTTGAATATATGACTATTTTGTAAGAGTTTATTAATTTCTTTTTAGAATATTTCCCAGTATTCCACTGAATAGTGAAGTTGTGTTCCCAATATAACTCATTTCTGGTGCCTTGACTATTTCGAAGACTCCCTATAGAATAACCCTGATTGAGTTGTAGGAATTAAAGAAGAAACTCCAAGAAAATCTTGATAAGAAATTTATTCATCCAACTCTATCACCTTGGGGTGAATCTATTCTTTCTTGTTAATAATAAATAAATATCAATGATACTTTTCATTGATTATTTATAACTACACAAGGTTATAGTCAAGAAAAAGTATCCACTAAGCCATACTAATGACTTGTTTAACCAACTACATAGAGCTCAATAATTTTCTAAGATTGAACTTAAATATAGGTACCATAAATTGAGGGTTAAGAATGAGGATATACCCAATATATCATTCCACACAACTTATGGACACTATTAATATGTAGTTTTTCTATTTGGTCTTACTAATTCCCATTTTATCTTCATAGATTTAATGAATAGAGTCATTAGAGATCACCTTGACCAATTTTGGTGGTTTTTATAGTTGATATTCTTATTCATTCAAAGAGAATGAAAGATAATTAATATGACATGAAAAGTATGATAAAGACAATGAGTAAGGATAATTTTAATGAAAAATTTATCAAGTGTGAATTTTGGATGAAAAAGATTCATTTTTTGGTCATATAATCTTAAGAGAGGGTATATTGGTGGATCCATCAAATATACAAGTTATTAATCATTTACCAAAACCAACCACTATAAATGGGATCTATAGTTTTCTTGGTTTGTCTAGATATTAATGGTGGTTAAAGGAGAATTTTTCATAACTATCTAGTATACTCACCAAGTTAACTTCTAAGGGAACCATGTTCTTTTATAAAGATGGATGTAAATAAATTTTCAATGAATAGGAGAAAATGATAGTCAACGCACCATTTATAACACTACCCTATTGAAGATAAGGGATTTCAATATATATTCATGCATTAAAGAAGGTTATAAGATGAATTATCATGTCGAATGAAATGGTGATAGCTTATTCCTCATTAACATTGAAGGTATGTGAGAAAAATTACCCAACTCGTGATTTGGAAATAATTGTGGTAAAATTTTCATTAAATATATGGAGGCATTATATTTTTTGGGTGAAAGGTGTGAATATATAATAATAATAAGATTTTAAATTTCATATTCACATATAAGGAGTTGAACCTGATCTATAAAATAAGTTTGGAACTAATTAAGTATTATAACTACTTAAAAAATTACCACCCTATTCAAGCTAACATGGTAGACAATGTTTTGAGTAAAAATTATCATGTTATATTATATAGGATGAGGATCAAAAAAGAACTAATATTTATATATTTTCAATTCATGTATATGGAAATATATAATTAAGGGGTAAATATTATCTTTATCAAATGATTTTTCAACTATCTATATAAGTAAAGATTAAAGAGGCATAAGAGGAATTTTTAGAGCTACAGAAGAAGATGATAAATTTTCTTGAGTTTAACCTTGATTGTGATGCAATGATAAGGTTTAGAAACTCTATATGTTTTCCAACCACATCATATTTGAAGAATGAGAAATTAGAGGATTCTTACAATTCTTCATTCTCTATTCAACTTGTATGTACGAAGATGTTTATATATTGGAAAAATTATTTCTCATGAGATGGAATAGAGAATTATATTACAATGTTTGTATCTCTGTTCTTTTTATGTTAGAAACTTAAGGCTGAGAGACAAAATTCTAAGTGGATGTTACAACCGTTACCCATAATATAATGGAAATGGGAAAACATCACCATGGATTTTTTTTCATTGGACCAACAAAAACATCTAAAGGTCACAATTCTATACATGTTATATTCAATGTCTTTATGAATTCATAAAACATCATTTCCATTAGAGAATAAATCCCCCTTGATCATATTTCTAGGATATACATTATGGAAGTGGTATGGTTCCAAAGAGTACCAAATGATATTGTATCTTATCAGGATCTAAGATTTACCATAGATTTATAACGAAGTATTCAGTATTATCGAGATATGGAGTTGAGTTTCTGCACTAGTTATTATACTTAGATAGATGGTCAGTCTAAGAGAATAATTCAATGCCAATAGTTTATTTGGAGGTCTTCTTCTATGGATTTCAAAGGAGGTTGGGATCCACACCTTCCTCTAGTTTAGTTTTCCTAAAACAATACACTTTACTCAAGAATTAATATAGATCCCTACGAATCCTTCCATGGAATGAATGTTATAAATACAATGTGATGGGATAAAATTTAATAAATAAATCTACTGGTACTTGATTTGGATGCATAAATAGTAGATAATTTAATAGCAATTTAACAATACATAAGGGTATCACAAATTTGACATAAAAGTTATGAGGATAGTCATTGATAATATTTAGAGTTTGAAGTTAGTGGCCATGTGTTTTCATGAATTTCTCTATCAAATAAAGTTATGATGTTTTTAAAGGAATAAAGTTTTATCCCAAGTTATATTATCCCCTTTCATATTCTTGATTGAGCTGGGATGGTAGCTTAACTCTTGGAACTTCCACTGATTTTCTCTAAAGTCTATGTTGTTTTCCATGTTTCCCTCCTGAGGAAGTTTGCACCAGATCCCTCACTTGTACTAAACTCGTTAGTCATTCCACAATATCACAATAATTCATATAACGAATAAGCTATGGAGATTATGGAATATAAAAATAATGTTCTAAGAAACAAGACCACTCACCCAATCAATTTTTTATTGAAAAACTTCCAAATTGAAAAAGTTATATGGGAACCTAATGGTATGATGAGGTAGAAGTATAGATAGTTGTTTGTACCAAAGTGATAAAATTTCAAGGATGATATTAACATTAATGTCGTAAAATATAACAACCAATTATTTTGAGAAATATTCTTTTCAAATAGATTTAATTTCCATATCTTGCATTACATGAAACTCTACGTTTTAACAAATCGTAATATACTATTAATATTATTATTTAAAAATAAACACCAAAAACTAGATTTTAAATTTTGTTGAATGAATATTAATAGAAATATTTTCAAAATTCTGTATAAATGTTCTATAAAAGGAAAATATATTCATAAATATGTACTTAATTTTTATTAATGTATTTATAGGCTTTGAAAATGCATTTTTCTAAAAAAATGTATTTATTTATTTTTTGGAACAAATAAAAAATATTTATTTTTGATATTTTTATAAATATTACTTAAAAAATAAACTTCATATTTGGAATCGACATGTAAAAATTATCTTAGAGGGAATTTTTTGATAAGATTAATATTTTGATGAACGGTGGAAATGCTATTTTTTAATAAAAAATCCTTTTAATTTATACAATTTAGAGGTAAAATTTATTTAATATGGTTTTCTAATAAAAATTAGTTCAATTTTATTAGTATTAATCTAATTTATATCCTTTTAATCAAATTAAAGTTTATTTTTTATATAAAAACCTTTTAAACTTATGAAAACTTTTTCATTAAAAACTCATTTTTTTCATAGCGTCTAGAGGTTTTATTTAATTTAGATTATACAAATTTTTTGAATAGATTATGGAAAAATATAATCCTTATTGGAATCAAAATAATTAATAATATATAATAATGTAAAGTTAGTTTTTTTCCATAGTTAATAGAAAAAATAGAAAAAATTAATTACCATAGTTATGGTTAAAACAATTTTATTGAAGGTTAAACTAAAAATATTAGGATTAAAATGACCTAAAAACATGTTCAAGTACTATTTTATGGATATATTCCAACCTTAAATCATCTATTTTAGAGAATGTGGCCTTTTATCCATGTAAAATGTGTAAAATATGAGTATAACTTTTTCTTTTCAAAAAATCCAAGTGTGTCCTCTCCCTACTTAAAAAAGGGAACCCCATATAAACTATTCTTCACACGTACAAATCCATTTCATTCATTCAAGAAGTACCAAACCTCTTAATAAATTCCCTTGGAGAATAATAGTGGATTAATTTGACTGTGAAACCCTCAAATGATGTAATTTGGTGATAACCAAAGTAGGTTGTCTGAAGAAGAGGTATTGTTCTTAACCGAGCATTTTTTTATTTTTTATTCCACCTGTTTAAAAGATTATTGAACAATGATTATTAAATAATGATATTATATTATATATACTGGTATTTTATTATTTTAATTTCATAAGAAAATATCCATCTCCACTTCCGTAAAATGGGAAATGAAATTGTCGATCATGTGGACAACAGACTACCTCCATGTGAAACGATGTAATTAATTTTCCATCACTGATTTTAATGGTTGGATATAATAATGGATTAAAAATATTTTTATGATATTTTTAAAATAATTATACTTTTATAATTATAATATCACATATATATTATTACCTTCTAATCCTTTGGAATACAATAACGCTGCTTATGCGTAAGTGTGGACTACCGCCTCTATGAAAATATGTGATGTGTTTTTAATTTTATTTTAACATGGATGATAATAAGGTTATATTAAATTAATATATATGATATGTATTATATAAAAATATTCAATAAATTTTATTTATTATTTACCTTTATTTATTTCTATTCATCGAGAAAATGGAAACAATGTTCATTCGTACGTACAGCCTACCGTCTCTATGAACGGTGTAATTTATTTTCTATCTCTAAATTTTTTGGAATAATATAAAATCATATATAATGAATATATATGACATTTATATCATTTTTCATATTATAGAGATTATAGAACCATGGTCTAAGTAAAATGATCTAAAATTCCAAACCAAAGCATACATGAAAAATGAAGTTGTTATTATCTTAAATGTGACTTTAACATGGAATTGTTAATAAATTGGTAATTAAATGCCATATATAAATTTTAAATGTTATTATATTTATATATGATTATGTTTATATAAAATATTTATAATAACCTGATATTTATTATCCAGGAAGTTCAAATGTGTATGAATAAAGTCAAAAACTTGAGGTAAGGGATTTTCATCTCACTTTTATTTCCATGGGACACATTCCATATTCACCACTTGTTTATTTTGTGTAGTGTATATAATACCAATGAATATATTTTATGATTATTCTTATCAAATTTATGGGGATTTATATGTGCATTATGACTGAAAATTTACCTTAGTGGCAAGTATTAGATGTTACAGTCTCATTTTTTATCAGGATTGTTTATGATTAAGATTCCAATGATGTGATCTTATGATATTACTCTCAATAAACACATCAGTTTTCTTATCATCCATATATTTATAAAAATTACATGTTTTCCACTTATTTTCTTCTCTTTTTTACTCAATATATCAAAATAATGTTTTTAATGAAAACTGACTTTATTTCTCTATTTGGTCAAAACCCTTTTTCTTCTATATCCATGTTTTTGAAAAATGTTTTAAAGAATGTCTTAAATATTCAATTATGAATGTTGAAATTATTTTTTACGCATGTTTAATGATATAAATATAATTTATCTATATTTTCATAGGTGTTTTAATTGTATTTTATTTAGTTGAATATGAGATCCATGCCTGATATTAATGTTTTATGTATTCTCATAGTAGGACCAACATTTGGAATAATATAAAATAAATAATGACTATTCCCCATGATGATGGAAAATGAAGATGATTCTATTATAAAAATGAGTCAAATAGATAAATTTATTAATTATAAGATGACTTTTCTCAACATATGATGTCCATTGGATGTATCAGAGGCTTGAATTTTATGAAACATGATTAAATGAGGTTTTTAGTGCTGGAAGTATTTGATTCACATCATGAATAAAATTCATTATGGGTAAAATATACAAGGCATGAAGAAAATATAATATTTGATGTGGAAATAACATCAAAATAGGCTATTCCTACAACTTTCCTAAGGTGTAAAATTTTTATGTTGTGAAACATTCTAAACAGGCCCATATATAAATGTTGATGTATATGTTTTGGCGGGGGACCCACGTGCTTGACATAAAATTTTTATTCAACACTATATTTCAAACAGGGAACCCCAAGGTTGGAATCAATACTTATAAATATAAAATTTAGAATATAGAAATGGTATTGATTCATTAGAGGCATGCATATTTTACCAAAGGGAGGCTGTCTCAAGGGTTCCGACCCAGATTTATTTCTTCATATATAGGGTTTTATTTTTTCTTTCTTTTTTTGAAATTCATTGTAACATTGAATTATTTATATTTTAACTACAATAATTTTTCTTTTTCATTAATTTTCTCATCATTTCCTTTATAATCTTTCTTCTATGGGTATTGGTTTATTCATCATCATAGACCACCTAATAATTTTTGGATAAACCTCATAGGGGTTATGGAAATCAATTCAAGAGGTTTTGTAACAACAATGTCTGATTTTATTCCACTTGTAAGATAATTTTATTCAATGGTATTATGTTGTTCCTTCATATTATTATTATTCCACATTTATGAACATATTCTTTTAGTAAATAAAAAATATCAGCATGGTTAAGATAATTATATCTTGGTTATTGATTAAATTATTCTTCTACTTTTTTTAATCCGATCTTAATTTTATTTATCTATTTTTTTCATCAGACCATGATACATTATTATTCAGTACCTAATGGATAGACTAGAGGAAACCCCAATGAGTCACTTAAATAGGTACATAATGACATCTCACTGTTCACTATTAGACTTTAAAACCCACCCACTATACTTTTTTAATTACCCAACACCTAAAAATATTCACAAAATATTTTACTCCCACATTCCAATATTTAAAAGCCCAATTAAAATAATTAAAACATGTGAAATTACTTCTTTCTATAATATGAATTCAAAAACCCAACTTCACCCTTACTTAAATCCTATGTGATTCAAGAATTCTACCACTTCCATCAATAACTAATGGTGTCAACTATAACGTTCCTGTCTTGAACCACTATAAGTAGTAGTCAGTCCAAGTCATTATGTGACCATGGGTTTACCACCCCCATATAGCAGAGGTTGTGAAGTAGCATCAAGGGTAAAAGATGTCATATTAGGGAGATTGTAACATCATATCTGAGTAGAAATATCATCATAAATAACCAAATAACATCCACAATAGTAAAAATTAGAGTATACAGAATAAATAAATAAATATAATACATTAATAATAAATAATAAAATGTATCATATGCTCATACCATGAATCGACCTCCCACCATACCGGTCAAAAATAAAAAAATATAAGGATCCAAAATACACTATGATTGTACAACATTCCTAATACTCTCCTCATACCAGTCACTAATCCAATCTGAGATATCATTCTCTATAAAGTAACTCTAGGACTCTACCCAACATCATCCTATAAATAGTGAAAGCTACTCTGGTACCCAAGTGTAATGGTCTCCCGAGCATGGTGTGAGTACATACCTCAGTAGGGAACCACCAACATAGTCTAAAATATAGCTAGTAAATCTAGTAATATGTTCATGTAATGTACATAAGAAAATATTTAAACAACCAAGGTAGAATATGTAAATAAGGACTTTGATCTTCATAGTCTAATGTGCTATGTGAGATCGACCATTCTTAATTCAGCCAATCCGGGATTCCTATGTCCATATTATTAAAGCCATGTATATAAATATACGAGCACACCAGATCTAAGGACTAAGTCTAAGGTCCCCAAAAAATATAATAATGGGCACACAATATCCAAGGAAAAATATCCAAGGTCCCCCAATAAAGTATAATCATTGTAATACCATATCCTTGGAATCACATCAAAACCCCCAACCATATAGTAATAAGAAAATTCTTGATCCTTGGAACCATATCCAAGGCCCCCAATGATATAAAAATGGGAATACTAGATCCTTGTAATCATATCATGTTCCCTCATCCATATAATAAAAATGTGCATACAAGATCCTTAGAACCATGTCCAAGCCACCCTCCTAACAAACTAACAATTGGAATACCAAATCCTTGGAATCACATCAAGGTCCCCTAATAGTATATAATCATAACAATAGGAATATTATATAATTGGAATCACATCAAGGTCCCCCAACCATATAATAATAATAAACATATTAATTAATCAAATTCATTAATTAAGAATTCAGAATTCAAGTCTTGTGTTGGATATTATGTGATTTCATGAGCATCTCTAGAAAAAAACAATTAATAATTAACCAATAATTTACCATGGAAAACTAAGATCATTCAAGGGTAATATATCCCTAGGTCTTAACTCAAACATTGTTTGGAAACTATGGCCACCCAAGCTCACTCAGTCAAATTTTTGGTCCAAAGTGACACTCACAATGTACCCTAACTATCCCATAACCACTCGCAACCCCGGATAAAATAAAAAAATAATAAAGTACCAACTTAGTTCATCTAGTTTTATTCATTTCTGGAACATGTAATCAAGAATCAAAATTCTAGGGTGCCTAGAAATGTTATAAGTACAATTGGGGAGAATTATCTAAATTCAAATCTCAACCATACACAAGTGGTATATAGGAAACTATCAGTTCCACTATGTTCATAAATTATATATTTAGAACATATTGTAGGTTTCAAATAAAACAAGATATATAGTTACAATTATATTATCATTCATCAGTAGACGAGATGTATTTCTAGTGGAAGAGGGTCTACTGTAGCCTTTGGCACTTTTTCTATTCCATGTATGGGATTTATATTTAATTAAAAAATATTAATTATTAATAATTAATCACATTATTGAAGTTTCAATATGATTTAGTGGTGAGAACATATATCACATTTCATATCAAAAACAAAATTGATGACATAAACCAGAGGGAAACGTTTAGGGGAAACATGCCTTAAACAAATCCTTTCCTTTTATAACTCATCCTGGTAACTCACTACCTATGATCATGCAAGTCCAGGTTTAACCAAGTCATTAATTTAATTCCATCAGGCCGTATTCCATATCCAAATGAAAAAAACACACTTCCATTTAAATACTATGAACTTATGGTGTCCAATTTCAAAAACCCAAGTCATTTATCTTTAATATCACTAAGGAACCAAGATAGTTCTCAAAACTTCCCATAAATTCTAACACACCATAGTCTCTTTCATTACATCATCATCAGACCATTAATTCTCCCCGTCATAGTTCTTTTTTTCATATGTCCAATTCTAATCCATGTAATTCCCCTCCATCATAATCTCCCATCAAATGCATTTTCATGGTTTAATAATCCACTCATCTTGCTCTACAAATATCTGAACCCAACCTTATGTAGAAACACCAGTCAAAAGGTTAATACCACTCTTTGTCTTATTTCTAACCAAATCAGATGAGCATCCAACATCAATTAATAAGGACCAGTTTATTGAATTTTCCTTAAAAATTCCTAATCAATACTTGGAACAGGTTCATCATATCTAATTCAACACACTAGAGATAGTTTCTAACTCACCGCATCCAATTATACACAAAATAACTTGCTGTATCACCTCTAATTGATCTCTCTTAAAAATTCTCAACTTCAACTACTGACACAAAATCATCTTTCTCAATCATATTTCCTTGACCATTGGGGATTCTCAAGGTTTTCAATTATCACAATGAAATCTGAAATTACATCTATTGAATTTACATAGTAGATTTTTCACCATCCAAAATGGATTCCATTTTATCATTAACAGCATTGTCAAATTATTGATCTGATGTATGATCAAATCACTTCAATTTATTCAGATCCTAATTGCAATATACAAAATATATCCATAAAACATATGAATATCATATCTTTTATGTATATTGGACTATATTGGTCATTTTCACCTACCTACAAGCACATAAAGGTTGTATTGACTATCCTATGACTGCTCTCATTTCATCAATTCCCCTTACGGAATGAGGTCCATGCTATAATGAGTGATATAAACCTTCCCCCCAGGATTTTAGATATGTTATTTCTATTTAAAAAAATTCTTGATCACTACAAAAAATGGTTCATCCATTACCAATCATAAGGGCTATATATGGTCATCCCACCCATAACCAAGTAACAATATGAAATACTAATTACTCCTTATTTCCATATTACAAAAATGTTATCATTAGAAACCACATGAAATTTATCTGTTATGTGTTTCATTCACCCAATGTTATAATGGAGAACTCCCCGCCATATATTTTTACTTAACATGCTCTCAAAGTATAGCCTTATCGGGTTCAATAGATACATACATGATGCTCATCCCAACCCATTCCCATTCACTTTTATATTTCAATGCTGCATCACCATTATCATCACAGAGGTCACACTCCACTTTCATCAAAGACATAATCCATTTATAAATAAAACTGTAATTTCATGACTTTTTTCATTTTCATAAGGGATCCCATGGTAATGTATGCTCCTAGTGTCTCATAATTTTCACTGGTCTTCATCCTATACATAACTGCTCACTGATTCACAACTCAATCAGTACTGCATGTAAACAACATGATCTTTCAAAATATTATCCAAACACAATGGGGTGTGATCCAATACTATAGACACTTAGTTAATATACTATTATCTATGTAATTTCAGTATCTCCAGGTTCTAATAACACATGGAACTCCACTTCAAAACTGAAATTTCACCTATGCCATGTTTATCACTCGATCACCGAGTGTCTTAGGCATCATCTCCAAAATAATTAGCATCTACCCATTCTGTCACCACAATTTTGATTCACATATTGAATTAATAAGATTAGAAATATCATTGATCCATCCCTTGAATTCCAACTTCTATAACAAATGCATCATCACCCAAAGTACTTGTCATTCAAAAAAAAACTATGAATCACATTTCTATTCTATATAATTGATAGCACTTCACTCAAACTATTATTAGAACCTGAAGCACCTTTATTATCCCAGCACCTATAAGGAACTCGCATCCAGGTGTTAACCCCTCTCCTTGGATTACTTTGTGTGTTGTGTCTCAAAAACAGTGTGGAAAAAGTTATCTCTTCAAACCAAAGTCTCAACTCACCAAAGTATCAAGCTAGTCTCAGGGAACAAGTTTCTCTCACCATTCCTATGTGTCACATATCACATAGGTCATAGATCATGGGTAACACCTCTTTGTTCCCATATTTGACATCACATGACATCTCACAATAAAACTAACCACTCTATGGATCTTGTATCATAAATGCATTAGGTGTCAGATGCCAAGTTATCAGCCTACTTTTGAAAATAATTGTCATAGTACATACATGTACGAAACTACCCCCTCATTATATATATATATATATAATGATATCATCTAAGATGATCCATGTTGAGTAACCACAACACCTGATTTGGATAAGTAGAATTCACTCAACAACCTATGTGAAAAAATATATTATAGGTTGTTACTGACTCATTCAGTTACTAAACCTATTTAGTAACCACCCTAAATGGGACTTTCATTAAGAAATAAAAAACATATACCAATCCAGTAAGGTGTTTATCCATCCATACACTGATGGACAGCATGGTCATCATTATCGAGCACCTCGCAATAGAATACACATGACCTTCCATCAGAATAAATATCAGTGATAATAATCACAAGCACACATATGTCATGTGGGTCCTACATGATTAAAATGATGTATGAGAATCCTATTTAAAATGGTTTAAGAGTCAAAATTATAATAATTTTCCTCATTATAATGGTACAAGTTCTAAAAATATATAATGAATCATAAATAGTAACATCACATGCATCACATAAGGTGAAATATATCAACCATAAGATCAAAGATAAAGAATAGAAATCAAAATCCCATGGTAACTTGGACTTCTTATTTGGAAAAAATTTCAGGACACACTAGTCTTAAATACATCAAAATATCTGATACATTCCTATATCAATTTCACACTAACTCCTAAAATAGTCAAACAATAAAAGGAATCCTATATTACCATTATATAACATACCCACCTTATACCACTATAATAAATTATAGGGAAAGGTCATTACCTGTCCTCAGGAACACCTCCCCATATGCCAGAGGTTGTAAACTAATAGTGAGGGTCTAAGATATGATAGTGGGTACACTATAACCTTATATCATAGTAAAAATATCAATGAAAATAACTAAATATCATACACAATAGTAAATATCATAGTAAAAAATGAATAAATCAATAGAATACATCAATCATAAATAATGAAATGTGGCATATTGTCATACCACAAACTAAACTCCCACCATAAAAATCACAGGTACAAAAATAAAATAAGGAACCAATATAAAATGAGTCTCTACCACATACTTGAGCTTATCCTTATCCCAATCACAAGTCTCATCAGATCTTTCCTACTTTTCAAGGATACTTCAGGTCTCCACCCAAACTGAACTTATGAATAGTGATGGATTCTTATTTACCAATGTGCAGTGGTCACCTGATCAGGGTGTGAGTATATAACTCAATAGGTCACCACTAATATAGTCCCATACATATATAGTAAATTGAGTGATATTTTCATGTTATATACTCAAAAAATAAATAAATAACCATTGTTATATAAATAAATACAACCATCGATCCTCGGATTCTAATGAACCGCCTGAGATTGAATATACCTACTTCAGCTAGTGCCAAAAATCTTTTCTCATAGAAACATATTCATTAATATAATTATATGGGAACACCATATCTAAGGACTAAGTCTAAGGACCCCCTCCCCCCAAAATAATAATAGGTACACCATATATGGTGTATATATACAACTATTTTAGATTTTATATCAATAAATGACTTTATTAATTTTATCTACAGATCAATTTTAATACTTATGTTTCAATTAATTGTGATTAAACTATTACCCAAGCTATAATTGGTTTTTTTAGTCACTATTTTTATTCATTGATACTCGTGTTATATTCACCACCCTTTTCCTTTTCTGTGGTGTATAAATTTACATGAAATAAATTTCACCATTTTACATATTAAATTTAAGGGATTTACAAGTCTATATTTTTATCCCACCCATATATTCATTTTATTCAAGACTTACCAAACCCTATGTAAAGATCAATATTTCCCAGGGTGAATGAACCATATAATTTTTTGGAAATTTAAGAGTTTTTGTACTTTCTTCAAAATCAAATCCTTTTCTAGATAATGGAATGTACATTAAACTACGGCATACATTAACCTAGGGGTAATAATCCTAAAAAAAATTGGTTGATCATTGAATCAGTTGTAACTCTAATTTATGATGAATGGTATTAAGACTGAATTCTTAGATAGGCTCATCTGGGGGATATTCTTTTCAATACTCGTATACTTTTTATGAACCATGATTAAAGATTTTTCCTATAATTTCTTTATTCTTTTACAAATGAAGACTATTGAACCCAATTACTATCTTCCATGGAAAACCCAACACATTAAAATTACCCTTTATACAATATTTCTTCATAAGGGTACACTATGTTAATTTATTGATACCCCATAGATTCTATGTCAATTAAGGGTTATTCCCCTAGATATCCACATTATTCTATTAAGTGTGGAAAATTCTGATTTCTATATTTCTCATTATATATATAACCATGTTCTTATTCATCCCTAGGTTCATTAGGTAATGTTAGTAAAGGTCTCATTGACTCTTATGGTGAATAAATTATACTTAATTAGGTGACAAGTGAGGACAAATATTACATATCCCCTTCATGCATTGATGTGCCTCATGTGACAAATAAACCTGAGTTTTGGTATATGCCTCTCCCATATTGGTATCGAGTCTTGGAAAAGGGCCTTTACATCATGTTTGATGTCCAAAATTATTAATTTCATCAATATGATATCAATGATTATTGTTATCCATGTTTTCATTTATTTTCATGGATATATCATGAAAATAGTTTCAGTTGATTATGACATCATGTTATTTTTTACTCCTTCCATATCACTCATTATATTTTTTTGTTATGATAACTTTTATAGTATGTTTCACATTATGACCCATTTTATCCCACCCTTATTTTATTTACATTCGATAGTAATTCTAGAAGATAATTATGTGTCAATTTCTAGGATATGTTGGAAGGGAAAATAATTTTCTCATAATATGTCCATTCTATATATTATGTTTTAAAATTTAATATATATATTAAAAGAAAAATTAAATATTGTATCCTTTGGTAAATCTTGTATTATATACCCATAATGTAATATAACTATTGACTCTACGTTTTTGGAGTTCATGATGTTACAGTTCATATCAACGGAAGTTCAGTTGGAACCTTGGGCACTAGATTTTGTGGAACCTGGTTAAATAAAAAAAGTACTATAAAAATCCCTCCAAAATTCTAGGTAACACTATAGAAAATATAATATGAGTTTTATTTTAAATTTAAATAACATAAGTTTATTAGGTTTATTATAATTTAGAAATATGGAAACTAATATGAGGGATGGGAATTGTATCAACACACATTGTCAAAGTAGGGATGTTCCAACTGAATAGGTTAATAAATTTGGAGTTGTGTCTAATCATATCATAAACATATTTGGGATGTTTAATGCGGTTATAAAAAAATAATCTCACCCACATAAATCATCTTTTTTATCAACAACATGGTGTAACTATGTTAGATCACTTCATTCAAATAAAAACCTCTAATATTTAGTGGAACCACTAATCAATTAGTAGCTTCACAATGGATCAAGTCCATCGTGAATATATCTCTCTCTTTGGGAAATAGTGAAATGGAAAAATTCATCATGGTGTTCTATCTTTTAAAGTGTCTTTTGGACCAATGGTGGTTTCAAATTAAAAAAACTAGATAGGAATATGAAATGAAACTCATAGTATGGATAAATTCTAAAGGGGTTTTTTCTGTAAGATGTGTTTCTTCTAAGAAAATGAAGGAAATGGAAAATTAAGTTGCTTGATTTTAGAAAAAGGTAGGAGTAAAATGTTACTAGATATGAGGATAACTTTACAATTTTATTTAAGCAAGTTGAGGACTATTTACATTGACCAGAAAGAAATATTGATCATTTATTTGATTGTTTAAAGATGATCCTTTGAAGGGAATTGGTCTCATAGATCATTTCATCATATGAGAACATAGTCTCAAGTAATATTAATATTGAAAATTAGTTCCCTATGACATATTTAATCATGGAAAATGAAGATAATAATAGTTTAAATGAAAATAATGGGAAGAACAATGTGGAAAAGGGTAGTAAAAGAAGGATGGTATTTCATGCATGTGATAACTATGGAAAGAAACACCCTGGGGAATGTAGGAAGGGAAAATCAGTTTATTAAATGTTAATAGAACAATTTCATTAAAGTTTTGAATTAAAAGTAATGTCATAATTTTTTGATGTTAACATATTAAGTAGTAAGGGTAGGATACATTATGTGAACCAAATCCCCAAATTCCAAGGGAATTAACTATATGAATTTACAAAGACTCAAGAACAATATTTTATAACCAAAATAGTTAAAATCAAAGTTTTTAATGATGTGGTGGTAGGTAATTTGATCATAGTCTCAAAATTATCTAATTTTTTATTTGATTTTTTATCCAAATTCCCTTTTATATCTTCCATGTTTTCCAAAAACAATAGATATTTCCCTAGAACCCTAGTAATGGAGTTATCAATTAATTACATGGGTGTAAATATTATTTAAAGTAAGATGTGTTCGTCAGTTTCAATTATGATGTATGGGTGTACCATATTTGAATTTTTTTTATTATACCATTGGTTGAATTTGATATTATCATTGGTATAGATTTGATTTAAAAAGTATAATTCAAACATTTTTGGAAAGAGTGGTAGATTACAATCTATAAAGATAAAATATAATGTCTTATTTTTATAGTGGGAACTCCATTATTTATATAAATTATGGATCCTCCCCAAAAATAATTTATTAATGAGATTTTTGGAATATTATATTGTCAAGTGTGATCTATGGATAATGAATGTATCCTAAGAATAGTGGATGTACATGTGGTAAAAAGAATCATTGATGTTTTCTATAATAATTACATGTTCATTCACCATATCATGTATTTGAGTTCTCTAATGGACTTATTTTTGATACAAGACCTATATTTAAAACTCCTTATTGAATGGAACTAGTGTAATTGGTGGAGATAAAGAAAATAGGTTTAGGGGTTTTTTGATATGGTATTTATACACCGTAGTATTTCATCATGAGGATCCCCTATATTTTAGAAAAATAATGACGAGTCAATGATATTATGTATGGATTATAGGGAGATCAATTTTATTATTATAAAGAATAAGTTTCATTTTCCACACATTGATTTCTTACTTGATCAACTTTAAAGATCCTAATATTTTTCAATGATATATCCTTGATTTGGTTACCATCAGCTAAGGGTGAATAAGGATGATATACTTAAGAAAAATTTTGACCAAGGTATGTAAATTATGATATTATAGTTATTACATTTAGATAGATAAATGTATATTATATATTTATGGATATAATGAATAGAGTATAAAATAATTATACTAATAACTTTTTGATGGTATTCACTAATTATATCTTGATATACTCTACGATTTGGGAAGAGAATGAGATTCATTTTCAAATCATTTTAGAGAGCCTTAAGAAAATGCAATTATATGGGGAATATATTAAGTGTCAATTTTTTATCAATGAAGTATCTATTATTGGTTATATTTAATCAAATGATATAATATCGGTTTACCCTTAAAATACAATTTTATCTAAATAATGACCTACACTAGTGAACATAACCAATATCTAAGGTCTCCTTGGTTTATCATGTTACTATTGATTTTTTGTATAATATTTCACCCTATTGTACAATATATTAACCATGTTAATGCGTAAAGGGGTTAAATTCACATGGTCAAGGGAATGTGAGGAAAGTTTTTAAGTGATAAATAAGAGACTGATTAATTCTCCAGTATTAAATCTACCATTAGTAAAGGAAATATTTTTAATATATAGTGATGCATCAAAGAAAGAACTTGGTTATTTACTTATACAAAATGATATGGTGGTTACCTATGCATCAATGAAAATGAAAATGCATAAAAACTATACCACTCATAACCTCAATTAGGAATTCATTATATTTTTTTTGTAAATATGGAGATAATATCTCTATGTCTAAAGATAATATATATATATAGACCAAAATATTTTGTATTTTGTATTTTTTCAAAAGAATATCAACCTGAGGAAAATAATATGATTGGAACTAATGAAGGACTATGATTTCAAGATACAATACCACCTTATAAAGGTAAAAAATGCAGGAGATGCATTAAATAAGAGGTACTTTGGAGTTCTGACCATGATGAAGATTAATAAGGATCCTTTATGAACACATATTTTCATGAAATTTTCTAAACAATTTCTAATGGTTTTTGTAGTTTTGATGGAACATTCCCAAATAATATAATTTTTTTATTAAAATTAGGGAAATTAGATTTGATTAACTAAAATGGTTTAAAATGAACAAAATAAGTGTATTTTGAATATTTAATTTATTTATGATATAATATTGAATTTTATAAAAAAATTGAAATGAATTATTTTATAAGTATAAAAAAGTGGGCCAACTCAGCCATCCCTCAACCTCAGGCTTGAAAAATAAAAAACCATACTAAGTGGTATAAACTATTAATCATGGACTAAGGGAGGGCTCACTAAGTAGTAGGTTCAGGTATTAGTTTCATGTGGAAGATCTAATGCATAGGTGGGCCAAAGATCACACAGATCTTTGTGTGTCAGAATGGGCCCATCATTTGTGTGTGTTAGTGTACTAGGAGACAATACCTAGAGCATTATACTTATTTGGGGATGTAAAAAATTTACTTATAAATAGGAATAGTGACAAGACTCTAGTCTGATGTGGGACGTCTTCCATGATTCATTATTCATAATTAAAAAAACATTTTCTTTCCTGCTTTTCTCATGTTTACCCATGCCTCAAACATGCTGTATCACTACTTATGCACCCAACTATGTTCTACCATCATTGTACCATAATTTTCAACACACTAGAAGTTCCTTTGCTACTCTAGAAAAGCTCAAGTTCAAGAAAAATGTCATTGTCGATGCCCCGAGTCCAACAAGGATAATTGTATCCACCTTGGACAAATATCGTGAATCTCATTGTAAAGTAGATCTTGATCCATCCAGACTATATAAAGGTGTGATGGGATTCATGAGTTGGATATTCCATGTAAGATTTATTTTCCCTATATCCCATGTAAAGCTCGTTCATCTATGCACATGAAAAGGAATCCATGCCAAATATTGAGCCAATATCGTAGTTTGAATACAAAATGAAGATAAAAGAAAACCATAATATCCTGAGGATATATTTTGAATATCATTATATGGTTTCTATATCCTTTTAAAAAAATTATGTAATCCTTTATAGAAGATATAGGGAATATTTTTATCAATGGAATAAGAGATGATTTGGAAAAGTATAATTATAATATCTTGTTATGTGACTGATGGGGGTCGATAATGGGCAGATCGGTCAGATGTTACTGGATATACACTAAGTTTATTTTGTTATTTTATATATTTTTTATGAATTTTTAATTTTAATTTCTTTTATTTTAAATTTTTAATTAATTAATTTTAATTTATATTCAATTGTTTCCCACCATTCTTCATTCACTATATTATCTTCTGTATTTCATTTTTTCTCATTATTCTCCCTTTCTCCTCCTATTTTTATTTTATTTTTATTCTCTTATTTCTATATTCATCCACAGTGGCCTCTTACTACCAATAATGGGAGGTAGACCTATGACTTAGCCTCGAGGGAGGATCGGTTGCTCCAGAATTTTTTACTTAATTTCTTTAATGTTCTTATTTCCTTGTTTGGTGAATGACGGTGAAATTTACATATGTGGTGGCATTCCACCATGACAAGGAATAAGAAGTCATTTATTTTCTTTTATTTAAATATTTTCAGACCCTTCATTGAACACCATCTTTTATATATAGGACTTCAGTCGTTCAGTGGATGAAATAGAATATAATAGAATTGGATAACAAAATATTCAACTCCCTCGATTGAGGTGTATCATCAAACATAATTATAATAGGAGGTATGATTAGGTTTTCATTTGAATTCAATATTTTAAACATAATAAATTTAATAATATTAGTTTCAGAATGATATTTCATAATTAAACTATCAAAATTAATTTAAAAAAATAAAGAAGAATCATGAAGGAACCCAAATCAAAACCCTTGTCTGAGTTCTTTATTTTCAAATCATATATTGAATTACATGTTAGGATAGTTTTAATTTTTCATTTTAGTTTCCCCAAACCCAAAAAAACACATTTCATTGTTTTAATAAAAAATTTGGAAAATAAATATGTATTTTAAGTTATAAGTGATTAGTAAGTAGAAAACTATGACGATTCTCAATTAAGACAACCCTGGTCAACCATTATTCTACACTAAGAAAATATAAAAATTGGATTCTCCACACACAATGGAAAGTGTGTAGAAAAACTAAAGCAGTTTCTGGGTATCCAAATAGTTGGTCAATTACATTTTCTTTTCACTCAATAGATTTTTTTCATTTCTTTTATAAAATCATAGAATATTATTTACCCATGGTGTTTTCAAATTATTATTTCTTTAATTCATGGAATTATTACCCATGGGTGCAGGATCAAGAGAAATTTCTACACAATGTTGAGGAAGTTCTATCTAGAAGAAATGATTCTCTTATGGTACTGGTAATGAAAATTCAATATGGAATAGATATAGGTTTCTCACCACAAAAATTCATGGTCATGGTAGATCAATATAGAACCACTATTCATAGACTCATGGCCCTAGAGGAAGTAGCATTAGATCTTCCCAACTTTTTTGAATACATCCAATAGGTTGATGACATATTCAAGAAATGTACACAACCCAACCATCTCAGATATAAAATTTAAAATGACCATGAAGAGCTAGAGTAGATTCATGATTAGAAAGACTTGTCTATTGAGCTATGTGTGGGAGATCAACAAGATCTAGAAAACTTCTGGAATGAGTATTAGGTACAACATGATCTCTTTTTTCCTTAAAATTTAAAATACCTTGAACCATTTCATATCTATCTATCCATGGAATATGATACCAACTATATGGTGTAATTTGAAGAAAATAGGTATGATCCTGACAATCACCCCCCATCCACTAAAATCCAACATCAAGAGGCACTTATCACTGAATATTTGGTTGATATTGAACCCAGATAGGGAGATGATTTTATCTTAAAATATATCTCATTTGATTTTATTAGATTTGAATTTAGTATAATCTCTTACTTCTTGACTTTTTATTTTTAAGAGATCCATTTTTTTCTAAGAGAAATATAAGGAAGAAGGACATGCACCTACCAAGGAATATGTGGAACTACTAGCACTAATTGAACATACAATAGATGAGGTCCATGAGAAAATCTTTGTATTTGAGATTGAGGAAATAAAGATAGTGGTTTATCACATTGAAATGTAAAATGATTATTTTCATTATTATTGTTTAAATTTTGTCTAAAAAATGCATTCTAACCCTATTTTTTAAATTCCAATTCATGTAACCAATATTGGGAAAGAAATGAGTAATAAGAGAGAGAAAAATTCACATGTAGCAACTAAAGGGAAGGATTGTCCATACATCATTCTACCACTTCGATGAAAAATACACCTTATTGTGAAGGGGTAGATCTAATGTTATCTATCCATGGACTCCTTCCCACAAAAAAAAAATAAGAAGTCCAATGTGGAAAAATCTATAGGTGGTGGTTTAAATCTAAGAATCTCCACCGAATGACAGATTATGAATGACAGTCGATACTTCCTGTATAGAGGTAGTGAAAATCTAGGGCCCACTTGGGGGATTATAAAAATAATTATACATTCAATTTCTTTTTGAAATTTAGTTTTAAATTTTATTATTATAATTATTTTAGGAAGTATACACAATCCATTATGATTTTGGATATTTAATGTCTTGACCCATGTGTTTTAATACCATGATTTACTTTCATCAGACCATAATTTGAAAATGAATCCCCAAACAAAAAGGATAAAATATGGATGAATCTACATAATAAAACGGATTTTATTCATACATTTTCTATCTTTTTAACTCCATACATATTTTTTAGAAATTTGTTTGAGTGATGAAAACTAAAAAATTGTGTGCCCATTCATTGAATTTTTACATTACATAATTTATCTAGGACACATGAGTTTAGTAGGAAACATATGATTCTCTATTTTATATTTATATGAAAAAGAGATTAAATGAGTTAATTATTTAATTGAATTTTAGAGTGAATCATGGATATATAAATAATTACTCATGAGTTAAAGGAATTTATTGATTCATGTAAATGAAATTTCCCTACTATTTTTTATACATTGAATTTTTGAAATTCATTTAATTGATTTGTTATTATTATACATGGCATGAGTGATTTTCCAATTTCATATTTCAATTCCAAAGAGTATTTCAGGATCAAATACTTTCTATTTCATATTGAGAGTATTTATTAGGTGATCTTAGGGAATATCACCTACAAGAACTTGCATTGGAATTTTTCAAATCTATGACTGTACAAAAAAAAATTAAAATGATTGAGGAATTTTTGTTGATAATACATTATCCTTGAGACCAATAATTACATTAATATTTTTTTATCCCATATATACCATGAATGAACATGTTTGGAATGAGCCAAATTTATATCCATGTTTACCCATTCCTAACCTCTTCGTGGTTTTTTTATGTTATATTAAAGTTGAAGTGTAAGAGTGAGGTAATTCATGGTAAAATGGATTTAGTAAATTATAAGGAAAAGGTGTGGGGGTTATAATGTGAGTATTATGAAATTTTTTTGATTCATTCATTATGCATTATTGTTTATCCTTCTTGAAAAAAAACAAATAATGGGTTGTAATTTGTGAAAACCAAAACTCAAAATTACTAGACCGGCAATTTTTTATCATATGGGGTTAGGTGGTAAATGAGATATTTCTTACAATAAATACATTCAAAAAAAATTTAAATGTTAGTTTAAATAAAGAGAAAATAGTTTTAAATATAATATATAAAATTCAAGAAGTGGGAAATCTTTTCATTATGATTTTATTAATCATTAACTTACTTTTATCTTAGAAAGGTGGAATTTTTAATATAAAGGTGATAATTTAATTACAATTTTACATTTGATATCATGATTTTTACTATTGAGTTAACATCTTACTCTAAGCATTATTTTTCACATCAATTCCTACAAAACATAATTGTAATGACCCGAGATTTTACTAATGAAAATTCATCTTAATATAATTAAATTTCTTATTATGTAAAATGGATATATAAAACATATTCACTTTCTTGGTTTTGTGTTTTTGGATTTTTTAGAAAACATTAAAAATTGTTACTATTGCTAATATAGTCGTTGAATAGTGATCACATGATTAGTATAAATGTAGGGTTTTAACAAATCCAATTTACTCAGAAAAAGGAAGTGATGGCCTTATCTAGTATAATTGCTCCATATGAAGCCCATTTATCAGAGCCTAGAAAGGAGGTAGTGTCACTGGTCTTCGCTCTTGACCAAGCCCAATATTAGCTTCAATAGGATAAGCTTGAATGGAATCACCTACATGAAAAGTGGAAGTTAATAGAGATTACCACCCGAGCAATGTTATCCAAGCCTCCGCATGATTCTATCCCTATCACACACCATACACTTATGTCCTATGCAGGTTTTATAAGGTGTTATGTAACAAGACCCTAGCACTATTATTATGGGAATTATTTTTGTAAATAATAAAGAACATACACTCATTTTATTATTGTTACTTTGTAAATGGTTTTTTAATCCCCAATAGTATTTTTAGTTAATATTCAATTAAGAAATCTATTTTTATGAATTAATGTATTTTTGAATTAAATAATATTTTAATAAAATATTATTAATAAATTAATTTTCATTAAATATAAATGATTGTATAGTTTTTATGAATACAATTGTAATTTGTTTAAGGTTTGAAATCTATCTTTGTCAAAACGAGTGAATTTTTTATAAATGTCAGTATTTATTTTAAAAGTAAAACTTCCAATATTTAGATAATTATTTATATAAAAGGATTATTATTTTTGTAATTAGGACATCAAGATTATCCAATAGTGAATTTTTTATAATTTTATGAGAGTCTTTTTTTGGGTAAAAATTAAATACTTTATAAATATATAATGTGTTTTATGACATCATAATAACTCAATAGTTATGTAATAAAATTCTATAAAAGGGGTTTTCCACCAATATATGTTTTATCTCTAAAATAATTTGATTTTAGATTTATTTGATTTATTTTACAAAGCCTTAGTTGACCTTCTAAGAGTTATAAAACATTTTAACAATTAAAAATGATTTTTTTTTGATAGTGTGACTCCCCACCACATAAGCTAGCCCAATATTTTAATAAGTTCATCCACTGGCCTTATAAAATAATTTTTCCCCTCCCCACTCAAAAACACCATTCGAAAAAACCATGGGTTGGTTTGTTATTTTGATTAGTTTAATGAGTAGAGTCCAAAACCTAAATAATAATAATTCTCTCTCTTTTTCTATATATACCCACTTAATATCTCATTCCTCTTTACTCAATCCATTTGGATCTCAAAAAACCCCTTCCATCCTCTCTCTAGAATCCTCTCAGGGTTCCTTGAGCTCTCACTAAGCCTCTCTAAAGCCTCTCCCAAGACTTTGGGATCACACTTCCTTGTAATGGATTTCTTCCTTTCTCATTTTTCTCCAAGTTTCATTATATTGTTATGCCCTTTTCATTACAATTAATAATGGTGAGGTATTATTTAGAATCTCCCCCATACTTTCCTAATTATGTTTAAATTAATAGGTACCTCTTTATCTCTCTTTAATTCATCCCGTTTACATCTAATACCATGCTGAAATTCTGTAACGAATTTCTCTCTTTTCATTTACATTCAAGAAATAATTTTATATTATGCTTATAAATTACATTAAATATGTGGTATATTATGTTAAATGGCCCCTTACTATCAATTTAATTTATAAATGATGATAGAAACATTTTATATCATCAACCTATTTAACGATTTCTATTTTATGTCGTTAAGCTGCAGAAGTTACACCAAAATGTCCATACCAAAATCATCGTGTAAGTGAATACCCTACCAATTTCTCTATCAAGGGTATTCGACAATATGCATATGTACTTTTTGATTTAGGACTTACATTTAGGTATTCCACATCTCTTATTCATATAATAAATTATGATTTTTAATTAATCCATGTTATATGATCTTTGTGGCACACTTATACATGAAATGAAATGTTTATAAAGGGTGTGCCCTCGTAGTGCTCCAATGCATTGGGTAAAGATTAGAATCATGATACATAAAGTGAAATGAGGTTTTAATCATGCTAATTTAGGTTCAATTAGGCTTTACTCAATATAATTCATGTTCAATAATGGTTTACTCGTGCTCTAAGTGAAATATCCCTTAGCTCATGCTAATATCATGTTAAATGTTGTTTCCACATTTCCATGTTATGATAATCATGCTATATAATGCCTTTATGTTCATGTTTATATTATGATCCATTGATGTTCATATTTCATAACATGTATTGTATTATTCATTTTATGACTTGATTTCTCCCTTATTTGGCTTTATAGTTCACCCTTTTCACATGTATGTCCTCAGGTTATCCCATGCAAGGCTAAGTACGAGTGAACATTCTGGTCATGTAAAATGTGTTTTCAATAAATATTATTTATTTTTATATCTTAAGTTTTCATGTAATGTCCTTAATTTCCCAATACATAGACCTATCGATCCCCATAGTTGTCTTAAGTTCATGTTTATATAATAAATCATGTTAAAGTGTGTAATAAAGAGAAGGGTTGTTATAGATGGTATCAATGAATATTTTTAGTTATTTTTGGGATTATGATTAGAAAACTCTAGTGAAATACTGATGGATAAGACTAATTATAATAAAAACATCCCTAATTTTGGTGAGTATATATTAAGTGGTTTATAAAGAAAATACAATCTTGTCTGTATACGAACAAGTAGTGGCAACCCTAATGTGAATTGGTGCACGAAAACGGGCCTTACTTCAATATTGGTTATTACACTCCTGGGGGATATGCATTAGAAAATTCAAAAGCATAGTAAGAATGATTATTAAGGGAATAAAAAAATTCCCCTAAGAATATATGTTGGAAAATAGATCATGGATAACATAGATTGAAGCCTATAAATTCATAAGTTAAGGAAATAAATGTTATTTATAAGTTAACCCTTTTGGTCTTTGGATTACCCTTTATGTGTTACCCCTAACTTTCAATTTATTCCAGCCAATGGCCAGTAATAGGAGGACTCACGCTAACAACCGATGCAAAGATCAATGTGATGAATGTTCTAATGAGATGCTCAATCTGATGGGATAGAGAATTGATAACTTTGGCACAATACTCTCTCAGTTAATAGAAGTTTTAAATAGAAACATGGGTCAATTGGAACATAACCCCCCCCCCCCCCAAATAACTCTCCATAATCGATAGCTTCATGTGACAAAGGCCTCCTACTTTTTTTCGATCATCTGATACCTCAATCGTTGAACAATGGATCAACTCCATTGGGAAGATCTTCTCCATACTTCAATGTTCTGAACAAGATAAGGGTCTTCTAGATACTTATCATATGGAGGGTGAAGCTGATCAATGGTGTGCATTAATCAAAAATACGAATCCTGAGGAAGAGATCGAGGCATTGGAATGGAAGCATTTCCAGAAAAAAAAAATTTGCTAAATATTTTCCACACTCCATATAACTTGATATGGAAAGGTAATTCTCTACCCTCAAGAAAAAAAAGAATAATATTATATCAGATCGTATGATGAAAACATCACAATTATTTCATGATATTCCTCCCGCTTTGTCATTACCCTCTATTGTAATGTTGGATACTTCTTTAGTGGGCCTAAACCTAGCCTATAGAAAGCCCAAGCGATCTGTGATTTCGATAGCTATGTATAACTTATCATAAGTTCCCTCAATGTCGAAATGGATATTGGTGAATCATAGGAGTATCATAGGGATAAGAAGTGGAATGTGGACTTTAATTTTGGCTGTCTAATGGATAAATCCAACAGTTCTAAGAAACTCCATCACCCCACTTACCAAAGGATCAGAAAGAAGCAACCCGGAAATTGCTTGAAGGGTATGAGGAAATGCTTTATTTGTGGAAGAGAATGGCAGCAAGCCAATAACTTCTGACAAGAAAACCCATTGTTGTGATAGAGGAGAGGAAAACTCCATTCGACCCTCAGTGCAATGATCATTGCTTCAACAAAAAATAACTAGCGACATTGCAAACCTGTGGCCTAATCCAAGGGTTATAGGAGGCAACCAATGACCTCTAAGGCAGCAAGGGAAATATTTTTCCATCACCAAAACTGAAGTGAATCCCAAAAATGAAGTGGTTATAGGTATGCTATTTATTCAATAAATAATAGATAAATTACATTTTGATTCTTGTTTTATGCATTCTTTTATATCCCAAAAGGTTAGTAGAATAATCCCAACACCACCAAAAATCCTATAAGTAGAGAAGTCAATGAGAATGAAAAATGGGGAAATCATTTCATCCCTTTAATATAACTTCTCCCCTTTCATAATCTTTGGATTGAACTTACCGTCAAGCCTCTTCATACTTCATATGGTGTAATTTGATGCAATTATTTACATTGATTGACTTTATCTATATAAATCCCACATAAATTTCAGTACGATGGAAATCACTCTCCATATAGTGAATTGACCACTAATTTTGTATAAGTGAAAGGAGGAGGATGTATCTTATTTAGCAAAATCATCTCAAGAATGGATATTATTTCCCTATGATCTTGTGTATCTTTCTTAGACGATTGAGTCTATGTGATAAACCATCCTTAATGACATGCCTTTTGCGAGGGAATTTGTTGAAGTGTTTCTTGAGGAATTTACTGGTCTCCCCCCTATAAGAGATGTTTAATTATCGATTGATCTTATACCTGGGGATTTTCAAATATCCCATACTCTATATAGAATGGATTTTTTAAATCTTAAGGATATAAATAAACAACTACAGGATAATCTGGATAAAGGGTTTATACACCCAAGTGCTTCACTATGGGGGGAACCAGTCCACTTCATCAAGAAGAAGGATGGGTCAATGGGCCTTTTCACTGATTATTGTGATATCAAAAAAATCACAAAAAAGAACAACTATCCTCTTCCATGAATTGATGACTTGTTATATCATCTTTGTGGAGCACCAACTTCTCCAAGGTGGATCTGTCGTCGGGATATTACCATGAAAGGTTAAAGAAGGAAGATATCCCTAAGACTGCTTTTTGAACAAGTTACGGGCACTATGAATTCAAAGTAATTTCTTTTGGCCTCACTAATTCTCCATTAATATTCATGTAATTGACAAATAGGTTATTCAGAGATTACCTTGAAAAATTTGTGGAAGTATTTATAGATGATATTATAATATACTCCAAAACCAAGGAGGTACATGAGGGCATCTAAGAACTATACTAGAGATCATGTGAAAGGAGAAGATCTATACAAAGTATGGAAAGTGTCAGTTCTTGTTGAAGGAAGTTTGATTGTTAGTTCATATCATCACAAAAAATGTGATATCTGTAGATCCTTACAAGACAAATGAAACTGATAGATGGTCAAGGGCAACATCAGTGACGGATATCCATAGTTTCCTGGGGTTATCTAAATATTATCTCTATGTTTTGAGAAATTTCTCATGATTATCAAACCCTCTTACCAAGATAACTCATAAGGGAGTAAATTTTTCTTGGAATGATAAATGCAAAGATAAAATACCTGATTTGAAAGGGAGGCTTTTCAATGCACCTGTGGTCACACTACCCAAAAGTGAAGAAATTCTTGTGCTATTCAGTGATGCTTCAAAGAAGGTCCAAGGCTATGTGTTGATGAAAAATGAAAAAATTATTACCTATGATTCAATGAAATTGGAAGTTCATGACAAAAACCATCCAACACATGATTTGGAGTTTGCTACAGTAATCTTCGCTTTAAAATTATGGAGACATTACCTCTTTGGGGAGAAGTGTGAAATATATAAGGATCACAAAATCTTGAAGTATATATTCACTCATAAAGAGTTTTACATGCTCCAACAAAGATTGTTAGAGATAATAAAAACTATGATTAGTGAAACCATTACCACCCTTGGAAGGTAACCAAAGTGGAAGATGCTCTAAGTAGAAAAGACCCAGCAATTCTATCATCGATTAGGATTAAAAATGATCCAACATTCTTATATTTGATGAAGATGGACATGGGAATCATAAAAAAGAGAATATAATCAATCCTTTCACAAAATATTTCACAATTGTCTCTTTTGGAAAGGATAAAGGATGCTCAAAATTATGATGTGGGAATTCAGAAGAAAGTGGAAACTATCCAGAAAAGGAAAATATTTAGAGTTCAATTTTAATGAAGATGGAATTGTGTGATTTGGGTTAAGAAAATGTTTTCCATCAAGTCCTGAGTTAAAGAATGAACTTTTGGATGATTCACATAGTTTTAATTTCTCTATTAACCTAAGAAACACAAAGATCTATCAAGATATCCGAGAGAATTATTGGTGGTATAACATGAAGTAGGAGATCGTTGAGTATACATCAATGTTCCTGGTATGTCAATAGGTGAAGGCTGAGAGATAGAATTATAAGTGGATGATTCCATAATTACCCATAATAATATGGAAATGGGAGAACATCACCATGTACTTTTTCACTAGACCTCTGATGACATCCAAATGAAACAATGTTATCTAGGTTGTTGTGGATCATCTTACAAAGACTCCACAATTCATTGAAATTCTTGAGGATTTCTCATTGCATCAACTGGCATGGAAAAACATTAGAGAAGTGGTAAGGCTACATTGGGTACCACTTTTGATTATGTCCAATTGATATTGAAGATTCACCTCTATGTTTTGGAAGAATCTATAACATGCTCTAAATATTGAGCTGAACATCAGAACGACTTATAATCTTCAAATAGATGGACAATCTGAGCAGACTATCCAAACACATTAGGACAAGTTTAGATCATGATTAATGGACTTAAAATGAGTATGGGATCAACATCTTCCCATGGTTGACTTCTCTTACAATAAAAGCTTCCACTAAAAAATCCAAAATGGATCCTTATGAAGCCCTTTATGGGAAGAGGTGCATAACACCATCATGTTTGGATGAAGTTGGGGAGCAAAAACGTCTAGGTACAGAAATGGTTTAAGAAATAGCAGAGGAGGTTAATACCATTAAATGGGACTTTAATGATGCTCAGAGTCAAAAAAAGCGCTATGCTGATAATTGTTGAAAAGACCTAGTGTTTGAAGTTAGAGATAGGGTAATCCTACACATATCATTGTGGAAGATATTTATGAGATTTTTAAATAAGATAAATCTTATTCCAAGGTACATCAGCCCTTTTTAGATCCTTGATCTCATTGGAGCATTGCCCTATCAACTAGAACTCCCACCGAACCTATCTCAAGTACATGATGTATTCCATGTAGCACTCTTGAGGAAGTACATACCTGATCCATAGCATGAACTCAATCCATAGGTGGTACCATTGTAGAATGATGTTTCTTATGAAGAGAATCCGGTGAAGATCTTAGATCATAGGGAAAAAGTTCTATGAAATAAGAAAATTCCCCTCGTCAAGGTGATGTGGTGAAACCACGAGTTTGAAGAGGTAATGTGGGAATCAGAGGAAGGGATGAAGCAGAGTTACCTACATCTAATTTGGGGGGGAAAGGAAATTTCAAGGGTAAAATCTCTTAAGGGGGGAATATTGTAATGATGAAAACTTTTATTAATGAAAATTATTCTTGATCTAATTAAATGTTTTATTATATAAATGGATATATAAAACATATGCACTTATTTGGTTTTGTGTTTTTGGATTTATAAAATACCATTAAGAATTGTTACTGTAGATAATATAGCAATTAAATGGTGATCACATGATTAGTTTAAATATAGGGCTTTATCCAATCCAATTTACTCAGACAAAGAAAGTGATGGCCTAATCCAATATAAGTGCTCCATACGAAGCCCATTTTCTGGAGCTCAAAAAGGATGTAACATCATTGGGATTCGCTCTTGACCAATCCCAATCCAAGCTTCAACACTTTAAGCTTGAACAGAATCACCTATGGGAAGAGTGGAAGTTAATAGAGATTTCCACCCGATCAATGTTATCTGAACTTCCCCAAGAGTATGTCACCATCGCGCACCTTACCCTAAGGTATTATGTGTATGTTATAAGGGGTTATGTAACAAGACCCTATAACTATGATTATGTTCATTAGTTTTTTATAGAATAAATAATATACATTCATTGTATTATTGTTACTTTGTAAATGGTTTTTAAAGAACAAATAGTTTTTCAGTTAATATTAAATTAAGAAATTTATTTTGATGAATTAATGGATTTTCCAATTAAATAATATTTTAATTAAAAATTATTACTCAATTAACTTTTATTAAATATAAATGATCCTATAATTTTTATGAATACAATTGTAATTTTTATTAAGGTTTGAAAGCTATTTTTGTCGAAACCAATGAATTTTTTATAAATGTCTAACATTATTTTAAAAGTAAATAATCACATATTTAGAAATTTATTTATATAAAATGAATATATTTTTTTTAATCAAGGAGTCAAAATTATCAAACGGTGAATTTTTCATAATTTTATGAGATAATTGAATTTTTTGTTTAAAAATTAAATATCGTTGAATTATATAATGTGTTTTATGACATCATGAAGACCAAATAGTGATGTAATAAAATACTATGAAAGGGTTGTTTATCTAATATATGTTTTACCTTTAAAATAATTCAATTTTTTATTTTTATTTTTTGATTTATTTTACAAATCCATAGTTGACCTTGCAAGACTTAAAAAAATTAACATTTTAAAATGATTTCCTTGAAAGTTTGACTCACCTACACATAATCATTCATACTATTGTAATAATTTAGGCCATTGTCCTTATAAAATGATTTTTTTCAATCCCCTTTGGAAAAAATCACTAGAAAAAACCACTGTATTGTTTTTTGATGTGATTAGTTCAATGTGTAGTGTCCAAAACCAAAATAATAAATAATTCTCTCTTTTTTCCTATATAAACCCACTCAATATCCCATTACACTACACTCAAACCATTTAAATCATGACCAAACCCTTCCCTATTCTCTCTATAATCCCCCCAAGTCTCCCCAAGCTTTCAAGAATCCTCTCGCAATCCCCTCCTAATCATTTGGGATCAAACTTCCAAGGGATTTCTTCATTTCTCATTTTTGTCCAAATTTATTTATATTGTTTTGAAATTTTATGTTCAATTAAAAATGTTGGGGTATGATTTCTCGCCTCCTACATACTTCCCTCCTTGTATTTTAATGATTATAAACCTATTTCTCTGTCATTAAATCATCTAATGTACACCTGATGCCATGCTGAAATGTCATAAGGAATTTCTCTCTTCTCATTTACATTCAATAAATGCTTCTATATTATGCATCTAAATTCCATTACATATGTTGCGATATTATGTTAAATGACCCCTTACTTTCCATTTAATTTATAAATTATGATATACCCATTTATCTCCCACCAACCCATTTTATGATTTCTATTTGACATAGTTATGCTGCCGAAGTTACACCAAAATTTCCATGCCAAAATCATCGTGTAAGTGAATACCATACCCATTTCTCTATCAAGGGTATTCGCTTTTATTCACATGTACATGTTGATTATACACTTAAATTTATATATTCTACATCTCTTATTCATGGAATAAATTATTGTGTTTAATGAATCCATTTTGTATGATATATGTGGCACGCTTCTGCATGAAATGAAATGTTTATAAAGGGTGTGCCCTCATAGCACTCCAATGAATTGGGTAAAGATTAGTTTCATGATAAATCATGTGAAATGATGGTTTACTCATGATAATTAAAGTTAAATTTGGGTTCACTCATTCTAATTCAAGTTCAATGAGGATTTACTCATGCTCCATGTGCAATGAGCCTTGGCTCATGCTAATATCATGTTAAATGTTATTTCCACATTTCCATGTTATGATAATCATACTATATCATGCCTTTATGTTCATGTTCCTCTTATGCTACATTTATATTCTTATTACCTAACATGTATTGTATTATTCATGTTTTTTCTTGTTTACTCCCTTACTAGGCTTTATAGCTCACCCTTTTCAGATGTATTTTCTCAAGTTATCCCATGCAATGCTAATTATGAGGGAATGTTTTGGTAACTTAAAAGAAGTTTTCAATAAAGATGTTGTATTTTTAAGTATTTTTTTGTCATATAATGTACCTAATTTCCCCAGAAACTAGACCTCTTTTTCCTCATATTTTCCTTAAGTGAATGTTTATGTAATAAATCATGTTAAAGTGTGTAATAAGTAGGAGGGTTGTTATAATGAATCTTAGAGTCATTAGAATATTAATTAAAATTCCCTCTTGGTTTCCTATTGCTTTTTTATTTACAATGTGTATAAAATAGTTCCATTTAAATCCAATGGATATGTAGCATGTACTCATGGTTTGAGCATAACATTATTTTAATTTTTATCATGAGTGATGAGTGAAAAGATTCAAAAATAGAGGTAGATCATAACATGGAATGTTTAATAAAAATAAATTAATAAACTTAAATGAATGAAATGATAAGTTTCGCTATTTTTATGTGGTAAAATAAAATACTTGGATTGGTTGTTTCTTTGAAAAATAAGAAGTTGAATTTATGTTTTAAATGAACATTAAAATTTTTTTTAACATTTATAATTACTTTATTTAATTTTATTTATACTTAAATATTTGTAACATAATGTTTCTTTTTAATTCAATTTTGAGATTTAATGCGTGAGGATAAGAAGGATTTAATTGTGAGGGTATTTGATGCACAGATATTTTCCAGTTATTATTTCAAAAATTTATAATGATTTTAGATTGCTTTTAATAAATATTCACATTTAATCCAAAGTTTTATTATAATAGGGATAATTACATTTGAGTATCCAAAATTGAATAAAAAATATGTGGATTTTCATAATTTAATTTATTTATGATATTCTATTGAATTATACTAGAAGTGTTTGAAATGATTTATTTTATAGGTATAAAAAAAGTGTGCCAACTTGGACTGCCCTCAACCATAAATTTGAAAGTCACATAAAAATCTTGAATGGGTCGAATGACCAAGAGAGTCCTGAGGGAAATCTCTCTAAGGAGTAGGTTTAGGTATATACTGCATGAGGAGAAGCTCATGTATAGGTGTACTAAATCCCATCTAGTCTCGTGCGTGTCGGAAGAGTTCCATCATCTGTTTGTGTAAGTTTACAAGGATCCCATCCTCTAAGAAATAATATGAGAAGATAATTGAATAAATTTCATTATAAATGAGCATAAAGACTAGACTCTAGCCTGATATGGGACTGATTCCATGTTTCATTGTTCATCGGTAAAATAAAAAAATTCTCTTTCCTGAATTCCTCCTCCACTCAAACATGCCTTGCTACCGCTATCGCACCTGACTTCACCGAATCGCTAATAATTCACCATCGGAAAAGCACTGGAAGTGCTATGGACACACTCGACAAGATCGATCTTAATCCTAATGTCACTTCTAAGGTATTGAGACCACTAGGAATCATCTTCTAAACCATAGATGACCAACATAAATCCCCTCGTGATGTGGATCTCAATACATCTATCTACTATAATGGTTGGATGGGATTTTGGAGTTGGATACCCCATAGAATCCCCATTCTCAACACAGTCCATTAGATCCCATGCATCTATGATTGTGTGAATCAATCCCTGAAAAACCCTGAACCCATGTCATTGTTTGAGTCCAAAAATAAGAGGAAGGAAACCATGATATTCATGATATATATTTTAAATATTTATATCGGGTATATAGATCATTTTTCAAAAAAAAAGTAGGAAAAACATGACCAAATATATGGGGATACTTTTATCCAGGGAAGAAGAGATGATTTGTCCCTCTATAAATAGGAGGGAATGTTTCACCCCTGAGGGGGGTCAACATAAAGGAGATCTTTTTGATGTTATTGGATAGACACTGAGTTTATTTCATTATTTTCTAATTTCTTTATCCTTTTGTAATTTTAATATCTTTTATTTATAACATGTAATTCATGAATTTTATTTTTCATTCAATTCTTTCCCACCATTCTTCATCCACTTTCATCTCTTCTTTATTTCATTATTTCCCATTTTTCTTTATTTCTCTTCTTATTTTTTGTTTATTTTTATTTTCTTTTTTCTCTCTTCATCCATAATGACCTCTTACTCTTAATAATGGGAGGTTGACCTGAGGATTGGCCTATATGGAGGATTGGGTGTTCCAAAATTCTACATTTAAAATTCTTAATTTTTTTATTTCTATTTAGGGAAAATGATGTTTGGAGTTTTTTTATTTATTATTATTATTATTATTATTTAAATTACAAAACCTCTTATCATTTGATATGGAAATATATTTTTTACAACCTATAAATAGTTTAATTATAAGTTGAGTTATAGTGATTTAATTTTTAAAATTACAATGTCATATGAAATATAACAAGTTTTTCTAATTTTTATTCAACTATTACAAAGTATAATTAAATATCTAAGATAATTTCATCTAGTTTCGAACATCATACATTCTTTTGGAATGAACAATAATTTTTTTCTAATTTTCTTGTCATGATTTCTTTAGTTATTCTTTTATAACTTTGAAGATATAACTTCTATTCTAGAAAAAAAATGTTCCATTAAAATGAAAACAATTTATTTACATTTAAATTTAATAAATTTAAGTCTATATATTTTTTTAAATAGCAAAACAATTACCAAATTTTTTGAAATAGTTTAGGAATTATTGATTTTCTATAATTAAATATATTCTTAATTTCATTAATATATTTCATGATAAACACTGGAATAACATGATGCTTTCTTGGATAGAAATATTATAAGTTTATATACATTTAATTAAACAATATGAAATTTAAAAAAAAAATAGACACCTAAAAATAGGATGTATATCCTCAATTGTATAACAATTTTTTTGTAGTTTTCATATCTTTTTTCATTGTATTTTGTTGATATTTTTTAATAAATAATTTGGATTAATGAAATTTGTATTCCTTTAGAAATATCTTGAAATTATACACAATAAATTATTCTATAAATTTCAATAATTATATTGTATATATGGGATACAAATCCCCAATGTTTTTTTTATCAAGTTAAATAGATTTCTCTCTAATGTTTCTCTACTTTACCGCATGAGAAAATTCACCTTACCACATGAGAAAATACACATTACTACGAGTATAAGGTCGATAATTTATACTTATCATGATACTACCTCATGTGACTACTTTTCAAGATTCTAAACCATGCATGAGTTCAAGTGAAATTTGAACAAGATCTGCACCTACCCCATCTTGTCAACTACATGCTCAAATGTTGAAACAAGTATTCATGTGTAACTGCACCTCTCCTTATCCACTCTCTCTCACTATACAAGTGTTGAACATGAAAAAAGAGTGGTTTCATGCCATCATGAGAAGAAATATTAAAGTTATTCGATGTATTATTCTTATTATCATCACATATTCACTACATCTCATCTTACATAATAATGATACCGCACACGAGAAGTGTAATTATGACACAATACCATTAAGGTGATCGCATCAACATTTATAGAGACTTCATGTTTTATATGCTTACTATATGTGCTGTTTTTAAGTGACCACACACTGTAACTTTTCAAACCATTAGTATTGTTACTACAAGACAAATGACCACATGTTATGTCGACACGGTAAGTTTACCGACCTCATGACTACATAGCACATGGTTAGTTTTTTCCACTCATTATTATTTATTAAAATTTTATTTTTAGACATGCTCTTTTTTAAGTTATTTTTTATAATTTCATTAATTAGTTGCTTATTTTAAGTGTTTATATTATTTTATTTATTTCTAAAATCTATATATATTATATATATTACATGCCAAATATTATTATAATATTTTAATCAGTTTTAAAATTTTATTAAATTTATTTATTTTTCTTATGTAACTCTTACACCATGTATTCATAATATTTAATATTTTAAATTTTAAGTTAATTTAACTTAACTTATTAATTTCTAAATTATTATTTAATAACATAGGAATTTATTCAAACTAATTTTGTGGTTTTTAAAGTAGTAGAATTAGTTTATAAATTACACAGTGCATTGAACTATAATGTATTTAATATTTGAATTTAATAAGTCTTAGTATTTTTATGGGAATGCTCTATCTTGTTATTATCATTAAAAGAGTAATTAAAATTGGATTGAATCAGTCTTTAATTTTTAATTAAAATTAATTTGGTTACATGATTCTCAACAATAATATTCACTACTATAAAACCAGGATATAGCCACATACCTATAGCCATGGGTTTCCAAAATCGTGGTTATAGGTATTTATGTCATGTTTATAGCCACATTTTGATAAAACCATGGCTATAGCAGGAGTCTATATCTATAGTTTACTTAAACCATGGTTGTTGAAATTTTTTTCAAATATTATATCCACAGTTTGTATAAACTATGTCTTTAGGTTTCCCACCTAAATGTAGGAAAAAAATTGTGGTAGAATCTGGTAGGAAGACCTATTACAACAGTTATTTTTCAATTTCCACTTTTTTTAAAGATATGTATAGAAAATATAGATACTTATATATGATAATGGTCTTCTAGTGTAGTGGTAATGTTGTTGGATACCTGCGGTGGAGGTATGGAGATTGAATCCCACTTGAGACAATATATTTTTCTCCTATAGCCATGGTTTACATGGGCTATATCCATGGTTTTCCTTTATGTCTATATCCCTATAGCCACAGTGGAGAATTGGGTTTTTTATTTCAATAGTTGCCAAAACTGTGGCTATATATGTTGTTTCCATGGTGGAAAATGTTGCTACATCTCATCACAACCATGACTGTAGCTTTTTTCTATAGCCACCCCAATACGATCCACACACCATTGAAACCATGGTTATAGATTATAGCCATGGTTTTGACCCATATATCGATGGTTTTGGACCGAGGTAATTAACAAACGTTCTACTTGTGATTATCCCTCTTGGATAATTGTGTTATTTGAATTTGAATTGATTTACCCACCTGGAGATTAGTTTTCTGATATTTATAGATTCTATTTAAAGGCCTCAAGACATATACAAATGATACACAATTATCCATAAGAGATAATATTATTGTTAAGAATAAGGGTATGAAGAAATTTCTGAATTCAAAAATATTAGACCAAATCAAACCAATTTCAATTGAAAATTAAATGATAATAATAAGTCAGAGAAATACCATAAAAATTGTAAGACTATTTAAATTCAAATATTAAATAAATTATAATTTAATACAGCTTGTAATTTAAAAATTATTTATAAAATTTTCAATACCAAAAAAATTGAATAAATTCCAATGTCATTAAATAATAATTATATTGAGACGGACTATGAGTACATGAACCTTTTGAGAATCAAATATCGATGATAAACATAAACATCAGGTACAATAAATTTTTTCATCTACTAGATGATCTATCAAGTTACACATAAAAATATTTAATTATTACCACCTTTAATAGACATCCAAATTTCTCAAGAACCAGTATCTATTCTTCATTCATTTTATCTTCTCTTTCATCTGGTTTCTTATGTTTGTAACCCTTCTTCCCATCAATCACACGCACTCTCTATTTTATATTTATTCATTTACATAAAAAATAATTATTATTCTTCTCTTTCATTGGGTTCTGAATCCTAGATTCTAAATTTAGGGCCTAATATTAAAAAACAGACTATTGATAATGCTAGAAAAATTATTTATCAATGCTAAAAAAGTGTTGTTGATCAAAGATCTATTAAAAGGGGCCCATTTATGAGTGATAAAAATTGAACTAAAAAAGGCCAACCTTTATCAGTGCTAAAATAGGGCCGATAAAGGTATCTCTTTATCAGTTCTAGAATTAGTTTTTAGAAAGTACTTAATACTATAATGTGATATTAAAATTAGACCACACTTCAACACCAAATAAAATAAAATACAGGATATTGAAAATTCAAAATTTCACTGTGATAAAAATTACATAAAATTAAAAAAAAGATAATATTATATACATTTCACACATTGTTTTATACAATTATATTATCTAGTAAAATTTATAAAAACCATTAAAAAATAAATAGTTTCATCTTCATTGGGACCAGACCCCTGTAAACAAATCACGATCATTGTATCAATTTCTGAACAAACAATCCCAAATCAAGAAAAATAATACACATGTATTAGAAAAATATTTGTGTGTTAGTAATACTATAAATAAATAAATTAAACATAAATATGAAATAATAAATTAATAAAATGTCATTTTTAAATTGAAGCCACACAATTTGAGTAATATTGGTCTCATAGTGCGTCAGATTGAGGCATGGCTAATTCCTACACATCACAAATGAATTATTAATCAATATCCTAAAGTATAAAAACAACCTACATTTATTTTCTATGTTTTTATTAGGCCACATAATTTTTACAAAAAAATCATTTTAAACATAAAACACAAACATTGAGTCATATTAGTCATATCATGTGTCTATTTCATGTGATACTAATTCCAATATGTGTAAAATGACTTATGAATCATTCTCCGAAATTATCACAAAAATATAAGGGTATTTTCTTGGTTTTCAGTGAGTGACACATGTTTTGAACTAAAATGTCAATTTAAACTAATAATAGACAATTTGATTCATATCAGAGACATTGTACATTGGATTGAGTAGCTTCTAATTCCTACACATAAAAAATGACATATCGATTGTTTTCCAAAAGATTATAATTAATCTAAATTTGTTTTATCAATTGTGAGTATATCAGTTGTATTTTTTACTAAATTGTCAATTTTGAATAAAAAAACACATTTGGATTCATATTGATCATATTGTGTGTTAGATTGAGGTGAAGTTGATTCTTACACATCACAAATGACTTATGGATAATTTTCTTTGAGTATAAAAATAATATAAATTTGTTTTTTTTTTGGTTTTGAGTACATCATATGTTTTATTAAAATGTATTTTTGAACAGAAAATATTCACATTGAGTCATACTAATAACATTGTCTGTTGGGTTGATTTGAGACTGATTCCTACATGTCAACAACAAAATAGAAATAGTTTTATAAATTATCAAGATAATCCAAGTTTTTTTCATGGTTTTTAATGAATGCCACTTTTTTGAACTAAAATGTAAATTTTAAACTAATAATAGAAACCTTGGGCTATACCGGAAATATCTTGTATTGATTTGGGTTGAATTTGACTCATACACATCAAAAATGAATATAGATGATTTTTCCAATGTATTGAAATGATCTGAATTATTATTCATCATTTTCAGTATGCCACTTGTCTTTTTTTACTAAAATGTCAATTTTAAATAAAAAGACACACCTAGAGTCATACCGTTCATACCATGTGTCAAATTGAGGTGACAAAAATTCCAAAAAATCTTAAATGAATTATGGATCATTTTTAGAAAGTATAAAAACAATCCAAATATATTTTCTCAGTTTTGAGTATGTCACATATGGTCTTTACTAAAATTTCATTTTAAACTAAAAACATTCACATTGAGTTAGACAGGTCACACAGTGAATCAGATTGAGGTATTTATGATTCCTACACATCAAAAATGACTTTTGGATTTTTGACCTAAATTATTATAATAATAATAATTTATTTCTCAGATTTGATTATTTAACATTTTTTTACAAAAAAGTCAATTTAAATCAAAAACATGAAATTAGAGCCATATTGGTCAAATCATGTGTTATTTTAACATGAAACTTATTCTTACACATAAAAAATGAATTGTGAATCCTTTTATTACATTATCAAGACAATTCGATCTTATTTTCTCAGTCTTCTGTGAGTGAAACATGATTTGAACTGAAATATCAATTTTTAACTAATAACATACACTTTGAGTCATATCAAGAAAAAGGTGTATTGGATTGAGGTGAGGATGATTCTTATATATTGGAAATGACTTATGGATAATTTTTATAAAGTATAAAAACAAATATAATATTTTTACTTGATTTCGAGTATGCCAATTATTTTTTACTAAAATGTAAATTTTAAATAAAAAGACACACTTGGGGTCGTATCACTCAAATTGTGCATCCAATTAAGATGTGAATGATTTCAACACATCAAAAATGACTTATTTATCATTTTCTTGAAGTATCAAACAAAATTTGAATGTGTTTTTTTTGAGTTTGTTACTAGTTTTTTTACTAAAATTTCATTTTAAACAAAAAACATGAACTTTGAGCCATACTTGTCACATTTCATTTCAATTACATGCGAGACTAATTCATACACATCAAAAATAAATTATGAATCATTTTCTTAAATTATAAAGACAATACAAGAAAATTTTATTTGTTTTAAGTGAGTGACACATGTTTTGAACTAAAATGACAATCTTAAACTATTAAGGGACACATTGAGTCATATCGGGTATAAAATATATCAGACTAAGGTGAAAAAAATTATTACACATCAAAAATAACATATGGATCATTTTCTTAAAGTATCAAAACAATTTTTATTCATTTTCTAAGTTCTGAGTATGTCATTTTTCTTTTTTACTAAAATGTCTATTTAAAATAAAAAATCACACATAGAGTCATACTGGTCACATTGTACATCATATTGAGGTGCGGCTGATTCATACTTTTCACAAATTACATATGTATATTTTTTATAAATAATAAAAAATATATTAATGTTTTTTCTCAGTTTTGATTATATCATTTGTCATTTTTACAAAAATTTCATTTTAAATAGAAAAAATACACATTGAGCCATACCGGTCACACTTTTCATCAGATTGACATGCTGATGGTTTTGACACATTAAAAATGACTTATGGATCAATGTCATAATATATAAAAACTATCCTAATTAATTTTATTGGTTTCAAGTATGTCCCTTATTTTTTTACTAAAATTTCATTTTAAATTGAAAACATGCACTTTGAGTATCATTGGTCACATCATGTGTTGGTTTGATTTTAAACTATTTACTACACGTAAAAAATTGATTATGAGTCATTTTAATACATTTTCAAGATAATATGACTATTTTTTTCTTGGTTTTTTGTGAGTGACACATGTTTTGAAATAAAATGTAAACATTAATTGAAAATTTGCACTTTGAGCCATACTGGGAACAATGTGTATCATATGGAAGTTCCTATGATTTCAACATTTCAAAAATAACTTATGGATATTTTTAATAAAGTATCAAAACAATCTTAATGTTATTTATTTATTCTTATTATGTCACTTTTCTTTTTTAATAAAATGCCTATTTAAAAAAAATACACACTTATAGTCATTCTGGTCACATCGCGCATTGGATACAGGTCTGAATAATTCCAACACATCAAAAATTACTTATGGATCATTTTCATAAAGTATCAAAATAATATGAATATTTTTTCTTGGTGTTGATTATGTAACTTTTTTTTACTATAATTTCATTTTAAACTGAAAACACACACTCTGAGTCATATTGGTAACATCGTGTATTGGTTTCACATGAGACTAATTCCTAATTGTCACAAACGAATTATAAATCATTTTTTAAAAATTATCAATAAAATAAGAGTGTTTTTCCTTAGTTTTTAGTGACTGACATACGTTTAGAACTAATATTTCGATTTTAAACTAATAACAGACACTTTCAATTATACTAGGAAGACCATGTATCAGATTGATGTGTGGGTGATTCTTACACAACAAAAATGAGTTATTGATCATTTTAATAAATTATCAAAATAATCCAAATTTGTTTTCTTGGTTTTGAGCGTGTCACTTATCTTTTTGCAAAAATATCAATTTTAAATACAAATACACACTTGGAATCATATCAATCACACCATGCATTAGATTGAGGTGCGACTGATTCCTACTTGTCACAAATAACTTATGAATCATTTTTATAATGTATTAAAATAATATCAATTTTTATACCAGTTTTGAGAATGGAACTTGTGGTTTTTATAAAAAAAATGTCATTTTAAATTCAAAACATGTAGTTTGAGTCATACCGATCACACCGTGCATCATATTAATATCTGATTGATTCCTACAAAAAAAATTGACATAGGTATTATTATACTAAAGTATCAAATCAATCTAAATGTGTTTTATTATTTTTGAGAATTTCATTGTTTTTTTACTGAAATTAAATTTTAAATTGAAAACATGAACTTTGAGTCATTCTAGCGCATCATGTGTCAGATTGAAATTAGACTAATTTCAACATGTCAAAAATGACTTATGAATTTTTTTCATTCAATATAAGAAAAATAAGTATTTATTCTTTGTTTTTACTAAGTGACACACCTTTTGTACTAAAATTTCAATTTAAAATTGGTAATAGACACATTGAGTTATACTGATCACACTGTGTATTGGACTGATGAGTGGATAATTCTTACACATCAAAAATGCCATCTGGATTATTTTCCAAAACTATTAAAACAATATGAATAAGGTTTCTTGATTTTGAGTATGTAATGTGTCTTCTAAACAAAAATTTCAATTTTAAACTAAAATAATACACTTTTAGACATATAAGACACACCATGTATCATATTACGGTATGGTTGGTTCAAAAATGTCACAAATGACTTATGAATTGTATTTCTAAAGTATTCGATAAAAATGATAAGGATGTTAACTAAAAAATAGTTTAAATGATAATAAAATCAGAAAACTAAGTTGTAATAAGTAACCTTTTCATGATCCATATATACAATCTAACCCACATATGATTCCCATTCATTTCTAAACAAGTCTATGTCCTATTTTGAATATTAGGACTGTTGATAGTCTTTGTATTACTGGAAAAATATAAATGGAAAAATGGTTAATAAATATTTTAAATGAACTTTTAGTTATCTTGGACAATACCACTTCAGGGATGCTAGTTTGTTGATGGTATACAATATCTTAAATAAATTTTCAAACATAATAAACATAATCACTTCCATTAGTTTGATTCATTCACTATATAATCATTGATAAAAATATGTAATATGATTTTATATAGGTTTTCATAGTGGAATGTTATTATATATACCCTAGTACATATCCATTTTTAGAAGTCAGTAACCTCCTTGTGCTCATGGAATGTCCTCATTCCATGATTTTTATATATTTAAACACTTCCCTACCATAATAAAATTTTCATTATAAAATAATATAAACTATATAACTTTATTTTTAGTTGTAAAACAATTCATGTAGTGTATTTAAAATTGATAAACATCATCATGTGTGGTTTTTTGGGGTATTCATGCAATGAATCCAAAAAATAAAATATAACTATAACCAGTTTGACTATAATAAGTAACCAATGCTTCCTAAAAAGGAACAAGTAATGAAATTAATAAAAATATATTTTATATGATTAAATTTTAAATATTTACCCCTATATTGTGGGTATTAATAAGATTCATTCATTTATAAATTTTCTTTAAAAATTTACAGCTAGTTTTTCCATTATTACTTTATATTTCATTGGTTCTAATAAGAATATTTATATAGAAGTGATGTGAGGAATAATGATTCAAAATATATATTCATAAGGTTTTCCGTTAAAATATTATTGATTTATACACCTAAAAAATTATGAATTGTATTCAGTCAAAATTAACATAATAGATCAGTTATTGGACAAACAAATCATGAAAACACACCTCATATATACATTTTCAATTGAGAATCCTAGAAATTCCTACATGAGGATTTAACTTACATTCTCAAGAACAATATAGTCTATAATGGCCTCAAAATACATCACTTATTCAAAATCAAGTGTGATCATATCACCACTAGCTAACATTATATCCATGTGAAGCATTAATGTTATTAAGTGTGGAAGTTGAATGGGTGGGGTAAAGGTACTTAATGAAGATATTATTTATTGGTTGGTTCATCCTTTAGTTTTTTTTCAATTTACCTTTCATCTTGTACCCTTCCATTTGTCTGTCTATAATAGAATTCATCTGTTTTGGCCTCCTTTCATTAATTATTAAATAAATCATGAAAAATAAATTAGAAGTTAATACCTATTATCGACACGTATTTTTATAGGATTTATTCAACTTTATATAAAAGTTATAATTGTTTTATCAACCATATGAATATTTTTATCATCAAGTGGAATATGTATCTTGTTGCTCAGTTCATGAGCTACGTGAATCCCTAATATCACATGAACTTTTGGATGTTTTTTGTTTTTTAGAATATATCCTTGGATATTGTAAACAATACCCCTCAAAACAATTAAATTGGTGGGTTTTGATAGATATAAATAAAAATAATTTCCACTATATATAATATAAGTATAAGAAAGGTATCAGTGTCTACCTGAATCACATTTCACAAAAAAAAATTGTTACAATATTGATTGCATCTTCTATTATATCTCTTTAAGGGGAATGGATCACCTCAAAGCTGATAGGGCTGGTGGGGGATCACCACATTGTGGTTATTATTATGTTGTTTCTTGTGTTTGATTCCTTCCCATAATATTTTTTAACAAATTTAACTACCAATTATGTTTTTTTAATATAGCTAATCGTGCCTAAAACTCTTCAATTGTATTATATTTATCCTTCTATTCATTTCTTTTCCCAAAATATGTTTGGGGTGACACCCAAAAACCTTTACCTATAATATGGACATATTATTCTGTCTACTTCAAAGACTATGATAGTAGTTGTTCATTGGGTACTGCTGATGATGATTCTAATGTCCAGGTTAGATAAAAAAATAGGAAAATATGCAATCATTATTATGTAATACTGATTTAAATAAAAAATATTTTTGTATTATTTCATACATAAAAATGCTTCCCACAATTTTTGTGTGATTCTCATCTATTAGTATCCCTTCATTATTTACACATGCCTCTTCTATAACATGTGATGTGGTATGGATGTAGATTTGTATTTCAATTCATCAATCTACATATAAAAAAATATCATAATTATGGTGTTGCTTCATATCATATATGATTTAAAATATATACCATTTTTTCAAGTTAAGAATAGCCCATCCTTTCTTTACGGTAGGTGTATGTTGGTTTTACTGCTCGTTGCCTAATTTCATAACTCAATTTCTATTTCATAAATTAAAATATCTTAAACAAAGTTATTAATATACATATTATCACAAAATTTATTACCAACCACAATGTACTGGAAAATATATCTCCTTATGATGACCAATAAACACATATCACATGTTTTGGTTTATAAAGTATGTATAAATCTATGGTGGGTGTGGGATTATTTTCCCTTCAACATCATCGAGATGATACTTTGAAAGAATTGTGTAAAAGCCTCTAAAGTACTTAACAGTGATCATTAATAAAAATCACATTCAGGATTCATCTACTATAAGTGAACTCTATATGGGATAATGAAGAGTAAGTCAATGTTTCGTTATCTTATTTATTAATAAAATAAAGAAATTATATAATAATTTTACCCTGATCTCTTCCCAAAATAGTTTCTTATGCATGGTCACAACATTATTCCACAAATCTATGTAAATCAGTATGCACATGTGAATGGTGAGACCAATGTAACTATAGAACATGGCCTTGTTGGGTTTAACTGTCTAGTTTTGTGCATTCCATCCAACCATGAATTTTATTCCTTTGTTTCTCACCTTAATAATTTTTTATAACATTATCATGTTCTAGAACTCCAATTTTTTTGGGACACTATTTGTTCACTATATACAATGTCCTCAACTTCAACTTCTTTAATATGTTGTTCCTATGGATTGGTGTCATTAGCATGTGTAGAAGGTTATTGTTCCTCTACATTTAGAGCTCCAGAAAGTTGATAAAACTATTGTTACTCCGGATTGGGAGCATCGACATGTGTAGAAGTCATTATCTATATAATTTGTCGAACATTTAATTTTTATTAAAAAAAATTAGTATTGAGAAAATAATAATATGATGTAACTTAATGTATGTTACAAAAAAATATAACATAATTGTTGAAATTTATTTTTATTATGATGAAGTTATTTGAACCCTCTATTGAGTATCCAAATCCCATAATTGGGGTCTCCACTAATGTACAAGACCCTATCTATATTAGGACCACTGAAAAAATCAATGTCCTAATGAAAGTTTCATCGTTAGTTAAATTAACATCTGACCCTTTGATGGTTTTAGTTGATAACAGAACAATTTACCACTTTTGGTTTGAGGGATTTGGAGTGTAAAATTCATCTACTAACTATGATTCCATTATAAATGGTTCTTATTTGTACCCTTACATATGAAAATACTCTTTCATGAATAAAAATTCATCTATATTATTATCATTCTCATTGGAAAACCACTTTTATTGAAAAATAGACACGTGTAATTTTGTATAATACAAATCCCATTTTTTTATGATTCAAAAGAATGAAACTATTAAAAAATTGATTTATTTCCTTGGTACCAGGTACATGAATTGGTTTTCCCACAATTGTAACTCTATTATTTTTCATGGTACTTCATTCATCATGTTCATTTGTAAAGAATGTATAACCATTATAAGATAATACATTCACACTTGGTCCTATGGATAGCCATAAAATTTGTTGTGAAATTGAATCTGGTTTTTCAATTGACTCCATAAAAATATGGTCTAGAAAAAATCCTATAAACTATTGATTATGTTTATTTGATATCCATATTTAAGAACATACTGGATTCAAATACCTAATAATTACTTTGTGGGATTCAACATGAGGGTCAATCTCTAAACTATTCTGAGAAACATAAAGGTGGACCTACTCCCGATCTATAATAGTATTTTTAACAACATCTATTACAAAAATTCCATTACCCGCAATCCACCTAGTGTGAAGATATTTGAGTAGACCAATGCTTTCCACATCAGATAGGTAGTCAGTACAGAATTCAATGACTTCCTCAACAACATATCTCTCAATATTACAAATAATGACCCAACATTTAACATTTTTTAATCTTGAGTTATTTTAATAATTTAATTTTTTTTACATTCAAGATCTTTTAATGTTTATAGTTTTATAGAATTAGGCCAACCCATATAAAACAAAACCATAAAATACGAAGTGGACACTTCTAAAAGTATCCAATTTTCAAAAATTTAAAACTCCTTAAAATAAAATATGATTTATATTTATAAAAAATATTCACAATTATCCCATTAAACTCGCCCTTGTCTCTATTCCCCCTTAAACCCTAAGAAATACATATAAAAACATGGGATGAGAACAAAATATCAATAAGTGGTATAAAAATAAAGGAAACCTCTATTTCTGTAAAAACATGAAAACTCAGATAACATTTAATTTTATCTTCAAAGTAATTTAAGAACATAAAACGTTTTTACATGAAAAAAACACACATTTTAATGAAATAAAAAAATTAAATCTCATAACATGCAATTAAAACTCCTTTATGTGACTTAGATCATCATATACATAAAACCCTTTCAAACCCTTTCAATTAGAGTGTTCATAAGTCTAATGCCCAATTAATAAATTATGGGATTACCCATAGCTATTTGAGACACCCCATGTTAATATATAACTCACTTTCCTGGTGCTATATGGGCCACCACATGTTAATATATAATGGGTTTTCTCAAAACTATCTGGGCCACCCCATGTTAAGCTATAACAGGATTTTCGGACATTATCTGGTATATCCCATGTATAAAAATTACCAATACCACATATTTAATAAAATTATAAAGTACCATGTCATTAATAAAACAAATTAATTTTATATCCTTTTAAAAACACTTTTAATTCAATACGAAATCACTTTTAGATAGAAATACCCTTTTCTTTTAAGAACCCATTTTCAATACCAAACTACCCTTTTTCTTGAAAACCCATTTTCAATACCAAAATACCCAAGAAGATAAATATTATTATTAATTTAAGGATAAATGGAATCATTTAAATTAAGACATCAAAAAAATAATGTCCATGATGATGAAAAGTTCATTATCCTCATGAACGTTAAGAATAGAGTCTTTCATTTTTTTGTTTATCAAAATGGTCCTTATAAAAACATGTAAAAAAATTATTTTTTGAAAATAACTAAACTAAATTAAAATTAAAATTAAAATTTCATTTATATTAATTTTATATCCATATAAATTAATATGTAAAATAATATCAAGAATATTTATATGGTGAAAATGTATTTGATAATTAAATCTTTAAACATTCAAGGTTTCCCTTGCCACTTTGAACATTTATATCAAAATATCTGTGAAAGAATAAATTTAATAAAACATAAAATAACATGATTATAGATAAAATATGGATATCAAATTTCATAGTATCTATATATACGCCCTATAAAATAATAAAGTTATATATCATAAAAAACACCTCAATTAAAGGAGATTGAAAAAAAATCCATTACCTTAAGTCAGATTCATCACTTATGTTGTTAATCTTCCAAAATAATTATCTTATGTAAATTATTAACATTATTAAGAACCCTTTTCAAGTTTATTACTCTTTTTTATCACTTATTATCATTTTTTAAATATTATTCAATTATTTATGTTCATATGAGACATTTTTTCAATATGCAGTACATGAGTCAAAAATGAATTTGGTAAGATTTTAATAGTCAAATTGGTCATTAGTCCATAATCTCTAGAATAATATTCATGACCTAATAATAAAATTTATACATAAATTATAATTTTAAATAAAACCATTTATGTTTGGTTATGAAAAATGAACAATGTTATAATCATGGAGATGTTAGGTCTTATATACGCCAGAGTAACATTTCAAATTTTCAATGATCATTATAGAAAGAAGGTAAATATTATTAAATCTTTAAAAAATGATAATAATATCATTAATATATTATTAATCATATAAATATAATTTTATATATTATTTATGTGATGTGGTGATTAAAAAATAATCAGATCTCTTCGTGAAGGTGATAGTTCATACATATGTACGAACAACGTCATCATTTTTATGTGCAATGAAGGTAAAACATTACATGATATATTATGTATTAAAATGATATATATTTTGTTAATATCATTTCTAAACATTAATACCACTATTATATTCAGTATTGAGAGATAGAAAGGTGAAATAAATTATATTGGTTCGTGGTGGTGATAGTTCACATGCACGCACGAACAATTAACTATTTTCTCATTTGATGGGAGTGAAGACGGATTTAGATGATGATATAAACATAAAAAAATCTCAGTATATTGAAGATAGTAGAGTTATTATTTCATTACGATGCAAGATTATTTGACGATAGAGGAATAAGAAACAAAATATAAACACTTAATTAAAAACTATATCACTTCTTTGGATGATTTCCTTTGATTATCACCTTTACACCATTAAAGAGGGTGTTATGCCTAAAATAAGGCCTCCAAAATGTGTTTAGAGATTATAGGGGGTATTTATACAAATATTGTCTAAACCAAATTATTTTTTGATGTGTGAAGAAATGATAACAGGTACTTCCCTTTTATAATATATGGGAGAATCCCTCTTGGAATTATTCAAGGTATTAAATTTATGTAAATTAATTTTCTGTTCCAAATTAAGTTATGTTGAAGATAAGAAAAGTATTGGTCTAAATAAATTTATAAAATTAAATTTGTTTTTGTTTTTGTTTTTATTATTATTTTAATTCCAATAATGTTTTTAACCCTTATTTTACCCTTTTAACTCTTATCGTGTAATCATGTAATTTAAATTTTAGGGTTAATATAATTACTATAACAATCCAAACGACCAATAAATGATTAATTTATTACATTTTATGATATATACCAATTAATTTTTTGAATTTTATATTTTTATAAATTTTATATCTTTTAATACAATATTTTGTAGTTTAAAATACCATTAGTGTCAATATTGACACTATTCAGTTATTGACTTTTTAAAAATATAATAACCACATGATATCTTCAAAAAAAACTATATTAATTAATCTTTAACATTCCAAATGCATCTATAAAATTATTCTATGATATTAATTATATAAAATTATATTTATTTTAATATTTTTAATATCATTTATTTGATTCATCCATTAATTAAGAAATTATTGTATCATCATTGTGTCACCCGTTAATTTTATTATTTCATTTCTAAAAATTATTCTTAAATTACCATTATGAATAAAAATAATTTTAATTTAGAATTAATTTTTATATTGGAATTTAACTTCTTTATAACCTCAAATTAAAAATATTTCACTTGTTAAAAACAAAAGTGACACAATATTGACATTTCTTTGAATAAAATAATGTAAATTCCTTAAAGTCCCCCAAGAGGATCCAGGAGCTAAAAAAATTGGCATAAGAATTATTTTGGTCAAAAATAACTCATAAAATGAAATTTGGACATGTTTTACAGTAATTTTATAATATTTTGTAATATTATTTATACCATTAATTACAATATTTCCCCTTAACCATAGTAATAAAAATAATTACTAAAGTTACTATTCATATTGTGCAAAAATAAAATTTGACTATATACATAATTTGGAAATTATAATTCAAAATATATAATTTATTTTCAAAATTAAAAACACATAATTGGTAGAAATTAATTAAAATTTAATCCCATTGATGGAATGAAAAAATTTGTTTTTAAAGTAAAAATGTTCAAAAGTTTATAATGTTTTTATATCCAATTTCAATGCAAAATTGATTCTAATGAACATAATCGGATTACATGACAAAAACATGATCTAATAAAAATATAAAACCATTAAAATATGTAATTTAACATTGAAAATAAATTTTGTGAAAATAGTTTTCAATAAAATTTTAGTATGTTTTCATTATTCATCAAAAAATAAAAAAAAAGTAAATTTTGATATTCCAATTTTAAATAAGAAGTTTATTTTGTCACATAGATTTTATAAAAGTCTCAAAAACTAAATTTGAATCAAGTGTGTCATCAAAAGGAATCAAAACTACCTTTTTTCAAAAATACTTCTTTTCGTCGCAAATTAAATATTTTTCATATAAATTTCATTAACATAATCCAACAAGAGTTATTTATTAACTAATTGGTATAAAAAAATATTTTTTCACATTTAAATTGTTTTTTAGAAAAACATTTCCCTTTATTTTAAAAATGTGGTTTCATTAATTTATAAATAATTAGTCAAAGAATTATATATAAATTTGAAAACCATATTTTCATAATTCAATTAATAATATTCATTCTTTCCAGTCTAATATATATTTTAATGGTAAAATCTAAATAAAAATATTTATTTTTTTGTATAAACTCTATGGGGAATATAATTTACATTATCGAACATATCGTTTCTATCTTAAAATCTTGGTATGTTACATTTTACCAATCCTTTTTAATAAATTTCTTCCTTGTAATTTGAACTCAGGAATGAAAAATAGGTGTTTTTATTTTCAAAATAATTTTTTTTAAATCCCACATCAGAAAAATAATTAATAAAACTTACACTTAAAAATAAATAAATGGGAGAAACAACGTCACATGAGATAAAACATACTGGGGTTCCATATAGGAAAATAAGGATATGGAAGAGAAAAAAAACCATCATATTCTGATGGAGAGTGATAGAAAACATAATCAGTATAAAGTTAAAAAATAAAAAACCATAAATCTATGATTAGTTAAAAATTCATTTATTTCATTTCAATTAAGGTAAAAAAGATAAGGTTTTTCATTCAAAATTCTTTTCCTAGAGTTGAGAAATTTCTCTACTATATAAGAACATGAAGAAAAATACTTACTTTATATATTTAAATTTTATAATCACAATATAATATTCATAATATTTCTAGAATTATGAATTAATTTACTAAAATTAACCTTAATCATCAAAGATCACAAAAACCTTAAAGGTCATAAATACCTTAAAGCTCATGTCCAAAAGTAAAGGCATTATTATCATTAAAAAACATTACATAAACATAATCCAAACAAAACTTTTCCCAAAATAGATCTTTAATTACTTATGATCACATCATAGAAAACCTCATAAGGTGTGTCGAAAACCTTGAAAATATGATTAAACTTTGAAAAATATCATGCTCTCTAGAGCTTTCATATCTTCACCAGATATCTCATCAATAATTGTAGTAGCAACAAAAAAATTTCATGATCCTTTTTGTTTCCTATCATAATGATTTCTATCTTATGTGAATAACTTCGTACAAAATTTTCATAATGACGCAATTCAATGTAACGAAAACACCATAAATTTGTATTTATACTAGTTACCCCATTATTTTGATATTCAGGGATCTTTTCTTAACACTCCTGAATCATGTGACCAAACTATCCACATAAAAAACACTTCCCTAATCCATTAAAACATTCCTTGAAATGTTATTTTCCACACATGGATGATTTTTGGGGACTAACTATGGATTATGTTTTGTCTATTTATTCATTTCCATTAATCTTGATAATTTTTTACTATTAACATATTTTGGCACATAATTATAATCAAACTCCATCTCAACTTTTTTCCGAACAACAAAACACTTTCTCATAAAATTTAAATTCTAATGAGGCTAATTCTCTTTGTAGACTTGGTATAAATCCTATGTAAAATATATTAATATTTTTTTAAATTTCTAAAATAAAAATTGAAACATTCCTTTACAATATTTTTAAGTTTTCTTCATAATCGACTAATGAATCATTATCCTTTTTCTTCAATTCCAAGAATTTATTTCCTTCCTAAGTGGAACAACCTTAGGGAAGTATTTCTTATGGAATATATTCATAAATGTTTCCCAATCCATGGAATAAATATCATATTTATCTCTAGTATTCCAAACCAAGGACCACCATAGTTCATCTTTACCTTCAAAATGATAAATGGAAAGTGTTTCCTTTTGATGTTTTCAGCATCCCATGACTTCAGATTTCTTCCCCAAGGCATTGATCCATCCTCCAACTACCCCTGGGTCAGATAATCTAGTGAAATATTAGAGATTTTGCCTCATGAAATGCTCCACTGTATACATTTTCCTTCCTGGAAGATCAGGTTCTCTATATAATGGTTACCACCACATTTTATAGAATGTTTCAACTAATCCATCACTATAACAAACTATTTTGTCCAAATTCTAACTATCATGGGATGTTGATTTGGAGGGTTATTTTACTCTCAGTGACTTCCCACTAAAACTTCCTTCTTTACTCTATAGAAAACAATTATGAACAATAATAAATTTAAATGAATCAACAAGGTAATATTAAAATCATACTTCATTTCAACTTAATCATAAATTAAACAATTCTAAGGGCATGATATCAGTACTATACTAACCTATAAATTTTTCTAAACCATCCTATGATATCAACTATATGAACATGGCCTTAAACATTACATATCTTGAGTTATTTAAATAATCATATTTATTTCTCATTGAGTGTTTTTTCAGGTTTATAGTTTTATAGAATTAGGCCAACTCATACATAAAACACCATAAATTAAAAAGTGGAAACCTCCTAACAGTATCCACTTTTTTCAAAATATAAAACTCCATAAAATAAAATATTATTTTTCTTCATGAAAAATCTTCACAATTATCCCCTTAATCTTTCACTTGTCATTATTTCCCCCTAAACCATGTTAATGTTATTTTAAAAACATATGATGATCACAAAATCTAAATAAGGGATAAAAAAATAAAGGAAACCATTAGTTCAGTAAAAACATGAAAACTCATATAAAATTTAAATTTATCTTTAATGTTATTGAAGTATATATATAATTTTTACCTAAAAAACACACATTTTACTCAAAAAATCCTTAAATCTCATTGTATGAAATTAAAACTCATTTTCGTGACTTAGAGAATCATGTATGTAAAACCCTTTAAACCCCATTTCAATTGGAATAACAATATGGTCAACTTCAAATTATGTTATTATGACCTTAATAAGTATTATCTAATCCGCTCCATGTTTAGCTATAATCTTATATCCAATAACTATCTAGGTCACCCCATGTTAAGACATAATGGTATTTTTCAGTGCTATATGGGCCACCCCATGTTAAGCTATAACGGTCTTTCCTGGTGCTATCCGAGCCACCCCATGTATAAGATATATCAGGCTTGTCTTCTTCCCATAATTCTCAAGTAAAATATAATTAATAAAAAAAATTCATTATAAAACCCTTTGAAATACTCTTTTAATCCCATATTAAACACTTCTAGATAAAAATAACATTTTTCTTTCAAGAACCCATATTCTTTACCAAAACACCCTTTTTCTTGAAAACCAATTTTCAGTACCAAAATACTCAGGAAGATAAATATGGTTGTTAATTTAAGGAGACACATAATATTTAAAAGGAATATTTCAAAAAAAAATAATGGTTATGGTGATAAAAAAACTCATTATCACTATGAAAGTTCAGAATAGAACATTATTTTTTAGTTTATCAAAATGTTCCTTAAAAACACATAAAAAATTAATTTTATGAAAACCTATAAATGAAATTTAAAAAAATATATACAATTTTACTTATAATACTTTTATATTCATATAAATAACTAAGTAAAATAATATCAAGAATATTGACATGGATAAAAATATTTGGTAATTAAATATTTAAGCATTTCAGGTGTCTCGTACTACTTTGAACATTTAAAACATAATCTTGATGAAAGAATACGTTTACCAAAACATTAAATTACATTATAATATATAAAATAAGGATATTAAATTCAATATTATCTATATATACAGCTCATAAAATCATAAATGTACATATCATCAAGAAATTCCTCAATTAAAGGAGATTGAGATGAAATCCCTTACCATGAGACTCATTTATCATGCATGTTCTTTATCTTCCTAAATAATAAGATTATATTAATTATTTATCTTCTTGAAAACCTTTTTCATGTTTATTATTACATTTATTTCACTTATTATCATTTTATAAGTATTACTTAATTATTTATGACATGTCGACATTTTATCGATATTTGGTACATTAGTCAAAAATTACTTTTGTAAGAAGTCAATAGTAAAATTTTCCATTAGTACATAATATAAAAAATAATATTCATGAAATAATAATCAATTTTATATATCAATTATACCTTTAACTAAAACCCTTTATGTGTGGTCATGAAAAATGAACAGTGTTATAATCATGGAGATAGTAGGTCGTATGTACGCATCAGTAATGTTTCCATTTTCAGTGATCATTATAAAAAGAAGGTCTGTATTATTTTATCATTACAAAATGATAATAATATGTTTAATATAATATTAATAATTTAAATATACTTATATATATTATTCATGTGATGTGATGACTAAAAATTAATCATATCGCTTTGTGGAGGTGATAGTTCACACGTACACAAAACAATGTTATCATTTTTAGGTACGGGGAAGGTAAGAATGAAACTGATTATTTTTATATTATAATTAAATTTAGGTCATTAATATTATATATAAATATCAATTCTGCCATTATAATCAATCTTGATAGATAGTAATTAAAAATGAATTTTATCAGTTCATGTAAGTGATAGTTCACTCGTAGGCACGAATAATTCATATTTTCCCCATTTGATGGAAGTGGAGATGGATTTAGAAAAAGATATTAACATAATAAAATATAATTATATTTAGGATACAGGATTTGTTATTTCATAATGGTGTAAAATTATTTTAAGGAATAGGATGAAGAAATAAAATAGAAACACTTAATTAAAAACAATACCTCTTCTTGAGACGATTTCCATTGATTATCACATTAACACCTTTAAAGAGGGTGTTCATTCAAAAATAAGGCCTCTATAATGTGGGGAGATATTAAATGAAGGTTACATGGTAGATATTTGATCAACCAGATGTTTTTTAAAAGTGAATAAATGATAAGAAGTAGATTCCTTTTATAATAGAGTGGAGGAGCACACTTGGAATTCTTTAATGCATTAAATTAATATAAATTAATTTTATATTCCAAATGGATCAAAATTGATTTATGTTGAAGATAATATGATTATGGGTATAAATACCTTCATCTAATGTAATTTATACAGGTTTTTAATATTATATTAATCTTTGTCTTTTTGTTTTAACCCTAACATTATCGTTTTAATTCATATCATGTTATCATGTAATTTATAATCTGAGGATTAGTATAATTACTATAAATGTAAAAAAGAAAAATAAATGATCCATTTAAGAAATTTGAGGAATTTTACCATCTATTTTTATTAATATTATTTTTTAAAAATATAATATCATTTAATAAAATATTTTATTTTTTAAAATACCATTAGTGTCAATTATGATACTATTCATTTCTTCTCTTCTTAAAAATATCCAAACTCAATATATTCAAACAAAAACTATATAAAATCACATATAAAATTTTAAATTCATCCATAAAATTTCTGGATTACATTAATTATGTCGAATTATATTTATTTTCATATTTGTAAAATCATTTATTTGATTATTCAAATAATTAAGCAATTATTGCATCGTCATTGTGTTTCCATTTAATTTAATTATTTATTTCAAAAAAATTAAAAAAAATTACCATAATTAAAATAAATCTTTTATATTTGAAAATATCTATTTATAGTCAAATTTATCTTCTTTAAAAACTCATATTAAAATTCTTTCACTTGTTAAAAAACTAAAGTTTGATAAAATTGAATTTTCTTTGAATAAAATACTATAAATGTCTTAAACTCGTCCAAGTGGATCCAATAGCTCAAAAAATAGGATCATTGAATATTTTGGTCTAAAATAAATCATTCAATTAAATTTGTAATATTTTTAGGGTAATTTTATAATATATTATATTATAATTTTTACCCTTAATTAAAGATTTACCCGTAACTGATTTAATAAAAATAATTTATAAAGTTACTATTCATATTTTCAAAAACAATGAAACCATTTACATTATTTTGAACTTATGATTCCAAAAATTTAATCCATTTTTTCAAATTTATAAAGCAAATTTGTTAAAAATTAATTGAAAATTAATCTCGTTGGCGGAACGAGAAAATGAGTTCTTAAAGTAAAAGGGTTCAAAAGTTCACAACGTTTTTATATCTAATTACAATCTGAAATTAATTCCAATGAAATTAATTGGATTAAATAATAATAAATAGATCTAATTATAATTTAAAACAACCCAAATTTTTAATTTAATACTATAAATAAATATGACTAAAATGCAGTTTTCAATTAAAATGCAATAAGTTTTCATTATTCCTCAAAAAATGAAACTTATCAGAAAAATATCAAAAATTCAATCAAAGTAAATTTTGATATTAAAATTTAAAATAATAATTTTTTTCCAAATATGAATTATAAAACTTTCAAAAATTATATTTAAAACAAGTGGTCCATCAAATGTTGGCCAAACTTTCTTTTTTGATAAATACTTATTTAATTCGTAAAATTTGATTTGTTCTTATATCTTATCTATAAAATTAATAATATGAATATAAAATAGTAAATTAAATATATTTCATTAATATAATCCTTCATTACTGATTTATTAACTTATTTTTATAAAAAAAAGTTGTGCACGTTCAAATAATTTTTCAGAAAAACATTTCCTTTTATTTTAAAACGGGGTTTTCGTTCATATAAAATTAATTGGTCAAAGAATTATATAAACATGTTTAAACCATATTTTTATAATTTAGTTAATAATATACTTTCTTTCCATTCTAATGGATATTTTAATGGTAAAATCTAAGTAATAATATTTAACTGCTCATTTAAGCTCACTGGGGCGTATCATGTACATGATCAAACATATTGTTTATTTATTATAATCTTGGGATGTTACAATACAACCTTCTTCCTGACTTCCATTTTTAACATACCCTTCAATAATATTCATATAATATTAAATGGAGTACATCAGTCTATAATGTACAAGACCACATAGTTAAAAATCTCTTACTAAGTGAACCATCAATAGAATCATCATATCAAATAATTTTGGTGGTAAAAACATCTCTAATTCACGTAATATGAAAAAAAAAATCATTTTATGTAGTTTGAAATTTTTTTGGTTCTATAAATTTGTTGCATATTTCTTTGAAAAAAATCGATCTTTGTTAAAGTATGATGGAAATATTTGGGAAAATTGAAACATAAATCTACATGAATTATATCTTGCATAAAAACATGTCATTAAAATTTTATTATTGATATTTTGTGAACAATAATCTAGAAACATTACATTATTAAATAAGTTTTAAAATAAACATCTATCTTTCTTGGAAAGTGTGTAAGTAGTTAGAGGAAGAAAATTCCATTTTTCACTCTTCACTATCGCCAACACTTTTCATATTCTAATGTCAATCATGTTCAACCTAGCCTTAATTCCAACCATTTATTTTATATGATGATTAAGTAAAGATTTAATGACACTATTACATACTTTTTTTTCAACATGCATAACATCAAGAAAATCTATGACATTCTAATAATTTCAGTCTGGTAATTAAAAAAACCGAAATCTTTTTGCAACCTATTTTTTTATTATTTTTTGAAAAAAATTTACCAAAAGCAGAGTCCTTATCTTTTACCTTCTCAAATATTTGATCACCTATTAGTGGAGATATTTTTGTATGTTCATTTAAACTCCCATTGAACGATGCTGACCAAGATCTGTACTTATGTCATCAGGGTATAAATATAAGATGTCCTAGAAAAAATATATTTAATGAATTTTTTAACCTAACTGACTATGTACCTTATTCAAAAATGGGATACCCTTGAGTTCTTCAATTATATATCCTAAAAAAATTCATAATAAACAAATTCATTAACATCCTAAAAAATATGGATATCAACATGAAATCCTAATTTATATAAGAATTATACATTGTAACACCTAAATCCCATAATAATTTAAAATATTCAATTAATGGTGCCAAATAAACATCAATATCATTACACGGTTGTTTTGGTCCTAATATAAGAAGAGATAACATAATGTATTTCTTTTTCATTCATAACCACGATCTAAAATTATAATTTACTAACAAAATTGTCCATGTATTGTGAGTTCTTCTTTAAAAACAAAAATGGTTCACTACATCTATTGATAGTGCAAGAAGAAGGTTTATCAACTTGTTTCCAAATTTGGGGTACTCATGATCAATTATATTCCACTGGGTAGAGACACCTGGGTGAAGTAGTTTTCCATCTTTATTCATTGTTTTTTCATGCCAGTTCAATCATATTGTAGTTTCCTCACTTACATATAAGAGCCTAATCCTTATAATTATTGTAAACTTCTATAAAACTTTCATAAGACCCAATTTGTCTTTCTTTTATCAAGAAATTTCAAACATTGGTCATTTTTTATATGATTTCTGGTCTTTATGAAATAGTATACAATCATTTGGATAGGCAACCATTCTTTTAGAGAACATACCCATTGAAAATAGAATTCATTTAGAATAAAATGTTTGGAAAGGAATCTCATTACCTTCTGGGTGCATGTCATTCAATAGAGTAAGTAGTTCAATAAAAATAATTTCACTCCATCCATTAATAACATTTAAATTTTATAGATTAGATATTGTTAAAAATTATATATATTTACTAAAACGAGCATACAATAGAATCTTTTCTCAACTCTTTAACTTCTCAAATAATTTTATACAATCACAATGTTCATATTAAACTATCATTATCATTTCCTCAATACGATCATCATCATAATTCACACCTAAAATTTGAACTTTGGTATGGTCTTTATCATTTTCCACACTTTTAATCAGATTAGACGATCCATAACATGTAGTGTTATCCCAGTCACTTTCTAAATTATGTTTTTTCATGTTTAGTCCCACATTTAGAACTTTAATCTATTCTGTAATAGATCAAGTGTTCTTACAACTCTTATGTAAAAATTATTATTGAATTACCATAACATAAACACAGAAAAATGATCTTAGAAGGTTCATATTCATAATCTTCTGCCAACATGGTGAACTATTTCACCCCATCCTCGCAGTATTTTTTCAAACGATTGGTAGATCCATTTTTTATTAACATCCATCCTATTTTAGTTTTGTGATATTAATATTTAACAAAATAAATAAATACAAAGAAAATTTGATCTTGGAACCCATAAAACTCCATTCTTAAATAATCATCAGGACAAAATCATGAATATAAATCAAATAATAAATAACTCTTGAGATGTGGTTCCCATGTTCCATTCACATTTTATACAGTTCACATCTTATTAAATATGACTTTCAGAAACCCACGAAAAATAATTAAATTCATTAAACACATCATGCCACTTTAAAATAATAAATTTCCTACATCAACGTAAAAATTTAAAAATATCTAAGTGTCATAAAAATCATCACTATCATCATAAAATGGATTTAATAAATTAAATCACCATTAAAAAAATATGGCATGAAATTAAAAAATCAACCATGGAATTGTAATTTGAAAGGAATACCAAAATTTTAAAATAAAATTTGGTGAATCCCATTTTTAATAACAGAATTTAAAATCAAATTTCAAGATATTAAACAATGTATCTATATTTATATCTATGTAGTATTCATTTAATTCCATTATTAACAAGCAATGTAAAAATCATCTCTTCTTTAGCATTGTAAAGCACTGTATAAATCAACTATCATTTTTATAAACTACAAAATCATTTTATTATTTATCAATAAACTTTAAACTAATTCACGTACCATTAATTGTTAAATAAGTAAGAACAATATCAAGAAGTTAAACCATTGTTAAATACTCATCATGTAGTGTAGCAGGTTGGGGTTCAAAATAGTAGAGGAGTCGAGCATCACAATTCTTATTTTGTTTGATTGATTTTATTGTCTATGTTGGAAGCTGAGAAATGATATATCATCTGTAGATATAGTCATACCTAGTTGAGGGTGGTGTAACATGTGTTGGGTTGTCCAATAATATAAACTTTTGATGATATGTAAGAAATTGACACCACCCATGCTCTGGTTATGTTGTAACGTCAATTTCTTTCATACGTTATACTTCATTATTTATCTATAATCCATGTGCATAAACCATGTGTTCATGTCATATCACAAGTGTAAAATATATAACAAATTAGTATCCATAAAAAAATATATATATAATAATAATGTTAAAAAATATTAAAAAATATATAAACAGTTATTAATTTCATAAATAGATAAAATTACTAATAAAGTATGAGTATAATTATCAAAAATACCCTCAAATAATTCTTAACAAGCAATAAAAGTTAAAAAATTGGTAAAAATCATAAAAACTGAATTAAAATAATTTCACAATTCCTATAAATGTTACAAAAAAATATAATATATTAAAATGATTGGGGTTCTTCTAACTAGTAATGGAAGAAAATGGACAGGATTTTTTTATTTTCATCCATGGGAGCATTATGGATACATGGAACTTGGATCCGATTACCATCTCCACACCACAAAAACACTTCCTACTTATAATTCTCAGTCACCACCATACATGATTAGTGGGAAGTGTTTTGGCAGTGCATAGCTAGATATCTGTGATATCAAAGTGAGAAATAATGATGAATGAGTGAAAATGAATGTTAATGTGAGGGAGAGTGTGAATAAAAAATAACTCCAGGTAAGGTATATTAGGTGGATAATTACCTTTGAACATTATAAATTATATATACATATATATTCATTTTAATATAATTATACTATTAAATAAATGTTTACATAAATAATTTTACTAAAATAATGATAAAAAATATATTTATAAAATTATGTTTTATATTTAAATATATAAGAACTAAAAATATATGGTTTCACTATATCTATAAGAGAAGACATGGATTCTTATAGAGAGGATTCAAAGAATCTGTTTAGAAATAACTTAGGAAGAAAAGAGGAGAAAAATTATTTTAATGTGAGTTCGATTTGCATCATAGGTTATTACTACATCACAGAGTTGGGTTTGCAATGTAGGTTATTACCACATCATGGAAGTGGTAAAATAAACCAATACAGGGGTTTTTCATGCTCAAGTGACTCTATTATGTGGGATACTAGTATCACTGTAATGGAGATCATTGTGCACACCAGAAGTTTAATGAATTTAAAAAATAAACATGTGATTATATGTTAAAAAATAGTCCTCAACAGATTCTCAAGAAAATATTGTATAAGTAATGGGAAATTTTGGGTGACCGAATATAATTGTTGGTGAAATGTAATGTATGAAAAGTATCTTTTATCTAAAATTTTATAGTCCTTCCAAATGTGTAAGGGATGTGACCTAGTGTTCAAATCCATTGAAAATTTTAAAAACACCCAAATAAAAAATAAAAATACCAAAACATTTAATATAGAACATTATTTGTTCCAAGAGGGGGTTAGGTAGAGTGAGGGAGAGTAGATGGAGGTGAGGGGGAATGGTATCATGTGGCGGCGGCAGTGGTAGGGAGGGAGAGTGGGGATGATGTTGGTAGGGATCGAAAGCAGTGGTGATGGTGGCATGGGAGGGAGAGTAGTGGAGTCGGCGCAAGATGAAAACTACATAAGGGAGGGAGAGTGGTGGAGTTGGATCACAATGGAGATGAAGGTAGGGAGGGTGAGCAGTGTTGAAGGCACGCAGTGGCTGGGAGGGATAATGGTGATGAGCGAGAGTCTAGTCCTAAAATTTTATTAATCAAAATAAAAAATAATATTAATGTTTCATGTCATGTGGAATAGAGAGTACCATCAGTCATGGAAAAAAACCAAATCATAGTCTCAAATACAAATAGGATCTGAAGGCCCCCCACTATCGTCCCAAGAAAATGGCCCATAACCATAGCACCCCACCATTTGGACCATAACATCATCTCCATCCATTTAGACCATACCCACATCTACTGGCCTATATTGAATTTGAATTCAACTCCATAAACATTGTTGCCACCTTACACATCCCATAGTCATTATTCACCCCACATTCTGAGGCCTCCCTCTCCGCATCTCCATCCTATTCAGCCAGATTTCGCAACCCACTCAATCATATATGACACCCAATCCAGCTTTCAACTAACCTGATATCGACACCCCATATGAAATTCCAGTCTGTAAATCATATCAAAGTAGCAGGTAATTTCATTCCAAGGTACCATCATCAAGTGCATCAATGTCGCTGGCACCCATCCCTAAGGTTGTCAGCAATCCCCATCCTCATCCAGGTCTATCGAGGACCCGGCTGCATCCCAAGTCTCAACATCACACAAGCTACATGGAACACCTCCAAAACTGACTGAATAAAACCTAACAAATAATCCCCCAAGGTTAGAACATGAAAAAAGATGATCATGCTGGCCTCCTGCTTTCCCTGCCAATAAACCACCATTGAAGGGCCCCCAGGGCTACACATTGCCACCCAATGCTCCCCCATGCCACCCCACCAAGTGGCGGGCCCCTGTATCCCCAATAAGATCCCAGAACCTAGGGTCCCATATCTACAACACTTCAATATAAACCACCACCAAAGAGTCACATAGGACTACACAACCGTCCTGATCACCCCACCAAGTGGTGGGCCTCTATCGTCATTGTCTTGAAGAGAGGCACCCCCCCCCCCACACACACATCTCCTGACCCGCAGATCTGAGGTAAGATCTTGATGAATATTAGGGTCTATACAATAATTCACCACCTATAACCACCGGTATCTATGATCCGTCTAACTGCACCACCAATACCACCTCACAGCTTGGACAATATATTTTTTCACCCTTAGATGGAGTTTTCCCTACTTTGTCATCTGCAGTTACATCCATTGTTAAATTCTTAACACCGCAAGTTTTTAACCTCTAAAAATTCCTGACAATATCATCCTCAAAATATCGCCTCAATTTGAGCCGAACCAATTTGCAATTGACGGAGAAATTTCTAAGAGAATCATAAGAGAGAAGCTCTCCACTAAAGAGGGAGAAGATCTCCATGAACATTTTCAAGATATTTATATAATTATATATATTTGTTTGTGATTATATAAATATTTATTAATATATAAATTTATATAATTGTGAATGTAGTAAATATATTTATTATTTAAATATTTTAATTATAATTTTACAGTTATATAAAAATATATTTATTTATTTATAATTATAATTATAAACAAATATATTTAAAAAGAATTTATATAAATTTGAAAATATATTTATACAATTCAATATATTTATATATTTATAAATATATACATGGAGAGTGTGTGGGTTGATAGTTTCTCCCTTTATGAAATAGTGACTAGGTTTGATGTTTACGAAGAAATAAATCTTGTCTAATTACATTGATCCTTTGGATGTCTTTGTTGGTCCCCCAAAGAAGGCGGATTCTGGATCTGTCGTGAAGCTCCATGATGTTTCATTTAGAGAACCGGTGAATGGAAATCATGCTTCTTCAAAGCGCTCTAAGATTGGAGGACATGAAAACTTGATGGTAGATGCATTTCAGGTAAGGAATTCTTCTTGTGAAAGATTCTTCCATAGACCTCAGAGTGTCGATACCACTTCTCACAATCCGATTTTGAGAAATGGTGTACTTTTTATTGTTGTTGAAAACCCTATAATTTTTTAATAGAGAATTTAATCTTGAAAAAATACTATTATAGTGCCACTCACTTCAAAAATGAGCTATCAGTGGGAACTTGATGTATAATAACCCTGCTTTTATTACAAACTTAAACAGGATTTTTTACATAAACTCGTCACTTGATACAACATGGAAGATTGAGAGGTCTAGTGTCTTTGGTTATTAGTAAAATTAAATAACAAATTAAAACATGAAACACAACATCTTTATTAAAAACATCCTCTACATGACCACTACATTCTCTCGTACTTAGTATTGCATAGGATAAACCGAGGACATGCATAAGAAAAGCGTAAGCTATAAAGACCAGTAAGGGAATAAACATGGAATAACATGAAGAATGCAGTACATGTTAGACAATAGTCATATCAATGGAGCACAAGAGAAAAATGAAAATATAGGATTCATAAAGGATGATAATCATAACCTGGAAATGTGGTAGCAACACTTAACATGGAATTAGCATGAGCCAAGGCTCATTGCATATGGAGAATGAGTAAACCCTCATTGCACTTGTAGCACGAGTAAAACCTCATTGCACTTGAATTAGAATGATTCAACACCCATTACACATGACGTATAATGATACTATACTTTACTCAATGCATTGGAGCACTATCAGAGTGCACCCTACTTAAACATATCATTTCATGCATAAGTGTACCACATGGATCATATAATATGGAATCAATCAACATCATAAGTTATTCCACAATTAATTAATGTTTAATAAATACATGAAAATACCATTCAATATGTATATGTTCATAAAGGTAAATACCCTTGATAGAGTCATTGGTATGGTATTCACTACAAAATGATCTTGGATTGGAAAAACATGGTGCAATTTTGGCAGCATAACAGTGACATAAGGATTCATGAAAATGGTTGATGATAGAGAAAAGAGTTTATAATAATATGTACATGAAATGGACAGTGATGGGTTAATATAGATACATGTCCCAATAATCATAATGGAATTTAGTTGGATAATAAAAAATATTTACTTGTATGTAAAAGAGGAGAGAGAAATCCCTTACTGAATTTCGGCATGGAAACGGGAGTACATGGGAGGAATTAATGAGAGAGAAAAGGGTCTCCCTTTATCCATACATAATTAGGGAAGTATGGGGGTGTTTTAAATCATACCCAAACATTTTTAATTGAAAACAAATGTGCATAACAACTTAAATAAAATTGGACAAAAATGAGAAAGGAAGAAATCCATTACTTGGAAGTGTGATCCGAAAGGCTTGGGAGAGGCTTGAGAGAGGTTTATTGGGAGCTTGGCTCACCTTGGGAGGATTCTATATATAGGATAGCATGGGTTTGACGAACTCCAAAGGCTTTGAGTGAAGAATAAGTGGGATCTTGGGTGGTTTTATATAGGAAAGGAGAGGGAATTCTTTATTATTTAGGTTTGGAACACCTCACATTAAACTAATCAATACCACAAACTAGCCCATGGATTTTGCCCATGGTTTTTTCAAAATGGAAGTGGAAAAATATTTAAGGCCAATGGATGAACTTCTTAAAATAATAGGGTTGCTAATCTGTAGGTGAGTCGCACTCTCAAGGAAAACAATTTAAAAAGACAAAATGTTTTATAAGACTTGAAGGGTCCACTAAAGCTTTGTAAAATAAATCAAACAAACACAAAATCACATTATTTTAACGGTAAAACATATATTTTCCAAACATAATGTTTATATTATTTTATTATATCACTATTGTGTCATTATGATGTCATGAAACAAATTATATATTTAAACGATATTTAATTTTAACCCAAAAATTTGACTCTCAGAAAATTATGAAAAATTCACCATTGGATAATTTAGACATCCTGATTCCAAAAAATAATATTAATTTTATAGAAATAATTTTATAAATATGTGAATTTTTACTTTTAAAATAAAAACTGACATTTACTGAAAATTCATGGGTTTTGACAAAAATAGCTTTCAAACCTTAATAAAAATTACAATTTCATTCATAAAATTATATGATCATTTATATTTAATAAAAAGTAATTTAATAATAATAATATTTTATTAAAATATGATTTAATTCAAAAATCCATTAATTCATCAAAATATATTTATTAGTTGAATATTAACTAAAAATACTATTTGTTATTTAAAAAGTATTTACAAAGTAACAATAATAAAATGAATGGACATTATTTATACAAAAATAATGTACATAGTCATGGTTTTAGGGTATTGTTACATAACCCCATATAAAAACTGCATAAGACCGAAGGGTAAGGTGTGTGATGGTGATAGACTCTTGGGGTGTCTCGGATAACATTTCTCGGGTGGTAATATCTATTAAATTCCAATTCTCCTGTAGTCAGTTCCGCTCAAGATTAATGTGTTCAAGCTCACCTTGGCCTTGGTAAAGATCAAAGCCCAATAGCGCCACCTCCTTTCCGAGCTCTAATAAATGGGCTTTGTATAGGTCAACTCTACTGGATGAGGCCTTCACTTCCTTTGTATGAGTAAATTAGATTTTTTAAAGCCCTATATTTATACTAATCATGTGATCACAGTTCAACGAAAATATTAGAAATCGTCACAATTCATAACGGTATTTGAAACTCCATAAACATAAAACCACTGAAGTTCACATTTTATATAACCATAATAAGACAGTTAATTAGATCAAGAGGAATTTCCATTAATGAAATTTTGGGTCGTTACAATATTCCCCCTTAAAACAAATTATGTCCTCGCAATTTGATTACATACAAAAAGAACTATGAAATTTAAACACGATGTCAGGGTTTCTTACCCACCACCATTAAGAATTCCCCAACCCTCTTTATCACGTCGACCATAGAGAAATAGGTCCACTTAGTGCAACAATACATTAATGCACATTCAATTTCTTCCACTTCTGTAGTCCAGACACAGTTCGTGCAACATGGATCGTACCGATGTAAAATATGATGCACTTTTCGAAAAAAATTATTTCTAACATATAGTTTCAAAACATTACCATGTACTAGGTTTTTTAAAAATAGTCTGACAGAGTCAGATTTGAAATTTTAGAATTATGGTTCTTCTAATATATTGTCTATGTTTCCAAAAAAAACTGGAAGACAAGACTATATACATATAGGCTGCTCGGAGGTCTCCCTCATTGGAAGTTATTCTAAAATCAAATAGTGAATCATAATCTCTAGATAGGGTGGAATATTTTAAAATACCCTGATGTTACCTCCCTTGTCTTGAAAGGTGGTAGATTTTGGAGCTTTATATTTGATCATATGTGTGCCATGATCCGAAAATATTATGTGGTATGGAGGAGGTTTTCGATATGTCGTAGAGAGTCTTGAAGGAAAGTTGGGCATTAAAAAAGGTTTTGATGCTATGTGAGCTTAAATTCACAATGATTATAGCTAGTAAGTCCTCAGAATGGGACAAGAGTGTTTTATGAGGATCTTGCCCTTCCATCACAAAACTATCCTCTATCCTGCTAACGAAACATATCAATTTTTGAGATACCCTCTAAACATGATAAAATTGTGATATAAAAATACTTGAAGTATAATGATTTATTATTCCTTAATGATAGAAATAATATGGGTAACACATAAATGGTAATCCAAGGAAAAAACAAGACTTATAAATAGATTTTATTTCCTTAACTTATGAATCCATAGGCTTTAATCTATGTTATTCAAGATCTACTTTCTAACATATATTCTTGGGATAATTTTTTTTAATTCCCTTAATAAGGGTTCATACTAAGCTTATGAATTTACCAAAGCATATCCCCTAGGAGTGTCATAACCAAGAGTGTATCAAGGCCCATTGTTGTGTACCAGGATACCCCAGGTCAAGCCTGAAACTCCTTGATGGGGTTTTCACCCCAAGGTACATATGTGCCAGAGCCGACACTACCTTCTCATATCCAGACAGGGATGTATTTTCTTGATAAACCACTTACTCAATACCCACCAAAAAATGGGGATGTTTTTATTATACTTATTCTTATCTCTAAGTATTCATTAGAATTTTCTAATCCTAATCCCAAAAATAACTAAACCAATCCTCTAATACCAACTATAACACCCCTGCTTTTATTACACACTTAAACATGATTTATTATATAAACTCTTCACATGATACAACATGGAAGATTGATAAGGCAACTATATTTGGGGCTTAAGAACATTACATAACAACTTAAAACATGAAATACAACATCTTTATAGAAAACTTCTTTTATATGACCACTATATTCCCTTATACATAGCATTGCATAGGACAACCTGAGGACGTTCATAAGAAAATGGTGAGATATAAAGCACAGTAAGGGAATAAAAAAAGAATAACATGAGGAATATAGTACAGGTTATAAAATAGGCATATCAATGGAGCACAAGAGAAAAATGAAAATAAAGGCTTGATAAAGCATGATAATCATAACATAGAAATGTGGCAGCAACACATTACATGGAATTAGCATGAGCCAAGGCTCATTGCACATAGAGCATTAGTAAACCCTCATTGCACTAGAAGAACGAGTAAAACCGCATTTCACATGAATTAAAATGAGTAAAAAAGCCATTGAACGTGACGTATCATGATACTAAACTTTACCCAATGCATTGGAGGGCTATCAGGGAACACCCTTCTTAAACATTTCATTTCATGCATAAGTGTGTCACATGGATAATATAACATGGAATTAATCAAAAGCATAAGTTAATAGAAAATTATGTAATGTGGAATAAATATATGAAATTACCATTCAATATCTATATGTTCATAATGGTTAATACCCTTGATAGATATATGGATATGGTATTTACTACACAATGATCTTGGCTTGGAAAAACGCTGTACAATTTTGGCAGCATAACAGTGTGATATAAGGATTCATGGAAATGGTTGATGAGAGAGAAAATGGTGTCTAATAATATGTACTTGAAATTTGAAATAATGTTTTAATATAGATACATGTCCCAAAAAACTTAATGTAATTTAGATGCATAATACAAAATAATTACTTGGATGTAAAAGAGGAGAGACAAATCCCTTACGGAATTTCGGCTTGGTAACGGGTGTACATAGAAGGAATTAATGAGAGATAAAGGGGTCTAACATTTTCCAAAAATATGGAGGAAAGTATGGGGGTGGTGAGAAATCATACCCCAACATTTTTAATAGAAAACAAAAGGGCATGACAAATTAAATAAAATTGGAAAAAATGAGAAAGGAAGAAATCCCTTACTTGAAAGTCTGATCCCAAAGTCTTGGGAGAGGCATGAGAGAGGATTCTTGGGAGCTCGGTGCACATTGGGAGGATTATAGATATTGGAGGGTAGGGTTTGTATGAACTCAAAAGTCTTTTATTTAAGAGAAAGTTGGAGATTGGGTGGGTTTATATAAAAAAGGATGGGAAACTCTTTATTATTTAGGTTCGGGACACCTCACATTAAACTAATCAATAACACAAACCATCCCATGGTTTTTGCCAATGGTTTTTTCCAAAGGGGTGTGGAAAAAATATTTTATAAGTCCAATGGCCTAAATTCTTAAAATAATAGGGTTTCTTATGTGGAGGTGAGTCACACTCTCAAGGAAAACAATTTAAAAAGACATTATATTGTATAAGCCTTGAAGGGTCCACTAAAGATTTTTAGAATAATTCAAAAAAACCCAAAATAATATTATTTTAATGGTAAAATATATTTTGGAAAATATTTTTGTTTATATTATTTTATTACATCACTATTGGTTCATTATGATGTCATAAAACACATTATATATTTAAACGGTATTTAATTTTAACCCAAAAATTCGACTGTCTCATAAAATTATGAAAAATTCACCATTGGATAATTTTTGCATCCTGATTCCAAAAATAATATTCATTTTATCTAAATAAATTTATAAATAAGTGAATTTTTACTTTTAAAATAAAAACCGACATTTAACGAAAATTCAAGGGTTTTGACAAAAACAGCTTCCAAACCTTAATAAAAATTACAATTGCATTCATAAAATTATATGATAATTTATATTTAATAAAAATTAATTTAATAATAATAATATTTTATTAAAATATGATTTAATTCAAAAATTCATTAATTCATAAAAATAGATTTCTTTTTTGAATATTAAAAGAATACAATTTGTTCTTTAAAAACTATTTACAAAGTAAAAAATAAAAAAATGAATGCAGATTATTTATACAAAAATAATGTATCTAGTCATAGTTCTAGGGTATTGTTAAATAACCTCTTATAACACCCACAAAAGACTGACGGGTAAGGTGTGCGATGGTGACAGACTCTTGGGGTGGCTCGGATAACATCGCTCAAGGTCTCTATTAACTTCCGCTTCTCCCATAGTCGGTTCCACTCAAGCCTAACAAGTTCAAGCTTGGCTTGGGCTTGGTCAAGAGAGAATCCCAATGACTCTACCTCCTTTCTGAGCTCTGACAAATGGTCTTCGTACGGGGAAAGTCTTCTAGATGAGGCCATCACTTCCGTTGTCTAAGTAAATTGGATTTGTTAAAGTCCTATATTTATATTAATCATGTGATAATTGTTCAATATCTATATTAGCAACAGTCACAATTCATAACGGTATTATAAATTCTAGAAACATAAAACCAATGAAGTTCACATTTTATATAACCATAATAATACATTTAATTAGATCAATATGAAATTCCATTATGAATGTTTGGGTCGTTACATGATGACCTAATGAAATGGTAGATACATGTTTGGGGTTTTGAATACTAGAAAATTATGTCACTCAGTGTGAATTTATACCATATTATGTTTTGTTCAAAAAAGATTAAATTAAATCCATAGAGCTTCGGTTTCATCAATTAGAAACCAAGGGTTCTGATATTTCGGGATAGGGACCCCCTAGTTTCAGTCATTCCAGGACAAGAACTCTATTTCACAATCTTGGATTATTTTCAATGATTTGAACGAGTTTATTTTCACCTAATCATCCAATAGGATGACACCTTGGTGGTAGGAACACCAATTAAATTTGAAAAATAGGTTGAGATGTCCAGGTATGGTCACATTGCTCAAATTCTGATTGAGTTTGATCTTTATATTTCACTTGTTGAGACTATGTATGTAATTGATAGCGAGTTTATGTTTTAAATTTCAATTTAATTTGAGAATGCTATTGATTTATATTTCAATTGGTCATGAATTGGGCATGTTAATGGAAATTTCCATAGGGGTTTGAGATGTTCTAACTGAAATAATAAGGGACACCCGGTTGAGAAATGTAAGCTCAAATTAGTAATTAATTATGGAGTGCCTATTTTAGGGAAGAAGGGTTACGCTTATGTTAAATAAATAATCAATGGGAACTTAATTTATAATAACCACTCTAGGATAGTGAATGGGATCTCTAGAGCTACCTCTTTTGTTGATGTTGTCACTGGTGTAATGTTTAAATGTGCTGGTATTCTCCCTGATCATGTTGGTAGAGGAATGTTTCATGGCCATTCATGTGAATGAACACTTTTAACTCATCATATTCCTACTAATGAATCATTGGTTCATAAGGTTTTTTCTCTTTCAAAATGGGATGATGAATTCACTTCCATTCCAGGGAGTGATGTTGATTTGGACTCTACCATCTAGTTGGTGGAGTAGTTTTTATCAAAATGAAATGTGGGCCCTGGTTTTTTTCATTCCAAGGGATATTCCTATTCTATTAGGAAGTTTAAAAAAGTTTTTGGTTATATAATGAAAACATTATGAGGCTATTTTTTATCTTCATAAACATGAGTACTTTTTGGCTGCATTTGTAGTTGCTCTAGTAACTGATGCCATAGAGGTTGGGATGGTTGTAATGGGTATACCTAAAAACTATGAAGATAATTCTAATTTGAATAAGCATGAGGCTATGGTGAATTCATCTAATTATAATTTTCAAAACCATGACTATTTTTTAGCTTCATCTGAAGCTACTCTTTCCATAGAGGTGATTAATGATGTCATGGATATAGCATCCCGTCTTTTTATAACATAACTTTTCATTCCATTACACGGAACTGAGGATCTTTAAGGTTTAGTGTCTTGGAAACAAGGAACATAAAACATGAAACAAAAAAAACATTCTTCTTAAACACTTTAAAGGCTTCTCCTCATGTTCACCGTAGGCTCATTACTGCATCTCATAACCTTAAAATGTAACTCTTAAACCTCAAAGGTTGGGACCTTGAGGGCTTGGGGGCACCTTGGGAGGACTCCTTGGGAGGTAATGAGGCCAGAAATTCGTTGGGAATGAGTGGGGAGTCGAAAAGGATGAGAGGAAGGCTTGGTATTTATAGGGAAAGTGAGGGGACAAGGCATTAATGGCCAAGGGACACCTCACATGTGCTTTTCTCAAACCCATGTGCTCTCCCTTGTCTTTTATCATGGAGTTAGGCCACATGGGGCCCCCAAAACAATAATTCATCACCCTTGGCCGGCCAACCCTCAAAGGATCTCATGACATCATCATGACACCGTTATGATGTCATTAAACATACTGAAACCCTAAAACTGTATTTTTACTATTCACTGAAAATTCAACTTTCTCAGAAAAATCCCAAAATTTCACATTAACCAAATATCAATGCTCTGATTTCAAAAATGAAATCCATTTTAGAAAAATAATTTTCTATATATTTTTAATTTTTAAATAAAAACACTATTCATCGAAAATTCATTTTTTCAGAAAAAACCCCAAAAATTACCATAACATAATATCGATGCACTGAGTTCAAAAATAAAGTCATTTTTATAAAAATAATTTTCTAATTATTTTTAATTAAATTTTTAATTAAAAAACACTATTCACCCGAAAAAACTAATACTTGAATAATAATTAATGAAACCGTTATTTAACTATTTTATTGAATCACATTACTTAATCAAGGTGCCTAGATTATTTTAAAACTTTCTTTAAGTGAGATTACTAATCCATTTGGTCATATTACTAATCCTAATCATAAAATCACTATTCATAATTTACTATTCATCAAAAATCAAGTTGATCTTATTAGACTCTAAATTTAGTACTGAACATAATTGCAGAAGACCATTTTTTTGAAAATCATTACACATTTTTAATTATTTAGGGTTTACATAAACATATTTAAAATATCCTTTTTCTAAAATTCATCAAAAATATGCATACTATATTTATCCGGTCATTTCAAAATTCATAAACTTCATCATAAGAAGAAATCCCAATTTTTATTTAAAACAAGGATTACACAAGGTAGTTACGGTCTCGTTACATAACCCCTTATAATACCAGCATAGGACCTAAGAGTAAGGTGTGCTAGGGTGATAGAAGCTTGGGGCGACTCAGTCAACATTGCCCGAGTAGTAATTTCTATCAGTTTGAACTTCTCACGAAGGCGATTCCGTTCCAGCTTCACATGATGAAGTTCGGCTTGGATTTGATCTAGAGCAAAGCCCAGTGGTGCTACCTCCTTCCCAAGCTCTGTTAGATGGGCTTCGATCGGTCCAAGACTACTAGGTGAGGCCATCGAATCTTTTTTCTATTATAATTAACCAAGATTACTTATATTTAGAGACAATAATCAAAACATTTTGTTCACAGCGGTCATATTGACCGATGGTTATATAATAGTCAAAACCCACTGATCTCATTTTAATTATAATCATGTTTATCAAATAAAACATTTTTTTTTGAGTATAACAATAACACATAAAATTAGGAAACAAAATTTATTTAAAAATTTCGGGTCGTTACAATCTTCCCCCCTTAAGAAATTGTGTCCTCGCAATTTTAAAATTGGGTTTTGAAATTTCATTGAAAGTCCCACATCGGAAAAGGAGTCAGTAAAACTATTACTTTAAAATAAAGAAAGGGAAGTACAAAGGTCACCCGAGTTAACCCACACTAGGGTTCCATGTAGGAAAACATGGACATGGAGGAGAAAAAAAAGGGTCAAGTTCTGAGGGAGAGTGATAGAGAACATGATTAGGAGAAAGTTAACCATGAGAAAATCCCAAACTTATGATGTGTGTAAACGGTCTTTGATTACCTAGTAGGAAACGTAAACCAACAACATTTTTGTTTTACGTTTCTTTTCATAATTTTGAGGATTTCATTTACTACATAGAACAAAAACATAAGAAAATATACCTACCTTCAAGTAGAGTTTCATCCTTTAACAAGTCCCTACCAACACTAATCTTTTCTCCAAATGATGAGAATTCAAAAACACTTGGTCTCATAAAAGCACAAGAATCATCTTCTATAGAATCACATAATCTACAAAAGATTAACTATCTATTTCTTCTATCTTTAAACATTATCCCAAAAACAGAAAGGTTAAGGTAAAACAACTCTTCAAAAAGAAAGAATCCCATAGGAATGGAAACTACTTTTAAATCATCAAAGTTCCATGGTACTACCCAAAGTTCATCATAGACCATTCCATAAATAACGGTCCTTAAAATTCCTCAAAACAAACCAAACTAAGATTGAAACCCAAATACAATAAGGATTTGATAACATAGTCTTCCAAAACAACTTCATTGTTCATCTCCAGACAACATCAACCACTCCTAACATCTTATAAAAAAAGTAGCTAACCTAAACATATTTTACCCAAGATAGGTTAGTCATTCCCATAAGTAACCTAAATTACTATAAGTTCACCTTAAATTCATCGATTCTTAAAAATATAAGTCAACCTTACTCCTCAATGAAAATACCGTAGTAATCTATTTACCTCGATCAAATATGGTTCCCAAAATAATGAACGTCTTCCAAAATAATAATCATATTTTAATCCCCTAATCATCCCGGTCATATTAATACAAAAATCGTCGCATTTCCTATCACATTGGTTGTCGGAACATGTTCTTCCATTTCCCACCATTAACTAAGAAGAGAAAGCATAATTACGGGCTTAAGTACTTAGCTAATAATCATGAAAAGGAACCGAAAGCATATAAGGATAACTTGTATATGAAAGGTATACCCTAACTTGTGATCTCCTAGGTTCCCATCTAGGTTATGAATGATCATATATTCTTATGTGAACCTTTATTTTATTTTATCTTTGTTCCTTTAACAATGGTTCATACCAAGCTTATGAATTTACCAAAGCATATCCCCCGGGAGTGTCGTAACCAAGAGTGCAGCAAGGCCCGTTGTCGTGTACCAGTTCCCATTCGAGTCTAGCTCAAAGCGGTGTTTTCGGGTTTTACCCCTATGTACATCTGTGCCAGAGCCACCTCTACCTGCTCGTATCCAGACAGTGATGTATTTGCTTGGAAACCCCTTACTCAATACTCACCAAAATACCAGGAAGATTTCCTATATTAAACTTTTCTATCGGGTTCCACCTAGAGTTTTCATATCCTAATTTCCACAAATAACTAAACCATCCTTTGATACCAACTATAGCATCCCGTATTTTTATAACATAACTTTTCATTCCATTACACGGAATTGAGTATATTTAAGGTTTAGTGTCTTGGAAACAAGGAACATAAAACATGAAACAAAAAAAACATTCTTCTTAAACACTTGAAACGCTTCTCCTCATGTTCACCCTAGGCTCATTACTGCATCTCATAACCTTAAAATGTAACTCTTAAACCTCAAAGTTTGGGACCTTGAGGGCTTGGGGGAACCTTGGGAGGACTCCTTGGGAGGTAATGAGACCAGAAATTCGTTGGGAATGAGTGGGGAGTCGAAAGGATGAGAGGAGGGCTTGGTATTTATAGGGAAAGTGAGGGGACAAGGCATTAATGGCCAAGGGACACCTCACATGTGCTTTTCTCAAACCCATGTGCTCTCCCTTGTCATTTATCATGGAGTTAGGCCACATGGGGCCCCCAAAACAATAATTCATCACCCTTGGCCGGCCAACCCTCAAAGGATCTCATGACATCATCATGACACCGTTATGATGTCATTAAACATACCGAAACCCTAAAACTGTATTTTTACTATTCACTGAAAATTCAACTTTCTCAGAAAAATCCCAAAATTTCACATTAACCAAATATCAATGCTCTGATTTCAAAAATGAAATCCATTTTAGAAAAATAATTTTCTAAATATTTTTAATTTTGAAATAAAAACACTATTCATCGAAAATTCATTTTTTTCAGAAAAAACCCCAAAAATTACCATAACATAATATCGATGCACTGAGTTCAAAAATAAAGTCATTTTTATAAAAATAATTTTATAATTATTTTTAATTAAATTTTTAATTAAAAAACACTATTCACCCGAAAAAACTAATACTTGAATAATAATTAATGAAACCGTTATTTAACTATTTTATTGAATCACATTACTTAATCAAGGTGCCTAGATTATTTTAAAACTTTCTTTAAGTGAGATTACTAATCCATTTGGTCATATTACTAATCCTAATCATAAAATCACTATTCATAATTTACTATTCATCAAAACTCAAGTTGATCTTATTAGACTCTAAATTTAGTACTGAACATAATTGCAGAAGACCATTTTTTTGAAAATCATTACACATTTTTAATTATTTAGGGTTTACATAAACATATTTAAAATATCCTTTTTCTAAAATTCATCAAAAATATGCATACTATATTTATCCGGTCATTTCAAAATTCATAAACTTCATCATAAGAAGAAATCCCAATTTTTATTTAAAACAAGGATTACACAAGGTAGTTACGGTCTCGTTACATAACCCCTTATAATACCAGCATAGGACCTAAGAGTAAGGTGTGCTAGGGTGATATAAGCTTGGGGCGGCTCAGTCAACATTGCCCGAGTAGTAATTTCTATCAGTTTGAACTTCTCACGAAGGCGATTCTGTTCCAGCTTCACATGATGAAGTTCGTCTTGGATTTGATCCAGAGCAAAGCCCAGTGGTGCTACCTCCTTCCCAAGCTCTGTTAGATGGGATTCGATCGGTCCAAGACTACTAGGTGAGGCCATCGAATCTTCTTTCTATAATAATTAACCAAGATTACTTATATTTAGAGACAATAATCAAAACATTTTGTTCACAGCGGTCATATTGACCGATGGTTATATAATAGTAAAAACCCACTGATCTCATTTTAATTATAATCATGTTTATCAAATAAAACATTTTTGTTGAGTATAACAATAACACATAAAATTATGAAACAAAATTTATTTAAAAATTTCGGGTCGTTACAATGGATATTCCCATAAACTCTAAAGCTACTTCTGATTTCCAGAATCAAGAGGTTATGGTGGTTGCCTATGCAGCTGCTCCTACATCAAAATTCATACAGGTAGAGAGGGTTATGGAGACTTTCATAGAGGATCCCATCAATGGTGTTTCGAAATAAAACTTTCATATGATGTTGGATTCAATCAATTACCCATAATTTGATGTATAAATTGCCCATAATTTGATGTTCTCAACAAGGAGAGTTGTGAGAGAAAAGTTACCATTAGTTTGAAATCTTCAATTTCTAATGAATACTCTCATCCTTAGTAAGTTTCATAGAATTTCATGGTGGACCTACATTGTAAACAATTTGGGTAGTCCCCAAATGAGTATATATTAGAAGATAGGCCTCTAGTGGTTGACAAGGAGGCCATGGAACAAATGTGGTTGGTGAACCCTTAGGAATGGATGATCTGGGTGGTGCATGGAAGAATCACAAGTAGTGGAAAAGAGGAAGACACCCATGAGGCCGTGGTGGTTATTGTGTAAGGGGTGGCTGTAATAAATGATGGATTTTGTTGTTTTTTCTTCTATTTTGGTGTTGTGCTTTGTCACATTTACCCAGTAACTCTCATATTTCCAGGTTTGTATTTTCATTTATAATAAATTTTATGGGACCATGGACTCTATCCATGGTTCGTAATGTTTCAGTGTATAAATACATAATTATATATATATATATATTATTAATATATAGTTATATATAATTATAAATATATTTATATATTTATTATTTAAATATATTAATTATAATTTCATAATTATTTATTTATTTATTTATTTATATTTATAATTATAAGGGGGCACTCTCGAGAGCTTCTTCTCTTGGCAATTCTCGACTCTTCTGTATGGATCCCTTCCAATGGCCTTTTTTTGGCATGTTTATTTTCTGCTCTCTTCATAGATCTCATCTACTTGCCTCTTTTGGTGTGGATTTTTTTATCCTAGCTTTCTTGCAGACTGGCATCTCTTTGGTGGTCTATCTTGTTTTCTTAATCCAGATCTGGTGGTTTTTTCATCATGGGTTGTGCTTGGGACTTGCTCCTCATTAGATATTGTTTTTGGGTCTTCTTGGTTTAATCTTGAGGTCACAATGACATCTAGAGAGGGTGGATCTACTTTAGGGTTGGTTATCGTTGACGGTGGTTCATGGGACCATATTTCTTTTAGATCTGGTTATTTGTAGCTCTGGTGGAAGAGACGGTGGTGGATGATCAGGCATTGAGAGATAGAGGTGGGTCCAATAGGGCTTGTCAGTTTTTTTCATTATGATGCACAGGATGAGGTTCTCTAGTGGTCCTCGTCCGATGGTGGTGACATGGCAGCAACGGTGGCAGATAGTTTAGGCGTTACGAGGTAGAGGCGGTTCCAGCATCCTCAGAGGATGTCTTAGTGGAGGGGACAACCACGATGAGCAAGCAACGGTGGGGGCAACATCAATGGATCACAAGGGGGTGCAGATCTATTCATGGCTCACTTCTTCATCAGATCTCGTCTCCTCTAGGGATGAGACCATTTTCATTTGGGTCTATAGGCCTTTGGGCCTTTGGGATTTTTTGGGCCTCTATGCCTTGGGTTTTGAATTGGGTTTTGTTCCATTTGCCTCTCAGGTCACTAGATTTTAATGCTATATGCCTCTAGAATTTGGGTTTGTAATGGGTACTCACTTAACCCAGTTCAAAAAGGGTTCATGTTTTACTTTTTATCTTTTTTAATAAAGGGGATTTCCCCCAAACTTTTTTGTATAATTGTAAGTCAATATATTTAAAAAGTATTTATATATAATTTTAAATATTATTATATAATTATATATAAAATAATATATAATTATTTATATATTTATATATTTATTACAATATAAATATATTTAATTATAAATAAAATGAATATATTTATTAGTTAAATATATTTATTATAATTTTATTATTATTAAAATATTCATTTATTTTTTTATATTTATAAATATAAGTAAATATATTTAAAAATATCTATATAATTATAAATAACTTAATATATTTATATATATTTATATAATTATTAATATATATTTATATGAACATTTATTAATAAATATATATATAATTGTAAATATAATAAATATATTTATTAAAATGTTATGATTCTTTAAATATTTTTTTTTATATTTTATAATTTTATAATTACTTTTTAAATATCTATATATATAATTTTATAATTAAATATTTAAATTTATAATAATATTGAAAAAATCATTTAAATATATTAATTATATAAGTTTCAAACATATTTTAAATGTTAAACCATAATAAAAAGAAAATATTATTCAAATAAATTAGATAAATACTGAAAATATTACTTGTATAGTAATTAAATATATGTATAAATAAAAATTACAAAATGATTAAATATATTTTTTACACTATTAAAAATATATAATAAAAAATGAATAAATTAAATTAAATAAATTATAAAAATATTAAAAAGTGAATTCATAACATTTACACATATATGTACACATGATATACACACATATGTAAACATACACATCTACAACCACTTTCAAGCAATTATGCATAAACACATATACACACATATACATACAAACACACAGTTATACATGTGCTTATATTTTAAAATGTTTTATATCAATGTAAATATATGTTTAAATAAATATAATCATTTATATAATATATAATGGTTTAAATAAATTGTTATTATATTATATTTATTTTAATTATATACGCATTTTTTAATTAATGCATATAAATTAATTGTTAAACATTTTGAAAAATATAAATTTGAAAAAACTTTTAAATATAAAATTATAAAAATGAGATTCATTTTTTACTAAAAGTTATATAAATCATATTTATATTTTATATTTACATATATATACTTATTTTAATTTAAATATTATGTTAGAAAATATTAATATTTATATATAAATTAAATTACTCATTACGACCTTTATAAGTGCTGGAAAAAAAAGAACTGATAAAGGTATCACTTTTATATGTACTAAAAATCACTGATAACTGGCGGAATTTTATCAACACCATAAAAAAAGAACTAAAAAGGGAAATATTTTATCAACATTTTTTAGCATTGATAAAAGATACCTTTACCATCTCTTTTCATGAGCACTGATAAAAGTCCCCCCTTTATCAACATTATTTATCTTGAGCTATTAAAGGTCAGTTCCAGATAAAGAGTGATATGTGATGCTGACCATTAAAATTTTGACTCCCATGTTCTAATTTATATATTTTATTTGGGTTGTGAATCCCTCATAAATAATTTAGTGTGTCATGGTTATCCCTCAACTAGAAAGGGATCTGGTAATCGGGTTATGATTTCCCATCAATAATAATTTTAGTGCACATGTATCTCTCTCTAAGTAGAGAGGTGTAAGATCAGACTAGGTCTACTTTGGATTAAACGAGTATAAAAATAATTTTTTTCATTCTTTATTTCCCCTGCTTTTTAGATCTAATAAATAACTTTATTAATTAATTTAAATAACTAATTTATTTGATTAAATTTTTTAATTTGGTGTATTCACCCCCACTAGACCATCTTCCATTACTCATTCATACCTTACAATTGTTATCAGAGTTTTCCCTTTTTAAATATAGTCTCTTTTATTCTTTATCTTGATACCAAAGAATTAGTACCAAATCTTTTTCATTTTGAAATTTATTCAACCCTTCTACAAATTCTTTTTATATTTTTTTATGATAACCTATTAATATACTGTATAATATAAGGAAAAGGATCTTTAAAATGGAAGGAGTGAACATAAATGGTTTTTGTATTCCTAAAAATCCACTACACTATGATGAAAAAAATATTATGTCTACTAGAGATCCCAAATGGAGGTATACCTCAAAAAATTGAGTAAAGGGTATTGTTCTGTCATGGAAGAACTGTGCACCCTACTTGATGTTGACCCATAAAATCTTACCGAAAATGATGTTGTTAATCACGATTTAATTTGAATATTTTTTAATATCATATACCGTTCTATTAACAGAATCATTTTTAGTCATGTATCTTCTTGTGATACAGCACATAGGATATGGAAGATTCTACAAGTCACTAACCTTAGCTCAGAAAAATTACGTCAAACTAAGCATGGAAAGCCTCGAGCGGAGTACCAGGACTTCAAGATGGGTGAAGAAGAAACATTCAATCAAATTTTCCACCGATTAAAAATCATTGTGAATGGAATTAATTCCCATGGAGAAGATTTAGAAAATCCAGTACTTATTGAACAAGTCCAATGATAATTTCCAAATAAATGCTATAAAAAGATTTTTTTAATTGATTAAAGAAAGAAATTCAAAGAATAAACTCTTAATGAATTTATTGGATCATTTTTGTATTCTGAACTAGAACTAAAGAACATATCCAAATAGGATACAACAAAAGAAAACAGTGTAGAGTTTAAATATATGAATTTTTTTCTACTAAATATTCTAATTATGATATATTGGATAGAAAAAAAAGATATGGATTGTATAATGACTAGAGTTTACAAGTAGATGAAAATGAAAGGATTCATGAATCGATTTATAAGAAAACCTAAAAAGGATAAACATAAGGTAGATAAGAAATAAATTAATAACAATAATAGTTCATATGTTACTTTTTTTAGTGCATAAATATAGGGAATATCAAGCCTGGATTTCTAAAATTGAAAAATAAACATACATACAAAAAAAAGATAAAAAGGATTTGATAACTAATTAGAGTTATAATGAAGAGTCTGATTCCAACAAATAATATGGAAATGAGAAATAATCTGAAAATGTGTGATTTATGGATTCTCATGATAATCTTAGTGATTCTGGATTTTATTCTAGATGTTATGTTATTTGCCTATGATTTAGAAAAATTCAAATATTTAAAAATTAAATGTTGAAATTGAAATATTGAGAAAATATGTTTTCAAAGGTGCTAATTTATATAGTACTCCTAGAGGAAATAATGAAAAACTTGTTTAAAAAATATAGTGATTTAAAAAAAATAAAAAATAATTAAATAATACTTATGCTTCTCATTCTAATATTTATGATAATTTAAAATCTACTCCTTATTAGAATGAAACAATGAAATAAGATGTTGAATGTCTTAAATAGATTTTATCTTATTTTGTTCAAGGTCATGAAAAATATCAAAATATGATATCTTTGAATAAATGAAGTAAAAATAAATTTAGTATTTTATATGTTATGAAATTACCTCGAATGTATAAAAAATTTTTTGGTTATAAGTAAATATGGTTGTACTTTTGCAGGTACATATTTTAAATATGTCATGAATGGTAACAGTGAAAATTATTTTTCTCATATATTTAAACAGTATTTGGAATTAACAGAGACTCATATTTATAAAACATAACTATCTAGAGTACCATAAAATACTTTTATAAATTCTATATGGGTACCTAAAATTTTTATTACAAATCGGATTGGACCCAAAGTAGGTTGGGTACCAAAATTGTCAACTAATTGATTTTTGAAGGAAAAATTACATGGATGTATCCAGAATGACATATAGTACATGGAAATTAGATGATATGGGAATATAAATAGAGACCCATCAAATTTTACCACATACAAAAAATCTGATGGAGTCATTATTACATTTGGAGACAAATCTAAAGGCAAAGTGAATGACTTTGTTACAGTTGGTATTTTTAATTCAACTTTTATTTCTAATGTTTTATTTATTGAAGGTTTAGAATAAAATTTAATTTGTGTATCTCAATTATGTGAAGATATAATGGAAGTTAAATTTCAAAATAATAACTCTTTAGTTTTAGATATGACTCTATAATTTTATGCTAATTGAAAGGATAATATTGATATTGTTGATTTTTCTGAACAAACTATTCAACGTGTTATGTGTTTAAATGTTGTGCAGAGTAATATCTTACTTTGGTATCAAATATTAGGTCATTTGATTTTTTTAATGTTATATAATATCTATAAACGTGATAATTTTATACAATTACCTACTTTGAATAAAGAACTACATAATTTTTTTGATTCTTATATGAAAAGAAAACAACATAAGTTTAATTCAGACCTATTGATAAGATAAGTGATAATAGAACTTTGTAGTTAGTATATCTTGATCTATTTGGTCCTACTAAAATTTCATGCCTTGGAGGAAAAAATATATAAATTAGTTATTGTAGATGATTATAGTAGATTTACATGGGTTTACTTTCATTCTCATAAAAATGATACCTTGTCTAGATTTATTGATTTTAAAATTTAGTTCAAAAGTACAAGGATATATGATTGTTTCTATATGTAGTTATAAAAGAGGTGAATTTCAAAATATATAATTTCAAAAAATTTGTGAATTGAATGGTAATTTTCATAATTTCTCTTCTCCTAAAACACCATAAAAATGGTGTTATAGAACAAAAAAATATAACTCGTATTGAAATGGCTAGAACTATGTTAAGTGAATATAATTTTCCTTGTTTTTTTGGGATCAATCTATTTTTACTACTTGTTATATTTCAAGTACAATAATTCTTATAAATTTTTTTGAATAAAACGCCTTATGTATTATTTAAAAATAAAAAATATAAAGTGGGTTATTTTAGAGATTTTAGATGTAAAGTTTTCATTTTAAATTTAATGGATAATTTAGATAAATTTTATGTTTAAAGTGATGAAGGTATTTTTATTAGATATTATAATAATATTAAAAATTATATAGATTATAATAAAATAATTGTGGTAATTAGAGAATATATTCATGTTATGTTTGAAGAAAATAATTTGGAATTAATTTTTGATTCTTTTTTTTGAGTTTATAGATTTTAGTTTTGGGGAAGAAAAACATCATGATAAGGTTAAATTAATTGAGGGGGAGCATACACTTCACCAAACTGATCCAAAATCATGGAATATTTATAGAGATCACCTCATTGATAATGTTATTAGTAATATTGATTCTAGTATTATAACTTTGAATTCTTTTTAAAAAAATTATCCCAATTATACTTTTATTTTGATTTTGTTCCTAGTAATATTGATGATACTTTAAATGATTCTAACTACTTCTAAACCCATTATTTTGCTATGTGTTTTTTTATGTGGATCCAATATAACCCTATTCAATCTAACATAAAATTTGTTAAATGTATTATTAGATATGTTAAAAGGACTATTAATTTTGTATTATTATATTCTATAATTTCTTTTGATTCTATTAGTTATTATAACTCTTATTTTGGAGGATGTAAACTTGATTGAAAGATGACCTTAGGTATATGTCACGTTCTCAGTAAGAATTTAGTTTCTTGGAGTTCAATAAAACAAAACTCCATTGCTTTGTACACTTCTGAAATTGAGTATATCTCTCTTGCATCATGTTTCAATCAATCTTTATGGATTAAATAAACCTTACATAACAACTTTTTCACTTTTAAAAATATTCCTATTATTTTTTATAATTATTATGAAATTTCAATGTCAAAATATTCTTTAATTTATTCTAGAAATAAGAATATAGATATGTGTTTTAATTGTCTTCATGATTATATTAATAAAGTTGATATTATTGTGGAATATATTCAAAATTAAAATCAACTAGATATTATTTTTACTAACCCATTGGATTATGTAATGTTTAAAAAGTTAAAATTTGAACTGGGTATGTTAGAAATATAGTTTAAAAAGATTCATTTATTTTTTTTTAACTTACCTTGTTATGCACTTATTAAGGGGATGTTTTTTTATTGTTTTTTTAATATTTCTTAAATATTGTATTTTCAAAAAATTTAAAAAGGTGGAGAATTTTATAAAATATTTTCTTGGTTTTTTAAATTTCAAAACGGGGGGTTTTTTGGAGAGTTTTTTTCATTTATTATTATTATTATTATTTTATGTTTATAAAAATTACAAACCCTCTTATCATTTAATGTAAAAATCTATTTTTTACAACCTCTCTGTATTTTGATTATAACATAAGTTGTAGTGATTGGATTTTAGAAATTACATTTTCATATAAAACACAATAGGTTTATCTATCTTTAATTAAACTATAATGAATTATATTTCAACATATAATATGCTCACATATTTTTCCGAACATGATACAAGCTTTTAGTATGAACAATATTTTTCTACTAATTTTGTTGATACATTTTCTGTGGATATTATTTTATAACTTTTGTGACACATCTCATATTATTGAAAAACTTGTTTTTGGGAAAGAAAATAGATTTTTTTACATTTAAGTAAAATAAATTTAAGTCTAATATAATTTTACATCATAAATTTGTTTTTTAATTTTATGCTACTGTTCTAAAATTCTAGATTTTCTGGAATAAAAAATATATTTTATTTCTTTGATATCTTTCATGATACACATCAAAATCATACACCATTTATTGAGTTAAAAATATCATAAGTTTTTATAAATTTTATTAAAATAAATTAAATTCTAAAAAATATGTTTAATCAATTAAAAATATTCTGAATATTAGTAATAGTATAATCATTTTTTCAGTTGTTTTCTGATCTTGTTTTTTGATGTATTTTTCTAAAATATCTTAATATATAATTTCTATTTTTTTAATTTTTTATATATTATAATTATATAAAAATTATATGTAATATATTATCATGTATTTTTCACTGATTCAGTAGGTTAGATAGTTTCAAAAATATTAAAATTTTCTATTATCTATTTGAGTAGGTTTCTCTATCAAATTTTTCCACCTTATCGCATGAGAAAATCCACATTACATCATATGAAAATCCATTATACCAAAGTATAAGTTCATATTTTTATACCTATCATACGACTACTTCAGGTGACCACAAGTCAAGATACCCAACCATACATGAGTTTACTTCAATTTTGAACTAGTGCTACACCTACTACAAGTTGTCAACTACATTCTCAAATGATGAAACAGGTATTCATATGTTGTTTCACCTCACCTTCTCCATGCTCTCTCAGCATACTAGTGAAGTACCTAGAAAAGGAGCGGCACCATTCCTTCGTGAGTGGAAATATTTGAGTTATTCTATGTTATCTTCTTATTATCCTCACATATACACTTTATCTGATCTTATAGAATAAATCTACAATTTATGGTAAGTATAGTTACCACACATGGCCAGTATGGTGACCAAATTAACCTTAATTATGACAAAAAATTTATATGATTACTATATATGCTATTTTTAAGGGATAAAACATTGGAATTTTTTACACAATTGATATAGTGATCGAAAGACAACCTAATGTATGTTATGATGGCATAGTAATAATACCAGCTGCATGGCCACATGACATGCATGATTAGTTGTTTTCATTGTTTATTATTCTCAAAATTGAATTTTTATGCATACCCAATTTTTTGTTATTATTGATACATTCATTAACTACATACTTATTTTAAGTGTTTTAATTATTTTATTGATTTCTTAAATTCATATATATAATATATATTCCATAAAATGTGTTATTATAATATTTTAATAAATTTTAAAATGTTATTAAATTTGTTCATTATTATTATGTAAATACTACATAATGTATTCAAAATAATTTATATTATATATTTAATGTTAATTTCATCGACTTATTCATTTCTAAATTATTATTTAATGACATTGGAATTCATTTAAACTTGTTTTTTTTTGGGATTTAAATCAATATAATTATTTTTTAAATTATATGATACATTAAATTATTATATATTAATTATTTGAAATTAAGCAGTATTACAATTTTTATGGAATTTATTTGACTTATTATTATCATTTAACAGGTATAATTCAATTTAGTTTAAATCATTCTTCAATTTTTGAATTTAAACGCATTTGTTTACCATTATTATCAACAATAATTTTCTATCTCCTAGATAATTGTTTTATTTTAATTTTAATTGTTTTACCTGGATGGAGATTATTTTTTTAGTCTTTATATATTCTATTTGAAGGCCACTAGATAAATTAAAAGGATACACATGATACCAAGATAAATTATGTGTGCATGAACCTTTTTAGAATAAATTCTTGACATTGGAATTTGATGTTCTATGTGATACACTGTTTCATATGCTTGAAGATCTCTCAAGTTATAGCTAAAATTCTAAGACTACAACTTCCTTGATGATACATCCACATTACTCTAGAACCATCACCTATGATTCATTCATTTTATCTTCTATTTCGTTTGGTTTCTTGTTTTTATAAGACAACTTCTCAGCTATAACACACACTCTCTATTTTCTATTTATAATTTTACACATAAAATCATTATTATTTTTCTCTTTCCTTAGATTGTGACTCCTAGAATCTAATTTCAGGACCGTTTGTGTTGTGACTCTTATATTCTAAATTCATTATTTTAGTTAGGGTGTGAATATCCATGAAAAATTTATTTTGACATGGTTATCCCTCCACTATAAAAGGATCTTGTAATCAGGTCCTAATTACGCCTCAAAAATCAGGTTAGTGCACACTTATCTCTCGCTGAGTAGAAAGATATAAGACTAGACTATGTCAACATTAGACTAAACTAGTACAAAAATTTCTTCTATTCATTCTTTATTTCTACTACTAATTAACTCTAATAATTAACTTCATTAATTTATCTAAATAAACAATTTATTTAATTCAATTTTTTAATCTAGTTTATTCACCCCCTCCCTATAGACCATATTTCATTACCAATTATTACATAACAAATAAATGTGAAATGTAAGGGTGCAATGGTATTCCACCACGACATGGAACCCAAACTCATTTCCTTTCTTCTATCTAAATCGCTTCTATCCCATTTATTAAATACAATCTCTTAGTATGTTAGATTTGAGTCATTTGGTCGATGAAAATAGAATATGATGTAGATGTGTCCTGGAAGATGCTATACTCTCGATTGAGGTATGTCATAAACTTTGATTATATGAGGAGGTGGATTTAATTTTTCTTTTTCATCAAAGATTTCACATCCAATAAATTTATGAAGAGTAGTTGAAGAATTATATTTCATAATTATTCTATCAAAATGAATTTAAAAAACATAGAATAATAATGTAGCAACCCGAAACCAAACCCTTTTAAAGGTTATTTCTTTTCTAATATCATGTTTCATTTCATGTTAGTCTATTTTTATATTTTTATTTTTGTTTTAAAAAACTAAAAACTCATATTTTATTATTTTCATTAAATAAAAAAATAAAAAAAATAAACATGTTGTTTAGGTGAGTTGGAATTGGTTAGTAGATAATTGTGATGCTCCTCAAGTGAGATGATCATGGTCAGGAACTGTGTTGTACAAGTAAAATATAAAAATTAACTTTTTCGACACCCCATGATAGGTGTCTATAAATCCTACATATGTAAATCTAGTAAATATAGACATAGTTGTTTTTAGTCAAGGGGGTTCTTCTTTCATTTTCTAAGAAATTGAAAAACCATCCTTACTAGAAAATATAGAGAAGTCCCAAAAAGATGTTGAGAACATAGAAAGTAAGATTAAAATAGTAACTAATGTGAAAGTTATGGACTCAATATATAGAGAAAGAGTGTTTAATTTTGGTAAGAGTTTATAAGTTTCATCCCTACCAACATTGAAAAGGAAATTTCTAGATAAATAACATAGTTCAATTTTCTCTATACACCCTACTAGTGAGAAGATGTTTTGGGATTTGAGATTACATTTTTCGTGGGATGGTATGAAGTGGGAAGTTTAAAAATATGTATATTGAATCTTAGTATTTTAGTAGGTTAAGGGAAAAAATATCTGAAAGAATTCATACAACCTCTTCTTATTCCAATATGGAAGTAATTCAATGTTACAATAGGCTTTTTCACAAGAAACCGAAAGACTCCAAGAAACAATGATGCTATAAGGGTTATCATTTATAATATTTATACGTTTGGTAATTTATTAGTGATAATATAAGTCCTTCCCTTGAGATAATTTCCCATTTATATATCAATGAAATCATAAGTCTTTTGATGATACCAATATCGATCACATCTAATCAGGACCCTTGGTTCACATTAAAATTCATGAAGTGTCTTTAAAGGGAACTTGACACTGAGATAAATTTAAGTGCATCCTATCATTCCCAAACTAATGGTAAGTTTAAAAGGACTATACACACATTGGGATATATGTTAAGATCATTTTTTATTAACAATCAATGTATGAGGGGTCAATTTATACCCTTTGGTGTGATTTTTATATAGTAACAGCTTCTATTCGAGCATCTCGATGGAACCATACAAACTATTGTATGCAAAGAGATTTTTTACTCTAACCAATTGGGAATAAGTTAGAGAAAAAATGATTGATATCCTTGACCATGTAGAAGATATTCTTGTTAAATTATAGACTATTCAATATTATTTTAATGAATCCCTGAGAAGACAAATAATTTATGCAGATAATAGAAGAAAAGACTGGAAATTTTATGTGGGGATCATATACTCTTGCATGTTTCTCCAAGGAAATGAGTTATATGATTTTATAAAAAGGGGAAGTTAAGACCTAGGTACATTGTGGAATTTTTATTACATAAAAGAATTGGATTTGTAACTTACTATTTGGATATATCACAAAACAATACAAAATTACATGATCCCTTCAATGATTCACTTTCGAGAAGATACATGCCAGATCCAATGCATGTGCTCAATTAAAAGGGAATTGATTTAGAGCCTAACTTGTATTATAATAAAGGGCATGTCCAGATTATTGACACTAGAGATAAATTATTCTAGAATCAGACATCTTTATTAATGCAATTTATTTACAGTAATCAGATTCTAGAAGATGAAAAATGGGAACCTTAAGAATATACGAGGAAGAAATATCCACATTTTTTAAGTAGCTGATATATAACCCAATTTCATGGATAAAATTATTTGATGGGGGATAATTGAAACAAGAGACCCTAATATTTCAGTAAACACCATATCATGAACTATCACACAATGTACAATCTAAGAATACTTTATTCATGAGTATATTTAAATGTTTAATTTTATAATGTTAGAATTTTACACTATGAAATAAACTTTATTTTTTAATTATTCATATATATATATTAACCTATTTTGAATTTTTTATATTTTTTAGAATAATTGATTTTAAGGTTAATCATGAAATATATTATTTTCAATAATAATTTTTCTTTTATGAAATTATTATTATATTAGTTTGAATTGGAAATTTACTAAACTATTTTTTTGAAAATATATGTATTTTATAATTAAAATTATTAATTAAAAATATTAATTATACCTTACAAACCTATGATTAATATTTTAGAACTCAAGTAATATTTTTATCGAAAAATATTAGTATATTATACATTTATCATATAAAAAATAATTTTTAACACGTATATAAATTGAATAAAAAAATTTGATTAAAATTAAGAATTAGTATAAAAATTTTCTAATAAGGATCACTTTATTTTTATTCATAAATATTTTGTTATTTAAGGTAAACTGTAGTCACCACACTAAAAGCTAAAACAAAAAAAGTAATAATTTAAGGTGTAAATGGACAGAAACATGATAAAAATAATTCTATAATTTATTGGATGGAATATTATCTACCTTATATCACCCTAAAATCAATTATTTCTTATCTTTTGATCCATTTGAGAAGTTTAACACATTCTCCCTTTATGTTAAGTTGAAATATTTACAAAAATTCCATTTTCACAACTTATAAAAGGGGACTCTCACCACCCCTTAAACACCAATATAAAAATTAGGTTATCTCATTAAAATATGTTCTATATACTTTCCATATGGTCATGGTGCACTATTATATACTTATTTTCACAAGAGATTATCCTAATTCATTCCTTTCCAAGGAATTCTCTAAGAGAACCCCAACTTTCTCCACAAAAGTTCAATATTTTGTCTAATATATTTTCCTTTTATTTTTCAATTTAAAATTTATTTTTCCCAAAATTAAATAATGAATTAAGTATTTATATTATAATTATTTTTTTCATATTGTTAAAATAAACACTAACCACATTTCCCCTTTCCCTTAATAAAAATGAAATTTTTACTCTTGTGTTGTGTGGACTACGACATCCACGACACAATATTTTTTGTTTTACTTCGCCTCTTTCTAAGGATGGATATAAGTATAGTATTGAGTTATAATTATGATTTTTATGAAATAATTAATGTTATTATATGAAAAATTGTAAACCATATTTATGATATGATAAACAAATGATCATTGTTAATTTAATCGTTAAAACAAGAAAAAAAATATGAAAATATTTTATTCAAATTGTGTAATATTTTCAGATACATTAAATATTAATATAATTGATTAATATTATGATATATCACACTAATTAAACCTAAATAAGATCATTATTTATATATTATAATTATATTACAACAGAACTGCCTCATAATCATTCATTAAATCGAGGTATGTTCATGTTTCGGTCAGTTTAACCACCTACTTGCACCATGCTATGAATTTATTTCCTGAATTACTATAGGAACATAATTACTAGTATAGTATGATATAAATTTATAAATAATGACTTTTTTATGGATATCTTATACCAATATTTAATTAATTAATTAAGAAAACATACTTTGATCATTAGGAATATTTGAAACATTCTTTTTATCGATTTTATATTTGAGGGAAAAGAATCAATAAATAATTGAAGTAATTTGAAACATAATAAATTAATATAAATAATACCGAAAAATAAATTTAATAACATTTTAAATATTAAATTTTTTTCTATAATTAATATAGAAACCATTATTATAAAACTAGCACCAACAAACAAAACTAAAAACACCTAATATTGAAAATAGGTTGAATTATTAAATATAATGACTATTCGTGAGCAGTATTAATGAAAATATATATTTTTAAGGTTGTAAATTAATTTATTAATATTTTTATGTATGTGATATAAGATTTTAAATTACATTTGTGGGTGTTTGTAAAAGAGGTAAGGGTTTTCCATCTCAAATTCCTCTCTTAGAGACATGTTTTGTATTATGTATCTAATTTCCTTTATATGGTGTATCTATAATGCCTATTTAATTTTTAGTATCGTGAAATAATTTTACTAATGGTATTATATAAAAAAAATAATCATTTTATTTCAATATATTATGATTGACCTTCTACACACTCTATAAGTGGGTATTTTCAAATTAATTTTCATTCTTTGGGAATCATGTTATATTCACCACCTATTTCATTTTGTGGGATGCATAAATTTCCCTAGACTAAATTTTACCATATTACTAATGAAATTTAATGTATTTTAAATTTTACATTATTATCCCTCCGAAATATTATTTTTATTCAATAGTTACCAAAACTGTTTCCAAACTCAATCTTTTCCATCGGGGAAAACCCATCCCAAGTTTTGGTAAAGTAATTTTTTCCATTTCCATGAAAATAAATCCCTATCTAGATTCATAAAAGTGGATTTATCTATGGAATAAATTCACCTAGAGGTGATTGCTTTGAAATGGGTCACTCAATCATCACCATCATGCAGGACGAATGGGCCTAGGAATAGACACCTAGTTAGACACTCTAGGGAATATGATTTGGACTATTCATATGCTCTTAATGAATAATAATGAAGTATTTTTCTTACCAATTAATTTTTCTCCAACTAATTAAATATATTTAACCCAGTTATTATCTTCTATGGATAAACCAAAAAATTATATTTACCCTCAACACTATATTTCTTGATTTGGTTACTTCATGTTACTTTGAAAATATTCCAAAACTTCCCCAAGATATATTGACAGGTCTTGTGAAATAGAAAAACATGGGTTTTGGTGTATTCCTCTTCTATATTAGTGTAGATTCTTGTTATAAGTCCTTGGTAATATATTTTTATTTCCAAAATTAGGCATCCCATCAGTATGAGATCAATGATTATTATTATCCATGTTTTCATTTATTGTCGTAGATATATAATGAAACCACTTTCTATTGATTATGGATTTATAATGTTTATGTATTCCCACAATATCACTTATTCTATGTTTATGTTATGATAGCTTCTAAAATATACTACCCCTTACTAATAATTTGAGCTCACACTTATTTTTTTCATTTCCCTAATAAATCTAGAGAATAATTTTGTGTAAATTGCATGGATATGATGGAAGGTATAATAATGTTCTCGTAATATTTTCATATTTCATATTATGTTTTAAAATGTTATATATGTATTAATCTAGTCTTTTATGGCTACTAAACTTTTGGATCCTTCAGAAACTCTCATATTCTACATAAATAATGTAATATAAATATTGGATCTAGGTTTCTATAGTATGAGATGTTACAAGGGTACCATAGCTTAATCAAAATGGAATGTTTTAACATGAAATCATCCTCTTGGAATTAACTCTATAAAATCTAATTCAAATCCTAATTTTTCACATATGACATCACCATGATTTTCTGAAATCATCACAAAGTCCCCAGCCAAATTCAAAGGAATATAATTGACCAAGGAAAATGAGGAAGAATAGATGAAGATTCAATTATAATTCCTTGAATATTCATCAGAATAATTTTTAGAATCACCCCAAATAAATGGGAACCAATGGAAAGAAATAGTGGTGAAGGAACTACCAAAAATATCCTCTCTTGATCCCCTTACAATTTAAAAAACTAAGGCCCCCAATACCAAAATTACTAAAATGGCCCCTCTGAAAATAGCCCAGTCCTAGATCCACCGTCGATAGCTTGCCTCAATGAATGGTCTTTTAGACTATCCTAGATATTGGGTGACTACTCATCCCACTATCATATTATCCTTATATCTCCAACCTTCTGGTGATCCTATCTAGGATGCTAGGCTATTTCCCGACCAACTAGTTGGTTGGTGGCTATTGTAGCAGCCATGCCACCCCTAGAAACTTTATTAACACTCTATGAGGGATATGGGATCCCTCCTGGGCCTCAATTCATGTCCAAACCCACCTATTTTATATTCTAAACCCCTCATAATCTCATCAGATGTTATGATTCTAAAAATATGACTTCCACTAATGAAAAAACCAAATTCCTTATGAATTTACTCAACATTTCATAACACACGGTGTTAAAATGGTGATTATGAACCCTCAACCATATTATTTCTCATCCTCAAGAAGTTACCTCATGTACCTATAGTGAACCTTTATGGTTATTAATAATTTATGAATCTTATATATCCATTAATTATTACTAGTTATGGATAGATCACCGCTATACTCGAAGACACAAAACTATCCAAACTCTAGATTTATCTTGATCTAATCCATCATATATGTTATCCATTTCTCAATGATACACCCAATTCATATTTAATATTATCCCCATCAATCACACATGAAATATGATAGACTATATATTTCTACACTAAATGCATTTGGAAATTTTTCATCAGCATATGTATTATGGCACTAACTAAATTTACTATCTTAATGAAAATTTCATTGTATTGGTGATATTCATCGTATAACTAATCATAGTCCTTATACTCCCAAAATTTAAATCATTGGATTTTACAAGACTAATTTGAACTCAGAGCTTCACAGGTGCATATCTCAATTATCCACATTGGGTTCCATAGTCTCACGCATGTGAAAATGACAATAAGAATAATAACACTCCATTAAATGATCGATTATACCCTCCCAGAAGTATTATCATTCATGTATCCTAATCACCCAATTGGCCCATTTACTAAATATCACATTAATCAATTACTTAGTGTACAAACTCTTGTTAAACACCATAAATTTATGCCCAAATATGAGTGTTCTCTACTGAAATTTAATTTCTTTCCCACTTTTATCCTAACATTGTTTTGAAACATCAATTTTCTCAAAAGTTATGTTTTCAATAACAATTATCATAGACATTCATTAATAATAACCAAAAATGAGGTTTCTACCCTCTAGCAGTCAATGGTGTGCTTTATACCATTGGATTAACATTGTCCTCATTTAACAAGCATCGACCTACCTAGATCCCACTATCATAAAAATATATTCACTCATGATTACCAATAGATATTTGAGAAATCTGAAGATTGTAGAGCTCTGTTGGTGTTTGTGGCAGTGAATGATGTGGTGGTGATGGATGATGTAAACCTTCGACCTTTGACTCACAAGAACCCATTATTGGATGATGAGGCTAATTTTTCATTAGATAAGGATACTAGGTCTTATTCTTTAGATGTAGTGAAGATACAGTCTAAAACCACAGAGAATGTGGTGAGGACTAATGTTATAGTGGCTAGCCTGTCAGATACAAGAAACCCAAGCAGGTACCATGCAGGGACTGAAGTAGATTCTAATCGACAACATTTCAAATATATGTGTGATACTACTTCCAAAATAATTGTGATAAGGGTGATAATACCTATGTGGTTACCAATTGAGAAGTTATACTGGATAGATTTAAACATTTTGGGAATTCAATCATTTCCAGACTTGTTCTCCCTGGTGGAGTAAAGCTTTGTAAGATTGATGATTTGGTCAGGATGTTAACATCTATTTGGGATTTTTCTGATAGGGGATGTGTATATATGGATCAAGAATTCTTTCACATTATTTTCCCATAAAGGATCTGAAACAACAAGCTTGGGGAATCGAATCAGTTGTGCTAAGTATGTATTTTTTTTCAAAAATGGGACTTTCATTTCAACCCTTTCTCAGTAAAAAACACCAGGGTTCATGTTTGGATTAAAATTTATGGTCTTCACTGGATTATGTGAAATCCTAAGATTCTTTTTAACATTGATTCTACTATGGTAATTCTAATAAAAATGGATAGGTCCACTAAATCTGCGAAGTGTTGTTATTATGCTAGGGTCATGGTGGAAGTAAATCTAAGCTCTTGTATGATTCATACTAATGTTGTAATGCCTCGACCCTAGTTACCTATATTAGGTGCATTATTACATAATATTGGCATGATCACAAAATATCAAGTACCAATAGACCGATTAGTTTAGTAGCCTTGGAAGCACTAGATACATTCATAAGTTTTACATTACATTATAAAATGAAAAAATACAACAAAATAGTCCCCATTGGCCACACTCATATCCCTTAGACTATTCATGCATGTTAGTTATAATATACTTCTTCACCTCCTGTGAAAAATAAAACAGATAAAGGGGTGAGCTCATATGCTCAGTAGGGATAACAATATAGCATAAACTTTCATAAATAAGCATAAAAATTTAATACAATGTATAAGACTAAAACAAAAGCCTTTTAAACTTTAAATTAATCATAATATGGAAAAAATAAAATCAAATAATTCCATTTACTTATTCACATAGATATTCTACTAGTCGAGTAATCACATGCAATATCAATATCCACTTTCATAATGATGGAATGCATAATGACAGACTTCGTAACCACATAGTCAAGGCCTTATGCCAAGACTACAAATAAGATTTTGTCAAGGACTTGTTCCAAGACAGTAGTTTGTCTCATGAGACCTACCAGTGCATTGAGGAGTTATAGAAGGCTCCACCCATCACTTACTATGTCCAATGCATTCCACCTATGAAATGGTTTAAACATAATATAAAAATTTGTATTAAAACTAGCATATGAAATGTAAATAATTTATCCATAAACCATGAATGGTGTAAAAATAACACATCCATAGTCAAAAATATCAAAAAACCTTCAATAAAATGTGGATGTTTTGTATCATAACAAATCAACTTCAAATAAGCTTAAAATCCATCAAAGGATGTTGACATAGATGAAATCAAAACTTTTTTAGAGAAATTTATCTTTCTATTTTGAAATAATTTAAAATTCATATAATTATAAATTAAAACATTTATTTTGAAAATATTCCTATAATCTTGTAAGGTATTCTTTGACGATGTTATAACAGTGGAAAATAGCATCACCCGCCGTATAAGATAAAAAACATTCTTAGCTTGGTTTTGTCGAAAAAGTCATAAAGTACCTTATTTGGAAAATGATGGAAAGATTCTTTTCAAAAATTTATAAGGTCAAATAAGGGTATAAATGAATTTCACCCACTGTCTATTAAATAGTAAAAAAAATTAATTACATTTTTAATAAAAATAGATGTGGATGATAAAGAGGTCCTAGTAGATACTCACGTGTAAAACAACCTCGGATAATAATGAGATTATAAAATTAACCATTACCTTGTAGTTTTCCTTGGTCTAGGGTAGGTTAACCTTCTGTATAATGGTGAAATCATTGTTATTAAATTATAAAATAACCATATACTTTAATATGATATCATATATGATCTTCTAATATTGATTTGTTGATGATATTTCAGTAGTATCATCATTTCGAGTGCTAACTAGTTTGTTTTACTTTATATGATTTGTTATGTAAGTAATGTTTGTTATTTAATTCATATTAAGAATGAAATTATGTCCTTAAACATTATTTTAATCATCAAATGAAAATTAGTCTTGAATGGATACGATGGGGAATGAATCTCATCGTGTTCGTGGAGACAGTAATCCGTACAAACGCACGGGTGAAAAAATAATTATTTTGATATTAAAATTGTATATAATTGGATTTTATATCATATATAAAGAATAATTTTCATGTTATATTTATTATTTACATCATTTATTCTCATTACTATACCCATAAAAACAATGAAGTTTTTAAATAACAAACTATACCATGACGTGGAGACGGTAATCCGTACGTACACACATATGGTGACTTTGTCATTTATAGGATGGATAGAATAATAAATAGGGTTGTAAAATTTTATAATAACATCAAAATATATGGAAGATACTGGATTTATTGTTTTTTAATGGAAATAACAAAGAAAGAGGAAGTGGAAGAAGAAAAAAACATGAAAGAGGTGATGAAATATTTACCTCTTCTTCGGGTTCTTGCATTTGATTTTATCAAAAGGGCTCCTTGGGTTGGATTTATGAATAAAGGAAGTACTCTAGGATAAATTTAGGACAGTTGAGAGGATATTTGGGCAGGTTTTGGATGATCCAAATGGCTTTAAAGGTGTGAATTTGAGAGAATTGAAAGTGCCCTTTTATAAGAGAGGTGAGGGTCTCTCTAGGAAGATCTTGGAATATTATTTTATAATAAATTCATTTTTGGTTTCTAATGTCTCCAAAATGATTTATTTCTAGGATAAGGTCGGTATGGGTCGAAATCCACTCAACCAATAGGTTTTAGATAGGTTTAGGTCACTATATTAACCTTATCTTCAGATTTAACTCTTAGTTAAATAGTTTTACATTTACCATATCTCTTTGTATTTTTATATTATATGGTTAATAAACATACTATAAACATCCAAGAGAACCTAAAGTGGTTCATTAATGACATATATAATATTATTTAATACGTTTTTCCAAAACCTAGATTTTTATAAATAGAATATCAACTAAAAATATTAAATTTGGTTTAAAAACACTTTTATGTCAATTTTGACACTATTTGGTATTTTGTTTTTTTAATTCATAACAGCATTATTAATTCAAAAAACATTCAATTAATCAACCCTAAAAAGTCATATCAACCTATAAAATTAGTTTAATTCATTAAAAGTCTCAAATTATATTTATTTGGATATTTATAATATCAATTATTTTAATCATTCATTAATAAGGTAATTACAACATCATCATTGTGTCATAAATAAATTTAATTATTTTATGTCTAAAAATTATAAATAAAATACGATTATGTAGGAAATATTTTTTTCTTTCTAATAAATATTTATAGTTGAATTTATCTTATATATAAACCGATATTAAAAATGGTTTAGTTATTAAACTTTGATTTTAACTCTTTTAACTCTTCTTTAAATAAAATAATAAAAAATGTCCTAATCTAATCCAAGTGGACCAAAGGGGATAATATTTTATTCATAATGTTTTTTTTCATCGAATTATACTTAACTAATATAATTAGGACATGTGTTAGGGTAATTTTGACATCATTTTTACCCTTAATTACCCTATTTACTTTTAATTGTGGTAAATAAAAGTCAAAAGTTTCTATTCACCAAAAAATTATTTTCATCTTATTGAACCACATTTTACTTAATAATATTAACCGTTTATCTCGGATATTTGAAATTCAACTCACAGAAGCGGTAACATTAAGTTCTATACAAATTTTAAAATTCTCCTTAGAGGTGCGTAAAAGACGGTAAAAAGTTCGATAAAATTTTATATATCTAAACTTATTATAAAATGACTCCATTGAATTAAATTGAAAATATATAGGTATTATGTATCTATTTTGAACTAAAATAAATTAAAATAAAATAAAAAATTATTTAAATAAAATGTCGGTTTTAACCAAAAACGTAGTGCTTTTTCACTATTCATCAAAAATTGAAAATTTTCAGAAAAGTACCAAAAATTCACCCTAAGCTAATATCAATGTTATGAATTCAAAAAGGAAGTCCATTTTTTAAAATAAAATTTATAAAATTTTAAAAAGTGGGTATTAATATTCATAACAGCTAGTTTGATTGGTCGCGGTGTGTTAGAATCTCGAAGTTGCGTACAATGAAAGTTATTGCATTATTCCAAGGGAAATGTACCATGGAAGCTTGGGGTGTTATATTCTCCACTCCTTCAACTAATGTTTTCCTCAAAATTTTTGTAATATTAATGTATAAAAAAATTTGGGTGGTTCATCATCATAAGTTCCTCGGATTCCCACGTTTCCCATTCCATCTTATGGTTTCTCCATAGAACTTTTACCAGACGAGTCATCCGGTTTATCAATACTTGTTCTCTTGTATCAAGAATCTTGATAGGATCTTCACAATATGACAGATCAGGTTCCAGTTCTAATTCCTCATAGGTGAGTACATACGTTGGGTCAACAGTGATATATGGAACACATCATGAACTTTGGAGTGACTTGGTGGCATTACCAAATGATAATCTATAACTCCAATTCGTTCTAGAATTTCAAAAGGTATGATGTACATTGGACTTAATTTACCCTTCTTACCGAATCATATAACCCCTTCCATAGAGATACCTTCAAGAAGACATGATCTCCTACCTGAAATTCCAAATCCTTCCTTTGGTTATCAGCGTAGCTCTTCTTCCTACTTTGAGATGCTTTGATGTGGGCTTGGATAACCTTCACCTTTTCCATCATTTCCTCAACAAGTTCTGGTCCTATGAGTTTTCTTTCACCAACATCGTCCCAACAAGTTGGTGTGAAACAACTCTTTCTATATAATGCTTCATATGGTGTCATCTGAATACTTGAATGAAAGTTATTATTATAAGAAAGTTATACCAAAGTTAAATATTGATCCCACATACCTTGAAAGTCAAATGCGAAAGATATTAATATGTCTTCTAAGGTTTCAATAGTTCGTTTTGATTGACTATCAGTTTGAGGGTGGTAGGGAGTGCTCAAAAGAAGTTCAGTATCTAGGGATTTCTGAATAATTTTCCAGAATCATGATGTAAAATGGGGATCCCGATCCAAAACGACCGATAGGGGTACTCCATGAATTATTAAAACTTCATTAATATACAGTCTTTCTAAACGTACAAGTGGTAGATCTTCTTTTATAGCCTGAAAATGTACTGACTTGGTAAGTCGATCAACAATGACCAATATTTCATCATTCCTTCTAGGATGCTTTGGTAGCCCCATGACAAAGTCCATCATAATATCATCCCATTTCCACTCAGGTATGGGAATAGGTTTCATGACTCATCTAGGATGTTGTCTTCCATCTTTCACTTATTGGAAAACCATGCATCTTGACACAAAATCAGCAATCTCTCTTTTCATGTTGTCCCACCAAAAATGTTCCTTCAAATTTATATACATCATGGTTCACCTAGGGTGTATAGAGAAATTGGAGTTATGAGTATCATCCAAAAAAATGACCATTTTAGATCAGTTATATCGAGAACACAAAGTCTCTTCCCAAATTTTCAAATTCCATCTTCATATACAAAGTCACTCAATCTCCCATCATTTACGGCTTTAATATTCTTTTGAAACTCCTCATAATCTATCTGAGAACTCTTTATCCTTTGTAATAAATATGGTTTGGAAACCATTTGGATAAGTATTGATGATTCACCTTCCATGGTTATTCCAATATCTATCTTTACTAGATCCATGAAAATTCGATCCCTTTCAACTCTCATATTTTTCAAAACTCCATGATCCTTTCTGCTCAAAGCATCTTCCACTTTAATTTCCTTCCCCGGGTGGTATTGTATAGTGCAATAATAATCCTTGATTAGTTTAATCCAACATCTGTGCCTTATGTTGAGTTCTTTCTAAGAGAAAATATACTTAAAACTCTTGTGATCGGTATATATCTCACATCTTTTACCATAGAGATAATATCTCTATATCTTCAAATAAATGATTATAGTTTCTAACTCAATATCATTAGTAGGATAGTTTTTCTCATGAATTTTTAACTTTCGTGATTCATAGTCCATAACCTTATCATTCTCCATAAGCACACAACCAAGTCCTTTCTTTGATGCAACACTATAAATAACAAACCCATCACTCCCCGATGGTAGATTCAAGATAGGATAATTGACTAATATTCTCTTAAATTCTTCAAAACATTCTTCACACACTTTTTTTCAAACAAATTTAACCCCTTTATGTGTGATCTTGGTTAATGGGTTAGCCGATCGGGCAAAATTCTGGATGAAACGCCGATAATAACCTGATAAATCAATAAAACTACGTACCTCTGTTATACTTGTCAGTGCTGGCCATTCTTGGATTTCTCTTGTCTTAGAAGGATCAATTGATATTCCTTTCTTATAGAAAATGTAGCCAAGAAAAGAAATCTCCTAAATCCATAACTCACACATCCTAAATTTCTCATATAATTCATTTCTTCTAAGAGTCCTTAGGATAATGCACAAGTGATTTTCTTGATCTTCATAGCTTTTTGTGTATACTGAGATATCATCAATAAATACCCCTACAAATTCATCAAGATATTCCTTGAAAACTATGTTCATTAGATCCATGAAAATAAAGGGTGAATTATTAAATCCTAAAGGCATTACTGTAAACTCGTAATGCTCGTATCTGGTTCAAAGTGTTGTTTTCATAATGTCTTCATTCTTCACACACAACTGATGATATCCATATTGAAGTTCAATCTTTGAAAAATATTGAGCTCCATGAAGTTGGTCGAATAAATAATCAATTCGAGGTAGGGGATACATGTTCTTTATTTTTATAGCATTGATCTCCCTATAGTCAATGCATAACCTCATAGATCCATCTTTCTTTTTAACAAAAAGGATAGGTGCACCCCATGGAGAATCACTAGGGAGAATAAATCCCTAGTTACTCAATTCCTCTAGTTGTTTCATTAGTTAAACTAATTCCACTATGTCAATTCTATAAGGGGTCTTTGATATGGGCCTTGAACCATGAATTAAGTCAATGGAAAACTCAATTTCTCGTTTTGGAGGATGTTCAGGTAAATCTTCTAGAAACACATCAAGATATTCTTACATAATAGGTACGTCCTATATTAGAATATTCTTTTCCCACCCTTAGTTATTTCATTCTCGTCCTCCCCAATAATTTAATTTAGTTGAGCTACGGGGGTGGATCTAGATAAGAATCACATGGTGAAATTTTTGAACTAAAGATAAGGTACTCCTTATCATCATCGAAAATTGTAACCTCCTTCTTCTTACAATAGATTTTTGCATCATGGTCTGAAATCCAATCCATACTGAGGATTGTATCAAATTCAATCATGGGTATGATGATGAGATCAGCAGAAAAATAACATTTATATGTCTTAATGGGAACTGATTCACAAAACATTTCTGCAATGATACTTACCTTAGAAGTTTTGACTGAAAACTCCCTTGTTAAATAAAATTGTAAATATCTAATTTCCTTAGAAAACTGGGACGAAATGAAACAATGTGATGGTATAAAATCAAATAAAGAATTTGTTAAACTTGAGGAAACCATTAAATTGCCTACCACCACATATTTCAGAGCTTCAACCTCAGTAGTAGTGATAACATAAGCTTGGCCTTGATCAATCGGCCTTTTGAGGTATGTTTCCTTGGATCATATGACATTAATTTTCATAATTCCCCATTTCTCTACAATTTTAGCATTCAACATTGACAACCTCTTTCTTCCCCTTGAAATCACGAGCTTGGTGGCCTTTTCCCCACACTTGTAACAGAATCCCATTTTCTTTAGGAAAGTACTAGGGGGGTTCTTCCCACATTTATTGCAGGATAGATATTCAACTTTTCCCTTCTTCCCCTTATTTCCATTTCCATAGTGTTCAAAAGATATCTTCTTCTATTGATTTTCTTTAAAGTCGTAAGACTTAGAGAATTCCTTTTCGGTTTTGATAGAACATGACACAATATCTTTATACGACGAGAAAGACTGTGAGATTAATTCTAGACAAATAAATGGTTTTAACCCATCAAAGAAATGATCAATCTTACTTCTTGGGTAACGTATATAATCTACAGCATACCCTACTAACCTTTTAAGGTTAGCCTCATACTTTGAAACATTCTAATCCTTCTTTTTCCTCAGACTTAGAAATTGTCTTTCCATATCCGCTTGATGGTCATAAAGAATGTATTTTTCTAAGAAAATCTCCATAAACTCCCTCCATTCTATATTTGATACTTCATCATCTTCCTTTTTGTTTTGAATCAATGACCACCATTGATCATCGTATCTAGTGAGGCGATAAACTTCCATGATAACTTTTTCCCTTTTTCTACTCCCCAAAGTGTAAAATATTTTATCTAAGGAATTTATCCATTGCTCAACTACTAATGGATTTTTACTCCCATTGAATGTTGGTGGTTGTTGCCTCATGAAGAGGTCTAACATTGATCCTCCATGTTGTGGATCAGGTTTATCCAAACAGGTGAGGTAATTATTCATAACCTGAGTGATTTATCTTAGTATGGTGATAAGCTTATCAACACTAGTTTCTTCTCCAGCTCCACTATAATTATCTTCAGTGGGAGGGAAATCCCTACATCGACTATGTGTATTGATATAGTTTCCATTCATTCCACTATGCACCATTTCTAAATAATGGCATACACTATATTAGTTTATAAATCACAAAACATAATTTCAAACTTGTAAAACACTTAACATAAATTGAAAAATTTATGGATATAATCCATAATAATAAAAATGTTTTCATTAAGGAAGTATATACTCATAAAACCTTTATAATGGTTTGTAAAGAAAATGATAATTATCCTAAGCATATCCCTCGTGAGTATCATAACCAAGAGTGCAGCAAGGCCCGTTGTTGTGCACCAGTTCTCATTCGAGTCTAGCTCAAAGTGGCGTTTTAGGGTTTTATCCCTAGGTACATCTATGCCAGAGCCGCCTCTACCTTCTCGTATCTATACAGGGATGTATTTCTTGTAAAATACACAAAATCTCTATATTACCAAAATTCTAGGAAGTTCTTCTATAATAATCCTCAATGTCTATCTTAGGGTAATGTGCTCTAATCAGAGTATATCAAAATCTAGTTTCCAAGGTTTGTACTAATATTCCTCTGATACCAATTATAATGCCTCAACCCCAGTTACCCAGAGTCAGTGCATTATTACATAATATTGTTATGATCACAAAATACCAAGTCTTGAAAGACTGATTACTTTAGTAGCCTGAGAAGTACTAGATACATTCATAAGTTTTACATTACATTATTAAATGAAAAACTCCAGCAACATAGTCTCCATGGGCCACCCTCTTATCCCTTATACTATCCCTACAGGTCAGTCATAATATACTTTTTCGCATCCTAGGAAAAATAAAACATAGAAAGGGGTCATCTCAGATGCTCAGTAAGGATAAAAATATAGCAGAAACTTTCATAAATAAGAATAAACATTTAAGGCAATGTATAAGACTAAAACAAAATCCTTTTAAAAATTAAAGTCAACATAATATAGAAAAGATAAAATCAAATAATTTCATTTACTTATTCACATTGATATTCTACTAGTTGAATAATCACATGCAATATCAATAGCCACTTTCATAATGATGGAATGCATAATGTCGGACTTCATAACCACATAGTCAAGGACTTGTACCAAGACTACAAATACGATTTTGTCAAGGCCTTGTTCCAAGACACTATTTTGTCTCATGAGACCTACTGATTCATCGAGGATCTATAGTTGGCTCCACCAGTCACTTACTAAGTCGAATGCATTCATCATATGAAAAGGTGTAAACATAACATAAACATTCGTATTAAAACTAGCATACGAAATGAAAATACTTTATCCATAAACCATGAATGGTGTAAAAATAAAACATTCACAGTGAAAAATATCACCAAAAATTCAATACAATTTGGATGTTTTGTATCATAATAAATTAACTTCAAAAAAGCTTAAAATCCATCAAAGGATGTTGACATAGATGAAATCAAAACTATTTTTTATAGAAATATCACTTCCTATTTTGAAAACATTTAAAAGTCATATAATTACAAAATAAAATATTTATTTTGAGAATATTCTTATAATCTTATAAGGGAATCTTCGACTATGTTATAATGGCAGAAAATAGCCACACCCGTCGTATAAGTTAAAAAAACATTCTTACCTTAATTTTGTCTAAAAGGTCATAAAGTACCTTGTTTGGAAAACGATGAAAATATTCCGTTAAAAACCATATTAGGTAAAATAAGGGTATAAATGACTTTAAACCATTGTTTATTAAATAGTAAAAAAAATTTGAAATACATTTTTAAGAAACACGGATGTGCATGATAAAGAGGTCCCAGTAGATACTCACGTATAAAACAACCTCAGATAATAAAGAGATTCTGAAATTAACTCTTACGTTTAACTTTTCCTTGGTCGAGGGTAGGTTAACCTCCTATATAATGGTCAAATAATTGCTATTAAATTATTCATGAACCATATACATTAATATGCTATCATATATGATCTTCTAATGTTTCTTTGTTAATGATATTTCAGTAGTATCATCATTTCGTGTGCTAACGGATTCATTTTCCTTCATATGCTTTGTTACATAAGTAATTTTTTTTATTTAATTCATATTCAGAATGATATTAATTCCTTATACATCATTTCTAATCATCAAATGAAAATTATTCTTGATTGGATACGATGGGGAATGAATCTCATCAGGTTCGTGGAGACGGTAATCCGTACGTACGCACGAGCGACAGTATAATTCTTTTGATATAAACATTTTATATAATTGGATGGTATATCATATATACTGAATCATTATCATGTTATATTTATTATTTACATCAGTTATAATCATTATTATACCCATCCAAATGATGAAGTATTTGATTAAAAAACTACACCACGATGTGGAGACGGTAATCCGTACATACGCATGTATGGTGACTTTGTCCTTTATAGGATGGATAGAATAATGAATATGGTTTTACCATTTTTATAATAACATCACATTATATAGAATATACTGTATTTTTTATTTTATAATGGAAGAAACAAATAAAGAGGAAGTGGAAGAAGAAAAGAACTTGAAAGAGGTGATAAAATATTAACCTCTTCTTCGGGTGCTTCCTTTTGATTTGATCAAAAGGGATCCTTAGGTTGGATTTATGACTTAATTAAGGCCTCTATGGTGAAGGGAGGACATTTTAGAGAATATTTGGGTAGGGGTTGGATAATCCAAATGGATTTTAAGGTGTGAATTTGAGAGAAGGGGAATTCCCTTTTATAAGAGAGGTGAGGGTCACTTTAAGAAAAGCTTGAAATATTATTTTATAATAAAATAATTTTCGATTAATAATGGATAAAAAATAATTTATTTAGAGGATAAGGTAGGTATGAGTCTAAAAACTCTCAACCAATAGGTTTTAGACTGTTTTGGGTCACTATATTAACCTTATCTTTTATATTTTACTCTTAGATAAATAGTTTGACATTTACCATGTCTCTTGGTATTTTTATATTTAATGGTTAATAAAAATAAAATAAAATTGCGAGAGAACGTAAATTGGTTCATTAATGACATATATAATATTATTTAAGCCCATTGGCAGAACCTTATATTTTTAGAAATATAATATCAATTAATAATATAATATTTGTTTTAAAAACTCGTTTATGTCAATTTTGACACTATTTGGTATTTTATTTTTGTTAAATTCATGACAACATTATTATTTCAAAAAAATTATTTTGATAAACCCTAAAATGTAATATTAATCTAGGAAATTAATTTAATTAATTAAAAGTCTCAAATTTAATTTATTTGGATATTTATAATATCAATTATTTTAATCACTCATTAATAATGTAATTACTCCATCATCATTGTGTCATCAATAAATTTAATTATTTAATGTCTAAAATTTATAAATAAAATATCATTATGTAGGAAATATTTTTATATTTCTAATTAATATTTATAGTCGAATTTATATTATTTATAAAGCTATATTAAAAATGGTTTAGTTATTAAACTTTGATTTTAACTCTTTTAACTCTTCTTTGAATAAAATAATAAAAAATGTACTAATCTAATCCAAGTGGACCAAATGGGATCATATTTTCTTCCTAAGGTTTTTTTTGTAGAATTATATTTATCCAATAGAATTAGGACATTTTTTAGGGTAATTATGATATCATTTTTCCCTTAATTACCGTATTTACTTTTAACCATGGAAAATAAAAGTCAAAAGTCATTATTCACCAAAAAATTATTTTCATCTTATTGAACCACATTTTAATTACTAATATTAACCGTGTCTCTCAGATTTTTAAAATTCAACTCAAATAAGCTTTAAAATTATGTTTTATACAAATTTGTAAATGCTCATAGAAGGTGGGTAAAAGACTGTAAAAAGTTCGATAAAATTTTATATATCTAAACTTATTATAAAATGACTCCAATGAATTACAATGACCATATATAGGTATTTTGTATCTATTTTGATCTAAAATAAATTAAAATAAAATAAATAATTATTTAATTAAAAAAGTCGGTTTTAACCAATGACACGGTGTTTTTTCACTATTCATCAAAGATTGAAAGTTTTCAGAAATGTACCAAAAATTCACCCTAATTTAATTTCGATATTCTGAATTCAAAAATGAAGTCCATTTTGAAAAAAAAATTTATTAAATTTCAAAAATTGGGTAATAGTATTCATAACAGCTAGTTTGAGTGGTCGTGGTGTGTTGGAATCTCGAAGGTGTGTACAATGCAAGCTATTTCACTATTCAAAGTGAAACATATTGTGGAAGCTTGGGGTGCTACAAATTCTTTGTCTTCTTTGGATGATGATGTATCCCTAAAATTCGAATATGATAGACTACGTAATTTCTATTTAGACTTTCAATTTATTGGTTATGTCCAAGATAAGTGTTATAAAACATTATATGCTCTTTTTGATGACTGAAAGGGCATCATGAGGCCTCTTGTAAGAACAAGTTTAAGAAGAAGAAAATGAAAAATAATGGTGATGAAAAAGGAAAAATAAAAGATCCTCATGTGGTTCAAGAGACTGAACCAAGTGTGCATGTGCATGAAGGGGAATGTAGGACAAACATGGCTGGATCTGAACCAATATTGGCCTTGGTGTTGTTTGTTGAGTATGGAGTCGAGGGAAACATGAACTCAAGAGTGGAGAAGCATGACATTGGTCCTACATTATAGGGGAAACAAAATACAAGTGATGTTGCAAATATTTCAAATATTTAGGTGGAAATTACCAAATTAAGGGAAGCATAGGGAATCCACCGGAGGTGGGATGATGTAGAGGACAATTCCCCAGAAAAGATAACCTATAGTCAAACCTTATCAAAAAGAAAAATTATTGTTGTGGATGATGAAAAGTTCCAACCTATCCCTCCTAAAATATCAAGATGTTGGAAAGAAAACTCATATCTGAATCCAACTATGGTTACCAGGTACCATACTCCTTTTGATTATAAATCTGATTTGGATGGTGATTATGATGATGCATACTATGTCTATGATTTTTTATCTATTTTCTTCTTATTATTATGAGGGAATGTCTACTTGTATGACCCCATCCATCTCCCCTTTTTCATTGATTTATTCTTAATAAAAATGGATTTTTCCTAACTTTTAGGTATCATAACACCCAAGTCCCAATGGATATAATTTAAAATGAGAAATTATAGTTTTTTTCTTTTGACTATAATATTCATTCAAACTATAGAACCTACACTATCCAATAATGATTCAATACATTTATACTAGTGTCTCATCTCACTGATGTTGGGACATAATCTTTGTTCATCAATAATAGCAGAAAACCAATTATTCCATCAACATTTAATGGAATTCATCTTTTATCTCACTATATTAATGTTCATTAATAGCATGCACCCCACACTCGCATGAACTAACCTTCTTAGTTTAACTAAAAATATTATGAACCCTTAGTTATTTCACCATTAAACTATAATGATCTCACCTCTTGTGTCGGTTATATCCTAATACACATGTTCAAAATAGAAAATCTACACCTGGACTCCCTCATGGTATTTTTTCTTTGATAAATAAAATATATAACATTGAATGGATTTCTCTCTTATCCATTTTTTAGGTTATGGTTTCTCACACATTTTTATAGGTTATATCATACTTGATAACACTACAAATGTAATCCCTCATAATCTCTCATAGGGATTCCATGACTTATCTTTGATTAGTCAGAAAACTAAATAGTCCTAGACTATATCCCAAACACATTGGCCCGTATTAATATCTTAAAACCCATAAGGTTATCAAGGGACCTCACAAACATCCCAGATTATCCTAAACCACAATAAATATAAGGTTTCACATTCCATCAGACATGAATTATCAATCATCAAGATAACATCAACTTAATTCAACTGAGCACCACTATCACTTACCCCCTTTGTGAGTGATAGTCTAAAGAACCACTCTCACAAAATTTCATGGATTCCACCATTGTCTATTGAATCCTACTCACAAGAAAGTACATTATCTCATATCACCCTAATATTCAACTTAACATACTCTTCCTTGAGTCATATCCCATTAGTTATAAGCTCACATTCCAAATTAACTAATTATAAATCCAATGAATGACAATTTTAACTCATATAAAATACCATCGGTGCTTTTGTTCCCATACATATTCAAGGTAAGAAACATGCCTATACCCATCACTCATGCAACCATTTATAATGATTCATTCCTATAACATGATGTATCTTAACCCGATCCACTCATCTTTAATGAACCCATGTTCCTATATTAATATTCTATATAACATCCTAGGATTTTGTGAATTTATTTTATTTCAAATTAATATAATATTTTTGATATTTTTTACTTTACAGGACACTAAATATAGATTACAAAAACACAAAGTTTCTATTACTTTATACACGACACCAAGTTAAGCTTTCACTACATGCAACAACGACATGGAATATGTTATATGCAACACTGAGTTTTTACAAAACAACACTATACTGTTATAATTATATAAATGAGATAGTTATAACCTAGCAATTAAACATAGAAATATGAATAATAATAAATAATTGTTAAATTTTTTTACATTAATAAAAAATATTTATATGAAATCTATTTTCTTTGGTTAAGTCTTTAAATGATTAAAAATACAATATTCTTAAAGGAACTATTTTTTATGTCCTTTTTTAAATAATAATAAAATTAATTTTAGGAACTGTAAGAAATTTAATTTTCTAAAATAAACACTGTTTTTTAATTTAGAATGTCCAAATTAACTTTGAGTGATTGTTTAGTATTTTTCTGAGAACTTTCATTTTTTGGATGAATAGTAAAAAATAATGCATTATAGTTAAAAAATGGATTTTTCGTTTAAAAAAATTATTATAATTTAAATAAAATTTTAAGTAATAATAGATCAATTATACATATATTAATCCAATTTATGTCATTTGAAAGATTTTTATATTGAAATTTGATATAAAAACTTATCGAACTTTTGAATGTTCTTTTTATTCGCCATTTCACCACGTCTGTAGGATTAGCGTTAAACTTAATTTTTCCACTTATGTGAATTGAATTTTGAAAAACACACATAAATGGTTGTAATAATTTTTATATTAAGATTATAGTAGTATCAAAATAATATTTTGTATATTATGAATAGTAACTTCAGTACATATTTATTTACCATGGTTAAGGGTAAATAGGATAATTAAAGGTAAAAATAAAATTACAAAATTATTAAATTACCTTAACACTTGTCTTAATTTCATTGGATAAGTGGGTTTAGAATAACATAAACCTTGTTCCAAAATTATAACCTTTTTAAATCACTTGGGTAAAAATATGACATTTATTATTATTTATTCAAAGATAAGTTAAAATGTCCATACTAATATGTTTAATAACTATAACATTTTTAATGTATGGTTATATAGAAGAAAAATTCAACTAGAAATATTCATCTAAAATATAAAAAATTTATTTACATCGTGATAATTTATTTATTATTTTTAGTGATAAAATAATTAACCTAAATGGTGACACAATGATGATGCATTAATAATTTAATTAATAAAAGGATCAAATAAATGATATTAAAAATATTAAAATAAATATCATTTTAATTAATTAATGAACTCCATGAATTTTATAGGTGACTATTACATTTTAGTAGTGTCTTAAATGTTATGTTTTGAAATTATATTATTTTTTCGAATTTATATAAATATAATGTTAGGAATAGAGTCAAAATTGACATAAATTGTATTTTTTAAAAATATTGTTTTATTAAGTTAATTAAAAAATATAAAATAAAAAAAATACAAATATATTATTATAAGTTCTAAAATTTTATAAACTATCCATTTATGGACAATTGACCCCATATAAGTAATAATTTATAACCTCTTAATTTTGAAAATGTCGTTACAGTAATTAAAATTACAATATATTAATTAAGGTAAAATCAAAATGATAAGATCTAAAATAAAACAAAAAAAATTCCAAATATTATTGGATGAATAGTATTAGACCCTTATCTCTTTGAGATAAAAGTATAGTAGTTTAATGGATTCCATTCCATGAAAATAACTTTTATATTATTTAATGCCAAGGATACTTATAAAATATCGCTCTCTTGTATTTAAAAACTTTTATGTGTTCACATAGGAAAAAATCAAGATATGAATGAATTTAACTGTATATTTTTATCATAATGAAATTAAATTAATTATAGTATTTTATTTTCAATTCTTATAAATTATGTAATTACCCTATATGATTCTTTAATGTTAAAACAAAATTTATTTAATTAATAGAAAAATAAAATAATTGATTTAAATAATATTAATTTTGATATAATTCAAATGAATTAATATTTATAATTAATTTTATAGATATATAAGATATATTATAGATTTTTGAAACCATTATATTATAATTCCAACTTTATCTTGATATATTTAAATCCAAATTAAATGAATAATATCAAATTTTAAAATAATGATATTTTATTGAAGTAATATATTATTAAATTGTTCAAATATAACAGAAAATGATAAATAATCACAAAGGGGTTAGGATTTGGTCTAAAAATTCACACCCCATTCATTTATATCTCATTTGGTAATTTTTTATCTATAATAGCATTATTATATTTTATATATTGAAAATTTCTAAAAGTGCCACTCCCCTAAATTACAAAAGGGAACCTCCTCCCTCACTTACACACACCACATTGAGACTTCAAGATCAACCATACCCTAAAACATTACCTTATAAACTTCTCTAGTAAGATTTTTTATGTCCTGGTATTCTCAAAAGACCAACTCTAGTGTCCTGAAGAGGTGATCTAGAGGGAGGTCATTGAAGAAGTGGTAATATCCTTACCAACTATTTTAAATTTGTTTCTTCTTCTAATTCCCCTTCATGTGTTTATTTCATTAAAAAGTAATAAATATAGTATAACATATATTATTAGATTTTATTATGATTTTTTAACAACTTAATTCCACCTTTTATTCATCCTATGAAAAATGAAAGTACCATGCGTGCATACATATGAATTATCATCTCCACGTCTTGGTGTAATTTATTTTTCATCACCACTTTATTGGATGAGTATATTTATGGAAATAATAATTATATATAATGATTATAAAATGTTATATATTCTTTAAAAATATATATACCATCCACTTCCTTTCTTATTTACAATTAAGATAATGATATTGTCGCTCATGCATATGTATGGCGTACCATCTTCACGGCGTGATGAGATTCATATTCCATGTTATCCATTTCATGATTGATTATAGAAAAGTATATAATATAAAATATATGAAATTATAATTATAATTTAATAATATATATATACATATATGGTGTTTACCTTCATCCATTCTATATAATAAGAAAATCAAAACAGGGTTCATGGGTATGTATGGCTTTCCATCTCCATGAATGACGTATTCAATTTGATATATTTATAATATATATGTATATAATAAATATATATGACATATAAATCATGTTTTTAATTTTTTAAGTAAGTAAATCAAGTTCTATGTAGTATGATCAAGAATAACAAGTCAAAACACATAATATAAACAAAGAGGTTATTACTTGAAATGTTTTTTATCTTGGAATTGTTAACAAAATGGTTATATAAAGTCATAAATGAATCATATATGAAATAAAAAATATTATTATGATTCTATAAAAAGTAAATAATATGTTTAAAACCACTATACAATAATTTTTGACATGTATTAAGGGAATTATACATAAGGTAAGGGTTAATTTCCCAATCTCATTATTATCAGGATTTTTTATACATAAGTATCTGTTGAGAAATATTTATCTTCCATTTCCTTGATTCTTAAAAAATTATTCCAAAATATTTTCACTATTATTATAAAATTTTTAAAAGTCATTTTTACCCACGTATGACTTTTTATTAAATGTTTTGAAAGGAATATTTTTTCGTTTTCGTAACTAGATGTTTTTTTGACTTTTTCTAAAAATGGACAAGAAGAATTATTTTAAACTTAAATAGAATTAATGGATTTTTATGATTTCATGATTCATTATTTCATTTAATCTTAGCTTACAATCTTAAAAGTCTATATTCAAAGAAAATGTTTTCTTTTAAAATTGCAATTATTTTCATGTAAATAAAATATTTTCAAAGAAGAAAGGTTATTTTTCAATAGATTTTTTTTTTGAATAGATATCTAAAAATTATATTCCATCTAAGATAATTTTATTTTATGTTACTTATGTTTTAGTAGGTATAATATTCCATGATATTATTCTAATTATTTCTAAAAAAAATTATGTTTACGATGGAATGATATTTATGAAACCCGTTTCTTTTCTATGGGTTATAGTATGATAAAATGTTTATGAAACTCATTTATTTTATGAGTTATGATATGATTTAATTTCTAGTGGAACACATAGGTCTGGTTTTCTTTATGTGATAGGCAGAACCAATATCTCCCTCCAATGCATTAGGTAAAGATTTATTTCTCATGAGATAGAAATAAAGGACCTTGTCCACTAAGATGGTTTTGGGAGTGAACCTTGACTAATAAGATGATTATGAGAGTGAACCATGACTACCAAGATGGAAATGGGAGTGAATCATGACAACCAAGATGGTATGGCGAATGAACCCATACTACTAAGATTGTCTTTGAAGCTATTCCTTAACTACTATGGAAATCATGTTATATTCTTATGTGTCTATCAAAAATTTCATGTCTTATTATTATGTTATGATTTCATTGATTATGTTATTTATTTATTTATGATTAATGAATTATAAACTAACAATATTTATTCCATGATTCCTATTTAGGATCATTGGCATGCAGAGTGTGATCTTATATTTTCATGATCATGTTATCATACCCTTATTCTCATGATTTTGTTTACATGTCTCCATTGCTTAACCTTACTGAGCATCTAAGCTCACCCATTATCTTTTGTTTTCTTTTCCCTAGGTCATAAATAAAGGTTTTAGTTAGGGGTATTTGAGGGGCATATATTTATCGAAGATGTTGAAAACTTTTCACCAAATTAGAAGAATTTCATCCATGTTTCCAAAGGCACAAAAATAATACTATATTTGGGTGTGTGTGTGTATTAATGTATTATATATTATATAAAAAAGATGTAATGTAAATTAATCTCAATAAAATGTTTTTTAAAGTTGAAATCAGGTAAAAGGATTAGTTAACCTTGGGAATCTTTGATGATAAATCCTTATTGATAACCCTAAGTGAATGTCTAAGGATAAGTTTAAGGATAAGATAAAGTATAGAAAAAATCATACAATTTTGGGAAAGGATATAGTAAGTGGTTTCCAAGTAATAAATCCATGTTTGGATACTAAAAGTGGATATGGATCTAGCATATATGTACCTAGGGGTAACAAATCTGACAAGGTGCATCGGGCCTGACTTGATCGTAACCGGGTACATGACAACGGGCCTTGTTGTACACCTAGTTTGACACTCCAGGGAGATATTCATTGGAAATACATAAACTATTCATGGACCATCATGAAGTATTTAAATAGATTTTGGATATGAATAACCTAGGGTGAACCTAAGGTGTAATAATTTAGACATTCTATAAGGGATTTTACATGATTGTGTGGTTACTCACAATAATGATTGTTTCTTACTCTATGTTTTTGTTTTATTCAATGAATCAAACCTGAAAGACTCATGTTAATAATGAATGAAATGGGAAATGTAACAAATTTCATCCTGAAAAACCAAATGCTATGGGATTTGGAATGAAAAAGTTTATCGCCATACTTACATAAGCAATGAATCATTCTGGGCTTCCAAACGAGTAGGGAAGGGAACAACTTTCTATGGAGTCCTTCCTGATGAAACATCCACATTCATTCAATGGGTCTTTTGATCCACTTGTTACTAAAAAATGGATCAGTTCCTATGAAATGATATTTTCTATCCTTCACTACTTGAAACATGAATAATTCATTTTAGATTTTTTTAATTTATAAAGAAAAGAGGACCAGCGGTGGACTATTATCAATAATACAGGGCCAAAAGATGAACTTGAATCTATGGAATGGGATGAGCTCAAGAAATTATTTTTCAATAATTATTTTCATCATATTATTCATATGAATATGGAAAATGAGTTCCTTGATATTAAAGAAAAGGATGATGAATCTATTGGAACCTACGAGGAAAATTTTACAATACTTTAAAGGTATGGTTTTGGCATTATCATCCCACCCAAATGTAAAGTTGACATGTTCTTAAGTATCTTAAAGTCAAATATAAAAAGGAAATTAGCCATAATATACTTTAGTACATATGAATAGATTGTGCATTGTGAAATCAAGTTTTAAATAGAGGCTATATTTATGTATCAATATGATGGTTTTGATAAGAAGAGAAATATAGAGTTTGAGGGAAAATCCAAAAACCATGGAAAAAATAAGTTGAATATTTATTTTATGCTCTGAGTGTGGGAAGAATCATGGAACAAATTTTCTTAAGGGATCTAATAAATATTTTATATATTTAAAGGAAAGTCATTGGGTATTTTATTACTGAATTAACTATAATAAGTTAGCTAACAATGTGAATAGAGAGAAAAAGTCACAGAATGCACCTCCCCTACTTCAATGATAAATGTATAAGGAGAATGGGAATTATTCTATCCAATTTCTTAATACAAGGTTTATTGATGATGATCAATTTCAGAAACTTTTTAAGGATAAAGGTAAATGAAAATATCATGCGATCGCTATTAGTGATGTGGAGCACGACAACAAAGATCTTGAATGATTGAGTATTTATGTAGTGGAATTCAAGAATAATTTTGTATAAGTATTGTTATGGTATTATTAAAAATAATGAAACATATATGTATTATTATACTATAGTTTTTTTAAGTATTTAAGAGCATATGTTGAATGGTACTTGTAACCGCGAAAACTGATTGAGGTATTAAAGTGATATTTTTAGAAAATACATGATTAAGGTAAACTTAACCATTAATATGTGCATGATGTTGAGATAATGATATTTGGATAAATATATGTTGGATATGAATAAGTAAATTGGATTACAATGATTTCGTTGGAACTGATTAGGGATTTTGTGAAAAGTGGTTTATGCTATCATGGATGAAATTTATAACTTTTTGGACATAAGGAATATATCCAATAGACATTGGAATAAGAAAACATGCATGTTTTCAATAAGGATGTATGGTAATTTAGGTTTCTACTATGTTTCAAGTTAATAAATGTTGAAGGTATTCACATGATTGGAATGTCACAACCAATAGATACCTTATGATATATAGAAGATAAATGATAAGGTGATTTTCTTCAATTTAATCTAATGTGTTGGATTTTAAGTTTTTGGATGGATTATACGATTATCCATTTTTGGAATGTTTCACTACTACAAAATCCACCTATAGCAGCATTGGAATTTATCAATGCTCAAAACATTCACTGATAAAGTCCATATTTATCAGTGCTAAAATAAGAACTGAGAAAGGAATCCCTTTATCAGTGCTAAAAAAGTGTTGTTAAAATGCACCCTTTATATGTACTTCTTTTTTATCACTGATAAAAGGTAAACTTCATAAGGACTTTATTTTTGCATTGATAAATGAATTGTGTCTCAGTGCATTGTTTATGGCGCTGAAAAAAGGTATCCTTCTTCAGTGATTCTTTAGTGATGATAAAAGATTTTATTCATCAGCTCTTTTTTAGCGCTGATAATGGTCCAAAATAAAATGTAAAATTAAACAAATAAAATTAAAATGAGTAAATTAAGAAAAATATGAATCATTTTATTAATTAAATAATTTTTGATAAAAATTATTAAATTTCGTATACATATGTATGGAATATAAATATTAATAAATAGTATATGATAAAAATAGATATATAAAATGAACAAGTATAATATATATCAAATGTTAATTAGTGACATATTAATGTCCTATTCATTTTTAATGTTGTTTGATTTTCAATTTAACCGGTATTAAACATTGTGTGTTGCATTTATTCAAAACAGACACACACACAAAGATGTGTGTGTGTGTGTGTGTGTGTTAATGCATTTGTATACTCAAATGCACGCACAAATATATTACGCAATATATAGAAACACATACACCTAATATTTATATAATTTATTCAAAATTTAGTATATTTTAGAATTTAATAATAACATGATACATTTAATATATATTCTATTTTTAATCAGTTGATTTTATTTGTTTGTTTTTAATATACTATAGTTAGGGTATTCATTTTATTGTTTTATATTTTTTATTTTATTATTGAATTTGATAATTTTTATTATTTCTTTATATTTATTTCTTTACTATGTTTTAGTATTTTCAATGTGTATTAATCCACTTCAATATATATATATCAATATTTTTATAATAAGTTATATTTAATAAATAAAACTTATCCATTTTTTCAATATTTTTAAAGTCTACTCATTTTGAATTATTCAATTTCACTCATTTTTAAAATTCCTGCATTTAAGATTTTATATCTATTAATATTGCTAAAAATATATTAATAAATAAATATATCTATAAATGTATATTTACTATATTAACAATTTTTTTAAATAAATAATTATAATAAACAAATAATTAATATTTTTAAATAAGCATATGTATAATTATAAATAAATAATTATAAATATTTAAATATGTATAAAATTATAACAATTTTATTTAAATAATTATAATTACAAAACTTTTAACAGTGCTGAAAAAGATAAATCATTATCAGTGCTGAAAAATCATTGTGAAAAGACATATTTATCAGTGCTAAAATGTTTATGCTAAAAATTAGTTCTTTAATCAGTGTTTTTTAGCACTGATAAAGTTTGATATTTATCAACACTAAAAACTAACGCATAAAGACTCCTTTTATCAACACTTATAAATTTAGCACTGATTAAGGAGAGCTTTATTAGCGCTTTTTAGAAAGAACTGTTAAAAGTGTCCACGATCTATTTCAAAAATCAATGACCATGACTAAGTTTCTCATGATTCTCAAGCTCTCACAGAACTAGTCTACTGCCAGTGCAACCACTCTATGTTCCCTTGGATTAATCAAGGATAGAATCCATTTTGTATTATTTTATACTTTCCCTCTATCATTGTTTGATGTTTTGGATTTCATGTTTTGTGTTTTTTCTTTGTTCTTAAACATGGTGAACCCTACAACTCTTCTTTTCGCTACTGAAAGACAATGAGTGTGGTTTAATTTATTCTTCTCCTTTGATATGTATTTTAGTTTCCATCCCATTTTTTCCTAGAGACTCACATATATGGTTTACTATACTCTTGACATTAGCTAGTAGACCTCTCATCCCCTATCGATTTTCTCTTAATTTGAATAATATAGGGAACCAAAATATAGGTAGTTTATTAAATTTAATTCATCTTATACACTAGATTATATATTCTAATGGATTAATTTTGAGGTTATTTAATGATTGGGGGATAATAAGTTGTGTCCCTCATTTATGAGTGATGAACATATAGGGACCAAGGTAAGTGTAAAAATCATTAAAACATGTTTTTTGGATTTTTTTTATTCATATAAATTTTTATACTATGAAATGGTTTATTTAGATTTATGATTTTGATGAATAATTTTGTATTGAATTCAAGAAAATATTGAATTAATTAGTCATGTTCCAAAAATTATTTTGGCAATGCAAATTGTGAGAGTTTTGTTTTTTTAATTAGTTCAAGATTATTATTAAAATTTAACCACCCATGGAATATTATTAAAGTTTCATCATAGAATTTGATTGAGTTTTAGGGATACTCATCTCCAATATTATATTTTTACAATTGATAATATCATTATTAGTCATAATGTAGGAAGTTCATTGAGGTAGTTGTATATCTACTTAAAGTTATGTGGTATAATTTTCAATGATGAGAAGTATCTATAGTTCCTATTTAAGATATTTTGGTAATATATCATAATAATAAATTTAATATTACATTGTATATATTTATTTCATTTGTAAGAGAAAAAAATTCTAGATCAATACTAAGCATAACTTGAAAAATTCACCCTTTAAATGGATGAATGTAATTGGAGGAATCTTATGATGGATTAAAATAATATCCAAAACTGGAAGGAGAGGGATCCTTGAGTAGAAAAAGGTGACGTCCAATGTAGGTGAGGTGAGATTCATTTCTACAAGACTATTAGAGTGGAGTTATTCCAATTCCTCTTCAATTGAGGAGAATTTTTGAGTGATTCCATTGGTGTTAGTTCCTATAACACTTTAATCTTTAAACACTTGATTGTCTTCTGTCTCTTGATGATGGATTGGACTCCCTCATTCAAAAAAGATTTCCTCCCATCATTATGGGTCCAAAGTTCACTAATGACATACCTACTGAACAGTGATGAGAGGAAGGCTAGTTTCAAATAGGGAATGAGTAGCCTAAAATCCATCATCAAGAGTTGGAAGAAAATCAAGCGTCTGAGGAAGGATTAAATAAATGTATTTAAGGTTAGTTGTACTATAGTATTGAATAATTATATCTATGTTCAATATAGTAACAATTTTCATGAAAGTTGGATGAAATTGTGGAATTTTATGCATGGAGTGTATTTTATTGTTGTTATTCAAGAGAAATTAAATGTTTGACTACCCTGGTACACAATGTCTTATGAACATTATGATGTTGCCAATACAAAGCAAGAAAAAACTATTGATGATGAAACTGTGGAATTATTAGGGTATAAACAGCATGTTTATGAAAAAAAGAAAAAAACAAGAATGATGCAGCATCATAGTTTTGAAAAAAAATATAAATGAGATAAGTCAGGATATAAAATTTGAGGTTGGTTGGAATCAATACAGTCAACCTATTGACCCTAACAAGTCAACATTCATCAGTTATCTTGTGGTCACAACAAGGATAAATGTTTTTATTGATATTTACTCATGGTGTCTATTCCAACCTGTAATGATGGTAATCCTTTAGAAATATATAATGGTAATGCTACATTATACATTCTCGATTTTACTGAGAATTTATATAATGAAACATTGATTTAGTTTTCATTATTCCTTACAGACTTTGTTTATTTTAGAATATTTACATAATAAATTTGTCTTAATGGCCATTGGAAAATCCCATAGGGGCTTTTGGACTCTTCTGATGAAGTTACATCTTAAGGATGTTGAGGGGAAAATAAAGCCCCGCCAACCACATTGTTATGCACACATTATAAAGCGCAAAACATGCACTGCTTTCAGCAATATTTTCAATAAGAAATCATTTCATGTTCATTACGGTTGATAATATATTATTTCACATTATTTATTTCATCCAACTTGATTAATAATTGTTAATTTATGAAACAAAAAAAGAGTACTAAAAATAAAGAGCGTGCATCAAAACCAGTGTACCCCTATCGCAAAGGAAGGATGGGTTACACTTTATTAGAGAAGAAATTGGTATGTATTTTAAATCAATAATAAAAGTTTAATTATGTGATATGAAACAACATATGTTCCTTTATTTATATACAGATTTTTGAATCAAAATATGAAGCCACTTCCATCCCACGTTATGTAATATGGAAGGAGCCTCATGTAAATAAGGATGGTATATTAGTTAATAAAAACTCAAAAAGTAGTATGGGAAGCATGTGTAATTATGAAATAATTATAATTAGTTGTGATTTATAAAAATATTACATAAAATAATTATGTTCGTATTTTTTTATATGGTTTAGAAAAAAGAATCGGGAACAGCCATATAAGAAGAAAAGAAACTTTCAGCAGTTTTGAAGCGGCCAGAAAAATTTGATCGTGTTAGAGGATTAGATTTTTGAGTCTCTCATTGAACATAATTCTAGAAGGTAAAACCACATGAAGATAAATATAATATAATGATATGAATGTAGACACAAATAGAGTCACTGCTAGATATTATTTTTTGGTCATGTTTTGGAAGACCAATGTATAATAAAACATCAAAGTGAACCAGTGGTGGAGAAAATATCCACACATGATCCAAATGATCCCACTATATTTAAGGATATTCATTACCTCCAATCCTTACGTACAGTAATAAATTTTTCCATTTATCTTTTTCATAAATGTGAATCAACCAACCTTCGATAACTTTATATTACTAAAATTTTTCAGGATGTAGTTGTATGTGATTTTTATCTATAATTACCCACGTACCACTGTGTTGTGAGGGGTACAATGTATAATATCTCAGTAGATCAGGCACACAGTAAACCCCTCCCAAAGCATCACCAAAGAGTAGGGATTGAGGTATCTTATGAGCCAACTTCTCAGTTTCCTGTTCCACTTGATGATCTAGATATTACAATAGACCAACATGCTATAGAAGATTTTATGACATGATTGTCTAATCTTACAAAGTTACATGAGGTACGTCTTTAAAAAATCATATTAAAAGCATGTAATAATTGATGATAAAAGTTCTGAAGTGTGTTATGATATTATAGATGGATAAATCAGTGGATAAATGAAAGGGTGAGTCAAGAAAATATACTAAATCAATCAAGATACAAAATGAACTTCTGAGAGTACCATCTGTCTACCAGTTCCATAGAAACATTTATTAACATTACAACATCATGAAGAGACCACATTTATAGTTAAATCTATATCTTACATTCACTATGAAGAACAAATATTTGGAGTTTTTATTATGTATGGATTTGTTCTTGAGACACTAAATGAGATTATCAAGCATGAATGGATGGGAGTTTTAGTTTTGAATACACACATACGGTACATTTTCATAATACATTTGTCCAAATAGTTAGATAAATATGCATATTAATGTCAATAACTATTCATATTTTGTATAGGATTTTATATTACAACTATATAAAGGGAAGATTTCCTGAAGAACAATTTGGATTCATTAATCCAAGTATAATTTCTATAGCAGAAATTACTTTGCATAAGGAAGAAATAGATAAGAAAAGAGATGAGTTATAACAAGAATTTAATAAAAAAAATTATCATATGACATACTCTTTTTTATGCCTACAATGCAAGATCAAAATTCTATGATCTAGTAAGATCAAATATGTTTTAAATTTTTTCATTACTTAATTGTTTTTGGTTTTTTAGGAAGAACTGGATGCTGATAGAAGTCAACATATAAACCTCAACTATTTATTTTTTGGATTCATTGCATGTATATCCAACAAAAAAACTACACATGATGTTTATTGTGAATATGAAATAAACTACAATCAATATTTTATATATATAATTTGAATTATATGCTTAGTCTATGTTTTAATGAGATTTGTGTTATGATAGGGCGGTCTCAAAATACCAGCTAAATTATGGAATGAGGTTGGCGTCTGAAAAGATAAATCCGATGGATTACTACAAAAAGAAACAAACTAAGGTATATATATAAATATTTAACTAGAAAAACATTTCAAAATAATTTACTTATTTTGGTCAATGTTTCTTCAGTGTCTAAAATAAGATAATCAAATCGATTGTGGATATTATGTTTCCAAATTTATGAGAGAAATCACACAGCATGAAAAAACTAGCATCCCATTGTAGGTAATTGTTCAAGGTAATTAAAATTTCATTAAATATATTTCATAATCATTTGTTTTTTTATATTTTCTTAGTATTATCGAGGTTTCCTAAAAAAGAGTAATTCAAAAGAAGAAATCATTTTTTTAGAGACAAGAGTGTGTCGTACTTATTGTCAAAATGTATACTGAAAACAAATTTAGGTGATTACATGCTATGTTTGTGATATAGTATGAGTTAGGACCATTGAAAAATATTTGGGGTGTGAAGCATTAGTGTAAAAAACTTATATATTATTCTTCATAACTTTCTCATGGAGATGATTAATGTAGGAAATCAATTTTTTTAGAATTGCAAACTAGTAAACAATAATTTTTTTGGAAAACATGGAGGCAAAAGTGGAGGCAGAGGAAAAGGCAGCGGAAAAGTTAGAGGCAAAGGCGGAGGAAAAGTTGGAGTTAGAGACCAGTATAGAGTAGGAGTCAGAGGTGAACACTAAGGTGGAGACCGAGGTGGATGAGGATAAGAAGCATTGTCTTACAAACAATAAAATTGTAGGGAAATGATGTAGAATAAGGATGATACCATGATTGTGTTTGAGAAAAATTGTTTAAAAGTTAACACAACACCTTTCACTTAGGACAAGATCCATTGTGCATCCTTCTAGTTTAAAATGGAATTTTTGTAAAAAACACATGTTGCGTAATCAAAACCGAGAAAACACATTCAGATTATTTTTTTTACTTTATAAAAACAATACATATGTAATTTTTGATTTGTAGGGATCATCCAAAACTCAATCTGACACACGGTGTGACTGGTATAACTCTAAGTGCAACATTTTATTCAAAAGTGACATTAATTTCAATCAAAAAAATAGCTGATCTACTCAAAACTGAGAAAACTCATTTCTATTTTTATGATACATTAGTATAATGGTCAATGAGTCATTTGGGACATGTATCATTTAGTCGCACCACAATATGATGCACAGTGTAACTGGTATGATTCCAAATGCATCTTTCTTATTCAAAACTGACATTAATGTTAATAAAAAAATTAACATACTCAAAACTGATAAAATGAATTCATATTTTTTTGATAATTTATAAAAATGTTCCATGTGTCATTTGTGACATGTAGGGATTATCCAAACATTAATCTGACGAATGGTGTGACCGATATGACTCCATGTGCATCTATTTTTTTCAAAAGTGACTTTAATTTTAATGAAAAAACAACTGGCATACTCAAAACTTATAAAACTCATTACAATTGTTTTTATACTTTAGAAAAATAATATATGATTCATTTGGGATGTATATCATTTAGTATCACCTCAATCTAATATATAGTGTGACCAATATGACACCAAGTGCATATTTTTTATTCAAAACTAACATTAATGTTAATAAAAAAACAACTGACAAAATCAAGTAGAAAAATGCATTAATATTGTTTTGTTACATTAGGAAAATGATCACTATGTCATTTTTGACATGTAGGGACCAGTCGCACCTCAATCTGACACATGGTCTTGCCGGTATGACTCCATGTAAATCATTTCTATTCAAAAGTGACAATTATTTTAATCAAAAAACAACTGACATACTGAAAACTGAGAAAAATCATTCTGATTGTTTTGATAATTTAGGATAATTAAAAATGAGCCATTTGGGATGTATATCATCTAGCTACACCTCAATCTGATGCATGGTGTGACCATCATGACTCTAAGTGTGTATTTTATATTCAAAAATAACATTAATGCTAATAAAAAACAATAACTGACATACTCAAAAACTGATCAAACACATTCATATTGTTTTGGTACTTTAAGACAATGATCCATACATCATTTTTGATGTGTTGGGATCAGCCACAAGTCAATATGATGCACGATGTTACCAGTATGACTTCAAGTGTGTATTTTTTAATCAAAATTGACATATATTTTAATCAAAATACAACTAAAATACTTAAAACTAATAAAATGCATTCTAATTATTTTGATACTTTAGGAAAATGATCCATGAGTAATTTGGTATGTGTAACATTCAGTCACACCTCAATCTGATGCATGGTGTGGCTGATATGACTCTAAGTGTGTCTTTTTTATTCAAACCTGAAATTAATGTTAATCAAAAAAAACAACTATCATACTCAAAACCAAGAAAACACATTTTATTTTTTTGGTACTTTAATAAAATTATTCATGCATGATTTTTGATGTGTATGAATTAGTCGTACATCAATCTGACACATGGTGTGATAGGTATGACTCCAAGTGCATCTTTTGTATTCAAAAGTGACATTCATTTTAATCAAAAAAATAACTGACATACTCAAAACCAAGAAAAAACATTCTGATTGTTTTTATACTTTATTACAATAATCCATGAGTCATTTGGGATGTGCAGTATTCATCTGCACCTCAATCCAATCCATGGTGTGACTGGTATGACTCCAAGTATGTCTGTTTTATTCAAAACTAACAATAATGTTAATCAAAAAACAACTGAAATCCTCAAAACTGATGAAATGAATTTAGATTGTTTTGGTACTTTAGGAAAACAATCCATACATCATTTTTGACATGTAGGGATTAGCTGCACATCAATCTGACGCAAATTGTGACTGGTATGAATCCAAGTGCATCTTTTTTATTCAAAAGTGATTCATTTTAATAAAAAACAAAATATATAATCTACAATAGTGTTTTCTTTTTCATGAATTTGTATTATAAATTTTATTTAAATTAAATTTAGTGTTTTTATCTAATTTTCGTTTTTTTTTGTTTCTATTGATGAAGTGTGTTGCAACACATCACACAAGTTTCTAGTGATGTAGTGTGCTGCTACATCACACTACAGTTTTCACATTTATCAGCACTATTACCTATGCTGATAAAGGGATCCTTTATCGGGACATATAAATGTGCTGATAAAGTCTTTCTATATCAGTGTATTCAAAAGTGATAATAAATACAACTTCTATCTGTGCTAAAAAATCACTGGTAAAGGTTCTTTTTATCAGTGTTAAATTAAAGCGCTGATAAATGGGGTCTTTTATCAATGCTTTGAAAAGTTGTTAAAATTAGTACCTTTATAAGCACTTTTATATGCACTATTAAATTTCCCATTTAAAAGCGCTTTTTAGTGCTAATAAAAGTCATTGAATTTTAACTGTTCTAATCTCATCAGTGCTACTCAAGCACTGATAAAATCCAATTTTATCACTTTTAAAATCATTTTCTGTATTATTGTTTATGTTAAAATTCATATAAGCTTGTGAGATTAAGGTATTATCTCACCATTGTTGGATTAATGAATTTTTTAAAACATGTTATAACCTTTTGTTGTGCTGAAGACAGATGGAATGGCCTATAATTCTATTTATGATCTCATAAACTACTAATATTTTAGAAATGAAAATATAAAATTCATTTCATAAAATAAGAGAACAAGTGGGAATTATTCAATTCATAAAAAACTGTGAGATTATTTTGAAATCAAGAAAGTATAACTTCTCTTTAAAAATATTCAGCATTAGGAAAAGAATCGTGATGTAAAAAGTAGCCTTGTTATCATCATTTTTTATTATATCAATGACCTTTTTCAAGCCTATGTGGGTTATGGATTTGTGATTATTAAATTTCTCTTGAACATGTTCTCTATCATTCTCCATCATAAAATTTATGACTATAGTTTTCTTCTATGCTAATGTTTTCACATCCCACCTCTGTTCTCCTATGTGGAAACCTAGTTATGAGTTAATTTTGGTAACCATTATGATTTGAACATTCCTTTTTAAAAGGGGGTTTTAGTATTAATTTTTATGATTTGGTCTTCTATGAAAGGTACATTCAAGTATAGAAACTTTGATAACCTAGATGAATTTTGAGGGTGAGTTTCATTTGGGGGGTTGAATGTAACACCCTGAGATTTTGTAAATTTATTTTTTTCAAATTAATTTAATATTTTTGATATTTTTCACTCTATGTGACCCTGAATATATATATTATAAAACCACTACATTTGGATTAACTTATACACAACACCAAGTTAATCTTTCACTACACACAACACCGATATGGCTTCCATTACACACAACACTGAGTTTCTATGAAACAATACTTTACTATTATAATTATTTAAATGATATAGTTATAAAATAGCGCTTAAAATAGTAATATGGATAGTAAAATTTAATTTTTAATTTTTTCATATAAATAAAACATATTTACAATGAAATGTAAAATTTCTTGTAAAATAGTTATATGTTTAGAAATACTATTTTCTTAAAGGAACTAATTTTTATGTCCTTCTATGAAAAATAATAAAATTCGTTATAGACACTATTAGAAATTTAATTTCATAAAATATATTTCATTTTTGAAATTTTAATTTCAAAATAAACTTAGGGTGAGTTTTTAGTAATTTTCTGAGAAGCTACATTTTTTGATGAATAGTAAAAAATACTACATTTTAGTTAATAATTATCTTTTCTTTTAAATAATTATTATACTTAGAATTTATTTTTAACTCAGAATAAATTTTTTATAAATATACCAATCTAATTTAGGTCATTTGAATCACTTTTTTAAAATTAGATATAAAAACTTAATGAAATTTTGAATTTTTCTTTTTTCCCGTATTCTCGTCACTTCTACAGGACTAACGTTAAACTTAATTTTTTCACATCTATAAATTGAATTTTGAAAAATAGAAATAAATGGTTGTAAGTAGTATGATATTTAGAGTCTAATAAAATAAAATTAATATTTTTGATATTATAAATAGCAACTTTAGTAAATTTTTATTTATCATGGTTAAGGGTAAATCGGATAATTAAAGTAAAAAAAATATTATAATATTATAAAATTTTTGAAATAGTGGGTAAACTAGACCCAAATATAAATTTATTTTGATTCCCATATCATGTATACAATTAGTTAAACCTGATGTATTCTTACCATTATAGTGTAAATTTTTTTGTTCCTACTATTTAATGACAATGTCCATAGATCAAATGTCATATCAAAAGGTTATAGAAGATCCCAGGCTATAATGAGAACATTGAGATACTATGAAATTAATCTTAAATATATGTTCTATGGTCTAGATATATCTTATTGGATATAAATTTTAGATGTTTGACAATCAAGTTTTGGGGGCTCATAAGCATTGATAATTCTTCCCATGAAGTTCTCACTTGGTGATATGTGGTAGTGAGATCATGAAAACATACTAATAGAAACACCATATGTTTTGGGTGTCATTGGATGTCCATATCTATGTAAATGTGTAATGGTCTCCTGACTTGAGATCATTGAAAATGTGTTCCATTTGATCATGCACTTTAATGTAAGGAAAAAACCATGATAATGAAATCATCGTGAGGTAGCTTGTGTTGGGTTAGCCATTGGTGGTATTGAATGATCAAGAAAATATTCTTCACTTCCAGGATAAGGAATTTATATATCTCAGTCTTCATTGATCAGGATGGTAGTACCTTCATGTGACCATGGCCATTGTAGTCAAGTGTAAATCTGTCCTATTATATCAACAAAAAATAAGTCAAGAAATGGTGATGAAACGTGTGTGCATATTTCTTTATGATACATTAAAGATAAAAATATTATATTACACAGTGCATGTTCATAGGTTGGTTTTCACTTCTGTGAGTGTCCTTATCTCTTTAGAGGCCATAATGGGTGGCTAGATCCTAATCATGGTATATGAATAGTATTCACTACTATTGAGGTAAGGGCCTATAGGGTCACACACAATATAACATTCAAGAATCTACCCTATTCAGTTGAATGTTAGTTTTGGACATCGTTGACCCGCCACTGGGGTCCAGAAGTTTTCCAAGGATAAATGGTCACCAAATAATAAATAAGTTCAAATTATTCAAGTTAACAATAATTCACATTGAATCTATTTGTTATATGTATTTAAAAGTTTTAAAATAAATGCATGAAAATATTAATTGAACAAATATTAGTTTAACATATTCAAGGTTCATTTAATATTGATTGTAATGACGAGTAAAGTTAATGACTCATTTATTATCACATAATTTATTTAATATATTATGATAAAGTTATGATAATAATAATAAATTATATTTACAAATCAGTTCAGTAGTAAAAATATTATTTATATAGTGTGTTAATTATTCAGGGTTCAGTCAGGAATTTCGGGGTAATTTCCAAACACCCTATAAATAGAGGAGGAGATGGAATCACCAATAGCTATTCATAGCCTCTCTCTCTCTCTCTATCATCTTCTCTCTCTCACACTCTTGAGGGACTATGGATCCAAACTCTCGGATTGAGCTCTCTCTCACACATCACAATAAAGGCGATGTAGTGATTTGTGGAATGTCAAAGGCATCATTAGAACTCTGTGCTAGTACCTGAATTTCAATGATCAGTGCTTCTATTAATTTTTGAAGCATGTGTGGATGATCTAGAGAAATTTATTTTTGGATTCTTCAAGAAGTTATCTCCAATGAAAATTAGGCATCGAGTATGGATTCAGATCTAACCATGGTATTTTATTATTTTAATCTTATGCTTAAAACTCTTTATGAAAGTTCGTTAGCATAAATCAGGTGAAAATTTACCTACATCGAGGAGTTCATGTTGATCTTCAGTGAAAATTTTTAAAATCCTTTTTTTGGGGCTTCCGCTACATGCCTGGTACCTTCAATTAACATCATATTAAGGTATGAATTTTTTAATCCAATGAAAAATTAAATTGCATTAAATATTATAGAGCTCGTCGTTATGGTCCCAACATTGTAGAAGAATTTCCCATCTAATATCGAATGGCCAGGTTATGACCATTTGAAGTTTTAAGTATGGGATGAAAATTAAATTTTTGGGAATTAATTTTTATGGTTTAAATAATAACATATTTCCTGAAAACCTTCGGTGTATCTGTTTTTGGTTAATTCAATCACCAGCCGAATTTCCGATTGGTCGAACAGGAAGAACCATCCGGTGGTGGTAATTCCAAAAAACTGTGGAATTTGAATAAAACAAACAAACAAACTCTAATGTTTTTTAAAAACTAAGGTGACCTTCTTTGTGGGTCAACAAAAGATAAATAATAATAAAAGGAGGCTTTTCAAAAGGGGGTCCCCATGTCTACCTCAGTATCCTTCCCTATCCACTTTCCCTTTTCATCCTGGACCCATTCCTACTAACCACTGACATAGCAAGAACCATCCCTGGGTACCTCCCTTTCTAACAAGAACCCACCGAGCGATGCACCCCCCCCCCCACCATGGAGGTTTTCCTCAAAGAACGCATAGCCCGACCGGCCACTGATGAGCCCCACTGTGCTACCCACCTTCTTCGGTCGGTGCCTACTTCATGTGTTGTCCCATATGGCAGATCCCAATGCCACCTACCCAGGATGCTAGATATGTGCTCCTATAGGCCACCTTTATCCTGCTGAATTTACTCCCCATGTCATCTGAATCAGGAACCTCCTCGATTGAGCGACTAACCTGGCTGGATACCATTAGACCACTAATGCTCATCATCCACTTTCCTCCAATCGATGGAACCCACCATGAATGCCTATGTCTAGTCGATCCTACGAACAATTGAAACACCATCGCCCTCTCCCTGTCATCCCGCATTTGTGTTCACAAATCAGGATATCTCAGGAAGCTCCCTGTCATTGTCATCATGTGGGCCTTCCCCATTCATGGTCCTGCCTCCTCAATAAACAAGGTTGGCCAGCCTCTACTTACCGGAATGCCGCTTTGGTCTCCATATCCCATTGATGCCTCAATGAGAGTCCAAAATTCGATCAATTCATGGTTGTCCCCATTCTATATGTCTCCAGGTCCTCCAAAACAAGAGGTAACCCCAACTTGATCCTCTTTGACATGAAACAGGACTTGGGTGGGTCCTCCTGACCTCAAACGTGTCTTGGAAGACCTGTGTAGCCTACAAAACCCTCGCACGGGGTCAGCATAGCATGGAATGGGCTTGTGCGGGTTCGTCCTGACCCACACAGGCCTTGCCCAGGGTGTTTGAGGCTTGGTTATTTATCATCTAATAAAAAAATTAATTAATTAATTAATTTCGGATGTAAATTATATTAATTGAATATCAATTTTCAGTTTAAATTAATTCATTAGGAAAAATTAACTTTTTTAAGTGATAAAAATTAAATTAATTTATTAATTTATTTTCAAAAGTAAAATAATTTGTTGGAACAAATGATTAAAAATATTGAATTTAAATAATATTGACATATAAATTCAATCAAATGTACTTAAAAATATTTTAATGCTAATTTAATTTTACATATGTGTTTAATTTTAATATGGATGTTTAATGTGTATTAAACAGATCGTGATATGAAGACCGACCAATTCATGTCAAGTTCATGTTCAATTTAATTTATTTAACTATTTCAATGGTTATTTTTAATAGTTATTTTTAATTAAAAGGTTTCATGTGTGTCGTCTACACGTCATTAAATATATAAGGGTCTCTCCATCCACATTAAGAGTTGTATTTTGTTCCCCAAGACCCCCTCACCTATGTGTGAGTATTTTTGTATAATGATGAGACAAGAAATGACTCACTTCGTGTCGCACTATGGTTAGGCACCAGATAAGAGTTTGATACATTGGATGGGCAAACACTATAACCCAAGTTGCAAGCGATGCGGCTCAAGGTATATCCCATATGGTCATGGTTGATCTATTATCCACTCAATGGATCACCCATTATATTCAAATTATGATCTGGTAATTATTTTATTTCTTTTCATGGTTAATTATTTTTTGAATCTTTAGTTTACATACGATCACATAGAATAATAAAGGATCATTCAAAGATAAAATGAACATGTGGTACAATGAATTTTTCTATTTATTCCGTGGTCAGTTTTGAGTGTTATCCCACAGTGCATTCTTAGAATATAGAAAATGATTTTTTTCACATAAAAAAAATAAAACCCTCAAAGAAATACTAAGTCTTAACCGCCTTCCATCATTTAAATTTGAAAAAAAAAATAGGGTGTCTAAGTGCTCCCCATGCCAAAGATGAGGGTGTCTGTTACTACCAGGGAGTTCTTATGAGAGTGCTAGGTTGACTTAAATAACTTTTTATTGAGGATTATCCAAATATAACAAGCAATAACTTTGGATGAAAGCGTTGATTAAATGAAATAATGATTTTAGAAGTTGGGACTTCACCCAACAGATCAAGGAATCATGAATTAATGTTTTTGGCCAGTCAAATTATTAACTTGAACCCTCTGAGTAGTGTCGTAGACATAGATTATAGACTATGATGATGGGTTTAGGGATCCTTTCCACAAGAATAATCAAGTGAAAAATTATTATTATTCTAGAATAGTGGGTTCCTATAATTTTATAAAATAGTGTGATAAATTTAATGATTTAATTAATTAATAAATATATCTAATTTGATAATCAAGATAAAAAGTTCTAATCTGCTAAAATTTATTTTTATAGAAAAATGTAAAGTTATACCATAGTAAATACTATAATAAATATGACACAATGTTAATATCCACATTGGAAAGAGTATCTAATAGTAGTACAAGTACTTGCATAAAAATACTATAGTATAGGATATTCATGGTGTTAGTATCCCCAGTCCCTATTAAGCTACCTCAGGAAGCGAGGGTGTAAATATTTCATACAATATACCAATTTATAGTTAATTTAAGGTTATTTAATTATGCAATCATCAATGTCCAATGATACTTATGTTCACTACATTTTATATCGATGATATAACATTAATATCATCTCTAAGTAGTTTACAACAAAAAAGTGAAGCAAGATAAGAATGACCTAATTACACAAGTTATGTATAAATTGGAATATAGAACAAAATCTTTCATGTCATCCCATTCCTACACCCAATTACTCTATTCTAGTTTTAGGTAACAAAATGAATAGTTTATATTAAACATTTCATTACTATTTAGTTATGGTATTTTACGTAAATAAAAATATTAAAAAATGTAATATTTAATTCTTATGGTGAAGAAATTGAAAGAAAAGGTGAAAAGTCCAATGGAAATTCATTCCAAAAGCACATTCACAACATCTTACAATGAAAAATGAACTAATAGTAGTTTATATTCATTTCATAACATAAAATAATTTTATAGAAATTTAATTATAATAAACTGAAATAGTGAATTTAGTACCTACTTCTTTTTTCAGAATATTCATCAATATATAATTAATGTTTCAGTATAACTTCTTAGGTATTAAATACAATATTCCTTTCACATATGTATATTTTGATATGGTAACCAAGAAAGTATAAAAACATTATTGTAAGTAAGGTATATTCTCTAAGTAGTTGAGAAAGGATGATGCCTAAGTCAGTGGTGAGAAGTACATGACTTTAATATTTCAATGTTAATGATTCTTGTCTAAAAATGATTGATTATAACCAAAAACACTTATCTTATATATCCTTTGTACACAAGGATACATTATTCCAGGTTCCAGAATGAATGTTGTTTATGGTGTTTAACAGTCATCCAATAGTTTTAGTAATACATGAATCATTGGGAATATCTGATGAATATAAAATGTAAGACTTTTATACCTATTTGTGGGAGTATAATTAAATTTAAAGTAAGACTAAAAGTATATCTAAAGTATATACATAGTTTGGTATTTAGGCTCATTAAAACTAAACACCTTTGGTGTTATCGACGTCTTTAGTTTAAACCAAGAAATCTTTAGAAATAATGGTATGCCACGTGGATATTGGAAATAGTTCAACAAGTGATTGTGAAGTATTTGATGTGCATGCTAGTGTAAAATATAATTCATATGATTCATTTAAGTAATTAAGGAATGGTAAATTGAATTATGATATATGTATGGTCAGAAGACATAATTTTCTTCGGGTAGGCATGCCAAAGAATATCTTAAACAATTGATTATCGATCAATATAATTTAGTGTGCAATAATTCATAAACTCGCATTACCTTATCTACATCAGGAAATTGTTGTTAATGAGGATGATTTATGATGAAGTATAACATGTTAACATTGATCAACAAAATGTAGCATGCATCAATTCATAAATGCACATTTTATACATCAGAGTTATGATGTATAGAGTATCAATGTTGAAACCTACAGAAATATCCATTATATTGCAAGATGTGCATTGTAAATAACGGAGATATACCATAACCATATTCAAAATCTAATGAAAAATGGATATCATGTGATTCAAAGTATGATGAAAATACATTATGTCATAAGTACATGTTTTAGGATCCAAAGAGTTTGTTTGGACATAAAAAACTTACTTCAAGGACAAACACAATGTGCATCTAAAGTAATTATCCTATATGGTTTCTTAGGATATTATATAAATCACTTTGATAGAAAGGTGGTAGTAAAGTAATAAACTATATTTCTATATAAGGGTGCACATCTATATTGGAGATAAGGGGAGGAATATTGACTTGGTTTTAGTCAATGTGAAAGATGCACAAATAGTTGGCATAAGAACAAGTTCCACAAGTCATGTGGATGAAAAATGTTCTAGGGAAACATATTTTTTAGGAAGGTTAAAACCATATTGATGGTTTTCAACACACAATTTTTGTTGATCTATTATTAATCTTAAATAATATTTCCGACATGAAAACCTTTTATGGAAATAAGATAATATTGGAAAGACCAATTAAAATTAAATAATGGATTCCATGTATCAAAGTGAAAAAGGGGATTATTATTTTTGAATACTATGGTGGGTATTCAAATCAGAAGATACATGGATGTTACAAGCATAGTACCAATAAATATTGATTGGTTATACCAAGTCATTATGCCTAAATCCATTATAATTTTACTTATTGTAGAAAATTTCTAGGATATTATTATTTAGAATTAGATATCATGACCACCCAACATGGAAGTTGTCTATATGGAACAACAAAAAAGGGTTAGTCATGTCACAGAATGATAATAATGGTTACAAGTTATTGATATCCAGTTTTGGATTGAAGTAAGAAATAGGATCATAGAGTATTCATTTGGAATGAATGTTCTCTAAGTGGATACTATAGATTAGTGGGAAACCCACTATTATCCAGGTGAAATATGTCCAGAAACATATGGAAAATAGATAATGTTATTATAGTTAGTTAAGATATGGATCAAAGAATATATTCTCCAATAATTGACTAAAAGTTACAACCTATGTTCTAGGGAACAGGATCTACTGAGGTTGGTCTAAAGGTTAGTTGGACCTATTCAATTGTACATATAGTGATATGGTACTGAAAAATACATGTTTGAACAATTTCAGGTAGGATTATGTCGATGTCACATGGAATAGATCTATATTGGTTCACATGTCCTGGAAAAGGGAGGAGATAAGCGTGGTGAGTTTAGTACCATATGATTCATTAATAGATGAATCATATATGCATGATATATACAAGAACTAATAATTCTAGGATATACTTTATACTGTGAAAATATCAATTATAACTAGGATCATTATAAGGGAAGCAGTTAGAACTATCCATTTGAACTTTGGAAAGTACAAATGTTATGTACCTTTTATGTAGATAAGAAAGGATACAGGTCTGTATGGGATAAAAACTAGTCTTCCTTAGAACCATCTAACCTAAAATCATAGTTAGGATAAAGTGATGAGTGAGATAGGCTCATTTAATCTATTGTTACCATACCTAAAAACACCAAGTATGTTTCATCATCTAAGGTAGCTAGGAAGCACTTATGTGCAACAATTTATTCCAATTCGTTGAATCGCACCTATTAAGTAAAGAATTATCCTAATGTAACTTTTTATATAATTATAAGACAAAATTTCAAGTTATGAAAGTGGAAAAAGTTGATAAAATCGAGGATTAAATCTCCTGAGACATTTTTCTCAAGAAGGTGATGTCACATATAGCAGAATAGCCATGTACCAGAATCGTGGTTGGCCCAACTACTAAAGTTGTGACTTATTATAAACATGGTCTTAATAATGTCAAATCTAACAAGTGTGGTTAGAAAGTTATCTCTAGTGAAAGTGGGAGTGTTCAGATAGTGTGTCCCTTAGACCTAACAATACAGTAATTTTGATTTCCATATCTTGTATATAGTTAGTTATACATGATGTATTCTTACCATTATAGTGTAAACTTTTTACGTCCACTATTTAATGGTAATTTCCATAGATTAATGTCATATCAAAAGGTTATAGTAGCTCCCAAGATATAATAAGAACCACGAGATTCTATAAAATAAATCTTAAATACATGTTCTACGGTATAGATCCAAATTGCTGACTCGAAATATTAAATGTTTGACTATCAGTTGATGGGGGATCATAAGCACTGATACTTCCTCTCATGAAGTTCGTACTTGGTGATCTTTGGTACTGGGATCATAAGGAAAGACCAACTAATAGAAACACCACGTGTTTTTGGATTCATTAGATGTTCTTATCTATGGAAATTTGTAATGGTCTCTTGACTTGAGATCATTTCCAAATGTTTTCTTTTTGATAATCCACTTTGATGCAAGGAAAATACCACGATAATGAAACTATGGAGAGTTAGCTTCTTCTGGGTGCATCATTTTGGGTATGGCATTGGTTTAATGGTCAAGAAAGAATTTTTAATTTCTAGGATAAGAAAGTTAAATATCTCATACCTCATTTATTAGGATGGTAGTACCTTTATAAGACCATGGACATGGAAGTCGAGGGTAAATCCATCCAATTAGACCAAAAAACAAAAATTAATAGAAAGGGAGATGAAACGGGTGTGCATCTTTGTTTATGAGATATTAAATACAAAGATATTATATTACATAGTGTGTGTTTTTAGGTTATTTTATGCTCCTATGACTATCTTTATCTCTTTAGGGGCCATGATGGGTTGATAGATCCCACTCTTGGTCTATGAATAGTTTTCACTACTATCAAGGTAAGGGATTAGAGGTTCACACACAATAGTGCATTAAATAATATTCCCTATTTAGTTAAATAGGAGTTTTGGACAAAGTAGGCCCCACCACTGGGGTTCAGGATTTTTTGAAGGAAAATGATCACTAAGGGATAAATAAATTTATATCATTAATGTTAAGAATAATTGTAATTGAATTTATTTATTATATTTATATACAAGTTTTAAATTAAATACATAAAAATATTAATTGAATGAATATTAGTTTAAAATATTTAACTTTCATTTAATATTTTTGGGAGTGAAAAGTCGAGTAAACGCCTCTCTTATTATCATGTAATATATTTAATATATTACAAGAAGGTGATTATAATAATAAATGATATCTATAAAGTCGTTTTAGTAGTCAAAGTATTATTTATATTGTGGGTTAATTATTGGGGGTCCAGACAAGAATTTTTGGGTAATTTTCTAACACCCTATAAATTGAGGAGAGGGATTCACCAATTGTTATTCATAGCCTCTCTCTCATCTTCTCTCTCGTATACTATAGAGAGAGAGACTCTAGATCTAGGATATTAAATCAAGCTCTCTCTCATGCATCATAATCAAGAAAATGCAATGATCATCAGAGTGTCAAAGGTGTCATCACGACTTTGCGCTTGCACCTAGATTTCGATGATCAATGCTCTTACATATTTTTAAAGCGCATGTGGATAATCTAGAGGATTTCAGATTTTGATTCTTCAAACTTCAATCACCAACAACGAGCATACATATAGCATTTCTTCAGATCTAAACCAGGTATTTTGTGGTTTTAATATTATTCTTAAAATCTATTCATGCAATATCCTTATCTAAAATCAGGCAGCAATTCACCAACATCGATGCGGTCGTGTCGATCATTGGTGAAAATTTTGAAAATCCCATTTTTTGGGCTTCCATTGCATTCCCATTGCCATTAAAAACTACCCTAAAACTAATCTTAATTTTATTATATAACTGTTTTTCAACTAAAATTAACCTTAGGCCAAAATTAGAACATTTTTAAGAAACTTGAATAATAATATTACATTTTTTATATTTAATTTAAAGATTAGTTACAAGTGTCATACTCATATTTTTAATAACTATAACATTTTTAATGTAGGGTTATACAAAAGATAAATTAGTCTATAAATATTAATTTTAAATCTAAAATTTTTATATACATCATGATAATTTATTTATAATTTTTAGTGAAAAAATAATTAACATAAATGGTGAAAAAAGGATGAAGTGGTAATTGTTTAATTTATAAAAGGATTAAATAAATTATATTAAAAATAAAAATATATATATAATTTTAATTAATTAATGCAGGACACAAATTTTATACGTCACTATGGAATTTTATGAGTGTGTTAAATTGTTTGGTTCGAATGTATCTTGCTGTTTGAATATTATTAAAAGACAGAGTTATGAATAGTATCAAAATTGACCCAAATGGTATTTTATAAAAATAATATCTTATTAAATTAATTAGAAATCATAAAAATCGTCAAAAAATAAAAAGATATTATTATAAGGTCTATAACTTCTTAAATTTTCCATTTATTTACAATTTAATCCATATAAGTAATAATTTATAACCTCTTAATATTTAAAATATTTTAACCACAATTAAAATTACAAAAGATTAATTAAGGGTAAATAAAAATGATAAGGTTTAAAATAAAACCAAAACATGTAAAAAAATTATTGAATGAAGTGTATTAGACCCTCATCACCTTAATATTTAATTATAATATTTTAATGGACACTAGTCCATGAAAAATACATTTATATTATTTAAATTCAAGGATGGTTACAAAATATCACTCTCTTGTATTTAATGAATTTTATGGGTCAATATAAGTAAAAAATCAAGATATGAATGAATATAAATGTCTATTTTGATAATAATGAAATAAATTTAATTATATAATTTTATTTTAAATCTTAGAAATTATATAATTACCTTATATTCCTTTTCAATGTTAAAACAATATTTAGTTAATTAACAGAAAAATTAAATAATTGATTTTAATAATAGTAATTTTGATATATTTGGAATGAATTAAATTTTATAATGAATTTTATAGGTACGTAAGATATATTAGAGATTCTTTAAACCATTATATTAGAATTATTATTTTTTATTGATGTATTTAAATCCAAATTAAATTAATAGTATCAAATTTGAAAATAATGATATTTTATCTAATTAATATATTATTAAATTACGTAAAAAACACAAAAAATGATAAAAAATAATTAATGGGATTGTATATGTACAAAAATTTCAATCACCGTTCATTTATACCTCATTTTTAAGATTTTGTCTCTAGAACGGGCTTATTATATTTTATAATTTTGAGGATTTCCAAAAGTTCCTCTCACCTAAATTATAAAAGGGGACATCCTCCCTCACTTCCTCGGACCAAATTTAGCCTTAAATATCTAAAATCCCCTAAAAATTTTCATTATAAACTTCTCAAGTAATCTTATAGAGGTTCTGGTCTTCTCAAAAGACAATCTCTAGTGTCCTTAAGATGAGATCTAGATGGTGATTGTTGAAGAAGAGGTAATCTCCTAACTGACTCTTTCAAAATAATTTATTCTTTTACTTAATATTCATGTTTCGATTCTATTATAAAGTAATAACTCTAGTATCACCTATATTATGATATTTTATTATGATTTTTTGACAACCTAATTCCACCTTTTATTCATCCTATGAGAAAATGAAAGTTCTACGTGTGCGTACGTACAACATACCGTCTCCACCCTGTTGTGCAATATGTTTTTCATAACCACTTTTATTAGATGAGTATAATGGTGGAAACAATAATTATATATGATGATTATGACATGATACAGATTCTTTAATACCATCCACTTCCTTACTTTTCACAATTTTATGAATGATATCGTCACTCGTGTGTATGTATGGACTACCATCTCCACGATGCTATGAGATTAATCTTCCACATTAACCATTTAAAAAAATTATTATAAAATATTATATAATATGAAATTATTGATATAATAATTATAATATACTAATATTTATATACATATATTTCATTTACCTTTATCCATTAAGTATGATAAGAAAATTAATACAGTGTTCATGCGTCTGTACAGCTTACCGTCTCAATGAACCACATATTCCATTTCATATATCTATATTATATATATATTTATATACTAAATATATATGATATATATCATGTCTTACATTTTTTGAATAATTAAATCATGATAAATGTAATAGGATCCAGAATAACAAGTCAAAACAATTAAGATAAACAAAGTGATGATCAATGATGCAGAAGTTGGGGAGGGGCAGTTCTAGTGGGTTGGGCCTACGGGTCATGTATTGGGCATGGTATACCTCTAGGCATTTGGGTCATGTATTTAAAGTTATTTATAGCCTTGTTCCTTGGTCGAATGGGTCATGTATGGGTTCCCTTCAACCCTTATAATGGGGATTATCCATAATAAAATAAAAAAGAAGGCCTTCGGTCCATTTGGGCTAAACAAAGTGGTTATTACCTGAAACGTTACATTAACTTGGAATTGTTAATAAAAGGGTAATATATAGTCATAAATGAATCATATATGATATCATAAATATTATTATTATTATTTTAGAAATTAATAGTTTGTTTAAAATCACTATAAAATAGTTTCAGACACTTATAGAGGGAACCAGACCTAATGTAAAAGTTAATTCCACAATCTCATTATTATCGAGATTGTTTATATGTAAGTATCTGTTGAAAAACAATATATCTTCCATGTTCATGTTTCTTAAATATATATTAAAAAAATTAATATTCATATAAAATTATAAAAAAATCATTTTTACCCATGTATGAATTTTTATTAAAGGTTTGAAAGGAATCTTTTTCCTTTTTCTTAACGATGTACTTTTTGAATTTTCCAGAAAAAGCATGAGAAGAATGTTTTTTTAACTTGTATGGAATTAATGGATTTTTATAATTTCATGGGGAAATATTACCTTTAATATTCCCTTAAAATATTAAAATTTATTTATTGTAAAATTGCGCGATATTTCAGGTAAAGAAAATGTTTTTGAAGAAGAAAGGATATTTTTCTCAAAAACTATTTTCAAGAGATATCTCAAAATTATTTTCCATCTAAGATAATTTTATTTGATGTTACTTATGTTTTAATGGGTATATTATTCCATGCCACTATGGTTATTATTTCATATAATGTTTTATGTTTATGATGGAATGATATTTTTGAAACCCATTTTTTTCCATGGGTTATGGTATGATAAACTCTTTATGAAAATCATTTATTTTGTGGGTTCTAATATGATTTATGTTCTTTTGGAACACACATATATGGTTTTACTTATGTGGCATGGGGGACCTATATATCCCTCTAATTCATTGGGTAATGGTTTATATTTCATGAGATATACATAAAGGACTTTTTCCACTAAGATTTTATTGGGAGTGAACCATGACTAATAAGATGGTTATCGGAGTGTACCATGCCTACCAATATGGTTTTGTGAGTGAATAATGAATACCAAGATTGTATGGGGAGTGAACCCATACTATAAACATGGCCTCATAAGTGATTACGCGACTACTATGGAATTAATTTTATATGATTCTATGTCTGCCACAAATTAAAATGTCTTATTCTTATGTTATGATTTCATGGATTATGTTATTTATTTACTTATGATTCCTGAATTATGAAATTAAAATCATTATTCTATGATTCCAATTTATAATCATTAACACATAGGTTATGATCTTTTATTATCATTAACATTTTCTCATACCATTATGGTCATGATTATGTTTACATGTATCCCTTGTTTACCCTTACTGAGAATCTGTTCTCACACTTTTTTTAAGTTCCCTTTACCCTAGGTTATAAAGATATATATATTATGTTTTATGTGTCTAAGAAGGTTTCTATTTGAGAATAATGTTCGATGAGATAATGTAGATCACTTATGTACCATTTTTTATGTTTCCATGTTTGTGAAGGCACTAGACTAATACGGTCTTTGGGCATGTGTTTGTGAAATGTATTAAGTATTTAATAAAAGTGATGTAATTTTAATGTTAAAAAATCTTGGTTTGTTATATTCTAACTATATCCTCACATATTTTAATCCATATTAAATATATATATATATTAATTTACTTATTATTTTTCTAACACACTTGACTCAGTAAAATTTGATCCATTTCTCATCATTACTAGGATCTTCCACCTAATCCACTAGCCATACCTCCTTTGTAGGTCATATATAATCAATAAACACATAATGCTCATATAATCACATAACTCATGGTAATAAATATTCCATTTCACCTATATTTGGGATCTTGTTCACAATAGATATACTCATACCCATATTACCCACTCAAGGGTTTTCATAATAACCATGTACATATCAATGAAATCTCTTTCAAGTGATGCATATCAAGAAATTAATAATTATTGGGTTCAATTAATAAATTTAAGACTAATGACTAATTAATAAAAAAACATTTAATAAATTACTATTGATGTATTAAATAATCAAGAACCATTCATTTTTTAAGAACTATTTTCTCAATTGTACACAAGCATGAACATGTCATGTGAACCTATGTTCCATGAATAATACAAGTATAGGCACCCCTTTCCACCCAGAACCAATAGTAAAATAATAAATAATAACTCATAAATATCATAATTTATCAAAATAGCTCAGCAATGACAACAAAAAATAGTAACCACAATTATAACTCTTAGGTAATAAGGATTCTCCTCCATACATGTACTGGATAGGACAAAATATTTCATACATCCAAATTTTCTACTAGTCTTATCTACATTTATCTTGTCCCAATTCTTAAGTAAAATCAATACAATTCATTAATACTATTTTTAACATTTCCAACTCAAAATCTATCAATACTGATAAAGTTGGTTCATTACATACCTTAAGAGAACCTCACCATATGATAAAGGTTGTTGACTAGTAGTGTGGGTTAGATAATATAAAATTTGTATACTATAACATTGGTATCATTACATAAAATAAAAAATAAATAAAAAGAACATCCACAACTATAGATAAAATCACAATGAATAATATGGAATTATAGTATAAGGTATACCATAAAAAATAACATAAAGAATGATATAATAAATGAAATGTATGACATCTCATACAAGTTATACATCACAATGGGTTTCACATAGTGGGTCAATCATATATTGTACACAAGTTGGAAAACAAAAAATAAAATAACCATAAGATACACTACAACAATTCATATACATCACCTTAGAAATATCTTCACATCCCCACTGAGATCCACTATTCCACTCACATCTGTTAGGGACTTTCCCTATCTGCATTCCAAACATAAGGTTTGCACATCCACTGAGGTTCATGTATAAGGTATGAGTATAATTAGTAGGGAACCACTAAAAAGGTCTCTAATATAACTAGTGTAAATGGTTATGCAATTATGTTTTGAAATTAAATCAGTAAACATCGCATGTATCACACATGTCATGCCATGAAATGATCGTAGAGAAACCTTGAAGGGAATATTTTAAATTTTTTGGATAGTGTTGGTTTTATAGTGGAAATGTGATTTTTATGGCTTATCTGGGACAACTTTACCAAGTTATGATAGAATCACCTTGATCTATCTTGATCCAAACTACTCATAATTGGTATCCTAATATTATATTGTAAGAACACCCAAACTCAAGAATATTCCTCATTATCACATGTTGGAAAGGTGTTCCAACATCGATAAATTAAGTCAAACCTATGGATGGAAAAATGGATAGTCCTTGGAATAATAGGTAACACCACTTTCTAGAAAAAAAACTAGTATAGGGAATAATATGTGTCACCATAGACTATAAAAATGACCAGTGTAGGGAATTATATGTAACTGCATAGACTGGAAATATTCCCAATCATGAGAATAATATATAACAATACAACCTAGAAACAAAATTATTCTAAATAAATAAAATGTTAAACCACTAATTGTAAACATTCCTAGTCCATGGAAATAATATATAACATCACTAGATGGAAACAAACCCAATCCACTAAAATAATATGTCAAACCACTAGCTAGAAGCATTCATAGTCCATGGAAATATATATCAGACCATTGGATAGAAACATGACCAATTTAGGGAATCCTAATAAAAATGTCATTAGTATATGGTTGTCTATTTCTTTTCCAAATCCAAAATAGTAGGCCTAATATAATAATTATTTACTTGGTATAATTAGTGAACATATCAATACAAAATATCACGAATAATTATCACATTCAAGGTGTAGGACCCCAGAACACCCTGAGAGGGGAGGGTGAATCAAGGTGTCACTTTTTCTTTTAAAGTGATGGATATAGTTCCCATGTTGGAATGCAATTTTAAGACATGTCTGATGTAATAGTATAGTTTTTAAGAATTCACATGTAGAGAGACAACAAAACAGTTTTACTCGGTTCACTACTAAGGTCTAGTCCATAGAGCATACGTTGAAAGTGTTTCAATTATACCTAAATCCCCTAAACTTAACTAGTTACTATGGAATGTAGAAGATCATACATAGTCACATTGTTCCAGGCACACTTCCTTTACATGATGTTTAGGAATATGACACTTCATCCCTCAGAAAACTTTTGTCGACTCCCCCAATCTCACTACCTTGGGTGAATTCATACTCAATTTAACGATGTGAATATAGAGTCAGTAGATTGGGCATTTAATTCTTTTTCCCTGATTATCATGAGACTCTAATTTCACCACAGTCCTGGGTATATGCACTTGAAATCACTATTCACTTAAACTAGATATTCAACACTACTATTCATGAAGAACATAGCCTTCATGAAACACCCTTTATGTTTCAAAGAAATTCTAACGCTCGTGAATTAAAACACCTTCATGAATATCCCAACCCATGTAAAGATCATATCTTTCACAAATCTCATACCCTTGGAGAATAACATAGCCTCCACAAAACACTAAGTCTTAACAAAATACACATTACTTAGAATAAATAGAATCAATTAAGAATTAACTAGTGTTTTAGTGATTCTCAAACTCACCAATAATTATTTATTCGTAAATATCTCTACCTTCATGAATTTATATCGATTCCTGCTTTAATAAAATACTCTTCATATTTTCAAATGAGGGGTGGCCACCTATTTATATACTTTTCCCTTCACAGAGATCCTAATATCCCAACATCCATTTCTCAAACCTCTATTATCATGTCCACAAATCTCCTTTATTCATGAATCTCATGTAAAAATTTACCCATTCACGAACCATCTTGTAGTCATGTAGATTTATCATCATAATATCTTGCATTCACGGATCTTCTTGAAGTCATGAGTACACCATATTTACATCACACATTCACAATGGTCCACTCCTTCATGAAAACTGAAAATTTGTGAAACCTATCCTTTATTAAACTCAATATTCACAAAACTCATTCCTTTACCATATTTATGAAGATTCAATCTTATAAATCCACCTTTCGTGAAGCTTTCTCCTTCCTCCTAATTTGGAGCTCCAATTTTTGTTGAAAATACTATGAAATGAAACCATCATCAACACTGAATTCATATGCACCTTAACATATCTTTTCTTGCAAACTCCCAGATCAAACATAGTGTGGATTGAAAACAAACACAAAAAAATTTCCATTTATAATTAAGAAAAGTCTTGGTTCCAACAATCTCACACTTTGGGTTTATTGGAAATATGTAGATAACTTAAATAAAGTAGTAGCCTTAACCAAAAACTTTATTGACATGAAAAAACTCGTATACCACTCTAAGTATACACGATAAGAGTTTCGTGTATAAAAAATAGAGGTATTAGATAATTTTATACCTTGATAGACCATTGGAAAAACCTACAACCAACTTCCCTACAACCATATACAACCATTGAATTCAACTTATCTCCCCCTTTGAATATAAACCCAAATAAACTGTTTTTGTACTTTTAGTGATCAAAACAAACTCCCCCTGAATTTTATATCCCCCATAGATCGACATCACATTCACAAACAGATTTAAATAGTTAATAAAATTGGGGAGGGGGTGAACTATAAACTCCTCACGCAATGGGATATAACTGAACAATAAGGTTCAACAGATGTTTCTTGAAGATTGGTGATGTCAAGGGATTAGTTAGGATTTCATACACTTTGTCATTAGTTCAAAATTTCTCTATTTTAATTAAATATTATTCAACCCTTAATTTGATGAAGTGATATCTTATCTCAATATGTTTGGTACATGAGTGTTTAACTAGATTCTTCATAAGATTTTTCTTTCTTCTGTTGTAACAATGAATCACCGTTGGATATTTCACCTCATCACCAATATTAGTCATTTGTTTCTTCATCCACAATAGTTAATTTCCTGAATTTTTAGTAGATATATAATCTACTTCAGTCATGCTTAAATAAGTTCTTTCTTTTTTCTTACTCAACTATCCCACACATTATTTTACAATGAAGATTTCTCCACCACTTGTGGAATTTTGATCCACCACATATACAGATCAATCGTCATCAAAAAATTATGATAATTCATTATCCCCTCCTACTACAAAGTATAATCCAAAATTGAGTGTACCTTGAATATACCTCATTATTATTTTAACAGCTAAATAATTATATTCCATGGGATTACTTTTGAAGTGAGATTCCAGGTATGTTTAAAAGATGATATTTGTCCACATTATAGACAAGTATAATAAGCTTCCAATGATCCTCTGATACAATATGAGATCCACATATTTCTCATACTCATACTTTCCAATTTGCATCTCAACCTCAATCAGAGTACATTGGTTTGGATTCACGCATGTTGAATTTATTTAGCAGCTCTCTTCCTTATTTTAACAAAGAAATGAATGTGTAATCCCTCTTTTGAACAACCTGTATCCCCAAAAAGAATGTGATTTCACCAATCACGAAAATTTAAAATTTAGATTTCATTTGATTAGAAAATGATTTCATTGATCCATGCCTACTTCTACCAAAAATAATGTCATCCTCATATACAAGAACCATAAATTGAGCTTTCAAAGAATCCTTCACAAATAGATTATTTTCGACACAACCTTTTTTAAGTTATATATATTTTATATAAGAAGACAATCAAGAATACCAAACTTGTGGTGCCTTATTTAGAATATATGGATCCTTATTTAATCTACAAACCTATGTCTCATCATTTCTAATAAAAAATCCTACTGGTTGTTTAATATAGACCTATTCTTCCAAAACACAATTTAAGAATGACATTTTGACATATATATGATAAACATTGTACCATTTTTTAATTTCCATGGAAAGAAAAATATTGATCAACTATAATATAGATACTAGAGAAAAATTTTCATTAACATCAGTTCCTTTAATCTTTGTATATCATTTACACAACAAGCATGCCTTTTTTCTGATCACATTTCCACGCTCATTGAATTTGTTTTTTAAGATAAAATTTATCCAATCACATTGTGGTTTTTTGGTCTATTAATAAGATCTTATTTATGGTTCTTATCAATATGATCCCAATATTCACTCATGGACTTAAGACATGATTCATCATTCTCTACTAGTTCAAACAAGGTTGGTTCCACAATTTATTGGAAGGAAGAATGTGCTTTATTCTTTGTTCTCATTTTCTGTGTGGGTGTGGTCCAATCCCTAATGATGTTAGATTGGTAAATTTATGCTCTCTTATTTTTCCTATGAGTTTTTTATGGAATTTCTTAAACAATGGTCTTATATTCTAATTATTCTTTTATATTTTCATCATTTTGTGATCCGTGATTGTTTTCTAAGCCTTCCACTATTTATTCAATTGAATTTCTCATTTTTTCACTTTTTTCTTCATCTTTAATCATATGAGCATATGATATCCTTTATGTATTAATGGTTTTATCCCCAATGATCTTGATGTCATTTCTTTCCACCATTTTTCTAACATGATTATTGTAACATTTGTAGGATTTACTCTTAATTGAATATCCAAGCCATATTCCCTCCTCTACAGCATCACCATACTTTATATAATTTCATTCTTTGTTCCATATCAAATTTTTACTTCCAAAAACCTGAAAATAATTCATAAAGGGAACCCTTCTATACAACATCTCATATAGTGTCTTGGTTTCTCTATAAAAATAACTATTTTATTTTTAGTGTACACTTCCACTTGAACAGCCTATTTCCAATAATGATGAGAAACATTATTCTCAATTATCATAGTTCTATATATATTTTTCACCTTTTGATTTATTTGTTCAATAACCCCATTTTTTTAGGGTTTCTCACTGCAGACACCTCATGATTTATCCCATGTTTTTTGTGGTAATTTCCAAATTCAATGGATGTGTATTCTCCTCTGTTTTCATATCATAGAATCTTGATTATGTGTCTGGTTCATTTCTTAACTCATTGATGATATCTCTTCATGAAATGAATATCTTATTGTTTATTCTACATAAACATCCCAAATTCTATTCTACTATAATCATCAATAAATAGAATGAATTACTTATCTCCACATGTTCCATCCAAATTAATTAAACCACATACGTCTGTGTGGATGAGATCAAGTATATATTATGCCATATTTTTATTCATCTGATATCTACTCCCAACCAACTTTCCTCGCATGAATGTGTCACATGTATTTTCTCAATCACGATTCAAATTGGGAATGCCTACAATAATCTTAATATTAGATATGTGTTCCGTGATGTGTTGATTAATGTGACACAAAATCTAGTTCCACAAGTTTTTTTCTTCTTCAATTATTAAGAAAAATGTTCTCTCTTTATAGTCAACCTGGAATAAGTTTTCTTCTATTTTTCATCCTCTAATGATAGAATTACCAATATTTTCCTTGATAGTGCACCCCTTCTGGTTATATTTCACTACTAGTCCAGATTCACAGAGTTGACTCACACTCAGAAGATTGTTTTGCATCTCGTATACATAGAGAACATCAGTTTTTCTTATATCATTATTTGTTAGTTATGTATTTACATTAACCTTAATCTTTAATGAATTTTCATTGTCAAGTATAACTATTCCATAAACCCCTTAACATTATTCAATAGATATTCATTTCCTATCATGTGAGATGAGCATCCACTATCAATAATCTAGGTTCTACTATTCTTTATTGGTTTGAGATTTACATCTACAAGATTGTATTTCTTGATATTCTTCTTTTCCTTCCATCAAACACTTGATTGAGTGGAGGATAAATATGTCATTTTCCATTTCTTTTGAATATTCATGGGTTCATCATACTCATATTATTCTTCTAAAGTAGAATACTTATATTCAAGAGTAACTTTACTTGGTTAATGGGTATTAACTTGCCTCTGGGTTCTATAGGTATTGTTCTTGCCTTTCATCTATCTGCACTAAATAGCATTATGACCATAGTTAAAATAGTGAAAATAATATCTATAGAAACTATTTATTCTATATGATTAAGGATATGATCTCATTATACATGTTTGACTTCCAGATGCTTCCCCATTCTGATTTATCTTTTATTATTCACTATAAGACATGGTATAGCCTAGAAAGACATTGAATTGATATTTCTCAAGGGGAAATATCTTATCACTTACATTCTTCCTCATTTACCCTTCTTTTATATAGTTTTTTGACCAGCGATCCTCTATATATAATTGAAGATTATTTTTATCTATATTTTCTTTTTGCATTTATGATTTATTTGATGGGAAAATAATAACCTTTACATTATGTGAAACTTTCTATTTCCCTTTATTCTGGATCATCCCATTTCCATCCTTTGATGATTATTCATCGTACCCAATTCCACTTTTTCCAATAAATTCATATCTATGATCATTCAATGCCTTCTCTCCTCCTTCAAAACCATATTTATCTATTTCTAGTAGCTTTGCATCTAAAAATTTCCCAAATTGTATTTTATTATTCATTTACATTGAGTTTGATTCAGTTTCCAGTTTAATCCTTAAATTAAAAACTTTTAATTAAAGTCCCTCAACTATATTATCCTTTTCCTCAATCTTTAAGTAATGTAATTTATGAATTTGTCAAACTATTCAATCCTGATTTTAAATTTTAAAAACTCTTTGGATTTTTTAAGAGATTTCAAATTTTATTTTACCTCTCCTTAAAATTTATCAATTTTTACATTAAGTATATCAATATAATCTAATGACTCTTCCTACACATCTCTCATCTTTATGTTTCACTTTATTTAATTTTCAAGCTCATCGAGGGAACCCTCAATTTCTACCTTGAGATCAACAACACAAATAAATTTATTATCTTTATCTTTTATAGGTTCTATATTTTAAATATTATCCATCATGGATGATTTGGGTGAAAATTTAAACTCTGGTTCTACATCCTCAAAAAACTCATTATCATCTTGTTCTTATTTGTAGATGAATCTCTTTCTCTGAAATTTATTTCTTTATTTGAGTTTTCTGTTGTTATAGAACCTCTTATGAAGGTTCATTATTATTTATTACTCACTTTCTATATCATAAAATTTACTTGGGAATTGAGTGGAAATGTGACCTACTTTACCACACCAAAACCATGCCAACGGAAGTTTCCCTTAAAATCTCCATTTTCATCTCTTTAATTTATTAGAAAATAGAGAAAGAATTACATCTTCCTCATCATCACTAAATTTGGAAATATCATTTTTTTCATGTATTTTATTTCCATTTCCTTTCTTAATTGAGTAGATAAATCTTCGGCATTGACACTCATTTCATAATCAACCAGACAGCTTAGAAGATTATCAAGGGAAATCTTAGACAAATCTCTTTCCTCAAGATCTGAAACATTTAGATTGTATAGAGGTGGAACACTTCTCAGTATTTTATTTAAAATTTAAATATCCTTAATTTCCTCCTCAAGACCTCAAATAACTCCCACCAATTATGTTCTACAATTAAACAATCTATATGCATTTTCATCTGGATGAATTTTCAAAACATCGAACTAATTGTGAAATACTTGATGTTTGGACACAGTTAATTTATTATAGCCTAAGTATATATTTTCTAATTTCTCCCACATACATGTGGATATAGTGAAACTCATCAACTTCAAATATATTTGATTATATAATGCTACTGCAAGAGAATTTTGATTTTTGGCATCTACATCAAGAATTTTTCTATTTATTTCAGTCATAAAAATATTTTTCACATCACTAACATGAGTCCCCTAAGATGTGGAAAAGATAACATCAATTCCAAGGGATCACGAATGAGATCTAATTTTATTCTTCCAAATCTGAAATTTTCTTCCTTAAAAAAGAGGAACTCCACTAACAGTCACTTAATTATTTATAAAAATAGAGGAAAAATTTAAAACTAATAACCTATTCTATTTTATACCACTTATAGGTCCCCATAAAATCCTGAGTGGTGGGGTGAGTTAGGGTGTCATGTTTTCTTTAAAAGTGATGGATCTTGTTCTCATGTTGGTAGGAACTTGTAAAGCCTCTCATATTGAATCTTGTATTATTAAACATTCACATGTTGAGAGGGAACACAATATTTTTAATTGGTTCACCACTAAGGGCTAATCCAAGGAGAACATACTGATAGTGTGTTAATTATACATAAACTCACTAAGATTCAATATCCATTATGGAATAAAGAATATTAGACACAAACACTAGGTTCCAGGCATACTGACTTTACATGAATTTTAGGAATATCACATTGCCTCACTCAAAACACTTTGGTCAACTCCCCCTATCTCACTGGCTTGGGTGAATTCATACTTAGAGTAATGACTTAAAGGTTGAGTCAATAGATTGGTAATTTTAAGTCTTTTTCCCTAATCTATATGAGAATTTTCTTGCACCATATTCTAGAGTTGATATACTTTAAATAACTATTCATATAAACTAGTTGACCAACACTACTATTTGTGAACTCCCAACCTTTGTAAAACCCCCTTTACATTTTAATGAAATTCCAGTGCTTGAGAACCAACACACATTCACAAAGATCCCAACATTCACAAATCTCACAACTTTTAAAAATTTTATAGCCTTTATGGTGATCACAACATCTGTAGAACACTAAGTCTTCATGAAACACCTTTTACACAAAACCATAGAATAAGTTAAGACATGAGTAGCATTTTCTCAATACTCGAGCCCTCCTCTATTTTATTCATAAAGATCCTTTATTCATGAAACTCCATTTAAATTTTACCCATTATCAATCCTTCTCATAGTCATGTATATTTAATATCTCCCAATCATGAATTCTTGGAGCTTCCCATAGTCATGAGAAAACTGTCTTTCCATCATGCATTTAGGATGATCCACTATTTTAAGAAAGTACATCCTTAATGAAACTAAACCTTCACGAATCCTAGTATTCATGAAACTCATGAATTTACCATATTTGTGAAGATTCAATCTTAGAAATATACATTATATAAATATTTCTCCTTCCTCTTGATTTTGAGCTCCAAAAATTTAGAAAAAATTGGGAAATGACACCACCTTTAACACTAATTCCATTTACATAGTAAGATATCTTTTCATTAAAACTCCTTGATCAATCCTAGTATGGATTAAACAAAACATAAAAACACCCCATTTTCAATTTATAAAATATTTTTTTCCAACAATCTCCCCCATTTTTGTTTGTTAGAAATCTGTAGATAAACTCAGTAAAGCACCAAAATTAACCAAAAACCTGATTGAAATGAAATGAATCATATATAAGTAAAATTCTATATGAGTAGAACTTGACATATAAAGAAATATTGGGATAATATAATTTCATGCCTCAATATTCCACCGAGCAAACCTGCAACCAAATTCCTTGAAACTATCTGCAAATATTGAATTCCACTTGTCTCCTCCTTTATAAATAAACCCAAAGAAATTGTATTTTTGATTTTAGTGATAAAAAACTTCCCCTGGATAAAATCTCCCCCATATAACTGCATCACATCTACAAATAGATTAAAATAGTTAACAAAAATAGGGAAAGTAGATGAACGGTAACTTCCTCATGTAATGGGATGTGTCTAAACATTGAGGTTAAACTGATGTTTCTCAAACATTAGGGAAATTAAGGGATTAGTTAGGATTTTATCCACTTGTTCATCAGTTTTAACATGCTCTATTTTAATCTCATCATGTTCAATTTTTTCATTGATGAATGATATGGTCTCATTATCCTTTGTTGGCTCCCAAATTCTTCCCCATTTCGATAGATCCTTTCCTCTTAATAGAAAAACATTTTATTTCTTAGAAATCCACATAATTGTCATTTCATAAAGGGAAATATAATCTCACTTCCAATCCTCCACATGTGCCCTTATTTTCTAGAGTTTTTTTACCAGTGACCTCCTTAGGTTACTTGAGGATTATTTTCATCCCACTTTTTTTTTGGTTAAAAAGTTATTTTAGGACAATAGGAACCTTTCTGATATATGAAAATTTATAATTCCATTTGTTTTGAATCATCCCATTTCCATCCTTTGATTTTTCTATACCACATCCAATTCCACTTTGTTTCATAAATGTGGATATCCGATCATTCAAGGCTTTCTATACACCTTAAAAATCATATTTATCTCTTTCAAACAACTTTTCATCTAAAATTTTTTCAAATTGTAATTTATTTTTATTTCCATTGAGTTTTATTTAGTTTCCAATTTACTCTTTTAAAATTAAAAAATTTTTATTCAATCCTCTCAACTATCTTATCATTTTCCTCTAGTCTCAATGTAACGTCTTTGGTGACTTTTTAGGATCATCAATCCTGATTTTAAATTCCACAAACTCTTGTAAACATTTAAGAGTTGTTAAATTTTATTCAACCTCTTATTCCAATTGACCAATTTTTTCTTCAATCTAATCGACATACTCTAATGACTCTTTCAACACATCTATAATCTTTCTATTTCCCTTTATATTATTTTCAATCTCATCAAGATCACCATCAAGTTTCACCTTCAAATCAAAAACACCATGAAACAGATTATATTTGTCTTTTGTAGGTTCTACCAATTCAACTATATCTATCATGGAAGCTTTGAATTCATATTTAAACTCTGGTTCCAAATCCTCCAAAATTTAATTATCATCTTGTTCTTCTTTGCAGACGAAGTTATTTCTATAAAATTTATTTCCTAGTTTGAAGTATCCTTTTTTAGATAACCTTTTATAAGGCTTATTCAGTATTTCTAATTCACTTTATACATCAAAAACAATTATAGGGAATCAATAAGAAATGTTCCCTACTTTACTACACAAAAACAAACACAAGATTTCCTCTAAATCTCCATTTTCCTCTCTTGAATTTCTTGGAAAATAATGAAAGATTTTTTTCCTTTTAAACAATACTAAATATGGAAATATCTAGTTTTTACATGTAATTGAATTTCATTTCTTTTCTTACTCAAGCGGATGTATATTCTAGTTGGACACACATTTCATAGACCACCAGACTTCTTAGAAAATCATCAATAGATCTCTTAGAAAAATTTTATTCATCAAGAGTTGAATCCTTTAGGTTTTATAGAGGTGGGAGACTTCTTGGGGTTTTCTTCACAATGTAAATATATTTAATTTATCCCCTAATTCCTCAAATATATCCAAAAACATCATTTATGCAATTAATGAAGCTATAAATGTTTTCATATAGATGTATATTCAAATAATTGAACTGATTTTTTAAGACATAAAGTTTGGAATCCTTTACTTTATTATCTCCATTGTGTATATATTCCAGTTTCTCCCAAATACACTTGGATATAGTGAAACTCATCACAATCAAATGGATTTTATCAGATAATGATTCTATAATAGAATTTTGATCTTTGGCATTAACAACATGAATTTTCCTATACGTTTAAGTCATAGAAAGATATGTCACATCACTAATTAGAATCCCTAAAGTTTTTGGAAAGAGAAATTTCATCCCAAGGGATCATAGATGAGATCTCTTTATATTATTCCAAATCTGAATGTTTCCTCCATAAAAAAGTAGAACTATCCTAATATTCCCTGAATTCTCTATAACAATAGATAATAGATTTAACACCAATAACATGTTCACTCTGATACCACTTATAGGACCCCAGAACACCTTGAGAGGGGATAGGTGAATCAGGGTGTCCAGTTTTTCTATTAAAGTGACTGATCTTGTTCAATCATTGGTAAGAACTTGTAAAACAAGTTGTATGGAATCGTGTTGTTATTAGACATTCACATGCATAGATACAACATAGTAGATTTACATGGTTCACCACTAAGGGCTAGTCCAAGGATATTACATTGATATTATTTCAGTCATACCTAAATACACTAAGCTTCACTAGTTATTTTTTGAATATAGAAGATTACACACAGTCACTATATACTAGGTGCACTACCATTACATGAATTTTAGGAATAACACACTACCTACCTCAGAACACTTCCATCGACACCACATCGCTCACTTATTTGGGTGAATTCATACTTAGTTTAATGACTTGAAGGTCAAGTCAATAGATTAGTAATTTAAGTATTTTTCAATGATTAACATTAGACTATGCTTACACTATAGTCCTATGTTGATGAACTTGAAATAATTGTTCACATAAACATGTGGTTAAATAATATTGTTCATGAAGCCCCCATCATTCACAAAACCCCATTATGTTTCAAATAAATTCTATCACTCCTTAAACGAAACACCTTCGTGAAGATCACAAACTTTTTGAAACTCACATCCTTCGCAAATCTCACAACCTTCATTGATCTCAAAGGAATCACATGACACAAACTCTTCATAAAAATCATATTACTCAAAATACATAGAATCAGTTACAGATTAACCAATATTTTCACAATGCTCAATCTCGTAAAGAATTCTTTATTCTCAATGCTCTCTGCATTTTCAAATTTAGAGTGATTAATCCTTTTCTCAAAAACTCTTTGTATTTTAAAATGAAGGGTGGCAGCAAATTTATAGAATTTACCTTCATGAAGATCCCAAGATCCCATAAGTTATTTTAAAAACCTCTTCTACCATATTCGAAAAGATTCTTTATTCACATATATCCCATGAAATTTTACCCATTCGGGAACATTGTCAAAGTCACGTAGATTTACCATCACACCATTTTGTATTCGTAAATATTATCATATTGTCATAACACCATCTTTACATTGCACGTTCATGGTTCTATACTCCTTTATGAAAATAAAACCTTCAGAAAAACTAACCTTCACAAAACCCAATCTTCACAAAACCAATTCCTTTACATATTTATGAAGAATAAATCCTATAAATCCAATTTTCACAAATATTTTTCCTTCCTCCTGATTTTGGGATCCAAAAAATTGAAAACACTAGAAAATGATGGCACCTTCAATACTGAATCCATTTGCAATTTAAGATCCCTTTTCATGATAACTCTATGATATACCCTAGTGTGGATTGAGAAAAAAACAGAAAAAACAAACCATTTACAGTTATGAAAATCTTTGGTTCCAACACATAGATGACACCCTTCCTGATCCAAGACCTTGACTATTAACTTATCACACCTCCTGAAAATTTTATCCTAACATATCATTCGTCCAACCCTCGGTTTTCATTTCTAACTACTTCATATGTGTCATATAATTATATACACTTTTTAGGTCTCAATTATACCAAAATCATCCAATCACTCTCAGATATAACATCTTTGGTGATGCAGGTCCCAAGGTAAAAACACATCATAGTTATATCTAAGGTATCATAATAGACCTATAATCAACTATACAACACAATAATTGACCCTAAAATCATCATCAATTATACTCATACAAAAACACCCTTGGTCTATACTATTCATTCCAATTCCACCTCATAGGTCACCCCACATGTGGTGACTTGTCCATTAAAACTCATCACTAACTCATATCATATAAAAACAAAAAAATAACTTATCACTAGGCAGTTATATCACTAGTGTGTACTCGATATAATTTCCTTTACATGCATAATAAGACTCCTAAGGACTCTAATAATGATCCTCATCCCATCTCACAATCAAAAACTCCCAGTCAACCACACTCTAATACAAGATCTCAAGAAGTGATATTTCTACATATATATATCATTAATATATATAGATCAGGAAACATTGACAACTAAGACCTCACTTGGACACTCAAGAAATTACCCGAGGATAGACACCCTCAACTGGGTACTTCTCTATTTAACTCAAAAATATCACCTAATTGGAGTTGTAGAGTGGCTCAATTTCCAAGGAAACATGAATACATTCACCACTGTGCACATATTAGGTCATGAATAATTCATTATAATAACCTAATTCCCATCATATATCACTCAAGTAAGTAACATCCACTTACACCCACTTTCACATCACATAGTTTATGCAATTACATATAAAAGGGATAAAATTTGGGACCACCTACCTTAACTGTTGAGTTATCCCAATTGGATAACGTTCATTCCTTCCCATATAAGCCCACATTATCCATCATTGATATCCATGATCCCCTATCTGATCTATAAATAAAAATAATTTATCAAGAAATAATTATAATTAATTTCTCAATAAAACTATAATTTTCATAAGTGGTGTCTTACTCACCACATGGTTTACTATAGTTGAAACCATAAAAAAAGGGGTGAAAGCCACTCTTTCCATACACCTAAGATTACAATAAGAAAAATCCCCAATTTATCAACCTAATTTAACCATAAATTTCTCCAAATTCTACAAAAAAAACAAAGAACAAATCACTATAAATCATAACTTAAGTAAATCGGTGGAAACCTGCCTTACCATGACTCCTCTAATGAACATAAATGGAATCATCATGATAAGAAAGTTATTTTTCCAATATTCAATTGAATCAAAAATCTAATCCATAATCCTATTATGAAGGAATTAGGAAGAAAAAGATAAGATAGCATAGGGGGTAAAGAAAGGGGATCATACCTTTAATCATTATAATGAATCTAACCCATATCACTTAGATTTTGGTAATAAAAAGGTGAGAAAGAAGTGTAAGGGAGGATCCCACCCCCTCCCCATCTTATGACTTCCCAAAATGGAACCCCTGAGTGGGTTCTTAGTTAAAAAATAAAAAATCGTTGTTTTTATCCTCTTTAAAAAAGAGGGTAGGGGTCCACTAGGTAACTGATGTCCCTACACAAGTCACATGTTCTATAGACTAGTGGTCCAACCCCATTTTTCACTTCAATGAGTACCCAGTGTCATATCACTAGGTACTTAGTGGATTTTATAGTAATACTACAAACTCTATTAAACTATGAAACACCTAAAAACCTGAACCAAGTATTTTAGACATATCTTCTCATATATAAATCCTCTATTTCCAAATTTACTACATGATCAAAACCCTAATCTTATAAATTGAATTCAGACAACCATATTCTCCAAGATCTAGATCCACTGATGTATGAACATACTTTAGTTCCAATAAAAACATACAGAATGATACACTACTATCTCTTCATTAATTTAAAATTACATTGGATATGTTATATTTCATTTATTATAATAAATATATATTATAGTCTAACAATATAATAAAAAAATATTTTTTGTATTATAATACAATATGTTATATCTTTATATCTATACATAAGTTATGATACTTTGATTATACAAAAAATGTAAATAAGAACTTCTTATACCAATATATGATCTAATGGTTAGGATTTTACTATGATCACAAAAATATATCAAAAATGATGTTATGAAAATATAAATACCTAAAATAATTTGTTATTTGTAAATATTATTTTTTGAAAAAATAGAATTCTAAACATATTTTCTAGATTGGATCTGGGACAAATTTTGGTTTTCTAAGACATCATACATGTCATAAATTCAATGGAATCAAAACCCAAACAAAAAAATTGTCTAGAATAAAAATGATGAGAAAATTATTTTTAAATAAAAGGAAAAGAATACCTAATTATTTTTATCAATCCTTTAATGAACATTGAGCTTGATAATGATCACTAAGAAATTGATAGTGATTTCTTTCCTCTTGTTTTGATCCACAATCTATGGAGTCATGAAACTCTTATATATGACTTATCTTTTTGAGCAAAATATGCTAGTACCTCCAATATAATGGAAGAGAGATAATGGGAGATATATTATACTTTGAATAAGATAATCGATGGATATATTGTAACAAATTACAACTCCATTTATATACACCTCATTTATTTAATAAAGGATTATCTTAGAGCCAATACAATTCAAAATTATCAACCATTTTTTGGAAACATATTAATATTATATGTTATAAATTATAAAATATTACTTTAATACACCTCTATTAATTGTTAAATGGTTTAAAAATTAAGAAATATATGTAATCCATATTAGAACAGAACCCAAAATTTAAACACATAATAATGATATAAAAATTAAATATATCAGAATATTTTCATAATAAAATATCAAATATATCTACACTGAAATATATATCAAAGCTATATGTATATAATATATTTTTTTATGTGATATTCTCTTTACTATTGTAGATCTCGGTGGATTATACAAACACCTAAGGGGGGATTAGGTGTCCCCTTTTTTACTAAATCTGCAGTTATTTTAAAATATCCCCAATTGTACTTGAAATTTTTTTTAGTTGACCGACATGGATTAATTAATACAATAGATACCCTTATGAATGAAATGTAGAATAATCTAGTAAAAACACATAATAAATTTTACAAGGTTTGAATCCTCTTTGAAAACCTACCCAATTCTATGCTTAGATATGATTGATTCATGGATTTTATTATCAGTATATAATAATATTGATCATAAGTGTAGTTATAAGTTGAAAATAATGTTCGTTAAGGTATCATTCACTTACCATTTGTTATCTCTCACAAATCATTCCTCCTAATGGGTAGTGTAATTGTTAATGCTAGAACAACCAACTTCAATGGTCTTTCCTCAAATAGTCAAACAATTCTTCAACTACTATGGAGTGATCAACAAAACTTCATGTACATTGACCTTATTCTCCACTTAGTATCACTATGATTTTGAATCACAGTGGATGTTATATCTTATTATAGTCTTTATACATGTGATAGGTAGTGGAAACCACATCATCATCTTACTCTCTCGCCTTTTCTTTCATTATTTTATTTCTTCAATACCTAAGAAAGATTCATGTGGAAGTGGTATCAAACTCACCTTCTAAAATTTGATGGAATATATTCATAATTTCTTTAGCATAGAATGGGTTTCTTAATTATAAAAATTGAACTCATTTGTTTCCCCTAAATGTATGTATTTATATTCAAAATGAAATATCATGAGTAATATTTCTATATAAAATTATATAAACTCCTTGATATATGTATGTGGTATTTTATTCTTTTAAAATACATTAAAAATCATTTTAATGGTCTTTAAAAACGTGATTTAATGTCTCCCATTAAAATATACTTAAGGATCAACTCATTTATTCACATGTAGTATTTTATTTATCGGATCACATGTTCCAAAAAATACATGGTTTTAAAATATTTTAAAACCATAACATGTGTGGTATCATGTATCATAAAAAACATGATTATGGATTTATAACTTCATGGTTTTTGATTCTACACTAATTATCCTTCCTCAAAATTATCAGTATGAATCATGATACAAGTATCGTGATATTCTATCATTGAAGAAAAATATAGATGAATCGTCACATTTAATAATTCTCTTCACAAGGATGGTAAATAGAAACAACCATTTTTTTATTCTATTCTCTTCTAAATTATTAAACCTATATATGGTATACATGATATTTCATGAAAAAATATTTAAACATGTATTGGGATCCTCAATTCATTATAGAAAGTTTAAAGAATGTATTATGCTTCTTGAGATCAACTTAAATTGAATATCATATATCTGTCACACTAAACCAGGAGAACACTAATTTTAATTTAACAATCTATTCACATTAAAGAACATGAAACTATATTCATGTACCACTATTATTCCATAACTCACATAAGTATTATCTCAATACATCTTCCAAACTCTATTTTTCACATAGAACCTCTCATGCATGATCAACATTATACTTGGATTCAATAGAAACGTATGAATATAGACAAATCATTAAAATACTTATAATCTTAAATTATCCATTGTGTCAGCTTATTCATAGAATAGATCTTCTTTATGTGATTTTTTACACATCATGGTAGTTCCATGTTCTGTATGTGTGATAGGTCCATCTACCATGCTTGAAAAACTTATGGTCAATAGTCATTTATTTATGTGGATAGATCATCAAGGTTGATCTTGTTTTCATATGTTAAATCTCAAAATTTTATTTTCAATCCATACCAAATACATACAGTAAATATATCTTTGTTTATGTGATAGGTGTACAGTTCATGGTTGGACATAGTTCATTATATGGTATGACACTTTCATAGAGACTTTGATAAATAAAATCAATCATTGTAGCTTCCATTAACTCATGTGGTTGGTTAGAAATCACTCACAATAGGCCTAGATATCATGAAGCCTTGCGCTCACTCATTCATCGCATAATTGATACAGTAATGGCACCAATTGAAGGTCTTTGTTTTTACTAGTCTCTTTTAACCTAACTTAACATTTTTATCTAGTAAATTATACAATATATAGAACCTTGAGTAATATCCAATGATATTTCCTCTATGCATTTTCTCACTATCAGATTTTTTTAAATTTTACTTCTATATTTCTAGTGAAAATTCATTACTCAAATAAATAAACTAATTTTTTTTAAAATGAATATAAAAAACAAAAATAAATAAGAAATAGTGAATTGAATAAAATGGAAGAATAATGTGAGAATTTAATTTAATTGGATGAATAAGAAGTGTCCATAACTAGAAATTCCCATATTTCAATCTCTATTAATTATTTTAAAATAACTTCACAATTATATCTTTATCAATGCATAGATTGAAATATTAAATATTTAATTTCATTTAGTTTTTAAAATTGAGGTCAAAAACCAAGATATCCGCTATTTATCCCCTTTCAATAAGAATCAGCCAGTGAAATCAATGATCATTGAGTACAATGATAGTGTCAACTCACTCTATACTCACAATCTTTAATAAAAGATTGATAAATTTAAACCAGGAGGATCAAATCCAAATACCTACTCTTCTTGAACTTACAATATACATTAAGAGATCTATGCACTCCAATAATTGATGTGTTGTTCTCATAATGGAAGAAAAATATTAATTAAGTGACAAAAGAATAAAACTTAAATCACCAATCACATTTCAATGTTAAATAATCTGGAGAGAATTGAAATTTTTAAATTAAAGAGAAGAAAACTTATAGTGATGTCACAATGTGAATCCACTAGTTAGGGCCATTAAAAATCTAACCAGAAAAGATTGAAGTGTCGGTAAAAAATCCACTCTTCATCCTCATCAGAGAAGGCAGAATCTGCTCTTCCCTGAAATATCTAAAAAATATGCATATCTCGTACTCCCCAAAACACGCTTTTTGTTTTATTATAACTCTCCTCCACCATCCGATCATATATCCATATCTTTATCGAAAATGAACCTTCGAGAAAAAAAAATCTCATGTAATCCCCTACTCACTACCTAGTTTCCTAGGTGGCATTCTCTGGTTGGTCCCTCATCTCTATTTCTTTAATGGTCACATGGTGAAATGTTTCCCATTTAAATTATAACAATAGATTCATGTGAAATTGATTTAATCATAACATAAAATTATTTTAGTTTCAATCATGTCTTAATTATATCTCCATTAGAAATTACAATGAATTTTATAAACTTCTACAGGATACCTTAATCTCACCTCCATTGTTCCAAATACCTGTCCTCATTTCTTGATCCCAATCATGAAAATATCAAATTGAGCCATAAGATTAAAATTTAAAAGGTTTCCGATCACAAAAATTCATTTCCTTCAAGATCTTGTAAAGTTCTCATATTGAGTTTGAGATAAAACATAGGTGGAAATATCTCCTACTCAATCTCATTTTCATTGTTCATGAGGAGTTGGGTACATGACAACACCAACATCAAGCTTATGTGGCATGGGTTTCATCTTCCAAACATGGGGATAAACTTCACCAATGTGGGGTACATCTTCTAAATTTATTGATTAGTTTCACCAATATTTTGTTTAGTAATGTGGGGTATACCAAAGTGGGTTTTGTCTTAAAAAATGGGGTTTATATTAGAAATGTTAGGTTACTAAACCTAACATTCCACTTAAGCATCGGGATAAACTTAAATTAAATATTCCCACTAGGCATGGTCACCTAGCCCCTTTTTCAAATCTCCAACAATCAAAAAACCACATGCGCCTTTTTTAAAAATATTTTGTATAGATTTACCGTGACAGAAAAAATAATAGATGAAATACGTTTCAATTTTCAATGAAAATTTAATAATTAGATTAAAATAAAAAACTAAGGAATTAAATATTTAATTCATATAAATCAAATATTATTAAATTAAAATGCTAATTATCAACAGAAAGTAGGTATATACATTATAATTTACAAACATTCTATAAATTAACCAAAAGATATAATTAAACATTTTAATACTAATTTATAAAATTAAAAAATATATAATATAATTAAAATTTTGTGGAAAAAGTCATGAAAAATATCCAACATAAATTATACACCACATAAATGGAAAAATTGGTGAGTATGGAATATGTCTCCAGGAAAAAAAAGTGAGACGAGGAACACTTACCACGTTGGTACCTTTTGAATAAAAATACCTTGGATGGACAAATATAAATTTAAACCTTAAATTCCTTTAATTGAGAATAATTTTTTATATAACATTTCAATGGGGTAGTATATACACCTCATAAATATAAATAGGTTTATAACATCAATCATGTCTCAAAGATACATTATTGGGACAAAGAACCCTTACCACAAGTCTCGTCTTGCTTCATACGCGTCAGAACCTCATATATAATAAATATAAATTTATAATATATATATATATTCCAAACCATTTTCATATATATAATACCACATATTATTTACTTATAATAGATTATCACCATTTTATTGACAATTATTTTTTAAAATCGTTATTCAAGGTGATAACTGTGTCGTTTTTCATGCATGTTTCAGTTTGGAATTTCGGAATCTTGTACTTTGATCTTGGTTACATAATATCCAGAATTTTAATCATATAATAATGATAATAATTAATCATTAAATAAACTTATATTACAATTTATATAAATAATTTATGAAAAATGACTTACACCACTTCATGGGGATGGTAGTCCGTATATACGCACTAGTGATGTTTTCACTTTTCAATGGATGGAATGAAAGAAATTTAAATTTTAATTCACCTTTAAATATTATTTATTATATAATAAAAATAATATATATTCATTAAATATATCCTTATTACCATCCATGAAAATATAAAATAAAAAATGAGTCACATCGCTTTGTAGAGGTGGTAATCCACACACACGCACAAGAAATGTTATCATTTTCTAATAGATGGGAAGGTAAGAAGGTAGATAATATATTATAATTATTAAAAATTATTATGTCATAAATATTATATAAACATTAAATCCATTATAATAACCAACCATGAATGATGGTGGTTTAAAATGAATCGTATTGCTAGGTGGAGGTGGTAGTCCACACATACGCATGAGCGATACTTTCATTTCTCACTTGATGGAAATAAGATGGATAAAGGTTATAAAATAAAAATAATAAAATCATATTATTCTGGATATAATGTTATTATTATATTAGAATATATAGGATATAAATAAATATGGTAAAATAAGAATCAAAATGAAAGAGATCGGTTAAAACGATTACCTCCTCTTTGAGAAACCACCTTTGGATCTCTTCTCAAGGACCCTAGGTATGGTATTTTGAAAAGAAAAATGCATATAGAGAATAGATAAGGATGTTGGTAAGAGTTTTTTTCATTTTTTTTCTAAACTACATTGTTCAAGGTGATGTGAAGAATATGGGATATATGGTTTCTTTTATAGAGAAGAAAAGGACACATTTGGAATTACTTAAAATATTTAAATAAATTAAATTCTTTTTCATTTGAAAGCAGAACTAAGTGGAAAAGTTTTTGAAGATAAGATAGGGTAAGGTTTCAATATCTTCAATAAATTAAATTTGGGTAGTTTTAAGTGTTATTTTAATCATTTTCATTTGGTTTAACTCCTTTGTTTAAAAACTTTATTCCTAATAGTGGAAATGACTTTTTCAATGACTTTTTGAATACTTAAATTGTTAAAAATACACTTATACGGTGAAAATTGGCACAAAAATGGTCAATGTATGAAATTTTCAACCATATACCATATTTTATTTCCTCTTTAAATATTTTTATGATTTTAAATCAATTAATAATATATTATATAACATAAAATGTCATTAATATTATTTTTTGGACTATTCATTTAATTTGAATTTATTGTTCAGAAGACACTTTTGAATATAGACCCTTTAAATATAAATTTGACATTATAATTACTGATAAAATTAAGGGAACACAAAAAATCATCCAAAACATATTTATTTTAATATTTTTAAATTTAACTAGTAAATTTTTCTTCTACTTGCACAAGAAATGTGTCGGCATTAACAAAATATTTAAGGTAGTTATCCCACCACTAAAAACTAAAAATAAATTACTATCATAAAAATAATTTATCTATATTCACAAAAACTATTTAAAACCTTTTATCCCCAGAAAAAATATTAGATTTTTTAAAAGAAATGATAGTTACATTAAGTCATTATTAAATAAATATAGAAAACAATTTCCATAACTTCAAATCATGGATGAGGATAGTCAAAAGACACATATACAACATATTAAAGTATAGTGTTAGGTTGATTTTAAAGTCTTATCCCATAGTTTTAACCATGTTTTACTAATTTTGACTTAATCGAATTTTTATATAATGATTTCAAAAATTATGTTCATCTTATAAAATAGAATTTCTAAAAGTGGTATAAATTAATTATAATTTCCACACACAAAAGTCAATAGGAATATTTTTTTTGAAAATTTATTATTGAAGAATAAAATGGTTTTTCAAAAAATCTAACGCTTATTTCCTAGGAATAAATCAATACATTTTTATCATGGAAATTCATAATTAATATATTTCATCATGTGATTACCATTATTCATAACCACAAATACAATGTCTTGGTTATAAAAGTTATGTTAAAATAATTATATATTATTGTAGGTCATGGTTTTTTTAATATTGATGTTTCATATAATAAATCCATCGAATAATTCAAATGTATTTAAAGATAATATATTCTAAAATTTCATGGTATTAAATTCTACCCCCTAAATAAATTTCACCCTCATAATTTAAATTATCACTTACTAGAATTAGTGTATTAAGAAATAGTAAAAAAATATGATGTAGATTCTATCATAATAACTAATTTCTATATCAATACTTGTGAACATAGTATTTTCTAATTAACTATTTCTAAACCCAAGTATAAATCATTATAAGACTCTTGAGTTTCCAAAAACATACATTGATAATTGAGTGATACTTTCCATATATGACTCAATATATTTATCTTCATCTTTCTTGAGTTATGAAATAATTTATCATCAGGTTAGATAATAAAAGATAACATACTTACTTGATTTATTTACATACCATAAACATAATTTCATCCTTTTTTTGTTATTTGAGAATTTTTCCATGCCTACTTCATATCATATTACATATGATAAATAACCTTGGTGGATTTTTTTCAAATGTGATGCACTAAAATTATATCTTAACATGTCATAAGATCCAAATAAACTAACATTTCATTCCTCATATCCCTATATATTAAACAAAACTGAAATGGTTAGTGAAATTTATCTAATGTGAATAAATATTCATACACCAATCTCCAAAATATCCATAATAACACCCAAATTTTATCTTAATTAATTCCATAAATAACTAACCTTTAAAATCTTGAAAATATGTCAAACAAAAATTAAAACCAAGAGATTATGATGATTTGATCTCTTATTATACCACAATCAACTTAACTATTTTCTTCAAATAATATCAATCACTCATAAGGTCATATACCAAAAATGTGTGTAGCCTAATCATATAATTCCTAAGCTATTCTAAATATTTCCATAAATACCCTGAATCACCATTGACACACAATAAAATTATATATTCTTCCAAAAATTAACTCTATTCTTATTCCTTAAAAAAAATCATATACTATCCAATAAATTCAATAATTCCAAAAATGAACTAATCTTCATCAAGGATAATTTAAATAACTTTTTTATCAAATCACTAATTAGTTTCAAGGTCACCAATAATATTAAAATAACATTATCAATATCAATCATCTCTTTATCATAACTAAACATTATTATCTTAACATCAGACACATATTAATGGTTATCCATCCCCAAAACATGTTTTTCCAAATATATAACCTTACCATTAAATCAATTTTCTAGGTTATCAATACCATTTAACATATTCTTGAAAATAAATAAATTTAAACTACTAAAGAACAATACATAAATGTTTCATGATTCTTATTAGTAGAATATCACTGATAAAACACCTCTACAGCATAATTTTTCATTCCCAATACATAAAAAAATTAATAATTACAATTAAATTATTTTCATAGCATATGTAATTCCTTGGTATAGGATTCATCCCTTAGATTAGGGAATTGAAATAGATAATTCCCATGTTCCCCACACATAATACATTTAACTATAAATGGTAACTTAGGATGAAATTTATTTTCCTCCATCAAAATATTCATTTTTCCATAGTAATTACTTCTTTTATACCATTCTTTTCCCAAAAAAACATTTTATCATTTTGTTAAGACATTTTGTGGGTTATTCATCCCAAATACATCACATATAGAATGTGTATTCTTCATCACTTCATGGTCTTCATTAACTGAACTCCTATGAAATTAAATTTTTCTTTTATTAGGTGTGTTAGGAAAGTCACCAAAGTTGAGGTTGTCATTCAAATAACAAGATAGTTGGTTTAGAATAATCGCATGGTTTCAAATTCAAGATACTATTTCATTTTTTCACTCATGAGGACAATAACTCCATTTTCCATCACATTCAGTGTTAACAAGATTCATATTGGTTCTACGCATTAACTAAAACCAAAATGAACAGTTTGAGAAATAATAATCATATTAAGTGATCATATAATCATGAAAAATCATTCATAGGATGTCTAAATCAAGAATAATTTTCAATCTATAAAAAACTATGATTAACTTAGATCATCCATGGTCATCATCTATTCAAACAATTCAAAATGGTTCATAAATAAAATGTTAATTAACCTAATAATATCCCCTAGGAGTGACTATAATCTTAGGTCCACTTATCATGCACTGGTGGTTATGGAGTTAATACCCAATCTACCCCTTTTAGAGTTGTTACCTATACGTGAATTTTTTTTATAGACATATAAATTTCTAGTATCTATATAAGGATATATTTTATAGTAAAACCAAACAATATCTACTTTACCAAAGCTTCAATATGTTATCATGAACTTAGACTTATCCCTAGTATTTTCAATAAAGCTCTCTAATCCTAATATCTAAATACTAACTGAACCCTTATTTGATTCCAATTGAGTCAATACAAGAATTTCATACATAGATATTACATATTTTCAATGAATATTTAATACATTTCACAAAACTACATGTCCTAAAAACATAAAGGTTTAAATTATTTAGAGACAAGATATATAATCATGTTATTTCATAGATTCCTTCAATATCTCCCAAAATGTTCTTCTCAAATAGTACACTTATTAGGCATACCCTACTTAAACCCCTTATTTATAACCTAGGGAATGTAAATATAAGAAAGGGTGAGCTCATATACTCAATAAGGGTAAACATGGGAGATATCAATTGATGAAAATATATAAGCATACGATAAGCATATGAAAAGAATACAGGTATGAGATCGTATTCATAAATTTAAATTTTTATACCCAATGTTTCATAGATCATAAAAATGTGTCATGGTTTAAAATTTTATCATTTCAGAATACATGAATCATAAGAGTGATGAATTATCATAAATAAATCATGATTCATCAGAACATATAATAAGCATAAGACATAAGTTTTTGGAATAAACATCATTATAGAAAATCATTTCCTTATCCAAGGATCACTATCAAGTATATCAAAATGGATTGGGTTTGCTCCCCATTCCATAATTTCTTTAGTCAAGGTTCACTCCCAAGACTATCTTTTTAGATGAAGTCCATTGCTGAACTAGGTTCACACCCCATTCAAGTCTTTATTATCACATGAGATATCTATCTTTTCCCAATTAATTGGAATGATATATAACTATAGGACCACCTATAAAATAATCATAATCCATTAATAGGTGTACCATAAGATCATAAAACATTCATATAACATCCTGTCCTGGGTGTTACACACCAGCACCCCGAGCTGGTTTGTTACATGACCTCAAGTGTGCCTCCCCATGCACCAGAGGCTACCGACTAGCAATGAGGGTATAATATCAATCATAGGGAGACTATAACCTCTTTATATTAGATTAATACTCTAGTGTAAATAATAAAAATAACCAAATGACATTCCATAAACATTATAATAACAATATCACAAGACGACCAAACTCAAAGTGCAATATCAAAACAAAACAACAGATATGTCACGCTAAAGTATTTGAAAAGTGTCAAAATACAACTCAGAATTAAAGACACTGAAAACTCCAAAGTAGGCCCCAGCCCACATCTGGTTCCCTCAACCTTTATCCATTCCAACTCATCCATCTAACAAAGGGCCTTTACCTATATCATGTCTTGCAACCCCTAAATATATTTGGGTACCGGTCAGGCTGTCTGAGTAGGGTGTGAGTACCACCCATTAGTCCACCGCCAATGATGTCTAAAACAATATCTACTCAATAATAGTGTATTTAGTTGTATAAATAAATAATTACAATTAATAAATAAAAAATTTATCACATTATCAATTAATCTTAATGTAACCACATAAAACCCTAGGTTCACATGGACACCTGTATCTCAATACCTACTTCATCCCATACCAAATCCTAAACTATTTCCAAGGGATATCATAAATCAGAATTCTATTGTTACCATTATTTAATTCATCCTTGAATTCACATGTTACCATTCATAATATCACAATTGAATGACCATGTTACCATTCATAATTTTACAATTGAATAACCAACTTATTGTTCATAATTTCACAATTAAATGACCATGATACCATTCATAACCACATAATTAATTAAAAAATTAATTATTCACAAAAATTTCATTACTAATTAAACATTTATCTAATCATATAATTCATGTTAATTAATTTACCAATTGATTAAGCACATCAGTCCCATTAATTAATTCATAAATTAATTAATCAGCATACTCCAATTCAATATCCCATTATTAATTCCACAGTTAATTATCACAATTATCAAATCCAAATATCTCATAATTAATTCCAAAATTAATAATTCAAATAAAAAATATCAATATCTCATGATTAATTCTATAATTAATGATCTAAATCAAAAATAATATCTCATAATTAATTCTATAATTAATTATTCAAATCAAAAATCTCAATATCTCATAATTAATTCTAAAATTAATTATTTAAATCAAAATTTTCAATATATAATAATTAATTCTACAATTAATTATCTCAATATCTCATAATTAATTAAACAATTAATTATCACAATATATAATCCCAAGATCCCTAACTTCACACATCCTCAATTAATTAATTCACCAAATTAATTAATTCAATCAAGAAATAAATTGCTAAAAATATAATAGAAATTATAAAATTACATACATGTAATTTAAATCAATAAGTTGATGTTTAAATAATAGTCCACCTACCTCAATTCAGTTATGACCAATCTCCCAATAGAAATCCCCAATTTGAATGGAATAATGATGTATCATGCGATCCGGGTCTGAAAAATAAATCCAAGATTAAACAATTCAAGATCCCTTAAATTTAGATCTAGATCCAAAATTACTATATATATAATAATAGATCTATATCCCAACAAAAAAAGAGAAGAAAACCCTCCAACGTATAGAATAAGAATGGGAAAGATAAAGGAAACAACATGGTATGAGATCCTCTTATCAAGAGGGGTCCATATATTCAATCTGGTCTTTAAATTACGAATAAAGTAGGTCGCAATGGATTGAAATATGTGAGTAGGGATCTAAAATCATAAAATAAAAAATATGGTTGAAAGGGTCAATTTTGGATTAAAATTGGGGCTCAATAAATTTTAAAATAAATTTTCAGGTGAATTAAAAACCCACATATAGTTTGCTGCTTTTGGTGCATGGTTTCCCATAACCATGATCCTTTACAGTTCACCTCTTCTATGGGGTTTATGGTTTATCCTTTTAGGGTTCATGGTTTTCAAACTATACGGTAGTCATAAAAAACATCTCTATCTAGGGTTTCAATATTTTCTAGGATAGGGCACTTGGTTAGGGAAAATCATGTGCCAATCGTGCACTACCATTTTAATTCCATTTTTCTCAAATTTTTCACCTAAAAGAAACCCAAAGTAAAACCCAACAAAAAGTAATCATCAAAAGGAAAAATAGAATATGTAAACAAGCCTGAGACATCTCTAGAAAAGGTCTAGGTTTTTCAATATCTGCACCTTATAATATCATGTCATCGAGATGCACTCCCAAGCATCTCTAAGATTCAGAGTCAAAAATATTGGGCCATATAGCTTTCATAACTTATTCTCTCTCCCAATTTTACTCTTAAAAAAAACCATTTTTTCACAATACATGAACTATCAACACAGTCTTTACATGAAACACTTTTTCACTACAATCAAACACATGTATTATATGCTCCCCAAAAGATGTATCTATCTTAAGCTCAACATTATCTACATTGATCACATTAGAAGGGTTGAAGTGATACCACCAAAGTTGTGACACATGTAAAACATAATGAATATAAATTTATCTCTCGAGAAGATCCAATTGGTATGCCACTGACCCAATTCTCTCCATAACCTCAATTAGTCCTATGAACTTAGGCACCAGCTTTCCCTATCTCTATATCCTACAAGGACCCAATCTAGAAGAAACTCGAAATAAAACATGATCACCATTTGTAAACTCTAGGGGAATTTGACATCTATCATAATATGACTTCTATCTACTCCAAAATATAGCCATATGTTTTTGAATAAGCTGAACTTGCTCCAACATCTCCTACATGAGACTCAATCCCAACAACTCTAACTCACCAACCTCCTTCCAACATAGATTTGATCTGCAAGGCCTACCATAAAGGGCCTTGTATGGTTCCATCTGAATAGTATTCTAATAATTGTTTTTAGAGAAAAACTCTAATAAATCTAAGTTCTTCTCCCAAGACCCACCAAAGTCTAGAACACATGCTCATAGAATATCCTCAAGCACCTGTATAGTATTCTCTGACTTCCCATCTGACTGTGGGTAGAAATTTGTACTCAACAAAACCTACATATCAAAATCCTTATATAAAATATGTGAGAATTGAAAATTAAAACATGATTCACAGTTTGAAACAATTCTCTGTGGCCCCCTATACAGATATACTATCTCTTAAACTTAAAAATCTTATAGATTCTCCACTGAGGAAGTATCCTGTATAGGCAAGAAGTGTGTTACCTTTATCATTGTGTCTACAAAAATCCAAATATAATTATTCTTTTGAGGAATACTAGGAAGAAACATCACAAAATCCATAGTAATTCCACCCCATTTCCATTTTGGGATGGGAAATGGTAGTAGAAAACCACTAGGTCTTTAATGCTCGACCTTCACCTACTGACATGTGTAGCATCGTGTCATAAACCCTACTATCTCTTTTTCTATTACCAACCAAAAAAAGTATCTATGTAGGTCATAGTACATTCTAGTCACACCTGGATGTTTCTCCCACTTAGAGGCATGAAACTCATGCATTAGATCCTTATGTTTTCTCATAGGCACAACAACCCAATTCTCTACAAAGATTATCACATCCTCGTTTATGAACCAATTAGAATGTGTATCCCCAAATTCAAGGATTTCCCTTAAATTCCATTACTATATATCATCATATTTAATATCTCTAATCCATATCAAAATCATAGACTCCATTAAAACTGATATGAGAGTCATATGCTCCTAACTCTCATATACCACAACGTGAATTTCACCCGATAAAGTCATCATATTTAACTCAACACTAGACTCCTAAACTTCGTGATTCTAATTTTTTCTACTCAAAGTTTCAGCAACATGGTATTTGTTCCCAGGCATATATGACATTTTTAAAATCAAATGAATCCATATACTAAACTGTTCTCCAGTTCAGAGATTCAAATATCAATGGGAGAAGATATACTTTAATCTCTTGTGATCCCTATACACAGTAAACATCTCACCCAATAGATAGTGCCACTAACACTTCAAATCATAAAAACATGCTTCCAAATTGAGGTCATGTGTAGGGTAGTTTCATTCATGTGGTCTCAACTACCAAGACTTGTATGAAAAAACTCAGCCTCACTACATTGAAACTGCTCCAAGAACTATTCTAGAAGCATCATAACACATTGTATACTCATCGCCTAGCTCAGGTAGGATCAAGATCAGTGTCGATGTCAAGAACTTATTTAGCTTCTGGAATTCAATCTCACTCACTCAAGACCAGTCAAAATTTATCCCATTTTTTTCACGCCTAAAAGAGGTGATGACAAATGGAAAAATTCTTGTATGAATCTCTAATAATAACATTTCAACCCCAAAAAGCTATAGATATCGAATATGTTCTTGTGATACTCTCAAGAAACCACTACATGAACCTTATCTGGGTTTACTGACATTACTTCCTCTAAGATTATGTTACCCAATAAGTTTACCTAATCCATACAATACTAAAACTTAGATATCTTGGTGTATATCCGATGCTCTCACAATAAACTCAGTATAAGGTCAAGAGGATGGTCATGATTGTTATGAGTCTTGGATTACACCAAGATGTCATCCAAAAACACTACCAAAAACTGATCCAATAATGGATGAAAGATCCTTTTCATTAAGTCCATAAACACTAATGGTTCATTATTTAACTCAAACATCATTACAATGAATTCAAAAATACGATGCCTACTTCTAAAATTATATCTCGATATATTAGAAGTATAAAATATCAACATATGATACCCCGATATCAAGTATATCTTTGAAAAGACACATGATCCTCTCAATTGGTAAACAGGTAATCAATATGCGGAAGAGGATACCGGTTCTTCACTACTATTTGGTTCAACTTCCAGTAATTGGAACATAAATGTAGATTCCCTTCATCCTTCTTAGCAAACAATACATCTGAACCCCAAGGCAACATACTCTGATAGATAAACCCCTTATCCTTGAACTCCTCCAACTGAGTACTGGTGTCTTGAAGCACTATTAGATCTATTCTATATGGTGGAATAGAAACTAGCTCAACCCCCAACATTAGCTCAATAGTAAATTCTACATCACTATTAGGTGGAAACCCTAAAAAATTTTCAGGAAACACATCCTAAAACTAGTCCTCTACATGTGTAAAAACATCCTTCTTTACAACTCCATCATCACATAATAAACTATAAACGTGGGATGTGATATCTCCCAATTTCTGAGTAATTTTCCCTTCTCAGCATTCCTGAATATCCTACTATCCATGGTGGATATATTTTCCATACATGGGATACATAAAGGTAACTCTCCTCTCATAAAAATCTGTGTGGTATTGGTATACTACTAGCCAATTCATAACCAAAATTAGCTCAAAATCCAACATGTCTAGGATGCTAAGATCCCACAAAAAGCGATACTCTCCAACCTCAAGAGAACATCACTTGCATAAACAGATGTCCCTTGGGAATCTTTCTAGAGGTTATTTATCATCAACACCTTTCTCATGAACTCCACTCTCATGATAAAACCATTAACATGTAGTGTATAAATAAAGTAATGGGATTCACTAGTATCGAATAAGAAACTAGAAATATAGAAGCAACAAGAATAATACCTCTCATTATCAATGGTCCGACCTTACTATCCATAAGTGTAGTTTTTACCTCATGTAATTGTATTTCCCCTCTTCATTGTGATGCAGTCTAACTCCCTTGAGCTACACCACCCTACTAGTATGGGTTCTATTTCCTATAATCTCTATGTCCACTACCTCTACCACCAATGCTAGTAAAACTCTAGTTTTTATCCTGATATAGTGTAGAAGATACCCTTACTATGCTATGATTCTTCCTAATTGTACCCTCACTGACTGTCTATCATTAGGTAATACCTAACTTCTAAATATTTCTCATCTTTCTGCAATAACAGCACTCTACTGGAGGTTGGGGACAATATATATGACAGTGGCCTTGCCTACTACACTAGTGGCATATAATCTGGTTAAGGTCCTAAGTGACTGAACATTCCCCCTATCCACTCTTCCTATTATTCCCATGACTAATTCCCTTATAACAATGCTTCTTGATCTTGGAATATGTACCTTCTAAACATCAAGTAGAAACTACCTTTCCAACACTAGAAGCCTCCCTCATCTTCCCCTCAACTATGAGAGCCAGATCTACCAACTCAGAAAACTTCTTTAACTAAAAAAGGTTAACTTGGGACTTAATCTCACATTTAATTCAATCTTAAAAATGCCTCTCCATAGCTATCACATCTCATTTAAATGCTTAAGAAAAGCGTTGAATGTCTTTAAAGCATCCAACAAAGTACATCATAGACATTCTCCCCTAAGTCAACCCTATGAACTCACCATCTCTCTCCTACCACAACATCTCTAGGTATAAGTGCAGAAAGAACATCTCCAAGAAGTAATTACATAACATACCATTGTCTTATCCAATCCAAGACTGAACATACCACTAGTGCTTTTCTGATCCTCATAGAATATAATTATCCAACTTTACCCTCATATCTGCAATACTCTCAAAATGGTCAAGTATATTCTCGATGGAATCAATCCAGAACTCAACACCCTCAGGTCCACCATGTCCATAAAAATTCATAGGGTGATACAATTGGAAATCACACGACAAGTAAGACATGCTCCTCACATCCTGCTCTGGGTCTCTTTCCATGAATTGCATGAAGAGAGAAAAATTTTCTAGGAACAGCTCCCCTTCTTCCTCACCCAGCACTACTAGTGTTTCAGGTTTCATTACTGGTAGATCCTCACCAAACATATCCTATTTTCATACTCTTAACAAGCGTCGACATGGAGGCATATATCTATAATTCTAAACACATGCTTTAGGACACATAATAGAGGTTAACACATTTATGGGAAACACAATAAGTCACAATAAGTCTTTTCTCCAAACACTATCATATGGTCAAAACTAAGGTGTTAATACTACCCTTAACCATGTCACACCTAGTTCATGGTCAATCAATGGGTAAACTCATTCTCATTATTCCAATTTCTCATTTAGCCACCCATTTATTCTCATTTTCATCATTTTACAATTTTTCTCAATTTTATGTTAGGCACAATTTTTAGTTTAATTTTATAAGTAAAGAAAAATAGGTCATGTTCAATAACTAACCCATAACATATTTTCCCATGTGTGCCTAAAATGATGACTATCAAAAAATAATCATGACTGCCTAGAATGATTCGTGAAAACTAAACTCTCATTCCATATTAGGATATGAGTCAAATCTCAATAAAACTTTGAAACAATACTCACATAGAACCAAAAGTGCATCACCCAAGGTGAAATAATATTCAACTATAACAACAAAAATAAATAAAAGAAATCCCCCCTAGGTACTTGGGTTTTTTCCATACATGGGTTAACTACTCCCATGCACGATCACATAACCAAGGATTGAATATTCCTACTCTCATGTCTACCATTACCAAATAGTAAAATAAAAGAAAACGAAAAATAAAACTCCCCTGATACCACTTTGTATCATCTCAGCATGGGTTCCACAAACTTGTTCCCCAAGATGGTCGGTTACATGACCCCAAGTGTACCTCCCCAAATTCTATAGGCTATCGAATAGTGGTGAGGGTCTAATGTCAATCATTGGGAGACTATACGATCTATTTATCATACTAATACACAATAGTAAATAATAAAAATAACCAAATGAAATTCCATAAATTCGATAATACCAGTATTACAGGATGACCATACTAGAAAAACTATATCAAAACAAAATAGTAGATATACCATGCTAAACAATATTCCAAGTTTCAAAATTCAACTCAAAAGTAAGGACACTGACAACTATGAAGATGGTTCTGAACCATGTCTGATTCCCTCGTTCATGCTCCATCCCAACTAATCCATCTAACATAGGGTTTTTCCCCTTATCCTATCTTTCAACCATTAAATCTATTCAGCAACTGATCATGCAGCCCGAGTAGGGTGTGAGTACAACTCGGTAGACCACCACCAAAGATGTCTAAAAAAATATTCAATCAATAATAGTGTATGATTCTATATAAAGAAATGATTACAATGCATAAGTAAATAGTAATCACAGTATCAATTAATCTTTATTTAACCACATAAACCCCCAAGTTCACATGGACATATGTATCTCAAAACCTACTCTGTACCATGCGAGAGTCTGAATTATTTCCAAGGGATATCGTAACTTATAATTACATTCTTAACATTATTTTATTTGTACATGAATTCCCATGTTACCATTCATGTTTTAGACTTGAATTCCCATGTTACCATTCTTAATCTCAGAATATAATGACCATGATACCATTCATAATTTCACAATTGAATGAACATGTTACCATTCATAATTTCATAATTGAATAACCATGTTACCATTCATAATTTCACAATGGAATGACCATGTTACCATTCATAATTTCACAATTAAATGACTATTTTAACATTTATAAACACATAATTAATTCATTAATTAATTATCCACATAAATTTAATTACTAGTCCAGTAATTAGTTAATCATATAATTCCCATTAATTAATTTCATAATTAATTATGCACATAAATCCCATTAAATAATTCCCCAACTAATTAATCAGCATTCACCAATTCAATATCCCATAATTAATTCCATAATTAATTTTATCAATTATCAAATATTAATATCTCATAATTTATTCCACAATCAATTATTCAAATAAAATATCTCATCATCTCAAAATTAATTCTATAATTATTTATTCAAAACAACAATCTCGTTATCTCATAATTAATTCAATAATTTATTATTCAAATCAACAATCTCAATATCTCATAATTAATTCTACAACTAAGTATTCAAATCAACAATCTCAAGACCAAATAATTAATTCTAAATTTAATTATCTCAAATCATCTACATCAATATCTCATAATTAATTCAACAATATATTATATCAATCTATAATCCCAAGATCCCAAATTTCACCCCCCCCCCCCAACTAATTCATTCACCAAACTAATTAATTCAAATCAAGAACCAAATTTCTAAACATATAATATAAATTATAAAATTATATACACATAATTTAAATCAATACTTTTGGATTTTATTAATATACCACCTAACTAAATTCATTGATGAACGATCACCCAATATAAATCCCCAAATTGAAAAGAATAATGACGTAGATTAAGATTTGTATCTAACATGGAAATCCAATATTGATTTAATCAAGATCCATTAATTAGAGATCTAGATCCATAATTTATCGATATAGATCCATCCAAAAATAGGTAATAAAAACCTTCAAGGGATATAAGAAGAACAGGAAATAGAATATAAACTACACGGGATGAGATCCTCTTATCGGGAGGGGACAAGGTCTCCAATACAGAATTACAATTGCAAAAACAAAAGGAGGTTTTAATGGCTTGGAATATGTCTATAGGACTCTAAAATATTGAAATAAATGTTGGGGTAAAAATGGGGTTGATTTGGGATTAAAATGTGGGATCAGGAAATTTTAAAATAAATTTTTTGGTGTATTAAAACTCGTGTATGGTTTGCTACTTAGGACACACGGTTTCCCATAGCCATGTGCCTTAACAATGTGACTCTTATAGTGAGAGAATAGTTTCCCCTTTTAGGACACATCTTTTTTAAAACCATGAACCAACTATGGAAAACCTCTATGTCCATGGTTTTACAGTTTGTTGGTCCAGGGATCACGGTTAGGGAAAACCGTGTGTCAACTGTGCACAGCCCTCTTTCTTCCTTTTTTCTCAATTTTTCACCCAAACCCACCCCAACATAAAACCTAATATAAAATTAATCAAAAAAAGGAAATTATAGTATCATTAAATTATCCTGAAACATCTATATAAAAGGATGGGGCTTTACAATTCATCGTATCATCATATCATAACATTTGGAAAGGAAATGGGTTTTATAAACATCACATAATCATAATCATAAACCATCCATAGAAATAATAAGGATGGTATAGTTTCATCACATATATAGTAAATAATAAGTAACATAAAAGGATGTTATCATAGATGAAAAATTCTTTTTAAATACTATTATAATATTTCATAAGGAAAATACAATTTTCATTTTGAAATAACACATTTAAAATAAAAAAATTGAAAATATTGCGGAAACTTTTTTATTAGAAAATAACCATTGAAAAATATAAAGGAATATTCAAAGAAAATAATATTATAAATGATAATAAAATCTTCTCGTACCATATAAATTAAAAGATAACATTCCCTTCACACTTTTACAGAAAAAGTCAAAAATGGCATACTTAGAGAAAAGAAATTAAAAAGTTTCCTTTTAAAACGTTTTAAATAAATTAAAAGGTAATGAAAATGATAATTTTAAAATAAATTAAATATAGTTAAAAACCTTCATAAAACCATTTTGAATAGTATGGATATGGAATAAAAATTTTGATACCCAAAGAGAAAATAAGGTTGACTTTTCTTTAAAAACATTTTTCTTAATCCTTTTAAGTAAAAAAGAGATAAAAATTATACTAATTCATAATAAATATAATAATGAACATAAGGGAATATAAAATATATTAGGTTTAATTTATAAAATCCTTATAGTTCCCCTAAAAATAAATTTATCATAGAAAATTATGAAAATAACTAAGATTATAAAATAACTCTTACCGCTTTTGTAACTTTTGAGTCATAATCACCATGAAATAAATAACATCAAATAAAAAATTAAATACCAATAATATTAAATTATTCATGATATATCATATAAAATTTTTATTATATACACCACATGAAATAAAAAAGTGGTGATTATGGAATATGTATCATATAAACAAAAGTGAGACGATAAACCCGTAAAACTTTGGTGACTTTTAAATCAAAATATATTGGATGAAATGATTTGAATTGTAACTTTAAAAACCATGAATTAATAATGATATATGATAAAACATATAAATGTTGTATTATATATACCTCATAAACCTAAATTGGTTCATAACATCAAACATGTCTTAATAAAACAATATTAAGATGAAGAATCTTTACCTCAAGTCTCGTCTTTCTTTGCACATGTTAGAACCTCTTGTATAGTGAATATATATTTATTATCCATATATTCCAAAAATATATTTATATATATTATACCATATATTATTTACTCATAAAATCTTGTCACCTATTAATTAATAATTCTATATTAAAATCATTATTTTGGATGATAATTGTTTTGTTTTTCATGTATGTTTCAGTTTGGAAATTCCAGTCCTTGTATATTAATCATGGTTAAATTATCTCTAAAATGATAAACATTTCATAACTATATTATTAAATAATTATATACACTTTTATAATTTTTTATATAAATTTTTGATGAAAAATGAACTATATCACTTCATAGATATGGTAGTCCATACGTTCACACGGGTGATGTTTTCAATTTTTGAAGGATGGAATGAAAGAAAATTAAACCATAATTCACATTTTATGAATAATTATTATATCATGAATATAATATATATTCACTAAATCTATTCTTATTACCATCCATGTAAAGATGAAAGGAAAAACAAATTATATCTCATTATGGAGGTGGTAGTCCACATGTACGTCTGACCATTGTTATTATTTTCTAACAGATGGAAAGGTATGAATGTAGATAAAATATTATAATTAAATAATAATTATTATTTCAAAAATATTATATATCAACATTAAATCCATTATAATAACCAACCATGAAATATAGTCGTTAAGAATGAATCTTATCGATACGTAGAGGTGAAAGTCCACGCGTATATATAAGTGATACTTTCATTTCGCACTTGAAGGAAAAGAGATAAATAAAGGTTATTAAATAAATATAATGATATCATAGTATATGGGATATAATTAAATTATTATACTATAATGGTTAGAAAAAAATAAAAATTGGTAAAATAATAAGTAAAATGGAATATATTAGTTAAGATGAGTACTTCCTCTTTAAGAAACCTACTTTGGATATCTTCTCAAGGACCATATGAATAGTTTTTTAAGATAAAATAACATATAAGACATGTGTAAATATGTTGAAAATATTTTTTGGTAGGTTTTGGTCAAGTCAAGTGGCTCAAGGTGGTTTTAATAATAGAGGAGAGTCGACATATGTTTATAGTGAATGAAAGGACACACTTGGAGTTACATAAAACAATTAAATATAATCAATTCATTTTCATGTGAAAGTGTCACAAAGTGGATAAAATTATAATATAATATATTTTAAGTAATAAACCCATTCAACCATTTAAATATGGATAGGTTTAAGTGAAATTTTAAACCTTATCTTTTGGTTTAACCTCTTCGTTACCCAATTTTATCATTAACTATGGTGACAACCTTTTCAAGACTAAAGGGTTATAAATTTACTTCTAAAACAAAAAATTGGCACAAAATGGTCATGGGATGAGATTATATACTATATCCCATTTTCCATTTCCTATTTCAAAAAAAATTGAATTTTAAATCATTTAATAAAATATTATATAGCATAAAATACCATTAATGTTATTTTGGGGCTATTCAGTTAATTTGACATTAATGTTAGTAAGACAAGAATTTATTTTGAATATATTCCATTTCAACATAAATTATACATTATAATTACTAATAAATATTTTGGAACATAAATATTCATCAAAAATATATTTATTTAAATGTTTTAAAAATTATTCAGTAAATTTTTCTACAACTTTCAGAAGCACTCTTTCGGTGTTGCGTAATAATTTAAGGTAATCATACCATCACTAAAAATTAAAAATAAATTAAAATAATAAAAATAATTTATTAATATTTATGATATGCATTTATAATTTATAATAACCTATTTTTATCCCCTAAAAGAAATATTAGAGTTTTTAAAAAACGAGTGAGTAACATTTTTTGTATTTTTCTTTACTTAAAATCATATATAACATATTATCAAAAAAATGGAAAACAATTGTCATAAATTCAAATCTTGGATTATTGTAGTAAAAATACACTCATCTAATAGATTGAAGGTGAGTGTTATGGTAATTTTAAAGCCTAATCCAATAGTTTTAACCATATTTTACTCATTTTACCCCAAGCTAATTTTGATATTATGATTTAAAAAATGATTTCAATTTTATAAAATAAAATATATAAACATTGTAGAAATTAATTATAATTTCCACACAAAAAATTCAACAGGAATAATTTTTTAAGAAATTTTATTATTAACACATAAAATTTATTTTCTAAAAATAGACTTCTTATTTCCTGGGAATTAACTAATAAATTTGTGTTATGGAAAGACCTTATTAATATATTTCATAATGGAATTACCATTATTCATACCCACTAATAAAACAGCTAGTTTATAATGGTTATATTCAAATATTAATATAATGTAGTATATCGTGGTTTGTTTAATCTTGTGGTTTCATATAAAAAAGTCATCAAATACTTAAAATTTATTTTTAAAAATATTCTAAAATATCGGTGTGTTAAATATCCGCTCTTCATAAGTTATTTTATTTTTTGTAACTTTTACCCACCAATTTTTTTAGTTTTAATTTTAGAACCAACACTTGTATGAAAAAACATTAGTTCTATTGGAAAAAACTAATTCATCAGTTACCTTTTTCTAAGAGCTTGATGTTGATGGTTCTCATGGTGATCTTAATGTAATACCTGGGCCTCAATTATAGTAAGTGAACATCAAGTTCTAATAATACTATAATACAATTCATATATTAATATTTCATGAAACAAAAATTCTAATTTGATAATATGAATATTTATTTTGAACTTACTTGTTCAAAATAAGACTATAATGAATTTTTGAAATTTTCCCTTAGATTTAAGATTTTATGAATAATTGAATATTTTCTATTTAACTGTTCAAAATTTTATTTTTAAAAATTTATTATAATATGTTGAACTAAATTTTTATTTAAAATAAAATAGATTGAAATAAATATAATAAAATCTAGATGTAAAATGGATATTTTTTATAAAACTATTTTTCATAAAAAAATTGTTTAAAAAGGAATAATCTCTGACCATTTTAATTAATTAAAATAATATTTAATGATTAATTATATAATTTAAATTTATATATTATATATCTAACTATATTAATTTAAATCCACTGAATTTTGATTAACAGTCACATAGTTTATATAAGATCATCTCAAGGTTGAGAAATGCATTTCTTAAAAACCTATTTTTTGACACAATATATGGGATTATTTTTAAATTAAATACAACCACTTATTTTTGTTGAAATTTTCAAAAATTATTCCACATTTTAATCATCATAATTAATGTTATGTGGTATTTTCAACTTGATTTTTTTCACGATGAATCGTAAAAAAGAAAAAAAATAATTACCCTAATTAATGTTAAAATGGGTTTAATGGGGGTTAAACAAAAAGTTAAGGATAATTTTTCCAATTAAACTTGAAAAAATATTATTTTTTAGACATATTTTTACCTCATCCATCTAACCTTCTATTATAAGGTCATTTTGAATCATTTTTATTATGAATTACTTTATCTTTTTTGTATTCTTTTGGGAAAGATCCAATTGGTTTCCAAGAAGGTCCCATCCTCCACTTATAAAGGGGAACCTCCTCCCCACACTTCTTCACATATAATAATACATATATGTAATTCCCAAAGTTTTTAATGGATAATTCTGTGTTTGATAGCATATATGATATGCAACACCAAACCCAAAAAAATAATAATTTTTTAGATATGATTATTTCAACCTTTCCATTAAACTTGTGAATATGAGTAGGATTAAATAATTTAAGATATATATTTATTAATTTATTTACTTATTAATAATAATAAATATATTTATAAATTATTGTTAAATAACCCCTCAATTGTTTTTGTTAATTTCCTTTTGTTCTTCAAAATACGTTTTCAAAAAAGATTTTTATTTTGTGAAGAAATATCATAATTATTTTATAAAAAATTTAGATAATTTATTTTATAAAATTATATATATTTTTGATATCATCATATAAAAATTAACTTAGGGTGAAATTTTTTAATTTTTCAGAAAATATAGATTTTTCAATGAAGAGTGAAAAATATAGTTTTTAAGCAAAATTGTCATTTCTTGTGATAAATTAAGTAATATAAATATACCAGTATTATTATTATTTGATATCAAGGTAACATAAGAATTATTTAGTTATATTTAATTCAATAAATTAAATTTTAATCATCTTTATACTGTATTTTAGTATATGTTTATTTTTAGGCTTAAAAACGCATTTTTCTAAAAACTATTTTAAAATGAATAATGTTTCCCCATTATAATTAAATAAAATAAACCCTAATGTGAAATTATTTAAATTAAAATTTTATATTACATATCTATATATGTGAATTTAAATTCATATAATTAATATAACTATTATAGAATTAATGAAAATTTATCATTTCCTTTAAAAATGCATTTCTCAGAAATCCACTTTCCATCGTATATACGGGATTTATTTTAAATTAAATTCTTCCTAATATATGAATTAATTTGGATAAAATTTATTCCATATTTATAATAATTATAATTAATATTCATTAATAAGTTCAGCATATTTTTTTGAGCATATGTATAGTAACCGTAGTTAATATTTATTATAACGGTAGAAGGAAAAAAAGAGGTTAATTAAGGGTAAACATAATTTAGCAACGTCTAGGAACAATGTAAACCTAATATTATGAATATATATATATATATTAATTTAAATATAATAATTGGGAATTTTTTTGTTACATTATCAATTATTAAATAATTATTTTGATAAAAATTATATTTTTGATACGTTAAAACATAAATTGTATTTAGGGTAAAATATAGTTTCAATGAAGGAAAAAAAATCATTAATTAAATCATTTTTTAAACAAAATATATTTTAATAAAAAACTATTCTTAAATATTTAATATTAAATATAAATTATAATATAATTTTAAAAAGTGAAAATTTAATTTTTATAAGTGTCAGAAAGCTGTTATTGTAAAAACACAGTATTTTTCAGTAAACATGGATTTTAATTTAAAATTTTAATTTCTTATATTTATATAATTATTATGATAAAATAAATTTAATTTTTTTAATCATCATGCGAAACTTATCCAATGGTTATATTTTCATAATTTTCTAAGACAACCAGATTTTCGGGTAAAAATTAAATACGTTGTGTATTGTGACATAATAATGACCCAAAAGTGATGTAATATATACCATATAATGTATGCATGAACAAATTTATGTTTCCCCTTCAAAATAATGTGTTTTTAGGTTATTATATTAATTTTATAAAGATTTTATTAATCCTTCTAAACCTATATTATATTTTGAGGTTTTAAAATAATATTTTTGTAAACTTGACTCACTTACACATCACCAAGTGTAATTTTTTAATGAGTTAGGATCTTGGTCTTATAAAATAAAAAAAATTATATTTTTTAGAAAACACGGTAAAAAACAATGTCAATATTTTTTATTTTGATGATTTTGTTGTATAGTGTCCAAAACCTATGTTTGGGGAATAATAAAGAACACATTTCTCTTTTACTACATAAACCCATCTAAGATATAATTCATCATCACTAGAAATCCATATAAGATAAAATTACTCTTACCTCTCTTCTTTATATTACTCCCATGGTTTCCCTAATCTCTAGAGAGGCTCCTCCTAAACTTTTGAAATCACCCTCTCATGGTAAGGGATCTCCCTCAATTTTTTTCAAGTACCTTTTTTATATTATGCCTCTTAATTTCCATTTGTTCTTATTTGGGTATATTTTTATACATATATATTATTATTTTTATTTCCATTTGATTATATACCACTTTCACTATCATTAATCCTTCCCATGAACCTTTATGTACACCCATTATGTTGTCGGAATTGTCATTGGATTTTCCATACCAAAGGAAGGGGGCCTCTCACACTTCTTTTCAATTTAACCACCTTCTTTATATTTAAAATTTTGAATATAATTTTTTTATGTTTTAATAATTGTATAAATTTCACATTATTTTTTAATCTATGTTATTATAATGATAAATCATTTATACTCTCTCATTATAACTTTTACCTAAGTAGTTACAATGCTGAAATTTAGTAAGGGATCCTTTCTTTCTCATATTTATTCAAGTATCTTATCCATTTGATTGATTTTATTTTAAATTACTAATGTTTTGATATGTTATTACATATACCCCTTACTTATATTGTGATTTATAAATTATGAGATACCTCTTTCACTCTTATTAAGCTCTCCCATGAACATTTATGTGCCCTGTTATGCTGTCGAAATATCATTGCGATTTTCCACACCAAAATAATAATCTAGTGAATACCCATACCCACTTCCGATCAAGGGTGTTGACCTTTATGCACTTATGCTTCATTTATTTGGTAATTACATGTATCTAATCCAAACTCCATTATAATGTGATTAAATTTGAGTAAATATGTTCTTATTAATATGATCTATGTGACACACATATACATGTACATGACATGAAAGTGACAGGTGCCCTCGGAATTATATAGAGCAATAATGCATTGGGTAAGGTTTTAGTCTCATGAGGCATCATTAAATGTATTATCAAGTGAACTTAATCAATCACGGAACATTTTCCACCATTTTATGATGTCTTGGTTTTTATCCTTGACCTGTGTTTATGATTTCATGTTTAAGTTTGTTTCCGTAATTCTATGTTTCCTTTATGTTTCCATGCTATATCATGTCTTATTGTTAATTTTTATGATTTTAACCAATTTTATGTCCCATTTAAATTTTTATTTTCTAACATGTAATACTTTCTTCATGTTATACTTCTTTTATAATGCCTTATAGGCCTTTATAGCTCAACACTTTATTATTTATGTCCCCAACTTATCCCATGCACTTTTAGAGGCCTCATGATTTATAATAAAATGTTATGGATGTTTTAAATAATTTTTTTTGTATCCCATGTTCAAGGTATTTCATTATGTTCCAAATTCCCAAAGTCACTAGACTTCTCGATCTTCTAGGTTGTATTATGTGTATTCTTATGTAACAAATCATGAATTAATGTGTAATAAAGATATATTTTTACATAATATATCTTTATGAACCCCTACCAAAATATCATCCCAACATCCTTATCCACATTAAAGAGGGTTTTTTCTTCCCAAAAGACCAAATCTAGGGTCCTTAATAATGGATCCAAATGAGGTTCTACTAATTGAAAGTGATTGTCTTCACTAAGATATTTCTTTTTTTATACCACCTTTCAATTATGTATTAACACAGAAAATATAATAATACTTGTTTATACCATATACTGATATGATATTTTATTGATTTCATAATATTTATCCATCTCATTCTCCATCAAATGGTAAATAAATCCATCACTCATGTGTACAATAGACTTCCGCCTCTTGAACCAATGTAACTTGTTTTCCATCACTGGATCACATTGATAATCATAATCATGGAAATAATGAATATATATGATACATATGAAATGATATTAATTATTTAAAATTATTATACCATCCAATTCCTTACACTTTCACCCATTGATTGAATGATATCATTTCTCATGCATGTGTATGGCCTACGGTCTCCACGAAGAGATGCAATTCATTTTTGATATCCAACTTTTATGAATGGTTATAAAAAATGTATATAATTAATAAAAGTGATATTTATAACATTATTATAATTAAAAATATTATTTATATATTTCCAATTCAAAATAACTAGAAATTTTGTGGCGAAACATTCATGAGAAAACAAGGAAAATAACACCCAAAATAATAGTAATAATAAAATATTGTGAACAAATGGGTGATAAAATGTTATGATAGGATCATTGTATTATAAATATGAATATATTTTATTTATAAACTAATAACATTATTAAAACCATTATAATAGAGGTTAAATCATGTTCAACTAAAGTTAAGTGTGAGGTAAAATATTTCATCTCAATTTCCATTCCATTAACATATATTTGTTAATATAAACCTATTGACTTTCATGTGTTGTATATAATATAACTTTTATGTATTTAAAAGGAATATATATTTATTTATTATGTTTAATTTTTCAATTCATGTTTATTATTTCAAGTGGTTACAATTTAAAAGTTACCTAATAATTAAGAATCTATTTTATAATCTCACTTGTTTTTGGGGTTGCTTTTACATTCATTGAAGGAATATTATCATTTATCCTTCATAAGATCCAATGATTTTCTAATCCACTATATATTTAATGATTTGTTATATTTTATTCCAAAATATCCTCTCTTTTGTAATCGAATCAAGAAAATAAATGTTTAAAAGAAAACTAATTTTATTTCTCTTCAAATCGAATATATTTTTCTTTTGTATCCATATTTTTTAAAATTGTTTTAAAAAAGTACTTTTTATTACTCAAATGATTTATTATAGAAGTTTTAAGTTATTATAGACTTTTATAAAGTGTTTTAAAGGAATATTTATACTATGTACCTAAAGGGTAATTTTCAACATTCTTTATAAAAAGTAAAAAATCAAAGTTTTTTAATATATATAGCGATAACAAACTTCCCCACCACCATAAAAATTTTAATATATATATATATATATATATATTAATATATATTTTATCAATGGTTTTAAAAATAATCATATTTTATTAAATATTATTTTTAGTATTTCACTTTCATTCCCTCTATTCATCCAAAGGACAAGATTTTATTTACAAAACTATATGTTCGATTAAATAATGGTCATCTATCATCTCTTTATTAATTGTGCGGTTATAAACTTTCTCTTCATATAATCACTTTCTTAAGATCATTTTTCATTAGAAATTACATTTATCTTAAATATCCATATTATTTGTTTTATGGATATTTTTATTTCCTATACTTTATACAATTTTTACATATGGTTTTTTACTATGAAATTTTTTTGATTGACTGGGGAAAATATTGATAAACTCATATTGTTTATTGAGTAAAAATATTTATTTATAAGACATGTTTTTAATGAATTAAATCAATCAGTTGATAGATGAGGAATAATTTGGACATACTATAAAGGGTGGGGCCCAAAATTTATATCTCCTTGATGCATCGATAAGTCTCATGAGACAAATTAGTTGGCCAAATTAAATGGGTTTTTACCCATAGTTTTAAACAATCTTGTACCCAGGTCTTGATAGTATAGATATCATGATGTCTAAGTTTATGACATCCATTATTAATCATTTCCTTCATTGGTAATTTAGTTATTATTATTCATGATATTATTTCATTTATGTTATCCATAGATTCATTTTTTTTCAATTTATTGATTAAATGTTATTTATTTTAATTTATATACCTTTCCATATTAATTATTCTTTGTTTACACATAATAACTTCTATTATATGTAACTCTTATTGAGAATTTGATATCACCCTTATTTTTTTATTTATCTTGCATATGAAGATGAATTCTTTGAATGAGTTCCAAGGATGATAAACATTTTCTTTTGTTATATTTTATATTCTATTCCCAATGTATAATAGTTTTCATTTATGTATCTGGTTCTCCAAGACTACTAAACTAATTTTTCAAGTGGGAATTTACCCCTTTATCTTTTCCAATGTAATAAATGAACCAATTGATATGGTTTACTCAATTATGTGTTGTTACGGTTGGTATCAGATCTTGTTTAGTAGAAACATTAGGCACTAGATTTATGGGAAAAGATTAGGGAGTATAAACATATGATAGACTTTTAGGATATGTCAAATTTTGGGATAATATCCTATAATTTTATAATTTAGAGAATATATTATTTTTCCTAGAAATATATACTTGTCTAGATACTACAAGTGGATATGTTTCTATAAAAATTGTACCTAGGGGTAATAACTCTGAAAAGGGAGTCTTAGGATTTGACTTGATCATCACCTGGTGCATGACAACGGGCCTTACTACACACCGATTTTTACACTCCTGATGGATTTTTTTAGTATAATTCAAATTATATTTATAAACCATTTTAAAGGATTTGAAAATATTTTTATTATTTAAATATATTCCCAAATAAACCATGTTTTTTATTTTAATATTAACAATGCATAAATTTTTTATTTATGTTAAGTGTTACACCAAATTCAGAATTTTATATTATGATTTAAAATTATTATGTCATGATCTAATATAATATATTACATTATTTAGAAATTACACCTAGTATAGGGAATAGAATCCATGCCAAATCACCTAATGCATATAAGGATTTCTAATAAAATTAGATATTTCCCTACCACCTTAAGAAGGGATTTTTCAGTCAAGACTTCTAGTAGAAGTCTCATCTCAATAAGGATGTTTCATTCTATTCCCATTATGACACAAAAACATTTCATATTTATTGAATTAATTATTATACAAATGGTTGATTTTGATATAATCCTTGGTATATATTTTATTTCAGAATATGATTCAAAAAAATATTTCATGGAGAAGGAAATCGTGATTTATAATAAAGATATAGAATTCTTTATCTTTAGTGTAGAGACCTCAACCTTTGATTCATGTCTAGATCCACCCCCTCTAGATCTTATGAATGGTATTCTTGGGAGAAAATAGGAAATAAAATCTATATATAGAAAACATGATCTTTAAATTTATAATGTACCAATTTTACATGAATAGATTATTGGATTTCATGAGGAATGACTTGAAAATACACTAAATCTTGAAGTCAAGTTTTCTATTTCTTTAATCCACAATATAATACCTATATCAAAGAATCCCTATAGAATAGACATAATGGAGTATGTTGATTTTAAGAAACAACCAGAGGAGTTTTCTGATAAGGGATTCATATTCCCTAGCATTTCACCTTAGGGGTCACATTTTCTTGTCATTAAGAAAAATATAGTTCCAAGAGGTTGTGCATTGATTAGAGGGAAATAAATGTCATTATGATAAAGGAAAAATATTATCTTCCTCTCATTGATGAATTACCCAATAAAATTCATAGAGTTTAATGTATTTCAAATAATGTACTTCTTCTGGGTTTAATCAATTTTGAGTGAAGAAGGCAGATATTCCAAATAGAGAATTTCGTACAAGGTATAGACATTATGAATTTAAAGTAATGATATTTGGATTGTCTAATTCTCCCTCTATTTTTATGAACCTAATGAACATAGTATTAAAGGAATATATTTATTTTTTTTTTGTATTTATTAATGATATATTAGTGTATTCTAAAAGCTATTATGGCTATGAGAATAACTTACAAATAATTCTTGAGACTCTTATAAGAAATGTTTTAGCTGGTAAATTAAGAATGTGTGAATTCTGGTTTCATAATGTTTCTTTTCTTTGCCATATTGTATCCAAGTATGGAATATCTGTTGATACTACAAATAAAAACATATTCAAATAATATCCTACAACAATGAACGTAACTAAGGTATGCAGTTTCATTAGTCTTCAAGGTAACTATCCATTATTCATTTATAATTTCTCCCAATTGGCTAAACCATTAACTAAGATTATAGGTAAATGGGTAGAGTTCATATGGATAATAGAATGTGAAGAATTTTTGGAACAATTGAATAGGTTATTGGTCAATGATCCTATTTTGACTCTTCCATCAATAAATGAAGAATTTTTGATATACAGTTATGCATAAAAGAAAGTACATGGTTTTGTCCTTATTAAAAATGATAAATTTATTTCATATGAATTAAGGTAGTTAAATACTCATGATAATAACTATCTAACCCATGATATTGAGTTAGAATATATAATATTTTCTTTGAACATATATAGGCATTATGTCTATGGTAAAATATGTGAGATATAAATAGACCATAAGATCCTCAAATAGATATTTCCATATAAGTATCTTGATATTAGGTAAAGATCATGTCTCTAACTACTCAAGGATTTTGATTTCTCAATACACTACCACTGAGGGAAGGAAAATAATGTAGCAGATGCATTGAGCAATAAATATAATGGAGTTATGAACTAAAAAAGGAATAATAAGGATCCTATATTCATGGATATAGTAAATATAGATATGGTAATTATTAAGGATGGGTAGGAATCACTCTTTTTCAAATGATTGTGAAACTATATTTATTTGAAATGATAAAAATTTTCTGATATAATGATCTGAATTTTCTAAAGAAAATTAATGTCGTGAATGATAGAAAATTATTAGACTTTATTCATTGAAGATTGAATTTTGAAATTTGGAAAGAGACTGTGTGTTCCAAATATAGATCACCTTAAAAGGAAATTATTGTATGATGTTCATAGATAAAATTTCAATATACACCCTCATAGTACCAAGATGTATAAGGATTTGAGGGATCGTTTTTTAGATAACATGAAGTGAAAATTTTCTGATTATATATTAAGATGATTTATTTGTCAAAAGGTGAAGGTAGATAGATTTCATCCTAAATGAGTCCTAAAACCTCCTCCTATTCCTAAATGGAAATATGATGAAATTACTATATAATTTTTAATAGGACTACCAAATACTTCAAGAAATAATGATTCAATATGGTTTATTATTGATCGCCTTTCCAAATTTTCACATTTCCTTACTATAAGAGAAAATTTACCTTTTAAGAAACATGGAAGGATCTATATTTAATAAATTTTTAAGACTTTATAACACAAATATTTCAATGGTTTATAATTTTGATCCATTTTTTACGTTGAAATTCTAGAAAAGTCTTTATATGTCTCTTAATACTAAGCTTCATTTGAGCACCTCTTACAATCCCAAAACATATTGATAGTCTAAAATGACTATTAAAACATTGAAAGATATGATGAGGTTATACTCACATGACTTTCATGGTATATGGGTTAATTTTTTTTCTTCTGGTGTAATTTTACTATAATAATATATTTCATTCATGTATTAAAATAGTTTTTTATGAAGCATTATATAGAAAGAGATGTCATACTCTAACTTTTTGTGATGAAGTTGGTGGAAGGAAAATTATAGACCTGTAACTTATTAAGGAGACAAAAATAAAGTTAAATACCATTAAAAATCATATTAAAGTAGCTCAAAGAAGGTAAAAGTTTTATATTAATAACTGTAGGAAAGATTTGAAATTTCAAGTGAGATATCGTGTTTTATTTAAATTGTCACCATGGGAGGGTGTTATAAGGTTTATAAAGAAGGGAAAAATGAAACCCAAGTACATCAAAACATTTTAAATTTTGGAAAAAATTGGATTTTTGGCTTACATATTGACAATGACAATAATACAAAGTACATGATGCGTTCTATATATCGCTATTAAATAAGTACATTCTACACAGAATGTATGTTATCACCTATGAAGAAATAGAATTGGAACGTGATCTATCTTACAGTAAAGATCCCATCCAGATTCTTGACACCAATGATAAAATATTGAGGAATTTGATGAATTTACAGGTAAAGTTACTTTAAATAAATCATAAAATAGAGAAAAAAAACTGAAAACCCTGAGATATTATGAATAAAAACTGCACTCAGTTGTTTAAAAAGTAATATCCATGAAAATTTAGAGGATAAAATTTTTTTATGAGGGAAGAATGAAACACCTATGCCTCAATTATAGTAATTAAACATCAAATTTTAATAACATTATAATGAAATTCACATTGTAATATTCGTGAAGAAAAAATTATAATTTAATTTGATGAATATCGATTTTGAACTTTCTTGGTCAAAATAAGCCTAGAATGAATTTTTGAAATTTTTCATTAAGAATAAAATTTTATGAATAATTGAAAATATAGTATTTAACTACAAAAAAAATTAATTTATAGTAATTTATTATGATATTTTTAGTTAAAATTTTATTTAAAATCAAATTCATATAAATAAAGATAAAAACATTTGAATGCAAATGGGATATTTTTTAGAAAAATTCTTTTTTTCAGGAAACTGTTTGTATTTAAAAATCCATAATGTCTATCGATTTTAATTAATTAAAATGATATTTAATGATGAATTATTTAAATTAAATTTATATATTATAAATCTAACTATATTAATTTATATACATCTAATTATTATTACTAGTCATATATTTAATATAAGATCATCTTATGCTTGAAAATGTATTTCATGAAAAACTATTTTTCAACAGAGTTTACAGTTTTATTTTAAAATTAAATATTTAAAATTATATGAGTTAAAATTGGGGAAATATATTCCATATTTTTAATCATGATAATTAATATTAGTCAAGAATTTTAACTTAATTTTGGTTCATAATAAATAGAAATAATAGTTAAAATTAATTACCATGTTTATGGTTAAAATGGGTTTATCGGGGAGGTTAAACCAAAATATAAAAGGTATGTTTTCAAATTAAACTTATAAAAATATTATTGGATGAACATATTTATACCTAATTCACCAAAAATTATAATTTAATTTCATTTTTATTCATTTTTTTGGAAATAATATATCATTTTGTATTCTCTTGGGAAATTTTGAAGTGGTTTCCAAGAAGGTCCCCTCCCCCACTTATATAAGGGCACCTCATCCACACACTTATTCACACATAAAAATCCATATATCTCAACAAATATATACCTTAATATATCCCTAACATACTTATACAAATTATATAGGTTCTTTTATTCCCGAAAGACCAACTTAAGTGTCCTAATAGGGGATCCAACGGTGGTTCTTCTAAGCGAATTTAATTGTCTTCACTAAGCTCTTTATTTTTACTTATTATTTGACCACATTAAATTATGTATTAAAATATAAAATATAATAACACTATTAATTCCCATGTTATGATATTTTATTATATTTATGGAATAATATTTATCCATCCCCTTCTCCATCAAATGGAAAACATAGTCATTGCATATGTGTATGGTGAACTAACGTCTTGCAAACCGTTGTAATTTATTTTCCATCACAAAATCATGTTTATAATAATAATAATGGAAATAATGAATATATATTATAAATATTAAATGATATTAAATATTTAAAAATAATATATCATCTGCTTTCTTACCCTTTCACCCATTAAGGAAATGAAATCGTCGCTCATGTATACGTACGACCAATTGTCTCCACAAAGAGATGTGAATTATTTTCCATGTAAAACATTAAATAATGGTTCTAAAAAGGTATATAATGATAAAATCTATATTTATAACATTATTATCATTCTATAGATGATGGATTTATACGTGATGAACAAGAACTAGAACTTCTATGACAAAGCATGCATGAGAAAAAAAAGTCAATTAACACGTGAAACTATAATAATAATAAAATATTGTTAATGAATGTGTGATAAGATATTATAAGAGGATAATATATGATATTATAAATATGAATATTTTTGTGTTATAAATTAATATCATTATTAAAACAATTATACAAGAGGTTAAATCACATTCAACAAAATGGAAGCGTGATGTAAGGAATTTCATCTCAATTTCTATTCCATTGAGATATATTTATTAATATGAACCTATTCACTTTTATTTGGTGTATTTAATAAACCTTTTATGTATTTAACATGAATAAATATTTATCCATTATGTTTAAGTTTTCAATTAATGGTTATTATTTCAAGGGGTTACAATTTAAAAGTTACTGAAGTGGTAAGAAACTATTTTACAATCTCACTTTATTTGGATATTGTTTTACTTTTGTTGAAGGAATATTATCATTTATCCTTCATAAGATATAATTATTTTATTATCCACTATATATTTAATTATTTTCCATATTTTATTGAAATAATTCATCTTTTTGGAAATTTAATCAAGAAAATAAATGTTTGAAATAAAATTTTATATTATTTCTCTATAAATCATATATATTTTTCTTCCTTGTCCATAATTTTCCAAATTGTTTTAAAAAGTAATTTTTATTAATAAAATAATTTATAAATTACATTTTAAGTTATGATTAAATATTAAAAAAATTTAAATGAATCTTTCAACTATTTTATGAAAGGTATTTTTTCAAATTTCTTTATAAAAAAAGTCAAAAGGAATATTATTTTAATATATACAGTGGTAATGGAATTACCCTTCATCAGAACCATTTTATGAAATTTAGATTCTTCTATAAATTTTCAATGGTTTTCAAAAATAAACTCTTTTATGAAATATTATTTTAATATTTTACTTTCATTCCCTTTATTATTCTAAAGGACTTTATTTTATTGCAAAACCTATATTCCTAATGAAAAAATGGTCACCTCTCATCTCTAAATTAATTTTGTGGTTATTAAATTTCTCTTGAGAAAATCATTTTCCTATGACCATTTTTCCTTGGACATTAAAGTTCTCTTAAATATCCATATTCTTTGTGTCATGGATATCATTATTACCTAAAATGTATACCATTTTTACTTATGGTGTTTTACTATAGAGCTTATTTGATTGGATGGGTAAAATAATTTTAAATATATATACACTTATCAATATGGATATTTATTAATAAGAAATTTTTTTATTAATTAAATTGATCATTTTATATATGAGGAATTCTTTATACATGAATTGATGGGTGGGTCTTGGAATTATATATCCCCTGGATGCATTGAAAGGTCTAATGAGACAAATTAGTTGGCCAAATTAAATGTGTTTTAAACCATTTTTTTAAACTTTCATGGAACAATGTAGCATCCTAACCTAGGTTTCACACACCAGTTCCCTGAGCTGGTCATTCACATGACCTCAAGAATGCCTCCCCATATGCCGGAGGCTACCGACTAATAGTGATCTTACAATATCAATCATAGGGAGACTATACACTCTTTATCAAAGTATCACAATAAAATAAGTAAATAAACAATGGAAAAAATATAATAACCAATAACTAGAAAACTACCAGTATCACATGATTACTAAAACATGAATAGAATACCCAAGAAATAATAGTATACAAGTCATTCCAAATTTGTGCAAGTGTCAAATGGAAACCCAAAACAAAGGCAAACTAACACTCACAAGTGGGTCCCAACACCATGTCTTGTTTCCTCATCCATGCTTCATCCCGACTCATCCATCTAACATAGGTCAATTTCCATTATCTTTCCCTCCAAACATGAAGTCTATTCAGGTACTGATCAGGAAGCCTGAGTAGGGTGTGAGTATAAATTAGTATGCAACCACCAATGGCATATAAAAAATATCTAGTAAAAATAATGTATGTGGTTCTATAAAGAATAAATTACAATCAATAAATTAAAAATTTATCACATGTAATTATTCTTTAATTAACCACATAAACCCCTATGTTCCCAAGGACACCCAAACCATCAATACCTACTTCGGACCATACCAGGTTCTGAACCATAACAATTATTCAATTCAAAATTCAATATAGCACATGATCTTTAATTATCCATTTCAATCTAATTCATTGCACTTCCACTTGGGACCACAGTTCAATGCAAATATCATGGGTGTAAAATGTCATGTCTAACACCCCATGGGTTTATGGAGGCTCTATCACTATCCCACCCACAATGTCACATGGTTATTTGGGGGCTCAATCCCTATATCATACTTTCTATCACAAAGCATCTTTCGATCCTCATTCCCTGTCCCACACTCATTTATAACTTATGGGTATTTGGATCCTTAGTCCATGTCACATAATCATTTATCACTTTGGAGCCTAATTCCCTATCCTACACACATTTATCTCATATATCATAGATATCTCAATACCACACACATTAAGGTTAATTAATATTAACCCCCTTTTATAAATAATCCACATCATGGTATACCAATACAATTATCAAAAACAAACATGGTTATATAACTTAATCAAATAAAATAATATAAATGATTCACTATTAAACTGTTTTTCAATATTTAAATCATATAACCCATTAACCCACTAAGTTCAATTCAACCATATCATAATACCCATTTTTAATTAATTCATTATCACATTAATTTACCAATCACACGATCCAAATGTCCCATCAATTCCACAATCACAGCATTACAGTAATTATTTAACCAATTAATTAATCTAATTAACCAATTACATAATCTCAATTACAAAAATTAAATTTTCCCATATTCAAATAATTTTGTGATCACATGGAAAATCAATTAATCAATTCCACAATTCCATAAATTAATTAATCAATTAATCTATTCAAATCTAGATTCAATTATCAATTGTGCCAATTGAAATTTTATAGTATATACATGCATTTGGAATTCAATAGTATGGTAATTGAATTTAGACCACCTAACTCAATATTTATGGTGAACGATCACCAATGGAAAACACTAATTGATGTATAAAAACCAAGATGATGATTAAGAATAAGATCTAGATACAAAACCTAGATCCAAGATCAAATGGATTAGATCATTAAAAACTTATATCTAGATCTGTTACCAATGGAGTAAATAATCCATTAAAAGAATGATATAAAGATATAAGAGAGGGAGGAAACTATTCTAGATAATAATCTTTTATTATTTGGGGTGAATATCTTCAATTTCGTCTTCTATTTGTCTATAATAGAGGTTAGAAGGCCTTTTAATCCATCTTAGAGCATCCAAAATTGAGAAATATAATGTATGGTAAATATAGGGTCAATTTTGGGTGAATTTTAGGGGTTTTGGTATGTTTAATATAATTTTTGGGGGATTCAATTCCTATATGAACAGTTTCCTATATGGGACACACAGTTACCCCAAACTATGTGCCTAACAGTACGCCTCCTCTCACGGAGTCACAAAGTTACTACTAGAAGTGTGCACGGTTTTAAAAACTGTGATCTACCCATGTGAATCCACTCTATTTGGTTTCACATAGTTTTATAATCTAGGCTCATGGTTGGGGAAACCATGCATCAACTGCGCACTGTCCCACATCCTTCCAAAAACTTTAATATTTCACCCAAATTCACCCAAGATAAAACCCAAAAAAGATATAATCAAAATAGTAAAAAAGATTACCAAAAATAGATATTTATATTCCTCTATAAATTTTCAATATATTACAATATTCCCACCTTATAACAACTCTTCCTCGAGTTTTACTCCCAATCATCTATAGGATTTTTAGTCAAAAAAATGAGTCACTGAGCCCGCATATCTACTTATCTCTCCCAAGATTCCTCTTAAACACAACCATGTTCCCATAGTACATGAACCAATGGAACAGTCTTTCCCTACAACACTTTGTCAAAATTATATAACACACATATCAAATTCTCCTCAAAGGACACATCAGTCTCATGATTAATGTTATCCATATAGATCACATAAGAATGTTTGGGTTGATAAAACATAATCTGTAAAACATGAAAAACATCATGCATAGTAATGTACCACTATAGAAGATAAAATTTGTAGCCACTGGCATAATTCTTTCCAAAAACTCAAATTTTTAAACAAACCTGGGCACCAACTTTTTTTCTTATTGTATCTTGTGGTGACCCAATCTAGGGAACACCCAAAGGAACACAGAATCACCCTCTAGAAACTCTAAGGGTCTTCGACGTCTATCATCATATGAATTTTTTCTACTCTGAGTCGTATCCATATACTTCTAAATCATCTCAACCTTCTACAATGTCTCCTACATGACACTCAGTCCCAATAGCTTTGACACGCCTACCTCTATCAAAGAAAGTGGTGACCAGCATGGCCTACCATAAAGTGACTCATATGGTTCCATCGGAATAGTTTCATGATAACTGTTGTTATAGGTGAACTCCACCAATGATAGTTGATTCTACCAAGATCCACAAAAGTCTATGATAAATTCTCTAATAATATTCTCAAACACTTGTATCGTATTCTTTAACTACCCATTTGTCTTTGGGTGGAATATTATACTTATTAAAACATGTATACCAAGAACCTTCTATAATCCCTGTCATAAAAACAAGGTAAAATGTGTTCCTCAGTATAAAACAATGCTTCTTGGAACCCCGTGTAGAAGTAATATCTCCTAAACATACAATTATCCAAACTTATCCACTGAGAAAGTCTCCCATATAGGCAATAAATTCACTACCTTAGTCAATCAGCCCACAATCACCCAAATAACGTCATACTTCTGAGGTTTCCTTGGGATACCCATAACATGGTTCGTAGTAATATCTTCTTAATTCTATTATATAATGGGAAATGGTTTTAGAAACCCTCCAATCCATTGATTCTCAGTCATCACCTATTGATATGGGTAACATCTTGTCACAAACCCTGAAGTATTCTTTTTCATGCATGGAACCAAAACTTTCTTCATAAGTCATGGTACATTTTCGTCACACATGGATGCATCACACACTTTAATTCATGAAATTCACACATCATCACCTCATGCATACTCATCAGCACAATAATATGATTCCTTACATAGATGATCTCATCCTCATTTATGGTCCAATCTAAAAGTGACTCCCCACCTTCAAGAATTTTCTTCAAGGGTTAACATAGAGGATCCTCATTTTTCCTTTCCCTGATCCAACTCAAAAGTGTATACTCCTTTGAAAATGATATGATATTCATCTACTTGTGCATCTCTTGAACCACAACATCTATCTCATCCAGTATAGTCATCATCTTCCACTCAACACTAGACTCTGGAACTAATTGAGTCTGAGTTTTCCTACATAAATCATCAAAAACATTATTTACCTTCCATTGAATATATACTAGCTCAACGTAGAATGAATTCATATAATCAACTCATATACACTAATGGAAATTCAAATCATGTTGGGAAAAGAAATACCTTATGCTCTTGTGATCGTTATACACCATAAATGTTTCTCCAAATAGATAATGCCACCAACACTTCAAATCATAAACCACTACAGCTAACTCAAGGTCATGCATAGGGTAGTTATTTTCATGTGGCCTTAGCTTCCAAGACCATACACCACAACATGATCTCCATGTATCAACAGTACTCCATGAACTATCCCAAAAGCATCACAAAACACCATATAATTCTCACCTGGATTAGGTAGGATCAAGATTGGTGTTGTAGTATAACACTTTTTCAGTTCATGGAAAGCATTCTCACATGATACATACCATTCAAAATTTATTCTCTTCTTGGTTAATCCAAAAAGAGGTGATTAAAAATGGGAAAATTCATAGATTAACCTTTTACAATATCTCGCTAATCCCATAAAACAGCAGATATCATAAACATTCTTGGGATTATCCCAAGAAACAACTACCTAAACTTTATCTAGGTATAATGAAATACCTTCCTCTGAGATAATGGGACTCAATAATTGTACCTGATCAATTCATAATTGACACTTAGATATCTTGAAATATGAATGATTCTCTCTCAGTATACTCAGGATGATTTCAATATATTGGTCATGATCATCATGAGTCTTGGAGTACACCAAGATGTCATCCACAAACACTACCACAAACAGACCCAAGTACGGGTGGAAGATTCTATTCATCAAGGACATAAATATTTTTAGTGCATTCTTCAACCCAAATGGAATCACTATAAACTCATAAAGGCTATACCTTCTTGTAAAATTAGTATTTGGTATATCATAAGGTAAAAGTCACAAATGATGATACTTCAATCTCAAGTTGAACTTGTAGAAAATGTAATCTCTCCTCAAGTGGTCAAATAGGTCATTGATACATGGAATAGGATATATGTTCATTATAGTCGTCCAGTTCAATTTTGGGTAATCAACACATAAGTTAAAAGTTCTATCATCCTTCTTATAATAAAGGACTTGAGAACTTCAATATGAAATACTGATATGGATAAACCCCTTATACATCAAATCTTCCATCTGAGTCTTGAGCTCTTGAAGTTATTAAGGTTCTATTATATAAGGTGGAATAGAAATTCGCTGAGCCCCTTGCATGATATCAATCTTAAACTTCATTTATCTCTTTAGTAAGAGTCCTAATAATTCCTCAAGGAACATGTCCTGGAATATAACAATCATGTTCTTTATTACATACTTAAACATGATTTATTACATAAAACATTCACTTGATAAAACATAGAAGATTGAGAGGTCTAGTGTATTTGGGGATTAGGAACATTAAATAACAACTTAAATCATATAACGCAACATCTTATTGAAAAATTATTTTACATGACCACTACATTCCCTCGTACATAGCATTGTATATGATTACTTGAGGACATGCATAAGAAAAGGATAAGCTCTAAAGCCCAATAAGGGAATAAATATGGAATAACATGAGGAATAAAATACATGTTATAAAATATGAATATAAATGGATCAAAAGAGAAATATGAACATAAAGTCATGATAAAGCATGATAATCATAACATGGATATGTGGAAACAACACTTAACATTGAATTATCATGAGTCAAGGCTCATTGCACACGGAGCATGAGTAAACCCTCATTGCATGTGAAGCACAATTAAACCCTCATTAAACTTGAATTATCATTATTCAAAACCCATTGCACATGATGTATCATGATACTATACTTTACCCAATGCATTGGAGCACTATTAGGGTGCACCCTTCTTAAACATTTCATTTCATGCATAAGTGTGCCACATGAATCATATAACATGTAATCAATCAACATCATGAGTTATTACACAATTAAGTAATGTGGAATAAATACATGAAAGTACCATTAAATAGGTATATGTTCATAAATGTTAATACCCTTTATAGATACATGGGTATGGTATTCACTACACAATGATCTTGGATTGGAAAAATGCGGTGCAATTTTAGTAGCATAATGGTGTGACATAAGGATTCATAAAAACGGTTGATGAGAGACAAATGGGTGTCTCATAATATGTACATGAAATGGATATTAAGGGGGTAATATATATATATACATTTCCCAACAAACGTAATGGAATTTAGATATGTAATACAAAATAATTTTTTGAATGTAAATGAGGAGAGAGAAAATCCTTATGGAATTTGGGCATGGTAATAGGTGTACATTTAAGGCATTAATGAGAGAGAAATGGGATCTCTCATTATTAAAACATGAAGAGGGAAGTAAGGTGGAGGTGAAAAATAATACCCCAAAATTTTTAATTGAAATCAAAAGGATATAACAATATAAATATACTTGGACAGAATTTAGAAAGGAAGAAAACTCATACATAGAAGTGTGATCCCAAAGGCTTGGGAGGGCCCTGAGAGAGGCTTCTTGGGATATTGGGGTGCCTTGGGAAGATTATAGATAAGGGATGGAACAAGTTGAATGAACTCCAACTCCTTTGAGTGAAGAGGGAGTGGGAGATTGGGTAGGTTTATATAGGAAAGGAGAAGGAATTATTTATTATTTTGGTTTGGGACACCTCACATTAAACTAATCAAAACCAAAAACCATACCATGGTTTTTCCTAGGGTTTTTGCCAAAGGGGATTGGAAAAAATTGTTTTATAAGGACAATGGCTGAACTTCTTAAAATAATAAGGTTTCTTATGTGGAGGTGAGTCACACTCTCAAGGAAAACAATTTAAAAAGATAAAAAAATTTATAAGTCTTGAAGGGTCCATTAAAGATTTGTAAAATAAATAAAACAGACCTAAAATCACATTATTTTAATGGTAAAACATGTATTGGCCGAAAATAATGTTTATAGTATTTTATTACATCACTATTGGTTCATTATGATGTCATAAAACACATTATATATTTAAACAGTATTTAATTTTTACCCAAAAAATCACCATTGGATATTTTTGACATCCTGATTCCAAAAATAATATTCATTTTATCTAAATAATTTTCAAAATATGTGAATTTTTACTTTTTAAAATAAAAACCGACATTTATAAAAAATTCATGGGTTTTGACAAAAATAGCTTTCAAACCATAATAAAAATTACAATTATATTCATAAAATTATACGATCGTTTATATTTAATAAAATGTAATTTAATAATAATAATATTTTATTAAAATATTATTTAATTCAAAAAATCCATTAATTCATCAAAATAGATTTCATAGTTGAATATTAACTAAAAATACTATTTCTGTTTAAAAAGTATATGCAAAGTAACAATAATAAAAAGAATTTATATTCTCTATAAAAGAATAATGTACATAATAGTAGTACTAGGTTCTTATTACATAACCCCTAAAAACACCTACATAAGACCTTAGGGTAAGGTGCGTGATGGTGACAGACTCTTTGGGTGGCTCAGATAACATCCCTCGAGTGGTAATCTCTATCAACTACCACTTCTACCGTAGGTGATTCTTCTCAAGAATAACGTATTCAAGCTTGGATTGGGATTGGTCCAGAGTGAAGCCTAATGACACCACCTCCTTTTTGAGCTCCGATAAATAGGCTTCGTACCGGGAAAGTCTACTAGATGAGGTCATCGCTCTGTCTGAGTAAACTGGATTTGTTAAAGCCCTATATTTATACTAATCATGTGATCACTATTCAATGACTATATTAGAAACAGTCAAACTTCTTAATAGTATTTTAAAATCCAAAACATAAAACCAAATAAGTGCATACGTTTTACATTACCCTAAGAATACATTTAAATAGACAAAGAGGGATTTTCATTAATGAATTTTTGGGTCGTTGCAATCTTTCCCCTTTAATAAATTTCACCCTCGAAATTTAATTTTCCCACACTGAAACATATGTGGGTAACTTTGCTTCATCACTTCTTTTGATCCTCATGTATCTTCTTAAAACTTGTGCTTTTTCCGAAACACCTTGACGAGGGGAATTGTCTTATTTCGTATAACTTTTTGTCTATGATCTAAGATCCTCGTTGGTTGCGCCTTGTAAGAAATATCATCCTCTAGTTGTACCACCTATGAATAGAGTACATGTGAATAGTCTAGTATGTACATCCTTAAGAGGGATACATGAAAGGCATCATGTACTTTGGCCATGGTAGGTGGAAGTGTTAGTTGGTAGGCCACATCCCAAACACGATCAAGAATATTGAAGGGTTCAATGTACCTAGGACTTAACTTCCCTTTCTTTCCAAACCTTAGGACCATATTCAATGGATATATGTGTAGAAATACCATGTATCCAACTTTAAACTCAATGTCTCATTGATTGTTATCTACATAAATCTTCTGTCGACTCTGGGATTCCTTGATATGTTGTTGAATGATTTTTACCTTCTCTACCATTTTTTCGACCATTTCTAGTCCTAGAAGCTTATGATCACCGACTTCATCCCAACATGCTGGTGTTCTGCACTTATTTTCATATAGGGATTCATAAGTTGTCATTCATAGGCTTGAGTGGAAAATTTTATTATATAATAATTCAACCAGAGGAATATTTTGATATTATCCTCCTATAAAGTCCATTAAACATGATCTTAACATATCTACGAGTTTCTAAATAGTTCGCTTAGATTGGCCATTAGTTTGAGGATGATAGGTCATACTGAAGTTCAATTCAGTATCCAGAGCATGTTGAAGAATCTTCCAAAACGTTTTGGTAAATCTTGGATCTTGATCAGATCTTATAGATAGTGGTACTCCATGCAGCCTTACCACTTCCCTAATATATATATGTGCTAGTTGATCCAATGAGAAATCCTCCATAATTGCAATGAAGTGTGTATGAATTGTAAGACGATCCAAAACAACCCAAATTTCATTGTAGCCTTTGGACGTCTTTAGAAGTCCAGTGACAGAGTCCATGGTGATGTTCTCCAATTTCAATGCTTGTATGGGAAAGGTTTGCGTCATCCCCTTATACTTCTGCCTCTCTGACTTAACTTTCTGATACACTAAGAGCTTTGATGTATACTCAGTGATCTCCTTATTCACCATTACTTGATAATATCCCGACCGCAAATCTCCATCTTCACCATTACTTGATAATATCCCGACTACAAATCTCCCTTAGAGAAGTATTGTTCTCCACGCAGCTGATTGAACAAGTCCTCAATTTGAGGCAGAGGATACTTGTTCTTTATCATGATTTTTTTAAGCTCACGATAATCGATGCAAAGGTACATTGACCCATCCTTCTTCTTGACTAAGAGGACTGGTGCACCCCATGGTGAAGCCCTTGGTCATATAAAACCTTTATCTAGATTTTCCTATAGTTGTTTATTCATCTCCTCAAGCTCTACAACATCCTTTCTATATGGAGTCTTGGATATTGACAATGCCCTAGGTATAAGGTCAATTGAGAATTCAACATCTCTTCTTGGAGGAAGACCAGGAAATTTCTTGAGAAAAACACTTCAGTGAATTCCCTCACAATTGGCATGTCTTTAAGGATAGTACCTTCCATAGACTCAATCATCTGATCCAGATATGTGTGCTCATAGGGAAGTAATATCATTGCTTGATATGATGGAACTATAGAAGATTCATCCTCCTCCTTGAACTTGTATAGAATAGTGGGTCGATTATCCACATGGGAAGTGATTTCTCTCTCACGGTAATTTATGTTGGCTCTATATAAGGGAATCCAATCCATGCCGATAATTTCATCAAATTCCACCAGAGGGAGTATGAAGAGGTTCTTCGGGAAGTTAAATCCACAAATTATGGTAGAGGAGGAGTTATATTCATGGGATTCAATGATTTCCCCATTTTCCGTACTCATCAACATCTTTACTTCCATGAGTTTTGGTGGTTTTAGGATTGTTCTAATAAACCTTTGGGATATAAAATAATGCATAGAACCTGAATCAAAAATTATTTTCTCTATTCATGAATGAATAACTAGTGTACCTATCACCGCTTTATTTACGGGGTTCACTTCGGTGGTAGTGATGGAAAAAGCTCTCCCTTGCTGCCTTGGAGGTTGTTGGCTGCCTCCGAAAACCCTTGTCTTAAGGCACAGATTTTCAAGATGCCTTGGTTTATTTCATTTGAAGCAATGAACAATCCGTTAAGAGTCGAACGAAGTGTTCCTCTCCTCTGTCGGAGCTGTGGGTTTTTCTTGTAGGAATTTAACAACTAGGTGTCCTTATCTTCTACACCTAAAGCATTTCCTCATCCCCTTCAAGAAATTTATGGGGTTCTTATTTCCCCACCTTTGGCAAGTGGGGTGCTTGATCTTTTTAGCACCGTTGGATTTATCCATTAGACTACCGGAATTGAATTCCACCTTAAACTTCAAATCCCCATGATACCCCAGAGATTTTTCAATCTCCATTTCGACCATGAGGTCACATCGGACAATTTCCTCATAGTTGTCGAAGTCATGGATCACCAGATCTTTCTGCAGGCTAGGTTTCAGCCCACCAAAGAAGCGGTCAACCTTGCATTCGGGTTAACAAAAAATCTGGAGGCGTATCGTGTAAGCCTTGTGAAGTTTTCCTTATACGCTCTGACGGATTCGTTGTCTTTTTTCTTGAGGTCAAGGAAGTCCATTTATATCTTAATCTGGAGGCTGCGTCGAAAATATTTATCGAAAAACATTTTCTGTAAATCCTTCCATTCCAACACCTCGATCTCCTCCTCAAACTTCGTATTTTTGATCAATTTCAACCATTGATCAGTTTCACCCTCCATACGATAAGTATCCAGAAGAACCTTCTCTTGTTTGGAACATTTAAGGATGGATAATATCTTTTCAATGGAGTTGATCCATTATTCGGTGATTGAGGGATCATATGATCCATTAAAATTAGGAGGCATTTGTCACATTAATCTTTCGATAGTGACTTGTTCATTCTTAGGGGGGTAGAACGTTACTTTTGACCCATGTTTCTATTCAAATCTTGAGTTAACTAAGATAGAATCATGACAAAGTTCATGATTCCCTCTCCTATCAGATAGGGCATCTCATTTGTAGAGTCATCACATTGATCTTCACATCAGTTGTTAGCCCGAGTCCTCCTATTACCGGCCATTGTCTAGAATAAAAGGAAAGTTATGTGTCACACATAAATGGTAATCCAAGGACAAAAATGGATGACTTATAATTTACTTTTATTCCTTAACTTATGAATCTATAGGCTTAAATCTATTCTACTCATGATCTATATTCTAACATATATTCTTAGATAAATTTTTTAAAACATTACCTTAATAATGGTTCATAATAAGCTTATTAATTTACCAAAGAATATCCCTCAGGAGTGTCGTAATCACTAGTACAGTAAGGCCCGTTGTTGTGTACCAGGATACCTCAGGTCAAGCACGAAACTACTTGTCGGGGATTTCACTCCTAGGTACATCTGTGTCAGAGCTACCTCTACCTGCTTGTATCCAGACATGGATGTATTTTCTGGAAAAACCACTTACTCAATACTCACCAAAACATAGGGATGTTTTTTATACTTATTCTAGTCTCTAAGTCTTTAATGGGGTTTTATAATCCTAATCCCAAAAATAACTAAAACTATCATCTGATACCGACTATAAAAACCTTGTTCTTTATTACACATTTAAACATGATTTATTACATAAAACCTTCACTTGATACAACATAGAATATCGATAGGTCTAGTGTCTTTGGGGATTAGGAACATTATATAAAAAAATCATTGAACACAACATATTATTGAAAACTTCCTTTACATGACCACTATATTCCCTCGTACTTAGCATTTCATAGGATGACCTGAGGACATGCATAAGAAAAGGATGAGCTATAAAGCCCAATAAGGGAATAAACATGGAATAACATGAGGAATACAATACATGATAGAAAATAATAATATCAATGAAGAATAAGAGAAACATGAACATAAAGGCATGATAAATCATGATAATCATAACATGGATATGTGGCAACAACACTTAACATGGAATTAGCATGAGCCAAGGATCATTTCACATGGAGCATGAGTAAACCCTCATTTCACATGAAGCATGAGTAAACCCTAATTGCACTTGAATTAGCATGAGTCAACACCCATTTCACATGACGTATCGTAATACTATACTTTACCCAATACATTGGAGTGCTCTCAAGGCGCACCCTTCTTAAACATTTTATTTCATGCATAAGTGTGCCACATGGATCATATAACATTGAATCAATCAAAATCATAAGTTATTACACGATTAAGTAATGTGGACTAAATACATGAAATTAAAATTAAATATGTATATTTGCATAAAGTTGAATACCCTTGATAGAGTCATGGGTATGGTATTCACTGCACAATGATCTTGGCTTGGAAAAACACGGTGCAATTTCAGCAGCATAATGACGTGACATAAGGATTAATAAAAATGGTTGATGAGAGATAAATGGGTGTATCAACATATACAAATGAAATGGAAAGTAGGGGGTCATAAAGATAAATTTCCAAACAAACGTAATGGAATTTAGACACGTAATACAAAATAATTTCTTGAATGTAAATGAGGAGAGAGAAATTCCTTATGGAATTTCGACATGGTAACGGGTGTAAATGGGAGGCATTAATGAGAGAGAAATTAGATCTCTAATTATTCAAACATAAATAGGGAATTATGGGGGAGGTGGGAAATCATACCCCAACATTTTTAATTGAAAGAAAAAGGATATAACAATATTAAGAAACTTGGAAAAAAATTATAAATGAAGAAAACCCTTACTTGGAAGTGTGTTCTCAAAGGATTTGGAGGGGATTGAGAGAGGATTATTGGGAGCTTGGGGCTCCTTAGGAGGATTATAGAGAGAAGAGGGCAAATATTGGATGAACTCCAAGGGCTTTTAGTGAAAAGGAAGTGGGATCTTGGGTGGGTTTATATTGGAATGGATAAGGAATTATTTGTTATTTAGGTTTGGGACACCTCACATTAAACTAATCAAAACCACAACCCAAACCATTTTTTTACCCATTATTTTTTTCAAATAGGAGTGGAAAAAAATATTTTATAATTACAATGTCCAAACCTCTTAAAATAATAGGGTTTTCTATGTGGAGGTGAGTCATGCTCTCAAGGAAAACAATTTAAAAATCTAAAATATTTTATAAGTCTTGAAGGGTCCACTAAATCTTTGTAAAATAAATAAAGAAAATAAAAGATCGCATTATTTTAACGGTAAAATATGTATTGGTAGAACATAATGTTTATATTATTTTATTACATCCCTATTGGTTCATTATGATGTCATAAAACACATTATATATTTAAATGGTATTTAATTTTTACCCAAAAATTTGACTATCTTGGAAAATTATGAAAAATTCAACATTGGATAATTTTGACGTCATAATTCCAAAAATAATATTAATTTTATCTAAATAGTTTTCAAAATATTTGAATTTTTACTTTTTAAAATAAAAACCGACATTTATCAAAAATTCATGGGTTTTGATAAAAATAGCCTTCAAACCATAATAAAAATTACAATTGAATTGATAAAATTATACGATCATTTATATTTAATAAAAATTATTTTCTTAATAATAATATTTTACTAAAATATTATTTAATTCAAAAAGTATATTAATTCATCAAGATAGATTTAATTGTTGAATATTAATGAAAAATACTATATGTTCTTTAAAAACTATTTACAAAGTAATAATAATAATAAAATGTATATTCTCTATACAGGAATAATGTACATAATCATAGTACTAGGGTCTTGTTGCATAACCCCTTAAAACACCTGAATAATACCTTAGTGTAAGGTGCGTGATGTTGAAAGACTCTTGGGGTGGCTCGGATAACATCGCTCGATTGGTAATCTCTATCAACTTACACTTATCTTGTAGGTGATTCCTCTCATGCTTAACATATTCATGCTCAGCTTGGTCTTGGTCAAGAGTGAAGCCCAGTGACGCCACCTCCTTTCCGAGCTCCGATAGATGGGATTCGTACGGGGCAAGTCTACTGGATGAGGGCATCGATTCCTTTGTCAGATTAAATTGGATTTGTTAAAGCCCTATATTTATACTAATCGTGTGATTATGGTTCAATGTCTATATTAGAAATGGTCACAATTCTTAATGGTATTTTAAAATCCAAAACATAAAACCAAATAAGTGCATGTGTTTTACATAACCATAAGAAGACATTTAAATAGACCAAGAGTAATTTTCACTAATTAATTTTTGGGCCGTTACATGGAACATGTGCACTATCTGTGGAAATACAACCTTCTTTACACATATTTCTTCTAGTAATAGACTAAAAACCTAGGTAGTCAGTTCCCCTGGTTGCTGATAAACTAGCTCTGTACGTCCCACCTTGACATCCCACTCTCCGCGATGAATATAATTTTCCCATTCATAAGACATAAAATTAACTCTACTTTAGTAATAATAAATGTGGTCTCAGAAGGATAATAACAAGTCCATTCCCATAATTATGTCAAATCCTGACATATCAAGGATATATAGATCTCATAGAAACCAATAATGCCCAACCTCAAGAAAACACCCCTTGAATATAAAGATATCCCTTTACCATACTCTCAATGATGTATCTATCATCATAACCCCACTCACAAACTCCACTACCAAGATCAAACCATTCAAAAGTTATGCATATATAAAATAATGAGAGGCACCAATATAAAATAAGGCACTATAAAGCATAGAATCTACAGTAATAGTACCTGTAACTATCGATGATCCAACCTCACTATCCACAATTTTAGGTTGAAATACATGTACCTATCCTTCCCCTCTTCCCTATGATGCAGTATGAGTCCCCTGAGATGCACCACTCTATTGATATGGGTGCTCTTTCCTAGAATCACCTTGTCCTCTGCCTCCACCACTACGTCTAGAGGAACTATAACTACCAGACTGATATAGTGTTAAAGATACCCTTATCATAATCTAGTTTTGTATAACTACCCCATCACTACCCATCTATTATGGGTTCCTACAGAACCTCTATATATTTCCCATGCTATTATAATCTTGACACTCTATCAGTGGTCATGGAAAATGTCTACAAAAGTGGCCCAGCCTACCACACTAGTAGAAAATCACACGGGTAAGATCTTGAGTAACTGATACTTACCCCTGGTTGCTCTTCTTTCCAAAGATCTGGTCAACATTATCAAAATGATTCTTCATACCCTTAAAATACATACCTATTTACCATCCAAAAGAAACCATATGTCTGCCACCAGAATCCTCCTTCAGGTTCCCCTCAGATATAAGTGCCTAATCCACTACCTCATCAAACTTATATAACCAAAATATGTTACCCTAGGACTTAACCTCGCATTTAAGTCCACCTTGAAAAAATATTATTGTATCTTTCTTATCCCCTTCCTATATTGGAGAAAAGAACTACAGGTCTATAAAGTGACCAACATAGTCCATCACGTATATACTCCCCTAATTCAACCACAAGAACTCATCTACCCACTCCTATATCAGGGTCTCTAGATTAGAGTTCTCCAAAAATGTCTCCAAGAATTATTTTCATACCATACCATCATCCTTCTACATCCAGGATTGAAGATCCCACCAGTGATTCTATAATCCTCGTAACATATAATTAGCTTACTTGACCCTCATCTTATCATGAATCTCTAAATGGTCACATATAGTCAAGATGTATTCAATCCATAACTCAGTTGCATCTAGCCCACCCTCTCTGGTGAAAGTTTTTGGGTGATATAACTAAAACTCTCATGTCTGGTCGGACATACTCTTCACTACCTGCTTTGGTTCTCTCTCCATAAACATCATGAAGTGAGAAAATTTCTGTTAAGACTTCTCTTTGACTCCTTCACCTGGAACTATCAATGCCTAAAGTTCTATTGTTAGTGGATCATTTCCATCCATGTCCTTCGATTATCTTATCAGTAAACATCATCATAGAGGAATGTATCTACAATTAAAATCACATGTATCAGGACACATAACACAACATTAACACATTTAATAAGAGGTATTCACAAAATCAAATAAAAAATTATTCCCCCAAACCTTTCCACATGATCAAAATTGAGGTGTTATCACTACCCTTAACCATCCTACATCGAGGTCGTGGTTAATAAAGGTAAACCCGTTCTCATTATTAAATCTTCTCATTAGACACCCATTTATTCACATCTTGAAACATTTTAAAAATTTTAATTCTATATCAAGCACCATTTTCAATTTAATTACACTAGCAATGAAAAACATTTCAATTTCAACAACTTACCTAAAACCTGTTTTACCGTGCATGCCTAAAATGATGCATATCACAAATAATCCAGAGTGCCTAGAATTATTCATGCATAATCAACTCTCATGCCATTCTGGTCCATGATTCAAATCTTAGTTGAACTTGGAAACAATAATCACATGAAAAAAAATTCATCACTCGAGGTGAACTAGAATCCAATTATAACAACACACATCAATAACAACAATCCCTCCCTACGTACTTGGATTTTACTCTTGTCCATGGGTTTGAAACTCCCATGCATGAGCTCTTATCTAAGGCTCTAATCATTTGATTATCTCATCTACCTTTCCCAAATAGTAAGACAAATGAAAAGAAAATTAAACTTCCTCTAATAGCACTTTTTAAAATCTTGAACTGGGTGCTAGACACCAGTTCCCTGAGTTGGTCGGTCACATGACCTCAGGCATGCCTCCCTATATTCCAGAGGCTGAAAACCAGTAGAGAGGGTCTAATATAGATCATAGGTAGATTATACCTTCTTTATCAAAGTATCACAATAGTAGACATAAATTAACAATAACCAATGGATAATAACAAATAACAAGAAAAATAATAGTATCATATGATGAATAAAACATGAATACAATACCATATCCAAAATAATATATATTTCATGACAAATACCTTCCAAGTTTCAAATGAAAAATCAAAAAAGAAAAGAAAAAAATGACACTCCCAAGAAGATCCCAACACTATTTCGGGTTCCCTCATCCATGATCCATACAATCACAGTCATATAACATAGGTCCTTTTCTTTATCATGTCCTACAAACATGAAGTATATTCGGGTACTAATTAGGTAGCCCAAGTAGGGTGTGAGTACAACTTAGTAGGCCACAACCAACAGATTCTAAAACAATATCCAGTCAAATAGTGTATATAATTTTAGAAATAATAATGTACAATGCATAAATTAAATAGTTATCACATTTCATTATTCTCTAATTAACCGTATAAACTCTCGAGTTCCTAAGGAAACCCAAATCCTCAATACCTGCTTTGACCCATTCTAGAGTCTGAACCATAACACATATTCAATTCATAATTCATTATAACATATTATATTTTATTATCCATATTATTTTAATTAATAGAACAAACACCTGGAACCATAGTCCAATTCCAATATCATGGGTGTAGAATGTTGTGTCTAACACCCCATGGGTATTTGGAGCCTATGTCCCTTTCACACCCTCATTGTCACATGGGTATTTTTTCTCTCAGTATATATCTCATACATGCTATCACAAATGGGTATTTTTAGTCTCTATCTCACACTCATTTATCACGTATGGGTATTTGGATTCTCAGTCCTTATCCCACACACATTTATCGCATATGGGTATTTAGATCCTCAGTCCTTATCCCAGAAACATTTATCTCATTTATCATATATATATCAATACCACACACATCAAGTTTAATCAACATTAACCCCATTTGTATCAAAAATTCACATCATGGTATACCATTATAATTATCAAAACAAACATGGTTCTTCAATTTAATCACATGAAATAATATGAATGATTCACCATTAAAACATTTTTCAATTTTTAAATCATATAACCCATTAACCCACAAAGGTAAATTCAACCATCTCATAATACCCATTTTCAATTAATTCATTATCAAATTAATTAACCAATCACAAAATCCCAATTTTCCATTAATTCCAAAATCACAACATTCCATATATTAATTAACCAATTAAATAATCAAATTCACTAATTTCAAAATCTCATTTACCAAAATTAAATTTTCCCAAATTGAACTCATTTCATAATCACATCAAAAATAAATTAATCAATTCCAAAATTCCACAAATTTATTAATAAATTAATTTATTCAATTCAATATTAAATTGTTAAACATACAAATTTAAATTTCAAAATACATATGCATAATTGGAATTCTAGACTATGGGAATTGAATTTAGGCCACCAACCTCAAGATTGATGATGAATGCTCCCTAATGAAAAGCCCTAATTGAAGTGGAACAACCAAGATCACAACAAAGAACAAGATCTATATCCAAAACCTAGATCCAAGATCGAATGGATTAGATCTATCACAAACTAGATATATATCCATTACCAAAAAAGGAAAACATCTCTTTAAAGGATGATAGAAATATGGAAGATACGGATTAAACTATTCGTGATAATAATCTCTTACCAGTACTAGTGCAGATCTTCAATATAGGACTTTTTTTCATTAATAATAGAGGTAATAAGGCATTAGAATCTATCTTGGAGTCTCCAAAATTAATATAAATCATTTAGGGTTGATCTAGGGTTGATTTTGGGTGAATTATGGGGGTCTGGAAATTTTTAATCTAATTGTTGGGGGATTAAATTTCCATGTACATGATTTCCTATATGGGATGCATAGTTTCCCCTATCCATGTGCCAAACCATGTGTATCTTCTCAGGGAGTTGCATGGTTACTAATTGAAGGGTGTATGGTTTGGAAAACTGAGCACCAACCATGAGAATACCCTCTATTTGGGTTTGCACAGTTTTTTTCAATGTACAAATAGTTTGGGAATATTGTGTTTTAGTCGAGCACTACCCCACTTCCTTCAGAAAACTTCCAAATTTCACCCAAACACACCCAAAATAAAACCCAAAAAAAAGATATACTCAAAACAAGGAAAAATAGTACCTTAAATAGAGCTCAATTCACCTCTAAAAAGGGTCAGGATCTTAAACATGAGGTCATGATGATATGGATATCATTATTTCTGATATTGTGACATTAAATATTGAATATTTCATTCATTGAGAATTCATTTATTATTATTCCTGAGATTATTTTATTTATATTGTCTAAGTATGTGAATTGTTCTCGAGTTATTAATTAAATGGAATGTTTTTTAACTTATATACCTTTCTATATTAATTTTTCCTTATTTACTAATTATATATTATGTTGTACATTTCCCTTAATGAGAATTTGATCTCACCCTTATTTTATTTTCTTTCCCCAGAATATGAATATGAATTCTTTGAATGATTTTCAATTATGAAAATTATTTTCTTTTATTATGTTTTATATTCTATTACTAATGTAAAATGAGTATCATTTATTTATATAATTCTCTAAGACAACTAAATTGACCATTAATTAGGGATTTTACCCCCTTTATATCTTTTTTAATGTAATAAATTAACCGTGGGATTTGTGTTACTGGAGTCAGGGTTATTACACATATTCACTCTTTACCATCATTATTTTTCATTTTAGGTATAAAATTATCATCTAAGTTTTTATGGATGATTCTTTCATTAAAGGGAAATGGGATGTTTCATCTTATATTGGTTCTAAATCTCCCAATTTTACCTCAAGGTAAAGACACTTCATATTGATGTAATATTTTTCATCCACAACTATTATCATCTTGTCTTCCCATTCTCTCTTTAGTTTTTGAATATTAAAATCAATCATATTTCATTATTCTTATAAAAATTTATCATGCACTTTGATTATTTTTTCTTTGACCTCCATCTGACTATATTTTAAATTTATTAAGGTTTTATGAAATTTCATCAATATATGGATTACCTCTTCAAGAAAAAAATCACTAAATTTTCAAAAACATGCCTTTATAATTCCTTATCAACCAGAGATATTTTTTCATTGAAAATTGAAACTGATTCTTCTTTTGATTCCACGAGTTTTGTGATACTTATTTATCTTTGGAAATTCTTACCTAAATATGTTTGTATTATTTCATCTTCCTTTTTGAACTGTGATTTGTCTTCCTATAGTTCTTTGATAAACCCAAGTATATATGTGATAACTTCAATAGGAACATTTTTCACATATATTTTAATTTTAGAGCATAATTCTTCAAGGGATTTGATATAAATGTTATCTTATGATTCTTAACAAATTAAGCCTCCTTCTTTAAAAGGATCACTTTAAAAAAATTAGAAGATGATTTATTCCATTTCTATTAACTTCAGTTAGTAGTAGATCCTTACTATATTTTTTAAAAATATTTTTCAATTTCTTTTCTTTTTTAATATTCCTATACTTCAAGTATTTGGATGAAACCTCAACTTCAATTTTAATAGGGATGGAGATTGAATTATCCATCTGAGGCCCTTCAAAAATTAATTAAAATATGAACTTCATTTATTCTTCTAAAAATAACTTGGATAAATTTAGATGTAATTAGAGGTGAACTTGTATTATCAATGATACCACTTGTAGATCCCAGTGGATCATGTAGACACCTAGGAGGGGTTTAATTAGGTGTCCCTTTTTTACCTATTTTTCACTTCTTTTAAATTTCCCCTTATTTTGCTTGAACTTTTTTCCAGATTAATATATATGGAACTATCAATTCTTGTGAAAACCTTAGTTAAGTATGAAATATATAATAATAATTAAAAAAACATAAGGGTTTTTTCAAGGTTAGGATCCTCTTATAAAACCTAAACCATATCATTCTTGAATCCTATTGAGTTAAAAAATTTATTGTCACTGTATAATTGTAGTGATCATAGGTGTGGTTATAAGTCACAAATAATTTTTGGGTAGGTATCATCCACATATCTTTTTCTATATCACATGTCTCAACCCTCCTAACTGGATGGTAGGGTTGTTTATAGATGAACCACTAGCTTCAATGATCCTTCCTTGAACCTTAAAATAAGACTTCAATTGTTAGGGTGTGATCAATAAAACTCAATGCATGTTTTCCTTATTCTATAGTTAGTCTCACTATGATTTGGAATCATATTGGGTCTTCTATCTTCTAAGAGTCCCGATTCATAGTATAGATAGGAGCAATAACCTCGACCTCTTCCACTCTCACCTTTTCTTTTCTTCTTTTCTTTATTTGATACCCAATAAATATTAAAGTGAAAGAAGTATTGAATTCACCTTCTTCGACTAGATGGAGTGTTGTTATAATTACTTTCACACAAAATGGGTTTCTTAATTCTCAAAATCACACTCAATTTTATCTCTTGTATGTGTATATATATTCATCAAGAAATATCAAGAATAATATTTCTATTGAAAATTATGGAAACTCCTTGACATATGATAGTGAGATTTTATCCTTTTAAAAGGAAATTAAATTCATTTAATTTCTTATTCAAAACATGATTCAAGGTATCCTATTAAAGATTCAACTCATTCATTCACACACAATATTTGTATTATCACATATCACATTCAACAAAATCAGTGGTTTTAAAAAATTTGAAAAAAATAACATTTGTGACATCATGTATCCTGAAAAATGTGGTTATGGATCCATAAATTCAAAATTTGTGATTCTACAAGGATTATTCTTATGATAATCATCAACATGAATCATGATAAATGTATCATGATATTTTTTCATTGAATGAAATTATAGACTTCTCATCCCATTTAAAGTTTCTCTTCATATGGTTTTTAAATAACTATAGTCATTATTCCATATGCAGTTTTCTTCTCTATTATCAAACCTACACAAAGTATGCATAATATTTAATAAAATAATTATTTAAACAAGGATATAACTCCTCAATTCAATCCTAGAAGTTTAAATAATGTTTCTTATGTCATGATCTCAACTTAAATGGTGTATCATATGTATTCTTTAATATAGTTCTAATCTAGGAGAACAAAACTTTCCATTTAACAATTTATTCACATTCATTCATGTGAAACTATATTCATGTACTAAGATTATCATGTCCTTAAAATTTTTATTATCTCATGAAATATACCACACTCTTTTTTCACACAGAACCTCTCATGAATTATTAACATTGTACTCAACTTCAAGAGAATCATATAAATGAAAACAACTCATTAAAATATGCATAACTTTTAATTCTTCAGAGTGTCACATTCTTCAGTGGTTGGATACTCTTCATGCGATCAGTTGCACTTCATGGTAGGTCAATGTTATATATATATGGTAGGTCCATCTACTATTCCTAGAAATGATTTTGGTTGGCTGGTCTTTCTTCATGTGGATATATGATCATGGTCAATCATGTCTTCATACAGTTGGTATCAATATTTCATGGTTTATCCACACCAAAGATGTATAGTTGATCTATATTTGTTCTTGAAGTATGTGAGAACCTTGGGGTAGGTTATTGTTTATTAAGCCTTAAGTGTCTTTCCAAAGATATTTTGTTCAATAAAAACACAAATGGTAGTTTTTAGTTACTCATGTGATAGTTTATAATCCTTTATAATTGGTCCAACTACTTTTAATACTCATGATCACTCATTCATTTCATAATGTATGTGCTTTTGATAGGCACTGGGGTGGTCATTAAACTTCTGGTCAATCATATTTTCTTGATACATTCACTTACCCTACCATGATATAAGCATTCTGTCAATTAATCTATTCCTCTTATGATCACTCACATACTATTTTCTTAAAGTTGGTACACCTCAACATAGTGGTGATCTTGTAATTTATCAGAAATTCCAATAGAAACCACTACATGCTTTCACTAGAGTTTGTTTCATTTTTCATGAATGTATAGCTTCATTACCCTTTCGAGTTCATCAATGAAATTATAATTCTATAATGTAAACATGCATGTGAATATTCTCTATAAACTTTTCTCGACAACATTTTAAATGGAAGATCAGTTCTTTAAGATTGTATCATATTTCTATATATATTAATATCACATATGATTATTCTCATATAAGTCATGATCTTATATTTATCATGATATTTTAATTATAAAAAATCTTGATATATAAAAACCCTTCACCAATGCATGAGGAAGAAAGTGACACCAACATTAATAGGACAATGATGATAGATCGGATCAGATAGTATGGGTTATTTCATATAATTTTAATTGTGTTAATAGTATCATGAATATCTTGATTTCACATAGAATATTTTCATTCCTATATAATTATTGATAATATTGGACCCCACATAAACCAATTGGTAACAAAACTAGAGTCTTTTACCATATACACTCACACACACTCTAATCATAGGTTGTTCCACCCTAAAATGTCCCACTACAACTCTATGTGAATCATACATGATCTCTACATGCACCAAATGTGTGAACCTACCTTTTCTTGATCAGGAACTACCTATTATCTAAATGAGTACTATATTATAATTCTTCTCTAAATCCACACTACCCTGGGTTGGTTCTATTTGACTCTAGTTCCCACCTAAGTGGTGGTTGAACATGGGTCATATGGTTAGTCTAAAGTGGGCCCAATTTTTTTGTGTAAATCCAAATAAAATACTTAGTAAAATAGTATTAAATTCCAATACCTCTATAAAACAAAATGGATAACCTATATCTCCCAAATTATTCTACAACACTATTTCAAATAAAAAAATAACAACATCATCCAATATATACTCTTCAATTTTTATCATTAGTGGATGGATCTTCTTAACTCTTCATTATTGTAAAAAGTACTCTTCTTCAAAATATCTTTAAAAAAATTAAGCATTTGGAATATCTCTCCAACCATCACATGTACATGTTGTTACACCTTGAACATTTTTTAATCTATCCAAGAAATGTATTCAAGTTACAAACTAAATTTTATTTTTTTCATTTATGATGGTCGCACAAAAATTCTATAATGATAATTTCACTTATTGAAAATAAATGAAATATTTAATTAGGTACATCAAGTTCATATATATTCTACATAGAATATCTATATATTGGAAATCAATCCTTTTGTATAGAAAATGTGTCAATTATAATTGAAAGAATAAAAAGTTTTTTGATTAAACATTGAATAGGTTGTGTATGTTGTTTTTATACAATTATATAATTAAATATTGTAAATAAAATAAAAACATGGATTCTTGAAAGAATTTAGGAAGAAGATACTAATAATTTCATTCAATAATCAAAGTCAAATTACTTATCCAAGAATCCATTGAATTATTTTAGATCAAAATATAATGATATTAAGTGTCATTTTTTTCAAATAAATTGTTGCATCTATAATTGTAAACCTTGAATATATTATAACTCATTTATAAATTTATGATGTTTTACCAAGGAACTGTTAAAGGAAATTTATAAATAATTCAAACTGGATATGAGTGTTAATCCTTCCCCTCATGGTACTTAATGTTCGGTTATCATTTAGATGAAAATTTTTGGATCCTTTGTCTTAATTAATCACAATACACATATATATTATAATATATTTATTTTAAAGTTTACTCTTTTATAACTCCCAATATACCTGATATCAAAGAATATATTTAAAAGTAAAATTTGATTAATGGAAAAATTGATATATTCAGCTATAGATATTCCAAAGGTATTGATCTTCATTGAATATCTCAAATAAATAATGAATACTTCCATTAAATATTTGAATAATTTTAGAAGATATTTTTAATCCAAGATTTGTATAGAATACATTATAATGTTCATATATCAACTATCTATAAATAGGTGTGGAAGATTAATCTGATTGATAATTGTTCATCACATACTCTTGGTTTTTTTAACATCTCATTATTTCTTTTTTTTCATTTATTCCATTTTGTGTCAACCATTGTATTTTTCTTATCACTCTAAGTCATAAAAAAATTTCTATATTATATTACATTCATCTATTGATCTTTTTATCAAACAATTCTCTAGAATAGGTACTTGATTACTGTCAATTATTTTGATTGAAAAAGTACATTATTTGTATTTTTTATAACAATGAGAAAATATTGTACTCAATCATAGGTAATTAGTAATTTTTAGCTAGATCCTCCTACAACTTTGGTTTATTAGTGAAGAAGATTCAGTTCTCAAGAACTTCATATTCTAATTAATTTTGAGATAGTGGATATAATAATTTCATATCCCAAACCTCTATCATTTTGCATTCTTCTATATTTTACCTAATTTAATTTATTTTATAACCATTATTATAATTTATATCATATATTATATTATGGAAGGTAAGAATATTATCTTCAATATTAGAGTTTCTTTTTTTGTGAAAAATAATACATACCATTCATAATTTGGATTATCCATATTATTAATGATTTGACTTATCTTTATTATTCAATGATTTAGAATTCTTCAATTAACCCCTCCTAGAACTTTTGTACTAGTAAATCACTTAGGGTATACAAATAACACCTTCTCTCTAAATTTATTTGGAATATGTTATAAAAGGGATAGAGGGGAAATAGATATTAGAGATTTAAATGAAATTAATTATAATATAATCCAAAGCTAGAATTGTTGAACAAAAAGGTAGTTTAAGTGGATATTAATTTTATAAAGAAAAAATATATGGGATCTTGAGAATTTTAGAAATATGTATATGTTAAAAAATTATCACCAATAAAGATAGATTCCTTAAAAACATCACTCAATTTAACGGCATGATTTCAAGTGTTTCTATTTCAACAAATGTTACAAAAGATATTGATTTTGTGAAAGAAAATATTATGAAGTTGTTAAAGTAGAATATTTATTATATTATAAATAAATCCAAAGGTGGTATTAAAATACTAATGAAATTATAAAGTTCTGTCATTTTTTGAAAATATTTTGTTTAAGGAAATTAAATTTTTCATGGAATTTTGATGTTGATATTTTGATTAAGTAATATAAATAATATTTATATGATATGTATGAAAATTATCATAGAACATTTTTTGTATAATATTAACCATGAGATTAAACAAAAAAGTAAATTATTTTAAATATTTACATCATATCATAATGAAGATTTATTGGTTGAATGATGCTTGTATGATTCTTTTTTAGAAGGTTAAATATGTTTGGAATAAGTTTTAAGTGAAAAACATTAACCAGTAGAAAAAAACATTAACTAATGTGTAAATAATATTAGTTTAAATATATATAACATGTTTTATATATCAAGAATAGTTACTAAAAAACCACATTTTATGTCTTGAGAGTTGTCAACTAGAGAAAAAAATACATAAGTTTTATATTGATAATTTCGTGTTGGAGTATAAAGACATCAAATTATGTGTTTGGAGATTTTTTTTATGTTTATATAATATATATTAGTGTATATATCAGGTTATGACTTGAAATTCATACACAAGTTAAAAAACATTTATTTTCCATTAAATAATGAGTTTGAAGTCACATAATAGTTATGTAATTCACAATAAAATTTATTCAAGTGGATAAAACAAATATTTGGGCATAATTATTTTCTAAAAAAAATTCATCTAATAGATAATTTAAGATGAAAAATATTTTCATTGCATAGAATATTTTCATTGATAATACATAAAAAAGGAAAAAAATATTGGTTGAGGTATTACAATGAGCCACCCTTATAGGTAGGATGAATCATGGTGTGGTCAACATATATCGATTTTAACCTCTTTCAATTATTTAACCCTCACATATAATTTATCACCTAGACTATTAGTGTTCAGGATTAATTTTATGCTCACTGATAACTCATTCTTCTTAAGCCTCATTCATTCATAAAATGCCCACAAAATAAAATATAAAATGAATCACATAGGATAATCTTGGTTCACCTAATTTGGTCTATATATAAGGAGATAGGGAGAAAACTAATGCTCTTATAGATCACTATATATCACAATTGAAAATGAATTCTAGGTATACCTACCAAGGATTAGATGTTGTTTCATGTGTGTCTCACTTTCACTTACATAATAGAATTACTATTATATCATCACTATAAAAATATAGTAATGAGTATGAGAAATAATTCACCCTTATAATGTTTATTCTATGTTTCTTAACATGATTCCTCCACTTGGTCAACCTTCACTTACATCTCTTTTGTGTTCAATTATCCAAAAAAATTATTCACTCGCGCTTATTTGGAACTCCTCAGCATATCTATTCTTACTACCTTTTTGGTCTCTCAAATATAAAAATTATACTCCTCAATATCAACTTATTCCACTATTTATGGTTATATTTAGAATATCACATTTTGTTTCACATATCTCATGACATCATCTTTGTATCACCCTAGAATGATAAAGGGTTAAATGACTAAATTATATGACTCATGTTAACAAGGTTCACCTTACTTTTTGGGAGCCTAACTAATTAGAACTATAAATTTGTGTGCTTGGCATGGATTATTGATCATGATGGGGGACCTTTTGGGAAGTTTTCTAGGATGTGTGTGAGTGAGGAAAAATCACACTGGAAATAAAATGTGTTGGCCTGTGGGGACATTCATTAGTTAAATAACCAATTTAGGCACATGGGTGGGCCCCAAGTAGTGGACCATGTGTCTGTGAGGAAACTGGTGGTGTCTAGAAGTCTAGGACCCAATGGCCAAGTTAAGGTGGGGTGTTTGTGCTGTCAATAGGGCCCAGTTTTTACTTTGGTATCAGAGAAAGAACTCGACCTTAATTTTGGTGGCACTAACTAGGTTGAGTTGTATGGTTCACAATGAGGATTTTGTTCTCTAAATGGGGGGTGAATGTAATACCCCAGAATTATAAATAGTTAAATGAATAAATGATATGATTAATGTCAACAAGGTTCACCTTTATTTTCGAGAGCCTACCTAATTAAATGTCCATAATTAAGTGTTCTTATCCTGGAGTAGTGATCAGGATGGGTGTCCTTATGGGAAGTTTTCTAGGATGTGTGTGAGTGGGGACATAGCACACTAAAAAAACATTTGTTAGAATTTTGGTAGGATCATTAGTTAGATGACCCATTCAGGTGTGGATGGTCCCCAAGTAGGGGACCATGTGTTTGTGGGACAATTTGTGGTACCTGGTGGGAAAAGACCTGAAAAACATGTCAAGGCGGGGTGTCTCTGTTGTCAGTGGGTCCCAATTGTTACATTGTTATTAGGGCAGGAACCTAGCCTTGTGTATGGTGGCATTGCCTGTTTTGAGTAGTATGGTCCACAATGAGGATGTTTTTCTCTAAAGAGGTGAGAATGAATGTAACACCCCAGAATGATAAAAGGATAAATGATTAAATGATATGACTCATGTCAACAGGTTGCACCTTTCTTTTTGAGGGACTACCTGATTAAAACTCTAGAGTTAATCATTCATGGCCTGGAGTAGTGATCATGATGGGTGACCTTCTTTGAAGTTCTCCAGAATGTTTACAAATAAAGAAAACACATACTATAAAGAACATACGTTGTCCTGTGGGGATAGTCATTAGTCAAATGACCTGTTTGGGAATGTGGAAGGGTCCTAGGTAAGGGACCACATGTTTGTGGGGAAATTGGTGGTACCTGGAGGGCAAGGACCTGACGGTCTTGTTAAGGTGGGGTGTATGTGTTGTCAGCAGGGATGAGTTGTTACAATCTCCTTCGTTTTATCTTCTTTATTCTTTTTATCATTCAGAAACAATTATGGTAATATATTTACATGTTTCCATAATCTCTCAAGGATTAAATCCACCTCATCACTTAACTAACTCATTACAAGTATTGGATCATATTCTATTTTTCCATGAATAATCAACATCCTCATGTATAATAATTCATTTATCCTATAAATACTTCTAGGTTCATCTAGATTCTTCCCCTACTTTTTCCTCCATGACTCTATGATATTCTTATCATATGAGAAACTCCCATGTTTATAGTGAGTTATAACAAGATCACGAAATCTTCTCTATGATGATACCATTATAAATTTCTTTATTTCATGTTCTCCTTTTGTCCGTGAAGATTATAATACTCCATTTAACAACATAATAATTTGAGTACCTTACATTCTGAACTAATGAAATAAATTGTGTAATATTCTCCAGAATCATTATATTTCTATACATGAAGGCCACCTATACCACATTCTTCATGGTTAGAGATTAACAATATCAAGCTCCACTATCTTGTATATTCTATATATGTACAAATCTTACACCTTCAATATACAACCCACAATATCTACCTCTCATTTTTCTTCCCATGTGGCCTCCATGTAAACATTATTGTTCATGCATGTCTTACACATGTTTTTTAGAGTTTTATACTCTTTTTTTGATAATACTTGATTATGAAATGATCAATATAATTCATTAAGGATATTGTATGAATGATATATCTTTAAAAATATTTGAAAATGATATAATTATAACAAAATATTATGATATACTATATTTTAATTAAGATTAGTATTTACTATCTACCATGTATAATAATATTCTCTTATATTTATCCACTATATCAAATTAGAAAATTTTATTCTTCTAGCATCATTAACATAAAACTATCACCTCATACAATATATTATTTCTCTATGTATGAAAATTAAATTCCATATGCATATCCCTATTTCAATATTAATTTCTTCCCTATCGTTCTACACACATTATAGCATCATTTTTTATATTTCCTATCACCTACGGTAATATATTATTCAATAAATTTTTATTTATATCACTACTTGTGTTTTAATTTCTTCCTATTTGTGATATTGATCATCTCACTATATTCAAAATATAGGTTTATAATGTGTATTGCAATATCACTTAATTGATGTTTGTGACAGACCCTCCACTACATCAATTCATCACAATTTCCTATATCACTTATGAAGATATATCTATATCATTTTTAGGTCTCATATTATTTCTTTTGGAACCCCCTATATTATAGTCTTATCTAAGTGTTTCACTAAAAAAATTAATGGAATATATATATCACTACCTATAATATAGGATGTGATCTTGTTGCATTATTTGATAACATCACATCACTATTGGATAACCATTCATATAAAAATAATCTTTGTTATCACTTATTGAGATATGATTTATCCTTTATGAAATATTAATTTTCATCTATCAATAATCCACATCTTCTCCTATAATTTATTTTCTCCAATAACGAATCCTTTAAATAATCTACATATGGAATTGGTTCCTATGATTTCATCTACAAATAAAAACACTTTACAAATATATGGACTCATTTGAATAAGTTTCATGCATTATAATCAAATCATTAGTCTTGATACACCTTTAAACGTAACACTTAAAACTCAATGGTTTGGACCTTGAGAGGCTTGGGGGCACCTTGGGAGGACTCCTTGGGAGGTAATGAGACCATAAATTCATTGGGGAAGAGTGGGGAGTCGAATGGATGAGAGGATGGCTTGGTATTTATAGGGAAAGTGAGGGTACAAGGCATTAATGGCCAAGGGACACCTCATTAGTGGTTTTGGCAAAACCATGGGCTTTCCCATGGTATTTGCCCATGGTATTAGCCACTTGGGACACCTCATACCTAATATTACTATTCATAAGTCGAACATATTGATTATATACATAATACATCATTTAATGATGTCATTAACCACTCGTAACTTAAAAACTGTATTTTCACTATTCATCGAAAATTCAACTTTCTCAGAATAATCCCAAAATTTCACCATAACCAAATATCAATGCTCTGATTTAAAAAATGAACTCCATTTTATAAAAATAATTTTCTAAATATTTTTAATTTATTTTTTAAATAAATACACTATTCACCGAAAATTCATTTTTTTCAGAAAAATCCCCAAAAATTACCTTAACATAATATCGATGCTCTGAGTTCAAAAATGATATCCATTTTATAAAAATAATTTTCTAAATTTTTTTAATTTAATTTTTAATTAAAAAATACTATTCACCCAAAAAAACTAATACTTGAATAATAATTTATGAAACTGTTATTTACCCATTTTATTGAATCTCATTACTTAATCTAAGTGTCTAAATTATATTAAAACATTCTTTGAGTGAAATTACTAATCCATTTTGTCACATTACTAATCCTAAACGTAAAATCACTATTCATAATTTCCTATTCATCAAAAATCAGGTTGATCTTATTAGACTCAAAATTTCGTAATGAACATAATTGTAGAAGACCATTTTTTGAAAATCATTACACATTTTTATTTATTTAAGGTTTACATAAACATTTTTAAAATATCCTTTCTCTAAAATTCATCAAAAGTATGCATACTATATTTATCCAGACATTTGAAAATTCATAAACTTCATCATAAGAAGAAATCCCAATTTTTAGTTAAAACAAAGGATTACACCAGGCAGTTACGGTCTCCTTACATAGCCCCTTATCACACCATCATAGGACCTAAGTGTAAGGTGTGCTAAGGTGAGACAATTCGAGGGTGGCTCTGCCAACATCGCACGGGTAGTAATTTCTATCAGTTTGAACTTCTCGCAAAGGCGATCTCGTTCTAGCTTCACACAATGAAGTTCAGCTTGGGTTTGGTCCAGAGAAAAGCCCAGTGGTGCTACCTCCTCCCCAAGTTCTGTTAGATGGGCTTCGATCGGTCCAAGACTACTGGGTGAGGCCATCGAATCTTCTTTCTATATTAATTAACCAAGATTGCTTGTATTTAGAGACAATAATTAAAACGTTTAGTTTCCAGCGGTCATATTGACCAATGGTCAAATAATAGTGAAAACCCAATAGTCTCAATTTAATTATACTCATGTTATCAAATGAATCATTTTTGTTGAGTATAAAAATAAAATAAAATAACACATAAAATTAGGAAACAATATTTATTCAAAATTTCGGGTCGTTACAATCTTCCCCCCTTAAGAAATTGTGTCCTCGCAATTTTTAAAATTGGGTTTTAAAATTTAATTGAAAGTCCCACATCGGAAAAGGATTCAGTAAAACTATTACTTTAAAAGAAAGAAAGGGAATTACAAAGGCCACCCGAGATAACCCACACTAGGATTCCATGTAAGAAAACATGGACATGGAAGAAAAACAAAGGGTCAAGTTCTGAGGGAGAGTGATAGAAAACATGATTAGGAGAAAGTTAACCATAAGAAAATCCCAAACTTACGATGTGTGTAAACGGTCTTTGATTACCTAGTAGGAAACGTAAACCGACAACGTTTTTGTTTTACGTTCCTTTTCATAATTTTGAGGAATTCATTTACTACATAGAACAAAAACATAAGAAAATATACCTACCTTCAAGTAGAGTTTCATCCTTTAATAAGTCTCTACCAAAAATAATCTTTTCCCCAAATGATGAGAATTAAAAAACACTTGTTCTCATAAAAAGCACAAGAATCATCTTCTAAAGAATCACATAATCCACAAAAGATTAACTATCTATTTCTTCTATCTTTAAACATTATCCCAAAAATAGAAAGTTTAAGGTAAAACAACTCTTCAAAAGAAAGAATCCCATAGGAAGGGAAACTACTTTTAAATCTTCAAAGTTCCATGGTACTACCCAAAGTTCATCATAGACCATTCCATAAATAACTTTCCTTAAAATTCCTCAAAATAAACCAAACTAAGATTGAAACCCAAATACAAGAAGGATTTGATAACATAGTCTTCCAAAACAACTTCATTGTTCATCTCCAGACAACATCAACCACTCCTAACATCTTATAACAAAAGTAGCTAACCTAAACATATTTTACCCAAGATAGGTTAATCATTTCCATAAGTAACCTAAATTACCATAAGTTCACCTTAAATTCGTCGATTCTTCAAAATATAAGTCAACCTTACTCCTCAATGAAAATACCATAGAAATCTATTTACCTCGATCAAATAGGGTCCCCAAAATAGATAACGTCTTCCAAAATAATAATCATATTTTAATCCAGTAATCATCTCTGTCATATTAATACGACAATCATCGCATTTCCTATCACATTGGTTTTTGGGACATGTTCTTCCATTTCCCACCATTAACTAAGAAGAGAAAGAATAATTAGGGGCTTAAATACTTAGCCAATAATCATGAAAAGGAACTTAAAGCATATATGGATAACTTGTAGAAGAAAAGTGTACCCTAACTTGTGATCCCCTAGGTTTCAAGCTAGGTTATCCATGATCATATATTCTTATGTGAATATTTATTTTATTATATCTTTGTTCCTTTAATAATGGTTCATACTAAGCTTATGAATTTACCAAAGCATATCCCCCGGGATTGTCGTAACCAAGAGTGCATCAAGGCCCGTTGTCGTGTACCAGTTCCCATTCGAGTCTAGCTCAAAGCGGTGTTTTCGAGTTTTACCCCTATGTACATCTGTGTCAGAGCCACCTCTACCTGCTCGTATCCAGACAGGGATATATTTTCTTGGCAACCCCTTACTCAATACTCACCAAAATACCAGGAATATTTCCTATATTTAAACTTTTCTATAGGGTTATTCCTAGAGTTTTCATATCCAAATTTCCAAAAATAACTAAACCATCTTTTGATACCGACTATAGCATCCGGTCTTTTTATAACATAACTTTCATTTCATTACACGGAACTGAGGATCTTTAAGGTTTAGTGTCTTGGAAACAAGGAAAATAATACATGAAAAGAACATAAAACATTCTAATTAAACACTTGAAAGTATTCTTCTTAAGTTCATGCTAGGTTCATTAATGCATCTCATAACCTGGGGACATACATCAAAAGAAAGGGTGAGTAGAAGGCCCAGTAAGGGAAACAAGAGAAACATTTTATAAGTGAACTTGAGATACTTCAACTATGTCATGAAAAAGAACTTTAAGGCATGAGAAAGAATCATGTGGAATATCATAATAAAAATAACATTTTTTATAACTTGAAGATGTGGCTACAACATTTAATATTGACAATCATTTCGTTTCACCAAGGTCCATCCCCAAGGTGTCATTAAAAAATTACCAAGGTTATTCACCAAGGTATCAGTCTAAAAGGTCATCTCTAGAGATTAAGTCTTTACCCAATGCATTGGAGCGCTATCTGGGCACACCCTTGAAATGTCTTTATTATCATGTGAGCCACATATATCATCATCAATCATTTCATGAACAACCCATATAGCATAAAAGAAATGGGTTTCATTTCATAATCATAACGTTTTAAAAACTTCTTTAAAGACATGATCTTTAAGTCACTTTAAACCCACGGAAAGGGAAAGCGGGTTTCATGTATGTAAATACTAGAATTTAAAATAGAACATTTTGATATATATGTGAATAACCCTATAAAAATAAGAGTTTTTAGTATTCACTTTATAACATAAAATAATTTTGAGAAAAGAGAGCGGCATTTTGAGATGAAAATTCTGCAGCATAACGGCTATGTTTCGGGGTTTTAGAAAACATTTAAAAGAGAGGGGACATGGGTAGAACATTCATAAATGACCCATAAAACAGTATAGGGACAGAATATAAGGGATTTAAGAACATGGTAATGAAATTTGAAAATATACCATATGAAACCATGAAAGGAAGACAAAATAAGATTTCTATTCTGCAGCCTAACGGCGTCACATAAACTTCAACCAAAAATGAATTGATGAGATCAAATAGGGTCTCTCATAATATGAACATAAAAGATCTGTATGATAGATATAGATATCATACCCCAATATAATATAAAGGAACTTTCAAGACTTGACATGGAATTAGAACTTTGAAAAAGTAGAAAGGTGAAAGAACCACTTAAAAATTCGGCAACCTAACGGCATCACATAAAACTTCAAAATACTGAATTGAAGAGATCAAATGGGGTCTATCATCATATGATCATAAAATATCAGTATGATAGATATATAGATCATTCCCCAACATAATAAAAAGGAACTTGAAATCCTTAACATGAAAGTGGAACTTGAAAACGAGAAGGGTGAAAGAACCACTAAAAATTTTGGCATCCTAACGGCGTCACATAAAACATCAAAATACTGAATTGAAGAGATAAAATGGGGTCTCTCATCATATGATCATAAAAGATCAGTATGACAGATATAGATATTATACCCCAACATAATAAAAAAGAACTTGAAATAATTGACATGAAAGTAGAACTTCAAAACGAGAAGGGGGAAGAACCACTTAAAAATTCGGTAGCCTAACGGCGCCACTTAAAACTTCAAAATACTGAATTGAAGAGATCAAATGGGGTCTCTCATCATATGATCATAAAATATCAGTATGATAAATTTAGAGATCATACCCCAACATAATAAAAAGGAACTTGAAATACTTTACATGAAAATATATCTTGAAAAATGAGAAGGGAGAAAGAATCTGTTACAAAAAATTCGGCAGCCTAACGGCGCCACTTAAAACGTCATAAAACGAAATAATGAGAGTAAGAGGGGATATATCATTATGTGAACATGAAAAGTTCATTAAGAGGAGTATAAAAGAACACCCTTTAACATAAGAACATGGGGCGTAAAAGAAATTACATAAAAGAGATTTCTTGAAAAGAAAGAGAGAGATCGGATCCCTTACCTTAAACATAACTCTTAAAACTCAAAGGTTTGGACCTTGAGATGCTTGGGGGCACCTTGGGAGGACTCCTTGGGAGGTAATGAGACCCGAAATTCATTGTGGAAGAGTGGGGAGTCGAATGGATGAGAGTATGGCTTGGTATTTATAGGGAAAGTGAGGGGACAAGGCATTAATGGCCAAGGGACACCTCATTAGTGGTTTTGGCAAAACCATGGGCTTTCCCATGGTATTTTCCCATGTTATTGGCCACTTGGGACACCTCATACCTTATCTTACTATTCATAAGTCGACCATATTTATTACATACTTAATAAATCATTTAATGATGTCATTAAACACCCGTAACTTAAAAACTGTATTTTCACTATTCATCGAAAATTCAACTTTCTCAGAATAATCCCAAAATTTCACCTTAACCAAATATCAATGCTTTGATTTCAAAAATGAACTCCATTTTATAAAAATAATTTTCTAAATATTTTTAATTTATTTTTTAAATAAATACACTATTCACCGAAAATTCATTTTTTTCAGAAAAATCTCCAAAAATTACCTTAACATAATATCGATGCTCTGAGTTCAAAAATGAAATCCATTTTATAAAAATAATTTTCTAAATATTTTTAATTTAATTTTTAATTAAAAAACAGTATTCACCTGAAAATACTAATACTTGAATAATAATTTATGAAACAGTTATTTACCCATTTTATTGAATCTCATTACTTAATCTAGGTGTCTAAATTATATTAAAACATTCTTTGAGTGAAATTACTAATCCATTTGGTCACATTACTAATCCTAAGAATAAAATCACTATTCATAATTTACTATTCATCAAAAATCAAGTTGATCTTATTAGACTCGAAATTTCGTAATGAACATAATTGTAGAAGACCATTTTTTGAAAATCATTACACATTTTTATTTATTTAAGGTTTACATAAACATTTTTAAAATATCCTTTCTCTAAAATTTATCAAAAATATGCATACTATATTTATCCGGACATTTGAAAATTCATAAACTTCATCATAAGTAGAAATACCAATTTTTATTTAAAACAAAGGATTACACCAGGATGTTACGGTCTCCTTACATAGCCCCTTATCACACCAGCATAGGACCTAAGTGTAAGGTGTGCTAAGGTGAGAGAATCCGAGGGAGGCTCGGCCAACATCGCACGGGTAGTAATTTCTATCAGTTTGAACTTCTCGTGAAGGCGATCCCGTTCTAGCTTCACATGATGAAGTTCAGCTTGGGTTTGGTCCAGAGAAAAGCCCAGTGGTGCTACCTCCTTCCCAAGTTCTGTTAGATGGGCTTCGATCAGTCCAAGACTACTGGGTGAGGCCATCGAATCTTCTTTCTATATTAATTAACCAAGATTGCTTGTATTTAGAGACAATAATCAAAACGTTTAGTTTCCAGCGGTCATATCGACCAATGGTCAAATAACAGTGAAAACCCAACAGTCTCATTTTAATTATACTCATGTTATCAAATGAAACATTTTTGTTGAGTATAAAAATAAAATAAAATAACACATAAAATTAGTAAACAATATTTATTCAAAATTTTGGGTCGTTACACATATGCCTTCTTAGAGAACAGAATTGGGGATGCCCATGGAGAAATATTGGGCCTTATGAACCCCTTCCTCTGTAATTCCTCCAGCTGTACCCACAACTCACGAAGCTCCACAGGTGACATCCGATATACAGGAGTAGATATCTGTGTCATCCTGAGGTATAGGTTGATGTAGAATTCTACCTCTCTATGGAGAGGTAGTCCCAAAATATCATCAGGAAAGACATCAGCATACTTGTCCACCACTATAGGATAACTGGGACTCCTCGCGTCAATTGCTCTGAGGGTAAGGCTAGACAACTAATGAGTGATCAGCTGCACCCTTCTCTAGGAAATTCAATCATGTCCTTCAAAGGTTCCCTTCTCTCTAGTGAAGGAAAAACTGATCCCCTCCTCACGGGCACACTGCACTTTTCACCTAAGACAGTCAATCTGAGCATGGACTATAGATAACTAGTCCATACCCAAGATGACACCATAAGGCATGAACACTACTACTAGGAGATCCTACCCAAAGCTATTTCCTCCTAGAGTAAGCTCACACTGCCGGAACCAGTGTGTAATCATCGAATCCTCTCTCGTAAGAGTCTCCAATAGTAAGGATCAATCCAATGGCTCTACCGGAATCTCCGAGCACCGAACGAGATTCGTGGTAATGAAAGAGTGACTAACATCTGTGTTTATAAGTACTACATCTAGGGTGGAGTAGACATAGATCGTTCCTCAATTCATATCTAGAGCACCGTGGTTATAGGACTCAATTTCTTGAAGCTGAGCTTTTCCATGTCCGCCTACTCCCTAAGGTTGGGGTAGACCACCTGGGGGTGGTGGCGATAGAACCTCAAATTGCCTCCCACTGCCTACTGCACGACCTTCTCCCCTGCCACATTTTCCGCCCAGCGGACCTCCTCACTCGAATCTTTGCCTCTACCTTGGTGGTCACTCAATTTTCTACTGATCGTTGATACGGTGGGTCGGTCAGTCTCAAGCCATGTGGCCTTGCCCGCCGCATCTGAAGCACATTCTTCTTCTCGATTGGCATGCTATACCTTGTAACATCCACACCTCTAACCCTGCATCCTAGGGTAATCCTCTAGAGGGTCTGTCCCACTTGGACCTCTATGTCATCTGCCTACTACCTGCTGTAAATGACCTGACAACCTATCGTCCAGTGGTGGCTCTCATCGTTGGTGCCTGCTTAGCTAAGATGCTCTCCACTAGTAATGGTCTCTCGAGCACTCCATCCTGCATCAGGATATTGAGTGATATAATTGATGCTTTGATATCCCACCAGATACCATTATTAAATGTATGGGACCAAAAGAAAGGGTCTCGTACCATGTTGGTGGAGTAGCGTGAGAGTTTAGTGAAGCTCATCGTGTACTTGGCTGCTGTCAGGTTACCCTGTTGTAAGTGCAAGAGATCTTGAATATGAATAGAGCGTAGTGTTTTTGTAATTAAATCCACCCTGAAGAGGCTCTATAAGTCTATCCAGGTGAGGTTTACCTCACCATGTAACTGGAGAGTCTGGATTCAATGTCTCCCTATTATGCCCTAGAAGAGGCTAGCCGCTAGGATCACCATCTGCACTGCTGGTGTCTCAACCAGGTGAAAAACTCTAGCCAAATCCTCTATCCAGTACTCAACTACTAGGGGATCTATCTCACCTCAAAACTTTGGAGGCCTCTACTTCTGGAACTCATGCAGCGTGCTCAGTTGGCATGCACCATCCGCTAGTGGGGTTGGTGGAAACTGCTGCCCAATGGGTGTTGGTGCTGCGGGTGCACCACCTGAAGGTTCTATCATTGTAAGAGGGCATACACCAAAACCTCATCACTCGGTGGGCCATCATCGTGAAATATATTTGGAATCCTGGTTGGATTTCTATATGGAGGCATCCTGAAAAGAAACAGGTGTGACAGGGTCAATAAGTTATACTTGGTGAGCTGACTCAAAAGAGATAAAAAGTAAAACATTTCCAAAACACATTCAATCATTGTTTTTGTGCACCGAGTCAGAAAATCAGAGTTCAGGTTCATAGTGTATGGATATGTAGGCTGTCACACTAACACTGGACTCCTCTAACGGAAAACCACACTCAAAACACTTAACATCATTGATCCATTAAAAAGATCAGAGTCCTAGTTCTTTGGTAGAACTGACTCATCTGATACCACTTTGTCATGACCTTTCCTCTGAGGCCCATGTCGTGACTACCCCAAGGACTACTTCCATAGGCTAGGGGTTTTCAACTAACACGAAAAAGGCATATCCCTGAAAGTGGAAAGGCATTGCCTTTAAACTTACAAATACACAGACCAAGAACACGACAAGATGCAAACCACGTAGTAAAACTGCAGTCGTAAAGTGCGTACTGAAAGTAAGGTGACCGGAATAAAATACCAAATAAAAAGATACAACTACAACATACAAAATCTCCTGATATTGTCCACCAAGGATCCTACCTAAAGGGTAGGTATAACTTGTCTCTGAAACTCTCCACATCAACTAGTTACCTCTTTGTACTGCTTGGTCTTGGCTCCATAAAGTCTTAGCCAAGATGCTTGTCATCTTCACAAGACACAACAAGGAGAGGGTGAAGCCCGTGCAGGGGTGAGTATAAAAATACTCAATATGGACTCTGAGACCCCCAAAGTTATCTCAAATTTTTATGAAGTAAAAAACACAAATCATGATCTCAATAATAAAGAAAAAAAGAAAAATAATCAGTTCAAACCCGGTATACACCTCAGTGGTCTGGAATAAATATGATTATTCTTAATATATATCATTTTATTCCATTAAGAAGTTCCAAAACTGAACCATGAAGTAGTTGTTCCATTTTCGATCCACACAGGGTCGTATGTCGCTGATCCACAATAGGTTTCTCTAAGGATGATCCTCATCGTTCCGCGCACTGCATATCCACACAGGGTCGCTATGATGCTGATCCACACAGGGTCTCTATGATCCTAATCCACATAGGGTTGTTATCATGCTTATTCACACAGGGTCACTATGATGGTGATCCACATAGGTTCGTTATGATGCTGATCCCCACAGGGTCGTTATGATGCTGATCCACACAGGGTCGCTAGAATGTTGATCCACAAAGGGTCGCTAGAATGGTGATCCACACAGGGTCTCTATGATGTTGATTCCCACAGGGTTTCTAGAATTATAATACACATAGGGTTTCTAGAATTATTATCCAAACAGGATCACTATGATGCTGATTCACACAGGGTTTCTCTTCAATTGATAGCCAGCCACAGGATTTCCCAAACCCGATGTGCTTGAGTTTCATAGAATATTCAACTAAAGATAAATTTAATACCTCAAATACCACTAAGTTCCACAAATAAGTAACTGAAAGGACCTCCATGCTGTAAGGGTCCCAATGTGACTGACATCATGTCAATCGGATGCCCGTTCTATGAGTTATAAGCATTTTCGTGTCGAGGGCCCAATTGGATTTGGGTTCGATCCAACTCGTCTGTACTCCAATTTTCTCAAAACCTTAGGTGGATTATCTCAAAAGTACCATATCATTCCAAGGATTCTAGAACAATACATGGTTAGTCAAATTGATGTCTGGTTTCTGAGATACGGCATTTTAAGCGTATATGGGCCAAACAGGGTCTGGGTCTAATCCAACCCGATCAGACCGACCCGACCCGCCCCATCTTGGGCCAACCCAAACTGGCTGGTCTGGCCCGAGTGGGCTGGTTTGTGGGCTCACCCTGCTGGGACACGAACTAACCCAAACCACCTTTGCTAGGCACGGCCTGCCGGGCAGCCCGGTCGGCTAGCTGGCGCGACACCCAGCTGGGTGGCCCACACAGGGGAGGCCGCTCCCCCTTTATGAATATCTGAAATCAATTCAACTTCACAAAGGTTTCTCCATGTGGAATTGTCTCCCTATCATTAGGACCCACGGGGCATGGTTCACCTTCTCCGTAGCTTTGAAGTCACTGCTCCCTTCTCTGCGGTGTGTGATGGCGCGCCACCTTCTGCCAACGCGGTCGGCATGGAGTCGGCCGCCCCTACCACCGTGGCTCGATGTCGTGGCTCCCATCTATGGAACGCGATGTCGCACCACCTACTTCCACCATGGCTGGCAGATTTCGGCCACCATCTTCGCTCTTTGGTGCCAATGGATCTTCCGCAGGCCACCAGGTACGCTCTAGTGGTATGTTTTCCCTTCTAAACACGCCTACGGGCCTCCAGGGTAGCTGTTGTCACCATGTGGCTCCTGGATTCAAATTTACGTCGATTTAAAACTTTTCCTACCTTGAATAAGACAAAATCGAAGCAAAGTAGGGTCTGGTCCTTGATCATTTGGCATGTTCCCTCTGCTTTAGTATCATAATAAGCAGGTAGCAATTAATTCAACATAGATAAACTATAATACTTATATGATCCATAATTCTTTTCAATAATGAGGAAAAGAAAAAAATTCACTTCAATTTAAATATAAACAACCCCTGCCTTAGATTCAGAGGAGACTTCATGGTTGTGGAAGAAGAATCTATGCTTGACGAAGCCATCGATGTTTCGTCGCTTCCAATTTGATTCCTCTGACGTTGTTGTCCAAGATTTCATTCTTCGTTGGTGGAAGAAGTTGCGGCACTTTATCATTGGTTCCTCACTTCTATGTCAAAAACCCAAAATTGAACCTCATTATAATAGAGGGGGAAAGGTGATTAACACAATGAGCGATTAATGAGGTTCATTAATGAATGAACCTCTTAATCTCTTAATGGTGTGGTTACAAAAACAAAGATTCAATCCATTAAATGTCTTGACAACTCAGTGGCCCACCACCACTATTCAACCATTGGTAGAAAAATAAAATAACAATTTTATGTTATTTTATTATTCTTTAATAGTCTGAAAAACTAACTTTCTCTTCGAACCTACTAAATTCGAAGTTAATCCTTCCTTAAGAAAATTATAATGCTTCTGATTCAATGGTTCCCTTGTATTTTTAATCCGAGCACTGATTCAAAAGATAGAAAACTTCTCCCATGAATTTACTAAACATATATTAAAAAAAAGTTCAAAATTCTGTTCTGGCAACACCGAATCTCATAATCAAGTGATGTCAATTTTTTTAGACTCTTAATAATCCCAAATAATTTTAAAAAAATTATTTGGAATTACTGAGTCTTTACAAGTATGAAAACTGTAAAGTAAATTGGGCTAGAATACAAGCCCACCAAAAGAAAGAGTCTTCCTAGTGAATGAACAAGTTCCTAAATCTCATCCATAGAAAACCCTACCTAGAGGGTAAGTGTAGGGAATCTATATGAAGTCTTACTAGAAACGCACATGTCACGACCCGCCCTCGGGGTCCGTGCCGTGACTACCCCAAGCCCGCCTTCCATAGGCCAGGGGCTGGCGACTAGCACCAAGGCGTAAATCCCGGTAAAAAGGGAAGGCATTGCCTTTGAAAAGTAAAGAAACACCACAGAGTAAGCAAGCGGAAAGTAAACACTAAACAAAAGCAGAGTACAACTGAAAGTGCGGAAAAGTAAATGGGCCAGTATACAAACCTAAACTGAAAGTAAAGTACAACTCGAAAGGGAAAACATCAACTGAAAAGTAAAATCCGCTACTCTGAGCTGTCCACTGGAAATCCCACCTGAAGGGTGGGTACAGATAGCTCCTCTGCTCCACGGTCCCGCCGTTCGCTCCGAGCACGTCCCGCCCAGTGGTCCACCTCCGGGTACCGTCCCGCTCTGCAAGACTCAGCTAAGGTCAACGCTGTCCGTCGTCTGCAACCAACACAACGTAGTGCGGGCAAAGCCCGTGCAGGGGTGAGTATAAGCTACTCAGTAGGGACCCCGAGACCCCTGAAGGTCTCTCAAATCCACAACGGATAAACCACGAAAAAAGGTACAATCACGATGTAACAACAGACACTGCTTAGGTATATGCCCATACATATACCTAAGTCATCAATTCAAAAACGCTCCAACCTCCGAGCCCAAGTACAACTCAGTCCACACAGGAAAGTAAACGTATTCCACACAGGAAAGCAAAACGTAATCCACACAGGATTGCACAACACAATCCACACAGGAAAGCAACAGGATTCAGCTCACACAGGTACTTCTTCAATAGACGATAAAGATGATCCCTGATCCATCTAAGTCGTCGGACCCACGAAGGATCGATAAGTAACTAACCAAAGGACGATAAAGATGATCTATGATCCATCTAAGTCTTTGGACCCACGAAGGATCGATAGGTAACTAACCCCCGCAAAGACCCACACAGGATCGGGCCCACACAGGACCTGTAGGCGCTGGCTCATACAGAACCGCTGAGCGCGGACCCACACAGGATCGGACCCACACAGGATCGGGCCCACACAGGACCTGTAGCACTGATCCACGTAGGATCGCTGAGTGCTGAAGTCGTCGTCGTCGAATCCACACAGGATCGGGCCCACACAGGACCTCTAGCACTGATCCACGTAGGATCGCTGAGTGCTGTAGTCGTCGTCGTCGAATCCACACAGGATCTCTGTACTGTCGTCGTCGCAGTCACAGTAGCAGTAGCAGTAGTAGTAGTCACAGTAACAGTCGCAGCCAGCACTAGGGTTTCCGCACACAGCAAACTCGTTCGGAGGGTCCGCTCCACGAGCCGAGAGGATGATACATCAACTGTCACGAAGTCCAGAGTTGATGTATCCAAAAGTTACGTATCGTCAACAGGAACTCAACGCAACAGACGGCGCGTCGATCGGACGCCCGGTCTGAGAGTTATTGGCATTTTCGTCCCCGGGGCCCGGTTGGTTTTTAAGGCAAAACCAACCCGACCATACTCCACCTGCGTCCAAACCTCGGGCGGAGTATGCCAAAAGATCCGTCTCACTAAGAGGAACACAACACAGCTGACGGCACGTCAATCGGACGTCCGTAGCTCAAGATATGAGTGTTTCCGCTCCGAAGGCCCGGTTGGTTTCGTGAACGAACTGACCCGGACGAACTCAAAGTAATCCGAAACCTTGAGTGCGATATACCGAAACGACCTTCTCGATCCAAGGATCGCGTTGCCACAGACGGTTCGTCAATCGGAGGTCCGAGGCTCAAGTTATGGCCAAAAGACCGAAAAAGATTCGAAACGGGGGGTCCGGGTCCGGGCCGACCCGGCCCGACCCCCCCCCCCCCCTGGATCGGCCCGAACCGGGTCGACCCGACCCGGGTCCGACCCGGCCCGGCCGGCCGGCGGGTGGCGCGGCGGCGCGGGGACCGCGGCGGCCTGGCGCCGCACGGTGGCTGCACGCGGGGGGCAAAGCCCCCGCTGATTGGAAGGGGCGGCGCGGCATAGCCGCGCCCTTTGCAGAAAAAACGGCCCCCACGTGGGGGCCAGCTTGGATAAAAACCGGGGGGCTGCTGCCCCCCCTCCCTTCATGGAAACCGCCCCCCTCATAATGAGGGGAGTTTTGTGCGCTGGTCGGGGGATTAATTTCCCCCGGTTTAATTCCATCCGGTCGGCCAGCTGGCCGGCCGGTTTTCTCCAACGGGACCGGAAAAATCCGGTCCCCTCTTCGGCTTCCGACGCCGGCGGCCCGGCCGCCGGTCTTCTCAATTCGCCGCGGCCCGGAACCGGCCGCGGTGTTCGTCATCCGGCGCGGTACGACGGCACCGCGCCCCTCCGCCGCACCTCGATTTCTTTCAACGCGGCGCGACGGCGTCGCGTCCTTGATGTTTCTTCCATGGTGCGCGCGCGATGGCGTTGCGTAAAATGATTGGGCGAAAAAATCCGCGTGGTGTGACGGCACCACGCCACCTTGATTCATCCGCAAATTTAAACACCAAGAACGGAGGAGGGGGTTCGGCCGTGTTCATGCGGTCCGGCCCCCTCACGTTAAAACACAATTAAATATTCAATATTCTCACATTAGTCATGCGAACCATGAGCAAGAATAAAAATAATTAAACAATAATCAACAACCCCTACCTCGGGTATAGGATCGAAGATTTGACAACGTCCGCGGAAGACGATGTCGCGGAGGTCGGGCGTCGCGGTCGTCGTTCGTCAAATCCGATGACGAAGAGGTGCGTCCGATGTGATACGTCGTTGGCGAATCCTTGTACGCCGACGAAGGTTGTCCGAGGAAGAAGCGGTGTTCTCTCTCGTTGACACGGAAGACGAAGAAGAGCGGAGCGGCGTTCTTCGTCGGAACTTGAGTGTTCTTCGTCAAGTCTTGAGGAATGTCAAATAAAATAGAAAACAACGAACTCAAGAACCCCTACCTCGATAGTCGCACGTTGACGTAGTCGTGGAATATCGGTGTCGATTCCATTGACGTCGGAGGAAGAGTCGTTGTCGATGGCGTTCGTCGCGGAAAACCGTCGCGGAAGAGATGATGCGGAAGAAGAACGTCACGTCGCGGATATGGCGTCGCGGAAGAACCGTGTTCTTCAGCGAAGAAGTTCTTCGTTGAAGAACGGAGTTCTTCGTGTTCTTCGTCGAGGTTGAAGAAGATGAAGAAACAAGAAGAACCTTCCCAACTCTCTCAAGGAGACAAAACTAAACCCAAAATAAAATAAGACTCTATCTTATTTTATTAACACAACAACACACTAGAATTTCAAAAGTTTGAAATTCAAATAAGAGATAACTCCACATTAATTGACAAATTGTCATGTTAATTAAAGAGGGGTTAAGGGAGTTTGAGGGAAGATGTAAAGTTAGGTTTTGTGTGGGCCCCTCCACACTTAATCCTCTCAAGGGAGGTTAAGTGGGTGTGGGTCCCACACCTAACTTCCTTTGAGAGAAGTTAACTATTAAGTTTAAATAAAAATTGTGTTTACATATTTTTATTTAACTTATTCTAATCTCCCAAAAACTAACTCTCAACCCGAAACAAATGCAACTCCTGAAAAGGTCTCTTTAAGCGAATATCGGCGCTGCGAGTTCATCGGTGCCCTCGGATTTCAATTCCGAGCACCGGATCAAAAGTTAGAAATTCCCGCTCGTTCGTTCACTGAACGTACCCGAGCCAACCTTCAGAAAATGATTCCGGGCACTCCGGGCCTCGGAATCAGATGCTGTCTGAAACCGCGCTCTTGTAAAATTCCAAAGAAAATTAAGAAAAAATTTCCCTTGAATTTTACGGGTCTTTACATTACTCCCACCTCAGGGCTTTACGTCCCCGTAAAGATACATCAAAAACTAGGGAAACAAAAGAGAGTACTGAGCACGCATCTGAGCCTCCCGCTCCCATGTGCTCTTCTGGATGACCTGGACCTTCTTTGTCGAGGCCTGGACCATCACAGGTCCCACAAGAGCTGCAAGATTTCTTCTTTGCCGAAAAGAGAAATCTGGTCTCATCCCCTGGATGAACCACATTCTTCGCCTAATACAGTCAATCCTAACATGGATGATACTAATCCATACCAAGGATGACGTCGTAAGGCCTCGACGCTACTACTAAGAGATCCAACCGTTACTCTCACCTCCAAGGGTTGAGTCACACTGTCGGCATCAGTGTGTGGTAACTGGGTCTCCTCCAGTAGATGTCTCACAAGTGAGGGTCAAGTCAACAGCCAAAACTGGAACCTCTTAGTAACATCACGAAAGAGGACAGGAACGAAATGTCACAAAGGTATGCGTCTTTTATTATTGCAGCTCATAATACAAGACGCTACACAAAAGCAACAAGGAACCAGAAGTACAAAGGATGTATCCACTAGTTCTGCTCCTGTCCATCGGCTCCCAGAGCTCCATGATCGAAGGCCTCGGCTGCCTGAAGCTGAGCTCTCCCCTGCGGTCGGGGTGGACCTCCTGGTGGTGGTGGTGGTGGTAGAGCCTCAAAGCGTCGTCCACCACCTGCTGCTCGGCCAGCTCCTCTGCCTCGTCCGCCTCCTCCCTGCAGACCGTCACGGTCGAACCTCTGCCTCTGCCTAGGTGGTTCCTCAACCGTCTGCTGCTCCTCCGCATGGCGGGTCGGGCAGTCACGAGCCATGTGGCCTTGCCCGCCGCAAGCAAAGCACTGTCTTCCACTCAAAAGACTGGCTCCGCGCTGTGTGCCCTGCACTGCTGAGCCAGTGCCCTGAGGTCGTCTGCCTGAAGGTCTGGTCTGTCTGGACCCCTGAGTCATCTGTCGGCTACCTGCTACCGAAGACTCCGCTACGTGCCGCCCTGCGGTGGGTCTCTGTGCTGGTATAGACTCAGCAAGGAAGCTCTCGATCAGAAGGGCCCGCTCTAGTACTCCTGTCTGAGTCGGTATGCTGAGGGAGATCAGTGATGCCCTGATCTCGTGTCTCAAACCCTGCTCGAAGGTCCGGGCCCGGAAGAATGGGTCCCGTACCATGTCGGTCGAGTAGCGTGAGAGATCGGTAAATCTCGCCGAGTACTGAGCGACCGTCATGCTGCCCTGCCGCAGCTGTAGAAGCTCCTGGATATGCACCGCACGAAGGGTGGTTGGGACGAACTCCGAGCGGAAGAGGATCTCAAAGTCCGTCCAAAGTAGAGATGCCTCATCGTGCACCTGGAGCATCAAGCTCCACCATCGTCCAGCTGCTGCGTGTAGTAGGCTCGCAGCGAGGATCACCATGAGGTCTGCTGGTGTCCTCACTAGCCTAAACACTCGTACCACTGCCTCCAGCCAGTCCTCTGCTGCCTGGGGATCCGTCTCCCCGCGATACCTGGGTGGTCTCTGGCGCTGAAACTCATGCAGTGCGCTGAGGCGACGTGCATCGTCAGCGGCTGGTGCTGGAAGTATCGGGGGCTCGGCGGGTAGAGCTACCGCTGGTGCCACTACTGGCAAAGGGCCCTGCACCGAGGCCTCGTCGCTCGGTGGGCTATCGTCACGCTCGACTCTCGGAACCCTAGCTGGCTGCCATCGTGGGGCCATCCTGAAAGGAAACAGGTGCGCCACGGTCAAACAGTATACCTGGTGAGATGACACAAAGAAAACACAAAGAAATCTTTGAAACACACACGCAATCAATGTTTTCGTGCATTAAGTCGGAAATCAGAAGTCAGGGTCCTGGTGTACGGATACGTCGGCCGCCGCACCAACACTGGACTCCCTGGACTGATAACCACACTCAATACGCTAAACATTATTGCTTCACATAGAAAAGATCAGAGTTCGCGGTAGAACCGAAATCCTCTGATAGCAATTTGTCACGACCCGCCCTCGGGGTCCGTACCGTGACTACCCCAAGCCCGCCTTCCATAGGCCAGGGGCTGGCGACTAGCACCAAGGCGTAAATCCCGGTAAAAAGGGAAGGCATTGCCTTTGAAAAGTAAACAAACACCACAGAGTAAGCAAGCGGAAAGTAAACACTAAACAAAAGCAGAGTACAACTGAAAGTGCGGAAAAGTAAATGGGCCAGTATACAAACCCAAACTGAAAGTAAAGTACAACTCGAAAGGGAAAACATCAACTGAAAAGTAAAAGCCGCTACTCCGAGCTGTCCACTGGAAATCCCACCTGAAGGGTGGGTACAGATAGATCATCTGCTCCACGGTCCCGCCGTTCGCTCCGAGCACGTCCCGCCCAGTGGTCCACCTCCGGGTACCGTCCCGCTCTGCAAGCCTCAGCTAAGGTCAACGTTGTCCGTCGTCTGCAACCAACACAACGTAGTGCGGGCAAAGCCCGTGCAGGGGTGAGTATAAGCTACTCAGTAGGGACCCCGAGACCCCTGAATGTCTCTCAAATCCACAAAGGATAAACCACGAAGAAACGTACAATCACGATGTAACAACAGACACTGCTTAGTTATATGCCCATACATATACCTAAGTCATCAATTCAAAAACGCTCCAACCTCCGAGCCCAAGTACAACTCAGTCCACACAGGAAAGTAAACGTATTCCACACAGGAAAGCAAAACGTAATCCACACAGGATTGCACAACACAATCCACACAGGAAAGCAACAGGATTCAGCTCACACAGGTACTTCTTCGATAGACGATAAAGATGATCCCTGATCCATCTATGTCGTCGGACCCACGAAGGATCGATAGGTAACTAACCAAAGGACGATAAAGATGATCTCTGATCCATCTAAGTCGTCGGACCCACGAAGGATCGATAGGTAACTAACCCCCGCAAAGACCCACACAGGATCGGGCCCACACAGGACCTGTAGGCGCTGGCTCATACAGAACCGCTGAGCGCGGACCCACACAGGATCGGACCCACACAGGATCGGGCCCACACAGGACCTGTAGCACTGATCCACGTAGGATCGCTGAGTGCTGAAGTCGTCGTCGTCGAATCCACACAGGATCGGGCCCACACAGGACCTCTAGCACTGATCCACGTAGGATCGCTGAGTGCTGTACTCGTCGTCGTCGAATCCACACAGGATCTCTGTACTGTCGTTGTCGCAGTCACAGTAGCAGTAGCAGCAGTAGTAGTCACAGTAACAGTCGCAGCCAGCACTAGGGTTTCCGCACACAGCAAGCTCGTTCGGAGGGTCCGCTCCACGAGCCGAGAGGCTGATACATCAACTGTCACGAAGTCCAGAGTTGATGTATCCAAAAGTTCCGTATCGTCAACAGGAACTCAACGCAACAGACGGCGCGTCGATCGGACGCCCGGTCTGAGAGTTATTGGCATTTTCGTCCCCGGGGCCCAGTTGGTTTTTAAGGCAAAACCAACCCGACCGTACTCCACCTGCGTCCAAACCTCGGGTGGAGTATGCCAAAAGATCTGTCTCACTAATAGGAACACAACACAGCTGACGGCACGTCAATCGGACGTCCGTAGCTCAAGATATGAGCGTTTCCGCTCCGAAGGCCCGGTTGGTTTCGTGAACGAACCGACCCGGCCGAACTCAAAGTAATCCGAAACCTTGAGTGCGATATACCGAAACGACCGTCTCGATCCAAGTATCGCGTTTCCGCAGACGGTTCGTCAATCGGAGGTCTGAGGCTCAAGTTATGGCCAAAATACCGAAAAAGATTCGAAACGGGGGGTCCGGGTCCGGGCCGACCCGGCCCAACCCCCCTGGATCGGCCCGAACCGGGTCGACCCGACCCGGGTCCGACCCGGCCCGGCCGGCCGACTGGCGGCGCGGCGGCCCGGGGGCCGCGGCGGCCTGGCGCCGCACGGTGGCTGCACGCGGGGGGCAAAGCCCCCGCTGATTGGAAGGGGCGGCGCGGCATAGCCGCGCCCTTTGCAGATAAAACGGCCCCCACGTGGGGGCCAGCTTGGATAAAAACCGGGGGGCTGCTGCCCCCCCTCCCTTCATGGAAACTGCCCCCCTCATAATGAGGGGAGTTTTGTGCGCTGGCCAGGGGATTAATTTCCCCCGGTTTAATTCCATCCGGCCGGCCAGCTGGCCGGCCGGTTTTCTCCAACGGGACCGGAAAAATCTGGTCCCCTCTTCGGCTTCCGACGCCGGCGGCCCGGCCGCCGGTCTTCTCAATTCGCCGTGGCCCGGAACCGGCCGCGGTGTTCGCCATCCGGTGCGGTGCGACGGCACCGCGCCCCTCCGCCTCACCTCGATTTCTTTCAACGCGGCGCGACGGCGTCGCGTCCTTGATGTTTCTTCCATGGTGCGCGCGCGATGGCGTTGCGTAAAAAGATTGGGCGAAAAAATCCGCGTGGTGCGACGGCACCACGCCACCTTGATTCATCCGCAAATTTAAACACCAAGAACGGAGGAGGGGGTTCGGTCGTGTTTATGCGGTCCGGCCCCCTCACGTTAAATCACAATTAAATATTCAATATTCTCACATTAGTCATGCGAACCACGAGCAAGAATAAAAATAATTAAACAATAATCAACAACCCCTACCTCGGGTATAGGATCGAAGATTTGACAACATCCGCGGAAGACGACGTCGCGGAGGTCGGGCGTCGCGGTCGTCGTTCGTCAAATCCGATGACGAAGAGGTGCGTCCGATGTGATACGTCGTTGGCGAATCCTTGTACGCCGACGAAGGTTGTCCGAGGAAGAAGCGGTGTTCTCTCTCGTTGACACGGAAGACAAAGAAGAGCGGAGCGGCGTTCTTCGTCGGAACTTGAGCATTCTTCGTCAAGTCTTGAGGAATGTCAAATAAAATAGAAAACAACGAACTCAAGAACCCCTACCTCGATAGTCGCACGTTGACGTAGTCGTGGAATATCGATGTCGATTCCTTTGACGTCGTAGGAAGATTCGTTGTCGATGGAGTTCATCATGGAAAACCGTCGCGGAAGAGATGATGCGGAAGAAGAACGTCACGTCGCGGATATGGCGTCGCGGAAGAACCGTGTTCTTCGGCGAAGAAGTTCTTCGTTGAAGAACGGCGTTCTTCGTGTTCTTCGTCGAGGTTGAATAAGATGAAGAAACAAGAAGAACCTTCCCAACTCTCTCAAGGAGACAAAACTAAACCCAAAATAAAATAAGACTCTATATTATTTTATTAACACAACAACACACTAGAATTTCAAAAGTTTGAAATTCAAATAAGAGATAACTCCACATTAATTGACAAATTGTCATGTTAATTAAAGAGGGGTTAAGGGATTTTGAGGGAAGATGTAAAGTTAGGTTTCGTGTGGGCCCCTCCAAACTTAATCCTCTCAAGGGAGGTTAAGTGGGTGTGGGTCCCACACCTAACTTCCTTTGAGAGAAGTTAACTATTAAGTTTAAATAAAAATTGTGTTTACATGTTTTTATTTAACTTATTCTAATCTCCCAAAAACTAACTCTCAACCCGAAACAAACGCAACTCCCGAAAAGGTCTCTTTAAGCGAATATCGGCGCTGCGAGTTCATCGGTGCCCTCGGATTTCAATTCCGAGCACCGGATCAAAAGTTATAAATTCCCGCTCGTTCGTTCACTGAACGTACCCGAGCCAACCTTCGGAAAATGATTCCGGGCACTCCGGGCCTCAGAATCAGGTGCCGTCTGAAACCACGCTATTGTAAAATTCCAAAGAAAATTAAGAAAAAATTTCCCTTGAATTTTACGGGTCTTTACAGCACATCTATCTGATCACTCTAAAAACCACCTAGTCTTGGTCCACCTAGGACTCCATCAAAGCATCGATCATCTGCACAAGACACGACATGTGTGCGAAAAGCCTGTGTAGGGGTGAGTAAAACAATACTCAGAAGTACACCCCGAAACCACAAAGAAAATACCCTTAAGAAATGAAAAAATTACACCAAAAAGGAAACACACAATGTACACCTCAAAGTAAACACATGAAGTACACCACAAAGGAAACACACGAAGTATATCCAATACAGTCAGCTCACAAAAGTATAAGTTTAAAGCACAAAGAGAAGGATTTCTAGTTTTAGTCCATAGATATCTCAGTATCTATGACACAAGAAGTTTCAATGGATCACTAATTGTCGATGGAACAAGGAGCGTCGATGGCGCATGGAGCATCGATGGAACACGGAGCGTTAATGGTGCACAAAGTATCAATGGTGCTCGAAGTAGTGATGGCATGTACGGCGTCGATGGTTAATAGAGCATTGATGGTGCATGGATTCTCAATGGAACATAGAGAATCAATTGTTCATACAACCCCCAAGTCACATAGTCACCAAGATCACATAGTCACCAAGATCACATAGTCACCAAGATCACTTAGCCAAAGGATTGTGCTTGCAGTGTGCTCATTCCGGTAGCACCTACTCCATGATCCATTAGGTCATATGTTAACTCTAAAAAACTCACTTAGAGTATCTAAAAATTATTTTCTCATCGCAAGGGTCTCAATTCCACAAATGCATCATCAAACAGACACACGGTTTGAAGGATATGACCAATTTAGTAAAAAGGGCTTAGTTAGGTCCGATTCTAACCTGACCCAATCCAGCTGACCTAATCTGACTCAGTTCGGCTGACCTGACCCGGTTGGTCTAGGCCGGCTAGATGGGCTATTCGGTAATGCAGTCTAGCCCGCTAGGCTTCCATAGTGACCTGGTTCTACAGCATGACCCATGTCACATGGGCTGCCTTCACTCTTCCAAACATGGCCCACCCTCGCTATGTCCCTCAGGTCTACGCAGTTGCCTGACCGGGTGGCCAGCTGTCTCCCCCGATCAACGCATTCATGTTTCACACATCCAAACCACTTGTCACATCCCATGTCTGCATCGTGACCTCCTTCCCTGGTCATCTCCCATACAGCCCTGCTCAGCCAAGTCCTTGATGCCCCCGACTCCTATTTTCGCCATCGAGGAAACTGTTGTCCTCCGCTGCACCTGCACGCAGATGCCTCCATGTGCCACCGAGTACCATCGACATCCATGGTTTCCTGGGTCACCCCCATTTCATCGGTGCTTCATTTTTTGAAACAGTGCCACATATGTGATCCTTGAGTCGTAATCTCCATTTCTTTTGGCTTTATCCAGCTTAATATTGCTTTGGGGGGTCTGATCATGCTTAGAACCACATGGTAATGTTGAGCTTGGAACCATAAGGTTCCAACGATGAAGAACATGTATAATGGAGGGTAAAATGTACATAGAGAATTTCTACATCATTGGCCAAGAATTCTTGAAAAAAAATCTAAATCTAGGGAATTTGGGTTAGAAATAGATTAGATCTAATCTGGCTTACTGGAAATATATTCCCTCTTGTAACATACAGTTGATCTGAGAGATAATATGTTCATGAATTAGCCTGTGTTCATTGTAGAAATCAAGAATAGTAAAAGAGGATATCACAAAGAGATCAACATCTTACCTAGAGGTTGGATAAGTTATTGAAAAATAACCGGTTTCCATGTCATCATTGATCCTCGATCCACCGGTGTTCATCATCATTCGTCAGAGAGGTTTCCATCTCCTTGCTTCTGAGGAATTTACAGGGTTATGGTTATAACCATGGATTCCTGACAATAGGAATTAATTAAAATAAATAAACATAGAATCAAATAAATTATTTTAATTAAAAAAATTAATGACTATTACGGCTGATTTCTAACTTTCACAATCAACCCACACTGATCTATGTTAGGCCCCTTCTAACGTAAACCTGCTTCTCTGACCATAATGGTGCCCTTGGATTTCTGATCTGGGTACCCATTTAGAATTTATTCCTATTTAAGGAAGAAACTATCTTTGCGCTTTGTTAAAAACTTAACATTTTTCATCATATCATTCTGGGCACACTGGTCTTCAGAATCTCACATCGTCTCAGCACCTGGTCCCGTAACATTTCCAATTAATTTATAAAAATAAAACTGGAGAAATGCTGAGTCATTAAATTCTCCCCACCTTAGGGATTTATGTCCCAGAAATCCAAATCAAAGGCTAATAAAAAAGGTTAGGGTACTGAGCATGAATCTGAGCCTCTTTCTCCCAAGTTATCTCCTGGAGATTCATGTGCTTCCACCAAATGCACACCAGAGGAATTGAACACCCAAGAAGGATATACTCCTATCGATCCTTGATCTCCACCAGGTACTCCTAAAAAATTTCCCCATCGTCAATGTCTAGCTCTCCCTAGTCGATGATGTGTTATTTATCATGCACATACCTCCTCAGCTTTGACATGTGGAAGATATCATGAACCTGGTGCAACTACAGGGGTAGATCTAGGCAGTATGCCAACTCACCAAATCTACTCAAAATTTGTTAAGGTCTAATATATCTTGGAAATAAATTGCCACCTTAGCCAAATATATGTAATCCCTATCAAGGTGAGACCCTAAAGAATAAATGTTCTCCCTCCTCGAACTCTAGAGGCCTCTATCTCCTATCAGAATACGATTTTTACTAGTTCTGTGTTGTCCTCATCTGCTACTAGATGATATGTACCTTCTTGGTGGTAGCTCGTACTAACTTGTACCCTTGAGTACTGACTCTCCTGGGTCATTCCAGCATAATGGAGAACTTCATGGTGGCTCGTACAAGGCCTCAAACGGTTTCATACCAATGGTGGAGTGATAACTATTGTTGTAGGTAAAATCCACCAGATCTAGGTGGTCCTCCCAACTACAGCCAAAGTCTAGGATGTAAGCATGTATCATGTCCTCTAGAACCTGGATGGTCCTCTCCATATTTCTATCCATCTGGAGATGAAATTTCATGCTCAAGTGAAACAGAGTCCCAAATGCCTCATGTAATCCCATCTATAACCAGGATGTAAATCAAGCATCATGATCTAAGACTATTGTTTGTGGGACTCCATTGAGTCAAATTATATCCTACACTTAGAGGAATCTCAAGATCTCTGCTGATCCCTACTCATGGATCGGTAGGAAGTGGGAAGACTTGGGGAGTTGGTCAATGATCACCTAGATGGTATCGTTCCCCATGGACGTGTGTGGTAAACCTGTCATAATTTCCATCGATATCCCATCCCACTTCTACTCTAGAACCTCAAGTTATTGGGTCAATCCCAATAGAAATTGGTGTTTAGCCTTCACTTGCATGAAAGTGAGGTATCTAGAAACGAACTCTGCCACTGCCTTTTTCATCCTCAGCCACCAGAACTGACATCAGAGGTCCTAATACATCTTTTCCACTTATGGATGTACCTCCAAAAGGGAAGTATGGAACTCCCTCATGACCTCCTCCTGCAACATCACTGGCACTAATGTGTTCCCTCTGAAGGTAATGATGTGCTCCCCACCTATCGAATATTCATCATGGGTATTCCCTACGGACATATTATCACGTAAAGTCTCACATTTTATGTCTTCGAGTTAAGTCTTCATGACTTGTTGTAATATTTTAGGGGTAAAAACCATCAACTAGAGGTAAGATACTCCATCTCCATCCACAAATGACAACTGAAACGTGGCCAACTGCTATGATGCCTCACTCAGCAGCCACAAGCTACCTCTCATGTTGAGAGCATCTTCCACTACGTTCCCCTTATCAGGAGTATAGACAATATCAATTTCATATTCCTAGAGGAACTCCAGCCATATTATCTGTCTCAAGTTCATATCCTTCTGAGAAAAGATATACTTGAGACTCTTATGGTCAGAGTAGAGGGTAAATTGCTCGCCAATCAGGTAGTATCTCCACATCTTCAATGCAAAGACTTCCGTTACTAAATCAATGTCATGGGTCATGTAGTTATACTCATGATGCCTCAACCCGCCCAAACCATAGGCAATCACCACTTTCCCATGCATCAGGACATAACCAAGACCAGTCCCTAATGCATAATAGAACACCATGTACTCAACACCCTCCTCTATTAATCGGAAGATGGGGGTTCTCATCAATCTTTACCTTAGATCCTAAAATCATGGATGGCACTTCTCTATTCACATTAAAGGATTAACCTTCCATGTTAAGACTGTCAAGGATATTTCTACTTTGGAAAAGTCAGGTACAAACCTTCAATAGTACCCAACCCATCCCAGGAAACTCGACACCTCGGTAACACTCATGGGTGGCTCTAAAAGAAGCACCACATCAATATTTGCTGGATATACTGCAAATCCTTCCTTTTAAATGTCATGTCCCAGAAATTGGACCTCCCAAATCCAGAACTAACACTTTGAGAGATTCCCAAAAAAATTGTGCTCTCGGAGTGTTGATGACCACAATGAACCAGTCTAAGTAAGGCTATAAGATCCTATTCATGAGTCCCATGAACATTGTTTGATCATTTGTTATGCCAAAAAACATTACTAGGTTCTCTTAGTGTCTGTACCGACATATGAAGGTCGTATTTGGTACATCTGCATCCTGTACATGAAAATGATGATAGCCAGATCTGAGCTATATCTTCAAGAATCATCTCGCTCCCTTAAGCAGATCGAAGAGGTTGTCAATTCTCGGTAGTGTATATTTATTCTTCACGGTCACCTAGTTCTGGAGCTGGAAGTCTACAAATAATCTCAATATCTCATCTACATTCTTGGAAAACAAAACTGGGGCTGCCCAGGCTGAAACACTGGGTCTCACAAATGATTTCCTCTGTAAGTCCTTTACTTGCACACTCAACTCATTAAGCTATGTGGGATTCATCTAATATGCAGGTGTAGATATCAGTTCCCTCCTAGGGTATAGATCAATGCAGAAGTCAACCTCTCTACAGGGAGGTAATATAGGTACATCCTTAGTAAAGACTTCCTCATACTCATCCACTGCTATAGAAAATTGAATAATTGTCTCGTCCATTGCACTGAGGGTCATGCTATCCAACTAGTGTGTGATTGGATACACCATCCTATGTGCAAGTGAATCCTATGCTACTTGGGTTTCCTTTTTCGCTGACAAAGGAAAACTTGGTCCCATCTCCATGGACACACTGCACTTTATGCCTAAAATAGTCAATTTGGGCAAGAACTGTGGATAACCAAACCATACTAAGAATAAAATTGTAAGGTCTCAGCACTACCACTAAAAGATCCCAACTAAAACTCTCACACCCTAGAGTAAGGTCACACTATCATCTCCAATGTTTGATCATCGAATCTCTCCCTGTAATAGTATCTAAGCATAGGGATCAAGTCAACGGTTCCATTGGAATCTCCGAGTCTCGAACAAGGTTCATGGTGAGAAAAGAGTGACTAGAACTTGTGCATATAAAAACTACAACTAGGGTATAAAAGACACAGATCATACCTCTAATCATCTCTGGAGCACCGGGGTTGTAAGCCCCCATCACCTGAAGTTGGCCTCATCCATGTCCACCAACTCTCTAATCCCGTGGTGGACCACCTAGAGGTGGTGGTGGTAGTACCTCTAACCTTTTCCCACCTCATACTTTCTCACTCTCTCTTATGACATGCCCACCACCCTAAGAACTACTCTACTCTTACCTCCTCCTCTACCTCGGTGGTCCCTCGATCTTCAGCTGATCATCCATACGGTGATTCGGGCAATCTCTATCCATGTGTCCCTGACCACCACACAACTAACACAACATGTTTTTTATCTGACTCGCTCGGCCCTGGGAGACTCGCACCATAGATCCTGTATCCTAGGTTCATACCCTAGAGTTATTAACCCTCTTGGGTCCATGATCTTGCTGATGGCTACCCACCACTGAAGACTCAGCTACCCGGTCCCTATTTGTATCTCCCTTTTCTAGTGAATGCTCTTCCAGAAATCTTTCCACAAGAATGGATCGCTCTAATACCACATCATATGTAGGTATTCGAAGGGTTATCATGGATTATATAATATTTGGTTATATCCCCTTCTAGAAGGTTTGGACCAAGAAGAATGGGTCCCACACCATATTTGTGGAGTAGTGAGAAAGATCTGTAAATCTCTCCAAGTACTCTGCTACTATCTGACTACCCTGCTGCAGATGTAGTAGCTCCTATATATGCACATATCATAATGTCATTGGAAATATCTCCTCCTTGAAGAGATGCTCAATGTATGACCATGTGAGGGTTGTTTCCTCCTGTGTTTGGATCACTAAGCTCCATCGTCTCCATGTTATGCCCTATAGAAGACTCGCGGCTTGGACTACCACCTGTTCGAGAGGTGACCTCACTAGGTGGAAGATGCACATAACCGCCTCTAGTAAATCCTCATCTACCTAGGGGTCTGGCTCACCACTGAACCTAGGAGATAGATACTTATGGAACTCATGTAATTCACTCAGCTAGCTTGTATCCTTTACCAATAATGCTGGTAGTAACTGGTTCTCTCTGGGTAGGCATATCTCGAAAATGGAAGGCATTTTCCTAAGTACCTATACACAGACACATCTCCAAACCCAAAATGCTGAAAAGTAAAAACACTAAGTTAACAATTCATACACACACTACGATACCAACCAAAGAGTACGAAAGTTGGAAAACTAGAAAGTAAATACGACCAGAATACAATCCCACAAAAAGAAAGAGTCTTCCAAGTGAATGCACAAGTTACTAAAGCTCTTATATAGAAAACCCTAGCTCAATGGTAAGTGTAGGGCAGCTGTCTAAAGTTGTAAGAGCACCACTAGTCCATCTAATCACACTAAGCACCATCTGGTCCTAGTCCGCCTAGGACTCTGTCAAAGCGTTGATCGTCTCTGCACATGATATGACACGTGAGGGAAAGCTCATGTAGGGGTGAGTAAAGCAATACTCAGTAGGCCACCCTGAAACCACAAAGTAAATACCACTAAGAAATACATGAAGTACACCACAAAGGAAAGACACGAAGTACACCACAAAGGAAACACATTAAGTACGCCCTAAAGGAAACACACAAAGTATAGTCAATACGGTCATCTCACATAGGTATAAGTCTAGAGAACAAAGAGAAGGATTTCTAGTTGTATTCCACAAATATCTCAATCTCTATAACACTAGAAGTTTCGACGGTGCATGGAGCATCGATGGCGTATGAAGAATCGATGGTGCATGGATTGTCAATGGAATTCAGAGCAGTGATGTTGCCCGAGGAATCGATGGTTCATAGAGCGTTGATGGTGCATAGATCATCAATGGGTAATGCAACCCCCAAGTCATGTAGTCACCAAGATCACATAGTCAACAAGATCACATAGTCACCAAGATCACATAGCCATAGGATTCCTCTCCTATCACACTTGTTCTTGGAGAACTTTCTCCTCAAGCCATTAGGTATTCTGCCAAATCCCACAAAAACTCACTTAGTGTATCTTAAAAGGACTATCTCTACAAAAGGGTACCAATGCCACAAATGGATCATCAAACGGACACACGGTTTGAAATATATGGCCAATTTAGAAAAAAGGGCCCAGTCTGGTTTGGGTCCGACCCAACCCAGTCTGGCCAACATGATCCGACATGATTAGGCTGACCCGAACCGACTCGGTTGGCCTGGTCCAGCCCAAACCATCCCAGCCCACATCATGCAGTCTGGCTTCGCTCCACTAGACATGGGCCGCCCTGACTGCATCCCTCTAGTCCATGCGGTTTCCTGACCTCATGGCCAACCGGCTCCCCCAGTCAACACAGCCGCTTGCTATGGTTGTCTACCATTTAGCCCCACTGGTCCACATCCCTTCCTCCACCTACTTCCTTGGTCACTGTCGGGGCGATCATCGCACCCGTACGCGGTCACCGTTGCGTAGCATTGGGTGTCATTGTCTGGCATCGCTGCCATACACCACTGCCACTGGCCCTAGTTCCACAGGTCTCCATTTTTGATCTGGTGCTCCATTTTTTCAAATTGATCCATATGTACAATCCTTGGTTTTCTATCCCCACTACTTTGGGCTTGATCCGGCTTACCATCTCTATGGGTGTCCGATCATGCTCAGAACCACCCACCAATGTTGATCTAGGAACCGTAAGGTTCCAATGGAAAAAAAACGTGTAGAATGGAGGGAGAAATGTACATAGAAATGGTCTAAAATCGTTGAACAATTTTTCTTTTCCAAGGATCTAAATCTTGGAAATTTGGGTTAGAACGAGATTAGATCTAATCCCACTAACGCGCAACATATTCCCTCATGAAGCATATAGTCGATCTGTGGGTTAATATGTTCATGGATTAGTCCATATTTGTAATAGAAATCAAGAATGGGAAAAGAGGAAAACAAAAAGAGATCAACATCCTACCTAGAGGTTAGATCAATCATTGATGGATAATGGGGTTATGTGACATCATCGATCCTTGACCTGCCGGTTTTCACCATCATTTGTCGGAGAGGTTTCCATCTCCTTGCATGAGAGGAATTTATAGGGTTATGAAAATAACCCTAGACTCCTAAAAATAGGCCTTAATTAAAAGAAACCAACATAGAATAAAATAAAATATTTTAATGATGTTTACGTACAATTTTTAACTTTCACATTCAACCTGCATTGGTCTATGTTAGGCCCCATCTAAGGTATAGTCTCTACTCTGAATGCAATGGTGCCTTCGTATTTCTGATCCGGGCACCTGTTTAGAATTTATTCCTATTTAAATAAGAAATTGTTCGCTCGTATTATTAAAAACTTCACATTTTTAACCATATCATTCCGAGAACACCGGGCCTTGGAATCTCACGCCCTCACAGTGCCTGGTCTCTGAATTGTTTCAATTAATTTATAAAAATAAAACAAGAGAAAATATGATTCATTATATAAAATATTACTTCCACTAATTTTAAATCATGAGTTAGGTAATTAATATTATGGGGTTTAAATTTTATTTATATTTATACCATAACACTATAATTTTTCAATTAGAACATATCTAAGACCTTTCCTTGATGTATCAAAGTAAATAACAAAGCCTTCTCTAATAAATGGAAGAGTCAATATAGGTGTATTCACCAATCCCCTCTGTATTTCTTCTAAAATATCTTCAAATTCGTTTTTCTATGTGAACTTAACCCCCTTACATTTTATCTTGGTTAATATATTATCCAATCATGAAATGTTTAAAAAAAATCATGGATATTATCCCACTAACCTAAGAAAACTTCATATTTCTATTATATTGGTGGGTCTTGTCCATTCCTTGATTGACTTCATCTTTGAAGGTCTAATAGATATACCATCCTTAAACACAATATGACCAAATAAAGAAACTTTTTAATGAAAAAATTCACATTTATTAAATTTTCCATAAAAATATATTATCCTCAATACCTCAAAAACAATTCTTAAATGAGTATTATTCTCCTCATTACTCTTAGAGTAAATAAGAATTTCATCAATAAATACCACCAAAATCTTATCAAGGTAGTCTTTGAATAATCAATTAATCAAATACAAAAACCTACAATGAGCTTTTATTATCCCAAATGGAATTAATCTGAAATATTAATGACCTTACCTTATACATAATGTTGTTTTTGGAATATCCTCCTTTATAACTTTTAAACGATGATAGACAGAATGAAGAAAAACCTTTGAAAATAATTGATTCCCTTGAAATTGATAGAAGAGTTCATTAATATGAGGAAATGTATACTTATTATTTATATAAATTTAATTTATTTACATATAATCAATGCATAATATGATGTTCCCATACTCCTTAAAAACAATACAAGCTCTCCCTATGGTGAAACACTTAGATGAGTGAACCCTTTATCATATAAGTTTTTTATTTTCTTCTTAGACAAAACTAACTCCACTATATCCATCCAATAAGGTGGTTTAGATATCAACTTTTCATTGGGGATGAGATCAATAGAAAATTCAGCTTCTCAATCAAGGGGTAATCCAAATAATTCATTAGGAAATAAATAAATATACTCTCACACAACTGGCACCTCCTCTATTCTCTAAAAACCCTTACCCTCTATATATTAAATTCCATCCATATCCCCTCCATGAATTTTCATTAATTTGGGTTGTTGGGAATGGTTCAATACAAGATTCAGGTAATGACAACTCTCATCAATGAAAAAGTAATTCATTACTTACCTCACCAATTCTAAAGTCTTTATTGCTATAATAAATTATTTCTTTGTAATTCAAGAGACAATCCATTCCCAAGATTATATTAAAATTCACCATAAGTATTATGATTATATTTATAGTTAAATAACACCCATGAATCATAATTTGAACTACCCAACATATCATTGTATCAGTCAAACTACCACTTAGTTTTCTCACTGATAAATCATTCCTTATTATAGTAGGGGTGATTGGATGTTCTTTTTAAACATATAAGATATATAGGAATGGATAAATCTAAAATCAGACAATGTATTATCTAAATTTCAATGTATAATCAAAGTACCATCAATAAAATAATTTATATCTTTGAATTCAACTATTTGTATGTCAAAGGAATGACCTTGATTCATAGGCCTCTTTTGTGGAATATTCCCTTAGTGCTTATGGTATTGAATCTAGTAATTCCCCATCTCCTGGCAGTTGACGCATTGTACCTTGGTTTCTTCCCTCTTTTATTTTCAGTCATGATCCTAGGTTATATTCTCTCTATATTTGAATAATATATAAAATCACATTAAATAGGTTCCTAGTTTTTTTCCATATTTATTACATTTAGGGAACTCTACCCTTCCTTTTTACCTTCCCAACCTCTCTTTCTATATGGTGATCAACAATCCTATTCTTATTAGGTTTCCTTTTACATGAAAATGATTTGGAGAACTCTTTTTAATTCTTGATATCATTTTTTACTATTTCCTAATATGTTGAGAAATTTTGAGATAGAAATCATCTTTAAATACTAGTCTTTAAACCATAAAATAAGTGACCAATCTTCCTTTCAGGGTTTTTCAGATATTCCAAAAGATACCATGATAACCTTATAAAATTATCCTCATATCCATCCATTGCCTCTTATTATTTTTTTCTTAGCTTCAAAAATTTTCTTTCCATATCTGCACATTTCTCTCAAGGAAATTTTTTTCTAGAAAAATCACCTTTAATGAATTCTATTCTATTACCTCAATATCCTCCACTTCCTTAATATTTTGAATTAAGGACCGCCATTGGCCAGAAACACCTCTTAGAAGATACAAAACCATAATGAATTTATTTTTCTCAAATAATTTTAATGCAATAAATATTTTCTCTAGAGACTTAATCCATTGTTATTCCTCTATAGGATTAGTGGTTCTACTAAAATGTTGATTTTTTTTCCTCATAGAATGATCCAATATGGTTTATCCCTATAGAGGGGAAATCGATTGCACCATGAGAGGAAGGTTATTTATCATAACCTAAGTCAATTATTCTATAAAAATTATAATTTTATTTGTAAAAATATTAAATAAATTATCTTGATTATTCATATAGTCATCACATTATGAGTGGTTGTCAACCTGGTTTATAATTCATATGGAAGGTTCAATTATTAAATAAGAATGTTATCCAGTAATTAGAGATGTTATAACATGAACTATATAGTATACTATTAAAAAATATAGATTAGTGTTAAGAATTTTATTCTAGTGGTAAAATATATTTTCTCTACCTATGTTTTCCTAATTCTAGTTCCTAAGTTTTCTACTAAACCTTCCTATGATACCAATTATAATGCCTCTATCCCCAGTTTCCCTGAGCTAGTGGGCAGTTTATTATATAGAAAATAATGTAACATCTAAGCCTAAATTATAGAAATTGAACATTATACTTTAATAAAACTATAATAAAATTCCTATTTTAACATTTATTGAAAAAAATACAAAAAATTAGGGTGAAGATCAATTTTGAACATACTTGGTCAAAATATTCCTAGAATGAATTTTTGAAATTTTCCCTTAGAAATAAGATTTTATGAACAATAGAAAATGTGGTATTTAAATATTTACCATTTTCTATAATAATGTGTAATAACATGTATAATTTCCTATTTATTAACTATCAGTTTTATTTAAAGTAATCTATGATCATTTGAAGGTAAAGGGGGTATATTTCAGAAAACTGGTTTTTTTATAAAATTGTTTTCCTTTGAAAAGGCATAATTTCTATCCATTTTAATTAATTAAAATAATCTTTAATGATGAATTATTTAAATTAAATTTATAGATTAAATATATAAATATGTTAATTTAAAAACACATAATTCTTATTACTAGTCATATAGTTGATATAAGGTCATCTTATGCTGAAAAACTGCATTTCGTGAAAAACTATTTTTTGACATAATTTGCTAGTTTGTTATTGAACATAATTGTGCCACTTTATTATTTTAATTTTTTAAAATGGATTAAATATTTTTAGTAATAATAATTAATATTAGGAAATAATTTCAAATTAATTTTTATTCATAATGAATAGTAAAAATAGTAAAACTTAATTACCACTCTTAAGGTTAAAATGGGGTTTTGCGCATTACATGTGCTTGTGTTAAAATTAATTTTCCACACACATAGAATTTTTATTTGATAAATTGGATTTAATATCTAGTATCCTAGGTTATAAATTATTTTATAAGTCTCAATTTATTTTAGTATTAAAGGATAAATTTACTAGGTTAAAAAAACTAGTTATCATGGTGAAAACAAAAATTATAAAGTGGGTAACTTTAAAGGTAAAGGATATAAAATTTTTAAAACATGTTTATTTTTAGTGTTGGAGGTGTGTCTTGGCCATATAATCCATACACCCCATTATTTATCAATTTTGGATTCGCTTTGGGTGAGTGTAACTTCCCATTATTAAATAGTTTTGGGTATTTATAAAAATGACACTCCTTTTCAATTATAAAAGGGAACCCACACCCCTCACTTATTCAAACCTATAAATGAATTTAGATTAACCAAAACCTATAAAAATATCTTACCAAAATAATTATTCATTTTCTAGATGTTTTTTTCTTCTTAAAGGACCAAACCAAGGGTCCTTAATAAGATATCCAAAAGAGGTTTTTCTAAGTGAAGGTAATTGTGTTCACTAATCTCTTTCATTTTACTTCTTATTTTTTCCACATTTGATTATGTATTTTTTGAAACTAACTTTTTATATGGGGATTGAAAATTTTAATGGAAGGTACCACAACTATTTAAGGAGATAATAGGAGTTAAGGAACTAGCCTAAGCCAGCCTATGTACACCCACCAACACACCAAAGGGATCATACAGGCCCTACCTATGCGGCCCAGCAGGAATAGCCACACATGTGCAAAGGCCCTATACGAGACACCATCATGATAGAATAGTTAATATGGTATCCTTAACCTAGGTTCCTAATTTTTCCTATAAATAGGACCCTAGGGATCCTCATTTGACATGAATGAATGACTAAGAGACCACTTAAATCTATGCTCGCCCATGTCTCTTGCCCAAGTCCTCCAAACACTCAGTAGTGCCTTAATCCAAAAAAAGGATGAAAAATTAGAAGAAATAAGTGTATTTAGGCCCATAAATTTCTTTAATAACAAGAACCTTAATAATAAATACTCCCCCTATTCAAAACTACTAGTGGAAAGGATCCTTCCACTACTCAAAACGTGAGCACCAGTCATCCAAAGACACGTGAGGAGACACTTGGATCCTAAATAAAGGCCTATCCCAAATGTTTTTTTTCCCAGGTTTTCCATAACCCAGATGAACCTTCATATCACTTAGTTATAACCTATGTGATACCTATTCGTCTCACCCAGGCCTCACCTATTTGATGGACCTTCTCTTGCCTAGACCTCACCTACACGAGACACCTTCTGTCCGTCCTAGAATCACCTGCACAAGCCATCCTTTGAAACCCTATTTCATGCAACCAATGGTAGTAATCCTCTTTCCTTATATCCTTAATATTAGGGGTACTAATCCAAGTCCTTCCCCAAAGCCTCCAGATATGTATAACCAGATCATAGGGCACATCTGTGTATCATCTCGATTATGATTCTCATGGAAATAGAGGTCTTGAATTTATCATACCTAATATGTGGGATACTTAGAGTGTTCTCAATTATAGATTCCCATGTTAATGAGTATTTTGATATTGGGGATAATGATAGGACCCTAGTATTGAAAATAATAGAGGATATGGGCACATAAAATCCTTTTTCTATTTGATTCCCTAGAATGAATCCACCCTCATCTTCTAGTAGATGAGAATAAAAATGTCTCAATAGAGATTCTTTTTACATATATTACTCTCTACTTACCTATTAAATCCATCCTAGAGTAATCACCTGGTATTTATTTTAGGGTATTACCCCACCCTCATCCACCAGAAGATGAAAGAGATCATTTTGTTTTTCAGCTCTTCCACTTCCTCTTGTTTCTCACAATGAGCATGACTCATGTGGGCTTAGAGATTCATGAAGATCGGGAAATATTCATGATAAAATACTATATTTGGAGGAGATTCTCTTTCTGGATATTCCTCTCACCTTCCCTTAGGGACTTCTCTTTGGTGTAATTCCAAAAACCAAGTGATTAACTCAAAGGGTTATATTCCTAATGAGGCAACCCCTTGGGAATCTTGATTGCCACTCCCCCATAATAGTGTTTACATCATACCTCACCTAGAGGTAGATGGGTAGTGAACACATAATCCCTAAAAGTGGAATCACTAATTAGAATGACTTACCTATATCAGAAGAGATTCCATTTTCAGATATTCATCTCTATTTGACCTCGGGCCACTTTATTAGGTGTAATACCCAAACATTCCAAACTATGTAGACTTTGATTACTATATAAAGGGGATACATAGGAAGCCTCCCAAAGGTTCAAACCCAAACTCCAAAAATCAACCCAAATATTCTCTGGGTTAAATTTCTAGTAGGGTCATATCCGACTTAGGAGGATGAATCCCTTCTAGGTCCCTTAGTCTACTTTGGAATTTGTCCCACACCATACCTTGACTAGGAACCTTCCACCTAGATTCCCTTATCACACAATGTTAAACTGCATGGTTTTTTCTTTATCTGGTGACCTTAAAAGTTATGATGTGTCCCATTAAGTGTCACCAAACTACTAGGGTTCTAATTCCTTTCACAAGGATACATAGGAATCCTTTATCATGGGCTCAATCCTAACATCAAAACAACTTCCATATTTTTTTTATGATAATAAACACCATAGAACCACACTATGTGGATTAAAAATAGTATCATGATAATAAACTATATAAGAATTTCTAATCCTCATACAAGAGGGATCCATCAATGGAGAACAACAGATAAATATGGATGTCTCCATTGATGAAGAATATCAGATACATACAGATGATTCTAAATCAAATTCCTGATAACAATTGATTTTTAACTTAAGGGTGACCCATTTTATATTTGGGATTTCATAATGGATTCACAAATTTGTTTTAAATCGATAAGAGAGTCCCATAGTAGGCAATAATTCCCCTCAAAAAGGTGTGATGAGTCCGACCCACCATCCAAACAACCAATATAAGTCCCTAATCTTAATTGAAACCATTTCCCAATGACCACATACCTTTGGAAACGAGGTTTGTGAGACATATTGAATAGGGTAACTTTTGGGTGTTTCTAGCTCCATGAATGAAACCCATTGGAAACCACCTGTAAAGGACATGGAAATTTTTTTTTGATGATAAATTATGTTCCACCACCACCAAAAAACTCTATTCAAACCCCACATGGTCTTTGGGGATCAAAAAAAACTGAACCTGATTTGAATCCTTAACCAAAATGAATATGTTACCCACATGCCATGCCTCTTTTGTACTCTCACAAAATGAAAGTGGGAAAAATATGGATTTAATTTAATCAATTGTGCTTGTGTTCATTTATTAAGATTCTGATTTGATGGGGTTTTCTTTTTTGTGTTTGTTCTATGTATTTCAGTAACTTTTGAACATAACTCCCTTTAATCTAATGGCATCCTTCTAGTTGACACAAATGTACACATAAGATGCTTACCATGCTAGTTCCTCACCTAACCCAAGGATACCATTACTGGAAAAGCATCTTAAATATTAGGTTTTTAATGTTTTTATCTAATAATACCACCTAAATGGAACTTTACTGACTCGAGAGGTTTCACGACAATCCCTCCAACACATGAAGCACTGCCAACCATCCACTCAGTGATACATGGTGGCCCAGAAGTCGACGACACTAGTTTCCATATCAAACTATTTTAAGAGCCAATACATGAAATTAATCAAAGTATAATTCCTTATATTAGGGATTCTTATCAAGAGATCACTAATGGACCCAATAGGATATAAAAGGGGTCCCACTAAATGGATCCTTCTAGTATCCACTATCGCCAATGTTGCAGGACCACAAATCCTCACCATGATGAGTGTGTTTCCCTAGGAATTCTAGCCCATGTCACTCCAAACCAAACACTGAGGACAACCCACTTAGGTTATCAACCAAGAAATAGGTTACATGACTATACCTTTGTTCCCTCTAGAGAAGACTTCTAGTCAAATATGATAGAAAATTATGAGCAGGCTCACACACCTGCCCGTGTCCACCAAGCATGCCTGCTCAATCTGGCAGCACTCAGGGAAACTAAGTGGGAATTCCTAGAAAAAAGTAGGGGAATACACAAAACTCTTCCCCCACACATGGATATTGTCAGTATATACAAAAAGGAAATGAATGATAGGAGTAGTCCCATATCCCTGTTCCAACCATGGAATGGATATATATCCATGTTCTGACCAATAAAGTCACTCAATATATCCTAACAATGATGAAAGGGTAGAAGAAAATTCATACCCATGTCCTACAAACCAATAAATATATAATAATAGAAGTAGTAGTGGTTGAAGAGTGGACCCAAAACTATTTCCCCACAATTGGGATGACTCCCCAATTTAATATGGTCACTCCAGAGTAGACGCATATACCTTCTTCTGTATAGGAGGTTCATGGAACAAATCTCATGATATTTGGACAACCAGATTAGGCTTATACCCGAATCCCAATTGGAGGTCATTCTCCACCTCAGTGTCCACTCTAGGGTAGGAATACATTCCTATAAAATTCTATAAATCTTTCATAAAATTCCAATAATAACATTGGATCTAATTAAAAATTTATCCATATATCAAAGTCTTTATCCATAGAAAGTGGCCCCAATATCCTATAAGATATAATCTAAAAATAAGTATCACCTAAGGTGATTGAAAATGAATATCTAGTCTACGATCCTGCTCTACACAATTATAGAGTTATTAAAACCATCATACATTTATCTATGGTGGTTTGGATCCTACTCATTCAATACCAAATTACAAAGATAGTAGATAGAATTTCAGATGTCCTCCCAACAACTTTTCTACCAGTAGCTCTAGAGTTCCTCCTCAAACATATTATCATGACGGAATACTTCATGCCCATAATCTAATAGATCGAGATATCCCATCTCCTAATGAGGGCCATAGAAACCATCCCCATGGTTAGAAGATCAAATATCAAGGAGGACCTCCCCTTTCCATCTTTATACCTAAAGTCCCTATCCATGGTATATGCTGCAAGAATTATCCTTACATCCCTACGTCATGTTATGATGGTAGTCCTCTCCGTGATGGAATTTGTTGTGAAGTTCCTCCCTATAGTGACACTTTATTTCATTAATGAGGTCCTCCTCTTGATGAATTAACTATGATAAATCCTTCCTATCATGAGGAACTTTGTAAAATGTTTCCATTCATGCATGATGCCTCATCACAGACAAGTGACATTCTTTCTCGACCAAAAGGCATCCCAAGGCAACAGTCATTCACTGAACCACCCTTGTACCAATTTCCTTATAATATGATAGATGAAATCACTTATAATCATGTTTTTTACAATAAATTATTAGGGAAACATCCACTTTGGGTAGATTAGGTTGAGGAACCTTTTGAAAAAGATGAATAATAGATATTTCTAATGAGGATACAGTTGGATAATGAAAATATAACATTCATGTTCTATCCTTTATCCACTCCCCAATACAATATTTAAGAGTCATTGTCCAAATAATTTGTTCATGACATTTCATTAAATATATGGACCACTCTTTATTACTTAAAAGAAAAATTCTTTCCTTGTGATGAGTATCCAATTCACATCAAGTTAATGGAAGGAACACACCATCAAATTGACTTGGTGTCCCTACTAGTTGTATGACACCTGAAATTGTGGAAAAAGCAAAGATAACTTCAACACACATGTCTCAATATGTTAAAAGAACCATGTTAGTTGATCATTGATGCCCCATTTTATGTTGATATTAGAGGATGGGGTGAATAAGGGGTGTTTCATTTCACCGCTATCCTCGATCAGAAAATCCCACCAAAGGTGACATCATTTAATTTCATAACCTCAAATCAGATTCAAGAAACTCATTCTTCTCATAATAGATGTTATTCTTAATAAAAATCAGCCATTAATGACTCTTGAAGAGGTTATCCCATAAGAGAGTTATCCATCATAAGGCACTTACATCAAGTATCTAAAAATATTGATCAAGCCTCCCACATAAAGGAAGCTAATCATCAGGAAGTGATAATATATTTTGAAATAAGTGGATTAGGTGAGAATCATATAATGAACCAAGACCATGTTCTAACAAGGATTCATAAAATCAGGATAACAGCCACAACATTATCAGCCATGGAAATCTAGGGGAAACCCCAACCCGCAATTCCAAGGGGATTTTTTTATATAACATTCAAGGTTAAAAATCCATGCTTGAAATATTTTTAAAATGGAATTGGAGAATCCACTATCCATAGGGCTAGGGGATTTTTTACCTCAACCCCTTCTTTAGTAAAAGTCATTTTTTCCATTTTAGGGGGAGCATCATAGATGAATCATCCTAGTTCATTATATCATGTGACTCAATTTATTCACTTGTAACATGCATAAATAAATTGTATAGAGATTATCTTCAAATCACCCTTCATCATACAATCCCATGAGGACCAGTGAAGGGTAGTACAAGGACTTGTGGTGTAAATAAACAAAACCAGTCTCTCAGGGGTATGAATTCTATTGTAAATCATAGTTATTTTGGAATATATCCTCAAAAAACCCTCTTTTAATTCATAAGAATATGAAATGATATAAATTCATTATGCATCAATGAATGTATTTACCACCACCCCTAAATATGATAAAAACATGAGGCTGATACATAGGATCAGGATTCGATGGTTTTATTCATAATATAGTCCATGAAAAAATTATTTAAGAAGGAGTACATACCTGAAAAAAGGATTGATATGAATTTGTGGATTCCCTCAACTTCTTCACTACTACCTACTTAGTGAGCATATTCTGAAGAAAAGGAAAAAGGTTTGATCATAACTCACCCACTACTTGAAGAGTTTTAACTCTTGACACATGAGGGAATATTTTATTAATAGGAGGAAGAGATGAAGGAGTTGAGAAAACTGAATGTATAACTACTCTGAAGAAACATCACTATTGGATGTGTTCTACATGTAGAGACTCACCCCATGCTCCCAGCCAATGCACCTCAACAAAGATGGTTCATCCCAGCTGAAGAAATAGAGTTGGAACATCCTGTCAATGGGGGTTACCGAAAACCAATATATTTAGACCACACAACAACAATATATCATGTAGAGACCCTAGTTTTTTCCGGTAAGACTTTGAAATATTTCTAAATATTATTTTAGAGCTAGGCGCTGATACAACGTGCAATTATGAGGCCTGGTGTGCCCTTAATTAATTGGATTAGAAATCTGAGGTCGTGGTTGGGTCCGGAATGTAGTGTTTACTCTAGGAATGACATAAAATGAGTCACCGCTGGATGTTTGGACCCCTCGCTCGTTGGTGGTATGTTAAACGGATGAATTGAATTATTAATTTATTCATTTAATAGCTCAAACCTGAATAAATATCATACAGAGACTTAGATGAGAAATTTGAGGCCACCGTTGAGTTCAGAACATAGGCTTTACACTAGGCAGGGTATAACCATTGTCGGCCTTGGGATTTCGGCTGAAGTACTACCATGGATGAGTGATTAAATAATTATATAATTATATATTTAATTATTTAATTGATTAAATACTTTTTAACCTAATGAAATATCTATAAGTAAGATGCTATGAAGATTTTCCCAAGGTTTCCTCCTAACCCTGAGATCACAAATGACTCCCCTCCTCTCCTTCCCATTGACAAATGAAGAACGAATGACAATGTACCCCTGGATCTAGACGGATCAAAGTGCAGCGGGCCCTCTTTCTTCTTCGACAAATGCATCCTTTGTCAACAGAACGTTTTCCAATCTATGTATGACTCGTCTTTATCATTTTATGCCTTGAATTAAAATATTGAACATGTCTAATCTTGTTTCATTCACTTGTGTCTTTAAATTCAAACATTTCATGAGCCCAAGTACCGAAGATCATATTGTTTAATCTATTTTTCTAAATCCAGTGCCCCAACCTAGATCACTGGCAAAGAATGATTGTCGGAGATGTTCGATACTTTTGTTTTTGGTGCCCCTATCTCTCCTATTTCTTCATTTTCCTCACTATCTAATCACCCCGGATCCCAATTTGACAGTTGTCAGGAGACCCGAGCATGATCGGTGCTCGAATACAAGGCTGGTCAATGAAATGATGATGGAATCATGAGTGAAGACTGGCTATGCTTAGATCATGACCTGAGGATTGCAGATCTGTGATCGTTTCAAAGTTTTGTGTTAGAACAAAGTCATACTGGCTCGGTGAAGGAGCAGTGCATCCGCGCGTGCATGTGGGGTAGTTGGGACGACAGTCCGGCATGTGTCTGATAAAGGCGGTCAAGCGGAGGGATGCATCTCTAGCGATGGGAAAGCAGAATCCCAAGGCGGTGGTCCAGTGCATGGTTTAGGCAGGGGCAGTGGTGTGAGGTGACTATGGTGGCGTGATGGAATGGGTTTGGCATAGGCACGGCTCCGAGCGAGCAATGACAGAGACCAGTGGGGCTGGGGTGGAGCCGGTAGAAGGCCGTAGGTAGCAACGGCGAGAGGCTGGAAGGGTTACAGCCATGAGGTGTAGGCACGGTGGTCACGTGATGAAATGGGGAGGGGGAAGAAAACTCTAAGGGGTAATGAAAAAAACAGGATAAATAAATGAACAAAAAAATAAGAATAAGAATAATAATAATAATAATAATATTATTATTATTATTATTATTATTATTATTATTATTATTATTATTTTAAACAACTGTAACCCCCGGTGTGGCATTCAATCGATGCACCGCCAGTGGCTACGTGACCCCGTCGACGACACGGTCATTTTAAGATTGTTTTGGAGAATTTACCCTAGCCTATGACCTGGGCCCACAAATCACCCGCAAAATAATATATTTAATATTATTATTAAATCTTTGACCCACCATAACTCATGTGTGCAACGTCTGATTGACTTTCCATCACCATGACCTGGGCCCACAAATCACCCGCAAAATAATAGATTTAATATTATTATTAAATCTTTGATCCACCATAACTCCTGCGTGAAACGTCCGATTGACTTTCCATCAGTGATGACATGATCCTATCTTTAGGAAGGTTGATTCAAGTCCAAGTTTTAATATTAAATTTTGGTTTGTGGCTCGAGTCCACGAAACACCCAATAATATTATTGTTATTGTTGCGAGATCTTGCATCTGTCATAACTCTCTCATACAACATCAGATTCATGATCCGTCATCAATGTTGTGTTCCTAAAATTGAGGCATACTTTTCAAGAACAATTTTGGATGTTTAAACCAAAGTATAGGTGTGGTCCCTGCAAGGCCTGGTTCGCACGTGTTGCAATGAAATGCAAAATCTTCACCGAGTATCTATTTTAGATAAATGAGTAGTTTATTCCATTTGTTTTTCCATGAGGATTGAAATGGTGTGGTCCATATATTTGTTCTGGGACCAAGTAGTGGGCCCCACATGACTCCATTCAAGCGCAATGCAACGATATACGACTTTTCTTTCAAATGTCTGTTTAGGGCGAATGAATAGTCGATCTTGTGCATTTTTTTCTAAGGATCGCAACAGTGTGATCAGTTGGGTTATCTGAAGCTGTTGGAGGAGGCTTTCTAGTAAATGTACATTTTCCCTCTTCGGTTTAACGAGAAATGTGCGCTCATCATCTTTTTTGCTAAAGATATCATGTACATTAAGAGTACACTACCACGCCTAGGGGTACTTGATTTAAAATTTAGTACTTGAGTATGGATAGGTACATGGCTAGGTGAAGAGGCAGGCGAACATGATGTGTGGGACCCACACACACCAGGTGTTGCTTTACGAATCTTCTATCTATCATATCTCCTTTTGGATTCAGAATTCAAAATATAAGTAGCCTATCCTAAGTGTTTTTTCATGTAGAATGTGATAGTTCCCTTTGTATTGGCTTCTGAGATATGATGTTAGATGTTCTGAGTATGACGCCTATTCGGTGTGACACCTGATGACTACAGCAGTGTGATTTCTAAGAGGCATCATCCAGTAGGGATGACAAGTGTTCCTCAGTGCTTCTTAAAAGGTACCATCCAGTAGGGATGGCCAGTGCAGTTCCAGGCCAACCCTCCGACTGGGCCAGGTAGCATAGTCCCTGAGAAGATACCAAGATAACCCAAATATTAGTCCCTGAGGATATATTGGGTTGACCCAGATAGTAGTCCCTGATGAGATATCGGGATGACCCAAAGCATAGTCCCCGAGGAGACATCGGGAAGACACTGCCACTATGTCGGGTAGCAAAGTCCCCACTAGTTTAGAGAAGACCCTCAACTATGCAGCACAGTGGTGATGCATGGTACAATTTACCTAAGGACTCAAGAGAAAGAGGGGTTATTTCCCTACTGAGACACGTTCTTGTGATGCGACCTAAAACCGTGTGGGTGATTCAGTGCCACCCTTTTACTTGTGACTCCTGGTTAGACACCTGAGGTGTTGGGATTTTCAAATGGAGTTTTACTTGGAACTGTTGTCTACTCACTTTCTTAGGCTAAGCTGTGAGATGGAGGTCCCCTTAATCCCTCATTTGGGTTTCTTTCACTGAGTATATATATATCTATCCTATTACAGTACTCACCTCTTGGGTTTGTTTACTCTTTTTCCAGAAGATGCAAAGACACAAGGGGTAGGCCACGTGCTTTTTGTGTCTAGATTCTCGTGGTTGGACGAGTCTACTCTCCTGCTATAGTTAGTGAAGACTCAACAAGGAGTTTATATCCTCACCATTTTGATCTCCTTATGTTTGGATGAGTCTATTTTCACTCTCTTGTTGGGTTGAGCTATACTCTTTCTGTTCACTCTTGTTGTACCTTGTTTTCTCGACTGCTTCTCATTAGTGTATCTCTTACTCCTCCCCCTTCACCTTTTTAGGGTGTTCTACTGGGTATGTATATACTCACCCCTACATGGGATTCTCCCAACACATGTCATGTCTTTTTCAGACGATGGAAAGGTCGATCGTGATTTTAGAGGATCTTAGGGATACAAACTGCGTGGACCATGTACGGTGTTCATAGTTGGGATATGGGAGCGGGGCTCTCTCGCATGTTACTCTTTTTCATTTTCCTTTATGTTGGGACAGGTTTCTGGTTTGGGTGTGTGTTTTTCAGCTTTTCTTTTCATTATAAACTATAATACCCTTTTTATTTTCTACAGGTTCATGCATGTTCGTTTTATTTATAGAAGTTTCATATTTTATTTCTTTTCCCTCTACAATTTTGCATTGAGTTGGTTGAATGTGTGTGTAAAGGTGTTTAGGAAAAGGACTCTCTGGGTTTTTATGCCTTTTTCACTAGTCGTCAACCCTTGGACTATAGAGGTGGGCTTGGGGTAGTTGCAACTCGAGCCCGGCTTGGGTCAAGTTGTGAAAAAATGGTATCAGTGGTGGTTCAACCCTTGGGACATTGTTCGGATATTCCCTAAAAGGGTCTTGGTTGGATTAAGGAAAACAGTGTCGATGTTTCTTGAGAGTGGATATCAGTCCAGGAATCCCAATGATGGTACGGGTGACTGATGTATCCATTCATGAGGACCCTGATTTTCGGCTTGTCGACTCAGCACCTTGAGGCACTTACTACAGGTAAAAATGGTGAATGCATCATACAAGATTGATTATTTGACTATACTTATTGAGTCAGCTCCCCATTTTCATTGATATATATATATATATGCCTCATATACTCCTTGATAATATTCAGGATGTCTCCATGAAGATAGCCAACCAGGATACTAGCTACAATTTGTGACGATGATCCCATGAGAAACATGGCCTTAGTTCAGAACCCATCATGAGAGCCCCTTTCTCTAGGTGGGAAGGTAGGAGTATCCCCTACCTATTGATCAATAAAAATCCCTAGTAGAGCAGGCTGAGGACATTCACAGGATGAGTGCATTTTGTGATTTCTAGTGATAGAGACCGTTGAGGTTCCAAGGTGAGCCAAAACCACGGGTAGTAGAGGGTTTTATAGAGTCAGTGGTCCACCTATTTAGGCTTGCATGGACATCGATGGATCAGATGGTTGTTTTGGTCATCATCATTTTCCACGAAGTAGCTAGGCTTTGGTGGATCTCAGTTACTCAAATACATTATGAGTCGGCACTATCATGGGATGACTTCCAGCAACTGTTTTGTGAGGAGTTCTACCCCTCCTTCTTTCACTCTATTCGACTTCAGGAGCTCCTTCAATTATGGAAGGGGGGATGATAGTGACTGAGTATGCGACTAGTTTCACAAACCTTGCACACTACTCTCTAGAGATGATCTATAATGGTTACTTCCAAGCACGGAAGTCTGAGTAGTGACTCCATTGAGAGATCTGTGAGATCATAGTACCCTTGTCCATCCCTACCTATTCTAGGGTACTAGAGTAGGTGATGATGACAGAAAACCTTTTTGTCAGAAGGAAACCATACAACTGGTTGTGGTAGTGAGCACAATAGAGCTGAGACATTCACTTCAGCAAACAGACACCATATGATGAGATATCAATATAGGTGATATTTTCATGATCGGACTCGGGCATCGAGTCAGCCCAGATAAGGCCGGTGTTATTCTTGTGAGGAGCGAGGTCACATGTCATGAGACTTCCCAACTAGGCAAGTTTAGAACACCAGGCAGACAGTAGGTGGACCGCCATGGTAGAGACAACACTGTAATCAAGGTGGTCCCCAAGGAGGTGGTGCTAGAAGAGGAGCAGGAGGAGCTGGAGGTGGGGGATGACGTTGTGAGGTCTCTCCACTCCCACCAGGCGGCCCACGTCAGGCTCAGGAAGTGGGCAGTTGGGTTTATAGACAACCACAATCTTTGGATGTCTACTATCCTGTAGAGCACGAGACGATAAGAGGTATGCCTTGTGCATTTTCTACTTTTTTAGTCTAATTTGTTAGACACTGCGTAAAGTACTCTTTTATCTATTCTCCTTGATTTAGGTTTTATCGGGGTGACACGGGGCATTGGTGTAACCGTGTGTTGGTGTTGTTCGACGTAGCTACAAATGCACAAGGAGTGGTGGATGAGTCCCTCTTACTTGTGAGTTTAGGGAATGATTGTGCAGCGGAGTGTCTAGTATGCCACATGATTTTCATGTTTAGACTCTTGCAGTTGGATGAGTTTACTTACTTTCCTTGTTCGTTGGCACCTTGTTTGCTCAACATTAAGTCTCGATACTAAAGTTATCAAGTACATGTCAAGGTGATGGATAACCCATGAACAAAACTATGTGACTCGATGTCCGGTGCTAAAAGAGGTAATCTTTCCCCTGAGGATATGGAGACGATATCTTCTGGAAGATCATTTTGTGGTTTTTTTAGACCACCAAAGTCTCAGGTATATCATTTGTAACGACCCGAACTTTTATTAATTTTTGTTTCATAAATTTTGTGTGTTATTTTATTTTTACACTCAACAAAACTATATTATTTAATTAATAAAGTGAGTATAATTAAATGAGACCATTGGGTTTTGACTGTTATATGACCATTGGTCAATATGACCGCTAGAAGCTAAACTCTTAACATTACAATTTTTTGTTTATAAATACAAGTGATCTTGGTTAATACAGAAAGAAGATTTGATGGACCCATCCAGTAGTCTCGAGCTGATCAAAGCCCATCTGACGGAACTTGGGAAGGAGGTAGCACCATTGGTATTTTTTCTGGACCAAACCCAATCCGAACTTCATTATGTGAAGCTGGAACGGAATCACCTTCGCGAGAAGTTCAAGATGATAGAAATCACCACTTGGGAAATACTGGCCGAGCCGCCCCAAGATTCTATCAACTTAGCACACCTTACACTTAGGTCATATGCTGGTGTTATAAGAGGCTATGTAATGAGACCTTACCTTCCATATGTAATCCTTTCATATAAATAAAAATTGAGATTTCTTCTTATGGTGATGTTTGGGAATTTTCAAATATCCGGATAAATATAGGATGTATATTATTGACGTTTATAAAAAAAATGATATTTTAAAATAGTTATGTAAACCTTAAATAATTAATAATGTTTAATGATTTTTAAAAAATGGTCTTCTACAGTTGTGTTCACTGATAAATTTAGAGTCTAATAAGATCAACATAATTTTTTGTGAATCGTAAATTATAAATAGTGATTTTACGCTTATGATTAGTAATGTGACCAAATGGATTAAGTAACCTCACTTAAGAAAGTATTGATATAATTTAGGCACCTTGATTAAGTAATGTGATTCAATAAAATGGGTAAATAACGGCTTCAGAAATTATTAGTCAAGTATTAGTTTTTTCTGGTGAATAGTGTTTTTAATTAAAAATTAAATTAAAATTATTTAGAAAATTATTTTTATAAAATGGAGTTCATTTTTGAATTCAGATAATCTATATTAGGTTAAGGTGATTTTTGGGGATTTTTCTGAAAAAAATGAATTTTTTGTGAATAGTGAAAATACAATTTTTAGTTTCGGGTGTTTAATGAAAACATTAAGGATGTAGTAATTATGTTATCATTCTAGTCAACTTGTGAATATTAATATAAGGTATGAGGTGTCCCAAGTGGCCAATACCATGGGAAAATACCATGGGCAAGCCCATGGTTTTTTCAATACCACTGATGAGGTGTCCCTTGGCCATTAATGACTTGTCCCCTCACTTCTCCTATAAATACCAAGCAATTCCCTCATCATTTCATTTCGAAATCCTCCTGAAAAAAGTTCTAGTCTCCTTATGCAACACCCCAACCCTAGTTACCCAGAGTCGGTGTATTATTTTAATACATTGGCATTATTACAAGGAATCAAGTCCCGAAGGACCGATTGTTTTAGTAGTCTTGGAAAATAGATTACATATATTAACATTACATTACAATTTCAAATATAAAACACAACGTAAATAGTTCTTTGAGAATTCCATTATTCCCTTTGGCTTAACCCTGTATATCAATCATAATACACTTCTTGGAATCTTGGGAAAAATAAAACATAGAAAGGGGTGAGCTCAAACATTCAGTAAGGGTAAGCAATACAGCGAAAAATTACATAAATATTCAGCATGGTGAATAATTGAAACCACATTCCTTTACCAATAATAAACATGAATAATTTTATGGAAATATTATGAGTTGAGTAAATAATGCCATAATAAAACATAATCAGGGGTATTCTACTAGTCGAATGACCACATGAACCATCAATACTATTTCCATAATGAGGGAATGTATAATTCCAGAGATTCTAAAACATTTTTTCAAGGTCTCAGACAAGATGTCTAAAATGATTAAGGCCTTGGCCAAAACCATAAATCAAATTGGGAAAGGGCCTCGGCCAATTCCATGTCTAGTTGTCTCATGACACCTACCGATGCATCAAGGAGCTATAGCGGGCTCCACCCGTCACTTACTATGTACAATACATTCCTCATATGAAAAGGTTGAAAAATAACATAAACCTTCGTATAAGAACTACGATACGAAATGTAAATACTTTAACCATAAACGATGAATGTTATAAAAATAACACATCCACGGTCAAAGATATCACAAAACCTTCAATACAATATGAAAGTTTTGTATCATAATTAATCAACTTCAAAATAAGTTTAAAATCTATTAAAGGATTTGAAATAGATGAAAATTATTTGTAAAACTCTTTGATTGAAATATCCCTTTTCATGAAAACATTTAAAAGTCACACAATTTAAAAAGGAATACATTTAAAGACATTTTTGAATCAAAGTGTCCCACACCAGTTTGAAACATTTTAAAGTAATTAACATTTTAAAACATTCATGTCCCTTTAAATAAATCCTTAAAACCATTTTTCAAACATGGACAGTAATGATAATGGTTTAGAAGAATATATGTTTAAAACATTTAAAATGATGTTGACATAGATGAAATCAAAACTATTTGAAAGAAATATCTCTTTTTTTGAAATCATTTAAGAGTAACATAATTATAAAAGAAAACATTTACATTGAAAATATTCTTATAATCTTGTAAGGTAAACTTCGAATATTTTATAATGGCGAAAAATATCCACACCTTCCGTATAAGTTAAAAAAAAGACATTCTTACCATAATTTTGTCGAAAAGGTTAAAAAGGACCTTGTTTGGAAAGCGATGGAAAGATTACTTTATAAACATATTATAAAAAGTCAACAAGGGTATAAATTAATTTAACATAGAGTCTATAAAATAGTAATAATTATTTGAAATACATTTTTAAGAAACATAGATGTCGATGATAAAGAGGTCCCAGTAGATAATTACATATAAACAACCTCGGAAAATGAAGATATTGTAAAATAAACACTTACCTTGTAATTTTCCTTGTTTTAAGTTCCGTTAAACTCATGTATAATGGTTAAATAATTGTTATTAAATTATAAAATAATCATATACGTTAATATGATATCATATATGATCTTTTAACATTGATTTGTTAATAATATCTTAGTATTATCATCGTTTCGGGTGTTAACGGATTCATTTTTCTTTATATTATTTGTTATGTGAGCCATATTTGTTATGGATGGGATGTATATTATTCATATCCATAATGATATCATGTCTCTAAAAATTATTTTTAATCATCAAATAAAATTTAGTCTTGAATGGATACGATGGGGAATGAATCTCATCACGTTCGTGGAGACGGTAATCCGTACATACGCATGAGCGACAATATCATTCTTTTGATATTAAAATAATATATAATTGGATGGTATATCATATATACAGAATCATTATCATGTTATATTTATTATTTACATGAATTACACATCATTATTATACTCATCCAAATAATAATGTATTGAATAACAATTACACCATGACGTGGAGACGGTAGGTCGTACGTACGCACGTATGGTGACATGTCATTCAAAGGATGGATAGATTACTAAATAAGGTTGTAACATATTTATAATAACATAAAAGTATATATAAGATACTGGAGTTATTATTTTATAATGTAAATAACAATGAAAGAAGAATTTGAAGAAGAAAGGAACTTGAAAGATGGTAGTGAAAACATTACCTCTTCTTCGGGTTCTTCCTTTTGATTTGATCAAAAGGGATCCTTAGGTTGGATTTCTAACTAAATTAAGTCCTCTATGATTAAGGGAGGATAGTTTAGATGGTATTTTGTTAGAGTTTTTCCGAACTAAAAGGATTTTAAGTTGTGAATAATTGGTTAGAAGTGGTGTCCTTTTATAAGGGGGAGGAGGGACTCTTTAGAAAAAACTTAAATTATTAATTTATAATAAATTAATATTCGGTTTATAATGGCTCCAAAGTGGATTATTAAAAGTATAAGGAGAGGATGGGTCGAAATGCTTTCAACCAATAGATTTTAGACAGGTTTGGGTCACTATATTAACCTTATCTTTTAGTTTTAACTCTTAGTTAATTAGTTTGACATTTACCATGTCACTTTGTATTTTTATATTATATAGTTAATAAACATACTATATACTTCCAATAGACCCCAAAGTTTTCCATTAACAATTCACCTATCATTATATAAGTCCTTTGGCCTAACCTTATATTTTTAAGATTAGAATATCAATTAATAATATAATATTTGTTTTAAAAACTCATTTATGTCAATTTTGACACTATTTAATAATTTATTTTTGTTAAAGCTTTAACATCTTTATTAATTCTAAAAAAAATCATTTAAGAAATCCTAACATGTCATAGTAACCAATAAAATTCGTGTATGTCATCAAAACTTTCAAATTATATTTATTTTATCATTTATAATATCAATTATTTGATTATTTCATTAATAAGGAAAATTCTACATCATTATTGTGTCATAAATATATTAACTTATTTAATGTCTAAAAATTATAAATAAAATACCATTATGTAGGAAATCGTTTTATCTTTCTAATTAATATTTATAGTCGAAAATATAACATGTATAACCCTATGTAAAAATTGTTTTTCTAAAAGATATATGCTTATGTCATTTTTGTATTTGATTTAATTTAATTAATATAAAGTGTCCTTATCACCTACAAGTGGCTTCATGGGGTCATGAAATCGACCCAAAGATGACCATGGTCGGACATGTATCAACCAATAAGGTTAGGACACGTTTTAGGGTAATTTATTATTATTATAATAGTATTTTTTTTACCCTTATTTACCTGATTTACCCTTCAACCATGGTAAATAAAATATTTTATGACTGGGTGGGCAAAATGAGGCGCAACCCACCTGTGCTGACGGATTGCTTGACAAACCATCATCGCCCGGGTTGTCACCCTCCGGGACACTCTGCCATCTCGGCTGGCAACGGCTCCTTCCCGGCTGGGGCTCTCTCCGAAGTGACCTCTTCGTGGGGAGGGGGGTTTCCTTGTGTGGAGGGTTCAAAAAGGCCACACAAGGGAATTCCCTTTTTTAAGAAAGAGATGGTAAATAAAATATTTACTGAAGTAATTATTCAAAATGTCTAAAAATAAGTTACCTATTTACACAATTTGGACATCCTGATTCCAAATATGGAATCCATTTTTCCAAATTCAAAACACTGAAGTGGCAGAAATTAATTTAAAATCAATTCCCGTTGTTAAAACAAAAAGCATGTTTTTAAGAGATAATAACTATCAAAATATTGACACTTGTTTATGTTCGGTTTAATTGTGAAATTATGTCCAATGACCAAAATTGTATTAAATGGTAAAAATTTATTCTAAATATACACTAAAACCTCTAAAATTCATAATTTATCACTATTAATTATTTCGATTAAAAAATTTGTTTTTAATTAAAATTTATTAATTTTCACTATTCATGAAAATATAAAAGTTATCCGAAAAGTACCAAAATTTCACCCTATTATAATTTCGATATTCTGAATCCAAAAATGAAGTCCATTTTGAGAGATAAAATTTATAAAATTTCAAAAAGTGGGTATTACTATTCATAACGGCTACTTTGATTGGTCGCGGTGTGTTAGAATCTCTAAGTTGCGTACAATGCAAGATATTGCATTATTCAAAGGGAAACGTACCGTGGAATCTTGGGGTGTTACAAATTACCTCCCAAGGTGCCCTCAAGCCTCCCAAGGTCCCGAACATCAAGTTTTCGAAGTTACTCTTCAAGGTAAGGGATCCTTTCACCCTCCTCTTTTAAGTCATGACTTCCTTTATTTTGTGTCTTCTAGTTTCCATCTCTTTATGCTGAGGGTATGTTCTTATATGTTCTCATTACTGTCCATTTCATGTATAATTGTTGAGAGAACCTTTCTGCTCTCATCAATTTGTTTTCTGAATTTTTAAGTGATGTCGTTAGGCTGCCGAATTTCTCGTAAAAGAAATTGCATCTTCTCTTTTCTTTAATGTTTCCTTTTCCTATGGTATGTCATTCAAATATCCATACCATGATCTTATTCTATACCCATACTATATTGGGAATTATTTATTAGTGGGTGACCCTTGTCCCCTCTCTTTTCAATGTTTTCTAAAACCATGTTATATAGTCGTTGTGCTGCAGAAATTTCGTCTCAAGATTTCTCTCAATAAATTCTCTTGTTTATTTATGTGAATACCCAGACCTATTTCATTTCTACGATTGTTCATAAATATATAAAAATGATATATTTTATTCTGTAATTGACATACATATAACCTTAACTCCCTTTCCATGGGTTATAAATGATATAATGATCTTATTTTTAAGATCTTTTAAAACGTCATGATTTTGAAATGAAACCCATTTCTTTTATTCTATATGGGTTATTTATGAAATTTTTTATTATGATCTATGTGGATCACATGAAAATAAATACATATTAAGGTTTCGCCCTGATAGCACTCCAATTTATTGGGTAAATAATTAATCTCTATAGATGACAAGTTTCACGATACCTTGGTGAATCACCTTGGTAATGTTTGTGACACCTTGGGGATGGAACTTGGTGATATGTTCATGACTGTCTAAATGAAATGTTGAAGCCACATATTAAAGTTATGTTCCATGTTCTTTTCATTATGATATTCCTATACTTACATTGATCATTTATTTATGTTGTTATTCAAGTTCTTAATGTTAACACAAGTAAACTGATTTCCTTGTTTACCCTTACTGGGCCTTCTGCTCACCCTTTCCTTTGATGTATGTCTCCAGGATATGAGATGCAGTAGTTGTACATAGGATGAACCTATGATAAAGCCCTAAAAGTGGTTTAGAAGAATTTTTTATGTTGTATTCAAGTTTTATTGTTCCTGATTTCCAAGACACTAGACTTTAAAGATCCTATGTATGTAAAATGTAATAAAAAGTTACATATTAAAAAGGTGGGATTCCATAGTTGGTATCAAATGATATTTTAGTTATTTATGGAAATTATGATATGAAAACATTAGGAAGAACCCTATAGAAAAGTTTAAATATAGAAAAACTTCCTGGTATTTTGGTGAGTATTGAGTAAGTGGTTTATCAAGCAAATACATCCCTGTCTAGATACGAGCAGGTAGAGGTGGCTCTGGCACAGATGTACATAGGGGTAAAACTTGAAAACACCGCTTTGAGCGAGACTCGAACTGGAACTAGTATACGACAATGGGACTTGCTTCACTCTTGGTTACGACACTCCTGGGGGATATGTTTGGTTAATTGCAAGATTTTTATGAATCATTATGAAGGAATTATAGAGAAATGTAATTGTTTAAGAATGAAGTTTGAAGACATAGAATCCTTTATAGTTAAAATATTTATAAATGAAATAAGTTTCTCACTAAGATTTTATTCTTTTATAAAATGGAGTGAAATAATAGGAACCATGAAAATGGTGACCGCATTGGACCATGTGCTAACGACCCTCCGATGGAAGCCAGAATGGAAACATTCATGAAAATGATGAACCAACTGACTCAAGTTATGAGAAATAACTTGAATCAAGCTGAGAGACTGATCTCACCATGAAAGTAACAACATTATTTTGAGTCATTTATGTGTCAATGACCACCAACCTTTAGTGGGTCGACTGACCCATTGATTGCTGAGCAGTGGATCTTCTCCATCGAGACGATATTTTATGTGCTCCGCTGTTCATAGAAAGAGAAGGTTGCCCTGGCTGTCTATCGCTTAGAAGGAGACGTTGATCAGTGGGGGGAACTAATTAAAAACACAATGAAAATAGTGGAATTTGAAGCTATGTAGTGGGAAGAGTTCATAGAGATCTTTTTCAGTAAGTATTTCCCTCATTCCATGAGAACAAAGATGGAGAAGGAGTTTCTTAAGATGAAGCAGAAGGAGAATGAATCTATAGGAAGCTACGAAATGAACTTCACAAGGCTTTCATGATATACCTATAGATTTTTCATGGATCTAAATGATACGGTTGATAGATTCTTTGGTGGAATGAGACCTCATCTGCAGAAGAATCTAGCCAACCAAGACTATGCTAGCTATGAGGATATAGTGTGGAGTGCGATGAAAGTTGAGCTGGAGTTTGGTGAGACACAGTGGTCTCATAAATCCAATGACAAGAAGATATTGATGGATCCCATCTTTGGGAGGACCTTCGATCAGGGAAGAAGAGGCAAGAAAGTGAAACTTTCCATGTGTAATAAATGTTGGAAGAAGCATTCGGGGAACTTCCTGCTTGGGAGCGGGAAATGATACAAGTGTGGAAGAGATGGCCATATTGAGAGGAATTGTCATGGTGAGGTGAAACCTCAACTTCCAAACACTAATGACAAGGGGAAGATGGTGCAGGCCCTACCTGATGTCCAGTTCTTTAACTGTGGACAATGTGAGCACTTTTCCAATCATTTTCCAAATCTAAGGGCAGTGGAGGGGAACCACCATCATCCTCAGCAATGGAAAAGGGATCAAGGTCATGCTTTTTCTATCACGACAACTAAAGTCTAAGCTTCTAATGATGTGGTAGCAGGTACTCTTATTGTTATCTCAAAGATAGCAAGTACTTTGATTGATTCTGGTTCTACGCATTCCTTTATTTCCTCCAAGTTTTCAATGAATTTAGAATCAACCCCCAATTTTATAAAATTAGAGTTATCAATAAAGACTCCTATTAGGATTATCCAAGACTCATTAGTGTTTAGAAACTATAGTATTTACTTTAGTGAGCACAATCTTATCACAAATCTAGTTGTCATTCCCATGTTGTAATTCGACATTATACTAGGGATAGACTGGCTCTCAAAGTATAATGTTAAGATCAAATGCAGAAGCATGGAAATCTCAGTAGTCTTAAATGGAAAACCAACAGTTATCTTCCAAGGAGAGATATCTCCTCCTGATCTTTTTCTAGAGAAACCCCCTATATCCTACTTTATGGATTTGATCGGTGAAGAAGAAGAAGGAGATGAGAGTTTGAGGATAGAAACTATCCCCATCATCCAGGAATATGTTGACGTATTTCCTGAGGAGTTTCCTAGACCTCCCCCAGAATGAGAGGTAGATTTCTCAATTGAACTCATACTGGGATCTCATCCAATATCAAATACCTCGTATAGGATGGAAAATGTGGAGCTGGGGGAATTAAAGAAACAAATCCAAGATCTTTTGGAGAAGGGGTTTATCCGACCGAGTGTGTCTCCTTGGGGATCACATATTCTATTTGTGAAGAAGAAGGATGGATCGATGCAGATATAAATTGATTATAGAGAACTAAATAGGATCACAGTAAATAACAAATACACTCTTACAAGAATTGATGGCTTATTTAACCAACCTCATGGGGCTCAATTCTTCTCTAAGATTGATCTTCGATCTAGTTATCATCAATTGATAGTGAAGAAAGAAGATGTTCCAAAAACTACCTTTCCATCAAGATATGGGCATTATGAGTTTGTCGTTATGCCCTTCGGACTGACTAATGCAGCTGCTATTTTTTTGTATTTGATGAATAGATTCTTTAAGGACTACCTTGATAACTTTTTGGTGGTTTGTATTGATGATATTATGATATATTACAAAAGTCGCGAGGAGCATGAGGATCATCTAAGGGATATTTTGAAAAGTCTGCGAAAGAATAGGATTTTTTGTAAGTTCATCAAATGTGAATTTTGGTTATAAAAAGTTGCTTTCTTGGGGAATATTGTAACCAATGAAGGAATCACAGTTGACCCTACAAAGACAAAAGTTGTAGAGGAGTGGCCTCAACCTACAACAATAACAGAGATTCGTAGTTTTCTTTGATTAGTGGGATATTATAGGAGGTTTGTGAAGAAATTTTCATGAATTTATAATCCATTAACCAAGTTAACTAGAAAAGGGATCAAGTTCATCTGGACAAAGGAGTGTGAGGAATGTTTCCAAGAGCTGAAGAAGAGATTGGTTACTGCACCTGTGTTAACTCTTCCCTCAAGTGGAGAAGGATTTGTTATTTTTAGTGATGCATCTCTAAAAGGGATTGGGTGCATCCTCATGCAAAATGAAAATTTTATTGCTTATGCATCACGACAGATGAAGACTCGTGAGCAGAATTATCCTACGCATGATCTGGAGCTGGTTGCGGTCATTTTTGATCTGAAGATATAGAGGCACTATATTTATGGGATGAAATGTGATATATACACAGACCATCAAAGTTTGAAGTATATTTTCACAAAAAAGGAATTGAACATGAGACAAATGAGATGGTTGGAACTTCTTAAAGACTATGATTGTTCAATTCATTATCATTCTGGAAGAGCAAACAAAGTCGCTGATGCATTAAGCAGGAAAGACCCAGTTATTCTTTCCATGATGCGGATTCAAAGATATACATTGATCAATGACCTAGTAAAGTTGGACATAGGAATTATAAAGGAAGGGACATCATCAACCCTAACCCAAATTATTTCTCAACCATCACTACTGGAGAAGATCAAGAAAGCACAGAAAGAAGATCCTTTGTTGCAGAAAAATTTTGAGGCTATAAAGGATGGGAAGTTTCCTGAGCTCAATATTGATCAAGAAGGTGTACTAAAATTTCATACAAGACTATGTGTTCCATCTATTCCACAAATAAATAAGGATCTGATGGATGAAGCTCATAGCTCTACTTTCTCTATACATCCTGGAAGCACAAAAATGTATAGGGACCTTCGTGATCATTATTTGTGGAATAATATGAAAAGGGAGATTGATGAATACACTTCAAGGTGCCTAGTATGTCATCAAGTGAAGGTAGAGCAACAACATCCTAAATGGGTATTGCAACCACTACCCATACCATCATGGAAGTGGGACAATATCACTATGGACTTTTTCACTGGTCTTCCGAGAACTTCCAAAGGAAACAATGCGATATGGGTTATTGTGGACCATCTCACCAAGACTTCCCATTTTATCTCTATTCGGGAAGATTTCTCAATTGATCAACTTTTCAGGATTTACATGAAGGAAGTGGTAAGGCTGCATGGAGTTCCACTTTCTATCATATATGATCATGATCCAAGGTTCACATCAAAATTCTAGAGAAGTTTTCAACATTCTCTGAGCACTGAATTGAATTTCAGTACGACCTATCACCCCCAAACTGATGGCCAATCTGAAAAGACTATTTAAACACTCCAGGACATTCTGAGAATGTGATCAATGGAATTTAAGGGTGGATGGGATCAGCATCTCCCTTTAGTTGAGTTCTCTTACAACAACAGCTTCCACTCAAGCATTCAAATGGAGCCCTATGAAGCTCTATATGGGAAGTTATGTAAAACTCCTACTTGTTGGGATGAAGCTGGTGAGAGAAATCTTCTTGAGCCTGATCTTGTGCCAGAGATGACAAAAAAAGTCCATGCGACCCAACAACACATTAAGGATGCTCAGAGTCGGAAAAAGAGCTATTCTGACAACCATCAAAGGGACTTGGAGTTTGATGTTGTTGACAAGTTCTTTCTTTTAATTTCACCTTGGAATAGAGTCATGAGGTTTCGGAAAAAAGGGAAGCTCAGCCCTAGATACATTAGCCCCTATGAAATCATTGATCGCGTGGGAGTAGTGGCCTATCGACTTGCACTTCCTCCAAATATAGCACAAGTTCATGATGTCTTCCACGTATCCCTCTTGAGAAAGTATATACCTAACCCATCACGTGTACTAAACCTAGAGGTGGTACAACTGGAACATGACCTCTCTTATGAGGAGCAGCCGCTGGAGATCTTGGATCGTAGAGACAAGGTTCTACGCAACAAGACTACCCACCTTGATAAGGTGTTGTGGAGGAACCACAAATATGAATAAGCCACATGGGGACCATAGGATTCTATGAGGCAGAAGTACCCACACCTTTTCTCCTCTAAGGGTACGAGTTAAAAATTTCGGGGAAGAAATTTCTTAAGGGGGGGAGAATGTAACGACCCAATCTTTTATTAATTTTTGTTTCCTAAATTTTGGGTGTTATTTTATTTTTATACTAAACAAAACTATATTATTTAATTAATTAAGTAAGTATAATTAAATGAGACCAATGGGTTTCGACTGTTATATGACCACTGGTCAATATGACCGTTGGAAGCTAAACTCTTATCGTTACAATTTTTTTGTTTATAAAACAAGTGATCTTGGTTAATATAGAAAGAAGATTCGATGGTCCCATCCAGTAGTCTCGAGCTGATCGAAGCCCATCTAACAGAACTTGGGAAGGAGGTAGCACCATTGGGATTTTCTCTGGACCAAACCCAAGCTGAACTTCATCGTGTGAAGCTGGAATGGAATCACCTTCGTGAGAAGTTCAAGCTGATAGAAATCACCACTCAGGAAATACTGGCTGAGACGCCCGAAGATTCTATCACCTTAGCACACCTTACACTTAGGTCCTATGCTGGTGTTATAAGGGTTTATGTAACGGGACCTTAGCTGCCTTATGTAATCCTTTGATATAAATAAAAATTGTGATTTCTTCTTATGGTGATGTTGGGGAATTTTCAAATGTCCGGATAAATATAGGATGTATATTATTGATGTTTAGAAAAAAGGGATATTTTAAAATATTTATGTAAACCTTAAATAATTAATAATTTGTAATTATTTTCAAAAAATGGTCTTCTACAATTGTGTTCAGTAAGAAATTTCGAGTCTAATAAGATCAACTTAATTTTTGGTGAATAGTAAATTGTGAATAGTGATTTTACGCTTATGATTAGTAATGTGACCAAATGGATTAAGTAACCTCACTTAATAAAGTATTGATATAATTTAGGCACCTTGATTAAGTAATGTGATTCAATAAAATGGGTAAATAACTGTTTCAGAAATTATTAGTCAAGTATTAGTTTTTTAGGGGGAATAGTGTTTTTAATTAAAAATTAAATTAAAAATATTTAGAAAATTATTTTTATAAAATGGATTTCATTTTTGAATTCATAGCATCAATATTAGGTTAAGCTTATTTTTGGGGATTTTTCTGAAAAAAAAATGAATTTTCCGTGAATAGTGAAAATACAGTTTTTAGTTTCGGGTGTTTAACGACATCATTAAGGATGTAATAATTATGTAATCATTCTGGTCGACATATTAATAGTAAGATAAGTTATTAGGTGTCCCAAGTGGCCAATACCATGGTAAAATACCATGGGAAATCCCATGGTTTCGCCAATACCACCGACGAGGTGTCCCTTGGCCATTAATGACTTGTCCCCTCACTTCTCCTATAAATACAAATCCATTCACTCATTCATTTCATTTCCAAATACTCCTTAACTAAGTTCTGGTCTCCTTAACTCCCAAGGTTCCCTCGAGCCTCCCAAGGTCCCGAACATCAAGTTTTCAAAGTTACTCTTCAAGGTAAGGGATCCTTTCACCCTCCTCTTTTAAGTCATGAATTCCTTTTTGTTGTGTCTTCTAGTTTCCATCTATTTATGTTGAGGGTATGTTCTTATATGTTCTCATTACTTTCCATTTCATTTATAATTGTTGAGAGTCCCTTTCCACTCTCATCAATTTGTTTTCTGAATTTTTATGTGACGTCGTTAGGCTGCTGAATTTATTGTAAAAGAAATCACATCTTCTCTTTTATTTCATGTTTCCTTTTCATGTGGTATGTCATTAAAATATCTATACCATGATCTTGTTCTATACCCATACTATATTATGAATTATTTTTGATTTTCTGACCCTTGGCCCCTCTCTTTTCAATGTTTCCCAAAACCATGTTATATAGCCGTTATGCTGCAGAAATTTGGTCTCAAAATTTCTCTCTAGAAATTCTCTTGTTTATTTATGTGAATACTCATACCTATTTAATTTATATGGGTGTTCATAAATATATAAAAATGATATATTTGATACTGTAATAGACATACATATAACCCTAACACCCTTTACATGGGTTATAATTAATATAATGATCTTATTTTTATAAACTTTTAAAATGTCACGATTTTGAAATGAAACCCATTTCTTTTATTCTATATGGGTTATTTATGAAATTTTTGATAATGATATATGTGTCTCACATGAAAATAAATACATATTAAGGGTATTCCTTGATAGCGCTCCAATGCATTGGGTAAAGAATTAATCTCTATAGATGACAAGTTTCATGATACCTTGGTAAATAACCTTGGTAATTTTTATGACACCTTGGGGATGGACCTTGGTGATATATTCATGAATGTCTAAATGAAATTTTGAAGCCACGTGTTCAAGTTATGTTCCATGTTTTTTCATTATGATATTCCTATACTTCCATTTCTCATGTCTTTATGTTGTTATTCAAGTTATTATTGTTGACACAAGTAAACTGATTCCTTTGTTTACCCTTACTGGGCCTTCTACTCAGGCTTTCCTTTGATGTATGTCTCCAGGATATGAGATGCAGTAGTTGTACATAGAATGAAATTATGATGAAGCCCTAAAAGTGGTTTAGAAGAATTTTTTATGTTGTATTCAATTTTTATTGTCCCTGATTTCCAAGACACTAGACTTTAAAGATCGTTTGTATGTAAAATGTAATGAAAAGTTATGTATTAAAAAGGCAGGATGCAATATCATTACCTAGATATAATTGAACCTGAGATGGAGACGCTATATGATGTTCCTACAAGATTACATCTTCGAGATAGACTATAGTCCGGGAAAGGGAAATGTTGTAGCAGATTACCATAGCGTGAAGTGCAGGAAGTCCCAAACTCACCTAGTGCGGGAAGTTTCAAAGCAGTTAACATCCTTGCAGCTGTCCCTGGTGGAGCACTAGGGTTCAACTTTTCTTCAATCAATGGTATTGAATCCTTTGTTTCTCAAGCGCGTAAGAGAGTATCAATTTTGATTCATCAAATGTGAAATCCTGTTATCCAGATATATTTTCGTGTTTCACAATATGGATATTCTGAAGGAGGGAATCATGAGACCCTATTCTAGGAGAAAACCTTATGAGGATAGACCATCCCTTTGGTTTGCATGTTGTGGCTGTACAAAAACATCCAGGTGTTTCCATGGGAGAGACAGATCTACATGTGGGCTCAGTATCTTGAGTTTTTTCCTTAGTTTTTCTTTTTTGAGAATGAAAAGCTTGAAGGAGGGAATAATGTAGAGACCCTTGTTTTTCCATTTAAGACATTGAAAATTTTCTAAATATTATTCCAGAGTGAGGTGCTGAGACGGCGTGCAATTTTGAGGCCCGGTGTGCCTAGAATTAATTGTATAAAAATATTAAATATGTTTCATATTATGAATGCGTGGTCAACTAAAGAAAATGGGATATCCCTTAAATGGTTAATCAGATCAAAAATCTTAGGTAACAGTTGGGTCTGAAATGCGGTGTTTACCCTAGGTACGATATAAAATGAGTCGGTGCAGTACATTTGGACCCCTCACTCATTCGAAGTATGTTAAATAGATGAATTAAATTATTTATTTATTAATTTAATATCTAAAATATGAATAACTCTTAGACGGGGAATCAGATGAGAAATATGAGGCCACCATTTATTTCAAAAGATAGGATTTACCCTAGTTGGCGTATAGCCTTTGTCGGTGTTGGGAGTTCGGCTTAGGTGCCATCATGAATGAGGGATTAAATATTTAAATAATTATTTATTTAATTATTTAATTGAATAAATCCTTTTTAACCTAATGAAATCTATATAAGTATGCTCCTATGGAAATTTTCTCAAGCTTTCCTCATAACCTTGGGATCATAAATGACTCCTCTCCTCTCCTTCCCATTGACGAACGAAGAATGAATGACAACGAACCACTGGATCTAGACGGATCAAAGTGCAGACGATCCTCCTTATTCGTTGATGAATGCATCCTTTATCAATAGTGAATGATCTAATCTAGGTAAGACTTCCCTTTATCATTTTACACCTTGGATTAAAATATTGAGCAAGTGGAATCTTGTTTTATTCACTTGCACCTTTGAATTCAAACGTTGCATGAGCCCAAGTACCGAAGTTCATATTTTTTAATCTATTTCTCTAACCTCAGTCCACCAACCTAGATCACCATCCAAGAATTCTTGGTCGGTGATGTTTGATACTTTGGTTTTTTGTGCCTCTCACTCCTCTATTTATACACGTTCTGTCCCATGTAATCCCCTTGGATCCCGATTCGACAGTTGTCGGGCGACCCGAGGTTGATCAGGTGCCTGAATACGAGGAGGATCAACGAAATGATGACAGAATCATGAGCAGAGACTGGCAACATGTAGATTGTAAATTGAGGATCATATATCTATGATCGTTTCAAAGTCGCGAGTTAAAACAAAGGCATTGTGGCTCCTGAAAGGAGAAGCGCGTCCGCGCGGTGCATGTGGGCTAGCCGGGATGACAGTCTGGCGTGTCTCCGAGAAAGGCAATCTGTAGGAGGGATGCATATCTGGTGTGTAAAGGTGGAAACCCAAGGTATCAGTCTGATGCGTGGTTCAGGCAGGGACGGTATTCATATGTGACTGCTGCAACATGATGGAGCGGGGTCGATGCGGGCACGACTCCGGGCGAGCAACAGCGGAGGCCAGTGGGGTTGGGGTGGAGTCGGTAGGAGTCTGGAGGTGGTGACAGTGGGAGTCCAGAAGGGCAGTGGCCATGGGGTGTAGGTGTGGCGGCCACATAAGGAAATGTGGAGGGGGTAAGGAAACCCTAAACGGTGATGAAAAAAATTGATAAATAAATGAAAAACAGCAACAATAATAATAATATTATAATTATTATTATTTTAAACCCCCGTAACTCCCATGTGAGGTGTCCGATCGATGTGCCACCAGGGGCTATGTAACACCAATGGAAACACGATAATTTTAAGACCTTTTTGGAGAATTTACCCTGACCCGCGACCTAGTCCCGCCAAACACCCGCAAAATAATATATTTAATATTATTATTAAATCTTTGACACGTCATAACTCCAACATGAAACGTCTGATTGACTTACTATCAGTGGCAACGTGACCATGTCTTTAAGATGGTTGATTAAATTCCAATGTTGAATAATAAATTTGGGTTCATAGCTTAGGTTCACAAAACACTGAATAATATTATTAATACTATTTCGGGATATTACATCTATCGTAACTCTCTCATACGACATTAGATTCGTGAACCATCAGCAGTGTTTTGATCCTGAAATTAATGCTGAATTTTAATAAAAAAATTGGATGTTTAAACCAAAGTTAAGGTGTGGGCCCCATGAGTTCTGGTTCGCACGTGTTGTGGTGAAATGAAAATTTTTCACCAGGTATCCGTTTTGGATAAATGAGTAGTCCATTCCATGTGTTTTCCATGTGGATCGAAATGGAGTGGTCCAAGTATTTGTTTCGGGGCCGACTAGTGATCCCCAAGTGATAACATTCAAGTGAAATGTGGTGATGTATGACTTTTCCATCAGATGTACATTCAGGGTGAATGAATAGTCGATCTTGAGCATTTTTTCTCCAAGGATCGCAATGGTGTGATCTGTTTGTTTATCTGGTGTCCTTTGAGAAACCTTCTAGCAAAAGTACATTTTCACCCTTCAGTTTAACAATGAGAAATACATGATCATAATCTTTTTGGCTAGAGATATCATGTACTCTAGGAGTACACTAGCACGCCCAGGGGTACTTCATTTTCAGTTTAGTACCTAAGTTTGAATAGGTACACGACTAGGCGAAGTGGCGGGGCCACACAACATTTGGGCCCCACATGCATTGTGTATCACTTTATTAATCTTCTATATCTCATATCTCCTTATTTTGGAGTCATACTTAGGCATATCAGTAGCCTATCCTAAGTGTTTTTTCGCATAGAATACGATGGTTCCCTATGTAGTGGATTCTAAGATATGATGTGAGATGTTTCAGGTGTGACGCCTATTTGGGGTGACACCTGATGAATGCAGTAGTGTTCTTTTTGGGAGTTACCTTCCAGCAAGGATGGCCAGTGTTCCTCAGTGCTTACTGAAAGGTACCATCCAGTAGGGATTTCCAGTGTAGTTCTAGGCTGACCCTCCCACTGGGTCAAGTAGTGTAGTTCCTAAGTTGATACCGGGATGACCTAGAGAGTAGTCTATGAGGAGATTTCGGGATGACCTAGAGAGTAGTCCCTAAGAAGATATCAAGATGACCCAGAGCGTATTCCCTGAAGAGACATCGGGCCGACCCTCCCACCGAGCTGGGTTGCATAGTCCCCAATGGTTCAGGGAAGACCCTAGACTATGTGGCACAATGGTGAGGTGTGCTTCGATTTACCTATGGACTCACAAGAAAGAGGGGTGTTTTCCCCATGAAGACACGTTCTTGTGACATTGTCTAAAACCATACGGGTGATTAATTTCCTCCCAAAGTAGATAGTATCGAAGTGCAATGATTTGAGCCCCTTTTACTTGTGACTCCTGGGCAGACACACGAGGTGTTGGGCTTTGCAGATGTTATTTTACATGGAACTATTCGCTACTCACTTTCATGGGTTGAGTTGTGATATGGAGATACTCATACTTCCTTGTTTGGGTTTCTTTGACTAAGAATATATATATATATATACTATTATAGTACCCACCTCTTTGGTTTGGTTAATCTTCTTCCAGGAGAGGTGAATATGTGTGGGGTATACCATGTGCTTTCCATGTCTAGCTTCTCATGGTTGGATGAGTCTACTCTCCTGCTATAGGTAGTTTAAACTCGACGATGAGTTCATCTCCTCACCATTTTGATCTCCTTATGTTTGGATGATTCTAATTTCACTCTCTTGTTGGGTTGAGTTGTAATCCTTCCATTCACTCTTATTGTACCTTGTTTTCTCTACTGCTTCTCTTCAATGTATCTCTTAATCCTCCCTCTTCACTGGGTTTGTATATACTCACCCCTATATGGGATTTTCCCAACACATGTCATGTATTTTGTAGAAAACCAATAGGCTGGTCATGATATCATAGGATCTTAGGGATACAGACTACATCGACCGCGTAAAGTGGTCAGAGTTGGGATATAGGAGTAGGGCTCTCTCACCTGTTACTCTTTTTCAGTTTCCTTCTGGTTGGGAAAGGTTTCTTGTTTGGGCGTGTGTTTTTTTCCTTTTATTTTCAGTATAAACTATTGTACCCTTTGTATTTTATAGAGTTTCATGAATGTTCATTTTATTTATAGCAGTTTCATCTTTTATTTCTTTTCCCTCTGCACTTTTTCATTGAGTTGGTTGCATGTGTGTGTATAGGTGTTTAGGAAAAGGACTCCCTGAGTTGTTATTCCTTCAGTGCTAGTCGCCAACCCCTGGCCTATGGAGGTGGGTTTGGGTTAGTTACAGCTCGAACCCTACTTGGGTTGGTTCATCAAATATCAGGAGTTTCATCACATGGGTAAACTACCAGAGCTATGTCAGACGCATCCTCACATACCATCCCTTATAGGTTATCCACCATGAGTACAATAAGAAATACCATAGCCACAGCTAGACCAGCATATTGTTTCCCGTACTTAGGCTCCTACCCATTTGATAATTCCTCCCCTGCTCATTGGTACTATTGAAACACTGGAAGCCTGATTAGAATCTTTGGAATGATGATGGGTACCAATTTAACCAAAGAAGAATCCTTACCCTGAATGGGTGGATGCAACTCTTCCTACTAAAAACTTTGGGAATCCTATATTCCTAATATTTAATGGTTCAATAGATTTGAAATATTATCTGATTCACTTCATGTCTAGGTGTGTCCCCATGATGGGGACCATCGAGTATTAAAAAGCATCTAATCTCAGATGTTTTGTATAGACTTTAGAAAGAGCAACTTTCACTTGGTATACCAGTCTATAATCCAGATTGATCAAGGGATTGGAATATCTTCATCAAAAAATTATCTATCAATTCATCTCTACATTGTAGAATACAATGGTCCTAGATCTCTCAAAATGAAGATAAAGAGAAAATTATAGGGTGTTGTATTTCATTTCTAGGTGTAAGAGTTATTCCTTAAATTTTCAGCTTCCTCAAGAAGATTTGATGGGTATTTTCATTGAGAATATTTGTGATGAGTTATAAACACCACTTATTCTGACAAAGTACCAATGTGGATTTTGGGATCTTATCATAGTATATATATTTTTGAATTTTCTATCTTTCAAACCAAATCCAACTCCCATCTCATGTCGGTGTCTCAAGGGAAGAGGATGGGTAGAGTTGAAGCTTCCATGGTTACATTGATAATGGCCTCTATGTTAGCTCCAACTCTGAATCCTACACCTCTTCATGTGGTACCTCCCCCTGAATGGAAGCATAGGAAGTAGTGTACTCATTGGTATAAAAGGAAAGAGATAAAACACTCTAAATATTGATATAGCAGGAAAAAATTCTACTCCTTACAAGATGATCAGGTTCCTAGTAACTTCTTAACAACCTAGGAAAACAACATGTTAACCCTGTAATAACTGAAATGACCAATCCAATTAAAACTTGAATATTTCCTGAATTATTACCCCTTTCACTGAATATTGGGTAACACCATATAGTAATGTTTCATTTTTAAGTATTTACTTCAAAATATGGTTGATTCTAGGCAAGTGAAGCTAGGAAAACCACCTGCATAGGTAGTGTGTGTTTATGTCACCACTCTGGAGGAATAGGGTGAATGGTAGGAAGTTACCAACAATAATGTGAATAATTTAAGTGATTTGATGACTAGAAAAATAATTAACCAGACTCATGATATCCTCTAATCATAGTTGAAACCACCATCTATTCCCCCAACTGCTTCCACTACAGAATAGCTGACTCCATCAACACTATATTACTCCAAAGGCCAGTCTTCTAAGAAACAACATGGGAGGAAGGGAAGAAAACAGGAGTAGGAAGATGAACTTGTACCAAGTCCATAGTTATCCTTGAATATCTCATAATTCATGCCTTCATCCCCTAAATCATGGGTACCCTCCCAGAAAATAGTACTATAAGAGTTGACCCACCAGAAAAAGTCTTTATCAGATAAATAATTAATCTTCAGTTCCATTAATGTCATTCACTTAATAGATCCCTTATCTAATAATGAATATGTTCATGAACCCAATTTCCCAACACATGATTGGGGAACCAAGGTAAGAGACCACAGGATATGAGGGTACAGGAGAAGATGCAGTCCTAGAAAAACTCAATACTTTGTCCATACCCCTACTCAGGCCATCTATGCCACTTCAACTCATGAGAAATACCTCCAATAAGACCAAAAAGAGTAAGAAAATTCCCCCACAAATTCCAAGGGTCACCCTAATACAATCATTATACAGTATAAATTAGAGTGTTTACAATTATCTGATCGACCTCAGAAAGCAGGAAGACCTATTCTACCTAACCTATAGAAGATAGGAGCATCTTCAACTCTAGTTATAAGGGTCAATCTGCCTACATCAAGTACTTCAATTCTTAAATAACTAATTAAACACAAACCTTTATCCTATAAGTATGAAATTATAAATAAATTGACCATGGCTCCAACCAATTTTTCGATCCAAGATTCTCTAAGTCTATCAAAATACATTCATGAAGCACTCATAGAGGTTTTGTTGAGCCCTAAATAATTTGAAACTAAGGTTGCCAATACTGAAATATATTACGTAATGATCAATCCTGAATAATGTCACACAATCATCTCTTTCATGAAACAAGAAAAATATTTCATTATACATGGACACATCAGACCCTTGTATCTGTTTTGGTAGGATAAATGATGTTGATATTTGATGGGACTTAATTGAAAATGGATCAGGAATCAGCCTCATTCCAATCTGAACACTTCGTCAACTAGGTAACAGTGAGGCCCACTTGTTCCCTTATACTCTAAAACTATAGGGTTATGAAAAATGATAGCAATATAATCACAGTAGAATCAATATCAGGGCTCTTTTTGGGGACCTCATATCTAAATTAGAATTTTTTTTGTTTGGAAGGATATAGCTTTCAAAATTCTGCTGGGAAGGCCATGGTTTCATTAGCATGTTGTAGGCCAATTTTAATACCAAAAATGCCTCAAATATTGAATTAATGAAAAAATTGGGACATTTTATGGTGATAGTTACTTGTTTGAATCTTTTAAATCTCAATATATTGATGTAGGATTCTACTAGAGTGAAGAGAAATAACTCATGACTAACTGTGTTGCTTGGTTCATTGCCCTGAATGGTCTATAAATGACCCTAGTCAGTCCCTTAAAATAGCATAGTGAAGATTATGTACTTTCCATCAATCATATTGAATACATGGGACCAAATTTGGTCACATATTCAAAAAAATAAAGATATAAATCATTTCCTAGTAGCACTGAAATGGTTGTTGAAGCTTCTAATAGTGGCAGAAGATCGAGTGAAAATACCCTCATTCCATCCCCTAATCTTCAATAGATTTCTGCCTCATCAGATGAGTTGGAAAATGTTTTCATGTAACTATGAGGTAGTAGAGATTTTTCCTCTTTATCCTTCTCCATCCCTATGGAACTTCAAATAAATCCAACATCGTTAGTCGTGTTAGAGGAAGTTATTTTTTCTTACTGATGTTAAAATATTAACTCCTCTCCTAACTCTGAAAATTATAATTCATCACCTACTTCCCCAAAGAGTGAGGCATAAGTGGAATAAGAATTGGAAGATGAAGAGTAGGAGGAGGAGGACCTCATGGATGCCCCCTAAAACATGAAAGGAATGTGACTCTACCACTATTGATGAACTCAGAAAAATAAATCTGGGTATAGAGGAGGACCAATGGCCCACTTTGATCATCACAACCATGTTTTCTGAAGAACAAGAGGTATATACCTCCTTCCTAAGTCAACATAGGGATTTATTTCCTATAATTACATAAAAATTTGTTCCTCTATCCCAATATTTCCAATAACCACATGGGCTTTCTATAAACTACTGAGGTTACAAATAGGCATTTAGAAGGATGTACCCAATGCACGCCACCAAAATTGAGGCTGAAGTTGACAATATTATCAGGTCAAATTTTATTTTGGATGTCTAATATCTAAAATATTGATCTAATATAGTCCTGGTAAAGGATAATAATGTGAAAATTAGGGCCTATATTGACTTTAGAGATCTCAACCAGCACTCTCCGAAAGATGATTTCCCAGCTCTGATCATGGAGCTACTAATTGATGCTACAATTAGATATTAGGCCCTCTCCTTAATAGATAGATATTAAAGGTACAACAATATTAGTATGGACCCTGAATATGAGGAACCGACCACTTTCAAATCACCCCAAGGGGTATATTTCTATCAGATAATGCACTTTGGTTTGAAAAATTATGGCGTTATATACTAATGTGTCATGCATCGTATCATAAAACCCTTTTTGGGGAATTCTGTTGAGTATGATATTGATGATATGTTAGTTAAGTCTTAACATTTTTCTAACCACCTGGTTCATCTTGATACCATCTTTAATAAACTACAATAGTATAACCTAAAGATGAACCCCCTGAAATGTGCTTTCAGAGTAACCTCAAGAAAGCTTCTTGACTTCATGGTATGCCATCATTTCATCAAATTCGTTCCCAAAAAGACAAAGTATATCCTTTAATTTTCACCTCCTAAAATCTTAAATAGTTTAAGGGGTTACATTTATGACTTAATTATATATGGAGATTCTTATAAAATCTATTAGGTGATTGTTTCCCCTTTACTAGGTTGATGAAAAGGGGGTCTCATATTAGTGGACTAACAAATTTCAGGAAGCATTTGATAGTATCAAGAAATATATTTTGATTTAACCAATGTTAATGATTCCTTTTGAGGAGAAACCTCACATATTATACATGGTTGAGTTAGAACCATCACTGGGTGCTTTCCTCACACAAAATAATGATGATAGAAATGAAAACAGTTTTTATTATCTCAGTCAAACCATACTCGATACTGAGACTAGTTATTTAGATATTGATAAGATTTTTATAGTTTTAATATTTATAGTTTAGAATCTAAGTAACTAACATTATAATCAAGAGGTACCTTTGATCTCTTATTGTAACCCACTCAAATGCATCCTCATTTTTCTTATCTTGACTGGATGTTTTTCACGATATGTGGTTATCTTGCAGCAGTTTGAGATTCAGTTCATGCCTCAGAAAGAGGTCAAAGGATAGGCTCTTCAATACTTCCTTAAAAAAATACCTATATATAAAAAACATCATAAAATACTTAATTACATGAAAAAGTGATCTTCTCTATTCAAGACGGACCCCAGACCCTGAAAATGTATTTTGACGGCACATCCAAAAGCCTAATGGGGAAGATAATGGAAGACCCCATGTTACGAACCAAACCAGATACCCAGATACCCTGGTACCCTAATACCCAAGTTGACACTAAAATTACCCAAAGGGATTTCTTGATCCCCACAGGTTGGAGACTATCACCTAGCATCATACAAGATAAAATAGGGAACACATTTTCCATAAAATAGTGGAATATAAAAGGTTACAAGTCAGCATGCTCAACACTCCAAAATAACAAAGTACGAGAAACAAAATAGGTATAACAAAAACCAAAGTAGTACATCATAAAATTACTTATAATAAATACAAACATCCCAATAAAATAGTAAAAACCCACATTCCAAATGATCAATAACACCCACCACCTCTAAGTGGTGCTTTCCCTGTACTCGTACATGGCATAAAAAAATCTAAAAATGGATAAATAAAAAGGTATTGTGTGCACTATAAATCCCAATATGGTCTCAAAAAGTGTTCTATAATAGATTCCATAATAATAAAATAAATAATGATTTCAATTTAAATAAAATAGGGCATAGAAAAATATATCATTTTTATATTTAAAACAAAACTTGATTATTTTAAATGGATAGAAATCATTTCAAACATGGTTTAAATAACCATTTTATATAAAACAGTTTATAAAAATTAACTAGAAATAAGGAAAAAATTCTATAATAAATGTCATATATATAATAAACAAATCAAAATAAGCATCATGGTCATCCACCCTACAGTACGTTAGTTTCTAGTTATAGGATCCTCGCACTTATCATATCAATGATCGCGGAAAATATATGTACACACATCCCTCAGGATAAGGTCAAATAGGACTCATCATCATTCCATAGGGGATAATATATGCTGAAATAAGTTTTTACTATATTTTTTATCATCAATATATTTCCAGGGAATAAACATCCTAGAATTCTTGTGCCAAATAACCCACTAACTACCCATGCTCACATGTTCTCAATAAATCAATAGAAAAAGGGAAAATCATCTCATTTCAAAACAATCAACATTTGAAACTCAATTGACTAATTTTACTTTCCAATATTCGAATTCAATTTCAAAACCAAAACATGGGTTTTTCATCATTTCATTCCTTTTTAAGACAAAACCAATCATAAGATTTCATTATTTCAATTTAATATATTTTTCTCAAAACAATTCTCAAATCATTTCATCAACTCCATACATTTCAAAATAAACCCCAAATTCCAATTCCATTGGAATTGGGGGTTTTACAAAAATCCATGACATTTAAAATTCAAATTACAGATCATATCTACTTGTGTTCTTATAGATCAATTGAAATATATTTTAAAAAAATCAAGAAAATAAATGCTTCAATTATATGGAAAATCTCAAATGGAACCACCAATATTTAATCATGGAAATAAAATGATCAATACTTATAACATGAATTCCAACAAATAATGAAGTTGAAGGGGATATAGAAGTAAAACCTATAATAAATATCAAATCAAACAAAGTTTAGATCCATCAAATACGTGGTGATCCATCAAAATCTAAGGAGTAGGGAAGGAGAGTTTAGGAGAGATTAAATGAGAGGAGATCCACTTACCAGAGAGGTATTAGATATTCCAATAGCACATTAATTCGCAAAATTATGGATTTAGATGAGCCAAAATCATCCTTAGAGAGATTTCATAGACAAGTAATTTGAGTTAGGTTGAGTGGGGGTTAAACAAGTGATAAAATAGAGAGTTTGCGAATTTAAAATAAAATTTTAGAATAAAAAAAGTCTGTGAGAATTGTTTTCTGGGTAAGGTCACATAGTTAGAAAAACTATTCACCCTATCTATGTGCCCCTACATTGCCGTGCATGGTTTATACTTGGTGGGTTCATGTTTTTTCAAACTATTCCCCAAATGTGAAAATACTCACTATTCTGGGTTGCACAATTTTCACTGGGGATCACACGGTTTGGGAAAATTGTGAGCCAACCATGAACATCCCAAAAAAACTCCAAAATTTTACAAAATTCACCTAAACAACTTGAGATAAACCCCAACTAAGGAATGATCAAAATAAGGGTTGATGAGTACCTAAAAACAAGTAACAATATGTTATAACCTTCCCACCATTGAAAATTTCTATCACCAGAAAACCTATTAAGAATTTTCTATATCAAAGAGATGAGTACACAAGTATATCATCAGTTCCTCACACACATATGTCTCATGGGAATGAGAACCATGTTTACATAGCACACAGACCAAGGGTATTATCCTCCCACAAAGTACCTTCATCTCAGAATCAACTATCCTGACTGAATTCTCAGTCACAGATAAATCATGCTCAACATCAACATCCTCCTAGATCCAGACATGAGATGGATCAGAAAGATACTTTTGATGTTATGATACATGGAACACATTATGTGTCGATTTCAACTATGGTGGAAGTGCTAAATGGTACAACCCTTTCCCTGCCTACTCAAAAATTAAAAAGGGTCCCAAAAAATTAAGAGCAAGATTCCCTTGCCTCTTGATCTTTCGGTGACACAACCAAGGTAAAACTATCAAGAACATGCAGTCACCAACAAATAACTCCCACAATCTACGATGAAAATCATCAAAGGATTTATACCATCTTTGTGCAATTAAAATTCTCTAAAGAATCAATTGAATATTTTTCTTCATCTCTTGGACCAAACTCGGTCCATCCAAGGAAGTTTCTCCAATTTCTAACCAACATAATGGATATTTACATGGCCTACCATACAATGCCTCAAAAGGATCCCTTCTGGTCATGGATTAGTTACTATTATTATAAGATAATTCAACCCATCCCAAATGGTCCTCCCAAGATCCACCAAAATTGAGGAAGTAGGCATGAATCATATACACCGGAATCTATAGATCCCTCTCTTTCTATCCATTCGACTATGAATTGTATGTTGTACTCAAATGAACCTGAGATACCATCACCTCCTGAATGACTCTCTAAAAACAAGAGTTAATATCTGGATCTTTATTAGAGACTATAACTGATAGAACACCATTTAAATGAACAATATATTTTATGTAGAGAGTTCCCAACTCCTCAACACTGGTTGTATCATGAATGGGTATAGGTGATGAGATTTAGTCATCTGATCAATCACAACTGATATTGCATTATTATTTCTAGAGGTATAGAGAAACCCAACCACAAAGTCCATAGAAAAGTCATCCCACATCCAAGACAGTATTGGAAGGGATTGGACAAAATCTAAAGGTTTTTTGTGATCATCCTTGAACTTCTGACAGGTATAGAAATTCAAAAAAAAATAGCAATATTGGGTCTCATACTTGGCCACCAGAATCATGGTTTCATGTCATAAAAAATATTTTTGGTTCCTAGGTTCTTATCCCACTGGAAATTATGGAAATACCCCATTATATATTTTCTAATGGTTAAAGGCATAAATAAATTACTCTGAAAGTATATAATTTCCTTATTGGAGAATAACCACTCAGTAATGGTATCTCCGCTATAAAGAGAGTCCCTAATGATATGGAATATATCATCAAGTTGATTCTCCTAAAGAATAATCTCAAGAAGAGAAGAGGTCAACTAAACACTGTCCAATAAAACCTTAGGAACTTATTACCAAACTCCAAAATGAAGATTTGAAAAATTTCAATCAAGTACTACTCTTCTAATGATTCTTTCATGGAATGGGTTGGATGTTTCATATTCAAAGAATTTGAGATAACATTACCTTTCCCCAGGGTATAGAAAATTTTGAAATTGAAAGTCTACATGTACTCCACCCAATTCCACTGGCGAAGATTCAAATATTTTTTAGAGAATATATAACTCTGGATTCTATGATCAAAAAATACAGTAAACCTTTCTCCAAAAAGGTAATGCCTCCAGTGTTTAAGAAAAAGTATCATGGTTGTGAGTTAAAGATCATTGGTTGGATAATTATTCTCATTTTTTTAAGATATCAAGATCCATATTCTATCATGTGATCACCCTACATAAGAATATATATCAAACCTGAACCTAATGCATCAAAAAAGACCACATATCCCTACCTAGCCTTTGGAAGATTCAATACTGACACAGAAGTCAAATGATGTTTCAGATCAACAAAATAACTTTGAAATTTATCATCATAAGAAAACTTCACTCCCTTCTAAGTGAGACAAGTCATTGGAGAATCCAAATTTTAGAAATACTTTATGAACTGGTGATAACACCCCACTAAACCTAAGAATCTCTAAATCTCAATAACATTTCACTATTATTCCCATGTCATAATACCTTTTTCCATCCCAGGGTCAACTGAGATTCCATGTTCCAAGACCATGTGTCCCAATAAATTCACCTTTTAAATCTAGAAATAATATTTTGATATATTTTCATAGATTCTGTGATTTTTCAAAAATTCCAAAACAACACCCAGATGATGCACATTATCCTCCCCAGACTTAGAGTAAACTGAGATGTCATCCAAAAAAGACCATGGTGAATATATAAAGATACTCATCGAATATAATTTTCATCGAATCCATAAATATTATAATATCATTGGTTAAATTAAATGGCATGAAAAGATCTCATAATGGTTATAACTTCACCATATGGTAGTTTTCTGAATGTCAGATTATTTAATTCTCAACTGGTGATAACCATGTCAAAGATCAATCATCAAGAACTACTTTGGACCTTTCAACTGGAAAAATATATCATCAATACATGGTAAAGGATACTTTTTCTTTATCGAAACTTGGTTGAATTTCTGGTAATCAACACAGAGGATAAGTGTTCCATCATATTTCTTAGCAAAGAGAACAAGCATCACCCAAGGTGACATAATCAGGCATATAAATTCTTTCTCAAATAGATCATCCAACTAAGACTTCAAATCTTTTATTTCAGCCGATTCCATAAGGTAATAAGGTGTAAATATTTACTATGTACTAAGCACTAAATCATTATAAAACTATACCTCTCTTACTGGTAGTAAACAAGATAAATCAGAAGGAAACAGATCAGGAAACACAACTAAAACTAGAGGGAAATAATTGTTCAAATATTCTTTCTCCATATTAAAAGAAAACATTGATATTAATTTCCCCAACATAAGATAATAAGGTTCATCTCTAATTGACCTTGGGTATCATTCTCCATCAAAAAGATACAACACACCCCATCAAGCGTAGTAAAGGAGACCTGCTGAAGATAGTAGTCAATCTGGGCCTTATTTTCAATGATCCAATCCAACCTAAAAACTAAATCAAGAGTTTTCATGTCAAGAACCATAAAATACCAAGTAAGCTTGATATCTAATAAAGATAAGATAGAAGAAGGACAATGGAGACCCTTCTCTCTCTTCATTCTGAGGGGCATAGTAATATCCATCACATAAAATAGAAGCTCTATAAAAATATTTATTAAGTTCACAAAATTAGTCGATATAAACAAGTGAGATAAATAGTTATCAAATAAAACAATCACTAAAGATTAATCTATAGTGATGTTACCACTCACAGTCACCAGACTTACATCAGATTCCTCTAGAGACTCTTCTAATGCGTGAAGAAGTTGCGTTCTAGATGTCTGTGACTGGAACCCCTTTGTTCGTGAAGAATCAAATTGCATTGTAGAAATTTTAGGTGATGATGAGAACATTCCACTAAATAGGGTCGAAAAGATATAATGAAATTTCTGAAAGTGTCTTGAGAATCCATCGGAACTACAAATCTTGTGTGCCACAGTGAAAAATCATTTCAAATACCCATGCTTTAAACATTGTAAGTAATTCAAAAAGCCTCTAACAAGTACTATAGGATGTCTAGAGGCTTCCTAGTATTGAGATATCCCATCAAAATTATCATGATTTATATTCCCTTTAAACAAACTCACATAACTATCACTGAGAGAAAAATGAACTTCTTTTAACAATAACTTTCTAATTAGACCAATGATAAAACACTATTTTATTGAATATTTTATTGATAATAAACTATATAATTTCCTCACATTGTGTTAAATATGTTTATTTATAAAATATTTGGGATTTGATCATTCATTTGAAAATTTGGTGAAAATTCCAGTTTTACCCTTTTAAAGTGCACTGTGGTATATTATGAATAAATATTTTTATTTACCGAATTGGAACTTAATAATTTGTGAACGAATGCCTCACTAAATTTTCTACAACTTTCATTCAGGCCATTGGAGCTAGATCGTGGGTTTACTTGGAGTAAATGGGCCATGAAGACAAAGCTGGACTGGACTCGCTGGGCTGGATAGTGCTTCTGTATTTGGGCCATAAAATTCGTATACGTGCTTGGATGTGGCCCAAATTTGGAGAGAATCTAGAAGACAAAAAATTCTCTCAAATCATTATTCTGTAAGAGCAGCTGGATCGCGCGTTTTGGAGGTCAAACAGGCGGTGCAACTTGGATTAAAATATTTTCCCGAATTTCCACATTCACACTTGAAACCATTTGTAACCCTAGCCCTCCCCAACTCTATTTAAAAGACATTTTCACTCTTTGGGAGGCTGGTTCGGAGCTTGGGAAAGGTGTAGCTGAGAGTTGGTTTCCTAGTAACTCCTCTAACCCCTTGGAAGAAGTGAGGCTTTGTGCAAAGATCTCTTCCAAGAAGGCTCTCCTCTCCCACCTCCACTTGTGTTTCATTGTTTTCATGCTTGTAACTTGTCCTTTTCTTCAATAAATATTCTTTGTTATTATTTTACTATCTTATTTTTTTTTCTTCTTGGTTCTGGAATCTTAGAGTGCAGGAAAGATTGGGTATTTCCCTTTCAATCCGTTGCTTATGCAAAAAGTCTCCACAATGAAAATTCCAACCCTGGAAGAGTAGTTTCGTTCGTAGTCGATCTAATCCCTACCCCCTTCATTTATTCATTTTGAATCCATGAACATATTGTAATTCATAATTTTTTATCAATTAATTGAGATTTAAGTTGTAAGGAACTCACTCGACTTTCATCTGACCGCGAGGTCGGTCCTGTGTGAATCGAGAGAGACAAACTTCAATTGTAAAATCTAATCAACTTGGGATGGAATTGTAGGGTTCAACTCTCATCCCTAAACTTAATTAATTCTTAACTCTAGAGAGGAGGTTCTTCCCTAATTGACCATTGATCATAAGTTGGATTTGGACCACAATCAAAGTAGGGTACTGTGATTGGAAGTCTCAAAGACAACCTAGTGCTCATTTCTTCAAATACATGTGGTTGTGTCAAATTTCGTAGGGTTCGGGGGTTGACAAGGTTAGGGGGTCACATTTTAATGAATTATAATCATATGGGATAATGATTAAAGAATGGTGAAGGGGTAGATTAGATTGGCTATGACTTCTCATAGTAGTGCTTTTAAAGAAACAGTGTTCGTGATTGTCTTTTACTCCTTGATTGCCTTGATTGTTTTGTTTCGTGTTCTAAAAGTCTTTCAATCAAACCACCCCCATATTTTATCATTTTGTTTCTTTTTTTTGGTTTCTTCAAGCCTTCTAAGGGTTGTTAAACTAAGTCCTCCTCAATATAACGACCTAGGTCAGCCACTGTGCTGCACTTAGTACAGAAACAATATCATTTGAAAGTGCCCACGACAACACCTTTCAAATTTGGCGCTGTTGCCGGGGAGGAAATAGTTTTCTCAATCAATTAGAGGTATTTGTTTTTTATTTCATTCTTTTCTTCCTCTTCTCACTTTCTTCTTTCACCTTTCCCAATGTTGGTTTATTTTTCTCTTTTTCTTCTTCTTAATTTTTTTTAGACCATCAATTGAACTCCATTCTCATGATATTGTGGTATATTCTTCTTCTTCATTTCTCTATTTTTATATGATTTATGACACGGTCCCAACCTGAGGATCTCTTTTATCTCAACCCCGAGATTTAACACGGCCTTAGGGCTCGAATTAGGAAATCTCGATCCATGGGAAGTGTCGACATTTACCCAACAGGAGAACTCCTCCATTTTGGAAACACTGAAATTGGAAACACATCTAAATCCAAAATAAAACAAGAACCAATGGCTAAGAATAATGGAAATGAACTTAATAGAACCATTCGAGAATTGTCCGCACCAGATATTAACTATCAACCAAATTGAATTGCATACCCAACTCTTGAATCAGACTTTGAACTTAAATCTGGACTAATTCACCTTCTTCCAAAGTTTCATGGATTATCTGGTGAGGACCCAAACAAACATTTAAATGAATTTAATGTAGTCTGCTCGACTATTAAACCAAGAAATGTCTTTGAAGATCAAATTAAATTAAGAGCATTCCCATTCTCGCTTGACGGATCTGCAAAGGATTGGATGTACTATTTACAACCTGAAGACGTAACATGTTGGAATGATTTGAAACGTCTTTTCTTGCAGAGGTTCTTTCCAGTATCAAGGAATAAATCCATTCTAAAGGGGATATCAGGGATCAAGAAGGCACAAGGGGAGTCGATGTATGAGTATTGGGAGCGATTCAAGAAGTTATGTGCAAGCTGCCCACATCACCAAATCAGTGAGAAAATACTTATCCAGTACTTCTACGAAGGACTCACACCTATGGAGAGGAGCATGGTGGATGCCACAGCTGGATGAGCATTGGTGGACAAAACACCAGCAGCCGCACGTTCATTGATTGACAAGATGGCCCAAAACTCCCAACAATTTGGAGATAGAGGTACACCACATGTCAGGGGAGTACATCAGGTAAGTCCTTCTTCTCTTTATAATCATTTGATTGATACCAAGTTGGAAGAATTGACCACTATGGTGACACAGATTGCATTGGATCAAAAGACATCCCAACCCACTTCTTCAAGGCCATGTGGCATTTGCACCGAGACAAGCCACCCAACTGATTGTTGCCCCCAATTACAAGAGTTAGAGGATTGTGCTGCCATATTTCCTGGGAGACCATATCAGCAACAACAACAACCACAGAAGAAGTATGATTCCTTTGCACCAAAATTTTACCAAGGATGGAGATATCAATCAGATATGAGGTTTGGATCTGTATATCAACAAAGGGCCCCCTTTCAACAAAACTTCCAGCAGCCTCCACCTTACAAACAAGGTTTCCAACAACCCCAAAGGAGATTTGAGGCCCAAGCATCAACAAGTCAGCAACATGGGAGTTCTCAACCAAAGGTAGATTCTAATACTGATGATCTTTTGAAACAATTTGTTCTTAATCAACAGAATGAGCTGAAGAGTCAGGGTTCTGAGTTGAGGGAGTTGAAGACACAAATGAGCCAGATTGCCACCGCCCTCCACGAACTAGTAAGTAAGAACTATGGTGCCCTTCCTTCCCAACCTACTCCCAATCCCAAGGGGAATGTCAGTGCCATCACATTGAGAAGTGGGAAGAAAACAGTTGATACATCTGCACCTACAATACCACCGGGATTCACCTCAACTCCGGAGAAGCCCCATCCCATACCAAATGATGAGAAACCCAAGGAGAAAGATAAAGGTAAGAAAAAGGATGATGATCTTCCTCCTAAACCCCTTCCATTCCCAAATAGAGTTGTACAAACTAAGAAGATGGCAGAAGAGGCAATGCAAAAAGAGGTTTTGGATACAATCAAGTGTATCGAAATCAACATCCCTCTACTTGAAGCCATCAAGAAAATACCGAGGTATGCGAAATTCTTAAAAGAACTGTGTACAAATAGAAGAGGTATAAAGGGAAATGAGCGGATCAACCTTGGAAGGAACGTATCTGCACTCATCACACCAACCATGTCAATTCCAACGAAGTGCAAGGATCCTGGGACATTCACCATACCATGCACCATAGGGGAGTTACACTTTTCTGATGAAATTTGTGATTTAGGTGCTTCCATAAATGTGATGCCTCACTCTGTATTCTCTTCCTTGCAGGTTGGTGAGTTTAAGCCAACCAGAGTAGTGGTGCAATTGGCGAATAGAGCTACGGCATATCCAGCGGGAGTCCTTGAGGATGTACTTGTCTGGGTAAGAGACATGATCTTTCCAGCAGATTTCTATGTTCTTAACATGGAGGATGGTCAGGTAAGTTCTCATTCCCCCATTATCTTAGGTAGGCCCTTCCTCAAAACTGAAAAAACTATCATAAATGTCAATGAGGGTACACTTTCCATGGAATTTGGGGATGAAGTTGTGATATTTAATGTTATGGATTCCATGAAGTACCCCTCAGAGGATCATTCTGCCTTTTTTATCTCCCATTTTGAACCACCAAGTGAAAACTCCATGGAATTTGATTGTCCTATGCTTAGGGAGATTATGATTATTGGTTCTAGTTTGATGTCTAAGAGTACTTCCACAGCCATTTCTAATGAATAAGACTCTCTAAGATTTGATTTTGAAATGGATTCATATTCTGATCTTGTTCATGTGAACTCTGATTATGACATGGCTATAGAGTATGCTGATGGATTTGATGCTTTATTCTATGATTTTGATGATGTATATTCTGATACCGATTCTCTTTGTGCACATATTTCAATTCCTTCAATGTCTCCATCCATACTACACCCTCCTTCATTAGAACTCAATCCATTGCCACCAAATCTGAAATACTCAAACTTGTTTAGTGGTGAGATATTACCTGTTATCATTGCTAACAATCTCCCTTTTGAATATTAAGAAAAGCTTTTGAATATTTTGAGGGAGAACATCAGGGCGATTGGGTGGACCTTGGATGACATATCAGGTATTAACCCCTCCATTTTCATGCATATGATTCTCTTGGAGGATGGGGCTAAACCGGTGAGACAGCCAAAAAGGAGACTCAATCCCACCCTCCTGGAAGTTGTTAAAAAATAAGTTGAGAAATTGTTCGAGGCAGGTATAATATTTCCCATTTCAGATTCTCAGTGGGTAAGTCCAATTCAGGTTGTGCCTAAGAAAACTGGTTTTACTGTTGTTAAAAATGAGAAAGATGATTTAGTTCCAATGAGGGTGCAAAACAGTTGGCGTGTGTGTATTGATTATAGGAAACTAAATCAGACCACTCGCAAGGACCATTTCCCCCCTCCCATTAATTGATCAAATGCTCGAGAGACTAGATGGTAAAACACACTATTGTTTCTTGGATGGATTTTCTGGATATTTTCAGGTTCCTATAGCTTCAGAGGATCAGGATAATACTACATTCACCTATCCATTTGGAACATTTGCCTACCGGAGGATGCCATTTGGACTTTGCAATGCCCCAGGTACCTTCCAGAGATGTATGGTGAGTATTTTTTCTAATTTTATTGAGACCGGCATGGAGGTATTTATGGACGATTTTACAGTGTATGGGTCTTCATTTGATGAATGTCTACGTAGCTTGGGAAAGGTGTTGAATCGTTGTATTGAGAAGAATCTGGTTCTGAACTTTGAAAAGTGTCATTTTATGGTAGAGCATGGCATTGTCTTGGGGATGTAGTGTCAAAACATGGGATAGAGGTTGATAGATCTAAGGTAGACATTATTTCATCCTTACCCTATCCTTCATGTGTGCGTGATGTTAGATCTTTCCTAGGGCATGCATGATTTTATCAGCGCTTCATCAAAGATTTTAGTAAGATCACTCTTCCTATGTCACGATTACTTCAAAAAGATTCTGATTTTGTGTTTGATGATTCTTGTAGGACTTCCTTTGATGAGATAAAGAAGTGTCTGACCACTCCACCTATCATACATCCCCCACGGTGGGACCTTCCATTTGAGCTTATGTGTGACGCCTCCAACTTCACGGTTGGAGCTGTCTTATCTTAGAGGGTGGAAGGACGTTCACATGTGATTGCCTATGCATCAAGGACATTGGATTCAGCCCAATCAAACTACACAACCACGAAAAAGGAGTTTCTTGCTGTCATATTTTATTTAGATAAATTTCGTTCATATTTATTGGGCTCTAAAGTAGTTGTTTTTTCTGACCATATAGCTTTGAGGTACCTCCTGAAGAAGCCAGATGCAAAGCCACGACTTATCTGTTGGATGCTCCTTCTTCAAGAGTTTGACCTTGAGATAAAGGACAAGAAGGGGTCAGAGAATTTGGTGGCGGACAACATGAGTAGGCTTACTCACACACAAGAGGATGACACCTTGCACCAGGTACCACTTCGGGACACTTTTCCCGATGAGCATCTTTATTCCATCTCAGGTACGCATCCTTGGTATGCTGATTTAGTGAACTACATTGTTGCCTCTGAAATCCCTGCAAATTTAAAGAAATATCAAGTCCAAAAATTAAAAATTGAGTCTAGGTATTATGTGTGGTATGATCCTTACCTCTGGCGCATGTGTAGTGACCAAGTCATTAGGAGGTGTGTTCCTGATCATGAGTTTGAGTTTGTTTTGCATTTCTGTCATACACTTGCTTGTGGTGGACACTTTGGACCCCAACGGACAGCTAGGAAAGTTTTGGACTCTGGATTATATTGGCCTAGATTATTCCATGATGCCCATGTGTTTTGTAAGTCATGCTATCGTTGCCAACACACTAGGAACATTTCTAAGAGACATGAGATGCCCCAACAACCCATACTATTCTGTTAGATTTTTGATTTATGGGGCATTGATTTTATGGGTCCTTTTCCTAGTTCATTTAGATTTTTGTATATTTTGGTTGTTGTTGATTATGTGAGTAAATGGGTGGAGGCCAAGGCCACCAGGACTGGAGATTCTCATGTTGTAGTGGATTTTGTCAAGGCTCAAATTTTCTGCAGGTTTGGAGTACCAAAGGCCATCATCAGTGACCAAGGGACACACTTTTGCAATAGGAATTTTGCGTCCCTCCTTATAAATTATGGGGTGACACACAAAACATCAACACCATACCACCCCCAAACAAATGGCCAGGCTGAGGTTTCAAATCGTGAGTTGAAACAAATCTTGGAGAAAACCGTGCAGCCAAATAGGAAGGATTGGAGCAAGCGCTTGGATGATGCATTGTGGGCTTATAGAACAGCATACAAGACCCCCATTGGTATGTCCCCATTTCGGATTGTTTTTGGTAAAGCATGTCATCTCCCAGTGGAAGTCGAGCATCGGGCGTATTGGGATATAAAGAAATGCAACATGGATTTGGCCCAAGCTGGAATCTAAAGGAAGCTGCAAATTCAAGATATTGAGGAGATTAGATTATCATCATATGAGAACTCAAGGCTCTACAAGGAAAGATCAAAAGCAGCTCATGACAAAATGATCCAACAAAGGGAGTTTCATGTTGGAGAGAAATTCCTTCTCTAAATTTCACGACTGAAGTTGATGCCTGGTAAGTTGCATTCCAGATGGTTAGGTCCTTATGTTGTGACTAATGTTTTTCCTTATGGTGCAGTGGAGATCACACAAGAGGACACTAGGAGGAGCTTTACAGTCAATGGGAAATGTTTGAAGAGATACATTGAGGGACTTCCGACTGATGCAGTGGATTTTATCACACTGCATGACCCCATCATCACTTGAGCACATCAGGCTGTTCCTAACCCTTTCAATTTTATATTATTTGTCCTATTTAAAAATTCTGCATTTCATGTTCATATATCATCTCATAGGTTCACATTGAGGACAATGCAATATTTTAAGTGTGGGGGAGGGAACATTTTAGTTTAGTAATTTCAATTGCTTTCCTGTTCAAAAAAAACCAAAAAAAATTGTGTATTTTTTAAATTTTGTGTGTTTATTTTTCAATTTTCTGTGTTTTTTTGAAAATTTTGAGCTGAAATGATTCTCATCACCATTTTTAAATCCATATCAATAAGTGAAACAATTTACCCCTTGAAACTAAGCTTAAATGAATGCTGAAATGACTTTTTTTCAAGTTCAAATATTTAGTAATTTCATGGAAAGTACACCGAATTTTGAATCTCATGCCTCATCTCACTGTTTTTATATTTGAAATCACTTTCCTGTGAGGCTTCTGAACCATTATTTTCAAATTCTTTACATTCACTTCACTTCTTGAGAGAACCAAACCATACTTTATTTAACCATAATTTGATCTATTCCTATCAAAACTTGAGGGTTTGAGGTACTTATGTTTAAATTATTGAGGCATTTGTTTGGTATTAAAGACCCTATTTTAAAGAATCCTTTTTTATAATGGCCTACATTGAATATTTAATCCTTGTAGCCCTTAGAATCCATGCTCATCCTATTAGGTTAACCACATTACAAGCCCATTTTCTCTATCTAACCAAATCTTGAAGTGAAATTGCATAATCTAGTTGAGCTTAAGTGTGGGGGAAGTTGTCTTGTGTTTTGCCACCGCATTATGTGATACTTTGGGTGGAAAATTAAATTCTAAAGAGATATGTTTGCTGTTGACGAAAGTCATTATATTGAAAGTTTTTCCCATCTGGAGCTTTCATGACAAGTGAAGTTGTGCCTTTTCTGGAGCTTCTAATTTAGGTGGAAAGTTGTGCCCATCTGGAGCTTTCAAGAAAATCATGTTTGAGAAGATTGAAATTTTTGATGTTGAAATAATGAATGGTGTAATCTTTTCATGACTTTTCAGGATTATGGAGATGAATTGATACTATGGGGATTGAGGAGAAGACCATATTTAAGTGAAAATTAGATTAAGGCAATTTTGCTTCAAAAAGAGTCAAGCCCTCCTCATTCAGCCTCAGAGTTTTTCACATCTTAATCCTACCAACCGAAAGCCACAGAACAACCTTGAAAAGTCCTCATGATAAAAATATGTCCTTGACTCACATCGGGTAGCGATGTAGGAATCTATCAAGCCTATGGTGACCCTTGTATGAGTTTGGATGAGAAAGACATTGCAAAAAAAATTGATATTTGAGTGATGAGAGAAAATTCAAGCGAGGTAAGTGTTTTGTGTATGGGAGGATAAATGAAGTGGAAATATATTGAATGATATAAATAAAGAACTTGAAATAAGGTTTTTTATGAGGCATGATATCTTTTTATTCTTGGTGTGAAATTGATTGAACTTAAGGATACGTGTTTTAAAATTGGTGTTGATTTGATATTGATGTTTACTTAGTATGAGATTTTGCCCTGGAGTGCAAAAGGGTAAGTGTGGGGGAGTTGATAAAACACTATTTTATTGAATATTTTATTGATAATAAATGATATAATTTCCCCACATTGTGTTAAATATGTTTATTTATAAAATATTTGGGATTTGATCATTCATTTGAAAATTTGGTGAAAATTCCAGTTTTACCCTTTTAAAGTTCACTGTTGTATATTATGAATAAATATTGTTATTTCCCGAATTGTAACTTAATATTTTGTGACCGAATGACTCGCTAAATTTTCTACAACTTTCATTCAGGACATTGGAGCTAGATCGTGGGTTTACTTGGAGTAAATGGGTCATGAAGACAAAGCTGGACTGGACACGCTGGGCTGGATAGGGCTTCTGTATTTGGGTCATAACTTTCGTATCCGTGCATGGATGTGGCCCCAATTTGGAGAGCATCTCGAAGACAAAAATTCGCGCAAATCATTATTCTGTAAGAGCAGATGGATCGCGCGTTTTTGAGGTCAAACAGGCGGTGCAACTTGAATTAAAATAGTTTACCGAATTTCCACATTCACACTTGAAACCATTTGTAACCCTATCCCTCCACAACTCTATTTAAAAGACATTTTCACTCTTTGGGAGGCTGGTTAGGAGCTTGGGCAAGGTGTATCCAAGAGTTGGTTTCCTAGGAACTCCTCTAACCCCTTGGAAGAAGTGAGGCTTTGTGCAAAGATCTCTTCCAAGAAGACTCTCCTCTCCCACCTCCACTTGTGTTTCATTGTTTTCATGCTTGTAACTTGTCCTTTTCTTCAATAAATCTTCTTTGTTATTCTTTTACTATCTTTTTTTTTTCTTCTTGGTTCTGGAATCTTAGAGTGGAGGCAAGATTGGGTATTTCCCTTTCAATCCGTTGCTTATGCAAAACCTCTCCACAATGAAAATTCCAACCATGGAAGAGTAGTTTCGTTCGTAGTCAATCTAATCCCTACCCCCTTCATTTATTAATTTTGAATCCATGAACATACTGTAATTCATAATTTGTGATCAATTAATTGAGATTTAAGTTGTAAGGAACTCACTTGACTTGCATCTGACCGCGAGGTCGGTCCTGTGTGAATCGAGAGAGACAAACTTCAATTGTAAAATCTAATCAACTTGGGATAGAATTGTAGGGTTCAAATCTCATCCCTAAACTTAATTAATTCTAAAATCTAGAGAGGAGGTTCTTACCTAATTGAACATTGATCATAAGTTAGATTTGGACCACAATCAAAGTAGGGTACTACTATTGGAAGTCTCAAAGACAACCTAGTGCTCATTTCTTCAAATACATGTGGTGGTGTCAAATTCCGTAGGGTTCGGGGGTTGACAAGGTTAGGGGGTCACATTTTAATGAATTATAATCATATGGGATAATGATTAAAGAATGGTGAAGGGGTAGATTAGATTGTCCATGACTTCTCATAGTAGTGCTTTTAAAGAAACAGTGTTCGTGATTGTCTTTTACTCCTTGATTGCCTTGATTGTTTTGTTTCGTGTTCTAAAAGTCTTTCAATCAAACCACCCCCATCTTTTATAATTTTGTTTCTTTTTTTTGTTTCTTAAAGCCTTCTAAGGGTTGTTAAACTAAGTCCTCCTCAAGAGAACGACCTAGGTCAGCCACTGTGCTGCACTTAGTAAAGAAACAATATCATTTGAAAGCACCCACGACAGCGCCTTTCAAATTTGGCATTGTTGCCGGGGAGGAAATAGTTTTATCAACCAATTAGAGGCATTTGTTTTTTATTTCATTCTCTTCTTCCTCTTCTCACTTTCTTCTTTCACCTTTCTCAATGTTGATTCATTTTTCTCTTTTTATTCTTCTTAATTTTTTTTAGACCATCAATTGAGCTCCATTATCATGATATTGTGGTCTATTATTCTTCTTCACTTCTCTATTTTTATATGATTTATGACACGGTCCCAACCCGGGGATCTCTTTGATCTCGACCCCGAGATTGAATGCAGCCTTAGGGCTCGAATCAGGCAATCTCGATCCACGGGAAGTGTCGACATTTACCCAATAGGAGAACTCCTCCATTTTGGAAACACTGAAATTGGAAACACATCTAAATCCAAACTAAAACAAGAACCAATGGCTGAGAATAATTGAAATGAACTCAATAGAACCATTCGAGAATTGGCCGCACCAGATATTAACTATCAACCAAATTGCATTGCATACCCAACTCTCGAACCAGACTTTGAACTTAAATCTGGACTAATTCACCTTCTTCCAAAGTTTCATGGATTATCTGGTGAGGACCCAAACAAAAATTTAAAGGAATTTAATGTAGTCTTCTCGACTCTTAAACCAAGAAATGTCTCTGAAGATCAAATTAAATTAAGAGCATTCCCATTCTCGCTTGACGGAGCTTCAAAGGATTGGATGTACTATTTACAACCTGAAGACGTAACATGTTGGAACAATTTGAAACATCTTTTATTGCAGAGGTTCTTTCCAGCATCAAGGAATACATCCATTCGAAAGGAGATATCGGGGATCAAGCAGGCACAAGGGGAGTCGATGTATGAGTATTGGGAGCGCTTCAAGAAGTTATGCGCAAGCTTTCCACATCACCAAATCAGTGATAAACTACTTATTCAGTACTTCTACGAAGGCCTCACACCTATGAAGAGGAGCATGGTGGATGCCGCAGCTGGAGGAGCATTGGTGGAAAAAACACCAGCAGCCGCACGTTCATTGATTGACAAGATGGCCCAAAACTCCCAATAATTTGGAGATAGAGGTACACCACATGTCAGGGGAGTACATCAGGTAAGTCCTTCTTCTCTTGAAAATCATTTGATTGATACCAAGTTGGAAGAATTGACCACTATGGTGAGGCAGATTGCATTGGCTCAAAAGACATCCCAACCCACTTCTTCAAGGCCATGTGGCATTTGCACTGAGACAAGCCACCCAAATGATTGTTGCCCCCAATTACAAGACTTAGAGGATTGGGCTTCCATATTTCCTGGGAGACCATATCAGCAACAACAACAACCACAGAAGAATTATGATTCCTTTGCACCAACATTTAACCAAGGATGGAGAGATCAATCAGATATGAGTTTTGGCTCTGGACATCAACAAAGTCCCCCCTTTCAACAAAACTTCCAACAGCCTCCACCTTACCAACAAGGTTTCAAACAACCCCAAAGGAGATTTGAGGCCCAAGCATCAACAAGTCAGCAACATGGGAGTTCTCAATCAAAGGTAGATTCTAATACTGATGATATTTTGAAACAAATTGTTCTTAATCAACAGAATGAGCTAAAGAGTCTGGGTTCTGAGTTGAGGGAGTTGAAGACACAAATGAGCCAGATTGCCACCACCCTCCACGAAATGGTAAGTAAGAACTCTGGAGCCCTTCCTTCCCAACCTACTCCTAATACCAAGGGGAATGTCAGTGCCATCACATTGAGAAGTGGGAAGAAAACAGTTGATACATCTGCACCTACAATACCACCGGGATTCACCTCAACTCCGGAGAAGCCCCATCCCATACCAAATGATGAGAAACCCAAGGAGAAAGATAAAGGTAAGAAAAAGGTTGATGATCTTCCTCCTAAACCCCTTCCATTCCCAAATAGAGTTGTACAAACTAAGAAGATGGCTGAAGAGGCAATGCAAAAAGAGGTTTTGGATACATTCAAGCGTGTGGAGATCAACATCCCTCTACTTGAAGCCATCAAGAAAATACCGAGGTACGCGAAATTCTTAAAAGAACTGTGTACAAATAGAAGAGGGCTAAAGGGAAATGATCAGATCAACCTTGGATGGAACATATCTGCACTCATCACACCAACCATGTCAATGTCAACGAAGTGCAAGGATCCTGGGACATTCACCATACCATGCACCATAGGGGAGTTACACTTTTCTGATGCACTTTGTGATTTAGGTGCTTCCATAAATGTGATGCCTCACTCTGTATTCTCTTCCTTGCAGGTTGGTGAGTTTAAGCCAACAAGAGTAGTGGTGCAATTGGCGAATAGAGCTACGGCATATCCAGCGGGAGTCCTTGAGGATGTACTTGTCCGGGTAAGAGACATGATCTTTCCAACAGATTTCTATGTTCTTAACATGGAGGATGATCTGGTAAGTTCTCATGCCCCCATTATCTTAGGTAGTCCCTTCCTCAAAACTGCAAAAACTATCATAAATGTCAATGAGGGTATACTTTCCATGGAATTTGGGGATGAAGTTGTGATATTTAATGTTATGGATTCCATGAAGTACCCCTCAGAAGATCATTCTGCATTTGTTATCTCCCATTTTGAATCACCAAGTGAAAACTCCATGGAATTTGATTATCCTATGCTTAGGAAAATTATGAGTATTGGTTCTAGTTTGATGTCTAAGAGTACTTCCACACCCGTTTCTAATGAACAATACTCTCTAAGATTTGATTTTGAAATGGATTCATATTCTGATCTTGTTCATGTGAACTCTGATTATGACATGGCTATAGAGTATGCTGATGTATTTGATGCTTTATTCTCTGATTTTGATGATGTATATTCTGATACCGATGCTCTTTGGGCACATATTTCAGTTCCTTCAATGTCTCCATCAATACTACACCCTCCTTCATTAGAACTCAAGCCATTGCAACCAAATCTGAAATACTCATACTTGTTGAGTGGTGAGAGATTACCTGTTATCATTGCTAACAATCTCCCTTTTGAACATGAAGAAAAGCTTTTGAATATTTTGAGGGAGAACATCAGGGTGATTGGGTGGACCTTGGCTGACATATCAGGTATTAGCCCCTCCATTTGCATGCATAGGATTCTCTTGTAGGATGGGGCTAAACTGGTGAGACAGCCACAAATGAGACTCAATCCCACCCTCCTGGAAGTTGTTAAAAAAGAAGTTGAGAAATTGCTCGAGGCAGGTATAATATTTCCCATTTCAGATTCTCAGTGGGTAAGTCCAATTCAGGTTGTGCCTAAGAAAACTGGTTTTACTGTTGTTAAAAATGAGAAAGATGATTTAGTTCCAATGAGGGTGCAAAATAGTTGGCGTGTTTGTATTGATTATAGGAAACTAAATCAGGCCACTCGCAAGGACCATTTCCCCCTCCCATTTATTGATCAAATGCTCGAGAGACTAGCTGGTAAAAAACACTATTGTTTCTTGGATGGATTTTCTGGATATTTTCAGGTTCCTATAGCTCCAGAGGATCAGGAGAAGACTACATTCACCTGTCCCTTTGGCACATTTGCCTATCGGAGGATGCCATTTGGACTTTGCAACGCCCCAGGTACCTTCCAGAGATGTATGGTGAGTATTTTTTCTAATTTTATTGAGACCTGCATGGAGGTATTTATGGATGATTTTACAGTGTATGGGTCTTTATTTGATGAATGTCTACGTAGTTTGGGAAAGGTGTTGAATCTTTTTATTGAGAAGAATCTGGTCCTGAACTTTGAAAAGTGTCATTTTATGGTAGAGCATGGCATTGTCTTAGGGCATGTAGTGTCAAAACATGGGATAGAGGTTGATTGATCTAAGGTAGACATTATTTCATCCTTACCCTATCCTTCATGTGTGCGTGATGTTAGATCTTTCCTAGGGCATGCAGGATTTTATCGGCGCTTCATCAAAGATTTTAGTAAGATCGCTCTTCCTATGTCACGATTACTTCAAAAAGATTCTGATTTAGTGTTCGATGATTCTTTTAGGACTTCCTTTGATGAGCTAAAGAATTTTCTGACCACTCCACCTATCATACAGCCCCCATGGTGGGACCTTCCATTTGAGCTTATGTGTGACGCCTCCAACTTCGCGGTTGGAGCTACCTTATCTCAGAGGTTGGAAGGACGTTCACATGTGATTGCCTATGCATCAAGGACATTGGATTCAGCCCAATCAAACTACACAACCACGGAAAAGGAGTTTCTTGCTGTCATATTTGCTTTAGATAAATTCCGTTCATATTTATTGGGCTCTAAAGTAGTTGTTTTTTCTGACCATACATCTTTGAGGTACCTCCTGAAGAATCCAGATGCAAAGCCATGACCTATCCGTTGGATGCTCCTTCTTCAAGAGTTTGACCTTGAGATAAAGGACAAGAAGGGGTCAGAGAATTTGGTGGCGGACCACATGAGTAGGCTTACTCACACACTAGAGGTTGACACCTTGGACCAGGTACCACTTCAGGACACTTTTCCCGATGAGCATCTTTATTCCATCTCAGGTACGCATTTTTGGTATGCTGATTTAGTGAACTACATTGTTGCCACTGAAATCCCTACAAATTTAAAGAAATATCAAGTCAAAAAATTAAAAAGTGAGTCTAGGTATTATGTGTGGGATGATCCTTACCTCTGGCGCATGTGTAGTGACCAAGTCATTAGGAGGTGTGTTCCCGATCATGAGTTTGAGTCTGTTTTGCATTTTTGTCATACACTTGCTTGTGGTGGACACTTTGGACCCCAACGGACAGCTAGGAAAGTTTTTGACTCTGGATTGTATTGGCCTAGATTATTCCATGATGCCCATGTGTTTTGTAAGTCATGTTATCATTTCCAACACACTGGGAACATTTCTAAGAGACATGAGATGCCCCAACAACCCATACTATTCTGTGAGATTTTTGATGTATGGGGAATTGATTTTATGGGTCCTTTTCCTAGTTCATTTGTATTTTTGTATATATTGGTTGCTGTTGATTATGTGAGTAAATGGGTGGAGGCCAAGGCCACCAGGACTGACGATTCTCATGTTGTAGTATATTTTTTCAAGGCTCAAATTTTCTGCAGGTTTGGAGTACCAAAGGCCATCATCAGTGACCAAGGGACACACTTTTTCAATAGGAATTTTTCTTCCCTCCTTCAAAATTATGGGGTGACACACAAAACATCAACACCATACCACCCCCAAACAAATGGTCAGGCTGAGGTTTCAAATCGTGAGTTGAAACAAATCTTGGAGAAACCCGTGCAGCCAAATAGGAAGGATTGGAGCAAGCGCTTGGATGATGCATTGTGAGCTTATAGAACAGCATACAAGACCCCCATTGGTATGTCCCCATTTCCTATTATTTTTGGGAAAGCATGTCATCTCCCATTGGAAGTCGAGCATCGGGCTTATTGGGCTATAAAGAAATCCAACATGGATTTTTTCCAAGCTGGAATCGAAAGGAAGCTGCAAATTCAAGAGCTTGAGGAGATTAGATTATCATCATATGAGAACTCAAGGCTCTACAAGGAAAGATCAAAAGTATCTCATGACAAAATGATCCATAAAGGGAGTTTCATGTTGGAGAGAAAGTCCTTCTCTACAGTTCGCGACTGAAGTTCATGCCTGGTAAGTTGTGTTCTAGATGGTTAGGTCCTTATGTTGTGACTAATGTTTTTCCTTATGGTGCAGTGGAGATCACACAAGAGGACACTGGAAGGAGCTTTACAGTCAATGGGAAACATTTGAGGAGATACATTGAGGGACTTCCTACTGATGCAGTGTATTTTATCACACTGCATGACCCCATCATCACTTGAGCACATCAGGCTGTTCCTAACCCTTTCACTTTTATATTATTTGTCCTATTTAAAAATTCTGCATTTCATGTGCATATATCATCTCATAGGTTCACATTGAGTACAATTCAATATTTTAAGTGTGGGGGAGGGAACCTTTTAGTTTAGTAATTTCAATTGCTTTCCTGTTCAAAAAAAACCAAAAAACAATTGTGTGTTTTTAAAATTTTGTGTGTTTATTTTACAATTTTCTGTGTGTTTTTGAAACTTTTGAGCTGAAATGATTCTCATCACCATTTTTAAATCCATATCAATAAGTGAAACAATTTACCCCTTGAAACTAAGCTTAAATGAATGCTGAAATTACTTTGTTTCAAGTTCAAATATTTAGTAATTTCATGGAAAGTACACCGAATTTTGAATCCCATGACACATCTCACTGTTTTTATATTTGAAATCACTTTCCTGTGAGGCTTCTGAACCATTATTTTCAAATTCTTTACATTCAACTCACTTCTTGAGAGAACCAAACCATACTTTATTTAACCAGAATTTGATCTATTCCTGTCAAAACTTGAGGGTATGAGGTACTTATGTTTAAATGATTGAGGCATTTGTTTGGTATTAAAGCCCCTATTTCAAAGAATCCTTTTTTATAATGGCCTACCTTGAATATTTAATCCTTGTATCCCTTAGAAGCCATGCACAACCTGTTAGGTTAGCCACATTACAAGCCGATTTTCTCTATCCAACCAACTCTTGAAGTGAAATTGAATAATCTAGTTGAGTTTAAGTGTGGGGTAAGTTGTCTTGTGTTTTTCCACCACATTATGTGATACTTTGGGTGAAAAATTAAATTCTGAAGAGTTGTGTTTGCTGCTGAAGAAAGTTATTACATTGAAAGAAGTGCTCATCTGGAGCTTTCATGACAAGTGAAGCTGTGCCTTTTCTGGAGCTTTTAATTGAGGTGGAAAGTTGTGCCCATCTGGAGCTTTCAAGAAAATCATGTTTGAGAAGATTGAAATTTTTTATGCTGAAATGATGAATGGTGTAAGCTTTTCATGACTTTTCATGATTATGGATCTGAATTGATACTATGGGGGTTGAGGAGAAGACCATATTTAAGTGAAAATTAGATTAATGCAATTTTGCTTCAAAAAGAGTCAAGCCCTCCTCATTCAGCCTCAGAGTTTTTTACATCTTAATCCTACCAACTGAAAGCCACAGAACAACCTTGAAAATTCCTCATGATAAACATATGTCCTTGACTCACATCGGGTAGCGATGTAGGAATCTATCAAGCCTATGGTGACCCTTGTATGAGTTTGGATGAGAAAGACATTGCAAAAAAAATTGATATTTGAGTGATGAGAGAAAATTCAAGCGAGGTAAGTGTTTTGTGCATGGGAGGATAAATGAAGTGGAAATATATTGAATGATATAAATAAAGAACTTGAAATAAGGTTTTTTATGAGGCATGATATCTTTTGATTCTTGGTGTGAAATTGATTGATCTTAAGGATAAGTGTTTTAAAATTGGTTTTGATTTGATATTGATGTTTACTTAGTATGAGATTTTGCTCAGGAGTGCAAAAGGGTAAGTGTGGGGGAGTTGATAAAACACTATTTTATTGAATATTTTATTGATAATAAATGATATAATTTCCTCACATTGTGTTAAATATGTTTATTTATAAAATATTTTGGATTTGATCATTCATTTGAAAATTTGGTGAAAATTCCAGTTTTACCCTTTTAAAGTGCACTGTGGTATATTATGAATAAATATTTTTATTTCCTGAATTGGAAATTAATATTTTTTTATCGAATGACTCACTAAATTTTCTACAACTTTCATTCAGGCCATTGGAGCTAGATCGTGGGTTTACTTGGAGTAAATGGGCCATGAAGACAAAGCCGGACTGGACTCGCTGGGCTGGATAGTGCTTCTATATTTGGGCCATAACCTTCGTATCCATGCTTGGATATGGCCCAAATTTGGAGATCATCTAGAATAAAAAACTTCGCGCAAATCATTCTTCTGGAAGAGCAGCTGGATCGCGCGTTTTGGAGGTCAAACAGGCGGTGCAACTTGGATTAAAATAGTTTCCCGAATTTCGACATTCACACTTGAAACCATTTGTAACCCTAGCCCTCCCCAACTCTATTTAAAGGACATTTTCACTCTTTGGGAGGCTGGTTCAGATCTTGGGAAAGGTGTATCCGAGAGTTGGTTTCCTAGGAACTCCTATAACCCCTTGGAAGAAGTGAGGCTTTGTGCAAGGATCTCTTCCAAGAAGGCTCTCCTCTCCCACCTCCACTTGTGTTTCATTGTTTTCATGCTTGTAACTTGTCCTTTTCTTCAATAAATCTTCTTTGTTATTCTTTTACTATCTTCTTTTTTTTGCTTCTTGGTTCTGGAATCTTAGAGTGGAGGCAGGATTGGGTATTTCCCTTTCAATCCGTTGCTTATGCAAAACGTCTCCACAATGAAAATTCCAACCATGGAAGAGTAGTTTCGTTCGTAGTCGATCTAATCCCTACCCACTTCATTTATTCATTTTGAATCCATGAACATACTGTAATTCATAATTTGTGATCAATTAATTGAGATTTAATTTGTAAGGAACTCACTCGACTTGCATCTAACCGTGAGGTCGGTCCTGTGTGAATTGAGAGAGACAAACTTCAATTGTAAAATCTAATCAACTTGGGATAGAATTGTAGGGTTCAACTCTCATCCCTAAACTTAATTAATTATCAACTATAGAGAGGATTTTCTTACCTAATTGACCATTGATAATAAGTTGGATTTGGACCACAATCAAAGTAGGGTAGTGCGATTGAAAGTCTCGAAGACAACCTAGTGCTCATTTCTTCAAATACATGTGGTTGTGTCAAATTCCGTAGGGTTCGGGGGTTGACAAGGTTAGGGGGTCACATTTTAATGAATTATAATCATATGGGATAATGATTAAAGAATGGTTAAGGGGTAGATTATATTGTCTATGACTTCTCATAGTAGTGCTTTTAAAGAAACAGTGTTCGTGATTGTCTTTTACTCCTTGATTGCCTTGATTGTTTTGTTTCGTGTTCTAAAAGTCTTTCAATCAAACCACCCCCATCTTTTATCATTTTGTATCTTTTTTTTTGTTTCTTCAAGACTTCTAAGGGTTGTTAAAATAAGTCATCCTCATAAGAACGACCTAGGTCAACCACTGTGTTGCACTTAGTAAAGAAACAATATCATTTGAAAGCGCCCACGACAGCACCTTTCAGTCAAGTTCAACTGTCAATTCCCTATCCAACACGTTTACATAAGAATTTATTTCCAGTTGGAAATTTTGAGAATAAATATCAGATTGAATACCCATATCAAACCACCAATTCTTAATCTTCTCATTTGAAACAATATCAGCTGAAAACTACACAATCTTAGTAAATCTATTTGCATACTCCATCACAGTGTTGTCTGCCTATTTGAGTTTGAAAAAAATCCATAGCCTTAGCTTGAACCATAGAATCTAGATAGAATTGGTTAGTGAAAATGACTCTTAATACCTTCAACTCTAAAACCTCATGATTCTTCACCATCACCATAGAGTCCCATAATCTCTTGTTATGTCCTTCCATCTTGAAATGGCACGTTTCACCTTAATCAAATCAAGAATTTCCAAGAAATCAAATAGAATCTCTATATTTCTCAACCAATACTTAGCCTCTGGAGGATCATTAGAGCCTAAAAATTTTGGTGGATTTTGTTGAAAGAACTCTTGATCTTGATTCTAAGAATCATCCCTTTGAGGTTCCACAACTTGATCATGAATGGGAACAGGTGATGGTGCCTGTCTTGGAGCATAGATAGCACACACAATAATATCAATGAGATTTTGATCCACTAGAGGGTATTCTGGCTGTGGTTCACCAACAAATTCCTCTTGGAGGCTATATAAATTTATTCTTTAATGCATGATAAAACATAACATTATCAAAAAAACTTTTAAGACATCATAAGATTACTCATATCAACAACTCAAATAAGATCAATGGGAAAATTAACCTCGTCCAAAAAGATATAGTGATTTTGATTTCAAACTATCCCAATAAAAAATAGGGAAAAGGATATGATTAGAAAAAATTATTACTCAATAAATATTTCCCAAACCACCCATGGTAACTTGAGGCTCCTTATGATGAGATATGGCCACACACTTGCTCATAACTACCTCCAAAGTCCTAAAAAGATATCCAAAACTACATACTGACAAAAAGGAAAGATGTTAAACCTACACCTTTAATACCACTTTGTCACGAATCAAACTAGATACCATAGTACCCTAATATTTGAGTTGACACTAACATATATCAAAGATATTTCCTGATCCCCATGGGTCATAGACAAGCACCTGACATCATACAAGATAAAATAGGGAATGAATTTTCCACAAAACAGTGGAAGATAAAAGGTTTTAAGTCATTATGAACAACACTCCAAAAGGAGAAAGTATCATAAACTAAATAAGTATAAAAAAACCCAAATTAGTACAACATAAAATTATTAATAATAAATACACACATACCAAGATGATAGAAAAAACCCACAGTCTAAAGGATCAAGAGTATCCACCACCTCCAAGTGGCGCTTTCCCCTTTTCTCGGACCTGATATAAGAAAATATACAAATTTCAAAAGGAAAAGTTCAAGTGTGAGATATAAATCCCATTATGGTCTCACTGAATTTTCCATAATAGATTCCATAATAATAAACCAATTCATGCTTTTAGTTTAAATAAAACAACGAATGGACAAATATATCATTTTTATATTTAAAACAAACCATGCTTCTTTTCAAATGATGGAAAGAATTTAAAACATGGATTAAATAAACATTTTATATAAAAAGTTTATATAAATTAAATATCATGAAGAAAACAATTCTATAATCAAGGGAATATTTATAATCAAAATATTCACAAAAAGAACCATGGTCATCTTCTCTATAGTACATTAATTTATAGTTATAGGATCCTCACAATTCTCATATCAGTGATCATGGCTAATATATATACACATGTCCCTTGGGATTAGGATGAATATAACTCATCAACATCCCATTGGTGATAAGACATGTCGAACTAGGTTTTTCTTAGAGTTATCATTTCCAATACATTTCCAATGAATCAACATCCTAGTGTTCTTTTTCCAAATAATCCATTAACTATCCAAGATCTCATGTACTTAATCAATCAATAAAAAATGGTAAAATCATATCATTTCAAATCAATCATCATTTATAATTCAGTTCACAAATTTTACATTTCAATACACCAATTAAATTTCAAAACCAAAACATGGGTTTTTCATTATTTTGTTCCTTTTTAATAAGAAAACCAATCATAGGTTTTCATCATTTCAATTTAAGACACTTTTCTCAAAATAATTATCAAATCATTTCATCAACTCCATCCATTTCAAAATACACTCCAAATTCCAATTCCATAAGAATTGGGGTTTTTTCCAAAATCCATTCCATTTAAAATTCCAATTCCAAATCATATAAAATTGGGTTTTCATAAATCAATTGAAATCTATTTCAAACAAATCAAGAAAATCAAGGTTTCAATTATATGGAAAATCTCAAATGGAACCACCTACATTTAATCAAGGAAATTAAATGATCAACACCCACAATGGGAACACCAAAAAGTAACAAAGGTTAAGGATATCTATAAATAAGACCTTGAATTAGGATCAAATCAAATAGAGTTTAGATCCATACAATATGCGATGATCCATAAAACTCTAAGGAGAAATAAAATAGAGATTGGGAGAGATTAAATGAAAGGATATCCACTTACCAGATAGGGATCAGATCTTCCACCGGCACTTTAATTTTCCAAATTAGGGATTTTTAGTAGCCAAAAACACTCCCACATAGCTTTCCTAGCTAAGGAATTTGATTTAGGTCAAGTTGGGGTCGATTGGAGGTTAAACTGGGGGTTTGGTATTTAAAAAAATATATAAATAGAAAAAATCTGCATGAATGGTTTATCAAGTATGTATTCATGGTTAAACAAATTGTGTGCCCCAAAAATGTTCCCCTACACTAGGGTGCATAGTTTTTACTAGGTGGAAACATGGTTTTTCAAACCATTCACCAAACTTGCAAACCCTCACTGTCCAAGGTTGCACGGTTTTCATTGTAGGGTGCATGGTTTGGAAAAAATATGCACCAACCATGCACAGCCTAGAAAACCTCCATATTTTACCAAATTTTACACAAAAAAATCTAAGACAAACCCCAACTAAGGTATGATCAAAATAAGGGTCAAGGAGTACTTGAAAATAAGTAATGATATGTTACACTACAATCTCAACAAATTCAGGTTGTGATTTGTGCTCATCTCTCTAGAAAAGGCATTCATTACTTACTCATTATGATTGTCATAAGGTTTTACAAACAATGAGGCTGAATATAAATCCCTCATTATAATCCTAGAACTGGAAATTCAAATTTTGGTGGGCCACTTGAAGGAAAAGGCAATTAAAATATGGTAATCAAGCATATCAATGGTGATTATGCCATCAGAAATGAGGAGTTTATCCCCCTCCTTGACTATGTATGAGGACTAATCAAAAAATTCCCCTAGGATATGACATTGAATCACATCTTGAGATTGCATAATGATAAGTTATATGCATTAGAAAATGTGGTTATGGCTTTGGAAGATCTAGACTAGGATGAAACAGTCATCAACACCATGCATCGTCGAATGGTGTCACCTTTTGTTCATGTTAACATGGAAGAAATCGATAACGATAATTCAATCCCTAAATTAGATGGTCTTATAACTGATTAAATGATTCCCATAGAATAATACCTTTAAAATGGATTTCCCTCATCATACAAATATGGTAAAGATAAAACCCAAAGAATAGCGACCAACTTCACTCTTTAAATAGGGCTTTGATGGAGTCCATCTCATGTGCATTGATGATGAAGATATTTTTGTTGTCATGAAATAAGTACACACAGGGGCCTGTAGCACTCCACAGTCAGGGTTCAGGATTTACCATAAAATCCAAACACTTAGATACTACTGGCCTTCAATGATGTATGACTGCACAAAATTCACCAAAAAGTGTCATTACTACCAAGTACACACCAACTTCATCCATCAACACCCATATTTTTTACACACATTAAAATACTCTTGGCCATTCTTTGTGTTGGGAATTGATTTTTTGTTTTGTATCCTCCAGTTATGGACAAGAAATTTAAATACATACTCACTTATACCGACTAATTATTTAAATGGACTGAATCAATACCCCTCAAATAAGTTAATGAAAAAATAATTTTCAACTTCATGAAATCAAATACCATCACTATATTTAGTGTTCCTTATATTCTACTAATGGATAATGGCACCAATTTTTATTTTTTTTAGTTAGAGAAGCTATATTAAGAGTATAATATAAAATATAACCATCTGTCTTGCTATCATGCAGTGTCTAATGAATAGATAAAGACCTTCAACAAGACCTTTTCAAACATAATCTAGAATATGGGGGATTAAGATAAAAATTCTTAGCCTGAAAAGATCTTGAATTCCTTATTTTCCTACCATACTATAACCAGCACCACCAAATGGGAAACCCCATATTCACTTATTTACCGGACAAAAATAGTCATTCCCGTTGAGGTATAATTACCCTCACTTTATGTTGTTATATGTGATCAACTATCTATAAATGATCAATCCCAAAAATGGCTAGTTGAATTAGAGTGACTATATGAGAAAATAGTGCATACCATGAATCCCTTATAAATCCACCAAAATCAGATAGCATCAGTTTTTAACAATAAATTTTTCATCTGTTCTTTCCTCTAAGGTGATTTGGTACTATTCTTCAAGACCCTGATTATACCAGGGAATAAACCTTCATATCTTGATCCAAAATGAGAGGGAACTTATTCCATACAAAAGGAACACTATAACAGATATTATTACTTGATCCCAATGGATGGGAATCTTGTTATATCCCCTCCTAATACAATTTTCTCATTGAATTTTTTTTAATCACCAGATATGGTATTGGATGAAATACCTTAAAAGGAACACCAAAAGGTCTTCATCACATAACCTTAAAATGCATGACATATATTCCTAGTCACATGAACTAAAACTATAATACACTATAGTATAAGTAGTAAGACTCTAAAATACATATCCTAACATCCTAGTCATAAGAATTAAAACTTTATGATAACATACTGCATGATGTAAAACTACATGGTTCAGAACCTTGTTGTGTGATGTAAAACTACATAACATTTTGGTTCATGCTTGATTAGATCACAATCCTTGGTTCTAGTTTCCCACCACACCTCTGATTGATGAAAATGACCCTCCTATTACATATAAACAAATATCTATGTTGAAGAATTAAACATAGGTCTGTTCACTTGTGGTATCATCTAAAATATTGATAACTACATGTGTATTGATTCTCGATTTCATGAAATATATAGTGATTCATGGATCCTATATCCTGGGACCAAACAAAAATTATGGGAAATAATCTCTTCCCTATATATGATCCAAATCTATATCAGTAACTTCACACTATATGGAAAATGTCAGCCCTAGGAAAATTTTGATCTATATAATCTTTCAGCAACCATCAGTGATATAATTTCTTATTCCTAAGGTCACCTCTTCTTGATTATGCATTGATATAACCCAATTTTTCTTTCCATAAGATTCTCGCAAAATACCTATCAACTAGATAAACATTCATCCTCATTATAAAACACTTATATCCCTATAAGTCCCAAAATCATTATGTTTGAAACCTCTTTTTGAACACGTATTGAGATCACTCCTTTCTTACTTTTCCCATATCACTTATCCTAATTTGAGAACCCCCAAGATCATGGTCTAAAATTTCATTATTCATGTCCGAAGTGTGTTATGACATCCTTGTCCTAGTAATCCTTATATCACTCACCATTTCCATAAAGCATGGTCATAGTTGTGTGACCTAAAATTACATGACACCATGTTTTCCTATTCACATGATGTTAAACTGAACAATACATATTTGTAAAAATAACTTAAAAGGCATGACCCAATTCATACAAGTCACACGACATTAAACTGTATGGCAATATCTTCATAACATGATGTTAAAATGTAGTATTACTTTATATACCAAGCATAGGATTCCTTGGGAAACCAGCTCAGGATTCCTCACATCAAATACACGGGATGTCTTTCATAAGATGATTCCCTGAATTCAAGGATAGTTATTAAGGGGATTCTTGCCTTATTTTTTAAATTGGTTAACCTTTTCCCATTCCACGTGACACTAAACTACATGGTTTCCCAGAACTTCATATAGCTTGATTCTTATTCCAATGAGATATGTAGCGATTCTCATATCCTATATCCTGATCTAACCACCACATGACAGAAATTCCCCTATCCTTTATTTTAATCACCATTGTGTAGGAACATAAAATTTCCCACTCCTTGTTTCTCACATTGAGCATAGATCACGTGGTCTTATGTGTTTTTATAAGGGCTTTCCTATATGATCGAGATGTATCAGTTTACATTGGGGTTAGCATGGTCCTAGATAAAAGACCATAAAAGGAACACCAAATTCCTTTACCACCTGGCATTAAATTTCATGGTTTACATCTCTTACATGAAATAAAATTGCACATTTGTATGGCCCTCACTCGATAGGACCATTATCTTGTGTGTTGGTATCCCACCACCCCTCTATCCAAGAACTATATGTGGCTTGATTCTCACTTTGACAAGATATGTAGTGATTCCCATATCCTACATCTTGGTCCTATAATGACATAAAAAAATCCCTCACTTTCATTTGTATAATCTTGATTTATATAAGAGGGTCTATTATGGATTATCACCCCACTCAGGAGCCCGTATTCAAATAAAAATTCCCCCTATCCCCACAATAATTTTATCAGTGTGGGGAATCTACCTTAGAAATATATATGTCTTGATTCTCGCCTTGATAGGATATGTATAAATTCCTAGATCCTTTATATTAGGCCCATCAAAAATATATATAAAAAATCTCCCTCCCTATGTATGGTCTAGACCTACATAGGAAACATTTCTCCCCATTCTTAGGTGATTTTGACATGAAATGCTCCTTCCATACTCTGGCACCTTCCTTACACAAATCAATATCTATGTTTGGGGAAATATGAAACTCCATAATATTTCCTCATACATTGGTAATATAATTTATGATTCCAAAGTAAACCTCTTATTGACTATGAATTGATATTCCCCAATCTGGTTTTTCATAAGTCACTCTAAAAATTCCTTTCAACTAGAGGCACATTCATCCTTAGGAGAAACCTATTCTATCTTCGTAAGCCCAAACAAAATTATCCTAGAAAAAATATTTCAGACATGGTCCATGTTAATTATTTACATACTCATACCATATCACTTTTTGGATCTAGATTCCCCATGATTATATCTTATAACCATCCCCCTTTAATCATGAACGATTATGGAACATTCTTGTTCAAATCACTATGAACTAGAAAATCATTAATCTTTCAATAAAATCTAAATGTCATTAAATTTTTTAACTAAATTTCCTTACCATAAGGCATTAAAATTTATATTCCATATCCTTTTTTCATTGCATTAAAATGCATGATTCTTCAAAACCTCATCGTGTAGGATCCTTTTTTTCGGGTGTCGATCATTCACAACATCACCCTGAAGGATAGCATGTGTCTTTATTCTCATTTCATTAAGACATATGTTAATGCATGGATCCCTCATCCTAGGACCAAACATATATTAATAAAAGTTACCCTCTTCATAATTCATTTAGATCAATATAGAGACTTGGTTACCAAGAACCATATATGGCTTTATTCTCATACCAGTGAGGTACACAAAAATGCTTAAATCCTCTATTATAGATCAAGCTACTACAATAGTCAAAACATATGTGTTTCTCTATTAATGGACACAACCTTGATCTAGGTAGAAAGTTATAGATTTCTCTCATGACCCCTCCTTTGTAATATGTCAATCAAAATAGAATGACCCCTCCTTTACATACAAAAAAATTTATAAGATTAGTTTCTCGTTCATGCCCAGTGCTAAATCAAATGATCCATTCAGTCTCAGATGCATTCCCTTCACATACCACCCTCTATGGTCTTGAGAAATCAGGATCCTCATAAACTCTTTGTCCACTGATAATAGAATTTTGGATTCCTAAGGAAACCTCTATTTTTAATATGCACAATATTCCCTATTTTGGATCTACATAAGTCTCCATCAAAAGGCATGTCAACTAGAGGAACCTTATAAATCATAATGCACCTCTTATATCTATTTAATCCCTAATAACATCATATTGGAATCCACTTTTTGAGAATTACCTACATTCATTCCCTTCATACTCTTCTCACATCATGTTTTAGATCTAAAAATCACAAAATCATGACTTAAAATCACCCGTTGTGTACCTAAAGAATGTTAGAACATTCTCACCTAGAAATCCATGATTGGTTCATCATCCCATAACTCATGGTCAATGTTGGTTAACCTAAAATACCTGTTTTATTAGTTCATCTTGTAGGACTCTTAATAACCCATGAAAAGAGATGTAGTAATATCCAGGTTGAAAACCTGCAAAAAGGGAACCCTTGGTAAAAATTTAATTTTAGCTCACAAGAACTTCACTCTGCATGGATTAGGAGAAAAAAATTAAGTAATGAAAAGAAAGAGGCACAATACTTGTCAGGATGAAAACCAAAAAATGGAATCCTAAATAAAATCCAATTCTCAATTTCTAAGTCTTCTTCTTATCTGAATTAGGAAAAAAATTCAGGTGATGATGCAAGAGACTCAAAAGTTTGTATAATTTATTATGTGATTTTAAAAAAATTTGAATGACGCTCGCTCAGTTTAAATAACTAGGAAAAAAATTGAGCACTCTGTCATTCATATTTTTTTAATTACAACACCTCAACACAATATCATTCAGTAAAATGAGTCAATTTCAGTGTTATTTTATAGTTATAATGAGGCTAGGAACACAGAAACAGATGGTTGGGAATAAAATCATTTTCATTCATGTTTTAAAATGTAAAAGATATTCAATATTCTAGATTCTCTCCACTAAGTTTTACAAGTGTTCCTCTACATAGGATTTGATCTATTGAATTATGGCTTCAAAATTATCCACAGTTTTTCAAACCCATCCAATTGCGTGTAGAAGGATTCTTTAGCATGATAAAGCTTATCCCACTCTTCAGAAATAGAATCTCCTCATTTTTTTAAGAATCACTTCAAGGATTAGTGTAGTTAGTCCATATATTCCTTAAAAACATATTATTATTCTTGAATGTGTACCATTTGGAGAGATTTATCAATAATGCGGTGTTGATTATACTCCACTTCCTTGGTATGGCTGAGCTCTTCCTGGTATATAGCGACTCTGAGATCTTCAAATTGGACCACTAGTCATGCCTCATCCTACTTTGGTCTTTTATATTCTTCCCATTATCGTATGATAAACTTCACATCATGGTGTATGAAGTGATAATCAAATCTTTTTTACCCAAAAATGGAAAACATGGTTAGAAGTTAGTGGAGTCAGGATGGTAGATCTTCAAGAGGTGTCTCTGAAATTAACTTCCAGATGTATCTATAAACAAAATATATTGAGGCACAAAAGGAATTCTATGCCTCCAAGTATGACTCAGATCAGCTATTTGAGGTGTCTATATACTCTAGGATTAATTCACTCATTGAGGCACCATAATCCAATCCCTCTTAAGTAGTCTCATCTTCACCTTCTATTGTTGGATAAATTTGCATGGAGGCTCCTCCCTCAGGCTCGACTTTCGACGTTAATAGAACTAGATAATAGAGGGGTATCATTGTTAATATTAGGGGATAATAGATACAAATTAATGTGAGATAATTAAATAAGTTAATAATACTCACCCATTTATGGATTATCTGTTATGATTAATGCCTCCCTAAAACTCTCGATCACAACTTTTTGAGTAAGGATCTCTTGATGAGAAACATCCTCTCAAGTTTTCTCATAAAATGGGACAAAATGATCTCAATAATCTCCCACTTTAGGTACCTTGTCTATTGTTCCCTCATAAATAGAAGTGTTATGGAATTTTATTCCTTGGTCATGGATCACTGTCGTAATGTTTATTATGGAAAAGGGTTCACAAGTCAAAATCTTGGGTTTAAGACATAAAACATAAGTAGGTTGTCCATGATTAAAAACATAAAATAAGAAAACTCACATCCATATAATTCCTTATTAAATTAATAAAACTCCTCTAAGGATGTATAAAAATAAAAATCTTGTAAAAGTGATTTCATTGGAATTAGTTCATTATATGAAACTTTAAGTCTCATATCATCCTCACCAGTAGGGATATCTGACACATTTGGTTTAGAACCCAAATTTTCTATGCCATCAGCTTCATTCACCACATTATTAACATGTATAACCCTTTTGGGAACCAATGAATTAGGATTAGCTCTATAACCTTTACTATAAAGTGTGTATTCCCTATATATCCCTTTTGAGTAAGCAACAAGGCCAACGACAATAGTCATAAGGTCATGTAGTGTATTCATCATATAGGAAATATCATAAGGAATAGAAATTAGTGATTGGTATATGACACCATATGATGTACATATGACATTACTAGGATCCTCCTTCCTCTCTACAATAATGGGGGAAAACATGGCTTCATCTCTTGGTACTTCTCCCATCAAAGGAATGGAATCACCAGTGCAAGTATGGGTCTCATCTAGAATTTCCCCCTTGGTCCTTAAAAGATTGGTGTCATACCCCTTGATGGAGGTAATAGAAGTGGATCCTGAAAATGGAAATCATGATTAGATAGGTGTGTTAATTGAGTTAAAGGACTAAATGACACCATGGTTACTTACTATAGTGTATATTCCTAACAAACTTCTTCATAATTTTCTGTTTATTCACCGAAGAAAGTGAAGGTCCCTTGTCAAACTTCTCGAATATAGGCACCATAAGTGGAAAGGGTCCCCCCATATCCTTTTCCATTAGGCTCTATCCTATAGATTACTCCTTATGCTCATGGTTAAATCCATCAACCCCAATAAGAGTTCTTCTTGAGGTGTATCTTTGGGAGGATCATTCTGGTGACACCTCTTTCGACAAATCAAAGTGGCTCTTTATTATTAGTTCATATTATTACAAAAATTATTGTGGATTAAAATGAAAAATAAAAAATATTACATCACAAAAATTGAATAATTTTCCAATTAGTCATTATATGGGTCAGTTTTTTCCTCAATGGTTCCTTGAGCCAGTATATTGGTCACCTAATTTGTGGTCGAGATCTGATCGTCAGTTGCATGTATCAATATCTCCAGCTCCTAAATATATTTCCCAACCTCATAAAAATTGGTGTCATGGAGAATATTTTAGGGTGATAAAATATCCAAAAGTTGTAGGATATGTATTCCATCCTATATAAATACCCATAAATCTCTAATGTCATGTGTTTCAACTTTCCAAGCTTGGATTTCCATACGGCGCACACAATCTGATGTTGATGTCACCGGATGTGAGGAATACCTGACATAATTTGACTTTGAGGCCCTTTCAGGCCTATCTACTTGGGAGGGATGCTGGTAAATCAGATATTGGGTCTCCTCCCAATGATAAAGAATATACCTCCTCATCTCAGAAGATGTGATCTTCTAAACTCTGGCCTACTTTGTGGCCTATATCTGAGATCATTTGGAATATTTTGGGTCTTCAACATCATCATCCTCGGGCTAGTCCTTCCAATCATTCATTTCACATCTATTAGTATTAATGGCACTAACTCAAGGTATGATTTGTATTAATTCCCCTTTAGGGTAGTAATAAATCTAGGAATGATAATACCCAGAGTTTAACCTAATGGATGCACCTGATAGAGGTAGCTTAATCGATACTTGGGACACCTATAAGGCCATAAGGATCCAAAACTATCAGGACAACATTAGGTTCTTCTCAAACCAAACATGTGTGGCTATAGATACATTTATGTATTTTAGGAACTTGAACTAATGGTCAAATCAGTATCGATAATATGCTACACGGATGATCTCATTGTTAATATGGGCTACCAGTACACTATCTCTGAACATGATCATATATGACCTCATATCATAATCACCTTGTAGGTCATCAAAAAATGTTCTAGTAGGTGAATATCTATATGGGAAGAAGTTAAAATCTTCCTTTACATTCATATTTTTAAGAGATTCTCCATATTTCAAAGATAAAGGATAAATACCATAAACATCCTAAATGAGTGGATGAAACTAGCCTTTAGGAAATTTAACCCCACTCAATATGGAATAGGAACTGAAGTGTGCCTCAATCCACTCCCACATCAATTGAAATGACCCTGAAATTTATTATGTGGCCTCCCATGTGTTCACATGCAATAAAAATGGTATATTTTTTCTATAATAGAGGCATCCATCCCTATTTAGTTCCCTTTTACTAACTTTTCTACTATGATAAAAATCCCCATCCTCATGCCACCATATGATTCATAGACTAGTAGAATATTGGTTCTCAAACACATTACAAGAAATCTAGTAAGATGGTTCTTTCAGGTACATCATACTAAACTTTTTAACTCCATCGGTCATATAGGCCTTCCTCCAAGGTAGGTTAGAATTTTCCATGAATTCTTTGATTCTCCAGCGAAGGGAATCTTATTGGGAATTGGAATCTAAAGCCTTATCCTTTTGGATTGAGGAAGGCCTTCATCCAAATATAAGAGTGAATATTTCCCCTTTGGTGAGGTTCGTTTTTTATAACCTTCTGGGACAACTTCAAAAACTCGGAAGTAGAGGTTTGGGTCCTTTTAGCATCATCCCGCATCATTTTCAATGGGATTAACTCATCATAAATCTCTACAAGAATGGGTGCTCCATAGATTCTTTAGACATCCCATAAACTAATGTCGACTTCCCCATGTGTTAGATGGAAAGTGTTTATATGTGGGAACCGATAGCTTAATATCTCAAGGATGATGTTTGGGTTCTTGTACACATATTTATTTTCCACCCATACATTCTCATAAATCTTGATCGCTTTCAACTCGATTTTAAATTCCATACAAGTTTGGTAAACCCAGTATGCCCACATCCATTCAAGCTTTACTACCCCTCCAGAATGGAAATCACAATCCTCCTTCTAGCCTTGTGATTGATCTATCATGGAAGCATATAATATTGAATGGTAGTAATGAGGTTTTGACTCATGGGTATAAGGCTTCAGATCTAGGTCACATAGACTGTGATGAATGATGCATGTAGTGGATATTGTTCCTTCATAGATAAATATGCCTATGGAGGTAATATTAGTGGTGGGACACAAAGTTTACTCCATGAACCAAAAATTCAGGGAATAAATCTATGGATTCAGGATTAATGCATCTATCAGAAGTCCATGGTCATACAACAATAGATAATCACTTATTGTGTACTCTCTTTTTACTTCTTCAAGTATTTTTCTAAGTATGGAAGTCTAGAATCATAAATGTATTAATAATATGGCCCAATGATTTTGAGAATTTATAAACCAAGTGAACTCACACAATTCACTTTCCCAAGTGACCTTGCACAGGTTACCAACCCAAGTGACATTGTGAAAATAAAGGAATATTGTGTGCTTTTATAAGTGGATTACCCAAAAGTCTTGCATGAACAACAAGTGTGATGATAGAAAGGATTGAGAAAATGAAAATCACAGTTATAAAAAGAGAACATATAAAAATGTAGGAAGAACTATTGGTCAATAAATGCTATTTATAAATGTTTTTTCCTTTCATGGATGACCTGCTTGGAGTACCTATGAGGTATACCTTCATGAACAATTTGTGTGGATGACTTGAACAACCCACTTGTGCACTTGGAATATGCACTCTATCCACCTACTCCACTTTTTTTACAAAGAGTAATGGGTTATTTTCACTAAACTTGAACACTGAAATACTCAAATACATGGGGACTAATAAGTGATTGTTCCTTCAACATCTTTTTCTCTCTCTATCTCGGAATCATACCCTCTTCTTATTATTGGATCAAATCTTGGGTGATATTTTTTGACACTCCCTTTTTTACTTGGGGGTGAAAATATTTAATGAAAGATTCCTAAAGAAGTAAAGGAGAGAATATGAGTTAAGGGACTCACCTAAATCAACCTGCATGAACCCACTTGTGTGCTAAAGGGATCACGCAGGCCTGGCCAGTGCAGCCTAGTAGGAGCATCCAAACATGCGTGAAGGCCCTGTATGATACACCTACATGATATACCTATGTGGAAAGACTCCTTCACTCAAGTTCTCAGGATTTACTATAAATAGGACCTTGGGGATCCTCATTCAACATGAATGAATGATGAAGAGACAGCTCGAAGCTCTGCTCTCTTGAGTCTCTCACCCAAGTCCTCCAAACCCTCAGGTAGTGCCTTAAGCCTACAAAAGAAGGATAAATCAATGGAAATAAATTAATTTAGGTCACTCGAGGTCTAGAATACTAATATAATTGATAGGAAACACTCCCCCTGGTAAAAACTACTAGGTCTAAGGATCCTTCCACTACTCACAACTTGAGTGTCGGTCATCCAAAGACACCTAAGGAGACCCTTGGAGGATATTGAAAGGACATGATCAAGTGTTGTTTCCCAGGTTTTCCATCCCCCAAAGTCACCTTCATCTCACCCATATCTACCCATTGTGATAACACTTCATCTTTCCTAGGCCTCACCTATGTGAAGGACCTTCTTCTCTCCCAGGTATCACCTATGTGATCCGCATTTTTTGTGGATAATCATCACCTGCATGAGCCATCATTTGATCCCCTCTTTCATGTCACCAATGAAGGGGAACTCTTTCCTTGGATCCATCTTATAAGGGGTACCAAAACAAGGTCTCCCCCAAATCCACTAGATATGTATAATCAGATAAAAGGGCACATCAATTTTTCCCCTTGATTATAAATTCTCATTGTAATGGAGGTCTTTCATTTATACTTCCTAATTGGTGGGATACATGGTGTGTTATCAGTTATACATTCATGTGGTAATGAGGATATAATCATTAGGGATAATGATGATACTCTGGGGTTGAAAATAAGTTAGGATATGGGCACATAAAATTCCTTTATCTCTCCATGATTCCCCCAAAATGACTCCACATTTATCTACCAGTAGAAGATGAGTGAAATGTCATAGTAGAGAGTCCTTTTATGGATATAACTCTTGATTTACCTAGGGAATACCTCCTAGAGTAAGCCCCTTATATTTCTTGTGAATTATTTCCTCGCCCTCTTCCACCTGTGGAAAAAAGGAGATCATGTGGTTTTCCATATTTTCTACTTCCTCTTATTTCTCATATTGAGCATGAATCACATGGGATTAGAGGTTAGTGATGATAATGACATCCACATGATAAAATAATTATCTCAGGAGGAGATTAACTTTCTAGATTTTCCTCCCACATTCCCTTGGTGCATACTATTTAGTGTAATCCCAAAATCCATGTCATTACCTTAAAGGGACACATTTCCAGTGAGGAAATCCCTTGGTCTTCTTGAATTCCACTCCTACATGGTAGTGTTTACACTATACCCCACCCCAAGGTGCACAGACAACGAACATGTAAACCCTAAAGTTGGAATCACACAGGGGAATGAATTTCCTATCTTGAAAGAGATTCTATTTTTGGATCTTCTTCTCATCTTGACCTTGGTCCTCCTCTTTAGGTGTAGTCCTCATACTTTCCAAAATATGTGGTCTTTGATTCCTCTCTAAATTAGATACATTGGAATCCTCCATGGGGTTCAAACCCAACCACCAAAAACCAACACTAATATTATTTGGGCCATATTCCTAGTAGGTTAATATCAAACCTAGGATGATTCATCCCTTCTAAGTCCCTTAGGCCACTTCATTGTAAGTCCCACACCATTCTATGACTAGGAACATTTCACCTAAATAAACTTGTCTCAAGACATTAAATTACATGGTTTGATCCTTTCTATATGAACATAAAAGTGATTATGTGCCTCATTAATTAGATCCAAACTATGTGGATTCTTATTTATTTAAAATGGATATGTAGGAATCCCATATCATTTTCCTGATCCTGACATCAAAACAACTACCATCTTCCTGGATGATGATAAACTCCATAGTGAACCACTATGTGGATGATAGAGTTAATATTTTCATTATTTTACATGTGTGTTTTAATGATTTAATCCATTCCAATTATTCAATTTGAGCTTATTTTCATCATTATATCATTTTTTGTGGATTTTGGGCTTAATTGTGAAAATTGGTTAATTCTAAAATTTTAATAGGTTTCTATAGCATTAGTTTTTCGGGATTAACTTTTAAAATTTTGAACTAATTTAATTGATTATTTTTTATTCTTCATTTGTTCATGGGATTAAACTTTTTATTCTAGACCCAGACCAAATTTGAAACGCACTATCCCCTAAAAATCAATCAAGATGAAAAAATTGTCTGGCTAACAGAATGAACCACACATTAGTTATTTAATTGTATCTCAGCCTACATAAATTCAAATTAAGTTATTATATATTTATTGGAAATTTGACTTATATCCTCATCTTACTAGTAAATTTCAATAATAAATTCAGTTATTATGGAATCCATTGCATGTGCCAAAGTATAGGTAGTTGACCAGTCTCCTTGTGCGGAAAAAATATGTATTAGTACTTCACATATAAATTTTTTTACACTATTCCAAATCCTATGTGATTTTGCGGTCGCATGAATAAGAGAAAGGGGAAAAACTTTTAAGAATAAACATTTCAAAGATTCGACTATTTATTATGCTAAATGTTCTCAGACTTTCGGAGTATTGAATCTAGAGTAAAAATTGTTCACCCCTCAAGCCTATAAATATTTGTGTCCACTTCCATTAAAGGGTGTTGTTGAAGTAAGTGAAGGAGGGTATGTGCTGGAGTATTTGAAGCTTGTAGTGTTGTGTATTTTATATTCTCCCTTTTATTAGTTTTATAATGATCACTTCTTCCCCTTTAAACTTTATTACCCTTCACATGGATGGGTAAAACTCTTGAGAAATTTGTGAAGGGGGGTTCCCTTTTGTACTGTTGAAGTCTTATGATTTAATGAAAAGAACTATTTTTATATTGAATGATTTCTATTTTAATTTCTTTCCAATTCTCTTAATGTGATCCTATTTTATATTTTGTTTTAGTTAATTGTTAATAGCTTTAGCTGAAGTTCTTTTAACTCCCTCCACCTAGCATAGTTTATCTCGATTGAGAAGATTGTGTTAGGTGGTGAGTGTCTAGTGATCATTGGAACATGTGTGGAATAAGTGAATAATTTATAGATTTATAAGGATAAAAAATTTCTAATCAGAACTTTGCTTAGTTTTATAGGAATGGTTTATGAATTTTCATGCACATAGAAGTGATTTTAATTGCTTCCTTCAACTAAGGGTGATTTAAAACTCAATCGAGGAGTCTTTCATTTATTAATCAATAGGAAGAGGGGGGGAATGATCTTTATAACAATGATAAAATTAAAAAAAGTGATATTACCCTGACCCCATCACTCTTTTCATTAATTTGGTTTCAAACATCATTTTAATTTCCTTCATTATTTTTAAACTAAAACAATTTCATAAAAAATCTCTACTTATTTATCAAATTTAAGTGACAAACATGATTATTGTGCACTCCTCTCTGGAGACAAACTAGGTCAACCAATATACTAAATTTTAATGTAGGAAATAACTTTTTTGTTACACCCCACAATAGGTACATGTAAAAACTCAGTGCCTTTTCTGAGGAGGTAGTGATAAAATTTTTCTCTCTCTCTTTCTTTTCTCTTTTATTCATTTCTCTTCAAAATTGCATGACTAGAACCTCAAAAACTAAACCTTACCCCATAGATCTAGAAATTAAAAAAAACCTATCTGAATAGACTTATAAATCTTAATTTTTAATCTAATTTTTTTGACATTTCTCTTGAAAACTCTAGTGAAACTTCAAGTGTTCACTTTGAGCCTGTCATCATGGATGGATATCAAAACCCAACCCTTAGAGACCTCTTTTCACCATAATTCCTTAATGAAAACAATCAAATTTCTATGTTAGTTTTACAAAATGATTTTAATATGAAACCTAACATGATTCCATTACTTCCAAAGTTTAATAGATAGGTAGGTGAAGAACCAAACAAACATATTAAATAGTTCACACATGTATGCTCTATGTTTAGGCCCCATGGAGTAGTTGAGGAGGAGGTAAAGTGGAAGGAATTACAATTTTCTTTAAAAGGAGATTCCAAATAATGGTTTTATGGTCTATAACTAGGATATGTGGATGATTGTAATGACTTGGTGAGATGCTTCATACAAATATTATTATCCACCTCCATAAGCACAACCATCAAAAAGGAAATATATTTCAACATACAGTCATTTGTAGAAACCCTTTACGAGTACAGGGGAAGATTTAAAAAGATATCTGCAAGATTCCCACATCAAGAAATTTAGGATTATCACTTTCATGTTTTTTTATCAAATATTACTCAACATTGACATAAACCTTCTGGATGCATCATCTGGAGGTGAATTTATTGACAAGTCACCAGAACAAGCTAAGGGATTGATTGAGAAGATCTCTCGGAACTCAAAATAGTTTTCTACAAGAGGTACTGGTACAAGAGGAATTCATGAGGTAAGAACTTCTTATCCATAATCTTTATGGGAAACTAATATTGATGAGATAACCAGTATGGTGAGATAGATGGATTTGAAGCAAGTGAGTGACCAACAAGAACCGTCTAAGGTATGTGGTTTATGCTCATCACCTGATCATTTCACTAACCAGTGTGTTGAAATACTGGGAATGGAAAATTGTATGAAATCCTTTCAGCTGAGGTAGTTCCAAATAAATAAAGGATTGAGAGATCCTAACTATATTCACTATGGTTTTGGAAATCAGTATAATCAAGCTATACCACCTTACTAAAACCAATTACAAAACTCACCATCATTAAAAAAAAGAAATCTTATAACCATCCTTCACATCACCAAACACCCATTTTCCAAAGACACAATGAGCAACCCTACACCAAAACATAACCTTCTATGGAACAGCTACAATCCAGGTATGAGGGCCTAGAGGATAAGGTTTATAAGTTGAAAAAAATTATGGAAAATATTTTTGGAATCATATCAAAAAACCTAGGAAAAATACCTTACCAAATTTTCCCAAACCCAAAGGATAATGTTAGCCTAATAAAAACAAGAAGTTTAAAATAACTCTCACCACCAACATCCCATGAACCTAAAACAAGACCAACTAAGTAGAGGGAGAATGAAGTTGTAAATTATGAAAATTCTAATGTACCTTCAAGAAGAGAAGAAATAAGAGTAGGATAAGGATATGATGAGGAAGAAGAGACAAGAAACACCATTGAAAAAGAAAAAAATAGAGAAGAATGAATTTCCCCCACCATTTCCATAAGAGTGGTGGTCCAGATTGCAAATAGATCCAGATTTTTTCTAGTAGGAGTTCTAGAGGATGTCCTAGTGAAAGTCAAAGATCTCCTATTCCCAGTTGACATCTATGTGCTGGATATGGAAGAAGAAGGATTGAATCACACTCACCCATACTTTTGGGTATACCTTTCTTAAATATGTCCAAAACCATCATCAATTTACACAAAGGTACACTTACCATGGAGTTTCAAGATAGCACTATCCACTTCAATATTTTTGAACCTATGAGGGGCCCATCTGGTGATCACTTGCTCTTGGAACTCTCCCATGAATTTGGTACTAATCCAATTGAAGAATCAAGTATGTTACATGAATTCCAAGCCTTAGGAGATAATTTTTTGTTGAAAATATCATTGAATGTGTGGATTCCCAAAATTCTAGAGATTAGGATTTCATATGGGAAGAAGAGGTAAAATATAATTTATTTGATGATTTGATGGATGATAAAGAAGATGATATAGTTTCTTATGTGTAGTAGGTCCAGCCTTTGGAAGTGGGGAATGTCAGTTTAGTTTTATCCCTTGAGAAGCCCCCTGATCTGGAATTAAAACCACTCCCCACAGATTTGAAATATGTGTACCTTAGGTAGGGAGAGAAATTACCAGTGATAATTTCTAATAAATTATTTAAAGCCCAAGAAAAATATTTTATTGAGATTTTTATAGATAATCTACAAGAAATAGGGTCAGTTATAGGTGATATCCCTAGAATAAACCCAAAAATATGCTCATGTAGAATTTTTATTGAGGTAGATTCCAAACCTATCAGACAGCCTCAAAGTAGGTTGAGTCCCACCTTGATGGTGGATATGAAGAAAAATATTGATAATATCTTAGAATCTGGGATAATCTATTCTATATCAGATTCACAATCGGTTATCCTAATTCATATAGTTCCAAAGAAAAATGGCATAACCACTATAAGGAATGAAAATAATGAATTAATCCCTGTGAGAATTCAGAATAGCTGGAGAGTGTGCATTGATTTTAGGAAGTTGAATCAACTAACATGAAAATATCATTTCCCCGTACCCTTCATTGACTAGATTTTAGAGATATTTTAAGGGATAACTCATTGTTTCTTTTTGGATTTATTTTCAAGTCATTTTTAGGTACTGATTGCTCCCAAGGATCAAGAGAAGACAAAATTTACTTGTCCCTTTGGTACTTTCTCATATAAAAAATGCCATTTGGATTATGTAATGCTCCAGGTACATTTCAGTGGTGCATGGTTAGTTTTTTTTGTATTCACAATAAATATTTATTGGAGTTTTTCTTAGATTATTTCACATTTTTTTGGAAATTCCATTGATCATTGTTTGAAAAATCTAGAAAAAGTTTTGAAACTTTCATTAAAAAGAATATTGTTTTAAATTTTTAAAAGTTTCATTTCATGGTTTAGAGAGGCATTTTACTTGGGCATGTCATTTATAAAAACGAAATTGAAGTGGATAAATAAAAAATTTAAGTGATAAATTCATTTCCTTATCCAACTTGTGTGAAGTATGTTAGATCATTTTTAGGGCACATAGGATTCTACAGAAGATTTATCAAAGATTTCAATAATATTGATCTTCCTCTCTCTAGATTTATTTTGAAAGATGATGATTTTGATTTCAATGGTTCATTTATGGAATACTTTGATGATTTTAAGAGGATATTAATTACACAACATAGCCAAAAAATTGGGAATAATAATTTGAGATATGTTGTGATACTTTTAACCAAGTAGTTGGAGCAGTCCTTTCTCAACGAATTGACAGTGGGACACAAGTAATCTACTATTCCTTAAGAACCTTGGATACAGTTCAATTTAATTACACAACCACAAAAAAAAAATTAACGGATTTTTTTTCTTTAGAAAGATTTAGATCATATCTTCTTGGAATTAAATCCATTGTGTTTTCTTATCAAGCATCTCTTAGGTATTTAGATTGATTATTTTTTCAAATGGGTGGAAGAAAAATCCACCAGGATTGACGATGCTAAAGTTGTTTGTGATTTTTTTAGGGATAACATATTTTGTACATTTGGAGTGCCTAGAGCCATCATCAGTGATCAATGGACTCACTTTTAAAATAGAAGAATGGAGGATTTTCTAAATAAGTATGGGGTTAATCACAAAACAAAAACTCCCTATCACCCATAGACAAATGGTTAACCTGAAGTGTCCAACAGGGAAATAAAAGAACTTTTGGAGAAGACTATTAAATCAAAAAATAAGGATTTGAGTCAAAGGTTGGAACATTCATTATGGGATTACAGGATATCCTACAAGACCCTGATTGGAATGAGTCCATATAGGTTGATTTATGGTAAAATATGTCACATGCCTATAAAATTGGAGCATAAGGCATATTGGGATATGAGGAAGATGAATTGGATCCTAAAAGCACTGGGAAAGAGAGGAGATTGCAGTTGCAGGAGCTAGAGGAAATTAAAAGGGAAGCATTTTAAAATTCTAGGATTTAAAAATATAGAAAAAAAGTGGATCATGACAATTTGATACAACTGAAAGACTAACATCCTAGAGAAAAAGTGATGTTATTCAACTCAAAACTCAAGCTGATGCCTGGTAAACTTTGTTCCATATAGGAAGGTCCATTTATAATTACTCATGTATATCCTTATGGTGTTGTGAATATTTTGAAGTATAGATTGTAGGATCCATTCACTATTAATGGATATAGGTTGAATAAATTCTATGGGACCATTCCATAATCTCTAGTGGAGAAGATCACACTCCTCCAACCTATTTATCAATAAAATTCATTAGTTCGTACCTATCCTTCACACTCTTTCTTGTTGTGATTCATTTTCAAATATGATTAAATGTTAAATCCATTTGAATACATTGATGAAACTTCATCATTTAAGTGTGGGGGAGGGAGCATTTGTAGTTAAGGATTTTTACTTGTTGTTTTTATGTTTTTTCAAACAAAAAATTGTGTGTTTTTCAACTTTTTGTGCCTTTTGACTCAAATGTTTGGATGATTGAATCTATATGGAAAATGTTCCACCCATCAATACTATAAATATATGTTTCTGCTTTTATTTAAGTGTTTTTGTTGAACGAGGTGAAGTAGGGGATGTGCTGGAGTATTTGAAGGTTGATGTTCTTTAGATTTTAACTTTTCCCTTTTATTATTTTTATAATTCTTACTTATTCCCATTTCAACTCTCTTACCCTTCACATGGAGTGGTAAAACTCTTGAGTGATCAATGAAGGAGGATTTTCCCTTTTGTAATGTCGAATTCATATGATTTAATTTAAAAATCTTTTTTTCTATTGAATTATTTATATTTTCAGTGTTTCCAAATTCTCTTAATGCAATATTATTTTGGGTTTTGGTGTAATTCATTATTAATATCTTTGGTTGAAGATATTTTAACTCCCTCCACCTAGAGTAGTTTGTCTCGATTGAGAAGATTGTGTTAGGTGGTGAGTGTCTAGAGATCATTGGAATGTGTGTGGAATAATTGAATAATTTCTAGATTTATAGCCAGAAAAAATCACAATAGGGACTTAAATTATTTGTTTAGGAATGGTTTATGAATTTTCATGAACACAAGAGTGATTTCTATTTTTCCTTCAACTAAGGGTGACTGAAAACTCGATCGAGGAGTTGTTCAATTGTCATTCAATAGTAAGAGAGGGGGAATGATCTTTATGACTATAATGAAATTGAAAAAAGTGATCTTACCTTGACCCCATCACTATTTTAATCAATTTGGTTTCAAGATTTATTTTAATCTCATTCTTTATTTTTAAACTCAAACAATTTCAAAAACAACATCTACTTCCTTCTCAAATTTAAGTGACAAATGTGATTGTTGTGCGCTTCTCTCTAGAGAAAAACTAGGTTAACCACTATACTAAATTTTAACTTAGTAAATATTTGTTTTTTTCACACCCCATGACAAGAACATGTCAGTGTCTTATAACCTACATCATGGTAATAAAAATTATAAGAATCTATAATTTTTATTCAATAAGGTACCATTGATGGAGAACCTTGGAAACATATAGATGTCTCTGTCTGTGAAGAACCTTGGATACATACATATAATTCTAAATACAGTACTTGATAATAATTTATTTTTAACTTAATGGATACAAATTTTATATTTTGGATTTAATAAAGGATTCACTAATATATTTTAAATCTATAATAGAGTCCCATAGTTGGTAATAATTCCTCTCAAAAAGGTACATAAGCCTGATCCCCCATCCTCTCGACCAATGTGAGTCTTTAAGCGTCGTTGGAGTCATTTCCCAATGACAAACTACCTATGGAAAATAGTTTTGTGAAAAAACCTGAATAAGGGAATAGTTCAGTGTTTTAGGTTCCTTGAATGAAACCCAATGGAAACTGCCTAGAAAAGACGTGGAAATATGTTTCTAACATGAAATGTTGTGCCACCACCACCGCAAAATGCCATTCAAACACCACATGGTTTTTAGTGATCAAAATAGTATTAAAATTTTCAATATAATAACAATATTATATTCCATACAATATAGTGTTATTATGTTTATGGAATAATATTTATCCATCTCCTTCTCTATCAAATGGGAAATAAATTCATCGCTCATGTGTACGGAAGACTACCGGTTCACGAATCGATGTAATTTTTTTTCCATCACTGACTCACATAAATAGTCATAAAAATGAAAAAAATAAATATATATTATTCATATTACATGATATTAATTATTAAAAATTACCATATCATTCAGTTCCTTACCCTTTCAGCCATTAAGGGAATGATATCTTTTCTCGTACATATATGTGGCCTACCGTCTCCATGAAGTAATGTGATACATTTTCCATTTCCAACTATAAATAATGATTATAAGAAGGAAAATAATGAAAAATTTTGATATTTATAACGTTAATATCAGTCCATATATGATGGATATATATCTTATGCATAAGAATAGGAACTTCTATGACAAAATGATCATGAGAAAATATAGCAGTTAACACCAAAAACAATGGTAATAATGAAATATTATTAACAAATGGGTGGTAATATGTTATAAGAATATAATATATGATAGTATGAATATGAATATGGTTTTGGTATAAATTTATAACATTATTAAAACTATTATACATAAATTTAAAGCATGTTCAACTAAAGGGAAGTGTATGGTGGGGGGTTTCATCTCAATTTAAACTCCATTGAGACATATTTTTATTATCACCTATTCACTTTTATGTGATTTATATACTACCACTTTGATATATTTAAAAATAATACTTATTTATTCATGATTATTAATAATATAATCAAAGTCTATTCTTTCAAGGGGCTTCAATTTAAAATATACTAAAGAGGTAACAATCTATTTTACAATCTCAAGTTCTTTTGGGATTTCATTTATTTTAATTGAAAGAATATTATCATTTATCCTTCATAAGATAAAATAATTTTATTATCCATTATATATTTATGGAGATTCCATATTTTCTTACAAATTTTCCTCTATTTGGTTCACGAATTAAAAAAAGAAATGTTTAAAATAAAAACTGATTTATTTCTCTTTTTATTGGATATATATTTCTTCTATGTCTATGTTTTTTTTAAATTATTTTTTTAAAAGTCATTTTACTTACCCAAATTATTTATTAAGGAAATTTTACATTATCCTTGACTTTTAAAAGGGTTTTAAAGGAATGTTTATACTATTTTATAAAATTGATGTTTTTAACTTTAATTATAAAAAGTCGAAAGGAATGTTTTTAATATATATGACGATAATTACTTCCCCACTGTTATACCCATTTTAAAGATTTTATATTATTCTAAACATTTTCAATGGTTTTACAAACAAAAAACTTTTATGAAATATTATTTTAATATTTCACTTCCATTCCCATTATTCTTCTAAAGGACGTGATTTTATTGTAAAACCTATATTCTCAATAAACTAATGGTCACCTCTCATATATTATTAATTTTGTGGTTGTTATATTCTATTGAAAGATTCACTTTCTTATAATCATTGGAAAATAAATTTACATTAGATATCTATATTATTTATCATGGATATACTTATTGCTTAAACCATATATAATTTCTATATATGGTTTTTTTCTTTGAAAGTTATTTTATTGACTAGAGAAATATTGATATTTCATGTTCTTTATTCAATACATAAAATATTTGATAAGGGTTATTATTCTTGAATTAAATTGATCATTAAATATATGAGTAATGAATTGGACATACAGTGATGGGTAGGTCCTATAATTATATATCCCCTTGATGAATTGATAGGTCTCATGAGACATATCATTTGTCCAAATTATATGGGTTTTTACCCGTAGTTTAAAACTACCCTCGCATAAGGTCTTGATAGTATAGATATCATGATGTCTGTGATCATGAAGTCTAATATTATGCATTTCCTTCTTTGATAATTCATTTATTATTATCTGTGATATTAATTTATTGATATTATCCATGTATTAATTCTAAGATCATGTGATTATTTATATGGAATTATTTTATCATCATTTATTCTTTCCATATTACTCTTCATGCAGAAGTTATTGATTAAATGGAATGTTTATTTAGTTATTTATCATTCTATATTATTTATTCCTTATCTATTCATGATATATTTTTTTGTACATAACCCTTAATGATAATTTGAGCTCACCCTTATTTTTTTTCATTTCCTCAAGATATGAAGAATAATTCTTTTAATGATCTCAAGGATGCCAAATATTTTCCATTATTATTTTTTATATTTTATCTACAAAATAAAATGGGTATCATATATGTATCTGGATCTCCAAGACTATTAAACTAATAAATCATTTGGGATTTTAACCTTTGTATCTATGCCAATATAATAAATTAACCACCATATCTAGGTTACTGGATTCATATTTGTTACAAACAAAGTACAAGATAGTACATTCCAATGATAAAGGTATATTATTCCTCAAGAGACTAGATACATTAAATTAAAAATTTACAACATAAAATTATATTTGTTTATTCTATAATTATATCCATGTTCAATCATATTATTCCACTTAATTACCCAAGGAAATGGGGAAACAAAGTAAATTTGGTTATCTTAAATGATAAGTAAAGGAGAAATGTACAGCATAAGATATCAAAGGTTAAATATGGCATATGCAGCATCATGAGTACAATTGAAACCATAATAATAAATACATAAGAATAATCTATGGAATAAAATAAATTCAAAATCACATGGATCACAAAAATAATCTAAAATGTGGAATTCTATAATGTAATATAGCATGATAATATCATTGAGGCCATGTGATAAGAAAATATACATAAAGGGAAAGGATACTCCCATTATCATATCTTAGTTATCCTATGAGACCTACCATTGTACTAAGGGGAAATATAATTATGATCCCCATCCATCACATAAAATTCTAATTCATTCCATCACATACCAAATTAATATAGGCTATACATGGAATAATGTTCAAATTTGAACAACATAGAGTTACATGGAATATTTTCCCAACAAAACTTATCATACATAATCATCTCATATGAAAAAATAGACTATATAAGTCATAAATATGTTTCCCCAGTCAATTAATTAATAATAATTTCTAACTAATTTCCCTCAATGTGTATTATAAATAATTATGGATTTTTAGTTTTCAAAATTTACCTACAACAAGTGATTTATACAAAATTATAGCTAACGGGTTCTTATCTAGATTAAGTTTTTTAAATGTGTTTAGGAAATTGTATTTCAAATGGTAGGAGACCAAAGAAATAAAAAAATAATACACCACAAAATAAATTCAATGTTTTGGTTTATAAAAGGTGTGGTAATTATCTATAGCATATAGCTCAAGAGTTTCCAACCAAGTGCTCAGTAAGGGCCCATTCACTGTGCATTAGGATGATGATCGGGATATACCCAACTGACTCTTTTCAGAGTTATTACCACTAGATTCATCTGATCCAAAAATAAAATCCATGTGTATTATCCTATAATGGATTTATTTTCTTGAGAAATCACACACTTTTTACTTACCCAAATTATATGATTTTTATGGCTTTGTGGAGGTTAGTCATAGTAATGGCTTATGAATTGGTCATAATGTGAGTGAAAGTAATGATCACATGGGTTAAATGACTTAATAATAGAAAATAAAATGAAAAAAAAAATTAATTGTATAATAAATAGTGTATTAAAAAGGATACAGTAATGGTAATGTAAATAGTAATTGTAAAGAGCGAGAAAATCAACCCTTACTTCAGAATTGTGACGACTTACAAAAAAGGTATAAAATAAGGGGTTTGGGTAATGTATCGATAATAATAGTTATATGGGGAGATAATAACATGGATAAAAATAATGGAATCATATAAAATGAAATTTTAAAAGATATGTCAAATAAGTAAATTCAAATAGGAAATGAAGAGAGAGAAGTAGAAACCCTAACCTCTCTTGAGCTTCTTGGATGGGAATCCAGCCTTAGATCCAACCAAACTTTTCCAAAAAGAAGGGAGATATTGGGGAGAGACTCCTTGAGAGATAAATGAAGAGGGAAATTCAAATTTGGTGTGTAATAATTAGAGTAAGGGTTAGTATTTATAGGTGTGGTGAGTGTAATTTCATGGAAAAATTTATTAATTATTCTATTATTCCACTTTCCCTTAGTGCCCCACTATAACCATTGTGCTCCACCACTACACTTAATTCCCCGATATAGTTTTTAGTGCCATAAACAGTTAAATAACACTTCCATGGACAAAATTATTCATTCTTACATAAATAGGATTCCTTATATATAGTATTTACCGTATTTTCCCATATTCTTCCATTTTTACCATATTTTACTATATAAAAAATTAACAAATTTTACCACTTGGATAATTCAAACATTATGATTCAAAATATGTAAAACATTTTATCAAATTAATTCTCTAATTACCAAAATTGTACCTTTTATGTTAGGTTGATATATTCATCAAAGATAAAGTATATGAGTAAACATCCAATTAATTTCTTAAAGAATTTACACTATAACATAACTCAAACCCTATATACATAACCTCTAACTACGCCATGATATTTTCTAAGGGTAAGGTGTGAAATAGTGTTACTTTCATGGGGTGGTTCATCCAAAATTTAATGGATGGTGATCTCCACTAACTTGAACTTATCCTATAGATGGTTCTGCTCCAACTTTACTTTTTGAAGTTATGATTAGTCTTTGTCAAGGGAAAACCATAGTGATGCTAGCTAATTCCCAAGCCCTGACAAATAAATTTCATAATGGGTGTTCCTACTAGTCAAAGACATATTTCCTCCCTTGTTTGATAATTAACATTCATAATTACCATTAATATAGACTAATAATAATGGTTTGTTCTTAATTTTTATACCACCAATGGTCATAATGAACAATGGTTATATTGACCAACAATTATAATTCTCAATGGTCATATTAACCAAAGGTCATAATTCCTAGTTTTTATATTGATCAACAATCATATTAATCTTTGTATATACGCATCAACATCTAAATCCCATCATATATTTCTCTAAGTTCTTACACCATGTCAATTTTAATAATTATTGTTTTCTTCTTAATATAAATGTATCTCATATACATGTTATTATTTTTAAATTATGATATAATAGAGAATAAGATTACGATGTTGTTTTATATGTTTATATCCTTTATTGTGCTAGTTTTAAATTATGTTGTAATTTTAATTACTTATTTTTTTGTGGTATCAATATGTGTTGTACTGTTATGATGAAATAATAATGTGTTCACTGTGAAAAAATATTATGATGAAGGTTTATTTACTATTACATAATACTGAGTATTAAACATCCAAATATAAAATTATGATATTGGAATTACAATTACTATACAACCATAAATAAATATCATAGTAAATGTTATATTGGAAAGAGGTATTATAATGTCACTCAAATCATACCGAAATAAATGGCGTCTCTCATCGGCTAATTGTATATATCATGGTAAAAAAACAAAAGATTGGAGGTAACCAAAAAAACACAACCTAAGTCCTCAGTCAATACTTCATTTTAGCTCTATCCAAGTATATATATCTCAACCATCACCAATGGTAGGACCCTTACCCATACATTGATAATGAATCATGAAGAATTATTGGGAACTAAGGCACCCAATAAAGGTGTGAGTGAAACTCAGTAAGCCACCATCAACGATGTCCGTAATCCAATATAATAAATAAAAGTTAATATATAATGTTATATTTCATATGTAAACAATAAAATATAAATGATAACAACATTCATAACTGAGCGTGTTCCATAATCCACCCATGAGTGACCATACCTGCTTCGTCTAGTGTCAAGCATGTCTAAAAATATCACAAGTGATATCCTAGTTTTGGCATAATGTTTACACAGACACAATTAGAGATATAAATTGGGCATCACATCCAAAGTCATAACCAATGGGAATATTATCCTGTTATAGTGTAATATCTGATGCATGTTCAGTGTGTGTCCTTATCATCAATTCAAATCATTTGTCTTGGTATTCCAATGTTGGAAGTCCATAAGTGTGTATAGTTTCCCAAATAAATAACACACTAGTGGGCATCATGTATGGATACAACATCTTAGTATGGAATAACGTACTTAGAAAAGGGAATGGAGTCATGAGGGAAAAATTTCACAATCCCTAGGACATAACATAAGAGTGGGAATCATATTCCACAATATAAGTAATCATATGCATATGGGTATCATGTCCCCTTCCATGGAAGTTTCGCATAATGGTAGTGGGTCCCTCTTACATGGGTAACAATGGGTATAAAATCCCTCATAAAACATAACATAAAGTAATTGGGTAGTACCTCTCATATTATATCATAACACAATGGTAATGTCATACCACACCATATGTGACATCAATAGGAATGGTCATTTTAACTCTTTCCATAGGAAATATCAGACTGAATAGGGAAATCATACCATAGTCAAGAAACAAATTAAACAAGCGGCATGGAATCCAAAAACATAACTACAATTACAATATGGTATAATAAATATCTCAATCAATAAAAACAATAAATTTGTATAAAGTATGTCATAACATCTAACACACTTTAAATCTAAGATTGGTTGTTCCTCACACACCCAAATTACATACATATGTCAAACCATGGTGTGACCTACCTAGATACATACAGGATAGTGGGAGAGAAACACTTACCCCATACTTTAACCAAGGAATCCAATGTTTATAATAAACTCTAAAATTTCATACAATTCAAACCTCTATCCTACCTCTCTTAATTATACTCATCTCATTTACAAATGAGGATAAAGCACCTATGTAAGGTATTTAAGGTCACAACATAACTAAGATACCTCTATGGGTTCTCAATTTAATTTTTTAACTCTCTTATTATAGGAACATGCCCATCAGTTTCCATGGAATTGTAATTCATAACCCATGAAGAACCACACATGGTCCAAACATGCCTTTCCTACTCTCAAGAAATAAGGGAAACCATTTTCATTAATTTAGGGTCAAGAACACGTGGTTGGAGTAAATTTATATCACAATAAGAATGAAAAATGTGTAAACCATAAATAATGTTTAAGTATCCCCAATATTAATATACTAGAATCCCTTTCATAGAATATCACTAGATGATTTATCTTTATTTGAATTCTTTCCCAAAATCAGAAAAAAAAAATCCATTAATTAGGTCATAACCGATAGAGAATGATAAAAGAGCATGAGTTACCAAGAATAAATGGAATATGACTAGTATCCTTACCTATAAAAACCCATTGGGATGGATAATTCTTGAATCCATGAAAAATTAAAGATAAATCACTTGAAGAATGAATAAAATGAAGGGAGTTCCTAAGGGAGCCATGTGGATACTACTAAGGAAAATTAGGAACCCTAAATGTGGTTTTAACACTTTAAGAATTTTGATTATCATCCTAAAAAATCACATGAGGTGTGTTGTGGTGTGGCCACTTGGGTCACAGTATAACAGCCCTGCTAAGGACACACTATGTCATAACCCCTCAAGTCCCAACATAGCATCCTCTTTTAGGGAAGAATCAGAAAACCTAACTACCTCTATACAGGTCATGTTATGGTGTGATCCTTCCTTTCACTACATAATTCCACATAAATAAAGGCTTCCTAAAGTAAACATCACCACTAAAATGGGTCACTTCCCTCTTTGATCAGGCCTTTACACTAAAACACATGGGTTACAGCATAACCAAATACCTATTGTAGATTTTCCACCCAAATATAAGTTTGAAATCACAAATACCAACTCATGGAATCCACTGATACCTCCAACATCCCACAACCATAAAAATACACATGTTTTTAAAACTTTTAAATAAATCTACACCTTAGAATAATAATGGTTTACAACCTCCCAACCATATAACAACTGAACCTTAATATGTGTCACTGTGCATCATTGGTAAATAACTCTAGCCACTACAATCACATATCATCATATCTCTCCTAAGTATATTTTGGATATTCCCATGATTACAATGCATGAATACTAAAGATAACATTTTCACTCATAAGATATTTTCAGTCTAGTCTACTATATGAACTAGTCATTCATCGAATGATACATCATCCTCCAAATCAATGTCATCAATATTGATCACATTAGAAGGATCAGAGTGGTATCTCTTAATTTAAGAGACATTGAATACATCATGAATAGCATGGAACTCTAAGGGATAAATAATTAGTAATCCATGGTACAAACTCTCTTAAAAGCCTCAAATGGACCCATATATATGGGTGATAGTTTCCTTTTCCTTTGAATAAAATGGAAACTCCAATTGAGGTGATAATCTCAAAAAAATTCAATCATACACCTAAAACCCAAGAGGATAGTGTCTATATTCATCATATAAATGATTCCTACTCTGTTAAGTATCCAACCTCTTCTATATAAAATAGGTTTTATTAAATGTATTCTACATAAGAATCAATGTAATAATAGCTAACACTTATACCTTTAACTAGTACAAAGGTGAATATAACATCCTTATATACAATGACTCAAAAGGTTTTATTTGAATCATCACCTGATAACTATTGTTATAAGAAAACTTGTATAAGGTTATAAGACTCTCTCATGACCTGTCAAAATTAAGGACATGTTCCTACAATATTTCCTCCAAAATCTTAACTGTATTCTCAAACTCTTCAATGGTCCAAGGATGGTTTGTGTTCTCAAATTCACTTAAGTATCAAGAACCTTTTTTAGACCCTTCTAAAAGCAATATTTAAATCCGTAATCCTAATTTGAAATGATACTCCTAAGAACACCATGTAGACATACTATCTCCCATATATACAACCTACCCAACTCATCAATGGATCTGGTCTCACTGATCAATTGAAAGTAAACAACCAAAATAAACTAAAAAAATAACCCATACTACATCACTACCTTGGGGGTAACCTTAGAAACACCATCATAAAATCCATAATCGCATCAACCAATTTACACTCAAGAATAGGTAAAAAACAAATAATTCATATGGATAGTTGGTTTATATCCTTCGTCCACTAGAAATTGGAGCATCATGTGATAAACCCCTCCATATACTTCTTCATACTTTTCCACTAATACTTCCAATGAATATCATGATAAATCTTGATAAGCCCTAGGTTAATATCTCATATAGTGGTGTGTTGATACTATATAATCTCAACATTTATGCTCCCAACAAATACAATATAGCCTCTGAAATAAAGAATCTAGTCATCATCCTAGGACCAATATTGTGGTGGCTCCACACCATATATTAATTCACTCATAACTATGCAATAAGAGTTGAAAAACTAACTCTCTTTCACCATATCAAGGATTTAAGAAGTAATTCTCAAGGTTATGTGGTTCACTATACATTGATACTCCTAAATGTCAAGATACATCTCAGTAAATAGGCTCATAAACTGTCAGTCACTACTAGAATCATGATCTACCAGTGACTGAGTCTTCCTACCCAGCATATCATCTAATAAATTCCCCTTCCAAAGGGTATATTCCATATAAAATTTAAAATACTAAAGACACTCAACACACATTCACTTTCAAAGTTACATGTCATACTAGGAAAATATTTACCTTAGGATCTTATGGTATGTATAAACCATGAACCACTCACTCAAAAAGTAGTGATATTATTATCTCATCACATGCACTACTGCCCCCATCCCTAAATCATGTGTCAAATAATTCTTCTCATGTAGCCTAAACTACTAATATCTATTGGTGACTACTCACCTTTCCTATATCAAAATTCCTCCAAGGTCGACCCTTGATGCATCATAGTGCAGGTTATATTTATTATCTAGATTAGGTAAAGTTATAATCAATGTAAGATTTATCCTTCTCTTAATCTCTTATAAGGATTTATTATAAGGATAAAACCACTCAAACTTTTCCTCCTTATTATTTAGGGCCATCATCAGTGCTTCTAGTTAAGAGAAGTTTGGAATAAATCTCATGTAATTGCCTATCAAACCTAGAAATATATGAATATCAAATATTTTCTACGGTAACTCCAAATAAATCATGGAATCAACCTTTTAAGGGCCTATCGGTATACTAGCCTTTGATATCATATGCCCCAAGAAGTGAACCCAACTGATCCACAACTAACACTTCAAGATTTTGGCATATAATTGATGTTCTCTTAGGGTTCTTAGTATAATCTCCAAATATTAATCATGGTCCTCCAAAGAATGATATTATACTAGAATATCATCAATAATATAACTAAAAAATAATTAATAAATGGATTAAATAACCTATTAATAAGTTCCATAAACATCATCAGTGTGTTCATCAATCTAAAAGTCATCAAAATTACTCATACCAGCCATACCTGCTCCTGAAAGTGGTGAACAGAATATCATAAGGCCTCACCTTAAACTAATCATAGCCCAAACTCTATTAGATCTTGGAGAACCACTTGGATATCCTAAAGTTTTCAAATAGGTCATATATATAAGGAAGAACATACTGCCTGAATGGCCCGAAGGCCTTCATTTTTATTGATTTTTGATAACCCCCCTTTTAAGGGATGAGGGGGAACCCTTACAAGGTCTATAGGCTCAGAGATTACATGGCCCGTAGGATTAGGAGATTACATGACCCAAAGGTATTAGGGAATTCAACCAGACTATCTACAAGGAACTGCCCCTCCTCAGCATCTGCATCTTGATAGTAGCTCTCCACCTTTGCATGACTGTATGGCTAGGCTTCCCGTTCAAGCACGGGCTGATACCGATGGCATAGCCATAGCCTCTCATACTGATTCTTGACTTTTTTCTAGATAAAACTTTAGTCATCCATGTGTAAGAATAAAAAACCATCCACCTTCTTGGTGAAAACATGGGATCACCCCAAGGGGATTTGATCGGGTGAATTAATCAATTTTCCTTAAGTTCCTCAAGAAAAACCTTTATCTCTCTAATCACTATAGGATTCTTCCTATGAATTTAAGTTGATATAGCCATTGTACCTGTAATAAGCTCAATAATTAAATCAACCTCTTTATCTGGTGGAAACATGATAAGTGCCTAGTTAATACATCCTATAACTAGTATAAAACATAAAGAAATATTGGTTTTAATGTCTCGTGATTATCCATAAAAAAATAGGAAAACTCTGCTAGGATTCCCCATCTACCCATAGCCAGGTCTGAAATTATCTTCCTACAAATCCCACTCTCTAACAAGAGTATAACAGTTACCCTCAATGTATGTGAATGATACCCTTTATAGATAGAAATAAATGTTTAGTTGGTAATAAGGGAGCCAATACATCCTAAGGATCATATCAAAACTCAACATCTCTAACATTAAGAAATATAAGAGAAGAATATACCCACTAATAATGATAGTGAACTCAAGAAATCTCCAAATTCCCTCAAATTATACCCCTAAGGGGATATTAATAGACATAACCCCATATAAAAACTTTATAAACAACCCAAAATCATCAATAATATGATTATATATAAATTATTATGATATATCCATGTCAAATAAAGAATATTCTAAGGTGGAATATACTAAAATCATACCTCAAAGAGTCAAAGCCCCCTCTTTATGATTTGTGGGAGTCAGATTGATGTCATTAAGTTTAAAAAACACTGAGATTATACCCTACCCTCTATATCCCAAGATACCCTAAGTAGCATGACTCATATGCTTCTACTAAGACTAAAAATTATAACTACCTCCATGCCTTGACTGGATGAAAGAACTCCAACAGTCACCCTCTAGTAAGACACTTGATCCTTCTCTGGATATTTGAGCCTAGAAATCACCATTACCACTAGTAAGATGAGAATACCTCATAAATTTTTTTTTAAAATAACATATCTTCCCATAATAACAACACTCCATACGTGTTTGGTGGAACTATTATCGAATATTCCATGTTATACCACACTGATTACATATCGGTGGAGTCCTTACATGCTAATAAAAAGAAGATACATAGTCCTAATTAACATACCTATCACCACTCTAGCGAGAATCACCAAAAAAAATAGATTCCCAAAGATCCACTCGCAATCTCAGCATTATAATATGACTGAGAAAAAGGTTTATCCTTGGCTAGGTTTCCCTTTGTAATGAGGTCTTGCTTCATGGCCTCTAAAAAAATGTAATCCAAAATATGTTCACCTAATACCGAATTGAAAATATTAACCCATCCTTAAAATGGTGACCCTTAATGATCACATCAACTGAAGTAGATTTCTAAATAAATAAGCATATTCCATCATTGATATCCTCCCCTAAATAAGATGCATAAACATCCAATCCCTATCAATACTCAGCATCTTGTGGAAGAAATGATCATAAAAATGAACATGAAATTCATTATATGATATCCCCTCTGGATAATGTACTTGGAATAATATATATAACCAATGTTTCACTAGTCCTCGAAACATATACACAACATTCTTCACCTGCCACTCAGGGGGAATCTCAAGATGGTTGAAAACATCCATATAGACTCAACCAAAACTTCGAAGCATGTATTCCACACTCTCCTATAAATAAAGTTGAATGTTTTAATTAGAAATCCATAGTTATATCTAACATATTGGGTAATGATCTAGAATATTTAGAACTCGTAGACTAAAAAACCATAGTATAATCTCTTGAAGTTTCTAGTTAGTAGGAGGAACATGTAAAACTAGAGGCTCCAACTAAAAAAATGGTGGGGCATGATCATCCCCACCATTATAGAATAAAATAGAATTTGATCATGATGGAATGTCATTAAAATGTCAAATAAATGACTCATAGACTTTTTTCTATCATAGGTCTTGAAATAACATATAGGATATGTGGTAATGGGTATAATTTCCTGCTAATCTATACACACCCTGGTATATAAGGGTTTCACATAACTTTTGTGCTCTCTCAAGCTTTGACTACCCACTATAATAAGGTAAATATCAAGATACATAGAGGATCCACATAATCAACCAAAAAAGGATAAAAACATAAACAGAAATAAAATCTTGATTAAGTAGAAATCAACCATAAATTTATATAGAAAAAAAATTATAATTTACTTTAATCACTTTAAATAACCAAAACCTATGTCATAATCAAGGTACTAAACCAAAAAAATGGCACACAAATTTCATTATAATACTATGTTCTGAATGTCATGTATGAACACAAGCATATTTCCACTCCAAGAAAAGATAAAAAATAAACATTATATTCCTAAAAAGAATGAAATCATGTCATTGAAAACCAATAAAAACATATCATCCCAATTAACCTATACTTTCTAGATACATGGGTTAGTATCTACCATGAAAAAGATCTATCTCAAATTCTGAACACATCCTATATCATTTTTACCATATCCCAAATAGTAATAAAAATATAATCAAAGCTCAGATACCACTTTCTAATGTATCCAACCTGGTTTACCTCAATTATGACCAAACCGGAGTAATACATACCTCAAGTGTGCCTCCCTATATGCTAAAGTTTATTGACCAGCAGCGAGTGTCTATGGATATTGTGGGTAAACCATACCCTCTGATATAAATAACCATAAATAACAGTATAAGAAATAATAATAATATCCATCCATATATAAAAGTGAGATATATAAATTATAAATATAAGAAAACCATAAATAAATAGCATAGAAAATGCTATATCAAAATGATCTATTATATTGTCACATGAGTTATACAAAAATAAAAGAGATCGTTTGTAGGCTAATCGTATATGGAATAGTCCAAAAAAAGACCAAAGGAATCCAAAAAATGGACTTGAGTCCCCACCTATTCTTACCTCCCAGCTCCATCTCAATATTTCCAGCTTAACCATCACCAGTATCAGGGTTAGACTTCCAACCTATATCATGAATCATTAAATATAATTAGGTAATAAGGTTCCAAATTATGGTGTGATTATAACTCAGTATGACACTACCAATGATGTAATTAATAAAATATAGTAAATACAAGTAAAAGTATAGTGATATATGATCATGAGTAAATAATAAAATAATATTGATAATAATTGTCACAACTATGGGTATACACAATCCACTCAGGAGTGACAATACTTGCTTTATCTAGTATTGAGGATCTCTAAACATATCATAAGTAATATCCTAGGGTTGAACAAAAATTATTCTTGGTCACGGTATGAGATATAAATTAGGAATGATATATCAATTCATAACCAGAAGATATATAATCTAGTCATAGAATAATATTTAGTACATGGTTAGTACATTCTAATAACAAAGTCATATTAGTAGACATATAATCCCAATGGTAGCAATCCATAAGTAGGAAAAACATCCAAAATAAATGACACACCAATGGGAATCACATCCCAAATACAACATAATAGGAGATAATAGAGTCCCTATATTTGGGAATAGACATAAGTGGGAAAAATCCCTAGACCCATGCCTCAATATTAGAGTGTGAATCATTTTATACATCATAATTAACCAAGTGTATATACGAAACCCCTTCAATGGAAGTTTCACGTGATAGAAAATGTGTCCCACTACCATGCGTAACAATGGGCATAGTGTCCCTAATCAAACATAACATAAGGTAACTGGGGACTATAGCCTGTACAATGTCACAACATAATGGGAACGTCATCCCACCCCATGGGCATTATCAATAAGAATGGTAATTTCATCCCATGCCATAGAAAATATTAGAGTGAATGAGAAATGTAAATACCCCAAACAAAGTAGCCTAGAGTAAGTGGTTACTTTATTATATTGGAACTAAATACAATAAATCACATCCTAAAGGACCAAATAGTTTAGTAGTCTTGGTGAACTAGATACATACTTGAATTTCACATTTACATTTGAAAACATAAAATGAAACATAGTATTTTATTCGAGAACATCATTGTCCCCTTTAGCATATCCATGAATATTAATCATACAACACTTCCCGGTATCCTAGGTAAAAAAATCATAAGAAATGGTTGATCTCATATGCTCATTAAAGGTATTTTTAGAGTGTAATATAGATAAGGAATGAATAATATGGTAGGAAATAAATGATAATCAAATAATTTCAGATAAATAATCACTTGAGTGAAAACTTATCCATGGATATAAAAAATATTCAAATAATAACATGGACATCAATAAATGAGTTCATAATAATGGAATTAATAATGTTAGACATTTTATATTTACTATCAAGGCCTCATTATAGGACATATTTAACATACTTTCAAATCCTCTTGCTAATACTTCTTATATAAATGGATAAGGCCTTAGCAAAAAACACAAACTAGTTTGTCTCGTAAAACCTAAAGATGTATTGAGGGGATATGTAATTTCAGGCCCCACACATCACTTAATAAGAATAATACATTCCTCATATGAATAAACAACACAACTTAAACAACATTCCGTAAAAATCAATAAATTTTCATAATGAAATAACTAACATATGAAATATCAATATTTTCCTTAGTCAAAGTAATCATAAACCATCCAAAGAAAGAATAAGGATGGTATCAATACAAAATATCCTCATTGTATAATTATTAAAATAAATTTTTGATATCATTGATCAATATAAATATCATAAAATGATTCTTAGAAACGTTCTTGAAGAAAATAACATTTTGGATTTTAAAAATCACTTTTAAAAATTAAAAAATCCCAAATATTAAAGAAAAAAATTTCATTGAAAATAAAATTGTAAACTTATAAATTAATATTCATATAATTTATTTTTATTGATGGATTTAAATTCCTTTAATTCCATATAAGTTAAAAAATCTTCCTTTCACAAAGTCAAAACACACCTCGTTTGGAAAATGAAAAAAAAAATCCTTTAAAAACATTTTATAAAAATTCAAACATGGGTAAAAATGACATTAAAAAATTAGTGGGAAATAGTAAAAACATTATTGAAAAAATATTTTAAAAAAATAATATAGAATAGAAATATCACATAATTCTCCGAGTGGAGACTTTAATGTAAACAATCTTTAATATTGATGGGATTGTGAAATAAACCATTAACTTGGGTTTTAATTCCTTCATATGTGTCTGAAAACTTGTAAAATAAATATATATTTATTATAAATATATAAATAACCAAAATCATATATATAATACCATATATTATTTACTTATAAACAATTATTTGTTAAAATCATTATTCTAGGTTATAATTGCATCATTTTTCAAGCATGTTTTGGTTCGGTAGTTTTAGTCCTTATACTTTGATAATTGTTCCATCATATATAGATTTATAATAATTATATAAATATAATATATATTCATTATATATTTATCTTTAGTAATTCATATAATATAGAGATAGAAAAATGAATTACACCATTCATGTAGATGGTAAATCATACATACGCATGAATGATGTTTTTACCTTTTGATGGATGGAATGAAAGAAAGGTAAATAATAATTATTTTTTAAAGAATAATTATTATATCATATAAATAATATATATTCATTAAATCTAACCTTATTACTATCCATTTAAAGGTTAAATGAAAAACGGATCACATCGCTTCATGGAGACGTTAGGTCGTACATACACACGAGCGATGTTTTCACATTTCATAGGAGGGAAAAGAGATATAATATGGTTATACCATAATCATAATAAAATATTAGTATATTTATGATATTTTATTTATTATTTTATTATGGTTACAACACTTTTAGAGTAATTATAAGAAGAAATAATCATAAAAGAATCGGTAAAGATGGTTACCTCTTCTTTGGTAGACTTCCTTTATATATATTTATAAGGGACATAGGGATAATATTTTGGAAGGTCCAAAACCTATATAACTTGTATAATTATGTTTATAATAATAATTATTAGGGTTTAGACGAGATATATGGCTCAAATTTTTGTGAATAATTGAGAGAATGGGTGTCCTTTTAGAAGAGAGGAGAGGGGAATTCTTGGAATTTCCTAAAGTATTAAATTAATATAAATTATATTTCCTATTAAAATGAATTAAAATTTATATAATTATAATATATTATAGTTATTAGTATAAATAATATCATAAAATAAAATTTATAGAAGTTTTAGTTGTGTTTTCATCCTCATCTTTTAGTTTTAACACCTCGTTAACCCTTTTGACTATTACTGCAAAATTAATGTTTTCTACCCTTTAAGGGTTAATAATATTACTTTAAATGACAAAAGACAAATAAATGGATCATTTTTATGTTTAAAACTATATAAATTCATTTTTATTAAACTAATAATTTATGAATTTTAAATAATTTAGTAAAATATTATTTATTATAAAATATCATTAATGTCATTTTTAACACTATTTAATTTATTTGACTTTAAATACATCAATACAAAGGGGTAATTTTATTATAATTCATTAAAACATACCTAAAATTTTATATATATATATATATATATAATTTATGGTATGCATTAAATCATTCAAATTATATCACTTTTAATATTTGTAAAACCAATTATTTTATTTTTATGTTAAATGAATAAATACCGTATTAGCATTGAATAAGAATTTAACATAATTATTTAATTACTAAATATTATATAAATAAATTATAATAATGAATATAATTTAATTATACAGAAAAATAAATTTAATATTCATTCACTAATTTATTTTGTCCCTATGCGAACACATGAAAGATATTTTAAACTAAAGGAGTGATATTTGGTAACTTTCATTGATTAATATATTATATAGGTCATTTTCATGTAAATCTGTCTATTAAACAAATAAAGTTTGAGAATAAGGTGATAATGGTAGAATTAAATTTATTAAATAAGAATTATGATGAAAAATTATGACTTTATCACTAAGTTTTAACTAGGTTATCCTGATTTACCCTCTATTGAGGTGATAAATTTTATCACGATTACTATTTATAATGCCTAAAAAAGGGGGATATTTACTAAATTTGTACCACCTTATTCAAAATATGGAATCAATTTTATCAAATTAAATACCTTTATGTGTCAGAAATAATTTTCAATATAAGTGCACAAAATATGATGAATTTTTTTTAGAAAATTATAGTTTTTAAGCATAAAACTAAATTTATATTCTTTTCTCATTCCTAGAAAAAAATATTAGATGAATGATAAAAAAATTTATTGAATATATAATATATAAATTTCATTAAAATAATTCCCAAATATTTAAAAATTTCATTTATTAGGATAAAAACTCATTGCGCGCATAAAAAAAGTTTTTTAGAAAAACATCTCCTTTATTTTTAAAATAATTTTTTTTTTCATTTCTCATCAATTGATGACTAATGAATTTATTTTATACATGTTTAAATAATTAATGTTTAATAGTTTAGTTTTTACTATTCATACCCACCAACCCAATGGCTAGGCGATAACTATTAAATAATATTTTAATAGAAAATTGTGGTTTCTTTATACTTGGTGTTGTGTGTAACATAAGATATCAAAGAAATAAAATATATTAAAGATAAATATATTATTAAATGTCCAAATATTACATTATACCTCCTTAAAATTAATTTCTACCTTGAAATTACATTACTTTGATATAAACAGATGAGGATACTTTTTCCTCATTACATCATTAGGTTCTCACATAGCTTCTTCGAATTGATGGTTTTGTCACAAAACATTGACTAGGTGAGTGGTCTTGTTTCGTATCACCTTCTCTCTATAATCCAAAACCTCCACTAGTTATTCCTTATAATAAATATCTTTCTCCAATGTTATTAACTCTTAGTTAAGTACATTTTAAGTATCATATATGTACTTCCTTATGATAGATACATAGAACAAACCATGAACTTTAGAGAGATTTAGTGGAAGAACTAATTGATAATATACCATCTTCATATGATCAATAATTTAAAAGGTACAAATATACCTAGTGATTATTTTTTTCCTTCCTTTATAAATCAAATCATCCTCTTCTAGGGAGATATTATTAGGAATAGTTTTTCACCAACTTCGAACTCTAGATCTTTTTTATGATTGTCAGTATTACTTTTTTTCAAACTTTGATCTGCTCTTATTTTTTTATAAATAGATCTAACCTTTTCTGTTATTTCCTCATATAGGTAAAGTACTAATATATTTATTTCTCCAACTTCATTCCATCACATTGTAGTTATGAACTTGTTTCAAAATATGTCTTCATAAGGATCCATCTGAATGCTCAAGTGAAATCTATTGTTATAAGAAAATTACACCAATGGATGGTGTTGATCCCAACCACCTTTAAAATCCATAGGGAAATATCTCAAAATTTATTTTTATATTTTGAATTTTTCTCTTATATTTACCATCTATATTAGGATGATGAGCAATGATAAAACTCAACTCGGTGTCCAAATATCATTGAAGACTTTTCCAAAATGTTGAGGTAATCCTCGGATCTCAATCAGATACAATACAATGTGGTACTCCATACAAAATGATCACTTCCTTAATATAAATTCTATAAATATGATCAATATAGAAGTAATATCTAATTACAATTAAGTGTTTTAACTTCATAAAGAAATAGACTACACCCCATACAGAATTATAACATTTAGATGTTTTCGGGAGTCCGATGATAAAATCTATGGTGATGTTTTCCCATTTACATTTTTTATTGGAAATGGTTTTAAAATATACTTATATTTATATCTCTAAACCTTAACTTACTAATATAACAAGCACAGGGGAAACATATCCAACAATATCTCTCATCATGTTGTCTCACCAGAAATACTCTTTCAAATCTCTATACATCTTCTAACTAATATGATGAATAGAGAATAAAGAACTATAATATTCAAACAATAGATCCTTCTCCAATATAGTATAGATGTGACAGATATATATTTCCTAAACCTTATCATTTCATCATAATCAAGGTTGAACTTAGGAATATTTCTCACCTTCTTCTATAGCTCTACATCATTATTTTATGCCTCTTTAATCCTCACATGGATAGATGGTTGTGTAGTCATTTGAGAAATATATGATTTCTCCCATCCATCAATATTTCAAGATACATAATTTTAATGTCAAGAAATATTACATCTTTTTTGAACTTAAACATAGATAATCTAGCATGATCCTTTCAACTCATAGGATCTTCCACCTTGTTCACTTTCCCATGGTGGTAATGTATTGAGAAATTATAATCTATGATCATCTCCAACCATATTGTCTTGTTCATATTCAAATATTTATACATAAAAATATAAGTTAAACTTTTATTATCAGTATATATTTCACACCTTTCTCTATAAATATAATGCTTCCATACATTTAATTCAAAAATTATCACAACTAAATCCAAATCATGAGTTGGATAAATTTTCTCATGGACCTTTAGTTGTTGCAAGGCATAAGCTATCACAATATCATTTTTCCTAAAGATGAATTTCAATACCTTCTATGATGAATCAATATAGATTACAAACCCTTATCCACTATAGGGTAGTGTAAACATAGGTTCACTAATTAAACTTCTCTTTAGTTCCTTGAAGTTTTCCTCACATTCATCTATCGAAGGGGACTTGGATCCCTTTTGAGTTAACTTGGTGAGGGGATTGGATGGTGGTGGGAAATTATTCATAATTAATTGATAATAACCATCCAAACCAAGGAAACTATAGATAATATTTATCATGGTTGGTCTAGCCTAATGTTTAATAACTTATTTCTTTGATGGATCCATATATATACCCTTTTATGAAATTATACGAACCCAAAACGAAACTTTTGAAGCCAAAATTCACACTTGGTAAATTTTTCATATAGAATTTCCTTCTTTAGGGTCTTCAATACAATCCTCAAGTGATCTTAATATAATTTGTTACTATTTTAATATATAATAATATCATCTATAAAGACTATCAAAAACTAATAAAGGTAATCTATAAAGATTTTATTCATTAAATCCATGAACATAGTGGATAAATTAGTAAGACTAAATGGAATCATTATAAATTCATAGTGTCCATACCTTGTATATAATGTTTCCTTAGGTATATCCTTCTTCTTAACTCTCAATTGATGATATCCATAACAAAGGTCAATATTGGAAAGGGATTGATATCCACACATTTGATCAAACAAGTCATCAATATATGGTAGAGGATATTTTTTCTTGATATTTTTCTTGTTAAGTTCTCAATAATCAATGAAAATATGCATTGATCCATCTTCATTCTTAATAAAAAGAATAGGTGTACCCTAATGTGACACACTTGTCCAAATGATTCCATTTTAAATATTATCCTAGAGTTTCTTATTTAATTCCTATAGCTCAATCAGAGCCATTATATATGGAGTATTTGAAATAGGTGTAGAACCATGTATGAGTTATACTGAAAACTCAACTTTATTATTCGGTGTAATACCAAGAAAATATTTTGGAAATACATCTAAAAAATCTCTCACAATAGCAAAATAATTTATATTGAGTTTTTACCCAATCATCTGAGATGAACACCACTTTTGAATAGGAATTAAGAACTATATAATAGATGTTATTTCCATCAGAAGTTCATATTTACCGTTACACTGATATATGATAATAGATTGGTTCAGAATATAAAATGTGACTTCCCTTTCATAGAAATTAGTGTGGGATTTATGCATAAAAATATAATCCATGCCTAATATAACATCAAATCTGACTAGAGGGACAATAACAAGATTTTTAGGAATCATATTACCATATACTTCAATCAGAGAGGAATGATATACTTGTGATGAAACCAATGTACCATTTGAAGGTTTCACTACTAACTCAATATCTAATCATTGAGGTGGTGATGTGATACCATTAGAAAATTCTTTAGATATAAAATAGTGGGTGGAACCAAGATCAAATAAAACATTTTCAATTCTGGAGTGAATGATAAGTGAACCTTTCACCACATCATTAAAAAATTCCATGTCGGTTTTAGTAATTGAATAAGTTTGGTCCTCTCCCCTTGGATTATTTTTTGGTAAGTTCCATTTATTATTAGAGAATTAGTTAAAAAAGCTCCCCGTCTATTTGTAATTAAAGAATTGTAGTTTTATGGACAGTACCTTACCTTTGAATTCATGATCGTGATGGCATTTTTCTCCACAATTTAAGAAAACTCTATTTTATTTTTAGGATGTACAATAAGTTTCTTTCCATAAGTGTCAAATGTTGGAAAATTCATCTTTCTATTCTTCCCCTTATCCATTTTTTCCCTACCATCCTCTTCTTTTCTTAATTTCCTTCTAAGAAATAAGACTTGTAGAAATATTTCTCTATCTTGATAGAACATGATATTATATCCTCATATGATTAGAATATTTGGGAGACTAGTTTCCTTTAAATTATTGTCTAAATCTCATCAAAGAAATGGTCAATATTCCCCTTTACATTGTGTGTGTGGTTCGTAGCTTTCCTTTCTAGACTTATAAATTTAGCTTCATACTTAGCAACATTTTCCACTTTCTTTTATCTCTGAATAAATAATTTTATTTCCATATGTTCTCATTATTCATGCAGAAAGTACTTTTTCAAGGAAAGTTCCTTAAAATACTTCTATTATATGCTTGATATTTCCTCCTCATCCTTATTATTTTTTGTCAATGAACACCACTGATCTGCATCCCTTAAGGGATGATAAACTTCCAGGAAGATCTTATCCCTTTCACTACTCCCAAAAGTGATAAATATCATATCTTGAGAACTTATCCATTGCTCTGCTAAAAATGTATTTGTATTATCATTGAATTATGGATTTTTATGATGCATGAAGCGGTCTAACATTGTTATACCACATTTTGGATCAGTAGAATGATCCATACGGGCAGGTTTATTTCTCATAACCAGTGTTAGATTTTCCAATATAGTTATAATTTGTTCAACTCTGGATGCATATCTAGCTCCAATTTAATTATCTTTCCTGAGAGGTAAATCCAAATATGGACTGTGTTCCTTGATATGGCTCACATTCCTTCTTCTATGATCCATTTATAAGTAATTTAATGCACTATATTAGATCATAACATTATGAAACATAAAACATTATTTTAAACCTAATAAAACACTTAACAAAAATTGAAAAAAAAATTATGCATTGATAATCTCATGATCATAAAAATGGATTCTTTGAGAATATTCTCAAATTCAGTCATAGGTTTATGTTCCCTAATCTATGTTTTTCTAAATCTAGTTCCCAAGGTTTCTACTAAATTTACTCTGATACTAACTATAAAGACTCTAACCCTAATAGCCTAGATTTGGGGGATTAATTTATTACATTAGCACTATATATAATAAATCACATCCCAAAATACTGAATAGTTTAGTAGTCTTGGTGAACTAGATATATACTTGAATTTTATTTATACATTTTAAAACTTAAAATACAACATAGTATTTTATTCTAGAATAACACTATCCCCTTTATCATATCCCTACATATTAATCATAAAACACTTCCAGGAATCTTGGGAAAAAGAAACATTATAAAGGGGAGAGGTAAGATGCTCAGTAATGGTATGTGTATGGAGGAAGTTAAAAAAGGCATGAATAATATGGTATAAAATAAATAATAATCAAATAATTTCATATAAATAATCACATAAGATAAAACTTATCAATGGATATAAAAATTATTCAAATAATCACATAGAAATAAATAAATGAGTTCATAATGATGGAATTTATAATTTTTAACATCTGAAACTTACTATCGACACCTCATGCAAAGACATATTAAACATACTTTCAATGCCTCATGCCATGATATCTTACATAAATGGGTAAGGCCTCTGCCAAAAAACTGAAACTAGTTTTTCTCATGAGACCTACTGATGCATTGAGGGGATATGTAATTTTGGAGCCCACACATCACTCAATAATTCCAATGCATTACTCATATTAATAAATATCACAACTTAATAAACATTCCTTAAAAATAAATAAATGTTCATAATTAAAGAACTAACAGACTGAATATAAATATTTTTCCCAATCAAACTGGTCAGAAACCATCCTATGAAAGAATAAGAAGGGTATCAATACAATAGATCCTTAGTGGATCATAATTAAAATAAATGGTTAATTTCTTTGATGAACATAAATTCTAAAAAATTATCCTTAAAATATTCTTGAGGAAAATAACCTTTTCACTTTTAAAAATAGATTTTAAAAATTAAAAATTTCCTAAATATTCAAGAAAACATTTTCTTTGAGAATAAACTGGTAAATTTATAAAGGAATATTCAAATAATGGATTGTTAATTATGGAAGTAAATTTTTTCATGTTTTATAATTTAAAAAACATTCCTTTAATAAAGTCAAAGCATACCTTGTTCAGAAAATGAAAAAAATATTCCTTTTAAAAACACTTTATAAAATATCAAACATGGGTAACAATGAATTTAAAAATTCATTGTTGAATATTAAAAAAATTCTTGAAAACATATTTAGAAAATGTGAATATGTAATATAAATATTAAATAATTCTCCCAATTGATACTTAAATGTAAACAATCCTAAATATTGATGATATTGTGAAATAAACCCCTACCTTGGGTTTGAATTCCTTTATATGTATCCAAATATCATGTATAATAAATATATATATATTATAAATTATTATATAAAAATAATCATATATATATACTACCATTCTTTTACTCATAATATTTTATTACCTATTTATTAATAATTCTTTGTCAAGATCGTTGTTATGGGTAATAATTACATAATTTTTCATACATGTTTTGGTTCAATAGTTTCAGCACCTGTACTTTGATAATTGTTCCATCATGTCCATAATGTTAATAATTATATAAATATCATATATATTTATTTTATATATATTTATATTAATTCATAAAATATACAGATAGAAAAATGAATTACACCGTTCATGGAGATGGTAAGTCGTACATACGCATGAATGTTGTTCTCTCCTTTCGATGAATGGAATGAAAGAAATTTAAATAACAATTATCCTTTATAAAATAATGTTTATATCATATACATAATATATATTCATTAAATATAACCTTTTTATCATCTATTTAAATCATAAATGAATAATATATCACATCACTTCGTGGAGACGGTAGGTTGTACGTACGTACGAGCAATGTTTTAGAATTTCATATGATGGAAAATATGTAAAATATGGTTGTACCATAATAATAATAATATCTTAGTATATTTATGATAATTTATTTAATATTTTAGGATGTTTACAAAATATTAAGAGGAAGTGGAAGAATAAATAGTCCTAAAAAAGTTGGTAAAGATGACTACCTTTTCTTCGGTATAATTCTTTTAGATCCCTTATTAAGGGACCTAGGGTATTTCTTTTGGAAGCTGAAAACCTCTATAACTTGTTTAATGATGTTTTTGAAGATTGAGTTTTAGGGTTTAGATGATCTAGATGGCTCAAATTGGTGTGAATTGTTGGGAGAAGGGGTGTCCTTTTATAAGAGAGGGGAGGGGAATTTTAGAAATTTGTTATAAGTATTAAATTAATATAAATTATATTTCATTTAAAAATGGATCAAAATTTATATAATTAGAATATAAGATAATTATGAGTCTAAATCATCTCATCTAATAAAATTAGGAAAATTTTTAGCTATTTTTTCATCCTTATCTTTTAGTTTTAACCCCTAATTAGCCCTTTTTCCAATTATCGTAAAATTAAAGTTTTCTACACTTTAAGGTTTAATAATGTTACTATAAAATGAAAAAAACCCCTTAAATGGACCGTGTTTTATGATTAAGACTATATACCATTCATTTTTAAATATAATTTTTTTATGAATTTTAAATCATTTAACAAAATATTATTTATTAAAAAATATCATTAATGTCATTTTTAACACTATTCATTTAGTTTAAATTTAAATACATAAATAAAAATGGGTAATTAAAATATAAACCTTTAAAACCTCCTAAAAATTTCATATATGCACAAAATTAGAAATAAATTACCACCATTAATATAATTTCATTATGCACAAAATTAAAATTAATATTCATTCACCACTTTATTTTTTCCCTATGTGAACACATAAAATATATTTAAAACTAAGAGAGTGACATTTTGAAGCTTTCTTTGATTTAAATATTATATAGGTCATTTTCATGAAAAATTTTACATTAAAAATAAATGTATAGCCTAAGTTGATAAGGGTCTAATTCCATTCATCCAATAATAATTATGATGAAAAATTATGAACTTATCACTTAGTTTTAAACTAGGTAAACTTGATTTACCCTTTACCTTTGTGATAAATTTTACCACAGTTACTATTCATAATGCATAAAAATAAAAGGAATTTATTTACCAAATTTTTAACTACTTATTAAAAATATGGAATCCTTTTTATAAAATCCAATGCATATAATTTTCAAAAATTAATATTAATATAATTGCACAAAATGCGATGAAAACCATTTTTTAGGAAATTATAGTTTTTAAGTATAAAACATGATTTATATTATTTTATAATTTCGATAAAAATTATTATATGAATGATAAAATATTTATTAAATATATAATATATATAAATTTAATTAAAATCATTCAATAGTAGTGATAAATTTAGTTTATTATGATAAAAACACATTGTGTGCATAAAAATAGTTTTTTTGAAAAACATGTCCTTTATTTTCAAAATGATTTTATTTTCATTTATTATCAGTTTTTCTCTAATGAATTTATTTTATACATTTATAAATAACATATTTTTGATAATTTATTTACTCTTATTCATTCCCTCCAAACCAATGTCAAGGAAATAATATAACTATAATCATATTATGGTATAATAAACAACTTAATTAATAGGAAATAATAAATTCACATTGAGGTTGGGAGTATTTCCCCTATAGTTTAAATATAGTCTAGATTATTCCTCACATTACAAACCTATATACATATCTCAAACAAATTTATGGCCTACAAAAATACATAAAAGCCATTAGGGTAGGAAAACTAACCCCATACTTCAAACAAGCATAAAAAGGCTATAAGAAACTCAATATAGGTCAAACCTCAATCCAACCTATCTTAATTACACACATCCCATTACCAAAGGAGGCTAAAGACACATATTAAAGGCCATTAAGGTCACAACATAACCAAATACACCTATATGGGTTTCCAATTTAGTTTTATAACTCAATTAGTATAGTCACAAGATCAACAGTGTCCATTGTATTAGAATTCACAACCCATGAAGGACCACACAAGATCCAACAAATAATTCACACTCTTAAGAAATAATGGAAACCAATTTCATTAATTTATATACATTCTTACATAGTTGGAATGGTCACATATCACACTAAACATGAAAATAACCATAAACCATAAACCATTAAGATAGGTTAAGTACCACCTACCTCGATATACTAGAAGAATTTTATATAATATTACCGAATGAATTAGATTCTATTGAAGTTTTTCCCAAAATCTAAAAAAATCATTGAATTATCTAATCACTAGTAAATAACACTAACACAAAATGATAAAAAAAATAATATATAGAATAGTATTAGTAATGTTACCTTTAGTGATCCACCATGACCAATGGTTCTTAAATTCATAAACAAATGAAAGAAAAATAACTTAGAGGAGGAGGAAGACTGAGGGAGATCACAATGGATTCACGTGGCTACTACAAGTGGAAATGATGAACCCACATTTAAGTTTTAATATTTTTAACATTTTGATAAAAAAACTACATAGGAGGTGCATTATGGAGTCAGTACTTAGGTCATGGAATAATTCCCCTATCAGGGCCACACTACTATGTGACCCCTCTGGTTACAGAGTGGAACCCTGCTCCAAGGAAGAATAAAAAAACTTGACTGCCCTTTACCAAGTCATGCTATAGTGTGATCCTTCATATCACGGTTAAACTCTTTAATGTCCAGGGATTTAAGGTGAACTCTCCACCACAATGATGTGACACTTACCCCTATGAGTAGTCCTTCACTTGACATGGGGTGCTTCCTTGAATTGAGTAATCCATTTAGATTTAATGTGTCAATAATAGAGTTATTACCTAGGTTAAGTAACTTGTGTCTCACCAAAGGACCAAACACATCCTTCGAAAATACCATATCATCAGATAAATAATTGATAAGGGTGATGTAAATATCTGTTGGGTTAATTTAGAAGAAAATTTCATGTGTCCTTTGAAAAGATCATTAGCATAGAAAAATGATAAGTTTCATGTTAAATATCTTGGTATTATATACATTATATATTGTATGTAATGGTTGTAAAATGTATCATGGTTTTTTAATTAAGGAAATATATATTTATCATTAATTCGTGTGTGTTAAATTTATATCATATGAATAGTGTATTGGTAATATACCATCAAATTATGACATTGATTTATCCCAAATCCATGATAATAATGAATTATTATGGGTTTTGATGATATGTTAAGATTGGCATGAGTATAATATTATAATCGATACAAATATTTATATGCAATACAAAGAATAGACTCATAAGATAATAAGTTGATACATATTATCTAGACTAACCTGATAAATTATATCACATCAAATATTATACATTCACTGATATACTTAGGGTTGTATGTTTATAATGAATCCATAGTTCTTAATATTGCAAAGATAACTATCATAAGAACCCATATACTTTGATACCATTCTTATGCAAGCCTTGAGGATTGGATAATCAGGGGCGTTTGGGTATGTTGTTGATCATTTCATTGATTGAAGCTTAACCAATATGGTATTTGTTCACTTGTATGACAAAAAATTACATTTTGGACCTTAATTGAATTAGACTAAGGAATTGTATGTCTATTATTAGTTGAGTTACATGTGATGTGCTAGGCTAGTTGAATAAATGACATTGGATGTGTTCATTCAAACTGGTCAGTCTATTTCATAGAATCATGAATATATGAGTTGTATTACACTATATTAACATGTTCCATGACTAGTGTTCACCTTATGTCATATACAAAGATATTATATAATTATGTGTATTATGTGTATAGATTCATCTTGTGGAGAACATATTCATATGGATATATGAATGTGTTTGATCGAAATCACACTAAACCCCTCTATATCTTGAGTAGCACTAATGTTTTATTAGAGTCTCCTCATTGATTAAAATTGAATATTAGGAAATTAATAATTTTTTTCAATTATAAAAAATCTCATAGGGTAACACATAGGTTCTTGTAATGAGGATTTATTTTTACACAAAGTGTTCATCCAAAATTGGAAAAAAAGTTTATGATAATTATATCTAAAAAAATTGGATGGATTCATAAAGAGTTATGAATCTTTTGTATAAAACCTATAAGACTCTAGTGAAAGTGGGAGATTTTTGGATTATTTGAACTGAATTTATCACCATGTAATGGTGAAAGACACCATGTTTTATTCATTGTTATCACATAGTATATTGTACCATGTCATAGTTCATATGGAGGAATGGTATATGATATAATTCAAATTAATCTACCATGTTGATTGTTATGTTTATTTTGGATAAATATACATCATATAATTATGTGTTGAATAAATGGATGTTGAAATGAGTTTTAATATTATATTTAATCAATGAGATGGAAGCCAAAAAGTTTATCCATTTAAAAAAATTGAATCTTTGTAACTCTAAGAGGATCCTATATTCAATAAATGAGGCATATATAAAGGAGATTCATGGAACTAGTTTTTTATAATTGAGATTATTATCTCATATTTAAAACTCACTAAGTATCTCTTCTATCTATTTTATTTCAAGATAGATGTGAGATCACGCTATTTATATAAAAGAGGTTCTACCTAATCATTATGTGTTTTTAGTGTCTAGTGGATTTCATCATAGGAAATAACCAATTAGTTACTTCATAGGAAACTTTATCAAACTTGATATTAATTAATATCAAAATCTTGGATAGTGAGTAATGCATGTATTATCATTTTATTTTTTATTTTATCATTTTTTATTGGTAGGATCTTGGGTATGGATTTCATGTATTGTTCCACTTCAAATAGACTTATAGATATCCCACAAATCCCATAAATTTGTTCATATATATATATATATAATGGAATACTAAATACATTCACATATCTTAGAAAAAACATTTGAATTCCCCCTATATCCTTATCTTCTTCTAGTTATCATGGAATAGCATATATGTTATATGCTTTAGGATACAAAACATGATTATATTTTCTAGAATTAAAAACCAAATTTTATCTTCCACATAATCTTTCTCTTATTCTATTATATATTGGTAAAATAATATTATTATAATTTAAATAATACTAAATTATTAATCAATAAATAATTTTTCTTAGTAGTGTATCCCATCATTTTAATAAGATAACCATGTTAAATTATTCACTTTTAATCACCAAAGAATGATGAATACACAAGAAAATTTATTTAATAGGAGAGTTATCTTAATCACCCACCATGTCATGGATTTAATTCCTTTGATGAATGTTTATCAATCCCATACTCAACACTCAACCCCTATGTGTGATAATAAATACCCATGATCCATTATCCACACATCCAATACACTAAATAGGAACATAGGTAATGAAGGATTCACTAAGTTACTATAAGAAGAAGTCAAGATTCTAACTTACTAATGATCCCAAATTTAATATAATCACTACCATGAATAAATCCATCAATAGATTCCCAATATATCTAGAAATATCACCAAATTATACCTTTGATCCACCTTAGGGTCTAGTAGAAATCATAAGATCATATATGGAGGGTTCAGATAGTTTATATTATTTTTAATCTATCTCCCCAAAAACCACATTGTGTTCAAAAAAGACACAATTTGTTTATATTAGTAAAATTATGATATTAAATTTGATGTATATTTTGATTTCCTTCCTCAAAATCCATAAATTTTTCAATATTAAATCTATAAACATAAAATTTCAAACATAACATGTTCAAATAAACCACTTTTTTTGAATTCTCTGAAAACCATGTCATAAATCCATGACATGTTCATATTTTTGTGTCCACTATCCAAATTCAAAAAATCCATAAAAATAAACCATGATTTTTTAAACAAAAAATTTCATGTTTTATCAGTTTACACTTTTAGTTACTTTACCAAAATTATCTTCAAACCATGCCCAATAACTATGGTGTTTTTAAATAACAATATCATTAACCCATAAATTCATGACATGTTATTCAAGTTATATCTGATAGTAATCGCATAAATATTTTTATCATATAAAGCAAAAACACTTTACTAAAATCACCTACTGGTAAAACTAACCAGACTTGTTTTCCTCTATCACAACATTATTTTTAATTTGGATAGAAATTATCATCAATTTAAACATTTCATTTTCACCTTCATTCTCCAACAACCTTAACAGACATAAAGGAAAATTTATAGAAAATTTTAGACTTTAAAATTAATCTCAATAAAATGAGATTATCTACAAAACCACATTAATGGAATAGGAAATGAGGATGTGGTATGAAACATCTACCATAAATAAATACCTAAATAATTAACTAGAATAAATTTCTCTAAAAACTATGAAGAAAATATTTATTAAAGTGGGTTAAAAAATGATAAATATTATAGGATAAGATACCTATTAAGAATAATCTATAAAGTTAAATGAAAATTTAAATGAAATTTTTAATTTTTCTTTTTCATATATGGAAAGGTTAGACACTTGTAGTGAAAACATTATGATGTTTGAAGATAAAAAATAAAGAAAAATAAAATTCATGAAAACCCATTGGATGATTTAATATATAACACCCAAGAATATAATTTTAGAATAATAATTTCATGGGTTAATAAAATGAGTATTCAAGTGAAATATGATATTAATAGCATGGAGATCATTGTATTAGTTATAATATGTCTTAATGTTACTAAAAAATAACATCATGATGATGATTTTATATTAAAAATCATTAACCCAAGATCCACTAATATTTTAAATATATTGTAAAAATATCTTACATATGTTTATATCTTGAAATAAATAAACTAAAAATTAAAATAAATAAATGAGTTTTTTAAAAAATATACCTCAAAGAGAATGAAGACAAAGTTTTCAAGCTAGAAGAAAAATTGGATAAGCTAAGATCATAAAATTATATTAGTATAAATTAATTTACTAAAATAAATGTGTTTATTGATGATAATATAAGTATATATGATGATTTTAAACCCACATTATATAGAATAAATTTTATAATATAAAATCTAGAAAGTAATGTGATTTATTCTGAGATGAAAACTCACTCAAAAGAACAAATACACATTTTTGAATGTGATGAATAGAAATTTTCAACATGTAAAAAATTGAATCATGGATAATAAAGCAACAAGAAATCTATTGGGGATTTTTAATAGAATAACAGATATGGAAATATAATAAATAAATGATTTTACTATGTCACGCATGGGCACATGTTAAGGTAGCAATGGGTGTGATGGGAGGATATTATTCCTTAATGTAAAATAGTAATTCTAAAATTAACCATTTATTATCTAGTTATTTTTTTATATAAAAAATATATACCAAAGGAAATGAACTACCATGGGATGCCTAGGAGAGATCGGTTAAGAATAAAGAATTGTTTTTTCAAGGAAAACACAGAAATACCACATTGAATATCATGTTAAAATGAAAAATAAATTTATATCCTTGGGTGAAGTAATTATATGTCAAAAAAAGATCTATCAGTAAATTAGAATAAACCTACTATGAATAATCAGATGAACTATAATGAGAATGAGAGAGTTGGGTAATTCAATACAAATAAATTAAACTTTGAAGAAATTTTGTTGGTGTTTGACAAAGGTTTCACTACCCACTTGAAATTAATTTTAAATTTTATAAAAGATATCGAATATAAAAATAGATTCATAATGAAATTTTTTAAAAATAACACCCTCAAAATAAAATTGGAAATATTTAGTTGGAAATTGAATACTTTTACAATGAATATATGGTATGCATTGAAAGAATAAAGTAAAGTTTACTTCATGTAAGTAATTTTTTTGAATATGGATAATATAAGTAATTCACTAAGAAGAGATACTTAGTAAATGGAATATATATAGGTATATTAAAAATGCATGATATATTATGTTAACCTATATCAAATCAAGTTATCTATGATAAATTAAAATGGTCATGATAAGTTTAAAGTGTAAAAATTCATGGAGAGAGAAAAGAACCCCTTAAGTTAATGAAGGTTTTATATGAGAGTAATCAACACACTATAGTGAAACCAATGTATAGGTTGGAATATATAGTTCAAAAATATCTTATTACTTATAAGAATAAGGTACTCTCCCCTTCCACCATATAATTATTTCTTATATAATAATTATTTTTTGTTTGATCTGTCATAAATAGGGAGTGTGATGTAAAGCACGAGGCATTATATATTAACAGAACATGTATGGATTGATTATATTTTTTATATCTTAAAATTTTTTCCTAAAAATATCACGGATCAAGTATTCTTAGGATTGAGTGATTAATAATCCTATATGAGTAATTCCCCTTTTGATTTATCATCAAAGGGGGGGAAATTGTTGTATAAGGGAGAGAGAAAATACATGGGGAGATAATAATATGACTAGATATTAGTTATATTCAAGGGGGTGTGAATATTATATTAAGGTTTAGGTTGTATTATATATATAATGTTTCCAAAAAATCCAAAGAAAATGAATTTTAGACCTCAAATAGTCTTGGAGTGGAAGTTTTTGGATCCTATAATTTATAAAGGTTAAGGAATTTTAAGTACTAGAGTTGTAGAAGGATATAGTGTTTTGAATATTATATATCTAGATGTTATTGGAGGATATAATACTTAAATATATAGTTTGGTTGATAGTATGGTTGGATGAAATCAATAAGTTAAGGAAATTGTATTGTGTCTATGGTTGGGCAGTCACATGGACTGAGAGATATGAGTAAATATGTTACAGATTGTTTTAGAAGTCATATAATGGTTATGAAAGCTATTATAGAAGTTTGAGGTACAAGAAATGTATATATATTAAGAAGTGTGGTATATCATAGGAAATTTTATGGGTATATCATATTGTAAGATAAGGAGTTTTGAAGGAAATATTAATGCACACACTATATCATAGATAAAAAGATTATAAAATTTGAAAAGAAAATGTGAGGCTCAATAATGTGGGTGGTATCATGCGAAGGATCAATGGGAAGAAACCCATGTAATAGGTGGTGGAATATATAATTATATACAATGTTATGTGTTATCTAAGACACAATTTTGTTTTAGGAGGTTGCGTGTGATAATTTGACATATAATACAATGTTTTTTAGAATTAGGCATAACTTTTCACATCAATAAGGGGTATATTAATATCAGGAAAATATTAATCTATTTTTGAGGATACAATGATGTGGTTATAATATAGGAAATATTTAGGTATATAATAGGTTTTACTTAATGGGGGATAGATGTTGTGGGTATATCATATCCATCATTATTCATATACCACTGGACACATCATATTTCACCAAAAGTGACATGAGATTACAAAATATAGTGATTAAAGTATGGGGATATCATAGGTTATCAGAAGGTATGTCGTAATGCATGATGTTAGGTAAAACATAGATGATGAAAAAATTATATCCTAGGCATCAGTATCACATGTTTTATGGAATTTAGTATTTTACACCCTATATCATGTCAAGTATTTGGCATAACACTGGATAAAACTGAATCCATGTTTTTGAGGTTGTTATCTCAAGATGGAGTCCAAATCGATGGTTCTATTATATAGAGTACTCAAGAATACTTATATAAAGGTGGATATCATATGTCATGTTTTTATTAAAGATTATGAAATTAATTTTACTAAAATACAAGGATAAGTATAATGTGAGAAAAATAGTGTCAAAGAACGTGGTTTTCTAGGGATGGTTGATATGATTCACTAAAATGGGATATTGAGACTATGGGTATGTAGACTCGTGTATACATGACTTTTGTAAAAAATAATATCATGGGAAATGGAAAAAAGAAACAAGGCGATTTTGGTGTAACACTCTAGGATGCATGGAAAACTCCCAATGCATACATAAAATTTCATGAATGGAAAATAGATAAGAAAAAAGAAGAGAGAAGAGGTTGGGGTTGAAGTAATAAGTACATGTGCCCATATATATAAGAATGATTTCATATTTAATAATGATTTTAAGAGAGAAATGTTATTTTAGATCTTAATATAAATAGTGTATGTAATATCAAGAGCTATAATGAGGATTTATAAACTCCAATTAGGGGAATTCAAGAAGAAGAAAGTGAAGGTGGACATATTATATATCCAAGAATCACACAAAGAAGGGTTAATGGATGATTATTGAAGGTTTGAACAAAATTAATATAGGAGAAGAAATAGAAGACCAAGGTGAAAAAAAACATGGAATTTCAGGGATACACCCATTTGATAATGGTGAAATATATATTTTTTCAATTCTATTAATGATTTTGTATTGGTTGTGAGTCTTTATTTTTGTATAAGAGTACCCCATATAGGTATTGAACAAATATTATGTAAATAGGTAGTGATACCTCAGTACATTAGATACCCCTTATCCTTGTATAGATAAGTGGAATCTAGTATTGTTGGTGTGGGAGTAGTGAGAACACTAAACCTCTTAGATTATCCCCACATTGAGGTAAACCATGTAAAATTATTATCTTTGGTGTTCATGTATTTTTCTTAAAAATTTGATTGTATGCTAATAAATATTAATTAGGTTTCTACAAATGTGGGTAAAATATCCGATTTAATAATAGAAAAGAGGGAAAAAGATTGAAAGTGGTTGTGATCTAGATTCACCTTCCACCCTAGATCCCTCACATTATTAGGACCTTATTACCACTACCACAAATAGAGTTTAGAGGATTGTTTTATCCAAATAAATTTGGAAATGTTTTTAAAAAGTTTTATCGAATATGCATAAAGTCTATGAGGATTTACTGAAAATGTGATATTAAAATATATGTAGACTAAAGGTGTTATATAATAGACTATGATATATATTATACCATATCTTGTGAATTACATATAATTATAATATGTGATATAGAATTTCTATTTCCACTTTGTATTCCATATATCCATGTTACTATAATGTTTATTGAATTATATATAATTTGATGATGTGGAAGAGAAGTTTGAGAATATTTTGTGTTTATTTAATTGTTTAATATATTAATCATAACACCTGATGTTACTATTGTGGTCTATTATTTATCTTTTTGAGATATTTTAGAGTTCCCATGGATTTCTTGGTTTTTAGGGTGGTTTAGTATGGCCTAAGAAGCTACATGTCTAAACTTATAGTAGTCAATGCTATGAACCATCCCTCCCAATGGATTGGGTGTTCTACCTAGTATATTTCATACTATGAACTAGAGTTTTATGATTTTAAATCCTTTAAAGGTGACCATTCATGTTGTGAAGCATTGGTTCATGCCATGAATGGGTCTTCACCCAGTTTTAATTTTTTTTCTAAAATTAACCATATTTTAATTTAAGGGGATTCACACCCTTTCCTTTCTCATGTCCATTTAACCAAACTAGGGCACACATGAGAGGATATATCCCTCCTTATCCATCTATTATTTGATCCTCTAAGATAATTTCTTGATGTAAAACCCTTCATTCATATCATTCTTCCTTCTTCCTTCCTCTTTCTTTTTTTTCTCTTAGTTTCACTTCCTCTACAAAACCATAGGGGCTATTGAGACAAGATTGGGGTTTGGGTGTAGTTTTAATACGGGGTTTTTTCACTCAAGGTTTGTATTGGTTTTCACTATTATTTTTTAATCATTTTCTATCAAATGATATGCATTGTGTCCTATCATTAGGGGTTTCCACTTGGAATGAGGTAGTTTTTTTGTAAAATTTATTTATTTGGAATTTCATCATGTGGTTGATGATTTTAAATTATTTTCTTGTCAAATTATAACTATATGATTTAGTTTTTAATGTAATATAAAATTGTTTCAAATTGATTTAATTATTGAAATAAAAGGTATTTAATTATTATTTTTTAGTTCTCAAGTAATGTTTTAATTTTAAGAATTTTAGAAATGTTTTAAAGTTTTATTTTAAAATAATTTTTATTTATAAGGAACTTTGACCCTATTTGGGTCATGGAATGGATGTACGAGTGATTTTTAATAGATTATGTGTCTTAATAAAATGAAAATTTGATTCTTTAAATGATTTTGAGGATAGTGGGTTGTTTCAAAACTTGTTTTATAAATTAATTATATATGATTTCAAAGGAATTTCAATACCAAGTTAGTTTCTATTTAAAGGACTATTTGGTACATTATGGAAAAGTTTTTTATGAAAATTATGAAACCCTCTTTGTTACCCTTCTGTGTGTTCCCCTTTTTGTAGGTAGTGATTCATGTATATGGTAAACAGGTGATGGATAAAAAAGATTTATTTCTTGTGAGGATATTGAGGGTGAGGGTGAGTCATAGTTCATGCTTAGTGATGTGTAGTACCCCTATTTTCTGGGTTTTGACAACCTTTTACCTTGATCAAGTATGTTTTCCATCATTTCTAAGTCCCATTTTGATTAATAATCCTTAAAATGAAGTTTTCTGGTGTTTACTACAGGTTTCAGGTTGTGTACCAGAAGTACACGCCGTGTACCTGAAGTACACACTGTATAATTGGGGAAGGATTCAATTCGTGAAGTCGGGGTCATGCTGTGATCTGGTACACATCATTTACCTGAGGTACATATCATGTAATGTTTAAATTTTTCTTTTTTTTAACTTGAGGTGATGGTTTTTTCAGCGTACATATCCAGGGTGGCATTCACATCGTGGCCAGGGGGTACACATCGTGAGCCGGCCCACACCTAGCTTAAAGATACGTGTTTGGTAGTTATGTTTAGTATATTATTTCCATACCTCCTTTCTATTGACCCTAGACTCTCCCTTGTAAATTTTTAGAGGCACTCCTTCCGAATCGATCCGATCAGCTTTGGATATTTGTTGCGTCTACGGTAACTCTCTCTAAGTAAGTGTTCTGTTAAATCTACTTATCTTATTCTATTGGTTCTAATATATATACTCATTATGCGTATATATAGGCTTTTTTAAAATAAGTTGATATTTTTCTTTTTTGTTTATAGAAAAAGGGATCTAAGGTTGTTTCTTTAGAAGAATCAACCTGATTTTTTATGAGCGTTCTTTGTCCTTTATTGGTTTTCGTCAAAAACTTCGAGGTAGGTGGATTCACTCTCAACTTCTATTGATAGAACGGTTTGGAATTATTTCAAATTGATTTCCATGTGATGAATTTATTATTAATTTTCTGGTTATGAATTGTCGTAAACCTTATTTTTTGTGATGGTTTGGGAAATTGTAGAAATCTGGAAAATTGGGTGTTTTGAATAAAGTGATTTTGTTCTTACTTTTAAAATATAGATTTTAAATTGGGGATTTTTCTAGATTATTGGCACCATAATTGGATTATATTTTTTATAAAAATGGAAAGTTTTATTAAAATGAAATGTTGCTTTGAAATTGGTTGTGCTTTGGTTTTCAATAAAAGTTCAGTTTTATTGAAGTGGTTTATTATGGTAATGGAAATATTTGGCATACATGGTGTTGGTGTGTGTTCATGATTAACGTTACTTGAATAAGGGATGATTACCATTGGGTTACAAGTTACGTGACCCGGATCTGGGGTGGGTTTCAGTGGGACACAAAGTGATTGGACAAGAAACTACTCATGAGTATGGAACTGTCGAATGAAGCATGCATGTGTGGGTGCATTGTAAACTATGGAATGGTTATGCCAAAATAATAATAATAATTTTTTTATAAAATTTGATTAGTTATTTTATGGAAAATATCTTTCTGAAAATTGGTTTCATTTACTTTTTTTCACTTAGTTATAATTGGTTTTCAAACGTGTTTATATTTGGTTATAAACTGTTTTTGTAAATTGTTTTATATAAACTATTTTATATAATGTGATAATCGTTATATCCTAGTGGCATGAGTAGGGAATTCATTGGGAGAAACCTACTAAGTTTTATACTCACCCTTGCTTTGGTATTGTGGTTCTTTTGCAGATGATATCTTTTAGGATAGGGACAAAGGTAACGGTTCACACATTTTTAGCACTACCTCATGATACTTGGGATGTTCGGTGATGGTGGATCTTGGAGCTTGTGGATCATGGAGTCTTATGGTATCTTTATAGTATTTAGTTATTTATCCATTTTTTACTTTGATACTTTATTGGTCTTCCACTATTTCACACTTGGATGTGTTTTTGAGATACATGAAGTTGTTGATTCATCTTTCTTTTTTTCATTCATCATTTAGTGAACGGTTTGGTTATGGTTTATTAGGTTATTGGTTTATTTCTTAAAGGGTAAATCATCCCCCACTTACTTTTAAACCCTTCTATATTTATTTCCATCCTTTGGCACCTTGGGTACGTCACTTAAGTCCAAGTAATGACTTGTTTTACTTTCAATCAAATGAGAATTAGAGGGTGATTACAAAGGGTATCAGCTTGTTCGGTCCTTGCCTAACAGGTAGTCATCAATGTTCTTGTTCTTGGAGTTAGAATTATTTATCGTCTGTTCCTTGGGTTGGAATCTTAGACAAAAGTAGGATTTCCAGAACTTAAAATTTATAGCAAAAAAGGACTTAGCTAACCCTTTTATGTTTAACTTCAAGTTACCAGGGAGTTGGGTACATTAGTGTTTTGGAGACACTTCTAGAATATTGTAAATCTCATTGTCATAGGTTTATCCAATGAGAGGATCTTGACGTGCATTTTAGAGAAATGAATTCCCACTATAATTGCATATATCATTTTGAGTAATGATTTATGTTGTGAAAATGTTTTGATTTTTGAAAAAAAAGTATGAAATCTTTTTTCAAATGAATGATTTTGAAAAAGAAAATGCTTATGGTATTTTGAAAATGGTTTAATTTTTAAAAAGCAAGTTGAAATTTTTCAAAAATGATTAAACTTGGAAAAGGGACATTTTTTAAAAATAATTTTTTGATATTTTATGTGATATAATTTGAAATACTAATCCATCACTTTATAGAGAGTGATATTGAAGGAGTTTGTTGTTGGTTTAGAAAATGGCACCCGGTAGGCATCGTCGAAACCAACCTGAAGAAGCTGTGGAGAATATGGTTGCACCTGAACCACGGGTGAACCAATAGCTGGTTCAAAGTAATTGTCTAGGATTTTCATGAGGTGGATATGTGGAACTGGAGGAATGAACCAAGTCATGTGGATCATAAGATCCAGCTCATGAAGCAGAATCCACCTAACTTCTGGGGTGATGCTAAATCCGAAAAGGCGGAGTTGTGGCTAAGTAGGATGAATTGTATCTTCGATTTCATCCGCACACCATTAGAGCTCAAATTAAAGTTGTAAACTTATATGCTCAATGATATTTCACTCCAATGGTGGGATTTAGTGGCGCAGGATAATTTGGTTGAAGGCTTTACATGGGTGGATTTTTTGGAATTATTCAATAAACAATTCTATCCCCGCATGTTAAAGATCTATAAAACAATGGAATTTTTCATCCTGAAATAAGATAATCTCTATGTCACAAAGTATGCAGCTAAATTCATGAATTTAGTGTTATTTCCAATAGAATTTTCAGCAAGTGTCTCATTTAATCCATGCATCTTCGAATCGAGGCTAAGGTATGAGATTTGATCGAAGATTGTGGTGCTCTATATTAATGATTATACAAAGATGGTGAATAGAGCGACTGTGGCTGAACATGATATATCAGGATCTATAAGATAAATTATGACGATACCTATAGGGAATGATGGGAACTCAAACAATGGGAGAAAGTATAAAAGGTACAATTAATTCCAAAGTGGAAGTGGAAATCAGAATCAGACGGTTGGATCAGTGAACCTTCCTCCATGACCCCAGAGAAAACCAGGTTGTTTTCAATGTGGTTTACTTGACCACATAAATAGAGAGTGTATGGAACAAACTATATCATGTCATAGTTGCAAGAATATGGGGCAAATTCAATTCTACTGTCGCAGTTCTTAAAGTTGAGGTGCTCGAGACACTTCTCAGATGTCACAAGCCTCGTATGCTTCGATAGGGAGAGAACAGCAGAATCAATCACATCAGTAGAGCATAACTAGCCATGGTGATTCTAGAAATACCATGACTCCTCAACCAGGAAAATATCAGCAAGGAAACAAGGATAGTAATGCAACAACAAAGCAATTATATGGATCTGAGTAGATGATTATTGATGATCAGGCTGGACCATCTATGGTGAGAGTTACAATTCTTTTGAATTCTACCCTTGTGCAAGTGATCTTTGATACTGAGGCATCACATTATTTCATTGATTCTCGTGCAACTTATTTTCTATGTTTAAGTTTGGAAATGACTTCTTCTATTTTAAAACTACAAACTTCTCTTGGGGAAAGAGAATGTCAAGCCTTTGTGTGTAGAGCATGTGTTATAACTGTTTATGGAGCTAAGCTGAAATGAGACTTCTCAGTGTTGGAAAAGGATGTCTATGACGTAATCCTAGGTATGGATTTGTTGACAACATTTAATGATCACATCAACTATTATAGGAGAAAAGTTAGTTTCATGATTGGGCATGGCATCGAGCATCTCTTCAGAGGATAAAGGATGGTAAAGAAGGGTAAAAATAGCTTGTTGGAACCAAAGGTGGGAACGATCTCTTATTAGTTAGTAACTTTGATTTTGGAATCAATAGAAGATATTGAGGAAGATAGTTTCCCAGTAGTTGAAGATCAATTTTCAGATTTCTTTCTCAAGAACTTATCAGGGTTACCACCTCTAATGGAAGTGGAGTTTATGATTTATCTCCTCCTAGGGACCAGTCCTGTTTCCCTTCCATCTTAGAGGATAGAACCAACAAAGTTAAGGTAATTGAATGTCTAGTTGGAGGATTTGTAAAGAAATGGTTGCATTGAGCCAAGTACGTCTCTATGGGAATCACCAGTCTTGTTCGTCAAGAAATTGGATGGAACACTTTGGTTGTGGATTGATTATCGTAAGCTAAACCAGGTGACGATAAAGAATAGGTACCCACTTCCATGCATTGATGACATGTTCGATCAATTAAGGGGATCTCAGTAGTTCTCCAAGATTGACTTGAGATCAGGATATCACCAATTGTGAGTTTGTAAGGAAGATATTCCAAAGACATCTTTTATAAGTAGATATGGATATTACGAATATGTAGTCATGCCTTTTGGTCTGGAGAACCCACCAGAGCTCTTTATGTCTTTGATTAATCAAATATTCGTGCGATATCTAGACTCTTTTTTTGTGGTGTTTGTGGATGAAATCTTGGTGTATTCAAAGAAAAGGTTTGACCATGAGAAACACTTGGCAATAGTGTTTGGAATCTTGTGAGATCACAATTTGTATGTCAAACTATCAAAGTGTGATTTTTAGATAAAAGAGGTACGCTTTCTTGTCCATGTGATTTCTTAAAAAGGTGTTTCAGTGGATCCTAAAAATATATAAGTTGTTATCTCATAGAAACCATAGAATAATTTCTTTGAGATATGAATTTTTCTTGGTGTAGATAGCTACTAATGACACTTTGTGCGTGATTTCTCATGACTAGCTTCACCAATGACAGCTCTAACAAAGAATAATGATCCATTATAATGGACATAGGAATGTTATAAGTATTTACAGGAACTGAAAGTTTTTCTTACATTAGAACCTATCTTGATTTTTTCGGAATCAGGACAAGGGTATGTAGTGTACTGTGATGCTTTAGGATTAGGGTTGGGATATGTTCTCATGAAAGGAGACAATGTGGTTGCTTATGGTTCAAGGAAGTTGAGGGTTCATGAGAAGAATTACCAAACACACGATTTGGAGTTAGCTACATTATTCCATTCTTTAAAAACATGGAAACATTATCTCTTTGGTGAGAAATTCACTATGTTAACAGACCACAAAAGATTGAAAAACATTTTCTCACAACGATATTTGAATCTGAGGAAAATGAGATGGATGGAGTATCTCTAGATGTTTGACTTTGACTTGATATATGCACCAATAAAAAGGGAATCCAGTGGAGGATGCATTGAGCAGAAATTAATACACTCAATTGGAGAAAGAAGCTTCAGATGAATGGCAGTTGATGTTGGTCCTAGCCGACATTCATGTGGAATGTGGAGACCGAGGTGATTTTGTGGTTTTATTTTTAACTATGCTTGTTCTTTTCAGTGTACATATCCAGTGTGGCCTTCATGTTTTGATTAGGGGGTACACACTGTGATCCGAACCGCGCCTAGCTTAAATACACGTGTTTGGTATTTCCGCTTAGTCTATTCTTTCTAGACCTCATTGATCTCAATCCTAGACTCTCCCAAGGTGATTTTCATAGGCACTCCTTCTGAATCTATCCGATCGGATTTGGAGCTTCGTTGCGTCTGCGGTACGTATCTCCAAGTAAGTGTTTTTTTAGATCTACTTCTCATATCCTCTTGGTTCTAAAATCTATAACCATTATAGGTAGATTTGGGTTTTTTCAAAATAATTTTATAGTTGTTTGTTGTTGATAGGATAAGGTATCTAAGGTTATTTATTTTAAGAATCAACCCGGTTTTTGTGAGCGTTCTTCATCCTTTGTTGGTTTTCATCAAAACCTTCAAGGTAGGTGGCTTCACTCTCAACTCCTCTTGATAGAACTATTTGGAATGATTTCAAATTGATTTCCTTGTGATGAATTGATTTTTAATTGTCTGGTAATGAATTGTTGGAAACCATTTTTTATGATGGTTTGGTAAATTATAGAAATCTAGAAAATTGGGTGTTTTGAATAAAGTTCTTTTGTTCTTGGTTTTCAAATATGGATTTTAAAGTGGGTATTTTTCTAGATTTTTTGAACATAAATTGGATTATATTTTTTAAATAAAAATGGAATTTTTTATTGAAATGAAATGTTTCTTTGAAATTGGTTGTGCTTTGGTTTTCAATAAAAGTTCAGTTTTATTGAAGTGGTTTATTCTAGTAATGAAAATATTTGGCATACATGGTGTTGGTGTGTTCATGCTTAACATGCCCTGAATAAGGGATAATTACCATTGGGGTACAGGGTACGTGACCCTAGATCGGGGGGGTGGGTGTTAATGGGACATAAAGTGATTGGAAAAAAGACCACTCATGATTATGGAACTGTCAAAGGAAGCACGCATGTGTGGGTGTGTTGTGAACTATGGAATGGGTATGCCAAAATAATAATCATAACTTGTTTATAAGATTTTATTAGTTGTTTTATGGAAAATAACTTTCTAAAAATTGGTTTCATTTACTTTTTTTCACATGTTTGTAATTGGTTTTCGAATGTGTCTATATTTGGTTATAAATGGTTTTTGTAAATTGTTTTATATAATTTTTTATGTAAACTATTTTATATAATTTGTTAACCGTTCTATCCTAGTGGCATGAGTAGGGAAGTTTTTGGGGAAAACCTACTAAGTTTTATACTCACCCTTTATTTGTCACTTTGGGGCTTTTGTATATTTTATCTTCCGAGACATGGGAAAAGGTAACATTTCACATGTTTTTAGCACTGCCTCGTGATACTTGGGTTGTTTGATGGTGGTGGATCTTGGAGCTTGTGGAGAGTGGAGTCTTTTTGTCTCTTCAGAGTCTTTAGTTTTTTATCCTCTATTTACTTTTATACCTGTCATTTCTTTCTTTGTGGAACAATTTGATGTGTTTTTGAGATACAATAAGTTGTTGAGTCGTCTCTCTATTTTCCATGCATCATTTAGTGAACTGTTTGGTTATGGTTTATTGGTTTATTGGTTTATTTCTTCAAGGTTAAATCTTCCCCCACTAACTTTGAAACCCTTATTCATTTATTTCTATACTTTGGCTCCTTGAGGATGTCACTTAAGGCCAATTAATGACTCGTTGTACTCTCAAGCTAATGAGAATTAGCAGGTCATTACAAATGGTATCATCTTGTTCGGTCCTTTCCTAACAAGTAGTCATCAATGTTATTGGTCTTGGATTTGGGATTATTTCTCCTCTATTCCTTGGGTTGGAATCTTAGACAGGAGTGGGATTGTTATAACTTGAAATGTATAGCATAAAAGGATGTAGCTAACCCTTTTATGTTGAACTTCAAGTTACTAGGGAGTTGGGTACATAAGTGTTTTGGAGAAATTTTTAGAATGTTGGAAATCTAATTATCATGGGTTTAGCCAATGATATGAGCATAACATGCATTTTAGATGAATGAATTCCCACTATAAGTGCATATATCATTTTGAGTAATGATTCATGTTGTGAAAAAGTGTTGATTTTTGAAAAAAAAAGTATGAAATTGTTTTTTAAATGAAATGTTTTGGAAAAGGAAATGCTTATGGTATTTTGAAAATGGTTTAATTTTTAAAAATCAAGTTAAAAGTTTTCAAAAATGTTTGAACATGGAAAAAGGTTGTTTTTAGAAAATAATGGTGTGATAGTTTATGTGATATAATTTGAAATGCTAAGCCATAACTTGATAGAGATTGATATTTATGGAGTTTGTTGTTGAGTTAGAAAATGGCACCCAGTAGGCATCATCGAAACCAACCCGAAGAAGCTATGGAGAATGTGGTTGCACCTGAACCACGGGTGAACCAAGAGTTGGTTCAGAGTATTGTCCAGACTTTTCAAGTTGTAGATAAGGGGAGCTGGAGGAATGAGCCAAGGCATGTAGATCATACCATTCAGTTAATGAAGAAAAATCCACCTAACTTATGAGGTGATGTTGAACCCGAAAAGGAAAAGGTGTGGTTGAGTAAGATGAATCATATCTTTGATTTCATAATCACACCATCAGTGATCAAATTCAAGATGGAAAATTATATGGTGAAGGATCTTTCATGCCAGTGGTGGGATTTAGCGGTGCTGGCTAAATTGGATGAAGTCCTTACATGGGAGGATTTTGAGGAATTTTTCAACAAACAATTCTATCCTCACATGTTCAAGATCAAGAAAAAAATGGACTTCTTCAGTCTGAAATAATAGAATCTCTCTGTCATAGAGTATGCAGCTAAATTCATTAATTTAGTGATTTTTTCACCAGAAGACGCAGTAAGTGCGTCATTGAAGGCACGCATATAGAGAGCCTGCCTTTTTTTACATTACCATTACATAATTTTAAAGATAAACAAAATAATAGTATTACACATAGAGGATCCAAAGGTTTAGTGTCTTGGGCAAACTATGACCATACATAATAATTACAACATCAAGCACAAACATTTATTTAATTTATTCTTCTCTAGCTTCTTATTGTCACTTGTCCTCTCCTTAGTACATGTAGACACATGAGGATATACATCAAAAGGGGTGAGCTAAAATCCCGGTAAGAGGATAGATAATAATAATATAGAATGGGTGAGCATAATCATGACATAGGCAAATGATCATGAACATGAGAGGAGCATAAATAAAAGACATGAAATGTGGCAATGCATAAAAATGAAACATCATGTCTTAGTGGTTAACTACCGCACATAATTTTGGAAAAATCTAGAATCTTGTTCACACATAATTTCACATTAACTCATGAGATTCATCACTTTACCCAATGCATTGTAGTGCTATATAATTCCGGGCACACCCGTCACATTGAGACATTCATATTGCGCTATATAATTACAAGTGCACTCGTCACATCATAACATTATCATTATCATGCTTACCACATAGAACACATATAAAAAATTAACATAAATAAACCATGTAAATGAATGGTTTTAATATCATAATAACACATTCATAAACATTGGGTTCCCAAAAGAAAGAGGGAATAACATACATGTTACAAGAACAGTCCACTTTGAGTGAGAAGTAAATGGTGTGTTCTTAAAAGAAGAGTTCTTTTGAAAAACATTTTGTTTCACATAAAAACAAGGGACAAACATGTATATCTCATAAGAGGAAAAAAATGATGAAGAAATGATTTTTAAGAAGTGGCCATACCAAATTGGAGTGAAAGAGGGAGAACCCGAAGAAGGAAAATTGGGTTCAAGATTTTCCCCTTACCTTGTATCTGAATGCTTCCTTCTCTTTAATGTCCTGCATAATGAAATTATATTGATTAATTAGAAATCCAGAACCTTGTGTACATTAATATGGTTCATTATGGTTTCATTAAGTGATTTTAGGTGGCCTTGGATGAGTTATAGAGTTTAACAACATTGTTCGGTAATGTTTGTTTTTATGGTTTTCTTGAGTGGTTCACTTGTATTCTTAAATTGAAGTTTAGGTAGAACATGGGTAAACATCCAGAAATGATATTACATGTTATTAATGATATTACAGGATTTTTAATGATCTAATAATGAATCATATTATATCCATGTGTATGAATAATTAGATAAAAATTAAATGATGATTGTTTGGGTTAATTTGAAAGGTTTTTCGATCATAATGAACTTGTTTTATTTTATCACTAGTAATATGGTCATAAGTCAGTTCCATAACTTTAAATAGGAAATAATACATATAACATATTATGGTTCAACCATAAAAATGGTTTCATGACTAGATATGAAGGTGGAAATGGAAGAACAAAACATGTCGTTCTTGAAGGAGATAAATTAACACCTCACGAACAATGTTCTCTTTAATAAAATAAAAGGAAGAGGGAAATGGGTTGGAGGATATAATATCCCATTAGCATCATAAAATTTCATTATATGTATAATAATGTAGTTACAATACCATTTGGATGAATATAGGTGGGGATAGATCAAGAAATGAACTTGAACTTGAAAGCAAATTAAAGGAGAAGAGGGAGAGAAATTACCTCTTAAATCCTCCTCTTGAGATCCTCTTTAAGGAATCTAGGCTTGGTATTTTGATGAGACCAGAAGATCTTGAAGTTGGGATAGGGGATAGGGAATATTTTTGGGCAGAGTTTAGATAATTCTTGGTTCTTGAGATGTGTGAGGAAATGAGGGTGTGAAGGGTGGTTTTTATAGTGGAGGGGAGAGGGGTTTCCTTAATATAGAATTCATTAGTTTATTATTTCCTCACAAGACAAGGAATAGTGAGTCTTGTATGAACAAGAATAATAATTTTATAATTTAATCCCGAACCAACTGGGCTTACATCAGTATAACATCACACAGGACTTTATAATTAGCTTATTTTTCTTATTTTTTTAAATTATGGTATTTCACTATTCATCAAAAAATCAAGTATTTCAGAAAAATCCCAAAATTTCACCCCAACCATTTTTCAATGTGTAGAATCCAAAAATGAATTTCATTTTTCAAAATAATTTACTAAATATGATTCATTTAATATTTAATTAAAATCATGGTTTATTACTAAAAAATAGTTTTAAAACATTCATTTACTTATTCTAAAATATAGGCACATCATACTTTCACTTGAATATTATTTTTATATTATCATAGGTAAGGTTATTATTCATTAGGTTATATCACTATTCATAAGGGTATGTTATTATTCAAAAGGGTAGTTTACTATTCACCAAAATTTTTTTTTGTTTTATTAGACTCCAAAAATCATCTTGAACACAACCGTGTATGTCAGATTTTCAAAATTACCAATATAGAAGTGACAAACTTATATTTAAAGGTCACTTACCACTTAGTAGTTCGTTATGTTGTGTTTTCATGTGATTTTATGACATATTTATAAGAATGGAATTTCCATTGAAAAACTTTGGTTCGTTACATTCTTACCCCCTTATGAAATTTCACCCTCGAAATTTCAATTTACACAAACAGGTGAGGGTACTTCTCCTTCATTGCCTCTTTTGGTTCCCAAGTTTCTTCCTCAAACTTATGGTTTCTCTACAACACTTTGACCAGATGGGTTGTCTTGTTGTGTAGAACCTTATCTCTTTGATCCAGAATCCTTACTGGCTTCTCCTCATAAGAGAGATCATCTTCCAGCTGTACCACCTCTGAGTTTAGTATATGTGAGGGATTGGGTATGTACTTCCTCAGGAGTGATGCGTGAAAAACATCATGAACTAGAGCCATATTTGGTGGAACTGCAAGCCAATAGGCCACGACTCCTATGCGGTCAACAATCTCAAAGGGCCCAATATACCTTGGGCTTATCTTCCCTTTATTTCCAAACCGCATGACTCTCTTATATGGAGATATTCGCAGGAAGACTTTATCTCCAACGTCGACCTCCAAGTACCTTCGACGGTTTTCAGTATAGCTCTTTCGCCGACTCTGAGTAGCTTTGATGTGTTTCTGGATGATTTGAACCTTCTATGTCATCTCTTGAAAAAGATCGGGTCCAAGTAGCTTTCTTTCTCCAACTTCATCCCAACAGGTTGGAGTTATACATATCTTTCCATACAGAGCTTCATATAGAGCCATCTGAGTACTCGAGTGGAATATATTGTTGTATGAGAACTCAACCAATGGGAGATGCTGATCCCATCCACCTTTGAATTCAAGAAAGCGGGATCTTAGCATATATTCAAGCGTCTGAATAGTTCTTTTCAAATTGGCCACCAGTTTGGGGGTGATAGGTCATGCTAAAATTTAATTCAGTACTCAAAGTATATTGAATTCTCCTCCAGAATTTAGATGTGAACCTTGGATCACGGTCAGACACAATTGAGAGTTTAACTCCATGCAGTCTCACCACTTCCTCCACATATATCTTTGCAAGTTGTCCAAGTGAGAGATCTTCCCGAATAGTGATAAAATGGGAAATCTTGGGGAGTCGATCAACCACAACCCATATCGCATTATTTCCCTTCAACGTCTTCAGGAGACCCATGACAAATTCCATAGTAACATTTTCCCATTTCCATATGGGTATAGGCAATGGCTGCATCATACCATTGGACTTCGGTCGCTCAGGTTTAACTTGCGGACATACCAAGCACCATGATATATGATGTACATGGATTTTTACATGTATTTTTATAATTTTCTAACTTAGTTTTAATTAATTATTTTAACCAATTTTTATATTTTTAGTTTATTTTTGTAGTAATTTAGATATTTTGATAATTTTTAGTTAATTTATATAATTATATTAGTAATTTAGTGTTTCTATTAGTTATAATAATTTTATATATTATATTTAACACTATATTATTATTATCTGTTTCTTTAATTTTGGTTTACTTTATTTTATTAATTTTTTTAGTAGGTATATTTTAATTTGTATTTTATTTCATTATTTTGTTTCATTAATAAAATAGTATGTGTTATTAGTTTATTATTATATTTAATAGAAATATTAAATTTAATTACATATGCATTAATATATTATTATTTATCACTTTTTTTAACTTAATAAGATAATTAGTTTTTTTTAATTTGAATTTAACATTTTTTTTATTCTATTTTCCCCCCTAACTACCCCCGCACCACCCCCTCCCCTTTGACCCTTTCCCCTCTTCCATGTTATCCCCTTCCCATTTTCCTCCCCTTATCTCTCCAATCTCCCCCTCATTCCCTTATCCCTCCACGCCACTCTTAATCCCTCACCAACCTCCCCCTTCTCTCTCCAATACCACTCCCACTCACCTGCCTAATTCCCAACCGCCCCCCTAAACCCACTGGACCTCTCACCTCAATTACCTGACCCCCCTCCCAATCCCACCTACCCATCATCTATCCTGTCACTCCACTCTCCCTCACCCATGACCCTCGCTCTCCCCATCACCTCGTCGCACCCCACTGCCCTGCTTCCCCAGCTCTACCCAATTACCCAGCCTCTCGCCTCTCCTCCGAAATCCCGCACAGCCATCTCGCCTCTCCTCTGAAATCCTACACAGCCACCAGGCCATCCTGGATCATCCCCAATCATGCCCCACTTCCCCTACTCACCCAGCCATCCTGTCTCATCCCTTCGCACCCCACTACCCATCATCACCTCGGCCGCCCTATATCACCATGTCCCCCTCTCAACCTGCTTTTGGTTTGCAGCACACAAGTCCTCATTGTCTGAGTAGCCGTCGCAAGTCCCCATCACCTCACTCAAGATGCTTCTACATCACGCCACACTGGGAGCCGACCAACATCTACTTCATCACTCGCATCCTTTGTTCCAGTGGTCGCGTAGTTGGTGCACGATGTCACCATGTGCCGAGTTGTGGTCAGATTCAAGAAAAAATTGCATGCAACGAGAGTGAAGACCAACATGATTATTTGTTGGTAACGCGGTTTTATTTTACATAAATTGTCATTTTATTACCGCGCTTACCTTTTCAGTTGTGATGTTGGGGTAATTTTCTTAGTGTTGCGATGTTGGTTGAGTAATTAAAATTATTGTGCATGCCATGCAATGATATTGTTTTATGATTAATTGTCAATTAAATTTATTTTAATTGAATGTTTATCTGTTTAAATTATTTTTGCACTGAATTAACTGCAGAAATTGAAACTGGACCTTTTAATAATAAGTTGACTCGATGGTCGGAGAAGGTAAACCACGTTGACTGATGGTAAGTGAAAATTGGTGAAATAACTTTGTGAGAAACGGGTTGTGTCATTTCGCCGTGTAGTTTGGTACTCGAACAAGTTTTTTAATTTATTTATGACACAAGAGAAAGAGACCTTAAATAAATTAGGAAATTTAAATTGAGCATCTAAAAAATGCTTATATTTTTGGAACTGGAGATAATTAAGTAGAATAAATATTTAATCACATAAAAGAATACTTTGCATGGACGCGTAGAAATTTAATTGCGACATCAGCATCCCTGAAACATTTTGTTGATTTAGAGTCCATCATCATTTTCAATTATAGTTTACTTTATTTATTTTTCCTTCTCACCTTTTAGTTTAATTAAAATAATAAAAAAAACTCAAAATATGAATTCCCTCAACTTATGTCCGTCTAAACATTATTTAATGAAATATTTTTAGTGAACTAGATTTCGTGCTCTCTGTGGTTTGACCCTGCTCTCCACTTTTACAGTAGCCAGTTTTTATAAAAATTTGAAAATTGGATGCGCTGCGATGTGTGTACCAAATTTATGGCGCCATTGTTGGGGAGCACGCACATGTCTAGCATTAAGAAAATTTCAAGTAGACCTTGATTTAGGCACTGTTTGCCTAAATAGTGAACACTCGTAATTCTGATCCATCAAAGAACAACCCATTCTTTGATCCATAACTTGAACATCAAAGAAATGGAAAAGAAAAAATCAGTACCTCAGCTGCAAATGCAATGCATCCACCAATGGAAAGCGTTGAAACTCACATTCTGACACTTCCTAGTGGACAAGTCACTACCACAAAATTGGGCAAGGCCAGCGCCACCCCTTTATCAGCTCTAACAAAAAAGCGCTGATAAATGGGGGGGCCTTTATCAGCGCTGATAAAGGGTGCCTTTATCAGTGCTAAAAAAGTGCTGATAAAAGTACCCCTTTATCTGTGCTTTTTTAGCACTGATAAAGGCCCCCCCCCCCCTTTATCAGCGCTTTTTTTTAGTGCTAATAAAGGGACCCCCTTTATCAGTGCTTTTTTAGTAGCGCTGATAAAGGGGGGGCCTTTATCAGCACTTTTTTTAAAAGCACTGATAAAGGGTCGACTTCAAAAAAAATTAAAAATATATATTAATATATAAATATAGTTATATAGTTATATTGATATAAATATAATATGTAATTTTTAAATATATTTTAGATAAGTATAAATGTACATTTACACTTATTATACTTAATATATAAGATATTTAGTGAAAATGGATTATAAAAAAATTAAAAAAAATATATTTTTAATTAATAATTTTATAATTATTATGGATTAATAGTCATTTAATAACAATTTGAAGACTAAAAATTAAAAAAAAAATTAAAAAAAATCCAAAATATGTTGAAAACGCAATTCGAACTTCAAACGGCCATAACTTTTGATCCGGGTGTCCGCTTGAGCTCTAACACATATCAAATCCAAGCCTGCGACGAGCTCTACGTTGCTATGATCAAGGGGACCCGGTAAAGAATTTTTTGAGGCCAAAAAAGGCCCAGAAGGCCTCCAAAACTGAGTTTTTAGTCGGGGTACCCAGATGTTTTAACATTTTGTGGATTTTCAGCCTCGTTTAAGGGGGTATTATTGGCTTTTTTTGGTGGGGAATGAATTTATTCCAAGGTATTACATTCATATTGATATTATGTCTTTGAAATTTTATCCTTTTTTATAATGCACTGCTATTTATAATCAAATATATAACTATATGTACATATTTTTTATATATTCACACCTAAAAATTAAATTTTTTAAATAAATAATTAAACATATTTACGTATAAAATATATTATATTTATCTAAATAATAACTAATATCCATTTTATTTAAAATACCAATATATGAATATTTATATAACTATTATATTAATATAACTATACATATATTAATATAACTATACATATATTAATATAACTATATGTATATATTAATATAACTATATATATATTAATATAACTATATATATATTAATATAACTATATATATTAATATAAATATATATTACTATATGAATAAATATAACTAAAAATATATATATATATAAATAAATAGATATAACATGAATAAGAGAACAAATCAATATAGGGTAGTGGCAAAGGCTTTAGGTGCATACGGCAGAGGTCTCGAGATCAAATTTGGGTGGAGGCACGGGTGCACGCGCAAGGGTGATTTAAAGGGCTAGCACTAATAAAGGGTGTAGGCGGTGCGGGAAGGTGCTGGATGTGCGGGAAAGCGCTGATAAAGAGGGGCTCAAGCATTGTAAAAATCCCCCCCCCCCGAGATTGGCAGTATTTTTTTTATTTTTTTTATTTTTTTTATTTTTATCAGCGCTAAAAAAAGTGCTGATAAAAGGGGTCTTTATCAGCGCTTTTTGGAGCGCTGATAAAGGGGACCCCCCCCCCCCCCTTTATCTTCACCAGCATTAATAACACTTTTTCTAGCACTGTTAATTTCCATTTTTAGTGCTGATAAAATCGATATTTGTAGTAATGAGTCCACCCACTTTTCCAAAACTGTCTCGATAATCAAAGGCATCGAACTACTATGAGACAGGAGTTGCGACCCAACACAGTTGAAGTTAGCTCAGGCATAATAAGACCCAAAATTCAAGAAACACACTTTGAATTGATGTTTTCCACAATCAACCTACTCCAACAACATGCACAATTTCATGGATTGAGCAGTGAAGACCCTTATATGCATGTGAACATATTTCTCGAAGTCTATGACACATTTAAATATAACGGAGTAATGGATGATGCATTGATCCTGCGACTGTTTCCATTATCATTACAAGGGAAAGCAAAGGATTGGTTAGAAATTCTTAACCCAGAAACATTTTTCACTTGGGAAGTGTTGAGAAGAAAATTTCTTGATCGATATTACACAACAGCTCAATATTTGAAAAACAAGAGAGACCTCGACTCCTTTTGTCAAAGTGAATACGAATCATTAAGAGAAGATTGGGAAATATTGAAGTCCATGTTAAGACATTTTCCTCATCATGGGAGGAAGTTGGAAAACCAGTTGTAGGATTTCTACTATGGAATTCAACCTAAGAGTAAGTCTGCAATAAACATAGCTACTGGCAATGCGTTCATGGAAATGGATCCTGAGGATCTGTACATATTAATTCAAAACATGGCCGAACACAGTTTCCAGTGGCCAGAAGATTTTTCAAGAAGAAATTCAGATGATTAGACAATAAAAACACATATGTTAATTACATTTTAATGGTATTAAATGTTTATTTTCGATATTATGGGCCTGGGTTAGTGGATTTTAATTTTAAACATCCATTCTCATCATTTGTGCACTTCATACCTAATATACATCAATTTAGGCCCAATTATTCATCTGATTTTAAGGAATGTAATTATCCATATTTTAATTTTATATTTTTTGAAATTTATCTAAACTTTAATATGAAAATTTTTCATTCAGGTATCAATGGAGGATTCATAAATTATGATGGTGATATTTGGCGATGAAAGTAAACAATTCTGGAGAAGGCGGATTGGACACTGGACTACTGATGAGAATATTGGGCCCACAATACTAGCCCAATAAGGCCCAAATTTCGTGGAATTCTATAAGACATGTAGAGGAACAAATAATTCTCTAGGATTCAATGCTAATTCGGTCTCCATGGTAGTTATTAAGGTGGCCCAAAGAGAAGATCAAAATTTGGGCTAGAATCTGCGGCCCAGAATTTTATCCCACTAAGGTGGCCATAACTCCCGATAAACAACTCCCAATAGGCCCAAATTTTACAGAAGTCTAGAAGACATCCGGATACACAAAAGACTCTTATATGGACCACCTAGATTCATCAATATGCTTTCCCATACAGGACAATATTTTCAGGGGAGACAAGGAGGATAAAAATTCAAGGAGGGGATCAATTTCTCCACTACTTTCCACCACCCTAAGGCCTAAATTAATTTAATATTTGGGAATACATTGATTGAGGCTCGACCTAAGGCTTTAAAATTTCCTATTTAAGGTAGTGGTGGTGAGGGGGAATACATCTCTTGTTTTTTTTAATGTTATTATGCCAAAGTTCCATTGTAATGTTCTCAATTTCAATGTAAGTTTCTTTTTGTATTTCTATGTTCTTAAACAAAATATTTCTCTCATATTATTCCCATTATATCTCATTAAAACTCACAAAGTACAATGATATCTCTGTTTTGTGGTGAATTAGTTCACACATAGGTGTGAATTTCTTTCACACACACGGATGAGTGCACGTTATTTCCATGATTTTAATTTCTTCAATCCAATTCTTGTAAGCCATCTTCCGCCCACCATTGAGAGTATACCATCAATGGAGGGATAACCCTTTAATGGGTTGATCATAGGATGATTAAAAGTCTGTATTGAATGTTATTTTATAAACGAATTTTTGTTAATTGGATAATTAATTCAAGACTTATATTCTTCAATTATTTCCACTCTTCATCTTCACTATGTTTGAGGAAGCTAAATAAAAGTACTAAAATGACCATACACCTTGGAGAGATCATGAATTTGGTTCTCTAAGTGTGTAGGGGATTTTTAATTGAGTTTAATTAGCATAAAACCAGAAAATTATGAAGTAAGTGTTATGTTGGTCGGAGTGGACACTCAAGAGGGTGGGGTGAATTGAGTTCCAATTAAAAATTTCTGTTAAAAAGATTCTTATTAAAATCCACAAATTGAATAACAAGATGATATGTAGTGAGTTTGTAAAACTATAAAGGGTTAGTTAGATTCTCAAAAGATTTATTAGTTCTCAGTTAATCTAATCATAATATTAATTAACTTTTGAAGCTAACCTAATGCTTTACAGTACATACAAACACTTGCTATATTAACTATCAAAGTAACTTTAAAACAATTTTATATTTCAAAGTAATTAGCAGCGGAATATTCTGTATAAACTAAAACCAAAATAAGTAAGAACAAAAGTTTTAAACAAGAGGTTCAGTCTCAAGCCGAGAATTATTCCTCTCAAAAAAAATTATATAAATATTGATCCACACCCTAGATCAGGGTAAACAACAGTGCAAAGACTGTCCAGGTACTAAGACCTCTACCACAGTTATACGTGGGAAAACAAAACAACATCACACTGGTTTTCCAGGTCCTACTTGACCTATACCACTATCCATAGTGGGATACAAGAGAGTTATAGAAGGTTTGTGTGAGGATTTGGAAATCCTCTAGTTTAGCACAGGAGACAGTGTGTGTATAAAATATACAGAGTATGCACGCTTCTTAAAAGGTAAGTAAAATAATCACTGAGAGAGTATATATGAGTTCTAGAATGCTCTAGTGATGTGAAGTAAATATCAGGACTCCTTTGATTAATCGGGAATGGTTCTGAGTCCTCCGGTTTTTTTTGAAAAACAGAGGGTCGTTTTCTTCAAGTTCTTTGTAGTTCTTCACTCCTTGGATAAAGTGCAACTTGTGTTCTATTCTAGAATGAATGGTTTCATGTATGTCTAGTGTTCTTCCAGTATGGATGTAGCCTTTCTTTTCTGTGTGTATTCACCACTTTTCATCACTCTTCAGCCCTTATTTCACACTTCTTTTTCACAACTATTCACCCACTTTTTACCCGGCTTTTGTCCTTCCTTTTATAGCATTCAGCTCTGGCAATGGGAATGATTAACATTTTATAGTTACAAGGTACAGTTCCCTGACATGTCAATAACCCACATTAATTAATGGCAGTTGCATTAAATTGATAAAATATAACCTTTATTATAATTTAAATAAGGCATAAAAGTTTAAGTAGTAGAGTGCTTGTAACGGTCGACTTGTAACGGTTACTCCTTTTATCGGTAGCTCTGCTTGTATCAGTAGTTCTTTGTATTGGTAGATCTTTTTATCGGTAGCTCTTTGTATCAGTAGATCTTTGTATTGGTAGCTCTTTATATCGGTAGATATTTGTATCGGTAGCTCTTTGTATCAGTAGCTTTTTTGTATCGGTAGCTCTTTGTATCGGTATCTCTTTGTAGTGTTAGACTTGCTTATACTAGTAGACTTACTCTAATGGTAGCTCATATCAGTAGACTTTTGTATCAGTAGCCTGTGCATACCGATAGCTTCATTTTGTACCAGTCATTAAGTGCATATCGGTGGACTTATGCACACTGGTCGACTTGATCTATCGGTGACATGTGCTTACTGGTGGACTTATACATACCGGTAGCTCTGTATATTGGTGATTAAGTGCATACCGGTGGACTTGTGTATCAGTGACCTTTCTATAATGGTAGACTAGCATATCGGTAGGTCTGTATCAGTAGCTTTGAGCATATCAGTGACTTAACACTTATTTGTTCAATGAAAAACACATCCTAATTGAGTTAGAGTTATTTCAATGTAGAAGGAATAGTAATTAATTTATAAATGAACATTATTTGGGATTATCAACATATTAAAACATATGTGAGATTATCAAAACAGGTGAGGTCAACAATCTCTCCCTTTTTGATAATCACAACTTATTGAATCATAATCTCAAAATAATTAGTAACATATCAGAGGATTTAGTATAAAATGCAATGGTATTAGAGAAAACAAGAAAAAAAAGTACCAAACTTATGTATCAGAGGAATTATAAAGCAAATAATCAGTGGGAATAATGATATTTTCAAATGAATATTTGAAAATCTAAAAGTATCAGAGGTAATATTATATTTCTCATAAAATCATATTTGTCAAGACTTCTCATTTGGATTATTTTTCTCCCCCTTTGTCCTATCATATGATGCATATCAGTTCTGTTCTCCCCCTTTGTGATTAGCAAAAAGAAGGAAACAAACATAGAGAAAAGTAACATAAGGGTAAAAGAGAATAAGAGCATTTTCATTCCATGGGGCCAAAAAGATACATAGGAATACAAAAATGAAACAAAAAGAATACAAGGATTCCTGTCAAATGGCTTAACCATCAGTCAATCCACCTCCTGGATGTCTAATGGAGATTTTCCTTTTGGATTCGAGGTAGACTTAGACTGTGGAGATGCAGGTGGAGGCTTAGGAACACCAGAAATGATCAGAGGAGGGTGAGCTACTGAGACTATTCTTGGCCTGTACTGAGTAGCTCTCTGAGTGATCATAGGAGTAAGGCTTCAGATGGCTTGGGATAGAGTCATCTGAGTAAGAGAAGTAGTACAAGTAGAGGCAGGTAAATCTGGAGGTATAATAATTGGCCTAGAATAGACATTCAATAAGGGAAACAGAAGATTTCTGAAATCCATAATGATTCATCCTCCTCTCTCCATAGCAGAAATAAAATTTTCCTTGTTCTCCATGAATTTTTACAAGGCTGGAGTCAGTTCCCTTAGCTTGCATACTTTCTCTCTAAAGGCTTGAGTTTCTGGGGGCAGTTTCAAATTCTCTAACAATGGTTTAAAGTGATTGTTGAGATGATTCTTGGTGTAGCCTCTTTGGAAATAAAAATCTACATTTTCTTTCACTTCCTTCTGAGAGACAGAATATTCTCTCATATAGTCTTGGACTATCTTCATAATATCTCTAGTGGTATCTCTATTAGAAGTTACCACTTTGTTCAGATTTGATAAGTCCACAGAGCCACTAGTTGAAGCTGAACCAAGATCCTCCTTAATCACAGCTCGAATCTGATCCAGTTCTATTGAAGGTCTAGAGGCAAGAGAACCAATAGAGAAGGTTATTGTTTTCTTAAAGTTTTTGGTCAACCCACTGATAATATTTTTCACTTGAGAATCTTGGGTGCTGACATGATCTTTTATGGAGGTTTTAAATCCATAAAATACTGATACCATCTGGCTCACAACACTTTTGACATAAGCTAAGTATTTGTCTACTTGGGATTTCGAACTCATATAAGATTCTAAAGAGATAACATATTTCTGTAGAGTTTCAATATTCTCTGCCAGTCTAGATACTTGGGTCTGGCAAGCTGTAACTTCATCCAATATCTCTACCACAAAGTTTGACAAATTACAACCAAGAGAGATTTCGAAGGACTTTTCCATATTGATTATCTCTTCAACAAAGCAGTGCTCCAAATCGGCAACAGAATCACTAAAATACTCTTTCAGCTCATCCTTTAGGGATTCAAGATTAGCTCTGGTGATCATATTTTCAGGCACAACTGCAGGTGCTCTCTCATACACAATATTGGCCATTAAGTCAGTCATAATTGATTGAATTGATGATACTAAGGATACTTCCATTTTTATTATCTCTTCCACAAAACTGGATTTAAGATCTGACTTCAACTTATTCAGATCACCTCTTCTGACCACATATTCAAATAAAAATTCAGACCAAATATCATAACTGATTTTTGGTCTATTGAAGGATGCCTCATTATCAGAATCAGGATCATCTAATCCACAAACCAAAAAACCTGGGTCTTATGCCCAATCCTCAATTTCATTAGCTACTAATACAGTGCCAATCCTAGTTGGATGCTCCCCCTCAATTGGTGCATGATCCTGTATAACAATATCATTCTCAGTAGGTATTTCTTTCTCAGAAGAATCCTCTACAATCAACTCCATCTCTAAAACAGAAAAAGGCTCATCTGGATTAGGTACAGGTCCTTCCAACTCATCCACTACATCCTTAACAGGCACAACTGAGCTTCCAATCAATGGACTCAGACTTGAGAAAATAGAAGCAGAGGATTCAGATTCATTCTCTCTTTCTTCTTTATTCTCAGGGGCTGGCTGGTCTTCCTCATCAATAAGTGTTTCTTCTTCTAATAATTTCTCCTTTCCTAATGATATAATTTCAGCAACAGGACTTGGGGGTAAGTCTGGATCCCTTCCATCAGCTATAGAAGTCTCCTCTTCATCAGTATCATTATTGTACTTAGGTTCTTCTTCATCAGGTCCTAGACCTAGATCCCTCACATCCTTAGGCCTAGAAGGATGATCCACATTATTATACTTATCATAAAGATTCTCATCATCACTAACCCATTCTCTCTACCATGGATTCCAATTGATCTTCATGTACTTACACATTGTGCTTGTGATACAGAAGTTATTCTTTAACACCACTATCTCATCCTGAGACTCAGCTACTCCTTTCACCTTGATCATAACCGAGGATCAACTTGGCAAAGAATTAGGCATTTTTTTTATTTTTGTCTAATCATATCCTCTATTTAAGTCAACAAGATCCTGTATAAATTCAACTTCACATCATGCCTCAACAAATGAAGCAGGTAAATATCCTGGTATTTCAGATTTGAAAAATCCCCTCTCCTTGGACTTAGAACATGCTGAATAAACTTAAAGAGAAGTATGTTTTCTCCATTCATTTCAGTATCCACTACATTTCTAGGTGTGCCATCTCCTGTTAACTCTTCCAATGCAGTTTCATAATCAAAGAAGTTTCTTGTAGGTGGTACTAATTTTGAGAAATAACCAAATTCTTCTTCATGTGGTACCTTCATGCATTCATCCCACTCAACAGATGAAAAAGATATTTCCTTCTTATTCAAAAAATAAATCATTCGGCTCTCAGCTTCTGATTTATCAAAACTTAAAAACTCATAGAACAGTTTCACCAACTTCAGATAGTAGGGGCCATTGTTGTTCGAGAAGCATTCTATCCATTTCTGATCTTACAAAACTTCCAGAACTAATGAATCACTGGACATCAGCCATTCTGCGTACAGTTCCTTCTCAACTACTATTTCTCTCCGAGAGAGATGCGGGTTTGTAGGTTTCCTTACTTCACTTCCACTACTAGACTTTCCTTTGAGTCTCTTTCCATTTGGCTCATCTTCCTTTGCTCTGAACGAAGGTCTCTTCACTCTTGCCATTGTTCGAATCGTGAGAATTAGGGTTCGAGAGAAGGTTTGAGAGCTACGGCTTGAAGGTAAAGGGCTTGAGGTGGATCGAAAGAGGTTAAAAACTTTTGTTTTATCATTTAGGAATCACAAAATAAATAAATAAATCATAATAAGTAAACGATACAAATTCCGGCGGCTAAAACAGAAGTTTAAAACAGCACATACTAACGGTGGGGTATTCCAGTGAGAATTCCTAACAGTGAGGTTTATCTATCAGTGGGGTCCACTAACAGTGAGGTATCTATCGGTGAGGTTTCTAATGGTGAGGTTTCTAATGGTGAGGTTTCTAACGGCGAGGTTTCTAACGGTGAGGTTTCTAACGGTGAGGTTTCTAACAGTGAGGTTTTTAACGGTGAGGTTTCTAACGGTGAGGTTTCTAACGGTGAGGTTTCTAACGGTGAGGTTTCTAACTAAGTTTTTTCTAGTCATTTTTCTAAGTGAATAAACATTACAGTGTCCTAATCTTCTGTGCCATAGCCAAGAATCTTTATGAAAATCATTTAAACAAGTAACATTTTGTTCAACTAAATAATTCAAATCAACGGCATAAACATTTTCATTTCTCAAAGCAGAAAATACTAGAACATTTTTAGAATTAAAAACATTACAAGAATCATTTTCAAATTTAACATTGAAATCATCATCACACAACTGATAAATACTTAACAGGTTATATTTAAGTCCATCAAAAAATAAAACTTTGGAAATTAAAACTGAATCAGTGTTATCAATCTGGCCTAGGCCGATGATTTTTATTTTAGAATTATCACCAAAGGTGACATGGCCTCCATCAACTTTGATTAATCTTTTGAAACATTAGTAATCCCTAGAAATATTCCTTGAACATCCACTATCCAAGTACCATATCTTCTTATGGGAACTCTTTAAGCAGGTCTCCTACAAAATAGATTTAGATGGAAAATGATTTTGGTACCCAGATTCTCTTGGGTCCAGACAGGTTAGCAATCAAAGCTTTAGGTACCCAGATTTTTCTTATAGGTCTCAAATAATTTATAGAATCAATAGATTTTGAAAGATAAACTCTATTTAATCTATAACTATGTGAGTAACTAGTTTAATCATATGAATTTCTAGATCTAGAACTAGCAGCATTCTGTCTAGATTTAGAAATAAATCTAGTTTTAGCAAATTGTCTTTGTCTAGGCTGACAGCCTATTCCAGTGGTATATTTTGGTGCCACTTGTTTTCCTAACATTTGTGTAATTTTATATTTTCCATTTTTGAATTTATCTAAGTCCTTCCTTAATTTCTCATTAGAAAATTTCCATTCTATATTTTCCTTAAGTAATTGAGCATTCTTTTCCTTCTCTGTATCAAGTGCAGATTTATCAGAGCTGGTCAAAGCATACTGTTTATTTAAGGTATTTTACTTTTCCTTAAATTCATTATAGGTTTCTTCTAGTATATTATAGTATTCAAATAACTCTTCACTAGACATATTTTCAGATTCAGAATCAGAATCAACTCCAAAATAATATGAATTTAAAGCAGGAGTATCTAGTGTTACCTCAGATGTGTTTGTCATAAAACACATGTTATATTTCTGATATTTATCATCCTGAGTAGAATCAGAATCACTTGAACTGTCTTCTGAAGCACTCCAAGTTTCTTTCATAGCCTTCTTATACTTATTTTCCTTGTAGTCATGTTTCTTTTTGAACTTTAATTTTGAACAGTCTGCTTTAATGTTACCTTTTCTTTTTCATTCATAGCAGACAATGTCATCACTTTTATCAGGATTCTTTCAGTCCTTCTTCCAATGACCTTTGTTGTCATATTTTCCTTTGTAATTTGATTTTCTAAATAATTTCTTCTTCCTATATAACTTCTTGAATCTCCTGGATATCTGATCCATTTCAGCATCACTGTCAGAATCTGAACTTTCACCGGTTGAGCTTTCAGTAGGTATGTGAACTTTCTCTTTATCCTTGCTCCTCGAGGAAGTAGACTTAAAATCCACTAACTTCCATTTTGGTTCATCATCTTCTTCCTTATTCACTTTGAGTTATTCCTTATACATCATAAGCTTACCAATTAATTCCTTAACGGTCAAAGTACCAATATCACATGATTCTCTAATTGAAACTGATGTGCCCCTCTGATTAGCCACTAAATGAGGCTAATATTCATTGGTAATATATATAATATTCATGTTCTTTATTATTCATAAACACCATTTTAGTGCATTTTATACTTTGAACATCATTTCACATTATGATTGTAATACCTTCTTAAAATGCACTATTATGTGGTACATTTTTGAACATCATTTAAAGTACCCAATGATTCATCTGATTTTAAGGAATTTAATTTTACATATTTTAATTTGATATTTTTGTAAATTGATCTACACTTAAATATGAACATGTTTGATTTAGGGATCAGTGGAGAATTCATGGAGGATGATGGAGATATTTGGCAATGAAAGGAAGCAATTCTGGAGAAGACAGATTGGACACCAGCCCACGAATGAGACTGTGGGGCCCAACATACAGGCCCAATTAATCCCACATTTCATGGGATTCTAGAAGACATGTATAGGAACAAATCACGCTTCATGAGTTAATGCTAATTCGGCCTCCATGTTGGTCATTTAGTCGGACCAAGTTAGAGATAAAATTCTGGGCCAGATTCTGCGGCCCAGAAAAACATTCCACTACGTTGATGATATCTCGGAATACACAACTCTAAATGGGCCCAAATTGTACAGGCGGTTAGAGGACATACGGAGCTCCATTTTCTTCTTCTATGGACCACCCTGATTCGGCCTTCTAGAAGGTCTTCCATATGCGTCTGTTCGGTGAAGGAAAGCTGGATGCCACCTCGGGTCAAACGTGGAAAAGTCCAAATTCCACAAGCTTTCTACCACCTATAGCCTAGAAAAATTAATTAATATGCTTTGTAATGTTGGTGTTTCGACCCAAGGCTCCCAAAATTCCTATTTAAGGCAGTGGTGGTGAAGGAGTTGAGGATCTTGGATGCTTTGTTCAATTGTAATGTTATGCTGCATTTTTGTTGCCTCAATTTTGTATTTCACATGTAAGTTGTTCAATTCACTTTAGTTTCTTAATAAAAGTTCTTATTCTACTCTTATTCTGTTGTTCTTAATATTACTTTGATACCGTTGGATCAAGGTGTGAATTTATTCACACCAACCCTTGTGAAATTATTCACACAACGGTGGAGTGATCATTTTATTTTTGTTGTTTTCCTTACTTCTCCATTTCCTCCCTCATGAGTCTACTTTCCGCTTCCATTGAAACCATGGGATCAATGGAGGGCTAACCCACTTATGGGTTGATCCAAGGGAGTATCAAGGGGCTGGATTGGATGTTATTTATCACCTAATTAATGTATAATCACTTCTTTAATTGGGATTTTTATTTGATGATTTTTAAACTCCATCGTCCTTGTTGAATTTAAGGCCACACACTTCAAGTACTAATACGATCCTTTACCTTGAAGTGCTCAAAACTTTGATCCTTCAAGTGTATAGGTGATTATTATTAGAGGGTTTAGGCATTAAAACAGTAAGTGATGATGTTGTTTTATCTCCTTAAATGAACCCATCTCAAATTTAAGAAGTTGAAATCATTAAAAATAAAATACGTCCAATCCACCCGAGCGATAACCTAGGATCAACTCATTCTTTTAAATTGAATCCACTTAAATCTATTAGATATCTTTAAAACCCATCCAAAATTAATCCAAGTTGGCCACTTCATAGCCAAAAATCCATTTCTTAGGTTGTGTATCTTAGGTATCTTCTTAGGTCTCTGTGGAATCGACAACCCAAGCTACACTACAAGGACCGTTCTACCCTTCTTCTCTTGGGTAAATTTGGGCGTGAACCAAATTTTGGCGCCGTTTCCGGGGACCAAGTAAGTACCTTAGATAAAAAAAACCTTCTTTCCTCACCTCCATTCTTCTACTCTCACCCAAGATCTCTTATCTTGTCCCTTTCTCGCTTTTTTTGGCGCATGTCCGCCTACACCCGCGATTTCTCAAACAGACTAGTTAGGGTGGAAAGTCCTAGGATAGGGGAGTCAAGTGCACCTAAGGGATTGTTTAAATCAGATTCAAATATTCTTGAGACCCCAAAGTCAGAACTTGAAACAAGTCCAATGGAGGGTCATCCACAAAATCAAATTGTAAACCCTGGGGGGAATCAAATGGGAAACCAAAACCAAGAAGCTCCAAACTTAGGGAATGTAGTTGATCAAACCATGAACGACTACCTCACTCCAGCTTGGACCAATGCCCCCTCATGCATTAGACACAATTCCATAGGAGACACCAACTACATATTCAAACCCCATGTCCTAAACCACCTTCCAACCTTTCATGGGATGGAGTCAGAAATGCCATACCTTCATGTCAAAGAGTTCAACGACATTGTTGAAACCATGTGTCCCCCACATCAACTAGAATCCGCTAAGATGAGGCTATTTCCTTTTTCATTAAAGGATCGAGCTAAAACTTGGCTAAACAACTTGAGACCTGCATCAATCCACTCTTGGGACCAACTGCAAAGAGAATTCTACAAAAAATACTTCCCTCATCACAAAACAATTGCACTTAAAAAGAGCACCCAAAACTTTTTTGAAAAAGAGGGAGAGACATTTTATGAAACATGGGAGAGGTTCAAAGACACCCTAAACATGGTTCCACACCATGGGTTTTCCATACCTGAACAAGTGAGAATTTTCTATGAAGGGTTGGGTCCAGGGAACAAACAGTTCATTGACATGATGTGTAATGGAACCTTTAAAAACAAGGCCCCAAATGATGCTTACGAGTATCTCGAAAGTTTGGCTGAACAAAACCAAACTTGGGGAACTTCACCTTATTCTGAAAAGCCACAAAGAACCACTGGAATTCATACACTTAGAGAAGAGGAAAGCCTTAGGGCTAAACTCACAGCACTCTCTAGGAAGGTTGAAGAGATAGACCTTAGGAAAGTCCATGAAATCCAAAATGTAGACCTTGTTTGCACAATTTGTGACAAACATGACCATAAAACAGACAACTGCCCAACCATTCCATCCATCAAGGATATTCTTCTAGGAGGACCCCCAGCGGAAGTCAATGCCCTAAACTTTCAAAATCCCCAATACCAAAACACCTTCAATCCAAGGTACAATGACCACCCAGGCTTCCGCTGGAAAGATAACCAACAACCTAGCCAACCACAGGGACAAAATCCTTACCCCCGTCAGAACTACCAAACCCATAACCAGTTCCAAACCCAACCTATCCAATACCAACAACCCCCGGTCCATTTTCAACAAACCATCCCACCTCCAAAATATCCCCCTGGGATAAACCAACCTACTCAAGCACCCACCCAAACTGTTCCACAAAGCCTACTAGAACAACTGTGCAAACAAATGGAGAGGATGAACTCGGAGGTATCTTCCCTAAAACAAGAACTTCAAACCATCAAAACAGGAAAGGCACCCATGCCTACTCAGGCAGTGCCATCCTCAACTTCAAGGGGAGAGTCAAGTTGTGCTCAAACAACTCATGAACAACTAAAGGTTGTGACTGTTTTAAGAAGTGGGAAATCAATTGAGAAACCTGAACAACTAATTCATAACCCACCTGAAGATTCAAACTTGGATGAAAATTTAAATGAACCACAAGATCAAACTGAGGAAACTGATAACAATGTGAAAGAAACAACTCTTCAACAAACAACCCCACAACCTGCACCATTTCCTCAACGCATGAGGGGGAAACCCAAGCCTGAACTGAGTGAAACATTGAGGGAAATCTTCTCACAAGTCAAGTTGAACATTCCTCTTCTCGATGCAATCCAAACCATACCTTCCTACAAAAAGTACCTTAAGGACTTGTGAACTTTTAAAAGAAAATTTTCACATAAAAACCAAGTCCTTTTGGCTGCTAATGTGAGTACCACCATTCAAGGGACCATTACTCCTAAGTTGAAAGACCCAGGTTTCCCTTACATCAATGTTGAACTAGGAGAAATCAAAGTTGTCAAGGCCTTGTGTGACCTAGGTGCTAGTGTCAATCTCATCCCATATGCTGTGTACTGCCAGTTAGGCCTAGAAGAGATCCAACCCACATCTGTCACACTTCAGCTTGCTGATCGTAGCATTAGGGTTCCCAAGGGGATTTTAAAGGACGTTCTGGTAAAGGTTGAAAAATTCATCTACCCTGCTGATTTCATTGTCCTTGACAACCATCCAAATTTAGGAAATAAGGAACAAACCCCAATCATCCTTGGTCGTCCTTTCCTTGCAACAATCAACTCTATTATCCGAGTCTGAAATGGGAACATGACCATCACCTTTGGGAACATGAGTCTAGACTTGAACATCTATAATGCAAGCTCACAAATAGGGTATGACGAGGATATTCATGAAGTAAAAATGATAGAAAGCATTGATAATGAATCCATGGAACGTCAAGGAATATTTGATGAATGTTTAAGTCAGAATGAGATTGATTTCCTTTGTTCATATGAAGGAAGTTTATCTCCTTGGCTTGAATCATTTTCAAATTGCTCTTATGATGAAGTCTTAGGTCCAACAATCAGTGAAACCTTTCAAGAAACCACTTTCATGGAGACCACTCCAATTTCCTTCCCTAAATCTGATCAATCCAATATAGTAGCTGAAACTTCCACATGTGAGGAATCAATCCTATCTGAACCTCTAAAAAAAGAAATTGATCTTGATCCAATGTCCCAATCTTCTACTGAAATTCTGAACCAACCTGATCTTGAATTGAAGGAACTTCCTATTGCACTAAAGTATGCCTTCCTAGGGGAAAATAAAACACATCCTATTGTCATTTCTTCTTCTCTTGAATCCAATCATGAGAGGATGATTCTATATGTCCTTAGGAAGCATAATAAATCCATTGGTTGGACCCTTTCTGATATTCCTGGGATTATCCCACTTATCGGGACTCATAGGATTGTTCTGGAATCTGATTCAAAGCCATGTCGTCAACCTCAATGGAGACTCAATCTTAATCTCATGGAGGTAGTAAGGAAGGAACTTCTGAAATTGTTGAAAGCTGGTATCATATATCCCATAGCTGAGAGTGAATGGGTGAGCCCAATCCAAGTGGTTCTAAAAAAGGCTGGAATCACAGTGATAACCAATGAGGATGGAGAGATTTTTCCAACAAGGGTGAGTAGTGGATGGAGGGTCTGCATTGACTATAGGAAACTAAACTCATTCACCAAGAAGGACCATTTCCCCTTACCATTCATTGACCAAGTCCTTGAGAGAGTGGCAGGTCATGCCTTCTACTGTTTCTTAGATGGGTACTCAGGGTACAATCAAATTGAGGTCTCCCTAGAGGATCAAGGGAAGACTACATTCACATGTCCTTTTGGTACCTTTGCCTTCAAACGCATGCCCTTCGGGTTATGCAATGCCCCTGGAACCTTCCAGCGGTGCATGATAGGAATCTTCTCAGACATGGTAGGGGATTTTCTTGAGGTCTTCATGGATGACTTCTCTGTGTTTGGGGATACTTTTGAGGGATGTCTGCAGAATGTGGAGAGAGTCTTGTCAAGATGTGAAGAAAAAAATCTGGTCCTAAACTGGGAAAAATGCCATTTCATGGTTAAAGAGGGACTTGTTCTAGGCCATCTGGTCTCGAGTAGGGGGATTGAAGTTGATAAAGCAAAGGTTGACATCATTTGTCACCTTACATCACCCAAAACTGTCAAGGAAGTGAGGTCTTTCTTAAGACATGCTGGTTTCTATAGAAGATTCATCAAGGACTTTAGTTCAATATCCCGTCCCCTTTGTGCTCTCTTAGTAAAGGATGCTCCATTTATTTGGACAAAAAGCTGTGAGGGTTCATTCTCAACCCTCAAATCCTCTCTCACCTCTCCTCCCATTATGAAATCTCCAAATTGGAACCTTCCTTTTGAAATTATGTGTGATGCCAGTGACTTTGCTGTTGGAGATGTGTTAGGACAACGTTGTGATAAAACTCCTTATGTCATTGCTTATGCAAGCAAATCCTTAAATGATGCCCAAATCAACTACACCACCACTGAAAAGGAGTTACTTGCTATTGTGTTTGCATTAGAGAAGTTTAGGTCCTACCTCTTAGGATCACCCATCATTGTGTTCACTGACCATTCTGCACTAAAATACCTCTTCCAAAAACAAGATGCTAAGGCTAGACTGATTAGGTGGGTCCTTCTCTTACAAGAATTTGACCTCACAATCAAGGATAAAAAGGGAGTTGAAAATGTTGTAGCTGATCACCTCTCTAGGATGGAATTCAAAGACAACTCAAATCACCTTTCTATGTCTGATTCGTTTCCTGATGAACACTTATACTCTGTGAGTGACTGCCCTTGGTATGCTGACATAGAAAATTTCTTAGTGACAGGAGTCATTCCAAAATTCTTAGGGACTCAAGCTCGAAGGAAATTCCTTTCTGATGTTAGACACTATGTGTTTGATGATCCATACCTCTATAAGTTCTGCCCTGACCAAGTCATTAGGAGGTGTGTTCCAGAATCTGAACAAGAGTCTATCCTTAAATTCTGTCATAGTGAGGCATGTGGAGGACACTTTTCCTCTAAGAAAACATCTACTAAGATTATTCAATGTGGTATTTTCTAGCCCACCCTCTCAAGGGACTCCTACACATTTTGTCAAAGCTGTCCTAGGTGTCAACAAGTAGGGTCCATCACAAAAAGGAATCAAATGCCACTCACTCCCATCTTAGTGGTTGAAATCTTTGACTGTTGGGGAATTGATTTCATGGGTCCCTTCACAAACTCTTGGGGATACCTCTACATACTCTTAGCTTTTGATTATGTCTCAAAATGGGTTGAGGCCATTCCCACAAAATCCAATGATCATAAAACTGTGATTAGATTCCTAAAAGAAAACATATTCTCTAGATTTGGAATTCCTAGGGCTATCATAAGTGATCGTGGAACTCATTTTTGCAATCTCCCATTCTCATCACTCATGGAAAAATATGGAATTTCTCACAAAGTGTCCACTTCTTACCACCCACAGACTAATGGTCAAGCTGAGTTAGCGAATAGGGAGATTAAGCAAATTCTTGAAAAAACTGTCAACCCCTCTAGGAAAGATTGGTCTGAGAAACTCTTAGATGCTCTTTGGGCCTATAGAACTGCATATAAAACCATTTTAGGAATGTCCCCATATAGGTTGGTTTATGGTAAAGCATTCCATTTGCCAGTGGAGATTGAACATAAGGCCTTTTGGGCAATTAAGAAAATGGATTATGACCTCTCATTGGCCGGAACAAAAAGGAAATTAGATCTCAATGAACTGGAGGAACTAAGGATGGAGGCTTATGAAAATTCAAGGATCAATAAAGATAGAGTTCAAGCCTACCAATCTAGGAATATCAAGGTCAAACATTTTGAACCGGGAAAACTTGTGCTCTTATATAGTTCAAAACTTCATTTACATCCGAGAGAGTTAAGGTCTAGATGGTCAGGACCTTTCATAGTGCATCGTGTATTCCCCCATGGGGCAGTAGAGATTCAAGATCCCACAAGTGGTTACATTTTCAAGGTCAATGGTCAAAGGTTAAAACCATTCATTGAATCATTCAATAAACAAGAAATAGATATTGAGTTAATTGATCCAATCTATGAACCAGGAAAAAAATGATAAATTTGGGATCTATGTCGGGCTAACGACGTTAAACAAAGCGCTGCACGGGAGGCAACCCGTGGTTTTTATGTTTCTAATCTTTCTGAATAATCTTTATTTTTCAAATAAGATTACTTAATCATTTTTATATTTAAAAATAAAAAAATAGACTTTTGAACTGTTCTTCTATTATGAGTATGGATGGGTACGAAAGAGGAGCACCATATTCATCCGTGTCACGTGGTGTGATCCTTGAGTAATACCTTACCCAGAAATTTAAAAAGAAGACAATGTATCATCAGTTTATTTGGTTTTTATTATTCAATAGGTTTAGAAAAAAAATATATAATAATACAAAAAAAATTCCACGCCATAGGTCGTGGGGAAAACCCCGTCACAACCGGCGAAGCCGCGGGGACTCGAACCCGGGACCGAAGGGAGACAGGGGCGCGCGCTTACCACTGACCTACGGCTTAATGTGCTTACTTATTCTATAATTTTTATATATATACTTATAATTTACTTAGATATATATATATATATATATATATATATTGTTTTGTTTTGTTTGTTTTTTTTCCTTTTTCCACTAGGGAACTTTGCAAGTGACATGGATATCAAAGGACTAAATTGGAGCGGCAAGAACTTCAAACTTCAACCACCAGGTGACTTCATTCCATAATCCTCATTTTCAATTTCCTTTTCAAATTTTTATTCCCTGCCTCTACTCCTTCTAATTTTTCATTTCTTCAAACACTAGGGACAGTGTTGTTTTAAGTTGGGGGGGAGATAAAATAAAAATAAAAAAAATGATTTTCTGTCAAAAACAAAAATTGAATGATTTGAAAAAAAAAGTAAATGGAAGGAAAAATTCCTTTAACTTTGAACATGGTAATACACATTGCACACTTTGAAACTGAATATCAAATAATTTAGCATGCCCTGATTCTGATTTTAATCCTTGTATAATTTCATGAGCATAGATTTTGGAAAGTGTGGCTGTCCAATGTGATATTTCATCGTTTATATTTTCATCCAAATAAAAAAAATTCCACAATGCACGTCCTCTAGACTGTGGGGTACTAATTTGAATTTTTGGGGTCCCATAATAAATATCATAGGATGGTTTTATTTTTATTAATAATATGAGTATTCAAAAAAAAATTAAAAAAAATTATTAAAAAATAAAAAATAAAAAATAAAAATAAAAATTTGCGTGTAGAGCAATGGATTGATAAAATGCGAGGCTTTTGGCACTTGGGGATCGTGACTCCAGAGTTGTCTAGCCCTGAGTTTTTCAATCTATCTCTATTTATGGTAATATGACTTTGTTTTTGATTAAGTTAACTCGAGACGATTCCCGAGTATGTGGGATTCACTTGGTGCCCTAAGGCCTTTGAGTCTGGGAGTCATCGGCAAAGTCTTGCTACATGGGTTAATTTGATTAACTACAATCTCAATTACTATAGCAATATTGCAAAAAAACAAAAAAAAAGGATGAAGAATACTCATATTAGGATTAAATGTGATTCCACCTAGCGCTTCCATGATTTCCCCCTTGAATGAAAATGAACCCCCATATCTATTGTGATTCACAACACATCATTACACCTAATTGAGTTGGATGAAGTATGATGATGGATTTGATCAAAGGAATGGGCTTGGGATTGGGATATGCTTATGAAACTATCTTGTATTAAAATATTTTGATGGGTTTCATGATTTTTTGGTATAAGTTTTTTTGGTGATCATTGTTTATTAAAATGTTTTTGGAAAAGGGAATTCGAAATTCATATTGTTGAGATGTATTTTGCTCGGGACTAGTAAAACTCAAGTTGGGGGGTGTGATTAGCCACTAAATGAGGCTAATATTCATTGGTAATATATATAATATTCATGTTTTTTATTATTCATAAACACCATTTTAGTTCATTTTACACTTTGAACATCATTTCACATTATGATTGTAATACCTTCTTAAAATGCACTATTATGTAGTACATTTTTGAACATCATTTAAAGTACCCAATGATTCATCTGATTTTAAGGTATTTAAATTTACATATTTTAATTTGATATTTTTGGAAATTGATCTACACTTAAATATGAACATGTTTGATTTAGGGATCAGTTGAGAATTCATGGAGTATGATGGAGATATTTGGCAATGAAATGAAGCAATTCTGGAGAAGGCAGATTGGACACCAGCCCACGGATGAGACTATGGGGCCCAACATACAGGCCCAATTAATCCCAAATTTCATGAGATGCTAGAATACATGTATAGGAACAAATCCCTCTTCATGGGTTAATGCTAATTCGGCCTCCATGTTGGTGATTTAGTCGTACCAAGTTAGAGATAAAATTCTGGGCCAGATTCTGCGGCCCAGAAAAACATTCCACTACTTTGATGATATCTATTAATACACAACTCCAAATGGTCCCATATTTTACAGGAGGTTAGAAGACATCAGGAGCTCCATTTTATTCGTCTATGACCCACCCTGATTCGGCCTTCTAGAAGGTCTTTCAGACGCGTCTGTTTGGTGAAGGAAAGCTGGCTGCCACCTCGGGTCAAACGTGGAAAAGTCCAAATTCCACAAGCTTTCCACCACCTATAGCCTAGCAAAATTAATTAATATGCTTTGTACTGTTGGTGTTTCGACCCAAGGCTCCCTAAATTCCTATTTAAGGCAGTTGTGGTGAAGGAGTTGAGGATCTTGGATGCTTTTTTCAATTGTAATGTTATGCTGCATTTTTGTTGCCTCAATTTTGTCTTTCACATGTAAGTTGTTCAATTCACTTTAGTTTCTTAATAAAAGTTCTTCTTCTACTCTTATTCCGTTGTTCTTAATATCACTTTGATATCGTTGGATCAAGGTGTGAATTTATTCACACCAACCCTTGTGAAATTATTCACACAACGGTGGAGTGATCATTTTATTTTTGTTGTTTTCCTTACTTCTCCATTTCCTCCCTCATGAGTCTACTTTCCGCTTCCATTGAAACCATGGGATCAATGGAGGGCTAACCCACTTATGGGTTGATCCAAGGGAGTATAAAGGGGCTGGATTGGATGTTATTTATCACATAATTAATGTATAATCACTTCTTTAATTGGGATTTTTATTTGATGATTTTTAAACTCCATCGTCCTTGTTGAATTTAAGACCACACACTTCAAGTACTAATACGATCCTTTACCTTGAAGTGCTCAAAACTTTGATCCTTCAAGTGTATAGGTGGTTATTATTAGAGGGTGTTGGCATTAAACCAGTAAGTGATGATGTTGTTTTATCTCCTTAAATGAACCCATCTCAAATTTAAGAAGTTGAAATCATTAAAAAGAAAATACGTCCAATCCACCTGAGTGATAACCTAGGATCAACTCATTCTTTTAAATTGAATCCACTTAAATCTATTATATATCTTTAAAACCCATCCAAAATCAATCCAAGTTGGCCACTTCATAGACAAAAATCCATTTCTTAGGTTGTGTATCTTAGGTATCTTCTTAGGTCTCTGTGGAATCGACAACCCAAGCTACACTACAAGGACCGTTCTACCCTTCTTCTCTTGGGTAAATTTGGGCGTGAACCACCCTCCACTTGTCTGGCAGACATGTTAATATTCTCATGATCTACTCCTTTGCAGGAACATATTTTCCAAGTGAACTCATAGTGTTGACCATCTCATTTAACCTGAGATACATATCAGAAATAGGTTCATTAAACTTCATTTTAAAATTATCATATTTAATAGTATAGGTGTTCAGTCTCATTTCATTGACATTGGTCGTTCCTTTATGGGAAATAGCCAAAGTGTCTTAGATTTCATAAGCAGTTTTACAAGCAGATATATGATTAAATTCTTCATCTCCTAAAGCCAAATACAAGGCATTCATTTCCTTAAAATTATTGTTGTAAGTTGTCTTAGTAGGTTCATCCCAAGTTGTTCTAACAGTCTTTGGAATATTATATTGAGTTTTTATAGCCGTCCAGATATCAAATCCTATACTCTCTAAATGAATTTTCATTTTAAGCTTCTACTGGGCATAATTTTTACCATTAAAGAAAGGTGGACGGTTGGTAGCAACACCTTATAGTCTATTATCCATAATTAGATTTTAACAAATATATTTAAAGAGATAAAATTTATAACTAACAGAAATTTAAGATCTTTAAGATACAACTAAAATCACAGTTGAAAAACAGAGTGTTTTGAAAGCTTTGATAAACAAAACCTCCCTATGATACCAAATATTGGTTGGAGTGGACACTCAAGAGGGGGGGTGAATTGAGTTCCAATTAAAAATTTATGTTAAAAAGATTCTTATTAAATTCACCAAATTGAATAACAAGATAATCTATAGTGAATTTGTAAAACTATAAAGGGTCAGTTAGATTCTCAAAAGATTGATTAGTTCTCAGTTAATCTAATATGAAGATTAATTAACTTTTAAAGTTAACCTATTACTTTACAGTACATACAAACACTTGTTAGATTAACTATCAAAGTAACTTTAAAACAATTTTATATTTCAAAGTAATTAGCAGCAGAATATTCAGTATAAACTAAAACCAAAATAAGTAAGCACGGAAGTTTTAAACAAGAGGTTCAGTCTCAAGCTGAGACTTAGTCCTCTCAAAACAATTTATATAAATATTGATCCACACCCTGGATTGGGGTAAACAACAGTGAAAAGACTGTCCAGGTACTAATACCTCTACCACAGTTATACGTGGGAAAACAAAACAACAGCACACTGGATGTCCAGGTCCTACTTGAACTCTACCACTATCCACAGTGGGATACAAGAGAGTTATAGAAGGTTTGTGTAAGGATTTATAAATCTTCCAGTTTAGCACAGAAGATAGTGTGTGTATAAAATATACAGAGTATGCACACTGCTCAAAAGGAAAGTAAAAGAACAACTTAGAGAGTAGAGATGAGTTTTATAATGCTCTAGTGATGTGAAGTGTAGCTCGGGACTCCTTTTATTAATCAATAATGGTTCTGAGTCCTTCTCTGGTTTTTTTCTGAAAAACAGAGGGTCGTTTTCTTCAAGTTCATTGTAGTTCTTCATTCTTTGGATAAAGTGTAGCTTGTGTTCTCTTCTAGAATTGATGGCTTCATGTATGTACAGTGTTCTTACATTATGGATGTAGCCTTTCTTTTATATGTTTATTTACCAATTTTCAGCACTCTTCATCCCTTATTTCACACTTCTTTTTCACAACTATTCACCCACTTTTTGCCCGAATTTTGTCCTTCCTTTTATAGCATTCATCACTGGCAATGGGAATGATTACCATTTTACAGGTATGAGGTACGGTTCCCTAACATTCCAACAACCCACATTAATTAATTGAAGTTTCATTAAATTGAGAACATATGACCGTTAGTATAATTTAAATAAGGCATAAAAGTTTAAGTAGTAGAGTGCTTGTAACGGTCGACTTGTAATGGTTACTCCTTCTATCGGTAGATCTACTTGTATCGGTATCTCTTTGTATCGGTAGATCTTTGTATCGGTAGCTCTTTATATCAGTAGATCTTTGTATCGGTAGCTCTCTGTATCGGTATCTCTCTGTATCAGTAGCTCTTTGTATCGGTAGCTCTTTGTATCTGTAGCTCTTTGTATCGGTAGCTCTTTGTAGCGGTAGACTTTCTTATACCGGTAGACTTACTATAATGGTAGATCGTATCTGTAGACTTTTGTATCGGTAGCCTGTGCATACCGGTAGCTCCATTCTATACTAGTTATTAAGTGCATACCGGTAGACTTATGCACACCGGTCGACTTGATCTATCGGTGACATGTGCTTACCAGTGGACTTATACATACCGGTAGCTCTGTATATCTGTGATTAAGTGCATACCGGTGGACTTGTGTATCAGTGACCTTTCTGTAATGGTAGACTAGCATATCGGTAGGTCTGTATCAATAGCTTTTATCATATTAGTGACTTAACACTTATCTGTTCTATACAAAACACATCCTGATTAAGTTAGAGTTATTTCAATGTAGAATGAATAGTAATTAATATATAAATGTACATTATTTGGGATTATCAACATATTAAAACATAAGTGAGATTATAAAAATAGGTGAGGTCAACATGTTATTTTGAAGAATGTATTCATCAAGAATTAATAAAACCAAAATTGTTTAAAGAAGTAAAATTCATTCAATTCACCGAAAGTATAATCCTAAGATCAACCCATTTTCATTAAATTGAATTCACTTAGGTTTCTTAGTGTTCTTTAAAACTATCTAAAATCAAAACCAAGTTGGCCACTTCATAGCCAAAAATACATCTCATAGGTTGTGCATATTAGGTATCTTCCTAGGTCTCAGTGGATTTGACAACCCAAGCTATACTACAAGGACCGTTCTACCTTCATCTCTTGGGTAAATTTGAGCGTGAATCAAATTTTGGCGCCGTTGTCGGGGACCTAAGTAAGTACCTTAGACCAAAACCTTCTTTCCTCGCCCTCATTCTTCTATTCTCACCAAGATCTCTTATCTTGTCCATTTCTCACTTTTTTTTCCTTTTGGCGCATGTCCGCCTACACCCGTGATAATTCAAACAGACTAGTTAGGGTGGAAAGTCCTAAGATAGGGGAGTCAAGTGAACCTAGTGGATTGTTTCCATTAGATCATAATCCTATTGATACTCCATATTCAAAATTTTATCCCATTTCAATGGAAGGTATTCAAATAAACCAACTCATAAACCCAGGTGGAAACCAAAATGGAAATCCAAATGAGGCAGCCCCAAACTTGGGGAATGCAGTTGATCAAACCATGAATGACTACCACACACCTTCTTGGACCAATGCCCCATCATGCATTAGACACAATTCACTAGAAGATTCCAACTACATATTTAAACCCCATTTCCTAAACCACCTTCCCACATTCCATGGAATGGAGTCCGAGATGCCCTACCTTCATGTTAAGGAATTCAATGACATTGTAGAAACCATGTGTCCCCCACATCAAATAGAATTATATAAGATGAGGATATTTCCTTTTTCTTTAAATGATCAAGCTAAAAATTGGCTAAACAATTTGAGACCATCATCCATCAACTCTTGGAACCAACTACAAAGAGAATTCTACAAAAAAAATACTTTCCCCGCCACAAAACAATTGCACTTAAAAAGAGAATCCAATTTTTTTTTTGAAAAAGAGGGAGATTCATTCTATGAAACATGGGAGAGGTTCAAAGGCACCCTAAACATGGTTCCACACCATGGTTTTTCTATTCTTGAACAAGTGATAATTTTCTATGAAGGGTTGGGTTCAAGGAACAAATAATTCATTGACATGATGTGTAATGGAACCTTTAAAAACAAAGCCCCAAATGATGCTTATGAGTATCTGGAAATCCTTGATGAACAAAACCAGACATGGGGAACTTTAACTTATTCTAAAAAACCACAACATAAACTGAGGAAACTGATAACAATGTGAAATAAAAAACTCTTCAACAAACAACCCACCAACCTGCACCATTTCCTCAATGCATGAGGGGGAAAACTAAGCCTGAATTGAGTGAAACATTGAGGGAAATATTCTCACAAGTCAAGTTAAACATTCCCCTTATCGATGCAATCCAAACCATACCTGCCTACTAAAAGTACCTTAAGGACTTGTGCACTTTTAAAATAAAATTTTCACATAAAAACCAATTCCTTTTGGCAGCTAATGTGAGTACCACCATTCAAGGGACCATTCCTCCTATGTTGAAAGACCCGGGTTTCCCTTACATCAATGTTGAACTAGAAGAGAGAAAAGTTGTCAAGGCCTTTTGTGACCTAGGTGCTAGTGTCAATCTCATCCCCTATGTTGTGTACTGCCAGTTAGGCCTAGAAGAGGTCCAACCCACATCTGTCACACTTCAACTTGCTGATCGTGGCATTATGGTTCCAAAGGGGATTTTAAAGGAAGTTCTGGTAAAGGTTGAAAACTTCATCTACCTTGATGACTTCATTTTCCTTGACAACCATCCAAACTTAGGAAATAACAAACAAACCCCAATCATCCTTGGTCGTCTTTTCCTTGCAACAATCAACTCTGTTATCCTAGTTCGAAATGGGAACATGACCATCACCTTTGGAAACATGAGACTAGACTTGAACATCAATAACGAAAGCTCACAAATAGGGGATGATGAGGGCATTCATGAAGTAAACATGATAGGAATAATTGATAATGAATCCATAGAACATCAAGGAATATCTGATGGATGTTTAAGTCAAGATGAGATTGATTTACTTTATTCACATGAAGGAATTTTATCTCCTTGGATTTAATCATTTTCAAATTTCTCTTATGATGAAGTCTTAGGTCCAAAAATAAGTGAAACCTTTCAGGAAACCAATTTCATGGAGACCAATCAAACTTCCTTCCCTAAATATGATCAAACCAATCTTGTAGCTGAAACTTCTATATGTGAGGAATTAATCATATCTAAAACTCTAGGAAACAAAATTGAACTTGATCCAATGTCCCAATCTTCTTCTGAAATTCTGAACCAACCTGATCTTGAATTGAAGGAACTTCTCGCTGCACTCAAGTATGCCTTCCTAGGGGAAAATCAAACACATCCCATTGTCATTTCTTCATATCTTGAAGCCAATCATGAGAGGATGCTTCTATATGTCCTTAGGAAACATAAGAAATCCATTGGTTGGACCATGTCTGATATTCCTCGGATTAGCCCACTTATCGGGACTCATAAGATTATTCTGGAATCTGATTCAAAGCCATGTCATCAACCTCAACGGTGACTCAATCCTAATCCGATGGAAGTAGTTAGAAAAGAACTTCTGAAATTGTTAAAATCTGGTATCATCTATCCCATAGTTGAGAGTGAGTGGGTGAGCCCAATCTAAGTGGTTCTAAAAACGCTGGAATCACAATGATAACCAATGAGGATGGATAGATTCTTCCAACAAGGGTGAGTAGTGTCTGGAGAGTCTGCATTGACTATAGGAAGCTAAACTGATTTACCAAGAAGGACCATTTCCCCTTAACATTCATTGACCAAGTCCTTGAGAGAGTGGTAGGCCATGCCTTCTACTATTTCTTATATGGGTACTCAGGGTACAATCAAATTGAGGTATCCCCAGAGGATCAAGGGAATACTACATTCACGTGTTCATTCGGCGCCTTTTCCTTCAAACGCATTCCCTTTGGTTTATGAAATGCCCTTGGAACCTTCCAACGGTGCATGATGGGAATCTTCTCAGACATGGTAGGGGATTTTCTAGAGGTCTTCATGGATGACTTCTCTGTGTTTGGGGATACATTTGAGGGATGTCTGCAGAATGTAGAGAGAGTCTTTTCAAGATGTGAAGAAAATAATCTAGTCCTAAACTAGGAAAAATTCCATTTCATGGTTAAAGAGGGACTAGTCCTTGGCCACCTAGTCTTGAGTAGGGGGATTGAAGTTGATAAAGCAAAGGTTGTCATCATTCATCACCTTCCATCACCCAAAACTATCAAGGAAGTGAGGTCTTTCCTAGGAAATGCTGGTTTCTATAGAAGATTCATCAAGGATTTTAGTTCAATCTCCCGTCCCTTTTGTGCTCTCCTGCTAAAGGATGCTCCATTTGTTTGGACAGAAAGCTATGAGGGTTCATTCTCAACCCTCAAATCCTCTCTCACCTCTCCTCCAATTATAAAATCTCCAAATTGGAACCTTCCTTTTGAACTTATGTGTGATACCAGTGACTTCACTGTAGGAGCTGTGTTAGGACAACGTTGTGATAAAGCTCCTTATTTCATTGCTTATGCAAGAAAATCCTTAAATGATGCCCAAATAAACTACACCACCACTGAAATGGAGTTACTTTCTATTGTGTTTTCCTTAGAAAAATTTAGGTCCTGCCTCTTAGGATCCCCCATCATTGTGTTCACTGACCATTCTGCACTAAAATACCTCTTCCAAAAATAAGATGTCAAGGCTAGACTAATTAGGTGGGTCCTTATATTACAATAATTTGACCTCACAATAAAGGTAAAAAGGGTGTTGAAAATTTTGTAGCTAATCTACTCTCTATGATGGAATTCAAAGACAACTCAAATCACCTTTCATGTGTCTGATTCATTTCCTGATGAACACCTATACTCTGTGAGTGACTTCCCTTGGTATGCTGACATAGACAACTTCTTAGTTATGGGAGTAATTCCGAAATTCTTAGGGACTCAAGCTCGAAGGAAATTACTTTATGATGTTAGGAAATATGTGTTTGATGATCCATACCTCTATAAGTTCTTCCCTAACCAAGTCATTAGGAGGTGTGTCCCAGAATCTGAACAAGAGTAAATCCTTAAATTATGTCATAGTGAGGAATGTATAGGTCACTTTTCCTCTAGGAAAACTTCTAATAATGTTCTTCAGTGTGGTCTCTTCTGGCCCACCCTCTCAAGGGACTATTACAAATTTTTTTAAAGTTGTCCTAGGTGTCAACAAGTAGGGTCTATCAAAAAAAGGGATCAAATGCCACTCACTCCCATCTTAGTGGTTGAAATATTTGACTGTTGTGGAATTGATTTCATGGGTCCCTTCCCAAAATCTAGGGGATATCTTTACATTATTTTAGCTATCGATTATGTCTCTAAATGGGTTGAGTCCATTCCTACAAAATCCAATGATCATCAAACTATGATAAGATTTCTCAAGGAAAACATCTTCTCTAGATTTGGAATTCCTAGGGCTATCATTAGTGATCGTGGAACTCATTTTTGCAATCATCCATTATCATACCTCATGGAAAAGTATGGAATTTATCACAAAGTGTCCACTACTCACCACCCATAGACCAATGTTCAAGCTGAGTTATCCAATAGAGAAATTAAATAGATTCTCGAGAAAACTGTTAATCCATCTAGGAAAGATTGGTCGAGAAGACTATTACATGCTCTTTGGGCCTATCGAACCTCATATAAAACCACTTTAGGAATGTCCCTATATAGGTTGGTTTATGGTAAATCATGCCATTTGCCAGTGTAGATTGAACGTAAGGCCTTTTGGGAAATTAAAAAAATAAATTATGACCTCTCATTGGCTGAAAAAAAAAGGAAATTAGATCTCAATGAACTTGAGGAACTTAGGATGGAGGCTTTTGAAAATTCAAGGATCAATAAAGCTAAAGTACAAGCCTACCAATCTAGAAATCTTAAAACCAAACACATTGAACCGGGAAAAATTGTTCTTTTTTATAATTCTAAACTTCACTTACACCCAGGAAAATTGACGTCTAGATGGTCTGGTCCATAGATAGTGCATAAGGTGTGCCCCCATAGGGCTGTTGAAATTCAAGATCCCACCAATGGTCAAACATTTAAAGTTAATGGTCATAGAGTCAAACCATTCATAGAACCATTCCAAAAACATGAAGTTGATGAATACTTGTGTGAACCTACCTTAGATGATGAAAATAATTAATCAATTAGGGGTCCAAGTCAAGATAATGACATTAAATAAAGTGTTGCATGGGAGGCAACCCATGGTTTTCAGGTTTCCAATAATTTTGTTGTTTTAATAAACTTTATATTTCAAATAGGATTAGTGGATCATTTTGATATAACTTTATTCTAACTCAGACTGTTGACCTGTTCTTCTCTTATGAGTATGGATGGGTATAAAAGGGGAGCACCATATTCATCCATGTCACGCAGTGTGATCCTTGAGTACTACCTTACCCATAAATTAAAAATAAGACAATGTATCATCAGTTGATAAAAAACAAAAAAAAGGAAAAACATAAAAATGGTAAGACTTGGTATTAAATAAATTTTTGTGTTGTTTTTCTATCTGGTTTGTTCTTGTATGGTCCAGGGACTATTTTTGGGTGATACATATTCAATCAAGGAGATGCCTACATCTCCCATGAGAACAAAGAGTGATTTGGGAGCACCACAGTCATCATTATGAAGCCACCAGGTGAACTTATTCCATGCCCTTTCCAACTCATTCCCCCCCACCCACTTTCTTCTCTCTTTTCTTTTTATGAAACTAGGGACCGTTTCATTCTAAGTTGGGGGGTGTGAAAACAAAAAAAAATAAAAAAAAAGAAGTAAAATTCCTTTATCATTCATATAATAACATCTTTTCTCACATTAAAACTACATAGAAAATAATTTTTATTTCCTTGACTCTTAATTTAATTCATGATTAAGTTTACCAGCATTGATTTTGGAAGTTTGGTTGTCCAATGAGAATTTTAATCATTTTTATTTTCATTTATTAAATAAAAATGCCACAATGCACATCCTCTAGATTGTGGGGTACTAATTTGAATTCTCAGGGTCCCATAATAAATAGCATAGGCTGGTTTTATTTTTATGAATAATATGAGTATTCAAAAAAAATAAAAAAAATAAAAACTAAAAAATTTGCATGTAGAGCAATGGATTGATAAAATGTGAGGCTTTCGGCACTTGGGGATCATGAATCCAATGTTTTCTAGCCCTGATTTTTTCACTCTATCTCTATTTATGGTAATATGACTTTGTTTTTTATCAAGTTAACTCGAGATGATGTTTGAGTATGTGGGCTTCACTTGGTTCCCTAAGGCCTTTAAGTCTGGGAGTCATCGGCAAAGTCTTGCTACATGGGTTAATTTGATTAACTGAAATCTCAATTACTCTGGAAATATTTCAAAAAAAAGCCAAAAAAAAGGAATGAAGAATAATCATATTAGGATTAAATGTGATTCCACCTAGCGCTTCCATTATTTCCCCCTTGAATAAAAATGAACCCCCATATCTATTGTGATTCACAACACATAATTTCACCTAATTGAGTTGGATAAAGTATGATGATGGATTTGATCAAAGGAATGGGATTGGGATTGGGATATTATTTTAAATTTATCATGTTTTAAATTATTTTTATAGGTTATAAAGATATATTTGTGTGTAGTTTACTTTGTGAGCACTATTTGTTATAATGTGTTTAAAAAAAGAATTCAAATATAATCTTCGAATTATTTGCTCGGGACTAGAAAATCTCAAGTTGGGGTGTGATTAGAAAATAAAAACACATATGTTAATTACATTTTAATGGTATTAAATGTTCATTTTTGATCTTATCGGCCTGAGTTAGTGGATTTTAATTTTGAACATTCATTCTCATCATTTGTGCACTTCATGCCTAATGTACACAAATTTAGGCCCAATGATTCATCTGATTTTAAGGAATGTAATTATCAATATTTTAATTTTATATTTTTTGAAATTTATCTACACTTTAATATGAACATTTTTCATTCAGGTATCAATGGAGGATTCATATAGGATGATGGTGATATTTGGAAATTAAAGGAAACAATTCTGGAGAAGGCAAATTGGACACCGGCCCACTGATGAGAATGTAGGGCTCACAATAATGGCACAATAAAGCCAAAATTTCATGGGATGATAGAATAAATGTATAGGAAAAATCATTCTTCAAGAGTCAGTGCTAATTCACTCTCCATGGTGGTTATTAAGGCGGCCCAAAGAGAATATCAAAATCTGGGCCAGAATCTGCGGCCCAGAATTTTATCCCACTAAGGAAGACATAACTCCCGATCCACAACTCGAAATAGACCCAAATTTTACATAATTCTAGAATACATCTAGAGACACAAAAGACTCTTCTATAACCTACCCAGATTCGGCGATATTATTTCCCATACAAGATGATCTTTTCAGGGGAGACAAGGAGGATAAAAATTCAAGGAGGGGATCAATTTCTCCACTACTTTCCACCACCCTAAGGCCTAAATTAATTTAATATTTGGGAATAAATTTATTGAGGCTAAGAATAAGGCTTTCCAATTTCCTATTTAAGGCATTGGTGGTGAGGGGAAATACATCTCTTGTTTTTTGTAATGTTATTATTCCAAAGTTTCGTTGTAATGTTCTCAATTTCCATGTAAGTTTCTTTTTGTATTTATATGTTCTTAAACAACATATTTCTCTCATATTCTTCCCATTATCTCTCATTAAAACTCATAAATCACAGTGATATCACTGTGTTGTGGTGAATTATCTTACATATAGGTGTGAATTTTTTTCACACACACGGAAGAGTGCTCGTTATTTCCGCGAGTTTAATTTCTTCAATCCAATTCTTGTAATTCATCTTCCACCCACCATTGAGAGTATACTATCAATGGAGGGATAACCATTTAATGGTTTGATTGTAGGATGATGAAAAGGCTGGATTTAATGTTATTTTATGAACGAATTGTTGTTAATTGGCTAATTAATTCAAGAATTCTATTCTTCAATTATTTCCACTCTTCATCTTCACTGTGTTTGAGGAAGCTAAATCCAAGTACTAAAATGACCATACACCTTGTAGAGATCATGAATTTGGTTCTATAAGTGTTTAGGGGATTATTAATTAAGTTATGTTAGCATAAAACTAGAAAATGATGAATTTAGTGTTATTTTGAAGAATGGATTCATCAAGAATTAATAAAACCAAAATTGTTTAAAGAAGTAAAATTCATTCAATTAACCCAAAGCATAATCCTAAGATCAACCCATTTTCTTTAAATTGGATTCACTTAGGTTTATTAGTGTTCTTTAAAATCATCTAAAATCAAAACCAATTTGTCCACTTCATATCCAAAAATCCATCTCATAGTTTGTGCATCTTAGGTATCTGCTTAGGTCTCAGTGGATTCGACAACCCAAGCTAGACTACAAGGATCGTTCTACCTTCATCTATTGGGTAAATTTGGGCGTGAGTCAGCAAGAGTGCATCAAGTTTATTCCCAGACATTCATGGCTGCACAATTTGAAACTCTCAACAAGAGGATTGACAACTTGTCAGTAAAACTGCCTAAGTCAGTCCATGTTGTTCAAACTGAACACTATCCACACTGTAGTGGTCCTCATGATTATCCCATCTTTCCATATAACACATCTGAGACCAATATGACTGAAGCTAACTTTGTCAGCTACAACAAAGAGAATTATGGAAACAACTACAACACAAACTGGAAAATAAATAACCAAAATTAAGGTTGTAAGGAGCCGTCGACTACTCAACCAATGAACCAGAACTTGATTCCACCTGAATTTCCTGCTCAATCTTCCTTCAGACCCACCATGCAATCGCAAGAGCAAGGATATCAACTGAAATACCGACCCCCATTTCATAAACAACAATAATATAAGGATAAAAAGCATAAAACATACTTGGACCCTCCTGCAATGCAAGTTCAACAAGATTGGGGAGCAACTACAGCTAAACTAATGATGTCCAATCAATTGAGGTTTGAGTTACAAGAGATGGAAACTCAAAATTTGCAAACAACAACTCAAAATTTGCAGACAACAACTTAAAATTTTCAGAAAAACACCCAAAACATGTAGTCAACAACCCAAAACTTACAGGCTTCCATGTGTAACATTGAAAATCAAGTCGTTTAGATAGCCGCACAAATGCAGAACCGACAACAAGGAACTCTACCAGGAAGCACAAGAGTTAACCCAAGAGAAGAAGCAAAATTCATCACATTGAAAAGTGGCACACAGTTACCAGAGAACCAAATTCATGATGTTAAACCAACAAATAATATGCTTATACCTTTCATTGAGAATGATGACTCAACAAACAAAGCAATCCAACTTGAAGCTAAAGAGGAGGAAGATCAAAACAAACTTATAAAAAATGAAAAGGCAAGAGAGGAAAAGGAAAATGAGGCACTCAATGAAAGAGTGAAAGCCCACATACCACCTCCTCCATTTCCTCAAAGACTAAAGCAAAGGAATTTGGAGGTTCAATTTTCAAAATTCATGGAGATGTTCAAAAATCTTCAAATAAATATTCCTTTTGTGGAATCCATCAAAAAATGCCCCACTATTCTAAATTTATCAAGGAACTTCTGTCAAAAAGAAGAAAATTAGATGATGTGGGAATAGTTATAATGCACGAGGAATGTTCAGTTCTCATACATAGATCCATACCTCAAAAACTAAGAGACCCAGGTAGTTTCACTAATCCTTTCAACATTGAAAGATGTCAATTCGGAAGAGATTTGTACGACCATAGAGCTAGTGTAAATATCATGCCATCTAGAATCCTTGAAGAACTGGGCATCACAGAATTAAAGCCAATGAGGGTCACCTTGGAAATGGCTGACCGATCAGTGAAGCATACTCGAGGGATTCTAGAGGACGTACTTGTCAAGGTTGATAAATATTACTTTCCTGATGATTTCATTGTCCTTGATATGGAAGAATACAATGACCTCCCACTTATTCTCCGGAGACCCTTCTTAGCAACATGCAAAGAGCTGGTTGATGTGCAAGAGGGAAAGTTAATTTTTTGAATTGGGGATGAGAACATAACATTTGATGTCCTAAAGGATATGGAAAAACCATCTGTAGCAGACTGTCATTTCTTGGATACGATTGAATAATGGGATGAGTTAGAAAGCGATGCACTGGATCTCACAGATTTACACAAAGAAAACGAAGAGTTTACTGAATCAATTGAGGTAGTGGAATTCATCAGAAAAATAGTCGATCCTTTAGATAAACATGACTTCACTTCACTCACTCCATCACTTGAAAATCCTCTAACACTTGAGCTTAAACCCCTTCCATAAAACTTGAGATACAGTTACTTGGGAGATTTAAACACCTTACCAGTCATCATAAATGCCAATATTTTGAGTGAAAAAGAAAGAAAATTGCTCAATGTCCTATCACAAAGGAAGCTAGTAATAGGTTGGACGATTTCTAATCTAAAAGGTGTAAGTCCTGCCATATGTACTCACAGAATACATATGGAAGATAATTCAAAACCTTGCATGCAACCACAACGATTCTTAACACCTCCCATGAAAGAATTAGTCAAGAAAGAAGTCATTAAACTTCTTGATGTTGGTTTAATATTTCCAATCTCTGATAGTAAGTGGGTTATCCCATTGAAAGTGGTACCTAAAAAGGGTGGAACTACAGTATTCGAGAATGATAAAGGATAATTGATAACCACTAGAACAGTGACTGGATGGAGAATGTGCGTCGACTATCAGAAATTGAATGATTCCACCAGAAAGAATCACTTCCCATTACCATTTATTGATAAAATCCTTGAAAGATTGGAAGGATGAGATTAATATTGTCTTCCGGATGGATACTCAGGCTATAATCAAATAGCAGTGACACCAGAGGATCAAGAGAAAAGCACGTTCACTTGTCCATATGGAACATTTTCTTATCAGCGAATGCCTTTTGGAATGTGTAATGCACCAGCTACATTTCAACGATGCATGATGGAAATGTTCCATGACATGATTGAAGAGTTCTTGGAAATATTCATGGATGACTTTTCTGTGTATGGGGATTCTTTTGATGACTGTTTGGAACATTTGGATAAGGTTTTGGCAAGATGCGAAGAAAATAATGTGGTGCTTAATTGGGAAAAGTCACACTTCATGGTATGAAGTGGAATAGTTCTAGGTCATCAAATTTCAAATAAAGGAATTGAAGTTGATGCCACAAAGATTAGTACAATCTCTGAGTTACCCATGCCTTCTTCAGTTCATTCCATTCGAGGTTTTCTTGGGCATGTTGGATTCTATAGACGCTTCATTAAGGATTTCTCTGTTATTTCCTGACCCCTTACGAACCTATTGGGAAAAGATGTCACATTCCACTTCGGCCCTGAATGTCATGAAGCTTTTAAATTATTAAGGAAGCATTTGGTTGAAGCCCCGATAATGATTTCACCTGATTGGAAGCAGCCATTCGAGTTAATGTTTGATGCCAGTGACTGGGCAATTGGAGCTACCTTGGGACAAAGAAAACAAAGGATATTTAGGCCAATATACTATGTTATTCGCACTTTGAATGAGGCTCAACATAATTACACAAAAACTAAAAAATAGCTGCTAGCAGTTGTCTTTACTTTCGACAAATTTTGATCCCATCTGTTGTTCTCAAAAGTCACTGTCTATACGAATCACTCTGCCCTGCAATATCTGATGACCCAGAAAGATGCAAAACCCAGAGTCATTCGATGGATATTGTTACTTCAGGAATTTGAAATTGAAGTCAAGGAAAAAAAGGGAATAGAGAATGTCATTTCTGGTCATTTATCATGCCTTAACCATGACACAAGTGAAATCAATGTCGAACTAATCAATGAAAAATTTCCTGAAGAACAACTCTATTCCATTCATACAATCACATCCTGGTATGCTGAATTCGTGAACTACTTAGATTCAGGTGTGATACATCTAGATTTATCAAAGGAACAGAGTAAAATATTTTTTAATGAATCACGCCATTACTACTGGGATGATCCTTTAATTTTCAAAGACTGTGTGGATGGAATGATAATAAGATGCATCCCTAAAGAAGAAGTTGATAGTGTTTTGAACTTGTGCCACACTAGAGAAGCTGGGGACACCATGGGATTCATCGAACAATCAGAAAAGTGTTGCAATTTGTTTTGTACTGGCCGACCATAAATCATGATATTCGTGAATTCATCATGAATTGTGATAAATGCCAAAGAACTGGGGGTATAAGATGGAAGCGCGAAATGCCACAACACTCAATCATGGGCATTGAAATTTTTTACATATGGGGAATTGACTTCATGTTTTATTTTCCTAAATATTTTGTGAAATCTTATATCCTTGTCTGTGTGGACTATGTGTCAAAATGGGTGGAAGCTGAAGCATTTTTGGAAAATACTGCTTGAGTCGTCATCAAATTTTTAAAGCAACACATTTTTACCCAGTTCGGAATTCCAAGGCTCGTCATCAGTGACCATGGTACCCAATTCAATAATGCACTGTTTCAGAAGATAATGACTCGCCATGGATGTCACCACTACATGATCAACCCATACCATCCACAGACCAATGGCCAAGATGAGGTTTCAAACCGATAAATTAAGGGTATTTTGGAGAAAACTGTAAATACATCTAAGAAAGATTGGGTCACCAAACTTGATAATTCACTTTGGGCCTAAAAAAATGCCTACAAGACACCTATTGGAATATCCCCATATCGGTAGGTCTTTGGAAAAACCTACCACTTACCTATAGAATTGGAACATAAAGCTTATTGGGCTGTGAAGAAACTGAATTTTGATTTCAAAACTTCCCAAGAGAAGCATTTTCTACAGATGAATGAAATAGATAAGATGAGGAGAGAAGCATATGACAATGCTTTTATTTACAAAGAGAAAACTCGAGCCTGGCATGATAAACGGATCCAACAAAGAAATTTTCCATCAGGCGACAAAGTTCTTCTCTTCAACTCATGACTTTAAATCATGGCTGGAAAACTCAAGTCGAAGTGGTTGGGTCCTTACACTATCACAATTATTTATCCACATGGTGCTGTCAAAATTTCTGATGGGAAGATGCCTCCATTTAAAGTTAATGGTCAATGCCTTAAACTTTACGACACTTTGGATACGATAGGCCTCATTTAAGTACTACAATTACAATGAGAAGTTATCCATCTGGCTGAAGATGTTGAACTTAGTGTTGATCAGGAGGCAACTCGGCAGCTTCTTTATTCTTTGATCTTTGTTTTATTACTCTCTATCTATATCTATATCTCTTTTTGTGGATGCAGCTAAAATAAAAAAAAGGTCTAGCTCTTTTGAATCTTCTGTGGTCATCAATGCGATTGTTCCATTTCCATCTAACTTAGTACGATAGATGACTCATCATCTGGCTGATATCGAGCTCCGTCTTGAGGAAATTTCATTAGATATTTGTGCTTAGCAGCCGGCACCACCACAAAGAGAACAGATTCTGATACTTCCTCACCAGATTCATTCTCACTACGCTCCAGAGGTGGTTAATCCCACTAATTGTCCCTGTGATATCGATGACACAACCACTAGTTCTTACAAGAGGTGAAGGAGTTCAGAGCTGATGGACCAAGATGATTGACCATTGTCCATCCATATGGCTGAATACGTAAAACTTAGCGCTTCCTGGGAGGCAACCCATGTTCCAGTTTCATTTTTTTTTCTTTTCTTATTTTAATTTTTCTAGTTTGTTTGAGGAAATAAAACATGGCATGTATGAAAAAAAATTATCTACTCCTGATATTTTTGTGCACTTGTCACTCCCATATATATCTGCTTCCATTTATATGATCCTTAGTGTTATCTTTATGATATGATGCGGGTATGTGTTGTCCATGTGTAGATTTTATAGGTACATCATTTTTGGAGCTTCATCGGATACAAATAGCCTCTTCGCATCTATCTTCACTTACACAGGTAAGTGTTTTATTTTTTCCATATTTTATGCTTCCAAAAGCACCATGTAAACTAACAAAAAACAAAAAAAATGAAAATTTTGAAAAATGAAAAAAAAACTAACATTCCTATTATTGATGAATCCACATTAAATCTACTGTATTGTTTTCGCAACACAGTCAGGAACATACCACTTGTGTCCCTAGGCAGTTTTAGAACCTGATTCTTGTTTGTAATTCTTTGATCCTTGATCTCATGACTTAGATGATTACTGATATTATTTCATGCTTTGAAAATGTTTTTCAAAAACTTGTATATTTTTTAGACACTTATTTTCACTCATGCTCATCTATGTTATCCAACATTATATTTCCATACCCATGAGGACTCTGAGCTATTTTAAAATCATCTCTTATTTCTATTTTTCTTGAGGGAATCTCAACCATGTTTTTTCTTCTAGAACTTTCCATGTTTTTCCATCAAAGCGATAGGAATTTTTGAAAGTTTCACTAAAATAATCGAGGCATATATTTGATTCTTCAGCCTCGTTGACCCACTGATCCAACCATCCATTTTCTCCATCGTATAGCCCTTATAATCCATGAAGGATCCTTTTAGTATAAGACCAAGCCAATACCCTTACCTACCAATTTCTTGAATTTTTGTATGATAATTTTCAATCTAAGTGTGGGGGAGAGATTTACTCATGGTGAGGGTTCTTCAAGGGGTAGTGAGTCATTTGATGTACATGGATTGAAATTATCCCATCCTAATCATATGAGTTAATTTTCATAGTAGCCACATTCATTACATATATTTTGATATTGGCATATAGAATTTTTTTGGTTCCTCCAATGAGTACATTGGTGATCATTATGTGGTATCCCTTCCTTTTGGGGATACCTATAAATGTGATGATCCATTACTCCAGGAACTAGAGAGTTTTCTATATGACCTACTTTCACTGAGATGTTACAACATATATGCTTCTTGTGTACCATTCTGTGGGATTATTTTCTGACATTTATTTCATGGGCTTTTAGAGTTAATACTCACCAGTTTTTCCTGACCATATTATTTGAGTGAGTTGTGTTCAAAAAAAAAGAGCAAAACATTGGATTATCATATGCTTGGGGATAAGCAACGTTTTAAGTGTGGGGGAGAATGAGTTTGAGGGAGACATTTGGATTGACATATATCATGCATTTATTTCAATATTCAACTCTCTTTTTTACCAAAAAGATGTCAATTTTTTTAACCCACCGTCCCACAGCTTCAGAGACATTTGAACCTCATGTAAAGTCCTTGATATTGGTTCATTATTCTGATTTCCACTAGTGGAGATGTGAAATTCATGGAAAGCCTATGGTAAGCATGCATGTGTATGAGAACTGAGAAAAACTTTGATCAAATTTTTTGAGCAATGAGTGTAATGGAAAGGTAGGTCACATGATAAATGAGTACACTTACTTGTTTTTAAAATATTGTGAGTAGAAGAAAAATGGTTTTTTAAAATTGGAGTTTTAAATGAAGCATGATATTTTATGGGTAAATGATATTGAAGAATTTTGAACTTGTAATTTTGATGTTTTGATTTGTCTACAACCACTTGTTTTTTCTTTCTGATTTTTTTTACCAGGAGTGAAAAAGTTTAAGTGTGGTGGATTTGATATACATGGATTTTTACATGTATTTTTATAATTTTATAAATTAGTTTTAATTAATTATTTTAACCAATTTTTATACTTTTAGTTTATTTTTGTAGTTTTGTAGTAATTTAGATATTTTGATAATTTTTAGTTAATTTATATACTTATATTAGTAATTTAGTATTTATATTAGTTATATTAATTTTATATATTATATTTAACACTATATTATTATTATTAGTTTCTCTAATTTTAGTTTAGTTTATTTTATTAATTTTTATTAGTAGGTATATTTTAATTTGTATTTTATTTCATTATTTTGTTGCATTAATAAAATAGTATTTTTATTAGTTTATTATTATATTTAATAGTAATATTATATTTAATTACATGTGCATTAATATATTATTATTTATCATTTTTTTACTTAATTAGATAATTAGTTTTTTCTAATTTGAATTTAACATTTTTTTATTCTATTTTTTCCCCCATAACTACCCATGCACCACCCCCATCCCTTTGACCCTTTCCCCTCTTCCACGCCATCCCCTCCCCATTTTTCTCCCCTTCTCTCTCCAATATCCCCTCATTCCCTTATCCCTCCACGCCACTCCTATTCCCCCGCCAACCTCCCCCTTCTCTCTCCAATCCTACTCCCACTCACCCGCCTAATTCCTAGTCGCCCCCCCCCCCCAACCTGTTGGACCTCTCACCTCAATTACCCCCCCCCCCCATCCCACCTACCCATCATCTATCCCGCTGCTCCACTCCCCCTCACCCATGACCCTCGTTCTCCCCATCACCCCGTCACGCCCCACTGCCCTGATTCCCCAGCTCTATCCCGTTACCCAGCCTCTCGCCTCTCCTCTGAAATCCTGCACAGCCATCTTGGCTATCCTCGGAAATCTCGCATAGCCACCTAGTCGTCCCGGCTCATCCCCAGTCACGCCCCACTACCCCTGCTCACCCGACCATCCTGGATCATCCCATCGCACCCCACTACCCGTCATCACCCCGACCTCCCTATATCACCATGTCCCCCTCTCACCCTGCTTCTGGTTTGCAGTGCACCATTCACCATCGTCCGAGCAGCCGTCGTAAGTCCCCATCACCTCGCTCAAGCTGCCTCTACGTCACGCCACATTGGGATCCGACCAGCATTTGCTTCATCACTCACATCCTTTTTTCCAGTGGTCGCGTAGTTGGTGTGCAACGTCATCACATGCCAAGGTGTGGTCAGATTGAAGAACAAATTGCATGCGGCGAGAGTGAAGACCAACATGATTATTTGTTGGTAACACAGTTTTATTTTACATGACTTGTCATTTTATTACCGCTCTTACCTTTTTAGTTTTTATGTCGGGGTAATTTTCTTAGTGTCAGAATGTTGGTTGAGTAAATAAATTATTGAGCATACCATTCAATGATATTTTTTGATGATTAATTGTCAATTAAATTTATTTTAATTGAATGTTTACCTGTTTAAATTATTTTTGCACTGAATTAACTGATGAAATTTAAACTGGACCTTTTAATAATAAGTTGATGTGGTAGTCAGAGAAGGTAAACTGCGTTGACCGATGGTAAGTGCAAATTGGTGACACAACTTTGTGAGAAATGGGTTGTGTCATTTCACCTTGTAGATCGGTACTCGAACGAGTTATCTAATTTATTTATGACACCATAGAAATAGACCTTAAATAAATTAAGAAATTTAAATTGTGCATCTAAAAAATGCTTATATTTTCAGAACTGATGATAATTAATAAGAATAAATATTTAATCACATAAAAGAATACTTTGCATGGATGCGTAGCAATTTAATTGCGACATCCACATCCCTAACACATTTTGTTGATTTAGAGTCCATCATCATTTTCAATTACAGTTTACTTTATTTATTTTTTCTTCTCACCTTTTAGTTTAATTAAAATAATAAAAAAACTCAAAATATGAATTCCCTCAACTGATGTCCATCTAAAAATTGTCCAATGAAATATTTTTAGTGAACTAGATTTCATGCTCTCTGTGGTTCGACCCTTCTCGCCACTTTTACAATAGCCAGTTGGTTATAAAAATTTGCAAATTGGACACACTATGACGCATGTACCAATATAGATTCCACAATCTCCTTCTTCATGTTATCCCACCAGAAGTGTTCTCAGAGAATGTGGTACATCTTGGTACTCCAGGATGGATAGAGAAAGTTGAGATATGTGTATTTTCCAATAGATCCTTCTTTATCCTGGGTGATTAAGGCACACAAAGTCATGTTCCAAACCGAATCACACCATCATCATCGATATGGAACTCCTGCAGCTTCAATTCCTTTACTTCATTCACCCTCTTTTTTATCACCACATCATCCCTTTGTGCTTCCTTAATCTTATCCTGGATGGATGATTGCGTGATAATTTGGGAAAGATAGGATGTATTTCCTGCCCTTATGATTTCCAAATCCATACTTTTCCTAACTAAGAAGATAGGGTCTTTCTCAATCTGTAACATGGATAGAGTAGCGGGTTCTTTTCTGCTTAGAGAATCTGCTACCTTGTTCGCCTTTCTAGGATGATACTGAATAGAGCAATCATAATCCTTGATTATCTCTAACCATATCCTTTGATGCATGTTGAGTACTTTTTGGGTGAATATATACTTTAGGCTCTTGTGGTCGGTGTATATGTCACACTTCTCACCATAAAGGTAGTGGCACCATATTTTTAAGGTGAAAATCATGGCTGCCAGCTCTAGATCATGTGTTGAGTAGTTCTACTCATGGATCTTCAACAGTCGTGAGGCATAGGCTATCACGTTGTCATTTTGAATGAGTACCCAACCCAAGAATTTATTTGAAGCATCACTATATATCACAAAACTTTCTCCACTTTTCAGTAGTGTGAGTACAGGTGCAGTGATCAGCCTTCTCTTTAGCACCTTGAAGCTTCCCTCACATTCTTTTATCCATACATACTTTACCCCTTTCTTTGTTAACTTAGTTAGTAGGCTTGAAAATTGTGAGAATTTTCTCACAAAACATCAGTAGTACCTAGATAATCCAAGAAAACTACATATTTCTGTGACACTAAAGGGCCTGGGCCATTCCTCAATCGCCTTTGTTTTTGAAGGATCCACAGAAATTCCCTCACTTATGATCACATGTCCTAAGAACGTGACTTTCTTCATCCAAAAGTCACACTTGCTGAACTTGGCGTACAAATTCTGATTTATTAATGTTTCCAACACAAGTCTTATATATTCTTCATGTTCCTCCTTGATCTTGGAGTAGGTGGGAATATCATCAATAAACACTACCACAAATTTGTTAAGGTAATGTCTAAAGCCTCTATTCATCAAATCCATGAAGATTGCAGGGGCATTAGTAAGTCTGAAGGGCATCACAGAAACTCATAGTGCCCATACCTTGTACGAAAGGTAGTCTTCTAAATATCTTCCTTCTTCACCTTTACCTGATGATATCCAGAACGAAGATCCACCTTTGAGAAGTATTGAGCTCCCCTTAACTAGTCGAACAAGTCATCAATCCTTGGGAGATGATACTTGTTCTTTGTGGTGATCTTTTTGAGTTCCTGATAATTTATACATAGCCACATTGTTCCATCATTCTTCTTCACAAAGAGCATTGGTTCACCCCAAGGTGATGATGCACTAGGGCGTATGATCCATTTTTCTAGATTCTCTTGTAGCTACTTCTTTAACTCCTCCAATTCGATAGGAGTCATACTATAGGGACACTTTCAGATAGGAGTAGCTTTAGGTATGAGTTCAATTGAGAACTCTACCTCACGATCCGATGGAATTCCGGGTAACTCTTTGGGAAATACATCATTGTATTCCCTCACAATGGGAATTTCCTCAAGGTTGGAACTTTCCTTCGACTCAACCATTTGGGTGAGGTATGCTTATTCATAGGGAATCAACACCCACACCATTGAAGGATTTTTCAAAGGAGATTCATGATCTTCCTTGCATTTTTAGAGGAGCATGGTATGGTTTGAAATATGAAAAGATATTTCCTTTTCCCAACAGTTGATATGTGCTCTATATAACTAGATTCAATCCATTACCATTATATCATCAAATTCCACCAAAGGAAGTATTACAAGATTCGATGGAAGAATCTTCCCACATACGCCAATAGGAGAGGAGTCAAACACTTGGGTTGAAATGATTTCACCACTTGGTGTTTTTACAGATATCTCTACTTCAAGGTTTTGGGGCTTTGATTATATAGTTCTAGCAAACTTGCAAGATATAAAGGAATGCGTAGAACCATAATCAAATAATAATTTTTGCATTATTGAGTGAATAGTAATTGTACCTTGTACGACTTCATTATCATGCTCCACCTCCACAGTAGCGATGGCATAAGCCTTCCCTTGTTCCTTTGGCTTTGGTGGTTACTGATGTTGATTACCCTTGAGAACTCTAGGTTTAGTGCATTGACTTGCATAGTTCCCTAGCTCCCTACAGTTGTAGCATTGAACCATGAGTGGTTCTCTCCTTTTTCTGCACATTCTCCTTCCTTTTCATGCCTTTTCGAAACTCTTGAGCATGGTGTCCTTCTTTCCTACACTTGAAGCACTTCCCCATCCCTTTGAGGTAGTTCCCATGGTGCAACTTCCCACATTTTTGGCATGTGGGTCGTTGAGTTTTCTTCACACCCTTATCATTAGATCCACCGGCTTGAAACTCCATCTTTTGTTTCTTATCACCATAACCATGGGACCATTCTCCAAACTCCATCTCCAATTTGAGAGCACATCGAACAACTTCTTCATAACTTCCAATGTCTCGAATTTCAAGAGCCTTTCTAAGGTGTGGTTTTAATCCACTAAAGAATCTATCAATTTTGATATCATTATTGATAACAAAACTCGAAGCGTACATTGAAATCCTTGTGAAATTGTCTTCATAGGTTGTGACAGATTCTCCTTCTTTTTTCTTAAGCTCTATGAATTCTCTCTACATCTTCGTGCAAATAGTTCTTGAGAAATACTTTTTAAGAAACATTATCTTAAAGTATTCTCATTCCATCTCTTCAATTTCCTCCCTTGGCTTGGTGTTCTTAATAAAATCCTACCATTTATTGGCTTCTACATATAGATGATAAACAACTAGAGTCACCTTCTCCATCTCAAAATAGTGAAGAATAGAAAAGATCTTCTCCATGGAGTTGACCCACTTTTCCGCAACTAGTGGATCAAAAGATCCACTAAACGTCAGTGGTTGTTGCCGCATAAAACATTCGATAGCTAGTTTCTCCATCTTTGGTGAAGGAGGAAGTTACCCATTATTATGGTTATTGTTCATAACCTGAGATAATTGTGTAATCATCACCATGAAGTTCTTAACTCTACCTCACAAATCATTGGGGATGTCGTTCAGACAATCGTTGCATTGGCCCTCGCACGAGTTTTTGGCATGATTTCTCCTGGTTCCCACCATTTTCTAAAATAGAAAAGGTTATAACAAAAAATAAGTAAACAAGTCGAGGATAACTTATTCATTTAAACAATTTATACCAAAAACATAACATATGGGATCCCTATGTAAATATTCTTGTGTGCATATTTTTACTTAGTCTCACATTAGAGGTTTTCTCTAGGGTTCACTAATCCTAATTCCCAAATTAACTAAACCTTTCCTTTGATACCAACTATAGCGAACCTACCTTTTCTTACATTACCATTAAATCATTTTAAAGATAAAAAACATAATAGTATTACACATAGATGATTCAAAGGTTTAGTGTATTGGGAAAACTAGGACTATACATAACAATTACAACATCAAGCATAAACATTTATTTAATTTCTTCTTCGCTAGCTTCTTATTGGCACTTGTCCTCTCCTTAGTACATGTATCCACATGAGGATATACATAAAAAGGGGTGATATAAAATCCTATTAAGAGGATAGATAAGAATAATATAGCATGGGGTGAACATAATCATAACATAGGCAAAAGATCATGAACATGAGAGGAGCATAAATAAAAGACTTGAAATGTGGAAATGCATAAAAATGAAACATCATGTATTAGTGGTTAACTACCACACATACTTGTGGACTAAGATAGAATCTTGTTCACAAATAATTTCACATTAATTAATTATATTCATCACATTACCCAATGCATTGGATTATTGTATAATTCCGGGCGCACCCGTCACATTGAAACATTCATATTGCGCTGTATAATTCCGGGCATACCCGTCACATCATAACATTATCATTATCATGCTTGTCACATGGAACACATATAAAAAATGAACATAAATAACCCATGGAATGTAATGGGTTTCATCACATAAGAACACATTCATAAACATTGGGTTCCCAAAAGAAAGAGGGAATAACATACATGTTACAAGAACTGTCCACTTTGAGTGAGAAGTAAAAGGTGTGTTCTTAAAAGAAGAGTTCTTTTGGAAAACATTTTATTTGACATAAAAACCAGGGACAAAAATTTATATTATAGAATAGGAAGACAAATATGAAGAAATTATTTTTAAGAAGTGGCCATACCAAATTGGAGTGAAAGAGGGAGAACCGGAAGAAAGAAAATTGGGTTCGAGATTTTCCCCTTACCTTGTATCCGAATGATTCTTTATCTTTAATGTCCTGTATAATGACATTATATTGATTAATTAGAAATAAATAACCTTGTGTACATTAATATGGTTCATTATGGTTTCATTAAATGATTTTATGTGCCCTTCAATGAGTTATAGTGTTTAAAAACATTGTTCGGGAATGTTTGTTTTTATGGTTTTCTTGAGTGGTTCACTTGTATTATTAAATAGAAGTTCGGGTAGAACATGGGTAAACATCCAGAAATGATATTAAATTTTATTAATGATATTACAGGAGTTTTAATGATCTTATAATGAATCATACTATATCCATGTGTATGAATCATTAGATAAGAATTAAATGATGATTGTTTGGGTTAATTTGAACGGTTTTTCGATCATAGTGAACTTGTTTTATTTTATCACTAGTAATATGGTCATAAGATAGTTATAGAAATTTAAATATGAAATAATACATATAAAATATTCTGGTTCAAACATAAAAATGGTTTCATGACCAGATATGAAGTTATAAATGGAAGAAGAAAACATGTCATTCTTGAAGGTGATGAATTAACACCTCACGAACAACGTTCTCTTAAATAAAATAAAAAGAAGAGGGAAAGGGGGTTGGATGATATAATATCCCATTATCATCATAACATTACAGTAAATGTATAATACTGGAGTTACAATACCATTTGGATGAAGATAGTTGGGGAGAGATCAAGAAATTAACTTGAACTTGAAAGGAAATTAAAGGAGAAGAGGGAGAGAAATTACCTCTTAAATCATCCTCTTGAGATCCTCCTTAAGGAAGCTAGGCTTGGTCTTTTGATGAGAACATAATCTCTTGAAAGTGGGATAGGGGCTAGGGAAGATGTTTGGGTATATTTTAGAGAAGTCTTGGAGCTTGAGAGGTGTGAGGAAATGAGGGTGTGAAGGGTGGTTTTTATAGTGGAGGGGAAAGGGGTTTCCTTAATATAAAATTCATTTGTTTATTATTTCCCCACAACACAAGGAATAGTGATTCTTTCATGACCAAGAATAGTAATTTTATAATTTAATCCTAAACCAAGTGGGATTACATCAGCAGAACATCACACATGACTCTATAATTAGCTTATTTAGCTTATTTTTGTAAATTCTGGTATTTCACTATTCATCAAAAAATCAAGTATTTCAGAAAAATACCAAAATTTCACCCCAACCATTTTTCAACACGTAGAATCCAAAAATGAATTCCATTTTTCAAAAATAATTTTCTAAATATGATTAATTTAATATTTAATTAAAATCATGGTTTATTACTAAAAAACAGTTTTAAAACATTTATTTACTTATTCTAAAATATAGGTACATCAAAATTTCACTTGAATATTATTTTTATACTAACATAAGTAAGGTTATTATTCATTAGGGTATATCACTATTCATAAGGGTATGTTACTATTCATAAGGGTATGTTACTATTCACCAAAAATTATTTTTGTTTTATTAGACTCCAAAAATCATCTTGAACACAACCGTGTATGTCAGATTTTCAAAATTCCCAATACATAAGTGAAAAACTTAGGTTTAAAGGTCACTTATAACTCTTTAGTTAGTTATGTTGTGTTTTCATGTGATTTTATGACATATTTATAACAAGTTAATTTCCATTGAAAAACTTTGGGTTGTTACAACGCATCTTCGAAACGGGGCTAAGACAGGAGATTCAATCAAAGATTGCAGTGCTCTATATTACTGATTGTACAGAGATGGTGAATAGATCAATTGTGGCTAAACGTGATATATTGGGATATATTTTAGGAAGTATGATGATACCTATAGGGAATGGTGGGAACTCAAATACTGGGAGAAAGTGGAAAAGGGGCACCTATTTTCAAAGTGGAAGTGGAAATCAGAATCAGACAGCTAGATTAGTGAACCTTCCTCTACAACCCAAGAGAAACCCAGGTTGTTTTCAATGTGGTTAACTTGACCACATAAAGTGAGAGTGTATGGAACAACCTATAGAATGTCATAACTATAAGTATATGGTACATATTCAATGCTATTGTCGCACTACTCCAATGTCAGGTGCTTGAGACACTTCTCAGGCATCGCCAGCATCGTATGCTTTGACAAGGTGAGGACAGTAGAATCAATCTCTTCAGTAGATCAGAGATATCCATGGTGATTCTAGAAATACCATGAATCCTCAACTAGATATATCTCAGCAAGGCAACAAGGATAACAATTCATTGATGAAGCAATTGTATGAAGCTAAGAAGATGAATGTTGATGATTAGGTTGGACCATCTATGGTGAGAGGTATGATTATTTTGAATTATACCCTTGTGAAAGTTCTCTTCGATACTGGTGCATCACATTATTTCATTTATTATCATGTTTTTTATTTGTTATGTTTAATTTTGGAAATGATTTCTTATGTTTTAAAACTAAAAACTCCTCCTAGGGAAAGAGAATGTCAATTCTTAATGTGTAGAGCATGTGCTATAACTTTTGATGGAGATGAGCTAAAATGAGACTTCTCGGTGTTATACATGGATGTATATGAAGTAATCCTGGGTATGTATTGGTTGACAATGTTTAAGGATCACATTTACTGTTATAGGATAAAAGTTAGTTTCATGACTGAGCACGACATCGAGCATCTCTTTAGAGGAGATAGGATGGTAAAGAAGGGTGAAAATAGATTTTTGGCACCAACGGTGGGAAAGATCTCTAATTGGTTAGAAGTTTTGACTTTGGAATCAATGTATTAGATTTAGGTAGATAGTTTTATAAAAAATTTAGATCAATTTCCAGATGTATTTCCTAAGAACTTCTCGGGATTACCACCTCTAAGGGAAGTGGATTTTATGATTGATCTTCTTCCAGGGACCAGTCCTATTTCCCTTTCATATTATAGGATGTCACCAACATATTTAAGGGAATTGAAAGTGTAGTTGGAGGAGTTGGAAAGAAAGGGTTTCATTCAGCCAAGTACTTCTTTGTGGGTAGTACCTGTCTGGTTCATAAAGAAATCGGATGGAACTCATCAGTTGTGTGTTGATTATCATAAGCTAAACTAGGTGAAAATAAAGAACAGGTACCCACTTCCATGCATTAATGAACTATTGGATAAATTAAGAGGAGCTCAGTGGTTCTCCAAGATTGACTTGCGATCAGGATTTCACCAATTGTGAGTTTGTAAGGAAGATATTCTAAAGACATCTTTCAGAATAAGATATGGCCATTATGAATATGTAGTCATGCCTTTCGGTCTGAAAAATGTACCAGCAGTCTTTATAGATTTGATGAATCAGATATTCCAGTGATATCTGGACTCTTTTGTTTTGGTATTTATGGATGACATCTTGGTGTATTCAAAGACAAGGGATGATGATGAGAAACACTTGGCAATAGTGTTGTGAATCTTATGAGATCCTCATTTGTATACCAAACTATCAAAGTGTAATTTTTGGATACAAGGGGTATGCTTTATTGGACACGTGATTAATAAAAAAGGTGTTTTAGTGTATCTTGAAAAGATATAAGCTATTATCTCATGGAAACCACTGAATAATTTCTTCAAGATATGATGTTTTCTTGGTCTAGTTGGCTACTATCGATGCTTTGTGCGTGATTTATCATGAAAAATAAGAATGCTCAATTCCAATGGATAGAGGAATGCCAGAAGCCTTTCCAGGAATTGAAATTTCATCTTACATCAGCACCAATCTTGATTTTTCTAGAATAAGGACATGGGTATGTGGTGTATTGTGATTCTTCAAGATCAGTGTTGGGTTGTGTTCTTATTCAAGGAGACCATATGGTTACTTATGGTTCAAGGCATTTGAGGGTGCATGAGAAGAATTACCCAACACACAATTTTGAGTTTGTTCTAGTCGTCCATGATTTGAAAACATGGAGACATTATCTATTTGGTGATAACTGCACTGTGTTCACATACCACAAAATCTTGAAACACATTTTCTTATAGTGAGATTTGAATCTCAAGAAAAGGAGATGGACGTAGTATCTTAAAATGTTTGACTTTGAATTGATATATACACAAGGAAAGGGGAATATAGTGGTGGATGCATTGAGAAGAAACTCATATGCTCAATTGGGGAAAGAAGCTTTAGATGAATGGTAGTTGATGTCATTCCTAGCTAACATGCATGTGGAATGTGAAGACTGAGGTGATTTTTTGGTTTTCTTTTCAGCTATGATTTTTCATAATTTGGTAAATATGGTCAAAGAGGCACAAAAATCTGATGTATAATGCATGGTTATGTGTTCAAAACTTAATGGTGGGGAGACCATTGATGGATGGAAACTTGATGGGTGTTCATTTTTGTGTTTTAGAGATCGGATGGTTGTACTGATGTCTTTTCAAGAACAACTCCTTCATGCTTACCACCATTCAAGATGGGTTGTACATCCAGGCACACAAAATATGTATAAGGTGTTGAAGGAACAGTTTTGGTGGAGAGGCATGAAAAGGAATGTGTCTAAGATCATTTATAAGTGCTTAACTTATCAGTAAGTTAAAGTAGAGCCTCATAGACCAGAAGGTATGTTGGAGTCCTTGCCTATTCAAGTGTGGAAATGGGAGCAAATAGCGATGGATTTTGTTACAGGTCTTCCAAGAATGGTTCGGAGACACGATGCCATATGGGTGACAGTGGATTGTCTTACCAAGTCAGCCTATTTCATCCCTATTCATGAAACTTATATGGTGGAGGATATGTCCAAAATTTATATCAAAGAATTGGTGAAGAGGCATGGTGTACCAGTTTCAATCATTTTGGATAGAGATCCAATGTTCACATCTCATTTTTGGGAATCCTTACAAAAAGGCCTTGGGACTCAGTTGACTATGAGCATGGTGTATCACCCTCAGATAGAAGGCCAGTCTAAGAGAGAGATACAGATGTTGTAAGGCATGTTGAGTATTGTGTAATGGATTTTGGTGGCTCATGGGGATAGAATATACCCTTGGTGGAGTTCTCCTACAATAACAGTTATTAGGATTTGATACATATGGCTATGTTTGAAGCATTGTATGGGAGTCCTTTTCATTCTCCACTGTGTTGGGTGGAAACGGATGAGACTTCACTAGTTGGGTCAAGCCTTGTCAACGAAACAACAGAGAAGATCCATTTGATTAGAAAGAAGATGGAGATGGGTTAGAGTCATCAAAAATCATATGCATATCACCTTTTAAGACCTTTGTCGTTCACTGTGGGTGATCATGTGTACTTTAGGATATCTCCATGGCCTAGACATCGTCGATTTTGGAAGCAGGAAAAGTTATATCCTAGATACATAGGACCTTTTAAGATACTATAATTGGTCGGAGAGTTGGCATATCACTTGGAATTACCACCACAGTTTAGTTCAGTGCATAATGTGTTCTATGTATCCCTATTGAAAAAGTATCAGCATGATCCTGACCAAGTGATCAGATGGGATCACGTCAACCTAGAGTCAGATGCTTCAATGATATATATCCCGATGTGGATTATGGATAGGAAAGAGAAAGTTTTTTATGGAAAAAGCATCAGTCTGGTGTGGGTTTTATGGTATCATAGTCAGATTTAGGAAGAGACTTGGGAATGCGATAAGGAAATGAAAGAGCAGTGGCCGAAACTCTTTCAGGGCAGCGAGGGTTTTCCACTTTCCAAGGATGGAAAGACCAATGGTGACCAGAATTTAGTACCCCTAGTTTCTAGGTTATGACATCTTGCTACCTTGATCAAGTATGTTTTCCACATTTTCTAAGTCCCATTTTGATTAATAATCCTTAAAAATCTATTTTCTGGGGTTTACTGTAGGTTTTAGGCCATGTACCTAAAGTACACGTCGTATACTTAGAGATGGATTCATTTCATGAAGTGGGGGTCACACTATAAGCTAGTACACATCATGTACCTGAGGTACATATCATGTAATGTTTAAAATTTTTTTACCTGAGGCGATGGTTTTTTCGGCATACTTATCCAGTGTGGCCTTCACATCATGACCAAGGGGTACATGTCGTGAGCCGGCCCGCGCCTAGCTTAAAGACACGTGTTTGGTAGTTCCACTCAGTCTATTCTTTACAGACGTCCTTGATCTCAACCTCATACTCTCTCTAGGTTATTTTCAAAGGCACTCCTTCATCATAATTGATCTAATCGGCTTTGGATCTTCATTGCGTCTGCAGTACGTCTCTCTAAGTAAGTGTTCTGTTAGATCTACTTCTCCTCTCCTCGTGGTTCTAAGATCTATACCCGTTATGGGTAGATCTAGGTTTTTTTTTCAAATAAGTTGAGAATTTTATTTGTTGTTGATAGTACAAGGGATCTAAAGTTGTTTCTTTGAAGAATCAACCTGGTTTTTCTGAGCATTCTTCATCCATTGTTGGGTTTCGTCAAAACTTTTGAGGTAGGTGGCTTCACTCTCGACTCCTCTTGATATAAATGTTTCGCATGATTTTAAATTTATTTTCTTGTGATGAATTCATCGTGAATTTTCTGGTCATGAATTTTTGGAAACCTTATTTTGTGATGGTTTGGTAAATTGTAGAAATCTGGAAAATTGGATGTTTTGAATAAATTGCTTTTTTATTGGTTTTAAAATATAGATTTTAAAGTGGGGATTTTTTTTTGGATTTTTGGAACGTGAATTGGATTAAATGTTTTCAATAAAAAGGGAAAGTTTTATTGAAATGAAATTTTTCTTTGAAATTGGTTGTGCTTTGGTTTTCAATAAAAGTTCAGTTTTATTGAAGTGGTTTATTCTGGTAATGAAAATATTTGGCATATATGGTGTTGGTGTGTGTTCAAACTTAATGGGACCTGAATAAGGGATGAGTACCATTTGGGTACAAGGTACGTGACCCTAGATTGGGGGTAGGTATTAGTGGGACACAAAGTGATTGAACAAGAGACCGCTCATGAGTATGGAACTATCGAACAAAGCATGCATGTGTGGGTGCGTTGTGAACTATTGAATTGGTATTCAAAAATAATAATCAAATTTTGTTTATAATATTTGATTAGTTATTTTATAGAAACTAAATTTCTGAAAATTGGTTTCATTTACTTTTTTTAACTTGGATATAATTGGTTTTTGAACTTGTTTATATTTGGTTATAAACTATTTTTGTAAATTGTTTTATATAAATTGTTTTATATAAACTGTTTTATATAATGTGCTAACAATTCTATCTTAGTGGTGTGAGTAGGGAAGTCAATGGGGAAAACCTACTGAGTTTTATACTCACCCCTTCTTTTGAACTTTGGTTCTTTTTCATATGTTATCTTTCAGGACACGGTAAAAGGTAACATTTCACGCATTTTTAGCAATACCTTGTGATACTTGGGATGTTCAGTTATGGTGGATATTGGAGCTTGTGGAGCATGGAGACTTGTGTTCTCTTGAGAGTCTTTATTTTTTTATTTGTTGTTTACTTTGATACTTTCTTGGTCTTCTGATGTTGCACACATTGACGTGTTTTTGAAATACATAAAGTTGTAGATTCATATTTCTTTTGTTCATGCATCCTTTAGTGAATGGTTTGGTTATGTTTTGTTGGTTTATTGGTATATTTCTTAATGGATAAATCATCCCCCAGTTACTTTGAAACCCTTTGGCATTTATTTTGAGCCTTTGGTGCCTTGGGGGCATAGCTTAAGTCCAAGTAGTGACTCGTTGTACTCTCAAGCCAGTGAGAATTAGAGGGTCATTACAAATGGTATCATCTTATTAGGTCATTGCCGAACAAGTAGTCATCAATGTTCTCGGTCTTGGAGTTGGAATTCATTCTCGTATATTCCTTGGGTTGGAATCTTATACAGGAGTAGGATTGTCATAACTTGAAATGTATAGCATAGAAGGATGTAGCTAACCCTTTTATTCTAAACTTCAAGTTACCAGGGAGTTGGGTACATAAGTGTTTTGGAGACACTTCTAGAATGTTGGAAATATCATTGTCATGTGTTTATCCAATGAGACGAGCATGGCATGAATTTTAGAGGAATGAATTCCCACTAGGAGTGAATATATCATTTCGAGTAATGATTCATGTTGTGAAAAAGTGTTGATTTTTGAAAAAAAAAGTATGAAATTATTATTCAAATGAAAGATTTTGAAAAAGGAAATTCTTATGGTATTTTTAAAATGGGTTAATTTTCAAAAATCAAGTTTAAAATTTTCAAAAATGGTTGAACATGGAAAAAGGATATTTTTTGGAAAAAAATGTTGTGATAGTTTATGTGATATAATTTGAAATTCTAATCCATCACTTTCTAGAGAGTGAGATTGACGGAGTTTGTTGTTGGTTTAGAAAATGGCACCTGGTGGGCGTCGTTAAAACCAACCCGAAGAAGCTGCGGAGAATGTGGTTGTACCTAAACCACAGGTGAGCCAAGAGCTAGTTTAGATTATTGTCCGGTATTTTAAATTTATGGATATGGAGAACTAGAGGAATGATCCAAGGCATGTGGATCATACCATCTAGTTCATGAAGTAGAATCCACCTAACTTCCAGGGTGATGTTAAACCCGAAAAAGTGGAGGTGTGGCTGTGTAGGATTAATCATATCTTCGATTTCATCAGTATACCATCAGTTCTCAAAGTCAATCTGGCGACTTATATGCTCGAGGATCTTTCACACCAGTGGTGGTATTTAGCGGTGCAGGCTAAATTGGATAAAGGCCTTACATGGGAGGATTTTGAGTAATTTTTCAACAAACAATTCTATCCTCACACATTCAAGATCCAAAAAATGAAGTAATTCTTCATCCTAAAACAAGAGAATCACTCTATCACAGATTATGGTGCTAAATTCACGAATTTAGTGTGCTTTGCACTAGAAGTTGCAGAAAGTGAGTCGTTGAAGGCACACATCTTTAAATTGAAGCTAAGGAAGGAGATTCGATCAAAGATTACGGTGCTTTGTATTACTGGTTATACATAGATGGTGAACCGAGCGACTGTTGATGAATGTGATATATCGGTATCTATGGGAGGAAGTATGATGATACCTATAGGGAATGGTGGTAACTCAAATACTGGGATCAAGCGGAAAAGGGACACCTATTTCAAAAGTGGAAGTAGAAATATGAATCATACGGCTGGATCAGTGAACCTTCCTCCACGACCCAAGAGAAAACCAGGTTGTTTTTATTTTGGTTCGCTTGAACACATAAAGTGAGAGTGTACGGACCAACCTAGAGCATGTCATAACTGCAAGAATATAGGGAATCTTCAACGCTATTATCTCAGTGATCCAAGGTCAGGTGCTCGAGACACTTCCTAGGCATTGCAAGAATCGTATGCTTCGACAGGGTGAGGATAGTAGAATCGATCTTGTCAGCAGAGAAGATATATCCATGATGATTCTATAAATACCATGACTCCTCAACCAGGTAAATCTCAACAAGGCAACAAGGAGAACAATGTAGTGACAAAGCAATTTTATGGAGCTGAGAAAATGATTTTTGATGATCAGGATAGACCATTTACGATCATAGGTAAGATTCTTTTGAATTCTACCCTTGTGTAAGAGCTCTTCAATACTGGTTCATATCATTATTTAATTTCTTCTCACGCTGTTTATTTTCTATGTTTATGTTTGGAAATTATTCCTTCTGTTTTAAAACTGAAAACTCTTCTTGGGGAAAGATAATGCTAAGCCTTTGTGTGTAGAGCATGTGTTATAAATGCTGATGGAGCTGAGTTGAAATGGTACTTCACAGTGTTGGACATGGATGTCTATGAAGTAATTCTATTTATGGATTGGTTGACAACATTTAAGACTCACATCGACTATTATAGAAGAAAATTTAGTTTCATGACTGAGCACGACATCGAGCATCTCTTCAGAGGAGAGAGGATGGTAAAGAAGGGTAAAAAGAGCTTGTTGGCACCAACAGTGGGATGATATCTTGTTAGTTGGAAGATTTGACTTTGGCATCAATGGAAGAGATCGAGGAATATTGTTTTCCAATACTTGTAGATCAATTTCCAGATGTATTTTCCAAGAACTTATCATGGTTACCACCTATAAGGGAAGTGGAGTTTATGATTGATCTCCTTCTAGGTACCATTTCTATTTCCCTTTCATCTTATAGGATTATACCAATAGAGTTAATGGGATTGAAAGTGTAGTTAGAGTAGTTGGAAATAAAGGCTTTCATTTGGCCAAGTACGTCTCTATGGGTAGCACTGGTCATGTTTGTGAATAAATCGGATAGAACTATTTTTTTGTGCGTTGATTATCGTAAGCTAAACCAGGAGATGATAAAGAAAAGGTACCCACTTCCATGAATTGATGACCTATTCAATCAATTAAGGGGAGCTCAGTGGTTCTCCAAGATTGACTTGTGATCAGGAATTCACCAATTGTGAGTTTGGAAGGAAGATATTCCAAAGACATCTTTCAGAAGCATATATGTCTGTTATGAATATGTAGTCATGAGTTTCGGTCTAATGAATGCACCAGTGGTCTTTATGGATTTGATGAATCGGATATTCCAGCGATATCTAGACTCTTTTGTTGTGGTGATTTTTGATGAAATCTTAGTGTATTCAAAGAAAATGGCTAACCATATGAAACACTTGGAAATAGTTTTGGGAATCTTGTGAGATCACTGTTTGTATTCCAAACTATCAAAGTGTGATTTTTGGATACAAGAGGTATGCTTTCTTGGCCACGTGATTTCTAAAAAAGGTGTTTTAGTGAATCATAAAAAGATAGAAGCTGTTATCTCACGGAAACCGCTGAAAAATGTCTTCAAGATATGAAGTTTTCTTGGTCTAGATGGATACTACCGATGCTTTGTGCATGATTTCTCATGACTAGCTTTTCCAATTAAAGATCTGACAAAGAATAATGATCCATTCCAATGGACAGAGGAATTCCATAAGTCTCTCAAGGAACTGAAAGTTCATCTTAAATTGGCACATATCTTGATTTTTCTAGAATCAAGAAAAGGGTATATGGTATATTCTGATGCTTCAGTATCAGTGTTGGGTTGTGTTCTCATGCAAGGAGACCATGTGGTTGCTTATGGTTCAAGGAAGTTGAGGTTGCATGAGAAGAATTTCCCAACACATGATTTGGAGTTAGTTGAATTCATCTATGCTTTGAAAACATGGAGACACTATCTCTTGGATGAGAAAATCATAGTTTTCACGAACCACAAAAGTTTGAAACACATTTTCTCACAATGAGATTTGAATCTGAGGAAAAGGAGATGGATGGAGTATCTCCAGATGTTTGAATTTGACTTTATATATACATCAGAAAAAGGGAATTTAGTGGCAGATTCATTGAGAATAAATTCATATGATCAATTGGCGAAAGAATCATTATATGAATGGCAGTTGATGTCAGTACTAGTCGACATGCATGTGAAATGTGAAGACCGAGGTGATGTTGTGGTTTTCTTTTCAGCTATTATTGTTCCTAATTTCATAAATATGGTCAAATAGGCACAAACATCCAATGTTGAATTCTTGGTTATGATTTCAAAAGTCAATTGTGGGGAGACCATTGAGGGATAGAAACTTGATGGGAGTTCAGTTTTGTGTTTTAGAGATCGTATGGTTATACCTATGGCTTTTCTAGAACAACTCATTCATGCTTACCACCATTTGAGAAGGGTTGTATATCTAGACACAAAAAATATGTATAAGGATTTGAAGGTGCAGTTTTGGTGGAGATGCATGAAAAGGAAGGTGGCTGAGTTTGATTCTAAGTGCTTAACTTGTCTGTAAGTTAAGGCAGAGCATCAGTGACCAGCGGGTATGTCGCAGTCCTTACCTATCCCAGTATAGAAATGGGATCAGATAGTGATGGATATTGTTACAGGTCTTCCAAGAATGGTTCAGAAACACTATTCCATATGGGTGATAGTGGATCGGCTTACCAAGTCGACCCATTTAATCTTGATTCATGAAACTTATACGGTGTAGGATCTGTCCAAAATTTATATTAAATAAGTAGTGAAGAGGCATGGAATACCAGTTTCAATCATTTCTAATAGAGGTCCAAGGTTCACATCTCCTTTTTGTAAATCTTTAAAAAAATCGCTTGGGACTCAGTTGACTATGAGAACGGCATGTCACCCTCAGACAGACGGCCAGTTTGAGAGGATGATAAAAACGTTGGAAGACATGTTGAGGGCTTGCGTAATGGATTTTGTTGGATCATGGGAAGAGAAGATACCCTTGGTGGAGTTCTCATACAATAACAGCTATCCGGACTTGATATATATGGCTCTGTTTGAAGCATTGTATGGGCTTCGTTGTCGTTCTTCACTATGTTGGGTGGAAACCGATGAGACTTCACTAGTTGGGCCAATAATTGTCCAATAAACAATAGAGAAGATCCAGTTGACTAGAAAGAGGATGGAGACGGGTCAGAGTCATCAAAAATCATATGCAGATCACTATCGAAGACCGTTTTCATTCACCATGGGTGATCATATGTTCTTGAGGATATCTCCAAGTATTGGACATCATTCTTTTAAGAAGTAGGTAAATTTATCTCCTAGATACATATTTTCTTTTGAGATATTGGAATGGGTCGAAGAGGTGGCATATCGCCTGGCATTACCACCACGCTTCAGTTCAGTGCATAATGTGTTCCATGTATCCCAGTTGAAAAAGTATTAGCCTAATCTTAACCATGTGATCAGATGTGATCACATCGACCTAGATCTGGATGCTTTGTTGATACATATCCCAGTGTGGATTGTGGATAGGTAAGAGAAAGTCTTGCATGGAAAAAGCATCGGTCTGGTGTGGGTTTTATGGTAGCATATTCAGATTCAGGAAGAGACTTGGGAATGTGAGAAGGAAATGAAAGAGAAATGGTTGAAACTCTTTCAGGGCAGTGGGGGTTTTCTACTTTCCAAGGATAGAAAGTCCAATGGTGGGGAGAATTTAGTACCCACGGTTTCTAGGTTGTGACATCTTGTTACCTTGATCAAGTAAGTTTTCTACCTTTTCAAAGCCCCCTTTTGATTAAGAATCCTTAAAAATATGTTTTCTGGGGTTTACTACAGGTTTCAGGTCGTTTACCCGAAGTACAAGTTGTGTAGATGAAGTACATGCTTGGTACCCGAAGTACACACCGTGTACTTGGGTATGGATTCCATTTGTGAAGCGAGGGTCATGTTGTGAGCTAGTACACATCGTATAATGTTTAAATTTTTTTTTAACCCGAGGTGATGGGTTTTTCGGTGTACTTATCCAGCATGGCCTTCACGCTGTGACCAGGGGTTACACGTCATGAGACAGCCTGCACCTAGCTTAAAGACATGAGTTTGGTAGTTCCTCTTAGTCTATTCTTTCTAAACCTTCTTTCTCTTGACCCTAGACTCTCCCTAGGTGATTTTCATTGGCACTCCTTCTGAATTGATCTGATCAGATTTGGATCTTCGTTGTGCCTAAGATTCATGCCTGTTATGGGTAGATATAGGTTTTTATTTGCCAAATAAGTTTAGATTTGGCTTTTTTGTTGATATTATAAGGGATCTAAGGCTGTTTCTTTGAAAAATCAACACAATTTCTGTCAGAGTTCTTCGCCCTTTGTTGGGTTTTGTTAAAACCTTCAAGGTAGGTGGCTTCACTCTCAACTCCTATTAATATAAATGTTTGGCATGCTTTCAAATAGATTTCTTTATGATGAGTTGATCATGAATTTTCTGGTTATGAATTGTTGGAAACCTTATTTTGTAATGGTTTAGTAAATTGTTGAAATCTAGAAAATTGGTTGATTTGAATATAATGCTTTTGTTCTTGGTTTTAAAATGTGGATTTTAAAGTGGGGATTTTTTTGGATTGTTGGCACATGAATTGGATTAAATGTTTTCAATAAAAATGGAAATTTATATTGAAATGAAATGTTTCTTTGAAATTGGTTTTTCTTCAGTTTTCAATAAAAGTTAAGTTTTATTGAAGTGGTTTATTTTGGTAATGGAAATATTAGGAATTCATGGTGTTTGTGTGTGTTCATTATTAACAGGCCTTAAATAAGGGATTTTTACCATTGGGTCATAAGGTACATGACCCTGGATCGGGGGTGGGTGTCAGTGGGACACAAAGTTATTGGACAAGAGACCTCTCATGAGTATAAAATGGTCGAATGAAGCATGCATGTGTGAGTGTGTTTTGAACTATGGAATGGGTATTGAAAAATAATAATCAAAATTTTTTATAATATTTGATTAGTTATTTTATGGAAAATAACTTTCTAAAAATTGGTTTCATTTACTTTTGTTTTCACTAGGTTATAATTGGATTTTGAATGTGTTTATATTTGGTTATAAACTTTTTTTGTAAATTGTTTTATATAAAAAAATTTATATAATGTGCTAACTATTCTATCCTCATGGTGTGAGTAGGTAAGTCATTGTAGAAAACCTACTGAGTTTTATACTCATCCCTACTTTGGCACTTTTGTTCTCTTTTAGATTCTATCTTCTGGGATAGGGGAAAAGGTAATGTTTCACACATTTTTAGCACTACCTCGTGATACTTGGGTTGTTCAGTGGTTGTGGAGATTAGAAATTGTGGAGCATTGATTCTTGTGGTCACTTGCGAGTCTTTAGTTATTTATTCATTTTTTACTTTGATAATTTATTGGTCATCCATTATTGCACACTTTAATGTGTTTTTTAGATACTTGAAGTTGTTGAGTCATCTTTCTTTTGTTCATGCATCATTTAGTGAATGGTTTGATAATGGTTTGTTGGTTTATTGGTTTATTTATTAAAGTTTAAATCATCCCCCACTTACTTTCAAACCCTTTGGAATTTATTTCCAGCCTTTGGTTCCTTATGGACATCGCTTAAGGACAAGTAATGACTTGTTGTACTCTCAATCCAATGAGAATTAGTGAGTCATTATATTATGCTTGTATTAATCACCGTTAAATTTTTTTTATAACTGACACTTTTTTTCATGGGAACCTGGTTGATTAAGTGCTAAGTCTATACTTATTATACACTAGATATTCAAACATTTCTAGTGTCCCCATCATTTTACAGAACTGGTGGAGAGTTCCCCCAATTAATCTTAGTGTGGGATAGTTAGGTACCTTGTATGGTTTGGACATAGAATATACTGATATTCGGTTTTTTATATTGGGTAAAAGCTAGGAAATTCTCACATTAGGACCTAGGGTAGAGAATATGATTCCTATTGCCTTGATTGGTAGTTTTATGTAGGGTTTCCTCCTATATCCCCTAATTGATTGGTTTATGTGGCACCAGTGATTGATTACTTGTATTTACTTTATTTATTTATTCATTACATGCTTCCTTTTGATTGACCTTTTTATTTACATAGTGTAGTTAATTTTCAAAAGTTTTTTTGGAAATTTTAAAAAAAAAATATTTTTTAAATGAAAAGAGAGTGTTTAATTGTCGTATATGATTTTAAAGTGCATTTTTAAAGTGTTTATTAATAATGGATATTTTTAGGATAAGGGAGTTTCTTATTATTTAATTTTTTTATTCTTAATCATAAAACCCCACTTTGTACATGTAATTAAAACTAGCATAAATAAATTTTTATTTTAAATGAATTTCAAAAACTCATTCATGATATCCTACTAGGATCATTTTCTCACACTCTACATGCATCAATTGGTTTAAGAAACTCTAATGGTTTTCTTTCTGGTGTATAACTGTTATCTTTCTAGGTTGATTTTTGGGTTGGTTTACTAGCGGTGGCATGGGTTGGGGTGAGTGGCCATGGATCACATGGAAATAAGTTGTATTCATTTAGGTTTGGTTTTATTTTGGGATGTTTATGTATTATCCTTATCCTCAGTTGTTTTACTTTTCATGTGATAATATATTTTCTTTTATCATTTTGATTGTGTATTGGTTTACTTTATGAGTTAATTTTTTATTTAATGTTTCATTATACTATAATGGGATATTTTTTTATCATTCTTTTTGGATAAATCATTACTAAGAGTGTTTCCTTGATTCCCATGAACTATTTTCTAGATGGTGGGGGTCAGGAATTTCTCACAGGACTTATGATGGACCATCTTGGGTGTCGGTTCAATGGTATCTCGAGTTAGTTCATAGAAAATTGGTATCATGTCTTATTTCATTGAAAGAGACTTAGATGTTGAAAATACATCTTATTATTTTGGGTGTTTCTTTGTAGAATGGAGATTAAGACCATTATTGGTACTCAAGAGGTATATTTTGGATGGGTACTTGATCACCACCCGTCATGGTGAAACTTGAGTCTCCATAGAAATTCAGAGCTTGAATCTTTATTTTGAGTTTTTTACTTATTATTTTTATGGATTTTGATATGGTATGATGATACCTTGATCACATTTATTATATCAGTGATTTTGGGGGTCTCTTTTGGTTTATAGAGTAGAGATAGAGAGAAAACTTGAGTTTCACAGTTACCCCATATGGCCTGGAAAACCATGTGGAGACCATAAACTTAGGGTATGAAATCTTCATAGAGTCTTATACATGGTTGGTTCATGGTTCTCCAACCCATGCATACAACCCATTCAGAGCCATGTTTCTCCTCCAAGTAATTCTTTTGTTCTTTTATACTTTTTAAATTGGCTCCAAAAGTGTTTACCATTAAGGTGAGTGAAATTAAGGGGGTTTTATTATAAAATTAATATTTTTGGATTTATTTTTTATTTATTTTTATGAATTTTTTTTATTTATACCTTTTTAGGTTTGTTATATGTTTGTAAAACTAGTTTATTAATTATAAATGAGATGTTTGAATTGATTGTAGTGTGTTCTCTGAGGGAACTATTCTTTTTAAAAGTAAAAATTTTAAGGTTATTTGAAATGGGAATGTGATTCTTATTTTAAAAATATTTTTTTTAAAATTATGGGAATGGTTATTTGGTGAAAACTTGGTTTTAATTTTGATTATTTTTAAAAAGGCAAGTATGGTGGTTATATGGAGATGTTTTTAATTGGTTGTAGTGTATTTTCAAAGGGAATGGTTTTAAAGTGAAATTTGGAGGGCTTTTTTAAAATGAAAAATGAATTTTTATAATAATTAAATATATTAAAAGTTAGGTTTCAATGTTTTAAAGTATATAGGATTTTATAAATTGATCATGAATCAAATAAAATAGTCTGGATTTTTATCAAAAGCTTGTATTCTACTTTGGATTTTTAATTTGTGTGGAGTTTTATAAATTTATTTATAGAGTGTGAGTTGATTGAGTTTTGTGTTATATTAATTATATTATTCCTATTAGATATTATTTTATGAATATTGTGAATTTTATTCATTTTTTAGTCTTTGTAGTGAACCTTCTAATCATTCAGGGTTAGGTTATTTGTTTCTTAACTCTACATAGACTCAAGATAGAGTGATAGAGCCAAATATCATCCAAAATATTGAACCCCATACAAGATTTTATGAATCACCACCCACATTTATTCTATATTTATTGATATCATTTTAGGGAAATGGAATTGATATAGAGGTAAGAGCCATCTTGTCTACTTCTAGTGTGGAGTAACTGGGAATTCTAAGTTGTCTTGTCTATAAAATCTAATATTTTTATCTCTGGTTTGGTTGTATGGGCCATATTTAGAAGTTTTGTAAGATGAATTATCAAAATAAGAAGTTATAATGTAATTATAGTTCTTAGGTAGATATTATGTTAGGAATTGTGTTTGTTTGATGCATAAGTGGTTGAAATTTTGTGTTTTCCATGGTTTGTTCCACATGGATGGTGATTAATCATGGTTTTAGGCATGTGTCTTGCCTCTTTGGGTTATCCTTTTAAGTTATATTTTTACGTTAATGGTTAAGCTATGTTGAGGTTTGATTCTTGGTGTATGTAACATGGGTGACCCTTGGGTATATTCTTGGGTAATTATGACCGATCAGATTCTTATTAGATTGAGAACTCGAGGGTGCTGGGTTTTTTTATGGGATGTCCATGGGATGGTGTTTTATTTTTTAGGGCCTATTTTACAATATGAGGGTTTCATAACTTGGTTTTGGAACAAATATTTTTTTATGAGGTGTTTTAGTGAATCGTGTCATCTATAGATTTAGTTATTTGTGTTTAACAGAACTATGGATCAGTTTTATATTGTGGTTACTTTGATGTTTTAGTTTGTAGTTTGTGATTAAAGGATAGGTATCATTTATTTGGGTTTTTTATAGAGGTGTTATATTTATATGTTCATTTATTTTATATCTCACCATTTTAGATGAATTCTAAAATAGTTAGGAGACCTACAATTGGTTATTTTTTTCCTCTAGGGCTCATCCTTATAGTTAGGTTGGTGTTCTATTAGGAGAATTTTAGAATTTTTCATAAATTTGTACCATTGGTTTTATGTGGTTACTTCATGTTTGGTGGATCTATATCATTCCTCATAAGGGTTTGTCTCATTCTCGATAAACTACTTCCTTAGGTTTCCTTCGGTTTGACCCACCTCCCTTCATTAGGTGTCATTATGGCACTAAAATAGTTACCTTTTACTTTAATCAATAACTTTATAGGGGAATAAAGTGGCATGATAGGGATATTTTAACACCATGTGTTACTTTTGAGGTGTAATATTTTGATTTTTGGGTTATTTTGGATTTCATAAGGCTTTATTGGTTTTTTAGGGTTATTTGGGAGGGGTTGGGAAGCTGTAGGTCTGAACCTACAACAATTCATGCAATGAACCATCCATACTAGTGACATGGGTGTTCTTTCTAGTGTATTTCACACTTTGAAATACTTGGTTGTTACCATTCACTTCATAAAGAGGTGGATCACACAGTGAATGAGTTTTCACCCTTTTAATTTTTTTATTTTCCTAAATTTTACCCTATTCTAATTTTAATGGTTTTACACCCTTTTCTCCCTCATTTTTATTCTTCCAAACCATTTAATTCATGATAGGTTATACCCCTACCTCTCTATCCATTCCTTGAGCCTCCAATATTCTATTCCAAGAATATTTCTTGACGTAAATCCCTTTGTTCCTCTCATTTTTCCTTCTTCCTTCATCTTCCTTCCTTTTTTTCGTAGTTTCACTTGATCCTTGCAACCCTATGGGTTTTTTGGATGATATTAGGGTTTAATTTTTGTTTTAATGTGGGAATTTTATTTTTTAAGGGTTGTAGGAGTTTCCTATGTGATTTTTCGAGTTTTCTCCATTGAAGGCAATGTGTTGGGGCTTGTCATAATGCTTTACCACTTAGAATAAGGAATGTATTTTTTCAATTTCTTTATTTGGAATGTCATTCTATGTTTTATAGTTTAAAATTATTTTATTATCAAATTATACCTATATGAATTAGTTATAATGGTTTCTAAAATTTTTTTGAAGTGATTTCATACTTGGTATAAAAGGTGTTTAATGGTTTTTTCTAGTTTTCAAGGAATGTTAGAATTCAACCCATTTTAGAAACATTTTAAGGGTTTTTTTAAATAATTTTGATTTGTAAAGATATTTGACCCTATTTGGATCTTGAAATTAATGTGTGATTGATGTTTCATATTTTAGGTGGTTTAACAAAAAGGGGATTTGATTCTTTAAATGATTTCAAGAATGGTTTTAAGTGAGTTATTTGAAAATATGTTTTATAAATGAATTTTGAATTATTTAAAAGTGTTAGTGTTCAAAATTAGGTGTTATATTATTATTTTTTGTTAAATTAAAATTACATCACATTTATTTATTTACTTATGATAATTATTTAATTTTGTTGTTAATAATTCTTCATTTAGTGTTCAATCATAAAAAACATTATCTGAATATGTTTTTTTAAATAATATGGGTTTTATCACTATGTTGATAAAGTTTGATTTTTTTATGATAATGAAATGTTTAAGTTCATGGAGAATTATAAATCAGCTTATATTCATTATGAGAATTGTGAGTTATTATAATGAACTTCTCAATTTCAAGTCTCACATTTTATATGGAAAATAAATATTTAATACAGTGTTATCACAAAATCCTGTTACTCTAGTATATTAAGTACTAATAGCATGTGATATTTAGAACATGAATCTCTTAACCTCATCTTTGCATGAACTTATACTATCATGAACCATATTTATTTCATTTGTGTCGTGCACTATCATTCTATGACCACCTACCCTTTGTGACAATAAGTTTGAATGTGCTGCATGAGTGTCTGTGAAAGTGAATTCTCATCTCCTTTGCTTCACATAATTTAATAACAAACTCTAATCTACTTCATAAGTTCACTATGTATAATATTCAGAAACCCAGGCTCGTTCATGCATTACCAAGTTTGACCATATGAAGACCCATATCTCAGTTCATCTATGCACCTATATATCCATGTGACCATGCATACCAGTTTTGTGACTGTGTGTCCACGCATCATAAATCATGTGATCATGGAGTTTTTTTTATATAAGTTTTTTGAAAAAAATATTGAATTAATCCTAGGTTAAAAAAATTAAAGTAATACAGAAATGCATAAAGAAATTTCATGCCTTTGGCCATTTTTCGACCAGAACCAAGGTGGGAATGCCATTTCCGCCTTTTCTCCCAAAATTTGACAGATGTGTGAAAGTCCATAATGCCTTTTTTCAAATAAAAAAACCATTTAATAAATTTAATATATATATGTATATTTAAAATATATATTTATTTTTTTTTGATATATATATACAAATAAATTTTTAATAATACCATTATTAATAATAATTAAATTTTTATATTAATAATTTAAAAAATATTTATTTTAAAATTATATTTTTAGCTACTTTGTTAGTTATGTTAATAATTATATTACTTACATCATTATTAATATTTATTATTTTAATTATTATAAATATTCAATCATATAAATAATATTTATTAATAATTTAATTATTGGCATTTAATTATAATAGAATAATTAATAATACATCATGGTATTATAATTAATAATATAATACTTAATAATAATTATTCCCATTAATATTTTAATCTTTAAATATTATGTTATTAACCAATAAATTTGGTTACATGTAAATTATCTTTTTCTCATTATATTTATGATTTTTTTATTTAAAATTTTGTTTTATATGCTGAGTTAATTTGTCAAATCTCATTTAGATTGTATTTAATCTTGAAAATTTATATGCTTTCAAATTCACCTAAATGAAACATAATAACGTTCCATGTATGTGACTTTGAAAGTCTATTAATAATAAAGTAAAAATAAAATCTAAATAAAATTTGACACACTTACTGAAAATATAAAAAATAATAGAAAATATCAGGCATTTCATAAAAATAATTAAGAAAAATTAATTTTAATGGCACAATATATTTTTGTTTTAAAACATTACATTCGTTTTTATAAAAAAAATTACATTCCTTTTATTTTTAATTATTCTTTATATGTTTAGTTAATGTTATAAATTTCATTTAGATTTTATTTATACTGTAATTTATTTTCATATATTTTTTAATGTGTGAATATTATGTTTTTAATCAATAATGTTTGTGCCATTTAAATAAATTTTGGTTTAGTATATTGATGAAATTATTTTTATTTTCAAAAAAAATTAGATGTTTAGTCTATGTTATAAGTTTTAATTATATTGTTTTTAAAATTTATCCCACTTTAAATTTAATATGTTTTCCTTTATTTTAAGTAGTAGACTTTTAAAACTTATAAAATTTAAACTATAAGTACAATATAAATTAAAATTTAAACCATGGATAGACATGTAAAAAATGGTTTACAGTAAAAAGAATTACATCAATTTAATAGATAAATAATAATATAGAGGATATAATACATTATTGTTTAAAATCCTTTAAGTCAATAGTAAACATATAAATGAATGTGTATAATCATTGTATATGATGAGTCCCCATCCCACAATTTTTTGTGCGAATGGGATGCCCATATCAAGATCACTGACCACTATGATGGGGTGGAGTATGATGAGCTAGAGAGGGATCTTCCTTAGGTGTTGGAACCTTGAATGTATAATGTTATACTGATGACTCATCATGAGGAGGTGGAATCTGGATTTCATTATGTGCACATGTTTCTTCTCCCACTATGTGAGTAGAAGAACCTACCATTATCTTTTAGGCGAACCATAAGGTCTGTGAAGTCTCAGTCGCAAAAGGTGGAGGCATGGGAAAGGACCCTTGATATGAGATCAGATCAGATATACCCAAAAAAAACTATGGATATCCTAGAAATATAAATGGATCCCATGCCTTATGGTGAACATATGCAATCTATTGAGGCTGGACTACTATATGTGTGACCTATTCCTGTGGGATAGGTGAGGCCTCATGTGCAGCATGATGTAGTCTACATTGCCTCCATCATGGATCCTCAACATCAGTAGCTGTTATAGGAGGTTCCTAAGTATGAACCTCCTCTCCCTAGGTAGGAACATCATCTCTCTAAGGTGGATGATCAATGATACTATTGTGTATAACATGATATGATGGAATCATCTCCTATAATGTATTATGGTATGTTGGTTGGATAAAAACCCCACCCTCATCTGGATCAGTTATGTTGATAATATGTTATAGTTGAGTATTCTATAAATATATTCAAAATGAATTAAAAAAAAGTACAAAAAGTAAACTAATGTAAAGTTATTGACTTACCAATTCCTGAAACCCTATGTTGTATGGATAAAGATACAATATAGACTTTATTTTATACCATGGTTCATACAAAATCTATTGTGATAGATGAAATCACATCATATGCATGACCATGATACAAAAATACACACATATATCCTAGATTTCAAGATAATTATCATGTCGTCGGCACCAATCGATATCCTGCCTCCCTGTCAGCTTCATGGATTGAAGTGTTGTAGACTATCTGGGTGGAACTAGAATATGCTGGAAAAATCCAAACTGGAATATGACTCTATCATGTTGATTCCACTTAACAATATAAAAGTGGATGAGAGGAACTATAATTGTTTAATTATGAATAATTTCAATTTAGTATATGGGAAGCTGGTCTAATAGAGCCCAGTTTGGAAGCCATAAAATATGAAATGACATGTGACATTTGTTAAAATATTTTGTTACTAATTTCCAAAACTGCTAATATTGTTAAATTTATTACTCAATAGAATAATTTATATACATACATAAGTGGGTAGTAAAATATCCAACAAGATACTGCATGCACCCAAATTGTGTCTCAAAGTCCTAATGAAGTGGTGTTCCTTACTCCACCTATAACGTACAATTTTTATAGTGATAAATAATAGGTAATGGAGTATAATAACTCATATTATCATAAAAACAATAAATATGAGTGATAATACCAGCATCCACATGGAGCATCACGTAGCACATCCATATGATGCTCTGAACCAATAATAATAGGGGCTAGGGGAGGTATATACTCACATGAACACATCTGAATGAGGGTAACACATCCCACTAGATCACTATGATTTGATCAGCATGCCATGAATACTTCCCTATATGTTTATTCTAAGCATGAAAAATCCCAATTGTATCTCCCAACCTGATCAAAGTCCTCTAGTATCCCTAAATACATTATGTGGGTATTCATACCATAGTGATCAGTGCATCATGTACCTCTAATGATCCCCAAGATATATACATGGACATGATACATGATAGTCTGCTCATCAGAGTCAATGGGTAAATGTGCGAAGTTCATTTCTAGTTATCTCATAGATAGATAACCTCCATGTGTTGAAGTATAATCCCCCACAATATCAAGACCAAGAAACGGTTGTACAAGATCAATCCAATCTCCATGGGTGGGTCTTATAATTGCATCACGCTGGATAAGAAGACCGAGAAAAACTAATACATTCTCAAGGGTGATGGGCATCTCTCCCTTGAGCAAGTGGAATGTGTGAGTATTAGTTATCCATATCTCAATGAGGGTATCAAGGAGGTGATGATCAATGAATTTATAATCAATTATAGTGATTCAATAAAATCCAGCATGGAATAGATATGGTATAATAGTATATGGAGGCATAATGTGATGATAATGGTGTGCTCTACACACCCTAATCCATTTAACTTCATGGACCGCTAGCACCTCACATGAAACATGCCTATAATTCTCATTGATTAGAGTAGTATCATCAATATCTATATATAAAAATGAAATATATCTTAAGTAATATTAAAATATAAATATAACATTTAATCATGTTTAGCTTGTGTTTGATTTATGTAAATGTTTGTATAATTTATGATTTTATTATTATTTTATAGTAAAAGTATTCATAAATGTCATATAATTAAAAAAATGAATGATTTTATATTAAACCCATGTAATTTATAATATGAAAAGTTCACATTATAGGAAATACATAATTTTTGTTCAGAGTGTGAACTTGATCTAGAAATGTTAGTGAATCATTTCCTGTTATGACCTTCTCGATGACATATGTTTCATATAAAATGTTTCCCTTGTTCTTGAGGCCCATCCATCTCATTCTACATCCTACTGGATTTTTGTCTCCCTCACCATCAAAAACTATTGATGTCAGGTATCAATATCAGCTGGTCTTTGGCCATTCGGAAATGTCAAAACTCCCTAATAGGCATTAATGGTGCAACATAGTAGTTAGAAATGGTGTTAGTCAATACAATGGATCAATATATGAGTCTCATTATATGTTTACAAAGGAAAATGATGTAATTCCATGTGCACATGGAAACCACAATACCTATAATTTTTCACATTGACAATGCCTCACTTCTAGTAATACCACCATGACTTGACTTCTGCTACTTATGATGGGGTCCTATCACTCTTTCACTTAAAATAGATAGTCTTATCAGTTGAAAAGGTGCACTCAATAATCAAAATATTCTTCAATATTATTTTTAATCTCTCATTGAAAGTGTTGTATGCACCTCATCCCCTTTGAAATCTTTCCAGAATTTTGTTTTCCTTTTTCAATAAAGTAGTTTCCATGATGATAAAATGACTCATGAACTAGGATAGTTATAGGTAACTTGTGAATCCCCTTTAAGATTACATTTATGCACTCCATAATGTTTTTGGTCCTTTTTTATACCTATTCCCCCTTTTGTATGCCAATTTATATTTTTCTTTTAGAATCTGTATCATATAATCCTACACTCCCTAATTATCCCTATGGATTTGTTCTAATAATTGTTCAAACTTTAGTTAATCTAGATCATATACTACATTAAAGTGATCATATTTTCCCAAAATTAATTTTATCATTATGTTGAAATAGTAAAAAATAAGAATGATATTGTATACCAAGCCTCGTGATAGCCTTCTTCATAGGTTCATCATGGAAAGTTTTTCACATGTCTCTAGCAATGTGTCTGATGCAATACCAATTATATGAATTCTGGGGTATCCATATAATAGGATATGCATTGATTTCATTGTTTATTTCTTGATGATGATTAGATATCAAACAGATGCCCCGAATGTAAGTGAAATGGTTGTTGTTAAATGCTAAAAACCAACTCCACAATTCATAATTTTCCTTCTCTACAATGGAAAATGAAAGTGGTAGAGGTGAAATTTTTATATCTTAGGTTTCCATAGTCAACAATATAACCATGAATTTTTGTATAAAAATGTCCCATCAATTTGTATGAACTATTTTTAGAAATTAAATGCAGCAATATATGGAAGTAATTACTATAATAACTAATGAAATTTGAAATGTTATGGATCAAGATGGTTATCTTGAGAAACATGTTCATTCATGTTGATATGGAAGACAACTTGGTAATTATGTCTTAGTGTCGATAGAAATTTCACTAACACCTGATACGATTCATCCCAATCACCAGAGACCATGAAAATTTCCTTCTATTTCTCCATCCATGCTTTTTTATATGAAATTTTATAACCAAAATTTTGTTGTATTCTCTCTTGTACAAGGGCTACAGAAACATCTTAGTAGGTCTCGATCATATCAACAATAATGGATGAAAAAAATTCAAAATCCAATGATGTATGATCTTGTGTCAGGTTTATATTCATACAATTATGAGCTACCTCATTCTTAGAATTTCCCCAACCTCACAATAAAGTTTTAGAGATCTCCCTCAAGAGGAATATACAATTACCCTCATATTTTTCACACCATATGATGTATTTTGTATAGATTGAATCCTGAACTAAATATCTACAGTGAATCTCAATATGAAATTTTTCCAATGTTTTTTCATGGAATATTTTCTTAGAAAATATCTTCCAATATATAATGTTTTTTACAGTTCAAAAAATCTATCCTCTACAACTCTAGATAACTCAATTGATGGTTTGATGACATTCCAGTTGAATTTAGGAAAATGTGTCATTACTTTCAACCAATATGCAAACAGTGTGGATGATTTATTGTGTGTCAAGGATCTTATACAACCACAACATTTCTAGAAACTTCCTACCCAACTTTTTTAGCTTCCTCCTCATCATTATTGTTATCTCCATTTTTTCCATCCAATGGCCTGAAGGCCTTTATTTTTTTATTTATTTTGATAATCCACCTTTCAAGGGGTGAGGTGGAACCCTTACAATGCCTGTAAACGTAAGTATTACATATCCCATAGGACTTAGATGAATTAATTTCCGATAGTATTCAAATATTACATACAAACCAGACTAACTACTTGGAACTGCTCCTCCCCAGCATCTTCATCATAAAATCATCTCTCCACCTTCGTATGGATGTTCGGTTAGGCTATCCCATGCAAGCACAGGCTTGCATTCCTATGTAATTATACAATTGGACATTGTTTCTGGACACTAGAAACCTCAAAATATAACTCCATTATGTCATTATATGACCATTAGGAAAATAAAGCTTTTTATTGGACCCAATCCTCATCAACATCCAATGGACAAGATAAATGACATATCCTATCTTGGAATTACAAATATCTATAGCTAATAGACTTGATCTCCTCATTAGGTCCTGAATTTAAATGTCCATGAATTCTTTCTTGAAGTTATCTTAGGGTTACAAAATCAGATGTCCTAACCATTATTATTGGTTTTGTACTATAATATACCCCTTTCTTGGTTTGAATAACCTCCCCATAGTACTTAACATGAGAAAACATGATTTTTTATATGAGAATGGTTTTTGATCAAGATTTTGATAGTTTAAATAATATTAAAAATGAGTAATAATTATGTAGTGTTGACCACACACTCTTTACTCTACTAAAATGTTAGAATGTTTTCTTATATCCTCAAAGATGACACTAATAATTTTTTGTAAAATTTTTAATCTTCCTAATGGTATTTTTAGTAGTTTATAAATAGATTTAAAATCATCTAAATCATATTCCCTGGGAGTTTCAAATCAGATGTGCTGTAAGGCCCGTTGTTGTGAACCAATTCCTAATTGAGTCTAGCTCAATATGGTTTTTTCATGGTTGTTACCCCTATTTACATCTATTTTAGATACACATCAACATATAGTATCCAGATAGGGATTTCATTGGTTAGATAACTACACGATATTTACTTTACCAAAATTTTAGAACATATTCTTATATTCTCAAAGATGGAACTAATGTTTCATAGTAAAATTTTAAATCTTTAGAAAGGTATGTTCAGTAGTTTATAAAGATAATTTGAATCATCTAATTCATATTCCCTATGAGTTTCAAACTAGGTGTTCATCAAGTCCTGTTGTCGTGAACTAGTTCCTAATCGAGTATAGCTCAATATGGTTTTTTCAGGGTTGTTACCCCTAGGTACATTTGTTCCAAAGGAACATCCACTTTAGTATCCAGATAGGGATTTCATTGTTCAAATAAACACATAATATTTACTTTATTAAAATTTTAAAATGTTTTATTATATCCTTAAATATGACACTAATGTTTCATAGAATAATTTTTAATCTTCCAAAAGGTATGTTTAGTAGTTTATATAGATAATGTGAATCATCTAAAATATATCCAACTGGAGTGTCAAACTAGGTGTGCAGTAAGGTATGAATCATCTAAATCATAGGAGTAACAAATCAGGTGTGTAGTTAAGCCTCTTTATCATGAATTTATCCCTCATTGATCCTATGTTAATTCTATGATAATCCAAAGATAATCAATATCTAATAATTATTTAATCCTAATTTAATACTTAGTTAATCATTACTTACTCAATAGTTAAGTATTCATTAATTAATAGTTATTAAGTAGTTAGTTAATGGTTAAATAATAATTAATCAATTATTAATCTTAATTTAAGCATTATTTTATCCTGATTTAAGTATTACATATTCCTAATTTAATTATTCCTTAATCATTTATTAATGAATCATTAATCACTCATTAATAATTCAATAATAATTCGTTAATTAATATTTATTAAGTAGTTGGTTTATAGTTAATTAATCATTAATCATTAAATAATTATTGTTTAATAATTAATTTATCATTAATTAGTGTTGAGTTAATTATTCCTTAATCATTAAATAGTCATTCATTAATCATTAATTAATAATTAGTTAATCATTAGTTAATCATTCTTTAATATTTAGTTAATAATTGGTTAATCATAATTTAATCATTATTTAATCATTCATTAAGGAATAATTAATACTAAGTTAGTTATGCCTTAATCATTTTTTAATCACTTTTTAAACATTACTTAATTAATAGTTATTAAGTAGTTTCTTTAAAGATAATAATTAGTTAATTACTATTTAATCATTCTTTATGTAGTTAGTTTATAGTTAATTGATAGTTAATAATTAATTAATTGTCGGTCGATCATTACTTCATAACTAATTAATCATATGTTTATCATTTTTTAATCTTGATTAACCATTCTTTAATCACTTTTTAAATATTATTTAATCATTCTCTAATCATTAGTTAATCATTACGTAATCATTCATTAAGCATTAGTTAATCCTAAATTAATAATGTCTTAATCATTTGTTAATTACTCATTAATCACTACTTAATTAATACATATTAAGTAGTTTTTTTATAGTTAATTATTAGTTAATTAATAATTAATTATTAATTAATTATTGGTTGATAATTATTTAATCATTATTTATTCATTCATTAATCATTAGTTAATTATTAGTTAATCATTATTTAAACATTAGTTTATCATATGTTAATGATGCCATACTTATTCATTAATTAATCTTTAATAATTACTTAATTAATAGTTATCAAGTAATTAATTTATAGTTAGATATTGGTTAATTAATAGTTCATCATTATTTAATTATTATTTAATCACTATTTAATCATTAGTTTATCATTAGTTCGTTATTATTTAATCATTATTTAATCCTAAGTTATTCCTAAGTTAAACCTAGGTTATTCAGTATCTAATTATTATTTAATATTAAGTTAATCCTTAGTTATTCATTATTTAATAAATACTTAATCATTAATTTAGCATTAGTGAATCATTAGTTATTTGATAGTAAATTATTAGTGAAACATTATTTCATAAATATATATTCATCATCTAGTTAATATTAATTACTATTTATGTCACTAATATTTAAAAACTACTAATACGTATTATATAATAATCTTATTATAATAATAAATCCATTACTAATACTAATTATAAATTATTTACTAATAAGTTATAATTAAATAATAATAATTTTCATATTAATATTAACTATTATTTATAAATTATAACCAACTAACTAAACAACTATTTAAATATAATATTTAAAAGTAAATAAAAACTAAACAACTAAATAAATTATTAACTTTAAAATTAATAAGAAAAATTGCCTCTAAATGATGTTTTTCAAATTTCACATTCCTTTATAGCCATAAAAAACCATACACAAGGGAGAAAAAACTGTGTGAATCATAGAGAGAGAGATATTTGAATTTAGATTGAGGTGGATTGAATTGAGTAAGGGGAAGGGGAAGGGGAAGGTTGGCTTTTTATAGGGGACTGGGGAGAAGGTGTTACCTACAGAAATGGATTTTTCCATAATTTTAGGTGAAAGGCATTTTACAGGTTAATGTATTTCACCCAACCAGCTATGTCATATATCCAAGTAAAATAGAGGTAAATGTGGTATGTGACATAACACATTTCATTTTAAACTAAAAAACATTAACATGGGTCACGCCTTTCCATATTACTTTTATAAAAAATTACCTAGTTTTATTTAAATTTTTTTTTCATAATATGTATATTAAAAAAACTATGTGACTCTATATTACCAATTCTATGACTATGTGTATACCTACTAATTATCTATGAATTATCTCCATTTGTGTGCCTACAATCTTGAGGAGTAAATCCATCCATGTGTTGGTTTATTAATTTTTATTGGTTGCAAACCCAATCCCACATGAATTTCCAAAAAAGGATAGTGGCTCGTATATAATCTTGGATGGTAAATTGCTCCTAACACCCATGGGTTTTAAGATGGAACTATAGAAGGGCCTATATGTTGGTCTTGGAATACCTATGGCTAGAGGAATTGGATATTTCATGACCCCCTCCCTACAAAGATACCACACTGAGGAAATAGAGTTAGTGACTACCCGGGTCTCACCTCCAGTACGCCCCAGGTTGGAAACTAGCACCAAGGGTATAGTAAACATGTAGATGGGAGGCATAACCCTCTAAGAGAACATGAAGAAGAGATAGTTAAGATTGATACACCAAATGAAACCTTCTCATCCATATATATATATATATATATATCAAGTGAAACCATGTAATCTCATTTTGTACTAAAATAACTAAAATAAAAACTACAAGTACCAAAAAGGTAAAAACAACAGTAACCCCAAAGCCCAAACAGCTCCTGATAAAACACAATATAGTAATATTCATCTTGATCTTCAACCTACTCCAACATACCTAAAAAATAATTTATATAGATGTAGAGTGATAATAATAGTATACTCAGTAGGATCCTCCCTATATCCACTCATGCAAAAGATAAAGAAATCATGTTAAAGCACAGTGAAACTAACTCATTGCCTAAACAAGTATACTATGTTCTTAGCCTTACCATGGATAACTCTAACCAAATATCACATACAAGAGAGAATATAATATAATAATGAACCATCAATGGTACCTTGATCCCACTTCCCCACTAGTTTTATGCTATGTCCCAACGTCGCTGGTCCTGAGCTATCTCTCTATAAAAGTAATCTAGCTCAAAAACATTTGGGCAAGGTATCACAATATACACCTCATGCTTTACATCATCACATAATACTATATCACATATTTATATATAGTAACCAAGTAGTTTTTTGGAGTCACCACAACCCATATGACATATATCAAAAATTGGTTATTATACCTCAAGACATTATAGCTCATACACCGAGTAAGTACTTCAAGCCATCACAGCCTATACATGTCATACCTATAATAATCTTTGGATACTATATCTAGGAATACATGTGTGTGAAATAAACACAATCAATAATATACCTCTACACACATATATGGGGAAACTAACCACCATGCATACCAGTACATGTAACTAACAAGAGAAGAGTGTGGAGTTAGAGGGGGTAGTCGGTCATCCATCCCCCCATCGAGATGTTGGGGAAAACACCCTCCCAGAGTCTATAGGGTGTCATTTTACCTAACCTACATGGGTGGGGTAGCATATGAAATCATATAATATACATGATAAAATATATCTCACAACCACACTACGGGAATAACCTAGTCTTATAATTAAATTCAACTAACGTCGCTCGGACTCCCAGCTGCCACTACTAAGACTAAATATTCTATAAGTACACAAACATTTTAAATATCTATATTAAATTAATTATTTTATTTTTATAATTTTCCTTATGTTAATTAATTAATCATCCATTAATTAACCATTATCATTATTCCACATTACATTACATTAACATTAATAATCATGAGTAAAGTCCATTCCCTTCATGAATAATCCAAACTGAATCCATTGTTTATCAAGATTAACATCTTTTAAGAATTTTAATTATATCAACACCAAACCCATGGGTTAATGATTAATTATTATTTATTATAATAATTCCATAACCAGGTAATCTAGGAAAAAGCACTCTAATATACCAATAATAGGAAACATTGCAACTAAGAACATTAAGTTTCCTCAAACAGTGGGGAAAGAAATCTAGATAAAATAAGAAACTCGACCATTGTCCATTAAGCGGATTCATAAGAGATCGTACCATCTCTTAAAATATCATCAACAGGTAAGCCCAGCCTCATCCTGTTATATAAACTATGGTGTTATCCCTAGAACCCATATGTATATACCAATGTATCTCTCCATCACATACATCAACTATTACCACATCATCCGGGCCTCCCCACCCACATAACACATCATCTATCCTAGTCTCATCCATACCAGGCTCACATCACATCTAGTTTTCCACTCTCCATATTAAATCACCCATACTATGATCATATATAGATCACATTAAAAAATCAGCATGAAACAAACAAGAATATCCAGGAGGGAAATTGGTCTCTCCAACAAGGCATTTATCCTTTACATGCAATGAGCTCTCACAGCTCCAAAACAAGGCACTCAACCTTCTCAATAAAATGGGAAAATCAAGACCTATAAATTATCTTTATCAAATAATTATTTATTATTCCATATTGAATTAACCAATTCATTATTCAAAGGTTACAACTATGAGAAACCTAAGGCATCAAGATATAACAAGATATTAAGTAAAAACATGCTCTCAGCATTTATCTCAATTTTAACAAACCTAGAAAAGTATCATTATCAATTAACATGTATTTTTATTATTATCAAAACGAATAAAATATGATTTTAATTATTTTTAAATTTCATTAATTTCATGGAATATCATTTTTAATTACACATGTGAATTTCATCAATTTGATTATCAATAAATTATATCAACCACCAGATTACAAACATGCCTCTTTTTTAATATCTTAATCCAATTAGTTATAAATTTAATTTCATATTTGTGTTCTTTACCAATTCCAAAATGATAATACAAGCATAATAACATGATAACAAATCATATCATAGATATGCCACTATCTAAAAAATAATGAGGCAAACCACTATCACAGTATAAAGCAACAACATCATCAATGTGTGATTGCTAACCAATTTATTTAATCTGGTTTAATATTTATTAGGTTAATTTCATTTTTATACAAAAGGTATAAACCATGTTCAATTTATTATTATACGTAAATAAAAGAGAAGTAATGGATCCCCTACATCAAAGGTGTCAACGTTATTTAAACGAGAATGGACCAACATTACAGATCTTTGGTCACCTTTCCTGTAAGAAATGCATCCCTCCAAGGATGTCACACCACAACCACACCAAAAAACCAATAAAACCCCATTAGAAACGTGGGAGATCATACTCCGTGTAATGGAGATAAGAAACAAGGGGAAACAAGACCGATCAAGGAGAACCCTCTAGAAAATGAAGTATGAACGCACCTTGGATCACCACGGATAGAAGAAGAAAGATAAAAAATCAATCCCCATTAAAGGAATCCCAAAACACTGAAGAGAGGGATTCTATATCACCTGGGATTTGAGAGAAGACATGGGGTTTTGAGAAAGACCGAGGGCCCCTTATATTTATAATTCGCGCTACACAGGGTATTTTCATGGTATGTAATGCTTACACGTCGTGTAAATGTCGAGTTTTTGACTTCCATCGAAAAATGTTCCTTATTGAGGAATTTAACCTTGAATGATTACACATCATGAAGCACACCATGAACCAACCTTAAGAATCCATTAATTGAACAAACACTACATGAAAATATTAAACATCGTGTATTTTCCACACTTTCATCATTTTATCATATGAGCCCCACCAGACTTACTCTAATCCTTCTTTGAGCATCACAATCCTCAAAAACATGAAAAGGGTCAGACTACACTAATTTAGGCCCTTATAGGATTCCAAAAAGTGGTATCAGAGGCATGGAGTAGCCCATGTGTGATGTGGATATGCCCAAACCAATTTGAGAATGATAATTATGGCTTGGGTTGGAGCATGTTGATCCATGGTGGTACATTGTATTGAAAGTATGTATGATAATAGTGGTCATGTGGCATGTCCTAGTGGAGAGATAATGAAAGTGAAAGTGAAAGATGATTTGGATCATATGGATTATCATTGATGGGAAGGCCCAGTTGTGTGGTCTTTGGTTTGAGGGGAGTATTGTTGAGTGCAAACCCAATCCCACATTAGTTTCCACAAAAGGCTGGCGGCTCACATATAATCTTGGATGGTAAATTACTCCTAAAACTCATGGGTTATAGGATAGAACACTAGAAGGGCCTATGTGTTGGGCCTGGAAGACTTGGGGATGGAATAATGGGATCCCAACACATCTGTATATGATAATATGTAACCATATGTGTTTCTTTGACTATGAAATATAGTTTCAAATTCATCCTTGTATTTCTTCATCCATTCTAATAGCTATGACCATAAAGGATTTTCCAATCTATGATCATGAAAGTTTCTTCAATCTACGAACATGAATATATTGAGTTTTCCCAACTTACAGTGATTCATTTATTCCATGGATGTATTTATATATGAAACTATCTCTATATATATATATATATAAGATTTTGTGAATATATTTATTTATTCTAATGTTCTTTCATGATGTGTGAATCCATGCAATAGATTTCTACCACATAGAGTGATATTTTGGGACATAATTCTGACAGTCCAACCAGATTAGTCATTCAGACTGTGTAGGGTGCTATTGTACAACATATTACCATGAGTATGATTGATTGTAAGTATTCTTCAGTAAGTATTTTTTTTTTAAAAACTATTTTTTATATACAGAAATAGTTTAATTATTGAAAACATAATTAGGATATCAATTGTAAGTACATTTAAGATAATATTTTTTTTAAAGGGTCTTAAAATATTGAAATTTATTGTTTAAATATTTTTTACTGGTCATATATTTATATATTTCATGATTCGATTTAATTTTTTAATTGGTGCAACTGTATATGACATATTTTAATCTAATTTTCAATTTACTCGTATTTGTTAAAAATATAATTAATGATATTAATTAATAGTTTTGTAAAAAAAATTATTCAAAAGCATATCCAATATACATTTTATGATAATCTATTTTTGTGAAATTTTGACATTTTTATAAACTATAAGTTTATTCAATATATTTTAACTTTTATATTGCTTTGAAATAAACATGTATATTCTAATGAGCATATTGGAATTTGTTTTAATGATGTTTATGCAGTAATTAAAGGGCATAAAAGTTATTATTTTTTGAACACGTGTGATGTTTAAACAAGTAAACAATGTGTTTCTAAATTTTTAAATATTTATAACCATTTAATAAAAGTGATGATTTTAGTAATATCCCACACAATGAAAATATAAGGATGGATCTAGGTGATTATTGGTGATTTATCTATAAATAACGAATGAGTCATGAAATTAAATACATAAAAAATAACTAATACATGATGCGTTAATCACTGCAACTACTATTCCATTAGTGAAACCACAAAAGGGGTTCATAGTTTGATCATCTACTATTTAATTGGTTAAATATCATTAGGTTTCATCAAATTCAATATCTATTGTTCATTTGCCGCTTCACTACTATATATTTGGGTTTATCTAATGTTATACTTTATTGGCACTAGCTAAAAGTACTAATAAATGTCACCTTTATTAGAGTTAGGTAAAGCGCAGATAAAGGGTACCGTTGATCAGTTTTAGAAAAAAATGATGATAAAGGGTAGATTTTATTAGTAATTTTTTATAGCAATGATAAAAGGTACCCTTTATGAGAAAGTTTTTTAGAATTGATAAAGGTGTCCATTATCAGTGTTTTTTAATGCTGAGAAAGGAAATTTTTATTAGTTCTAGAAAGAAAATGTTGTTAATGATGGCTTTTATCATTGATTTTTTATAGTGATAATAAAAGGTACCCTTTATGAATGCCTTTTGATAGCATTGATAAAGGGTGCATTTTATCAGTGATTTTATTTTAACACTGATAAAAGATACTCTTTATTAGTGATTTTATTTTAGCACTGATAAAGATCACCCTTTATTGTTGTTTTTTATTAGCACTGATAAAAGGTATTTTCATAAGAAAAATAAATAAATATCATTAAAAATAATATACTTATATATTTATATATTTATATTGATACAAATATAATATATTGATATAAATATAATATATTTTATCAAATATGATTTATAGAAGAATAAATATGCCTTTATAATTAATATGTAAGATATTTAGTGAAAATGGATTATAAAATAATTAAAAAATAATATCAGTTAATAATTTTCTGGTTATTATCGAGTAATAGTGATTTAATAATAACTTCTTGATATAAAAATCCAATAAATTATTGAATGATCTAAGATAAGTTGAAAAAATGACTTGAACTTTCAATGGTCATAATGGTCTCTACCACATACCAACTGAAGCCTGTGAAAATATCTATTCCATGTTGACATGGAGGGACCTTGATCACTATTTTTTCAAGATTAAAAAAGTTAGGAATTCTTCCAAAACAGAGTTTTTAGTTAGGATGCCCTAATTTTTTAATATTCTATCAGATTTCATCTTTGTTTAAGAGGGTATTCTTGTCCTTTTTCAGTGGATGCTGAATTTATTCTTAGGGATTAAATTCATATAGATATTATGGATTTTCAATTTTAGAATTTTTCATATTGTGGTTTTATTTATAATTTAATATATGCATGTTTTCTTATATTTACATATAATAAATCAATTTTACAAATAAAAATCTAAACATATTTACATAAAAATGTATTTATAAATATATAAACCATATGGAAATAAATATTTATTATTCATTTTATTTAAAATAAAAATAATTATTCATTTTATCTACCATATAAAAATAGATTTAATATATATATATATACTTATACAAGTAATGTTTATATATAAATATGTTTATGTCAACAAAAAATATATATTTATGTGTACATTCTAATATATGTAAATAAATACATTTATGTAAATATTTGTGCATGTTCATGCCTGTGTAAATATGTATGTTTGTGTGTGTGTGCCAATATTGTGTGAATATGTTATATATAAATGTATTTCTATAAATATATCATTATCATTAAATATAGTATATAAATATATTTATAGTAAATATTTATAAATACATTATAAAAAATTATATCTAAATATACAATTATATGTAAATATGTATAAATATATATGTAAATATATAGACATTAAAAATATATATGTAATGTGTAAAATGTATATCTAAATATACAATATATAGGAATATTAAAAATTGTATTTAAAAAAATTATATAAATCATTTGGAATTAATTATTATCCATTTTATTTGAAACAATATCTAATCTTTTTTATATTATAAAAATATATATGAATATATATATATATATATACTTATAAAAATGTATATATAATGATTGTATATACATATGTGTGTGTAATAATAAATAGATATATATTTATATTTATATTCTAATATAGGAAAATTAATATTAATAAATAAAATAATTAAATATATATAAATATATATATATCACACACACGAACATATATTTTATAAATGTATTTAAAAATAATTATACAAATATATGAATAAAAAAGATATATGTAAATATATATATATATATAATAGAAATATCCTCAAATATAGAATAAAAAAACTTAGGGAAGTGGAAAATTCATTAAAATTTCATAAGGGAGGTCCATGGTTTGAGTACTGGAGTGTGCAGGGGTGAGCAAGTGGTTGGATAGTATAAAAGCACTAACAAAGGGGCATTCTGAGTGGTGAAAAAGGGTGGGGGTGGGCATAGCATGTATTCTAGGTGGGTAGGGTGGCTAAAAAGCACTAACAAAGGTGGGTGAGAAGCACTAACAAAGGGGTGAGTACTCCAAAAAAATCAAATTTTAGCAGCACTAGAAAAAAAACTGATAAAGGTCGTCTTTTAATGGCCCTTAGATCAACAACACTTTTTTAGTGCTGGTAAATCCAATTTCTAGTTCTTTTAAAAGTTTCATCTATAGTGGTTCTTATCATTTCTATATAGTTTTATTATTTATATTTACTTTTATATGTTTATTCTTCAGCATAGATTTAGGATTTTACCAATCAAAAGAAGGTTGGGTTTCAATTATTCTCCCAAACTAAAATAAAGGTTCTTGGATTGTGAATCCCAAAAGAAATTAGGTTATATTAGGTTGTTACTCCCATAAAAATTCAGGTTAGTTGTGTCTCTAGGTATTGTAAAAGGTAGAGTCTGTAACTATCTTATCACACCTTTAAAAGTGAGTTTTCTTAGTGGGTACCAATATTCTTCATGAGTAGAGAATGTTCAAGAGTAGATGTAGGATCATGGTGATCTGAACTACTATAAGAATATTGTGTTCATATTTAATTTCCACTACATAATATTATAAATATTCTCAGTACACTACGTTGTATTTTATTAACTCTGGTATATTTTATTTTATTTAATAATTTGTTTGAAATTTTCAAAGGACTATTCACTACCCCTCTAGTCCGTTATTTCTATCTATCTAGGGCCAAAAATTTTGATCAAATCTTGACCTTGTTAGGATAAAATAGTTATCAACTATGAATGTTTTAATATGATACCAAATAATTGGAAGTTATTAATTCAAATGATGGTTGGATACCTCAAAGTTCCTTGTATTTTGATGGAAGTTATTATGGGTATTGGTAAGAATGAATGGTGTCATACCTGAAGTAGTTAAGTATAGATCATTTGAAAATCATGGAGAAACTATATGAGTTACCCAAAGCTGAACCAAAGATACTTGTAGGTAATGATATGGAAAATTATTTTTTAAACTATAAATTAAAGAATAATTTGTATTTTTCTTTAAGTACAAGCTTGTATAGGCATGTTTCAGTATGTAAGATAGCCCATGACATTTGAATATTTCTATAAGTCACTCATTATGGGATATAAGAGCTTAAAATAACCAATCTATGAATGCTCATGATAAATAATATTATTTCAAGATAGGAGAAGATGAATCAATGAACCAGATTTTCCATAGGTTTAAAATCTTTATAAATGGGATGAGTGGACTTAGTGAAGCGTTAGATAATAAAACTCTAGTCAAAATTGTGTTGATGGAATTACCAAAAATATTTCATGTAAAGAAATAAAAAATTAATAAAAGTAAGAATTTTAAAGTGTATACTTTAGATGAACTAATCAGTTCTTTGATGTAGTGTGGACTTGAATTGAAAAATATGACTAATGAGGAGTCTATAAAAAGGAAATGTGTTTCTTTTAATTTTAATGTTAATTAATACTCTAAATATTTTTAATTTTATTTCCAATAAAGTGATAAATATATAAATCATTTTATCAAAATTCATTACAATTTTTTTGAAAAATAAAGGTGGAAATAGGTTATTCAAAAATAAGAACAAAAAGTAGTAAAATAAAGTTAATACTATAACTAATAATGATGTTTCAGACTTAACTTGTTATGAGTTTAGGAAGAAAGGACACATTAGGTCTGATTATCCTAAACTCCAGTGTTTAAAGAAATATAAATACAACAAGATAAATGAAATTAAATTGTTTTTTGCAGGATGGGATTTTTAGATAGTTTAGATTCAAGTGGTGAAACAAGAAGTCAATAAGATATAGGGAACCTTGATTTTATTAATACACACTGTGAGGTATCTAACACGTTCTTTAATCAATTAATAAAACTTGATAATATTTATCATAATGCAATCACTTAAGATGAAAACTAAACTAAATTTGGTTCTATTTTATATTTTGAAACTATTAATTCTAAAGTCAAACAATTATATAAAGAGGGTGAGGAATTAATAAAATGACAATATCAGAATTATTAAAAAATATAATGACCTAAAAACTAAAAATATGAAATTTTTCAAAGAAAATGATTAACTTAAAAAACGAATGTGAAAATATATATTTTAGTGTTTCCCAAAATTAGGAATATAAAAATAATTTTGATTCTGAGATATTGAAACTAAAAGAAGAAAATAACAGACTTGAATATTTTTAGAAGTAAATGATAAAGATCAAGAAACAAAGTTTAAATAGATTGTGGATGACTTAAAAAATGTTTATAATGGTTGTAATAAGAAAAATAAAGAAATTAATAAATTAATAAGTACAAATTCTATTTCAAATGAAAAAGTTTATACTGATTTAGAAGCTATTAAAAAAGAGAATGTGGATTTGAAAAAGGAAGTTTCTAATCTTAAATAAACTTTGTCTACTTTTTTCAAGGAAAAAGGAAATGTAATAAAAAGATTTCTATGATGAAACCAAATTAAAAAAATAATGTTTTGGTTATAATAAAACTTCACCAAGTATAAATAATACTACTTTTTTTAAAATCTCAAAATAGAGTATTTCAAGTGTAACATGCTTTAAATATATAATGTAATGCAATTATACCAATGAATGATATTTAAGATTAACATAATCAAAACGTTTATACAGAAACATTTATTGTTAAATGTTTTTTTCTAAATAGACCACAAAAATATGTTTTAAATCTATTTGGGTACCTAAATATTCTTCTACTAATCTAATTGGACCCAAAAGATCATGGGTACTAAAACAAATTTTTACTTGAGTCATTTTAGAAAATATTATTTATAAGTCTGAAAGATTCATGGTATATAGAATGTGGGTGTTCTAAATACATAATAAGTGATATTTCAAATTTTTTATCTTTTAATTCATGTGATGGAGGCCTGGTCACATTTAGAGACAATTATAAAGGTTAGATTAAAGGGATCAAAGAGGTTAGATTTTATAAAATTATTATTATTTCAAAATTATTATTTATATATGGTTTAAAACAAAATTTAATAAGTATATCATAGTTATGTGGTGGTGTATTAAATTTATAATTAGAAAATGGTAAATGTGAAATTTTGAAAAATATATATGTTTATTTTTCTACAAATAGAAAAGATAATTTTTACAATATTGATTTTTCTAATCTAACCAACAATAAAGTTATGTTTTTAAATTTTTCATAATATATTTTGGGGAATTGGATACTTATACATAAAAATTATAGAATATTTCACAAGTTTTAAAATCAAGAACAGGTTCTATAATTTCCAAAGTTAAATATAAGTAAGTATTTTGTGTGTCATTAGTGTTTAAAGGGTAAGAAACATTAAGAAAGGATTAAATTTGTGAATGATGTTTGTAATAATAGATCTCTTGAATTGGTAAATATTGATTTATTTTATCCTATACAACCTACTATTTTATGAGGAAGTAATTTTGTATTTTTAATAGTTAATGAATATATTAGATTCATTTGGATTTATTTCTTATCTTATAAAAGTGAAATCTAACCAAGTTTTATGTTTTTTGAAAAATAATACAAAATTAAAAAATATACTTCAATACCCACTATTAGAAGTGATAGAAGTGGTGAATTTTTTAATTTAGAATTTGATAAATTTTGTGATGATAATGGATATAAATAATTTTTTATGCCACTAGAACACCACAACAAAATGGTGTAGTTGAAATAAAGAATTGTTCAATTCAATAAATTGAAATATCAATGATTATTGAGTTTCAATTGCCTAAATATTTTTGGGTTGAAAATGTTAATACAAAATTTCATGTTTCAAATAGAGTTTTTATTAGACCTTTTTAAAATAAAACCCCTTTATGAATTTTTTAAAGGGTTTAAACCTAAATTTGGATATTTAGGGTGTTTGATTGTAAAGTTTTTATACTTAACTAAAAATATAATTCAGACATGTTTGATTCTAAATGTGATAAAGGGGTATTTTTAGTTTATTCTAATTTTATTAAGGAATATAGAGTTTCAATAAGATAGATTTAGTTTTTGAGGAGTCTATATAGGTTAAATTTTATGAAAATAACAATATCAAAAATAATTCTGATTTTAATAAAGATGAAGAATTCATAGAATTTAATTTTGGTGAAGATAATGCTCAAGATAATGATAATACAATAGTTGATGGGAAGAAAATATATTCTCAAACTAATCCTAAAGAGTGGAAAAATCAAAAATATAATCCTATTGAAAAATTAATTTGAAATTTTGAATCTATAATACAAAACAAAACAAAACTATTTTCAATTACTTTTATAATTAAGACTTGGTTATTATTTTTATGTATGTTAATATTGATGATGCTTTGAATATTTTAAACTGGATTAATTATATGCATAAATAACTTGATCAATTTGAAATAAATAACATATGAAATTTGGTTGAATTACCAAAATATTAACAAATAATGGGAACTATCCCACATAGGCGGTTGTGGTGGCAGGGGGTTTAGGGTTTGGGGCATCGATCATGGGGTCGATTCCCCAGACCGGTTTGTTTCCTTGAATGTTTTTTTTAAGATAAACTTGATGAAGCAAGAAATATAGTTAAAAATAAAGCAATAATAGTTTCTCAAGGTTATTCTCAAGAATAGGGAATTGATTTTAATGATTTTTTTCTCTTGTTTCTAGAATAAATTATATTAGAATTTAATTTTAAATTTTGTGTTTTCAAAATACAAAATTATTTCAAATAGTTAAAAGTTTAAATTTTTAAATAGAGTAATTTTTTAAGAATTATTTGTTAAACAAACCCCTAGATTTGAAATTGAAAAATTTCCAAATCATGTTTTTAAAATTAATAAAACACTACATGATCTTAAAAAAACTCTTAGAGCTTTGTTTAAGTGACTAACTCTATTTTTATTCCAAAATGATTTCACTAAAGAAAAATTATATCCTACCTTATTTTTAAAGAAAATTTAAAAATATATTTTAATTAGGATAATATATATTGATGATATAGTATTTGTTTCTAAAAATTATTTACTTTGTAATGATTTTTATAAATTGATGACTAGTGAGTTTTGAAGATTCTTTGGGTTGTTTTTGTAATGATTTTTGTATTTATTGTCAACATCTTTTTTGTTAATGTTTTTATGATTCAAGGAAAAATTAGTTGATGAAGGAGTTTAGGAATGTTTCCTTATTAAGTTAAGAAAATTTCCTTATTATGTCAGATGATTCTTTGTTGATACTCGAAGTACCAAATTTCATGAATATGTTCATGATTATAGTTGAGTTCATATGAGTTTGTACAAAAGTAAAGATTTTTTTTTCACACAAAGATCAATTTATAGGTTATACAAGAATAAAGGCCAATAGATAGAGTCTACAGGACTGAGGCACGTGAAGTTTCTGGATAGAAATTTTTTATGAATTTCATTTATTAAAGTGTTGAAGTTTTACGTTATACACTGTTCAAAGATATGAATTTGTTTAGTACATATTGAAAGAAGGTTGATCTATGAAGTTGTAATCAGAAAGAGATTTATTGGGTATAGTTCTTATATATCCATCAAAATTAGAATTCTTTGAAGGTGGATAGATATATAGGTACTAAGTTACATCATATAAAGATGTATAAAGTCCAGTGAATAGAATGGAGGTTTTTCAAAGTTCAAGACAGATGAAAGTTCACCAATATATCAAATAGTGATGTAGGAAATATATCATATGGGGTGAGGTAATGTTTCCATACTGAGTTATAATGGATAGAAATTTTCAAATTTCGTTAGACCAAGAAGTATAAGGAAGGAATCCTAAGGTGAGTGGATAGAGAAATATGGGGAGTTAGACTAGATAGAGAGGTCTAATTCTATCAGATGAACTTCTAAGTAATTTTGAACAGACAATTTTCTAACCAATCAAGTGATGAAAGATAATTGGAAAAATAAGTACCATGTCATTAGATGGATTTTTCTATGAAGTTTTAATGAACTTATCTTTTCCCTGTATGAAGTCTGAGAAGATGTAGGGTGGCCAGATAGAGACATACAAACTCAATAGATAGATTAATCTAGATAAAAATATTTGATCCCATTGGTTAGAGGATGAATGTATAGAGCATCAAATGGAGAAATTTGAGTGTATAGAAATATGTCAATTAGAATATATATATTAGACAAAGGATATCCTCAAAGAATAGTAAAGGATAGAGTAGTTCTCATAAAGACACCAAATGGTCATTTTTGGGACTGATTTCTTAGGAGTTTTACATAAAAAAAAATTAAATACCATAACAATGATGATGTTAATTTGTTATTTTAATGTTTTTTATCTAGATTATTTAATTAAGTTTGAATAAATTAGTTGATTTCAAGTATTCAAGAAGCTTCAAGAATATTCCAGAAGGTTTGAGAAGTGTTCTAACAAAACTGAGTTGAGTGGGAGATTTAATATTCAAATTTGAGTTGATCAGGAAAATTATTTTGGGATCCTGTGTTTTTTTCCTAGATTAGTGCCTATATAAAGGATTAAAGGCACTATACAAAGAAACATTGTTCATGCATGTGAGAGAGCCAAAGTGCTGAAGATTTTTTTAAAGGAGCAGTATGAGCTTTCAACCAAGGAAATATTTGGTTGAAGAAAATACACCAAATAGAGGTGGGAATGGAGGAACCAAATAGAAGTGTACACAGGTGAAATGAATGAATAATAGGCACAAAAAATGGATTCATGCCAAAAGAATAAGATTCACACCATATAGAGTCATTCCATATGGAGAGTGTACTAGATGAAGAATTTTTGGATAAAGTTTTTGTGATCTATTTCATAAATTTTCTTATTTTTTTGTGCCTAAAAAGATAATAAAACATTATAAATAATGAGAGTTAGTATAATTACCTATAGGGATATATAAAGAGATTAATAGGATTTGTATCAATTGTATTCATATTATATCATATTTAATTTACATAGACTGATGAGAGTCTCTATAGAAAGGACATAGTCACCCACACTGGGGGATAAACTTGTAAATATTGTGTTCCTTGTGTTATATTCCTATTTTTTATATCAGTAAGGTCAATATATAAATTTTATAAGGATAGAAACTCTAAAAAGTTACAAGGGTTAATTTCAAGTGAAAGGATATTGTAAAATATCACTACTAATTCAATCCCCCTCCCCCCTCTCAGTTGTATTCACATTCCTAAGAACTTCAAGTGGTATCAGAACATCCAGGATCCATTTGTAAGATACTTACATTTATTATCATGGATAATCTCAACTCATTAAATAGCAGAGTAATTACTAACTTTGATGGAAAAAATATCATGGTTGGAAAAATAGGATGATAGCCTATCTTATATCTCTTATCCTAGAGGTGAATGATGCAGTTATAGTTAGGTATCCACCCACTGAGAAAGATGCTCCTATGACATTTTCCAAAAAAATGAATCTTGAGGTTGATGGAAAATATAAAAATTATAGTCTTATGTCTTTATCATAAAATGTTTATATAAAGTTTATGGGTATTAAAATAGCTAAGGAAACTTGTGAAAACTATAAATCATCTTCAAATAAAATATAAAAGTAAAGGAATTAAAACTTTAAATCTAGAGAAGTAGGTTTTAAGACATTAGTATGAAAGAATATGAAACTATTGATGACTAATTCACCAGATTTAATGAATTAATTAGCAACATCAGAGGATTTAGAGATGTCCTGTAATATTTTAGCATTGTGAAGAAACAGATGAGAAACTTTCTAGACAAGTTTTATCCTAAAATATATTCTATAAAATATAAATATGATTTATATCTTAATGAATTTCATAATTTTCATATTTAGTATGATATGAGGAAATATCTAGCATTAAAAAATAAGATTTAATAAGAAATATCTTTTGAATCTATGAAGAATCAAGAAATTCATGAACCTAGTCATGAGATAGTGGGACTCAGTGAATTAGAAGATAAGGAAGTTAATGTTGAATAAAAAGATATAATTATGTATCTTTTCTATAAAAATTACCAGAAAGTCATAGTTAAGTACAAAGGAAAACTCACACTTAAATTTTCTTAGTGTGGAGGCATTGGAAATTTTTCTAGGTACTCTATGAAGGATAAAGATGGAGAAAAAATGATGATTCTAAAGAAAACCCATGGTGGAAGAAGTGGAGTAAAACATCAAAGGAAGATAAGAAATCTAATGGAAATATGAAAATGTTCATCAAAATTAATAAAAGAAGTATGTTAAGTAATAAATATGATTTTGACTCTATGGATAGTAGTTCATAAAAAGATGAAAATTCATATATGTTTAAAACCTTATTTTTTAATGTTGAAATAAAGTAAGAAACTTCAAATACTTAAGAATAATAAGGTGAATAAATATATAGAGAATATCAACTGAGATTAGAGCTTGTATAATGTATTGAGTAGAACACTAAGCTCAAGAAATAAGTGATAATATTGAAGAATTAAATTGAAAATAAGAATTAAGTAAAGGAATAATTCATTAAAAAGGAAGATACATACATGAAAGAAATTAAGAATCTTAAGTTGAAAATTACAAAACAAGGAAAAATTATGGAAGATCTTGGAAAGAAAATTGATCATAAGTAAGATGAGATATATAAGACTCAATTAAGATACCTTGAGGTTAAAATTACATTAATAAAGATAAATGAAAAATTCAATATATCTATGGAGGAAATTTTTGAAACATCTCAAGTAGTGGAAAGAACTCATCCTAAGAATCAGGTGAAATCTACACTCACTAAAATTGAAATCCCATCTAGTTTTACTAACCATGAAAGTGTAAGAATCATTAATTGGAGATATTGGTTTAATAAAGGGTGTGAGAAACATATTAAATCAATAAAAGTTAAAAATAACCTTTGAAATATAGTTTTCCCACACTAGGGGAATCAAATACAAAAAGATGTATTGAACCTCAACAAACTCATCACAAGGAAAAACTATTTTTTATAGAAGATTGAGGTTTAGTTAATATTGTTGGTGATATTGTATATATGGACATAAGGATCATAATTTTTGGAACAACATGTAACTCCCTGTAAGTAGGCATTAATTGAGGGGGATCAATAGTGGAATAAACGAAAGCAACTTTTTTAAGTTATAAGAAAAAAATAAAATAAAAGTCTTTAAAAACCAGAATGTTATCAAAAAAGATTTGATTATCGGGAGGAAGTTTGTAGAAGTTGTGACCATTCAGTTCACTATGCTGAAGAATATAGAATATCACTTCTGGGAAAATTTTCTTATACTATAAAAGAAAAGGAAGTTATGAAGAAAAAAACTAAAGACAATGATTTTTCAGTTGAGACTACTCTAAAATATAGAAAAATGAATAAATTATGGATTCTTAAAAGTGGTTGCTCTTTACAAATGAAAGGTTATATGAAAATATTTAAATTTTTTGAAGAACATAGAGGAGGAGTAGTTACTTTTATAAATGATAGTTCTTTAAAATTTTGAGGAATTGGAACAGCTGAGATTGAATCTTAGAAACTAAAGTCAAATGATGTTTTGTATATTGATGGTATAAAGAACAACTTACCAAGTGTCAGCCAACTTTGTGATGATGGTAAGAAAGTTATCTTCTAAAAAAATTATTGTAGAATATGATTTTTGAAATATATAAAAGTTGTTACTAAGGTAGAAACATCTAGTGGAAATTTATTTCATATTAGAGATCCTTGTAACTCTTATTATTTAAGTACTAAGGAGAAAAATAAGTTGCAGTACCAAAGACTTGGTAATATTGGACATAAAATTATGATCAAAGTTTCAAAGGAATGTGTGATAATAGACTCAACCCAACTATAAATGAAATATGTTATTGTTTTTACAACTTTTCTAAAAGAAATATTGGTTAGTGGAAGGCATAATAAAGTTTAAATATAATTCAATAGACCTATTGATCTCATACACTCTGATATTTATGGACCGATGAGATTTCAATCAATGAAAGTTGATTTGTAATTTATTACTTTTATTTATTATTTCACTTGAATAACCAACATAATGTTTATGAAACATAAATCAAAGTTTGTATAATTATAAAAAAAATTCTAAGGGATATTGAGAATGATATGGGTGTTTATATATTAAAGTAAATAATAGACAATAGAAATGAGTACACAAGTAATTCATTTAAATACTATCTAAAGAAACATGGAATCAAATATAAATATATTTCTCCCTATAATACTAAATAAAATAGATTATTATAAAGGAAAAAAACAAATATTTAGTTGAAATGGGAAGAAACATGCTTACTAAATATAAACTTTTGAAATTATTATGGATATAAGATGTAAGTAAAATTTTTCATGTTCAAAATAGATGTTTTCTTAAATCAGAATAAAAAATGAGTTCCTATGAGATTCGGTACAAGAAAAATAATATATTGAAATACTTTAGAGTTTTTGGGTGTCTTTACTTACTAAAGATCAAAAATCAAAATTTAGGAAAGTTTGATGAAAAATAAGAAGAAGGTATTTAATAGTATATTTAGTTGATAGAAAAAGTTAAAAATGTTAGAATAAATTACTACAAAAGTTGGTTGATTACTTTGATGTATAAGTTATTGAAAATAAAACATTATTAAAAAATTGTTGAAGATAATAAGAAAGATGTTACGAAAGATAGAATTATTACTTCCAAAGAAGATAATGTGAAGTAAGTTGAATATAGGCTAAATCTTGTATAAATTGACTCAGGTCAGTATAGTGATGAAGAAAGTAAGATTGAAAGAAAATATCTAAAGTTTTGAACTTTATAAAAGTAGTTTGAATCTGAAAATATCATTGGAAATTGGAAATATCTAGTTCATTACAAAAGGAAATTAATATTTGAGAATCATACATCACTTATTTCACAAGTGGAATCACGGTCAGTTTTAGATGAAGTTGAACATAAAAAGTGGTTAAATGTTATAAATGAAGAGTTAGATTAGATTGAGAAAAATAAAACCTTGTATATTTCTCTTCAATTGGGAAGAAATGATGTTATAGGTAAAAAATGGGTGTTTATAAATAATATCAACAAACATGGAGAAATTTCAAGAAATAAATAACATCTTATTTTCAAAGGTTACTCATGGATAGAAGGTGTTTATTTTGAAGAAACTTTTTCCCCTATTGTTAGACTTGAGACTACAAGAATGTTCTTGGAATTCACTGGTCATCATAATTATAAAGTCTATCAGATGGATATTAATTCATCTTTCTTAAATGGATAAATTGAGGAATAATTTTATATTGAGAAACCCAGTGGGTTCTTACTTGATAAAGATGGAACCATAGTGTGTAAATTGAATAAATCTTTGTATGGGTTGAAACAAGCCCCTTGTGCTTAGTATCCAAAACTTGATATCTCCCTAATGTAGTTTAACTTTTCTAAATAAAAATTTTATAACAGCATTTATGTGGAGGATATGAGCATAGGTACCCTAATTATCATAGTTTAGTTTGATGATATAATTTTTACAGGAGACATGGATAAATCTCGTGAATAATTTTCTAAAATAATTAAAATGAACTTTGAGATTTCAATTCTTAGAGAGTTTAAATTATTTTTGGGTTTAAAAGTTCAACAATAAGGAAAATATATCTTCCATTCACAAGAAAAGTACTCCAAGGAGTTGTTAAAAAATTTATCATGGAAAATTCAAAGGAGGTTTACACTCCTATCTTTATTGGTATGAAAATAATCAATGATGAAGCGGGGAAAATGGTGAATTATAAAAACTTATAGAATTTGATCATAATCTTAATTTATCTTACTTATTCAAGACAATACATTACATATTTTGTAACTTTTTTTGAAATATATAAAAGTGATCCTAAGGAATCACACATGATGGATGCTAAGAGAATACACAGGTATGTTAAAGTAACATCTAATTTTGGCATGATTTATAAAAGAAATAATGATATGACCTTTCATGGGTTCATTGATGCTGACTGGGCTAGATATATTAATGATAGAAAATAAACATCATGAGGAACTTTATTATTGGGAGAAATTTGTCTAGCCTAGCATAGTAAGAAAAAAAGTTTTGTTACTTTGAATACAGTGGAAGTAGAATATGTTACTTCTACCAAGGTATGTGAAAAAATGATGTGGATTAAAGTTCAGTTGGAATATTTTAGGGTGAATGTTGGAAAACCATTCAATATTCTTTGTTACAATCAAAGTGTCATTGATATTTACAAGAATCCTATAAAAAAATCATGATCAAAGCACATTGATATTAAATAAAATTTCATTAAGGAGAAGTTCACTAGTGGAGATGTTATACTTGATCATATTTCAAAAAAATATCTAATTTTTTATGTATTCACTAAATCTAGGCCAAGGGAAATATTTAAGGAATTGAGGATGAAACTACATGTTCAACATCCACTAATTTCTTTATAATTTTTGTAAGTAAAGTATCCTTGCCTTTCTTTGGATTCTATTGTTAAAGGAGGAGAATAAGTATAACTTTGTAAGAAAATGTACAATTATATTTTATGAATTTGAATATGGTGTCAACATAAAAAGGGGGATTAAAAGATTTAGAGTGGGGTTATCAATATCATAGCTACAAAATTATTTCTCATTGATGTCTGGAATTCCTTCAAAAACATTTCTTAAATCATTAGTTTAGTTTTAGAACATTCTCAATGACAAAGGTTATAGTTTGATGATAAACTTGTTGAATTTGTTATGAATGTTTCCAAAAAAAGGGGGAATTGAAGATCCTTTGTATTATTTTTTTAATGATTTTTTTATTTGTTTTCAATATCTTGTTTGTGAATTTTTTTTATGTTTTAGGAGAAAATGAGTTGATGGATGAGTTTTGGAAATTTTTCTTACCTAATTAAGAAAATTTCTTTTTTAATTAATAAAATTCTTTGTTGATCCTCAAAGTATCAAATGTAAATAATTTTTTCATGATTCAGCTGAGTTCATATGATTTTTTACAAAATTAAAGAAGTTTTTTCCATAAAAAGATAGAGTTATAGGTTGTATAAGAATAAAGGAAAACATACCAAGTCTAACAGACTTAGGTGCATGAATTTTTCGAATAGACAGTTTTTATGAATTTAATTTTATAAATTGTTGAAGTTTTAGGCTGTATAATGTTTAAAGATATAAATTCATGAACTTCCTACTGATTGAAGGTTGATCTTTTAATTTTTAATCAGATTGAGTCTGATTTAATAGAGTTTTTGTATCTCTAGTAGAAATAGAATTCACTAAAGTTGATTGGACATAAAGTTACTAAGTTACATTGGAAAAAGATGTATGAAGTTCAGTGATCAAAATAAAGTATTATAAAAGTCTAATAAAGAGGAAATTTTTCAAGTATATCAGATGATGATAAAGGAAGTAAATCGAATGTAGTGATCTGATTTAGCCAAACCAAGTTCTAACAGATATAATTTTTCAATTCTATCAGATCAATAATTATGAGGAACCAAGATGAAGGAAATTAGATAGATAAAGATGAGAAGTTATACTAGATAGAGAGATCCATTTATATCGAACAAACTTATATAGAAGTTGACTGAACAATTTTCTAAGGGATAAATGGATAGATCAGAATTAGATAGAGAAATATGATGTCATTAGATGGAAATTTTTGTGAAGTTTTAATGAAATTATCCATGCCATATATGAAGTTTGAGCAGATGTAGGGTGGCCAGATAGATACAGGCCAACTCAATGGATCGATCAACCCAAATGGATATATGTGAGTCCATCGGTCATAGGATTCATGTGAAGAGAACCATATGGAGAAAGATGGGTGTATCATATTGTTCCCATCGTAAGATAAAAATTGGAATGTGGAGTTTTAAATAGAATAATAAAGGATAGTGGTGTTATTTTAAAGACACCAAACAGACATTTTTTGAATGAAATTATTAAGAGTTTTACATAAAATTTGTAAAGACCTTAGAAATGATGATGTAGAGATTTTGTTTCAATTTTTTTATCTATCTGATTTTAGGAAGTTCAAATAAATTTGTTGATGATAAGTTTTTAAGAAGCTTTAGGAATTTTCTAGAAGGTTTGAGAAGTGTTCTTATGAATTTGAGTTGAACAGGAGATTAAAATTTCAAATTTGAGTTCAGTGGGAAAATTATTTTGGGAGCCCATGTTTTTTTCTGGAGTTGTCCCTATATAAATAAGTAAAGTCACCATACAAAGAAACAATATTCATGTACATGAGATAACTGAAGTGTTGAAGATTTTTTTAAAGGAGTAGTGTGAGTTTCAAACCAAGGAAACATTTAGTTGAAAAAAATACACCGGATAGAGGCATGCATGGAGGCACCAGATATATTTATACACAATTGAAATGAAATAATTAGAGTTTAATTGGATGGATACATACTGGATAAATCAAAGATACACTGGATGAATTCATACTGTACTGAGAGTGTACCAGATGGATAATTTCTAGATGAAGTTTTTGTGAGTCTTTTCATGAAGTTTCTTATTTTATTATGGCTCAAAATAAAAGAACACTTTATAATTTATAGGAGTCAGTATAATTACCTATTGGGATACAAAAGGATCTTAATAGGAGTTGGATCAATTCTATTCACTTCATATCATATTTAATTCCCATATACTAGTGGGAGTTACCATTGAAAGGACACATTCACCCACACTAGGGGTAAACCTTATAAATCTTGTGTGCCTTTAATAAATTTCCTATTTTTTCATATGAGTGAGGTCAAGATATAAATTTTATTAGTATAGAAACTCTAACAAATTGTAGGGGTTAATTTCATGAGAGAATAGATTGTAAAACATCACCACTAATTTAACCCCCCCCCCCATCTCAGCGGTCTTCACATTCCTAAGAACATCCTGTTTTATATGATCATCATGGGAGGATTGCTTTTTTTCAAATTAATAAAATAAAATATGGTATTTTATTAAATCAATCTAAATATGATAAATAAATTTTTAAAATTTTTGGTCTTAATTCATGAAAGTCTATTAAAAAATTGATTAATACTAATTCTAAATTGGATTTAGATGATTTTGGAAAGAGTATAGATATTAAACTGTATAGTGGAATGACATATAACTTAATTTATTTGACTACATGTAGATGGAATATAATGTTTTTATCTTTCTTGTGTGATATATTTCAGTTAAATCCTAATAAAATTCATCTTAAATTTGTTAAGAGAATTATTTGATATATCAAAGGTACTATTAGTACTAGTTTATTTTATTTATTTCAAAAAAAAAATTGATTAGTTTCCTTACTCTGAATTTGATTTTAGAGGTTGTAGGATTGACTAAAAAACACATCATGTGTGTGTAATTTTCTCAGTATTAATTTAATTTCATGGAGCTTTAAAAAGAAACTATTAGTTATATTATCTATAGTTAAAGCTGGTTATGTTTTTGTTTCTAGATTTTATTCTCAAATAATTTAAATTAAAAAAACTCTATGTGATTTTAATATTTGTTTTGATAAAATTTCAATTTTATGTGATAATTCCATGGTTATTTTAATCTCTAAAAAACATTTTCAACACACTCGATAGATGTTAGATTTTATTTTATGAGGTATCATGTAAACAAAGGACATGTTATTTTAGAGTTTTTTCCAACTAAAAAACAACTTAATAACATATTTACTAAACCATTAGATTATATTATATTTGAGAAAATAAATAATGAACTTGTTAGGTTGGAAGCATAATATTTTAATTATTTTTTTCATTGTACGTTAAAACTAGAAATGGTTTTTGGTCTAAATTTTTCAAAATATGATCATATTTGTAATGATATTATTTTATAAATGTTAATGGAAGTATTTTATTTAATGTTATAAATCATATTAAATGACTTTTTTTTTTAAATGACTACTACATATATGTGTTTTTATATATTTTTTTAACACTATTAACAACACTATGAAATAATTATCATATATAAATGAAGAAATGTGAGGTAATTTTAATTTAAAAAAATGAAAATAATAGAACACCCAAGATAAATTACTAAAAATAAACCCATTTTCTAAATTACAAAAATGAATATTTATTTAAATTTTTAAAACACAAAGGTTTTGGCACCCCAAGTCAGTTTCTCCTTAAAGTCATGCTTGGCACCTTATGGAAATGAATTTTTTTTAAATTGTAAAACCCTCCTTATGCCCCTTGTGTTTTCTACTATTTTTATGGGTGGTGATTCATGTAATTGGTTAATGGGTTTGGAATGAAAAGGGTTTGTTTCTTGCAAGGGTGTTAGGTGAGTATGAGTTATCCTTCATGCTTAGTGATTCTTTTATTGATCATTATTAAATTGTTTTTCTCACATCCAATTTTTTTTCATGGGAACCAGGGTAGCTAATTGGGATGTCTAGATTTATGCTTCTCTAGATAATCACACACTACTATTGTCCCCCTAGTTGTGAAAGACTAGTTAGGGGTTCCCTCGATGAGGCTTGGTGTAGATTAGTCGGGTGGGTTGTGTGGTTTAGACGCAACATATGCTAGAAATTGGCCTTGTGAATTAGTTAAAGGCTAGGATAGTCTCACATTAAAACCTAAAGTAAATATCATGATTCCAATTTCCTTGATTTTTGGATTTATATAGGATGTTCCTCTTGTATCCTCTACTTGGTTAGTTTGTGTGGTTCCAATGATTACTTACTTATATTCACTTGGTTTTATTTATTCATGACACGGTACATTTCGATTGAAATTTTTTATTTATGTAGTGTGTTTAATTTTTTAAAGGTTTTGTAAATGGTTTAAAAGGGTGTTTTAAATTAAATAGGGTTTTTATCTAGATTGTGTGATTTTATAGAAAGGTTTTAAATTTTTTACTAAAAATGGATAGTTTTAATAAAATGGAGATTCATATTATTTAATTTTTATGCTTACTCATAAAAACCAATTTTATACATGTTATTAAAACTATCATATATTAATTTTATTTTTAAATGAATTATACAAACTCTGTGGTGAGATCCTACTAGAATGTTTTTCTCATACCCTACATACACCAATTGATGTATGAATAACTTATGGTTTTCTTTCAGGTGTTTGGTTGTGATTTTTCCTAGTTGATGTTTAATCTATTCCACTAATAGTGGAATGGGTTGGGGTGAGTGGCCTTGGGTCACATGGAGATAGGTTGTAGTTGTTTGGGTTTGGTTTTCTTTTGGGATATTTGTGTATTATCCTTCTCTTAAACTGCTTTACTTTTCATGTGATGATATTTATTCTTTTATCATTTTTTTATGTGTTGGTTTACTTTAAAAGTTTATTTATTATTTTTTGTTTCATTATACTCTGATGTTATGTTTATTTTATCTTAGTTATTAGGTTAAATCATTCCCAAGAGTGTTTCTTTGTTGCCTAATCACTGGTTATTGACCCTTGGGGTTGGGAACACCCCTTTGGACTTGTGATGAGATGACTTGGGTACCAATTTGATGGTAGCTTAGGTTAGTTCATGACATTAATGAAGGTGATACTTATGTTATAAAAAATCAATAAAATGTGAAAAAGTTTATTGTGACTTATAGAACACGTCATCTCTCAGATCCTCCTTCATTTAATGAAGGTGATCTTTATAAGTATTTTACCACCTCATTGAAATAGATTCTTTGGTGATAATTCATATTCAAAATCCCTATTTCATTTTATATTTCTTTATAATGAAGTTTAAGCATGCCTTGGTTGATTAGAGAGGCCCTATAAAAATTTTTTGTCATTTTTTAGCTAGTAGATCATGTAAGGAGACAATAATCTTTTGGTTGTTTCTTAATGGTCATCATTATTTTTTATTTGAAGAAAGAAAGATATAGTGATTTATGTTGTTAATATTTTTTTAATTTTAGTTGTTCTCTTAATCTTATTTTATATGGTCATGATAGTGGGTGTTGTTTTCTAAAGAAATATAGATATTTTTTATATATATAAAACTCATTAGTCACCCTCCTTAGGCATGAACCTTGAAAATTTTGTGTGATATTGAGTTTTTCTTTATTTATATACATACAAATGAGGGGTGATTAAAAACAAGAGTGTATATTTTTGCTATAATAGGTAAATATATGTTAATTAGAAGGATTAAAAAAAGTGGACAACATTAATTCACATATCCTAGATTTCTATGTTGTTTTTGTCACTTCATTGGGAACTTTGCATATCTCCCTTGATGATTTAATCTGTTATAAAAAAACATATATATGATTTTTTTTAGTGTTAATGATGTGATCATAACAAAATATTTCACCATCTTATCATTTATTTTATATGGCTCAAAATTGTTCTATTGGGTTAAATCAACCCATGAAAACTTTTTTCAAGTCAAAATTGATTTCGGTCTAGCCAATTTATTAGAGAGGGAGAAATTTATTAATGGAGATATTTTTTATAAATATTAATAAAGGAATTTATATCAAAATTAATGGAGATTTATTCTCAATATTAATGAATGGAAAAAAGGAATATTGACTACATTAATTGGATATATGGACTTGGTGTCTATATAAATGGATGTGGTGGAATTTTCTTGAGTACAAATGATGAGAACTAACCAGGATTGACCAAGGAATAGGTGGCTCCCATTTTGGGGAAGCCAACCAAGGTGCACACAAAGTATTGGAGGTTCAAGATCCAAAGGTAGAGTTTGAGACTGAAAATAGGTGTTAGGAAGGTGTGAATAAAAAATTTTGTTGATGAAACTTCTTCCAATGGTCTAGGTAGAGTTCCAGAAGATAATAATTTATGTAACCTAGATGTTTCTCCCCATTGAATGAAAGTGGTTATTCCATTATCCCATGGATGTAGGGAAAAATTCTAAACCACATAATGTTGTTTTCCATTGTTTTATACTTTATGCTTGTATGCATGTTTTCTGGTCATGTTGATTGTTTGGATTCATTCATTTCTCAAGATGAAGACCTTGGGAGGATTGGAACTAGATGAAGGGATGAATCGGTGTGATGGATGGGGTTCCTGGAGTTCCCATTTCTAGACACCAAAGTCATGGGGGATCTTCTGGAGTAATATTCCATGTTTTTTACATCTATACATGATCCCCAACATGTGGTATCAAAGGGAATGGTTGAATTTTTTAGTTGTATGATACAATGATAGGTATCTAGTAGAGAAGTTTTTCAAGGAATCATAGGACATTACTGGAAGAAAATACTGGTACCATAGGTGTTTTGGGATATTAAAAGTTTGATTGACTAGAAAGAGTCATGTAGTGTGTTCTATTGATGGTGTTAGTTAGAGATGGGTGTAAGAATAAAAGGGTTCCTCATGTTAGATAAACTACCAGGTGTCCAAAATAATGTCATGGGAAGATGTAAGTGGTATTAAAATTGTTGTTGGAATATTGAAAATATTCTTGGTCACATGTGTCATGTAGACTATTCCATTCATTAGGTGAATTTTTTATCTTGGTGAAATGATACTAAAATTATGGAAGGTAAGTGAACTGGAAAACTAGGATAACAAGCACAATTTTATTGTTATGTTAGTTGAAGTCAGGTGATAGATGACTCAGGTTCCCAAAATGAGATGTTAGATGAAGTCTTCATTTTTTTAGTTTAAGTCGATGGAAGATTCGGTTGGTGCCCCTTTTCTGCATGACATTATGAGTGGAGAAGGTAGATTGTAGCTTTTGACTCAATAAAAATGATCTTTTAGAATATCCGAATAGAAACATAAGGAACTTCTATGATGAAGGTGGGATTTTAAAGAGTCAAAACCAGGCCAGAAACACTAATAGAGAAGAACCTTGTTTCCATATTTTCACATAAGGATATTTCATTGGGAGTTCATCATGATGATAACAATATAATTTCAAGAAGCTATAGTTTCTAGATGAATTTTGTCTCTGATGGTGTTGTTGGAGTTTAGTGTACCAAAAATATATTGAGTAGTATGGAGGCTCGGTAGAGAAGTATTAAAAAATGTATAGAAGTCCAATAGATTAAGGCCATGGACATGGTGCATGGAACAACATGTTTTTGGAAATTTTAACAAATTTGGAGTATGAAACCTTGTTCCCAATTACTTTGAAGTAATTTTATAGAGGCATCTATATGAGTTTCACAGAGTTAGTGTAATGATCATATTATGGTTCCATAAGACTGAGGAGGGACTACTTTAGTGGGATATTGGACAATTGAATTCGAATGGAGAATAGAACATATATGTGCTACAAAATAGTGATGAATGGAAGCTGGACTGATTTTAAAATTGGTGAGAGCATGAGAATAGTCTTCAAGTGGGGTATTGTTGAATCAACTTATGAAAATGATTCTAAAATCAAAATTGTTTGGGTTAATACCATTTATTAGAGAAGGATAAATTTATTCGTGGAGATATTTTTCTCAATATTAATAGGTTAGTTTCTCTTAATATTAATGGAGTGTTATTCTCAATATTAATGGATATAAAAGGAAATGTTGACTAAATTAATTTTGGATATGGAATTGGTGTCTATATAAATAAATGTAGTGCCATTTTGTTTAGTGTGATTGATAAGAGATGACAAGGCCTGACTAAGGAAGAGGTGGGTCCCTGAAGCCAACCTGGGTGCACACAAGGAGATATAGGCACTACAACCAAAGGTAGAGGTCAATACCAACAAAGGCATAGACCGAAAGGAGGGATATGAAATATGTGATGATTGAATGGTGTTGGTAGAACATCTTTCGGTGATCAAGGTAGAGTTCTGAAATATGGTAATTTTTGTAACCTAAATGTTTCTTCTCATTGAATGAAAGTGATTTTTATGTTCTCTTATGTATGTATGATGAAATTTTGAACCGCTTAGTATTGTTGTGCATTTTTTTGTACTTTGTTCTTACATGCATGTTTGTTTGTCATGTTCCTTGTTCACTTTGGTTTTTTGATTATAATGAAGACATTGGGAGGACTGGAACCAGATGAAGGGACGACTCAATGTGGTGGTTGTGGTTCCTGGACTTCTCAATTTTGGACACCAAAGTTGTGGGATATCTTCCAGAGCAATGTTTTATGTTTTTTGTTTCCGACCTTGATCCCTAACACATTATTACCAGATCAATAAGGGTGAAATATGGATTTGTAGTAGACTCATATGATATGAGTGGTAGATTGGGCTCCAAGATATGGGATATTTAGGAAAGTGAGGAGGGAATCATTTTCCCTTCTAATGCAATAATTTGTTACCATTTAACTTGTTGAATTTATTCATATCTTGGTTTATCACTTTAAGAAATTCATAATACAGCTTTCAATTGTTAAAACTTGTCAATTTATAAAAAAAACTATAAAAAATAGGTGTGATGTAAGTAATGGATGTTTCATTATAGTAAAGGGTTTAATTCATGCCCTGCAATGTTGGTATCGAAACTGAGAGAAATGTTTCCCATATGATACAATAATATATTGAAAAACTATGAATAGTGATTTTTAAGCCCCCCCCCCGAGTATATTGTGATGAATTTTTTATAGATAAAAAGGGTGATATTTAACTTATCTAAATTTAATTGAAAAAATATTATTTTTAAATATCGAGACATTGATTAATCTTAAATGTACTAAAAAAGGTTTTTTATGAAAATTTAAACTTTTAAATTTGAAATTTGAAATTAAATTAACTAATCACAAGATCAATCATTTGTTTTATGTGAAAATGTTCACACACATGAATATTAAAGCATAAACAATTATTACATATTTATTAAATTATATATTACTTTAAATTAGAAAAAAGTATTTTCATATATATATATATACCATGATTATTATTTTATATTGGGGGAATATTAAAATTTTATAACTATTTTTAATGTGGAACTTATTATACTTTTAAAGTGTTGAGTTAAGTATATTCCTACTTTAATATCTTATTTAATGCAAAGAAATCCTTTGTGATATATAACAAACCTTATCTTTATTACACACTTAAACATGATTTATTACATAAACTTTCACTTAAGATAGCTCTGAGGATTGATAGGTATAGTTTCATGGGAAATTAGGGACATTAAATGACAACTTAAGACATAAAAATACAACATTTTTATTGAAAATTCATTTACATGACCACAACATTCCCTCGTACCTGGCATTGCATGGGATAACCTGAGGACATACATGTAAAAAGGGTGAGCTATAAAGACTAGTAAGGGAGTAAAAAAGGCATAACATGAAGAATACAATACATGTTAGGAAATAGGCATATCAATAGATCATAAGAGAAACATGAACATAAAGGTGTGATATAGCATGATTATCATAACATGGAAATGTGGCAGCAACATTTAACATGATATTAGCATGAGCTGAGGCTCATTGAACATGGAGCATAATTAAACCCTAATTAAACTTGAATTATAATTATTAAACCCCCATTGAACTTAATTTATCATGATACTAATCTTTACCCAATGTATTGGAGCGCTATCAAGGTGCACCCTTCTTAATCATTTCATTTCATGCATAAGTGTGCCACATGGATCGTATAACATGAATTAATTAAACATCATCATTTGTTCCACGATAAAGTAATGTGTGATTCATACATGAGCCTCTATAATAAATAAGTAAATGTGCAAAAATTTGAATACCCTTGATAGATAAATGGTTATGGTATTCACTACACAATGACTTTGGCTTGGAAAATTGCGGTGCAATTTCGGCAGTATAACGGTGTGACATAAGAATTCATAAAAATGGTTGATGAGAGAGAAAGGTGAGTCTCATAATATTTACACAAAATGGATAGTAAGGGGTTCATATATATACATGTCCCAACATATTTAATTGAATTTATATTCATAATACAAAATAATTGCTTGAATGTAAATGAGAAGAGAGAAATTCCTTACTGAATTTCACCATCGTAACGGGTGTACATGGGAGGAATTAATGAGATATTAAGACTTATCTCATCATTAAAACATAATGAGGGAAGTATTATAGAGTTTATAAATCATACCACATAATTTTTAATTAAAAAAAGTGCATAACAACATAAAGAAATTTGGACAAAAATAAGAAAAGAATAAATCCCTTACTTGAAAGTGTGATCCCAAAGGCTTGGGAGAGGCTTGAGAGAGGATTATTGAGAGCTTGGGGAACCTTGGTAAGATTATATGGAGATTAGTTCATATTTTTTTCAAGATCAAAAGGTTTTTAGTGAAGAAGAAGTGGGATATTGGGTGGGTTTATATAGGAAAAGAGAGTGAATTATTTATTATTTCGGTTTTGGACACTACATAATTAAATAATCAAAACAAAAAACCAACCCATGGTTTTTGCCCATGGTTTTTGACAAAGGGGAGTGTAAAAAAATATTTTATAAGTCCAATTTAAGAACTTATTAAAATATTATACTTGCTTATGTGGAGGTGAGTCACACTCTCAAGGAAATCATTTTAAAAGGTTAAAATGTTTTATAAGTCTTGGGGGGCCCACTAAAGCTTTGTAAAATAAATAAAACAAACATAAAATTACATTATTTTAATATTAAAACATATATTTTCCTAAAATCCCATTTATATTATTTTATTACATCACTATTTGGTCATTATGATGTCATAAAACACATTATATAATTAAACGGTATTTAATTTTTACCCAAAAAATTCGACTCTCTCAGAAAATTATGAAAAATTCACCATTAGATAATTTCAACTTCCTAATTAAAAAAATAATATTCATTTTATCTAAATAATTTTCTAAATATGTGAATTTTTAATTTTAAAATAAAAACTAACATTTATTGAAAATTCATGGGTTTTGACAAAAACAGCTTTCAAACCTTAATAAAAATCACAATTATATTCATAAAAATTATAAGATCATTTATATTTAATAAAAATTAATTTAGTAATAATATTTTATTAAATTATTATGTAATTAAAAAATCCATTAATTCATGAAAATAGATTTCTTAATTGAATATTAACTAAAAATCGTATTTGTGCTTTAAAAACTATTTACCAAGTAACAATAATAAAATGAATGTATATTATTTATTATATAAAAAAATAATGCACATAATCATAGTGATAGGGTCTTGTTACATAACCCCTTATAACACCTTCATATGAACTAAGGGTAAGGTGTGTGATGGTGATAGACTCTTGGGGTGGATCAGATAACATCGCTCGGGTGGTAATCTCTATCAACTTCAACTTCTCCTGTAGGCGGTTCCATTCGAGCTTAACATGTTGAATCTTGGCTTGGGCTTGGTCAACAGAGAATCCCAATGATTCCACCTCCTTTCCTAGCTCTGACAAATGGTCTTTGTATGGATAAATTCTACTATATTAGTCCATCGCTTCCATTGTCTGACTAAATTGAATTTGTTAAATCCCTATATTTATACTAATCGTTTGGTCACTTTTCAATAGCTATATTAGCAACGGTAACAATTCTTAATGGTATTTTAAAATCCAAGAGACATAAAACCAAGGAATTTCATATGTCTTATATAATAATTTTACATAATAAGACATTTAATTGGATCAAGAGTAATTTTCATTAATAAAACTTTGGGTCATTACATGATAAAAATAAAGAAGTAAATTGAGAGGGAAAAATGGATTGGTGAGTCAATTATTTATTTGATACATATTGAAAAAATATGAAATATTATTTTAAATAATATAAATATATAATAGTTAATATATTTATGTGTTTGATAATTTTTATCATTATTTATATGATATTATTGACACTAAAAGATAAAACTAATGATTATTGCGTCCCTCTATTTTTAAAGAATGAATGAAAAAGGTAAAATTTAATAGTATGAGATTCCCTTAAATTTTCAACTATTCTCATTTTTTCTTATTCTTTCTTATATAATATAAAACCATACCTAAGTTTTAATAAGGAATTCATTTATCATAATTTATGAATAAATTTCCTACATTTTCTATAAAAGATCAAAATAATTTAATTTGATCATGTGAACTAGAAGCCAAAAAAACTTAATGATAATGAAAAACACAACCATTATACATATTAATCATATTTAACCTATTAATAGGGATATAGAAATCTAAACCATGCTAATAAAGACAAGCATTCATAGTTACTACATTAGTTTCCATAATCTGTCATGACATAAAGGTTAGTAGAAACAGAGAAATTAATGGTTTGAGTCAGGCATTAACTGATCAGACACCTACCTAGGCTGATAATCCTATATCCTCACACCTTTGATGTTTCTTCCAGTGTCATACCCACTTTATTCTCTAAAATGAAAAAAAATAATAAGGGCTCTAACTTCAAAGAAACAAATAAAGAATCAGGAGGAGACTCCTCGGTGCATGCATTGTAGCTCCTATGGTGTCGCTACTTTCTTGGAGATGGTGGGGGACACGAAGTCAAATCCAAGATTTGATACCGCTGCATCTTTATCATGTCATAGCATCCAAGGTCTTTGTTGGGTTCTCCTTGGCCACCTAGAATGATACTTCTGCAAGCTGATGGGACTACATATTTTGGGTCTTTTTTCTTCCTCTCACTTTTCTCACTTCCCTGTATTGCTCCTCTCAACTGGATGCAACATCTTTGGTGGTTCCAACTAATGGAGATTTTATACTTGATTATATTTCAAAAAATATCAAATTGTTGATGTTTTCACTAAATCTATTCCAAGGGAAATATTTAAGTAATTGAGGATGCAACTACTTGTTCATCCTCCACCAATGTTTTTATAATGTTCGTAAGGAAACCACCCCCACCTTACTTTAGATTTTGTTGTTATTGGGTGATAGAAGTGAAAATATGTAAGAAAATGTACAACTACCCTTTTTTAATAAAAATATGGTGTCATCATAAAAAGGTGGAGTAAAATATTGAGGGATAGTTTATAAAAATTATGGCCACAAAATTGCCTATCGACGAGGGATGCAACTCCTTCATAAACATTTCTTAAACCAGTAGTTTGGTTTAAGAACATTCTCTATGAGAAAATTTATTGTTTTATGATAAATTTGTTGAAAGTTTTATGAATTTTTCAAAAAAAATAAATGGGGGTATTGAAGATCATTTTAGTTGTTTTTTAATGATTTTTTTATTTTTTGTCAACATCATGTTTCTGAATATTCTTTCTTGTGCCTCTGTTCACCAGATAGAGGTGTGCACAGAGGAAATAGAAAGAGGTGTACATAGGTGAAACAAATGAAGAATAGGTGCACCAGATGAAGTCATATTAGACAAATTAGAGGCAGAATAGATGGAGTTATGCTGGATAGAGAGTGTGCCAGATGCAGAATTTTTAGATTAATTTATTGTGAGATATTTCATAAAGTTTCTTATTTTGTTGTGGCTCAATAGATAAGAAAGATTTTTAATTGAAAAGTGTTGGTATAATTACCTTTTAGGAGATATAATGATCTTAATGGGAGTCGTATCAATTGTATCCACTTAATATCATAGTGAATTTCCATGGAACTATGGGAGTCACCAAGAAAAGGATGTAGTCACCCACATTAGGGGTGAACCTTGTCAATATTTTTTACATTTCATTACTTTGCTATTTTTATGTACGAGTAAGGTCAAGATATAAAGATTATAAGTATATAAAGTATAAAAATCTATAGATTCTAATTTTATGATAGAATAGATTATAAAATATCACCATTGATTTAACCCCCAATGGTCTTCACATTCATGGTAAATTCAAGTTTGATATGATCTTAATGGGAGAACTAAAATGTTTTTATTGGTTTAAAAATTAATCAAATAAAAGATAGTATTTTATTAAGGTAATATAAATATACTAAATAAAGTTTCAAAAGGTTTTCCTTGATTCATGAAATTCTATTAAAACATTGATGAGTACTAATTCCAAATTGGATTTGGATGATTCTATAAAGAGTTTGGATGTTAAACTGTATAGAGTCATGATAATAATTTTAGTTATTTTTTTACATCTAGACCATATATAATTTTTTTAGCTTACTTGTGTTCTATATATCATTCAAATCCTAAGTAAATCCATCTTAAAGCTATTAAGATAATTGTTAAATATATCAAAGGGACTGTTAGTACTAATTTATTTTCTTTAAATCATAATTTTTTTTGATTTATTATCTTACTCTGACTTGGATTTTGGAGGTTGTAAGCTTAACCAAAAAATCACATTAGGTATGTGTCATTTTCTCACTAAGAATTTAATTTCATGTAGATCTAAAAATAATGTATAGACACAATTTTTTCCTTATAAGACTTTGAAATATTTCTATATATATTTCTAAAGTTAGGAATTAAGACAGAATGTGATTCTGAGGCCTGGTGTGCCCAGAAGTTATTTTATAAAAATATTAAATATATTCTATATTGAGAAGATGCAGCATCTTAAAGAAAATTGGATAACTCTTAAACTAAAGCTCAAATCAGAAATATGAGACCATGGTTGAGACTAGAAAGTGATTTTTACCCTAGGTGTGACATAAAATGGGTTGATTGGGGACGTTTGGACCCCTCTCTCATTGTAATTTCATTTAATGAGTCAATCAATTAATTATATTGTTTTAAGAGTAACGCATAACTCTATAATATTATCACCAATAATATTTTTCTAGGGTTATCCACATAAACCCTAGGAGAAATCTAGATTTATTCCTCCATCCTCTATTGGTGGATCATGTCAAACGATGATGAAACTCCAGATCATACCACATCAGGATGTAGCAAATGCAGTGACATCTCCTGATTGTTGGTAGGCATGTTCTTCAACAATGAATGATCTATAATTGAGTTAAAACTTTTCTTTTGGTGTTTTTATCCCCTTTTATTAAATTATTTAGAAGATCCACCCTTGTTCTTGGATATATTCCAGTTGTGGCCTTTTCATGCACCTACATACTGGATTTAGTTGTTTATTTGAAGGATTTCTAACCCTGGTTTCATAGTTCTTGATCGTTGGTCAGTAATTCTTGGACAATGATATTTAATCTTTGTTTTTATGTGCTTTTATCCCTCATTTCTTCATGTTCTTCACCGGTTGGACCCTACGGCTCCAGTTCGACACTGACGGGTGGTACCGAACCTGATCAGACCCCCAGATCCACAAATAATTAACAAATAAAGCATAGATTGATGAACCGAGCATAGATATGGTATTGTAGCAAGGCATGGATGATATTTTTTGTGTTTTGAGATCAAATATTAGAATTTGGGAGTCGTAGAAGCATGTGGAACATATAGAGAAACCCACAAGATGAACAGCGAACGTTTTTTGGCGAGTGGCAGCTGAGATCTGCAATCTATGGCCAGATCTATGAGTTTTAGACTAATTCAAGGCAGGATATAAGGTAGATCAAGAAGATTCAAGTACGGATCATGGATCTGATTTTTATGTATAAAACCCAACTACACACCATGTTCAAGGATGAACACACGGTTTGTAGCCCCCTCATCGGTAGCATATAGGGTTTTTGGGAAATAAGGATGACACAACGTGTAGCCCCCCTACGTGTAATGTACCCCCCCCCCCTCACCGTATGGAAACCCATGTGAAGGATAACACATATGGAGAAATTTTTGGAAGTATATGGCCAGGAACACAGTTGTGTACTCAGCTACACAAACATGGGGTCTGGTACAGGGACAGAGTGAGAAGGATATATCCCCAGTCCTGGTTAGCCTGGACATGCCATGTAGGCCACCTATATGACGTGTACTACTACATGGGATGGAGCCATGTTCTGGCCAAGGACATGGCCTGGCGGTGTCATGGGACCACACATCATGTGAGTCCCCTCACACACCGTATACCCCTAGTTCCTTTTTAAGAAAACTTCAATCGTCTATATCTCCTTTGTTTGGACTCATATTTTGGCTCACAAGTATTCTATCTTGAGTGTTTTTCTGCATAGAATGTGATGGTATGTTGGTTGTGGGTTTAGAGATACAATGTGAAATTTTTTGGGCATAGTGCTTACTTAGGTGACACTCGACGATGTTAGGATCACCAGAGACCTTATGAGTGGCACCCTCCTGTGGGTTAGGGCATGGGTCCTTGATGATTTAGAGTAGCACCCTCCATTCAGGATTGGCATGGGTCCTTGAACTTTTGAGTGGCACCCTCCTGTGGGTCAGGGCATGAGTCCTCGATGACTTAGAGTGGAACCCTCCAGCTGGGTTGGTCGTGGTTCCTCAACCTTCTGAGTGATACCCTTCTACGGGGTGGGGCATGGGTCCTTAATGACTTAGAGTGGAACTCTCTAGTCAAACTAGGCATGATTCCTCAACCTTCTGAGTAGCACCCTTTTACGATATCATGTCATGGGTCCTTGATGATCAGAGTGGAACCCCCCTAACATACTAGGGTGTGGGTCCTCTACTTCGAGTTGGAAACCTGTAAAATATTAAGAATAGTGACGATCCATAGCTTGACTTGCATAGTTACTTCTGGGAAGATGTGTGAGATGCTAGGAATCATTGATGTACTTTTTGAACTGTTGGATACTCTTATTCTTAGGCTAATCTATGAGATAAAGATCCCATTACTCTCTCATTTGGGATTCTTTTGACTGAGCATATATATATCCTTCTTATGTATCCACACCTTGGATTTGGGTACTCTCCTTCTATGAGAGTTGAAGATGCATGGATTATTCCATGTTCTTTTTGTGTTTAGATTATTATAGTTGTACGAGTATAATCTCCTACTATATATGGAAAAGACTCGATGGGTAGTTCATCTACTCACTATGTTTATCCCCTTATGTTTGGATGATCTTAATTTCACACTCTTGGTTGGGTTGTGATATTCTCTTTGATTGTACCTTACATCTACTGTCCTTTTATTTCTATTGTATCTATTACTTATCCCCCCCTTCATCTTTTAGGGTGTCCCACTAGGTATGTATATACTCACCCCTGCATGGAATTTTCCTACACGTGTCATGTCATATTCAGACAAAGGATAGGTCGACCACGACTAAAGAGGAGCTTAGGTATACTGGGTACTTGGACCGCGTATAGTGGTTGTATCTTGGGATTCAGGAGATGGGATCTCTCAACTATTTAATTTTCTAGTTTTTTAAAGTTTGTACATGTTTTTGGTTGGGTATGTATTTTTCCCCTTTTCTTTTCAGTTTAAAGTAGCTTAATTCTTTACTATCTAGAGGTTCATGCAAGCTTAGTTTACTTTATAGTGGTATTGTATCTTTTACTCTTTCCCTCTTCACTTTTACATTGATTTGGTTTTTTGGGTGCATATAGGTATTTAGGAAAAGGCCTCCCCATATTAGTTATTCCTTCATCACTAGTCACTATCCCCTTGCCTATGGGGGGGGGCTTGGGGTAGTTACATCTCGTGCCCTCACTTGAGTCAGGTCATGACAAAGAAACTATCAATTTTATTATTTATAGTTGAGTCTAAGTATGTTATTATTTCTAGTTTTTTCTCAAATTATTTGGATTAAATAGACTCTATGTGAATTTAATATAGGATTAATAAAATTCAAGTTTTATGTGACAATTTCAAGGCTATTTCAATCACTAAAAATCCTTTGCAACGCTCTCGAACAAAACATATCAATTTTAGATTTTATTTTCTAAGGGATCATGTTGATAATAGATATATTATTTTAGATTTTTTCCAAATAAAAAATAACTTGCTGATATATTTTATAAACCATTATATTCTATTAGATTTGAGAAAATAAAGTTTGAAATTGGTAGGTTAGAAGCATAATATTTTAACTATTTGTTTCCATCATATGTTAAATCTAGATATAGTTTTCTATTGATAGTTTTCAAAATCTACTAATATTTTTAATGATGTAATTTTTTAAATGTTCATGGAAGTATTTTATTTCATGTTATAAAACATATTAAATAACTTGTTTTGTTAAATTATCACATATGTGTGTTTTCCTATATTTTGTTAACAATATTAACAACATAATGAAACATTTATCAAATATAAATGAATAAATGTAAGGTAATTGTAATTTTACGAAATAATAATAATAAAACACCCAAGTTCAAACACTAACAATCTCCCCCTTTTTGTAAATTATAGAATTGAATATTTATTTAAATTTTCAAAACACAAAGGACTTGGAATCCCAAGTTGGTTTTTCCTTAAAGACTTGCTTGACACCTTATAAAAAGGAGTCTTATTAAAATTGTGAAACCCACCTTGTGCCCCTTGTTCTTGATCCTATTTTTATGGGTGGTTATTTATGTATATGGTGAATGGGTGATGAATTAAAAAGGGTTTTTTTCTTGTGAGGGAATTTGAGGTAAGAGTGAGTTATTATTCTTTCTTAGTGTTACTTTTATTGATCAATATTAAAAAAAATTACTCACCTCCACATTTTTTATCACGGGAACATGGGTAGCTAAGTGGGAATTCTAGATATATTTTACACTAGATTTTCACACACTACTATTGTCCCCCTAGTTGTGAAAGACTAGAGGGGAGTCCCCATGATGAGGCTTGGTGCAGGCTATTCGGGTGGCTTGTGTGGTTTGGATGTAGAATATGTCAATATTTGGTTCTGTGTATTGGGTAAATATGGGAGGGTCTCACATTAGAGCCTAAAGTAGATCTCATGATTCCCATTTCCTTGAATAGTGTTTTTATATAGAGGTTCTTCTTGTATCCCCTTCTTGATTGGTTTGTATGGTACCAATGTTTTCTTACTTATATTTACTTGATTTTATTTATTCATGACATTGTGCATTTCAATTGAAATTTTTATTTATGAAGTGTGGTTAATTTTCAAAAGGTTTTGGAAATGGTTTAAAAAGGGTGTTTTAAATTAAAAGAGGGTGTTTAACTATATTGTATGATTTTAAAGAAAGGTTTTATAGTGTTTATTAAAAATTGATAGTTTTAGGAAAAGGAAGTTGATTATTATTTAATTTGTTATGATTACTCATAAAAACCTATTTTCTACATGTAATTTAAACTAGCATTAATGAATTTTCTTTTTAAAGTAATTTCACAAAATCCTTGGTGAGTTCCTACTAGGATCATTTTTGCACACCCTACATACACCAATTGATATATGTATCTATTATGGTTTTATTTAAGGTGTATATTTGTGATATTTCATGGTTGATGTTGGAGTTGGTCTACTAATGGCGGTATGGGTTGGGGTGAGTGACCATGGGTTATGTAGAGATAGGTTGTAGTCATTTTGGTTTAGTTTTCTTTTGGGATGTTAATGTATTAACCTTGTTTTTAGCTGATTTACTTTTCATGTGATGATATGTATTATTTTATCATTTATTTTATGTATTGGTTTACTTTATGAATTGATTTATTATTTTTTGTTGCATTATACTCTGATGGGATGTTTCTTTTAGCTTAGTTATTGGGAGAAATCATTCCCATGAGTGTTTTATTGATGCCCATGAACTAGTTGTTGACCTGTGGGGATTAGGAACACCCTTATGGACTTGTGATGGACTAGATTAGGTACTGTTTTTGTGGTAAACCAGGTTGGTTCATGACATTAATTAAGGTGATACTTACATTATAACGCGTGACTTAAATGGCCAAAAGTTGATTGTGTGTTATGTAACAAATCAGCTCTTAGAGCCACCTTTATTTAATGAAGGTGGTCTATATAAGGAGTTTACTACCTCATTACAATGAATTCATCGATGATAATTCATATTCAATTCTCTCTCTCTTTCATTGTACATTTCTTTCTAATGAAGGTGTTATCATTCCTTGGTTCATTAAAGAGACCCTACAAAAGTGTTTTTAATTTTTTAGCTAATAGATCCTATAAGGAGAGAATAATATTTCTGTTGTTGCTTAATGGTCAAAATTAAAATCCATTTTTATTTGAAGAAAGAAAGTAATAGTGAGGTATGTTATTAATATTATTTTAAGTGTAGTTGTTCTCTTAATATTATTTCATATGGTCATAATATTGGGTGTAGTTTTATACCACAATTTATACATGTTTCATATATAAAAAACACATTATTCACCCACCTTAGGGGTGAACCTTGAAAATTTTGTGTGATCTTGATTTTTTCTTTATTTATATACATACAGATGAGGGATGATTAAAAAGAAGAGTGGATCTTTTTACTATAATAAGAAAATATATGTTAATTGGAGTGATTTAAAAAATTGGTCAACATTGGATCACCACTCCCCGATTTCTATGTTGCGTCCATCACTTCATAGGGAACTTTGCATATCTCCCTTGATGCTTTAATCTATTATAATTAATCATATATATTATTTTTTAGTGTTAACTATGTGTTCATAAAAAAATATTTCTTCATCTTCTCATTTCTTTTACATGGCTCGAATTTGTTCCATTGTGTTGACTCATCCCACAAAAACAATTCTCAAGTTAGAATTGATTTGGGTCCAGCACATTCATTGGAGAGGGAGAAATTTATTAATTGAGATACTTTTCTCAAGATTAATAGAGGATTTTCTCTTGACATTAATGGAGAGATATTCTCAATATTAATGAATGAAGAAAAAAATAAATTTTAACTGCATTAATTGGAGATATGGACTTGGTGTCTACATAAATAGATGTAGTGGAATTTTTTTTAGTACAACTGATGAGTGCTGACAAGGTCTGAATAAGGTATATGTGGTTCCTATTTTGGGGAAGCCAACCCAGGTGAACAAAAAATGATGGAGGAACTGAAGCCAAAATAGGAGGTTGAGACCCACAAGGGTGGAGATGGGAATAAGGGGTTTGGAAGATGGGATGATCAAACGGTGTTGGTGGCACATATTACGGTGATTTAGGTAGAGTTTTAGAAGATAATAATTCTTGTAAACTGTATGTTTCTCCTCATTAAATGAAAGTGATGTTTTCATTATCCCATGGATGTAGGATAAAAGTTTGAACCATGTAATCCTATTGTATTTTTTTTTGTAATTTGTGATCATGTGCGTGTTTATTTATCATGTTTCTTGTTTTCTTTTATTCATTTCTCAGAATTAAGTCCTTGGGAGGACCAAAAACAGATGAAGGGATTACTCAGTGTGGTGGTCGGGGTGCATGGACTTCCCAATTCCTAACACCAAAGTCTTTGGGGTCTTATAGAGCAATGTTTCATGTTTTTTACTTCCAAAATAAATCCCCAACACATGGTATCAAAGTGAATGGTTGAATTGTTTGGTTACAAAACATGGAAGTAGGAATTTGGTGGTGTAGTTTGTCAAGGACTTAGAGGAAATTATAGGAAGACAGTGGTAGTACCATAGGTGTTTCTAGGATATCAAAATTCTGATTGACTGGCAGGAGTCATGAGGTGTGTTTCATTGTTAGTGATATTCAGATCTAGGTGGAAGACTACTAGGGTTCCTCAGGTCAGCTATTATATCATTCATCCAGAAGAATTTATTTGAAAGATAGTGTAGATATTAGAGGTTTTACTAGAATATTGAAAATATTATGGGCCCTAGGTGTCATGTGGCATGTTCCATTCATTTGGTGGAATTTGGAGATTAGTGGAAGGCTGTTTAAATTTCTAAAGGCAAGAAAAATAGAAGACCATGATATCAAGCACGCAGGGATTTTTTCGGAAGTCAATGTCATGTTATAGATGACTCAGTTTCAAAAAAGAATATGTCATATGAAGTCATCAGTTTTCATTTTAATTTGATGGAAGATTCGGTCGATGCCCCTTTCCTACACGACATTGTGAATAGAGAAGGGAATTTCAGCTTCTAAATCTATGGAAATGATCTTTTAGAGGATTATTAGAGAAACGGAAGGATCTTCTATGATGACGGTGGGTTATCAAAGAGTCAAAACTGGGATTGAAGTAGAGATATAAAAGGACTATGTTTCCATAGTTTCACTGAAAGAGATTTTAGTGGGATTTCTTCATGTTGATGAAATCAAACTTTCAGGAAGATATGGTTACTAGATAAAGGTCATATTCAATGGTGTTGTTGGAGTTCAGTGTACCAAAAATCTAGTAGGTGGTATATAAGCTTAGTAGTAGAGTCTTCTGAAATGCATTGAAGTATGATGGTGTGAGGACATGTACATGGTGCATGACACAACTTGTTGGGAATTTAAACAAATTCATAGGATTAAAACTCATTCTCGATTTCTTTGAAGAAATTTTCCAAGGAGGCATTCAAATGAGTTTCACAGAGTTAGTCGAACGATCATATCATGGTTCTAGAATACTGAGGAAGGATTACTTCAGTGGGAGCATGGACGATTGAATTGGAATGGAGTGGATAACCATGTATCCATTATAAAATAACAATGAATGGAAGTTGGACTAGTTTCAATATTGGTGTGAGAATTAGAATAGTCTTCGAGTGGGGGATTATTGACTCAAATTGTGAAAACAATTCTCAAGTCATGATTGATTTGGGTCCAGCCCATTTATTGGATAGGGGAATTTATTAATCGAGATATTTTTCTCAACATTAATATATTATATTCTCTCAATATTAATGGAGAGTTATTCTCAATATTAATGGATGGAAAATAGGAGTGTTGACTGCATTAATTGTAGATATTGTCTTGGTGTATATATAAATGGATGTAGTAATATTTTTTTTGAGTATTACTAATGAGCACTAATAGGGCCTAACCAAGGCAGAGGTGTCTCCCTTTTCAAGGAATCTAACATGGGTGCACATAAGGTGTTAGAGACACCAGATTCAAAGGTGAAGGTCGAGACCTACAAAGGAAAAGACCAAAATAAGGGATCTAGAAGATGCGATGTTCGAACGGTGTTTATGGAGAATCATTTGGTGATCTAGGTTGAGTTTATGAAGATGGTAATTCTTGTAACTTATATGTTTCTCCTCATTGAAAGTGATGTTGATGTTATCCCATGGATATAGAATGAAATTCTAAACCATGTAATCTTTTGGTGCATTGTTTTATACTTTGTGTGTTTTCTTATCATATAGATTATTCTATTTTGGTTAGTTTCTCAGAATAAAGACCTTGGGAGGACCAGAACCAGATGAAGGGATGACTTTGTGCAGTGATTGAGGTGTCTGAACCTCCCAATTTTAGACCCCAAAGTCGTGGGGGATCTTCCAGAGCATTGTTCTGCATTGTTGTGTCACGAACCGTCCCCTGAGGCCTGTTTCGTGACTACCCCAAGCCCACCTCCCATAGGACAAGGGCTGGCGACTAGCACTGAGTAGGAATATCCCACAAAGGGGAGGCATTTTCCTAAGAACCTGTACACATGCACCCATCTCCAAGCAAAATTACTGAAACTAAAAACACTGAGTAAACATATATGCATCCCACTAAGACAACCACTGAGAGTAACATTATGAAACTAAAAAGTAAACGGGCTATAATAAAATCCTAACTGAAATAGAAAAGTACAAGCTCATGGATCTCATCCATAGAAAACCCTACCTAAAAGGTAGGTACAGTAAATTTTTTGAATGTCACTGAAGTGTACCACGTCTTTCGGGTAACCCTGAAGCACCACCGGTCTCCAACCCACCAAGTAATCCATTAAGGATGTCGGTCATCTGCACAATATAAGACACTTTAAAGTGAAACCCATGCATTGGTGAGTAAAACAAAACTCAATAGGGACCCCAAAACACAAAGATAAATCACAAAGCAAGACACAAGGTAGACTACCAAAGAGGTACATGAAGTGTGGCCTCTAATAATTACAATAAAGAGAGTCACTAGAGTCATCTCACACCATGATACATATACTAAGAAAGTCCAGGAATATCCAAATTCAATGATACATATAGTCTTTTTAGGAGACCTACTCCACGTCTCCACAGGAGACTTACTCTATGCCCTCACAGGAGACCAACTTCACGTCTTCATAGGAGACAAACTATCCATCTTCGTAGGAGAAAAACTCTGCATCTTCACAGAAGGCCCACTCTTAATCTTCGCAGGATACCCACTCTACATATTTACAGGAGAAAAACTTCGCGTATTTTCCATAGTCAGTCACAGGATTCTGTCCTTAGCACACTCGTTTTGGGAGCACCTACTCCTCAAGCCAAATATGTTGTATTCCAACCTCCACAAAAGGCTGGGTAGAGTATCCCAAAAGGACCTCCTCATCGCGAGGGTCCCAACACTGCAAACGGCACATCAAACGGACTTACGGTTTGGAGGTTATGGCCATTTAAGTAAATAGGGGCCGGTTGGGTTCGGGTTCAGTCCAACCCAGTCAGATCGACCCAACCTGACCCAACCCGGCCTATTGTCGGCCCGAATCACTCGATCAGGCTGATACGTCATCCCAAGATGTGGTGGGCACCGCATATCTGCCCGATCAACACGGGGTGGACATTGTGGGGTCCCATCATAGTCTAGCTAGATCACAGCCCTCTCCCACATGACGCGGCCACCTTCCGCGTCCAAACGAGGTCATCGCCGGCCGTTGAGCTGGAGGCCCTATTTTCCACCTACAATCGTTGTGCCATGGGTTCATCCCACCGGATGGCTTCTCCGCTGTGTGCCACCGCCGGCAGTGGTGGTGGTAGATCCCTCTTCTTCAGGCCGCCATCGTTGTAGTGGTTGACCATTCTTTGAACTGGGAATGTCGTTGAAAACCTCTGATCGTCACCATCAGTGCCATGGGCTCAAGATCATCTTTTCATCGCTCCAGGGGTCCAATAACGTTTTGAACCTCCCAGTAAAGACCGAAATGACCACATGGGTCTTTTGGAAAATAATGTAAGGATGGGGATAGGAAAGGCACTAAGAACACCTGAGGGACGAAAAACAGCTTTGTTCATTTCAGCTTTCGTTCGTCTCGTTAAAATAATGGAAATGAACAATAGAATAAACACCAAGTTTTTAACCCTTCAAAACCCCATAGTAGATAACCCATACCACATGAACGATCAACCCGTGGATCAACCTATTTGTGGGTTTGTCTATGTTCGTTGTTGAGAAACAAGAATGGGGAAATAATTCAATTATAAATAAACCTCCTACCTGGAAAGAGGATCATTCGGAGGAGCGAATTCTACATTGATGGAGATCTGTCCTCGATTCTTTGTTCTTCAGTGTTCGGCGTTTGTCGATTCTTGATCTGAGCTCTGATCTCCAAACCGTTGTCATCGGCGAGGGATATTCCTTCTCCTTGCCTCAAGGAAACTTCATGGATCTAGAGAAAATTCTCTAGCATTATGAATTCTAACATTGGTCCATGTATCTATTAAATAGAGGAAAACAATTAATGTGTTTCAGTGTTTTAAACATGTTTCAGTGTTTCCATGACATTGCGTTGAAGCGTCACTGAGTCGCTTCATTACAGTGATGTTGAGTCACTGCATAACGTTGAAGAAATAAAATAAAATAACCTTTTTAAGTATATTTTATTTTTCTTTTAAAACATCCATAAATTATTGTTTTCGGTTGACCCAAGCCAGCTGATGTTAGGCCCTACCTAAGTAAAACGCCACATTAAAAACTCAACGGTGGTATCATATTTCTAATCCTAGTCATTATTCAGAAGTTATTAGGATTTTAAAATAAAATAATTTTATTTAATTATTTTATTTATGGTTACGTCCTTTTCGGGTTTTCTCACTAAAGACCCGCTCCGACTAAAGTTAATTCATTCCTATGGTAAACCCACCATTCTAAACACAATGGTTCCCTCGTATTTTTTATTTGGGCACCTGTATAGAAGTTATTACACTTTTTAGAAAAACCACTTATGTGCGCTATTAAAAACATAATAGTTTTCGTCAAACCATTCCGGGCACACCGGGCCTCAGAATCCCACACCATCTCAGCATCTGGTCTCATAATTTTTCCAAATAATTTCTAAAAATAAAATCAAGAAAATCCAAGTCATTACATTCTCTCCACCATGGAGATTTACATCCCCAAAAGACAAAACAAGGGATAAACAAACAAATGGGGATACTGAGCAAGAACTTGAGCCTCCCGCTCCTGTGTGCTCTCCTGAAGATTCTCATGCTACCACCAAACATGCACTAGAGGAATAAACTGCCCACAAAGGGTCCTATCCTGTCGATCCTCAATCTCCATTGGGTACTCTGTGAAAGTCACTCCATCATCGATGTCCAGCATGCCCCAGTCGATGATGTGTGATGGGTCATGCATGCATCTCCTCAACTGGGATATATGGAAGACATCATGCACCTGCTCTAACTGTGGAGGTAGGGATAAGCGGTACACCACATTGCCAACTATACATAGTATCATAAAAGGTCTGATGAACCTTGGAGATAACTTATCACCCCTTCCAAATCTTTGTATCCCGCATTGAGGATAGACCCAAAAGAACACATGGTGTCCCTCCTCGAACTCCAAGGGCCTCCATTGCCTATCAACATAGGACTTATGATGGATCTATGTAGTCTTCATCCACTCCTGGATGACCTACACCTTCTCTATGGTAGCCTACACCAACTCTGGGACCAAGAGTGATGACTCTACGGGGTCTGTCCAGCAAAGTAGCGACATGTAGGATCACTCGTACAAGGCCTTGAACGGTGTCATACTGATGGTGGAGTAGTTGTTGTTATTGTATGAAAAATCCACCAGAGGTGGGTGATCCTCCCAACTGAATCCAAAATTGAGGATGCAAGCACGTAGCATGTCCTCTAGGACCTGAATGGTCCAATCTGTATGGTCGTCTATCTACGGTTGGAAAGTTGTACTTAAGTGTAGTTGAGTCCCAAACACCTCCTGCAATCCCTTATACAATTGGGATGTGAAATGATCATTACGATCTAATACTATCATCAATGGTTTCCATGGAGTCAAACTATCTCCTGTACATAGAGGTTTCCTAAGATCTCTACTGAACCCTGTTCTCAAATCGCTAGAAAGTGGGCCGACTTGGTGAGTCGGTCAACAATCACCCAGATGGTATCGTTCCCCTTGGACATATGTGGTAAACCCATCATGATGTCCATCGATATTCAATCTCATTTACACTCTGGCACCTCAAGGGTTTGAGTCAAACCATCTGGAACCTGGTGCTTGGTCTTCACTTGCTGACAAGTGAGGCATATAGAGACAAACTATGTCACTTCCTTCTTCATCCCCATCCACCAAAACTGACATCGAAGGTCCTAGTACATCTTTTCCACACCTGGATGTATCGCTAAAGGGAATATATGGAACTCCTTCAACACCACCTCTCATAATGTCTTCGTTATAACTGTGCATCCTCTAAAAATAACGATGTTCTCCCCACCTTTTTAATATCCATCAGGGGCATGCCCTGTGGACATCTGAGCATGTGTAGTCTCGCAGCTGGTATCTCTAATTTGTGCCTCCCTGACTCATTGTAAGAGTGGAGGGGTAACTACCATTGACTGAAGATAAGTTTCTCCATCTCTATCCATAAAGGATATCTGTAATGAGGTCAACTACTCTGATGCCTTGTTCAGTAGCTGTGAACTTGATCTCATACTAAGATCATCTTCCATAACATTCCCCGTCCTAAGATTATAGACTATCTTGAAATCATAGTCCAGGAGGAACTCTATCCAATTCCTCTGTCTCAAATTCAGATCCTTCTGAGAGAAGATATACTTGAGACTTTTTTGGTCTATGTAGACAATAAACTACTGACCCATAAGGTAGTGTCTCCATATCTTCAATGCGAAGACTACCACTTCCAACTCCAAATCAGGAGTTGTATAGTTATGCTCATGTGGTCTCAACTACCGTGAAACATAAGCAATCACTGCTTTCCCCTGCATCATGACACAACCAAGACCAATTCTTGATGCATCGTAGAACACCACATACTCGACACCCTCCTCTGTAAATCTCAGAATGGGAGCACTCGTCAATATCCGCCTCAACTACTAAAATCTCTCCGGACACTTCTCTGTACACGCAAAAGGTTTTCCATTTCGTGTTAAGAATTTCATGGATGTTTTTAATCAGGAAAAGTCAGGAATGAACATATTATAGTATCCATACAACCTAAGTAAACTCATCACCTTGGTAACATTATTGGGTGGATCCCAAGAAAGTACCGCCTATATCTTCACTGGATATATCTACTGCAACTCCAGCCTCTAAAATGGTGTGCCCTAGAAAGTGGACCTCTCGTATCCAAAACCAACACTTTAAGAGCTTCCCGTAAATATAGTTCTCTAAAAGTAAGTCTATGACCATCCTCAAGTGTATCGCATGCTGCTCCTCGGATGCTGAGTACACTAGGATGTCATTTATAAAGACCACTACAAACCGGCCTAGGTAAGGCTAGAAGATCTAGTTCATAACTCCCATGAACACTACTAGGGAGATTTTCATGCCAAATGGAATCACTAAGTACTCATAGTGGTCATAGTGACATTTGAAATCCATCTTCAGAATGTCACCATCCCATACATGAAGCTAGTGATAGCCCGATCTGAGGTCTATCTTCGAGAACTGTCTCGCTCCCTTCAGCTGATTGAAGAGGTCATCAATCCTTGGTATTGAATACTTGTTCTTCATAGTCACCTGGTTCAGGCACCATAAGTCCACACATAGCCTCAGGCTCCCATCTGCCTACTTGGTAAAAAAACTGGGGCCACCCATGGTGAAATAATGGTCCTCAAAAATTCCTTCCTCTACAAGTCTTCCAACTATACCCTCATCTCATGAAGCACTATGGGATCCATCTGATATATCGGTGTAGATATCAGTGTCGTCCCAGGGTACAGATCAATGTAGAAATCTACCTCCCTACGAGGGGGTAATCCTAGAACATCTTCTGGAAAGACATCCTCATACTCGTCAACCACTACAAGAAACTGAGGACTCCTCTCATCCACTACACCAAGGCTCATTCTAGCCAACTGATGTGTGTCGGTTGCACCCTCCTATGTGTGAGTCCATCCTATGCTTCTTATGTTTACCTTTCACTGACAAAGGAAAATCTGGTCCCATCTCTGTAGACACACCGCACTGTGCGCCTAAAACAATCAATCTGAGCATGGAATGTGGATAACCATTCCATACTCATAATGACGTCATAAGGCCTCGATGATACTACTAGAAGATTCCAACCAAAACTCACTCCCCCAATAGTAAGGGAACAATGTCATCACCAGTGTTTGATCATCGAATATTCTCCTATAGGAGTATCTAAATGTAGGGATCGATTCAATGGTTCCACTGGAATATTTGTGTCTCGAACAAGGTTTCGTGGTGAGGAAATAGTGACCAGAACCAATGTCTATAAGAACTGCAACTAGGATGGATAAGACACATATTATACCTCTAATAATCCCGAGATTCTCGGGATCGTAAGCCTCCATCGCTTGGAGCTGGCCTTACCCCTATCCACCAGCTCCCTAAGCTCGTGGTGGACCACCTGGGGGTGGTGGTGGTAGTGCCTCGAATCTCTGTCCACCTCCTACTGCTCATCCTTCTCCTCTACCACATCTATCAACTGGCGAACTACCCTATTCCTACCTGGGTCGCGGCCTCAGCGGTCCCTTGACCGTCTCCTGATCAGGCATATGGTTGGTCGAACAATCTCTATCCATATGTTCCCGACCGCCTGTAACACCCCACAATTTCATAGTATGTTATCTTTTTAAAGTAATTCAATAGCTTGCGCTACACCCAACACTGAGATCGAGTGCAGCACGACTTACCAAACTAGTCATTCAAAAAGCAATTATGAATAGTATTAACCACATTTTGAATTTTATATATATCCTATATAATTTTAAAATTCAACTTTTGTGTTTCTTAGAAATAATATAAGGACAAATTCAATTTTTAGATAAAAGAAATATTTTTCAAAAAATACAGTTTTTCTGCCTTTTAATGGTGAACCCTTTTTAAAACCAATATTTGACACTTATATATTAAATTTAGTGAAATTAAATTCTTCTTTAGAATCTGGACATAAAAATTTAGTTTGGATAAATTTTTGGTGTTTTTCTGATAACATTAATATTTTGATGAATAGTAAAAAATACTAAATTTTAATTGAAAACAACTTTTTTAATCAAAATAATTTATAGTGTTAAATTATACATTTGAATTGTTTTTAAGTATAATTAGATTATATTTTTATCATTTAATCCATTTTTTTTTCATTGGAAGTAATTTTACATTTAAATTGGATATAAACACATATCAATATTTTGATAGTTTTTACTTCTCAAAAACCCGCTTTTTGGTTTTGACAACGGGAATTAATTTTAAATTAATTAATGTAACTTGTATGTTTTAAATTTGGTAAAATAGACTTCATTTTTGAATTCGGAATATCAAAATTAGATTAGGATGAATTTTTGGTATTTTTTTGAAAACTTTCAATTTTTGATGAATAATGAAAAACACTGCGTTATTGTTTAAAACCAACGTTTTATTTAAATAATTATTTTTAATTAAAATTTATTTTAAAGTCAAATATATATAAATATATATAAATAATACTTATATTTTTCCAATGTAATTCATTGGATTCATTTTATAATAGGATTAGATATATATAATTTTATTGAACTTTTTACCGTCTTTTACCCACCTTCTAGGCACATTTGCAAATTTGCATAAAACTTAATTTTACAGCTTCTGTGAATTGAATTTCAAAAATCCGAGAGACAAAGTTGAAATCAGTAAGTAAAATGTGGTTCAATAGGATGAAACTATTTTTTGGTGAATAGTAACTTTTGAATTTTATTTACCACGGTTAATAGTAAATAGGGTAATTAAAGGTAAAAATGATATTATAATTACCCTAACACATGTACTAATTATATTGAATAAGTGTATTTTGACCAAAAACAACCTTAAGAATAAATTATAATCCTTTTAATACACTTGGATTAGATTAGGACATTTATTATTATTTTATTTAAAGAAGATTTAAAAGTGTAAAATTTAAAGTTTAATAACTAAACCATTTTTAATATAAGGTTATACATAAGATAAATTTGATTATAAATATTCATTAAAAATATTAAAAGATTTAATATATAATGGTATTTTATTTATAATTTTTAGACATTAAATAATTAAATTTATTTATGACACAATGATGATGCAGTATTTTTCTTATTAATAAAAGAATCAAATAAATGATATTATAAATATTAAAATAAATATAATTTGAAATTTTTGATGCATTAAACTAATTTTATAGGTTAATATGACATGTTAGGGTTGATTAAATAAATTTTTTTCGAATTGATAAAGTTGTTATGACTTTAAAAAAATCAATTATTAAATAGTGTCAAAATTGACATAAATGAGTTTTTAAAACAAATATTGTATTATTAAATTATATATTAGTCATAAAAATCTAAGGTTTGTCCAAAGGACTTATATAATAATAGATATATCATTAATGAACCACTTTTGGTTTTATTGTCATTTTATAGTAATTTTATTAACCATATAATATAAAAATACAAGGAGGCATAGTAAATGTTAAACTATTTAACTAAGAGTTAAATCTCAAAGATAAGGTTAATATGGTAACCTAAACTTGTATAAAACCAATTGTTTGAGAGGATTTCAACCCATAACTACCTAAGTCTAGAAATAAATTCATTTTGAGCCATTATAAACTGAATATGATTTTATAATAAAATAATATTTCAAGTTTTTCTTAAGGCTCCCCTCACCCCTCTTATAAAAGGGAACTTACCCTTCTCTCAAATTCACACCTCCAAAGCCATTTTTCATGGCCAACCCCTACCCAAATCTCCTCCCAAATTCCCTCCATTCAACCTAGAGGCCTTCCTTTGAGCATAAAGCCAACCTAAGGGGCCTTTTTGTTCAAATCAAAAGGAAACACCCAAAGGAGGTTAAACGTGCCCTTGACCAAAGGAAAGTACAAGGATTCCAAGAAGTGTATTATGTTTGATATGCAGGGTTAAACTAAGGTAATAATGGAATTCTCAATGGATTATTTATGTTGTGTTTTATGTTTGAATGTGTAATGTAACATTCATGTATGTAATCTATTTTTCAAGACTGCTAAACTGATCGGTCTTTTAGGACTTGATTTCTTGTAATAATGTTAATGTATTAAAATAATGCATGAGCTCCAGGCTTTTGGGTTCAGGGTGTTACAGTTGGTATCAAAGAAATTTCAGTACAAACCTTGGAAACTAGATTTAGAAAAACCTTGATTAGAGAACATTACCCTAAGATATACTTTGAGGATTAGTATAGAAGAACTTCCTAGAATTTTGGTAATATAGAGATTTTGTGTATTTTCCAAGAAATACATCCCTGTTTGGATATGAGTAAGTAGAGGTGGCTCTGGCATAGATGTACCTAGGAGTGAAAACTCTGACAAGGATTTTCGGGCTTGACCTAGGGTGTCCTGGTACATGACAACAGGCCTTGATGCACTCTTGGTTACGACACTCCCGGGGGATATGCTTAGGATAATTCAAATTTTCTTTATAAGCCATTATGAAGGATTTATGATTATATACCTCCTCAAAGAAAACATTTTTATGATTATGGATTATATCCATAAACTGTTCAATTTATGTTAATTTTTTCACAAGTTTGGAATTATGTATTGTGATTCATAAATTAATCTAGTGTATGCCATTGTTTAGAAATGGAACCCTATAGAAGGAATGAGAACTCCAGTAATACGTGTGATCCAAAGAGTAAATATGATTCTATCTTTCATGTTCTTAAGCCAAATTTTAGAAGTGAAATAGCCTCACATGTATTCTAATCATTTGAGGAAATATTATCATGTGTTGATAAGAAAAGTAAATAATTATTTGAGTCCTATGGCTTTTAAGGGAAGCCATAATAGAAGATGATGGGAGAGAGAAAGATGGATAAAGGTAAGAAGGGAAATAAGGATTTTTCCCATATGTGATAACTATGGAAAGAATCACACTGGGAAGTTCTTGAAAGAACTGGGTGTTTGTTTTAAGTGTGGAGAAAAGGGTTATCATAAAAAAGAATGGAAATGGAACAAAGAAAAGACTAATACTCAGTGTTTCAACTGTAGTGAAATGGGGAAATATGCAAATAAATTTCTTAAGCATCAAGGAAATATAGCTCATAAGAATCAAAGGGATAAAGGTCAATCATAAGTTGTTACTTTGGTCGACGTGGAATAATTAATGTATTTGTCTTTTTGGATTGAAGAATTATGTCATTTGAGTGTTGTATCAATGATGTACTAGTTATATGAATTATGGAAATAAATAAGGATTGTACTACAATACTATTTCATTGAGGATTTGACATTATATGGTACTAAGAAAAGTGACTCAACAGTAAGTTAAACTTTTTTGGAAAATACATGGTTGAAGGAAAGATAAACCTTAATATGGTTCTAATATTAAGGTAGTGATTTTGGAATAAGAGATGGTTGATTTGGATAAATTATATTATATATTCTTGACTACCTTGTAACTCATTAATGGTTTGTATATTCCATTATTGTTGGAATTTACAACATTTATGGATTTAAGAAGTATATCCATTATACTCTGTTTTACCGAAGGAATAAGGAAGTACATACATATTCAAATAAGGTTTTATGGTAATTCAGGTTGTTACCATATTTTAATAAAATATATGATTAAGGTATTAAAATGTTGATCTTAATTATGTTATGTTGAACTTCCTTATAATTTTTTGGACTATGAGTTTGGACACAAGTATTTTGGATAAGTCTAAATGTTGGAATTGAATAACACTTATTTTTTTTTGTATGAGGTTAAAGTATAATTTTTTTGGATACTTTTACCTAACCTTTTGGTTTTTAGTAAAATTTTAGAGGATTAAGGGAATATTTGTGGACCTTATGATTTACCAAATGTGCTTCAGGTGTAAAAAAATCATTTTTGAACATTCATTTCCTAGTGTAAGGGATGAAGTGAAAAGAGATCTATGCACAACCAAATGATTAGAATATGATTATGACAGGTAATGAAATAAAGTATGTTTTCTTGAGTTATTATCTTGATAGTAAATTAATCCATCCTCTTCAAAAAAATTATCTAAAAAAATGTGTTATCCTAATACATTATGTTTTGTTGAACTGATGATACTTTAAATCATCATAGATTGATGGCTTTGAGGCCTTCAATTTTATATTTATGGCTCACTTGTTTGTGATTGATGGAATCAATCACTCCCAATAAATATTTATGTGTTTCCTCCAATTATGTTTCTATAATTTCCACCAATGTTCTCCTATTCGAACCCCTAATTTGGTGGTGAATTTTTCATTTCCCTTTCCCTCTTATTAAGACTAAATATTATTAACCCTATTTCCGATGTGGGTTTTCCACAAATGTATTTTATATTTTAAACCATTTATTTTTAAGAACAATTTAAAATTGCGAGGACACAATTTATTGAAGGAGGGGAGAATGTAACACCCCAATATTTCATAGTACGTTATCTCTTTAAAGTAATTCAATAGTTTGCACTACACGCAACACTGAGATTGAGCGCACCACAACTTACCAAACTAGCCGTTCAAAAAGCGGTTATGAATAGTATTAACCATATTTTGAATTTTATATATACCCTATATAATTTTAAAATTCAACTTTTCTGTTTCTTAGACATAATATAAAGACAAATTCAATTTTTAGATAAAAGAAATATTTTTCAAATAATGCAGGTTTTCTGCCTTTTAATGGAAACCCCTTATTAAATCCAATATTTGACACTTTTATATATTCTATTTAGTGAAATTAAATTATTCTTTAGAGTTAGGACATAAAAATTTAGTTTGGGTAAATTTTTTGTGTTTTTCTGATAACATTAATATTTTGATGAATAGTGAAAATACTAAATTTTAATTGAAAACAACTTTTTTAATCAAAATAATTTATAGTGTTAAATTATACATTTGAAGGGTTTTGAAGTATAATTAGATTATATTTTTATCATTTAATACAATTATGGTCATTGGAAGTAATTTTACATTTAAATTGGACATAAACACATATCAATCTTTTAATAGTTTTTACTTCTCAAAAACCCACTTTTTGGTTTTGACAACGGGAATTAATTTTTAATTAATTAATGTAACTTATATGTTTTAAATTTGGTAAAATATACTTCATTTTTGAATTCATAATATCAAAATTAGCTTAGGATGAATTTTTTGTATTTTTCTGAAAACTTTCAATTTTTGATGAATAGTGAAAAACACTGCGTTATTGTTTAAAACCGACATTTTATTTAAATAATTATTTTTAATTAAAATTTATTTTAAAGTAAAAATATATACATAATACTTGAATTTTTCCAATGTAATTCATTGGATTCATTTTATAATATAATTAGATATATAAAATTTTATTGAACTTTTTACCGTCTTTTACCCACCTTCTAGGCACATTTGAAAATTTGTATTAAACTTAATTTTACTGCTTCTATGAATTGAATTTAAAAAATATGAGAGACACAATTTAAATCAGTAAGTAAAATATGGTTCAATAGGATGAAAATAATTTTTGGTGAATAGTAACTTTTGAATTTTATTTACCACGGTTAAAAGTAAATATGGTAATTAAAGGTAAAAATGGTATTATAATTACCCTAAAACATGCCCTAATTCTATTGGATAAGTTTATTTTGACCAAAAACAACCTTAAGAATAAAATATGATCTTTTTGATCCACTTGGATTAGATTAGGACATTTATTATTATTTTATTTAAAGAAGAGTTAAAAGTGTAAAATTCAAAGTTTAATAACTAAACCATTTTTAATATAGGGTTATACATAAGATAAATTTGACTATAAATATTCATTAGAAATCTAAAAATATTTCCTATATCATGCTATTTTATTTATAATTTTTAGAAATTAAATAATTAAATTTATTTATGACACAATGATGATACAGTATTTTTCTTATTAATAAAAGAATCAAATAAATGATATTATAAATATTAAAATAAATATAATTTGAAAGTTTTTATGCATTACACTAATTTTATAGGTTAATATAAAATGTTAGGGTTGATTAAAAAAAATTCGAATTGATAAAGTTGTTATGACTTTAAAAAAAATTATTAAATAGTGTCAAAATTGACATAAATGAGTTTTTAAAACAAATACTATATTATTAAATTATATAATAGTACTAGAAATCTAAGGCTCAGCCAAAGGACATATATAATGATAGATATTTCATTAATGAGCCACTTGGGGTTCTCTTGTCATTTTATAGTAATTTTATTAACCATATAATATAAAAATACAAGGAGGCATGTTAAATGTTAAACTATTTAACTAAGAGTTAAATCTAAAAGATAAGGTTAATATGGTAACCTAAACTTGTCTAAAACCTATTGGTTGAAAGGATTTCGACCCATAACCACATAAGGCTCAAAATAAATTCATTTGGATCCATTAGAAACCAAATATTATTGTATAATAAAATAATATTTCAAGTTTTTTCTAAGATGCCCCTCACCCCTCTTATAAAAGGGCACTTCCCCTTCTCTCAAATTCACACCTCCAAATCTATTTGGCTTGGTCAACCCCTTCCCAAATCTCCTCCCAACTTCCCTCGATTCAACCTAGAGGCCTTCCCTTGAGCAGAAATCTAGCCTAAGGATCCCTTTTGTTCAAATTAAAAGGAAACACTCAAAGAATAAGAGGTTAAACATACCCTCGACCAAAGGAAAGTACAACAATTCTGAGAATTGTATTATGTTTGATATGTATGGTTAAACTAAGGGAATAATGGAGTTCTCAACAGATTATTTATGTTTTGTTTTATGTTTGAATGTGTAATGTAACATTCATGTATGTAATCTATTTTCAAAACGGCTAAACTGATCGGTCTTTCGGGACTTAATTCCTTATAATCATGCCAATGTATTAAAATAATGCACCAACTATGGGCTTCTGGGGTCAGGGCGTTACACCGCTGCATGTGTAGCACAACCCTTCCTTCGGTCAACCTGCTCTTCCCTAGAAGACTTGCACTACTAATCCCATGTCATGGGGTCATCCCCTAGACGGTATGGTCCTCTTGGACCCCTATGTCAGTTGTCGGCTACCCGCTGCTGAAGACCCAACTACCCAACGCCCGGTGGTAGCTCCCACCGCCAATGCCTACTCTGTAAGAAATATCTCTACTAGTAGAGCTCGCTACAGCACCCTAACATGCGTAGAAATTCTAAGGGATGACATTGATGCCCTAATCTCCCAATGTAGTCCCTACTTGAAGGCTCAGGCCCTGAAGAATGGGTCCTGCACCGATGCCTCATCACTAGATAGACCATCCTCATGGTCACACCCCATATTCCTAGTTGGCTGCCTATGTGGAAGCATCCTGAAAGAGAACAAGATGTGCCACGATCAATAAAGTGTACCGGGTGAGCCAACTCTGACTCAAGAAGGACATGAGAACATACTCAATTCATATATGATGTATGTGACTAGTTTTTTCATGTACCGAGTTGAAAAGTAGAATTTAGGGTCCTAGTGTATAGATACGCCGATCGCCGCACCAACACTGGACTCCCTGGCCTAAAAGCCGAACTCGAAACACTTAACATTATTTTCCCAAAACAAAACTAAAACTAACCTCTCAATGATACCACTCTATCACGACCTGTTCCCTGGGGCCCGTGCCATGACTACCCTAAGCCTGCCTCCCATAGGCCAGGGGTTGGCGACTAGCACCGAGTAGGCATATCCCACAAAGGGGAGGCATTTTCCTAAGAACCTATACACATGCACTCATCTCCAAGAAAAATTACTAAAACTAAAAACATTGAGTACACAGATATGCATCCCACTAAGACAACAACTGAGAGTAACAGTACGAAACTGAGAAGTAAACGAGCCAGAATACAAACCTAACTGAAATAGAAAAGTACAAGCTCATGGATCTCATCTACAGAAAACCCTACCTGAAGGGTAGATACAGTAAGTTATCTGAATGTCATTGAAGTATACCACATGTTTCAGGTCACTCTGAATCACCACCTGTCTCCGACCCACCAAGGACTCCATAAAAATTGTTGATCGGCTGCACAAGACACGACACGTACGGGCGAAGCCCATAGAGGGGTGAGTAAAACAATACTCAGTAGGGACCCCAAACCACAAAGGTAAACCACAAAGAAAGACACAAGGAAAACTACCAAATTGGTACACGAAGTGTAACCACTAAGAAGTATAGTCAAAATAGTCACTAGATTCATCTCACACCAGGTTACATATACTAAGAAAGTCATAGCATATCCAAATCCAATGAGACATACAGTCTTCGCCAGAGACCTGCTTTGCGTCGCCGTAGGAGACCTCCTCTGCGCCATCTCAGGGGACCAACTGCTCGTCTTCGCAAGAGACCCACTCCGCTTCTTCATAGGAGACTCACTCTGCATCTTCATAAGAGACCAACTCTGCGTCTTTTCCACAACCAGTCACAGGATTACATCCTTAGCGCGCTCATTTCGAGAGCACCTACTCCTCAAGACAAATAGGTCATATGACAACCTCCACAAAAGGTCACGTAGAGTATCCCAAAATGACCATCTTGTTGTGAGGATCCCAATGCTGCCAAAAACTCGTCAAACGGACTTACGGTTTGAAAGTTATGACTATTTAAGTAAAAAGGGTCTGGTAGGGTCTGGGTCCGATCCGACCCGGTCAGACCGAATTGACCCGACCCGGGTCCTACCTGACCCAACCCATCGGGTTGACCCACTGTCAGCCTGGCCCAGCCCGCCGACTCTAGCCTGGCCCCCTCAAGTGGGCCGGTTCGTCCGCCCGGAACGTTGCGGGCACCGCGTCCCTGCCCGATCAACGTGGGGCGGCCGCCGCAGTCCAGCTCGACCGCAACCCTCTGCTGCGTGACGCGGCCTCTTGTCGTGTCTGGATGAGGCCACTACTAGTCGTCAAACTAGTGGCCCTATCCACTGCCTGTGGCTGCTGTGACGTGGGTTCCTCCCACAAGGTGGTCGTGCCGCCGTCGGCTCCCTCTTCTGCAGGCCGCCACCATTGTTGTGGTGGTCCGTTCTTCGAATCGGGAACGTCGTTGCAAATCTTTGGTCGTCACCATCACTGTTATGGGCTCAAGATCGTCTTGTCATCACTTTGGGGGTCCAGTCACATTTGAAACCTCCTGGTAAAGCCTGACGCGACCACGTGGGTTTGTTGGCAAAGAATGCATGGACGGGGATAGGAAAGGCACCAAGAACACCCAAGGGACGAATGTTGGGCTTCGTTTGTCTCGTTAAAAAAAGGGAAAGGAACAACAGGATAAACAACAAGTTTTTAACCCTTCAAAACCCCGTGGTAGATAACTCATCCCGCATGAACGATCGACCCGCGGATCAACATGTTTGTGGGTCGGTCCATGTTCATCATTGGGAAACAAGAATAGGAAAAAAAACACATAGAAATAAACCACCTACCTGGAAAGAGGATTAGTCAGAGGAGAGAATTTGTTGTTGATGGTGATTCATTCACAAACGTCCTCGATCCGTCGTTCGTCGGCGTTCGTCGTTCGTCGATGCTTAATTCGAGCTCCGATCTCCATATCGTCCTCACCGGCGAGGGAGCTTCCTTCTCTTTGTCTCAGGGAAACTTTAGGGCTCCGGGGATAATTCTCTAGCATTATGAATTCTAACACTGCTCTCTGCCTCTGTTTAATGGAGGAAACGTGTTAACGCATTTCAGCGTTTTAAACGTGTTTCAACGTTGCCATGACGCTTGCTGAGTCGCTGCATTATAGTGCTGTTGAGTCCATGCATAACGTTGAAGAAATAAAATAAAATAACTTTTTTAATTATATTTTATTTTTCTCTTAAAAGTTCCATAAATTACCTTTTGCAGCCGACCTGCACCGGTCGATGTTCGATCTTGCCTAAGTAAAACGTCACATTACGAACTCAACGGTGGTCTCAGATTTCCAATCCGAGTCACCGTTCATGAGTTATTATGATTTTAAAATAACATAATTTTATTTAATTATTTTATTTACGGTTACGTCCTTTTCGGGTTTTCTCACTAAAGACCTGCGCCGACTAAAGTTAAGTCACACCTAGGGTAAACCTACCATTCTGAACGCAACAGTGCCCTTGGATTTCTGATCTGGACATCCATTTAGAAGTTATTCTATTTTTTTCAGGAAAACCACTTACATGCGCTATTAAAAACTTGATAGTTTTCGTCAAATCGTTCTGGTTGTACCGGGTCTCGGAATCATGCGTTGTCTCAGCACCTAGTCTCAGAATTTTCTCAAATAATTTTTAAAAATAAAATCAGGAAAATCCGATTCATTACATGTTGCTTCCAACCCCGATCCCCAACACATTGTTAGCAGATCAACATGGATGCCATCTAGATGTGTAGCGGACTCATTTGATATGAGTGGTGGATTGGGATCCAAGAAATGAGATCTTTAGGACATTGAGGAGTGCATCATTTTTCCCTACCAATGGGTGAAGTTGCTACCATTGAACTTGTCGAGTTTGGTCATATTTTGGTTTATCACTTCGAGAAATTCAAAATCCAACGTTCAATTGTAAAAACTTGTCATTGTAGAAAAAAACACCATATAAACAAATTAGATGTGATTTAAGGCATGGATGTCTCATTATTGTAAAGGGTTTAATACGTGCCCTGCAATGTTGGTATCGAGTCGGAGAGGAAGTTTTCCCCTGTGATACAATGCAACAAAAAACTATGAATACTTCTTCTGACCCCACCCCTGATTATATTGTAATGAAGTTTTTATAGATAAAAAGAGTGATATTTCACTTATTTAAATTGAATCAAAAAATCTTATTTTTAAAGATCGAGACATTGATTAATCTAAATGTACTGAAACAAGTATTTTTTTAAAATTTAAACTTTGAATTTTGAAATTTTAAATTCAATCAACTAATCACAATATCAATCATTTGTTTTGTGTGTGTGCGCGCACACATGAATATTAAAGCATAAACAATGCTTAGGTGTTTATTAAATTTTACATTACTTTAAATTAAAAAAAAAGTATTTGCATATATATATATATATATACTGTGATTAATTTTTTATATTAGGGTGAATCTTAAAATTTTCCCACTATTTTCAATGTGAAACTTATTATGCTTTTAAAGTTTTGAGTCAAGTGTATTCCTTCTTTAATATCTTGTTTCATACAAAGATGGAAATGGAGAGGAAATAAAAATGGATTGGTGGGTCAATTATTTATTTGATATCCATGGAAAAAATATAAAATGTTATGTTAAATAATATAAATATATAATAATGAATATACATGTGTGTGTGTGATAATTTGTATAATTATTTATATGATAATATTGACACTAACAGCATTCTACAGATTAGTCATCTTCTACCTCCAAACAGGGATCTAGAAACTTAAACCTTGCTGATAAGGACAAGCATTCATGGAGCCTCGTGCTTTGGAAGAATCTTCCGGGGTCAGTCCCACTTTATGCTCTGAAACGCAGCGAAGAAGAAGAGCTCCAGCTCTGGGGAAACAAAGAAAGAAGCCGGAGGAGACGCCCTGGTGCAGGCGCTGGAACTCCTCCGGCGTCGCCGCTTCCTCGGAGCCGGCGGGGGACACGAAGTCGGCGTCGGGATTCGATGCCGCCGCGCCTTTGGCGTGGCACAACAGCCGGTGTCTCCGGCGGGTTCGCCTTGGACGCCCAGAACGATACTGCTGCAAGCCGACGGGACTGTGGCTTCTGGGTCCTCTTCTTCTTCCTCCCTCTCTGCTCGCTTCCTTTCAATGCTCCTCTCAGCTGGAGACAATGACTTTGGCGGCGCCATCTAACGGAGAAGAGCTTGGCTTCTCTGATGTTGTACTGTAAGCTTTGCTGCAACTACAGAACCGCCATGAAAGCTTCCAAGCTTCTTCCTTTTCTTTATTATCGAAATCAGAAAACGGCCAAAGCAGGGAACTTTTACTCTGCTCAGTGCTGGTGAGGTACTTTCAACAGGGAGACCCCTGCTTGTCGTTATAATAGGGAATCCCCTGTTGGGGCCTTGCCCTTTTCATTGATGGACCCAACGCGTTTGGAGCTTGTAGCTCTGGTTAAGGGGATTTGAAAAGTTGCAGAAAGGGTGCCTTTGTGCGATTCCATGCCCCCCAATGGGCATCGCTGGGGAATCCCCAAAATGGGCAGAGAATCCTATGCCAAGAAAAACCATAAATGAAATAATTGTCATTGAAGGCTGTCACATTTTCTACTTGCTACTCTCTCTTTTTAAGCCCTGGGAATGGGTTTGTTTAATGGTATAATTTGTTCCTCTCTATCAAACAATGGTTCGTACTCCTCCCCACTCCATGAATCACCTTCCCCCATCATTAAAAGTTTCCATTTTCTCTAAAATGAAAAAAAAAATCTGCAAAAAATTGTTGTTTCAAGTACTGATCTGTCTTTATTGGTCAAGAATGATAAAATCCAGTGCATTTATTGATCAATATCATCCTATTTATTTGCCCTTGACTAGGTGATCAAATTAGGGACTTAGATTTCATAGGCATGGGAGTAAAACATCCATAATGAACTAGAAATTAGGGGCAATGACAACCAAGGATCAAACATATCCTTAATTCCGGTTAAGGGCCTCACACATTTTAGATTAAGGTGGAATCTCATTTTATTTAAAAATTCATAACCTTTTTGGTTTGACATTGATATTTTTTCATGTGTTTTGTTCCAAAGTAGTATTAACCGCCTGTTTTGGTACTGGATCATTAATTTCTCTAAAATTTAATACAAATATATCTATTACTTGCAATAAATGAAACAATTACTAAAGAAGTATAATATATATGGTAAAAAAGTTGGTATATCGTTTGAGAAACGCTTCTCGAGAAAACTCCTATATTAATAGAGCCCTATAAAAGGAATTTGGTTTCATTACATTATGATTGAAACTCTTTCTTCTTCTTGGTTCCTTAACCAAAGAGATACTACCATATATTTGGAAGATAAAGATCATATTTCCAAAATTGTTTAGGGATTTTACAATTGATGAATTATTTTTGAAAGCAAGAACTATTAGGTTGTTAAGCGGTTGATATCAACTACACGAGCAAGAGAGGTACCAAATATACATGTTTATTTTATGTTCTTTATTTTATTCTTCTATTATATTTATCAAATAATTCTGGTTTACTGGGTTTTGAGTTTTCATTGGCATTAGACACGTTCAATGTCTTCAAAACATATTACTGTAAGTGTTATACCATATCGCTGCATGTGTTGCATTTTTAATTCATTTTACATGCTTGTCATGCTTCCTCTTTGATTCATGCTTTTATCCTGTTGTGCTTTGTTGCTTTGTGTTGCAAGAACCACTGTGTGCATGACCACTGTATATGTGTGGCTGATTTATAATTTACCCTGTCTTTCATTTGTCCCGATATATTTGGTTTCCTCATTTTTAAGTTGTTTAATCTGGATCGTGGATCCCATTGATCTAACGACCCTGTTTTGACTCTGGTGTATTTGTTTCAAGAGCACTCAATCTGCATCCTCCTTTTGTGGTTAATGGGGTGTCTTCGCATGTGTTGCTTCACCAGGTCGCATCCAGTTAGTTGAACCACCTCGTTGATCTGAGCCATCCACACAGCTTCCATCTCTCTGATATCGTATGCGCCGCCTGACTCATTCCTAACATGCCATATTATGGCTCTCGCGACTTCATCTTTGGCATTGCGATCTCTTAACTCATTTGGTGGCATTTTTTGTCAAGTTTTTAAGAGATTTTCAGGAGGTTTTCATGAGATTTGAGGGCTAGAACTTAGAGAAAAGGGGGGAAACCGAGGTTTCTCGACCATATGCACTCCCCACCATCTTGTCTGTGTCGATCACTATATCTAGAGACTTGTTCCAGTGGAGACTTGGTGGAAGTGTTCGATGGTCCCTAAAATGTACATGCAAATGATGCATAAGATATATTTATATAATATATATATATATATATATATTATTATATATGGTGTACGTTTAATATATTCATTTGATGCATGTATTATTCATCCATGTGATGCATGAAATAATATATATATATATATATATATATATTATTTATTTATTTTCTCTCAAATGGTTTCATCAGTTGCAATCCATTTATGAATGGATTAAATGGTTTTGCATTAATTCATTGAAACCATTCAATGAATTATATCCCAACTGGAAAAAATGCATTCAATGCATTGGAGGAGCCTGAGGATTTGGCTATATAAGAGGATAAGATCCTCCTATTGGGCATGTGGTGTGCAATACCCCGTCCGAGACTCTCTTTTTCCCAAAACACTGTTCATCTCACCTGAGAATGCACTAGAACCCCTTCAGTTGCTTAGGTATCCTCACAAAGCGTTTTTGGATGCATTGGTCGATGTACTCTCTTAGAGGCAGGGTGTTTACGTTCACTGCTTCATGTGATCTTTCTCAAACAATCTTCATGCAAGGAAGAAGAAGACCGCTGTAACTTATGTTTTCCAGGTACTCTATTTTTCATTTTATTTACATATTAATACTTAAAGATAGATCTTCCCGTGTTTTTTGGATTTCTTTCGCTACATATAGTCATTAAATGATCATATGAATTCCATCAATGGAATCCTAGGAAGTTTCTTCAAGTTTTTAACATGTTTGGTTCGCTTTTTTTAAAAGAAAAACAAAGAATAGAATTTACAAAAGTCGTATGCAGGTTTTGGACCCTTACATGAGTTGCATAAGGGTATATATTATTTACCCTTACATAGGTAGGCCGCATAAATGTAATACCCTTATGCAAGTCATTGTGTAAAGGTTATACCCTTACGCAAGCTGGTTATGTAAAGGTAGATATACCTATACCCTTATGCGATACCCTAATATTGCATATGAAAAATTGAGATTACCCTTATGCAAAGGAGTTGCATAAAGATAATACCCTTATACAAAAGGGTTTACATAAGTATCATTGGCTTTTTACCCTTACACATAAAGGTATTAAATATGCGTGAAGGTATTATATGTTTTAACTTTACGTGGTGTATGAAATAATTAGAGTACCCTTATGCAAAGGTGTTGTGTAAAGGTAATACATTTACATGAGGGAGCTACGTAAAAGTAATCTATGTATTACATTTACGCAGCAGTGACCGAGATGTGTAAAGGTAAGCTTTAAGCTACCTTTATACAGACATTTGAAAATATTGATTACCATTATGCAAAGCGCATGTGTAAGGGTGAAATGGAGGATAGTCTTATATAGAGTAGGGGTGTTGTAATGACCCGAACGGTTATAAATAAAATTTCCCTTGTGATTTAATTAAATGTATTATTATGTAATATGATTATAGAAAACACATGCACTTATTTGGTTTTATTATATACTATCAAATTTAAATGACCATTAAACATCATTATCATTGATAATATAGTCGTTGAATAGTGATCGCATGATTAGTATAAATATAGGGTTTTAAAAAATCCAATTGACACGAACAATAGAAGTGATGACTTCAACCAGTAGAATTGTACCCTATGAATCCCATTTATCAAAGCTTCTGAGGGAGATAACATCACTAGGCTTTTCCTTTGACCAATCCCAAGCTGAGATCCAATAACTTAAGCATGATCGAAACCATTTACAGGAAAAGTTGGAACTCATCGAGATCACGGCTCAAACCATGTATGCCGAATCACCCTATGAAAGTCTCACCATCATGCACCTTACCCTTAGGGAGTTTGTTGGTGTATTAAATGGATATAGATCAAGACTCTAGAAATATGAGTATGTACATTATTTTGTATATAATAATGAATATGTTTTCATCCTATTATTGTTACTTTATAAATGATTTTTATTTTGATACAATAAAACATAAATAGTATTTTTGGGTAATCAAATTCAATTAAGGAATTTATTTTGATGAATTAATAGATTTTTAAAATAAATAATATTTTAATAAAATATTATTAAATAATTTTTATTAAATATAAATGATCATATAATTTTTATGAAGTCAAATGTAATTTTTACAAGGGTTCGAAAAATGTTATTTTCAAAAACCCAACATTTTCAATAAATGTCAATTATTATTTTAAAACTTAAAATTCAAATATTTATAAAATTATTTAGATAAAATGAATATGATTTTTGGAATCATAATGTCGAAATTATCCAATAGTGAATTTTTCTTAATTTTTTGAGGTAGTCGAATTTTCGGGTAAGAATTAAATATCGTATAAATATATTTTATGAATAATGACATCATAATGACCCAAAAGTGTTGTAATAAATACTATAAATGAGATCCAAAGAAAAATATATGTTTTAACTTTAAAAAATATGATTTTATGTTTATTTGGTTTATTTTATAAAGCCTTTACGAATCCTCTGAAACCATTAATATATTTTATGGTTTTAAAATCATTTCTTTAAGAGTGTGACTAACTTCCACATAAGAAATGGTATTACTTTAATAATTTAGGCCCTTGGACTTATAAAATAATTTAAACCACTCCTATTTGGCAGAAACCATAGGCAAAAACCATGGTAAGGTTTGTGACTTTGGTTATTTTATTATATAGAGTCCAAAACCTAAGTTTGAGAAATGATAAAGAATTCCACACCCATTTCCTATATAAACCCATACAATATCCCATTTATCTTCACTAAAAATTATTTTATAATGTCCTTACTCTTCCATACCCTCTCTATAGTCCTCCCAATGTGCCTCCAAGCTCTCAAGAAGCTTCTTCCAAGCATTTGGAGTCACACACTCAAGTAAGGGATTCTCAACTTCTCTTCTTTATTCAAGTTTCTTTATTATCTTATGCCTTATATTTACAATTTATAATGTTGGGATATGTATTTCCATATCTCCATTATTTTATATTTTATGCACAAATTATTATATACCATTTTTTCTCTCATCACCCCATTTTATGAATCTTTAAGTGACATCGTTATGCTGCCAAAATTTTACCGCGATTTTTCCATACCAAAATAATTATGTAGTGAATATCATACCCATTTTCTATAAAGGGTGTTCACATTTATACACTTATAACTATTTTACTTAGGACTTACATTTATTTATTCCACACTCCATGTTTGTGGAATAAAATTTTATGATAAATGATTCCATGTTTTATTATATATGCGGCACACTTAAACATGAAAATGAAATGAATGTGACAGACGCACCTAGAATTATATAACGCTATAATTCATTGGGTAATGTTGAGTCTCATGAGATTTCATGTTGGGACATATATTGAATGTAATTCATTTATGGTACTTTTTCCGTCATGATGTCTTAGCTTTTAGCCTTGACCTATGTTTATGATGCAATGTTTTAAGTTATTGCCACATTTCCCATGTTTTGATTATCATGCTATATCATGCCTTATTATTCATGTTCCTTTTATTCATCATTGATATTCATATTTTATAACATGTATTACCTTATTACATTCTTATTCCCTTGCTGGGTTTTATAGCTCACCCCTTTCTTATGTATGTCCCCAGGTTATCCCATGCAGTTTTAAGTGCGAGCATGTTAAGGAAGTTTTCAATAAAGATGATGTTTTTTCCCATTTTAAATTGTAATGTAGTGTACCTAATTCCCAAAGACACTATACTTCTTGATCTTTTGGGTTGTATTAATTGCGATCTTATGTAATAAATCATTAATTAAAGTGTAATAAAGTCATGGGTTGTTATAGGTGCTGCATAAGGGTAAACATAAAATTGTTGAAAAAATGTTTTTAACATATTAAATGTTTTTTATAGTTGATAAAATGTTTAGAAATAATGTTAAAATTTATTTTGGGAATATTTAATTTATAGGTATTTTATAAATTAATTAATTAATTATAAATTGTTTATAATTAATTAAATAAATGCTTATGAAACTTTTTTCCTCAAATATTAAAGGTAAATATTTTAAAATACCTTTTAACAAATTATATGACAATTATTATGACCTATAAATAAAAGTTTTTATTTAGAAATCATAAGAAATAATTAATAAAGGGTTATAAATTATGAAATAAGGCTAAAATATAAAATGTTTACATTTAAAATTATGAATTGTTCATAATTAATTAATTTGAAATCGTTCAAATTAACGAATCCTTATTTAGAGCATTATTTAAGCCACATGTGTTTTGGTGAATGATATGATCAAGTTTTAAATAATAAATAATTATATGATATTTAGATTATATAAAATTTTTATATAATAGAAATTGGATTATAAATTGTTTATAATTCATAAAAATATCATTATTTAAAATGGAAATGCCATATAATGATTAATATGAAAGAGTTCATTTTGAAATGAATATAAAATGTTTATATTATTTCAAAATTATAAAATTTTATAATTAGAATTTACTCATGTGAAGTTTTTCAATCTCATCTAACACTATACCCTTACATGAAGCATTCATGTACCTTATGCATATGATGCATTTGGATATGTATGAATATAATTGACTTCTATTTTTGGGTGATTAACATGGACTTGTAGGCTGTGTAAATATTTACACATTAATGCGGCGTGAACACATTAATTTGGTGGTAGGAATACTGATTTCTAAAACCAAAATTACTAGAAGCATGCATACATGAAATGAAATAAAAAATAAAAAGATAATAATTACATATTATGTAATAGTTAGGAATTTAACATGCATATGATGTATATTAAATTGATGAGACTAAAAAATCTTAACTAATAAGTGTGTGATTCCTTCCAAATAAACACTTTTCAATACCTTGATCATCCAACTGGGTAGGTCATGCTAAAGCAGGGTGCCCCTGGATTATCTTATGTAAGGAAAGAAAGTAATGGTGACTCTGGATTATTTTGTTTAATGGGTCATGCTAAATCTAGGTTCTTTTGAATTTTCTTTGTTTTCTTATTTTTGATGTTTTCTTTGAGATACACTATCTAGGAGACACTAATAAGATTATATTACTAGAGGAATATAGATGAGTGAAACCATATAATGGACTTGGATAAAGGGTTATTTGCTCAATTATACAAGATTCATAACTACTTTGATTGTGATGATTCCCTAACTAAATAATTAATTCATGAGAGAAATTATAAAGAGGACTCATTGCTTAGTGAAATATGTATATTGGATCACAAAATGGATATGATGTACAGGGTCATCAATTTTAGTGGGAGTACTATCATTAAAATCCCTTAATGAATAGATATAAGACATGATATTCATCTGCTAATTTTTTTTTGTAGATAATGGAATCATCCAACACTTTAAACTTGATATATATCTTGGAAAAAGAAAATTTTAGTGGAATAAACTTTCTTAATTGGTATATAAACTTGAGAATTTTTCTCAAGAGGGAGGAGAATTTCTATGTACTAGAGTAGCCACTTCTAGAGAAATCCATTGAAAATGATATTCCAAAAATAGAGTTGGATGTCTACAATAAGAATATGAAGGAATCTGTAGAGGTTTAGACTCTTGTACTTGTTACCATGGACCCCAATTTTCAAAAACATCATGAGTGTATGGATGCTTACAAAATGATAGACAATTTAAATAGGCTCTATCAAGAACAATCAAGATATGAAAGGTGTGAAGTTTCAATAGCCCTTATTAGAAGTAAAATGGTGGAAGTAACCTCAATATCCACCCATGTACTCAATAAGATTGGGTAAGTTAATGATTTAGAGAGGTTGGGTTCACCTATTAAGCTATATCTTGCTATAGATTTCATTCTTCAATCATTTATAGACTAGTTCTTGCAGTTTTTAGTTATCTAAAATATGAATGAATTCTGTAAAACTTTACCTGATCTCCTTAACATGTTAAGGATTACTGAGTAGGATATGGGTGGTCCAAGCTCAGAGTCCATTATGATGTTACAAAGAGTGAAAGGTAAAGGTTATGGAAATAAATGTAAGAAAATAGGTCATAAAGGGTTCACACTACTAGTTACTCCAAATAAGAAAAGGAAAGGAAAGTACTATAATTATGGCCAAAATGGCCATTGGAGGAGAAATTGTCTTGAATACATGAAATTTCACAATAAATAGAGTGGAGAATCTATACTTGGTATGAATATTATAAATCTCAATTCTTTGATTCTGATGGGTATATGATACCAATTGTATATTTTGAAAATATTATAAATATATAGGAGTTTAGAAGATGAAGTGAAGAATTAAAGGATGGATCTTGATGTAATGGAGCAAGTAGTTGTTACATGGTTGACTTCAAGCTAGAGAGGAATTTTAATGTTGTTCATTTGTTTTTTTCTCATTTAAATTTAAAAAACAATTGGTTGTTTTAAATAAATGAAATTGTTTTATTCTTGCACATTTGATTCCTCTAAATTCTATATCTAGAAGAAGGTGTGGATAAAAGTGATTTATCCAAGATAAAGTGTTTATCTCTTTATACTTTAAAAATATATAATTCTATTTGAGATATGGAAACAATAGTTTATTTGTCATATATTTTCACTAAAAGGAATTTAAAGTTATTTCTAAAAACACAAAGTAGTTTGTGTTGTGTCTTAGAAAGATATTTCTAAGAGAATATAGTGTCTAAGAGACTAGTGGGGGTATGTTTGAACTTAGAGAAGTTAAAATTTAACAAATAAAAGATTATACCATATTTGGTTTTATTTACTTAATATCCTAGAGAGTTGGGATATGTGATACTAAATAAAAATGTAAATTATTATATTTAGTTACTCTGAGAATGTAAATATCACTGTTAATAAAAGGATTATACCAGTATAATATTTTAATGATTCTTAACTTAATATCCTAAAGAAGTTTAGGATATGTGATGGTAAAAAAAATGTAAATAGATGCATTTAGTTACCATAACAAGTTAACATCACTATTCCCTAATGTTTTATACTAGCCAACACATGAAGTATATCACTTGTTATCCTAAAAGAGTTTAAGGAATGGTGGAAAGGGGAAATGTAAATATTTACATTAGTTACTGTAATGAAGTGGATATCACTTTATCTTAATTTTTTTTAGGATTTACTGGTAAACTGATAAAATAAATAGTTATATTATTTACAAAAGGATTTCAAGGAAACAATTTGACGGAATAGGTTTCAAGGGTGATGATGATGTATTTAGAAATAGTTATAAGTAGACAATAGAAGATATTATTATAACATGTGATGTTATGAAGTAAGGGAAATTGAATATATGTTCAAATAATTGAACATCAAGAATGTGATTCCTAATTATCACCATTATGAAAACTATCTTTCTTCATAAATGTTACTCACTAAGAGGTTAGTGGGAGTATTTTATTAGATGGTCACATAGGGCTGTGACAGGAATTACATATGGATGTAATGTTCAAAAACCATTTATGCAGAAACAATATGAAATTCATATAGAATATCTTAAGAGATTGGTTGTGATGGTTGTAAGCATATCATGTATTTATAATAAAGGAAAACTTCATTTATTATTCATTCATGTGTAATAAAACTTTACTTTACATGAATGATCAAATGATAAATATCTCCTCAAAGTATAAACTTTGAGTTGACCCTAACCAATGATCATCATAGAGTATAATGGGTTGTGATGATATGCAAAGGTTAGCTTGAATAAATTCTTATATCCATTACAGGGGGTTGTATATAAGATATGAAGAATATATTATTGAGGTAATAAGTAGATACTTGTTACTTGGATCGATCCATGAATGTATATCTCATGAAATTTCATACAGTCATAGATATACTTAGGGTTTTATGCCTAATATAAGGTCCCAGATCCTAGTGGCCTTTCATTTGTGCTTTTGGGGTGTTGGAGGTTTCCAAAGGGAGTCTCGGGGTGTTTAGAGAGTGTTTGTTGAAAATTGGGGGTGTCACTACTAAAAATATAATGGATGTATCATGGAAGGATGCATTGTGTTGTAGCGTCGGTGGATGCGACGTAGTGGATCCGGTTGTGGTGTAAGATGGATAAAGGATGAGTTTTGAGGATACATTCAAAATAGGGGGTGGTTGCACCATGGTGGGTAGGATATGGAATAGATGGCTTGATTGTTGTTCCATGGAGTGAGATACAGTATAATACAATTAGGAGGTTTCTGCAGGGAGTTGGTGGCTGTGTTGTAGCACCTCGAGGAACCCCTGCCAATTCGAAGGTAGCTACAACATGGTATGTAGGCTACACCATTGTCCCTCCCCTGGATAGGCGGATTTACAATATGGATCCAGCCATGGATCCCATATTCTCATTTGAACAGGGTTTGTAGCATGGTCTTTACCCACTATACTATATCCTAGTTGTTTTGTTACGTGGTCCATGGACTTACGTTGTGGTCCCTTAAATTTTTATCTATCTATAAATTCCCTGAGACCCCAAAACTATACTTCTATCCCACTTCTTCCACTAAAACCCTAGGCTCCCCATAGTGGTTTTTAGTGACTTTGAATCCACCTTTATACAAGTATTGATCTAGGATTCCTGTGTTTGGTCCATAGTGATCTGAGGTACGTTCTACCTCCATTTTCTCACAGTTTCTTCTTGGATCAATGTCGTTTCCTCCCATTTACTCTTACCATGTTACGGAGGTTTCTCTCCATTATTCTAATGGATTTTTCATGTTTTTTTCTTGTCATGATTTTGGTGTGGTGTCCTTGGAGGGATGCAATTTCTTGTGATAGAGGAGATCAGAGATCCATCACATTGATCCATTCTCATGTGAAGAACATTGACACTTTTGAGGTAGAGGATTCATTGATTTTCTATTTATTTACATTCAATCATAAATTAACCAAGGTTTATCCCTTTGGATGGTAGTGGAATTAACATAATAAAGATTTCATCAAATTAAAGAATTAAATTGGTAATGGTTAGCGATCATATGTTTTATATTGTGATAATGATTTTCCTCTTGATTTTCTAGATAGTGTGTTATCTATGTTATGATTGTTAGCATGTTTGTTTATTCTTGGATTAACATATTTAATTGATAAAATTGTTAAATAACATAAATCTAATAATTTTTTTTGGAATTGGATTAAGAATTAAATAAGATTCATGTTTAATAAATCTTGTGTTTCTTATAATTTGATGGAGATCAAATTAATGCTAATTGCATATTTAAATGAAGTTGTTCTTCAATGAGTTAAGGGAATTTATTAAGAACATTAAGTTAAAATTCTTATTAATGTTAATGAGATAAAAAATGAATGTTAAATGATAATTTTTATTCTTTAATATTGTTAAAGATGGAATATATGTCTGTAATCATGTTAAATAAATGGTAAGTTATTTTAGTTGATGCCTTAGGTTTCCCATAGTTGGAACCTATGATAATGAATTAGTTAACTCAAGATATAATAAAATCTAAATGTTTGATAAATATAATTTTTTTGTGGATGAGAGATCCTATTTTCCTAAGAAGTCTAAATTCCTTGTGTTGGGGGTCATGACACTACTACAAAACTGGCCTTTAGCAACACTAGAAATGACCTTTATCCGTACTAGAAAAGCACTAACTACATGAGTGATGTTAAAATACCTAGTCTTTTATCAGCGTTGAAAAATCAAAGATAAAATGGAACTTTATCATCATTTCTATGAGCACTAATAAAGTAGATATTTATCAGTGATTTTAAAAGCACTGATAAATGTGGCCTCTATGAGTGCTTTTAAAAGTGTTGATAAAGGGTCACATTGCAGCACCACTACAGTGCACTATTACAACACACTACAACACCAAAAACACACTAGATATCAACAAAAAAAATCCCCATACAGGATTTAAATGAGATGAAATTTAAAAAAACAAATAACAAAGCACTATATTATAGACATTTCAAATATTGGTTCATACAATTACATCAATAAAAATTATAACATATATTCAAAAACACCAATGTTCCTTTATCTTTTAATCCTGACCTGAATCATGCTATTACCAAACAAACCACCCTGGATAGAGAAAAATAACACACCTGTATATGAAAACAATTCTTATGTTAGTATTAATATAAAGAAATAAATTAACATAAAGTGTTAATTTTACTAAAATTGATGTTAATTTTAAATAAAAATACGCACTTGGAGTCATACCAATCACACTATGCATCGGATTGAGGTGAGACTGATTCCAACACATCTCAAATGACTTATGGATCATTTTCCTAAAGTATCAAAATAATTTGAATGTGTTTTCTCAGTTTTGAGTATGTCTGTTATTTTTTTTACTAAAATGTCATTTTAAACTAGAAACACACACTTTTGAATTATTACAATCACATCGTGTATCGGTTTGATATGAAATAGATTCCTACATATTACAAATGACTTATAAATCATTCTCTTAAATTATCAAGAAAATATGAGTGCCTTCGATCGGTTTTCATTGAGTGAAACTTTTGAACTAAAATGTCAATTTTAAACTGATAACTCACACTTTGAGTCATATCAGGCACATCGTGTATTGTATTGAGATTCAGCTGATTCCTACACATCAAAAATGACTTATGTATCATTTTTATAAAGTATCAAAACAATTATAATGTGTTTGACCAGTTTTGAGTAGGATAGTTGTCCATTTTATTAAAATCAATGACAATTTTAAATAAAAAGATTCACTTTGAGTCATACCGGTCAGACCGTGTGTCAGATTGAGGAGCGGATAATTCCTACACATCCTAAATGACTTATGGATCATTTCCCTAAATTGAAACATGCACTTTGAATCATACTGATCATATTATGTATCAGATTGAGGTGTGGATGATTCCTACACATCACAAATGACTTATGGATCATTGTACTAAAGTATTTAAACAATTTGAAGTGTTTTTCTTGGTTTTGAGTAGGTCAGTTGGCCTTTTTACTAAAATTGATGAAAATTTTAAATAAAAACACACACTTTGAGTCATATCAGTCACACTGTTCATCAGATTGAGGTGTGGCTGATTCATGCACATCTCAAATCACTTATGGATAGTTTTTATAAATTATAAAAAAAATACGAATGTGTTTGTTTGGTTTTGAGTAGGTCATTTTGTTTTTTACTAAAATTGATGTCAATTTTAAATAATGACATAGTTATATTCATACAGGTCACATCATGCATCAGATTGAGGTTCAACTAATTCTTACATGTTCCAAATCACTTATGTATTGTTTTCCCAAAGTATCCAAACAATCTGAATGTGTTTTCTTTATTTTGAGTATGTCACTTGTCTTTTTTACTAAGATGTCATTTTAAACTTGAAATATGCACTTTGAATCATATGGATCACATCATGTATTGGTTTTATGTGAGACCATTTCCTACACATCACAAATTATTTATGAATTGATTCTCTAAATTATCAAGAAAATTAAAGTGTGTTTTATCGGTTTTTAGTGAGTGAAACTTAAACTGACAACAGACACATTGAGTCAGTTGTCTTTATTTACTAAAATTAATGTCAATTTAAAATAGAAAGAATTAATTGAAGTCATATTGGTCACATTGTGTGTCGGATTCAGGTGTGACTAATTCTTACATGTCCCAAAGTCTCAAAACAATCGTAATTGCCAATGTTACCACAATTTCCATCAACTTTCTTTTTCGAACTACCAGAACTGCATGCGAAGCTTCAAAAAAACCACATCAACTTGAAAAAAAATAATCCACCTATATAAGAAAACAATTATTACGTGTAATACTAAAAGGAAATAAATTAAACATAAATATTAAATAATACATTAATTCTATGGAAAATGATTTTACTATGTAAATATCAAGATTACCTCTTTGATTGAGTAGTGGAGGGAAATTGAAGGAAATTAATAAATGTCAACACTATAGGGGTGAAAGGTTTTGAGGGATAAGAAGTATGTGGAAGTTTTGGTGCAGGAAGGGATGAAATATAGACATAGCACCCCAACTCAAACAAAATAATCCACTTTTATAAGAAAAAATATATCATGTGAGTAATACTAAAAAAATAAATTAAACATAAATATGAAAAAATAAATTATTTCTATGGACAATGATTTTACCGTGAAAACATCAATATTACCTTTGTAATTGAGAAAAGGTGGCGTCATTACTTTTCCTGCAAAGGCGGTGGAGGTAATTTGAAACAAAGTGATAAATGAACCACTAAAGGGGTGAAAAGGTTTTAAGGGAGAAGAAACACGAAAGTTGGAAAGAGAAACCCAAATCAAACAAAAGAATACACCTTTATAAGAAAACAATTATTATGTGAATAATAATAATAATAAATAAATAAAACATAAATATGAAAAAATACATTAATTCTATGGACAATAATTTTACTATGGAAACATCAATATTACCTCTGTGATTGAGCAGAGGCAGCGTTGTTTCTCTTCCTGCAAAGAAAGTTGAGTTAATTTGAAAGAAAGTGATAAATGAACCACTATAGGGGTGAAAAGGTTTTAGGGGATAAGAAGCATGAAAGTTGGACAGATCACCCCAACTCGAACAAAAGGATCCATATATATAAGAAAAAAAACTATTATGTGAGTAAAACTAAAAAGAAATAAATTAAACATAAATATGAAACAATACATTAATTATATGAACAATGATTTTAATGTGAAAATATCAATATTACCTCTGTGATTGAGAAGAGGTGGCATTATTTATCTTGATACAAATCTATTAGAGGTAATTTGAAAGAAAGTGATAAATGCACCAATGTAGGGGTGAAAAGGTTTTAAGGGAGAAGAATCATTAAAGTTGGAAAGAGCACACCAACTCGAACAAAAGAGTCCAAATTTATATGAAAACAATTATTATGTGAGTAATACTAAAAAGAAATAAATTAAAAATAAATATGAAATAATACATTAATTCTATGGATAATGAATTTACTATGAAATCATCAATATTAACTCTATGATTGAACAGAGACAACATTTTTTCTCTTCCTACAAAGGCATGACACATGGATAGAAATTTTCTAAAATAATCGAACTCTACAAGTAATAATGAAAATTAAATAAACGTTTTATTATATAATTTTTCAGTAAAATAGAGAAAGTATATCATAACATTACCTTTACATATTTCCAAAGGGTTTCTTTGGTCCAAATATAATCTAATAACAAAAATAATGATTCTTTGTGCACTTTATTACGATTTAGAAGACTATATAGATGTCAGGAAACTGTGAGACAATTAATTATTTGATATCTATTTGGATCCATTGATCAATGGATCTAAAAAAATGATTGGTTTTGCATCACTCACAATGTTAATAACAAAACTAAGGATTATCTATGTACTTCACTACTATTGGTTAACTACTGCTTAACATAGCATCTAACCTAAACTTCCTATCCAATATCCATGTGATGCTCTCATCAAACACATTCTCACCACTATCTCTATCATATAACCATTCAAAATTCAATTTTCCTTCTCTTCCTCTCAATTTTATTCATTATTTGATCAAGTGGGAATATTTTTCCTTCATATAATTTTCTAATTCTCAGGTTTCTTCTTCAATCATATGTTTTTTCCACAAAACCTTTACCCAATGACTTATCTTATTCTATAAAATTTTCTCTCTATGTTCAATAATCTAATTAGTTTGTTTCTCTCTATGTGTGGGATGAGATCATCATGGGGACATCAGGCAGGAAGTTCAGGTCAGATGATATGCTAAGTGGTAGTTAACCAATAGTATTGAAGTGCATAGAGAATCCCAAGTTTTGTTATTAGCTTTGTGAGTGATGAAAAACCAATTCTTGTTTTGGATCTATTGATAAATGGATCCAAATAGATATCAATATTCTTCCAACTCTTCCAGACTAATTTTTCTTGAATAACAACAATGTAAACACAAACAGAGGATTTTTGAAGGGTCGTATGCATGATCTCTTGCAAACATGGTGAACTCTTTAACTCTATCTTCATATTCATTTTTCAAACGATTAGAGTGCATAAATTTTCAGTTAATATCCATCCTATTGGGTTCATAAAAGATTAATTTTATATAACATATAAATAAATACACATAAGATATTCATTATTAAAAGTGAAAGTTATAGACAATTCTAATAAGGGAAACTTAACATCTGATTACTCCAAAGAATTTCAGTATGTTGAAGAAAATGGGTAATTTAATTTAAGAAAAGAATTACTTTACATAAAATATTTATTAAATACCCTAAACAAATGAAAATATAATATAGGTAATTAAGGAGTAATATGAAATTCAAATATGATAAATAAGAATAATAAACTCTTATTCAATCAACTAGAAGATATAAAAATGTATTAGAACAAGTGATGTAGCAACCTAAGGAATTATTACATTTAAAATTAATGGTATATCAATATTTGAAAACATATCAAGACTCTTGGGATTTCATATCACCACACTGACCCATCCCAAAGAAATTCAAGTTACTCCAACTGGATGTAAAATTATCATTTACTAATGGATTACATGAACAGGAATTACATCAAACAAATAGATAGTTTTATCATTATTTAATATGATAATAATGTTTGTAAATTGAAAAAGGTGATGTATGAATTGAAACAAGAACTAAGATCTTGGTATTGAAGGTTGGATGAATTATTAAAGAAACTTTAATTTAAAAAAATGAGGAATTTATCATAATCATTATATAAAAAATAATTTTATGGATAGATTGAAAGTGTTTATCAATGTGGATGGCATAATATTTAGAGATTTAAGAGATGAACAATGATAATAATTTTCTAAATTAATAATGACCAATGTTTAAATGTTGATGATTAGTGATTTGACATTTTCTTTTGTTTATAGGTGACTCATGGAATTCATGGGATATTTATTTCTCAATCCATGTATGTGAGGGAAGTGTTTTATAGATTTAAAAAGGAATATTGAAAACCCATGTTGAAACCCATTGAAAATTGAATAAAATTTTCAAATGTTATGGGTGGAATGTCAATCTATATCACAATAGTGTCCAAGGGACATTCTCGATCTCCCTCGGGCTGGCAACAAGCACTAGGGTATGAAAAACAACACAATAGGAATGATTTGGCCCAAAAAATAAATAAAACTAGTAGAAATAAAATTTAAATAAAAACTACCATGATGCATCCATACATTGGATTATCACACCAACCCAGATAAGTAGAAAAAATAAGATATGAAGTAGTATAATATAAAAGCAACCCCTTAACCCACCTTCAACTCCATCACACATAGAATCCCTAGTTTCAATTTCTAAAATTTCGAATGTATGGGATAAATTGATAAAATAAAGAATGAAAAATATGTATGATAACTTTGGGCGATTGATTTTGGAAATGTAAACAAAATAAAACAACCAACTAAACTCCATGTGTCACCATCGAGTCTAGAAACAATAAACTCTCCATTAGCGATCAAGAGTAGAATCAAAATGGGAAATTGAGAAAATCAAAAGGCTTTCCCTACTAGTATACAATCACCAGACCATAAATAACAACGTCATCGAAGAAGAAATCAAAAATGAAACCAAAAATACACAAATAAAATCAGAAGGACTACCTCGCTAGGTTGAAGAAAATATGAGACCCTCTTCAGAAACCCTAATTGAAATCGAACGTTGGATGTTAGATGAGATGTTCAAGCAACTAGAGGCAGTCAAGTGGTGTGATTCAAGCTTTGATTCACCAAGGAGGCGCGTTGGTAGTGGGTGGATTCTAAAGAAATCTTCTGACATCGTGATGGGTTCACAAATGGTTAGGGTTTTTTAATTAGATCGAGACACTTTTATCAGCGCATATAAAAAAGTGCTGATAAAGGTAGGCCATTATCAGTGCTAAAAAAGTGTGGATAAAACAAATCTTTATCAGAACTAAACTCATAGTGTTGATAAATTTTCATTTTATCAGCTCTTTGTTTAGCGCTAATAAAGCCTCATTTTTATGAGCACGAAAAAAGTGCTGATAAAGATGCTTTTACCAGTGCTTATTACTTAAGCATTGTTAAAGGATATGTAATTATAATTATAAATAAAAAATTGTAAATATTTATATATACTTAATAAATATATATAAATGTAAATATAGTAAATATATTCCTTTTAAAATATATTTATTATAATTTTATAATTATTTATTTATAATTATAGAAATATTTTTTAAAAAATATATTTAAATCATTATATATATTTATATAATTATACATACATATATATAATATAAATATAAATATAGTAAATATATTCATTATTAAAGTAAATTTTTTATAAATTTAATATTTATTTAAATCTATATAATTAATTATTTATAATTATAGAAATACTTTAAAAATGATTATTTATTAATAATTATAAATATATAATTGTATAAATATAGTAAATGTACATTTATAAATATATTTTTTTAAAAATATTTTTTTAACATTATTAATGAATAGCTAATTTTAATTGAATGCATATATATTAAAAATGAGTAAAATTGAATAAATTAAGAATAAGTACACTAACAATATTGAAAAAATGGATAATTTTTAAGAGTGTGTGTTGTATATAAAAATGCATTAATTATGTATATGTGAAATCAATGTAACATAGGTTTGATTTATGTTAAATTGAAAAATAAAATGACGTTTAATTATATGTCGAGTACTATGCAATTAGTCAATATTTTTAATTCATATTAATTTTTAATTATAAACCATTATTCAATAAATACATGACTATTTAATGTAAAGATAATAAATATTTTGTTGTATATAAATCATATTTATATACATTAATATATATATATATATATATTTAATATATACAACTTAATAACATTAATTGTCATAATTATCTAATTAATAAAATATTTAATATTTAATAATGTATAATCAATTTATTCATTTTTATCAATAATTATTTAATTAATAAAAAAATTTAATATTTTTTTAATAAAATCATTATATTTATTTATTTATTTAGACCTTTATCACTGCTAAAAAGCACTGATGAAATAAATATTTATCATTGCTAAAAATAAAGCGATGTTAAAGGGTACCCTTTATCAGCACTAAAAATAAAGTGCTAATAAATGTTACCCTTTATTAGTGCTAAAAATAAAGGACTAATAAAGGATACCATTTATCAGTGCTAAAAATAAAGCACTGATAAAGGTACCCTTTATCAGTGCAAAAAAACGTTGATAAAAGGTTAAATTTATCAGCACTTTTCTTAGCGCTGATAAATATTCCATTTAATGTTTTTTGTAGTGTTGATAAATATCAACATTGTTAAAGGACAGTTTTGTAGTAGCGTGAGAGCATGTTTTCATGTGAAGTCTAAATTCCTTGTTTTAGGGCCAAGTTTCCCTATTGAATCTATTTTTTTTTCCTTCTATGATGTGATTTGGACGTGATCCTTTCTATACGATGTGATATGAGTATGTGATGACTGAGCCTAGGATGGATGATGAGATATTGGCAGGGTGGCCCAAATTTGTGGCAACAGTTTATGCCTATGACGGTGAGATACATGGTGATATACATGTGAGTGATGGGGATGGAATTGAAGTTGATGGAACAGTTTGAAGTTGGGATTAACCATTGTTATGATGAAAGTAGGATTCTTTCTTGATAATGAATCTATTTAATGGTGGGATGGTCAGGTTACTTGTTTTAGCTGCATTATTTTCCCCACTGCTTGAGGTAGTTATATGTTCTTGGTTGTATATATTTGATTGTAGCTTATGATGTTTTCCTAGAGAAACATGAATTATGGATTGTTAAATGTTTAATAAATTTTTTACCCATGGTTTTGGTGTTACGGGAATGAAAATTATATGATCCTGAGAAACTATAGACTCAGTTTAGATTATGCCTAGAGGGAATGGACTTCACCTTAAAGGTTAATAGATGTAACTTGGAATAATGTTGCTCATTAGTTAATGTATAATGAATTAATAAACATAAAGTGAAATGTTAAAAAAGGAAAGAAGTAATTTAATGAAGTCTTTTAAATTATTTTGGGATTATAAGATGTCTAGTCCCTAGTAGTGGTATTAGAGTGTCCGAGTGATGATAGTTGCAGTTGAGACTAGGACTAGGTTATTCTTATAGTGTGGTTGTGATCTATATTATATCATGTAAGTTTTTTGATTTCATACGCTACCCCACCCATATAAGTTAGGGAGACTGACACCCAGTGGACTTTAGGAGGGTGTTTTCCCCAACATCCTAGTAGTAGGATGGATGGATAACTACCCTCTTTGGCACCACTCACTTCTCTTGGTAGTATTATGTATGGGTATGCATGGCGGTTAGTTTTCCTATATATGTGTGTAGAGGACTATAATTTCTTGTGGTTATTTCAAACACATGTATCTCTAGATATAGTATCCAAAGGATTATTATAGGTATGATGTGTATAGGTTGTGATGGTTTGAGGTACCTTACTTGGTGTATGGGTTGTGGTGGATTGAGGTATAATACCCAAATAATGATAAATGTCACATAGTCTATGGTGGATCTTGGAAACAACTTGGTTACTATATATGGAGATGTGTATGGGATGATATGATGCATGAGGTGCATGTTGTGATACTTAGCCTAGGTGTTTTTGATCTTTATTATTTTGGAGAGAGATGGGTCATGATGTGTGACATTGGGGAAGAGTGGAAACCCAGTGGGGAAGTGGTAGTGGGGTACCCTTTTGAGTTATTATTATAATATATGACATGTTGTATGCAATAATTAGTGATAGGTATCCATGGTAAGGTTGAGAACTTAGTATACCTATTTAGGTGATGAGTTAGTTTCCCTTGTTGTTCACTGAGCTTTAGCACAATTTCTTTATCTTTTTCATGGAGGCCCTGGGGAGGTTCCTATTGAGTGTATTGTTATGATCAACCCATGTATATATAATCTATTTTTTAGGTTAGTAGGATCATGTTGGAGATCAAGCTGGATATTACTAGCTCATGGTTTTGTAAGAGTTGTTTGGGATTCGTGGTCACTGCCATCTTTCTTTTGGTACTTCAAGATTCCTTTCCAGTTTCTTTAGTATTTTATGAAATTATTTATGAACTTGGGATTATTTTATCATTATGATTAGGATTTTATTGGTGTATCCAACTTGTATCTCTCTTCCACATGTTTCACTTAGAGGGTAATGCCTCCCATTTGTATGTATGATATACCCTCGGTGCTAGTTGCCAACCCGGGGCCTACTGGAGGCAACACTCAGGTGGTCAACATCCTCTTTCTTTAATTTCAAGCATATTAGGAGTATACTTTAGTGCATAGGGTTCATGACAGAGTGATATTAGAGGTTCAAGATGAGGGATAGGATGGTTTTTGGAGTTAGGCACAAGTGAGGATTGCATGGGTTGGCAGAGAAATTGTGTCAACTAAGTTTATTAAGTGATGTAAACATGGGATATTGGTTGAGACACATGTATTTAGGTCCCCCTGTGATATGATGCACAAACCTTTATTTTTACTGAGCCCACTAAACAAAGTGATATTGGTTGTGGGGTAGAGACCTTAGAAAGGATCATGTATCATTATTTTTTTTGCTTATTTTTGAAATGGGTAGACCTTGGATAGGTTAAACCTTAAAAGAATAAAATAAAATAAAATAATTAATTAATCTTAAATATTCTATATTCTAGGTTTATGAGTCACTAACCATTTTTTATTCTTCCAGGCATGGATTTAGGTCAATATCCTCCTTAGGTTTTCACTAAATATGTTTAGCAGGATGTGACAATAGATTATTGTAGAGTAGATGTTGATGACAATGAAACTTGTAAAAGAAAAATCCGATAATTTTAGATCCAAAGTCTATAAAACTATGAGGGAACCATTTTAGAATCAATCATAGAAAACTGATTAGAGGAGTTGGACATGGATTTTAGTTCAATTCATGCTTGAAAAGAGCAATGGGTTTCATTTTTTCTAAAGATGTTGTGTGGATTAGTGAGGTATTGGTGGATCTTGTTCCTTGGGGATCACAAGGAGTCAATGGTCTTGTGAGAGAATTTTAAAGATCAGCTCTGAAATGAGTTTCAACATGCAGGAGTTTAGGATCCATTTTAGGACCCTTATGTGATATTATTTGGACTTGTTTCTAGATGAGGGGGATAGGGAAAATAATTTCAAGAAGTCTTTACATCTATAGATCCAACACCAGGTCACCCCATTTATACTGAAGACATATCTTGAGGTGCTGGTGAGAGAAAAGGTTATTAATAGGATGCTATCCAAAATAGGGTTATCATGAGAGGGGAGTTGTTAGGATTCATCACAAGGTATATTTTTGGTCTAGGATTCCTAGTTTCTTAGACAAAAGGGTTTTTAGATAGTTGAGGGTATGTCTCATCCTTTATCATCTTGTTTCTATTAGTTTGGTGGATCTCAAAACTATTCCAAGGGATTATATGAATATTTTTCTGATTAAGGTTAATTTCATTAGTATCTAGATTGTCCTAACTTTCTTAGTAGGTAGCGTGTGCTAGGTATTCTACTTCAGGTTCCTCCATTGAGGCAATTTTAGCTGAGGAAGAAACAACTAAATGCTCCGACTTGAGATTAGCAGAGGGGAAAAGGTGGGTAGAGGATAGATCCAAGATGATCATTTTCCTTAGAGAGAATATCATGGTTGTGTAGGTGGTCTTCAATGGGTCCAGAGAGGTTTTAGATAAGGTCATTATCAGTTTCATTCTCTAACTTTTCTAGTGTCGGGTGAGCCAGATTCCATACGAGATACCCTTTTCTTATTTTCTACATGGTTATAAACTTTTTTTGATTCAATAGAAATTAACTACTTCATATCACCTTCCCTAATCCATGATTTTGGACTTAGGATGGAGATACTTATAGTTTCATTAACGTTTACTACACCAGTTGGAGGTCGAGCTTATATGTATAAAGTATGTAGAGACTATGAGATAGTGTTGGGGAAGCACCACTCTTTGGGAGACTTATTATGTTTGTGGATACAGCCTTACGACATCATCCTTGGCATGGATTGGCTATATTAAGTGTTGGATATTGTGTATTGATTCAAAATATAGGTTGTGTTCTATGATGCTGGTGGAGACCCAATAGTGTTTGTTGGTGAGTGATACCCTCTGATGGGTCAGAGGTGTGTTATGTCCTTATCATCCTTGATGGTTGAGCTGGTGTTGATTTCATCAATGGTCTATTCAATAGTGTTTCTCAAGGTTATGTAAGATTACCCCAAATGTTTTTCCTAAGGTGGTTTTGGTTTTACCCCCTCGATGAGAGATCGAGTTTGGTATCGAGTTATAGTTGGGTGTTTTTACTATCTCAATGTATCCATATAGGATGAAACCTTATGAGTTACGAGATCTTCAAGCATAGATTAATATTCTATTACAGTGAGGTTTTGTTCAAATGAATGTGTCACTATAGGTGCACCAATTTTGTTAATAAAGAAGGATGATGGAAGTTTTCATCTTTGTATCGATTATCATCGCTTTAATCTGGTGATAATAATGAACCACTATCCCCTTCCATAGATTGATGATTTATTCGATTAGTTGAAATGATCAAATTGATTCTTGAAAATTGTTATACGTCTAGGATATCATCAAATGTGAGTGATGGATGAGGATATTCCAAAGACTAATTTCCAATTTCATCATGGGCATTATGAGTTTTTTGTGATGCTATTTGGTGTGATGAACACTCTATCCACGTTCATGGATTTAATGAACATGGTATTTATAGAGTTCTTAGATTACTTCATGGTGGTTTTCATCATTGACAACCTTGTATAATTCATATATGAGGAGGATAATTTAGAGCATCTGCATGCTATTTTGGGAGTTCTTCATCATCATTAGTTGTTTGGTAAGTTTCCAAAGTGTGAGTTCTAGGCTCAGAAAGTTCATTTTTTGGGGCATGTCATGTCCCAACAGGGAGTATCTATGGATCCTTTAAAGTTATATGTAGTTATTTATTGGGAATCCCTTAAGAAAAAAAAAGGTTCGGAGTTTCCTTGGTCATAAGACTATTAGAGGAGGTTCATACATGATCTCTCTTGGGTTGTGACTCCTATGACATCCTTGACTAGAAAGGATCAAGAATTCTTGTAGACTAACTAGTGTCAAGTATATTTAAATTTCTTGATAGATAAGTTGTTCAATGCTCCAATTGTTATAATCCCCTCCCACTAAAGATGTCACAATGAAGGGAGAGAGATAATGACCCTTGAGTCCCTCCTCTAGTAGGCCCCAGGTTGGCGAATAGCATTGAGGGTATAAAATCTCACAAATGGGAGGAATTGCCCTATATAATATAAAATAAGATTGGGAGATAGGATAAACAAATACCAAGAAAATACATAATATAAAATAAAGGTAAACCAAAAATCATCCCACAAATGCATGAATAAAGTAAACTTATACTTATAAAAGTATCCAAAGTAAATTACCAAAAATAAGTCTACAACATTAACTCAACAATAAATTCAAACCCAAGTTAGAAATGTCTATCTCGGTCCCCAAAGTCCCCCTAGAAACCTGAAAATAGTTTTATATACATAAGGTGAGCATAAATGTATACTTATTATGGACATAACCAAGGTCTCAAGTGTACATGTGAAAAGAGAATTCTAATGATCCAATGAACAAACAACAGAACCAATAAGCACTAAAAAAAGTAAACTAACCATCCCAACCTCTCCATAGATCACTCACCAAATCACACATCTAATATAGTAATTTATCATCGATGTCATAACAAATCAAGGAACCTTATTGTCACTTCCTTGTTGATTTGTTTCTTTCGTGCCCCAACATCAAACATCTTATGGTCCCATCCCTTCTATAACATCACATCACATATCACCTAAAGAAGCCTAGGCTATCTTTGATGTGGGTCGTGATGCATCCCTACTAACCCCACCCTTGAAAAGTCTAGCATTATGTGTTAGCATTAGGAATCACCACAACACATCTTTCTCAAAGACACTTGGAGCATCACATCTCATCTCATCACATTACCAGAGTAGTAGGGTATCATTAACATGAAATATGTCAACCATGTGACCCCCTCCTGCCACACATGACCCCCACCACACATCACATCACATCACATCACATCCCTCTATAAAAACCTAGGTCATAACTACACATCTTTCCCAAAGACACCCGAGTCATCACTACTAAAGAAATAGCCAAGAAGAGGGGGTATCTAGCCATTCATATCACCACCATCCTAATTGACATACAATTACCTTTTTATTATTTTCACACATTTTTAAGGAAAAATTAAGAAACCTCACAAAGTAAACCACAAAAAAATCATGCACTAAAATATATAGATGAACCATTAAAATCAATTTTAACCTTATTAGAGTAATTTTCCCTAAATAATTTACATTTAATTCCATTTACCATTGTATCTTAGTTATCCTTGATCAAGTCTTCAAACCAATAATCCATTCTATCCCATGTTTGAATGAACTCCTTCATAGATATCTTCTTTTCATTGAATCCTCTTTTTAGAATAAGATATTACTTGTTTATCCAATCACATAACACTTTATTTGTGTCCATGAGTATCAGTCTCTCAAAAATACAGTCTTCAACCTCAATAGGGTCCTTAATAAAAAATGCCACTTCCAATATCTCTTCCTCTGATTGATTGATGAGATCCCATGTTGTTACCATGTTAGAAGCCTCCTAAACTACCTTTTTAAGCTAATCGGCCAGCCCAAGTAAAACCTCACTATTGGAAAAATCTACCACCAGAGGGTCACCATGCATCCAATTAGCATCATCCATCACACCACTTGCATCTTCTTGTTCCTTAGAGACCCCAACTTCAGATTCTTACTAAATAAAAGTGGAGGAATGGTACATCTTCTTGATCCTTGACATCATAAAAGATATTGTATCCATGGGATTGGGAAGGAAATAATAATCCTCCCACCCTTTTGATTTCTTCCCCTTAACTAGAATGCAGCTCCCCAAATCCCCAGAACCCTTCTACCCCTTCTTTCTCCTCGGTTTATGAATCCATATATCATTACATACATCTACAATGTGTTCATAACTAGAAGCCTCATCACATGAATTTTATCCTGACAATTCTTTCCCCTCCTTGAGAGTAGTTTCTCGCATGGGTTCACTTTGTTCCAGAACCAGATCTTTTGTTCCCAGGCCTTCAAAATGTTTACTCGAGTTTAAGAAGGACATGTTCCTTCTTGGATTAGACCCCTTTTTAGTGTCCAACCAACCACCATCACCTTGAAATGATATCTCTCAAACTCGGTATCCCCTTGAACCTCCCTCATCTATCACTTATGTCTCCACTTTAGGGTTATTTCTACTACCAAATCGCATAACCCCTACATAGGAGCCCGAAATCAATTTTCAGGGGTAAGATTTCAAAACACCAAAATCACTCACCTCTTAGGTTACCACTATCCCTAAAGGAGATTACACAATAGTATTGGAATTTCCTAGATCATTCCTCAAGTTATTGAAAATTTCATCAACCTTCGGGTCACCCCCATGTGCCCCGTAGTGCACAAACATCTCATTATTTTGATCAATAGATAAACCCAACTGAATCTATTCTGTCAGACCTTCACCAAAACTAGACCCCAAACCCTTACTTCTACCTTGTAATCCCATGTCTATCCACTGATAGATGTTCGTGTTCCCACGCCTACAAAATTCCATTGAGTGGCCCATTTTCTTGAACGAAGAGAAAAAATCAATACACGACACAAAAAAACAATTTTTTAAATCAAAACTATTCTCCAACTTTAATCTAAACATACTCAGATGGTATCCTTGAAACATCCACTTCCACACAGATTCAGGGAGAAATAGGGTGACAAACCGATCCAGTTATACTATCAGAACACATATATATACCAATGATTTTTCCTATCATTCACCTAATCGAAGTATTTTTAAATGGTAATGAGATTTTAGGGAAACTAACCCAAATTTCTATGGTTGGGGTATCAAACCTAGTATGGAAATCATAATTCCACCTGAATAATTAAAACTGCAATCCGTTGTAGCTATGAGGGGCAATAGACCAAGACCTGACCAAGTCGTTCTCTGATGCGAACCGAATCATGATGTGCTTGTTGTTAAGAAGACCCAATGTTTCTTGATATTGTAAACCCAATGATCCAAAAAATAAAACAATAAAAAGAATCCACTAAAGGATGATACTGTTTGAACTGAGAAATCAATATCAAATTCAGAAGAGATGAGGCATCATTGAACTTTGATGAAGAAATTGAAAGTTGTGGGAAGTCGTCGAATAGATCTAGAACTTTAGGGCTAGGTGAGATTTGAGGGAAAGAGGGAAAGAAAAAAGGTTTGGAAAAGGGAGATAAGGAACAAGACAGATCTCCCTTGAAGGAAAGTGGAGGTCCCTCTCCCAGTGTGGGGGGAGGGACTAGGTCAACATCCATCGCCATCACAGTAGAAGGAGAATCACCATCACAGATAGATCTCTCTCTCACCACCATCTTGGATGTTGGAAAAAACACCCAAAACCCAGAATATCTAAGTGTTGGTAAGGTTATCCAACTCATGTGGGGAATGTACAGAAATATCATAAACATACATGATATATTGATAACAAGAATTACCCAACCTATGGGTTAAAAACTGCTGCACCAACATACACTACATCACCACTACCATACAACACACCAACTATTACAAATACTTCCACCACTATATACAACACATCACACAACCGCCACACAATCCACACAACATTACCACTTTTAGTTACAATTTCCACCACTTTTATTCATTTATTCATTCCATTTCAAATTATACAACTCATTCTTTCATTTAATTCATTTAATCCATTTTACACACATCTATTTCCAACTCATCTCATTTATTTACCAGCCTATTTCATTTCATTTTATCATCAAAATTTATTCCATATATAACCATGAAACTAAAACAACCACTCCACAACACAACTAGAAAATCTATAAAAGCATCACCACAACACCGTACATCCACCATCATCGCTATGCCACACAAGCCAAACTAACTCACCAGAGTAACCACACATCGCACATCCTAACCACACCTATAAACAAAACCATCACACACAACAACCACACATCACCACCACACGTAACCACCACACATCATTACAAATATTCACCACAACCACTACTCACCATAACACATCATCACCACTATGAACCACAACCACTGTGCACCACATCACTCAATTTCTCACATTTCACAACTTCCTACATCACATCCATGTCAACCAACAACCGCATCACATCCCCACACATCACACAGCCTAGACAGTCACCTACATCACCAAAAAATATCCCAAACCATATAGGGCAACACAAAAATAACAATCACACACAACAACATCACATATCGGTGCCACTTCGGTAGTGGTGCAATAGTGCAAGGTCGAGGGCCATAGAGATGATGTTCGGTGATGTCTGAGGTTTGATTCATGGGAGCCCACTCTTAGAGGAATTTCAACCTACCATGCTCTGCTCACCTTATCGGGTCACCCGGTGTCTCACCAAGTGGGCAGAAGAGCGTAGACCACCTAGCTAATGGATTTCTCTGTCGAACCATCATTGATCGGATTGTTACCCCATGGGATGATCTTCCATCTCAGTTAGCAATGCCTCCTTCTTTATTAGGGCTTCTCTGGATGACCTCTTTATGGGAAGGAGGGTTCCTGGGTGTGGAGGGTTCAAAAAGGCCATTTCTGAGGATTCCCTTTCCAAAAAGAAAAGAACAACATCATATACCGACTTCCACAATTTATTCAAGGGATTCCATTTCATCACTTATTTATTTTGTATGGTTATTATCACACAAAATAGATTCCATGGGAAACTAGATATTTAGCCATATATACATTCTTTAACCTTTTATTCAGGGTGTGATTACACAACAACACAGAAAGGGTCTCAACTCATATCAACTATAGTGAAATAAATGATTCCAAGAGTCGTTAGTTTCATCAAGGAAACAACATGGCTTAATATTATCAGCAATAATATCAAAGAATTCAAAACATGTGATATCTCCCCATACCCATTAATTTTAGGATTTCAAAAATTATATTTATTATATAGACCCTTACTATCCATCCAAAAGGAAATAAAACCATGAAATCCACAAACATATCACATAAATAGGTGAGAATGAGAATCCCCTGCCTCAAAGAATTTTTCCCATATCACTGCACACCATAGGGCAGAGAAGAAATAGCCCACAAACCAAAACCACAAAAGGAAAACCATGATCAACCTATACCACATTAAGGGATCATAAAAACATATCCCAACTCACCCCAAACTAAAACCACAACACTAGATTGGATCTCTAATAGAATAAAGAGATAAAACAATCAATAAAGGGAGAAGGTCTTACCACTGATCTCCAAAACACCACCACAATAACCCAAGAATCAAGGAAGGGGAAGATGGGATAGAAGATCTCTTAAAGGAACCTAGGGTTCCTCCAAAAACAATAGAAAAATTTACTAAGTGAGGATAAAATAGGTTGAAAAAGGGTTATAAACAACCTGGAATTCACACTTTTCACTTCATGAATTCCATATTCATGGTGTGATTTCCATGGGGTCTTTGTATTTTAAGTCATGAACCACATAAAAGACATGAAACCCCCATATCTTTGGTTTACAGTGAAATTTTTTTTCCTAGAACATTATTAATCTCATTTCATGAATTCTACTTTCATGTCATGAATCAATTTCATGCTTCACACCTAATCTGAACAAAAGTCATGAATTTATCATCCACACATGCCGTGAATCACCAACTCACTACATGTATCAAGTTCACATTGTGAGCTACCTACTGAAAAACTTTTGTATCTCCAAATTCATAGGATTCTCCACCATCCTCCTCTAAAAAACCTACAACACCCAAAACCAATAAAGTAATAACCCAGGAAGGCACAAACCATTACACCAGTCCTTTGTTTTCAAATAGAGGGAGAACAGTTAGAGGTTTTCTGTGACATTTAACATATTTTCTTGTGTTGGTTTTTTAATTACTATAGATCAATTGTTTCTTATGGGTCTAGGTATTTATGTCCCCATGAATGTAACTATGTCACTCATGATTTTGAGTTGGTAGAAGTTATGTTTTACTTGAATTTATGGATACATTATGTCATCAGTGAGGGTTTTTTGGTTTTTACTAATCATAAGAACCTGAGGTATGTCTTCTCCTAGCATGAATTGAACTTGAAATAATAGATATGGATGAAATTGTTAAAGGATTACAATTTTTATATTTTTAATACACTAAGAAAGGATAGTATTGTAGTTGATTCACTAAGTAAGAAGTCATACTGGGATTCCATGCATGAATCTAGATATTCCTATAGAGTGATGAAAGATATCTCAGTGATGCATCTTGATATGGGAGAGGTTGATGACAAAGGTTGTATTTTTCATATGAAAGTGCGTTCTTATTTGGTGAAGTAGGTGGAGGAGTCCAGAATATAGTACTTTGAGGTGGAGGTATAGAGAGATCAAGTTGTTTTTTATAATTCCCTTGATGGTTGTTCTGAGGATGGGTAGCATCGGGTGTTGTTCTAGGAGAAGCTTTTCCTCCCTTTGGAGATGTGTGAGATGGTTATTAATGAGTTCCATAGCTCACTCTTTGTAGTTCATCCTGGAATGATAAAGATATATTAATATTTGAGAAGTTATTTTTGGTGGTCTGGGTTGAAGCATGCAAATGCAGATTTTGTGTCTAAATGTTTGGTCTGTCATAAGGTGAAATCCGAGCACCATGTTTCCAGTGGTTTTCTCCAGTTGTTAGATATTTCCCAATGGAAGTGTGAGGACATATCAATGTACTTCTTTACTAGTTTACTTTGATCTCAGGTAGTCTTTGAATCTATATGGGTCATATTGGATCGTTTAATGAAATCAGCTCACTTCATAGTGATCAGGGATTTGATATCAGTGGAGGTTTTTTTGTGGCGGTATTTAGAGGAGGTGGTGAGACTTCATAGAGACCTAAGGATTATTATCTATGATCATGAACCTTTTTTTACCTATAGGGTGTAGAGATGTATTCAACATGATTTTGGCTCTCAGTTATCCCTAATCGCTAATTTTCATCCATAAATAGATATTCATTCAAATCTGAGCATCCAGACTCTTGAAGACATGTTTTATTCTTGTATCCTAGATTTTGGAGGTTTATAAATGAGGAAAATTATTTTGGTTGAGTTTTCTTACAATAATTTTTTTCACTCCACCATCGGAATGAAACTTTCTGATGCTTTGTTCAATTGAACCTTTCGTTGTCCATTGTGTTGGACTAGAGTCAAAGAGTCAGCAATTCTGGGGATGGAATAGGTATAAAATACGGCATAGATATTTTAGGTGATTTATGAGAGGATGAAAGCAATGAAAGATTATAAATTATCATATGTTGGTCATAAGAGTCTACCTGTGGAGTTCGATGATGGAGATCACATATTCTTTAAGGTGAATCCTTATCATGGGAAGTGAAGTTTTGTTCATGGTGGTAAGTTTTCTCCCCAATTTTCTATGCCTTTTGAGGCGTTGGTTTTTCTTGGAGTCATGTAATATCAGATAAAACTTCCCTCATAGATGAGTTGGATGCATGAGGTTTTTCAAGTATCATAGCTCTATAGTTACCTTCATGATGACTCTCACATCATTGATTGTGGTGAGATCAATGTTGAAAATTATGTGACCATTGAGGTGAGGCATGTGGAGATCCAATATCGCTAGGATAAGGTGTTGTGCGGGCATGATATTCCATTGGTTCATGTCTTGGGTAAGCATGGTGGAATAGAGAATATTAACTGAGAAATTGAGTCATAGATACACACTCAGTTCCCCAAGATGCTTGTTTTTATCTCTTTCCTTATAGTGTTGCTTGTTTTGTGGATATAGAACCTTTTTATGGTTTATGATATGGTTTTATCTTGTTTCTTATTGTGTTGTTTATCTCATTTTAGAGGTATATCCTCGAAAGAGTTTTAGTATCTAGTGGTTGGTGTTTTGGGGTTGTGCTTTGTTTCTTTTATGAGGTGGTTGAGATCCTGTGATAGTGATATCCTTGAGAATTATCTTTTAGGGTGTTTATTTTGATGACCCATTTATCTTTCTTTATCTTTTGGTTTGGTTTTGAATTATCAAGAAAAAAAATGGTTTTATAGGTATATGATGTAAGGAATCGGATCATAGTGTCCTTTCCTTTTTTGGGGTGTTAGAGGTGGCTAGAGGGAGTTCCAGGATATCTGGAGAGTGTTTGGGGAAAAGAAGGGTGCCACTACCAAAAATAGAATGGATACGATGTGGAGGAATGCGTTGCACCATAGTGTTGATGGTTGTGGATTAGTAGATATTTTTGTAGCATTAGAGGTATAGGGTAGGATTTTTTAGGATACTTCTAAAATAGGGGTTAGATTCGTCGTGTGGGTAGGCCATGGAATAGCCGGGTCGGTTGTTGTTTTGTGGAGGGAGCTGCGATGTAGGCTAGTTAGGAAGTTGTGATGTGGATCTGGTGTTTTCATTATAGAACCTCAAGGAAACAATTATAATTAATTGATAGTTATAGTGTGGTATATAGGATACAATATTTTCCCTCACCTAGATAGAGATAATCTATGTTGTGTATCCTAGATACCCATTTGACCAGGGGATACAGTGTGGTCTTTCCCCACTGCGCTATAGTCGAGGTGTTCCACTATAACAACCCTCATATTTATTACACATTAATACATGTTTTATTACATAAAAATTACACTAAATTCAACCCATAAGATCAATAGGTCTAGTGTATTTGGGAAATTAGGTACATTACATAACAACTTAAAACATGAAAAGAAACATCTTTATTGAAAACTTCTTTAACGTGATGAAAATGTTCCTTCATACTTAACACTACATGGTATAACCTTAGGACATACATAAGAAAGGAGTGATATATAAATCTAGGTAAGGGAATAAGAAAGTCATAAAATGAGGATTAAAATAAATTTTATACAATATACATATCAATGGAGAATAAAAATAACATTAATAATAAGGCATGATATAGCATGATCATCATAACATGATAAATGTGGAAACAACTTAAAATGTTGCATCATAAACATAAGTCAAGGATAAATCTACCAAGAAATAATGGTGGAAAAAAGTACCATAAAGGAATCAGGTACACCCCTATCCTAACATGGCGTATCATGATACTAAACATTACCCAATTCATTGGATCACTATTAGGGTGAACCCTTCATAATCATTTCATTCCCATGATTAAGTGTGCCACATAGATCATATAACATGGATTCATTAAACATAATAATTTATTCCACGATCAAGTAATGTTAAATACATACATGTAAGTCCCCAATAAATAATTATATGTGTATAAATTTGAATAACCTTGATAGATAAATGGGTATGGTATTCACTACATAATTATTTTGGCATGGAAAATCGCAGTGCAATTTTGGCAGCATAACAACATCATATAGAATTTAATAAAATGGGTTGATGAGAGAGAAAGGGGTATATCATCATTTATAAATGAAATGGATAGTAATAGGGATATTTAAATACATTACCCAATAAAGAAATTGTAAATATAAGGGGTAACATAATAAATAAATTTTAAGAAAGAGGAGAAATGAAAGAACCCTTACAGAATTTTGGCATGGTAACAGGTGTATATAAGGTTCTTAGGAGAGTTAAATGATAGAGAAAGGGACTTTAATAATTTATAAATAAAATGGGAAGTAATTTGTATATTTAGTAAAATATCCCAACATATTAAAATTTAAATTAAAAGACATAACATAAAAGGATTACTTGATAAAAGAGGAGGGTGGAAGATTCCTTACGGAATTTCAGCATAGTAACGGGTGCACATAATGGTTCATAAGAGGTATAAATTAGAGTTAAATGGGATAAAATCAATTGAATATAAAATTAATAGTAATAGGTATAGGTAATAATGTATCCCAACTTAAGAAAATGTAAATTAAAAGGTATATCATAAATGAAATGCTTGATAAAAAGAGGAGAGAGAGAATCCCTTACTTGAGTGTGTGACTCCAAAGTCTTAGGAGAGGATTCTTGGTAGCTTATGGTCACCTTGGGAAGAATATAGGGATTAGGGGTCAGAGTTTTTTCATGCTTCAAGAAGTTTTATTGAAGAGAAATGAGATATTTATTGGGTTTATATAGGAAAAGAATGGGATTTCTTTATTATTTTGGTTTTGGACACTATATAATAAAATATTCAAAACCCCAAACCATACCATGATTTTTTCCCCATGGTTTCTACCAAATTATATTGTTTTATATTATTTTATAATTACAAGGTCTGAAGATAATAAAATACGACCCTTGATTATGTGGAGGTGAGTCACACTCTCAAAGAAATGATTTTAAAATATTAAAATGTATTATAAATCTTGGAGGATTCATTAAGGCCTTATATAATAAATCAAATAAACATAAAATTACATTATTTTAAAGGAAAAAAATATATTTTTCCTGGGATACCTTTTATAGTATTTATTAAATCACTATTGGGCCATTATGATGTCATAAAACACACCATTTATTTATACGGTATTTAATTTTTACCCAAAAATTTTACTCTCATAAAATTATGAAAAATTAACCATTAGATAATTTTGAAATCATAATTAAAAAATAATATTCATTTTATCTAAATAATTTTATAAATAGGTTAATTTTCACTTTTAAAATAAAAACCGATATTTATTGAAAATGATGAGTTTTTTGGCAATAACAGTTTTCGAACCCGAATAAAAAATTACATTTTACTTCATAAAAATTATATGATCATTTGTATTTATTAAAATTTATTTAATAATAATATTTTGTTAAAATATTATTTATTTCAAAAATCCATTAATTAATTAATTGAATTTGAATATTAACCAAAAATACAATTTGTGCTTTATTAACTAAAAAATAAAAATCATTTATAAAGTAACAATAATAGGATGGAAATATATTTATTATACTATAAAAAATAGTGTACATATTCCTATTTCTATAGTCTTAATATATATCCCTTTAATATGTCAGCATACACTCTAAGATTAAGGTGTGTGATGGTGGGTCTTTCATGGGGTCATTTGGTGAACATGGTTTGGGTTGTGATCTCAATGAGATTGAACTTCTCTTGTAAATAGTTTCACTCATGCTTAAGTTGTTGGATATTATATTGAGATTGGTATAGGGAAAATCTAAAAAATTCTATCTCCATCAGAAATTCTAATAAATGGGCTTCATATGGTACGATCCTACTGGTTGAGTCCATCACTTCCTTTGTCTATGAAAAAAGGATTTGTTAAAACCCTATATTTATACTAGTCATGTGTTAAAAAACTATTTTATCAATGTTAAAGATAATTAACGATCATTTAAATACAATTGGATATAATAAAACAAAATAAGTTCATGTGTTTTCTATAATCATAAGACATTTAATTAAATCAAAAATGGGAATTTTATCCATAACATTTCAGGTCGTTAAAATCTTCCTCTCTTTATAAATTCTACCCTAAAAATTTTCTTTTCACATACTAAAATAGATGAGGGTATATCTACTTCATCATCTCCTCTGTCTCCCCCATTTCTTCTTCAAATTTGTGGTGTCTCCACAACACTTTGACGAGGTGCATTGTCTTATTTCGTAGAACTTTTTCTCTATGATCTAAGATCTTCATCAGCTGCTCCTCATAGGAAAGGTCATTCTCCAATGGTACTATATATGGATTGAGTACATGTGATGGGTCTAGTATGTAATTTATTAAGAGGGATACATGGAATACATTATGTACTTGAGACAGGTTCGGTGGGATTTCTAGTTGATAGGCCACTGCTCTAATGCGATCAAGGATCTCAAAAGGGCTGATGTACATTGGACTAAGCTTTACCTTATTCCTAAATCTCATAAATCTCTTACATAGATATATTTGAAGGAATAACATGTCTCCAACATCGAATTCTAGGTCATGTTGATGATTGTCATCATAGTTATTTTTTCGACTCTAGAAAGACTTGATGTGCTACTGAATGGTCTTAAAATTCTCTACCATTTCCTTAACCATTTCAGGACCTAGATGTTTTTGTTCCACAAATTCATCCCAACATGTCAGTGTTCTACACCACTTCCCATAAATGGATTTATATGGATCCATTTGGATGCTCGAGTGGAAAATTATATTGTGAGAGAACTCGAACAGAGGGAGATGTTGGTCCCATCCTCCTTTGAAGTCAATTAAACATGGTCTAAACATGTCCTCATGTATTTGGATAGTCCACTCAGATCGGCCATTAGTTTGAGGGTGATAAGATGTACTAAAGGTTAGGTTAGTGTTTAGAGCATGCTAGAGAATTTTCAAAAATATATAGGTGAATCTTGGATCTCGGTAAGACATAATAGATAGTGGTACTCCATGCATCCTTACCACTTTTCTAATGTATATCCATGACAGTCGATCTAGTGAGAAATCCTCTTGAGTAGAAATAAAGTTTTCATTCTTTGTAAGAAAATCCACAACAACCTAGATAACATTTTTTTCCCTTGGATGTATTTGGAATTCTGGTGACAAAGTACATGTGGATGTTTCCCATTTACATATTGGTATGGGTAATGGTTTCATCATTCACTTAGGCATCTGCCTTTCATCCTTCACTTACTGACATAATAGACACTTTGATGTATAATCATTGATCTTCTTATACATGTTATCCTACCAATAGTGATCTCATAGATCTCAATACATATTTATGTTTCCTGGGTGAATGGAGAAATTAGAACTATGTGAATCATACAATAGTTCCATATTTAACTCAGTATTTGATGGAACACATAGTCTTTACCAAAATCTCAAAATTACTTCTTCATTAACTTTGAACTCCAAGGATTTATCTTTTCATATAGTTTCCAATTTCTTCTGAATTCCTACATCATCTTTTTGATAATCCTTTAAACTTTCAAGAAGAGACAGTTGGGAAATCATTTGTGAAAGGATTTATGATGTTCTTTCCTTTATGATTTACATGCCCATAATCTTCAAATATAAGAAGATCAAATCAATATCAATTCTAATTTATGATAGAATTGTTGGATCCTTTATACTTATACCATCCACCACTTTTTTTCCTTTCCCAAGATGGTAGTGGATTGAGTAGTTGTAATCCTTGATGATCTCTAACCATCTTTGTTGGTTCATATTCACCTCTTTCTGTGTGAATATATATTTAAGACTTTTTTGATCTATATATATTTCACACTTCTACCCAAATAGATAATGCTAGAAATTTTTTAAAGTGAAGATCATCAATGCCAACTCCAGATCATGCTTGGGATAGTTTTTCTCATTAATTTTCAACTACCTTGAAGCATAGGCTATGACTTTTTCATTTTGCATCAACACACAACTCAATACCTTATTTAAAGCGTCATTGAAATTTATGAAAAGTTTCCCACTTGTGGGTAGTGTGAGAATAGGTGCAGTGATAATCCTTATTTTCAACTCTATGAATCTTTCTTCACATTCACTATTCTAAGAAAATTTGACTCCCTTATGATTTATCTTGGTAAGAGGGTTTGAAAATTGTGATAAATTTCTCACAAATCAGAAATAATATCTAACTAACCCAAGGAAACTATAGATATCTATCACAAATGTTGTCCTCATCCATCCTTAAATTTCTTTTGTCTTTAAAGGATCCATAGATATCACATTTCTTGTGATGATATGCACCAATAATTATACTTCCTTCAACCAGAACTCACACTTGTTGTAATTTTCATAGAGCTTATCCTTTCGAAAGGTCTTTAGCATAGTTCTCAGATTCTTCTCATAGTCCTCCTTATATTTGGAATATATTAGAATATAATCTATAATACTACCATGAATTTTTCAATATAATCTCTAAATACTCTATTCATCAAGTCTGTGAAGATTTTTGGAGCATTAATGAGTCTGAATGTCATCATATGAGCTCATAGTTCCCATACCTTATACAAAAATCAGTCTTGGGGATATCCTTTATCTTCACCCTAACTTGTTAATATCCTGACTACAGATCCACCTTGGAGAAGTATTGTGATCCACATAACTGATTGAACAAGTCATCAATCTGTGGTAAATGATACTTGTTCTTTATCAAGATAATATTGAGATCATGATAATCAATACAAAGGTGCATTGACCCATCCTTCTTCTTGACGAAGAGTACAAGTACACCCCATGGTGAAGCACTTGGGAATGTGAATCCTTTATCGAGACTCTATTTTAGTTTTTTCTTGTGTTCCTCAAGTTCCACAACACCCATCCTATATGGAGTCTTGGATATTGGAAACACCCCAGGTATAATCTTGATTGAAAATTCAACCTCTCATCTAGGAGTAAGAATAGGAGATTCCTCAAGAAACACATCAGTGTATTCCCTCATAATAGGCATGTCTTAAAAGATGATCCTTTCCTTAGACTCAATCATTTGATCTAGATATGCTTGCTTATGGGGAAATAATATCCACTCTTGATATTATGGTGCAAAAGAAGATTCATCCTCCTCCTTACACTTGTATATAATCAAGGGTTGATTCTCCATATGGAGAGTTATTTCCCTATCATGAAAATTTATGTTGAATCTATATAGGGAAATCCAATCCACACCTATAATTGCATCAAACTCTTCCAAGGGAAGTATGACAGGGTTCATCGGGAAGTTCATCCCACAAACATTGATAGGGGATGAATTATATACTTGGGATGTAATAATTTCCCCATTTTCTATTTTCACCAACATATCTACTTCCATGATTTGTGTTGGTTTTTGAATAGTTCTACTAAACCTTCATGATATGAAGGAATGCATAGAACTATGGATGATAACCCTATCTTTCACCTTTTTAATTCTGGTTCAACTTTATTGAATATAGACTTAGGGATGAGTATCTTAAACAATTGGACATGTAAAGGGGAATCCAATGACATTAAAGGGATGAATTATAAATTTCATTTATCTTATTAACTTATGAGTTTATAGGCTTAAATATATGTTATCCATGATATATTTCTTAACATATATTCTTATGGTATTTTTTTATTCCCTTAATAATGATTCGTAATGATCTTATGAATTTACCAAAGAATATACATCAGGAGGGTCAAACTAGGTGTACAGTAAGGCCTGTTGTTGTGTACCAAATTACTCCGAGTTAGGCCCAGAACATCTTGTCAGAGTTTTTACTTCTAGGTACATATGTTCTAGAACCATGTCCACTTGTAGTATACAGATATGGATGTATTTTCTTGATAAATCACTTACTCTATACTAACCAAAATTTAGGGATGTTTTCTTATACTTAGTCTTATCCATAAGTAATTCTCTATATTTATATAATCCTAAGGGTTTCACTAGATTTTTTTAATCCTAATCCCAAAAATAACTAAACATATCTTCTAATACCAACTATAACAACCCTACTCTTTATTACTCATTAATGCATGTTTTCTTACATAAAAATTATACTAAATACAACCTAGAATATGGAGAGTTATATTTTATTTAAGAAATTAGGTACATTATATAACAACTTAAAACATGAAAATAAATATCTTTATTAAAAACTTCTTTAATGTGATGAAAACATTCTTTCGTACTTAACATTACATGGGATAACCTGAATACATACATAAGAAAGGGGTGATCTATAAATACCAGTAAGGGAATAAACAATTCATAACATGAGGATGACAATACCTATTAGATAATAGTCATATAAATGGATTATAAAAATAACATGAATAATAAGGCATGATATAGCATAATAATCATAATATGGGAAATGAGGCAACAACTTAAAACACTACATCATAAACATAAGTCAAGGATAAATCCACCAAGACATCATGGTGGAAAAAATTCCTATAAATGAATTAGGTACACACCTATCCCAACATGATTTATCATGATACTAAATATTACCTGATGCATTGGAGCGCTATCAGGGTGCACCCTTCATGATAATTTCATTCTCATGCTTAAGTGTGCCACATAGATCATATAGCATAGATTCATTCAATATCATAATTTATTCCAAAATCAAGGAATTTTGAATAAATAAATTTAAGTCCCCAATAAATAAGTATATGTTCATAAAGTTTAATACCCTTGAGATAGAAAATGGGTATGGTATTCACTACACAATTATTTTGGCATGGAAAATTGTGGTGCAATTTCGACAGCATAACTATATCATATATAATTTCATAAAATTGGTTGACGAGAGAAAAAGGGGTCTATAATAATTTATAAATTAAATTGAAAGTAATAGGGACATGGAAATATATTATACAACATAAGGAATTATAAATATAAGTCATAACATAATAAATAAACTTGAAGAAATAGGGGAAATGAAAGAACCCTTACAAATTTTCGGCATGGTAATGGGTGTATATAAAGGTTATTAGGAGGGTTAAATAATATTGAAAGGTAATATAATCATTTATAAATAAAATGGTTTAAGAACATATACCAATATTGAAAAAAATTAAATTAAAAAGTATAACATAAAAGGAGTTCTTGATAAAAGATGATGGTGGAAGATTCCTTACGGAATTTCAGCATAGTAACGGGTGTACATAAGGGTTAATAAGAGGGATAAATGAGAGTTAAAGGGGTGGTTAAACATAATATGTATAGTAAGGGTGATACTTAATAATGTATCCCAACTTAAGAAAATTAAAATTAAAAGGCATATCATAAATGAAATGCTTGATAAAAAGAGGAAAGAGAGAATCTATTACTTGAGTGTGTGACTCCAAAGGCTTGGGAGGAGATTCTTGATAGCTTGAGGTGAATTTAGAGGGCTCTAGGGAGTAGGGGGAATAGTTTGATCATGCTTCAAGTTGTTTTATAAAAGAGAAATGGGATATTGGGTGGGTTTATATAGGAAAAGAAGGGGATTTCTTTATTATTTTGATTTTGGACACTACATAATAAAATATTCAAAACCACAAACTATACCATGGTTTTTGTCCATGGTTTCTGGAAAATGGTATAGTTTTAAATTATTTTATATGTATAAGGTCCTAATATAATAAAATAATTCCCTTTCTTATGTGGTGGTGAGTCACACTCTTAAAGAAATGATTTTAAAATCTTAAAATATATTATGAGTCTTGGAGGATTCATTAAGGCTTTATAAAATAAACATAAAATTAAATTATTTTAAATGGAAAACATATATTTGGCTGAGGTTAAATTGTATAGTATTTATTACATCACTATTGGGCCATTATGATGTCATAAAACACACTATATTTATACGGTATTTAATTTTTACCCAAAAATTCGACTGTCAAAGAAAATTATGAAAAAATCACCTTTAGATAATTTCATTGTCCTGATTCCAAAAATAATATTAATTTTATCTAAATAATTTTATAAATATTTTAATTTTAAATTTTAAAATAAAAACCAAAATTTATTGAAAATGATAAGTTTTTTGACAATAATAGTTTTCGAACCCGAATAAAAAATTACATTTGACTTCATAAATATTATATGATAATTTTTATTTAATATAAGTATTTAATAATAATATTTTATTAAAATATTATTTATTTCAAAAATACATTAATTAATTAATTTAATTTAAATATAAACCAAAAATACAATTTGTACTTTATTGAATCAAAAATAAAAAAACATTTATAAAGTAACAATAATAGGATGAAAATATATTCATTATACTATAAAAATTAGTGTACATATTCATGTTTCTATGGTCTTTATACATATCCCTTTAATACACCATCATACACCCTAAGAGTAAGGTGCGTGATGGTGGGGCATTCATGGGGTTGTTTGGTGAACATGGTTTGGGTCTTGATCTCGATGAGCTTGAAATTCTCTCATAATTTTTTTTCTCATGCTTAAGTTTTTAAATATAAAATTGGTCTTGGTCTTGGAAAAATCCCAAAAATTCTATATCCCTTGGAATCTTTGATAAATGGTCTTTATAGGGTATGGTCCTATTGGTTGATTCCATCACTTCCTTTGTCTATGAAAAAAGGATTTGTTAAAACCCTATATTTATACTAGTCATGTGTTCAATGGATATATTATCAGTGGTAAAGATACTTAACAATCAATTAAATCCAATTGTATATAATAAATCCAAATAAGTACATGTGTTTTATAAAACCATAAGATGTTTAATTAAATCAGAAGGGGAGATTTTATTCATAATAGATTGGGTCATTACATCCACGGTGTGGTCCATAGGGCTACGCCATGGTCCCTTAAATTTTTTTTACCTATAAATACCCCTAGATCCTAGAAACCAACTTTTATCCCACTTATTCCACTTGAAACCTAGGTGACCCGGAGTGGTTTTCAAAGGATTTGAATCCCCCTTTTAATAGGGATTGATCTCGACTTCCCATGGGAGGATGGATGGATAACTACCCCCTTTAGCCCCGCTCACTTCTCTTGGTAGTATTATATACTGGTATGCATAGTGGTTAGTTTCCCCATATATGTTTTTATAGGGATATAATGGATTGTGGTTATTTGAAATACATGTATCTCTAGATATAGTATCCAAATTATTATTATATGTACGACATGTATAGGCTGTGATGGATTGAGGTACCTTACTTAGTGTATGTTTTGTGATGGATTGATTTATAATATTTGATGTATGATACACATTACATAGGTTGTGGTGGATCTTAGAAACTACTCATTTAATTAATATGGAGATATGGATGAGATGATGTGATGATGTGATGTGTGAGGTTCATGTTGTGATACTTAGCCTAGGTGTTTTTAGACTGGTTTATTTTGGAGAGAGATGGATTGGGACATGAGACATTAGGGAATAATGGTAAACCATTGGGGAAGTGGTAGTGGGGTACCCTTTTTGACTTATTATTACAATATATGACCTTTTTTATGCGATACTTAGTGAGAGGTAGTCATGGTGAGGCTGGGAACTTAGTATAACTATTTAGATGATTAGTTAGTTTCACTTATTGTTCATTGGGATTTATCATGCTTTCTTTATCTTTTTCATGATAGTCTCTAAGGAGGATCTTACTAAATATACTGTTATTCTCACCCCGCATATATATAAACTATTTTTCAGGTCAGTAGGAGGGGGTTGGAGATCATACTAGATATTACTTGATCATTTTTTTCAGGATCTGTTTAGGCTTCATGATCACTATCATCTTTCTTTTGGTACTTATTAATTCTATTCCAATTGTTTTAGTCCTGTATGACATTACATGTATGGACATGGGATTCTTTTAACTTTATGATCATGAGTTTATTTCTTTATCTCTATTATCTATCTCTTCTTCATGTTTCTCATATAGGGTAATTCCTCCCATTTTCATGTATAACTTGGTGCTAGTAAACAAATCGGGGCCTATTAGAGGTGAGACTCGGGTGGTCACCATCCTTATTCTATCATTATCAGCCTTGGAGGGGTACTATTTGGGGGGAGGGGTCATGACACTTATTATCAATCCTTCTTACCTGAGTTTGGTGAGATACATAGAATGATAACCTTCATACTTAGATACCCTACTTATGCAACTTAATATATGAACTTAGCTAATTAGGGGGTCATTGGTTATGTTATTGATCATGTCATTGGTTGGAGTGAAACCAAGAAAGGATTTTTCCACTTGTATGACAAGTTAAATACATTAGGCCCTTGATTGAAATATATTGAGGAAATTCATGGCCATGCTTAGTTTTTTCACATATGATGTGCTCAACTACTTGGATAACTGACATGTGATGTACTTATTAGATAGATTAAAGACTTATGATACATTCATCGATTATGTCAGTCTTTTTCATAGAATCAATAAATTACGAGAGACTAATACTATATTGACATGTTCCATGTCTAGTGGTTGTTTGGTGACATAGACAAAGGGATTATATAAGGTACATACAATGTATATTATACATACTAGGTGGAAATTTTCATATAGGAATATGAGTATTTTTTATAGAGATCACAACAGACCCCTTAGTAGTTTGAGTAGCATTGATGTTTTTTTAGAGGTCGTTTTTTTCTTACATTTATGAAATTGTGATTTTATAGTTTTTTTTAATTATACTAAGGACCATAGGGTCACACAAATAGGACCTTGTAAAAGGATAAATTTTTGGACAAAATGTTTGTTAAAAATGAAGAGAGTTTGATAAAAAAATCTGTATCCAAAAGAGTTTGGATGGATTCATAAAAAGTTGTACAGTTTTTCATAAAGTCCTTGTGAGATTTTAGTGAAAGTGGGAGATTGTTGGATGTACACTAAAATGTACATGCATTAGATGCATGTACACATTCATATGATGCATGAGATATATTTATATATAATAAATATATTGGATATTATATATGGTTCACATTTAATATATGAATTTTATGCATGTATTATTCATGCATGTGATGCATGAAATAACATGTGTGTGTGTGTGTGTGATATATGTATTATTTTTTTATCCTGAATGGTTTCATCAGTTACAATAAATTTATTAATGGATTAAAAGTTATTTCATTAATTTATTGAAATCATTCAATGAATTATATCCCAACTAGCATAAATGCATATGATGCATTGGTGGAGCCTAGGGATTTGGCTATATAAGAGGATAAGATCCTCCTATTAGGTATGTGTGGTGTGAAATACCTATATCGATTCTCTCTTCTTCTTGAAACACTATTAATCTCACTCGAGAAGGTTTCATCACCCCTTAAATTTCTTAGGTACCCTCACAAATCTTTTGTGGATCTTCCTCAAATATTCTTCATGTAAGGAAGAAGAAGGCTATTGAAACTTCTGTTTTCCAGGTACTCAATTTTTTATTCACATGTCAATACATGAAGATAGATTTACCAATACTTTTGGAATATCTTCCACTACATATGGTCATTATATTATCATACTTATTCCATTAGTAATATGGTTGGATCTTGGGTTCAGAAGGACTGTACACCATAAGTAAGCATCAAACACTGACACCTTCCACCACAACCCAGTTTTCATTGTTGAAACTTTGTTCTGTGAGTGATTAATTTTCTTTTTAGTCATGTTTGATACTATATCATTTTTAGGTATGTGTGTGAGTATATCTAGGAATGGAAAGTGTTGACTCAACATGATGAATTTCTTCACCGCTGCCAATTTCAATAGGGCCATCTTCCTCAGATTGTTTCTATGGTTTACTTTCTTCACATATAAGTTTGTATTTTTTTCCTATTTCTACTTAGTAATTTAATGAAAAACCTGGGGTGGTTTTCTTACCATGCACATAGGATCAACATGATCCAAAGCATGCTATATCTTGGTTTTTTTTGCTACTTTTTTCTTTCTTGTTGTTATTGTAATCCAGAAGTTCGATATTCAATGTTTTGAAAATTAATTCACAATTTTTACTAACAAAAAAAATTATCTTATCAATTGGTAACCCAAGAATGTGAATTATTGGATCCTCAACTATTATTAGGGACAACCACAACACTATTACCCCTAATAATTGGTATCAGATCCTACTGAATCATAGATAATGGGGTATACAAAAGTTTGATATTGATAAATTTTATGGTGAAAATGATTTCAACCTATGGAGAATTAAAATGACTACACTTCTAGATCATAAAGAATTGATTAATGATCTCGGCGAAACTAAAAATAAAGTAACCACCCTTTCCCTGTATGTAAATACTGTTGTCACCTATATTGATGTTCTTAAAGAGGTCCTTAGGAAATCCCATAGTATAATGAGTTTATCTTTAGGAAATAAAGTTTGTAGAGAAGTTTTATATGATTAATTTTTTTCTAGTATCTAGTCCAAATTAAAAACAATTTATATAACCACGTATCTTGTTGGTACATTTTATAATAAAATGAGATTATATACATTCAAGATGAACCCTAGAACTACAATCAAAGATCACATTGATGAATTTAATAAAATCTTATTAGAAATTTCCAACATAGATATTAAATTAGATGATGGGGACCAAACTATAATACTATTATCATATTTATATGATTCCTTTAATTATGTTAAAGATTCTATAATGTATAGAAAATATACTCTTACTCTCGAAGAAGTTAAATCTTCCTTTTCATCCAAATACCTTCAAAAGGAGGGTAGAGTTAAGGATAGGGTTGAGTGTCAAAATATCAGAGGTAGAATTGAGTCCAAGGGTAAAAGGAGAGATAAAAGTCAATCAAAGAAACATAGATATAAATCCAAGAACAAGGTAATCAAATGCTTCAAATGTAAACAACCCAATCACAAAAAGAATAATTATCCTAATATTAATGGTGATTATAAATAGAATATTAATTAATATTACTTTCTAGTTGAACTAGATTTTGACACTACTGATGTTTCCATCTCTGAAGAACGGATCCTAAATTCTGTATGATCATTCCACATGTGTCATAGGAGAAAGTATTTCACTGAATTGAGGGAATTTGAATTGGGTGAGGTGTTCTTATGGAATAATAAGAGTTTTTATATTATGGGGTTAGGATTGGTTTCTTTAGAGCTTAATGATAAGACTATTGAAACTCTTGAAGATATTAAATGGGTACCTGAGTTGAAAAGAAACCTCATTTCCCTAAGAGTTTTTGATTGTAATGTCCCAGATTTTTAGAGTGGTGAAAACACTTATATTATTGTTCAAAATCTCTTATTTTAGGCTATGAATGTGATCTAAACACTAAGGAGTGGTTTAGGATATTCTAGGTCTAGTTCAAAGCCCGAATCTTTGGAATTTGGAAAGGCAGACTGAGATTCATGGTTAGCACACAGTTAGTGCTAATCGTGCAACTCAACTATGAAGGAACTCAGTTCTTGGAAGAAGGATGCATGGTTTCTCTGAAACTATGTGAGAAGGAACACATGCATATATAGTGTTGTAGACATTATTTATTGTGTATTTTGTTTCACAGTATCTACATGGTTAGTCAAACCATGAACCTAGCCCATGCATGGGGGTTCCCTGGGAAGTAGATGTTGTACATTTGGTGCATAGTTTTTCCATTCATGTGGCCAAACCATATGACCCCTAATTAAAGAGTTAAATTACTTCTTATCCCCTGAAATTTTTTTACCCCCTTTTCTCTTATTTTCCTTATTCTCCAGTGTAAAACCCCTCTGTTCTTCCTCCATGAGCTCTCCCTCCTCCAAACTAGGGATTCTGATTCCTCCCACACCTGATCTCTATTTTCTACACCGCCAGGTGCGTTGGATTAATCTTGGTAATATCTAAACTCCTATTCCTTATATTCTTAGGTTATCTTTCCATATAATATGCTATTTTGGTGTGATATCATTTTCCCTACTTTTAGGACATTGATCCATTCTTTCTATTTTTCTCATTCTAGCTCAATTCAAGGGTCAAAACTATATGAGGAGAGTGATATGGGAATAAGGTAGGTGGTATAGTACCTTTCCCTCAAGTTTAGTTTCATTTATATTATGTTTCATTGTGACGCATTCTGGACTCCTCCAGTGTCTCCTCCTTAATGTTTAATAAATTAATTTAAATAGCGTTTCATGCCCATTATAGTCCTAGCTTATGATGAATCAACACCTTGGTTGATTTCCTTGATGTGAGACACCCTTATGGGTGCACCTCTTCATAAAGTCCTGATTTCCCTTTACCTTAAATTGTTTAAACACCTTTTTAGGTTTGTTTTCCCTTATAATAAACATATCGAAATGTGAAATGAATTAAAAAAAGATGTTTGTCCATGAGTTAGGCCCTATGCTTATTCCCTAGATGAATTGCATGAACTAAATGATTTGGAAAACATAATTTAAAATGTTATAAGTGAAATTCATTGATAAATAGTATGAATTATTATTTATAATACATACCTTATATCCAAGATGAGAACGATACTTGGATCCCTATGGGATGCCTTGGATGGGCTCATTGAGCTTTATAATTAGAATTTGTAAATATATTATATATACTCCAGGAGAGATACTTGGTATGCCTTGGACGGGCTCACCATACATTTTCCATACCTTCGTACAAGAAATATTAGTTCCCTAGGGGAGACACTCAGGAAGGGATTAGTGGCTAGATGGTTATACCAGACCAAGAGTGATATTTGGTCCCTTATGTGAGATACCAGGGATGATCTTGGAGGGTTGACTTCACACTAGGTTGGGAGTGATACTTGGGATTCAATTTATGGATCTCCTTGGATTGACACTTATGGATTTGATTATTTATTTAACTCCTAGTGATATACTTGGTTTCCTTGATATGGTTCTCCTTGGGCAGGACCATGATGCTACTTAAATAAATTCAAGAGGTGTTTTTTTATGAATCCAAAATTCTAGTTCATTTAATTAAAGGATGCTTCAACTAATCCAAATTACATTATTGGGTTTGGTCCATACCTTGAAACCTTATTTATAATGATCTTTACATATATTATATCATACTTACATAGATCACCTTGTTCAAATAAATCCAGCTTAATCCAAAGAAGGTAGTGTCGATTATGTATCCCATGAAGAACTTGTTCATATGTATTTATTTATTTACTATATTTAATTTATTATTATTGGAACACCACTCATTTTATATGCACATACTGGATTGATCTAGACACCATTAGTGGTGGCCTAATAAGTATATCTCACACCCTGCTCGAGCCACATTTGTTACCCGAGTAGACTTCATGATTGTGGGTGTGGATAAAAGGAACCATCCAGCTTCTGATGTTTTATTCTTTGTGCTAGGATGGAGCATGGGGGAAGAGGACCAAGCCTATGCTCGTGATTCTAGTAGAGGAAAATTTTTGGAATTTTTTATTCTTTTATATCATGTGGTATATGTATGCTTCCTCTGTATACCATGTAAATAATTTTTTATAGATACATGATCATTATCATTATCATTATTTTGTATCTATATATTATTTAGATTCCACCTATTCATTTGTATGGATGTTTGTTACTAATCTTCTGCTACTTATTTATTCTGTTTATGTTTCTTATATTCATTATTTACCATTGTGCTCCAATATGAATCATGAGGGAATAGTCTCCCCACAGACACACCCTAGAACCTCAATGCTAGTTGGAGGCCTCTAGTATACGAGGATGCACGCTTAAGGTCATGTGGCCAACCATCTTGGGGAACCGCTCAGTGTATTCTGGGTAGGGACACTACAAAGTGGTATTGGAGAATATTTTTCCTTTTATCCTACTATTTGGATGTTATATGGGAGACTAGGATATATTGGAATTTGGTAATGATCCTTTGCTTGGGAGTAGCTAACCCACATACATAGGAAACCCAAATTACCTGGGATGGGTTATTACTGTTTTGGTCTTATAGTTATACTAATTTCACTGTTGGTAGATACACATGTTTTGTGATGTTGTTATTCTAGATATTATTATTATGGGTTTAATTAACTTGGACCAATTAAATGAGGGAATATCATCTCATGCATCATTCTATCCACCTTAGGACTTATATGCCATGCATTTTTCCATGTCATGTTTACTTTATGCGTATATTTCTTGAGTTTCATGTGCTTGTTGTGAGTACCTTGATTATTATATATTGAACTGTGTTGATGTTTCTTATAGAGATGAAATAGTTAGATTAATTAAAGTTCCTACATCAATATAAATGGATTTTTCTCACATGGATTGATGATGACACCTTAATTAACCAATTAAGCCACATTCAAGCTGTGAACTACAGGTTCTATGGGCCGAAATAATAGTTGATTTTATTGGTGAATTACAATTGTAATTTATAAAGAATATACTTATATAAATTGAAATAATTGGGAATAGTAGTTCATTTAATCAAATAATTATATAAGAATTGTTACATATTGATACTAGATGTAAAGGTCAGGTCGTAGTCATTGGACGTACCAATTGCAATTTATAAAGAGTATTAGCCTTTATAAATTGGGAATGATGATGCATCTAACTAGATTTTGATATCTATATTCATATAAATAATGATGGAATTAAATAAAATTAAAGTTTTTAAATGAAATGGTTACCTCTAAATGGGGATTCCAATTGAAAATTAAAGGTTGTTTTCCTCTATACGTTACAATTGACACTCCATATATTGGAACCTCTATTGTGTCATATGATACCTTGACCCTGACCCAACCTTAGTAATGGGTAGTAGGCAGTGTCTCCTGAGAATATTATGATATAACTTATCACCTAGATCTATATTTAGGAGTAGGCAGGGTGGTGTGACTCATTATAGGAAGGATGTGTACCTATCCAAACCTAATTTTTCTTTTTCTTATCTGTTATTAAATCTTATCTAAGGTGTGCACTTAGAAATTTTATAATTATTCTACCACAACGTCCTTGGTTCTTACTCCAATAAGGTGGTGATGACCATGCTCTGGAGGTGGTGGGACCTAATCCACCAGTATTACCTCCCATAATGTCACATGAGGCACATCCTATTGATTTTTCACTAGGAGTTGATGTTATGTTATGAGATAGTTTCTATCGCTTTATGCAGTTGGTATAGGGAACTCCTTGACTATCCCATACTATAGTAGAGCTGACTCGGGAATTCTAACACTAGAATCCTCTCACCTTATTGGGGGATAGAGTTACTTAGGCTACTGAGTCATGGATGGAGGTAATGTTGTCTATATTTGATCATTTGGAGATGCCTCCATAGTAGAGGGTCAAGCTTTCTACCTATATGCTTTGGGATTCTACTAAAAGTTGGTGGGATGTCATCACCCCAGCTAGATGTCATTAGGGTATGGTCTGGGTGGGCTTCTAGACAACCTTCTATGACTACTTCTTCTCCCATACATTGAGAGAATATCATGCCATAGAATTTATGCATCTTCATCAGGGTGATATTTCAGTGGAGTACTCAACTCATTTCACCACTATAAAACTAGGTTTTAATAGCGCTAGTAAAGGGACTTTAACAACACTTATAAAGTGATGTCTACACAAGTGCTGTTATAGGGTAGGATTTAACAGCACTGTTAAAGGGCTACTTTAACAGCACTAAAAAATCACTATTAAAGGGGGCCTTCAACAGTGATTTTTTTTAGAATTGATAAAGAAAATGCTATTAAAGGGGGTAAAATTATATTTTTTTAGACCTCTATGAGCCCAAACCCCCCCCCCCCTATTAGAACTTCCACAAAACATTTAATAGACCCCCCCCCCATCATCACTTTTCACCCCACCACCCCTTTCATCAGCACTTTGTTAATTTCCAGCTTCATGCACCCTCCTAGATTCAAACCCTGCACCTCTCCTTTTAAGATGGAATTCCTTTACCACTACACCATGTTGTTTTTTCCCATTTAATGATATTTATGTTTATATATATATATATATATTATTCATATATTCATATAATTATTTTTAAATACATTTATAAAATGTGTGTGTGTGTGTGTGATAAATATATACATATACTTATATTTATTTAAATATTTTATATATTATATTCATTTACATATACTAAAATATAATATAAATATATGTCTATTTATTAATACACACATATATGTATATATAAACATTATATATATATTTTTATAATGTAAAAATGGTTAGATATTGTTTTAAATACATTTTTAAAATATTTATTTATTTACATATATTTGAATATACATATAAATATATATTTGTTAATTATTGACACACACATGTTTATATATAAACATTAATTATATAGGTATTTATATACATATTATTAAATTCTTATAAGGTAAATAAAATGGATAATTTTTTACATTAAATAAAATGAATAATAAATATTTATTTTATATATTTGAAAATACATTTTTACGTAATTTTTTGATATATGTATTTATACAAGTGATTGATTATAAATAAATATAAGATAATATGCATATATTTAATTATAAATAAAAATACTTTGTGAAAAATAATATAACTTCAAAACTATAATATCAATATGAATATAATCCCTAGGAATAAATTCAGTCCTCATCTAAAAAATAAAATATAACCCCCTTAAATGAGGTTGAAAATCCATCAAATGTTAAAAAAAATTGGGTACCCTGACTAAAAACTCAATTTTGGAGGCCTTGTGGGTCTTTTTTTCCTTGAAAATGTGACTAGGGTTACCTTGGATCACTAGAGCATATATCTTGCCGCAATATTTGATTTGATATGTGGTAGAGTTCAAACGGACACCCAGATCAAAAGTTATGGTTGTTTTAAGTTTGAGAAACATTTTTAAATTATTTTAGATATTTTACTAATTTTTTGATTTCTATATCTTCAAATTGATATTAAATGACTATTACTCAGTAATAATTAAAAAATTATTAATTAAAAATATTTTTTAAATTATTTTATAAGTCATTTTCACTAAATATCTTATATATTAAATGTAAATGCCTGTTTATCATTATCTAAAAAATATTTAAAAAATATATATTATATTTGTATCAATATAAATATATTTATATATTAATATATTATTTTTTTGATTTTTTTTTTGAAATATACCCTTTATCAACACTAGTAAAAATTCACTAATAATGGGGGCCATTATTAGAACTTATAAAAAAGCATTGATAACCCCCCCCCCCCTATCAGTGCTTTTTTAATAGCACTGATAAAGGGGAGCCTTTATAAATGATTTTTTATAAGTTCTGATAAAGGGACCCATTTAACAATGCTTTTTTTAGCGCTGTTAAAGACCCCCTTTAACAGTGCTAAAAAAGTTCCCTTAAAGACCCCATTTAAGAGCGTTTTTTTCTAGCACTTCCAAAGGGGGTCTTTAATAGTGATTTTATATAGTTATGTTAAATCCATAGCACTAGATAAACCAATTTTTGTAGTAGTGTTTCACCAAGATTTAGATTTTTTCACTAACACTGACCGGTGACGAGTTGACGATTGCGAGACGATTTGAGGATGGGATTGTGTATGCCATATGATCGTCGGTGAACATATTATGGTTTACTACCATTTTAGAGATAGTAAATTAGGTCCTCATCACAGAGCATAAACTAAGTAAAGGTGGTAATGTGAGCCAGGGTGGTTTAGCTTCGAGGCTAGGAGACAACTTATTTAACGGCAGGAAACGTCACTTCGAGATTGCACGTGGGGAAAGTTACAACCAGATGACACGTACCGATAGCTATACGGTGTGTCACTAGTGTGGTAGAGTGGTTCACAAGAATCCCCAATGTATGAGGAACCTTTTCAAGTGTCGTTCTTGCGGCATGATAGGTTACCTTTTGCACTTTTGTCGAACTTTCCCTCATGTACCTAGTGAGAAGGGGTCTATACCGACACCACTCTCAGGTATAGGATCCATAGCTCCATGTCAGGATGGGATTTTCTCTACTACTAGATGATTAGGCCGATGAGATGGTTATGGTCAAGGTAGTCAAGCCTCAAAGGTTTAATGCCAACAGAGTAGACCTATCCAGGTTAGTCAGGTTTTATCTTAGGGTCATGGTTCAATCCATATTTATGCAGTGCAGCCTAAAACTAAGTATCATATTCCAAGGACTTCTATGGTACTAAGTACTATTATATTATCCTATAATTTAGTTTCTCCCCTATTTTATATAGGTTCATTTCACTACTTTATATTTTCAGTGATTATAGAAAGTATGCACCTAGAGTTGGTGTACTTATATGGTATGATTACTCTCGACACACCATTAGGGGTTCAATCGGAGAGTATATGCTAGTAAAAGGAGTTCCCACTTGATATAGGTGGGACCATATTCCTGTGGAACTTATTTTTCCTTGAGATGACTGATTTATACATCATTCTATGTGTGGACTAGCTAGTGCCTTATCATGCCCATGTTGATTTCTATCGTTGGAGAGTGTCTTTTACATCACCTGAGGGAAACACATATATTCATAAGGGATATGGGATGTCTATGTGAGTTGATCTAGACCTGAGAATCATGGGATGGGTGGATTGATTGTTCAAATGGATAGTCTCTTTATGAGTGATCAGGGAATGCAGTTTGTAGAATTCGCTGCTGTGGTGGATCGTTTCAGGTTTGTCTTCCCTGATGAATTTCAGGGTTACTTCTTGTGAGAGAGGTGGAGTTCACTATCATGTTAGTGTCATGTGTGGTATCAGTTTCCATTCCTCCCTATAGTATGTAACCTAAAGATCTCCAGGAACTCAATAAGAACTTTTAAGACTTAGAGGGAAATGGATTTATATGACCTAACACTTCACCATGGGGTTTACCTATCCTTTTATCCAAGAATGAGGATATTACCCTCAGTTTTTACATGGATTACCTATGATTGAACCAGATCATGATAAAGTAACGGTATCTACTGCCTCATATAGATGAACTCTTCGACCAGCTCTGAGGAGTGACAATTTTCTCTAAGATAATTTTGACTTTCAGTTGATATCAGGTGCATGTGAGGCCATAATACATACCACGTATAGCATTCCAAAGTATCTATGGCTTGTACGAGTATCTAGTTATGTATTTTGGACTTAAAAATGCACTAATAGTCTTTATGGATTTTATGAATCAGGTTTTCCATCCATATCTGGATTCATTTTTGGTAGTCTTTATGGATGACATCTTGATATATTCTCGTACCAGACACGACCATGCCAACCATCTTGATATCATGTTTAATACACTAAGATAGAACCATATTTACACTAATCTTCGAAATTTTCACTTTTTTATCAATAAATTCCACTTCTTAGGTCAAATTATTTCAGAGGTAGGTGTATATGTTGACCCATAGAAGGTGAGTGTCATGGTTTCTTGGGAGCATCCCAAGAATGTATTTGATATATGCAGTTTCTTGGGTATGGATAGCTATTACAGGAAATTAATATAGGATTTCTCACACCTATAAGCACCTATTATGGGATTGACTAATAAAGTTTTGAATTTATTTTGTTCATAAGATTATAAGACTGCCTTTCAGGAGTTGAAAGGGAGGATGACTTTAGCACTAATATTGATTCTTCCAGATCCGGTAAGGAGCTATAATGTTTACTATAATGCTTCAAGAGTCAGTCTAGGATAAGTTCTGATGTAGGGAGATCAGTTTGTAGCATAAAGTTACTTCTAGTTGAGGCCTCGTGAGTGGAATTACCCTATGAATGACCTCGAGCTAGCAGTCGTGGTTCATGTTTTGTGCTATTAGATACATTATCTATTGGGTGAATGATTAATTGTTTACATAGAAAATAAAAGTCTAAAATGTATTTCCACCTAATGAGACTTGAATATTAATTAGTGTAGGTGGTTTGAATACCTATAATCATTTGACTTTGAGATTTCTTATACACTTGGGAAGGGAAATGTGGTAGATGACACCCTGAGTCGGAAGACTCAAACATAGGTTGTCCAAGAGTCCAGTAGTGAATGGAAGTTGATGGGTCTATTTTTGGAGATACACCTGGATATTTAGGGATTTCATGGGAAACTTGTTCTAGTATATTTATTAGTGAAATCCTCCCTTCTGGAACATGTGAGGATGAGACAACTATCATATCTCTAGGGCCTTGTCCTAAGGGAGAGAGTCTCAGGTGGGAACCCACTATCCTATTGGGTTACGATGAGAGTGATATCCTACACTTCGATGTATATATATGAGTTCCTTCTGACATATGGGAAGATTTGATATGGGAATATCATTCCTTTTTTTGGGTGGTTCACCCTAGTCTTACAAAGATATACCGAGATGTGCATCTTCAGTATTGGTGGCCAGGTATGAAGAGTCCAATTTCAAGTTTTATCACTCGGTGCTCCACCTATCAACAGGTGAAGGCTGAGAACTAATGACCTACTAGACTTCTACAAACACTATACATTCTTAAGTGAAAATGGAATTATGTCACCATGTATTTCATGATGGTTTTGTCGAGATCCCTTCGAGGCAATAATGCGATATGGGTGATCATCGACAGTTTGAACAAGGTCGCACACTTCCTACCTATCTAGGAAATTTTCTCATTTTATGAGCTTGGGATACTTTATATTTGGTATATTGTGTTCCTTCATGGTGTTACTTGTTCTATCATATCAGACCAATATGCTCAGTTTACATCATGGTTTTGGAGAGGGTTTCAGAAAACACTAGGTTCACAGGTGCTTCTGAGTATAGCATATCACACTCAAACCAATGGGAAGTCTAAGCGGATGATACAGATGTTAGAGGAAATAATTTGGGAATGAATCCTTTATTTTGGAGGTTCAAGAAAAAATATATGTCTATCATTTATTTTTTATACAACAATAGTTTTCAGGAAACAATTTAGATGAATCCTTTTGAGTCCCTTTATGGTAGGACATGTCATTCACCCCTATTCTAGTTATAGGCAAGTGAGGAAACACTACTGGGTCCTTATCTCATTCAGTAGACTTTAGAGCAAGTACAACTGGTTTAGAAATGTATGGTTATAGTTCAATCCAGTAAAAATTCTTATATAGATCTTTGTTATCAAACCTTGGAGTTTGAGGTGGTACATTGGGTCTTTTTTTGTGTATCTCTTAGATTAGGTCAGAGAAAGATTCATAGATAAGGAAAATTATCACCATGTTATTTTAAGGCTTTTAAGATCATAGATAGAGTCAATATGGTAGCCAATTGGTTGAAGTTACCTCAGAGTAATCATTCCATGCACAACTTATTCCATGTACCGCAGCTTCTCCGGTATCATTTTGACCTATCTAATTCGTTTTACCTCAAGGATATTGAGCTTAAAGTAGATGTGTACTTTGAGGAGAATCCTATATATATTTTTGATTGGAGCATGAAGGCTCACTGAGGTAGGTCGGTTTCTTTAGTCTACGTTCTATGGAAACATGGCCATGTATAGGATGAGACCTGGGAGTGGGAGGTCGATGGTCATGATCAGTGGCAAGAACATTTCTCAAATGATTTTTTTACACCCTCAAAAATGGAAACTCAGGGACAAGTGGTTTTAAGGAGTGGAGGTTTTAACATCCTATCTTTTTAGAGAGGTATGTTCTCTTATGTTATTGTTCAAAACCTATCATTTTAGGATATTAATGTGATCTAAAGACTAATGAGATGTTTGGGAGAGTTTGGGGCTCATTCAGAGCCCATATATTCAGAATTTGGGGAGGTAAACTAAGCTACACAGTTAGCATGTTGTTAGTGATAACTGTGTGGGAACTTGGTGCTCAGTAAGAGGCCTCACCATTTCTTTGAAACTATTCAAGAAGATCCACACACCCATGTGATGTTTTAGAAATTCTTGACAGTGAATTTTTTCATGGGTTACACATGGTTAGTCAAGTCATGTTCCTAGACCATGTGTAGGGGTTCCCTAGGTAATAGATGTAAAATGGTTGGCACATGGTTTGTCCAACCATGCAGCCAAACCCTGAAACCCCTAATTAAATGGGTAAATTACTTTTTTCCCCTTTAATTTTTTTAACCCATTTTCTCCTCTTTTCCTTCTTCTCTAGTGGACAACCCCTCTATTCTTCCTTCATAAGCTCTCTCTCCTCCAAGTTAGGTATTTTTATTTCTCCCATGTCTGATCTTTGTTTCCTTAATTGTTGGGTGAGTTTTATTCCTTTCGGTAAGATCTAGACTCTACTTCAATCTATTCAAAATTTATCTTCCCATCTCCTACTTTATTTTAGTGTGATCTCATTTGCCTTATTTTTAGGGCATTGATCCATTCTTTTTATTTCTCTCTTTACAGCTCAATTCAAGGACTGACAATGGATGAGGAGAGTACTATGGGGCTAAGGTAGGTGGTCTAGTTCCTTTCCCTCAAGTTTAGTTGAATTTATATTATGTGATGTTGTTTTACACACCATATTACTCAGGTTCCTCCTCCTTAAAGTTTAATAAATTAATTTAAATGGTACTTCATACCCATTATGGTCCTATCTTATGGTGATTCAACACCTTGGTTGATCACCTTGACATGATTCACCCTTATGGGTGTACCTCTTATTAAAGGTCTAATTCCCCTTTACCTTAAATTTTTTAAACACCTTTTGAGGTGTGGTTTCCCTTATAATAAACATATCAGAATGTGAAATGAATTAAGAAAGATGTTTGGCCATGAGTTAGGACCTATGCTTATGCCCTAGCTAAATTGCATGAACTAAATGATTTGGCCAACATAATTTAAAATGTTATGAGTGAAATTCCTTTCTAAATGGTATGAATTATGATATTTAATACATAACTCATATCCAAGACAATATAAATACTTGGATCCTTATGGGATACCTTGGATGGGATTTTCAAGCTTTATAATTAGAATTTGTAAATGAATTATATATACAATGGGAGCGATACTTGGTATGCCTTGGATAGGATCACCATGCATTTTCCTTACCTATGTATGAGCGATACTGGTTCTCTAGGGGAGACACTATGGATGGGATCAGTGGATAGATGGTTATTATAGGCCATGAGTGATACTCTGACCCTTATGTGAGATATCAGGGATAGGATTAGAGGGCTAACTTCACACCAGGTTGGGAGTGATACTTGGGATTCCATTTATGGATCTCCTTGGATGGACTCCTACAAATTTGAGTATTTATCGAACCCTCAGTGAAATACTTGGGTTACTTGATATGGTTCACCTTGGACAGTTCTAGGATGTTACTTATTTAAATTCAAGAGGTTTTTCTTTATGAATCCAAAATACTAGTTAATTTAATTAAAGGATGTATCTTCCAAGAGAAATCACGTGCTTGGGTTCGGTACATACCTTGAAACAATATTTATGATGATACTTCTATGAATTATATCATACTTATATAGACCACCTTGTTTAAAGACATCCATATTAGGCCGAAGTAGGTAGTGTTGGTCGGGTATCCCATGAGAAACTCGGTCTAATGTATTTATTTATTTACTATCTTGAATTCATTATTATTAGCACACTTCTCATTTTATATGAATAGGGTGGATTGATCTAGAAACTGTTGGTGGTGGCCTACTGAGTATATCTCACACCTTTCTTAGGCAGCCTTTGGTACCCAAGCAGACTTTAGGATTATAGGTGTGGAAAAAGGGAAGCTGTCAGCTTCTAATGTTTGATTCTTGATGCTAGGATGGAGCACATGGGAAGAGGACCGATCCTATGCTTTCAATGCTAGTAGTGGCATCTTTTTGGCCTTTTGTATTCTTGTATATAATTTCCTATATTATTGATTCCAATGTATCAAATTTACCTCATTTTATATAGCTACATGTCATGATCATCATCATAATTTTGTATCTATTTATTATTTATCTTCTACCTGTTCATTTATCTGGATGTTTATTATTAATCGGTTGCTACTTATTTATTCTGTTTCTACTTCTTATATTCATTAATTATCGTTGTGATCCACTCTAACTTGTGAAGGAATAGAATCCCCACAGATACACTCTCGGACCTTACTTCTATTCAATAACCTCTGGCGTACAGGTGAACACACTTGAGGTCATGTGGACAACCATCTTGGGGCACTACTTTGTAGCTTCAGATGTGGGATTCTACATTGATCATATAGGTTATACCTTTAGGTCAAACTTTGGTAGTCTGATAATTTCCTAAGGATATCTCACTATCATGAAAGGAATCCTTCATGATGGTCTTTATGTGTTAAGTGGTAGGGTTTATAAAAATTATATCATTTCCTCTAGTGATTCAGGTTTAGATAATACCACCCTTTGGATAGAAGTTTAGGGTATATAAGTGATAAAGTTATTGATGAATTAAAAAAAGGCTCTTGAGTAATGTAACTCCTAGTAGCCTTACATTGTTGGAAGATTGTGTGTATGGGAAGTATAGGTGGGTTATCTTTAGTATGTCAATATGTAAATCTAGATAACCCCTTGAGTGTGTCCACTTTGACCTTTGCGGTCTTTCTAGGGTCACCTCTCATGGTGGAGACTGCTACTTTGTGTCTTTCATTGATGACTAATCTAAGGAATTCTGTATTTATATACTAAAATACAAGTTTGATATGTTTCATAACTTTAAGAAATGGAAAGCTGGTGTGGAGAGTGTTTTTTGTAATAAAATCAAATCTCTTAGAATTGGTAATGGTTTAGATTACATATCTACTTAATTCATATAATTTTTGTGAATATTAAGGTACTAAAAGGTTTTAAATTATTGTGGAAACACCAAAACAGAATAGATTAGTAGAATGAATGAATAGAACTGTCTTAGAAAGGGTTCGATTCAGGTCATCCCATTATAATCTCCCTGGGTCCTTTTGGGTTAATACTGCCTCTATGTCTATCTAATTTATCAATTATTTCTTATCTTCTGCTAATGATTTCAAAACACCAGAGGAAATATGGAAGGGTTCTCCCCATAGTCTTTCAAACCTTAGGATTTTTGGATACATAGCTTATTCTGATACCTATAATGATAAGCTAGCACCTAGGGTAGTGAAGTTCATTTTTTGGGATATCAAAAGGGTGTTAAGGGTTACTATTTTTGGATAGATAACCCAGGTTATCAAAAGTTTATCATTAGTTGTGATGTAGTTTTCCATGATTTTGTTCTCTCTAGGGAGAAAATTGTTGAGTTTGTTGAGTCTTAAGATAAGTATGGAGAGTCTTCTTATAGAACTCCTACACCCATAGGTATTGATATTCCTTTAGAATCTAAAGACCATACCCAATATAGGCCTAACTACACCCTTCATCTTCCTCATAATCAAGTTAAATCTGATACTGATTCAGATTTTGAAGTTGAATATATAGAACAAGATAATCTTAGAGATTATCTACTTACTAGAAATAAATAGAGAAGAATTATAATTCTACCAGCCTGGTTCATCCATATTTATGTGTATGCCTATGCTTTTAATGTTTTTCAAGATATTTTTAGTGAGGAACCTCAAAATTAGAAGCAAGATTTTAAGTCCAAATATTTCAGGAAGTTTTTAGATACCATGCAATACGAGATGAATCCACTCCTTAAGAATAAAACTTTGGTTGTTGTAACCAAACCTAATAATGAGAAAATTATAGGTTATAAATGTATATTCAATAAAAAGGAGAAGAATGTTAGAGAAATAAAAGTCATGTTTAAAGCTCGATTGGTTGTTAAAGGATGCCTTCAGTGTTAAGGCATTAATTATAGTAAAAATTTCTCTCTTGTTGTTAAACATTCATCTATAAGGATTATTATCACTTTTGCTGCCAAATTTTATTTTCATATTGAATAATTGGATGTAAAAAATTATTTTTTTCATGGTAATCTTAATGAAACAATTTATATAACCCCTCCTAAGAGATTTTAAAATATGTTTAAACCTAATCATGTATGAATTTTAAATAAGTTATTTTATGGGATTAAAAAATCCTTAAGGCAATGGTATAAAAGGTTTGATTCTTTTATGATTGAAAATAATTTTTTTCAGCAGTAAATTTGATGCTTGTATACACTTTAAATCAGTTAAACATGAGTATGTTTACCTCTCTTTGTATGTTGATAACATGTTGTTAATATGTAAAAATATTAGAATCATAAATTTTTTTAAGTCCCAATTGAATTCTATATTTAATATGAAGGATTTATGAAATTACAATCAAATTCTAGGCATAGACATAATTAGAGATAGAAAGGATTGATCCTTATATCTATCCCAATGTTCTTAGGTTAAGAAAGTTTTAGAAAAAACTCTTTGAGCACATTAAACCATTTATTATTCCTTTAGGACAACATTTTAAATTTTCCTTGGATCAATCACCTAAAAATAAAGATGAGTTTGAATTTATGAATAATATTCTCTATGCTAGTGTTGTACGAATACTTGTGTATTCTATGGTTTTTTCAAGACTAAATATAGCCTTTGTTGTGTGTACTTTGAGTAGGTTTATAGGGAAACCTGGTAAGCCTCATTGACATGTTTTGAAGTGTATACTTGGGAACTTTTCTATGTCTATTGAATTTTTCATTCGATATGGTAAAAATGATAGTTTTAATGATGACATTTTTGTATTTGTTAGTTTTGATTATGCTACAAACATTGATACTCATAAGTCACTTACTGATTTTATATTTCTGGTATATAGAGAACCGTTATCCTAGAAATGCAATATGAAATTCGTGGTTTCACTCTTCACCATATGGGTGGAGTATATAGACTTGACCAAAGTAATCAAGGAAGCTATATGGTTATGAGGCTTGATTATTGAGTTATGGTTGTCTGCTGAGAGAATTGTAGTCCACTATAATATCCTATTTTCTCTACATTTATCTAAAAACTATGTATGTCATGGTAGATTGAAGAAAATTGATATTAAACTTAATTTTTTAGGTATATTATATAATTTTCTATAGTGTGTGTCACAAAATACCCACTAGAGATAATTTAGATAGTAGTTTGACTAACGTCATTCCATTTTCTAAATTCAAACATTATTTAAAATTGATGAATTTGGTCTCAATTCTATATTTTAGGTTGTGAGTACACCATGATTAATTCATTTAACTATAAGGTGGATATTTTGTTATACCATACTACCACATGTGTTTCATTTTAATTCATTTTACATTCTTTTCATTCCTCATATTTGTTTCATGCTTTTATCCCACTATGCTTCATTGATTTGTGTTGCATCAAACCACTATGTGCCTGTAAACTATATACATGTGGCTAATTTATAATTTAACTTGTATTTAATTTGTACCATTATATTTGGTTTGCTTATTTTTAATCTGTTTAATTTTTACTATGGATCTCGTTGATCCAATGTCCATTTTTTTCCTCCTGTGTGTTTGTTTGGTGAGTGATCAATTTTTTTCCTCCTTTTGTACCCAATGGGGTGCCTCTATGTGTGTTTCTTTGTTGGTCTGCCTTTATTTAGTTGAATCTCCTCGTTAATATGATCTATCTACATGGCTTAAATCTTGATGATTATGTCGAAATCGATTGACTCATTACTAACACACAATTATAACTCACATGACTTCATCTATGGAATTGCAATCTCTCGAATCATTTGGTGAATTTTTTTTCTAGTTTTAGAGAGATATGAATGAGGATTTTTGTGAGATTTGAGAGCTAAAACTCGGAGGAGATGGAGAAAACTAAAGTTTCGTGGCCATTCACACTCCCCATAATCCTATCTATGGAGATCCCCACAATTGGAGCCATGTTCTAGTGGATACTTGGTGGAAGATAATTGGATCTTGGGTTTGGAAGGACTGCACACTAGAATGAAGCATCAAAACTTGATGTCTTTCATTGTAACCAAGTTTTGGTCTTGAAATTTGGCTCTGTAAGTTATTTTTTTAATCTCTATCCATGTTTTATACTATGTCATTTTTGGGTGTGTGTTCGAGTCCATCCAGGAGTGGAAGATGTTGTAGAGACTCAGTTTTTTTCTTGTAATACTTTTAAATATTTCTACATATATTTATAGAGTCATGAACTAAGATGGCATGTGATTCTGAGGAAACATGTGCCTTGATTTAATTTTATAATAATATTACATATATTTTATATTATACATTTAGTTTTTTAAAGAAAATGGGATAACACTTTAACAGAATCTCAGATAAGAAATCTAATACCATAGTTGAGTTCAGAACATGATATTTACCCTTTAAATGACCTAAAATAGGTCGGCGCGGGGTGTTCAGATATTGCAACCATTGGCGAGTGAATTTTAAGTTTAATTAATTAATTAATTTAATTTTTTAATTTAAAATTACCTAAGATAATTTTCTATAAATTCCCCATTATGTAGATTTTCCTAGGGTTATCCTTATAAACCTAGAATCGCCAAACGACATTCTTCCTCTCTTTTCATTAGAGAATCAACATCTGACGACGATGAAACTATGGATCGAGGTAGATTGGGATGTTGTGAATTAAACGAATTCCTTCATTCATTGGTAGGCATATTCTTCAAAAAAAATGATACAATATATTTGTAGGGCTCTTAAAACTATGTATTATTCCCTTTTTGATTAAATTGATTGAGCAGGATCATCCCATTTATGATCTGTGCCAATTTTGGCCTTTTCATGCTCCTGAATATTGAAATTTAAATTGGTTATTCTTGTTTTATAACCCCAGATATCCCTGTTCTTGATAATTTGTTAATAACTCTTGGTCAACGATGGTTACTTCTTTGTTTTCATGTCTTTCCCTCTCAATTTCTTTTCGTTCATCACTAGTTGGACCCCACGATCTCGAATCGATATTCTCAGGTTGTACTGAGCTTGATCAGACCCCTGGAATCATGATGAATCTACATGTGAGGAATACAATGATGAATCGGGGATGGAAACCTAGGAATTTTAGTTTTTGGGTGGTTTTTTTGTTAATTCAAAGTCTGGATCAATGATTTGGGGTGGTGAAGTTGCATGTGATGCATACGGCGAACCCCCACAGAATGATGAAATCTGATTTTTGAGAAATGATGGCTGGGAATGATAAATCGGGACTAGATTCACCAATTTTGGATGGTGTGGTGGAGAGATCTATAGTAAAATGGACATATTAAAATAATGGAGAATGAATCTACATTTATGGAAAAATCCTAACTACACACCGTGTAGTTTGAATAACACACTACGTGTTGGTCCCTAGTTGTAGAGGCTCGGGTTTTAGTATATTATAAGTATCACATGCCATGTGGTACCCACACATGCCATGTGACCTCATGATGGTGGGATCGGCATGTACTCTAGGAGTACATGGGAATTTTTAGGCACATTGTGTACCAAATTACATAGACATGGCTTGAGTACATGGACACAGGGTGAATACACAAACACAACCAAGCACATGGGTAGGACCCTGAGTGGAATGGGCATGTCGTGTATCCCCCCTACATGTTGTGTATACCTACATGGTTGGGGAGTCATGTGCCTTAAGGGACATGGCTAGGTGATGGAGTGAGACCACACACTGTGTACCCTTTGGTTCCTATTTAGGAAAATTTAATCTCTCGTATCTCCTTCTCTTGAACTCGTATTCTGACCTGTGAATAGCCTAAACTATTTGTTTTTCTACATAGAACATGATGGTTCCCTAAATTGTGTCTTTTGAGATATGATGTGAACATTTCTGAGCATGGTGATTTTTTGGGTGATGTTCAATGATGAGAATGATCACACAGTATCACCAGAGGCATTCTGAGTGGAACCCCCTCTTAGATAGGGTGTGAGTTCTCATGACACTAGAGTGGACCCCCCCCCCCATCAATTTGGGTGTAGGTCCTTGAACTCTTAGGGTGTAACCCTCCAACAAGGATAGGCATGGGTCCTCTACCATCATATTGGAACCCTCCTCTTGGGAAGGGCATGGGTCCTCTATCAACTCCTATAGTAGAACCCTATAGCTAGGATGGGCATGGATCCTCTATCGACTCTTAGAGTGGAACCTTCTATCTTGGCTTGGTATGGGTCCTCTACCATTAGAGTGGAATCCTCATACAGGGAAGGGCACGGGTCCTCTATCTACTATCAGAGTTAAACCCTCTAACTAGGTAGAACATGGGTCCTCTATCATCTATCATATTGGAACCCTCCTGCTAGGTAGATAATGGGTTCTCTATCTACTATTAGAGTGGAACCCTCCTGTTGGAACATGGTAGGGTTCCTCTATCTATCAACTTAGTGTAACCCTCCTATTATACCAAGACATGGGTCATCTACCTAGAGATTGTGGACCCTTGATTGTGTGACACAATGATGAGGTGTGGCTTGACTTGGATGGTTTCTACTAGGTAGACTTGTGAGATTCTAGGAATCATTGTTTAAATTATAGAACTATTGGAAACTCTTTTTCCTGGGTTGAGATATGAGATGTAGATTCTCTTACTCTCTCATTTGGGATTATTTTTATTAGCATATATATATACATCTGTATCCATACCTTTGGATTTGGTTACTCTCCTTTCATGGGTTACAAAGATGCATGGGGGTATTCCATGTTCTTTCCATGTTTAGATTATCATGGTTGGATAAGGTTACTCTCCTACTATGGGTGGAAAATACTCTATGCGTAGTCCATCTACAAACCATGTTGATCCCCTTGTTCTTAGGCGATGTTACTATTTCTCTTGTCTTAGGTTGTGCTACATCTTGTTTACTATATAATGTATTTAAATTTTTATTATATCTCTTACTGCTCCCCCTTCATCTTTTAGGGTGTCCTACTGGGTATGTATATACTCACCCCTATATGGGATTTTTCCACATGTTTCATGTCTTACGCAGATGAAGGAAAGGTCGATGGTGACTTCAATGGATCTTAGGGATACTTGGTGCTTAGGACCGCGTATGGTGGTCGTATCTTGAAGATTAAAAGATGGACTCTCTCAATGGTTTACTTTATAGTTTTTTCAGGTTGGGACATATTTCTAGTTGGCCATGTATTTTCCCCTTTACTATTCAGTTTTCACTGTCATAGTCTTGTACACCCTAGAGGTTTTTCATGCTTGGTTTACTTTCTAGTTTCTGCATCTTTTTACTTATTTTTCCCTCTTCACCTTTTAATTAAGATGGTTATGTGTGTGTACAGTTTTTTAGGAAAAGGCCTCCCCGTTTTAGTTATGCCTTAGATGCTGGTCTCCAATCCCTAACCTATGGAGGTGGGCTTAGGGTAGTTGTAGCTCCAGTCCTAGTTAGGTTCAGGTCATGACAGATTGGTATTAGAGGAGGTTCGATCCTTGGGAAGGTGTTTGGTGTAGTCCCCTTATGAGTATTTGGTTGGTATTTTAGGGAAATGATGTTGAAGTTTCTTGATTTCGAATCTCAGGCTAGGTAATCCAGTGATGGTATGGGCGGTCAACGTATCCATTCAACAGGACCTTAACTACTCACTTATTAGATCATCATGCCGAGACATTGGTTGTAGGGATTAATAGTGCATGCATCATATAGGATTGAGTCTTTTATTGTCCTTCTTGAGTTAGCTCCCCATTTATATATATATATATATATTATCATTTGACCATGGTACATCTTGATCACTTTTGAGATGAATCTGCAAAGACGGTGAACCAAGTTATTGACTTCCAAATCATGATGATGATCTGATGAGTGATGAGGCTTCAGTTCAGGGTCGATCCTATGAGATATTTCCTCTAGTTAGGTAGGTAGAAGCGCCTCACCTTTTGAGTAGTAGACTATATCATAAGAGCAGACTAAGGATGTACGTAGTCTTAGAACACTTTGCAAGTTTTAGTGCTAGAGTTCGTTGATGTTTCATGATGATCTAGATCCCCAGGCAACAGAGGTTTGGCATGAGTTAGTGATCTAAGTTTTTAGACTTTATCAGATCTCGATCGATCATATGGTTTCACTCGCAACCAGTTCTCTTCATAGAGTAGTAGTTTTTCCAGTGTTACTAGAAGATGAAGCAACCATATTGAGTGTGCATTGTAGGTTTCAGTCGCAAAGATCACCCAGGATTCATGTTGACCCAAACTCTCTTCTCAGGTGGTTGAGGTCAATCTTATTCTTGTTCTTTGGATATCCCGGTCAGATGGAACCCCTTTTTATAGTGATCCTCATGATGAGACCTCTCCAAGACAATGTTGGGAATCATTAGATTCCTGTGATAGAGATGTTTTAGCATGGAATTAGACATGCAAGTAAGAGGGATGCTTCCCCCACCAAGACACATTCTTGTGATGAAATTCAAAACCATGAGGGGGAGTTAGTTCCCCCTACAATGGATAGTTTCAATGTGTGGTGTATGAGTCCCTTTGACTTGTGTCTTTGGATTGTGCGGATGTGATGGGGTGTCTGAGCAGGCTTTGGTTGAGGAGAGCAGGAAGGCAAGGGAAAGAATGAGCTATCACCATATGGGACTTCTATCCAGGAGGCTCAAGTGTGGTTTGGGGTACAAGCTATGTCATTACTACTCCAAAAACAGTTATTATCACAAAGTTTAAATCCACATTTCCCTATGCATATCCCCTATTTGAGGCCTAACGATACTATAGGAGGCCCTTTTGCTCTAAATTTCTATTGGAGGCTCTTATAGAGAGGATCTTTGGTCACACATTGCTACCAATGGGGTGACCTTACTCTATGAGGAGATAGAGAGCCATACACAAAATCTTTATGTAGTGACAGTGAGACCCTATGATGTTTTCCTTACTATAGACTGGTTGTTGACCATCTATGCTTAGATGATTACTACCAGTGAGTTTGGAAGTGCTTTTAGGTTATGGGATGAAGTTTTCCTCCCTGAGGGGGGGGGGGGGGGGATTGATCCCTAGAAAAAGTGGGATTAGATTATTTGTGGGAGATTACATCCTATTTATCATTTGTAAAGTATTACCCTTGAACTAATGGATGTAATGATCTATCAGCCCCCTCTAATGATGGTGAGGTTTGTTGAAATTCCAGGTTTACCTCCCCACCATGAGACGGACCTCTGTATATAATTTCACCAGGGATGACTTGATGTTTTCATTAGCACATCTTATGACCTTTTGGGAATTCAAGAGCCAGTGGTACAGTTGGAGGGTCTACAGAGGTAGATCTTTTTAAGACCCAATGTATTCACCTGGGTAGCTCTAATATTGTTTGTGAAAAATGAGGATGGGAACTTATGGATTTTTGTGGATCATAATCACCTGAACCAGACCATGATAAAGAACAAGTACACCTTGCCGAGGATTTATAACCTATTTGACCAATTATAAGGTGCGAGATGATTCTTGAAGATCGATCTCAAGTCCATATACCACCAGTTGAAGGTTCGTGAGGCTGATACCCCAAATCTAGCATTCTGATGTCGGTACAGGAATTATGAGGTCTCGGTGATGCCCTTTGGTGTGATGAATTTCCCTACCGTGTTTATGAATTTGATGAACCAAGTTTTCTAACTATACTTGGATCTATTTTTGGTTTTCTTCATCAATGAAATACTCATCTACTCTACATCAGAGGAGGAACATGCAGAGCACTTGAGGATGATCCTAGATTTTCTTCGAGAGAACCAGCTTTATGGTAAGCTCTTAAAGTGCTGGTTCTGGATTCATGAGGTTCACTTTCTAAGTCATGTCATTTCTAAGCATGGTTTAGCTGTCTACCTAGAAAATATCAATGCAACACTTTATTGGGAGCCACCCAAGAGTGTGATATAGGTGCAGAGTTTTCTTGGATTGGCGGGGTACTATATGAGGTTTATGGAAGACTTATCCAAGATCATATCCCCTTTGACCGCCTTGATGTGTAAATGACATTCATTTACCTAGACTGAGCAGTTTCAGAGATCCTTAGAGAAGTTGTGGTTGAGGCTAACAAGTGATCTTGTGTTGAGACTAGTGGAGGAGGGCATAGATTACATAGTGTATCGTGATGCATCGTGAGTTGGACTTAGTTGTGTGTTGATTCAACATTAGGAATCTATCGCATATGGGTTGATGCAGTTGATACCCCATGAGTATAACTATGCAACTTATGACCTAGAGTTGGCAGTGGTGGTCTTCACCCTAAGGATATGAAGGCACTAACTTATGGGGGATCACATTGTGGTTTACTTAGACCATTGGAGTCTCAAGTACATCTTCACACGAAGAGACTTGAACCTGATATAATGGTGAGGGTTGGAGTTTCTTCAAGACAATGACTTCAATATAGTCTATACTCCAAGGAAAGGAAATGTGGTAGTAGATTCCCTTAGAAAAAAGTCTCAAGCTCAGTTGGTGCTAGAGGCTTCAGATCAGTTTACTTCCTTGCATCTGTCCCTGGTAGAGCAGGAGGGTAATTCTTTTCTTCTATCGATGTTGTTAAATCCTATACTTCTTGAGTGTGTGAGAGAGTCTAAGTTGAGAGAAATCTATTGTGAGGTCTTTCATGACCAGATATCCATAGGATACTCTCCAAATGGATATTCCGAAGGAGGGAATCATGTCATCCTTTACCAAGAACAGATAGTGGTCTCAATCAAAATGTGGAAGGAGGTGATGTGAGAGTTCCAAATTTCCCCCCTAGCTATACATCCCAGTGTGGGGAATATGTACAGAGACCTTCAGTGGTAGTTTTAGTGGTCTGGCATGAGATAAAGCGATGTCAAGTTTGTCTCTTGATTCCTTACATGTCAGTAGCTAAAGGCTAAGCACCAGGTTTTGAAAGGGTTTTTATAGCCCCTTGAGATCCCGAAGTGGAAGTGGGATGGCATATTAATTGACTTTGTGACAAGGATTTCACATATATCAAAGGTCCATGATTCCATCTGGGTGACAGGTGACTGACTCACAAAATCATCACACTTCCTTGTTATTAGGGAGCAGAGTTTAGTGGAGATTTTGGGGCGGTTGTACATACAGGAGATTGTTCACCTCCATAGGGTTCCCTTGATGATTATCTCTAATCATGACACATGGTTTATGTCAAAATTGTATAAAGGCCTATAGAAGGCATTTGGGACCCATATGAGGATGAGTACAACCTTTTACCCTAATACATATGGGCAGACTGAGCACACTATCTAGGCGTTGGAGGATAAGTTGATAGATTATGTGTTAGAATTTGGCCAGAGTTGGGAGGATAACTTACCATTGGTAGAGTTTGTGTACAACAACCACTACCACTCTACCATCAACATGTAAACTTTTGAGGCCCTATATAGGAGACCTTGTATATAGTGACTTGGGTTTTAGCACTGTCAAACTTTAGAATATTTCTACAAATAATTCCAAAGCTAGGTGTGAAGACGGCGTGTGATTATGAGGCCCGGTGTGCCCAGAATTAATTTTATAAAAATATTAAGTATTTTTATACTATGCACATGGAGGGGGTGTGATATATCCTAAACAGTAGCTCAGAATGGTAATATGAGGGCATGATTACTTTCGGAATGTGCCGTCTACCCTGGGATAGGTGTAAACTTTGCGGGCGCGGGCCTGCCATGGAAAACGCCACCAGGGGTGTTTCCGTAAATAAGTGGAAAAGTTTAATTATGGGCGTCGGCTCGAATAACTTCTAAACGGAGTCTCGGATTGCAAATCCAAGTCCATCGTTGCGTTTAGAATGGTGTTTTTACCATAAAGGAGACCTTACTTTTGTCTGCATCGGGCATCGGGCGGAGTCGAGTCGGGAGTCAGAGATATTTTTTAAAAAATAAATATATTTTTATTCTCTCTCCCCCCCTTGGATGTACGGTGTGCAACAGAGGAGAAACTCCACCTCCCCTTCTGATGATGAATCGATGACCGAATCGTGTGATCAAGGTGCCGTCGATCTCGGATTTCGATGGCGGACGCTTCAAAATCGTGCAGCGGATGCTTTGGAGCGCGAATCGTCGGTGTTTCACCCGCGAGGTATGTGGTTTTATTTTTAATCCCCCAATCCCGTTTATGCTGCGTTTTTCTTCAATTTTTCATTGTAGAAGTGTAGATCGGGTCCTGAGGGTCATGTAGATGCCTCTGAATTGAAAAACAGACCACCGGGGTGGTCCCGGCGGTCCGCGGAAGACTCGTCGGCGCGGCACTGGCACGGCAGCACCGGCGCCGGCGAGTGGTGCCCGACCACGGTGGGCCGGTGCGGCTAGGCGGTGGCGGCCACCTGAAGTGCAGTGGATCCACAGTCCCACGGCGGTGCGGGATGTAGCGTGGCGGAGGGCCGCCAGCCAGGGCGGGCCGGTCCGACCCTTTTTCATACACGGCGTTTTTTAAACCCCCGTTTCTTGCAATCCGAGAGTCTGATTCACGTTCTGTCTATGGTGACGCGACCCTGATGAAAAGGTAAACCTTTCAGTGTGGGTTCAGGAGTTTTAAGTTTCGGGATCGTGGCTCGGGATCTTGAAACATCGAATAAAATAATAATATGTTATTATTATTCGACTCTGGGCCATCGTATCTTCTACCCAGAGTGTCCGATTGACGTGCCGTCAGTGGTGTTGTGACCCTAATGATACGGCGGACTTTTCTTTTTGGTTTTCCGGTGTTGGGGGCCAATTTTGGGGTGTGGACACCATGAGGCTGGGTTTTGGCATTTGCGGAGAAACGCAACTTTCTCACCAGGAGTCCGATTTTGGCAGATGAGTAGTTGATCCTGTGTTTTTTTCCGAGAGGATCGTAATGGTGTGATCCGTTCGATGTGTTTTGGGATCGATGCGTGGGCCCCACCTAAGTTGGCTTCGGTGAATAGTGTATTTTTCACCGGGTGTCTGTTTCGGACGAATAAGTAGTCGATCCTGTGTGTTTTTCCAAGGGGATCGTCGTGGTATGATCCGTTTGATGATTTTCGGGATTGTTGTGTGGGCCCCTCATGGGATGGCTATGGTGAATAGTGCATTTTTCACCAGTTGTTCGTTTCGGGTGAGTAAACAGCCTATCCTGCATGTTTTTCCATGTGGATCGCGATGGTGGCCTCGATATCGGCCTTATAGATGCATGGGGTGGCGTTGTGGTTGGTCGCTCGGGTTAGCGACATTGGGACCAGTAGTGGTTGAGGGTACTCTCATGGTTCGTTCCTACGAGGGTTTGCATGGCATCACAACCCTAGTCTAGGATTGTGATCCTCTCGATGGGATGTTTAATTTATAAGAGTTGCAACATCCCTCCAGTGGGCCCGGAGTGGGATCATCTAGCATCGTTACCCTAGATCGGGTTCTTGGTATCGTTGTGACCACTTATCCACGGGCGGCGATCCCCTATCTAGAGTTTTAACCCCGTAGGGTTTGTGGCATCATCGGGAATATGATCCCCTACGTGGTGGGCCGTGCTCAGTAGGGTTGTGGCATCGTTGGGAATATGATCCCCTACTCAGCATGAGGATTATAGTAGGGTTGCGGTATCGTTGTTTATGTGATCCCCTACTCATCGCCTAGTTTATGTAGGGTTGTGGCATTGTCAGTTTGATCCCCTACATCGCGAGTTATACTAGATAGGGTCCCGGTATCGTCGTGACCACCTTTATATGGGTGACGATCCTCTATATGAGTGACGTGTTTCTGCCGAGCGCCAGATCGTGTTTCGGTATCCCCCAGCGGACCCTAGGAGTGATCCCCTATCTGTGAGATCTTCATATTCCGATGCTGGTTCTGGTATCTCCTAGCGGACCCTAAGAGTGATCCCCTATCCATGGAGTTTTTTGTTTATATTATTTCAGTGAGGTTTCACAGTGACGTTATCCGACGAGTGAGATCTCTCGGGTGAGCGTCTGAGATGTTTGTGTGAAACCCGATGGAGTGTATCTCTAGGACGAGTGTCATATGGGATAACAATGATCATGGAGTGTGTTCTCCTGGTAGTGTAAAGTTGCTGGTGATGAGTTCGGTACCTCATGTGTCTTATTGTGTGAGTTGTGTATATCTGGATTGTTCAAGGTGTATGTATAGGAATACACCTGAGCTGAGATGACTAGTTGTGTTTAGCCGAGGATGGTCACGAGATAGAGTTTCTCTCTCGTCTGGGTTCCCTCTGGATGGGATGAGCAGACTGTTTCCTTTCAGTTTCTCTTTTGTTTTGGGTTTTTGGGGTGCCTACTGAGTATTTTGATACTCACCTCTTCACGGGCTTTGCACGCACATGTTTGTATCTTGTGCAGACTACATGCCTTTCGATGGAGTCCCAGGAGGTCTCAAAGCAGGCAGAGCTGAGTGAGTGGGACTGACCGTGGTGTCTTACCAGAGCTATGCCGAGGAGCTTCCCAGTGGTGCTTTTGGCAGCGTACCTGCTTTCGAGCAGGTTGGACGCCTTTATAGTTTTCTTTTGGTGGGCCTGTTTTGCCGTTTTGTTCTTCTATTGTACTCTGGTTGTGGGATAGTTGTATGCATGCATTTTCTTTTCTGTTTTTATATATCTCTGTACTGTTTCATGGAGGTGTATGTGGGTGCGTGTTTACAGGTACCCTAGGCTAATGTCTCCCATGTGTGTGATAGCCTACTCGGTGCTAGATGCCAGCCCCTGGCCTATTGGAGGTGGGATTGGGGAGTCGCAGCTCGAGCCCCATTGGGTCAGGTCGTGACAGAGTGGTATCAGAGGAGGTTCCACCTTTGGGATCTCAAAGCATAGCTGGTCTAGCTGTGAGTTTGGTTTGGTTTTCATAGCGACAGTGTTATGATGTTTTGAGCTCGGCTTTCAGGACAAAGACTCCAGTGTTGGTGCGGCGGCCGACGTATCCATACACCAGGACTCTGATAACCTGCCTTTCAACTCAGAACATTCATACACTATTCACAAAGGAAAAATGGTACATGCATCATATAGGACTAGGTTTTGGGTTTTCCCTTGTTCTTCTTGAGTCATCTCTCTAAATATAATCTTTGACTATGGAGCATCTTGATTGTATTTCAGGATGCCTCCACGACGACAGCCAGTGAGGGTTCCACAGTAGGGTTATGCTAACGATCTGCCCCGTGTAGAGGCTGTGGACTAGGGCGCAGGTTCTGAGGCTGGACCTCCAGGTGGTCCGCTAGTTGAGCCACCACCTATTGAGCAGCTGGTTGTGCCGGTAGTGCAGGATGAGATTGCGCGTAGGCTGAGTGTGCTGCACGAGTTCCATAGGCAGCGACCTCTGAGGTTTCGGGGTGATCCAGACCCCCAGGAAGCTGATGACTGGCTTGAGGCAGTCACCCGAGTTTTCCTCCTGGTGAGGACACCTCCAGATCAGATGGTAGTCCTAGCGGCGAGCCTTCTGCATGGTTCGGCTGGGCAATGGTGGAGTTTGGTGATGCAGTCCCATGACGCGGAGATGCTCACGTGGACAGAGTTTGAGTGGCTCTTTAGGGAAGAGTTCTATCCAGTGACGCTAAGGTCAGTGTGGATTCAGGAGCTTCTGCAGCTTCGGTAGTAGGGCATGACTATGTTGGAGTAATCAGCTAGGTTTATAGACCTATTGCGCTACTCCCTAGATATGGTTTGAGACCCATTCTTTAGGGCTCGGACCTTCAAGCAGGGCTTACGCAGGGACATCCGAGCAGGTGTGGTTTTCTTGTGCCTGCCCACCTATGCTGGAGTGCTGGAGCGAGCGTTGGTGGTGGAGAGCTTTCTGGCTGAGCATATCCCCCCTGTTAGTGCTGGGCACATGAGAGCGAAGACGTCAGCATCTGGTAGCCGATGGCAGACGCAGGGGACTGGGTGTGGGGGTGTGGGTGACATTTTCAGAGGCGGCCCCAGGATGGAGCTAAGGCTCAGGGCTCGCAGTCCAGTTTTGGTGAGCCGTAGGAGAGGCGGTGTTACGCTTGCGACGGTCGGGGACATCTTGCTAGAGATTTTCTGACCCGACGTGCAGCTGAGAGGGAGTTGGTCGATGGACCGCCTTGGCAGAGGCAGCGTCTCGAGCAGGGAGGTCCGCATGGTGGTGGACGTGGCGACAGAGCTGATGCAATTGCAGGAGGTGGTAGGCAGTATCATTTACCACCACCCCCACCCCCAGGAGGTCCACGCCAAGCTCAGGGAGCTGGTGGCTGAGGGTGAGGACAACTGCATGCCTTAGGGGCTATTAACCCAGAGGCTCTGCGGATGGATATAGGTATGCCTTGTGTCCTTTCTACTTTATGCAGTAGTTTTATAGACACTATTTAACGGTACTCTTACCTTTCTGTTTCTTGCTCGAGTTTTGTTCAGGACGTTGGTAAGACCCTGTGTGGGTGTTGTTCAACGTGCTTCGAATGCATGAGGAAGGCGGATCCTTCCCCCACCAAGACCCATTTTTGTGACGCGATTAAAATCGTGCGGGTGAGTCAGTGTCTCCCAAAGCCGATAGTGTTGAGGTGTGGTGGATGAGTCCCACTGACTTATGTGTTCAGGCATGGGTGTTTGTTGGTGAAATCGCTGGTGTGGGGGGCCCAGTTGAGAGTCCAGTTGCTTTCCTTGTACTTATGGATTTTCAGGGATGAAAAGTTTTAAGGGGTAGAGGATGTAGCGACTCGAGTTTTAGCCCTGTCAGACATTGGAATATTTCTACGAATAATTCCAGTGCTAGGTGTGAAGATGGTGTGCGATTCTGAGGCCCGGTGTGCCCGGAATTAATTTTATAAAAATATTAAGTATTTTTATACTATGCACGTGGTGGGGGTGTGATATCTCCTAAACAGTAGTTCAGAACGGGAATATGAGGTCACGGTTGTGTCCGGAACATGTCGTTTACCCTAGGTAAGGTGTAAACTTTGCGGGCGCGGGCTTGCTATGGAAAACGCCACCAGGGGAATTTCCATAAATAAGTTGAAAAGTTTAATTACGAGCGTCGGCTCGAATAAATACTGAATGGAGTCTCGGATCTCAAATCTGAGTCCGCCGTTGCGTTCAGAATGGCACGTTTACCCGAAAGGTGACCTTACTTTTGTCAGCATCAGGAATTGGGCGGAGGCGAGTCGGGAGCTGGAGATATTTTTAAAAAAAAATACCTTTTTATTCTCTCCCCCCCTTGGACGTACGGTGCGTAGTAGAGGAGGAACTCCTCCTCCTTCCTCCTCCTCCTCCCCTTCTGACGGAGAATCAGCAACCAAATCTCGCGATCAAGGTGCCGTCGAGCTCGGATTTCGACGGCGGACGCTTCAGGATCGTGCAGTGGAAGCTTTGGAGCGCGGATCGTCAGTGTTTCTCCCACGAGGTAGGCAGTTTGAGTTTTAATCCCCCGATCCCATTTATGCTGCGTTTTTCTTCGATTTGTCATCGTAGAAGTGTAGATCTGGTCCCAAGGGTCGCGCAGACGCCTCCGGATCGAAAAACGAACCATTAGGGTGGTCCCGACGGTCCGCGAAAGACTCGCAGACATGGTACCGGAGCGGCAGTACCAGCGCCGGCGAGTGGCAGCCGGCCATGGTGGGCCGGCGCGGCCAGGCGGCGGCGGCCGCCTGAAGCGCAGCGGTGGGCCAGCCCAGGCTGGTTTTAAACCCCCGTTTCTTGCAATTTGGGAGTCGGATTTGCGTGCTGTCTGTGGCGACGCAACCTTGGTGACGGGGAAAACCTTTCGGTGTGGGTTTGGGAGTTTTAAGTTTCGGGATCGTGGCTCAGGAGCTTGAAACGTCGAATAAAATAATAATATGTTATTATTATTCGACTTCGGGTCGTCGTACCTTCTACCCGAAGCGTCTGATTGACGTGTCGTCAGTGGAATTGAGACCCTGATGATACGGTGGACTTTTCTTGTTGATTTTCAGGTGTTGGGGGCCGAGTTTGGGGTGCGGGCCCCATGAGGTTGGGTTTTGGCATTTGCAGAGAAACGCAACTTTCTCACGAGGAGTCTGATTTTAGTGGATGAGTAGTCTATCCTATGTGTTTTTTCGAGAGTATCGCAATAGTGTGATCCGTTCGATGTGTTTCAGGATTGAGGCGTGGGCCCCACCCGAGATGGCTCTAGTGAATAGTGCCTTTTTCACCGGGTGTCAGTTTTGGACGAACGAGTAGTCGATACTGTGTGTTTTTCTGAGGGTAACGTCGTGGTACGATCCGCTTGATGAGTTTCAGGATCACCGTGTGGGCCCCGCATGGGCTGGCTATGGTGAATAGTGCCTTTTTCACTGGTTGTCCGTTTCAGGCGAGTAAACATCCTATCCTGCGTGTTTTTCCATGTGGATCACGATGGTGGCATCGGTATCGGCCTTGGAGGTGCGCAGGGTGGCGTTGTGGTGGGTCACTCGGGTTAGCGACGTTGGGACCAATAGTGGTTGAGGGTACTCCATTGGTTCGTTCTTATGAGGGTTCACATGGTATCACAACCCTAGTCTAGGCTTGTGATCCTCTTGATGGGATTTTTAATCTGTTAGATTTGTGGCATCCCTCTGGTGGTCCCGAAGCAGGATCCTCTAGCATCGTTACCCTAGATTGGGTTCTTGGTATCACTGTGACCGCTTATCTACGGGCGGTGATCCCCTATATACCGGGTTAACATCGTATGGTTTGTGGAATCATCGGAAATATGATCTCCTACGCGGTGGTTCGTGCTCAGTAGGGTTGTGGAATCGTCGGGAATACGATCCCCTACTCAGCATGAGGATTATAGTAGGGTTGTGGTATCGTTGGTTATGTGATCCCCTACCCAGCGCCTGGTTTCTTTAGGGTTTCGGCATCGTCAGTTCGATCCCCTACATCACGAGTTATACCAGATAGGGTTCCGGTATCATCATGACCACCTTTATATAGGTGACGATCCTCTATCTGAGTGACATGTTTCTGCCAAGCACTAGATCGATTTGCAGTATCCCCCAGTGGACCCTGGGAGTGATCCCCTATCTGTGAGATCTTCGTATTCCGATGTGGGTTCTGGTATCCCCTAGCGGACCCTAGGAGCGATCCCCAATCCATGGAGTTTGGTTTTTTTTTGTTTTAGCGAGGTTTCCTCAGTGACGCTATCCGACGAGTGAGATATCTCGGGTGAGCGTCTGAGATGTTTCTGTAAAACCCGATGGAGTGTATCTCTTGGATGAGTGTCATCTGGGATGACGGTGATCGTGGAGCGTGTTCTCCTGGTTGTAGAAAGTTTCCAGTTATGAGGTCGGTACCTCATGTGTGTAGAGACCCGAAGCTTAACGTACATGTACATTACATTACTTTTGCGGAATACTTAGTACATAACAAAAACACACACACAAGGACCGTAATAGTTTAGTGTCTTTGGAAACTCGGAATATAATATTCTAATCGTGGTGAAAGATCTTCAACATATCCCATAAATATCTTCCTTTTTTTTACCTAAAACCTTTCTTTATATCCTGGGGAAAATAAAACATAAAAGGGTGAGCTCAGATGCTCAGTAAGGGTAAACAAAAGAAATATCAATCACATCATATACATAAGAACATAACTTTTGGAAATCTTAACCTGTAAAAGAAGTCATAATTTCATAACATGGGATAAATCATAGTAGTGAAATGTAATCCCAATAATCATAACTTAAAACATGAAACTTTGTGGCATACACACATAATAATAGAGAATCATTTCTTATTAGTCAAGACTCATTGCCAAGACTATCTTAGTAGACAAAGTCCATTTCTGAACCGAGTTCACTCATCGTTTCAGTCCTGTTTCACTGAACCGGTTTAACCTGCCGTTCCAGCCATGTCTATCTGATGAGATATAAAATCTTTACCCAATGCATTGGAGGGAGATATAGGTCCCACCCATCTCATAATGATACCATTCTTATGTGTGCCACAAAATCATAAATCATACATCATTGCATAACCCATGTAATAAAAATGGGAATCTTAAACATCGTGACATCATAAAACAATTCATATAAGATAAAGGAATTCATAAATATAATTCAATCACAACATAATCAAATCAATGTAATAATAGGGATAGAAACAGAACCCTTTATTATCTTAGATGGAAAATAATTTTGATAAAACACTTGAACTCCATTCTTGAGGAAAATATCCTTTCTACTTCAAAAACATTTTTCCTTTCTTAACATGTCATACAATTCTAAACTAAAAGAAGTTGATTAAAAATAAACTTGAAAACTTGTAAAGGAAGCTTCTTGGAAATAATGTTTTAAAAATCCATTCATGCCATATAAGTTAAAAAACATTCTTCTTGTACTTTTGTCGAAAAAGTCAAAAAGTACCTCATACGAAAAACGACAAAATATTCCTTTCATATCTTTTAATAAAAACTCACCGAAGGGTAAAATTGTAAATAAACTATTGTAGAAGGATATAAATATTACATATTGAGGAAACATGGATTTGGATGATAAAATACACCCCAGTAAATTCCAAAGTATAAACAATCTCGGATAAAAATGAGATTGTGATATTTCCCTTACCTTAGGTATGATTTGCTTCGTAAGTGTTTGAACCTCCTGTATAATAATTTAAATAATGTCATTGACTTATTCCAAAATCATACTCATTGTTATGATATCACATATGGTTCACTTATGACTTTATATTACCCGTTCTTTTGTAAATTCCATGTTAAAGAGCGTTTTGGGTAAAATCGTTTCATTTGTCATCCGTGTTTTGACTTGTAATTATTCATATGACTACTTAGATCATGATTACATAATTACAGAATATAAAACATGATTTATATATAATATATATTCAGAATATACATATATATAATAGATCATTAAATGGAAAGAAATACACCGTTCATGGAGACGGTAGGCCGTACGTACGCATGAACGCTATTTTCGTTTCCTTATTGAGTTGAATGGAATTAAGTAGATGACATACATATATATACACATAAATAAAGTATCATTATTATGTCATATATTTCATGATTACTTATTATATATACTTTATAATCATTCATGAATGGTTAACGTGGAGAATGAATCTCATCGCGTCGTGGAGACGGTAGTCCGTATGTACGCACGAGCGATGATATCGTTCTCATGATCATGGAATTGTATTGGAGTGTATGTATACTATTTCAGAATCAATATCACTTTATAATAATCATATATATTTATTATTTACACCATTATACCCATCCAAGTAAGGTGGTGGTGGAAAATAGATTACACCACGGCGTGGAGACGGTATTCCGTACATACGCACGCGCGGGGATTTCATTTTCTATAGGATGGATAGATGGTGAAATAGGGTTGTTTCATACTTATAATAACATATCAGTATATGATTGATACTTATTTTATTACTTAATAATGAAACAACTAAAGAAGAATAAGTGGAAGAAGAAATAAAGTTGAAAGAATCGTTAACGGACATTACCTCTTCTTTGAAGCGCCTCTTTGAGTCCTCCTCTTAGGGTACTAAAATTGGTCTTTGAAGAAGACCAGGACCTCTAGGATGTTTTTAGGTAAGTGGAGAAGAGAATTTGGCAGGGGTTGGCCGAGATTGAAGGCTCAAAGTGGTGTGAGGAAGAGAGGGAGGAGGTGCCCTTTTATAAGGGAGGAGAGGGGCACCTTTGGAATAACTAAAAATATTATTTTATTATAAATCCAAATTCGGTTTTAAATAGCTCCAAATTGATTTATTTATAATCTAAGGTAGGGATGGGTTGAAATACTCTCATCCAATAGAATTTATACAAGTTTAGGTTCCTATTTTAACCTTATCATTTATATTTAACCTTAAGTTAGATAATTTTACTTTTACCGTGTCTTTTTGTGTTCTTACACTATAAGGTTAATAAACTTACAATAACAAGCCAAAAGAACCCCAAGTTGTTTATTATTAATATATATAACATTATCTAAGTCATTTGGAAAAACCTTAGATTTTTAGTAATAATATAATATTTGTTTTAAAAACTATTTTATGTCAATTTTGACACTATTTAGTAATTGATTTTTGTAAAAATAATAACAGAATGATTAGTTCAAAAAAAGTTAATTAAATCAATACTAACATGTCATATTAACCTAGAAAATTAGTTTAATTCATAAAAAGTCTCAAATTACATTTATTTGGGTATTTATAACATCAATTATGTCAATAATTCATTAATAAGATAATTACTGCATCATCTTTGTGTCATAAATAAATTAACTTATGTAAAGTCTAAAAATTACAAATAAAATATCATTATGTAGGAAATATTTTTAGCTTTCTAATGAATATTTATAGTCGAATTTATCTTATGAATAACCCTATATTAAAAATGATATACTTATTAAACTTTGATTTTAACTATTTTAACCCTTCTTTAAATAAATTAATAATAAATGTCCTAATCTAATCCAAGTGGGCCTAAATGATCATATTTTATTACTAAGGTTGTTTTTGGTCGAATTACACTTATATAATAGAATTAGGACATGTGTTAGGGTAATAATAATATCATTTTTACCCTTAATTACCCTATTTACTTTTAACCGTGGTAAAAAAAGTTAAAAGTTACTATTCACCAAAAATTATTTTCATCTCATTGAACCACATTTTACTTACTAACATCAACCGTGTCTCTCGGATTTTTGAAATTCCATTCACAGAAGCGGTAAAATTAAGTTTTTTGAAAAATGCATTTTTTTTAACTACCACTTAGTGGTTTCACTATTCATCAAAAAATGAAAGTTTCCAGAAAAATACCAAAAATTAGGCCTAAGATATATTTGATATTATGAACTCAAAAATGATGTCTATTTTACCAAATTAAAAATATATCAGTTGCATTAATTAATTTAAAAATTAATTCCCGTCGTCAAAACAAATAGCGTGTTCTTAAGAGATAATAACTATCAAAAGATTGACACTTGTTTATGTCTGGTTTAAATGTGAAATTACATCCAATGACCAACATTGTATTAAATTGTAAAAATATATTTTAAATATACTTTAAAACCACTCAAATTAATAATTTATCACTATTAATTATTTCGATTAAAAAGGTTGTTTTTAATTAAAATTTAGTAATTTTCACCATTCATCAGAAAATGAAAGTTATCCGAAAAGTACCAAAATTTCACCCTAATCTAATTTCAATATTCCGAATCCAAAAATGAAGTCCATTTTGAAAAATAAAATTTACAAAATTTCAAAAATTGGTTATTACTATTCATAACGGCTAGTTTTAATAATATTTTAATAGCATATCGTTGTTTAGTGAAACTCGGTATTGTGTACTACACGCGCTATCGAGGAAGGTCGTGATTGCGTGTAATTCAAGGCAAGTCAAGGATGCGTGTTGTGCAAGCTCCTTTTGTTGTAGCGTACAACACAAGAAATTAATGAAATTAAAAATAATATTTTTCATAAAATCTCAGGGTGTTACATTCTACCCCCCTTAAAATGAATTTCGCCCTCGAAATTCGTCGGGGTTATAAATGGTTTACTAATCGAAAGTTTCTTTAATATAAACCCACATCATAAAAAGGAATACTAAAACCAATCTTTAAAAATAAAAGTATGAAACATAACGGTTACCCAAATAAACTAATCACTGGGTTTCCACATAGGTGAAAATATGGATATGGAAGAGAAATCTAACCATCATGTTCTGATGGAGAGTGGTAGAGAACATGGCTATGGAAAATCCAGGAATCACAAAGCCATAAATTTGTGACGATCTAAGGTACCATCTGATTCATCAGATATAAGATCACTAGGACAACATTTTTGGTTTTCAAGATCATTTCCCTAAAGTTGATGAAATTTTAATTAGAAGAAATACTTTCATGATTTTGGTATAGTCTCACCGTTGGTCGTTCTTTGGACAATTTACACTTCATCTCTTAAAGAAATGAAGTTTAATTTGTCATTCATGATGTGTTAGAAGATCATGTGATGGAATGATGGGTCATTTCATCTGTCTCAAACAAAAGGTTAGAAAAGTTATCAAAAATTACATAAGTCCATCTATAATGAGATTAATCATATATGGTTACTAAAATGGACTTATACTTCATATATCATACTGATTAATATAATAAAACTAGTTTCTACTAAACAGGGACTTCCTGTAGGACAGTGGTAGGTGATAAAGGCCAGTCGCACTTCGGTTGTGGGTTCGATTCCAACAGCCTTGTCCGACGCGATGGGCTGTCGCCCGTCCTGCAGGTTGTCCTTTTTCTAAAGCTATATTACTATAACATCCCATCAATAATATCGAAAAACGTTCTATCCTAACTTATGTCCAACATAATCCATTCCAATCTTTAGGCTTATCTAAAATACGTCAGTCCAAGCTCATAGTATAAAGAAAATGATTACTTGAAATGTCACATAACAATCATGTGAATGCCATCATTTATCCCCCATATATCATAAGATATATCTTGTTGGTCAAATTACAAACATGTGAATACCTTAATCATGTATTCTCTTGAAGAATGAATACCCATTGAACCTTAGTGAAAACATGAATGCAGTTAAAAGTTAACACTTTCCACAAACCAAAATCCTGAAAATTCTTTATACTCAAACCATGATATCACTTCGTCCTTATATCAATCATGAGCTCATGAATACAATCAAACATATCATTATCTTCTTATCCCTTCATTATGCGCATATCATCTGCTTACCAAAAATATCTCAATCACTTTCCATGGTTACCGGTACCATTGAAAACCACAATAGACCAATACATAAATATTCCAATATTCTACGATACTATATACAACATTATTTTGGAATCCCATTACATAAACACTTAATCATTCCACCACATCATTTCCATATTCAACATCTCCAATAGTGATCGCATGTGACTTCCCTTTGTCCTTTGCCTTAAGTGGTTGCTCATGTCGATCATCACTAACCCTTGGATTGGGGCATTTATTAGCATAATGCCCCATTTCCTTGCACTTGAAGCATTGAAGTGTTGGTGGTGCGTTCTCTGCAGTCTTTTCTTTATTCACATCATTAGAAACCATTTTTCCATTACTTCAACACTCAGTTGCTGGATGACCTTCTTTTCCACACTTAAAAAATTTTCTAGTCCCTTTAAGACAATCTCCACCATGCTTCTTTCCACACTTTGAGCATAATGAAACATTCATCTTCTTTTCACCATTATTCTGAGATTTCTCCTTGAACTCCATCTTTCGTTTCTTGTCAAAACTATGAGATGGATAAGTAACACGAACTTCCATTTCTACCTTGATAGCACAACGCACAATTTCTTCATAGCTACTGAAATCTCTTATAGCTAATGCCCTTCGAAGATTTGGTTTTAAGCCACTGAAGAATCGATCAACTTTACTTTCAGGTTGGATGATAAATTCAGATGCATACCTTGAAAGCCTTGTAAAATTTGCTTCGTATATACCAACAGATTCATCATCCTTTTTCTTTAGTTCAAGAAACTCCTTCTCCATCTTTGTTCGAAGAATACGAGGGAAGTACTTATTGAAAAATAAGTTCTTGAACTCGTCCCATTCTATGGACTCAATTTCATCTCTTGGCCTCGTATTCTTGATAAGATTCCACCATTGATCAGCATCACCTTCCAAACGATATACTGCTAAGATGAATTTATCATGTTCAGAACATTGAAGAACTGAAAATATCTTTTCAGTGGTAATGATCCATTGTTCAGCAACAAGTGGATTAGAAGACCCACTGAAAGAAGGTGGACGTAGCCTCATGAAGGACTCAATAGAATATTGTTCCCTTCTCTGTTCATTTGGAAGTCCAGAATGATTCATAGCTTATGTAAGTATAGCAATAAGATTTTGCACTCCATCTCCCATAACATTTGTTTGTTCAGGAGGACAATCATTGCATTGTCCATTACATTGATCAACACGGTTCCTTCGGGTTCCAGCCATCGTCTAAAACCCAAAAAGAATAGTGTGAGAGGTAAAAATCACTCTAGGGAAAACAATATAATAAAGGGGGAGTACCTTCAATATCTAACATCTTAGGTTTAATTATAAGATGGTTAGAGCAATTCTAGGACTATAACGTATACTTAACCTTAGGGACATCCCTATACATACCTTAGAAATATCTCTAGGGATCTTACTAAAGTTATCGCATCCTAGTTTCCAAAGGTTGACTAAACATTTCCTCTGATACCAACTGTAGAGACCCGAAGCTTAACGTACATGGACATTACATTACTTTTGCGGAATACTTAGTACATAACAAAAACACACACACAAGGACAGTAATAGTTTAGTGTCTTTGGAAACTCGGAATATAATCTTCTAATCGTGGTGAAAGATCTTCAACATCTCCTATAAAGATCTTCCTTTTTTTTACTTAAAAACTTTCTTTATATCCTGGGGAAAATAAAACATAAAAGGGTGAGCTCAGATGCTCAGTATGGGTAAACAAAAGAAATATCAATCACATCATATACATAAGAATATAACTTTTGGAAATCTTAACCTGCAAAAGAAATCATAATTTCATAACAAGGGATAAATCATTGTAGTGAAATGTAATCCCAATAAACATAACTTAAAACATGAAACTTTATGGAATACACACATAATCATAGATAATCATTTCTTTTTAGTCAAGACTCATTGCCAATACTATCTTAGTGGACAAAGTCCATTTCTGAACTGAGTTCACTCCTCGTTTCAGTCCTGTTTCACTGAACCGGTTTAACCTGCCGTTCCAGCCATGTCTATCTCATGAGATATAATATCTTTACCCAATGCATTGGAGGGAGATATAGGTCTCACCCATCTCATAATGATATCATTCTTATGTGTGGCACAAAATCATAAATCATACATCATTTCATAACCCATGTAATAAAAATGGGAATCTTAAACATCGTGACATCATAAAATAATTCATATAAGATAAAGGAATTCATAAATATAATTCCATCACAACATAATCAAATCAATGTAATAATAGGGATAGAAACAGAACCCTTTATTATCTTATATGGAAAATAATTTTGATAAAACACTTGAACTCCATTCTTGAGGAAAATATCCTTTCTACTTCAAAAACATTTTTCCTTTCTTAACATGTCATACAATTCTAAACTAAAAGAAGTTGATTAAAAATAAACTTGAAAACTTTTAAAGAAAGATTCTTGGAAATAATGTTTTAAAAATCCATTCATGCCTTATAAGTTAAAAAAACATTCTTCTCGTACTTTTGTCGGAAAAGTCAAAAAGTACCTCGTACGAAAAACGACAAAAGATTCCTTTAATATCTTTTACTAAAAACTCACCGAAGGGTAAAATTGGAAATAAACAATTGTAGAAGGATATAAATATTAAATATTGAGGAAACATGGATTTGGATGATAAAATATACCCTAGTAAATTCCAAAGTATAAACAATCTTGGATAAAAATGAGATTGTGATATTTCCCTTACCTTAGGTCTGATTTGCTTCGTAAGTGTCTGAACCTCCTGTATAATGATTTAAATATTGTCATTGACTTATTCCAGAATCTTACTCATTTTTATGATATCATATATGGTTCACTTATGACTTTATATTACCCGTTCTTTTGTAAATTCCATGTTAAAGAGCATTTTGGGTAAAATCGTTTCATTTGTCGTCCGTGTTTTGACTTGTAATTATTCATATGATTACTTAGATCATGATTACATAATTCCAGAATATAAAACATGATTTATATATAATATATATTCATAATATACATATATATAATAGATTAGTAAATGGAAATAAATACACCGTTCATGGAGACGGTAGGCCGTACGTACGCATGAATGCTGTTTTCGTTTCCTTATTGAGTTGAATGGAATTAAGTAGATGAAATACATAAATATACACATAAATACAGTATCATTATTATGTCATATATTTCATGATTACTTATTATATATACTTTATAATCATTCATGAATGGTTAACGTGGAGAATGAATCTCATCGTGTCGTGGAGACGGTAGTCCGTCCGTACGCACGAGCGATGATATCGTTCTCATGATCGTGGAATTGTATTGGATTGTATTTATACTATTTCAGAATCAATATCACTTTAAAATAATCATATATAGTTATTATTTACACCATTATACCCATCCAAGTAAGGTGGTGGTGGAAAATAGATTACACCACGGCGTGGAGACGGTATTCCGTACGTACGCACGCGCGGTGATTTCGTTTTCCGTAGGATGGATAGATGGTGAAATAGGGTTGTTTCATACTTATAATAACATATCCGTATATGATTGATACTGATGTTATTACTTCATAATTAAACAACTAAAGAAGAATAAGTGGAAGAAGAAATAAAGTTGAAAGAATCGGTAACGGACATTACCTCTTCTTTGAAGCGCCTCTTTGATTCCTCCTCTTAGGGTACTAAAATTGGTCTTTGAAGAAGACCAAAACCTCTAGGATGTTTTTAGAGAAGTGGAGAAGAGAATTTGGCAGGGGTTGGCCGAGCTTGAAGGCTCAAAGTGGTGTGAGGAAGAGAGGGAGGAGGTGCCCATTTATAAGGGAGGAGAGGGGCACCTTTGGAATAACTAAAAATATTATTTTATTATAAATCCAAATTTGGTTTTAAATAGCTCAAAATTGATTTATTTCGAAGCTAAGATGGGGATGGGTCGAAATCCTATCATCCAATAGAATTTAGACAAGTTTAGGTTCCTATTTTAACCTTATCATTTATATTTAACCTTAAGTTAGATAATTTTACTTTTACCGTGTCTTTTTGTGTTCTTACACTATAAGGTTAATAAACTTACGATAACAAGCCAAACGAACCCCAAGTTGTTTATTATTAATATATATAACCTTATCTAAGTCATTTGGCCGAACCTTAGATTTTTATGAATAATATAATATTTGTTTTAAAAACTATTTTATGTCAATTTTGACACTATTTAGTAATTGATTTTTGTAAAAATCATAAAAGAATGATTAGTTCGAAAAAATTTAATTAAATCAATAATAACATGTAATATTAACCTAGAAAATTATTTTAATTCATAAAAAGTCTCAAATTACATTTATTTGGGTATTTATAACATCAATTATGTCAATATTTCATTAATAAGATAATTACTGCATCATCTTTGTGTCATAAATAAATTAACTTATGTAAAGTCTAAAAATTAAAAATAAAATATAATTATGTAGGAAATCTTTTTATCTTTCTAATGAATATTTATAGTCGAATTTATCTTATGAATAACCCTATATTAAAAATTATATACTTATTAAACTTTGATTTTAACTATTTTAACCCTTCTTTAAATAAATTAATAATAAATGTCCTAATCTAATCCAAGTGGGCCTAAATGGTCATATTTTATTCCTAAGGTTGTTTTTGGTCTAATTACACTTATCCAATAGAATTAAGACATGTGTTAGGGTAATAATAATATCATTTTTACCCTTAATTACCCTATTTACTTTTAACTGTGGTAAAAAAAGTAAAAAGTTACTATTCGCCAAAAATTATTTTCATCTCATTGAACCACATTTTACTTACTGACATCAACCGTGCCTCTCGGATTTTTGAAATTCCATTCACAGAAGCGGTAAAATTAAGTTTTATGAAAAAATCATTTTTTTAACTACCACTTAGTGGTTTCACTATTCATCAAAAAATGAAAGTTTCCAGAAAAATACCAAAAATTAGGCCTAAGATATATTTGATATTATGAAATCAAAAATGATGTCTATTTTACCAAATTAAAAACATATCATTTTCATTAATTAATTTAAAAATTAATTCTCGTCGTCAAAACAAATAGCGTGTTCTTAAGAGATAATAACTATCAAAAGATTGACACTTGTTTATGTCTGGTTTAAATGTGAAATTACATCCAATGACCAACATTGTATTAAATTGTAAAAATATATTTTAAATATACTTTAAAACCACTAAAATTAATAATTTATCACTATTAATTATTTCGATTAAAAAGGTTGTTTTTAATTAAAATTTAGTAATTTTCACTATTCATCAGAAAATGAAAGTTATCCGAAAAGTACCAAAATTTCACCCTAAGCTAATTTCGATATTCCGAATCCAAAAATGAAGTCCATTTTGAAAAATAAAATTTACAAAATATCAAAAAGTGGTTATTACTATTCATAACGGTTAGTTTTAATAATATTTTAATAGCATATCGTTGTTTAGTGAAACTCGGTATTGTGTACTACACGCGCTATCGAGGAAGGTCGTGATTGCGTGTAATGCAAGGAAAGTCAAGGATGCATGTTGTGCAAGCTCCTTTTGGTGTAGCGTACAACACAAGACATTAATGAAATTAAAAATAATATTTTTCATAAAATCTCAGGGTGTTACAATGTGGCTTGTTGTGTGAGCTGTGTATATCTAGATTATTCAAGTTGTATATATGGGAATACACCTGAGCTAAGCTGACTAGTTGTGTTTAGCTGAGGATGGTCACGAGATGGATTTTTTCTCTCGTCTGGGTTTTCTCTGGCTAGGATGAGTGGAATTTTTCCTTTCAGTTGCTCTTTTGTTTTGGGTTTTTGGGGTGCCTACTGAGTATTGTGATACTCACCCCTACATGGGATTTACCCGCACATGTATGTGTCTTGTGTAGACCACAGGAATTTCGACGGAGTCCCAGGAGGTCCCGGAGTAGGCAGAGCTGAGTGAGCGGGACTGACCATGATGTCTTACCAGAGCTATGCCGAGGAGCTTCCCGGTGGTGCTTTTGGCAGCGTACCTCCTTCCGAGCAGGTTGGACGCCTTTATAGTTTTCTTTTGGTGGGCCTGTTTTTCCCTTTTGTTCTTCTGTTGTACTCTGGTTGTGGGATAGTTATATGCATGCATTTTCTCTTCAGTTTTTATATATCTCTACACTGTTTCATGGAGGTGTATGTGGGTGCGTGTGTATAGGTACCTTAGGCTAATGCCTCCCATGTGTGTGATAGCCTACTCGGTGTTAGACACCAGCCCCTGGCCTATTGGAGGCAGGCTTGGGGAGTCGTGGCTCGAGCCCCGTTGGGTCGGGTCGTGACATTGTAGGTCACTCTTATATTGGATGGATATTGGAGAGGCATCTCTTGTGGGTTCAAAGTTGGTGTCAGTGACTATAGAGAAGGTCCAAGTTATCCATTAGTAAATGAGGACGACTCAGATCTGGCAGAAATCTTACCTCTATCATTATCATAGGCCTTTGGAGTTTGAGTAGGGAGACCACATTTTCCTGAGAGTCTCCCCAAAATGAGGATGGTGGAGTTTTGGCTAGGGAGGCAAGCTATCTCTGAGGTTCATCGAGCCATTCGATATCATGTAGAGGGTAAGTGAGGTTGCTTACTACCTCGCCCTACCCCCAAAGTTGCAGAAGGTTCACGATGTCTTCCACATGTCACAACTGAGGACATATATTCATGATACCATGCACATCATCGACTGAGGAGAGTTGGACATCGAGGGCGGAGCCACATTTGTGAAGCACCCAGTGGAGATTGAGGATCGATAGAAGAGGACGTTGTGGGGATAAACCATCCCCTTAGTTTTCATTTTATGGTAGCATGGGAACATGCAAGAGAGTTCCTAGGACCATGAGATCCATATGTGAGCTCTATAATGACCCAAAATTTTGAATAATATTTGTTTCCTAAATTTGTGTGTTATTTTATTTTATACTCCACAAACTATATCCTTTAATTAATGAAGTGATATTGTTGGATTTCGATTGTTATATGACTGTTGGTCAATATGAACGTTGGAAACTAAACTCTTAACATTGCAATTATTGTTTATAAATACAAGTGATCTTGGTTAATTAATACAGAAAGAAGATTCGATGGCCTCATCCAGTAGACTCGGTCCGTACGAAGCCCATCTGTCAGAGCTTGGGAAGGAGGTATCTGGACCAAGCCCAAGCTGAACTTCAACATGTGAAGATTGAATGGAATCACCTAAGGTAGAAGTTCAAGCTAATAGAAATTACCACTCAGGCAATGTTGTCTGAGCCTCCCCAAGATTCTATCACCATAGCACACCATACACTTAGGTCATATGCAGGTGTTATAAGGGGCTATGTAATGAGACCTTAGTTAAGTTGTGTAATCCTTTTGTATAAATAAAATGGTTATTTATTATTATGTTAAATTTGTGAATTTCAAATGTCTCGATAAATATAGGATGAAGTTCTATATTATTGATGAATTGTGGAAAAGGGGTATTTTAAATTATTTTTGTATACTTTAAATAATTAATAATGTGAAATGATTTTCAAAAAATGGTCTTCTACAGTTGTGATCAGTAAGAAATTTAGAGTCTAATAAGATCAACTTGATTTTTAGTGAATAGTAAAGTAGGAATAGTAACATACCCTTATGAATAGTAAGGAATAGTAAATTGGCCAAAAAATAGAAACTTCACCCATGAATGTATAAATACAATTTAGACATCTTAAAAGTGAAAAAACGATCATAGTATAAGTTTTGATATTTTTGTATCTCATAAATATTTTATTTACAATTTTATAATTAATTTAATAATTTAAAATGAAAATTTATTTTCATAAAATGTAATCATAAATTGTTAATTTATTTTCTTATGGTTATACGATGAATTTATGGGACCTTGATTACTTTTTCAAGGTGTTACAAAACAAGTTATAGTTTTAGAGTTGTTTTTTTTAATAAATAATGATTTTATTTAAAAATTAAATTAAAAATATTGAGAAAATTATTTTCATAAAATGGATTTCATTTTTGAATTCAGAGAATCGATATTATGTTAGAGTGAAGTTTTGGTATTTTTCTGAAACAGTTGAATTTTCAGTGAATAGTAAAAAATACAATTTTGAGTTTCAGGTGTTTAATGGAATCATTGATGATGTAATCATGATGTAATAAATATTTTAGACTTTTGAATAGTAAGATATGTTATGAGGTTTCCCAAGTGGACAATACCATGGGAAAATACCATGGGAAAGCCCATGGTTTTGCAAATACCACCGATGAGGTGTCCCTGGGAAATTAATTAAATATTACCTCACTTTTTCTATAAATACCAAGCCATTACCTCATTTATTTCATTCCAAAAACCTCATAAACTAAGTTATGGTCTTTTTACCTCCCAAGGAGTCCTCTCAAGGTGCCCTCAATCCCCCCAAGGTCCCAAACTTTGATATTTCTAAGTTACTCTTCAAGGTAAGGGAACCTTTCACCCTCCTCTTTTAAGTCATGACTTCCTTTATGTTATGTCTCATAGTTTCCATTTTATTGTGTGGAGGTTTGTTATTATATATCCCTACTACTTCTCATTTTATTTTCAATTGATTAGAGACCCTTTCCACTCTCATCAACTTGTTTTCTGTATTTTTAAGTGATGTCGTTAGGCTGCCAAATATTTCGTAAAAGAAATCACATTTTCTCTTTTCTTTCAAGTTTCCTTTTCATGTGGTATGTCATTAAAATATCCACACCATGATCTTATTTATATTTTATTCTGTCCCTCTACTTTAAAATTATTCATTTATGGATGGGAGACCCTTTCCCCCTTTTTTATTGTTTTCTAAAACCATGTTATATAGCTGTTATGCTGCAGAAATTTCGCCTCAAAATTTCTCTATTTATTTTAATAAATTCTCTTATCTTATTTATGTGAATAGATAGAACTATTTAGTTTCTATGGGTGTTCATAAAGAAATAAAAATTTTATTCTTTATTCTGTAATTTATATACATATAACTTTCATTCGCTTTCAATGGGTTATAAATGACATAATGGTCTTATTTTTAAGAAATTTTAAAACTTCGTGATTTTGAAATGAAACCCATTTATTTTATTCTCCATGGGTTATTTATGAAATGTTTGATTATGATATATGTGGATCACATGAAAATAAATACATATTAAGGGTGTTCCCTGATAGCGCTCCAATGCATTGGGTAAAGAATTTAATCTCTAGAGATGACAAGTTTCATGATAGCTTGGTGAATAACCTTGGTAATTTTTATGACACCTTAGGGATGAACCTTGGTGATATGTTAATAAATGTCTAAATTAAATGTTGTAGCCACATATTAAAGTTATGTTTCAAGTTCTTTTCATTATGATATGCCTATACTTCCATTTCTCATGTCTTTATGTTTTTTATCAAGTTCTTATTGATATCACAAGTAAACTGATTCCCTTGTTTACCCTTACTGGGTCTTCTGCTCACCCTTTCCTTTGATGTATGTCTCCAGGTTATGAGATTCAGTATTTTTACATAGGATGAACTTTTCAAGGGGATTTAAAAGAGTGTTTTAAGTTTTCATGTATTTTTTTCTTGATTTCCAAGACACTAGATTTTAAAGGTCCTCTGTTTGTAAAATGTAATGAAAAGTTATGCAATAAAAAAGAAGGATTCCATAGTTGGTATCAAAGTAAAGTTTAGTTATTTATGGAAATTATGATATGAAAAATTTAGGATGAAACCTATAGAAAAGTTTAAATATAGGAATAATTACTGGTGTTTTGGTGAGTATTGAGTAAGTGGTTTATCAAGCAAATACATCCCTGTCTGGATACGAGCAGGTAGAGGCGTCTCTGGCACAGATATACCTAGGAGTAAAAAATCTGACAAGGAGTTTTGGGCTTGACTCAGGGTATCCTGGTACATGACAATGGGCCTTGATTCACTCTTGGTTACGACACTCCCAGGGGATATGTTTGTTTAATCATAATCTTTTTATGAATCATTATGAGGGATTTATAGAGAAATGTAATTGTTTAAGGCATGAAGTTTTAAGACATAAAATCCTTTATAGTTAAAAGATTTGTAAATAAAATAAGTTTCTCACTAAGGTTTTATTATTTTATAAAATGGTGGGCAATAGGAGGAATCGTTCAAATGGTGACCACAATGGACCATGCGCTAAAGGCCCTCTGATGGAAGAAGGAATGGAAATATTCATGCGAATGATGAACTAATTTACTCAAGTTATGGGAAATAACTTTAATAAAGCTGAGAGACCGATCTCACTACGAAGGGAAAAACATTCTATTGAGTCCTTTATGTGTTAACGGCCACCAAACTTCAGTGGATTGACCAACCCATTGATTACTGAACAGTGGATCGGCTCTATAGAGAAGATCTTTTCTATGCTCCGCTGTTCAGAGCAAGAGAATGTCACCCTGGATGTCTATCTCTTAGAGGGAGAAGCTGGTCAATGGTAGGAACTAATTAAAAACATGTGGCCAATAGTGGAAGTTGAAGCTTTGGAGTGGGAAAAGTTTAGAGGGATATTCTTCAACAAGTATTTCCCTCGATCGATAAGAACAAGAATAGAGAAGGAGTTTCTCGAGTTGAAGCAGAAGGAGAATGAATTTGTGGTAAGCTACGAGATGAACATCACAAGGCTTTCACGTTACACCTCTAACTTTATAATAGATCCAAATGGAAAGGTTTATAGATTCTTCGATTGACTTAGACCTTATCTACGGAAGAATCTAGCCAACTGAGATTATGATATCTATGAAGAGATCGTACAAAGTACGATAAAAGTTGAACTAGAGTTTGGTGAGATGCAATGGTATCATAAAACCAATGACAAGAAAATATTGATGGAGCCAAGCTTAGGGAGGAGCTTCGATCAGGGAAGAGGATTAAAGCAAGTGGAATGTCCCACATGTAATAAATATGAGAAGAAGAATTCAGGGAACTGCCTAGTCGGAAGTAGGAAGTGCTACAAGTGTGGTAGAGATTTCCATATTGCGTGGAATTGTCATAGTGAGGTGAAGCATCAACTCCCAAACACTAAAGACAAAGGGAAGATGGTCTAGGCCCAACCTGATGTATAATTCTATAAGTGTAGAAAACTTGGGCACTTTTCCAATCACTGTCCAAATCTGAGGGCAGTGGAGGGGAATCACCATCAGCCTCAGCATCAGCCAAAGGAGAAAGGTCATGATTTTGCTATCACTACGACTAAAGTTCAAGCACCAAATGATGGGTGGCAGGTACTCTTGTTGTTATCTCAAAGCTAGCAAGTACTTTGTTTGATTCTGGTTCTACGCATTCCTTTATTTCCTCTAAGTTTGCAAAGAATTTAGAATCAACCCCCGATTTGGTAAAAGTATAGTTATCAGTCAAGACTTCTGGTGGGATTATCCAAACATCGTCAGTGTTTAGAAACTATAGTATTTACTTTAGTGAGCATAGTCTTATTTCAAATCTAGTAGTCATTCCCATGCTATAATTTGACATTATACTAGGGATAGGTTGGCTCTCAAAGTATAATGCTAAGATCAAATGCAGAAGCAAGGAAATCTCAGTAGTCTTGAATGGGAAACCTACAGTAATCTTCCAAAGAGAGATATCTCAACCTGATCTTTGTCTAGAAGAACCTCCTATATCTTTCTTTATGGAGTTTATCGGTAAAGAAGAAGAAGTAAATGAGAGTATAAGGATAGAAAATTCCCCCATCGTCTAGAAATACATTGACGTATTTCCTGAGGAGTTACACAGACCTCCCCCAGAAAGAGATGTAGAGTTCTCTATTGAACTCGTACCTGGATCTTAATCGATATCAATGAACCCATATAGGATGGAAAATGTTAAGTTGTAGGAGTTAAAGAAACAACTCCAAGATCTTTTGGGTGAATCTGATCTCTCAGTTTGATTTAAGTTTTTGTTCATGACTCAAGTCAGTTGATTTTTCATCCTCATGAAGTTTTCCATTCTGGATTTCATCAGAGGATTGTCAGTGCCTAGTCCATTATGCTCACCATTTACGCGGTTCCTCCTATTTCTCTCCATTTTCTAAAATAATAAATCCTTAGTGAGAAACATGTTTCTTTTAATAATCTTATAAGTCCAGAATAATTTTATGTCTTAAAACATAAGTATTTTATTCATTAATAACAATTACATTTTCTAAAAAATCCTTCACAATGTTTCATAAAATGATTGTGAGTAACGAAACATACCCCCCATGAGTTTCAAACTAGGTGTGCAGTAAGTCCCATTTTCGTGTACCAGGTTACTCCAAGTTAGGCTCGCCTTAACTTGTCAAAGTTTTTACCCTTAGGTACATCTGTGCTAGAACCATGTCCACTTTTTCATATCTAGATAGGGATTTATTTTCTTAGAAACCACTTACTTAATACTCTACCAAAATACCAGGATGTTTTTCTATATTTTCACTAGTGTAGAAAAAAAATTAACGTCAATTTTTTTTATTTTTTACCTCGGGTTTTAGTCGAAGTTATTAAAGGTGACATTATAAATATTGTTTTTTATGCCGGTTATAAGATAATAGACATTATAAATCTATAGTGGAACCAATTTTTTACGTTGGTTATTTAATAACTGACGTGGTATATTGTTTATTACGTCGGTTATTAAATAACCGACGTAAAAAATCGGTTCCAGATGTAGCTTTTTTACATTGGTTATTAAATAGCCGATGTAATAAACAATATAACATGTCAGTTATTAAATAACTGACATAAAAAAACATGACTCAGAATCATTTTTTACATCGGTTATTTAATAACCGATGTAAAAAACATTATACCACGTCAGTTTTTAGATAACCGATGTGGAAAACCATTACCCCAATAATTTTTTACGTTGGTTATAAAATAACCGACTTAAAAACCCTTTTTTTTGAAAACTCATGAAACCATTCCTCTACACTGCTGAAGCAGACCTAAAACAAGAAGAACTAGACCAAAACCAGACCAAAAAAACAAGTTGAACTAGACCAAAATAAGAAGAACCAACAAAAAAATTAAACATTAGCATTTATAACTTTTAAAACTTATAATATCAATTAAAAACAAACCTAAATCCAACCAAACAACTACTAAATACACATTTATAATTACAACATTCAAAATTACATTTTACACTACAAAAAAACTAAAATTCAATCAAACCTATAAAATAATTTGATCATTCCACCTGTAAGTGTTTGAACTCTTGAGAACTATAAGGTTTAGGGTCATAAAATAGATAAAAATTAAAAGGAAAATAGTTAACATGTATAATTAATAAATCAAATGAAATATTATGTAATAGTTTATAAGGAAATCTAACCTCATCAAACTTCAAAATTGTTCCAGTTGTAATTATTTCATATATAAATCTTAACATATAATATCCACATTCAATGACGCCATGTTGTTTATGACATTTCTATTTAAATTATTTTGTCAATTCAAAATATCATTTTTATGTAATACATCCAAAATGTAGAAATTATAAATGGATATTTACCTTTACTTTTACATATTTGATCATTGAACTCTTTTTCTTTGTGGTTTTTTGAAAGTATCCCCATCCCCTGTTAGAAAATAATATGAATGAGATAAATTTAAAATTCATTATAATATAAACAATTATTAAAAAATTGAAACCTAATTTTCCAACATATTCTTAAAATTTTCTCGTACATCGCCATAGAGAGAGAATATCCAATAAAGTGTTTTCTCCCTTGGACAAAAAACACATAACATCCAATGGTCTCTGATATAAAATAAAATTTAAGGTTAGTGGTTTTTATTTTAAAAGATAAAGAACACTTTGTGAGATATATGTTTCATACCTCTCACAAAAATGAATCAACCAACACTGTGTGATTATATTCTGTTCAAATATTTAAGCAATATAAATTGTTCTTTATTCCCCATCCAATGCATGCACTTCAGGGGAAATCAATTGAAGGTCCATGAATCCATATACATATATCTGATCATTATTATCACAAATGTTATAAAGATACCTAATACAAAATAGACATAAGTATGCATTTTTAATAAATTTAACATAGGGAAATAATTGTGTTAAGACTTATATGGAAAAATTTGCACCACGTTGATGCCCAACTTATCACTAGTAACAAGCTCCATAATATTATTTTTTATAATCCCCGCATCTATTTCACATCCACAAACATGATCTTCCATTGGGAACATATAATGATCCGCCAACAAATTTGAATATATTGAAAATCTATCAAGACTGCTAGAATATGTATATGATGTCATAGCCATTTTTCTTTGTTGTTGCCTATAAAGTATTTCTTTACCTTTAAGGTATTCCTATAAATAAATAGATAAATATATTAACTTTAAAATGTTAAAAAAAATTAATACAAAAATAAAATAAAAGATATAACATACACATACCTCTATGGTAATGGGTCGCAGAAGTCTGGATGACCAAACTAAAAAGTGGCTGATACTTTGTCCAATTGTCGTCACATCACCTGTAGGTAATGGTACTCAAGCTGATATATCTATAATATCTTTTATAGTGACCCTATGATGCTCTACCTCTAACTTTTTATGATGAACTATATTTAATATATAATATATCATTCCATGTGCAACTATATGATGGTAGGGATCATTAACATACAACTCACAATAACTAGAAAGTTATAGAGGAGGGGGTGTAGGAGTAGGATAAAAAATGGGGTCCATGGGTTGAGGTGGAGGATAAATAATGGGTTCTGGAGGTGGGGGAGTGGGATTTGCTAGCATAGGTGGAGGATAAAAAATGGCATCTACAGGCGGAGGTGGAGGAGTGGGATCTGCAGTCTGAAATTTTCTTTTCACGTATGCAAACATAGACTGTACTGACGCTCTGATATTTTCCTTCATCATCACATTAATAATATGAACTCTAAACTCCAAAGATTCTATTTTTTTATAAATACCCTCAAGGTAAGAAGTTTAAGAATGTGGAAAAACTTTTCTTACTGACACACCCATCAGGTATCCTCATACACAACCTGGGTGTTCGGGCTTTCCCAATGTTTCATATAAAATATCTTTCCTCCCAATAGCTATAAATACCCCATGTGTGCTCTACTCCTCAAGATAATATTGTATGAATTTATTGAAAAAAAAATTAATGTTTCAAATTATATAAAAAATAGAATTAACTTAAATAAATAAAATAAATATCTTACAATTTTATCATCTACAATCACCGATTCTTCTGTAAGATATTTCCCATTTTTTCCCATATTATCCCTCTTCCATTTTTCATGTCTATATGGAAGGGATGGAGGGGAAACCTTTCCAGAGCTTTAAGACTCGGGTCTAAGTTTTTGTAATTTTTCCGCCATCATTTGTTCTCCCAATAAAGTATACCCTCCCTGAGATAAATTATGAGGGTATAAATTTTTATATTGGATCTCCTAAATAGATATCTTTGTTTTCTATAAATTAAGAATAATTAATCATTAACATATCATTAATAAGTTCATTAATATAAGAAAAATTATAAAATTTTACATTGCACTTACCAAAAATGATTATTTTCTTCTACTTTCAACAAATTATTTCCATGTGTCTTCATCTATAAAAGGATATATATGAGATGTATTTTCATGTTTCCTATGACCAAAAATGAAATCATATGTGAGGGTTGATTTGAAATCCCTCCATATCCTATAATCTATCGATAAACATTTCTACCTGACTCCTCCAGTGTCAGGAATATCAAATGTCATCTGATAAAGAAGAGGGAAAATATATTATACTATAAACATTTAAATATTAGTCAAACAATAAAAAAATATCTTACCAAAATTGTCGCCCACAACTGAGATAGTTTCATTTTGTCCATGATTTTCTAATCATTATACAAAATTCTTACTTTTCTTTTACCTTTAGTTGATACAAAACTCTTAAAATATTTTTCATTTGGACCTCTAGGGATATCATTCTCATCAAACTCTATGACTATCCTCTGGTCTTGGATATGGGAAAGTGATAGTTTTGGTAAACACGTGCTACCACATTTACCAACTCTTGAACTCTTCTTTTCCATTGTGGGAGCATGTGAAGAAGATTGGGGAACATTATGAAGATCATGTGAATGTTCCTCCCTAGACGTATGATCATGATGCTCATCTCCAGAATTATGTGGTTGATCAATTGATTGATCTTTCGTTATCCTTCAAATAAAAAAAGAAAACATTAGTTCAAAAATATAAAAATTCAAATATTATAATACTAATGTAAACAAAAAATGAAAAATTGAACTAAGTTACGTAATAGTAAACATGGTAATCATGGTAAAGCATGGTAAATGGTAAACATGGTAAATAGTAAACGTGGTAAACATGGTAAAGTAATTATCATTCAACAAAATCAATAAATATATAAGTTATATAATGGTAAACATGGTAAACTATGGTAAACATGGTAAAGTAATTGACATTAAACAAAATCAATAAATATATAAGTTACATAATGGTAAACATAGTAAACTAAACTAAACAAGACTAAAATAAAAAAACATTCCTACTTATTAGTTTTAATACTCATTTTAATAATGAAAAAAATTAAAATATCTAACATTTTATGAAATTAATAAATGAAAATAAGAAATAAACATATTTTACTTGTAATATTAGGAATGTAAAAATGGATTTTTTTCCCAAATTCCTTCTTCATGATCATTCCTTATGGCACAAACCATGTCAACAACATGTTCATCATTATTTTCTACTAATCTTTCCATGGAAGAAGGGATCTCACATAAATCATCATCTTCATCAAGTTTATCCTCACCAGCATATTGTTGTTTTTTATTGTAAAATAATAGACCACGGCATATTTGATTGATCAAGAACATATAAATTTTGTTTTTCATGTGTTTCCATTATAAAAGAATCAGTTGTGTCTTCCAATCTATTTAGATTAACAATTGTCATTCCAAATTCATCGTGTCTAACACTATTGTTACCGATAAACCATTTTCAGTTAAAAATAGGAACTTTAATTTTAAAGTAATCAACCTCCTATATTTATTTAATGACTCTATAATATGCACTTGATGCAGAAATTGAGTTTTTGTCTTTAGAACTCGAAAAATGCATTGTTTTTGCAAACACCAATACCCCACTATTCTGAACTACATTTCTGTTGTCCTGAGCTTTTGTATGAAATTTATAGCCATTAATGTCATACCCGGACCATGTTATCACATTTAAACTTGGACCACCCACTAACCATATTAATGTCTCTGATGCATCTGATCTGCTAAGCAGGGTCTTTTTAAACCATTGCAAAAATGTTTTGTTATGCTCGTTCAAAATCCACATTTCTTTCTTATTTGGATGACATTGTTTCAACTCATTAATATGCAATGTGGTATATGGTTGATCATCAGCTATGTTATTCAAGATGTATAAATATACCTTCTTCATATGTCCAACTGATAATGATTTGACTTTCAAGACATGAATCCCCTTTGCCTCATTATTAACTTGTTCATGGAGAGATGGAGGCAAACTAATGTGCTCCGCCATAGACAAGTAGCTCGTACAAAACTCTACAACCTCCTCATAAATATTATTTTCAACAATGGAGGCTTCAGGTTGATATGGATTCTTAACATACCCATTCAATATTTTCATATACCTTTCAAAAGGATACATCCAACGAAGATATGCAGGTCCAAAAAGCTTTACTTCTCAAACCAGATGAACCATTAAATGCACCATTATATCAAAAAAATATGTAGGAAAATACATTTTCAATTGAAAAGTATAGAAATTGCATCCTTTTCCAAAATTTTCAAAGCATTCACATCAATCACCTTATTACAAATTGAATTGAAAAAATAACACACATTCATTATAGTCTTTCTAACATGGATGGGAAATATTCCACGTAATGAAACTGGTAGAATTTGTTGCATCATGACATGAAAATCATGAGATTTCATATCTGTCAACTTCAAATCCTTCAAAGAGACAAAAAAATTTACATTTGAAGAATAACTTTGCATCACTTTGATATCATGAAAACACTGACAAAATCTAATTTTCTCCCTCTTGGATAATGAATGACAAGCCGAGGGAAGAAATGTTCACCTTCCATCAGGAGTGCGAGCTAACTCCAAATGTATTACCATTGATAGTATGTCTAATGTTGCATTCAACCCATCTTTAGTATTTCCTTTAATATCTAACAATGTTCCAATCAAACTGTCGTAGATATTCTTCTCCACGTGCATGACATAAATATTATGTTTCACTTCATGATATCTTCAATATGGTAGCTCAAAAAATATTGACCTTTTCTTCCAAATATGTCTATCAATACCAGATTTATGTGTATTTCCCAATGTCACATCAAGGTTTCTTACCCTCTCAAAATACTCATCAGTGGATAAAGGTTTTGGAGAAATATCAAATTTGTGTGGGCCATTTAATGCATTTTTTAGTCTTCTATAAGAGTGATCCATAGGCAAAAACTTTCGATGAACCATGTATAATATTTTCCTCCCATGATGCAATTGACAATATGAAGTCTGTTGTTCACAAATTGGACATGCTTTATGCCCCTTAACAGTGTATCCAGGAAAATTTCCATACTTTGGGAAGTCATTTATAGTGAACATAAGCACTGAATGTAGTTGAAAATATTCTATTTTATAAGAATCATACACCCTAATACCATCCTCTCATAAAAGTTTCAAATCATCAGTCAATGGTGACAAGAAAAAATCATTATCATTTCTGGGTTGCTTTGGACCAGAGATCATTATACTCAACGTGACATATTTGCACTTTATACAAACTTCATGATATGGGTTATAAATTACCCATAAAACAGGACATGAACTATGTGTGCTACTGAGGCTTCGATATGGATTCATTTCATCTGTGCACAACCCAAGTCGGAGATTTCTAATTTCATTTTTGAATGTAGGATATTACTCATCAATTTTATTCCATTATGGACAATTAGCTGGATGACGTATTTTTCCATCACATATTCGCTCATTAGCATGCCATCTTAACATTTTTTCATCATGTAAATTAGCAAATAAACGTTTCAAATAAGGAATTATAGGAAGATACAAAAATACCTTAGAAGGGATCTCTATAATCTCTACATCATCCTATGATTTTTATTTCAACTTATACCATGATGTCCCACATTTAGAACACTCTGACATAAATTCACATTCCTTCCTATATATCATACAGTCATTCGAACAGGCATGTATTTTCATGTATCCCAATCTCATCGGGCATAATATTTTCTTAGCCTTATAATGTGGATCTGGAAGATTGTTGTCTTTTGGAAGAATGTATTTCAACAATTGTATCAGCTCTATAAAACTCCTATCACTCCATCCATGTTTTGCCTTCAGGTTAATCAATCTTAGAACTGCCGATAAAACCGTAAAACCTGTACAACTAGGATAAAATGGTTTTTCAGCATCAACATATAGATTCTCAATTGTCGGTTCTATCTCAGTTTGTTCTGCTGCAATATCACGAATCATTTCTTCAATTTCATTAGAGTTACCATCTTGCAAATCATCATCATCAGTAGATCTGACATTCTGTCCAGTTTCACCATGCCAAATCCAAGGGTTGTAACTCGGATTAAAACCATGAAAAATAAGATGATCTTTGATCTCTATACTTTTCAAATTCTTCATATTCAAACATTTCAGGCATGGATAGAAAAACATGTCATTGCTTGGAACATTTCGTTTAGAAAATTCCAAAAAGGCATCAACACCTTCCTCATACTTATTACTCATTTGATGTTCCATAATCCAACTTTGAATCATTATTACCTATAAAAAATATCAAAATTATACATCTTGTTAAGATAAGCCAATTTTATATTTATATGAAATATATCATAATTTTAATGTAAAAAAAATTAAATATAAAACAATTATATGCGTATTTGAAAAGGATATGCATGGAAATAATTTTAAAAAGAAAATATAGTTAGATATAACAGTTTTATATTTATATGAAATGTGACATTTTAAAGGCCCGTAAAATTCAAGGAAATTTTTTTATTAATTTTCTTTGGAATTTTACAAGAACGTAGTTTCTTACAGCACCTGATTCCGAGGCCCAGTGTGCTCGGAATCATTTTCCGAAGTTTAGCTCGGGTACGTTCAGTGAACGAACGAGCGGGTTTTTCTAACTTTTGAACCGGTGCTCGGAATCGAATTCCGAGGGCACCGATGGAATCGCAGTGCTGGTATTTTCTTAGAAACGCCTTTTCCGGAGTTGCGTTTGCTCAGGTGTGGTTTTTAATTTTTGGGGTTAAGTTATGAAATAAAATAAAAAGGGGTGCGATAATTTTATTTTATCTCACTTAAAGCTGCTTAATCTAAGTTAAGCGGATGATGTGGAACCCACAATATCCTACCCACTTGGTAGGATAATTGTGAGGTGGGGCCCACATGAGCCCCACCGTTTCTTCCCCTCTAAGTAACGCACCCGTGAAAACCCCTTTTTAATTAAAGTCAACCATGCGTTTTTTTGGGTTAAGAAACGCCTCTTTAATTGGGAAATTAAGTCGTTACAATTAATTCATTGAATTAATTGTACGTTTCTTACCTTTGAATTTAAAATTGTTGGTATGGGGAATAAAATAAGACCAACACTAGGTTTGTTGAGGGGTTGCTTATTGAGAGGATTTGGAGAAACTCTAAAGCTTGAAGATCTTCATCCTCCTTCGTTGAAGAACGCGAAGAACGCATCGTCGCCGACGAAGAACGCCGGCCTCCGAAGAAGGGCGACGAAGAATGTCGAACCCTCAGAGATCGACGACGCGACGCCGTGTACCACAACGCCGACGATCCTCCTTTTGCGACGTTTCTTCCGCGACGTTCCTTCCCCACGACAATCTTCGATCAACAACCGATTGAGGTAGGGGGTTGCAGTCCTTTTAATTCTTTGTGAATTATATCCTCGGTATGGATTCAGCTGGTGCATTTTTAAAACTTTGTGATTTTATACCATCAGCTTATATTCAAAAAAAATTCGGAAGACTTTTAAAACTACAAACACGGTGGGTGCGGACCAACAAACAAGTCTGAACCCACCGTCTCTTCGTTCTTGGTGAGCGGTTTAGCGGGCGATGACAAAGCAGGCCGCACGGGCGATGTGAGGTCCTCGCAGTGAAAGACGGGCCCCGGGAGGGCCATTGTCGAAGACGACACGCAATTCCGACCACCGGAACTCGTCTGGTGGTCCGCGGAGCAGCCCGCCGGCGCGCCTCGCCGGCAGCAAGGGGCGGCGGCGCCCGGCGCGCCGCCGGGAGGAGCCGCCGTGGCTGAAGCCACGGTGGCAGGGCGCAGTCCCGCGACCGCGCAGGACCAGAGGGGGCGGGACGCGGCAACCAGCCGCGTCCGCTGGCAAGGGCGGCCCCACGCGGGGGCAGTGCGCCCCCCGCTTTGCTCAGCCGTAACGGCCGAGCCGACCCGCTGGCCACCCGGCCAGCGCCAGCCGGGTTGCACCCAGGCCGGGCCGGGCCGTGCCGGCCGGGCCGAGTCGCGCCCAGCCGGGTCGGACCCGGTTCGGGTCGACCCAGGGGGGTGGGGTCGGGTCGGTCCGGGCCCAGACCCCCCGTTTTCATACATCTTTCAGTCTTTTGCCCATATCTTGGGCTACGGACCTCCGATCGACGCACCGTCAGTGGAGATGCAATCCTTGGATCGAGAGGGTCGTTTCTGTATATTACACTTAAGGTTTAGGAGTACTTTGGGTTCGTCCAGGTTGGTTCGTGCACGAAACCAACCGGGCCCTCGGAGCGGAAACGCTCATAACTTGAGCTCCGGACATCTTATTGATGTGTCGTTGACTTTGTTGGATTCCTCTTAGTGAGACAGATCTTTTGTATTACTTAGCTCGAGGTTTGGACACATGTGGAGTACATTCGGGTTGGTTTTGACTTAAAAACCAACCGGGCCCCTGGGACGAAAAAGCCAATAACTTCCAGACCGGGCGTCCGATTGACGCGCCGTCTGTGATGTTGAGTTCCTATTTACGATACGGAACTTTTGGATACATCAACTCCGGACTTTGTGTCAGTTGATGTATCAGCCCCTTGGCTCGTGGAGCGGACCCTCCCGAACGAGCTTGCTGTGTGCGGGAACCCTAGAGCTGGTTGCGACTGCGACGACGACAACGACTGTACAGAGATCCTCAGTGGATTCGACGGCGACAACTACAGCACTCAGCGATCCTACGTGGATCAGTGCTACAGATCCTGTGTGGGTCCGATCCTGTGTGGTTCAGCGCTCAGCGGTCCTGTGTGGGCCAGCGCCAACAAATCCTGTGTGGGTTCGATCCTGTGTGGGTCATTGCGGGGGTTAGTTACCTAACGATCCTGTATGGGTTCGATCCTTTGTGGGTCATTGCGGGGGTTAGTTACCTATCGATCCTGTGTGGGTCAGATCCTTTATGGGTCATTGCGTGGGTTAGTACCTATCGATCCTTTGTGGGTCCAATGACTTAGATGAATCAGTGGCTATATCTGATCATCTCTATCGTCATATGAAGAAGTATACCTGTGTGAGCTGAATCTTGTTTTGCTTTCCTTTGTGGATTGTGTTGTGCTATCCTGTGTGGATTACGTTTTGCTTTCCTGTGTGGATTGGGTTGTGATTTCCTATGTGGACTGGGTTGTACTTGGGCTCGGAGGTTGGAGCGAACTGGAATTGATGACTTAGGTATATGTATGGGCATATACCTAAGCAGTGTCGGATGTTACTTTGTGATTGTATCTTTACTTTTTGGATTATCCTTTGTAGATTCTGGGAGACCTTCGGGGGTCTCGGGGTCTCTACTGAGTAGCTTATACTCACCCCTGCACGGGCTATGCCCGCACTACGTTGTGTTGGTTGTAGACGACGGACAATGCTGATCGTGGTTGTGGCTTGCGAAGCAGGACGGTACCTGGAGGTGGACCGCTGGGCGGGACGTACCCGGAGTGGACGGCTGGACCGAGGATCTGTGGAGGCTATCTGTACCCACCCTTCAGGTGGGACTTCTAGTGGATGACTCGACGATGTAGATTTAATTTTAGTTGTTGTTTTCCCTTTCCAGTTGTACTTTACTTTCAGTTTGGGTTTGTATTCTGGCCCACTTACTCTTCCGCACTTACTATTGTACTCAGTTTTTACTTAGTATTTACTTCTACTGCTTGCTTGCTCTGTGGTTTTTGTTTACTTTACAAAGGCAATTCCTTCCCTTTTTACCGGGAATTACGCCCCAGTGCTAGTCGCCAGCCCCTGGCCTATGGAAGGCGGGCTTGGGGTAGTCACGGCACGGGCCCCGAGGACGGGTCGTAACAGACATAATGTGAAAGTAACAAAATTTTAAAATATAATATAAAAAATATATATGCATATTTGAAAATTATAAAGATATTATTTTTTAGGAATAAAATATTTTCTTCATTTCATGTAATTTTGATGGTTACATATATGAGTTTTATCATTCTTATTGAGTTTTTTGTGGAAAATGGTATTGTGTATGGTTGAAATTGATTTGAGTGGTAAGTTGATATTGTTAGGTTCTGAGCCACTTTTTTAAATGACTTTATATTAGACTCAAAGTACATGCCTTGAGATGAACCTAGATTGTCTTGGGAAGGTGGTGAAAATATCCTATTCAAGGTATATTGATAGGTTTTTTGGGGGGATACTTAGCTAATAATAAATACTTAATAAATGAAGTGCTAAATAAATAAGCAAACATGTATCAACATACTATGTTATAATATATACTAGCAGTCAATATAAAATATTTACTACATACAACCTGACCATATAGGAAAATAATTAAATAAAAAAATGACCCAAATCCTATAGGTTGACTGAGCACATATTCATCACAAAACACCTGGGCAAATATAACTTTTTTTTTCTAAGATGGAATAACCAAAAAATGTAATGTGTTATATAAAATGACAAGGGTGTTATGGTATATAATAAATGTTTCTATTATATCTATACGGGGATTTCATATTTAAATATGGAAGCACCTAACCAAAGTAACATAGAGCTTAATGCCCAATGTTTTTAGATCAAGTATAAGAAAAACTGTGTCAAATAACGATAACATTAGGAAAGAATCCAAGATATTGAGATATTTTAAAAAAAGAATTCACAAAACAGAAATGTTGGTCATCGACAAAAAATAACGAACAAAACCAAGCCGTGTGAGGCTTACTTTAATGTTTCAATTCAATATGATAGATCTGGTGATAACAAAGATGATGAATGATGCTGGAAAAATGAGGTTGGAGGGCACGAGTTCGAAAAATCATTTCTAGGTTTTCCACGTGAGGGAGACGAGTTGCAGTCTCCTGATCGAAAATACACAATGACACAATATGGGGCTTGATAAATTTTTTAAATGATTTATCACGTTGGTTATTAAATAACCGATGTGATAAAATATTTTTTTATTACATTTATCACGTCGGTTATTATATAACCGACATGATAAGCACCTTTTTAAGTCGGTTATAAAATAACTGATGTAATAAAGTGGATATTTTACGTCGGTTATATTATAACTAACATGAAAAATAAAATATCGGCATCTTTCATGTCGGTTATAATATAACTGACGTGATAAATCAACTTTTACAGCTTTGCATGTTTGTTATTTATAACCAACGTAAAAAATGATGATGTGGTAAATTTTTTCTAAACTAGTGTTTAACTTATTACTAAGGTTCTTCCAAAAGTTTTCAAATCCTAATTTTCACAAATAACTAAACCTTCCTTTGATACCAACTATAGCATCTCACCTTTTTATTACATAACTTTTTATTTACATGGTATAAACAGATGATCTTTTAAAGTTTAGTTTCTTGGAAAAAAGGTACATAATACATGAAAACATAAAGAATTATTCTAATAAAATTTAAATCCTTTATCATAGGTTCATCCTATGTACATTTACTACATCTCATAACCTAGGTACATATATCAAAGGAAATGGTGAGCATAAGGCCTAGTAAGGAAAAGAAAGGGAAACAGTTTACATGTGATCCTGAGAAATATCAATTAGAACTTGAGGAATAAAGGCATGAGAAAAGTAAAAGTAGAAATATCATAGTAAAAATAACATGAATCATAACATAGAAATGTTCCTACAACATTTAATTGAGTCATTCATAAGCATATCACCAAGGTTTTTCACCAAGGTTTTGTAAAAATTACTAAGGTTATTCACCAAGATATCATAAAACATGTCATCACTGGAGATTAAATTATTTACCTAATGCATTGGAGTGATATCAGGGAACACCCATCATATATATTAATTAATGCAATACACATACATCATAATAAAACATTTCAAAAATAACCCATGTAGAATAAGAGAAACGGGTTTCATACCAAAATCATGATGTTTTTAAGAAGTTCTTAAAGACAAGTTCATTATGTCTTTTAAAACCCACTGAAAGGGAAAGTGGGTCTCATGTATGTTAATTACTAAATAAAATAGATCATTTTTAAATCTAGGTGAATACCGCTATAAAATAATTATGTTTTGTGTTCACAAAAAGAAAACAAAAATAGAATTTTCTTAAGAAAAAGCGAGAAATTTTAAGAAGAAAATTTGGCAGCATGATGGTATCAAACATGGTTTTAGAAAATGGTAAAAAGAGAGGGGAAAAGGTTCTACCATTCATAAAATACTCTTAATAAATTTAATTTATAGAATAAAATGTACAAAAGAACATAGTTTGGAAACTTGAATGACATACCATTTAAAAAAGGAACTTGAAAGAAAAAGAGAAGTTGAGATTTTTCTTACCATGAAGAGTAACTCCTAAAACTTGAAGATTGGGATCTTGGGGGTTTAAGGACACCTTGAGAGGAAAAAATATCATAGATTTGTGGAGGATTAAATGGGAGTGAAATTAAATGGATAAATGGGTGGGTATTTTTAGAAAAAATGGGGGATTTGTTTATTAATTTCTAAATAAATGCATTGGACACCTAGGTAGTGGTAATTGAAAAAACATGGGCTTTACCATGGTATTTTCCCCTAATATTGGACACTTGGATCATATTTTATGTAATTTTATACCAAAAGAGTTGAACATAATTTTATATTACATATGTTGGCAAGGAAGAGTAAAGTTTCCACAAAATATCATTTTTTAAGTTAAAGTTTCCATTTTAAAATTTGGAAAGTAAATTATATATTTGGAAATTGATTAAAATATATTAAAATGATTGATATTAATAAAATAACATAATTTGAGTCATGGATTATGATTAACTAATTATTATACCAATATTACATAATTATGATGTCATTAAACTTACCAAAAAACTCAAACTATATTTTTACTATTCATCGAAAAACAAAATATTTTAGTAAATTCTCATAAATCACCCTAACTTAATTTCAACGTGCTTATTTCAAAAATGATATTTATTATATAATAATAATTCTATAAATATGAGAATTTTAAAATTCAAATATAAAAAATCCTTATTCATTAAAAATATTAGCGGACGAAAAATGCATAGTAAAATTTATAACACTTGAAAATAAATAAAATTATTTTATCGTTTATTTTTAAATAAAAGTTTTTTAACCATACTATTTCATTAAAATAAGAATTATTCATAATATGATGAGTTTGATTTCTTCGTATTCAAATCTTGGGGTTTGCAAGAGCATGCGGTTTTCAGCCTTTTAGATTGAAGGCATATTATGATTCGATTCAAGTTGATGGAAGATCTTATTATAGTTTGGTCCAAAGCTCATCGCTGATGCGATGGATCCTTCTTCTATATACTCTGATGGAACTTTTAATTTCATCTGAAATGTAATAATCCGTCTACAGAAATCTGGGTAAGTTTCCTCGCATTCCCGCTACCTTTTCAAAACCCATCTATTTTGCGTATCCTTGGCAACATGGTGCGTCGTTACCTATACTCCGACAGTAGAATAGAGGTTGTGTATCACCCCATTTATCCTCGCATGTGTGTGGAGGTTTATGTCTCCAAGATACCAATGGATTGGGTGTGGATAACCGATGGATAGGAATTTCAGTGGAAACAAGCGGTTAAATTTGAGTCTTGGACAGACTTATGTGTGTCTTGTAGTCAGTTAGGACACCTTGCCTCGGCCTGTCGTGGTGGGTCTTCAAGCAAGAAGATAAAGGAGTGGAGGAAGGAGGAAGTTACAACCTGTGATGGTTCTAAAATGGATCTTGAGAAGTATTTGGTCCATGATGACCCTACTCATATTACTAGCAAGGATGTTGGGAATGGGGGTTTAGGTGATGTAGTGATGTTGAAACAACCATAGGTGCTACCTGCTGACCCGAAGGTTAATAGAATTTTTGAGAGAATGAAACATGACTTGAAGGTGGTGAGGCCTTCAGGGGAAGCCATGAACCATAGAGATGTTGCAGTTGTTAGTGTTAACTATACATGAGTTGATTCAAACCGAGTTCCTCCAAGAGGCAATGCAGATGCAGGGGGTGTGCATGGAGACCCTTCACTGTTTGAGGTCTCCCATGGTGGCAGTGGGCATAAACCTACATTGGAGTCCCATAAGGTGGTTAAGGGAGGGCGCCTGACTACCTTGGGTGTTTCATATGCTGAGGTGGTGTGCCCAGGGAGGGGTATAGAATCCCAGGAGAGTAAGATAAGTCCTATAAGGGTGGTGGCAGACATCGAGTTGGGAAATCACTTTGAAAAATTATCTAATGAGGAGCCAGTTCAAGAGGTCGAGGAAGATCCGATTAAATCACTCATGGATGGGAAGACGATACCCAGGAATGGATCCAGTGATGAATTTTCTACAGCTGAAACAGAGGATGTGGTTGAGGGTTTCCTCCCAAGTCCAAGGAATAATAGGAGCCAAAAAGGAATCTGAAAGGGGATAAAGTATTACTCCTATTTTCCACTTCCAATGGAGACATGATCCGCGAAAAAGTTGAAAGAGAAGCAGATAGACAGTGGAACCTACTGTCAGTATCCAAATCCATGTGAGGTGCTTGACCAGTCTTTGGAACTACTTTTGATCTCGGAATAAGAAGTGACTGAACTTTTCATGTCACTTAATGCTACTGAAGAAGAAGCCGCTAAAATGATGGGGAGACCTTTGAGGGTGACTCTCAACATGGAGTGGTATTCCTGGATCGACAAGCAGGACCTGATTCTTTTTTAGGGATTCAATAATGGAAAGATCAGCATTGAGGAGTACATCCAGTCTTGGGACAAGTTGTAATTTGAGTTCAAAGATCACATATTGGATGAACCAGACACCCAGGTAAGCACACTATCTTGGAAATTATTTAGAGAGATTAAATCCAACAAACTTAAAATGTCCTTTAATGGATATGGGATTTTGTTTTGTGGTTGAACAATTGGTTTCTCACTTTCTCCTTAAAAGTGTTTTATTAATAAAAAAAATTAATTTTCAGTCGGTCATAATGCCTTATTTTATTATAATAATTATATCTTTTCTAAAAATTACAATTTCTGTTTGAAAAATCAATTTGTCAAATTTCATCTAAATTTATTAAGAAAAAATATTCTTAAAACAGAATTGATGGAAAAATAATTTTATTTATAAAAAGGAATTACACTTTTTAGTAACTATAGCCTCAACACATAATCTCTTATTACACCCACAAACACCCTAAGAGTAAGGTGTGAAATGGTGGTAGTTTTGTGGGGCACCTCGGCTAACATCGACTGAGTGGTAATCTCTACTAGCTTGAACTTCTCTCGTAGGCGATTTCATTCAAGATTCACTTGTTAAAGCTCAACTTGAGCTTGGTCAAGAGAAAATATCGGGGATGATACCACCCTCTCAAGTTATGACAGATGGGTTTCAAACGGGACGACTCTACAGGTTGATGTCATCGACTCTTCTTTCTATATCAATTTTCCTTTATTATAATTTTACTTATAAACTCTAATGATAACGTTAAAATTATTATAAATAATATAGTTCCCAATGGTCATATTGACCAATGGTTATAACTGACCTACAGTCATATAACGGTCAAAAACTAAAAGGCCATATTTCAATTTATACTCACTTCATTATTAAATAGATAGGTTTGTTGTGTAAAAAACACACATTTTCAGGAAACAGTTATCATTCAAAAAGTTTGGGTTATTACAATGTGACCTTGTGCCGGTGGGCTTGGTGTGTACTCTAGGAGTATAGGGTATGACCATACATGTCGTTTACCAATGTACACGGACACGTCTTGAGTACACTGACACGAGCTGAATACATGGACATGACCAAGCACATGGGTTGGACCCCGAGTGGCATGGTCACGCTGTGCAGCCCCCCTACACATCACATATACCCACATGGTTGGTGAGTCGTGTACCAAGAGGGACACAACTAGGTGATGGAGCGGGACCACACGTCGTGTGGGTCCCCTCACAGGTTTTGCACCCCTTGGTTCCTTTTGAGGAAACTTCAAGCTCTCGTATCTCCTTTGTTTGAACTCAGATTTTGGCTCGCAAATAGCCTATCCTGAGTGTTCGTCCACATAGAACATGGTGGTCACCTCTATTGTACCTTTTGAGATAAAATGTGAAATGTCTTGAGCATGGTGATTTTTTAGGTGATGCTCAACGATGACATTGATCACGTAGGATCACCAGAGGTATTATGAGTGGAACCCCCTATTGGATAGAGTGCAGGTCCTCGTGACACGTACATTCTATGGATTGTTTTTGGCTATGAAGTGTCCAACTTGGGTTGATTTAAGATGGTTTTAAAGGATCAATAATAGATTTAAGTTAATTCAAATTAAGGAAATGAGTTGATCCTAGGTTATCGCTCAGGGTGGATTTGATAAATTCCTTTTTTAATGATTTCAATTTCTTATATTTGAGATGGGTTCATTTAAGAAGATCAAACAAAATCATCACTTACTAGTTTAATGCCTACACACCCTAATACTAATCACCTATACAATTTAAGGATCAAAGTTTTGATCACTCCAAGGTAAAGTTTCGTATTATCACTTGAAATGTGTGACCTTAAATTCAATAAGGATGAAGAGGTTTTAAAATCATCAAATAAAAATCTCATTTAAAAGAAGTGATTATACATTAATGGAGTGAGAAATAACATCCAATACAAACCCTTGCTACTCCATTGGATCAAACCATAAAATATTTATCCCTCCATTGATGACATGTATTCAACGAAAGCGGGAAGTATACTTACGAGGGTGGAATTGAAGAAGTAAAAACAACAACAAAAAACGATCACTCCACCGTTGTGTGATAAATATCACAAATTATGGTGTGAATAAATTCACGCCTTGAACCAAAAGTATCAATTTGATATGTAAAAGAAAAGAATAAGAGTAAAGGAAGAAGTTTTATTAATAAACTAAGGTGAATCAAGGAACTTACAATTGATGGAATGTGATTACAACATCAAATTGGCAGCATAACATTAAGATGAAAAAAAATCTCAAAGATGATCAAATCCTCCAACACCACTGACTTAAATAGGAATTTTTGAAGCCTTGGGTCAAGAATCCAATATTCCAAGTCTTATAAATTAATTGTTGTAGGTCATAGGTGGGCGGAAAGTTGAGGGAGAGTTGATTTTTCCACCCTTGACCCGAGGTGGAAGCAAGCTTTCATCCACCGAACAGACACGTCTGAATGGACTTCGAGATGTCCTAATTGGAGTGTACCATAGAAAAAGAAAATGGATCCTCGGATGTTTAAAAACCTCCTGTAAAATTTGGGCCCATTTGGAGTTGTGGATTCCGAGATATGATTATATTGGTAGGACTTTTTTCTGGGCCGCAGAATCTGGACCAAAATTTTATCTCCAAATTGGGCCGCCTTAATTACCACCATGGATGCTGAATTAGCACTGGCTCCTGAAGAATGATTTGTTCCTATACATGTATTATATCATACCACGAAATTTGGGCTTCATTGGGCCTTTATGTTGGGCCCCACATTCTCATTAGTGGGTTGGTGTCAAATCTGACTTCTCCAGAATTGTTTCCTTTCATCACAAAATATCCCAATATTCTTCCATGATTTCTCCATTGATCCCTGAATGAAACATGTTAATAATGAAGTGTAGATCAATTTACCAAAATATAAAATTAAAATATGGATAATTACATTCCTTAAAATCAGATGAATCATTGGGTACTTTAAATGATGTTCAAAAATGTACCACATAATAGTGCATTTTAAGAAGGAATTGCAATCATAATGTGAAATGATGTTCAAAGTGTAAAATGCACTAAAATTATGTTTATGAATAATAAATAACATTAATATTATATATATTAACAATGAATATTAGCCTCATTTAGTGGCTAATCACACCCCCCAACTTGAGTTTTTCTAGTCCCGAGCAAAATATATCTCAACAATATGAAATTCGAATTGCATTTTTCAAAAACATTTTAATACACAATGATCACCAAAAACCCTTATACCAAACAATCATGAAACCCATAAAAATATTTTAATACATGATAGTTTCATAAGCAGATCTCAATCCCAAACTCATTCCTTTGTTCAAATTCATCACCATATTTCATCCAATATCAATTAAGAGTGATGATGTGTTGTGCATCACATTAGACATGGGGGTTCATCTTTATTCAAGAGGGAAATGATGGAAGCGCTAGGTGGAATCGCATTTTAATATTAAGATGAGTATTCAATTTTTTTTATTGTGTTTTTTTATTGTGTTTTTTTTTTGCAATTTTTCCATGGTAATTGAAATTGCACTCAAAAGAGTCAACCCTTGTAGCGAGACTTTGCCGATGACTCCCGGACTCAAAGACTTTAAGGAACCAAGTGAATACCACATACTCGGGAATCATCTCAAGTTAACTCAGTAAAAAAAAATTCAAATTGCCAAAAATAGAGATAAAATTACTAACTCTGGGTCAGACAACTATAGAGTCACGATCCTCAAGTGTCGAAAGCCACGCATTAGGTCATTTCATTGCTCTACGAGAAAATTTATTGTTTTTTTTAAAAATTTTTTATTTAATACTCATATTAAAACTAAAATGATCACCAAACCTTTGCTATTTATTTGTGGGACCCCATGAACTCAAACTAATACCCCACTACCCAAAGGACGTGCATTGTGATCTTTTTTTGGATGAAAATATAAACGATGAAATATCACATTGGACAACCACACTTTCCAAAATATATGCTCATGAAATTATACAAGGATTAAAATTAGAATCAGGGCATGCTAAATTATTTGATTTTCAGTTTAAAAGTGTGCAATGTGTATTACCATGTTCAAAATTAAAGGAATTTTTCCTTCCATTTACACACTTTTTTTTCAAATCATTTTTTTTTCACAAAAGCAAATTTTTTTATTTCATCTCCCCCCCCCCCCAACTTAAAATAACACTGCCCCCAGTGTTTGAAGAAATGAAAATTTAAAAGGGGGTAGGGGTAGAAAATGAGAGTTCAAAAAGGAAATTGAAAATTAAGATCATGGAATGAAGTCATCTGGTGGTTGATGTTGAAATTCTTGTTGCTCCCTTTTAATCCCTTGATCTCAATGTCACTCTGAGAATTCCCTAGTGGAGAATAAAAAAAACAAACAAAACAAAAAAACTATATATATATATTTATTTATTTATTTATATAATAAAGAAAGTGAAATATAAGTATATATATAAAAATTATAGAATAAGGAAGCACAAAAAGCCATAGGTCAGTGGTAAGCACGCGCCCTTGTCTCCCTTCGGTCCCAGGTTCGACTCCCCATGGCTTCACCGGTTGTGACGGGGTTTGACCCACGACCTACGACATGTCCCTTTTTATTATTATTATTATATTTTTATTTATTTTTTTTATTTTTATTTTAACCTACAAACACATAAAATAAAATAAACTGATGATACATTATCTTCTTTTTAAATTTCCGGGTAAGGTATTACTCAAGGATCACACCACGTGACACGGATGAATATGGTGCTCCCCTTTCGTACCCATCCATACTCATAATAGAATGACAGATCAACAGTCTATTTTTTTTAAATATCAAAATGATTAATAAAAAAATGATTCTAAAAATATTGAAAACATGAAAACCATGGATTTCCTCTCATGTAGAACTTTGTTTAACGTCATTAGCCCGACATGGATCCTAAATCTATCAATTTTTTCCTAGTTCATAGGTTGGCTTAGCTAACTCAACCTCTATTTCCTATTTATTGAATGATTCAATGAATGGTTTTAACCTTTGATCATTGACCTTGAAAATGTAACCACTTGTGGGATCTTGAATCTCTACTGCCCCATGGGGGTACACATGATGCACTATGAAAGGACCTAACCATCTAGACCTTAACTTTCCCGGGTGTAAATGAAGTTTTGAACTATACAAGAGCACAAATTTTCCCGGTTCAAAATGTTTGGATTTGATATTCCTAGATTGGTAGGCTTGAACTCTAGCTTTATTAATCCTTGAATTTTCATAAGCCTCCATCCTAAGTTCCTCAAGTTCATTGAGATCTAATTTTCTTTTTGTTCCAGCCAATGAGAGGTCATAATCCATTTTCTTAATTGCCCAAAAGGCCTTATGCTCAATTTCAATAGGTAAATGGCATGCTTTTCCATAAACCAACCTATATGGTGACATTCCTAGGATGGTTTTGTATGTTGTACGATATGCCCAAAGAGCATCCAAGAGTTTCTCAGACCAATCTTTTCTAGAAGGATTGACAGTTTTTTCAAGAATATTCTTAATCTCCCTATTTGCTAACTCAGCTTGACCATTGGTTTGAGGATGGTACATAGTGGAAACTTTATGAGAAATCCCATACTTAGACATGAGTGAATAGAATGGACGGTTGCATAAATGGGTTCCTTGATCACTGATTATAGCCCTAGGAATTCCAAATCGAGAAAATATGTGCTCTTTCAGAAATCGTATCGCAATATGATGGTCATTAGACTTGGTGGGAATGGATTAAACCCATTTTGAGACATAATCAATAGCTAAGAGGATGTAGAGGTATCCCCTAGAGTTTGAAAAAGGACCCATGAAATCGATTCCCCATCAGTAAAATATTTCAACCACTAAGATGGGAGTGAGTGGCATTTGATTCCTTTTTGTGATGGACCCTACTTGTTGACACCTAGGATAGATTTGACAAAATGTGTAGGAGTCCCTTGAGAGGGTGGGATAGAAGAGACCACACTGAAGAATCTTAGCAGATGTTTTCTTAGAGGAAAAATGACCTCCACATGCCTCACTATGACAGAATTTAAGGATGGACTCTTGTTCAGATTCTGGGACACACCTCCTAATAACTTGGTCAAGGCAGAACTTATAGAGATATGGATTATCAAACACATAGTGTCTAACATCAGAAAGGAATTTCCTTCAATCTTGAGTCCCTAATAATTTTGGAATGACACTTGTAACTAAGAAATTGGCTATGTCGGCACACCAAGGGCAGTCACTCACAGAATATAGGTGTTCATCAGGAAATGAATCAGACACATAAAGGTGATTTGAGTTGTCTTTGAATTCCATCCTAGAGAGGTGATCAGCTACAACATTTTCAACACCCTTTTTATCCTTGATTGTGAGGTCAAATTCTTGTAAGAGAAGGACTCACCTAATCAATCTAGCCTTAGCATCTTGTTTTTGGAAGAGGTATTTTAGTGCAGAATGGTCAGTGAACACAGTGATGGGGGATCCTAAGAGGTAGGACCTAAACTTCTCTAAGGAAAACACAATAGCAAGTAACTCCTTTTCATTGGTGGTGTAGTTGATTTGGGCATCATTTAAGGATTTTCTTGCATAAGCAATGACATAAGGAGTTTTATCACAACGTTGTCCTAACACAGATCCTGTAGCAAAGTCACTGGAATCACACATAAGTTCGAAAGGAAGGTTCCAATTTGGAGATTTCATAATGGGAGGAGAGGTGAGAGGGGATTTTAGGGTTGAGAATGAACCCTCACATCTTTCTGTCCAAACAAATGGATCATCCTTTACTAGGAGAGCACAAAGGGTATGAGAGATTGAACTAAAGTCCTTGATGAATATTCTATAGAAACCAGTATGTCCTAAGAAAGACCTCACTTCCTTGACAGTTTTGGGTGATGGAAGGTGATGAATGATGTCAACCTTGGCTTTATCAACTTCAATCCCCCTACCTGAGACCAGATGGCCTAGAACTAGTCCCTCTTTAACCATGAAATGACATTTTTACTAGTTTTGGACCAGATTATTTTCTTCACATCTTGACAAGACTCTCTCCACATTCCTCAGACATCCCTCAAATGTATCCCCAAACACAGAGAAGTCATCCATGAAGACCTCAATAAAATCCCCTACCATGTCTGAGAATATTCCCATCATGCACCGCTAGAAGGTTCCAGGGGCATTGCATAACCCGAAAGGCATGTGTTTGAAAGAAAAGGTTCTGAATGGACATGTGAATGTAGTCTTCCCTTGATCCTCTAGGGAGACCTCAATTTGATTATACCCCAAGTACCCATCTAAGAAACAGTAGAAGGCATGACCTGCCACTCTCTCAAGGACTTGGTCAATAAATGGTAAGGGGAAATGGTCCTTCTTGGTAAACGAGTTTAGCTTCCTATAGCCGATGCAGACTCTCCATCCACTACTCAACCTTGTTGGAAGAATCTCTCAATCCTCATTGGTTATCACTGTGATTCCATCCTTTTTTGGAACCACTTGGATTGGTCTGACCCACTCACTCTCAGCTATGAGATATATGATACCAGATTTTAACAATTTTAGAAGTTCTTTTCTTACTACCTCCATGATATTAGGATTGAGTTGTCGTTGAGGTTGATGACATGGCTTTGAATCAGATTCCAGAACAATCCTATGAGTCCCGATAAGTGGGCTAATCCCAGGAATATCAGACAGGGTCCAACCAATGGCTTTCTTATGTTTCCTAAGTACATCCAGAAGCATCCTCTCATGATTGGATTCAAGAGAAGAATAAATGACAATAAGATGTGTTTGATTGTCCCCTAGGAAGGCATACTTGAGTGCAACGGGAAGTTCCTTCAATTCAAGATCAAGTTGGTTTAGAATTTCAACATAAGATTGGGACATTGGATCAAGATCAATTTTTTTTCCTAGATTTTTAGATAGGATTGATTCCCCACATGTAAAAGTTTCAGCTACTAGATTGGCTTGATCAGATTTAGGGAAGGAAGTTGGAGTGGTCTCCATGAAAGTGGTTTTCTGAAAGGTTTCACTGATTGTTGGACCTAAGACTTCATCATAAGAGCAATTTGAAAATTATTCAAGCCAAGGAGATAAACTTCCTTCATGTGAACAAAGTAAATCAATCTCATCCTGACTTAAACATCCATCAAATATTCCTTGATGTTCTATGGATTCATTATCAATTCTTCCTATCATGTTTACTTCGTGAATGTCATCATCATCCCCTATTTGTGAGCTTTCATTATAGATGTTCAAGTCTAGACTCATGTTTCCAAAGGTGATGGTAATGTTCTCATTTCGGACTCGGATAACAGAGTTGATTATTGCAAGGAAAGGACAACCAAGGATGATTGGGGTTTGTTCCTTATTTCCTAAGTTTGGATGGTTGTCAAGGAAAATGAAGTCAATAGGGTAGATAAAGTTTTCAACCTTTACCAGAACATCCTTTGAAATCACCTTTGGAACCCTAATGCTAAGATCAGCAAGTTGAAGTGTGAAAGATGTGGGTTGGAGCTCTTCTAGGCCTAACTGGCAGTACACAACATAGGGAATGAGATTGACACTAGCACCTAGGTCACACAAGGTCTTGACAACTTTTCTCTCTCCTAGTTCAACATTGATGTAAGGGAAACCTGGGTCTTTCAACTTATGAGGAATGATCCCTTGAATGGTGGTACACACATTAGCAGCCAAAAGGACTTGGGTTTTATGTGAAAATTTTCTTATAAAAGTTCCCAAGTCCTTAAGGTACTTTGAGTAGGAAGGTATGGTTTGGATTACATCGAGAAGGGGAATGTTCAACTTGACTTGTGAGAAGATTTCTCTTAATGTTTCACTCAATTCAAGCTTGGTTTTCCCCCTCATTAATTGAGAAAATGGTGCAGGTTGTGGGGTTATTTTTTGAAGAGTTGTTTCTTTCACATTGTTATCAGTTTCCTCAGTTTGATCTTGTGGTTCATTTGAATTTTCATTAGAGTTTGAAGCTTCACATGGTTTCTGACTTATTTGTTCAGGTTTCTCAATTGATTTCACACTTCTTAAAATAGTCACAACCTTTAGTTGTTCATGAGTTGTTTGAGTGCAACTTGACTCTCCCCTTGAAGTTGAGGATGGTACCGCCTGAGTAGGCATGGGCGCCTTTCCAGTTTTGATAGTTTGAAGTTCTTGTTTAAGGGAAGAGACTTCTGAGTTCATCATTTCCATTTGTTTGCACAGTTGTTCTAGTAGGATTTGTGGAACAGTTTGGTTTGGTGCTTGAGAAGATTGGTTTATCCCAGGGGGATATTTTGGAGGTGGGATGGTTTGTTGAAAATGGACCGGTGGCTATTGGTATTGGATAGGTTGGGTTTGGAACTGGTTATGGGTTTGGTAGTTCTGATGGGGGTAAGGATTTTGTCCCTGTGGTTGGTTAGGTTGCTGGTTATCTTTCCAGCAGAAGTCGGGGTGGTCATTATACCTTGGGTCGAAGTTATTTTGGTATTGAGGCTTTTGAAAGTTTAAAGCATTTACTTCCACTGTGGGTCCTCCTAAAAGAACATCCTTGATGGATGGAATGGTTGGGCAGTTGTCTGTCTTATGGTCATGTTTGTCACAAATTGTGTAAACAGGCTCAACAGTTTGGATTTCATGGACTTTCCTAAGTTTTATCTCTTCAACCTTCCTAGAGAGTGCTGCGAGTTTAGCCCTAAGGCTTTCCTCTTCTCTAAGTGTATGAATTCCAGTAGTTCTTTGTGGCTTTTCAGAATAAGGTGAAGTTCCTCATGTTTGGTTTTGTTCAAAAAGGCTTTCTAGATACTCGTAAGCATCATTTGGGGCTTTGTTTTTAAAGGTTCCATTACACATCATGTCAATGAATTGTTTGTTCCTTGGACCCAACCCTTCATAGAAAATTCTCACTTGTTCAGGAATAGAAAAACCATGGTGTGGAACCATGTTTAGAGTGTCTCTGAACCTCTCCCATGTTTCATAGAATGACTCTCTTTTTTTCAAAAAAGTTTTGGATACTCTTTTTAAGTGCAATTCTTTTGTGGTGAGGAAAGTATTTTTTGTAGAATTCTCTTTGTAGTTGGTCCCAAGAGTTGATGGATGATGGTCTCAAACTGTTTAGCCAATTTTTAGCTCGATCCTTCAAATAAAAAGGAAATAGCCTCAAATTAGCTAATTCGAGTTGATGTGGGGGACACATGGTTTCTACAATGTCATTGAACTCCTTAACGTGAAGGTATGACATCTCGGACTCCATTCCATGGAATGTGGGAAGGTGGTTTAGGACATGGGGTTTAAAGATGTAGTTGGCATCTCTTAGGGAATTGTGTCTAATGCATGAGGGGGCATTGGTCCAGGAAGGTGTGAGGTAGTCATTCATGGTTTGATCGACCGCATTCCCTAAGTTTGGGGCTGCCTTATTTGGATTTCCATTTTGGTTTCCACCTGGGGTTATGAGTTGGTTTCTTTGAAGACCTTCCATTGAAATGGGATCAATTTTGGACTCTGGAATATCAATAGGATTAGGATTAGGATCTAATGGAAACAATCTCATAGGTTCACTTGAATCCCCAACCCTAGGACTTTCCACCCTAACTAGACGGTTTGATTGATCGTAGGTGTAGGCGGACATGCGCCAAAAGAAAAAAAAGCGAGAAAGGGACAAGATAAAATAATTTGGATGAGAAAAGAAGAAATGGGGGAGAATAGAATGGGTGTTTAGATGACTTACTTGGGTCCCTGAGAACGGTGCCAAAATTTGATTCATGCTCAAATTTACCCAAAAGAAGAAAGTAGGACGGTCCTTATAGTCTAGCTTGGGTTGTCGAATCCTCAGAGACCTAAGAAGTACCTACAGACACGTACATTCTATGGATTGTTTTTAGATATGAAGTGACCAACTTGGGTTTATTTAAGATGGTTTTAAAGGATCACCAACGGATTTAAGTTAATTCAAATTAAGGTAATGAGTTGATCTTAGGTTATCGCTCGGGGTGGATTGGATGAATTCCTTTTTTAATGATTTCAATTTCTTATATTTGAGATGGGTTCATTTAAGAAGATCAAACAAAATCATCACTTGCTGGTTTAATGCCTACACACCCTAATACTAATCACCTATACACTTGAAGGATCAAAGTTTTGAGCACTCCAAGGTAAAATTTCATATTAGCACTTGAAATGTGTGACCTTAAATTCAATAAGGATGAAGAGGTTTTAAAATCATCAAATGAAAATCTCATTTAAAAGAAGTGATTATCCATTAATGGAGTGAGAAATAACATCCAATCCAGCCCTTTTCTACTCCCTTAGATCAACCCATAAAAGAGTTAGTCCTCCATTGATGACATGTCTTCAACGGAAGCGGGAATTAGACTTACGAGGGTGGAATTGAAGAAGTAAAAACAACAACAAATATCGATCACTCCACCGTTGTGTGATAAATATCACAAAGTATGGTGTGAATAAATTCACACCTTGAACCAACGGTATCAACGTGATATGTAGAATAACATAATAAGAGTAAAGGAAGAGCTTTTATTAAGAAACTAAGGTGAATCAAGGAACTTACAATTGATGGAATGCGATTACAACATCAAATTGGAAGCATAACATTAAGATGAAAACAAAGCTGAAAGATGATCAAATCCTCCACCACCACTGCCTTAAATAGGAATTTTTTAATCCTTGGGTCGAGACTCCAATAGTACAAGTATCCTCAATTAATTGTGGTAGGACATATAGGTGGGTGGAAAGTTGAGGGAGAGTTGATTTTTCCACCCTTGACCCGAGGTGGCAGTCAGCTTTCATCCACCGAACATGCGCATCGGAATGGCCTTCTAGATGACCGAATTAGAGTGTTCCATTGAAGAAGAAAATGGATCACCGGATGTATCCTAACCACCTGTAAAATTTGAGCCCATTTGGAGTTGTGGATTCTGAGATATGATTATATTGGGAGGATTTTTTTTCTGGGCCGCAGAATCTGGACCAGAATTTTATCTCCAAATTGGGCCGCCTTAATGACCACCATGGAGGCCAAATTAGCACTGGCTCCTGAAGAATGATTTGTTCCTATACATTTCTTCTAGCATCCCAGGAAATTTGGGCTTCATTGGGCCTGTATGTTGGGCCCCACATTCTAATCAGTGGGCTGATGTCCAATATGATTTCTCCAGAATTGTTTCATTTCATCACAAAATATCTCCATCTTCTTCCATGATTTCTCCATTGATCCCTGAATGAAACATGTTCATAATGAAGTGTAGATCAATTTCCCAAAATATCAAATTAAAATATGGATAATTACATTTCTTAAAATCAGATGAATCATTGGGTACTTTAAATGATGTTAAAAAATGTACCACATAATAGTGCATTTTAAGAAGGAATTACAATCATAATGTGAAATGATGTTCAAAGTATAAAATGCACTAAAATGGTGTTTATGAATAATAAAGCACATTAATATTATATATATTAACAATGAATATTAGCCTCATTTAGTGGATAATCACCCACATGGTTGGTGAGTCGTGTACCACCAGGGACACAACTAGGTGATGGAGCGGGACCACACGTCGTGTGGGTCCCCTCACAGGTTGTGTACCCATTGGTTCCTTTTGAGGAAACTTCAAGCTCTCGTATCTCCTTTTTTTGAACTCGGATTTTGGCTCGCAAATAGCCTATCCTGAGCGTTCATCCACGTAGAACACGATGGTCCCCTCTGTTGTAGCTTTTGAGATACGATGTGAAATGTTCCAAGCATGGTGCTTTTTTAGGTGACGCTCAATGACGACATTGATCGCGTAGGATCACCAGAGGTATTCTGAGTGGAACCCCTATTGGATAGGGTGCGGGTCCTCGTGACACTAGAGTGGATCCCCCCACCAGCTTGGGCGTAGGTCCTCTATCTACTGAGTGGAACCCCCTTATCAGATAGGGTGCGGGTCCTCGACCTCCTAGGGTGGAACCTTCTAGTTGGGCTGAGCATGAGTCCTCTACCATCAGAGTGGAACTCTCCTATTGGAACGAGGCATAGGTCCTCTATCGACTCCTAGGGTGGAACCCTCGAGCTGAGCTAGGCATAGGTCTTCTACCATTAGAGTGGAACTCTCATCTTGGCACAGGGTATGTGTCCTCTATCGACTCCTAGGGTGGAACCTTACAGCTGGGCTGAGCATGAGTCCTCTACCATTAGAGTGGAACCCTCCTGCTGGGTGGGGCATAGGTCCTCTATCTACTATCAGAGTGGAACCCTCCTGCTGGGTGGGGCACGGGTCCTCTATCTACTATAAGAGTGGAACCCTCCTGTTGGGCGGGGCATGAGTCATCTATCTACTATTAGAGTGGAACCCTTCTGTTGGAACAGGGTATGGGTCCTTTATTTATCCACTGAGTGAAACCCTCCTGTTATACTAGGGCATGAGTCTTCTACCTAGAGATGGTGGCCTCTCAATTGTGCGACACAGTGACGAGGCGTGGCTTGAATTAGATGGTTTCCATTGGGCAGACGCGTGAGATGTTGGACATCGTTGTTGGACTTCTGAACTGCTAGAGACTCTTTTTCTTAGGATGAGTTGTGAGATGGAGATCCCCTTTCTCTCGTTTGAGCTTCTTTTATTGAGCATATATATATACACATTTGTATGCAGACCTTTGGATTTGGTTACTCTCCTTCAATGGATTGCGAAGACACATGAAGTATGTCACGTGCTTTCCATGTTTAGTTTCTCATGGTTGGATGAGGTTACTCTCCTACTATGGGTGGAAAAGACTCGACGTGTAGTCCATCTACACATCGTGTTGAGCCTCTTGTATTTGGACGAGGTTACTCCTTCTCTTGTCTTGGGTTAAGCTGCATCTTGTTTACTCTCTACTGTCTTTCTATTCATATTTTATCTCTTATTTCTTCTTTTTCAGCTTCTGAGGTGTCCTACTAGGTATGTATATACTCACCCCTGCATGGGATTTGTCTGCACGTGTCGTGTCTTACGCGAACGACAGACAGATCGGCGGTGACTTCAGAGGAGCTTATGGATACTTGGTACTTGGGACCACATACGGTGGTCGTAGCTTAAAGATCAAGAGATGTGCTCTCTCATTAGTTTACTTTCCAATTTGTTCAGGTTGAGACATATTTTCGGGTTAGCCGTGTATTTTGCTCATTTACTATTCAGTTTGCACTGTCGTACTCTTGTACACCCTAGATGTTTTGCATGTTTGGTTTACTTTCTAGTTGTATTTTTTTACTTCTTTTTCTCTATGCACTTGTACATTGAGATGGTTGTGTGTGCACGTACAGGTTTCTAGGCAAAGGTCTCCCCATGTTAGGTGTGTCTTCAGCGCTAGTCACCAGCCCTTAACCTATGGAGCCGGGTTTGGGGTAGTTGCGGCTCGAGCCCCGATTAGAGTCGGGTCGTGACAGACATTTACTTCACATGATGGGTTTCATCACTACCACCTAGTTTAACATGGTCAGCCTCAAATGGTTTCTATAGTTTACTTTCTTTGCATTTGAGTCTGTATTTGCTTGTCTGTTTCCACTTAATAATATAACGAATAACCTGTGGTGGTGTTTTCATCGTACACGTAGAATTACCGTGATCTGAAGCATGTTATATGTCAGTGTTCTGTATTGCTTTCTGTTTCTTTCTTGCTATTCTTGTAATCCAGAACTTCGATCTTCAAAGCTTTGAAAATTAATTCACATTTTTTATCAACAAAATGATTTATCCTATCAATTTGTAATCCAAAAATACAACTCGGTGGATCCTCATCGATTCTTGGAGACAACCACAACACCGTCTACCCCAACAGTAAAGGTTTATTTCATTCACCATTGGCAAATGGTCCATAGAGATTGCAAATAAAAGAAAAAATGTCTTGAGACCTGGAAATATAGTGGATTAGAAATATGAGTTTTTATAAAGCTTTAATAATAAAAAAAACAACTTTTTTTTTCGTTCTTATGAGTGACCTTAGAATCACACATATAACCCTTTGCACCAACAGATGCCAGAATGGCAGGGACGGTGGCATCCATTTATCAACGGTAACAAGAAAACAGCAGCGGCTAAGATTGATTAGAAAGAACCAAAACGACCACAGCTAAGATTGACACATCTCTCTCTTCCATTTCATCAAAACATTGAATGAGAAAATCTGTCCATGATAAAGAATGAAAAAAATAAACCTGTCTTCCTAAAAGGGTCCGGTCCGAACCGGTTCTACTCGAGGCCTGATGGCACTGCCTCTGGCGCTGGCTCCAGTGATTCTTCTTCAGATGGCATTCGACGAAGGAATGGAGGTGGCGGAGGATCTACCGTCAAGGTACCCTCCAAAACCTTCACAACCTCTCCCATGGATGGCCTAGACCGTTCATCGACTTGAAGGCACCAAAACGCAACTCTCAACACGCGCTCCAACTCATCCACATTCAACCCACTGTGAATCATTTTATCCACAAGCTCCTGCATGTTCCCACTGATCCATTCTTCATAAGCCCGCCTGCAAATCTCATCCACCTCCAGCCGCCCGGTGATCAGAGTCAGGATTATCTTGCCGAAATTCTCCACATCCCTCTCCACGACACCGGCGCTGCTCGACGCCTCCTCCTGTAGCCTGCTCAGGCCAAATTCTGTCACTCTAGCCTCGAGGTCTTCACCCAAGACCACATTTTCACATGTCAAATCACCATGGTTGAAGAACTCCCTGCACCCGGAGTGCAAATAAGAAACCGCCCTGGCCACGCTCAAGCATATTTCCATCCTTTTTCTCCAACTCAGCTTCTTTGAATTGTTGATGTATTTGGCCAGAGAGCCATTCTTGGGTAACTCGTAGACCAGATATCTGTGACTAGAATCACAGCAGTAGCCCTGCAGCTTCAACAGGTTTTTGTGAACCATGCTTCCAAGCTTATGAACTGTGTTTCTGAACTTCCTTTCATCTATGGCTGCCTTCAGGTTCCGGACAACCACCTCTTGACCACCAGGAAGAACACCCTTGAACGCTTCCAGCCCCATCTGGTGCTTGAATTTCTCTGTTACTTGCTCTATTTCAGCATATGACAACAAAACTAGGCCTTTGTTCGTGTTGGAGCGCAGGTAGGCAACCGCAGATTTCCTCGGCATGAGATTTCTCCTTTTGTAGAAAAACAAACAAATTCCGATATGAAATAAGATGAATGCCATGAACAATCCCAATGCCACTCCAACTTGACAGCGAAAACACAGCCAGAAGGAGCTTTTGAAGGAAGCATCCGGTGGGGGAGGGGCCGGGAAATTGGGCATCACAGCAACTGGGTTTAAGCATGACTTAACAAAAGAGATTGATCTGAGAGAAGGGTATGAAGACCCGGTAACATATGAGGTGTTTTTCATTCGGCATTGTGCGGTTCCATCGTTTGAATATGTCACGGCTGTGCATTGCGGGTCATTGACACACAGGTTTTTACATTGCTGCAAACTACTTGTGATGACAAAATCACTTGGCGGGTAAATCCCATACAGTGAGGTGTGCTCAAACCTCATCCAAGTAAAACCATAGTTGCACTTCGGCTCGTAAGGAACCAAGCATTTCGAGGAAGACTCGGTAGCAGTTAAAAACAGGCATTTGCAAATGGGCAAGCCAGAAGCAGCGAACACGCATATTCCAGAAAGGTTGCAGGTCGCAAATACATCACACTGATTCTCAACAGCTTGCCAAACTGACTTCCATGACCTAAAAGCCTCCACCCATGAGTATATGCGGAGATTCCCATCCACATCTAACTTTAGGAACCTAAAACCAACAGAGTCATTATGATCTTCTCCATACAATGACCAAAGAGGCCTGCGTTCATTGTCAAGAAGTTGCAGAGCTCCTTCTGGTGTGAGGACTGCACTCGCATTTGCATTAAAAGGCCCCCCACTTGTCCAGTATCTAACATCAGTTTCCCATTTAAGCTGCAACTGACCTGAAACATTGACACTGAATGTGTAGTAGCTTGAAACAGAACTTCGACTGGCAGCTCGAAGGTTTCTGTTGAAGGTTAAATACTGGCCGGGGAGAAGCGTATCAGATGGAGTGTCAAAGCTTTGCCACACAACCACTTTGTTATGATTCATGAGGACAAGATTTCCATTGTCTCGGATAAGGGCCGAGGTCACAGAAAGGTGGCCTGTTTTGCTGCTCCAAACAATGAATCCCCTTGCCGAATCGAAAAGGACCAGTTCTCCACTTTGCATGAGCTGAAAAAATGATTTGGAGCTCACTGCAACATCAGCACCAGCAACCCACACAACCTTTTGATCAGCAGCAGGAATGGAAACAGAATTGAAACGGATCCCGACACTGAAGAGGTTTGGCTGATCAGAATGGTTGAGGAACCCAGCTGCAAAATTACCATTGGAAGAGATCCAGTATCTGTTCTCTTCTACTGAAAGCTTGGAACCCAGAGGAATCTGTGAAATCACAACCCAAGGAATCAGGAATCCAATAAGGGCACCCAGTTGCAGAGGTGAACTGAAGTGATGCACCCCATCTCCGGGCATATTGCAGATCGAAAGACCCGCCAAAAATATCTTCAAATCACTGTTAATTTGCAGTGCTCATCGAAATTCTTGAACCTCATTTCAGCAATGACAAGGTAATATCATGTCAATAAATCTGCGAGCATGGATTTCTATTTTAATCCGTGGTTTTCAGTGGCAAGTCAATGCCCAAAACTAGCCGCCGATATTCGTCAATGCATATTCAAGTCAATGAAACCCAATCTCAGCGGCTATGGAGAAATCGCAGACGACAGCTTGTAGACTATATAATGAGGGCAGAAATTTCATGGCGGAACGAAGCACTGAGAATCTGGTACCTGAAAAATGAAGCCAAGAGAAGCCGACCGAGAGAGCCGCCGTCCGCCAGGATAGCAAGCAATGAAGGGACTGCGCGCGGCCTACCCAATTTGAGTATGTGGCCAGCAAAAATCAGCTGCGGGGAAAGCACGATTAATACAAAAAATGAAATTAGGGATTTATTTCTCCACTCAACCCCGTGGGTCTAGAATTGAATTCTGACAAGCAATTGGGTCCCAAACTAGACCAAAAGAATTAGCATTTTAGCACTAGAAACCACTTTCCGGAGCTTATAAAGTGGAGATGTGAGTCACGTCCAGGCATTTTACAGTAACAGGTGACATCAAGAATGCAGTGAGAAGAAAAAAGCCGTGGTTGAATATTCAGCGAGCCAGAAGATAAATCAGACGGAGAAAGTGGAAGCAAATCAAAAGGAAACACAGAAAACTCCATAAAAAGCGTAAAGAAAAGAAAACCCACAGTGCTCGGGAACTGCAGGAGAAACAGCTAGGGTAGAGTTAGAGACGAAAAAATGAATCGTTCGAACGAACAGGCAGAATTGCAGAGTGTCTGATCTGGGAGAGGCTTTTTTCCCCAGCAGTGACAGCAGTCGGGAAGCGAGGAAGACGAGGGGAACCCGGCTCCTCCAGCACGTGCATTCAACAATTATTTAATTAATAATTAACAATATGATTAATTAACTAATTAATTAATTAATCCATTATTTAAGTTATTATTACAGTCTGTCCGACTTTTGTTTGTCCCAGTCGGCGCAGTCCGTTCAGCTTGAATGAATTTAATAAAGTATATATTGATATTTATAAATGTATCATGTTTGTTCTTTTGTAGGTCTGAATTGTTTGTTTTATGGGATACCCAAATTATATTTATATATATAAGGTGTAGACTACTAGTTACGCCTTTGAGGGGTCTCGCCGAAGGTCTCGAGTTTGAGCCTAGAGCCATCATCATTACTCGGTGCTTCGTCCTTCAATGCTTTGATCATTCACCCCATTCCGATTTTGTAAACCAAAGAAAATAAAGAGGGGAAGGGAGGGACAGACAGAGAGATACCACACTGGAGCTTGGAGCTGACTGTTTATGGTAGATTGTTGATCTATTCCCTCACCTATTTGTACTGAGTCGCCCTCAAACAAGGCGTTTGGTGGAGATTCATTATAACGACCTGTGTCATTGGGGGTTGGAAATTCCCAAAGGAATTTGAATTTTCTAGTTGGTGGACAACCCATTTTGAGAGACGAGCTTCAAATTGAAATTCTGGGCTTTTGAACTCCTCTAGGAGGTGGTTTTAGACTTGGTGTGGGGCTCTGATGGGGGTTTGGAGGGGTGTCTGAGCAGTGGTCAGGTGGCCAGACTGCTACTTTTCATCAGCTGGCCACCTACCGGTGGGTTGGACAGTGTGTTGGGTACACCGTCTGGGCTTGCCGCCTAGCTGATGGGCTACCACCGACCAACTAGTGGGGTTTGAGCACCCTCATTTTAATGAGGGGACATTTGGTCTTTTCCAGGGGTTCGTATTTGGAACCCCCTCACATTTTTCCTCCTCCAACTGTGCAAAGGGGAAAGATCCCTCATGACTCTTCCTTGGTCCCTCCTTGACGCCCCCTTCATTCTCGTGGATTTGGGAGGGGTTTGCCACCCCGATTCAAGGTAAGATCTCCTCCTCTCCCCCCTTGTTCTCTTCTTCCGTTCTTCACCGAATTTCATTCAGTTTGGCTAGGGATTGGATGAATGATTTCATCGAAGCATAGCAAAAAACATCGCACCTAGTGTGGCTCGTAGAGGGCATCCTGAGATGCTGTAATCAAGTCGTTGTTCATCATTTGACGCAAGACATGTTGTTGCGCAAATTTAATTAGGTTTTCCAATGGTTTTGGGTAAAATTAATCATCAATTTGGGTTTATAAATTGAGGCTTTTTATTGGTGTAGGCTCGGGGGTGCGTTGGGAATGGAACACACCCGGTTGCTTGTGATTCTGACATCATTGGACTGCCCAGTGAGTTTGGAACTTATTATTCAAATTTGGAATTTTGGTTTAAATTAATCAATTAATTAATTTGATGATGTTGGTGGTTGAGGCAAGTGATTGTTGGCTTGTCGGGGTCGGCATGAACCTTAGATGGGTTTGATGGACCGTCGAGTGAGTCTTGGGGCATTAGGCTAGTTTTGTTTTAATTGTTTAACTAATCATAAATCTTTATAATTAATTTTTGGTGACGCTTGATCTGAGATGGGGCCTCAGAAGTGGAGGCAGTGCTTGGATGAGGTTGGGCAACGAGCTATTGGGCTATGACATAAAAGGAGTGGCTTCAGTTTAAGGTAGGGATCCTTGACCTTATTTGCGACCCTCTGTCTTTTGTTTATTTTATGTTTGTGTGCCTCATTAATAATAACTTCCTGCATAATTGCACGTGTTGTGTGATTTGACTAACGACGTTGCTCATGGTATCAAAGTGGCGAGTTGATCTTGGTGGAAGTGACATACCCTTAGAGGGTTGAGACGGGTCCAAGGGGCTTGGGTGGATGCTTGCATGCAAGGCTAGGTATCGAGGTACTAGTACCCTAATGATGAGTTAGTGAGTTACAGGATGGGCTGCGTGCCCAATTTATTATTTTCCATGTGTGCTGACCTCATGTTTGGTGTGACCACCTTGGGTGCACAGGGATGGGTCAGGGTACTTGATGTTTAGGCCTCCCAAGAACCTTCGGGATGAGCTGGTGTGATTGGTTAGCCTCCCCATATTCCGTGGGGATGGGCCAGTGTGAATGAATGACCTCCCAAGAATCCTCAGGATGGGTCGGTGTGATGCAGGGCTTCCCTAGAACCTATAGGGATAGACCGATGTGCATAGTTTACCTCCCTAGTGTAGGTTCCAGGCACAGTAGAAGCGTGTGATGGGCGGTGCACAACTTTAATGTTGTTACCATAATTGATGATCAATCCAAGATCTATACAACGATGAACGTTGTGATCCACAGAATTGAATCAAAGAAATAGACAATGGATAATAACGTCAGAATAGAGAGAGAGGAGATGAACACATATTGTTTATAATTAATTTAATTAAATAAAGAATTGACTCTAAGAAATTATTTCTTCGTTGATGAATCTGGTGACAGATCTGTGGTGCACCGTCATTGTGTTGTATAAACTAAGTATAGATTTCCTCTTGTGACGATCCACACGTGTTCCGAGAATCTTCAGACGTTGCTAAAGGAGTCTCCGAGTGTTAGCACGAAAGATCCTTGCGTTTGCATCGTCTGCCTTGATCACCTCAAGAATCGCTTCCAAAACATTCTCCTTGATCCGATGGAGGGGGATTTCTCATCGTTCTTGGGAGCATTTTTTGAGAAGGGAGCTCTCTAGGCTTGAGAGGATTCTTCAAGATTTTTGTGCATAACTAACAAAATGAATTGGCTCTATGAGAAAATAACATAACTAAGTTTATATATCGCTAGGGTTAAAATACAATAATTGCACAAGTGCCATTAATTATTTATTTAATCCTAGTGAAACCCCATGTCAAATAATAATAATAATAATATCATTATTTCTCGACAAGTGCTTAACTTGCAAATTATAATTAAATGTTATTTAATCAAATAATATTCAATATTTATTATTTATCACCAGACCTAAAAACTCAGTCCGCCATTCCTCCATAATTTGCTTCACCTAAGTCCTTCATGAAGAAACACCTATTTAACTAGTCCTTAAGAGATTGTAGGACTGGTATATCATTTCCAATAAGTAATATGTCATCAACATATACTACTAGGATAACAACTACATTCCCACTAAACCTATTGTAGACACACGACTCACATTCATTCTTAATGAAACAAAATTCTATTATGGATTCATCGAATCGTATGTTCCATGACCTAGATGCTTGCTTCAATCCATAAATGGATCTATACAACTTGAAAATCCTTTTGTCATCACTTGGAGTCACAAAATCTTCTGGTTATATCATATAGACATCTTCCTGAAGGTTCTCGTTAAGTAATGTAGTTTGACATCCATCTACCAAATCTCATAGTCATGGTAAGATGCTATAACAAGTAGAATTCTAATGGATTTAAACATGGAAACTGGAAAAAAGGTTTAATCATAGTCAATTCCTTGATGTTTTTTAAACCCTTTAGCCACTATCCTTTCTTTATAGGTACTTACTTTACCTTCCATGTCTAGTTCCCTCTTGAATACCCATTTTCATCTAATAAGATTTACATCAATTGGTGCATCGACCAGAACCCAAACTTGGTTCTGATACATGGAATCCATTTTAGAATTCATGGATTCTTTCTATCTTGAATCTTCTGAGCTCTATACTGCCTCCTTTTAGGAGAGAGGTTCATCATTGTTAACCAATAAATGAATCACTGTCTTTAGTGAGTAGAAAACCATATCTCTCTGGTTCTCTTATCTCTCTTACACTCCTACACAGTACTTGTGTTTTGAGAAATACTTCTTCCATTGGGATCTGTAAAATCTTTTCCTATACCAACTCTTGTGTATCTTGAGCATCAACTTCATTGAAGTCAATCTTTCTCCCACTATCCTTTTTGATTATGTTCTCCCTCTCAAGAAAGAAGGATTTTCCAATGACAATCATTTTCTTATATGAGGGGTTGTATAGGTAGTATCCCTTTGTTTCCTTGGGATACCTTATAAAGATGCACTTCATGCCCCAAGGTGCTATTTTGTTTCCTAAGAAGGCCTTAACAAATTTATTGTAACCCTATACATGTGTATGTGACAAAATGGGTTTATTTCCACTCTATAACTCAAAAGGAATTCCATTTTACACTTTAGTTGGTACTAGGTTTAATGTGTATGCCGGAGTTTGTAATGCATATCCCTAAAAGGATAACGAAAGATCTACATGACTCATCATTGACCTTACCATGTCCAATAAGGTACGGTTCTCCTTTCATTAACACCAATCCACTATGGTGTATAAGGTGGAGTGAGTTGAGATAGAATACCAAACTCCTGTAAAAAGTCAATGAACACTTGTTTAAGATATTCAACACCTCAATATGATCGAAGATTCTTTATCTTCTTACCAAGATGATTCTCCACTTCATTCTTGAATTCCTTTAATTTCTTAAAGGACTCAAACTTATACCTCATCAAGTAGATATATCCATATCTACTCAAGTTATCAGTAAAAGTTATGAAGTAAAAATATCCACCTATAGATTCTACTAGAAATAATCCACAAACATCAATGTGTATCAATCCTAGAAGTTCTATGGCCCTTTCACCTTATCCATCGAATGGTGGTTTGGTCATTTTTCCTTGTAAACAAGAATGACATCTATCAAGTTGTTTTAGCTCAGAAGAGTCTAAATAACCATCTTGATAGATCTTTGTCAAACGCTTCTCGTTTACATGACCAAGATGGTGATGCCACAACTGGGTGTTATATGAGTCATGTGAACATGATTCATTATCAATTTCCAATACTTGGTTTTCGTAATTTAATACATAAATACTATTATTTAAATGCACCATACCATAACATATGTTTTCCTTATAAAAGAAATGACTTTTATTTCCAAATTTGAAAATAAACCCATCTATATCTAAACATGACACAAAAATTATGTTCTTGGTAATTGTAGGTACATAATAAAAATCTATTAAAACCAAAATCATTCCCATTAGCAATGAAAGGTGGTAGTAACCAATGGTTAGAGAATCCAACCTCACACCATTGGTAGCTCTCAGATTCACCTCTCCTATGGAAATCTTCCAAATTCTACTTGGTTCTTGAATTTGGATACATATGTGAGCACCAAAAGCTGTATCTAATACCTAATGTGTAGAAATGGAAAGATCTCACTTGATAAAAAATTCACCTTTAGCTTCCCCTTACTTCTGAGTGCAGTTCCTCTTCTAGTGGCCTGAATTTCCATATACAAAACATATTGTGGAAAGGTTCTTGGTAACTGAGTGCATATCTTTATCACTTGCATCATTTCTAGGCACAACTGGTAAAGGTTCTTCTATCACATACAATTTCATTTCATGGTGAAGGATGAAACGTAGGCGCCTTTTCCACTCTTGAAATTTTTTGCCAGTGAGAAGGTTTTCCTTCTCAAGTATGGATCACAATGATATGTTTGATGTTATTTTATTTTTGTTTCTAAAAAATAAGATAAGCATAATTTTAGTACTTCATCTGATAAAATTTAGACAAATAAACAAATATTATATTTATTAACCTCTCACTATTTTATCAAAACCCAATATTCCCCACCATTGGCTTCAGAATATCCTGTTGCTTGGATTTTCTAGTGGAAAGGATCCATATTCCCCCTCTCATTAACCTAAATTTGGTTGGTCAAGCAACATGAATGGTTTTATGTAGACATTCCAAATAGAAACTGCATTAACTCACAGTTCCTTGATCTACTGAGTGGACTCCCCAATCCTGAAATCCTTTATTATATTTCCTCAACATTTTCCTCTCAGTTACACCAAGTACTGATTTGGTAGTCAACTCTTGATGTGAACCAAGTTAAGTCAACCCAAAACCTCATGTTATAATTCCCTGATAATTGAAAGCACCCCAACTTTGGATGGTCAAGAACTTTGAACTATAGTTCAATTTTAGCTGAAGTAATGAAAGGCTATGCCGAATCAATATTTTATTGAGGTATATTTACTTTAATGCATAAATTTACAATTATTATCTTTATCACAAGCTTGTTAATATCAAGTGGGATTACTTAAGTGATTAACCATGTATTAGATAATATTTACACATAAGCTGGTTTATTTTTAGTTCTATCTTGCATGCTCATTAATTCATTAATTATGTGATCATGAAAAGACATCCATAATGAAATAACCATGAAACTGATAGAAATAAAATAAAGTGGTATGATCATGAGCTCTTACTAGTGGTTAGTTTATCTAGCAGTTGATAAACTAACCGTTGACCTAGGGGGAAAACACCTTGAACTAATTAAGGTTCATGTTGTAGATTTCCACTTATCCACCTACGTATCTCCTTGGATTGGTTTCATCTCGACTCTGAACTTGAATCACCTTCACTAGCTTAGGAGATCCATATATTACATATATCTTTTACTCACGCACAGATGAGGGGAAAAAGGGGTTTATATAAAAGAAACTATAAGCACGCATGCCCTATATAATAAAAGGAGAGAAGGAACACAAGCCAAAAATTTAATTTAATAATAAATTAAATGAAACCAATCACATACAAAAGGTCTGGTTTAGCTCATGATCATCCACATGTATGCAACTAATTACAAATTTAATAAAACTATCATTCAATTCTTTAATCATTCTTATTTAAGACAAATCATGCTCGAATCAATTAATTATTATCTTTAATTAATCAACCCTTTTATCTTAATTCTCATTTGAATTTCATTGATATTCTCATCCATTATAATTTTAAACAAATTAAATAAATTCATTTAAAATCAACTTTGTACATAACTTATACCTTGGAGGCAACACAATGAATACCCATCCAATTCTACCCAACATGTATTATACTCGTATACTGTTTTACTCTTGTGACATATGACATACACGAATTATCACATAATTTCAAAACATGTACTTCATTGATGATTACACGAATTACATGATTGTTTAGTCATGTGTTATCCTCAAATGCATGTAGAGTAACAACTTGTAATACAACTCATACATGATATACAAATCTAAACATTACACAAATATTAATTAAACATTTAAATATTTATATATATTAAAACCAATCACATGGTGTGTCTTATCTTTACCACCACACATAAGTACATGTCTCAAGGTTTACATAGTAAAATAAATAAATTTTAAATCTACATAATTTGGTAAAAGTACACGGTGTGTAGATCCAATCTACAAGATGTGTACACCCTACACCATCTATCCGAGGTACACGCCTAGGGGCTCGGTGTACAAAAAATACCTAGAAAACTTGGAGTACACAGAGTGTCCAATGGACCACACTCCATGTTGACTTTGCATTACACAGACACCAGTCAGGTAGGTCGTGTATGGAATACACAACTCGTCTCTAACCCAAGGGGACTATACCCTGTGTACATGGGCTACACAGCATGTAGTCTAGTTGACCATACGCCATTTAATTCTGGTTAACACACGGTGCATTAAATGGTGTAATTAATGTAATAATCAATGCATAATCTCAAATTGATTTCTGAATCAAATCTTGATGTGCTGAATGTTATTACATGACATGTAACTCCGATTACACGGTGTGTAGTCTGGTGTTGTTCGGCCAGAAACCTTGGCACATACGGTTGAGTTTCTTGATTTTATTTTAATCATAAAATTAAACATCTCGACTAGATCTATGAGAAATGAAGGAGGAAGAATTAGATCTCACAATTCATGTCAGAAGAACGATTAGACTTGAATTGAAAAACTAAATTAAAATTCGTAAATCACTAATAATCTTTAAATAATTATAAACAATTATGCACCTGCTCTGATACTATTTGTAGGTTCCAAGTGCAGTGGAAGCGCGCGATGGGCGATGCCCAACTTTTTTTTTCCATAATCGACGATCAATCCGAGATCTATACAACGATGAACACCATGATCCATGGAATTGAATCAACAAAATAGACAATGGATAATAATGTTGGAATTGAGAGAGAGGAGATCAACACATATTGTTTATAATTAATTTAATTAGATAAAGAATTACCTCTAAGGAATTCTTTCTTCATTGATGAATCCGGTGACAGATCTACGGTGCACTGTCATTGCATTGTAGAAACCAAGTGTAGATTTCCTTTACCAGTGATCCATACATGTTCCAAGAATATATAGACATCACTGAAGGAGTCTCCAGGTGAAAGAATGGAAGATCCTTGCACTTATGTCATCTGCCTTGATCACCTTGAGAATCTCTTCCAAATCATTCTCCTTGATCCAGTGGAGGGGGATTGCTTGCCATTCTCGAGAGTGTTCTCGGAGAAGCGAGCTCTCTAAGATTGATAGGATTCTCCAAGATTGTTGTTCACAACTAACAAAATGAATTGGATCTATGAGAAAATAACATAAATGAGTTTATATATCACGAGGGTTAAAATAAAATAATTTCACAAGTTCCATTAATTTTTTATTTAATCCTAGTGAAACTCCATGTCAAATAATAATAAAAATAATAATTATATCATTATTTCTCGATATGCGCTTAACTTGAAAATTATAATTAAATATTATTTAACCAAATAATATTAAATATTTATTATTTCTCACTGGACCTAAAAACTTGGTCTTCCATTCCTCCATAATATTTATCAGATCTTGAATAATGATTATTTATTTATTAAATAAATATCACTGCATTATTCGTTAATAAATAAATAAATATTATATTTACTAAATAGCAAATAAATATTTATATACAATCAAGCATACATGAATAATTATTAAACCACATACGGGAATAATATTTATTCAACCTGTTAAATAATAAATAATAATATATATTATTTAACTGAGATTTTGGATACACTTATCATGTGACCCTCTAGGCCTCTTTCTCATCGGCATTAGGCGAAGCTGCCTAAAGTCCAAGGTTAGCGTCTAGAAACATGCCAAGACACCCATAGTGAAAGAATTTAATGATTCAAAGACATGTAACCTCATAAGAATAATTACTATGTAATATAATCCCTTTATCATGATATGTTAAATCGAGCAGGTTGCATGCCAGTGCCATCAACCTATATGCTAGATTATCTCTTTCTTTGACTTTCAGGAAATAGAAATTACCTATAGAACACTATGGTCATGGATTTATTTAGGCTATATCATTTCCAGAAAAGGGAATGAGATATTAAATTCCATTAAAGAACATAAGGGATAAATCATTTCTCACATTATTTATTAATACAATATTACTCGTGACACACCCAACGTATCCTACCTCACCGTAAACATCTATTGTCACAATTTTTGTCAATATATCTAAGTGAGCGAATCATAATAATCATTAATAATAATCTTAAAGTCTAAGGACCAATACACATGTCCACATATAGGAACATCCAATGACACAAATAAATGTGGATTTCCTACCGGTGAGACTTGTTCCCATAATATCCTACTAGATATTACCAAGGGCGTAAACCATGAGAAGGTGCCTCAAAGTCCTATGAGTCTCCACCCCTGATAACCTATATCATTTTTGTACCTAAAATGATATCATCCAGCTATAGAACATATATTCAAGAATAGTGTCACAACACTTCTGGGTTCTCATCATAGTAGGGAACTGCTATGACCCTTTAGTGAGACAGCTACTCTTAGGACATTATCACATACTTTTTCACGCAGAAGAACAAACATGATGTGATAAATAATTTATTAATATTCAAAATAATGAATACATGTTTATCATAAATTATAAAGAACTTGGTTCTAGGGCACCAACTCCAACACCTAGGGTCTACAAGGATGGGTTAGGGTGACTTGATATACCTCCCTGAGTATGTAGGGATGAGACCAAGTACTTGAAGAGGTCCTAAACTGAGTGATGTGTGTAGTACACGGATTACTTGTTTTTTTGAGTTACTAACAGATATTCCTTCTAGTATGTTGTTGAGGCAGGTAGTGTATGGGTTATGGTATGATACAAATTCTGGAATGGAGTCATAGTATGTATTGTACGAGTTGTAGTATGAAGGAGATCTTGACACGATGTCGAATTAGGTATTATTATATGTGCATGGGTGTTATGTTTTTTGTTAGGTGTGTTTCATGGAAAATGATTCAATCTATATATGTATTGTATGCACATCCACTTGATCACAACAACACTCAGTTTGGTTGAGGCATTGGGGATACTTACCGGGTCGTTGGACTCATACCCTATTCATGTACATGATGTGGGTTATGTTATATGTGGTAAGATTATTCTATTTTCTATTAGGACAATGGTACTACATAAATATGGACTCATGGTACAGGTCAGTAGGTTGTGGAGGTCGTGGATACGACAAGATGACATGTGAGTTGGGTCGGAGGCCATGTATTTATTTATTTTTTGTCATCTGCCGGTACTGGCCATTACACCTTTTTATTGTATATGATGTCTATTTATTTTACCTATTGTTACTACTCTATTATGGTTGATGCATCATATAGACTATTTTTACTGCTTTTATATTCTAGGCTGCGGGGGCCCAATGTGATCCCAGTTTCATGTCTACAGGTTGGTGGGATTTCTGCTATAACGACCTAAAAATTCCTTTAACGATTAATTAAAGAAATAAATTTTTTTCATAAAGACTATTTTATTATATTTCATAATGGAAGTACATAGAAAGACTATGTTGGTGGGAGTATATTACTCAAGAGGGGGGTGAATTGAGTATCTTTAAAAATTTCTGGTTAAAAAGTATTCTTAAAAAGGTTTCCCCAAAAGGTTAAATACAGCCTAGTGAATCAAGGTTATAATGTTATAAAAGTTTGACTATTTAAATAACTTCTTAGAAGATTTATTAGCTATTAGTAATCTTAATGTTAGTTATTAATATTACTTTTGAAGCTATCCTACTAAGACAAGACAATTATAACTTCTTTCCAAGATTAACTATCAAAGTGAATTTAGTGATATCTGAATTATACAGTAAAACAGTAAAACAGAGAAGACTAAATTAAGCAGCACAACAGATATGAAACAAGTGGTTTAGTTTCAAGCTGAGACCTAATCCACTCCACTTGGTGATCACCTACCACCGAGCAGTTTATATAAATAAACTTGATCCACACCTTGGATGGGGTTAAACAACAGTACATAGGACTGTCCAGGTCGCACAGGGACCTCTTCCATAATTCTTCATGGGAACAAACAACCAGGCCACACATGGATCTCTTGCAAACTTATCAGTGAGTATAAAAATATAAAAAGATGTTTGAGTAAGGATATCTTGTATCCTTTAGTTTAATGTAGGAGACAAAGTGTGTTGTTATACAAATACACACACTGCTCGAAAGATAGTAAAATGATACAAAATAGAACAAAAATATTGATATAGGTTTAGAAATGATTTGAATGTTAGTCTTTGTAGCTTTGGAATTCTGAAATGAAGTAGATGTAGAAATCAAGTCCTTGTATGGAAAACAGAGCGTCACAAGTCAGACAGATCCATCTTGTTTTCTTCGTGATGTTTGACAGCGCAAAGACATTCTCGATTCTGGGATTTAATTGAACTTCGTGTGTTCTCCAGCAATGTTGAGTTGCATGAGACAATTCTTTCTTTAAGAATCATCTAAGTGTATTCTATTGTATTTCTCACACCCACCCGCTTGTTTTTCTTTTTAGTATCGTGCCACACTTCTCATTTTTTTCCTGGACCACATTACTCTTTTATCTTGGAGTGCATGTGGTTGAGCCGAAAGGTTGCATCTATTCTGCACGTCGTATCTCATACTGTCAGATGACATGTCTACAAATAAATATTAATTATGTCAGTGCATTTAAAATATTAAAATATGACCATTAGAGATTAAATTGAAAGATGACAAAACATATTAAGAAACAGTGTCACAGTATGTCATGGAAACAGTGTCTCCTTCACACGATGTCTGGATTGGTCACGGTGTCTTGTGGTCACGGTGTTTGGTTCACGGTGTTTGGTTCACGATGTCTCGATGTCACGGTGTCTTGTTCACGGTGTCTTATTCACGGTGTCTCAATGTCACGGTGTCTTGTTTACAGTGTCTTGTTCACGGTGTCTTGTTCACGGTATCTTGTTCACGGTGTCTTGTTCACGATGTCTGGTTGTCACGGTGTCTCAATGTCATGGTGTCTTGTTCACGGTGTCTGGTTGTCACAGTGTCTTCTTGTTCACAATGTCTTGCACTTAGGAAAATATCTGTATTCAGACTTAAGCAGTGATATTTATGGAATTAATTAACCTTAATCATTTTTCATAGAAATCATTATGAAGTGAATCAAAAGATAGGGTATAGTAACCAAACTGAGTGTATAGCACTTAAGAGCTTTGGATAGATTTTACTAAACAACTGTGCATTTTATGTGAGATAGATTACATAGAGTTAACATGGTTTATAGACTGAATAAGATTTGTGATCATTAAATCATGATTAATACATGAGGAGTCCAAAAATCTCCCCCTTTTTGATGATCACAAATCATGTATATTTATAGTGTATATTTGTTATAAAAACATAGTTCGAATGTGCATATAACATATATAGAGTGAGTGTTCTCTTATCCTATATGTCTCAGAGTGAGTGTTATCTTCTCCTATATGTCTCCTATATTTCTCCCCCTTTTTGGATTATAAAAAAGTAGCAAGAAAAGAAAGACAAAAGAGACAAGAAAATGGCATAATGTATTAGATAAAAAGAGGGCCAGTACAAAAAGTAAAACAAAATTAACAAGATTCCCATAAAAAAAAGAGTAAGCACTATCCTTCTTCACTGGATGATCTTCTATTTTCCCTTAGTAGCAGCAACAGAAGAGGAAGCCATAGGAGCATAGGTTGAGGTAGAAGAAGGGAGTGAGCTGGTTGATAGAGAAGGTAAAGGAAGACCTTCAAAGATAGAGAGAGACAGAGTAGGTGTGGTAGAAGACCAAGAAAGTTGTTGATCAAGGATCGTAGGCCTGATATGACCCAGTGCCTGACTGATAGACATAGAAGTGGAGGATAGGGCAGAGGTGAATATAGGCAAACCAAGCCTCAGAGGTGCAGCCGCAGGAACAACAATAGTTGTACTCTGTACATGAAGATAGGGCCTCAGAAGCTTAATAAAATCCTCAATGATCTCTCCACCATACTACATAGATTTATCAAAGTCATCCTTGTTTTCCATAAACTTGTACAATAGATGAGTGAAATCTGTGAGATTTTGGACTTGAGTCTTGAAAGCTTGAGTAACAGGAGGAATCCTAAAATTTTCTATAAGATATTTTAAATGATTGGTCATGTCAGTCTTTGAGAAGATTCAGTTGAAGTAGAAATCCACTTTATTGGAAATTTCTTGTTGAGCATTATTAACAATTTTTGAATGGATTTGGACCAGATCAAGAACCCTGTCACTGTTCTTGATAACTTCAGATAGAGAATCTTTATTGAAACCACTAAGCACAGTCTAAAGTTCTTCTTTGACCAATGTTATGAGTAGGTCATTATCTAAGGAAGATTGAGATGATTTTCCAGATGTCTTAGAAGCAGTGACAACTGAGGTGAGAGATTTCAGTTGATTTAGCACTTTTTAAAGGAACCCTGTATACTCATCAGTGAGCTTGTTAAGATTAATCACAATCTCTCGCATTTCTTTCACAATCTGTTTGTTTCTTTCTACCATTTTTTCAATTAAGGGAGCTAAATGAAGTTGAATATTAGAGACAAAATTCTGTGGGGTTTGAGGAAAAATAGGCTCCATAAGATGAGAAGCAAGATCTGATCTCGAATTCATCACTTTCTACATGTCTTCAATCATACCTCTTAGAGTCTTCAATTCTTCACTAAGTAGTATGTTTTCAACTCTGACTTCCTGAATCTCATGAAGAATTTTGGGTTGAATTTTCCAAATAACTTTTTACAACAACAGTGAGGCATCTCTCTCACTTAGATTTTTTATAGGAGATGGTTGGGTATTCAAGAGTTTTTCAACTCCAGCCAAAAGGGTATCTCTAGATTCTTTCATATCATCTTTACTCACCAAGGTTGATTGTTCTGGTGAAGGTTCAAAGATAGGGACTGATACGGTCTCAGGTTCTTTTTCAGGGGCAAGATTAGAGACAGATTTCAATTGGAACATAATGGAAAGGTAAAGGCCTTTTACTGAGACTTCCTGGGATTCATTTACATCATAAAATCTGGGGAATTTATACTAAGTGTCTACAGGGCTTGGATCAATCGGGTTTGGTACTTCAATAGATTCCAGATTTGGGGGTTGCCCCCCCTTAACAGTTCCATCCTTCTCAGGACTGAGAGGCTTAAAGGATTGATCTATTTCCACGAATTCATCTCTTAGTTCCTATCTCATTTCCATTATAGCCAACTGAAAAGCTAGATCCAAACTTTCCTCAGCCGAAGGAATGACTTCAAGAACAAATTGTTCCATTGGGAGTTCCTCAAGGTCAGCTTCTTGCATAACAAGTAATTCTTCTTATATAATATCTTCCATAGAATTATTTTTAGTTTCTTTGAAAATAGATTCTGTTTCAACTTTAGGTTGATCTTATAGGTTAACAACATATTTAGAAGTGGGGACTTCCTTTTCTATTACTACATGAGGGAAAAGAGTACTGTATTCTTTATCAGAAACAGTTTCCCTAGGAGGCACATCAACCTCTTCTTCTTCTTCTTCTTATTCAGAATACTCAACAACTTCATTTGGTTCCAAACCAGGATCAGTAATATATTTTGGTCTTGAAGGATGTTCCACTAGATTGAACTTTTCATAAATCCTATCAATGTATTCCAACCATTCCTTTTTCCAAGGATTCTAATTGATTTTCATCCTCTTGATAATGAATTTTGAAAGGCATAACTCACAATCCTTGATAACCAGTAGGTATAACCATACCTTTGGAATTAAGCATGGCTGAGATAATCCGATAATAAAATAGGGAGGTTGACTTGGATGTGGTTTTGATCAGCTCACACATATGGTGTATGACATACTTAAAAAGGTTGATCTTATGCCCATTTTTTATAAGATGAATCAGAAACACATCCTGATATTTTAGTACAAAAAAATAACCTTTTTTGGGGATAATCAAGTTCTGTATAAACTTAAACAAAAGTCTATATTCTCCATCCAGTTCAGCAGCAATGGCTCTCCTCTTGGTGCCATTTCCGGTTAAGCTTTTCAGAGCATCTTCCAAAACAAAGAATTCACTAGAAGGTGGAGGTCCTCTCTGATAGTCCTCACGGATGCCTTTATGAGGTATCCTAAGGCATGTAACCCATAACCTTGAAGATAATGAAAATTTATGGCCATTTATCTAGCTTCTCATAGCATAACCATCTTCATAATCAAAGGAGAACTGAACATACTGATAAAATTGAGCCACAAGCTTAGGGTAGACAAGTCTATCTTTCTTCGAAAATCATTCTAACCAGTCTTTCTCTTTTAAAACTTTCAAAACCAGATACTTACTCGATAGAATCCACTCAGGTCATATCTCTTTATCAGGTAATACTACTCAGTTCACCATATTTGGATTTAGAGTACCTTCAGGTGCCAGCTTAGGTGCGATCTTTTTCTTCTTTGAGCTACGTTTCTTAGGAGTCAACGATGAAGGGCATTTCATCTTGGGCATTCATCAAAGGTTCAAGAGAGATAAGGGTTGAAGGATTAAAGAAGGGATAAAAATTTAGTGAATAGAATAAATCTCGATTAAATTACAGGTGGAACTTCCTTTATTTTATCATTTAGGAATACCAAACGTCGCTAAAGTAAAAGCGTGGGAAAATAAAAAGGTGAAATGAATAATTACCGCAATACAGTTTTTAATTTGTAAATAAAAAACCTAAAAAATCTTTACAATGAGACCATATCAGGTCTTTACAGTGAGAAAGTGAATGAATTTTATGGTGAGACAGTGACTGATCCTTATGGTGAGACAATGACTGATCCTTATGGTGAGACAATGATTGATCCTTATGATGAGACAGTGACTGTCAGACAGTAATCACAAAATACTAACTGTGAGACCGTAAACATGAAATAGTAAGATATAAAATAGTAAGACATAAAAAAATAAGACGTTTACTTAAGATTTATCATGCCTAATTCATGTATGATGTAGTCTATTCTTTCAGAATTTAATGGTTTGGTAAATATATCAGCAAGCTGATACTCAGTACCAATGAATTCCAAAGTGAGATCACTTTTTTGATAATGATCTCTCAAAAAGTGATGTCTTACATCAATATGATTTGTCCTAGAATGTGAAGCAATATTTTTCGACCATTGAGAGGAGGATTCCACCATTCTTCATTGGTGAATCGAGATCAGATGACGACCGACAACCAGATCAAGGTGAATTAAGGGGCAGTGAATAAAATGGGTCCTCTCCATCATTGAAAAATATATTATTCCCCAGTGATCAATCCAAATCGAGTTAGTGAATTTCTTTTGTTGGTTTCTTGTATCTTTTTAATTAATCGATCATGAATCATAAGTCTGATATGATTTCTTATCAATCTTCAACCTTCGCATGAGCCTTGTAAATTGTTGATTATTTCTTTTATCTAGTTAAACACATTAATACATTATTATCACCTCATTTATGATATCATTGGTAAATAATTCTTGACCAATGAAGGATTCAATTCATTCATGTTTTTTCCCCTCTATGTTCATCATGTTTTTCACTGTTGGCCTACAGGGTCACGATTCAACTTTTCCGAGGTGGGTTTGAGTGTGATTGAACCCCTGGATTCGTTGCGGTAGAATGAATGACATGTGGATTGACAAATTATGGACGGATTGAGGTATGATGCGGGATGTGGGATATTCCATCATGTATTGGGACCCGATGAGGTAGTGGGAGGCACCATGAGTGATGGGAGGTATAAGGGCTTTGTGCGGGAGGACCCAGATTTGATCTTCTGGTCACCAAAGTTTGAAAATAAATGACTGGAGGAGGTTTACTCTAATTTTGGTTGTTCAAAGGAAATATTCAGTAGTGTATCTAGAGAACATGTGAATATATAGATTTTCTAGAAAATATTGATATACATGGTGTGTACTGTGATGTACACACACTGTATAGTCTGAATTTTTATGGCAGCTAGGGTTTTGTGTTGGAGTTAAATATCACACACTATGTGGAGGAACCACATGCCACATAACACCTAGATTTCCAAATCATCGTCTATAGAGGCCACACACCCAGGATCCCATATGGTGCCACACGCCATGTACTACAAGGCATATGTTGCGTACTTCAGATAATACACATGCTTGGGCAGACAACACACATTGAGTGCCAACCTGACCCTGACATGTCTTGTGTTTCATGGGACATGCTAGGTACTAACACATGGATAGTGTACATAGGCATGGGTTCAGCTTACATGAGTACGACCAGGATCACACATGACATATGCTAGAGAGGACACAACCAGGAGGCTAGGTGAGGTCACACGCTGTGTGGACCACCTTACATGCCATGTACTCCTTTATGAAACTTATACATACTGTATCTCCTTCGCTTTGACTTGAATTTTAACCCATGAGTATTCCATCCCAAGTGTTTTTCCATATAGAATGTGATGGTGATCTTCATAGTGGATTTTGAGATATGATGCAAGATGTTTCGAGAATGATTCTTCTTTAGGCAGTGCTCGATGCCAACAGTGATAAGGGAGGATCATCAGAGAGAGGTCGGGGTTGGAAATACCTATGTTGTACCAGGGGGAGGGTTCCCCATTTACCTCTATCTACTGAGTGGTACCCCATGATAGACTAGGGAATGGGTCCTCTACCTACCAAGTGGTACTCCCTTTACGGAATAGGGCATGGGTCCTCTATTTACTAAGTAGTGACCCCTTGACAGACAAGGGGGTGGGTCCTCTACCCATCGAGGGATGCCCCCATTATGGACTAGGGTGTGATTCCACTATCTACTAAGTGGTACCCCCCTCTTATGGACTAGGGCATGGGTCCTCAACCCACTAAGTGGTACCCCCCTAACGTACTAGGGTGTGGGTCATCTACCTACTGAGTGGTACCCCCTTATGAACCAGGGCATGGGTCCTCTATATACTGAGTGGTACCCCCTGATGGACTAGGGTGTGGGTCCTCTACCTATTCAGTGGTACCCCCTTACAGACCATGGAATGAGACCTCTATCTACTTAGTGGTACATGCACTTGTGTATAATACTATTCTAAGAGAGGAAGATTTATGTGATGGAGCCCTCACTTCTTACTAAGTCTCCTTAGAAATCAAGAAAGAATGATAAAAAAAGTATAATAAGCATATAAATTATGCACTAGATATACAATGTATCATGTTTTTATATATGTACAGTCAATTATAGAAAATGAATGAGGATGAATATGCCAACAAGAAGCCGACTCACCTCTAATAATTATATCAAGAGAGAGAAAGGGAAAAAAGGAATGAGATATCAAGTTCACTTTATAGGTGTAATATAGAAGATGAGAATCAATAAAGAGTTAATATACTTCAGATGATTAGGTACATTGAGAGACATGAAGCCCTTGGGTTCAAGTTGAAGCAATAACTAGTGATTGATATCATTCTTACCTCTTTACCATCAAGATTCTTGACTTTCATTGTTAATTTCAACATGAATAACTTGAAAAAGTCACTCCTAGATATTTTTTATTTAGTTCACCAAGATGATAAGGATATTAAGAATACCAATTCTACATTCCTTATGGTAAAGAAGAGGAGGAAGAAAAAGGATAAGGGATATAAGGATAAGTCCAGGATGAATACAACAATACACTTTCCTTCCAAAAATCAAAAGATATAGAGGGAGGTTAATGAGGAGGGGGATATTTACTTTCTATGTGGCAAGAAAGGCCACCAGAAGAACTGTAGATCTAGAAAGAATAAGAAAACCAACACTTATGCTTCAATTATTTTTGTCATTGAATTCAATTTTTCATCATCTTCAAGTTGGGTATTGGATAGTGTGTGGATCACACATTTTTATTCATATACAAGAACTAATTAGATTTAAGAAGATTTAAGAAAGTGAAGTGGATCTTCGGGATGCAAATGGTATGAGTCTAGAAACTTTAGAAGTGGGAGATTATCACCTAAATTTGCATATTGGTTTGGTTATTATATTGAATAATTGTTATTATGTGCCTCTAGTAACTAGAAACGTAATGTCAGTGGAATGTATGGACAACATGGGATTTTATTTCAAGTTTGGAAATAAATGTTGTCTCTTTTATGAGGATAACAAGTGTTATGATATAGCATATCTTAATAATGGGTTAAATATACTTAAACTTGATAACTAAATAATGAAAATCAATGGAAAAACCATTGAAAATGACTTAAATAACACCCACCTATGGCACTTCAGGCTTGGTTATGTAAATGATAAGTGATTAGAGAAATTATATAAAGTAGGGTATTAAAATAAATTTATTTAAAACCCATGGATGTATGTGATGCTTGTTTATATGGGAAAATGACTAAAGTAACCTTTTGTGGGAAGAGAGTGTAAGAGCCACTGAATTAATAGAATTAATTCATACTGATGTATGTGGTCCATTTCCAGTAGAGGCAAGGGGTGTGTTTTCGTAATTCATTACTTTTACTGATGATTATGGTAGGTATGACTATATCTACTTAATGTGGTATAATTTAGATTCCTTTCATATGTTTAAAGAATATAAACATTAAGTATAAAAATAGCTTAGTAAGAAGATTAAGTCACTTCACTTAGACTGAGGCTGAGAGTATCTTAAACAAGCTTTCATTGATCACTTAAAGGAGCGTGGGATAATATCACAACTCACTCCTCCTTATACACCTCAGTGGAATAGTGTTAGTGAAAGGAGGAATCATAACTTTCTTAATATGGTTAGATCAATGATGAGTCAGGAAACTCTTCCATTATCCTTTTGGGAACATTCCTTACAGATAGTGGCATATACTCTTAACCGAGTCCCAATTAAAGAAACTAATGGGGTTCTATATGAGTTGTGGTGTGGAAATCTATAACACCTCAGTTTTTCTATATGGTAAAAAATATTTTAATTTAAGTAAAATTATTTGTTTTAGACCTAATATTAATGCCTAATGACATTTCAGAGATTTTGGTGGTGTCTGGGGCTTGTTCGGAGAATGGAGCCCTGAGTTTTGGAGGAAACATGTGGATTTGAACGATTAGTGTAATCCATGACTCCCAGTCCTAAAATTTTATTTAAATCATTCAGGGTGATCCAATGCATTGAAGGGGGATACACAGTTTTCCCAAACCATGCATCATAGTCCACATGTCCATGCAAGTGTTTCAGGTCTCATTGTAGAGGTGTTTTCCATGGACTGGGCATGTTTAGTCAAATCGTGCACCTAGCCCATATGAGGGGGGTTCCTTAGATAGTGCATGTCCCATGGTTGGTGCATGGTTTAGCCAACCATGTGAACAAACCATGAGACCTCTTAAAGAGGGGTAAATTTATGATTTCTCTCTTATAATCTTATATGTTTTAAACCATTTTTCTTTCTCCTTTTAATGTGAAATGCCTCTCTTCCTTAGGAGATAATCTTCCTCCTCAACCTAGTAATTGAGTCATCTCTCTCATCCAAACTTTTATTGGACCACCATTCATTTCATTGGATCACCACAAGTAAAATCTTTGATCCAATTCCTTCCTTTCATGGTTTATCTATCCATCTTATGCGCTATTTTTGTGTGAGATAATATGAAATATTTTTAGAGTATTTAACTATTATTTTATTTTCTTTTGATTCAGACCAAAACAAGGGATGAAAATGGATGAGTGTTCATCTAACACCATAAGGTAGGTGGTCAATGAATTTTCTATCAAGTCTCTTCTATTTATAACTATCTCCATTGTGCCATGCACCGGTTTCACCCACACTTTGCCCTTAAAATCTAATTTACTTAAATTAGTTGTTTAATTTGGAATAAAAACGCCCTATTATACCCTTTAATTATAGTTGGACATCAAAGAACTCAACTTGATCCACCCCTTGGGTGTTCCATGTGTATGCCTATGTGCCCCTTCATATTTTAATAATAGAAACTTCTGTTGGTGTGTTGGTTCTACTTTATCAAGTTTTTTGATTAATTTAAATGGATGAATTGACACTTTATTATTTGGAAATCATGTTTATCTTTGTTCTTATGAATTTTGAATCAAATAATTAATGGTATGAAACCTTATATATCCTTTTTCATTGGTGAATGGAAAGGTATGGACTTGAATTATTTGTATAAAGTGAATGAATTGGAATTATTATCATATGTAATTTATTATTTCATTAAACTTAAGGTTTCTACTTCTATTGAATACCTTTTTATTATTATAGGAGTGGTCTTAATTGATCCATCCTTGTAAAGAATGCCTTGAGTGATCAGAGGCAACCACCCTAATTCATTGGGCCAATTTTCCAAGGGATACACCCACCTTAGAACATGGTCAATGTCTTATTTATATGTGAATGACTTGGTGTAGTATTGATGATTCACTTGGATCAACTTCTGGATATTATAATTCCTCAGATAAACTCCTTGGATTTAGTTGATGTATTAATATAGGAGGTAGCTTGGATTCTTAACTTGGTCCCCAGTCATGCTTAGCCTAGGATTTACCATGGACATGCTCTATGGAATCAATTAGACACTATTCTAGTGGAATTCCTTGGGTGCACCATTGGATTACACTTAGTACCTTATAGCTAGGATGCATGGTTTATAAATTGTGAGCTAGATCAACCTTCTAAATTCAAGGATTCCTTGATTCCTACTGGATCCTGTATTACTATCATTACTACTTGGATTCCTTGGTTACAGCTTGGGTCTCACTTTATACATGTTATGTCTACTTGGTTACTGAGGTTAGATCATAATAGATCATAACCCCTTGGAAGTTCCTTATCCAGAAATTATTGATATAAGATGAAGAAGGTATGGTTGGTAGGGAATCCCATAAGTAATCTAATCTCAACATGGTTATTATTTCACGCATGTTATTCCACTTACTATCTATTTATATGTACACTGATGCTTTTATATTCATAGGTTGGATTTGTATAGACTTCATTGGTGGTGGCCTACTAAGTATATCTCACATCCTGTTTGGGATTCCTTTTGGTAGCTAAAAAGACTTCATGGTTACAGGTAGAGACAAGGGGAAACACCCGGTCTTGGATGCTTTATTGATTATAACATAGGATCTTGGGAGCACGGGATTGAGCCTTGGATCATGATACTATTGAATAACCTTTTTGGTCTTTTTTTTTCTTTTTGATATAACTATATGAATTTTATTCCTACTTCCATATATGCTGGATTTTTTTTATATCTCCATGACATACTCATAAATTTCTATATGATTCCACCTTGGCTTGTTATTATTACTTTTTATATGATTTAATTCCACTAATCTATCTTTCATTATTATGCTTCCGTTGTTTATTTATTCATTTATTATACCACTGTGTTACTCTGATCATGAGGGTATAGTCTTCCCACCATACCATCATGGACCTTCACTGCTAGTCAGAATCCTCTGGTGTACAAGGAGGATCACTTAAGGCCATGTAACCGAACGAGTTTAGTTACTTATGAGTGAACTAGGTCTAGGATGTTACAAATTAGTATCATAGACTTTATTTTCTTGTATTACTATTTCAAGTGGTAGACAAGAGACTAGGACATGTTGGAATTTGGTAATGAGCTCATGCCTGAGAGTAGATAACCCATGCATAAGGAAAAATACAAAATTTCCTTAGATGGGAATTGTGTTATGGATTATGCCTATTATGGTTATACTGATTTCACTGTCGGGTGAAGCACATGGATTGTGGATTTCATTATTATTACAAAATTTATTTTTACCCTTGGCCCGGTATGGCAAGGAGGTAGTGTCTCATGCATCATTATAGGTATATGAGGCTTTATATTTCATACATTATTCCATTCCATGTTTACTTATTGCATGAATTTTTGTTGCATATTCCTTGTTCCTTGATAGTTATATTTGAAATTGTGCTAACATTTCTTACATGGATAATAATTAAAGTGTCCACATCAACCTAAATGGTGTTTTCCCACATAGTGTGATGATTACACTTTAATTACTGAATTATATTGAGTTTGATCCATGAACCATTGATAATGTAAGTTGAAACACTAGTTGGTTGCAATTATATGTATGCCAATTATAATTTAAAGAGTTTTTGTGCCTTTATAAATTGATAATGTTGATCCATCTAATTGAACCATCTTAAAAGTCTGGTTGTAGTTATATGTAGTACCATTTAAAATTTATAAAGTGTATTAATTTATAACATGGTAATGATAGATTCATCTAACTAGATCTTGATACATATACATGGATATATATAATGTAATATTTAAGAACTAATGAGTTCTAAATTTAAATGGAAATGGTTTCCATTAAATAGTGATACAAATTACAACTTAAAGGGTGTTTTCCTATATAAATTATAGTTAAAAAACATTATAAAAGAACCCTAATATAAAATAGATAATTTTAACCCAACCTAACCTTAGCAGTTGGTAGTAGGTAGTATCTCTAGCGCTTCATCATTGTTTTATATGATTCACAGGCCTGACTTTACAAGAAGGTAGAGGGGTGTGATTATTATATAGGAAGGCTTGTACCTATATTATTCTTGTGTCAAAAATGTTATCATGTTAAATATTATCTAAGTAATGTGTTTGGAATTTATAGATCTATTCCACCATGATGTCCTCAAGTTGAGCACCAGGAAGGTGGTGACGACCATGTTCTTAAGGTGGTGGGACCTAACCCTCCAGTAGTGCCACTTGTGGAACCTCCAGTTTTTCCTAAAATGGGTACTGAATACTAGTTTCGAGAAGGTTTTCTATAGTTTATATAGACTATTTTGGGAGCTCTATGGCCTAACACTACTATGGCTAAGCTAATGTGAGAGTTTTAGTAGTAGAATCCACCCACATTTTTGGGGTATGTCAGTCCTTAGGATATTGATACATAGTTAGAGGCCATGCTATCTATCTTTGAGCACCTGAAGACACCTCCAGAGAGGAGGCTTAAGATTGTTGATTATATTCTATGTGGTTATGCCAAGTGCTGGTGGGACGTTATTACTCAGATAGATCAGTATCGAGATATGGTCTTGAGAGATTTTTATGATGCCTTCTGTGACTATTTATTTCCATAGATATTGAGAGATGAGAGAGCTAGGGAGTTCCTATATATAGATCAAGGATCCCTATTTTTTATGGATTATTCAGCTCACTTTATTTAGCTTTAGCATTTTACACCTTCGTTCACTACTAATGATCTTTCTAAAGTGAGATTCTTTGAGGATGGGCTTAGTTACGCCATCTGGTCTCACATAAATTTTTTCTACCTAACTACTTTCTCAAGAATTGTGAACCAAGCCCTTATTAATAATCATAATTTGAGGGAATCTAACAGTACATGGTGTGATAGTTCAGTATTGATATAGGGTAGTAGTTCATTTAGTGGAAGGAATCACCCTCTGGAGTGTTCTTGATAGAGTAGTGGTAGCTAGATTATCCACACTAGTAGTTTTTTATATGCCATTAGTGTGGGAGATACAGTCATATAAATACTCAATGCGACCAAGACCCGGTTAAGTGACGAGCATGTGGTAGAATGAGGCATCTTCAAAGGGGTTTTCAAACCTTTCCATCTATTCCTAGTTAAATAGGATCCACACTAGCTCTACCCTATAGAGTAGGACCAGTAGCTTTGTGCCAGGCCAAAAGTTGGACTACCATTGACTGTACAAGCCGAGGAGGTGGGTGTGGCTGAGGAGGCCAAACTTAGGATACATCACATCAACTGAGTGGACCCACTCTAGATATTCAGGTTGAATCTCAGGGCTGTGGATTAGTCTATATATATGTATTATAACCTATACCTGAGGATTAGGATGTCGAGACATCTATAGTACAAGGTATGATTTTTTACCCTCTACTTTAGTATATTCTCTTGTTGATATATGCGCTTCACATTATTTTATCTCTATAGATATTGTGGAAAGCCTTGGGATTCATATTTATTATTTATATGGTGTGATGAAACTTGATACTCCATTTAGAATTAAATCGGAGAGCATGATTTAGTATAAGGAATTCCCCCTTAAGGTTGGCAGTTATCATTTCTTATGGGTCCTCTTCATCCTCGAGATGATGGGATTTTAAATCATTCTTAGGATGGATTGGTTAGTCCCCTATCATGCTTATGTGGAATTCTATGAATGTAGAGTATCATTTACATCACTAGGGGTGAAAATTATCATCAAAAGGGTGAATGAAATGTCTAGGAAAGTAGAGATGAACCAAAGCATCATGGGATGGGTGGAGTAACAACCCATATTGATAGTCTTTATATGGATGACTAAGGAATACATCAGGCTGATTTTCCTCTTTTAGTATATCATTTCAAGGATTTATTCCATGAATAATTTTATGGCTTACCACCTGAGAGAGAGGTGGAGTTCTCTATCTAGATAGTTCCAAAAGTATCACTGGTATCCATTCCTCCTTACAGGATAGATACTACTGAGTTATAGGATATCAAGATATAGCTATAGGACTTAGAAGATAAGCGTTTTATATAACCTAGTACTTCACCTTGGTGTTTTCCTTTAATTTTCACCAAGAAGGAGGATGATACCCTCTGAATTTATATTGATTACCATCGGTTGAACTAGATTATGGTTAAGAACTGGTATCCACTGCCTCATATAGATGGCCTCTTTGACCATCTCTAAGGAGCGAGGGTTTTCTCCAAGATCGATTTGATGTTAGGTTATCATGAAGTATGAGTTAGACCTTCATACATACCTCATAAAATGTTTTATAGTAGGTATAGTATTTATAAGTATATGGTTATTCCATTCGGTCTCATGAACACGCCCACCATTTTTATGGATCTAATGAATTGGGTTTTCACTCATATCCAGATTAATTTGTGGTAATCTTCATGGATGATATCTTAGTGTATTATCACACTAGATATGACTATGGGAAACATATTGAGATCATACTAAATACACTAAGAGAGAATCAACAGTATGTTAAGCCCAAAAAATTCCACTTTTCGATTGAAAAGTTTCACTTTATGGGTCATATTATTTTAGAGGTAGGAGTGTCTATTGAACCAGAGAAGGTGAGTACCATAGTTTCTTGGAAGCATCACAAGAACATTTTTGAAATATGAAGTTTATTGGGTATTGATGGACATTATAGATACTTTATTCAAAACTTTTCTTTTCCAGAAGCACAACTTATGGGATTGAATAAGAAGGGTGTGAAATTCATATGGTCAGAATCCTACAAGACATCCTTTTATGAATTAAAGGGGAGACTGACTTTAGTACCAATATTGATTATTCCAGATCTGGAAAAATTCTATACAGTTTATTATGATGCATCAAGCATCAGGATAGGAGTAGTTATGATGCAGTAAGATTGAGTCATGACATATAAGTCTCGTCAGTTGAGGCTATACGAAAGGAATTACTCAACACATGATCTTGAGCTAGAATCTATAGTTCATGCCTTTCATTTTTGGAGGAATTATATATTTGGAGAGAATTTTGTGGTGTATACGGACCACATAAGCTTTAAGTATGTCTTTATGCAGTGTGACTTGAATTTCAGGTAGAGAAGGTGGGTTGAATACCTGAATTACTTCGATTTTAAGATTTCCTATATTCCTGGGAAGGTAAATGATATAGTAGATGATTTGAGCTATAGAACTCAGATGTATGCAGTTTGAGAGGCCAGTGATGAGTAGTGGTTGATGGCCATGTTATCTGAGATGTACATACATATTCAGGATCATCATGGGTGACCTACCCTTATAGCTTTAGCAGTGACCTCTTCACATATGGAGAGAGTAAAGATGAGGAAACTATCATACCCTAAAGTCCTAGTCTTAAGGTTGAGTGTTTCGAGCAAGGATGCTATGCCAGACTGGATCATTGATGAGGATGATATCTTATGCATTCATGGGCACGTCTAGGTTTCTATAGATATCTGGGAGAAATTGATGTGAGAGTATCATGCTTCTACTTGGGCAGTACACCCAAGGCTTAAAAATATGTACTGTGATCTACATCCCCAATATTGGCGGCCTAGTATGAAAAGGGAGATAACTGTCTTTGTTACACGGTGTTCTAACTATTATTAGGTGAAGATATAACACTAGTGACAAACAGAGATTTTGCAACCATTTTACATTCTTGATTGGAAATATGATGGAATCACTATGGACTTTTTGATAGGATTACTGAGATCCCCTCAAGGAAATGATGTGGTACAAGTGATCATCGATATTCACACAAAGTTCTATCACTTATTAACTATTAAGGAGACCTTTTTGGTAGATGATCTTGGAAGGCTCTATTTCTGAGATATTGTCTAACTTCATGGGGTCACATGGACTATGATATCAGATAGGGACACTCATTTTACTTCTTATCTCTAGAAAATGTTACATAGGGAGTTAGGTACATAGTTACTTTTGAGTATAACACAACACCCTCAAACTGATAGGCAGTTTGAGTAGAAGATACAAGTTTTAGAGGATGTGATTCAAGAATGTGTCCTTGATTTCATAGGTTCTTGGGAGAAACATATACCCATAACCGAGTTTGCTTACAATAATAGTTTTTAGGTAATGATTCAGATGGATCCTTACAAGGACTTATATGGTAGGCCATGCTGATCACCTCTGTATTGGTTAGAGGTAGGGGAGGCATCACTGCTTGGACCTCATCTCATTCAAGAGACTCTAGAGCAGGTTCAGATGATCAAGAAATGAATGGATATGACCCAGTCTTGGAAGAAATTGTATGCTGACCAAATTTAATGACCTCTATAGTTTGAGGTCAGGGATTGGGTATTCTTGTGTGTATTGACTATATTGGGGAATTGACAATTTAGGTAGTAAGGTAAGTTATCACCTCATTTCGTTGGACCTTTTGAGGGTTCAGATAACATCATATTAGTATCTTATCAAATATAAATCCCTAATATATATTCATCTATTCATGAAATGTTCCACATTTCTCAGTTATGTCATCACTACTCAGTCTAGTCTCATGTTTTCTATCCTAATGAGGTGGAACTGGATGTGGATGCTTATTTTGAGGAGAACTCTATTTGAATCATGGATAAGAGCATGAAGGTTATATAAGGAAGGTCAGTTCCTTTAGTTTAGGTGATATGGAAGCACAACCACATATAAGATGAGACCTCGGAGAGAGATACCAACATACATGGTCAGTGGCCTAATCTTTTCTTAGGTGGTGTTTTATTACCCTTAGATGGGAAATTTAGGTATGAGTTGTATTAGGTGGGGGAGAATGTGACACCCAAATTTTTCTCTAATGTACAAAACCATTTAATTTAAGTCAAATTATTTGGTTTAGACCTAATATTAATACTAATGACATTGCATATTTTTATGGTATCCAAGGCTAGTTTAGAGTTTATAGCCTCGAGTTTTATAGGAGATAAGTGGGTTGCACGGTTAGTGTAAACTGTGTAGCCCAGTCCACATGGTTTGTTTAAACCATACAGGGTGCTCTAGTACACTACAGTGGGATGTAGGGTTTTACATAACTATTCATCCTAGGTTTGATGGTCATACGAGTGTTGCATGCCTCATTACAGAGGTGTTTTTCATGGGTTTCACACAGTTAGTCAAACTATGTGACTATCCCATGTGAGGGGGGTGCCTTGGATAGTGAATGTCATATGGTTGGTTCACGGTTTGGCCAACCATGCGGCCAAACCATGAAACATCATAAATAGGTGTGAATTTATGATTTCTCTCTTAACCCCTTATATTTTTAACCCATTTTTCTCCTTCAAATACGCAATGCCTATCTTCCACAGGAGATCCTCCTCCACCTCAACCTAAGAATTGAGGCATATATCTCATCTAAACTCATATCAAACCACCATTAATCTCATTGGATCACTACCAATAATATATTTGATTTGATTCCTTCTTTTAATGGTTTATCTCTCTATATTATGCGCTATTTTAGTGCAAGCTAATATGATCTATTTTCAGGGAATTTGACTATTCTTCTATTTTCTTCCGATTCAGACCAAACCAAGGGCCGATACTGGATGAGTGTTCATCTAATCCCACAAGGTAGGTGGTGAATGAATTTTACCTCAAGTATCATCAATTTAGAACTATCGTCATTGTGTCGTGTGATGGTTTCACCTATTCTTTTCCCTTAAAATCAAATTTCCTTAAATTAGTTGTTTAATTTGGAATATAAACACCCTATTAGACCCTATAATTATAGTTAGAGGTGAAGGAACTCAAATTGATCCACTCCTTGGGCGTTCCATTCCTATTCCTACATGCCCCTTCTTATTTTAATAACTAAAATGCCTGTTGGTGTGTTGGTTTGACTTTATCAAGTGTTTTGGTTAATTTAAATGGATGAATTTAAACTTCATGATTAGGAAAGAATGTTTATCTTAGATCTTATTAATTTGGAATCAAATAATTAATGGTATGAAATAATCTAAAGCCTTATTAAATGGAAGGGAATAAACTTGAATTATTTATATAAAGTGAATGAATTGGCATGATTATCAGACAATATTGATTATTTCATTAAACTTAAGGTTCCTATTGCTATTATAGAACTTTTTCTTATTATAGAAGTGGTCTAACATGAGATAGCCTTGGATTCCTGAAGGAATTTCTTGAGTACTCAGAGGACCCCACTCAAATTCATTGGTCTGGTTTCCATGGGAGACACCCACCTTGGAACATGTTCAATTTATTATTTATACGTTAATTCCTTGACATAGTACCAGAAATTAACTTGAAACATCTTCCAGATACTTGAATACCTAGGATAAACTCCTTTGATTCAGCTGATGTCTTAGGATAGGAGGTGCCTTGGAATCTTCCCTTGGGACCCAGTCATGTTTAACCCAGAATTTACTATGGACATACTCCATGGACTTCGTTAGACACTATTCAAGTGGAATGCCTTGGGTGAACCCATTGTATTACACTTAGTCCCTTATAGCTAGGATGCATGGTTTGCACACTATAAGCTGGATCGATCTTCTAAGGTCAAGGATGCCTTGATTCCTCTTGGATCCTATATTACTATCATTACTTCTTGTATTCCATGGTTACACCTTGGGTCCCACTTTACTTATTATTCCATATCTTTCATTATTATGATTCTATTTATTTATTCATTTATTATACCACTGTGCTACTCTGATCATGAGGTTATAGTTTCCCCACCATACCATCATGGACCCTTGCTGCTAGTTGGAAGCCTCTGGAATATAAAGTGGTGTGCTTGAGGCCATATGACCGACCAATTTTAGTTACTTATGAGTTAACTGGGTTCAAGATGTTACAGATGAAACCCAATCCATCACACTTATGTGTATGGGTATGCAAGGATTTTTTCAAGACTATACCTAGTGAAAAATTGGCATCCCAATACATGAATTTCTTCTTTATAGGTTATCCTAAAGAAACCAAAGGATATTACATATATAATCCTTCAGATAGACAAGTAATTATGGAAAGACAAACCATATTTCTATAAAGGTAACACATTTCCAATGGAAATAGTGGGAGCAATATTGACTTCAATGAAGTTGATGCTCCAGATTAACAAGAGTTGGTATGAGAATAATATTCACTAGAGATAGTGGGAGATGAATATATTCCTGAGACACAAGTACTACATAGGAAAACTCAATAGGTTAGAGAACCAGAGCATTATGGTTTTCTTGTCACCAATTCAGGTGACACATTACTTTTAGAGAATGATGAACCTCTTACCTATAAGGAAGTATTGGATGATAAGGATATTTCTAAATGGAAATAATCTATTCATTTTGAGATAGAGTCTATATACCAAAATCACGTTTGGATTTTGGCAGACCATCTAGCTAATGTAAAATCCATTGGGTGAAAATGGGTATTCAAGAAAAATATGGATATGGATGGTAAGGTAAATACCTATAAGGAAATATTGGTGGTGAAGGGTTTTAAGAAATATCAAGGCATATAATATGATGAAACCTTCTCACTAGTAGAGATGCTAAAATCCACCAGAATATTACTTGCAATAGAAACCTTAAATGATTATGAAATTTGGAAAATGGATGTCAAAATTGATTTTCTAAATGGGAAGGTGGTTTAAGATATATATATGACTCAACCTGAAGGTTTTTTTGAGTCAAATAATACCAAAAAAGTTTATAAGATGCAAAGATATATTTATGGGTTTAAAAAGGCATAACAATCATGTAATGTTTATTTTTATGAGGCAATAAGAGAAATTGGTTTTGTCAATAATGAAAATGATCCATGTGTCTATAATAAGGTAAATGGGAATGCCATCATTAACCTAGTATTATATGTTGATGACATATTAATTATGGGAAATGAAGGGAAAGTATTATAGTTAGTTAAAACTTAGTTAAATGAATGCTTCTCCATGAAAGACTTGGGTTAAGTAACCTATATTCTAGGGATCAAGATATATCGAGATATATCTTAGAGGATAATTGGGATAAGTCAAAGCACATATGTTGAAAAGGTACATAAAAGTTACAATAAAGACAATCCAAGGGAGGGTTGTTTCCCATGTCACATGGTATCAATCTCTTTAAGAAAATGTGTCCACAAATATAGCAGAAGATTGAAAGAATGAGTAGAATCCCTTATTTCATAGTAGTGGGATCTGTCATGTATTTCTTAATATGTACTAGGTTTTATGTTACCTTTAATTTAATCATGGTGGGAAAATATCAAGCTATAATCTAGGTGATTAGCACTGGGCAAATGTGAAAACTATCCTCAAGTACTTGAGGCATACACAGGATATGTTCCTGGTGTATGGAGGATATGATGAACTAGTAGTGAGAGGATGCACTAATGATAGTTTCTATATAGATTATGATGATTTTAAATCACATCCAGGCTATGTATTTTTTCTGAATTCTGGTGTAGTGATCTAGAGAAGCTCAAAGAAACCAATGGTATCCAACTCTAAAGTAGAATCTGAGTATATTGCAGATTCCAATGTAGCTAAGAAAGTAGTCTAAAGATTCATCTTTGTCTCAGAAATTGGTGTTTTTTCTATCTGTGCAGACCATGTTCTAGTTTATTGTGATAATACTACAATAGTGGTTCTTTATAAGGAGACCAAGTAACAATAGATGAAAAATAATATAATACAAATGTTTCATCTCTTGAGGGATTTTACTTAGAGTGGTAAAGTTTTAGTTATCAGAGTAGCCACAAAGGATAATGTAGAAGACCCCCCCCATAAAGCTATATCTCATCAGAATCAAGATTTTCATGTGATATCTATCAGATTTATAATTATTAGCAGTTGTATCTAGTGCAAGTGGGAGTATTGAAAGTGGGTTCCCTATACCCAAATTGTGTATTTAATTTGATTGCCATTACATGTATACAATTTGATATATTCATGTGTTAATATTACTAAAATAGTGTTGATAATTCTATTTCCACTATATTTATGGTAGTTTCCATGGATTATATGTCATATCAAAGGGTTATAGTTGTTACCAAGCTATAATGATAACCTTTAGATACCATGACAATAATCTTAAAGTAATTTACTATAGTCCAGATACATCATACTGATAGGATATAGATGATGTGTGACCACTAGGTGATGATGGATCATAATCATTGAGACTTATTCTAATGAAATTATCACTTGGTGATCTCAAGTAGATGAGATCATGAGGACATATCTGCTAATAGGAACACCACATGTTTCAGGTGTCATTGGTTATTCCGATATATGAACATGTATATTGGTATCCTAACTTGAGATCATTATCAATGTGTTCCATTTGATCACATACTTTGAAAAAAAATAAAAAATCCATCACATTAAAGGCATGTTAAGGTTGCTTATGTTGGGTGCATCATTGGTGGCATGACATTGGTTTAAAGATCAATGTAGAATTTTTTGCTTCTAAGTTAAATAAGTGATATCTCAGACCTGGTTGGTTATAATGGTAATTCCTTCATAAATCCATGTCCATGGTAGTCCAAGCTAAGTTTCTCCAGTTATATTAATAAATAATAAACCAAGAAAGGATGATGATATAAGTGTGTTTCTTTCTTTATGATATATTATGATACAAAAAGATAATATTACACAGTGTCTTTTCGTAGGATGGTTTTCATTGCTATGACTATTCCATGTCTCTTTAGAGGCCTTAATGGTTTGTTAGACTCTAATTTTGGTCTATGAATATCATTCACTACTATCGAGATAAGTTCCTAGAGGGTCACACACAATAGAGTATTTAAGAGCCTGCTATATTATGATAAATAGGTATATAAGACATAGTGGGACCCACAATGGGGTCTGAGAGTTTTCCAAGCATTATCGATCACCAATGAATGAATGAATTAATTATTATTCGAGTATAGAATTATTGGGTTGAATTTATTTATTAAAAGTATTTACAAGTGTTTAAATAAATACATGGATAATATTATATGAACAAATATAATTTTAATATTCAAGGTTCGTTTATTATTAGAGGGAATTACGAGTTGAGTTAATGAATCAGGTTTATCACATAATATATTTAATATATATTAAAAGTATGTGATAAAATATAAATAGTATTTATGCTGTAGTTAGTTCATAATAACTATTTATTTATTGCTTATTTAGTGGACATTAAATATATAGGGGTCAGGGAACCATAACCGGACATTTTGGACACCCACTATATAAGCATGGGAGGAGATCTATTCCATGTACTATTCATTAATTAGAATTTAGATATTCTATCCCCTCTCAAATCCTATAGAGATAAAGGCTCTATCCAAGCATTCGATCCAAGAATTCCTTCACAGATCGAAGGCACGAGATCGAGGTGATCATTACAACGTCGAAGAAATCATTGGAGCTCCTTGATAACACCCAAAATTAAATGAATGGAATGCACAAAAATTATTTAAGTGTGTGGATTATCTAGATGGGTTCGACCTTAAATCCTTCAAGAAATGATTTTTGGTAACGTATGAAAGATGAGTGCACTTCGATTCGAATGAGGTACTTATTTTATTTTAATTTCGGTACTTTGATAATTCACGTGAGATCCTTGGACCTTATCGGGGCTTGGATTGTTGAAGATGATAAAGTTTTGTCACTCTAGTGATGATTTTTTTTAAATATCTATCCCACTAACTTCAACTGCATGCCTCGGTACCATCACTAACTTTACCTTCTATTGGTGAAGGATTTTTTATTTATAGTGATGCATCTATGAAAAGGCTTGGATGTGTCCTCATTTAAAATGAAAAGGTGATCAAATATGCATATCAATTGTTAAATCTTCATGAGTATAATTATTCTAATAATTACCTAGAGTTATCTGCAATAACTTTATTCTTTGGAGATATGGAGACACTATCTTTATATGGAAAATGTGATATATACACATGCCTCCAAAGTTTGAAGTGTATATTCTCATAAAAAGGAATTGAACATGAGATAAAGGATATGGTTATATATTATTAAATACTATGGTTTTTAAATTAATTATCACCCTATAAGAGTATAAAAATTCACATATTCATTGATCAGGAAAGATCATGGTGTTCTTGTAATGGCGAGGATTGAAGGATATCCATTGATCAAGGACCTAGCAAGGATGGAAATGTGAATCATAAGGCAAGGGACATCATCAATCCTATCCTAAACTATTTCTCAACTATACTTACTAGATAATATCAATAAATTTAAATAGATGACCCTTTGATTCAAAAGAAAATAGAGGCTGTGAAAAATGGGAAGTTTCCAGAATTCAATATTGATCAAGAAGGTGTACTAAAATTTGGTACAAAGCTATGTATTCCATGTTTTTTGAATATAAAGAAGGAGATGATGGATGAAGATCATAACACAAAAATATCTATACACCCCCAAAATCAATAAGATATATAGGGATATTTGTGATAATTATTGGTGGGATAATATGATAAGGGAGATTGTTGATTACATTTCAAGGTGATTGGTATATCAATAAGTGAAGGCAGAGTGACAACTTTCCAAAGGGATATTATAACCACTACCCATACCTATATGGAAGTGGCACAAAATCACTATGTACTTTTTCATTATCCTACCTAAGACATTAAAGTGAAGAAATTCTATATTTGTAATCATATGTTAACAATGTATATCCATTTGATTTCCACAAGAGAGGATTTCTCTCTATAGCACCTAGTTCGCCTCAATATTCAAGAAGTAATAAGAGTCCATGGAGTACTGCTATCAATTGTTTTTGGATGATATCCAAGAATAACTTCTAAGTTATAGAGTATCCTTCAAAAGTATTTGAATAATGAAGTAAAATTGAGCAAGACCTATCATCCTCAAACTGATGAGCAGTCTAAAAGGACAATTTGTTGGGAAAAAATCCCTCAAGGTATCATTGAAGCATTTTTGAGGTGATTGTGTTTGTTGACAAAGTAGACATCAGTGTTGTGATTGTTGAAAAAGAAAACCATGACATAAAAATTTGTTGAAAAAGGGGATTTCATGGTGGCATGTCGAGTTCAAGGGATGTGGTTAACAATCCATGTTTGATTCAAGAATGTCGACAAAGGAATGGATGATCTGGAGGCAGTAGGAAAAGAGCAGATAAAAGGTTGCGCTGTTTTCCATTTTTTGCCAAATTTTTGGGCCTAAAAATTGACAAATGGAGAAAAGTGGTTTTGGAAAAGAGAATTGCGTTCCGTGTACTTGAGAAAAAGGGAACTTACGGGCCTAGTGTTTTTCAAGATCAGAACATGGAAAAATGGAAAAGGGATAAGTGTCGTGCAAGTTTTAGGTTGGTCGTGCAAGTGACCTGTGCGCTGAGAAAGGACTTGCACGCCGGTGCCTAGGAGGATTGGAAACTTGAGTACCTATTGTTTTTCAAGATCAAAACTTCAAAATATGGCAAAGGAAAGAGGTTCGCGCAAGTATTGGTGTGGTCGTGCAAGTGAATAGCGCGACAGAGACTTGGGCGGATGGACCTACGCGCCGAAACCTGCGCGCCGAGGGGAGACTTGCGCACCATCATGCAGGGTGTCAAAATGACTATAAATACAGGTCGACCCCTACTCATTCCACACGATTTCAACACTTAGAGAAAATCAGAGCTCCTGTCGCGCAGGTGTGGTGGTCGCGCAAGTGATGGTGGATCGCGCAAGTAGGACTTGCGCGCCAGTTTTGAAGAAGCGTGGTTGTTGTTAGTTGCACGCCAATATTGGTTTGGGCGTAAAAGGTTTTGCATCGCATAAGTTTGGAGGAGCAGAGGCTTGTGTCGCGTAGGTAGTTGAGGTAGACCTACGTGCCGGTGTTGACTTGCGCGCCGATACTTGCACGCCGCCTTGGACAAGGGCGCCAATTAAGGTTGATTCACAGTAGTATTTGAGGGCTGTGTGAAAGCTGGAAGATTACCCAATACCTTTGGTGAAAAGTGAAATTCATCTACGGGTGAAAGTTGGACTTCAACAGAGCATCCACATATAATAGTGGATGTATTCATTAGTGATAATGAAGAGACCTACAGGTCTATAAACTATGAGTGGATCCTTTCCAGAGCAGTGAGCAAAGGAAGAGGAAGAAGGTGATCCTCTCCACCGGAAGTGAGCCAGAGAGAGAGAGAGAAATAGGGAGTGACCCTTGGGAAAGCTGTGAGCTGACCCTAAACCTTGTAAAGACAGTGAGCCTGGGACAGAGTGACTGTTCTCGAACCCTTGTATCCACATCTAGTGAATAATAGTGGAATTTGGTATGACCAACAACTTGTCGGCGTATGCTCCTTGGACATAGCCCAGTGAGGGTGAACTAAGTAAAAATCTATGTGTCTACCTGCTTTCTTCCATGCATTACATTTAAAGCATCATCATCATATAAAGAAGAAAAGAAGTGATCATAATAAACAAACAAGTGCAAAAAAAATTACCCTTGTAATAAAGAGGTCAAGATCCAGTGGGGGCAGGAAGAATTTAGAAAAATAATATCTATACCCTGATTCACCCCCCTCTCAGGGTATATAGGCCCCTATTGGTCCTAACAATTGGTATCAGAGGGAAGGTTGCTTTTATCGGATTTTTTTCTTTGACTTGATGTAGTCGATCTATGTGGTTAAAGAATCAATATACTCTTATATCGGGTTTCCATGGAAAAGGAAAAAACATCAAATAAGAATTAGAAGTCAGGTGGTATTCCTCAGTGTGGAAGTGTGTATGGAAAAAGTGTGATTCAATTAAAAGAATCAAACAACTTACTCAAAGAAGGCCTGGATGAATCTGATAGGGAAAATATTGATTCACTCAATCATGATGTAGAAATGAGTGAAGTATTTTAACTTCAAAGTGATACCAAAACAACTGATGATGAAGATGTTTTAAGAAGGAGGCCACCAGTAGATGTTGTCAACATGGAAAAGAAATTGGATCAGAAATTGGATGATGAAATCAAATCTAAAGATATCCAGATCCAAGTATTGGAAATTGAGCTCAACAAGCTAAGAGGATTAAATAAAAGGCTTATTGATGCGGCTACTGACCTAAAGGAGAAGAACGATTCTCAAGGTGAATAACTACAAAATATGGATAAAATGAAAGGAAAACAAAAGGATGATGATTATGAAGAGAATAAAAAGTTAGATGATGTTCAGAATCTGAAAGATAGAAATGATGATCTAGCAACACAATTGTTTGAAGAAGTTCAGAAGAATCAAAGGCTACAACAAGAGAATGAATCTTTCTCTGAACCTGTTTCTCAAGAAAAATTAAAATTAATAGAGCAAGGTGACATGGTAGAAAAGATCACATGAGAACTGGAAGATAAAATGAGCTGTGGAAAGAATCTCAGAATAGAACTCGATTCCCAACTTGAATCAAGGGATATGAAGATTAAAATGTTGGAAGAAGAAATTGAATCAGAGAATAAGGAAGTGGAGAAATCCAATTCTAGAGGAAAGCCTAAAATGAAGGATGAATTGCACTTAATATTTGATTATCCTTTAGCAAGTGATGATGAAATTAAAAACAAATTTTCTATTTTTGAATAGTGATAAGAACAAATTCTCTCAGCTCAAAGACCATACAGTTTGTAAAAAACTGGTATTGGATTTGATGAATTCCTTCTCATGCATGATAAAAAGAGAGACATGAATTGTTCTAGAAATGGAGAAAATCCTGTAGGTGCTGGAGACGGGCCCAAGAGGATAGTTACAATATGTAGTTATGACATGTGCTATTTCTGCGGGACTCATGGACACACATCAAGCTTCTGTTAATAGGTTATGGAATACATTTTAGGTTGTGAAAATAGAAACTTTGAAAAATTTGATAATAATAAGATGCTTCATGAAAAATCAGAGAGAAGAGTGTCTCAGAGGAAAGCATTCATTAGATGCTATTACTGTGGAATAATGGGACACACCATGAATATGTGTCAGGAATCTCAGGAGATCAATGTCATAGGAAGAACTCAAGCTGGATCAACATCTCAGCTAAGAGATGACAAAATAAGGTATGCCTTTAATGGAAGATGTTTCATATGTTCTAATCATGGGAATTTGGTAGATATTGCAACAAAAAGAATTCGAGAAAGGAAAAGGATCCCAGAAAGATATTCTTGAATCCAGTGATGTATAAAGAAAAATCTTACATTGGGAGACAAAGTGGTAAGTTGGAGAATATTCTTAGATCCTCAGGGGAATCACATGAAGCTGAACGAAAGTTGTATCAATCACACTCACAATCGCCCTCTAAGATAGAACATGAACAAATCTGGAATAAAAAGGGAGGAAATTCTATAGTCGTGAGTAATAGTGTGGTGACTCATAAATATGATAAAAGAAAAATAAACAAAGAATGCATTGAAAAATCTTCAAGTCGTGTGCCACAACAAGATGTGGAGGAAAGAGGAAGATCCCTACAATGGAGGAAGGATCTAGGGATGATGACAAGAAGAGATATTCCTTCTCAGAGAAGAAATCAAGGGAAATGGAGATTTGGTGGAACATCAAAGATGGAAATACGTACTAGTGTGTTTAAATCCCAAATGGTGCGAAAGGCCAGGCCTGTAGAATCATCATATCAGAAAAAGACTTAGCATGGAGGTAATGAATGCTTAGTCATATGGCCAGAGCAGTTGAAGTTGGCTAGGCAGCTAGAAGAATCCAGGAAAGAGTGTGATGATCTGCAAGAAAGAATCAAAGGGCTGACCCATCAGGATAAACCACAATCCTCATCCCGAGGATTCCAAAAGTGCCCCTCTCCCTATGTATATAAATGCTATTAATTTACGATTCATGTGTTTCAGGTTCTAGAGAGATACGATCAAAGGGTAAGTGAAATCTAAGGATGTGAAGTGGCTAAGTGATATTCTCTAGAGTTTCAATTGACTCGAATCAGGTACCAAAGTTGAAGAAGAAGGAGAGAAATAGAGCACAATAGGAAGTGATTGTGTTATTAACTTTATCTCTTGTTTCCTACACTGAGTTCCAACTAAGTAGGCTTAGATATTTTGTTAATAGGCTCAATTCTGGGTGGAATATGAGAATAAATGATGCAGAAGAAGATGAATGTAAATGGGTCTAACCATAGGAAGTGTTGCGTAACAAAGGGGGAGATCTCTATCTACTAATCAGATGAAAGATATCAATGTGATATAAAGGATGAGTGTTTTTGATCAAGAAGACATATTGTGGGAGAGGCATCAAAATTCATGTATTTCATAATCATCAATTCTGTTCTAACAACATCTTTCAGGATACCAAGAAGATGTGAGAGAAAATCAAAGGTGTGTCAACAAAAATCTGAGAGAAGATGCTCAATGAAATGATGTCATTGAAAAATGACACAATGAAAAGTTTTCTTTTAAAAGTGAGTAAGTGGTAAGAGACTCAGGGAGAGCAGAAGTGGCTGAAGTTGATTCAGAATAAGATACTTATGATGAGTACGAGGAAGTAAAATCCTTATCTGCACAAAAGCCCAAGAGTCTAGCTGAAGTTAACAGGCATAATATCATTAGTGATCAGTCATCTCCAGTTCAGACAAAAGAATGAAATCACTACAGAAGACATAATTACTATCACAGGTTGAGTAGAAATGCTTTGCTGATGTAGCTGAAGATGAAAACTGGGTTCTGGCCATGAATGAAGAGCCAGATCAGATTGAGAAGAATCAGATGAGGGAGATTGTTTTGAGGCTAGTAGATAAGAATGTCATCAGGACTAAATGGGTTTTTCACAACAAGATGAACGAAGATGGCACAGTGATTCGAAACAAAGCACGACTTGTGTGAAAAGGATACTCCCAAATATAGGGTATTGATGTTGATGAGACATTTGCACCAGTTGTAAGGCTGGAGACAATCAGATTATTTTTAGCCATAGCATTGCAAAGAAAGTTCAAAGTTTTCCAGATGGACGTCAAATCTAAACTTATGAATGAGTTTCTAGAAGAAGAGGTGTACATTGAGCAGCCAGATGGTTTTCTCATTCATGAGGATGAGAACAAGGTTTGTCGGCTGAATAAGGCGTTATATGGGCTGAAACAAGCACTGAGAGAGTGGTATTAAATGCTGAATCAATATTTGAAGAATCTCTATTTCAAATTAAGCATAGTGAAGGTGGTTTTCAGAAATATGAAAAGAATGTTCTGATGAGATTTGGAATTGAAAATTCCAAGGAGACGAAGACTCCGGTTTCTATCTGGATGAAATCATCAAAAGATGACAGTGGCAGGGCAATTAATATCACTGAATACAGGAAGATTATCGGCCATTTACTGTACCTAACAACAACAAGACCTGATATTGTTTTCACCACATGCCAAGAAGCAAGTTACCAGAGTAATTCCAAGGAAAGAAACATGATTTAAGTGAAAAGAATACTTCGGTATATCAAGGGCATGGTGGTCTTCAGCTTGACATATAGTGACAAATCTCAGACAGAGTTATTGGGATATACTGATGCCGATTTGGCCGGTTCAGCAGATGATAGAAAATCAACGTCAGGTGGTGCATTCTATCTTAGTGTATTTTGTATTTATTGGATAAGCAAGAAGAAATATTTCATTTCATTGAGCACCACGAAAGCTGAGTATATTGCGGCCACTAAATCATACACATAGTTATTGTGGATGAAGCAGCAACTTAAAGATATGGGAGTTGAAGTGAAGTCTTCGATCGGAATTCAGTGTGATAACTCAAGTGCTATAAATCTCAGTAAAAATCCCATCCATTACTCAAGGACAAATCACATTTAGATAAAGTATCATTTTATCAAGGAGAAGGTTGAGCAGGGAATTGTGAAGTTAGATTATGTGCCTACAGAGCTATAGGTTGTAGACATTCTGACAAAGGCCTTACCCAAGGAAGATTTTGAGAGGCATCAACTGGATCTGGGAGTTCAGTCGACTCCCCACACTTAAAAGAGTGTGGATGTGGGACCCCCTCTCTCCCTGAGGTATGATGTGTTTTCCCCTAATGTGCTGATATGCTTTCTCTACTCTGTTACAGACTGCAAAGGAGTGACCTTTGGGTTCATTGAAAAAGGGGGAGAAAATAGTGATTGTTCAAGGGGGAGACAGTGTGGCAATTTGACAAATCATGAATGATATGGGGAGAAGCTGACAGGTGGAGCTGTGAGATAGGGGGAGAGCAATGAGAAAGGGGGAGCATATTCAATCTGACGATGCTAGAAGTGATCGATCAAAGAACATATATCAGGACAGCTGAGGATCATGATAAAAGCAGAAGAGAGGTATTGGAATGTCGTAAGAATCTTTCCAACAAATTGGTATCAGTTTGGTGTCAATAGTGGGTGTCATAGATGGAGTGATTCATTGATGAAATTTTCATTTACTCTTGTTTCTCACGCCGAGCATTTCTCATGTGGGATTAGAGTATGTGTTGAGTGAATCCTTGATTGCTATCAGAATCGCATTAGGTGAATGGTGGATGAAGAATTAATGATGTGCCTTTTTATGGAAGAGTTGTCAACAAACCCAAAGGAGGATATTGTTGGGAAAAAATCCCTCAAGGTATCATTGAAGCATTTTTGAGGTGATTGTGTTTGTTGACAAAGTGGAAATCAGTGTTGTGATTGTTGACAAAGCAAACCATGACATACAAATTTGTTGAAAAAGGGGATTTCATGGTGGAATGTCGAGTTCAAGGGCTATGGTTAACGATCCATGTTTGATTCAAGAATGTCAACAAAGGAATGGATGATTTGGAGATGGTATGAAAAGAGCAGATAAAAGGTGGCGCCATTTTCCAGTGTTTGCCAAATTTTTGGGCCTGAAAATCGAAAAATGGAGAAAAGTGGTTTTGGAAAATAGACTTGCACGCCGTGTACTTGAAGGAAAGGAAACTTGCGTGCCTAGTGTTTTTCAAGATCAGAACATGGAAAAATGGCAAAGGGATAAGGGCCACGCAAGTTTTGGGTTGGTCACGCAAGTGACCTGTACGCCGAGAAAGGACTTGCGCGCCGGTGCCTAGGAGGATTGGAAACTTGCATGCCTATTGTTTTTCAAGATCAGAACTTCAAAATATGGTAAAGGAAAGAAGGTCGCGCAATTATTGGTGTGGTCACGCAAGTGAGTAGCACGACAGAGACTTGGGCGGATGGACTTGCGCGCTAAAACCTGCGTGCTAAGGGGAGACTTGCACGCCATCGCGTAGGGTGTCAAAATGACTATAAATACAGGTCGACCCCTCCTCATTCCACACGAGTTCAACACTTAGAGAAAATTAGAGCTCCTTTCACGCAGGTGTGGTGGTCACGTAAGTGATGGTGGATCGTGCAAGTAGGAATTGCACGCCAGTTTTGAAGAAGCGCGGTTGTTGTTAGTTGCGCGCCAATATTGGTTTGGGAATAAAATGAGTTTCATCGCGCAAGTTTGGAGGAGCAGAGGCTTGTGTCGCGCAGGTAGTTGAGGTGGACCTGCACGCTAGTGTTGACTTGTGTGCTGATACTTGCGCTCTGCCTTAGATAAGGGCTCCAAGTAAGGTTGATTCACAACAGTATTTCAAGGCTGCGTGAAAGCTGGAAGATTGTCCGATACCTTCGGTGCAAAGTGAAATTCATCTACGGGTGAAAGTTGGACTTCAACAGAGCATCCACATACAACTGAGGATGTATTCATTAGTGATAATGAAGAGACCTATAGGTCTATAAACTGTGAGTGGATCCTTTCTGGAGTAGTGAGAAAAGGAAGAGGAAGAAGGTGATCCTCTCCACCGACAGTGAGCCAGAGAGAGGGAAATATGGAGTAACCCTTGGGAAAGCTGTGAACTGACCCTAAAACTTGTAAAGGCCGTGAGCCTGGGATAGAGTGACTGTTCCTGAACCCTTGTATCCACATATAGTTAAGAATAGTGGAATTTGGTACGACCAACAACTTGTCAGTGTATGCTTCTTGGACGTAGCCCAGTGAGGGTGAACCAAGTAAAAATATCTGTGTTTGCCTGGTTGCTTCCCTACATTACATTTAAAGCATAATCATCATATAAAGAAGAAAATAAGTGATCATAATAAACACACAAGTGCAAAAAAGTGACCCTTGTAATAAAGATGTCAAGATCCAGTGGGGGCAGGAAGAATTTAGAAAAATAATATCCATACCCTAATTCACCCCCCCTCTCAGGGTATATAGGCCCCTATTGGTCCCAACACAATTCAAACATTGGAAGACATGCTAAGGGAAAACTCACTTGATTTTAAAGGAAGTTGGGACCAACATCTTCCACTTATTAAATTTTCCTATAAAAAAAATTTCCATTCTATTATTCAAATAGAACCTTTTGGATCTCTCTATGGAAAAAGTTGTAGAACTCTTACATGTTGGGATGAAGTTGGAAAAGGTAAAATGTTGGGAACAAAAAATGTGAAGGAGACTTCATAAAAGATACATGTGATTCATAAACACTCAAGGATGATCAGAGTTGATAGAAAATTTATACTAAAAACCAAAATAAGGACATAATTTCAAGCTGGGGATCATTTATTTCTCAAGATATCAATTTGGAAGGGATTTATTAGATTTGTAAAGAAGGGGAAATTGGGTTTAAGGTACATTGGACCATTTGACATTCTAGAGTGTGTTGGAGAAATTTCTTATTAGTTAGAACTACCTCTAAATATTTTTAATTTCCATGATGTCTTCTATCTATCTCTATTAAGAAAGTATATTTCTAACCCAACACATATACTTGATATTAATGTTGTGTATTTGGAACCAGGCTTGTCATATGAAGAAGAACCGATATAGATTCTTGATACAAGGGAAAAAGTGTTGATAAACACAACAACACGACATTTTAAAGTCCCATGGAGAAATAAAAAGTTTAAATAATCTACTTTGTAACCTAAATAAGTCATGAGGGAAAAATATCTCCTTTTATTTTGTGGCAAGATTCAAATTTAGAGGGTGAGGGGGGTGGGTGGGTGGGGAGAATATAATGACATAAAAATTCCTTCCATTATTAATAAAATAATTCTTTTTTTCATAATGACTATTTTATTATATTTTATAATGTAATTACATAGAAAGAATATTAAAAAAATAATATTACATGTCAAGTAATAATATCAATTACTAATACTAAGACTAGTAAAGGGATATACAAACCAAAGAATAGTGACTACATAATGATATACTCTATAGGATCGAACTTTTCCATGAAGATTATGCCTGCTATGAAAACTATTAAAATAAAAAGAAACATTAATAATAAAATAGAAATTATTTTGGTCTATATGACCATTAGTTATGTAGCCATTATAAAGTGATCATTAGGGTTAGTTTATATTGAGGGTAATGGTAAGAGTTAACTGAATGCAGAAGAAAGAAATGATGGCCTCAACTAGTAAAATCATTCCTTATGAAGCTCATTTGTTAGAGCTAGGGAGAGAGGTATCATCGTTGGAGTTTTCTCTTAATCAAGACCAAGTAGAGTTTTAATAAGCGAGGCTTGAATGAAATCACCTATGAGAGAATTTCCAATTACCACAGATCACCACAATATCAAAGTTGGCCAAAACACCTCACAATACCACCATCATCACACACCTTACATTTAGAACATATTTTGGTGTAATAAGGGGTTATGATTATCGACCCCAGTAGTATAAGGTTAATTATTTAATAAATTAATTAATAGTTTTATTTATTTTTTATTCTTATTTAGTGTTTCACCCATATATAAAATTCATATTTTTAGAGAATTTGATAAAATAGATGTTATACAAATAGATTGTGATTTTATTTTTTTATGAAATATATATATATATATATATAATTTTTATTAAATAAAATTTCGAAAAATGATTTTTTATAAAAGGTTAAAAACAACAACATTCATCTGTAAAATATTATTATGCAATTATATATAGTTTTTATAAGGTATAAAAATTTGATTGTATAATAAGAGTTGGTGGTTTTCAATAAATAAGTATTTTAAATTTTAAAATTAAATTTCTCATATTTAGAAAATTTTCTTAATAAAATGGATGATATTTTTAAATCTAGCATATCAAAATTATCCAAAAGTTATTTTTCATAATTTTTCAAGATAGTCAATTTTTTTTGGGTAAAATATAAAATATAGTATAATAAATAATAGTATTATGAAATCATAAATACATAAAAGTGATGTAATAAATAAGTTAAAGTCTTTATCAACCAAAAATTGATTATTTTATTAATATTTTTATTTCAATGTATTTCAATAAATTTCCAAAACTATAAATTACTTTCCAAAGTTTATAATGGAAATTAAGATTTAAAAAACTATAGTTTGTGAAAAATTTACCTTTCCATGGACAAAGTAATATTAAAAAATATATTTCAGTTCTAAAGAATTAAATTATTATAAGTCATGAATTTAATGTTTAAAACCATGTGAAAAACCATAGGAAAAAACCATGGGTAAGCTAATGTTTTTTCATTTTCCACAATATATAATTCCAAGACCTATATTTAAAAATTATTAAACAATTACTTCTATTTTAATATAAATACTAACCCGTACCCCATTTCTCTCTAATAAAAACCCCTTAAGCAAAAAATTATGCTCACTTATCCTCTCTAAATTTCCTCCAAGTTTTCTCCATGGTCCTAAGGTTTCTCTCTCTAAGCTTTAGAAAGTTATTTTCGAAGGTAAGGTAATTACCTCCCTCTTTCCTCATTTACTTTAAAGTAATTTATTTATCATAATTACTTTTCATATTATTATGAGGTCATGAATATAAATGTTTCCATTAATATCCAATTTTTTTCTATTAATGATAAACTACCCTACCCCATAAATAAAACTATTCAATAATCCTTTTTTTATACCTGTGATGTTGCCAAAATCATTCCTTTACTTTTCTTTCATTTCCATGCATTATCCTTATATTGTGAATGCCCAAACCATTTCTCTATTAATGGGTATTCACATAGATGTAACCATGATTCATTTATTGAAGATATCCAAATATGAAGCCCACATTCCTTTCTTAGGGGTAAAAAATGATGTAATGCTTATGTATTTAAGCGTATAGGAATTTAATGACTTTTATAAGAAACTTGTTCATTATTTCCCAAAATTGCACCAAAAATATATTTTAATGGTCAGTTTTTAGTGATGGTTTATGAAACATTCACTAAATAAAATTTATTTTTTTGGTGATGATTTTTAAAAAACCACCGCTAAATGTTTCAGAAAAAAATATCCTCTACCCTTCTCTACCAAGCCCTCGCCACCAAGCCCCTGACCCCTTTCCGTGCCCGATACCTTGATTCATATCCCTCACCACCAGCACTCTCACCCTCACCCTCAATCTCTCAGTATGCCTTGTTCCCCTTTTACCCTCTAAGCCCCCATCCCTTGTTTTTTAGTCGTCGCCACCCCTGAGCCCTCACTGCCGAGCCCTCACTACCAATCCACCAAGCCACCACCACCACTCTCGATCCCTCAACCTATAACTCATGTTCTCTCTTAATTATATTTATACCTCAACAATTCCCACCCATAGCCCTCACACTGCTTCGTCATCCCCTATTCTCATTGGCCTTGGGTGATTTTCATAATCTCTCCATTTGAATTTAATATTTTTTAATTTCAATGTGTTTTGTTTGTATTTATTCTCTAATTTCGATTCATTATTGAAAAAAAATATAATGATTGGATTTTCTAGTCATTATTAATATTATGGAATAATTTATTAAAATTGAAGGATGGATTTATCCAAAACTCACTTTATTGTATAATTATACGTGAGTGTAGATTATAAGTTCATTTAATTATTTGATAATTTTTTAACATCACACTACCATGTCCATTTTTCATCCGAAACTCATTAAAAATTAATTTAGAAAATCTATAATTTTTTGATGGATAATATAAATTCAAATTAAAATCTAAGAAAAATGATGTTGTTCAAAAACATAATCAGATTAATCCACATAAAGAATTTTTTATATTTTTGATTTTGAATAAATTAGTTATTGTTCTTTAAATGACATAATATTTCTTATGTGTTTTAATTTTATCTAATTAAGTGTAGGTATTTTATTATATATAGATAAAATTTGGATCACATTACCATGGAACACACCTTAGTATGCTAAGGGTTTGGAGGAGATTTTATATTTTTCAATTTCTAATCATTTTTTTGGGAACAATAATATTTCTATGCCCTAAATATCAATTTAGAATATGGTTGAAGTGACATGAATTTTATGAACACTTGATATTAAAGAAATTCATTTCTTAATATTTGTGTTGGATTTTTCATGCAGAATCAAATGTTACATAAAGTATGAGCATTGATTTCAGTCAGTATAATGAGCTCCCAACTTAAAAAAAATGGATATTGAAATACAAAACCTTATAAATGATGCTTTTGGAATTGCAAGGAAACATTTTTAGCATCAAAACATATCAACACAACCATTTAAGGATGATACAAATAGTAACCTGACAAATAATGTTTTTGGGACTATAAGACAACCAGATCAAGATTGTAACATATTGTTGGATCCTCCTCTTGATATTACAAAGAATAATGTAAGAGAGAACTTCACTAAGTAGAAAAATATGTTTCCTGATTTATTTGATGATGGAAATCAAGATTTGTATGTAGGATGGATGAAATATTCAAAAATTTCTTTTTTACTGAAGTTGTATCATATCAAATTCCTATGAATAATTAAAAATAAGGTGATGAACATGATATTATAATTTTTTCATGACAAATTTCTAGAATCTAATATCCTTGATTATTTTTATGATATAAAAAAAGATTTTAACAAGATTAGTCTGAATTATACAAAAATACATGATTTTCTAAATGATTTTATGCTTTATTGGGGATAGGATTCAAGTAAACAAGATTGAAAAAAATGTACATCTTCTAGATGGTAGTAAATGGGTGATATTGGAAGTATAAATCAATATATGAATATGAAGAAAAATAAATATAACACATCTATAAAGGTTTTTTTATTACTTCCTTTAAAACCTCGATTGCAAAGATTACTTATATCATTGAAAACTATTGAAAACATGAAATGGAATTCTATAGATAATAAAAATGATGGGTTAATGCAACATCCATTAAATTCAAAATTTTGTAAGAAATTTGATTCATTAAATCCATATTTATCATCCAATCCTAGTAATCTATTTTTGGGATTGGCTTCTAATGGATTCAACCTATTTGGTACTTTGAGTACTAGTTATAGTATTTAGTTAATTTTTTTGATCCATTAAAATATACCTCCATGGATGTGTATGAAAAAAACATCATTTATCATTTTGATGATTATTCTTGAAAAAAATTCTTGGAAATGATATTCATGTATACTTAAATCATCTAATTGAATAACTGAAGGAGTTATGAAGAAACGATGTTGAGATGTATAATGTATCTTCTAGAATAATGTTCAAAATATATACTGCTCTAATGTGGAACATTAGTGACTTACCAAGACTTGGGAAATTATCTTGTTGGGACACTTACATGGGTTTGGATTTTCCTATTTGTAAATTTCATTTTGAGACCAAATGACTACCTTAAAATAAAAAATGGCACTTCTTATGTCAGCATAGTTTTCTCGATGCATCTCATATATTTCGATTGAACAAGTCAAAATTCAATGGGTCTATTGATTGTAGAAAACCTACAAAGTTTTTGATAGGTTTTGAAATATTGGAACAACTAGTAAATGTTGAAATAGAATTTGGGAAGGTAAATCATTTTAATGATAGTTCGAAAACAGTTCTAAGTGCATCATTAGTTGAAATCAGAATATAATAATGGAAGAAAAAAAGTATATTCTTCAAACTTCTGTATTTGGAATTTAATTTGTTTCATAATAATCTTTATGATATTAATATTAAGAATAATATTTGTGAAAGTTTTATCTTAACATTACTTAATGAGCATGTAAAATCAAAGGACCATTTCAATTCTTGGAAGGACTTACAAACAATGAATATAAAGCGTGATCTATGACTATATAAGAATGAAAAGTATGCACCGATTTTTTTTCAATGAAAAATAGGGATAAAGATACATTCCTTTAAATTTTAAAACATGTGAAAGTATTTTATGGGTATTAAAGTAACATATTAAGGCTTGCCAACTTAAATCATCATAGGTTACATGGATTGAGAAGTCATGATTCACATATTCTATTACAACTATTACTACCATTGTCATTGCATACATTGTTACCTGAAAAGGTTACTGTATTTTTACTCTAATTCTGAACATTATTCAGAAAACTATGTGAGAAAAATATATAACCATATAATCTTGAATAACTTCAGGACATATTTGTACTGATACTTTTCAAAATAGATATGATATTTATTTCACCATTTTTTATTATTATGATGCATTTAACTATGCATTTGGCCAACAAAACTAAATTAGTAGGTCCCATACATTATTGACGGATGTATCCAATTGAGATGTATATTATTTATATGTTTTTCATCTTAAGTAAAAAATTCTTGACAATTCATTAAATATGTAACTATGTTTTATTCATTTTATTTGATAGATACTTTGTTCATTTGAAATTATATGAAAAAAAATAAATCTCAACTTGAAGGATCTATTTCCAAAGGCTATTTAATAGAGGAGTGTCATATTTTTTCTTCTAAATACTTAGATGATATTGAGACAAGATTTAATTGAGTTATATGTGTTGATGACATATTGACTCAATATTAATTATTTGGGAAATCAATTTTTTTACCACCACTAGCCAATTAGTTGGGAGGATCTCAAATATTATACTAAATGAATTGGAATTATTAAAAGAACATAGATATATGATATTGAATAGTAAAATTTTAGATTAATTTATTTAAGATATCATGTTACAAATAAATATATTCATGATAGTTTGAACATGTAATGAGAATGATATAATAATAGTTGTTAATAAAGAGCTTGTAGAATGATTTTCACATTGTGTAAATTCATAAATACTATAATAAACATGAATAATAGTTTGAAACATATATATTGTAAATATAAAAATGTATATTACTTTTTATTGATCATGAATACTGATACTCGGACTATGTTTTCAAAATATTTGAAGTTTATGGATTGAGGTCCTCTAAAAAAGGCTATAAAGTTCAACATTTACATTTTGAATGGATTCAATTTTCATACATTTGATTGGAAAAGGATTTAAAAACATATAATAGTGGTATATTTATAATTAATTAATTGGTAAACTATAGAAATTTGATTGATATTATCAAATTAAACTACTATAATAATTTTCAGTTATTTTATTCAAATTAAAGTGTGTTGATATTATTGATTTCCAGTACTGTATATTTGATATCACATTTAAATTTATTTTTATAAATTATTTTTTTAATTTTGAAAAATTAAATGTTATATTTCTTTTTTATGTGTTCTCATTAATTTAAATACCTATTTATATTATGTTTTTCTAGTAATATTAATCTATTATCATTTCTAATTTTTTTCCTTCATGAATATTTATAAATATATGCTTTAAAGTTGTTTTTACTAGTTTAAATGACATGAATGCAAAAGAAGAGGTGATTCACTGATCGTATTTGAATCCCAGTTTATGTTCCCTCAACTATATAGACATCATTAGTATTACTTGATGATCCCTCAAGATCCCTCCCTATTGCATCTGGGATGCCATCTGTCTCCCTCCTATCAGCGTCTTCCACACCCTTTGTCTCCCACCCATCATTTTTTTCCACACCCTATATCTCTCTCCCATCAACATTTGGAATACTTCCTCCTGATTTATTAGGTTAAAAATGTGATTAATCTATATCAAAAGAACAAGTGGTCACCCATATTTATTTAATAATATATTAAAGACTAATGGTCATAGGTACAAATTTTTTATGTGAATAATATTATTTCACTTTTTTACACTAATAAACATTTTTTCATAAAATATGGAAACAATGTTACCATCGAGATAAATATTAATAGTTCAAAAGTGTGGAATATGAATGGATTGAATATATTTTACCCTTATATTTTTATGGGGTTATAAAATACGATTCTATAAGAATATTTGTCTAGATTCTAGGCTTGGAAGAGAAGTTCATTACTCTACAGAAGGAATTGGTTGAATTATATTAGAAGATAATTGGATGTGTCCCTAGTGAAATTATGTAAATGGATGGTTTTAGTGAGTTGGTAAATCACAAAATTTCATAATCATTTATAACATAATATTTTATTGGTTTTAAGTTTAAGTTTAAATATACAACACTGTTTAATTTTCAAGAAAATTTTTATGTAGGTGCTGGGATAAGGGATTGAAAATGGAGATAGAGATAGAGATGGTTTTGATCTTAGTTCATTGGGTAGTGATGAGGCTTAACTTTGGATTCAGTGGTGCTGTTGTGAAACTAAACTCATGATATACTAACACAATAATTTGGTGATAAGAAACTATTTTATGATTTGAGGTAGGGGATATATGTATTTCTCTTCCATTACATGAAATCTATATTCTTGACTAATTTTCTATGTTTTTATCCAAACTTACCCTTATAAACATCATTATTAGGATAATTTGGGTTATTTTTTAAATGATTCCATGTAAAATCTTACATTGTATTTTTATTAATTCTTTTCTTTTATTTTGATGGAGTAAATAGATGGGAATAGACTTGGGAATTCAGGAGTTAGTGAGGAATTTTTGATGGATGGATGGTACCTATTCTTGGGGGTTTGTGTTCGGAAGTTGTTTTAATTTCCTTATTATATTGATATTAATACAATTAAGTGATGTTATTATATCTTAATATTATGTATGGGTGTAGTAAAATAGAAAAATATGGAGTGGTTGGTATCCTGCTACAATGATTTTGTTACGATCTAGGGGCTGTGTTTGGTGATGGGTGATGTATGAGAATGTGTAACCTTTGTATCATTTTCTTAAATGTTATATTAGAGTTGGGATGGGTAGCTTATGATTACTATGATGAAAGAAAGGATTTTAGTAGGCTCATTTTAGGAGAAATATTTAGGTTATCCCATATAACGAGGAGGTTATAAGTGGGACATGGGTGTATACATTTTGGGTTTTATCCATTATTTCTCATGTTATCATTTTTATGACTATTGGAATGGGGGTGTTTTGTGGTTTCTATAATTAAGTTGTGGTTGTGGTGGAAATTTTATTATCTTATAGTGAGGTGTGGAACCTTTTAGGTATCGATGGAGGAAAGGTCGATGAGATTATTGGTAAGTTGTTCCTTGTTTTATTGTTATGTGGAATCATTGTTATAGAAAAATTATTATAGTAATTGATTTTATGTAAGTTTTTGATTTATGGCGTGTTGGAAGTTGTTTGGTGATGATGTGGTAACGATTTATGAGGATATGTGGTGGAAATGTAAAAGAGGTGTTCAATGGATATACAGAGGTGGTGATGTTGTGAAATAAAGTGTGGGGTTCTATATATATGGAGATGTTATGTGATTATGTGGAAGTATGTAGTGATGTGGTAATATTGTGGAATGTGGTTATAAATAATCATGGATTAATTGGAAACATGATGAGTTTTCTGTGTATTGATTTTATATGAACTTAATTTTTATTTATTTAACTGATGGATTTTGGTGTTTTGATAAGGTCTTTCATTCATTTTCATTTGATTTTTATTTATGATATTTATAATCCATTTATTTTAGATTTTATTATGGTTTATTATTGATTTATTTAGTGTTATTTTTGGTTTGAGAATTATGTTTTAGTTTATATTATTTTATTTATAGTTTATATGGTTAACACATTGGCATGGATTTTATTGATGGTGTTGTGGTCAAGGGTTAGTATTTTCCTGGTTTTTATATATTTGGTATTTTTCTGGGTTGTAGCTTTTGTAAATTTTGTTTTTTTTTGAAAAAAATATATAGTGGGGGTTTAAAACATTGCTATATATAGTAAAAATATTTATAGTGGCGGTTTAAACTGCTGCTAAACCCTCAATAGTTTTGAGTGACAAAACCATTGCTAAAAATTGAAATAACTACCACTAAATATCAGTTCACAACAATTACTAGGAATTATCACTAAATGGGTGAAAACAACACTAGTTGGTTTCTGATACCAACTATAGTGGTGTTTTACAAAAATAGTCATGGAATCATTTGTCAGTTGTTTAACCCACCGCCAAACTAAAAGAAACCATTTCTAGTACCACAATCTGTCACAATGAAAGGGTTATTAACTAAATGTTTTCTTATATTATATGTGGAAAACATGAAATTATACACATGAAGGGTGTCCTCTAATAGTTATCCAATTCATTGTTTAAATAATTAACCACTAATAATTTCATGTTTTATGATACTTTGGTAAATAAGATTGGAAATTATGTTTTATGACACCTTGGTGATAAAACCCAGTGATATGCTTATAAATGTCGCATTTTTATATTCTAGAAACATTTTCATGTTATGATTCATAATAATTATATGATGATATGTCTCATGTTCTTATGATCATTCCCTTTTTTATGCCTCATGATCACATGCTAAATATTCCCTTACTGGGATTTATGCTCTTCCCTTTCTTTTGATGTTTGTGCCTAAGATATGAGATATAGTAAAAGTAACCTAGGATGAATCTATAAAGAATATTTCCAAGTGAATTTTAATAAATTTTATGTTTTTCATTTATCATGTTCCTAGTTTCTAATGAATTAAATCTCAAAATATCTTATGTATTATTAAGTATTTTACCATGTAATGAAAATTTTACATATTAAAAAGGCATGATGCCATATCCACTATACAGATGGTTCATGCCATATTTTTAATAGAATTGAGAATAACCCCCAAGAATTGTTTTAGAGGGAATAGTCTCCCAAATACCATGTTAGTCCCTTTCCACTAGTTGGCAGTCTTTGGCATATGGGGAGGCACGCTTGAGGTTATGTGGAGACCCCCTCTCGGGCACTATTCAGGCACCCTAGAATAGGGTGTTACATTCATTAGTAAAATATTGCAAGGAGGAGTTCCTAATTTACTAATATGAACCTCTAAATATATCCTCAAAAATTGGAAGAACCAAGACAAATACTTCTCTAAGCAAGGATTACTAGTTTATGACAAGATCAATAGCTCGAATGGCCCGAAGGCCTTCATAAAAATAGATTAAAAAACTCAATACTTTGGGAAATATAGGAACCAAACTAAAAGGGAGGAATAATTTATAGATCTATTGATCTTGTATATATATTTTAATGGTTCACTATTTTTTTCCTTAATAAAACACATGAGTATAGTGGTGTTATTTATAAGACAGAGTAGGGTAAAATGGCAGGGTGGGGGGGGGGTGAATTTTCCTTTAAAAATAAAAACAATAAATAATTAAAGTCTTAAATAAGTAACTTATTTTTAAAATATTGAAGATAATTAAAAATTATCTATGATTTAAAAATAAAAATTAATCAAATTAAAACATAGTGAAAGAATAATGAAATAACTATATAAGTTTACAAGATTGAAAGCATATAAGAATGTGTGATTTGTAAATTATGTGATTAAGTTTATAGATAAATTAAATTAAGGATTAATTAGTTGAATTGAAGTGATTAAAAAACAAAGATATAAAAATTAAATAAGGAATAATTTTTTAAGTAAGTTTGTCAATAGCTCAATAAGAACCCCTATATGTCCCACATAATTGTCTTGAAGATGTAATGTATTATTCCCATGGATTTAATAGTATGAAATATACCAAAACACCCTTTATTTTTAAAGGTTACAACATGAAATTGGAATATAATTGACCCTAGAATTTTAAAGATCGTAACTAGAAACCTCAAGGAGAAGTACTCTCTAACATTTTAACATTTTTGGAAAGAAACCAATGTCCCTCACTTTAAAAGTTATTGAGCACTGATAGAAGATATAAGAAGGAGAGGACTGCTTGAGGTGATCACATTTAAGCAAGGTCTCGATTCTCTCAAAAGAATAAGAAAATGTACTAGGAGAGAATGAGAAATATAGAGGAGAGTGAGAAGAATATTAAAATAATATCAAAATATAGATTGGAGAAAGGGAGAACTTTAAAATTGAGAGCACTTGATAGAAATTTAATGATTGTAGCATGTTGACATTGAGAAGGTTAGAAGGTGAGTTTCCATGGCACCCAAGGGGTATATTTATAGCGTTCAAATTTTTTAGGAATCTTCTGGAATTCACTAGGGGAATTGAAGCTAAAGAAAATGATTTTTATGGTATGTCAACCATAATTAAATTATGGATTAAAGATTCTATCCCAATGCCAATGGACAACTTATAACCTCCACCAGGTAGCTAGAATGGTTCCTACTACTATCCAGAATTCTACACTCCCCACTAGATGGCTGGTGAGTTCCCAGTCGATGGTCAATGGAAATTTCCTCTAAGGGGTGCTCTTTTCTACCTGCACTAACTGGCTGATGGAATTATGCTTTAAGGGGAGGCTACTACCTTCACCACCAACTGGTCGGTAAATATGCACTAGCTAACCAGTGAAACTTGTTGGTATCTAAACACCACCAAGGACTTCAAGTTTCCTTTAAATATCTTCAAAAGGTTCAAGAACTTTACTACATGGGGTTAATAGGTCCATAAATACTCCTTCAAAGATTATTCAAGATTATTCAAAGGTTCTAACAATATTTCATCATGATATTACAATTGTCATATTATAACATAAAACTTTAACTTATAACATCTCTAATAAAATCATTATACACTTAAAAGAGTGTTTGTGTTCTTTAAAATAAAATATGGTGAGAAAAGAAAAAATATCCCCTTTTATGATGATAAAAAACACTTAATTTGAAAGAGAATAAAACAAGAATATAAAAAGAGTATCAAGATGAATTTTCTCCATAAATAAAAAACAATATCAATTCTCCCACATAATAGAATAGATATAAAAATAATAGATTTCTATAATTACCTGATATTTCTTTGAATACTATGATTTCTCCCAATTTATTTCCCACCCTTTGAGATTATCAAAGTGTATTCATACACAAGGTTAGATTAAATAAGTGAGATATAATTTAAAACTATATTTATCATAATTAATGATCTTTTAATAGAGATAAAATATTTTTTTTGAAATAATTTAGAATTTTTTTTTATAATGAGATATTTTTAATAAATCTCAAGATGAAATATTTTTCAATAATTATCAAGAGAGAAATAAAAAAATTGAAATATCTATTTTTAAAAAATATCAAAAAACAAATAAAAATTTCAATATCAATTTTGAAAAAAGGGTGTCGCCTCTAGGATCCTTTTAATATCCACAAGATCAGTACTCCCTCAAATAATTCTTTATGAATACGAGGAGCCAATAACTAAAACTAAATAAAGAAATAAAATATTAATAAAGAAATATTATAATAAAAAAATATGTGAAAAACCATTCCATCATTAAGGTTTATCATAGAGTGTGTTAATAAACCATAGAAAATTCTCCAGGAGTATCAAACCAAGTGTGATGTAATGGACCACTACTTTTTCCTAGGGTAAAGATCAAATTAAAAATCCAACCCTTCTTTTTGAGGTAATAACCTCTAGATTAATTTTCACTATAACCACATCAAATTGTTAGTATCCTGACATTAATGTTTTTCTTGAAGTATCAAACTCACTTTAATTTACCAAAATTGTGAAATTTTTTAACGTTTTTTTAAAAGGAATAAAATATTAAAAAAAATTGTAAAAAAAGGAAAATTTATCAGGATTTCCAAGATTAAGATTTTAGTATCACAATATAATAATACCAAAATCACCTTTATTAAAATAAATGTGATAAATAAAAAGAGGTTTAGTGAATATATCATTAATTTGAAGGTTTTTACAAAAAAAATCAAGAATGATACCACATTTTTGAAAGTGATATCAAAGAAAATGATGTCTCAGATCAATGTTCTTAGTGTGAGAGTGTTGGATAGGATTTTTAGAGACCTTAATTTTACTAGTGTTGTCACACTTGATAGGTACTAGATCATATGTAAGCCCAAATTCTAATATATTATGTTTTATCTGTATAATTTGGGAACAATAACTCCCAATGGCTATGTATTCCAATTTAACTATAGAAAAAGTAACAAAGTTATGCTTCTTAGTACTCTATGGGATAATGTATTTTCATAGTAGGTGGAAAGTTCCACTAGTACTTTTCCTATTTATATTGAATCCTCCAAAATTAGCATCGATAAAATTAGTATGTTCAGTACGATTTTCCTTAGGATAAAATAATCCAAGGTTTTTAATTAATTTAAAATATATAAACATTATTTTGAGAGATTTTCAATGAGATTACTTTAGATTTTATTGAAAATGAGAACAAATGAATACAATAAACATAATGTATGGATGAGTTGATTTACCATCATTATTTAACATTAGTTTACAGTGGTACTCATGGGTGTACAAATTTCCTTAGCATGATCCATGCAAAAATTCTTTGGAAGTTCATTAGTTCATTTACTTTGGTTTATAAAAGTTCCATCTAAATCATGGGAAATTTGAAGATGAAGGAATAATTTGATTAATCCCATAAAACTCATTTCAAACTATTTATTCATTAAATTAGAAATTTCATTACAAATAGTTTCTTTAGTTGATCTAAAAATAATATCATCAATATAAATTTAAACAATTAATTAATCATTTGAAGAAGTTTTGAGAAAAATAGTGTAATCATCTTTTCCCATTTTAAAATAAGTTGATAAATAAAATTAAGTTATCCTTTTATACTAAGCTTGAGGGGTCTATTTTAACCCATAAATAACTTTGGATAATTTTAAAAAATTATTTGTAAAATTAATATTTTCTAAACCAAATGGTTGATCCACAAGAACATTTTTAGAAATAAAACCATTTAAAAAAGAACTTTTAAATCTATTTAAAAAAGTTTAAAATTATAATGAGTTATTAATTAAGAAATATTATAATAGATTCTATCAATGAAATAAGTGAGAAGGTTTCACTATAATAAAAACATTATTCTTGACCATGTACTTTAGTAATAAGTCAAGCCCTATTCTAGATGATAATTCCTTGTTCACCATGTTTGTTTTGAAAAACCCACTTCATGCCAATAATAAGATGATTATCAGGTCATTATATGAGATTAAAAACATTGTTAATTTAAAATTGGTACAAATTATATTGCATTAAAAGTATTCAATTATCATCATTAATAAAATCTTTAAGGTATTGATGTTCAAGGTGAGAGATAAAATCTTGATGTTCAACCTCAATTAAGATTTACCTTCTAGTATGAGTTCCATTTTGAAATTCAATGATAACATTCTCAAGGGGATGGTATTTAGATTTAACCCATGCACTGGGTAAAGAAGTGTATGGGGATTCTTGAACATATTAAATCACTTTAGATGATCAAGGTTTAGGTATGGTCAAACTATCTTGGTCATTATCATCATCGATTTGAGGATGAGGTTTAGGAATATCCTCATCAAATTTGATGTGAATTGAATCTTATACTATTTTGGTCCATTTATTGAAGTCTCAGTAGGATATATTTGGTTTTGAGTATCCAAGAAAGATACCTTCATTAGATTTGGGGTCAAATAATACTAGATTATCCTTGGTATTAAGGATAAATAATTTACAGCTGAAAACTTTAACGAAGAAAACTTTAGGAATTTTTCCTTTCTATAGTTCATAAGGGTATTTTTGATTGATGGGTCTTATGAGAACATGGTTAAGGAAAAAAAAATTAGTATTGAATGCCTCAACAAAAAATAATTTTGGTAGATTAAAATCATTTAAGATAGTCCTAGAAATTTCTTAGAGGATTCTATTTCATCTTTTGTCAACCCCATTTTCTTGATGTGTCCTAGGACCAGAGAAGGAATAATGTTATGTTTGAGAAAAACCAAACTCATCCAAGTATTTTTCATAAAATTCTATACCATGTTCACTTATAATGGAAAATATTTTATATAATTTTTCATTTTTAACTTTATTTGAAAAATTTATAAAGACTTTATAAGACTCATTTTTTATGATCCAATAAGAAAACCCTTGTAAATATAGTATAATAATCAATAATTACAAATGTGTAATATTTTCATCCAATAATAGAAACATGATTTGGTAAAAAAAGGTAAAGTTGGACTAGTTCTATGGATTTAGAAGAGGAAACAAAATTTTTTAGTTTTTAAGGAAGATATGTGTAGGTTTCCATGTTGTAAAGGTTCACAAACTAATTTATCTTTGAAATACAATTTTGGTAAATCTCATACTAGTTGGTTATAGTTGAGCTTGATAAGAGAGAGAATTCTACAATGACCTAGGAAAAAATTCCAAATCCAAGATTCATTATCTTGTTCACTTAAACACTTACCATTTTTAAAATAAACATATTTTAAATCTATAATATAAACATTTTGAAAATGATATTTAGTAGATAAAATATTTCCTTCATAATTAAAAACTTTAAAAAATTATTTTTCAAAAATTATTTTAAAACCAATATCACATAATTTATTAACACTTAGTAAATTATGCTTCATTCCATTTAAAAGTAAAAAATATTTTATTAAATTAGAGTTGGATAAATTTATCTTACCAATACTAGTGATTTTACCTTTTGAATCATCTTTACATAAGACATGTCATCTATTGAAGTCATTGAGATGATTTAATTTGGAAGGATCACCCCAAAGGTCACTCAAGAACTATATATCCATATAACAAGTAGCTTCTCCGGTTTTTCTCTGGAGAATTTTTTCCTACAAAATATTAAGAGACTAATAATTTTTTTACCCATATATTAGTCCCACTTAAGTTATCCAATAAAGACTTTGGAATCCAAAATTTTATAGAACTAGTTTTTACATTTGAAATAAGATATGGGAGAAAAATTATTTTTGGACTACCATATCTAGAATTTTTTTAATTTCATTCATAAAAAAGATATCCAAATTATTTTTAACCATTAAAAAATTTATATTGTGAATCCCCATTTAGAAAAGTAGTCTATTTATAGTTTTTTGGAGGAACCATTTTGTTTTGAAAAACCAATCTCAAACTTACTTTTAAAAACATGCTGAGACCCCAAAATAATATTTAGATATTTATAAACATGGGTGAATTTGGAAAGTTTATTTTTAAGATCTTTAATTTGAGTTAAATATTCTCAATATTTGGTTGTTCTTTTAGTTTTAAAATAAAATAATATTTTTTCATTTAAAAGTTGATCTTTTTTTAAAACAACTTGATTGTAATTATTTTTAAGATCTTTAAATTTTGAAACATGTTAAAAAAAACCATTTTAATGTTGATCTCTAGAATAAAGAAGATATTCACAACATAAATAAAAAGAGGTAGATAAGTAAGGACTAGAAAATTCATAATTTACTTCATAACAAACCTCGATATTATCCATTAGGCACTTAGGACTTTCTTCACTAGATTCATATGTTGAAATTGAATCCTCACTAGTACTCTAATTTGAAACTTTTAGTGCTTTATCACTTTGTATATTATTCTTGTTCAAGGGAAAATATTTCTTGATGTGACCCTTCTTTTTGAAACTGAAGTAAGTAACTTACATTTATTAATTTTTATTTTTAAATCATTGAGTATATATTTTATGTTTCATGTACTTGTTCATATTTTTAGAAAATGGGAAATGTCATCTTCCTTATCAAATGTGTCATCTTTGATTACTTTGAAAGAAATTTCATTTTTTAGTTTCTTTGACCTCCTTTGTCTTCTTTTCAACTTGTATTATTATAGTTATCTCAAATTTCATTAGAGATATAATGAGTTCCTTAACCTCCATGTTCTTCATGTCTTTAGATTTTTTGGATTACAGTGAATTTAGGTGCACAATTTCTTAGTAAAACCCAAAATATTTTCTTGACTAAAGTTTCTATAAAAAAAGTATCACTAAGAGCCTTTTAACCATTACAAATCTCAGTAAATCTAGTAAAAAAATAATAAATTTTATTGGATAAATAGAGAAACTTTTAATTTTTTTTCTAAACATATCAAATGCTGTATCATTGAATTTAATTCCTTTATGAGTTACTTCTAAGAGTTTCTAGACTTCACGAGCCATTTTTCATGTATAAATTTGATTAAATTCATTTTTTTCTAAACCAAAATACAAGGCATTCATTTCTTTACTATCTAATTTAAAATAAAAAATATCATCAGGGGTCCATTTTTCTTATTTTTCTATAGTATGGGTATAACCATGCATAACTATATTCAATAAGGTATAACAAATAGATATAAAAAATGTAGACTTGTGTGTATTCAAATAACTATAATTTTTACCATTAAAAAAGAAGTATGACCCATAGAGTGTTCTTCATAAGTACCATGGATGTTTGAAAAATCCATTTAGAAAAAGGATGTTTTTTGAAAAACTAGTTAAATATTTTGAAAATAAAATATATTTTTAAATATATTTTAAAACAACTCAAGAACCCTTTGATTCCAAATGTAGGCCAGAGTAAGGTAAAATGGAATGGGGTAAATTTATGTTTAAAAATAAAAAAAATAAAAAATTAAATTCTTAAATAAATAAATTCTTTTTGAAAGATTAAAAATAATTAAAAACGTTTTAAGATTTAAAAAGAAAAATTGATCAAATTAAAATGATGTGAAAGAACAAAAAAATAACTAAGCATATAATTAAGAGAAATTTGTAAATTAAACATTTAAGCGTATAGATGGATTAAATGAAGGATTAATTAATTGAATGGAAGAGATTAAAAAATAAATATTTTGAAAGTAAATAAGGCACATAATTTTTTAAGAAGTTCAATAATAGTGCAAGAATATCCTCTGCATCTCCCACCTCAATATCTTGAGGATTTAACGTATTAGTAACTTGGATTTAACAGTAGCCAAGATAACAAAACTCTCTTTCATTTTAAAGTTTATAGCATGAAACTATGATAAAATTGACCCTATTTTTTAATGATTATTGATATAAATATCAAAGAGATGCAGTCCCTTGATTTTTAGTGGTTATGTCAAGAAACTATAGTCCCTCACTTTAAAAGGTAGTAAGCACCGAGAAAAGATATAAGAATAAGGAGAGGATTTATTGAGGTAGTTATGTTTAAGAATAGTCTCAATTAACTCAAAAGTATAAAAATAATAACTATGAGATAATGTAAAAATAGAGGAGAGTTATAATAATATTATAATAAAATCACATTCTAGAGTGTATAAAGGGGTATCTATGGAATTGAGAGAATTTGAGATCAATTTGGTGATCATAGCACATTAGCGCAGAGAAGGTATGAAGGTGAGTTTCCAAGGAACCCAAGGAGCCTATTTATAACTTTAAAAATATTCAAGAATCATTTTGAATTAAATGGGGGAATTAAATATGAGTAATACCATTTTTATAGCATCTTGACCATCATTAAATGATGGATTGGAGTTCCTGTCTCGATGCCATCAGATACCCGATAGCCTCTACCAGGTAACCGATATGGCTTCTGTTTCTTTTCAAGATTCTATTAAACCCATTGGATGTATTATAAGCTCCCAATGGATGGATGCTGATAATTTACTCTAAGGGGTTATATTGTCTACCTGCATTGGTTGGTCAATGGACTTCTGATAAAAAGGAAGGCTACTGTCTTCACCACCTATTGGCTAGTAGCTATGCAATGGCTAGATAGTGTTATCTTCTTTGTCTAAAAACTTCAAAGGCCTTAATTTTTCCTTTAAACATTTTTCAAGGTTTTATAACTTTTCTACATGGGTTCAATAGGTACATCATGACATATTTAAGGATTATTCAAGGTTATTTAAAGATTTTAATGATATATCATCATGATCTTCCCATTACCAAGATTATCACATGGTTCTTTAATTGAAATCATCTCAAATGAAATATTTAGAAACTTTAAAGAGTGTTTGTGATCATTAAAAAAATACATTGAGAATAAAAAAATTCTTTCTATATACATATAACCAAATTGGCTGGAAGTATGTTAAATCATGTGTCCTTATCCTTTACTATTTTTTTGTTTTGTATTTATTGAATCACCACTACTGCTTCTCCTTCTATAATTTTCTTTTCTATTTCTCAAATATAATTTATTTGACTAGTAAGAAACTATATCATATTTAGTGACCCTATTCCATTTCATGATTTCATATGATTAAAACCGTCAAAAAAAATTATCATGACATCCCGATTGGGTTTGGTGTGAGAATTTTTTCTGGGTAAGTGTTGGGAGATTTTAGAAGGACACATTCTAGATGGACAGTTTCTAAAAGGATAGTTTACAAAGATACAATTTTGAGATTTTTTGAATCTATAAGTAAGATTTTAGAACCCATATGAATAATTTTTACTAACACCATGGAATGTTCAGAATAGTAATAGTAGAAGGACCTTTTACCAGAAGGATATTAATGGAGTAAAGTTCACTGAATGTTGTGAATTATATAAGATCATTTTGGAAGGATCCTTGAAGTTAGGTTTAGTGGAATTAAGGTTGAGTAGATTTACATTGAGTATAAAAAGGGGAATATTCTAAAAGTATATAATTGGTAGTTCAATATAATCACAATGGATTCTAATTACTAGAAGGTTTAGTTTTTTTAATGTGATCAGAGGTAGTCGATATTGTTTTGAAAGAATATAATGAGGAAAATGGAAGGGAAAAATTCCAAAATCTGAACAAAAATTCTTGGAGGTTTTGGTGAAGTGTTGTGTAGAAGTCATTATATTGAGAAGATACTTAAGATGGAATTTTTTAAGTATTTTGGAAGAAGATTCTGTGGAAAATAATCAGTAGGAAGATCATAAGGTGACATGCCCAATGAACTAGATGATATTAGTTGAAAAAATGATTGATATAAGCAATTAGAAGTTTCCAGATCCAAAAGATAGAGGCTCACAATTTTCATATGGAGGTTTTGACTAGATGATCGACTGGGTCCCTCTATAAATATGACTATTGGTCCCCCAATATAAAGGAATTGAAGAATTGAGTGGTGTTGATGAGCCTTCCAATGGTTGTGGTAGATCCCCCTCATAGAAGATAACCTTGGAACACACAATTACCCATGGTGCTTGATTTAGTGGTGAAGGTTGAAGTCTGAAAGGATGGATACTAGAAGGAGTGGAAGTAGAATAAGCAACATTATAGAAGGAGGCACTGATAAGGATTATTTTGTAAAACCGGTAGGATGTTTGTTTTTTTGTAATCAGTTGTTTCCCTAGTATGAACAATAGAATTTTTGTATATTTTTTTTGATATAATTTATAATGGATAACCTAAGGAATAAAATAATTTATAGATGATGTTTGACACAATTTGGTGATTGGGGTGATTTTTCTTCTTAGTTCTGGGATACAAATTCATGGGGAAATATTCTGAAATAATTATCCATATTTATTCTTCTAGTAATGGTCAGTGGTGTCAAGTATTCTTCCAATGGATTTTTCAAAAGGATTTTCTTCTAATGGTGTTTTGGAAGAATTCCCTTTTGGTGTTTATGTTTCCCAACAAATGGTATTAGAGGGTGCATTTCTTCTGATGTATGATTCCAACAAGTGATTTATAAACAAGTTTATTGTTCTGATGTATGATATTAGTATGATATTAGAAGTACTTAATTGTAATTTTCAAGTGGAATAACATGACTGTGGTGTTTCCTTATGAATAGTTTATCAAGGTTTTGGAAGGAATTCATTTTGAACTAGTGATGGTAACAAAGGGTTTTAGGATATCAAAAATATTATCAACTAGATGGAGTATTGAGGCATGTTATGTTGTTGAGGTGGTTATTCGATCTTGGATGGAAGGTTATGAGTTTCCATTGGTAAGGTGATCTATTAGTATTTGAAGGATTTTCATTAGAAGATGGTGGTGGTACCAGTTGTACTGTTAGATATCAAAATTCCTCTAGCCACAGGTGGCATGTGGCATGTTCCATTCATTGGGGGGAATTATAGAAGCTGGTATAATATTACTAAAGTTGCAATGATGATCCAATGGTGGAGGCTATTGATATTAAACAATATTGGTTCCTAGAGGATTTTCAATTTCCATTGGATGATAAATATTATCAAAATAAATGGATTGGACTAAAATACATGGAAAAAATATGGATTTTCCAAAAATTATAACTATAGGTTGATGAATGTTTGCAAAGGAGGTGTTAGATAAAGTCCTTAGTTAAATTTGATGAAAATTTTAGCTGGTGCACTGTTTCTATTTGGATTTTTTGTGGAAAGGGGCATTCCAGTAGGAATTCTGGTGATCGGTAGACTAGTTTCCCGAAGGACATATTCTGGAAGGGGGGTGATTTATGGTTATGAATAAGTGTTTATAGGTTTTCAAACTTCAGAAGGAGACGTTTGGAAGGAGTGCTAGCATACTAAAGATTAGATGACCAAAAAGAGGAATATGAGGTGTTTTTTTCATGAGAAAACTAAAGCGAGAGAGATACAAGGAAGGATGAGAAAACTATGTCATGTAAAGTTTTGTTGTAACTCAGTGATAGAGAGTGAAATATTCTATGTCCGTGGATGAAGTTCCAAGTTCCAATGGTTTCTCTAATAGAAATCCATTATACTTAAATGTACCTTTCAATCGGAAAAATCATGATTCATGTATACTGAAAGATAGTTCATAAGGTGAGATCATGGAGTGCATGTAAGCTAAAAATTTGGAAATATATTGACACTCTCATTTTTTAAGTCTTTAGAAGGAGTAGTCCATAGCCACATTAAAACCTAAAAGGAAAACCCAAAATCTGGGGAAAATGTTTCTTTGAAAAGTGGCATTAAATACATTGGATTCTTCCATTTTATGTGGTAACAATATTCATAAGATCTCTATAGTAACAAAAATAACTTTGGAATATAGGTACGATGCTTAAAGTGCTATGACTAGGTAAAAAAGTCAGAGAAAAGGACAATGAAGTCCTTAGTTTCATTGGAAGAAGTTTTAGTGGGAGTTTTTCTTGTTGATTACCTCAGACTTTCTAGAATGAGTTATAGATAGATGTATTTATAATGATCTATCTAAAATTTTTGTATCAGAAAGCTCTTGTATGGTGTGGAATATAGAAATAAGTCTTTGGAAACACATATAAGTTTGATAGAGTGAGGCTATGGTCCCAGTGCATGAATGTAGTTTGTTGATGGAAAGTTCAAAAAATTTAGAGGATAAAAACTCAATTTTTTTTATTTGGATGAATACCATGGAGTCTATTAGATTATTTTCATTGATATAGAAGAATGTAAGATCATGGTTCTAGATGTTGAAGGGTGTTCTTTTTCAGTGGGATCCTGGATGATTAGAAGGAGCATATATCGGAGTATCATTCAAGTGCTATAACAGAAGAATTCCAAATGGAAGTTGATTTAAAAGGGACTTTGGTGTGATTATAAAAATGGTCATTGAGTGGGATATTATTGGACTAAACCTATAAAAATAATTCTAAAGTGGTAGATTATTGAGTTTGGTATGAGAATGTATTTTGGGTAAGTGTTGGGATGTTCCTGAAAGACACATTTTTGATGGTTTCTAGGATAATTTATGGATGGGATGAATATGAAAGTAACAATTGGGAGACTATATAAATAATTTTCACACAAATCATGGAAAATCTGGTATAAGGCTCGTAGAAGGACCTTTTTCTTGAAGGTGATGAATGAAAGGAAGTTCAACTGATGCATCAAATTTTAGAAGAACATTCTAAAATGATCCTTAAAGCCAGGTTCAATGGAATGAATAATGTGAAGATGCACTTTGAGTATCAGAAGGGTAAGGATATATAAGGTTCTCAAAGGTAGTCTAGTATAATAAAAGTGGATTTTGAGTACTAGAAGGGTTATCTTATGGAAGGATCTCAGAGGCAGTTAGTCATGTTCCAGAGGAGTATAGCGAGGCAAATAGAAGGGGAAGGTTTCAGAATATAAATGACAGTTCTAGTTTTTTTTTGTGATGTTTTTAGAAGTTATTATTATGAGAAGATATTAATGATGTAACATAGAAATCATTCCATAAGGAGATATTTTAGAATATTATCAGTAGGAAGATATAAAGGTGACATGTATAGTGAACCAAAAGATTACGGGTGGGACAATGATTATTACAAGAAATTATAAGTCTCCAAATACAATAAATAGGGTCCTAAAATTTTTATATGGTAGTTCTATAGTGAACTAAACTATGATAACCTAAGAAATTATCACTTTAACCATTACACCACATATCCAAAGCATGTTCCCAGTCCTCATGGGCTGACAATATCCCCCGAGCATCAAACAAGAACCAAAGGGAATGATTTATACCAACCTAAAAAAATATTAATGGAATACACACACACACACATAGTGTAAATAAACAGTCAAAGAAAACTATAAGAAATACATGTCATAAAAAAGAATGATAATGGAAGCAATACAACCCATAAGTTTCTATATCAAAACCCAGAGGTACATGTCCAAAAAAATAGAAAGGAGAACCAAAACAAAGACCTACTACTCTATTTGATGTTTGGGAAATATCCCATAATATCGCCACTAGCTACCCATACCTTACTGACACAAAAATTCACCACCTCACCATGATGCCTTTATTTTTCTTATATCAAAATACAATACCAGGTCTACACATTAATAAGGGAATGTGCAAGGTATGAGATAAAAAGGGTCTGTAGGATCCCACCCAGGTGTTCCATATCAAGTTTCTGTATAATAGTCTCAATATTCTCAATTTATAAAAAATTGAATTAAAAGTAGTAAAATAGTTTATATCAAAAGTTTGTAAACATTTTCCTTTTTCAAAATTTCTAAAATAAGGGCAGGTGAAACAATTTCTAATCATAATTCCAAATTTAAAAAATCATGTATATAAAATATAAAATAGTACAAGCCAATAAAAATGGTAAATAGGACAAGTATCACAATATTATAGGATAAAAGACTACTCATACCACTATAAATTACTAGTTCACACTCAAGTACTTAGAAAATAGACCTAAGGAGTTGAGGAACACCCCATTAGTGAACCCCCTAATAATGCCAAGATCAAGTCCCTAGAACATAGGCCTAAAAAGCATAAGAACACCCCATGAGTAAACATCACAATAATAAAAATTTAAAAGGACCAATACTACACTTTCCACCTAAGTACCCAAGGCTTATCATGTGTGGCATTTATCAAATCAATTTAAAGGGATTTACATTTCACAAAAAACCCTTTAATTAATCAAAAACATGCTTTGAAAATCCATTTTTCAATCTATTTTATAATTCTTTGAAAATACCTTTTATTTTATCAAAATAAGGGAAAACCATTTTTTTATCAAAAACACATTTATGCACACAAATCAACTATTCTAAGATCATTCTAATTAATTTTGAAAACTATTTAATAAATTAATAGCATTCAAGGTCTACCCAACATAGTCTAGAGATGAAACCAATTACTTCAAACTTGGGTTGTACACCACCTGGAACATGATCCTCACACACCAAAAAGAATGTGGAGAAAATAGTGGAGGACCTAACAATGATTACCATATATTAGAATCAATTAAACAAACAGAGTGGTCAATAAAGAGGTCAAATCAACACCTACATCTAGGAACACAACTATGTCACACCACAACCAACAAGAGAACCGACCCTCAGAAGATGATCAAATAATGGATCTATAATGTATTAAAGAAGAATCATTATCACATGACCAAAAATACCAGAAACATATCCCAACACCACTACCACAACTAAGAGAAACAAATACGCAAAAAATAATAAAAAAATGCTTACCAAAGGAGAAACAACCGACCACATAGAATATCAATCACTGATTAGAATGATCTGGAAGGGAAGTAACCACCCAAAATCACATGGTGTAGCCCTATGGTTCAAGAGAGAGAGATATGAATATAGAATGAGTTATGATTTAGGATTGAAGAACAAAAAAAATATAGGTCACAAATGATTCACATCGTGAATCCCATATTTACGGCGTGAATCCAATGAGTTTCATGTACGCAAAAAAAGGCATTTCCACCAGTTAAAAATCATGATAAAAAAGTTCATGATGTGAACTCAACTCATGGAATAAATTATTTTCATTATTTAAACTATATTCTAAAAATTTTCCCAATGACATATACAAATCATGATTAACCTTAATGACATGAGTTTTTCCTACAACCATCACTAAGAACAGTTTTTATAGAAACTCCCAAAATAACTCGGATACCCAATGAACTCGAGAAATGAAATCTTAAACATAAAAGAGAGAATAAATTTAACTAGGATGTTACAATATCCACACTATAGGAATTTATATCCTCAGGAAGTCATACATAATAAGGGTGCTTTGGAAAAAGGTGAGGCCACTAATCCCTCACCAACGATTATTGCTCCCAAGTCTTGTGTGAATATGATCTTTGTAACCACAACTATTTGACCAATAGAATAAAATTTACACATAATAATTTCATATAAAAATATATGATTTCCACTAGTTGATCCACAATTGAAACTTCCAGCCCTAACTTAGTCTCCTCCCAACTCAAAACATTGGAAAGTTCAGGATGGTATTTATTTAGATGAGATATGTGGAAAACATCATGGGTACCTATCAACCAAGCTGGTAATGCCAACCAATAAGCAAAATGACTAAGTTTCTTAGTGGCATCAAATGGTCTAACATATATCAGATCTATATTCCCCTATATCCCAATCCAACGATGACCCAACTGTGGCTAAAATTTCAAGAAAGCTCAGTTAATAACCCAAAACTCCAAAGGAAGACATCGATGATCTGCATATGATTTCTTCCGAATCCACACTGTAACCATAATTCGACTTATATACTAAATCCTCAATTAAGTACCCTAAATAAGTCCCATAAGAGTGGAATCACCCACCTACTACCAAGAAAGAGGTGTCCTGCATAGGAAACCATACAAAGCCTTGAAGGCTGCCATCCTGATCGATGACTGATAACTATTGTTATATGCAAACTTGACCATCCCCATATGGCTATCCCATGATACAAAAAAATATAATATCCAAGAAAAAACCATATCTTCTAGGATCTAAATAGTGTTCTTAATTTTCATATTTTTATATGGATGGTAAGCTATACTCAACCTAACCCGAGTCTCTATAACCTCCTAGTGACTCTTCCAGAATCTAAAAGTAAACCTAGGATCCCTATCCAAGATAATGGTAGAGGGAACCCTATTTAACCTCACGATATGCTACACATATATATTACCCAAATATTTAAATTTATAGGCATCCTTGATTAGAATTAAATGAGTTTATTTTATCAACCGATCAATCACCTCTCAGATAGAGTCCTTCCCTTAGGTAGTCCATGGAAATCCAACAACAAAGTCTATGGACACTGTCTCTTTAGAGACATATGATAAAATTGGAATGATACAAATAATATTATCATGGCCTCTATGCATGGATGACACAAAAGTCCATGGATACCTCATCAAATTTCTAAACTAGCACCATAAGAGTCTGGAGCAGACTAGAAGGCTTCAGGTGCTCTACCTTTATTTGCTGATAGGAGTAAAAGTGGGACCCAAAATCTGTAATATCTTGCTTCATAACCAACAACCAAAATCATCATATCATTTTTTAATACATATTTATAGTTCCTAGATGAATGTACCATGAAGAACTATGACAATCATACAACACTAAATTCCTCACAGATGTTGGAATGAAAAACTGATCCCCAAAGTGGAGAATACCAACAGAAGGGAGAGACCAACTAGAAATGGTCTCCCCACTATAAAAGGTTTCTATGATTTACCTAATCTCATCATCCTATTGATATACCTACAAAATATATTTCATGAGAGATGAAAATAACTAAACATTGGTCAAAACCACACCAAAATTACCCCCTTGAACATCTAGATGCAACTGATCGAATATCTCCATCATGTTCCACTCTTCCATCAATTCCAGAACTATATGTGGTAGAACTTTATAAATAAAAGAATCAGCTATGAAATTACCCTTCCCTAGGGTGTAAGTGATGTTGAAGTCAAATGTATAAAGATATCCCACCATAATCTCTGTTTGAGATTCAAGTCCTTATGAGAAAATATATAACTCAAAATCTTATGGTCAAATCTAACAAGAGCCATAGGATACAACATGGGGTAATTTTTCTCATGAAACCAAAGCTAAAAAGATATGTAAGCCACAATGTGGTCATCATTCATAAGCACACAACCTAAAATAGAACCAAAAGATTCATAGTATACCACATACCCCTTACCAGGCTCATGTAAGATCAAAATAGGTTTTGATGTCAGAAATCATTTCAAATCATCTAAAGAATCCTGATATTTAGTTTCCCATGTGAGTTTTATCCCTTTATTGGTAATAGAATTCAATGGTGATGCCAAATTTGAGAAATCCTTAAAAAATCAATGATAGTATCCAAAAATACGTAAGAATATCCAAATCATGAAAAAATTCTATGGCTCCTACCATGAAAATAAAGAACTCAACTTATTTGGATCGACCAATAATCTATGTTCAGAAATCATGTGCCCCATGAAATTCACTTCTTGGATAAAAAATTACACTTAAAAATCTTCACATAATGATGGTGACTCCTCAATATTTCCAAAACCAAGTTCATATGGTGCTTGTTCTCATGATTGAATCTCGAATAAACCATGATATCATCCACAAACACAAAAAATGGTGTCAAGATATAAATGAAATATCTAGTCCATCAAATCCATAAAAACTATAGGATTATTAGTTAGACCAAAAGGCATAACAAGATATTTATAATGAACATACCTTCTCCTAAAAGTGGTCTTTAGAATATTAGACTCTTGAACCCTAAGACAATGAAAACCTGACCAAAGATTGATATTCCAAAAACTACTTTATTCCCTTTAACTAACCAAACTAATCATCAACATGGACAAAATGGTACTTATTCTTAACAGTCACCTGGTTCAACTTTGGATAGTCCCCACACAATTGAAGTGAACCATCAGCCTTCTTGGAAAAGAGCATGGGGGATTCCTAAGGTAAAATACTAGGATTAATAAAACATTTCTCTATTAGATCATTCAGCTAGATATTGAGATCCTTCAGCTTAGATAGTGCCATACAGTAAGAGGGTATCGAGATTAGCTGCTTAACTGATGCCAGATCGATCATAAACTCAACCTCCCTCTCTAGAGGTAGAATAGCGATGTCTTCTGGAAAAAAACCAGGAATGTATAGAACAACCATGGGAAGATAAAAAAAGAATAAAAATCATTGATCTCAATAATAATAGAAAAAAACTCATGAGATCTAGGTGGTAAAGTACTACACGAACAGATCTTAGATCCAACTCTCACTAAATCACTAGAGATCTCCCATTAGCAGAAAAGAACAAAAATCACCAATGATAACAATAAATATTATCACAATAAGAAACAATCTAATCCATATTGATAAAAAAATCAAATAGATCTATATCGACAACTAAGAAATCTCAGACTAACTCCATATCAGCTATTGATAGAGAACAAGATAGAAATCAAAACCTCTACTCTTTCCTCTTCCCATGAGATGTCTCCAACTCCATAATAAAGAACATGAGGTCCATTGAAAGTTTCAAAACATAAAAAAACATGAGGATATAAATGATTGGGTGACACATGTATCAAATAGAGTAGTCACTATATAAGATTTAATAAAAATGGTACCTCTCATTATAGATGGACCCACACCGACCTCCATCATAAACTCATCCACTATATGAAGTTGAATCAATCCTGAGGACTATGGATGGAGCCTAATAAAATTTGAATATTTTTACTTTGATGTAGTATAATTTAGAGTTGAATATCTCTGATCATAATAGGGCGTAGACATAGCTTGATAGAACCATTGAAAATGGTCATGGCTGGTGCAAGCATTTCACATCTTTTTGGGGGTAGGACAAGAATGCCATGTTTTGTAATGACTCATCTTTTCACAAAGGTATAGATTGTTTTTAGGTTTAAATTCATTTAAATGACCCTTATAATTTTACCCAAAGGAGTCACATAGGTTATGAGGGTTTTCAGGGATTGTTTAGAGCCCATAGCCATGGGTTTTTGGAAAATGTATTGTTCTATATGGTCTCTACTAATTGTACGGGGTGAGACATAGAAGCAATAGGGTACGTATAGTTTTTCTACAATTGTGAGACCCTAGGAGCATTAACATGCATTATTTCAGAGGTTTTTGATAGAGTTTTTTATCATGGTTTGTGCATGATTAGGAAAATCATGCCCCTTAACCGTACATGGACTTCCCTTAGATTGTAAAGAGAGAAAAGTTAGACCAAACCATGTACCCCTATTTTGAGGATGAAATTACCATTTTACCCCTCATTAAATTTTTAAACTTGTTTTCCTTTCTCCTCTCCTCATTCCAGGGGACATTCTTCTTATCCTATCCCATGGCTTCTCTTCTCTTCCCATTTAGGATCCTCGATAACTCTTACATACAAGGTCCAAATTAAGATCCATATAAGGCATTGGATAACTAGAGGTATGATCTAACATTATATTCCTTTATATTTTGGTTTATCTTTGGATCTATTATTCTATTTAGGTGAAATATCTTTTTCCATATTTTTAGGGTGTTGGACCGTTTCTTTGATTTCTCTCAACCTACTTCAAATATGGGGCCTCTATCAAATATGGAGTCATCAATGACCTAGAGATAGGTGGTCTCATCATTTTACACAAAATTTATAGTGTTTTCTTAGATTCTCTATTGTTCCACACACTGGCCTCCACCGTGCATTTCCCTAAAATGGATTTATTCATTTTAAATTAATATGTACAGTTTTTTATACTGTCGAGGACCATTGTTATGAAAATTGAGGATTTTTACCTCGATCACAAACACCCCTTGGGTGTGTAGTTTTGATTTTACCCTTTAAATTAATCATTAAAATGGCCAGAACATATCCTAACCATTTGAATTGGGTTGTAATTGAATTTTCCCACTCCCATATATATGTTTAATGAACCCATGGCACCACCCAAGTGCTTGTCCTGATTTATAAATGGAATTACCTATTAGGTAATTTCCCAATAGTCAATGGAATATTCTAAATTCCTTATTGAGAATTATAAATTGAACTTACATTATTTAGAGAATTAAATGGATTGATTATATGGAATGACTTATACATGATGGTTTGACTCTCCTTAAATGAATTGAATGATTTAAATAGAATGAATTATGAAAGGGTGTCTAGGCCACACCATTTGTTCATGTTTTATTGAATGATTAAATTGAATTGTTATGCCTTGATTATAATGGGATTTTTAAATATAAAGCTTGAGAGGTAATTCTTCATGGATTATATTATTTTTATTATGATTACACCTTGATATAGGCTATAGAATGAAGGTAAGGGTTCTTTTGGGCATGATGCTTACACGTTCCATTACATCAGGTGTTGAGAATGATCTCTCACACTGTTAAAACTATTTGGACAGTGGTCATGATGCACCACATACCTTGTTCTATTGGATTGGTGTATCCTAATCTATTCTGAATGATGATTGGCATAACTAATTTAGTAATTTGGACTTTGGAGACACTAGTACTATATCTCCATGGACCTCCAGCCGCTAGCCACTGTAGCACTTTAGACTTGGGTGACCATGACACTATAGAGATGAGGATTTCCATACTCTTTTCACTGTAGAATAGTGGAATTTCTATGAAATTTGTGGAATAGTGTTTCATCTTCCTCATTATCCTATTTCAGGGTAGGATTTCTATGTGTGAGAAACTTTGAGATCTCCTTGTATTTGTGCTCTCAGATTTTCATAGTGAAGTGATTATACCTCTCCATGGATGTAGGGATTTTTCCTAAACCATGTAAATCTTTGTGTCCTGAGATATTCTTCTTAATATTCTGTTTTCTTACCTTTTACTCTTCTATGAATTGTTTATCACTTTTTTTCTACCGACATTTTCCACAAAAACTGGTATCAGAGCTTGATTTCATAATTATAAAATTTAATGATGGATATGGAATAAGGAAAGGTAAAGATCAATCACTTTGATGGAATATAATTTAGTTATTGGAGGATGCATATCGAGGATTATCTTTATCAGAAAAAGATGTATCTACCACTTCTGGGTTTAAATCCAACAAACATGGATAAAACTGAGTGGGAGTTACTAAATATATAGGTTATGGGAGTTTTGTGCCTTATGTTTTCAAAAAATACGACATTAAACATCAAATAGGTTAAGATGATAATTGGGATGATGAAATCTCTCTCAAATATATAAGAGAAACCTTATTTGGAAAACAAAGTGCACTTGATGCAATGAATTTTCAACCTAAAAATAGTTGAAGGGAGAATTTTTGTAGATCACATCAATGAATTCAACACCATCATAAGTCATCTGACATCGATGGAAATTGTTCTTGGTGATGAGGTATGTGCACAGATTTTGAGGTCTTCATTACTTGATAATTGTGAATCAACTGTAACAGCTTTGATCAATTCTTCATGGAATACCAAGAAGATTCTGAAGGATGTACGGGACTTGATCCTTAGTGAGGATATCCAAATAAGAGAATCAATAAGATTTTGTGGTTCTACTCTAAATGTTGAAGGAATGGGAAGATACGAACAATGAGACAATTGTAGAGGATGATAAAATTTAAGAGGAAAGAGAAGAGATAAAGCAAAGGGGACTGGTCCTACCTATTTGATTTATGGGAAGAAAGGACATGTCAAGAAAGAGTTCAGAGAAAAATGGAAGGTACATAAAACCAATGGAGAAAACACAGTGGCTGAAGGAAATAATGATGTTCTACCACTGAGCATGGATATCCCTACAAAGTCTTGTATTTTAGACTTAGGGGAATATTTCCATTTCATGTCAGATAAGGGTATCCTGAATAACTTGGTTTCTATAATTTTTGTAAAGGTACATCTTGCTAATGATGAACCCTTGCAGATTATGGGGAAGGGTGATTCATGAATAAAGACCAACAGTGGGGGTCTCCTAGTTCTGGAAAACATGAGGTATATCCTAGGATTAAGAATAAATATTATCTCTTTAACACAAATTTATGATGCTGGTTTCAGTACCACATTCACTGGTGGTGCATGGAAGATCACCGAAGGATATATGGTCATATATCAAGGAGAAAATAATGGCACCTTGTACAACATGACAGAAAATTTCATGGACATGGCTACATCATTTAAAGATATCATATATTCACAAATATGGAACTATAGGATTGGAAACATGAGTGATAAGGGGATGAATGTACTAGAAACAAAATGAATTATACCAAAGATAAAGTTTGTGGATGTTAGCCTATGTGAAGATTGTATATTCTGAAATAAAAACAAGGTGTATTTTGTGAAAGGAGGTGGAACACCAAAGGCTGGGAAGCTGGACCTGGTGAACACTAATGTTTGGGGGCCTATACCAGTAATTTACCTTGGAGTATCATAAAATTATGTGAAATTCATCAATGAATAAACAAGGAAGGTATGGGTATAATTTCTAAAAAGGAAATACAATGTTTTTAAGAAGTTTCATAAATGGAAGGTCATGGTGGGGAATAAGTCGGGATCAAAGATGAAATGTTTGAGGTCTGACAATAGTGGAGAGTATGACAATAATAAGTTTAGGGAATTTTGTTATAATAATGGAATTTTGTGGGATAAGACTATTACAGGTACACTTCAATAGAATGGTGTGGTAGAGAGGATGAGTAGGATATTGAATGAATGTTCCAATAGTATGAGGTTACACTCAGGGTTACCCAAGACCTTTTGGGTTGATGCAATGAACATGGAAGCATATATCATCAACATAAGTCCATCTGTACGAATTGGATAATGTATACCCAAGTATATTTAGTCTGGTAAGGAGGTAATACTCTCACATTTATGATTCTTTGGTTATTTGGAATATGTACATGTTGATGCTGATGCAAGGGGAAATCTTGATGATAAGTCCAAAAGATGTTTATTTATTGGGTATGGTGTTAAAGATTTTGGTTACCGATTTTGGGATGATATAAAAAATATATTCATTAGGATCCATAAGATGGTATTTAATAAATTATTCACATAAAAGGATCTACATGCAGCTGATGATGAAAATGGGAACAAAGAATCAGAGTTAAAAGAGTAAGTGAAGCTTAAAGGCGTACCTAAGCATGAGATAACAGAAACATTAAAGCTACTCAAGTGGAGTTGAGGAGATCAACAAGGGTGAGAAGACCTATGCAAAGGTATTCACTATACATAAATTATTTTTTATTGACTGATGATAGAGAACCGTAATGATTTTAAGAGGCAATAAAATTGAAAGAGTTGAGTAAGGGGGGTTGTCCATGAAGGAGGAAATTTATTCACTACATGAAAACAATACTTGGGAGTTGAAACCTTCTCTAAGAGGAAAGAAAGAATTACAAAACAAGTTGGTATATCGGGTCAAGGAATAACATGATGGAAAGAGGAGGTATAAAGAAAGACTGGTGGTGAAGGGTTTTCAATAGAAGGAAGGAGTGGATTTCACTGAAATATTTTCACATGTAGCGAAGCTTACCCCCATCCGAGTGGTTCTCATCATTTTAGCATCATAAGACCTTTATCTTGAGCGGATTGATGTAAATATGACCTTCCTTTATGAAGATATGGAAAAGTACATATATATGAATCATCTATAGGGATACATTGATAATGGTAAGAAATACCTAACATGAAAACTCCAAAAAATCTTATATGGGTTGAAGCAGACACCTAGGCAGCGTAACAATTTTTTTAATTTATTTATGTATAAAAATTAATAAAATGATGTGGCATGGATCAAGTCTTTTAGTGATGAATAAACTATATTTCTTCTGTATGTGGTTGATTTTCTCATTATAGGATCATGTATGTAGAGGATTGATGAATTAAAAGGGTAGTTGTCTAAATAGTTCGAGATGAAGGATCTTGGAGAAGATGGAGAGATTTTTGGGTATGAAGATCAAGAAAGACCGTTCAACTGGAACCTTGATGTTATCATAGGTTGACTACATTAGAATGGTTTTGATAAGATTCAGTATGTTTGAAGAAAATATGGTTTCTATTCCCTTGGTGATTCATTTCAAATTATTAAAGGATAAATCACCAAATATGGAAGAAGAAGTTGAGTACATGGAAAAGGTTAGATATGCATAAGCTGTTGGAATTCTGATGTATTCCATTGTCTGTACTCAACCTGGAATTTCTCATGTAGTGCGAGTTGTGATAAGGTACATGGCTAACCTTGGAAAACAACATTGGGAATCTATAAAGTGGTTATTGAGGTATTTAAAGGGCAACAAGGATGTATCTTTGTGCTTTGGGAAAGAAAATTCATCACAGGGATATGTGGATGTTGACCTTGGATTTGATGTTGACTGAAGGAGGAGTACCACAAGTTATGTATTTACCTATGGAGGAACCAAATTATTCTAGATATCACAATTGTGAAAGGTGGTTTCTTTATCCACTACAAAGGTAGAATACATTACTTCAATAGAAGTTGGAAATGAGATGGTTTGGATGAAGAACTTCTTGGATGAGCTTGGTAGAAAGTGAGAGGAAAATGTATTGCACTATGAAAGTAATAGTGTTATAAGTATTGAAAAGAACCCAGTGTTTCATTCTTGAATGAATAAAATTCTATTGAAGTACCATTTTATCATAGGGTTGATACATGATGGGTTTCTAACATTGTAGAAGATTTTTGGAACAAAAAATCCAGAAGATATGTTGAAAACGTAGATGGTAATACAGAATTTGAGGCACTTTTGTGACTTTTTTGGTCTCCAATGAGGAATTAAGGATGAGAGGAAGAATAACGGATGACACAATGGGAGAAATAAATCAAAATGTCTGGTATTTCATGAATCTTCAACTTGAAATTAAAGTTGTGAATTGCACGCACTTGCGAGTGAAGAAGATAAGGAGATCATATTATGTAAGTTGTCTTAGTCAGTGGCATCGAAGAGGGTAAGTGTAATGGATCATGCTCCAAGTGAGAGATTATTGGATTAGTATTGCCCAATGCATTCTAGATGGTGATTGGGATGAATGCTTTTATCCCATACTGTAGCAGCACATACTTTGGTATGACTACTGTAGCAGGTCGAACTTTGTAGATTCTAGTACTATAACTCCGTGGACTTCTAGCCACCATCCACTGTATCACTTTAGACTTAGGTGTCCATGACACTATAGTATTGAAAAATTTCATCCAACTTTCACTATAGTACAATGGAATTTCTATGCAGTTGGTGGAATAATGTTTCATCTTCATTATTAGTTCATTTCAGGATAGGGTTTCTATGTGTGAGAAACTTTGATATCTCCTTGTATTTGTGCTCCTGGATTTTCATAGTGAAGTGATTATGCCTCACTGTAGATGTATAGATTTCCCTTGAACCACATAAATATCTATTTCCCAAGATATTCTTTTTACTATTCTATTTTTTCCCTTTTACTCTTCTATGAATCATTTATCTTTTCATTGCTACTAACATTTTCCACAGCATGTTCGAGTGTTGACATGGTGGCACACTCACCATCTCGAGTGTTGAGCATGACGCTTATCACTCATTATAAGATATAGGGCATGCACCCATTTCATTGATCTTATAGGATTGTTTAGAATTTTTATGGATTTCTGAGTTACGCCCCAGTTTAGTTGTCATATAGTATTCTAGGTATATGGCCACTTATGTCTACACTTGGTTTATATAGGTGGATGTAATATATAAATATAATATGTATATATTATACTATATATGTAGTTACTGATCAGACTCATTATGTCTTGGAGTTTAAGTATGTAGAGCTGCCAGGTTTCCTTTAGGAACCTGAGTGGGATAGTATTTATTTGTTTAGAATTGCTATTTATTCAATTATACTTGAACACTGTTAGTTATGAGCACTACTTGGATTACTTATAGACACCTCTAATGGTGGATTACTAGTATTTTATCTCACACTTACTCATACCGACTTTGGTACCCATGTAGATTACTTGTCTATAGGTATGGATAAGGGAAAACCCCCTGCTACTGATATTCAACATGTTATCTTATAGATAGATCATATGAGTAGAGGAACGAGCATAGTATTGAGATTCTAGTGGAGAATACTTTTTTGTTTTTATGTAGTTTTTGTATAACATGATTTTATATGCCTTTCCCCTATTCCCTTTTTGTATATCGTCATTCCATGCATCTATGTGTATGACACTTCCTAGTGGATTTTGATATTATTATTCAGTTTCTCAGATATTTATTCTTTCACTGCTTTTTTATTATATCTATTTATATCATACTTTCACTATTGTATGTTTATTGTTATTATCCAATGTTCCTATCTAATAAGAGGGTATATTCTCCCCACCATACCACCTTTTTAACCTCACTACTAATTGAAATCTTCTATTATATGGGGAGGTTCACTTGATCCCATGTGACCCACTAGATCAGGGCACAAGTTAAGTGAATCCCAGGTCAAGATGTTAAAAAGTGATATCATAGCCTTGTTTTTTTCCTTTTTCTTATTATTTGGGTATTAGAAAAGAGACTAGGAGTTAAAGGAATTTGGAAATGACCTTGTTCTTGGACGTAGCTAACCAATGCATAGGGGAAACCCAAATTACCTGGGATGGAAAATTATTGTTATTGATTATACATGTTATAGTTGATAAGACTTCACCATTAGGTGACACATATGTCATGTGATGTTATTGAAATTGACATTATTTAAATAAGATTTATTTTACCTTGGCCCAATGAAAATTAGGGTGTTTCATTACATGCATTATTAGAACAATATGACTAATATGCCATGAATTTTTCTGCGCCACATCTATTTTCAGTGGGTATTTTTATACTGCATATTACTAGTGCCTTGATTGTTGTATGAAATTATGATGACTTTCCTTATAGGGATTGGAAAACATAATTTATAGTTAAATTGCCTTCATTAACCTAAAAGTGTTTTCTTGCATAGGCTAAAATAGACTCCTTAAGTAGTTAATTATGGCATGTTGATCCATGGAACATTGGTTACATGGGTTGGAACATGTTATAGTGTGGGTTAAGTGGACCCTATATTTTGGTTCATATGAAGTATTGGCCCTTATGGATTTTAAATGGTGATCCATCTAATTCAAACATTTAAAGTGATTTAAATATTTTAATGTGTACAAATCTAAAATGAATATGACCTTTAAAGTAAGAATAACCACCTTATATATGTGAAACATAGTCCTAGACCAGAGCTCAGCCTTAGTAGTGGGTATTTGGGGTGTCTCTTACATTCTTATAGCCTCCAATAGTATTTCTCTATTACCCACTCCTGGATTTAAGAGTAGGCATAGGGGTATGATCTATCTATAGTAAGGTGATGTGCTTGTCCTAGTTTTCCATCTGCAATCTTCTCAATTGTTAAGATATCTTATGATGTGTGTGTTTAAAATTGTAGTATTATAACACCAAGACATCATCCAGTTGAATGCATTGAAGGTGGTGATGATCATACACCTGAGGTGGTAGGCCTTGAGCTGCAAGTGATCCATCCTATGGTGCCACCTACGGATGATCTTTCTATTATTGATATGGGCACTGAAGCCCAGTTGCAAGAGGGTTTTCTATGTATGTTATAGAATATTCAAGGTGTTGTTTGACCTACCCTGAATATGGGAAAGTTGACTCAAGAGTTCCAACAACAACATCCTCCCACCTTTTTAGGGGATGACAGACCTCATGATGCTAAGTCATGGATTGAAGCTATTCATTATACATTCAAGCATCTATATATTATTCTAGAGTATAGGGTAAAACTCACTGCATATATTCTATGTGATTTTGAAAAACAATGGTGGGAAGTTATTACCTAGGAATATCGACATCATAATATGATTTGGTCATATTTCTATACTATATTCTATGACTATTTATTTTCCAAGACTCTGAGGGTTGGTAGATCTAGAGAATTCATAAATATTCAGTAGGGGAGTATGTATGTGATGGAATAATCTGTTCATTTTACTGAGCTATAAAAGTTCAATCATACTATAGAAGGTGATGATCTTATGATCTCTAGGTGATTCAAGGATGGTATGGTATACTCCATATAATCACTGTTCAATGTGTTCAGGTTGACTGCCGTTTTCAAAATCATCAATCAAGACCTTATTATGGAGAAAAAAAATGAGGGAAGCTAATGGTGATAGTTAGGGAGGTTCAACACCTAGATCTACTAGTGTTTCTTCTTCTAGAAGAAAGATACATTTTGAGGTTTCTCATGGAGGTTGTAGTAGTTAGGATCCTCTTCATGAAATCTTTATGATATTTCACTATTACAGGATGTTGGGACACACGAAACCTTAGTGGTTATGAAATCCAGTGGAATGCAGAGTATGTGTCAGGATGGGCCATATCTAGTGTTCCTGTAGAATGTTTCCATCAGTGCCTAACAAGAAGGGATCTACTCGTACCCCATGATCAAGAGTGGGACCGGTAGGATCACACCAAGAAGGAAGATGGAATACTACCAATATAACGCCCCGACCCCAGTTACCCAGAGTCGGTGCATTATTTTAATACATTGGCATGATTACAAGGAATCAAGTCCCGAAGGACCGATCAGTTTAGCAGTCTTGTAAAAATATATCACATACATGAATGTTACATTTGCAATTTAAGACATACAAAACAACATAAATAATCTTTATGAATTCCATTATTCCCTTGGCTTAACCCTGCATATCAATCACATTACACTTCTTGGAATCCTAGGAAAAATAAAACATAGAAAGGGGTGAGATCAAATGCTCAGTAAGGGTAAGCAATACAGCAGAAACTTTCAAAAATAAGCATAAACATTTAAGGCAATGTATAAAACTAAAAAAAAGCCTTTTAAACTTGAAATTCAGCATAATATGGTAGAAATAAAATGAAATAATTCCATTTACTTATTCACATGGATATTCTACTAATTGAATAATCACATGCAATATCACTAACCACTTTCATAATGATGGAATGCATGATGCTAAACTTTAATTTCTGTGTCGAGGCCTCATGCCAAGACCTAAGGGATAACTGTAACCGGAATCCAACCCGGAGAGCCTCTGTAACCGGACTCCATCCCGGAGTGCCTCTAATAACCGGACACCAACCCGGAGTGCCTCTAATAACCGGACACCAACCCGGAGTGCCTCTAATAACCGGACACCAACCCGGAGGGCTTACTTTTACCGGTCCCCAACCCGAAACATACTAGTCCAACACATTCATCTTCAGAAGAGGATGAAATATAACATAAATATTCGTATTAAAACTAACATACAAAATGTCAAAACTTTAATCATAAACCATTAATGGCATGAAAATAACTCATCCATAGTAAAAAATATCACAAAACCTTAAATACAATATGGATGATTTTTATCATAATAAATCAACTTGAAACAGGTTTAAAATTTATCAAAGTATGTTGACATAGATGAAATCAATACTATTTGAGAGAAATATCTCTTTTTTTGAAATCATTTAAAAGTCGCATAATTATAGAGAAAACCTTTATTTTGAAAATATCTTTATAAGATTGTGAATGAAGCTTCAAAGGTGTAATAACGGCAGAGAATAACCGCACCCTCCGTATAAGTTTAAAAAACATTCTTACCTTAATTTTGTCAAAAAGGTTAAAAAGGACCTTGTTTGGAAAATGACGGAAAGATTCCTTTATAAACCTCTTAATAAAATTCAAAAAAGGGTATAAATGTCTTTAACCCATATTCTTGTAAATAGTAAAAATGTTTTTAAATAAATTTTTAAGAAACATGGATGTGGATGATAAAGAGATCCCATTAGATTATTACATATATACAACCTCGGATAATGAAGAGATTGCGAAATAAACCCTTACCAATTTGGTAACTTATGAAACATATAAACCATGAAAGAGGTATCATACAATGAATATGTAAATACACATAAATTAAAGTGTATTACACAAAGAATATAATTATTGATAGTACATACACCACACAAAAGGTAATGGTGGCAATATGGCATGAATCTCACGGGAATAAGGAGTGAGATGAAAACCCCTTACCTTGCACTTTCCATTAGTCGAGGGTACGTTTAACCTCCTGTACGAATATCGTAGTATGTTATTAAATTATACCAGAACCATATTAATATTTATGACATCATACATGATTCATTTATGACTTTATATTACCCATTTAATAATAATTTCCATGTTAAGTTAACATTTCGGGTAATAATCACTTTCTTTATCGTACGTGTTTTAACTTGTCACTCTTGGTTGTATCACTTAGATCATGATTTAAATACTTCCAGAATATAAAACATGATAAATATATCATATAAATTTAGAATATAAATATGTATAATAGACATATATATGAAATGAAAAACATCGTTTATGGAGACGGTAGTCTGTACGTACGCATAAACGTTGTTTCTGTTTTCATATAGTATTAAATGGAAGTAAGTGAATAAGATATATGTAAGTACATAAATAATTATATATATATATATATATATATATCTCCAGTGGCATTATTATGTCATATATTACATACTTATTAGTAATATATATTTTTATAATCGTCGATGAATGGTGAACTTGGAAATGAATCTCATCACGTCGTGGAGACGGTAATTCGTACGTACGCACGAGCAAAAATATAATTCTTTTGATATTAAAATAATATATAATTGGATGATATATCATATATACAGAATCATTATCATGTTATATTTATTATTTACATGAATTACAAATCATTATTATACCCATCCAAATAATAATATATTGAATAACAATTACACCACGACGTGGAGACGGTAAGCCGTACGTACGCACGTATGATGACATGTCATTTAAAGGATGGATATAATACTAAATATGGTTGTACCATATTTATAATAATATTACAGTATATAGGAGATACTGGATTCATTATTTTAGAATGGTAATTACAAAGAAAGAAGAAGTGGAAGAAGAAAGGAACTTGAAAAAGGGTGGTGAAATCATTACCTCTTCTTCGGGTTCTTCCTTTTGATTTGATCAAAAGGGATCCTTAGGATGGATTTCTGACTAAAGGAAGGCCTCTAGGATGAATTTAGGAAATTTTAGAGAGTATTTTGGCAGGTTTTGGCCGAACCAAAAGGCTTTGAAGGTGTGAATCAATGAGAAGAGTGAGTGTCCTTTTATAAGAGGGGTGAGGGGCACCTTTGGAAAAGCTAGAAATATTATTTTATAATAAATTCATATTCGGTTTATAATGGCTCAAAAGTGGATTATTTAATGTTTAAGGTGGGTATGGGTGGAAAACTACTCAACCAATATAATTTAGATAGGTTTGGGTCATTATATTAACCTTATCTTTTAGTTTTAACACTTAGTTAATTAGTTTGACACTTACCATGTCACTTTGTATTTTTATATTATATAGTTAATAAACTTACAATATACATCCAAGCGACCCCCAAGTGGTCCATTAATAATACAACTATCATAATATAAGTCTCTTGGCTGATAATTAGATTTTTAGGAATTTAATATCAATTAATAATATAATATATTTTTTAAAAACTCTTTTATGTCAATTTTGACACTATTCAATAATTGACTTTTGTAAAAATCACAACAGAATGATTACTTCTAAAAAAGTTAATTAAATAAATCCTAATATGTCATATTATCCTACAAAATTAGTTTAATTCATTAAAAGTCTCAAATTATATTTATTTGGGTATTTATAATATCAATTATTTTAATTTTTCCCTATTATGGTAATTACTGCATCATCATTGTGTCATAAATAAATTAAATTATTTAATGTCTAAAAATTATAAATAAAATACCATTATGTATAAAATCTTTTTATCTTTCTAATGAATATTTATAGTCGAAAATCCAACATATATAACCCTATTTAAAAATTGTTTTTCTAAAAGATATATGCTTATGTCATTTTTGTATTTATTTTAACTTAATTAATATAAAGTGTCATTATCACTTACAAGTGGATCCATGGGGTCCAAAAATCGACCCAAAGATGGCCATGGTCAGAAATGTATCAAACAATAATGTTAGGACACATTTTAGGGTAATTTAGTATTGTTATAATATTATTTTTTAACCCTTATTTACCAAATTTACCCTTTAACCATGGTAAATAAAATATTTACCGAAGTAATTATTCAAAATGTCTAAAAATAAAAGTTACCTATTTATACAATTTGAACATCCTGATTCCAAATATGGAATCCATTTTTCCAAATTCAAAACACATAAGTGGCAGAAATTAATTTAAAATTAATTCCCGTTGTTAAAACAAAAAACGTGTTTTTAAGAGATAATAACTATCAAAAGATTGACACTTGTTTATGTCTGGTTTAATTATAAAATTATGTTCAATGACCAAAATTGTATTAAATGGTAAAAATATATTCTAAATATACTTTAAAACCACTCAAATTCATAATTTATCACTAATAATTATTTTGATTAAAAAATGTGTTTTTAATTAAAATTTAGTAATTTTCACTATTCATCAAAATATTAAAGTTATCCGAAAAGTACCAAAATTTCACCTTAGGCTAAATTCTATACTCTGAATCCAAAAATGAAGTCCATTTTGAGAGATAAAATTTCTAAAATTTTAAAAAGTAGGTATTACTATTCATAACGGCTACTTTGATTGGTCGTGGTGTGTGTTAGAACTTGAAGTTGCGTACAACACACACTACAATATTATTCAAAGAGAAGCGTACCATGGAATATCGGGGTGTTACATTCTACCCTCCTTCAATAAATTGCGTCCTCGCAATTTGATATTGTTTTTTGAAAATAAAGGTTGAAAATAGAAAATATCTTTGTGGAAAAACCCACATCAGAAATTTGGTTAATAAAATTTAGTCTTAACAAGATGAAAAGAGAAATGAAAGGGTTACCAAAAAATTATGATCTCGATTAGGAGGACATTGGTGGCATTTATAGACATATAATTGGAGGAAATACATAAATATTTATAGGTAGTGTTTGAGGTCATCAATCACAAAAAAGTTTAAAATTGAGGTCCTTAAATTCATCAATCTATGATGATTTAAAATACCATCGGTTCAACAAAACGTAAGGTATTAGGATAACACATTTTTGACGTTTCAAAATATCTTAGTTGAAATCCCACATCGAAAAATGAATTAATGAGGCCTCTATTTAAAATAAAGAGTGGGAATTATGAAGATTACCGAAAATAACACATACTAGGGTTCCATGTAGGAAAATATGGATATGGAAGAGAAATCTAACCATCAATTATCTGATGTAGAGTGGTAGAGAACATGGATATGAAAAGGACAACAATCCCAAAGCCATAAATTAGTGATGATCTAAGGTACCATCTAGGACAACATTTTTGTTCTAAGTTCCTTTTCTTAATGTTGAGGAATTTATTTATGAGATTGGCTAAGATCATAAGGAGATATACTTACTTTATAATTAGAGTTTTATCCATTAATAAATTTCTACCACAAACTCATCTTTCACCCCAAAACATAATACAAATAAAAAATACTATATTTATCCTAATCCTATAGGGTTCCAAATATAATGAATTTATAATTCACATATCAGACCCTTTATGTAAAGAAACTACATTATACCATCCAGGAACTTCATGTAGCACAATGGTAGGCGATAAATCCCAATTTCACTATGGTTGTGAGTTCTATTCCCGCAGCTTTGTCCGACACGACAGGTCGTCACACGGTCTACATGTTGTCCTTTTATAAAAATCCAAAAAAACCTTTCAAACTTAATCCATTCAAACCATTAGACTTATCCAAAATACTATTATCCAAACTCACAGTCCAAAATTTACAAGGAAGTTAAACATAATGAGGATCCTTTTTTCCAGGTAATAACATGTGAACGCCTTCCTCATATATTCTTTTACAACACTGCAACATCATGAATTACAAAAATCAACCATCTCTTATTCCAAAATCACTACCTCAATATTAGGACTATATTAAGGTTTAACTTTCCTTCAACCATGTAATTTCCAAAAAAAAATTTAACTCGCTGTAGAGTCACTTTTCTTAGTACCATAAAATCTCAAATCCTTAATTAAATAGTACTGTAGTACAATCCTTATTTATTTCCAGAACATCATTGATACAACACTTAAATGAAATAATTCTAAAATAAAAACATAAGAACACTAGTCATTCCTCTTCATTTGGGGTAGTATCATAACTTTATTATTATCCCATAGCATCATTTGCGGCATAGTCTGATGACTGGGACATTGGTTCGCGTAGTGTCCAAACTCCTTGCAAATGAAAAATTGTACATTTGAAACCATTTTCTTACCCTTTCAGTCACGTACTTTGTGCCCTTTTCCTCCACACTTATAAAAAACTCCCATTCCTTTCAGGCAAGTTCCAGGGTGTTTCTTCCCATAGTTATCACATATGGGAAAATTCTTCTTTCCCCCCTTCCCTTTATCCATCTTTCTCTCTTCCATCCTTTTCTTCTCTTGTTTACCTTCAAATCCATAGGACTCCGAGAATTATTTACTCATCTTATCAACACATGATACTATTTCTTCATATGATGATAATACGTGGGAAACTATTTCACTTCTAAATTCTGGCTTAGGACCACGAAAGATATGATCCTTCTTACTCTTTGGATCATATGTAATACGGGAGTTCACATTCCTTCTAATGGGTTCCATTTCTATACAATAGCATAAACTAGTTCAGATTATGAATTACAATGAATAATTACCAAACTTGTAAAATACCTAACACAAATTGAATAGTTTATGGATATAATCCATAATCATAAAAATGTTTTCTTTGAGTAAGTATATACTCATAAGCCCTTCATAATGGTTTGTAAAGAAAATGAGAATTATCCTAAGCATATCCCCCGGGAGTGTCGTAACCAAGAGTGCATCAAGGCCCGTTGTCGTGCACCAGTCCCCGTTCGAGTCTAGCTCAAAGCGGTGTTTTCGGGTTTTACCCCTAGGTAAATCTGTGCCAGAGCCACCTCTACCTGATCGTATCCAGACAGGGATGTATTGCTCGGAAAACTCACAAGATCTCTACAATACCAAAATTCTAGGAAGTTCTTCAATACTAATCCTCAAAGTCTATCTTAGGGCTATGTGCTCTAATCAGAGTTTATCTAAATCTAGTTTCCAAGGTTATTGCTAAACTTCCTCTGATACCAACTGTAACGCCCGACCATAGTTACCCAGAGTCGGTGCATTATTTTAATACATTGGCATGATTAGAAGGAATCAAGTCCCGAAAGACCGATCGGTTTAGCATTCTTAGAAAATAGATCACATACATGAATGTTACATTTGCACTTTAAGATGTAAAAAACAACATAAATAATCTTTATGAATGCCATTATTCCCTTGGCTTAACCCTGTATATCAATCACATTACACTTCTTGGAATCCTGGGAAAAATAAAACATAGAAAGGGGTGAGCTCAAATGCTCAGTAAGGGTTAGCAATACAACGGAAACTTTCAAAAATAAGCATAAACATTTAAGGCAATGTATAAAACTAAAACAAAAGCCTTTTAAACTTGAAATTCAGCATAATATGGCAGAAATAAAATGAAATAATTCCATTTACTTATTTACATGGATATTCTACTAATCGAATAATCACATGCAATATCACTAACCACATTCATAATGATGGAATTCATGATGCCGAACTTTAATTTCTGTGTCGAGGCCTCATTCCAAGACCTAAGGGATAACTATAACCGGAACCCAACCCGGAGAGCCTCTGTAACCGGACTCCATCCCATAGTGCCTCTAATAACCGGACACCAACTCGGAGTGCCTCTAATAACCGGACACCAACCCGGAGTGCCTCTAATAACCTAACACCAACCCAGAGTGCCTCTAATAACCAGACACCAACCCGGAGGGATTACTTTTACCGGTCCCCAACCCGGAACATACTAGTCCAACACATTCATCTTCAGAAGAGGATGAAATATAACATAAACATTCGTATTAAAACTAACATACAAAATGTCAAAAATTTAATCATAAACCATTAATGGCATGAAAATAACTCATCCATAGTAAAAAATTTCACAAAACCTTAAATACAATATGGATGATTTGTATCATAATAAATCAACTTGAAACAAGTTTAAAATTTATCAAAGTATGTTGACATAGATGAAATCAATACTATTTGAGAGAAATATCTCTTTTTTTGAAATCATTTAAAAGTCGCATAATTATAGAGAAAACCTTTATTTTGAAAATATCTTTATAAGCTTGTGAAGGAATATTCAAAGGTGTAATAATGGCAGAGAATAACCGCACACGCCGTATAAGTTAAAAAAAACATTCTTACCTTAATTTTGTCAAAAAGGTTAAAAAGGACATTGTTTGGAAAACGACGGAAAGATTCCTTTATAAAACTCTTATAAAAATTCAAAAAAGGGTATAAATGTCTTTAACACATATTCTTGTAAATAGTAAAAATGTTTTTAAAAACATTTTTAAGAAACATGGATGTGGATGATAAAGAGATCCCAATAGATTATTACATATATACAACCTCGGATAATGAAGAGATTGCGAAATAAACCCTTACCAATTTGGTAACTTATGAAACATACAACTCATGAAAGAGGTATCATACAATGAATATGTAAATACACATAAATTAAAGTGTATTACAGAAAGAATATAATTATTGGGAGTACATACACCACACAAAAGGTAATGGTGGCAATATGGCATGAATCTCACGGGAATAAGGAGTGAGATGAAAACCCCTTACCTTGCACTTTCCTTTAGTCGAGGGTACGTTTAACATTCTATACGAAGATCGTAGTATGTTATTAAATTATACCAGAACCATATTAGTATTTATGATATCATACATGATTCATTTATGACTTTATATTACCCATTTAATAATAATTTCCATGTTAGGTTAACATTTCGGGTAATAATCACTTTCTTTATCGTACGTGTTTTAACTTGTCACTCTTGGTTGTATCACTTAGATCATGATTTAAATACTTCCAGAATATAAAACATGATAAATATATCATATAAATTTAGAATATAAATATGTATAATAGACATATATATGAAATGGAAAACACCGTTTATGGAGACGGTAGTCCGTACGTACGCATAAACGCTGTTTCTGTTTTCATATAGTATTGAATGGAAGTAAGTGAATAAGAAATATATAAGTACATAAATACTTATATATATATATATATCAAGTAGAATTATTATGTCATATATTACATACTTATTAGTAATATATATTTTTATAATCGTCGATGAATGGTGAACTTGGAAATGAATCTCAACGCGTCGTGGAGATGGTAATCCGTACGTACGCACGAGCAAAAATATAATTCTTTTGATATTAAAATAATATATAATTGGATGATATATCATATATACAGAATCATTATCATGTTATATTTATTATTTACATGAATTACAAATCATTATTATACCCATCCAAATAATAATATACTGAATAACAATTACACCACGACGTGGAGACGGTAAGCTGTACGTACGCACGTATGGTGACATGTCATTCAAAGGATGGATATAATACTGAATGTGGTTGTACCATATTTATAATAATATTACAGTATATAGGAGATAATGGATTCATTATTTTATAATGGTAATAACAAAGAAAGAATAATTGGAAGAAGAAAGGAACTTGAAAAAGGGTGGTGAAATCATTACCTCTTCTTCGGGTTCTTCCTTTTGATTTGATCAAAAGGGCTCCTTAGGATAACTTTCTGACTAAAGGAAGACCTCTAGAATGAAATGAGGGAAGTTTTTAGAGTATTTTGGCAGGGGTTGGCCGAACCAAAAGGCTTTGAAGGTGTGAATTAATGAGAAGGGTGAGTGTCTTTTTATAAGAGGGGTGAGGGGCACCTTTGGAAAAGCTAGAAATATTATTTTATAATAAATTAATATTCGGTTTATAATGGATCCAAAGTGGATTATTTAAAGGTTAATGTGGGTATGGGTCGAAAGCTACTCAACCAATAGAATTTAGACAAGTTTGGGTCATTATATTAACCTTATCGTTTTGTTTTAACACTTAGTTAATTAGTTTGACACTTACCATGTCACTTTTTATTTTTATATTATATTGTTAATAAACTTACAATATACATTCAAGAGACCCATAAGTGGTCCATTAATGATACAACTATCATGATATAAGTCTCTTGACTGATCCTTATATTTTTAGGAATTTAATATCAATTAATAATATAATATTTATTTTTAAAACTCTTTTATGTCAATTTTGACACTATTCAATAATTGACTTTTGTAAAAATCATAACAGAATGATTACTTCTAAAAAAGTTAATTAAATAAATCCTAATATGTCATATTATCCTATAAAATTAGTGTAATTCATTAAAAGTCTCAAATTATATTTATTTGGGCATTTATAATATCAATTATTTTAATTTTTCACTATTATGGTAATTACTGCATCATCATTGTGTCATAAATAAATTAAATTATTTAATGTCTAAAAATTATAAAGAAAATACCATTATGTAGGAAATATTTTTATCTTTCTAATGAATATTTATAGTCGAAAATAAAACATATATAACCCTATGTAATTTTTTTTTTCTAAAAGATATATTCTTATGTCATTTTTGTATTTATTTTAACTTAATTAATATAAAGTGTCATTATCACTTACAAGTGGCTCCATGGGGTCCAAAAATTGACCCAAAGATGTCCATGGTCGGAAATGTATCAACCAATAAGGTTATGACACGTTTTAGGGTAATTTAGTATTATTATAATATTATTTTTTAACCCTTATTTACCAAAATTACCCTTTAACCATGGTAAATAAAATATTTACCGAAGTAATTATTCAAAATGTCTAAAAATAAAAGTTATCTATTTACACAATTTGAACATCCTGATTCCAAATATGGAATCCATATTTTCAAATTCAAAAAACATAAGTGGCAGAAATTAATTTAAAATTAATTCCCGTTGTTAAAACAAAAAGCGTGTTTTTAAGAGATAATAACTATCAAAAGATTGACACTTGTTTATGTCTGGTTTAATTGTAAAATTATGTTCAATGACCAAAATTGTATTAAATGGTAAAAATATATTCTAAATATAATTTAAAACCACTCAAATTCATAATTTATCACTAATAATTATTTTGATTAAAAAAGGTGTTTTTAATTTAAATTTAGTAATTTTCACTATTCATCAAAATATTAAAGTTATCCGAAAAGTACCAAAATTTCACCTTAGGCTAAATTCGACACCCCGAATCCAAAAATGAAGTCCATTTTGAGAGATAAATTTTTTAAAATTTTAAAAAGTAGGTATTACTATTCATAACGGCTACTTTGATTGGTCGTGGTGTGTGTTAGAACTCGAAGATGCGTATAACACACGCTACTGTATTATTCAAAGAGAAGCGTACCGTAGAAGCTCAGGGTGTTACAACCAACCACTTAGGACGAGGTGGAATTTGAGGAATAGGTATTCACACTCATGATTATCAGCACCAAATAGAGAAGGAATGCTCATAGAAGTCATGCAATGACTTAGGGCCACATTATAGGCCAATTACATGTAGTCCAACCTATGATGGATAAGCAGAGCACCGAACCTTCTACAGTTCTAGGTACTATTCTAGTAGCCTCTAATTTAATGTGTACTTTATTTGACACATGCATGTCTCAATATTTTATATATAAGACTATTATGGAGAGTCTGGGCCTTGAGATTAAACAATTTTATAACATTATGATGCTATATACCCCATTAGGTATCCGATTAGAGGGAGTTCTTCATTGTAAGGATTGTACCCTTGAGATAGGTGGATACCTCTTTGTAAGGAATATTTTCATCCTTGACATGAAGGGATTTGACATAATCATTAGGATGGATTGGTTAGTTTCCTATTAAGACCATATATAATGATATCATTGGAGTGTGACATTTACATCACTAAAGGGAGGTATAAATGAGCATAAGGGAGAATGGGATGTGAAAGCTTTGTGATCAAGACCCAAGCAGCAGAGGCTGGGTAGTGTGACAACTCAGATCATTAATATTTTCTAATATGATCAGGGGTTATGACCCGATGTTTTCCCACCTATATTTGATCATTTTAGGGATGTATTCCTTGAGGAATTCTAGATATAGCCTGAAGCCACACTAGTGACCATTCCTTATTATAGGATGGAACCTATGGAGCTTCTAGAACTCAAGAAGAAGTTGTAGGATCTAGAGGCTAAAGGCTTCATATGCCCCAATACTTCTTCTTGGGGTTCCCATGTCCTTTTTTCCAAGAAGTCAGACGATACCCTCAAGATTTTCATGGATTGATATTGTTTAAACCAGCTCACAGTAAAGAATCTGTATCCACTGCTTAGAATAGATGAACTCTTTGATTGGATACATGGAGAGAGAGTGTTTTTAAATATATATTTGAGGTTGGGATATCATCAGGTGTATGTAAAGTCATTTTACATACCTCTAATAGATTTTAGGAGAAGGTATGAACTATATGATTACCTAGTTACGTCATTCAGATTCACAAATGCACATGCAATTCTTATGGCTCTTATGAATTATTTTTTCCACCAGTATCTGTATCAATTGATTGTAGTCATTTTTTATGATATCTTAGTGTATTATCAATCTCTACACAAACATGAAAACCCTCTTGAGATCTTACTGAATACACTGAGAGAGCATCAAATCTATAATAAGATCAGTAAATACCACTTTTGGATCGAAAAATATCACTTCTTAGGTCACATTTTCTCAAAGTTAGGATTTTCAATAGACCTAGATAAATTGATAGATTTAGTTTCCTGGGATAATCACAAGAATGTCTTTGAAATCTATAGTTTCTTAGGGATAGTAGGATATTACAAATGTTTTATCTAGGATTTCTCATTCCTTGTGATATAACTTATGGGCTTGATAAAGAAGGGTGTGAAATTCATATGGTCAGAATCTTGTGAAGCTTCCTTTTAGGATTTGAAGAGCCTTTTATCTTTAGTACTGATACTAATTCTTCCAGATCCATGAAGAAGCTATATAGTCTACTGTGATGTATTAGGTATTAGTCTTGGAGCTGTTTTGATGTAGGATGAGTGAGTTGTCACATACGAGTCTCATCAGTTTAGGCTACATGAGTAGAATTACCCAACACATGACCTTGTGATAGCTACTGTAGTTTATTCTCAATGATATTGGATACAATATCTACCTGGAGATCCTTTTTTGATATAAAATAATAAAAAAATCCATAAGTATATATTCAAAAAATGGCATTTGAACCGTAGGTAGTGCAAGTGGGTTGAGTACCTATAATCGTTTGATTTCAAGCTTGCATACATGCCCAGTAAAGGTAATGCCTTAGCTGATGATATGATCTATAAAAATAATTCTCAGGTGGTTCCAGAGGATAGTGGAAAATGGAATCTCATAGATTTGTTCTTATATATGCATGTTGAGGTTCAGGATGACCATGGTCAGATTATCCTCACAACCTTAGTAGTGACTTATACACTTCTGGAATGGGTAATAATGAAGATACTTTAAGATCCCGAGGGCCTTTTGCCAAGGTTCTTTTACCAAGATGTATTGAGATCTATGGTACCAATATTGGTGGCCTGGTATGAAGTGGTAGATATCTGGCTTTATCACTCGGTGTTCCACCTGTCAGTAGGTGAAGGTGGAACATCAGTGTCCAATTGGAATTTTACAGCTGTTGTCCATTTTTGAGTGGAAATAGGATGATGTTTCAATAGATTTCATGACTGGTTTACCATATCACCTCGCAACAATGATATAGTGTGGGTTTCTATTGATAGTTTGATGAAGTTCACACATATCTTTCCTGTGTGAGAGACCTTCTTAGTAGACAATCTAGGAAGGATGTAAATCTTCATGTAGATCCTAGTTCTATCATTTCTGACATAGATACTCACTTCACATCAATATTCTGGTAGGGGTTATAGAAGGCCTTGGTTACACAGGTGCTTCTTAGCATGGCCTATCACCCATAGACTGATGAAAAAATAGAGTGTACAATTCAGGTGTTCGAGGACATGCTTCCTGCATTTTTCATCGACTTTGGGGGTTCCTTGGAGAAATAAATTCCCCTTGTGGAGTTCCCTTATAATAACAGTTTTTAGGCTACCATCGAGATGGAACCTTATGAAGCCTTATATGGAAGGCCTTTCTGTTCACCTCTATGCTGGTTAGAGGTAGGGGATGTAGCTATTCTTGGACCATGTTTCATATAGGAGACTATAGAGTAGGTCTAGTTGATCAAAAGGTGTATGATGACTGCTGTTAGGTCCAAAAGGGGCCTATATACCCTAAGAGGGGGGGGGGGGGATGAATCTGGGTATGGATATTATTTCCAAAATTCTTCCTACCACACTAGATCTTGACCTCTTTATTATGAGGGTCACTTTATTTTCTCTTAAGTGTTTATTATAATCTTATTATTTCTATCTTTATCCGATGATGAGGAATTGAATGTAAAATAGGAAAGAAAGTACAGGGATACACAAATTTTACTTGGTTCACCCTCACTAGGCTACATACAAGGATAATACAATTAAAATGTGCCGATATAAAAAATCCACTAAGGTTCACTGCCAAAATGTTGTTTGGGATAGATCACTTCTATGACCAGGCTCAACGTCTTAACAATTTTTGGAGTAGAGTCACTGTCCCTCTTGGTTTACAACCAATCACAATATGAAATCTCACTTCTCTCTCAACTGATGTGTGATCATTTCTTCTTCAGAAGATCATCCTTTTATTTATAAAATCAATATGTTTTACACCTCATTTAGTGTATCATTAAGTTCCACTTTAATACACTTTATGAATACCCCTTTAACATATAATTACTGAGAAACTTATATATTTTGTGTAACCTTTGTAAGTATTGCACACAATTTTATAGAATTGCATGTAATATTTATGCTTTGCACCCAACTCTATTAACAATTTTTGGAGTAGAATCACTATACCTCTTGGTTTATAACCAATCACAATATTAAATATCACTTCTCTCTCAACTGAAGTGTGATAACTGCTTCTTCAGAAGATCCTCCTTTTATTTATAAAATCAATATTTTTTACACCTCATTTAGTGTATCATTAAGTTCCACTTTCATCCGCTTGATAAATACCCCTTTACCATAGAATTACTGGGAAACTTATATATTTTGTGCAACCTTTGTAAGTCTTGAACACAATTTTATAGAATTCCATGTAATATTTATACTTTTCACCCAACTCTCTTTATCTGAAACACCTTTTTAATGCAACTCTCTTTACGCACAAATCCTTTTGCGTGAAACTCTTACAAGATTCAGAGCCTGGTTTTCTCTAAGGTCGAGCTTCTGAATGAGGGGGGGGGTAGCCACTTATTATATACCCAGATGACCATACATGAAAGATACTCACACATCTTGATTTGAGCACATGATATTTACACCGAGCATGAAAAACCTTAGTTGGCATTACATTGGGTGTGTAGGCCTCTTCCACTCCGTTCACTTTATCTTTATTTCTCAGGCATGCACAAATCGCCTTTCACACAAAAACCAATCTTTTCCATGATTCTTTCTTTTTCCATATTTTGATTTACTGATCCTGAAACTCCACTTTCATGTAACATTTGGATTCACCTTCAATCATTCATGCATCTTACTTTTCCAAAAATATCTTTCTCCATTTTACATATTTTGGACCCAAAAATTTGGAAAATATTAGAAAATGATGCCACCTTGTTTATGATATTTTTGAACTTCCTTCAGAGAATCCATTAATTTATCTTGGATCTTTGTCAACATACCGTGTCAAAAATCTCTCTATAAATCCACAACTTATTATGTAAACCCAATTTGTTAAGAAACACAATCAACCCAAAAATGATCCAATATTACCTTGATGGTTTTTTACCAACAATAGCTTAGTACAGATAGCATTGATATTCTAATATATGCTAGCATCCTCTCGAGTTCGAGTTCAGGGACTGGGTTTTCTTGTGAGACTCACCTAGGTTAGGATAGAGACATAATCATAGGTAGGGTAAGATATTACCTAGGTTCTTTAGACCCTTCAAGGTTGTGAAACTGATCAAACTAGTGGTTTACTAGATATCACTTCTTCATAGATTTTGGTCTATGCATGATTTATTTCATGTATATCAGATTCGCCAATATTATCTAGATCCTTCGCATATCTTTTAGCCCGATGAGGTTTAGTTTGATGTGGATGCTTCCTTCAAGGATTACCCTATTCGTATTGTGGATCAGAGTGTAAAGAAATTATAAGGCATGTTAGTAACTTTAGTATGGGTGATATGGCAGAACATCCAAGTAAAGGATGATACCTAGGAGTAGGAAGCTGATATATGAGCTCAGTGTCCAAAACTATTTGATGACAATACCTCTTTACCCTCTGAAGTCCAACTTAGGGATGAGTTTCTTTAAGGTGGGGAGGGGGGGGGGTTGTAACAATGACTCTTTTCACAATGGTATGACTCATTCATTTTTGTTTTAAATTCCTTTAAAATACCCTTATAATGTTACCCAAAAAATTCACAGAGGTCACGAGGCTGTTTGGGGGTTGTTTAGATCCCATAACCCCAGGTTTTTGGAAAATGAACTGGGCCATAAGGTTAGTAGAAACCATACCGCCCAACCCGCATGTTCTATACTAACCATGTGGGGAGATACAAAGGATAATTAGGAGATGAATGGTTTTTATACAACCATATGACCCAGGCACATTACCATGCATGATTGCATAGGTTTTTGATAGATAGTTTTAGCATGGTTTTTGCATGGTTAGGGAAACCGTGCACCTTTACTGTGTAGGGGTTTCCCTTGGACAATATAGGGAGCATGGTCTCCCCATGGTTTGTCCAAACCATGAGGCCAAATCATATGCCCCTAATTTGAGGGTGAAATTAAATTTTTTACCCTCATTAAACTTTTAAACGCTTTTTTTCCCTTTCTCCTATCCCCATTCCAGTGAACGTTCTTCTTATCCTCCTCCCATGGCTTCTCTTCTCCTCCCATCTGGGATCCTTAATAACTCCTACGTATGAGGTCTGAATCAAGACCCATCAAAGGCATTGGATTTCTAGAGGTATGATCTACCTTCCTCTATACTCCTATTTTGGTTTATCTTCAGATTCATTGTTCTATTTAGGTTCAATCAATATTTACCTATTTTCAGGGTGTTGGATCATTTCTTTGATTTCTCTCAAAATACTTCAAATCCAAGGCCCCCATCAAATGAGGAGTTTTCAGCGGTCTTGAGTTAGGTGGTCTCATCTTTTTCCCCAAAATTTATTGTGTTTTCATAGCTTTGTCATTTTAAATTGAAATACGCACCTTGTTATACTCATAAGGATAATTATTATGTAAATAGGGAATGTAAAACTCGATTAGGAAACCCCTTGGGTGTTCCGTCTGGAGTTTTCCCTTTAAATTAATTATTTAAATGTTTGGAACATCTCATAAGCATTTGTCTTGGGTTGCAATTGATTTTTCCCACTCCCATATAAATGTTTAATGAACCCAATGAACCTCTTAAGTTCTTCTCCTAACTTATAAATGGAATTTCCTAGGTAGATAATTTCCCAATAGTTGATGGAATCTTATAAATTCCTTATTGGTCCTTATAAATTAAATTGAAATGATTTAGATAATTAAATGGATTGATTATATAGAATGAATTATTCATGACGTTTTTACTTTCCTTGAATGAATTGAATGATTTAAATGGAATTAATTATGAAAGGGTGTCTAGGCCACGGTGTTGTTCATGTTTTATTGAATGATTAAAATGAATTGTTGTGATTTAATTATATTGTTCTTAGTTAATATAATGAATGATAGGTAATGACTCATAGATTATATTATTATTATTATGATTATGCCATGATATAGGTTGTGGAATGATTGTTAGGGTTTTGTTGGGCATGAAGGTTACACGATCCCTTACATTGGGTGCTAAGTATGATGTATCACACCATTAAAACTATTTGGATGGTAGGCATGATACACCATGCTCGAGTGTTGACATGATGGCACACTCACCATATCAATTTTTGAGCTTGTATCTCTCAATCATTATGATATGTTGGGAATGTACCCATTTTCTTTAGATTATAAGCTCATTTAGACTAGTTATAGATGTCTAAGTTATGTTCGAGTCTAGTCATCATTTAGTATTCCAGGTATATGTCCACTTACATCCACACGTACTTGGTTCATATAAGTGCATGAAATATATAACTATAACATGTATATATTATACTATATATGTTTTTACTGATCAGTCTGTTATTCTGGCCAGGTGTCTTTTAGGAAACCGAGTGGGATGGTATTTATTTTCTTAGGACTATTAATTATTCATTTATATCTGAACACTATTATCTATGAGCATTTATTTAATTACTTATATACATCATTGGTGGTGGCATATTGAGATTTTATCTTAGACCCTACTCAGACTACCTTTGGTACCCAAGTAGATTACTTGTTTAGTGGTACAGATATAGGCAAGTGCCATGTTACTGATATTTGAAATGCTTAGCTTATATATGTGTCATAGCATAGAGGACTAAGCATATGATTTAGAAGCTAGTGGAGCCTCCTTTTTGTCTTTTTGTAGTTTTTGTATAGCATGATTGTATATGTCTATCCCCTGTTCCCTTTTTGTATATCAGCATGCCATGAATCCATGTATATGACACTACCTAGTGGATTTCGATATTATTATTTAGTTTCCCAGATATTTATTCTTATACTAATTTTTTATTATATATTTTTATATCATGGTTACGCTATTGTATGTTTATTATTGTTATCCACTATGACACTCTAATAAGTGTATATATTCTCCCACCATACCACCTTTACACCCTCATTGCTAGTTGGAAGCCTCTAGAATACGAGGAGGCGCGCTTGAGGCCAGATGACCCACTGGATTGGGAAATAGGTTAAGTGAATCCTGTGTCAGTACATTATGAGTTTGGTAGCAAGTCAAGGGAACACTTTTGGTAGCTGTAGATGGTGTAGAGGAGGATCACTACTAATAAACACCTACACTAACCTTATGATGATCATGCCACTTCCAATTCTTCCCCTGTGCACCACTGAAGCTGCCACTGGGTAGAAGGGAAGGGGTATAATTGCTAATATTTCTTACCATGTTCATTTTTTCAATCATATCCTTGTCAACTATGTCATCATAGACTGTTATATTTATCAAATTTACCTACTATTGGATGTATGGTTGCAATCCATATAAGTACTTCTAACCTTTTCCCTAATCATTCCTCACCACCTTCAAAGAAAAAAAATCTAGATCCACAAACTAATTAGTTTACTCTTACACCAAATGCTCTCCTTGCTACAAAGAGAGTAACTACAAATAATTTACCATCATTAGAGACTCTAGGTAGAACCATTGAATGACGAGGGTCATGAAACCCTTCTAATCAAATCCCATGTGATGATTTTCCTGTACCATGAAGTCCCACCACTTCTTTCTGGGACCCTTGAGCCTGAACATCACATAATTTACCTTGAATTCCTCAGTTGGATCTAGGAAGTAAAAGATTTGATCTATATTCTCCATCCATTATTAGACATCTTGAGGTTTATTCATAACACTAACGGATGGGGGATTCTTGTGTAAGAACTATCATGATCGATCCATTTCCTTCCCATCTTCTGGTTGTACCTCAACAACTCAGTCCTAAACTCATGGTATATTATGGTCCACAAAATGAACTACCCTCATTATAGCCTCTATATTATTCTTATCTAGATGTGGATTCCCTTTAGGATTATCTCTCATTACACCCTCCTCTAAAACCCGGGGAAGAAGTGTCAAAGGCATGATTCTATATACCAATTAAAGAATATAATGATCAAACAAATGGAAAATATCAATTTAAAATGGGAAACCAAAAGGAAAAACTGAGATCAATATCAAAACCATAAGAATGAAGACACACGTCCCAACATCCCATGGTAACTTGAGGCTCTTCATAGCAAGAGATGGCTAGAAACACACTGAAACCTACTTACTACCAGAATTCTCATGTCAAGGACTCTTGAGGACTAACCTCATAAAATTTCAATTTGCAAGAAATTGACCTAGGATACCCCAAAAAATTGAAACTTGAATCGATCTTCCATATACCCAAACGGTATTCTCGATCCCCAAAGGCTAGTGACTAGCTACTGAGAATCAAAAATCAACTAGTGGGAATGATTTCACCCAACCTGAAATAAGATGAATAGAATATATATATATTATACACACACAATATAAATAACCAACATAAGAAATCTAAAAGAAACATATTCCATAACAAAAAATGAAAATAAATGCTATACAAACCATAAATATCTAGATCAAAACCAAAAGGTACATGCACAAAAAAACATAAAGGAAAACCAAAACCAATACCCACTACTCCTTGTGTTGTGTGGGAAATCTACCACCATCTCACCACCATCTACCTATACCCAACTGATATAAACCCTTTCCACCTCACAACAAAACCTTTCCTTTTCCTATATCAAAATATAATACTAGGTCTAAACATTCCCAAGGGAATGTGTGATGGTTTCAGGCATAGTGTAAGCGTGTATTGGTGGGCGATATATTAAAATTTCTTTTAATAATCATTGATTAAAACCGAGATCAAGGGTCTTACATGTCAAATTTATAATTAATTTATTTAATATTTTTTGAAATAAATACATGTGATTATGAAATTACTTCATTGGTTAATGTTGATCATATGAAAAGACCATTTTAGATTACCTTTGTTGTTCTGTGAGGATCCAAGGATAGAATCCCTCTAACAGTGATCCACATGTGCTCCTATGATCCCTAAGAAACACCAGTCGATATCTGAGTGCTAGTGTGGTGAGTTGAATGTCTTGTGGTGTTCATTCTTTATTCCGTGTTCTTTGGTCTTAAGAAAATCTCTCTTGCACTTCTTGTTCTTGAGAGAGAGAGAGAGATGGAGGGGTTGAGAGAGAATTCATTATACACAACAATTATCTATTCTTAATTTTTGAATTCTCTAGATAATAGAAATAGCCACCTATTTATAGAGCTGGGATTTAAGTTAAAATATTATTCAATTCCATATTGGCCATTAAATAAAATTTATTACCTTCAATTAAGCCCATACAACATAATAATAATTATATAGTTATTATTTTGTGGCAAGAACCAACTTGCACAATAACAAATATTATATAATGGTCTTGTTAATTAATATTTGTAACCAGACTCGGTCTTGGTCTATTCAAACTCCTCTAGCATTTATTGAACCACCGAATAAATATTTTATTCAAAATCTAGTGAACAAATATTTATTAAAATATTTATTAATATTCAATAAATAAAATAAATATTTTATTCACAATTCGGAGAATAAATATTTATTTAATTTATGTGATCAATATAACTTGAATAAAATTATTAATCATATTTGAGAATAATATTTTCTTCATTAATTAAACTAAAATAGAATTTAATTAAGATCAATGAAAACACTTAGTGTGTGAACCTCTAGGATTATTTATTGTTGGAATTAGACGAGATTGCCTAAAGTCTAAGATTACTATCTAGCAAAGGGTCAGGGCACCCAAGATAAATAACTTAATGTCATAATGTTGAGAACCACATACGAATTCTCATTGTATAATATAATCCCTTTATCATAATATCTCATCAAGTAGGTTTCAAATCTGTGTTATCAACCTATATGCTTGATATTTCTTTATTTGACTATTTGAAATAAACCCATCATTACACCATGGCCATGAAATTTAATATGAAAGTTCTATTCTGATCAAAGGGATGAGATATAAACTTCCATAAAGATGGAAGGAAAAAAAATCCTTTCTCGACTTATTCATTAATGACATGTCACTCATGAGTCACCCAACATATCCAACATCTCCATGATCTGTTATCATCATAGTTTACTAAATACATCTATGTACGTGAGTTGTAACATATATTAATAATAATATTTATGTCTAAGGACCATCAGATATGCTCATAGATAAGAATATCTAATGACACCAAAACACATAGAATTTATATTGATGGGTCAGTTCTCATAATCTCTAATATTGGATATCACCAAGTGAAAACTTCATGAGAAGAATCTTCATATACTTATTAGTACTCACACCAGGAAGTCTATGTACTATGTGTCTCATCTTAGAACGTTATCCAACCACAAAATATTATTTGAGAATATCATCATAGCACATCAATGCTCTCATCACAGCGGGGAACTGTTATGACTTTATCAATGTGATGTATACTCTAGGAAATTATTATTTTAGAGTCATGCATAAAAACAAATAATATTTCATAATAAGATTTATTAATATTAAATACATTGAATATACATGTAATCAAAGTAAAAATAGTTGGTCCTTGGACACCAATTCCAACAAACTCCCACTTGGATTAGAGGAAACTGCCTACAACCTTCAGTATTCTAGACCTCACATGATAGTCATGTTTTTTATGTGTCAAGGATCTAGTCAAGGGGTCCCCCACATTGTATTCCATGAAAATAATGCTCATTTTAACTTCAACTCTTTGAGAAAAATCCCTCCATAAATGATATTTCTGAAGTATGTGCTTCATTCGTTGATGTGACCTTGGCTCTTTTGCAAGATCCACTACTTCAGTATTATCACAATAGAGTGGGATATGATCTTTACTTATAGGTACCACATCAAGCTCTTGAAAAAAGTTATGCTTTCACACTACTTCTTTATCAACCTCATAAGACATAATATACTTAGACTCTACTGTAGAATCTGCTACCACATCCTTCTTTGAGCTCTTCCAACTCACAACACCTCCATTCAAAGTGAATATGTATCCCATTTGTGTCTTCATGTCATCTCGATCAATTTGGAAAATAGAATCTATATTGATGACTAGTTCCTCATATCCTCCATAAACCAAGAAAATATCCTTAGTACACCCCAATTACTTAAGGGTAGTCTTGACTTTTATCCAATGGTAGTCACATGGATCCACTTGATATCTTCCTACCGCACTTAATGAATTGGAGACATCTATACTAGTACATAGCATATCATAAATTATTGATCCAATCACTAATGCATATGGAATCTGTATCATTCTATTTCTTATCTCATGTGTCCTTGGACACATTTTCATGGAAAGATGGATGCCATGTTACACTGGAAAAAAATCCTCTCTTGGATTGTTCCATACCGAATATTTTCAATATCTTGTCAATGTATATACTTTGACTTAGGCCGAGAAACCTCTTGGATCCATCATGATGGATCTTGATACTAAGAATATATTCTACCTCACCCAAGTCCTTTATAGAGAATAATTCATTCAACCATGCCTTAAACAACTGTTAGACTGGTATTTAATTTCCAATGAGTAATATGTCATAAACATACACTGTTAAGAAAAAAATTGCACTCCCACTAAACCTTTTATAGACACACATCTCACATTCATTCTTTATAAAACCAAATTCCATTATTTCCTCATCAAAATGAATGTTCCATGACCTGGATTATTTTTTTAATCCATAAATGGATCTTTGAAACTTGCATACCTTGTTGGAATCCTCTGGAGTCACAAACCCTTCAGGCTGTGTCATGTAGACTTCTTCCTGAAGATTCACATTAAGGAATAAAATTTTTAAATCCATTTTAAAAATATCATATTCATGGAAATCTATAATTTAAAGTATAATTATGATGGATTTTTATCATTGGAACTTGTGAAAAGGATTCATCATATTCAATGACTTGACAATATTTAAACCCTTTTGAAACTAGTCATGCCTTATATGTACTGACTTGTCCTTTCATGTCCAGTTTCTTCATGAATACCCATTTGAAATCAATGGGCTTTACATCTACTAATGGTTCTACCAAAATCCAGAATTGGTTTTGGTATATGAAATCCATTTCAGAATTCATGGATTCTTGCAACTTGGAAACATCCGTGCCACTTACTACTTAATTGTAGGTTAGAGGATAATTATTATCAAATAATAATGTGTCACCATCCTTGATGACTATAAAACCATACTATTTCGGTTCTCTAACCTTTCTAGTACTCCTTTACAATAATTGTGTCTCTGGAAAAATTTATTCTTCGACAGGGCTTTGTGAAATTTTTTCCTGTGCAAAATCTTATGTATCTTGAGCCTAGACTTCATCAAACTCTATCTCACTCCCACTATATATTTTAGAGACGAGATCCTCCTCAAGAAATGCGAGACTTCTGTAAACCACAACCTTTTTTTCTAAAGAATTATATAGGTAGTTCCACTTTGCTTCTTTGGAATATCCTATAAAGATACACTTTATTCCCTAGGGTGAAAGCTTGTTACTTGAAGAGGCCTTAAATTTTTTTTCACAACCCCACATATGTGAGTAAGACAACATGAGTTTATTTCCATTCTATAATTGGTATGGTATACCATCTATTGTTTTATTTGGCACTCATTTTATTACATATGTTGCTATTTGTAACATGTATCCCCAAAAGGACAATGGAAGACTCGTATGACTCATCATTAATCTCACCATGTCCAAAAAGATTTAGTTTCTATGTTTTCCTACACCATTCCACTAAGGCGTATAAGGAGGAGTGAGTTGAGATAAAATACTAAACTCCCACAAATAATCAATTAAGTCTTGATTAAACTATTCTCCACCATGTTCTAAGTGAAGTTTCTTAATTTTCTTACCAAGATAGTTGTCAACTTCATTCTCATATTCCTTTAATTTATTAAAAGAATCTGACTTATACCTCATTAAGTATAAATATCCATATCTACTAAAATCATCTATAAAAGTTACAAAGTATGAGTACCCTCCCCTTACTTCAATAGGAAATGGTCCACACACATCGGTATGAACTAATTCAAGAATATCTTTTGTCCTTTCACTTTTCCCACTAAATGGGGATTTGGTCATTTTTCCGTGTAAACATGAATGACTTACATTGAGTTGTTTTATTTCAAAAGAATCAAAATATCCATATTGATGTAATTCAGTCAAGTGATTTTCATTTACATGACCAAGCTAGTTATTCCAAAGTTGGGCGTGGTATGAGTTTTGTAAAGTTACTTCATTATCGATTTCTATTACTTGGTTCATGTAATCCAACACATAAAGAATGTTATTTAAATGTGATTTACTATAACAAATGATATATTTATAAAGGAAGCAAAGTTTATTCCAAAATTTAAAAATAAATCCATTAGTATCAAGTTTGGATTTTGAAATAATGTTTTTGGTAACTGAAAGCACATAATAACAACCCTTTAAAACCAAGATCATTCCAGTTGGAAATATGAGGTGGTAGTCCCCAATATCTATAGAAGTAAGTTTACTTTCATTTGATAATCGAATATCTACCTATCCTCAATAAATATTTTTGAATATACTTGTTTCTTATATTTGAATACATATGTGAGCACCACAAGCTGTATCTAATAACCAATTTATAGAAATAAATAAATTTCACTCAATAAGAAATGTACCTGAAGCTTCCCCTTGCTTCTTCGGATGGGTGTAGTTTTTTATTTTAGCTACCCTTCTTACCACATGTGAAATAACCAACATCATATTACCTTGATTTAACTTGATATTCCTCTTCTTGTAATGATGTGAAAAAGCTTTGGTATTAAAGCTCTTCGATTTCCCTTTATATTTTTTCACCATAAGGATAAAAGGTTTTTCGCGCTTCGTATCCTTATCTACTTGGTGAAGAAGAGTAATAATATCTGGATAATATTTCTTAAGGTTGTTCATATTAAAATTTACAACAAATTTGGAGAAGCTCTAAGGGATTGATGCTAGAATGAGGTCAGTTCCCATTTCTTTGGGGAGTTTAAACCCTAGAACCTCTAAGCACTCAATTTTTTTTGATGATATTGACTACATGAGAACTATCTTGGGTGACCTCTCCAAGATTTTACTAAAATAGAGCCTTGAAAATCTCAAACTATTCTTGTCTAGATCTATCCTGATAAAGACCACGAAGGTGCTCAAGCATGCTATACACATCCATGTTTTCATGAGACTTCATCAGTTCACTAGACATTGATGAAAGAATCAAACATTGAAGGTAGATCACATCACTCAAATGTTTTTCGTAGACAAGGAACTCTTCATAACTTTATTATTTAGTAGTTGAATCAAGAATTGAGGATTCAAGCATGTAATATTTCTATTCATATCATAGCACAACCCGAAGGAGTCTAAACCACTACTGAAAGTTACTAATAGTTATGAGGTTATCTTTCTCCAATATTTATTATAGGGATAGTGTGGACAATGAACTTTTCATTTTATTTTACAATTAAAAAGGACATATTATTAGTATTTTTATTGATTACAAAATAATTTATATATAATAAATTAAATGTATATATTTATTGATTTATTAAATCTCCCACTATTTTATAAAGTCTTAGTAACTCTCACAATTTAACTCAGAATTTCTAGTTTATTTAACATTATATTGGCAAGGATCCCCATTAATTTTTTTAATGATCCAGACTTTGGCCATGAAAAAAATAATGAAGTAATGAGGTAGGAAGCCTTGCCAAATGCATACTTTCATCTCCTCAGTCCATTGAGTGGATTCCTTTCTCCCAAAATCTTGACTTGGATTTTATTTACACTTTACTCCAAATTTGTATTAAACATACTTTGTCTATTAAACTAAATACAATTTTGGTTAAGTCAACCCAAAAATATCATGAGAAATCCCTAATAAAAGCAACTGTCCATACTTTGTCCTTCTACTTCACCTAGTTCTATAGTTTCATTCTCAATCAAGTAATGGAAGGATGATTATGAATTAATATTTAATTGAGGGATTTTAATTTATTATGAATAAATTTTATCTTGTTTTATCCTTTACATGTATTTTTAATATTAAGTGTATGTTACTTAATTAATTAATCATGTTGGATACAACATTTTTTCATAATTTATTTATTTAATTTAATTCTTTTCACATTAATTAATTTATTTATGTGATCATGACTTTTCATCCATAAAATAAATAATTTCATAGAAAGAAATAAAAAAAATAATTAAATGACTCATTCATGAGCTTTATCTAATAGTTGATTTAAAGAGAGGACATTAAATCAACCTTTGACCTAGGGGAAATAACTCAAATTGTTGGTCATGGAATGAGTTACAACATTACTCATGTCCACCTACATATCACCTTGGTTGGTATCATTATGGATCCATCTAAAACCACCTCCACACACTTTGGGATGATCCATTAATTAAAAATATTTATTCTCACATATAGCTGAGGGGAACTAAGGGATTGTTTAAAGAGGATTACATAAATATCCTTGGACACATAGGTCCTACATAATAATAGTGGGAGGGATGACTCGTAGGCTATTATTTAATTAAATATTAAATAATTACAAACTCATGTAATAAATTAAATTAAAACATTCAACACATACATGAATCTTGGTCAAGCTCATGAATGGACATACATACAATGAATATGCAAAAGTAAATGGCTATCATTCATTTATTTAATTGTTATTTTATTATTTAAGATAAAGGCGCTTGAATTAATTAATTTCCTTTCATCTTAATAACAATATGATATTATTTGAAGATACCCATCATTAATGGAATTCATGTAAAATAAAAATAGAAACAATAATGAAATATTAATTAAAATAAATTAATTGAGCATTAGAATTCTTTAAAACCATTATAAAATTTTCAAACACACAACGATGTGCCAATCAAAAAAATAAAGTTTTAATGATGGAATTTTAAATTTAATATAATTTTAATTTTATCCATTAATGGAAGACTACACAAAATATAAATGAAGCTACATGCCATGTACCTATTTTTTCATATATCTGAGCCATACACCTGGGGCTTTAGCATGTTAACTCGGTCAGACTACATGGTGTGTAAAAGTCAACTATACACCCTGTATCCACTTTCTGTGTGCCATGGTTGGCCCGGTCAACAAACAATGTGCAATAAAAGTACATTGTATAATTAATTTCACAGTGCATATAGATACAATTCACCTAGGTATACGGTGTGTACTCCAACCACATGCTGTGTAACGTAATTTCACCATACAAATATTTTGAACTTCCCGATGGCATATTCAGTCATTCTTCATATAACTCTTAAACCTTTAAGAAAATGAAACACTAAGCGAACATAATTAATATGCCAATAACATGTTAATTTAAATCATATTAAATAAAAAATAACTTGAAATGAAAATATAACCACAATTGTGCATAGAAAAACAATCAAATAAATATTTATAAATTTAAACGTGACTACTCTGATAATACTTTTTAGTTTTGGGCATAGTGGAAGTGTGCATTGGTGGGTGATATATTTAAATTCCTTTTCAAAATCTTTGTTGAAAACCAAGAGCGAGGATATTTCACATCAAATTTATAATTAATTTATTTAATATTTGAAGAAATAAATACCCAGGATTAATAAAATTAATCATTAGTGAATGTTGATCATACAAAAATACCCTTTAGGATCACACTCATTACGCTATGAGGATCAAAGTATATAATCCCTCTAGTGGTGATCTACACGTGCTCCTATAATCTCTGAGCAACACCACTCAATCTATGAGTGCTAGAACGGTGATTCTAATGTCTTGTGTTATTCGTTCTTGATCACTTGTTATTCATTCTTGAAGAAATATCTCTTGAACTTCTAATTCTTGAGAGGGAGACAGATCGACGAGTTGAGAGAGAATTCATTCTGCGCAACAATTCTCTATTCTCGATTTTTTGATGATCTACATAATAATCATAGTTGCCAATTTACAGAGTTGGGATTTAAGTTAAAATATTATTTAATTGCATACTAACTATTAAATAAAATTTATTACCTTCAATAAATATCATGACACATAATAATAATTATATAATTATTATTTTGTGGCACACACCAACTTGCATAATAACAAATATTATATAATGGTATTGTTAATTAATATTTGTAACTATACCCGATTTATGTCTGCTTAAACTCCTCTAGCATTTATTAAACAAACAAAAAAATATTTTATTCATAAATAATTATTTTATTCACTATCTATAGAATAAATATTTATTAAAATATTCAATAAAAAATAGATATTTTATTTACAAGCTCGTGAATAAATATTTATTTAATTTTTACGATCAATATAGCTTGAATAAAATTATTCCCCAGACTTGATAATAATATTTATTTGATTAATTAAACTCAAATATAATTTAATTGAGATCAATGGAAACACTTAGTGTGTGACCCTCTAGGATTATTTCTTGTTGGAATTAGGAGGGTTGCCTAATGTCCAAGATTAATGTCTAGCAACGGGTCAAAGAAGCCAAGATAAAGAACTTAATGTCACAACATTGAAAACCATATAGGAATGATCACTATTTAATATAATACCTTTTTCATGATATCTCATCAAGCAGGCTATACATCCATGTCACTAATCTTTATTGTTGATATGTATTTCTTTGACTATTTGAAATAAACACATCATTACACCATGACCATAGAATTTAATGTGACAGTTCTATTCCAATCAACGGGCTGATGTATCAACTTCCATAAAGATGGAAGGAACAAATCCTTCCTAGACTTATTTGTTAATGACATTTCACTCTTGAAACACCCAAAAAATCCAACTTCTCCATGAATTGTTGTCATCGTGGTTTACAAAATTCATATAAGTACATGAATTGTAACATGAATTAATAATAATATTAAAGTCTAAGGACCATAACATATGCTCGTAGATAGGAATACAAGATGACACCAAAACATATAGAATTCCTATTGTTAGGTATAATATCATAATATCCCTTCTTGGAGATTAACAAGTGAAAAATTCATGAGAAGAAGCCTCATATGCTTATGAGTACTCACACCTGAGAGTCTATGTACTATATGTCCCATCATAGCATGTTATCTAACCGCATAACATTATTTGAGAATATCATCACATTACTTAAAGGTTATAATCATAGAGGGTAAATTATATGGCCTTATCAATGTGATGTATAATCTAGAAAATTATTATATTAGAGTCATTCATAACAAAAAATAATATGTAATAAGAAATTTTATTAATATTCAATACATCAAATATACATGTAATCCAAGTACAAACAGTTGGTCCCTAGACACCAACTCCAACAATGTGAAGGTGTGAGCTAAAAATGTTCTGTAAGATACCACTCAAGTGTTCCATATAAAGTCTATTTACAATAATCCCAATATTCTCAATTTATAAAACATGTCTTGATGAGCAGTAAAATAGTTTATTTCAAAATCTTGGTAAACATTTCCCTTTTTCCGCAGTTCTAAAATAAAGGAAGTTAAAACAATTTCAAAGCATAATTCCACATTTAACAAAGAATTTATATCAAATAAAAAATATTACAAGCTAATAAAAATGGTAAATAGTCCAAGGATCACAATAGGTTAGGCTAAAAGACTACTAACACCATAATAAATGACTAGTGTGCACTCAAGTTATTAGAACACATGCCTAAGGAGTAGAGGAATACCCTATAAGGGAAATGCATGACAATTACAAGATCAATTCCCTAGAATGAAAACCTAAGGAGCAGAGGAACACCCCATGAGTTAACCCCTTGAAAATAAAAATGGATGAGTCCCAATACTACACCATCCACCTAAGTACCTAAGGATTCCCATGTGTATCATTTATCAAATCAATTTCAAGGGATTTAAATTCCATAAACAATAAACCTTTTATCCCTCAAAAACATGATTTGAAAATCAAATTTTAAATCCATTTCAAAATACTTTTAAAATAAAATTTATTTTACCAAAATAAGGAAAAAACCTATCTTTAATTAAAAACATATTTAAAAAAATTTCAACCATTTCAAGATCATGAAAATTCATTTAGAAAACTATTTAATAAATCAATATCATTCAAGGTTTACTTGACATGGTCTATAGATAGAACCACCAACCTCAAGCTCAGGTTACAACCACAAAAAATAAGATCCTCACACACCAAAAGGAATACAAAGAAAAAAAAAGTGGCCCTAAAAACAATCCCCATATCTTAGAATAGATTCCATAAACATAATGGTAGACATAGTGTATAGATCAATACATACCTCATGGAACATGCCAACACCACACAATAACCAATAAAAGGACTATCCTTCATAAGAGGATCACAAAATAGATATAGAAGGGATAAAATAAGCATCATCATCACATGACCAAAAATCCTAAAAATGCATCCCAACACCACTACCACACCTAATAGAAATGAATAAGTAGAAAGGAGAACTGAATTATCACTAAAGGAGAAAAAACCAACCATGCTAAAGATTGAGTGCTGATCAGAGTGACCTAAAAGGGAAGAGACCACCTAAAATCACCTGGAATAGCCATAGGGTTTAAGCAAGAGAGATATTCACATGGAATGAATTAAGATTTAGGATTTCAACACATAAAATATATAGATCACAAAAAATTCATGTCATGAATCCCAGATTCATGGAATGAATCCCATGAGTTTCAGGTACAATTAAAAAGGCATCACAACTACTTAAAAATCATGATAAAAAATTTCATGATGTGAATTTAATTAAATACTTGAATTATTTTCATAATTTTAAACCAAATTTATAGAATCATACTAGATACAATTCATACTATGAATAACATTCATAGTGTGATTATTTCCTATAGCCAACACCAAGAACATTTCCTATAGAAACTCCTAAAACAACTTCAAATCCCACCAAACTCGAGAAATAAACTCTTAAACATAAAAAAAGTGTACCTTTAACCAAAATGTTATAAGTGATGACTGGATGACCATATGAGGAAATATATAATTATTTCCATTGGTTCACCAATGCAAAGGAAGTGAATAATTGAGCGGTGTTGATGGGACTATAAAAGGTTGATGTGTCTCCCCCTTTGGGGAATCCAACATGATAATACATAAGAACATAATATGATCAATTTTATGGAGAAGGTTGGATTCTGAAAGGATGGATACCTAAATAAGTGAAAGTAAAAGAATAAATATTTTATAAATAGAAATTGGTGAGAGTTATTTTGGAAAATTGATAGGATATATGTTTCCTTGTTACCAAATATTTCTCCTCGATGAGTAGAATAATGTATGGTTATCGTGTGTTTTTTAGAATTTCAGAAGGATAACCTAAGGAATAATAGGATGATGTGATGATATTTTAAGTGGTGTGGTGACTAGGGTGATTTGTATTCCTAGTTACAGGTTCCTAGGTCATTGAAGAATCTTTCAATGTCAGGTTCCATAGTTTTTCTTCCAGTGATGGCTGGTGGGGTTGGGGCTATGTCTAATAGAAGTTTTGAAAGGATGTTCTTCTGATGGTGTTTTATAATCATTCTATTCTAGTGTCTGGAATTACCAAAAATTGGTATTATAGGGATGTCAGATGATCTAAAGGATCATGGAGTGGAGAACCATGTAGGAACTGTAACTGAATTAGGATTAAATAAATATGAGATAGAAGGGAGTTTGGTGTGATCATGATAATGGTCTTCAAGTGGGAGACTATTGGAATTGACCTAAAAACACAATTCTCAATTGAAAGATTGTTGGGTTTAGTGTGATATTGTTTTTGGGTAAGTTTTTGGATCTTCTAAAAGGTAAAATTCTATATTGATGGTGTAACACCCCAAAAATTTAGTTTAAAAGAGCATTAACCTCATTAGTTTTCTTAACACATAACATCGAGCTTTAAGTGAATTGATATGTATTATAAAAATATTATTATGCGACCTAACTATTAAATTGGTGGGTATGAATATGAGTAACTATATTATTAAATATATTTATATAAGTCCAAACCAATATAAATTTATTGATTAATTCTTATGAAATAATCACTCAATTTTTATTGAAGTCATTTTATACTTCAAAAATTCATTTTCTTCAAAAATGGGTTTTATTGATTTTTATGAGAAAATAATATAATTAATTTTTAAGTATTTTAGAAAATTTATTTTACAAAATGAAATTAATTTTTAAATCAGCATGTCAAAATTATTAGAGTAAATTTTTGATAATTTTCTGAAAAGAATGATTTTTTCAAAAATAGTGAAAAATAATGTTTTTTGTTAAAAATTGTATTTTCAATAAAAGAATTTAAAAATTTATTTTTTCCAATGGTTTTAAAAGTAAAATTAGTTAATTTATATTATTAATAACACACTTATTTTTATTAAAATTAATTTTGTGTTGGATTTTTGTATAAAAGTTTTTATACTTCAGAAAACATTTTTTCTGGAAAACTGGTGTCATCACATTTTTTGGGTTTAATTTTAAATTAACTCTTGACACTTATATGAATTGAATCTTGAAAAATATATTTTATATTTGGAATCATGAGAATCAAATTTATTAAATAGGTTGCTTTTATTTTTGGACATTATGAATAGTAACTTTGGTAAATATTTGTGACATAGTAAGGGTAAAACGAGTAAAATAGGGTTAAAACTTTAGGATAAGTCATTAAAATTTCTATAAAACTTGACTTTATTCTATTTCATGAGTTTATTTCTACCATTTACATCAATTTATATAATATATGGACACCTGGTTCCATTTTTTTTATTATGACATTTATATTATTTTAAGAAAAGAATATATACAAAATGTCACTCTCTTGACATTAATATCTCTAAAATTTTTTCATACTAATAAAAAGTTGTTAATTTTAGTTAAAAAATTATATTTTAAATATGAGTTAATTTTTTTTATCATGGTAATTTATTTTATAATTTTTAGTTATTGAATAATTACCTTAAATGCTTATACAACATTGACAGAGTATTGATTCAGTTAATAGAAAAATAAAATAAATTATTTTAAAAATACTAAAAGTAATACAATTTGGATGAATTATTATGTTCCAAGAATTTTTTTATATAAATATAACAATTTATATAATTTTTAAATGTTTATATTTTAATTCTATAACTATCTTGATGACTTTAAATTCACAGTAATTTGAATAATTCTAAAAACGAAATTATTAATATTTCATAATAAAAAAATATTTTATTAAATGATTTAAAATTAATAAAAATTATATATTTGACCAAGTTAATTTAATATGGTTTAAAATATCAAAAATGGTCCATTTATGGTTCTATTTTCCTTTTATGGTAACATTATTGACCCTTAAAGAGTATAAAATTTTGGTATTGTGACAATTGTCAAAAGGATTAATGAGGGGTTAAAAATAATAGATATGTGATAAAAAATAAATTAAAATTCAATAAATATTGTTTTATATGATGATTTATAATATTTCTCATACTATATTCTAAATATATCAATTTGGAGTCACTTTATTTTGAAAAATAATTTATATTAATTTAATACTTTATGTAATTCCAAGAGTGTTCACTCCTCACTTATCAAAGGGAACATATTATCATATCTTCATCACACACTTTGAGCCATCTATCTCTACCAAACCCCAACCATTTATATTCTAAACTTTACTATTCACTATTTAGAGTTTCTTGAATTCTTAAAATACTATTCCAATGGTCCTTAATAAGGGATCTTTATAAAGTCTACTGAAGAAGAGGTAAGCGTCTTTTTTGACTCTTTCAAATTTATTTCTTATTCTACAACAAATAAATCTATTATAAACATATAAAAAATTAACCCAAGTGTAATAAATATACTTAGATGTTATTATTATTATTTTACAACCATTTTCCATTTCTTTTTCATCCTACAAAAAATGATAATGTTGCTCATGCGTATGTGTGGACTACCACCTCCATGAAGTAATGTGATTCATTTTTCATTTCCACTTTACATGGATGGTAATATGGATATATTTAATGAATATATATGATATATATGATTTAATAACAATTCTTTAAATGTGAATTATTATTTACCATTCTTTCATTCCATCCGTCGAAAAGTGAAAATATCATTTATGCATATGTACAACCTATCATCTCCATGAATAATGTAATTAATTCTTTTTTATTTATATATTTTATAGATAAATATGAATATATATAAGTAATATATATGAAATTTATCTTATGATTAAAATTCTAGAGATTATGGAATGATGATCAATGCATAATGACCAGAATTTTTGAATTGAAACTCTCTTGAAAAACGAAACAATTAACACAAAAAAATGATGATTTTAATAAGTAATTATTAATAAATAAGTGTTTAAATGTTATAAGTGGATTATATATGATATTATAAGTATTTAAATGATTATGGAAAAAAATTAAAATAAATTAAAATGTATTATATTGGAGTTTAGTGTATCTTAGAATCAATTCAAACTTGAGGTAAGGGTTTGTCATTTCTTTTTTTATTTTTGTGAGACATATACCATATTCACCACTTATTTCCTTTATGAGGTGTATATACTACCCATGAATATATTTTATGATTATTTTTAGGAAAATTATTTGGATTTAAAAATATATATAAGGTTCTATATTTCATGAGGTTTTTATTCAGTAGTTACAAAAGTGGAAAGAGTTTATAATCTTGTATTATTTTCTTTAAGACATATGTTATGTTATGCACCTATATTATTTAATGAGGTGTATATACTGACCATTTAAATATTATATTATAAATACCATTTTTTCCATGATATTTAATGTTTAATTTGAAGTTAATCTTGTAACGCCCCAACCCCAGCTACCCAGAGTCGGTGCATTACTTCGTAACATTGGCATGATCACAAAAGATTAAGTCTCGAAAGACCGATTAGTTTAGTAGCCTTGGAAACACTAGATACATTCATAAGTCTTACATTACATCATAAAGTGAAAAACTAATAACAAAGTCTTCATAGTCCACACTCATATCCTCTTCTGACTATCCCTGCAGGTCATTCCTAAAATACTTCTTCACATCCTGGAAAATATTAAAACATTGAAAGGGGTGAGCTCAGATGCTCAGTAAGGATAACAATATTGCGGAAGCTTTCATAAATAAACATTAACATTTAAGGCAATGTTTAACTAAAACAAAAGCCTTTTAAACTTGAACATCAACATAATATGGCAAAAGTAAAATGAGATAATGCCATTTACTTCTTCACATGGATATTCTACTGGTCGAATAATCACATGCAATATCAATAACCACTTTCATAATGAGGGAATGTATAATGCCAGACATTCTGAAACATTTTGTCAAGGCCTCGGCCAAGACGTCTAAAATGATTGAGGCCTCGGCCAAAACCATAAATCAAATTGGGAAAGGGCCTCGGCCAATTCCACGTCTAGTTGTCTCATGAGACCTACTGATGCATCGAGGAGCTATAGCAGGATCCACCCATCACTTATTAAGTCTAATACATTCCTCATATGAATAGGTTTAAACATATCATAAACCATAACATAATCATATCACATAAAACATTCATAAAGGAAACATAACATTTCCACATTTCAATCACAAGATATCAATACAACACATTGATATAATAAAAACGCTTTCAAAACCATTTTCAATACCAAAATAAAAGAAAGTTAAAACTTTGTATTTATTTTTCATTAAAAAAAGATGGCTTGTAGAGGAAGCCGAAACTCAAATAATGGTCACGGCGGCAGAGAAGTCGTTGTCGCCACATAAGTACGGAAAGAAAAACATTCCCTTTTTTCGTTTAGAAAAACGCTTCGTATAAAAAGATTCCTTTTGAATAAACTTAAAAGTCAAAGGGGTTTATACACCGTATAAAAGAAAGTCGTGTATAAAACCAAATATGCCGAAAAGAGATTGAGACGAAGTCATTAAAAAGATCATTTTTTAAAATAAAATAGATCTATTATGTGTATTCACTATAGGTACACATAAAGAAAGTAAAAATACAAAATAATACATAATAATATCATGACATAATTTTAAAGTAGGAGATTAACCCAAAGAATGGAAATTGGGTTAAGAAATTCCCTTACCTTGCGTCCTGTCCTGACTCGACCGTTCTTTAACCTCCTGAATAATAAACTAGAGTTAATTTCTATTTACTTAAGAACCTTTTTCATTTTCATTATTCCTTTTATATCACTTATTACCATGTTATGAACATTATGTAATTATTTAAGTTAATAACGGTTGTTTTGTCGATCTTTGGTACTTGAGTCAAAAATAAACTTCTTATAATTACAAGTTGTTCATGTGGTGAAATATCCATTATATCCAGAATTATATTAATGATTTAGATATCATATATATCATATATATACAGTATATACATTCATTTATAATATTACGTAACATTTAGAGGTAAGAAATGAAATGCACCGTTCATGGAGACGGTAAGCCGTACGTACGCATGAACGCTACTTTCATTTCTATTTCGTATTTAATGGAATGAAATCATAATGATATAAATTTATAATATAATTACAGTATAATATAATATATAATATCATTTACTCCATCCTTTATACATCCCACATGTGGCATTAACGATTCACATCACTTTGAGGGGGCGGTAGTCCGCACTTCCTAAAATGAAATTATCGCGTTTACCCATAATGGAAATCATAAAGTATGCCATAAATGAGAAATACAGAAGAATAAGTAAAACATAAAAATATTATATATCATATATAAATATAGTGACATCTTAATGGCCACCTTTGAATGTGTTATATGAGTGTTGAACAATCATCGTTTCGGGAGGCAGAAATTCGCCATCCACAGAAACTGTATGTTCTTTAACCATTAGATGTAGGTGTGTGTAATTGTAGCTCGAATCCTTCTTATAACAACATCCTAGTATATTGAGGATACTGGTGTTGTTACAAAAGAAATTAATAAAAATATTTTAGGGGGTTGGAGAAGAAAAATAAAACAAAACAACATTAGAGAAGACATTACCTCAAAACCGGGTAACTCTTTTTGATTTGAGCCAAAGGCTTCCTTGGGAAGAGTTCTGCCCAAAGTGAGCCTTCTATGAGTAAGAGGAGGAAGTTGGGAGAGTATTTGGGCAGAGTTTGGCTGAGCCAAATGGCTTGAAAGTGTGAATGAGGTGGTAGAGGTGGGGGCCTTTTATAAGTGGAGAGGAGGGGCACTCTTGGAAAGTAAAGAAAAGTCACTTTATTATAAAATGAGTTTCAGATTTTAGAGGTCCCACACTTATATAATTCGAGGATGAGGTGATAAGTGTTCGAAATCTACTCATCCAATAGGTTTTTGACAAGTGTAAGCCTTGGATTTTACATTATATTTTTATTTTATTTAAATTGTTAAATAATGAGGTTATCGCTGCATCATCATGATGTCATAAATAATTTAATTAATTTAATGTCTAAAAATTATAAAAAAAATACTATGATGTAGGAAATATTTTTATCTTTCCAATTACTATTTATAGTCAAAAATATGACTTGTATAACCCCATGTAAAAATTGTTTTAGTAAAACATTTCATGTTTGTGTCATTTTTTTACTTTAACATTAAATAAAAGGTATTTATGTCATTTTCCAACTAAAGTGGCTCAATGGGGTCCCCAAGTTGACCCATGGATTGTCATGGTCGGCCATGACTCATCCAATAGGAGTAGGACAAGTGTCAAGCTCATCTCATATTATTAAAACATTATTTTTACCTTAAACTACACTAATTACCTCTAATCGCGATTAAGAACTTAAAAGTTACTATTCACCAAAAAATTATTTTAATCTCATTGAACCACATTTTACTTCTTAATGACAACCATGTATGTCGGATTTTTGAAAATCAAATCACAGAAGTGGTAATATTTCATTTAAACGAAAAATCAGTTATTTAACTACCACTTAGTGGTTTCACTATTCATCAAAAATTGAAGTTTTTCAGAACAATGCCAAAATTTCACCCTAAGCTATAATTGATATTCCGAATTCAAAAATGATGTCTATTTTAAAAAATTACAAACATATAAGTTTCATTAATTAATTTTATAATTAATTCCCGCTGTTACAACAAATAGCGTGTTTTTAAGAAATAATTTATATCAAAAGATTGACAATTGTTTATGTCCAATTTCAATGTTAAATTAATTCTAATGAACACCATTGGATAAAATGGTAAAAATATATTCTAATTATACTTTAAAACCACTAAATAGTATAATTTATCACTATAAATTATATTGATTAAAAAAGTTGTTTTTATGTAATTTTCACTATTCATAAAAAATTGGAAGTTCTCAGAAAATTACAAAAAATTCAACTTTGGATAATTTCAATATTACGAATACAAAAATGAAGTCCATTTTGAAATATAAAATTTCTATAATTTTAAAAAGTGGTTATTACTATTCATAACGGCTACTTTGATTAGTCGCGGTGTTTTAGAACTCGAAGTTGTGTACAATGTAAGCTATTGTATTATTGAACGAGAAGCGTATCGTGGAAGCTCGGGGTGTTACAAATCTTTCATGAGGCTTATGATTCAAAAGTTACCAAATCGTTTATATATTTATGCTATAATCTCATTATTTATCAGGATTATTTATGATAAAGTTTCAGATGATGTAATTTTATGACCTATCTCTCAATAATATAATGAATTTTATTATTATTTGTTTATTTATGGATATTAAATGTTTTCCTTTCATTTTCCTCTCTTTAAAAACTGAAGATACTAAAAGAATGTTTTTAAGTAAAATATACTATATTACTCTCTTCAGTTAAAAATCATTTTTCTTCCATATCTATGTTTTCTTTAAAATATTTTAAATAATTTTTTATTTTTCTCCTATAAATATTTAAATTCATTTATACTCATGATTTAATTTTAAATTTTCTAAAAGTAATATTATTTTCATTTTCTGAGTTAGGTACTTTTAAATTTTTTATCGAAAATGTAAAAAGAATATTTTTTTAACTTACACGACATGAATAAAATTTCTCACCATAATTTCTAATCGATGATTTTAAGCTTCATTTATAATTTTCCATGTTTCATATCAAATAAAATTTTTCCTATAATATTTTGGAAATTTTTAGATTTTAAAGTAGCGGTTTGAAAATGAGAATAGAATTTTCCTCAAAAAATATCCCAAGTAAGATTTTAATGAAATTTTTATCTATGAAAATGTCCTTTGATGTTACTTATTCTTTACTCAGGATATGATTCAATTATACCATACTTATTATTTCTTTAGATGGATTATTATTATAATGAAAATATTTTTATGAAACCTATTTATTTTTTACAAGTTATGATATGACAAAATGTTGAGATGTTTATGAAGCCCATTTTTTTCACGAGTTATGATATGATGAATGTTTTATTATCTTATGGCACACATATGTATGATTTTAATTATGTGATGGGTGTGACTAAAATTATACAGCACACCAATTCATTGGATAAATATGGATATCTCATGAGCTAATAAGGACTGAAATGGTGAGTGAATCCAATTCAGTAAGGGACTCCAACCACTATGATAGTTTTGGGAGTGAACCTTGAATAAGGAATATGGAGTAAAATAAACCATATATAATAGTCTTGGCTGTGAACCTTGACTAAAGATATGATGGAATGAGGAGTGAACCCGATACACTATGATAGTCTTGGCAGTGAACCATGACTAAGGAAATAATTTTCTATGCTTATGTGTATGCCATAAACCTATTTCTTATGGAAATGTTATGATCTCATGGCTCACATTATTTTATTCCTTTATGATTCATGTCTTATGAAATTGCTATGTTTTATGCCATGATTCAAGATTATGATATATGATATACTAATTATGGATTTTAAAATGTTATTATCATTTTCTCATACCCTTATTATCATGTTATACTTAAATGATCATTGATATCTCCCATGTTTACCCTTATTGAGCATACAATCTCACCCATTATTATGTTTCCCTTCCCTAAGATATGAAGAAATATTTTAAGTGTGATATGTCTTAGAAGGGTGATAGTTGTGAAGAACTAAGTGGGAGATGATTTAGATCTCTTATGAAAAGGTTGTTTATGTATCCAAATTTCCAAATACATTGAACCTATATTATTCTAGTGTGTATCATTAGGTTATTTATTGACTATTAATCTAATAAGAAGTGATATTTATGTATGAAAGGTATGAGCTTCTATATTTGGTATCAGAGAAGTTTTTAGTCAATATTTGAAGATCAAGATTAGATAAATTTGGTGAAAATCCTTGGTATAATCCTATGTATAAGATAACATCAGAATATTTTGGTAAGATAGAGATTATATGGTTTTCCTAGAAATACATCTCGGTTTGAAAACTACAAGTGGATGTGATTTTGACACAAACTCATCTAAAGGTAATAATCCTGAAAAATTTTAGTCAAATTATATCCCAATCATCATTGTAGTGCATAGTTAATGTGACCTTACTACGACCTGGTTTGACACTACTGGGGGATATTATTAGGTTAATTCATATATTTTTTATGAATGGTTATGAAATATTTTAATATATGATGATAATGGATATTCTATGTTAAACCTAATGTGTCATAGATTGAAAAGAAGGTGTTATGATTTAGACATCCTATAATTATTTTTCATGATTATGTTGTTTTACAAAATGATTATTGTTGTTCACACTTTGTTTTTTGGTTTTAGTAAATTGCTAAAACTTAGAGGAATTGTGTAAATACTGAATGTGAAGGATAATGTAAAGATTTCCCTCATGAGAATCCAAGTGAAACAAGAGTTGGAATGAAAACCATTATTATTATTCCTAATGATATATATCATTATATAATTAAAAATATAAACTTGGGAAAGTATTCTGACACGCCTAATAAGAGAAAAATGGAGTTTTAGGAAGACCATGGTGGGAATAAGATTTAGCTTTCTACATGTCAGGTATGTGGAAAGAACAACTCATGGAAATTTCATAGAGGATCAAAAAGATATTTCATGTGTGGAATAAAATGTCATAGATAAAGTAATTTCTAAGGAAAAATAAAAAGTTCTATGGAGTGAAATGAACTTCATCCCAAGGTATAATTTATAGTTCAATGTATTATGCTCGGGGAATATGGGAATTATCTGAGCTAATTCCCTAATTGAAGGGTTAACTCCTACACTAAGGAATGACCTATTCTATGCCAATCATTTAAATGTAATGATTGAAGTTTTTATGTATTGGGATTTTAGAATTATGTTGTATAAATATTATATCATTGATATTATGGATATAATAATCATGAAACATCAAAGGATTGTTCCATAATAATTTTCTTTAATTATTTTAAAACATATACTAAATGGTATTGATAACAAAAAAAAATTGATTTAGTGGTAAGGTGTTAATGTTTGATTATGATCAGTAGATGATTGAAATAAATTAAGTAAATGAGATAATATTGGTGACCTTGAAATTGGTTTTTGATTTGAAGACAAATTGAATTAGGCCATCTTTAATGAAGTTTATTACATATTTGGAATTATGTGATATATTCAGTAGTCAATGATTTAATTTGAGGAATATGGATTTTGTTAATTTTTGGAAGCACATATATTTTAATTTGGGGTTAACTTAAGAGTTATGTATACCATCATGGGTTTATAAGCTTAAGGTTGATGATATGTTCAAAGGAATCGATACCCATTTTGAGGTTTTAAGTGATGGGATTTTGAGGTGATTTGAAACTTTTATTGGGGTTTAGGAAGAATACTCTATTAAGGTTTAGATAAACTTTTTTGTTAGTATATGATTTGATGTTAACTTAATTATTTCCTATTGAATAGTGGGGTATAGATAATCTTGATGGTTGAAAAGTGATTCAATGATAATGAGATATTTTTGGAGATATTTATGGTTAACCTAAGGATTACCTTTCAGGTTAGTATCTATATTTGATAATGATATTTTGGTAAAGTTCACCAAACTAAAATATTATAAATTGATTTATCATGGTGATTAATGATATTTTATGAGATGCTTAATTGAGTTGAGGAGTATGAAACCTTTATGTTTAACATGTGATTTAATATGAAAGATTATTTGAGAAGAATGAAATTAAATTTTTGGGGATGTAAGACAAAAGGTATGAGATCACCTTTAAGGTTAAAAATTTATTTAATGTTGAGGTTATTAAGGTTATTCAGAATGTAGGGCTATTTATGAAGTTATCTAAGTGGGACCTTTGTTATTATTGTGGAAATTTTAGAGTTAAATAATAAGGTTTATACATTTTGTATATTATCTTACCTTGTGTAAACCATTCAGTTTTGGTTTATATTTAAAGACATATAAAATAACATAAAATAATTTTGCGCATTATGAAGTTTCTTTTAGTGCTTCAAGCATAAAAAATTCATCTTGAATACTCATTATTCAGAGAAAAATATGAGATTGTGGTGGAAATTGATTAAAAGATGAAAATTTAATTTTCAATTAAGAATATTTCTTTATGTTATTAGTCTCTATGATAAATAATTTCCTCAAATCTTGGAAAATAATCTTGAAACAAAAATTTTATCCTATTACATTCATTTATGATGAATCTATGGTCTTTCTCACAACTCAATGATTTATGATTTTGTGGTCATTAAAATTATCATGATCATGTTATCTATCAATCTCTATTAGTATTTGGACATTATTTTTCTCCTTAATATGTATAGTTTAACTTCCCAAAAATGTTCTTCTAATCTTGGAATCTGGTTACGTGTTATTTAATGCACCCTTAATGTTTCCCACTTCACATTTTCAAAGGAAATTTTATTATCCCTCTATACGATGTGGGTTTTCAATAAAGCTATTTTAAAATATTAAACCTTTGATATCTATAATAAAATTTTTTGGGAATAATTTATTGGGGGGGGGGAATAATATAACACCATAAAAATTTTGTTTTTAAAAATAATAACTTGGATAACTTTCTTAACATGCAACACTGAGATTTAAGTGAATTGAGATTTATTATAAAAATATTATTATGTAACCTAACAATTGAATACATGGGTATAAATATGAATAGACACGTTATGAAATATATTTATATTATTCCTACTCAATAAAAATTAATTTCTTAATTATTACTAAATAAACACATAATTTTTTAGTGAAATCATTTTATGCTTCAAAAATGAATTTTCATAAAAAAGGTTTTTATTGTTTTTATGAGAAAATAATATAATAAATTTATAAAACTTTTAGAAAATTTATTTTAAAAAATTAAAATAAATTTTTAAATCATAATGTTAAAATTATCTTAGATTTTTTTTATAATTTTATGAATTTTTTGATTTTTTTTGTCAAATAGTTAAAAATAATGATTTTTATTGAAAGTTGTATTTTCTTATAAAGCATTTAAAAAGTTAAATTTTGTTTTAAATAGTTTTAAAAGTAAAATTATTTAATTTATATCATAAATAATCCAATTAAGGATATTATAATTAATTTTATGTTCGATTTTGGTATAAAAACTTTTTACACTACAAAAAACATTTTTTCTAGAAAACTTCTTTTCATCATGTTTTGTGGGTTTAATTTAAATTAAATTCATACACTTCTATAAATTAAATTTTAAAAAATGGATTCTATATTTTTAATCATAAGGATATTTTTTTTAAATAGGACCATTTTATTTTTGGACATTATGAGTAGTAACCTTGGTAAATATTTGTTACCTCAATAAGGGTGAAATAGGGAAAATAGGGTTAAAACTTTGGGATACGGATTTAAAATTTATCTTTAACTAGAATTTATCTTATTATATGAGTGTATTTATACAATTTAAATCCAATCATATAATATATGGCTATTTGGTACCATTTTTATTTGATTATGGACTTTATATTAGTTTAAGAAAAGAATAAATACAAAATGTCACTCTCTTGACTTTAATATCTCTAATTTTTTTACATAGGGATAAAAAGAGGATAAGTTTGGTTATAATTTTTTTTTGAAATATGGATTAATTTATTTTATGTTAATTTATTTTTAATTTTTAGTGATTGAATAATTACCTTAAATTACTATGCAATGCTGCCACAATATTTATTCAATTAATAGAAAAATAAAATAAATAATTTTAAAAATATTAAAAGTAATAAAATTTGGATGAATTATTTTATTACATGAATATTTTAGATAAATATAATATATTAGGGATTTTTTAAAGGTTTATATTCTAATTCCATTGCTATATTTATGAATTTAAAGTCAAAGTAAATGAACAACTCCAAAAATGACATTAATGATATTTTAAAATCAATAATATTTTATTAAATGATTTAAAATTTAAAAAATCATATATCCATACAAGTGAATGGGATATGATTTAAAATATAAACCATAATAAATTTATGGTTTAATTTTACTTGTAGGGTAACATTCTTAACCCATAAAGTGTAGAAAACTTTTATATTGTGGTAATTGTCAAAAGGATTAAAAGGGGGGGGGGGTTAAAACTAAGTGATGATGGTTAAAACATCACTTAAACTTGTATAAAAATTATTGGATGAAATTATTTAGACTTATCCAAATATTACCTTTGAAATATGTCAATTTAGAGTCACTTTATTATAAAAATTAATTTATATTAGTTTAATACTTTAAGTAATTCCAAGAGTGCCCCACTCATAACTTATAAAAGGGAACCTCTTATCCTCTCTTCCTCACACCATTTGGGCCATCTAGATTGACCAATCCATACCATTTTATCTTATAAACTCTTCCATATAATAATTAAATTCCTTTTTATTCTTAAAATACCATTTCAAGGGTCCTTAATATGGGATCTATAGGAAGTCTACCAAATAAGAGGTAATCGTCTTTATTAACTACATAAAATTTCTTTCTTCTTATACTTCCTCTAAATATATTTCAACCATCCTAAAATAATAAATATAGTATAATAAATATACCAATATTTTATTGTTTTTATCAAACAACCATTATATATATATATTTTTTATCCTATGAAAAGTCAAAAACATTTCTCTTGCGTACATACAACTTACCGTCTCTACATAGTGGTGGAATTTTATTTTTATCACCATTTTAATTAGATGGTTATAAAAGTGGAGATAATTAATATATGTGATATTTATGATATAATTATGCTTCTATAATTATAATATAAAACCTTCCTTCTTACCTTCCAATCCTGTAACACCCTGATATTTTATGATATGTTTCATTTTAAATAAATTCAATTTCTTCGATAGCTTGTGATAGACGCAACCCCGAGTCTAAATGAACTGTAATATTGTATACCATTATCACCTAGATGTTAAATTAGTAATATAAATAGTAATATTTTTTTGAATAACTTGTAATGTTTTAATATAAAGAAAATATATTGTTAAATAAGTACTAAATTTTTAATAATGTATTTAAATGCTTCAAAATATATACTTTTTTTAAAAAATGGGGGTTTGTTGTTTTTTGTGTGATGATAATATAATTATATTTTGAAAAAATTATAAAATTTATTTTTAAAAATTAACTTAATTTTTGAAATCAACCTATTATAATTATCTTAGAGTGAATTTTTTAAAATTTTCTAAAAATATTAATTTTTCGATGCATAATGAAAAATACATATTTTTATTGAAAAGTTTATTTTCGTTTAAAGAAATGAAAAAGTTAAGTTTTGTTTTAAAATGATTTTTAAAATAAAATTAGTTCATTTATATTATTATTAATTGAATCATAGTCATTGGAATTAATTTTATGTGGATTTTGGTATAAAAACTTTTTATACTTAAGAAAATATTTTTTCTTGAAAACTATTTTTGTCATGTTTTGTGAGTTTATTTTAAATGTAATTTATGCTACTTTTAGAGATTGAATTTTATAAAATGGAATAAATATTTTAAATTATAATTTAAAAATTTGGTAATGAGTTCACTTTAATTTTTGGTCATAATGAATTGTATAAACAATAAAAAATTTTCATCATGGTTAAAGTTAAAATGGGTTTACCGGGGGGGGGGTAAACCAAGAGATAAGGGTAAATTTTCCTATTAATATTATATAAATAATTTATTTATGGAAATATTTTTACCTCATACTATCCCAAATTAGAATATCTATCCATTTGGAAGAATTTATCTTGATAATGACTTTATTATATTTTAATCTTTTAATAAATTCAAAGTGTGTCATCTCCCCCACTTATAAAAGGACACCCATATTTTTTTTAATTTAAACCACTTTGATCATTATATTTAAACCAAAACCTGAAAAATTATCTTCTAAACTTCTATACATATGAAATATTGGTTCTTTTTTTCTTAAAATACTATTCCAAGGGTCCTTAAAAAAGGATTTAAAGGAGGCCAATCGAAGAAGAGGTAATCGTCTTACCCAACCTATTTCTAAATTTTCTTCTTATACCTCCTATAAATATATTTTATTCATCATAAATAATAAATTAATTATAATACATATATTTAAATGTTATTATGATCATGAAACCACCATTATCCACCCTCGATCACATCAAATGGGGGGGTGAAAGTATTGCTCATACGTACAGGTGGACTACCATCTCCAGCGATGTAAATAATTTTCAATTACCATATTCTATGGATGGTTATTATGATTTTTTAATGTATATATATTAACTTTGTGATATAATTATTCTTATATAATTATAATATCATATTTACATTCTTACCTTCCAATCCTTTGAGAAATAATAGCATCCCTTGTGTGTTCGTGTGAACTACCACCTCCATTAAGCGATGTGATTCATTTTTATTTTTTGATTAACCTAGATAGAAATAAGGAGAAATTTAATGAACATATATGATATAATAATTATTATTTAAAGTTTAATTATTATTTACCATTATTTCATTCCATTCATCGAAAAACAAAAACAACATTCATGTGTACGTACGACTTATAATCTCCACGAATGATGTAATTAATTTTTATCTCTATACCTTTTTAAAATGGATATAAATATGTATATAATGAATATATATGATATTTAAATCATGAATAAAATTATGGAGATGGTATAACCATGATCAAAGTATAAGTAACATAACTGTAAAACCAAAATTCTCATGAAAAATGAAAGAGTTAACGTCCAAAAACGATGATTTTAATAAAGAATTATTAATAAATGGATGTTGAAATATTATAAGTGGATAATATGTGATATTATAAGTATGTAAATGAATATTTTATATAATTATAATAAATTTAAATTCATTTTAAAAGAGTTTAAATTTCTTTCAAATCAAGTTGAACCTGAGGTAAGAGATTTATGTTACAATCTCATCATTTATCGAGATTGTTTTTATTATGTTTCTAATGACGAAATATTAAAAAATATCTCTCAATAATCCTATTAATTTTCTTATAATCTAGTTATTTATGTATATTAAATATTTTCCTTTCATTTTACTCTCTTATAGAACTGAATATACCGAACAAAAGTTTTTTAGGAAAACTGACTTTATTTCACTCTTCAGTTAAAAATCCATTTTCTTCCATATACATGTTTCCTAAAAATGTTTTCAATATTGATTTTGTGTTATCATAAGTTTTTTAAAGTAAATTTTACACATTATTGATTTTTTTTGATTTTTTTAAATGGAATCTTCACATTGTTTTTTGAACGAGGCACTTTTAAATTTTTAGACAAAACTTGAAAGGAATATTTATTTTAACAAACACAACATGAACATAATTTACATACATAAAAAAAAATATTTTAATATATATTTATAATTTTCAAGTTTATTTTCAAATAAAATATTTTTCTTAATATTTGGGAAATTCTTAGATTTTAAATTTTTGATTTCAAAGTGAAAAGGGTATTTTTTCTCAAGAAATGTTCTAGTGATATTTTAAAAGAAATTTTCATCTATGATAACTTCCTTTAATGCTACTTTTTTATTTAACGGGGATAAAATCTAATGGTACCACCAAATTTCATTATTTTTATGGATTATGATAATGATTCTATGAACCTTGTCTCTTTCCCATGGGTTAATTAAGTTACGATGAAACATTTATAAAACACATTTCTTTTCCACGTGTTATGTTATGATTAGATGTTTATAAAACCCATTTAATTTCCATTAGTTATGACATGATTAATGTTTTATGATCTTATGGAACACATATATATTATTTTTATTATGTGAATGGTGGGCCCAAAATTACATATCCCTCTAATGCATTGGTTAAAGATGGATATCTCATGAGATAATCATAACTAGAATAAGGAGTGAACCCTGATCAGTAAGGGAATCTATCCATTATGATAGTCTTGGGGGTAAAAATTGATATAGGATACCATGTAATGGGGAATGATCCCAAACCACTATGATATTCTTGGAAGCTATCATTGACTAGATAAATTATTTTCTATGCTTATGTGTTTGATACAAACTTATGCCTCATGCCAATATTATGCTGTCATAGTTTATGTTATTTGATTCCTTTATGATTCAAGTCTTATGAACTGCCAAATTTTATACCATAACTCATGATTTTAATATATTATATTATGAGTATGGTTTTCAAATGTTAATATCATGTGACCATACCCTTATGCTCATGTTATGTGTAAGTGATCATCGATATCTCCCTTATTTACCCTCACTGGTCATCTGAGATCACCCTTTACTGTGAATCCTTTCCCTAGGTTATGAATAAAGGTTTTAATTAGGGTATATCTAAGAAGAGTATTATATGGGAAGATCTTTATTATATATGTTTAAGATATTTTATGAAATAATAATACCATGTATCTAGTCTCCAAATACACTAAGACTTCATGGTTCTGGAATGGTTCGTAATGTCATGTAATGAATATTCATCTAATAAGATATAATATCTATATGTGAAAATATTAGGTCTCTATAATTTATATTAGAGAAGGGTTTAGTTAATTTTTGGATATTAGGATTTTATAACTTTGTTAAAAACCCTAGGGATAATTCTAAGTATAAGATAACATCTTAAATTTTTGGTAAGGAAGGGATTATATAATTTTCCTTGAAATATATCCCTATCTAGATACTACAAGTAGATGTGGTTTTAGAATAAATTCATATAGGGGTAAAAACTATACAAATAGTTGTTTAAGTATATCTTGACCATTATTATGGTGAATGGAGAGTGTTCCCTTACTGCACACATAGTTTTACACTCTTAGGGGATATTATTATATTACTCATATTTTCTTTGTAAACCATTATGAAGGATTTGGATAGATGATGATTGTGGATGAACTATGTTAAACATAAGTTGTCATATATTGAAAATAAGTTTTCATGATTTATACATTCTATAATTTATTTTCCTAATTATATGATTTCCCACTGTTATTATCGTTGGTCATACAATTTTTTTGGTTTTATTCAATGGATAGAACCCAAAGGAACCATGTTAATATTAAATGTGATGAAAAATGAAATGATTTTCCTTTTGAGAAACAAAATCTTATGGGAGTTAGAATGAAAAATATTGTTTCTATGCTTAAGAAACTTTATAAATCCATGAATCATGCTGAGATTACACATGAGAAAAGGAGGTAACAACATTATATTGAGTTCTTTATGAGGAAACATCCACCTTATTTTAGTGGGTTTGATGATCCACTAGTTTTCGAGAAATAGATTAGTACCACTGAAAAGATATTTTCCATTATTCAGTGTTCAAAACATGAAAAAGTTGTTTTTGAAATTTATAATTTGGAAGGTGACTCAGATCAATGGTAGGCCCTTATTAAGAATAATAGGAAATGGGAAAAAATTTACTCTATACAGTGGGATGAGTTTAGGTAATTATTTTTTAATAATTACTTTTTTTGTATTCTTAATATGAAAATAGAGAATGAATTTCTTGATCTAAAATAGAAGGATGGTAAATCTATTAGTACCTATGAGGAAAATTTTACCAGACTTATGAGGTTATTTTCTGGAATTACCATCCAACCTAAAAGTAAGGTTGGTCAATTATTTAGTGTCTTAAAACCAAGTCTCTAAAGGGTGTCAGACATAAAGGCCTTCATTATCTGTGAATAAATTGTTCAATGTGCTATCATGGTTGAAATAGAGATTGATATCACCCAATAATTTCATGGTTTTTATAAGAAAAGAAATAAAGAATTCAAAGAAAATTATAAAAACAATGGGGAGAATTATATGAGATTTCCTTTATACTCAAAGTGTAAAAGGAATCATGGGGAAAATTTTCTTAAGGAGGTAGGTAAATTTTTTAGTGTGGAAATAAAGGTCATCTGGTAATCGAATTCTGAAGTGATGGAAAGAATAAATTTTCTTATATTGGAAAAAAATCAATATAAAATGTACCACCCACACTCTAGTATTTAAAATTCAAGGAGTATATGTATTATTTTAACTAGTACTAAAACTCAATGTTTAATGATAATTATTGATGTCATAAACCTCTTACTCCTACAAAGTTAAATCTCATGTGATCACTATTACTGATGTGGTGTATGATAATAAATTCATGAAAGACACACTTATTGTACACTCAAGAACTAATAATGTCTTATTTTTTTCTAGATCTACCCACTATTTTATATCTAAAAAACATTATAAGTGTATCACAATACCACCCCAATGAATAGATGTTGAATTAGTAGTGAAAAATATTAATGGTATGATAATCACATCTCAAGTATACAATTCTTCTCTGATTGATGTTTGTAGGAATGTGATTCCTAAAAATCTCATTATTCTACCTCCAGTTGAATATGATGTCATTGTACACATGGATTGAATTTCTTTACATAAATCACACATAAATTTCCAAGTAAGGGAAGTAACATTTGATATTACAAAACAACATATGATTATATATTAGTGTGATGATAAATATGAACTTCCAATGGAAATTTCATCCATTATATGGGTCTTGATTCCTATTTAATGGGGGTGTTTATCTTATATGGTTAGGTAGAAACTCAATATCGAATAAATTCCTATTATATGAAGTTTGTTGAAATTTTTCTAGAATAGTTTCCTAGAATTATTTAGAATCATGAAGTTGAATTTTCAATATAACTCATAACAAGTTCTACATCTATTTCAAAGACTCTATATATAATGACCCTGATTGAGTTATAGGAACTTAATAAAAGCCCTGGGAGGATCTTTATCAGGGATTCATTTGTCCAAGTGTGTCACCATAGGCTGAACCTATTATTTTTATTAAGAATAAAGATGGATCTATGCAACTCAACATTGATTATCAGGAACTTAACAAGAACAAAAACATGAATAAGTATCCTATACCCTGTATTGATGACTTTTTCGATCAATTATGAGGAGATCAACATATTTTAAAGATTGATGTTTGATTTAGATACTATTAGTTGAGGGTAAAAAGTGAAGATAAACCCAATACATCCTTCCATATGAGGTATAGACACTGGGAATTTATAGTGATTCTATTTGGTCTTATTAATTACCCTGATATTTTCATATATTTAGTGAATAGAGTATTTAGAGATTACCTTTATCAATTTATAGAAACCTTTATAAATGATATTATTATATATTCCAAGAGTAAGGAAGATAATGAAGATCAATTGAGGATTGTAATAAAGGCCCTAAAAAAGGATAATTTATGTTGAAAATTTACCAAATGTAAATTTTAGATACAAAAAATTTCATTTTTGAATCATATAATCTCAAGAGAGGGTATATCAGTGGATCTATTAAAGATAGAGGTAACTTAACGTTGGTCTAGAAAAACCACTGTGAATGAGATCCATAGTTTTCTTAGTTTGACTGGATATTGTCGATGCCTTGTGGAGAATTTCTCACATCTATTTAATCCATTAACCAATTTAACTCGAAATGGATCCAAGTTCCTTCATACAAATAAATGTGAGAAGAATTTAAAGAAACTAAAGAGATGTTTTGTCAATGAACCTTTTCTTACACTAACCTATAGTGGATAAGGTGTTTTTATCTATAGTTATTCATCAAATAAGTGATTGTGATACATACACCTGAAGAAATATGTTGTTATAGCTTATGACTCATGATAATTGAAGGTTAATGATAAAAATTACCCAACTCATTATTTGGAGTTAGCTATGGTAATTTTTATATTAAAGATATGGAGACATTATCTTTATAGATAAGGGTGTGATATATATACTTATGATAAAAGTTTAAAGTATATATTCACTCATAAAGAGTTTAATATACACTAGATAAAATTGTTATAGTTTATTAAAGTTTATGAATACTTAATACATTACCACCCTAGGAAAGTGAAAAAGGTTAAAGATGCTCTGAGTTGAAAGGATCATGCTATGTTATCTATGATGATGATAAAAAAAAGATACAATATTTCTGGATTTGTAAAGGATGGATATAGAAATATTAAAGGGGAAAAAGTTTATCTTTATAAAAAAAGTGTTCAACCATATATCCAAGTAAAGATTAAAGAGGAATATAATGAAGATGTAGAGCTACAAAAGAAGGTGATAAATATTCCTAAGTTAAACCTTGATTGTGATGGAATGATAAGGTTCAAGAACCTTATATGTGTCTCATACATACTATATTTGAAGGAGAAATTGGTTGAATCCCATATTTCATCATTATTTATTCATCCGATAAGTATGAAGATTTATAAAGATCTGAAAGAGTATTTTTGGTGTTAAAACATGAAGAGAGATATTATAGAGTATGTATCTTGATGACGGTATGCCAGAAAGTTAAGGCTAGAGATATTAGTCTATGGAGATTTTACAGCCATTACCCATACCAAAATGGAAATAGGAAAATATCACCACAAATTTGGTAATCTGAGTCCCCAAAACGTCTAAATTCTATAATTTTATTTGGGTTGTAGTCGATCTCCTTATAAAGTAAGCACACATTATTACTATTATAGAAGATTTATATCTTGATCAGATTTATAAACTATTCATTAAGAAAGTGATAAGGTAGCATGGAGTACCATGATATACAATATCTGATTAGGATATATGGTATACCTTGAATTTATAATAAAGTCTTCAAAAAGATCTGGATTTAAAGTTTTGTTTTAGTACTATTTATGATCCTTAGATAGATTGTTAGTATAATAAATCCCTTCAAACCTTGGAGTATATGATAAGGTCTTATTCTATGGCCTTCAATAGTTTTGGAATAAAAACCTTCATCTAGTCAAAATTTATTACAATAATAAATTTCACTCAAGCATTTGGATGGATCCTTATGAAAATATCTATATAAAGAAGTGTAAAACTCCAACTTACTAGGATAAAGATGGATAAATAAAGATATTGGGACTTAATATAGCTAAAGAAATGGAATAAAAGGTTAAAACATTCAGAAGAATATCAAAGTAGCTCATATTCAATAGAATATTTATATTGACAATAATCAGTGAAACCTTGGATCGTAGAGATAAATTGTTATGGAATAAGACTACTCACATGGTTAAAGTTCTCTAGAGGAATAAAAAATTTGAATAATTTATATAGGAATCCAAGGATGTGATGAAACAAAGATAAACTCATTTTTTTTATTCAAGTGACATAATTTTGAGGGTAAAATTCATCTTAATGGGGGTAAAATGAAGTATCCCTAGATTTTATGATATATTTCGTTTTTAAATTAATTTTATTTCTTCGATAGCTTATGATGCACTCTTCCCTATGTCTAAATGAACCTTAATAAAATATACCATCATAACCTAGCCATTAAATTGGAAATAAAAATATGAATTGAAAATTTTAAAAATATTTATAATGTTTTTTTATAAAATAAATATATTGATAAATAAATACTCAATTTTCAGTAAAGTCTATATATTCTTCAAAGAATATATATTTCCTAAAAAATGGGTTTTTTATTTTTTTTTGTGATAAAATAATATAATTACTTTTTTCCACTATAGTGAAATTTATTTTAAAAAATAAAATTCATTTTTAAAATAAACATGTTAAAATTATCTCAGTGTAAATTTTTGAGAAAATTCAGAAGAGATTAATTTTTTAATGAATAGTAAAAAATACTAATTTTTTAAAATATATTTTTCATATAAATAATTTAAAAGTTAATTTTTTATTTAAAATGGATTTGAAATTAAAATTCGTTCATTTATATTATTATTAATCCAATTATTGTGATTGAAATTAATCTTATGTGGATTTTGGTATTAAAAATTTTTATACATAAGAAAACATTTTTTATTGAAAACCATTTTTCATCGTGTTTTACAAGTTTATTTTAAAAGAATTTTTTTCAAATTTTAGAGATTTAATTTTATAAAATTTATTAAATATTTTTAATCATCATGACTAAATTTGTTAATTAGATAAATTTCATTTTTTATCATAATGAATAGTAAAAATAGTAAAAAATTATCACTACGGTTAAGGTTAAAACGAGTATATCAGGGGGTAAATAAGAGATAAGGGTAGATTTCTGAATTAAATAAATCCTATTTTATGGAAATAATTCAACCTCATAATATCCAAAACTTGACTATTTATCCATTTTTAATCATTTTTCATGAGAATGACTTTATTATATTTTAATCTTTTAATAAATTCTATGTGTTTCCTCTCCCCAACTTATTAAAGGACACCCCTAATTTATCTTCTTTAAACCACATTTATTCTTATTGTTTTAAAAAAACCTAACCAATTATGTTATAAACTTACCAATCCATGAATTATAGGTTCTTTTATTCTTAAAAAACCATCCTAAGGATTCATAAGAAAGGTTATAAAGGAGGTTAACTGAAGGAGAGGTAATCATCTTACTCGAACTCTTTTAACTTATTTATTATTAAAAATCCTATAAATATATAGTATTCATCATAAATAATAACTTATACATATTAAATATATTTAAATGTGTCATGAACCAGGCCAGGTCGCCATCCGACCCGGTGCCCGACCCAGTCCATGACATGGCCCAAAGGGCATTCCCGATTCCCACAAGTAGGCACAAGTTCCTGGGTATCATAAGTAACAAGTGGGAACGGTTTACCCAAAAGAAAATATAGAAAGAAAACCCACAATATATATAAACTAAAACTAAAAACAGATAACTAAACAAGACCTTAAACTAAAATCAAATTTAAAGGTCTACAACTTGAAACGAAATCCAGAAAGTAACGACAACCAAAGAAACTAGAACTCTAACTCAAACCTTTAAGCAACAAGATAGGTGTGAAACCCACAATCCACAAACACTATCTTGCATGAGAAGACCATCAACAACCTAAAACACCACCGTTGAGTTTAATGCTTCGACCTGGAATACAAATGAAACAAAATCTTCATACACCCAAAAGTGTATGTAGGGTGTGAGACAAAAGCCCAGTAGGATGTCACCCAATAAAAAGGTTCCACACAAAATTTTTAAATGAAAAATACATTTTCAATTTTAATTAAATAAAATAAGTAAATACTGGGACTGTTTTAAAGAAAATGGGATTGAGGAAAACAGTTTCAAATGGAACAACTTAAATTAAAACACACACACCCTTACTTTTTAAAAATAACTAATGTGTCACACCGACGAGCGTGAAGTAACCAATGAGCACTAATATGGGAGAGGCCACATGGGTGTTAGCTAGCTTGGGTCCCTAGATCTTCGTGTTTTAGTGAAACGTGGCTTAGAAGGCCACGACCCTCAGAAAACGTGGCTTAGATGGCCACAAACCCCAGAAAACGTGGCTTAGAAGGCCACGACCCAGAGAAAAGCATATGTTTAGTTAGTGTTTCAATAGTCAGTCCTACTAGTGAAACCGGGCCGAGTCACCTCCAAAACACTATCCCACTAGTCTAGTCCACCCTCCTTGATACCCGGGCTTCCCAGTTTGTGCTCAAAAAAGTTTCAAGTTCATGTCACCTATGACAATAATGCATAAAATCCAAACATGGTACTTACACATGAAAAATCACAATTTTCACACCCAACCCTGCTTTTAAAACCATAAAAACACCAAAATATTTTTAAAACTTAATCTTCATTTCTTACACATTAAATTAAACTAGATTCATAGTTTAACAAAAAACTTTGACAATTAAGAAGACCCCTAAGAGAATTTATTAAATAGTTTTCAAATATGTTGCAAAACTCTAAAAGGGAAAAAATTCATTCAAAACCCCTTTCCAAAATAAAACAAATTCTGACACACGCCAAAATATAAACTGCGTTATCCTCACTCCCTAACTCACACACTGCACAATTTAAAAAACAATAACAAATAGTACATAAGTAAAATATTATAAAACAATTTATAATAAATTGCTTGAAGTTAACCACTAAACCCACACATACCCCTCTTTTACGACTAAACACACCTGACATCATGCCAAGAATACAATTCTCACCACTTGCACAACTTAATAAGATGACCGCAAAATTCAAAAGTCACTAATAGATTTCTCAGTAGAAAACACACTCCTAATATAAACAAACTACTAAAAAATTTCCAATGAAAATCAAAGTTCAAATAATACCAACTTCGCACAACAAAAATTAATTGAATAATATTCCAAAGAAATTAGGCACTACAAATTAATTCATCAAATAATAAATTAGATGTGGAACCACCTACCGTTGACGCCGAGACTTCTAAAATTGGGTGCGAAACTCCAATCACAACCAATTTTCATCACAACAAACTCAATTTATACCCTAAAAAAAGAATCAGACCAAAGATAACATCAAAACCTGACCAAAACCACATAAAATCTAATCGAACCCCATTGAATTGAAAGAAAGCAAATAGAACAACAAAGGGGGTTTACCCAAGGTGTTGGCTGTCAGAAGGAGTTGTGGGGGAAGCCACCGGTGAGGAGAGACCAAGAGGCTGTGCGGGTGGCTGAATGGGAGGGGCAGGGGCGATTGGGATGGAACCAGGCAGGGGGGAAAATCTAGCAGTGAGGTGCAGGTTGATATCGAGGGTTACAAGGGGTGATGGAGGGTGAGCGCACGGGCGGAGGGTGCTAGCTAGGGAGCACGGCAGTGGCGCGACGGGGTGGGTGCGTCCGGTGAACAAGGCAGCGGCGCAACAGGGCTTAGCTGGAGAGGTTGCTGGTCATCTGGGGAAGGTCGGCAAAGGCTCTCAAATAGTGTAAGAGGGTCGTACATGGGCAGGTCCGGGAAGGGGGGAGGGGTTTCCGGTGAGTTTGTTGGTCTGGTGGTTGGATATGGGGGAAGCGGGGTGCAACACGGAGGGCTGAGGGTAGGTGAGATCCGAGGGGAATAAGGGTAACGGGGAACCGAAAAAGTAAAACACTATACTAAGAAAGAAATGAAAAAAATAAAAATAAAAATAAAACCAAAAGAAACAAAACTAATAAAAATATTAATATTATAAAAAATCATTTTATTTATAAACTAAAACCTTAATAATAAAAATAAGAATGAGAATAATTAATGGTGATAATAATTATAATGTAAGGTGATAATAATAATAATGAAATTTATGATATTAGTAAAAGTGGTAACAACCTAACATAATATTAACAATAATAATAAGTATTACCATATTAGTAACTTAATAAATTTTATATTCTTAGTTAATAATAATAATATTCTTAAACAATATTATTATTATTATTATCATTAAAAAAAATTCATAAATTTTATTAAACTTCTTATTTTAATTTATTTAAATTTCATTACTCACCATCATTCTATTATTCCTTTATGTTTTAACTCATTTCTGAAAGCTGGACAGACCGCGTGGTCTCAAAACCATGCCTTTCTCGTACATCTGGTGACGCAAAACCCAAAACACTCATAATAATAATAATAATAATAAGATAATAACATACCTAATAACCAAAATAATAAACTATACAATGATCAACTTAATAAAATTACATTAATAAAAATAATACTCTCAATTAAATTATTATCCAAGAAAATAATAATATTCTCACGTGACATTAATATTATCATTATTATTAAAACCCTTATTAATTCATCTTATTTCATTAATTGACCATCAGGAAGGGCGTACGGTGGACCGGGCGAGGTCGTGCAGTGGCCCAGTCAAAGTCGTGCATCTTTGATCATGCTCCGCCCATGCGCCGGACACCGCCACACCTAAAATATTAATTTATCAGTAGAAAGTAAAAATTTTAATCAGGCTCAGCCCGCACATCGACAAAGATTTTCAAATGAGAATAAAAATAATAAAAATAATAAATAATTTTTTTTAGAAATACGGGTGTGAAAAAATGTTATTATGATCGTGAAACCACCATCATCTACTCTCTATTATATCAAATGAGAAGTGAAAGTATCGCTTGCGTGTATGTGTGGACTACTACCACCACATAGTGATAAAATTTATTTTATGTCACCATCATTCATGGATGGTTATTATGATGAGTTTAATTTTTATATATTATATCTATGGTATAATTATTCTTCTATAATTATAATATAATTCATACCTTCTAACTTTATAATCCTTTGTAAAACTATAACGTCGCTCATGAAAACGTGTAGACTACCACCTCCATGAAACGATGTTATCATTTTTTTTGATTTATATAGATAGTAATAAGGGTAGATTTAAGGAATATATATATGATTTATATGATATAATAATTATTCTATAAATTTAAATTATTAATACATTTATTTCATTCCATTTATTAAAAAGTGAAAACAACGTTCATGTGTATGTATGACCTACCATCTCCATGAACGGTGTAATTAATTTTTATATATTGAAATTTTATGGATGAATATAAATATATACATATATAATGAAAATATATTATATTTAAATAATTAATAAAATTCTATAGATGATAGAACCATGATCAAAGTACAAGTACTGGAACCTACAAACAAAAACTCATGAAAAAATAAAAGATGTAACACCTGTAAACAATGATTTTAATAAGGACTTATTAATAAATGGGTGTTAAAATTTTATAATTGGATCATATATGATATTATACTTATGAAAATGAATCTTTTATATAATTATAATTAATTTAAATTTATTATACACGAGGTTAAATTTCTTCCAAATAAGTTCAAACTTGAGGTAAAGGATTTATGTTATAATCTCATTGTTTATCAAGATTGTTTATGATGATTAAATATGATGACCTATATCTCATTAATCACATGAATTTTATTATACTATAGTTATTTTTTGGATATTAGGTATTTTCCTTTCATTTATCTCTCTTTAAGAACTCAAGATAATTAAAGAATATTCTCAATGAGAACCAAATTTATTTCTCTCTTAGGTCAAAGATAATTTTTATTCCATATCCATGTTTTCTAAAAATATTTTCAATGGTGTTTTTATATTCTTAAATAATTTTTAAAGTCATTTTTACTCATGATTTACTTTTAAAAAAAATAGTTTAAAAGTAATATTATTATCATTTTCCAAACATGGTACTTTTAACTTTTTACTAAAAAAGTGAAATGAATATTTGTTTTAATGTACATGAAATGAACAAAATTTCTCTTGATCATGAAAAGTCAATGATTTGGATCTTCCTTTACAATTTTCCAATGTTATTTTCAAATAATTTTTTTTACTTTATATTTATACTTTTTTATATTTTAAATAAGTGATTTTAAAGAAAAAAGGGTATTTTCCTCAAGAAATGTTCCAATGATCTTTTAAAATCATTTTTCATCTATGATAGAATCACTTTATGTTACTTATGATTTATTAAGGATATTATATAATGGTTCCATCCACTTTCATTATTTTTATGGATTATGATGATGATTTAAGGATGATTCTAAGAAACCCATTTCTTTCCTATGAGTTAATTAAGTTACAATGATACATTTATAAACTCTATTTCTTTTCCATTAGTTATGATATGATGAAATGTTTGTGAAGCCCATTTAATTTCCATGGGTTATGATATAGAGAATGTTTATGATCATGTGACACACATATGTATGATTTTCATTATATGATGGGTGGGATCAGAATTATATAGACCTCTTATTCAATGGGTAAAGATTTAAATCTAATGAGATAATCAGAACTAGAATAGAGAGTGAACCCAATTCAATAAGGGAATTTTTCCACTATGATAGTCTTGGGATGGAACCTTGACTATAGATATGATGTACTGGGGAATAAACCCAATCCACTGTTATATTATTGAAAGGAGCCTTAAATAAGGAAATGATTTTATATGCTTAAGTGTATTCCAAAAACTTATTCCTTATTCCAACGCTATGCTCACATGGATCATGTTCTTTGATTCCTCTATGATTAATTTCTTATAAACTACCAAAATTTATTCCATGAACCATGATTATGATATATGATATACTATGCATGGTTTTAAAATTTCAAGCTCATTTTCTCTTATAATTATGCTCATGTTATGCTTTATTGGTCATTGATATCTCCCTTGTTTACCCTTACTGATCATTTTAGCTCAAACTTTATTATTTTTCCTTTTCCCAGGTTATGAATAAAGTTTTAAGTAGGGTATGTATAAGAAGAATACTATATTGGAAGATCTTTATGGGAGATGTTGGATCGTAATATAGATGAAAATGTATATGAGATGGAATAATACAAGAGGGGGGGGGGTGAATTGTAGGTTTAAAAACTTTATATTTAAACTCTTAAAAATGAACTTAGTTTAAGTGGTCTTAAACAAATACAATTCATAACCAATACAAATGACTATACGGGTCTGGGATCTGATGGATATGAAATGATATGATACAATAGGTTATTAAAACAATTGTAATTGTATTTAATACAATGATCAAAGTAAAACAAATGTAAATTATTCTACCATATAGGGCATAGAATCTCTTAATACAATATGAAATGACTGTATCATAATTAAAATAATTACAATAGAAATGAATATGAATATAAATATGAAACAATACAATTCCCTTTCTATTACAAATAGCAGTGAAAAATAAAATGTATTATAATTCTTTTATCCCAAAGAGTAGGGTATCCTTTCACCTAGGATAAAATGTCTGTCTTACCACCACCGAGGTAATCCCTCGATACAATTATTGGCACATTTGTCTTTTTATCTCTAGAATCCATCGATTAAGAAGGTAATCAACACCTATGTCTTTTAAATACTTAAAAGCCCTCAATTCAACAATCAACAACACCGTCTTCCTATCCCTGAAATCCCTCAATCATTATCACAATGATCGGTCACACAAAGCAAAGAAAAGAACTTATTGAAATAAAAAAACTAAGAACAAGACATTCTTGTTTTGTATTTTCATGGAATTCACACGAAGCAAGAGAGATGTCACACCGTCTCTCTCTAGAACTTTAAGATGAAAAAGTTATATTCTTTGGTTTGAATTACCTCATATTTATAGGCCTCAGGTTCCAATGGTCACATTTCCTCCAACAATCATATTTATCTGAAAAATTCAAAGGGACTTGGACACCATGCATTATAACAGTAAAAACAAATAGAATACATGATTTTTTTTGATTAATATATAAATAACATCACAAAATCATTTTGGTTACAAGATAGTAAGTAAAAATGTATGAAACAATGATTATGAGAAACATATATACGGTATTGGAGTAAGAAATGAGTACAATGCATTATATGAGTATGATATATTACTTGGTTATGATGCTTAACATGGTTATGATGCATATAGTGGTTACGATTCATATCGTGGTTATGATACTTAACATAGTTGTGATGCTTAACATAGTTATGATGCATATATTGGTTTTGATTCATATTGTGGTTACGATACATAACATTGTTACAATGCATGGTTATGGTGCATAATATGATTACGATATATAACCTGGTTATAATGCATGGTTATGATACATAATATAAATAGGATACCTAACCTGGTTATAATGCACTGTTACGATGTATAATATGAATAAAATACATAACCTTCTTATGATTCATCGTTACAATGTATATGGTTACGAAAACGTCATATGTGGTTACAATTGTAAAACAACATATATGATTATGATGAGAAACATCACATGTGATTATGATGGGAAACATCATATGAGGTTATGATGGAAAATAACAACAAATGATTACGATGTAAAACAATATATATGATTATGATATATGTGATAATGATGAGAAAAAAATACATGATAAAAAAGATGAAATTTGTGATTTTTAAAACAAAAAGATAAATGATAATGTCGAAAAAAAATTTGACTCAACAATCTCCCCCTTTTTAGAAAACACAAAACAAAACAACCAATAAAGACTTATCCCCCCTGAGTTCAGTAACTCTTATAAAAGTAATAGTGAATATGATTAATTACTCCCTAGGATAAAAAATATCACCAATGATCGTATTATCTTTATTTTTATTTGTGAGTTATCCCCTTTAATAAGGTATTCACCCCGTTTTCCTTTTTATGAAAGAAACTTTTTATTTTCCAAATTATTCTCCCCCTTTGTGATTTTCAAAAATAATAAGAGAAAACATTCATGTACTGAAAAGATTTAGAGAAAAAAAATTATGAAACAATAGAAATTACTTGGAATGAGATAATGTTTTACTATAATAAGAGTTAAAAAATTCATTCTTTTCCCTTTTGTTTTTACAATAGGTTGAACATCGAAAGATTCATCTTCTTGAATTATTTTCTATCCTCCAGTAATTTTTCAAGGGCTTCTTGATGAGCCTTTAACTTCACATCCTATTCCGCAATAATCCTCTCTTTCTTCTAGAGCCTATTTTCCTGAAGCCGATTAATTTCTTCCTATGCTTCAAGACTAACTTCTTGGGCATTGAAATCATCTAGTATAAGTCTTTAGGCCTTCTCTAGGATTAAAATTCTATTTGATAGAAAAACAACCTCATCACATTCATTCTACATTTTTTCTCTTTAGATGATCAAGTTCTTCAGAGGCTATTCCTTTTGAGGTACTCGATATTTGAAAGACTTCAAGTTTCTCATTCAAATCAGCGACCAAAATTTGGTAGAATTAATTGAGATCATTTAACCTCTTCACCAATTCATCAAGCTTATCCACATGATACTTGATATTATCATCAATGTTGTATGACCACTTGAAAAACTTATTACAAGCCTTACTATGCTCAGCAGCATATTCCCTGAATATCTTGAAATCGGCTTTATCCATCAGAATCTTGACATATTCCATTCTTTCATTATGACTATTTGAAATGTTTTTTAGCCAGGCTTCAATTTTTTGAATGAAAGATATATTATTTTCCAATATATTCAAATCTTGTTCGATGTATTAAATTCCCTTCACTGTGATTGTTCTTTCTAAATCTATATCTTCAGTTTATTTAGGAAGATCTCCAAAATGATTCTCAGTACCGATAAATTGGGCTAGCTAATTTCAATTATTATCAGATTCTTTGTATTCTTATTTATCTAAATTTTTAATTACTTTCTTAGAAGAAACCCTTTGAGAAAATTCTATTTATGGATGAGAATCAGGAGATGGAAATTTAAAAGATGGAACTTCTGATGATTCTGTTGAAATATTTATCTTGTTTTCATCTTCATTCTCTTCCATTTCTTTTTCTTGTCCTTGTTATTCTTCCCTTTGTTCTTCTTCTTCCTCCTTAGATTCTTGAATGAGACTTTGTGTAGCTTATTTTTTAGATGCCTGTTTCTCTTTCCCTTTCTCTATTGGATCTGATTGAGTCTGAACATGTTGTTCCCTTATGACTATTTCAGTTCTAGATTCCTCAGCTATCTTAAGTAGAATATCAATATAAATGTCTTGAGCCTTTATCTTCTTCATTCTCTTTTTTTTCTTCTTCTTTTAATGTTTCCTCGGTTATTATTTTCACTACCATAACTTCAGTTGGATCCCAACCAAATTGAGGATCCCCTTATTTTTTTCTTCATTCTTATTCCTCCACTATGTCACAACCTCATTTGATACTGCTTTTTGTTTCTTTTATTTATTAGGAGTTGTAGTCTTAACTACATTTCTTTTTCTTGATGATGACTTGGATGGATTATAAGGTTTTCACTCCCTTCAGTGACTTCCTTTCCTTTCTTAGATTCTGGATCTTTATCAAAATCTTTAGATTCAATATTGAATCATAACTTGAGTCTCCTTATCATATCCTTACTAATGAGAGGATCCTTGAAAAATGTCAAATATAACTTGTTTGAAACATTTTATAAATTCCGGAATTCTTTCAAAAAATTACTGAGGATGGTGGGAAATGTAATCCATTGAGACTTTATGGCCCTAGATTTTAGATTCTTAATTGTCAAGAAAATGAATCCCATTATATTGAACTTCGTCATATTAACTAGATAATCAATCACATAAACACATGAATCTTTCAAAGTTTCCTTATCACCCATTCTTGGTACTAAAAATACTTGCATCTAGAGGGAAATGATTCTATTGTTAGATAATAGATGATTAACCTTCCTTTTGTCTTCATGAATCTAAAAAATAGATTCTTTTTCTTTCCTATTATCAAAAGTCCCATCAAGTTCTGGTAATTTGTGGGAAATACATAGGGAACCACCCTTAGATGGTACTCCTATGAAAGTCGCTGATTATTTTATAGAGGTTTTTTATTTCTTATCATATACCATAAAAGAAATCTTGAGTTCATTATCTGTCTCCATTGTTTTATAGAATTGTAAAAATTTATCATAAAACACAAAATCTTGATCTGAATCCGATCTCTCAACACAAATTGATTACCACCCTAGGAAATTTATTATCCTTTTCAATGAAGAATAAAAAGTCTCATAAAATTATCAAGAGACTAACATTTTACCTCAAAAAGTCATAGAAGAGAAATCTTTTGGAGATATTTTCTTTTGAGAAGAGGCAGTTGACTCAGACATGAGAGACTATCTCAAACCCTGAAGATTTCCTGTTTATGAAAGCTGTGGAGTTTACAAATTATGAAAACAAAGGTAAACTATGATTTCGAATCGTGCTGGGTATTTATAATGCATCAAGAATTGATAGAAATTTAGAGAAATTTGATATGGGATGGTTAGGGAGGGGTTCTTTAAAAAAGATATTTGACAGTTAGGGTTAGATTTAAAAGATCCAAAGGTTGATAATAAATTAGAACTCTTGAGTTTTTCCTTAAAAGAAAATTGTATTCCGAATGAATCCGATTAGGAGTTAATAAAAATTAATTGAAAAAAACTATTTGAGTGAACAAAATAAGGTTTTAGAAATTGTACTTTTCAGAGTATCAGGATAGATATACTAGTTTCATTATATTATTCTCAAACAAAATTATAATATCGAAAAAACATGAGATTGATAAGAGTTCTAAAATCGATAAAATATTTTATACTGATAAAATAATCTAGTAACAATAACATGAAACTGAAAACTATGAAGCTGATAAACATGAAACCGATAATTATGAAACTAATTAAAAATAAAACCGATAAAGAAGTAAAACCAATAAAAAATAAATCTGATAAAAGTGAAACTAATTAAAATGTAAAACTGAAAAAAGTCAAATCGATAAAAGTGAAACTGATTACAATATAAAACTGATAAAAGTAAAACTGATTATAATATAAAATAGATAAAAGTGAAACTGATTATAATGTAAAACTGATAAAATTGAAACCGATTACAATGTAAAATAGATAAAAGTGAAACCGATTACAATGTAAAACCAATAAAAGTGAAACCGATTACAATGTAAAATCGATAAATTTCAAACCGATAAAATATTTGTATACTCCCCCTTTGAAGAAGAGTATCTTAATGTAATAATATGGTTTAAACAAGAAATAGATGTTAATTATTACTTTACAGTGATCATTCCTAGTTTCTATTTAATGTATTCTAATCTATCGGAAGAGAATGGTTTTGTGAAAATATCAACAAGTTGTTCTTGTGTTATGATGAATTGTAAAATAATATCTCCTTTAAGTGTGTGATCTCAAAGAAAGTGATGCCTAATATCTATGTGTTTTTCACATGAGTGATGTGCAGGGTTTTTACTAAGAGAAATGGAACTAGTATTATCACATAGTATTTGGGTTTTGGAAAAACTCATGCCATAGTCAGTGAGTGTGTGTTACATCCACAACACTTTAGCACAACAACTTCTAGCTCCTACACATTCAGCTTCAATAGTGAAAAGTGAAACTGAATGTTATTTTTTTTCATGACCAAGGAACTAATGAATCTCTTAAGAAATGACATGTTCTAGATGTACTTTTTCTATCCATTCTACAACCACCAAAGTCATCATCTGAAATTTTTTTTAAAACAAAATCATTTCCCGAAGAATAAAATATCCTTAAATCCATGGTTCCCTTTAAGTAGTGATTTTTTACACTTATTTTAAATGAGATTCATTTGTATTAGATTGATATCTTTCACATAATCATACTAAAAACATTAAGTCTGGATGACTAGATGTTAATTATAATAAACTTCTTTTAATACCTCTAAAATATGTATGATCTACTGGTTTCTCAGCTTCATCAAGATCAAATGTATTTGAGGTACCAATTGGAGTGCTTATACTTTTAGTGTCGTCATATCCATACTTTTTTAAGTAAATATTTGATACACTTATGTTGGGATATATATGTTCCTTCTAGTTTTTGAGAGATTTGAAAAACTAAAAAGAATGTTAAATCACCCATCATACTCATTTAAAACTCAGATTTCATTATATTCACAAAAGAATCTATTAGGGATTTTTGAGTTGATCCAAATATAATGTCATCAACATAGATTTGAACAATCACAATGTTTTTGTTTTTCATTTTTATAAAAAGAGTTGGATATACAATACCTTTTGCATAATTGTTTTGTAAATGAAATACTATAAGTCTATCATACCAAGATCTAGGGGCTTATTTAAGGACATATAAAGATTTGGTAAGTTTAAAAACATGATCAGGATGTTTTTAATCTAAAAAACTAGAAGGTTATTCTAAAAAAAACTTCTTCTTGTACAAAACCATTAAGAAAATTACATTTTACGTCCATTTGAAAAAGTTTGAAGTTAAATAATGCTGTAAAGGCTAATTGAATATGAATAGATTCAAGTCTAGATACCGGAACATCGATTTATTCATAGTCTATTCCTTCTTATTGATTATAGACTTTATAAATAAGTCTTTATTCATTTCTTATAATGACTCCATTTTCATCACATTTGTTTCTGAAAACCCATTTTACACCAATTACAGTTGTTTATTTAGGTCTTTAATCAAATTTCCATACTTTATTCCTTTCAAATTCATTTAGTTCATCTTGTATTGCTTTAATCCAATCATCATCACCTAAGGCCTCATTTGAATTTTTAGGTTCAAATTGAGATAGAAAAGAAATATTTTATATTTTATTTCTCAAGGAATTTCTAGTCCTTATGGGTTGATTTAACTCACTAATGATATTATCAATAGGATGATTCCTAAGAAACAATTGATTTGGGTTTTATAAAACCTGTTCATCAATAAAAGATAGAAAGTCTTAAAGAGTAAAAAATTCAGAAAAATTTTCGTGAGAACTTCCCTTTTCAGAAGAGTTTTCAATTAAGGGTTGATAATCAGTTTGTGAAAGCACATATGTTGATGTAGTAAGGGTTTGTTTAAAAAAAGGGATCAGTTTCATCATATTTATTATGCAATTTTTCCTCAATAGTACATAAGTTTTTTTAAAAACTCTATAAGCCTTAGAAGTAGTGGAATAATCTAGAAAGATTCCTTCATCATATTTGGGTGAAAATTTATGTAGATTATCTTTAGTATTCAATATGAATAATTTTCATCCAAATACTCTGAAGTACAAAAATTTAGGTTTTCGGCCATTACACAATTCAAAAGGTGTTTTATTAAGAAACTTTCTAGTTAAAACTCGATTTATAGTATACCATGCAGTACTTACAACTTCTGCCCCAAAATTATTAACAATTGAGTATTCAATCAATATGGTTCTTATCATTTCTTGAAGAATACAATTTTTTATTTCAAAAACACCATTTTTATGAGGGGTTTTTAGAACTAAAAATTGTGAGTAATACCTTTCTTACTAAAAAAAGTTTCAAAATATGGATTTTGAAATTCTCCACCATGATCGCTAGGAATAGTTATCAATGGTAGGTTTTTCTCATTTTTAACTTGGGATTTAAAAGTTTCGAAATAGAAAATGGCTTCAGATTTATTTGTTAGAAAATAGACCCATGTAAATCTTGTGTAGTCATCAACTAAAATAAATACATAGTACTTTCCTCTAATACTTCCAGTTTATATAGGACCAAAAATATCCATGTACACTAACTGTAACACATTAGAAGTTGAAACTTCATTAATTGATTTAAAGATAGTTTTATATTACTTTCCATATTGACAAGGGCCACAGACTTTTGAAGAATTAATTCTAAGATCTGGTAGATCCTTAACATGTCTTTTCTTTGAGAGTTTACAAAGGTTCCTAAGGTTACATTGTCCTAACCTTCTATTCCATAACCAATATTGGTCTTCCATTTCACTTAATCAAGGTAAGTGTTGGATCCTAAGGTCTTATATGTTAAGTGTGTATACATTTTCATGCCTATAGGCAGAGAGAATGAATTCATCCTTGTAATTGTGAACTAAACATTTATCATTCCTAAAATTTACAAGGTAACCTTTATCACATAATTGAATTATGCATATAAGGTTGTGCTTAATACCTTTAACTAACAAAACAATTGAAATTAAAACTTTTCCTAGAAGAAGAATATTACCTATTATAATGATATTTCCTTGAGAATTATCTCCGAAGATCACTCTTCTACATTTAATTTCAATGATATTTTCAAAGAAATATTTATTTCTAGTCATATATTGAGAACAATAACTATCCATGTACTAGATATTCTTGTTGTTGGTACACTTTTTTTTTCCTGAAAAAAGAAAAAATTAGTTTTTCAGAACCCAAAATTTTTTAGATCCAGAAATATTAGAAAAAACAACTTTAAGAATCCACATTTGTTTTTCAAAGTGAGCTTTATGAAATCATAAATATTGAGTTTTATTAATAGAAAAATTTCTTTCCCAGTGTCCACCACATTGACACTTGGTGCAGAATGAAGCACTTTGGGGAACAAAATAGTTATGACTAAAAACCAATTTTGAATGAGTGTAACCAATTCTGGAACTATTCCTTAGAGGATGAATTTGTGAATACATTTCATCAAATTATTTCCTTCCATAAGTGAAATTTGATTAAAGTTTCTTAAGAGAAAAAATTTCAGATTTTAGTCTAAAGACTAAATTATCATTCTCACATGAAATTATTTTTGGATTGGTTTTTGTTTTAAAAACATTTTTCTTTAAAAAATGTTGTTCAAAGTCCTTATAAAGTTTATCCCTCTAAAAATTTACTTCCATAAGGTATTTTGAAATATTTTCAAAATCAAGATTTTTCTGATCAAGATCTTTTGAAAGATATAATACTTATTTTGTAATAATAGATATTTTAGAATTTTCTTTATTAATATTTTTCGTGAGTTTATAATTTTCATTCTCAAGTAATTTGGAAAATCTGGATACTTCTTCAAAAGAAGGTAAATTATCCTCTACTGAAGAAGATTCTTCATCTGAAGAGTAAAAATATTTATCATTAGTGTAATTGGAATTTAAAGATACATTTATAAGATATTCTGCATTATGTACCTTAGCCATGAGACAATGATTTTCAATAGGTAATCTGGCTAAAAGTTCAATATTCTTCTGGCAAGATGATTCATATTCAGAAGATTTGTCTGATGAATCATGACCGCTTTCACTCCAAGTATCATTTTCTTTTAATAATTTACTAGTCTTAGAATTGTAATAATTTTTCTTGTTTCTTTCAGAATGTTTATCCTTCCAGTATTTTCTTTTAAGAAAAGGAAAATATGGTCTAATATGACATGCTCTTTTACATTCATAACAGGTTACTTCTAAGTCTTTCTTGTCCTTTCTATCTTTATTTTTGAATCTATACTAAAAATATTTATTTCCAAAAATCATGTTCATTATTTAAGAAATATTGGCTAATTCATTCTTTGAATGATAACTTTCACTATATTATGATATAAAAATAGTTTTCTTATCTTTAGATCTTGTTATCCTTTCTGGTGTCTTGAATTTAGATATATTAGTAAAATCTACACTTCCATTACCATTCTTATTCTTATTAAAATCTGCATCTCTTTTCATTATTGTGTCATGCTGTAAGAGAGTACCAAATAATTCATCAAGTGTGATTTGAGTAACTTTCCTATTCTCATAAATAGCTATTATTTTTTATTACCATTCATTGGGCATTATATCAATTATCTTGTTCATAATAAATTCATCATCAAGACCTTTTTCTCCTATAGATTGAAGACCGTTAATGATTTTCATAAATCTTTGTTGAATGTTTCATACTGGTTCTTCATACGAAAAAAAACCATGATATTCAACTCAGAGCATGGCTCTTCTTGTTTCTATAACTTTAGATGTACCAAAATGTGAGACTACCAATTTCTTACAGATACAGTTGGATTATTCACATGAAGATATCTGACTATATATATTTCTGGTCATAGAACATAACATAGTATTATGTACCTTGTAATTTAGTTGATATTCTTGTTTCTCTTGGTTGGTGAAGGTTCTGACTTTCTTGTCTGGAATTTTTTAATCTCTAGAGAGAATTACAAAATTATCTACTCTAGTATTAATAAAAAATAGTCTTTATTATATCTCTCAAGTACTCATAATCTTTCCCATAAAAAATAAGTGGAATATTTGGTTTTAGGTTTTCAATTGATCCAAAATTCATTCCTTCCATCTTATTAAAACAACAATTTTCCACTCCACATGTTAATATAGTAATTAATTATAAACAAAATATTTTTAATAGAAATAAAATTTTATTAGAGATATAAATAAAGCAAGTAATACAAATCAGTGGAAACCTCGCTCTGATACCAATTTTGGACCATAATATAGCTGTAAATGTATATGATATGGCATAATAAAAGAGGGGGGGGGGGTGAATTGTAGGTTTAAAAACATTATATTTAAACTCTTAAGAATTAACTTAGTTTAAGAGTTCTTAAACTAATACAATTAACAACTAATACAAATGACCATATAGGTACTGAATCCGATGGATAAGAAATGATATGATACGATAGGTTATTAAAACAATTGTAATTGTATAGAATACAATGATAAAAGTAAAAAAAATTAAACGATTCTACCATACAACATATATAATCTCTTAATACAATATGTAATGAATGTATCATAATTAAAACAATTATAGTATAAATGAATATGGATAGAAAGAGGAAAAAATACAATCCCCTTTCTATTACAAATAGCAGCGGAAAATAAAATGTATTACAATTATTTTATCCCACCGAGTAGGGTATCCTTTCACCTAAGATAAAAGGTCTATCTTACCACCACCCAGGTAATCCCTCGATACAATGATCGACATGTCTGTCTTCCTATCCCTAGAAGTCCTCAATTAAGAAGGTAATCGACACCTCTTTCTTTCAAATACTTTAAATCCCTCGATTAAACAATCGACAATAGCGTATTTCTATCCCTAGAATCCATCGATTGTTATCACAATGATTGGGCACACAAATAAAATAAAATCACTTATTGAAATACAAAAACTAAGAACAATTTGTTCACATTTTTTAATCTCAAGGATTTTGCAAGAAGAAAGAGAGATGTCACATAGTCTCTCTCTAGAATATAAAGATGAAAAAGTTATATTCAATGGTTCAAATGACCTTCTATTTATAGGCCTTAGGTTCGAAAAGTTACATTTCCTCCAATGGTCATATTTCTTTAGAAAATTTGGAGGGACTTGGACACCTGGAATTATAACGGTAAAAAAAACAGAATACATGACATCATTTAGATTGGTATATAACTAACTTCATGACATCGTTTTGGATAGAAGATAGTAAGTAAAAAGGTATGAAACAAAAATTATGAGAAACATGTATATAGTATTAGAGTAAGGCATGAGTACAATGCATTACATGAGTATGATACATAACTTGGTTACAATGCTTAACATGGTTACAATGCATATCATGGTTACGATTCGTATCATGGTCACGATAATTAACATGGTTATGATGATTAACATGGTTATAATGCATATCGTGGTTATCATGTATATTGGGGTTATGATACATAACATGGTTACAATGAATGGTTATAGTGCATAATATGATTACGATGTATAACCTAGTTACGATGCATTGTTATAATGCATAATATGAATACGATACATAACATTGTTACGATGCATGGTTACAATGTATAATATGAATGCGATACATAACTTGGTTATGATGCATGGTTACAATGTATATGGTTACAAAAACATCATATGTGGTTATGATTGTAAAACAACATATCTGATTATGATGAGAAACATCACATGTGATTACGACGAGAAACATCATATGAGGTTATGATGGAAAATAACAGCATATGATTATGATGTGAAACAACATATATGATTATGATATATGTGATTACTATGATAAAACAACATATAAGATAAAAAAGATGAAATTTGTGATTTCCAAAACAAAAAGATAAATGAGAAAGTCGAAAGACATTTAGACTCAATAGGAGATGTTGAACATATTTCATGAAATAAGAATACTATGTATCTAGTCTCTAGAGACACTCATATTTTATGGTTCTAGAATGGATCATAATGTTTTGAAATGAATATTAATATAATAAGATTTAATATGTATCTGTGAAAATTTTGGGTCGCTAAAAATTCGTTGAGAAATGATAATGTCACTCGTGCGTACAAGTAGACTATCACCCTTATAAAGCGATGTGATCAGTGTTTTATTTCCTCTTTATATGGATGGTTATAAGGATAAATTTAAGGAATATATATGATAAAATAATGATTCTATGAAGGTAAATTATTATTTTCCTTTCTTTTATTCCATCCATTGAAAAGTGAAAACAATGTATATGCATATGTATGACCTACCGTCTCCAAGAACAGTGTAATTATTTTTTCTATATCTATCAAAATATAAATATATATAATAAATATATATTATATTTATATCATTATTAATATTATGGATATTATGGAACCATGATCAATGTATATGGGATGAAAATGATGAACAAAAACTCTCTTGAAAAATGAAACTGTTAACACTTGAGAATGATGATTTTAATAAGGAATTATTAATAAATGGGTGTTTAAAAGTTATAAATGGATCATATATGTTATTATATGTATTTATATGATTATCGAATATAATTAAAATAAATTTAAATTTATTATATATGAGGTCAGAGTGATTTCAAAGAAATTAAAACTTAAGGTAAGAGTTTCTCATCTAACTTTTATTTATATGGGACATATACCACATTAACCATTTGTTTCCTTTTTGTAGTGTATATACTTACCATGAATATATTTTATGATTATTTTCCATTAAAATTAGGTTAATTTACAAATACATATAATGTTATATCTTTCCTAAGGTTTTGATTTATAAGTTACCCAAGTTGTAAGGTTTTATCATCTCAAATTCTCTTCTTCAGGATGTATGTTATATTATGTACCTATCTTCTTTTATGAGGTTTATATATAGAACCTTTGAATTTTTTTATAAATAATATAACTTTTTCATGATATTTACTATTTAATTTGAAGTTATTTTTTAATGGGGATTACAATTGAAAAGTTTCCTAATTTGTAAGGGATTTATGTTACAATCTCATTATTTATCGGGATTGTCTATGATCAAGTTTATGATGGTGGAATTTTATGACCTATACCTAAATAATCTCAGGGATTTTATTATACTATGGTTATTTTGTGAGTTTATATGTTTTCCTTTCATTTTCTTTTCTTTTAAAAACTCAAGATACTTTAATAACATTTTTAACGAAAACCAACTTTATTTCTCTCTTCAGTTGATAATACTTTTTCTTCCATGTCCATGTTTTCTTTTAAATTTTATCAATAATGTTTTAATATTATCCTATAAATGTTTAAATTAATTTTGAAAAATGTTTTATTTTTTAAAAAATGGTTTAAAAGTAATCTTATTTTCATTTTTGAGTGATGTAATTTTTACTTTTTACCAAAAATTTGAAATGAATATTTGTTTTAACGTACACAACATGAAATGAATTTCATGATTTCATGACCAATATTTTTTTTTGAAGTTTAATATAAAATATTCCATGTTTATTTTAAAATATTTTTTATATAATATTTTTAAATTTTTTATATTTTAAAGAAGTTATTTCAAAATGAAAATGGTATTTTCCTCTAGAAATTTTCTAAGTAATATTTTAAAGACATTTTTCATTTATTATAACATATTCCATGAGTTATACTATGTTTTATGATCTTGTGGAGCACATATATATTATTTTAATTATATGATGTTTGTTCTTGAAATTATATATCCATCCATTGCATTGGGTAAAGATGGATATCTCATGAGAGAATAAAGACTGGAATGGGGAGTGATCCTAGTTCATTAAGGGACTCTATCCACTATGATAGTCTGGGAGTGAATCTTAACTAAGGAATGGGGAGTGAACCCAATCTACTATGATAGTTCTAAGAGAAAACCTTGACTAAGGATACAATTTAATGGAGTTTGAGCCCAATCCACTATGGTTGTCTTAACAGTTTTACTTAACTATGGAAATGATTTTATATTCTTATGTGTATACCAAAAACATATGTCTTATGCTAATGTTATGATCTCACATCTCATGTTTTTTAATTCCTTTATAATTCATGTCTTATGAACTGACATGTTTTATTCCATGATTCAAGATTATGATCTATGATATGTTGGGTATAGATTTTATAATGTTATTCTTGTGTTCTTATACCCTTATTCTCATGTTATGCTTAAATGATCTCTGATATCACCCTTATTTACCATTACTGGGAATCTGAGCTCACCCTTTCTTATTTTTACATTCCCCAGGATATAAATAAGGATTTTAACTATGATATAACTAAGAAGGGTTCTATTTTTGAAGAATTGAGTAATACATGACGTAGATATTTTATAAACAAGTTGTTTATGTACACAAGTTTCTAAATACATAAACCTATACAATTTTGGAATGGATCATTATGTTATGTATTGAATATTTTTATAATAATATGTAATATTTATGTATGAAAATTATCTGTCATTATAGGTAGTTTCTGGAAGTAAAATTTCTATAAGGATAGTTTTTGGATGGGATGATTCTAGAAGTAGCACTTAGGAACCTAGATAAAGACTTTCCACCAGTCCCATGGAGTATCCGGGATAAGGCCCATATAAGGAACCTTTTTCCGAAGGATTTGAAAGAACGTAAGTTTAGTTGATGTTGAAAATTCTTAAATAACATTCCTAAAGGATCATTGAATTTAAGTTTATTAGAATGAAGGCTAGGAAGATGAACTTTGAGTATCTAAAGGGGAATCTTTTAGAAGAAGCTCCAAGGAAGTTTGAAAGATGCACAATAGAGCCTGAGTACTAAAATGGAAATTTTTGGGAAGGATATCATCTACAGTTGGTTATGTTTTAGAGGAATATAGTGAGGAAAATGGAAAGGGAAAGTTATGTAAGCTGGATGAAAGTTATAAAGTTTTTAGTGAAATTTTGTGTGGAATCATTATGATAAGAAGATACTAAAGATGGAATACTAGAATCATTCATGAATGAGATGCTATGGATGATAATCATTTTTAAGAACAAAATGTAATTTGGATAGTGAACAAAATTATAGAAGTTGGAATGTTGATTGTTATAGGAAATTGGAAATCACCAGATCCAATAGATGGAGGCCCGTACTTTTTAGATGGTCATGCATATAAGATGACCAGTTGGGGCCCTCTATAAATATAGGAATTGGTCCACCTGTGAAAAGGAAGTGAATAACTAAGTAGTAATGATGGTATTCAAGTACCTGAGGCATTAAAGCTGATGGTGAAGGTTGATATATAGAAAGACAGAGACCTGAAGGATTGGAAGTAGAAGAATAAGTGTTATAGAAGGAGGTCCTGGTGAAATTTATTTTTTAAAACTGGTAGGATGTATGTTTCCTTGTAACCAATTGTTTTTCCATGATGAATTAAATAATTTTTGGATTTTGTGTTTTTTTTTGAGATTTATAAGGAGAACACAAGGAAGACCAGATCGAAGAGATGATTTTCTACTTGGTGTGGTGAATGGGGTGATTTCTCTTCTCGGTTATTGGAGCTGAAGTCATAGGGGAATCTTCCGAAATCATGTTCTATAGTTTTTCTTATGGTGATAGTCGATGGTGTTGAGGCTGATTTTGATGGATGTTTCAAAAGAATGTTGTTCTAATGGTGTTTTTGAAGTAGTATATTTCGATATCTAGGATTCCCAAAAATCATAAGACACATCACACTCTACAATAACCATACTAGAGTGCCACATAACTTTAAGTAATCCTTCCCATATGCGAAAATATACTGAATAACGGTGAGGGTCTAAAATATCATAATCGAGAGAGTATAATCTCATATCATAATAGAGAAATAAGATTAAAAATAAAAATAATGACACACACTGGATCTAAAAGAGGCAACACACATCACAAAATAAACCAATAAACAAACATATACAATCCATATTATACGTAGATGAATATTTTACATGGAATAAAATTAATGAAAATAATTTATATCCTATGAGAGTAGATTGTATACATCGAAATATCAAAAAATAACCCAAAATAACCCAACTAAAGCAGTCCTTAAAATTGATTTGATGTTCTAACCTGGTCTGATCTCCCATGCTCTATACTAGATATCCTATTCAATCATCAATCATATGTCCCTTTCCCTTGTATTATCTTGCAACCATGAAGTCAGACCAGGCACCCCTAGAAACCCGAATAGGGTGTCAGTAAAAAGAAGTAGGCCACCACTAATGGAATCTCTAATATATACAGTCTGGAGTAAAATTCATGTTGATGTTCCATAATAAATAGATGAAATAATAATAAATAAATCATTATAAATCCTCAGGTTATAAGGTAATTCCTAGAATTTACTATATCTTCTTCAACCAGTGTTTTATGTATCTGAATTAGTTACATAACCACCCATAGGGAAACATTTATAGCACTGGAACCATGAGAATATCACTCAAGGTAACCACATAATACCCTAGAACCATGAGAATATCACCCAAAAAAACATGTCCCACCCCAATACCATAAGGATATCACCTAGGGGGAACCAAATCCTACACTAGACCCATGAAAATATCACACAGAGGGAACCACATACTTCCCTGGAAAGATGATAATATCACTCAGGAGAACCACATGCTGCCCTGAAACCATTACTATAAATATTTAAAATAACACATTTTTTACCTTTCACAATTTTCACATAATTTTCTAGATTAATTTTCTAAGAATAACACCTTAATTTTATTTCCATTAAAATCACATATTAATTTAGGTCACCCCTCAAGTTGTCTCTCAAATTTCTATTTTTATCTAAAATAAGGTCGAATTTACTTAGTGGACAATAATATAGTACTTCCTTTATCAATAGGCTACTCACAGCCCAAAGGAGGAGTTATTCACAAGGGATAAAAATATAATTCATTTATTTATGTTTTATGTAAAAATCACTTTATGTATGCACAACTATAGATAAAACACACATGTAAATAAGAGAGACTTTAGAGATAACATAGGGAACACCTACATTATTATTATAGGAAGATACTTACTAAATATTATCCAATAATATGAGATTAAATTGTGTAAATAAAGTAATCATTTGAAAACCATGAAATAGGGAATAAACAACCATAACTAGTGTAAGACTACCAAACAGTGAGAAAAAATGTAAAAGGATTGAATAGGAGTGTTAGAATTACCTATATTAATCCCCGAAATTAAATGAAATTTGAAATAGTTATGGAATCAAGGAGATAACACTTGGAAGATAAGAACTCAAGTGGAAGAAGTATAGTGTAACTTATGCATGACTGGAGTAAAAAGAGATGTACTCATTTATTTAATCTTAATTTAAAATAATTCATTATATTAATTTTTTTAAAACTTAACCAAGCCAAACATCACGAAATGAACGTATTGGTCACAACATGATGGTCCTCTAGGATAGAACCACCAAACCCAGTTCTCTAAAACATCATAACATGTCCTCCCCCCTTTTGGAATGAAGAGCCTCCCTAGTTCACACTTGTAGTGCGACACCCCACCGTGACACACTCCACCAAAAGGCCTCATTGTTTGGAACCTATAGTGTTGACATGATCCGCCTCACCACTTCAAATTATTAAAAGTAAAAACATAATGGTAAAGTTTAACACCCCAAGATTTCATAGTGTGTTATTTCTTCAAAATAATTCAATAACTTGCACTACACGCAACACCGAGTTCAAGCACACCATGACTTACCAAACAAGCCGTTCAAAAAAGGTTATGAATAGTATTAACTAAATTTTAAACTTTATATAATCCTTATAATTTTAGAATCCATATTATGAGTTTCTTAGACATAATGTAAAAACAAATTCATTTTCAGTATTGCACTTTTACTAACTTTTAATAGTGAACCCTTTTTAAATCCAATATTTTAAACTTTTTTATATTCAATTTGACTAAATAAATTTACTTTTTAGAATTGGGACATCAAAAATTTTCAATGAAACATTCCAAGATTCCATGGTACGCTTTCCTTTGAATAATACAGTAGTGTGTGTTGTATGCAACTTCAAGTTCTAACACACACCACAACCAATCAAACTAGCCGTTATGAATAGTAATACCTACTTTTTGAAATTTTATAAATTTTATCTCTCAAAATGAACTTAATTTTTGTATTCAGAGTATCGAATTTAGCCTAAGGTGAGATTTATGAACTTTTCGGATAACATTTATATTTTGATGAATAGTGAAAATTACTAAATTTTAATTAAAAACAACTTTTTTAATCGAAATAATTTATATTGATAAATTATGAATTTGAGTGGTTTTAAAGTATATTTAGAATATATTTTTACCATTTAATACAATGTTTTTCATTGTACATAATTTCACAATTAAACCAGACATAAACAAGTGTCAATCTTTTGATAGTTATTATCTCTTAAAAACACGCTATTTGTTTTGACGACGGGAATTAATTTTTAAATTAATTATTGCAAGTGATATGTTTTGAATTTGGTAAAATAGACATCATTTTTGAATTCATAATATCAAATATATCTTAGGCCTAATTTTTGGTATTTTTCTGGAAACTTTCATTTTTTGATGAATAGTGAAACCACTAAGTGGTAGTTAAAAAACTGAATTTTTCATAAAACTTAATTTTACCGCTTCTATGAGTGGAATTTTGAAAATCCGAGAGACACAATTAATATCAAGGAGTAAAATATGGTTCAATGAGATGAAAATAATTTTTGGTGAATAGTAACTTTTTACTTTTATTTACCACGGTTAAAAGTGAATAGGGTAATTAAGGGTAATTAAGGGTAAAAATGATATTAATATTACCCTAACACATGTCCTAATTCTATTGGACAAGTGTATATCTACCCAAAACAACCTTAGGAGTAAAATATTATCATTTAGATCTACTTGTATTAGATTAGGACATTTATTATTATTTAATTAAAAGACGAGTTAAAAGAGTTAAAATCAAAGTTTATTTACCAAAACATTTTTAATATAGGGTTATACATAAGATACATTCGATTGTGAATATTACTTAGAAATATAAAAAAGTTTTCTAAATAGTGGTATTTTATTTATAATTTTTATATATTAAATAATTTAATTTATTTATGACACAATGGTGATGCAGTAATTACCTAATTAATGAAAAATTAGAATAATTGATATTATAAATACCCAAATAAATGTAATTTGAGACTTTTTATAAATAAAAATAATTTTCTAGGTTAATAGGACCTGTTAGTATTGATTTAATTATATTTATTATAAGTAATCATTCTGTTATGATTTTTAAAAAAATCAATTATTGAATAGTGTCAAAATTGACATAAAAGAGTTTTTAAAACAAATATTAAATTATTAATTGATATTAAATTCCTAAAAATATAAGGTTCAGACAAAAGACTTATATCATAATAGGTGTATCATTAATGGACCTGTTGGGGGTCTCTTGAATATATATAGTAAGTTTATTAACCATATAATATAAAAATACAAAGAGACATTGTAAAAGTGAAACTAATTAACTAAGAGTTAATACTTAAAGATAAGGTTAATATAATAGCCCAAACCTATCTAAATTCTATTTGTTGAGTGGTTTTTGACCCATACCCACCTTAAAATTTAAATAATACACTTTGGAGCCATTAGAAACAGAATATGAATTTATTATAAAATAATATTTCTAGCTTTTCCAAAGGTGCCCCTCACCCCTCTTATAAAAGGTCACTCCACATTATCATTAATTCACACCTTCAAAGCCTTTTGGTTCGGTAAAAACCTGCCCAAATACTCTATCAACTTCCCTCACTACAACCTAGAGGCCTTATTTTGATCAGAAAGCCAACCTAAGGACCCCTTTTGATCTAATAAAAAGGAAGAACCCGAAGAAGAGGTAATGTTTTCACCACCCTTTTTCAAATTCATTTCTTATTCAACTTCTTATTTATTTGTTATTATCATTCTAAAATAATAAATCCAGTATCTCCTATATACTATAATATTATTATAAATATGGTACAACCAAATTCATTATTCTATCCATCCTTTGAATGACATGTCACCATACGTGCGTACGTACGGCTTACCGTCTCCACGTCGTGGTGTAATTGTTATTCAATATATTATTATTTGGATGGGTATAATAATGATGTGAAATTCATGTAAATAATAAATATAACATGATAATTATTATGTATATAAGATATACCATCCAATTAAATATTATTTTAATATCAAAAGAATGATATTGTCGCTCGTGCGTACGTACGAACTACCGTCTCCATGAACGCGATGAGATTCATTGTCCATCGTATCCATTCAAGTATAATTTTGATTTGATGATTTAAAAATAATGTTTAAGGACTTGATATAATTCTGGATATGAATAGGATTCAACCTATCCATGACAAACATGTCTTACGTAACAAAACATATAAAAGAAAATGAGTAAGTTAACACCCGAAACGACGATAATACTAAGATATTATTAACAAAGCAATGTTAAAAGATCATATATGATAACATAATAATTTATATGATTCTTGTATAATTTAATAACAATTATTTCACCATTATAAAGGAGGTTAACCTACCCCTAACCAAGGAAATGTACAAGGTAAGGGTTATTTCACAATCTCTTCATTATCCGAGGTTGTTTATACGTAATTATCTACTGGGACCTCTTTATCATCCAAATCCATGTTTCTTGAAAGTGTATTTCAAAACATTCTTAATATTTTACAGAATAAGGGTTAAATTCATTTATACCCTTGTTTTAATTTTTATAAGAAGTTTATAAAGGAATCTTTCTGTCGTTTTCCAAACAAGGTCCTTTTTAATCTTTTCGACAGAATTAAGGTAAGAATGTTTTTTTAACTTATACGGCGGGTGCATCTATTTTCCGCCATTATAAAATTTTAAAAGCTTCCCTTACAATCTTATAAGGATATTTTCAAATTAAATGTTATATTTTATAATTATGTGACTTTTAAATGATTTCAAAATGAATATTTTAAGAATTTCTGAAAGGTACTCTTTATCAAAATCAGAATTTTAAATGTTTTAAAGATTTATCTTCCTAAATATTTTTAATTAATGTCCATGTTTTCAAAATGATTTTAAGGATTTATTTATATGGACATGAATGTTTTGAAATGATATTTCTTTTCAAAAGTTTCGAAGTGGTATGGGGCACTTTGATTCAAAAATCTATTTTAAATTACTTCCTTAATAAATGTGTGACTTTTAAATGATTTAAAAAAAAGACATTTCTCTCAAATAGTTTTGATTTCATCTATGTAAAAATCCTTTGATGGATTTTAAGTTTATTTGAAGTTGATTTATTATGATACAAAACTTCCATATTGTTTTGAAGTTTTTGTGATGTGTTTGACTATGGATGTGTTATTCTTATACCATTCGTGGTTTATGGATGAAGTATTTACATTTCGTATGCTAGTTTTAATATGAATGTTTATGTTATGTTTGAACCTTTTCATATGGGAATGCATTGAAATTAATATGTGACAGGTGGAGCCCACTATAGCTCCTCGATGCATCGGTAGGTCTCATGATACAAACTAGTGTCTTGGCACAAGGCCTTGGCAAAATCTTATTTGTAGTCTTGGCACGAGGCCTTGGCTATGTGGTTATGACAGTCTGACATTATGCATTCCATCATTATGAAAGTTGTTATTGATATTGCATGTGATTATTCGATTAGTAGAATATACATGTGAATAAGTAAATGGCATTATTTTATTTTATTTTTTCCATACTATGTTGAAGTTCAAGTTTTAAAGGCTTTTGTTTTAGTTATAAATTGCCTTAAATTTTTATTCTTATTTAGGAAAGTTTCCACTATATTGTTATCCTTACTGGGAATTTGAGATCACCCCTTTTTCTATGTTTTATTTTTCCCAGGATGTGAAGAAGTATTTTATGAATGACCTGCAGGGATAGTATGAGGGGATATGAAGATAATATATTGTTGTAGTTTTTCACTTATTGATGTAATGTAAATTTTATGAATATATCTAGTGTTTCCAAGGCTACTAAACTAATCGGTCTTTCGAGACTTGATCTTTCTTGTGATCATTCCAATGTTATGTAATAATGCACCGACTCTAGGTATCTAGGGTCAGGGCGTTGCAGTTGGTATCAGAGGAAGTTTAGTACAAACCTTGGAAGCTATATTTAGATAAACTCTGATTAGAGAACATAGATCTAAGATGGGCTTTGAGGATTAGTATAGAAGAACTTCCTAGAATTTTGGTATTGTAGAATTTTTGTGGGTTTTCCGAGCAATACATCCCTGTCTGGATACGAGCAGGTAGAGGCAGCTCTGGCACAGATGTACCTAGGGGTAAAACCTGAAAACACCGCTTTGAGATAGACTCGAATGGGAACTCGTGCACGACAACAGGCCTCACTGCACTCTTGGTTACGACACTCCTGAGGGACATGCTTAGGATAATTCTCATTTTCTTTACAAACCATTATGAAGGGTTTATGAGTATATACTTCCTCAAAAGAGACATTTTTATGATTATGGATTATATCCATAAACTATTTAATTTATTTTATGTGTTTTACAAGTTTGGGATTATGTATTATTATTCATAAACTAATCTAGTGTATGCCATTGTTTAGAAATGGAACCCAGTAGAAGGAATGAGAACTCCAACAATGCACATGATCCAAAGAGAAAGAAGGATCATATCTTTCATGGTCTTAAGCCAGAATTTATAAGAGAAATAGTCTCTCATGTAATATCATCATATGATGAAATAATATCATGTGTTGATAAGATAATTAAAGAGTTTACCGAGTCCTATGCCTTTGAAGGGAAGCAAGAGAAGAAAAGGATAAAAGAGAGAAAGATGGATAAAGGGAAGAGGGAAAAGAAGAATTTTCCCATATGTGATAATTGTGGGAAGAAACACCCTGGAACTTGCCTGAAAGGAATGAGAGTTTGTTATAAGTGTGGAGGAAAAGGGCACAAAGTACGTGACTGCAAGGGTAAGAAAATGGTTTCAAATGTACAATGCTTCATTTGCAAAGAGTTTGGACACTACACAAACCTATGTCCCGGTCATCAGACTATGCCGCAAATGATTCTATTGGATAATAATTGAGTTATGATACTACCATAGATGAAGAGGAATGATTAGAGTTCTTATGTTGATTATGTCATTTGAGTGTTTTATCAACAATGTACTTGTTATAATAATTATGGAGTATATAAGGATTGTACTGTAGTACTATTTCATTAAGGACTTGAGATTGTGTGGAACAAAGAAAAGTGACTCAATAGCAGGTTAAATTTTTGGAAAATATATAGTTGAGAGAAAGATAAACCATAATATGGTTGTGATACCGAGGTAGTGATTTTAGAATAATACATGATTGATTTGGATAAATTATATTGGATATTATTGACTACCTTGAAACTGATTAATGATTTGTATATTCCATTATTGTTGGGGTTTACAACATTTTTGGATTGAAGGAGTATATCTATTATTCTTTAAAGAATAAGGGATCATGAATGTAATCAATAAGTTTTTATGGTAATTCAGGCTGTTGCAGTGTTTTAAAAGAATACATGATGAAGGTGTTCACATATTATTACGCGGAAAAAGGATCTTCATTGTGTTTACCTTCCTTATAAATTTTGGACTGAAGTATTTTGGATAGTTCTAGTTTGGATTATTTTGGATTGCCATAAAAAGGAAAACCCGAAGGTCGGGCGGCAACCCGTCGCGTCCGGCAAGGCTGCGAGATTTGAACCCACAACCGAAGGGAGAAAAGGGTGTATCACTTACCACTGACCCACGTGATGTCCTGGATTGAATAATTTCGTTTTTTAAGGGTTATGCTAGATGAATTATAAATTCATTTTTTTAACCCTATACGAATAGGATAAATAGAATATTATTTTTAAGTTCTATTATGTTTTAGAGTGAAAGATGAGTTTGTGGCAGAACTTAGTTAAAGGATGAGACTCTACTTGTCAAGTATATATTTTTCTTCTTCTCTTATTCAATGAAGAAATTAATACTTATACTTTAGTGAAGGGATCTTAAAACAAAAAAATGTGTCATCCGAATACCATATGTTTTGCTGAACCGATGGTATTTTAAATCATCATAGATTGATGAATTTAAGGCCCTCAATTTTACACTTGTTTGTGATTGATGAACTCAATCACTACCTATAAATATTTACGTTTTACCTCCAATTATATGTCTCTAATCTCCACTAATGTTCTCCGAATAGAGATCATAATTTGGTGGTGACCCTTTCATTTCTCTTTTCCTCTTATTAAGACTAAATTTTATTAACCCAATTTCCGATGTGGGTTTTCCCACAAAAATATTTTTTATATTCAACCTTTTATTTTCTAAGAACAATTTCAAATTGAGAGGATGCAATTTATTGATGGAGGGGATAATGTAACACCCCAAGATTTCATAGTGTGTTATTTCTTCAAAATAATTCAATAACTTGCACTACACGCAACACCGAGTTCAAGCACACCATGACTTACAAAACAAGCCGTTCAAAAGAGGTTATGAATAGTATTAACTAAATTTTAAACTTTATATAATCCTTATAATTTTAGAATCCATATTATGAGTTTCTTAGACATAATGTAAGAACAAATTCATTTTCAGTATTGCACTTTTACCAACTTTTAATAGTGAACCACTTTTAAATCCAATATTTTAAACTTTTATATATTTAATTTGACTAAATAAATTTACTTTTTAGAATGGGTAAATAAAAAATTTACAATGAAACATCCCAAGCTTCCACAGTACACTTTCCTTTGAATAATACAGTAGTGTGTGTTGTACGCAACTTCGAGTTCTAACATGCACCACAACCAATCAAACTAGCCATTATGAATAGTAATACCTACTTTTTGAAATTTTATAAATTTTATCTCTCAAAATGGACTTCATTTTTTTATTCGGAGTATCGAATTTAGCCTAAGGTGAAATTTAGGAACTTTTCGGATAACATTTATATTTTGATGAATAGTGAAAATTACTAAATTTTAATTAAAAACAACTTTTTTAATCGAAATAATTTATATTGATAAATTATGAATTTGAGTGGTTTTAAAGTATATTTAGAATATATTTTTACCATTTAATACAATGTTTGTCATTGTACATAATTTCACAATTAAACCGGACATAAACAAGTGTCAATCTTTTGATAGTTATTATCTCTTAAAAACACGCTATTTGTTTTGACGACGAGAATTAATTTTTAAATTAATTAATGCAACTGATATGTTTTGAATTTGGTAAAATATATATCATTTTTGAATTCATAATATCAAATATAGCTTAGGCCTAATTTTTGGTATTTTTTCTGGAAACTTTCATTTTTTGATGAATAGTGAAACCACTAAGTGGTAGTTAAAAAACTAAATTTTTCATAAAACTGAATTTTACTGCTTATATGAGTGGAATTTCGAAAATCTAAGAGACATGGTTAATATCAATGAGTAAAATGTGGTTCAATGAGATGAAAATAATTTTTGGTGAATAGTAACTTTTTACTTTTATTTACCACGGTTAAAAGTGAACAGGGTAATTAAGGGTAAAAATGATATTAATATTACCCTAACACATGTCCAAATTCTATTGGACAAGTGTATCTCGACCCAAAAAAACCTTTGGAGTAAAATATTATCATTTAGATCTACTTGTATTATATTAGGACATTTATTATTATTTAATTAAAAGAAGAGTTAAAATAGTTAAAATCAAAGTTTATTTACTAATTTTTTTTAATATATGGTTATACATAAGATAGATTCGATTGTAAATATTAATTATAAAGATAAAAATATTTCCTACATAGTGGTATTTTATTTAAAATTTTTATATATTAAATAATTTAATTTATTTATGACACAATGGTGATGCAGTAATTACCTAATTAATAAAAAATTAGAATAATTGATATTATAAATACCCAAATAAATGTAATTTGAGACTTTTTATAAATAACAATAATTTTCTAGGTTAATATGACATGTTAGGATTGATTTAATTAACTTTTTTTCGAAGTAATCATTCTGTTATGATTTTTAAAAAAATCAATTATTGAATAGTGTCAAAATTCACATAAAAGAGTTTTTAAAACAAATATTATATTATTAATTGATATTAAATTCCTAAAAATTTAAGGATCGGCCAAAATAATTATATCATGATAGGTGTATCATTATTGGACCACTTGGGGGTCTCTTGGATGTACATAGTAAGTTTATTAACCATATAATATAAAACTACAAAGAGACATTGTAAAAGTGAAACTAATTAACTAAGAGTTAATACTTAAAGATAAGGTTAATATAATAACCCAAACCTGTATAAATTATATTGGTTGAGTGGTTTTCGACCCATACTCACCTTAACCTTTAAATAATCCATTTTGTAGCCATTAGAAACCGAATATGAATTTATTATAAAATAATATTTCTAGCTTTTCCAAAGGTGCCCCTCACCCCTCTTATAAAAGGGAACTCCCCCTTCTCATTAATTCACACCTTTATAGCCTTTTGGTTTGGTAAAAACCTGCACAAATACTCTCGCAACTTCCCTCACTACAACCTAGAGGCCTTAGTTTGATCAGAAATCCAACCTAAGGACCCCTTTTGATCTAATCAAAAGGAAGAACCCGAAGAAGATGTAATGTTTTCACCACCCTTTTTCAAATTCATTTCTTATTCAAATTCTTCTTTCTTTGTTATTATCATTATAAAATAATTAATCCAGTATCTAATATATACTGTAATATTATTATAAAAATTGTACAACCATATTCACTATTCTATCCATCCTTTGAATGACATATCAACATACGTGCGTACGTAAGGCTTACCGTCTCTACGTCATGGTGTAAGTGTTATTCAATATATTATTATTTGGATGGGCATAATAATTATGTGTAATTCATGTAAATAAAAAATATAACATGATAATTATTATGTATATAAGATATACCATACAATTAAATATTATTTTAATATCAAAAGAATGATATTGTCGCTCGTGCGTACGTACGGACTACCGTCTCCACGAACGCGATGAGATTCATTGTCCATCGTATCCATTCAAGTATAATTTTCATTTGATGATTTAAAAATAATGTTTAAGGACTTGATATCATTCTGGATATGAATAAGATACAACCTATCCATGACAAACATGTCTTACATAACAAAACATTTAAAAGAAAACGAGTAAGTTAACACCCAAAACGACGATAATACTAAGATATTATTAACAAAGCAATGTTAAAAGATAATATATGATAACATAATAATGTATATGATTATTTTATAATTTAATAACAATTATTTCACCATTATACAAGAGGTTAACCTACCCCCAACCATGGAAAAGTACAAGGTAAGGGTTATTTCACAATCTCTTCATTATCCGAGGTTGTTTATACGTAATTATCTACTAGAACCTCTTTGTCATCCACATCCATGTTTCTTGAAAGTGTATTTAAAAAAATTCTTACTATTTTAAAGAATACGAGTTAAAGTCATTTATACCCTTGTTTGACTTTTTATAAGAAGTTTATAAAGGAATCTTTTTGTTGTTTTCCAAACAAGGTCCTTTTTAACCTTTTCGACAGAATTAAGGTAAAAATGTTTTTTAACTTATACGGTGGGTGCGTCTATTTTCCGCCGTTATAAAATTTTCAAAGCTTCCCTTACAAGCTTATAAGGATATTTTCAAAGTAAATGTTTTATTTTATAATTATGTGACTTTTAAATGATTTCAAAATGAATATTTTAAGAATTTATGAAAGGTACTCTTTATCAAAATTAGAATTTTAAATGTTTTAAAGATTTATCGTTCTAAATCTTTTTAATTAATATCCATGTTTTCAAAATGATTTTAAGGATTTATTTATATGGATATGAATGTTTTGAAATGATATTTCTTTTCAAAAGTTTCAAAGTGGTATGGGACACTTTGATTCAAAAATCTCTTTTAAATTACTTCCTTAATAAATGTGTGACTTTTAAATGATTTAAAAAAAAGATATTTCTCTCAAATAGTTTTGATTTCATCTATGTCAACATCCTTCGATGTATTTTAAGTTTATTTGAAGTTGATTTATTATGATACAAAACTTCCATATTATTTTGAAGTTTTTGTGATGTGTTTGGCTGTGGATGTGTTATTCTTATACCATTCGTGGTTTATGGATGAAGTATTTACATTTCGTATGCTAGTTTTAATACGAATGTTTATGTTATGTTTGAACCTTTTCATATGGGAATGCATTAGACTTAATATGTGATGGGTGGAGCCCGCTATAGCTCCTCGATGCATCGATAGGTCTCATGAGAAAAACTAGTGTCTTGGCACAAGGCCTTGGTAAAATCTTATTTGTAGTCTTGGCACGAGGCCTTGGCTATGTGGTTATGATAGTCTGACATTATGCATTCCATCATTATGAAAGTGGTTATTGATATTGCATGTGATTATTTGATTAGTAGAACATACATGTGAATAAGTTAATGGAATTATTTCATTTTATTTTTTCCATACTACGTTGAAGTTCAAGTTTTAAAGGCTTTTGTTTTAGTTATACATTGCCTTAAATGTTTATTCTTATTTATTAAAGTTTCTGCTATATTGTTATCCTTACTGGGAATTTGAGCTCACCCCTTTTTCTATTTTTTATTTTTCCCAGGATGTGAAGAAGTATTTTATGAATGACCTACAGGGATAGTATGAGGGGATATGAAGACAATATATTTTTGTAGTTTTTCACTTATTGATATAATGTAAACTTTATGAATATATCTAGTGTTTCCAAGGCTACTAAACTAATCTGTCTTTTGAGACTTGATCTTTCTTGTGATCATGCCAATGTTATTTAATAATACACCAACTCTAGGTATCTCGGGTCAGGGCATTACATAAAGACTTATCCAATTCACAAAAAATCACTTACACAAGATTTATCACCCTATTCGTAGGTGTCATGGTCTCAGCTTGATGCCCCTAATTGTAGTGTTACTAGAATTCTTTGAAATCTCACAAAAGGAAACACATGGGGTTACCAAAGTTACTTCTATGTGTTAAAAAAGTTACGCTTATGTATGAGGTTTTTACTCTTACAAAACCCTCACCATGATATTAAACCTTATCTGAGATGTGACCCTTCTAGAATTAAGAAAAATCATTTCCACATAGGCTCTTGTCAAGGTGCAACACATACCCATTGTGATGTGATGATCCCTTTGTAGCAGTTATAGATAACTATGATAGTTTTTAGTCTTAAACACCTATCTAACCTTTGATAAACTCTTGAATTCCCTTAAAAACTCAAAATTTATTAATGATAATAAAATACACAAGGCTTGGGAAAATTTTATATGGGTTCATACCTTAATAAGGTATGGTGTTTTATTACCTTCCCACTATATAGTTTCTTTTCCTTGAGTTTTGTTCCTGAACATGAATGCTACTCATCGATGAATATCCCAAAACATTTTTCCTATATATAAAATTACATCTCCTACATCCCTTCCTAGATATGTACATGATTCCATTTCACTCACACCTAAGGGTCCACATTCCCACATAGATAATTCTCACTCCGATCCACTTTTTGAACTAGATGATCTTCAAATGATGCATTGGACTCGAGACCAACATTGTGATATTTTATCCTATGTGAAGGGTTAGAATAATACCAACAAATATGTGATACATGGAATAAATTAAGTATAACACTGAAACACTAAGGAAGATCCAATTGGTATACCACCATACCGATTCTCTCCATGATTTCAAATGAACCCACATACATGAGTTCTAATTTCCCCTACATCTATATATTAATGTGAAAATCTTGGTGACACTCATAATAATAATCTATATCCCACCTAAAACTCCAGAGGATGGTATCTTTAGTTGATATATGACATATTCCTACTATGAGCGGTTTCTAATCCATTTCTTATCAATGAAATATGCTCTAATGTCTCCTAAACAAGTCTCTTTCCGATAATCATTGAATCCCCAACATTTAAAAAAATAATGACGATCGACATGGAGAAAAATATAAACCCTAAAAGGGTTCCATTTATACTGATGTCTGGTAACTATTATTATAATCAAACTATACAAGTGTTAAATAATTCTCCCAAGAACCTCCAAAATCTAGGACACAAAAGTGTAACATTTACTCTAGTATCTAAATAGTATTCTTATACTTCCCATCTATTTGTGGGTAGTAAGCAGTGATCAGATTCACCTATGTACCAAGAACCTTCTACAATCCTTTATAGAATAATGATATCAAATGAGGATCTCTATCTGAGACTATAATTCATGGTATCTTATTATGAATAGAGATTACCCATCTCATAAATATATAAAATCTCTTAGATTAGTAGAAAATGAGACACTTTAATTGTCCAATCCAATATAACCCACACTATATCACTACCTCAATATGTCCTTAATAACCCCATAAAAAAATTCATTATCACATAATCCCAATTCCACTCGGTTATGGGAAGTGTCTTAAGAAGATTATTGGGATGTTTATGTTTATCTTTAAACTATTGATAGGAAGAGCATCACATGAAAAATATCATAATATCCCTCTTCATCCTCGACCACCAATATTGCTTATTTATATCATGGTACATGTTGGTCAAAACCGAATGTATGACCCATATCGAGGTATGTGAGTCCCTCATCAGACCCTCATGGATATTAATTGGGACTACCACCCAACTTCAGACATAGAGTATCCCATATTTATCAAGTGAACAGTCAGGTGGTGGATATATATGTTGTCCCTCATGACCATAGAGTCTAAATATGATAGTTTAATCCTATTAAACCTACTAAAGAGTGAGGAAGTGATTGATAAAGACATAAGGGACACCCATACCTGATACTCTTAAACACCTAAGTGTATATTTTCAAAGAGCCACCATCCATCACTCATTGTTTGACTCATGTACTACATAAGGCCAAGTATTCATACTCATCACATCAAAAACAAAATTCACCTTCTTGGGGGTATAGGTTAACATAAAAAAAAAAGGATTTTAGTACTCAACCCATATTTTATGTTGAAGGTTCATGCCCTATTTTGAGAGAATGTACATCACGATCTTGTGTTCAGTATATACCACACACCTCTCATATAAAATGCAATGTTTCCAATATCTAAAGGAATACACCACCATTGCTAGATCTATATCATGTGTCAGGTAGTTTCAATCACATGGTATCAGTTTCTTGGACCCATAAGTGACCACATAACTATATTGAATTATAAATACTCCCAGTCTAACTCTTGAGGCATTACAATATAATTTATACTCCTTACTAGGCCTAGGTAAGTTCAGTATCAATACTATCACCAATCTCCATTTCAGCTTCTGAAAGGCTCTCTCACATTCATATGAAAAAAACAACACCCACATATTGAACATGTCTGTTATCTATGATACCAATTCATAGAAGTCATGAATGAACCTCTATTAATAACTAACATAACACAAGAATCTTTAATAAAAAAATTATTGAGATACTCCTAAGAAACCACTCCCCTGAACTTCTTAGAGTCCACTAATATAGTACCCTTTGATATAACTTGCCCTAATAATTATACTTGGTCGGTCCAAAATTGAAACTTTCAAAGCTTATCATAAATCTAATGCTCCCAAAGTGTACTCAAAATGATGTCTAATTATCAAGTTATTTCCTCCCTTGACTGAGAGTACCTAGTAATATTGTTAACAAATATGGCTGTAAAATTATCCAAATATGGATGGGATACCTGATTCATCAGGGCCATAAACATTAATGGTACATTTGACAAACTGAATGACATCACTAGATACTCATACATTCCATAACTACTCCTGAATGTAGTGTAAGGTATATTGGAAGGCCTCACCCTCAGTTGATTACAACCCGATATCAAGTCAATCTTAGAGAACACACTATATCCTCTAAGCTGATCAAATAAATCAATGATACATATAAGTGGATATTAGATCTTAGTAGACAATTGGTTCAACTTTTAATATTCCAAAAATAATCTCAGGGAACCATTATCCTTCTGGGTGAACAAAATTGGATAACTCTATTGAGATGCACTCAGCCATATGAACCCATTTGCCACAAATTTCTCTAGATGAGTATTCAACTCTCAGATCTTTGTAGGGTCTATCTTATAAGGTGGAATAGATATAGGCTCCATAATTATGAGATCAATCATAAACAAAAACTATCACTTGGGTTTCATCCCTGATAAATCCTCTAAAAAAACAACTTGAAAATTTTCAACAAAAAATGAAGACCACCTAGTGTGTCTACCTATAATCCAAAATAAGACTAGAAACCTGCATTGTGATCTCACATATCTACTAATAGTTTGGTATTGAAAAAACTACCTTCATATAATACTCTCAAACATAGACATAAATATCTCCCTTGGTAGATTTAAATAACACTCATCAATGATAATAATCGATGCAAGTTCCATACTGAACTCACTATCCCACCACAAGGATCACACAAAAACTTTCTATATTTAGCACAAAGAAATAACAAAGGAGGCTATAACCACCAATAATTATATCATAGTATCAACACCTATGGATGTCCTCATATTACATCCCTATGGTAGTAGTGATCAGTATCATCCCACATAGTTACTATATGAATAGACCTAATACATAAATGAAATATAATTATATGAAGTAATACAATTCTCTTGTGTCGAAGAAGGTAGATACTAAAGTATAATATAATGAAATCATACCTTGTTCGTTAGATGGTTTGATATCATGATCCGTAAGAACAAACTCAACAACATGAAACTAACCTGCACCTTGAATCCAAGTCTTAGCCTCAATCTAATGAAATTTATTCCCCTACTTCTACTACTACCTCGTATCCTTGGATGCTAAATCCCCTACCTCAACCCAAACATATGGTGGAACTCTAGCCACCCACCTCTTAAGGTTTACTTGATCCATCTCCTGAACCCTGAGCCTAATCAAATCCCTTGCCACTAGTTTTCTATAGAGTTTCCATATAAAACCAGTACAGGTTCCCCATCTTCGCATAAAATCAACACTCAACTGGTGGTTAGGTATACTAAGGATGTATACACCCTCATCCTCCTCACTGATAACACTCCATGTAATTTCCTTAATCTGCTACTTTTCTACTAAATCAATCAATTATCTATTATGGACTTTCAAAACAACACTTTCTTCTAAATGAAGACACACTACTACCCCCCCAATGGAATTCACCATCCCCAAGCCTCTTTACTCACCTAGTTTCCTCTCTATAATAAGTGTTTGATTCACAACCTATAAAAAAGATGGTAGATAAAAAAATTCACTAGACCTGAAATCTCATAACTATTTCCATCCTCAAAACACCTACCTTGGATATCCTATCTCCATCCAATATAGGGGAAAATCATTGTAACTTAGTAAAGTGAACTTTATAATCTAGGACTGACACCCCTCTTTAAATCATATATATGAAATATTCGTTCTTTTCCACCCTCAATGTCTTTGGGAATAAGTGATCGAAGTCTATACCTAGAAGTAATTCCAAGACAACCCCATGTGTTAGTCCACCTGGACCAAAATATTCTGAAAATTCTTCATTCGGTCTTGTATCATGTAAACCTACAAATTTAATGTCCTCTCAAAGGGGTTTCGTAAGGTTGTTGAAAATCATATAGATGGACTCCACCCAGATCTCAACTACCTGGGGTCCAACCTCCTCAGTAAATAATAGTAGATTTTATATTTGGAACTCTTAGGTCAACTCCAAAATAGAGGATAAATCCCACAAGGTCTCCCTCTATATAAACTAAATGAATCACAATAATCTCTCAAGAAGCTCATCTTCAATTGATATTCCCGATGAAAAAAGATGATCTAACCCAACCATAGGTAGAGAGTGACCATGCATTCCCTCTTAGATCCCTACTAGAGGTTTACATAGAGGCATACCTCTAAAATTACAAACACATTCCTTATAACATATCTCTATCACACACTCAATATCATAGTTTAGATAAAGAAGTAATAAAAAATACTATCCCAATGTCTTATAAATTTCATTTAATAAAATATCTCACACCCCAAGGACTCTATCTAGCACCGTATACCCATAATCAAGGTCATTGTCAAATTTGTATAAGATTTACATCATTTTTTCCGTCAATTCAATATTTTTATTACATAGAAAAGACACTTTTATGGGCCTAGTGGGAACTCTCACAAACACACTAAACTTGAAATCACCTTAACAAGCATCAAAATATTCCCAAATTCAAAAATTTATCAAAAATAATTCTACCTTCTAGAACATCAATAATAAAACAACATATCAAATTCATCATTATTCTTGAAAAATCATAGCAACTTTATCAATCCATTTCCTACTCCCTATTACAACATGAATACTGATTACATTATGAGGTTGCGACCTTCATGTAAGGCCATCATGAATCAAACCATAAAGCTACCCACTGATATAAAAAGTAGCCAAATAGGAGTAAAAAAAGGTCAATTCCTTCAACCCAATATTAGAGACATAGAGTAAAACATAAAAGCAAGGACCATAGAATCCCCAAGATTTTTTTTCTAAAAAACCTGAAAAACTTCAAGTGAAACAATTAAAGTGATATTAAACCATGTAGACATATAAAAAAGAGACTAAAACTTATATGACATATATCAGGTGGTCGAAAATGTTGTAGAAAACTAGGAATAGTCACTCCACCATTCAAGGAAAAAGAAACATCCTTATGAATTTTAGACTTATTTCCTTGATAGAATGTAAACCAATATTCATCAGCCAAAGGAAGGATACCCTTATGAATATGGGATATCTTGAGAATATTATCATAAGGATCCACCACCACTGTCACCTTCCAGGGGATAACATGACCAAACCCCTACCAAACAAATGACCTAAAAAAATCATAGGAAGGTGAAGAAAAAACTACTTATGGGGGGAGGATCCCCCACTTGAACCTTCCCCATAGGACCTAGGATATCTTATAAGAAGTGAAACAACTTTAAAGAAGATTTTAAACTTCTCATGGTTCCCTTTTCTAGTTCTTATTCTAAGAAAACCCACAAAAACATTAATTTAGAACCCGAGGGACTCTGAAATTGGCACATGAACATAAAAGGAAGCCATGTCCTAATCACCCAAGGGAGCCTGAACTAAATCATCATCCACATTATGAGGCACATAAAATTTATAATCCTGATATCATTGGTAAAATTTTCAACCTAAACCTGCCCTATAATGACATTTGGATTTCCAATGAACCTGCTAATGACAATTTCAGTAAAATATAGCAATCACCCCATTGTAGATCCATTACCAGGAGCCATATTATCCACCGAATGATAACAAGTTAAAATGTGGAATATCCATATAAAAATTAATCTCAACATAGCAATGAGAAAACCTATGGTGAAACATATACATTATAAAATAATCAATATATAAAAATCACTCAATTCAATCACTAATCCTCTTTAAGATGCCCAAGTTTTGTAAAGGAAGTGGAAGACCTGGGAGCCAAATCAATAGGGATGAACACCTATAATCACGACCCTATAAAATAAATTGTAACATCTCGATAACTTTATAATATATTTCTCTTTAAATAAAATTAATTTCTTTGATATGTTACATTACATGCAACACTGATTTTAAACAAACCGTGACACACTATTAAAGTATTATTATTAAAATGGTACCATTATAACCTATCCATTAAAATTGGTGGTATGGATAGAAATAAAAAATTTTAAATTTTTTTATAAGGGTTTTATATGAAGTAAGTATGTTTTTATCAGATCCATTATATGAAGGTTCTTGACCCCAACTTTAAAAAAAAGCAGATCCATTATATACTTAAAAATACATTTTTCTTTAAAAATGATTTTTATTACTTTTTGTGAATAAATAATATAATTAATTTATATTAATTTTAGGAATGTTATTTTATAAAATGAACACAATTTTTTAAATCATCATATTAAAATTAACATAGGTTGAAATTTTGGGATTTTTTTGAAATGATTGATTTTTCAGTGATCAATGAAAATTATCGATTTTTCAAATACGACCATTTATTTTCATTAAATCAAGTAATTTAAAGTACCGTTATATTTTGGATTTTTTTATTAAATTTAAATACGAAAAATTTTATTTATAATAATTAAATTAATATCATTTTAATCAGTAATTTTTATGATTTTTTTAAAAGTAAATTTTTACGTTTAAAAACACAGTTTTCAACAAAAAGTTTTAAAGTGCATAAAGTTTATCCATTTTAATTAATTATAATAACCCATATTAAAGGAATATTTAAATTAAATTTATAGATTTTATATCTATTTATATGGATTTAAATTCATATAATGATTATTATAAGCCATATATTTAATGTAAGACCATCTTATGGTTGAGAAATGTATTTCCTAAAAAATTGTTTTTCGACATGCTTTGTAGGTTTATTTCAAAAATAAATTCCACCATTTATATGAATTTAATTTAATAAAATGTATTAAATATTTAAATTAAAATAATTAATATTATATAATAAGTTCAATTTAATTTTTGGTCATAATTAATGATAAAAACATTAAAAACTAATTATAGCTGTTATGGTTAAAATGAGGGTTTGTGCGTTACATGCGCTTGTGTTGAAATTTATTTTCAAAACATATACTATTTTTATTTTATAAATTTGATTTAATATTTATAATAAATGTCTAAAAAGTGTCTAATATTTATCATATTATTTTTAGGATTTAAGGATAAATTACCTAGGTAAAAACTAGTTACCATGGTGAAAACTAAAAGGGTAAAAGGGAGTAACCATAATGGTAAATGGAATAACATGTTTAAAAAAAATTATTTTTTAATTTTTTTGGTTTTTATTGATCTTATATTCCCTCTATTCCATAATTATAAATTTATGAGGCACTTGGATTGATATTGACATCCCATTAGTGAATAGGTTTGGGTGTTTACAAAATCCACTCATTCTCACTTATTAAAGGGAACCTCCTATTCTATTTTATTCACAATTAAAAATACTTTTGGTTCATAAAATACCTACCAAAATACATTCCATAATTCCATTACCATGTCCTGTAGGAATTTTCTTGATTAAAAAATCATCCTTGGAATGTTTTTGGTGAAAACATAAAGTGGTTGTCCAAAGAAGATGTATTGTTCTTAACCAAGTGTTTTGTTTTATTTCTTCTTCCACCTAATTTAAATATTATTAAACCATGATAATATAATAACATAAGTATCTCCCATATAATTAGATTTTATTATGTTAATGGAATAACCTACATCCTTCTTCTCTTCCATCAAATGGGAAACAATACCATCATTTGTGTGTATAATGGATTACCTTCTCGCGAACTGATGAAATTCATTTTTCATAATCTCCTCTTATAGATATTTATGATGATGAATTTAATATATATATATATATATATATTATATTTATGACATATTAATCATTCTGTAAAATTAATTTATCCTATATTTTCTTACTTTTCCATTCACTGAATAATGAAAACGTCGTTCGTGCGTACGTGTGGACTACCACCTCTATGAAGAGATGTGATTCTTTTTTCATCACCAAATAACATAAATTGTATATATAATTATATTTAAATAAATAATATGGTATTTATGATATAATTATCATTATATAATTATAAAATAATACTTACCTTCTTTCTATATTTATCGTTGAAAAATGGAAACGTTACTCATGCGTACGTATGAAATAACATCTTCATGATTGTATCATAGTTCAATTTTATAACCATATTTCATGGTTCATTTTAAAATTATAATTTATGGATAAGAATTATAATTATTCCATCATTTTTATTATGGAGGTAACATAATAATGAATTCTTTTACCATAGTCAACCAACCAATGTCATTTTGGATATATTAACCAAATATCATCCAAATGTATGACGTGAATTTAATTGATTAAGTAAATAAATATAAAAAGTTAATAAATAAAATAAAGGAAATAAAAACTTGAAAAATTTCTTCATAAATTAATTAATTAACATAATTTTATTATTTAGGACGATTAAGTATGTGTGTGATGAGTTGAACTCGAGGTAAGGGGTTTCTTAACTCAATTTCCATTTATTGGGTTATAATTATACTTAATTGGATATATTATGAAATTATTATCTGTGAAATTAACTATTATTGTATTATATTGTACATACATTTGTTGTTTCTCATTTAATTTTTTTACACAGAATCAATTCGTTGATTAATTCTCACTCTAATGATATGATCATTGTAAGGGACTTTCTTTAAAAAAGTACCATTTTAAAGTTTCCCTTCCAACTCTTTTTAGATTTCCATTTTCTCATATGTTTTTCAAGAAAATTATTATTTATACTTAAATGGATTCTAAAGGTATTTTTTGACCATATTTTACTTTCTTTATAATATTTTAAAAAGGAATATTTTTAGGGTTTACACAAGGGATACTATACTTTAAAAACATCATTTTAAATGTTTTAAAGATTTATTTTCTAAATATTTATCTTCCATGTACATAATTTTAAAATTGATTTATTAATGTATTTATATGGAGATAAATGAATAATAAAAGAAATTGTGTATCTATTTTGACTTTTATTTTAAGGTTTTCAAATGAATATTTCTATATATTTCATTAAAATTGATTTGACTTTATTTACAAAATACAAAAGGAATGTTTTATTGTAATGCATATATAATAAATGTATTTTTACACCGCCACAACCATTATTTGATATTTTGATTTCTTTATAAGATTACTAGTTTATTAAAAAAACCCACTTTCCATTTTTTCTATGTATTTTTAAAAAGGGTTTGAAAAGAAATGGATATTTTGTTATATGTAATTTTTTTATTATAGCTATAATATATCTCACTAAATCACTATTTTATTTGGGTTATGACCATTATCTATATAACCACCCTTTGAATTATGTAACCCATTTTCTTTCTATGTATAATTATTATGTTTATTCCTTATGATTGACTTCCATTTTTCAGAAAATACAATTATGAACTTGTTATGATGGTTTCAACCAAATAGTGATCAAATACAATGGGTAAATATTTTGTCTCATGAGACATTATGTATGAGATTAAGGAGTAACCATATTCCATTATGGAAATTTTTTCACCTTGTGACACTCCCCATGTCACGATGTTTATTATTTTTTATTATTTTGATTTTCCTTGAGCGGTTTTGTGTTTTGGTTGGATGAGGGATGAAATTTAAAGTTTTTGAGGACTTTTTGGGAGGATCATGGTCATCCCCCATGGTTAGGGATAACAATATAGAGCCCATGTGGTTGACTCTATCATTTTTATAGAGAAATTATGAATGGATTCTACATAGTTTTTCAAACCACACAGAGCTTCACGAAAGTCGTGTGAGGCTTGGAGTGTATTATAGGTGAGTCAAAATGTTTTTCCAAATTGCATGAAACTCAAGTAGTAACCATGTTAAGGGTTTCCTAGACTATGTAGTGGCCAATTCATGGTTGGCACACGTTTTGGTGAACCGTGAAGCCAAACCGTGTGGTCTATCTAGTTTAATTTTTGGGTTTTCTCATTTTACCCTTATTCAATTTTAAGGGGATTACACCCCCATTTTCCCCTCCTACATTGTATTACCATTGGGATATCATGTAGGACCTCCAAACTCCTCAAATTTGGATTATATCCCCACCTTTGATGATTTCCAAGACATTTGAGGTGAGTTCTTCCTCTCTTTTCACTTTTTTATTCCTTTTTTCCTCTCAACTCTCTTAGTTTTGGATTTCCATATGTACCATAGATCTATTAATATATATTTTAGGGTTTTGTGTGGATATAATTTTAGATTTTTTGGTGTATAGGTTTTTTATACATCATTTTTATCCCCATGGGTGAGGTTTCTATTGAAGGCAACACATTCCGAAGCATCTCTTCTTGGTTTCCTTATCTTTGAGATAGGTGTTTCTATGAAATTATATCATTTTGAAATTCAAAATGTGTTTGTGTAATATAAATTCTCTTTTTATGGAATTATGAATATATGCGATACCTCCTTTGTGATTTGAAAACATTTCTTGGTGTTTGATCTTGGTATAATCATTTTTTTTGAATTCCATGTCTTTGTATTTGGAATGAAATGTTTAATGAAGCCATGTTTTTGTGAATTAATTTAATTGATTTTGAAATGGTTTCCATTTTTTGCATTGGGTTTGACCTTGTTTTGGTTTCTAAAAATTGAAAAATATGTTTTAAAAATAAATTTAGCTTTGAAGTGAGGCGTTATCTTCAATGTGATTTATAAAGGGGTTATTTGGTGTATTTAAAATGGTGATTTGAAATTTGTGTGTGATTTTCTCCGTATATAAATTCCTATGTGGATTATTTAAAATGGTTTGATATGAATGAATAGCCTATGGACTTGTTTTTGTTTTTAAAGATGAAGACCATTATTTTATGGGGGATTTGAAATGTTTGGAATGCGTGGGTGGTTTCTATCATTTTAAAAATGGTGCATAGAAAGGTATTTTATTAAATGTGAAAGGGATTGGAATATCATTCCATGTTTTGGTGTTAAAGTCCCATTTGGTACTTTGGATTTTAATTGTATATGTGGAAGGCACCCCTTGATTTCCCCTTTCTTGTATTCCATTTGTATGGGTTTGTGATCATCACATGATGATTATTTTCTCCCCTTGTGTGGGAATTTGATTGCTTATGCCATGGTTTATTTTTATGTATAGAGTTTTTCATCATTGAGTGTTAGTGGTATGGATAGATTTGGTTATTCCTTGTGCATTATACTTGGCTCATTTAATACTAATCCTCACTTATTTTTTTAGTCATGGGAAACCAGGTACTTTGTGGATGATCTAATTTGTTTTCTATAGTTGGTTCACACACTACAGTTTCCCTCTAGTCATGCTATGAAGAAGGTCTAAGAGGGGGGTTTTCATCTGAATGAGGCTTGTGTGGGATAATTGGATGACTTGTGTTTATACTTATCACATGCCAGTTTCTAGTTCAAAAGTGGTATTCCCTTATACAGTTAGATGCTTCACATTTTAGGAATACCTAGGTAGATCCTATGAAAAATTTGATTTATTGGTTTGGTATTGATTAAGGGGAGTTTAATATAGTGTTTTTTGCATCATTTCCCCTTCTTTCATTGTCATTCCACCATTTCTTTTTTATATTTCATTGTATGCCTTGTGATTCTTGGTACCTTATTTATTATGCTTGACCAATGCGTGTGTTGGATTTTTTATTTGGAAAATGAGTTTTCAAGTTGGAAAAATTGTTCTGGATTTAAAGACTTGTGTGAGTGCATTAAAGTGGATATCAAATTGGGTTTTTGGGTTTATGGATGGTTTCATTCGAGGAGATATTTAAAAGTGACCATTTTCATTTTTTAATAATGAAAATGGATTGTTTTGAGAAATTTTAATCGTGTGTGTGGTTTAAAAATGGATTTTACATTATCTTTTTTTTTCAAATGTAGGTGTTTAGTTTTGAAAAAAAAGCATTTTTTTGGAAATTTTATTAAGGAATTGTTTGTTTTCTATAGGTTTTATATCAAAATATTACTTTTTAGCTTTATTTTCATACCATAAATGATGAATTTCCTAATGAACCATATTGGACAATTTTGGTGGGTTGTAGTTTCCCATTGGGATTTTATCTCATGCCTATATATTTTAGGTTATATGTTATTAGTTAGATCTTTCTTGTTTGTCATATCTGACATGGGGTGAGTTAGGTGGTGGTGAGAAACCAGAGGTTTCATGGAGTTGGATTGGGCTTGTCTTGAGATGGTTTATAGTTTTTTCTATTTAGTTGGTGTTGTATATTTTATGCATGGTTGTATATTTCTATGTTGGGATGATGTTTATATTTTTGCGAATGAGTTGAATAGTTTTAGTTGGTTATGACATGTTGGAATGTATATTTATTTTGGCTATTGTATTTATCTTTTCTACTATCTTTATCTCTTATTTGGGGAAAATAATTCCCAAAGGGGATTCATGTGATTCCTAAGAACTAGTTTTCAGCTTTTTGGGATTGGGAACAACCTTCAACCTTATGGTGGGCCGGGTTGGTAGATGAGTTTGGTGGTTTCCCAAGATGATTTGTTACAAAATGGTATTAGAGCTTTTGGTTTTCCTTTAGTAGAAGCCTAAGTTTCATGGTTAACCCTTGTTATTTGGGGTTGACCTAGTAAAAAGGAGGATAATTATATCAAATATTAAAAGTTAAGTATGGGGATAGTCTAGTTAGCTCTTTATTATCCTAAACCTCATGCTTCTAGAGGAAGTTGGGTATCAAATTATGAATTTGAGTTGTATTTAATTTTTCTTGATGTGTATTGATCCTATTTTATTATATAAGTGATATTTGGGGTTTATCCATGGTTTCAGGGTGGAAAGGGAGGAGAACATGACTTGTAGGGTTAACTTACATGTCTTGGGAAACCATGTGGTGCTTGTGCAGTCAAGTCTACATCCTTAGCATGGTGTGACACACGATTGGCACTCGGGTTCCCAACCCATGTGGCCAAAACATGAATGACACTGTTTTCCCCCAGTTAGCCTGTTTGGATCCTATCAATTATGGATTCCCATAAGGTAGATTTCACTTGTTGAAGGTTGATTTATGTGTGTCTTTTTTTTTCATGACCAGTTATAGTGGGGCCCGTGCCATGACTCCCCAAGACTTACTCCAATAGGCCAGGGGCTGGTGACTAGTATCATGTAGGCATATTACTAACATGATAGGCATTTCATAAGTACTTTTACTCACACACACATCTCCTAGCCCACAAATGATGAAATGTAAATGCCACTAAGGAACAAAATTCATGCATACCACTAAACCAAACCAACTAAGTACAACAAGGAAAGTAAAATGCAGTCACTAAAAGAAAGAGTCTATAAACTACAAAACCCAACCTATAAACAAAAGTTACTGGGACTTTTATCTGTAGTTGTAGGAATTCCTCAGCCTATCTGAACTCACAAAGCACCGCCTGGTTCTAGTCCTGGTCCAAGTCCGCTTAGGACTCTATCCAAAAGGTCACCTATATGCATAAGAAACTACACATGCAAGATAATCCTGTACATGTGTGAGTATAATAATACTCTGTAGGACACCCGAAAACCACAAAGAAATACACAAAGTAAAGGTATAGTTAGTTCTACAAAAGTTTGTGTTTAAAACACATATAATATATATATCCAGATATACTCAAACCCAAACCCATAGTCTAGAGGCAAGTCACAACTACCGTATACCAGCATAAGAGATTCAGTCTAAAGATTCCATGAAACATTCATATAAGAGAACACACTCCTGAGTCTGATATCACTGATGATGTCTATCCGAGAGGTGACACTCATCAAAAACCATCACGAGAGAGAGATATGCTGACAAATTTGAAGTGAGATATGATACGCTCACTCCAGGATAACTCACTCCACAAGTGGTGAAGATCATGATACATAGATGAGGATCACTTCCAGGGCCATAGGGTGATACCATGAATCATCTGGATTCACCTTCTAAGTAGAGGATTGACGTACAATAGGATTAGTCATTCTGAAACCAAGAATCTACTTAGGGCACAAGAATGAATAGAGGATCCAAATTCAAACCTCTTGGAGGGGATTCCAACTACTCTAACCTAAAAGTCCTGCCGAAGGGATCCTACTCATGTGAGTAAGAAATGATACCAACTAACCTTTAGGGGATAGATCAAGGGAACCAACCCTATAACAACTTGTCCAAGATATAGTAGACAAGGAAATCAATCTATATAAAATAGATTACACAGTGTGCAGAAGAGTCACACACTGTGTCCCTTGACCCAAGGTACTGCCTGTGTATAATGAATCATGTACGAATTATATGACATGTAGAAAAAGGTATACATGATGTGTATAAGGGTTCACATTCCATGTACTACTATCCAGGGTCTGTTCTGTGTATGCTATCCATGTTCCAGTACATGACTTCAACATGTGTCCTCTACCCGTGTGCAAGTACACGAGGTTATCCACATAACTAGCTCAGGAAAGCCGTGTGGTGGGGTACATGTTGTGTAAAAAAGAAATGTACTCCATCCCTTGTTAGTTTACTCCCAGAGTACACACCGAGTCTCGAGGAAGATCCTACATTCCATGTGAAAGGGGTCCCACATCATGCAACACTTGAATCTCTCCCGAAACCCTAGTTGCTTCTCGGTGGGGGCCAAACGCCATATAGTATGAACTACATGTGGTGTTCTTTAGAATTTTCTAAAATGATAGTTATTAATCAATGAAGCTTTTTTTATCCTTCAGTTTTTGATCCCATGACCTATCCACCTTAAAACTAAATATCTAGGGTCATCTTACCATTGTAACATCGAATATGTGGGTTTTAGGACTTCAGTCAGCTCTGAAAACTGATTCTGATAATCCGTATGAAAGTCAAAAAAAGAATTATATCTCCAAAAATACTTGTATCCATCTTCCACCATCATATTTTCACCTCTTCTAGTTTGTCATAAGGTTGGATCTATGATTTCAGATCATTGTGCCATGAATTGGAGGTGCAATGATCATTCGTTCATATCCCATGAAGAACGTGAAGAATGAGAAGAACATAGGGGGAGAAAAGCACAATTAAATAACCCAAATAATGAACCTCATCTAATATTCATTCAATCCACGATCCATTCTATAAGAATGATCAAGATAAAAAACAATAATATAATCATAATAATCCCCAAATGAAAATCCTCATGAAAATCCCATACCGTAAGAATGAGAAAACCACGAATCAACCTGTTCATAGATTGGTACGATTTCATCATTAAATCTAATAATAGGGAAAGGAATAATCAAAACAATATTACCTATCTTGTTGGGTTCAAGCACTGATGAAGAACGATGTTGCATCATGATAGTTGTAAAGATCCTTTGATTTTGTTGCATGCCGATCATCGATCCATGATTTGGTCGTCATTTAACAAGGAAAAATCCTCCAAGATTTCCCTATAGATTATTTGGTGTTCCCAGGGTTATGTGAATAACCCTAGGATTTCTGTATAAGTATTATTTTAAAGGAAATTATTGTTGCATCAACAAAATAAATTTTCATTAAATTATTTAATGATGATTACATCATTTTCAGGTTTTTCCACAAAATTCGCATGCCAACTAAAGTTAAGTCACTACTAGAGAAAACACCATATTAAGAACTCAAAAGCGTTCTCATATTTCCAATTTGAGTCCCCATTCATGAGTTATTAGTATTTTAAAATAAAATAATTTTTATTTAATTATTTTATATACGGTTATATCCAAAAACTATCTTTCACAGCCAGCCCAAGATGGTCGATGTTAGTCATTTCCTAAGGTAAAGATGCTGCTCTGACCACAATAGTGCCCTCAAATTTCTAATCTGGGCACCCGTTTAAGAGTTATTCTACTTTTTCAGGAAAACCACTCATGCACTATTAAAAATGAAACAATTTTCAACAAATTGTTCCAGGAACACCAAGCCTCAAAATCGCACACCATATTAGTGCATGGCCTTGAAATTTTCCCAAATAATTTATAAAAATAATATAAGGAAAATATGAGTCATTACATTCTCCCCACCTTAGGGATTTATGTCCCCGAAAATCCAAAAATAAGACTACTCAAAAAGATGTGGGTACTATGCATGAATCTGAACCTCCCACTCCCATGTGCTCTATTAGAGATTCTCATACTTCCACTGGACACACGCCAAAGGAATTTCTCACCCATAAATCATCCTCTCATGATGATACTCAATTTCCATTGGGTACTAAGCAAAGGACACTCCATATTTAATATCCTACTCACCCTAGTTGACGACGTGCAATGGGTCATGCTCATACCTCCTCAACTATGACATGTAGAAGAAATCATGTACTCAGTCCAACTGCGAGGGTAGATCTAAGAGGCATGCCACTTCACCAACTCTATACAGTATCAGAAAAGGGATGATAAAACTCAGAGATAACATGTCACCCCAGCCAAATCTACATAACCCTCATTGAGGTGAGTCCCAAAGGAACACATGGTCTACTTCCTCAAACTACAAAGGTCTCCATCTCCTGTCATCATGTAACTTATACCAGATCTATGCAGTCTTCATCCACTTTGGGATTATTTTCAGCTTCTCAGTAGTAGCTCCCACCAACTCTGGTCCCATGAGTGCTAACTCTATTGGGTCAGTCTAGAAAAGTGGTGACCTCTTGGGTCACCCATACAGAGCCTCATATAGTGACATACCAATGGTGGAGTGGTGTATTTTTTTGTATGAAAACTTTACCAATAGTAGGTAGTCCTACCAACTATGGCCAAAGCCCAACATTCAAGCCCGTAGCATGTTCACTAAGACCTGAATGGTCCACCCTGTCTAGCCATCTGTTTGTGGGTGAAACATTATGCTCAAGTGAAACTGGGTCCCAAACACCTATTATAATCCCTTTCACAATCAGGATGTAAAATGAGCACCGTGATATGAAACTATCATTGATGAGACTCCATGTATTTGAACTATCTCATGCATGTAGATACATCCCAAGCTCTCTACTGAACTCTACTCTCAAATAGCTAGGAAGTGGACTGACTTGGTGAGTTGGTCAATGACCATACAAATGGCATCATATCCTTTGGATGTACATGGTAATCACATCATGAAGTCCATCGATATTTCATCCCAATTCCATTCCAGAACCTCAAGGGGTTGAGGTAAACCCATTGGAACCTAGTGATCAACATTTACTCATTGGCATGTAAGGCATCAATAAATAAACTCTTCCACTACCTTCTTTATCCCTATCCACCAGAACTAATTTTATATGTCCTGGTACATTTTCACCACTTTGGGGTGTACTGCCAAAGGGGATGCATGAAACTCCCATAGAACCTCCTCTCACAAATCCACTGGTACAACAACTCATCCTCTGAAATGAACAACTTGCTCTCCAGCTTGGGAATATCCATCCGGGTCATGCCCTATGGACAACCAAGAATGTAAGGTATCATAGTCGGTTTTCCCAAGCTATGCCACCCTGAATCACTATAAAAGTCAAGGGGTGACTACCATTGACTAGAGGTAAGCTGCATCATCTCCATCCATAAAATATATCTGCAATGAGGTCATCTGCTTAGATGCCTCATTCAGTAACTGTGAACTAGATCTCCTGCTGAGAGAATCTACCACCGCTTTCTCCTTCCTAAGAGTATAGACAATCTCATAGTCACAATCATAGAAAAAATTTAGCCACATCCTCTGCCTCAAGTTTAGATCCTTCTGAGATAAGATATACTTTAGACTATTGTGATCAAAGTAGATGATAAACCGCTTGCCCATTAGGTAGTGTCACCACATCTTCAATGTGAAGACTATCACTACCAACTCAAGATTGTGGGTTGCATAATTCTGATAATGTGGCCTTAATTGGTGTAAACCATAGGTAAGCACCACTTAACTATGCATTAGGTAAAAACTAAGTCCCATCCCTGATGCATCGTAGAACACTATGTACTCAACACCCTTCTCTGAAAATCTCAAGATTGGTCACTCATTGAACTCTACCTCAACTTCTAAAAGCATTGACCTAAGATCAACCTTTTAGAACCATAGTGACCCTCTAAAATACTCTGGGAGGTCATCAATTCTTGGTAGTGGATACTCATTATCCACCATCACATGGTTTAAGTGCTAACAATCCACACAAAACCTTAATCTCCCATCTTCCTTTTTTTTGGAAAACAAAACTAGGGCTGCCCAAGGTGAAACACTAGGTCTTACTAGTCATTCCTTTGCAAGTCCTCCAACCGCAGTCTCATCTTGAAAGTATTTATAGGATTTATCCGATATGTTGGTGCTAATATTAGTGCTGTACTAGGGTGAAATACAATGCAGAATTCTATCTCATGAGTGGGAGGTAATCTTAGAACATCTTCAAGAAATACATCCTCATGTTCCGTTACTACTACTTGGAACTGAAAACTCATAACATCCACTGATATGAGGGTTAGGCTTGAAAAATTATGAGTAATCGGCTGCACGCTCCTATACATAAGTCTATCCTATGATTCCTAAGTTTCCTTTTCTCTGAAAAAGGATAAACTTGTTCCATCACAACAGACATACTGCACCCATTGCATAAAATAGTAAATCTGGGCATGGAATGAAGATAACCAATACATACCAATAATGAATTCTTAAGGCCTCAATGCTTCCATAAAGATATTCCAACCAAAAATCTCACCTCCAAGGTTCAGGTCACATTTTCAGTATAAGTGTGATCATCGAGTCTCCTCTAGTAGGTGTCTCCGAGCATAAGGGTAAAGTCAACGGTCTAATTAGAATCTCAAGGTCCCATATAATATTTGTGACAAGAAAATAATGACTAGTATATGTGTCAATAAATATAGAAGCTAATGTATAAAAGACAAATATTTTACCTTGAATCATTCTTGGAACCTCTATGTCGTACGCGTCGACCGCATGCAGCTGTCCCCAGCACTATCCCCCATCTCCCTGAGCATAGCGCAGACTACCCAGGGGTGGTGGTGGTAACATGTCGAAATGTATGTCACCTCCTGATGCTCTCCAAGCTCCTCTTCCATGTCCACCACCCTACAGATCTACCTGCTCTTATTTTTTCCTCTTTCTAAAAGGTCCATCCACTTTTTCCCTATCAACATCACGATAGGTTGGACAATCTCGAGCAAGGTGTCCCCTTCCATCACATGAGTATAACCACCTCTCCCTAGGCTAACTGGATATACCCTATGGAACCTAAATTGTATATCCTCTCTCATGGGACATACCTATTGAAATGTATCCCACATATGGATCCTTGATACTAACATCAGTTCCCTGCTACCAAGGTCTCTACACCTACCTGCATACTGCTGACTACCACTAGATGTATCTGCCCAGCCAAGTAACTGTCAACCGCCAAATCTTGTTCTAGCACCCCAACAAAGGTAAGAATGCATAGATAAGATAAACTGGCTTGAATGTCTCTATGCAGACCTATCTCAAAATTCTAAGCCTTGTAGTATATATCGTGTGTCATATCCATCAAGTACCTAGAGAGGTAGGTATGCCTAGATGAATACTTAGACACCGTCGTGTCATCCTAGCGGAGATGTAGAAGCTCTTGAATATGCATAAACCTCAACTTATAAGGTGATAAATACTCTCTATAAAGGTCCTAAAACTCTACCCACTGAAGGTTCATGTCATTATAAGATCAGGTAACCAAACCCCAAAATCTCCTTGTAGAGCCAAAGAGAAGGTTCACTGTTAGAACCACCATCTAATCTGTGGGTGTCCTGACTAGATGAAAAAATCGGTTCACCACCTCAAGATAGTTCTCAACTGCCTGTGTGTCGGGCCTACCTTAGAACCTAAGGGGTCTTTACTACTAAAACCCATGAAGTGTGCTTAGCCTGCACTCTTCATCCACTGCTACTATGAGTACCATGTGCTTCTCTAAAAGTGGCAGTATGGATGGTGCACCACCTTGAGGTAAAATTTGGAAATCTAATCCCTGTATCAAAGCCTTTTCAATAAGGGGGTCATCCCCATGGTCAATATATTACATCATAGATGGTATACATTGTGAATAAATCCTGTAAGAGAACAAGATGTACCACAGTCAATGAGTATATATTGAGAGATGACTGAAGAAGGAAATGGAAACCAAAAACCATTCTTATATGATGCATGTACCATTATTATTTCCTTGAAACCAGATTTATCATGTACCGAGTCAAAAAGAAGGTTATCATAGTCCCGATGTATGGATACGTCATCCACCACACCAACTATAGAGTCCCTGGCCTGAAAGACGAACTTGAAACACTTTATAATGTTTCCCCAAACCAATCTCCCAGACTCTCTATCCTAAGGTAGAACTGACCAACTCTGATACCACTATGTCATGACCCATCCTAGTGGTGCTCATGCCATGACTCCCCAAGCCTGCCTTCGATAGTCCATGGGCTTATGACTAGAACTGATTAGGCATATCACTAACATGTGAGACATTTCCTAAGTACCTATACACACACACACATCTCCTAGGCCACAAATGATGAAATGTAAAAACCACTAAGGAACAAAATGTATGCATAAATCTAAATACAACTAATAGAGTACAACAGAGAATGTAAAGTGTAATAAAGTAAACTAGGCCATAATACAATCCCACTAAAAGAAAAAGTCTATAAACTACAAAGTCCAACCTGTAAAAAAATATAATGGGACTGCTATCTGTAGATATAGGAACACCTCGACCTATCTAAACTCATGAAGCACCGCTTGATCCTGGTACTCCTAGGTCTCCATAAAAAAGTTCAACTTTATACGTAAGATATTATATGTATAATAAAAGACAATACAAGAGTGAGTATAAAAATACTTAATAGGGCACCCTGAAATCAAAAAGCAATAAAAAAATTAAAGGTACTGTTATCTCTACACAAGTATGTGTCTATAACACATATAACAAAGATATCTAGATATACTCGAACCTAAACCAGTAGTCTAAAGGTAATTTGTAACTACCATATACCAATACTAGATATTCAGTCCAAAGATTCCATGAAGCACTAACCCAAGAGAAAACACTCTTAAGTCTGATAGCACTGATTACATCCATCTAAGAGGTGATTATCATCAGAAACCATCATTAAAGAGAGATATGTTGAGATATATAAAGAAATATATAACAAAATAACTCTAGGATAAATCACTCCATGAGTGGGGAAGATCACGGTACACATATGAGGATTACTAGTAGGGCCATGGGGTGATACTAAGACTCATCCAAATTCACTTTCTATGTAGAGTATTGAAATCTGGTAGGATTTTTCATGCCGATACCAAGACTTTGCTTAGGGCACAAGAATGGTTAGAGGATCCTACTCTAGGCCTCTTAGACGGGATTCTAACTACTCTAACCAGAAAGTACTGCTGAAGGGATCATACTTCTGTGAGTAGGAAATGATACCAACTATCCTTCAGGGGATGGATCAAGGGAACCAAACCTAATGAATCATTTCCAATATATTATTTATAGGTATATTAATCCATGTAGAATAGAGTAAACATCATTTATAGAGTCACACGCTATGTCCCTTGACCCAGTGTACTCCCCATGTACAACGAACCTTGTTAGAAGTACATGTCATGTAGAAGAAGATATACACGACATGTATATGGGTTCACACACTGTGTCCTACTATCCGGGGTCCACTCCATATACACTGTCCATGTGCCAATACATGGATTCAACCCATTTCCTCTACTTGTGTACAAGTACATGAGGTAATCCATGTAACCAGCTCAATAAAGACAAGTGGTGGGGCACCGACTGTGTAGGAAAGCTGTGTACTCCACCCCATGTATGTGTACCCCCAGATTAAATTCCGAGTCTTAAGGAAGGGACCACACACTGTGTGATAGGGTTCACATGCCATGTTACACTTGACTTCCTCCCAAAACCCTAGTCACCGCTCAGTGGGGGCCATACACTGTGTAGTCGAGATTATATGCAGTGTTCTTCGAAACTTTCCAAAACACTGGATCTTCCTCTACATGCCTCAGTTGATCCTCTAGTATTCTATTTGATGATCTATTCACCTTGAAATTAAATATCTAAGGTCATCTCACCATTGCAACACCAAATCAGTGGGTTTTGGGCCTTTGATCATCTCCAAAAATTGATTCCAATAATCCATAAAAAAGTTTGTCAAAGAACGAGATCTCCTAAAATACTTTGATTCATCTACCTTCATCGTTGTCGCACCTCTTATAGGTCATCATGAGTTTGGATATCTGATTTTGTATCGTTGAACCAAGAATAAGAGGCACAATGATCGTCCATTCATATCCTACAAAGAGCGTAAATAATGAAAAGAACATAGAGGGAGAAAAGAATAATTAAAAAAAAGGAATAAACCTATAATGTTGTTCATTCCGGCCTTGATATATTTTTTAAGAATGATCAAGATAAAAAACTAGTAATATAATCATAATCATCCCCAATGAAAACCCACTAGAAAAGACCATCCCACAAGAACAAGAAAAACACTGATCAACCTGTTTGTAGGTTAGTTTTCATTCATCATTGAATCTAAGAATGGGAAAAAGAATAATTAAAAAAAACACCCTACCATTTTGTGTTCAAATTCTGATGAATAATGATGTTATACTATGATCTATAGTGATATCCTTTGATTTCTTCACACGCCGATCGACGATCCACGATCAGGTCATCGGTCACCCAGGGGTAATCCTCCAATCTCTCCCTAGAAATTCTCCAGAATTCCCAAGGTTATGTGGATAACCCTATGATTTATGTATAAGGATTATTTTAATGGAAATCTTCTCTACATCAACAAAATAATTTATCTTTAAATTATTTAATGATGATTACTTCCTTTTTGTTTTTTTTCATAGAAGACCCATGCCAAATAAAGTTAAGTCATGCCTATGGAAAACACCACATTATGAACTCAAATATGGTCTTATATTTTCAATATAAGTTTCCATTCATGAGTTATTAGGATTTAAAAATAAAAATATTATTATTTTTAATTATTTTATTTACAATTATGTCCAAAAACTATCTTTAACAGCCGACCTATATCCAACGACGTTAGGCCTCACCTAATGTAAAACCACTACTATAAACACAACGGTGCCCTTATATTTTATATTAGGGAACCAATTTAAGAGTTATTACAATTTTTCAGGAGAAAATTTCACATACATTATTAAAAAATAAAAAAATTTCAACGAATTGTTCTGGGTACACTGGACCTCAAAATCCCACGCCATCTCAATGAATTGTCTCAGAATTTTCCTATATATTTTCTAATAATAATATCAAAAAAATACAATTTGTTACATGTTTCTTTTGTTGATATGGTTCTCATGAAATTTTCTTGAATTATTGTGTGGTTTATTATATATGCTTTGTTTTTTTAAAACCTTATTTTTGGAAAATGAGGGGATATTTGTGAATTTTATTTTTTCCAACACGCTTTTAAAGGAATGTTATTTAATTTTTTTCTTCCTTTCTAAATAGCGATTTTTAAAGTAAAATTAGTTTTGGATGAGTGTGCTTCAGGCACTTGGATTTCAAAATGAAATAGAATTCTAAATGGAATTTTATGGATCACCTCATTTGGAAAATGCATGTGTTCCACCTAGTTTATTTGTTTCAAATTATGTATAGGATTAGTTTTAAGTATGTTCCTTGGTGGAGGGTAATTTTAAAATTCCTTGCTGAAAATGGTGGTTTCAAAGGAAAATTTCCTTTTGTTTGGTGATTTTTCATCATTTTAGGGCTTGTTATTCTATTTTGGTTCCTAGATTATGAAGTAATCACTTTTTTTGGATTAAGACTTTAATTTATGATGTTAATATATTTTTTTGTTTCTAATATCCCCCAAAATGGTCAAAAAAGTTTATTTAGTTCTGGTGCCTACCCAGACTCCAAGCCAAGTAGTGAATGTGGAACCTTCCCTATGATCGGACCCATATTGGAGTTATTGTATCAGAATTATCCTTAGTTTGCTGGTAAATAGGGGTCAGTAGAGGTAGAGAGGTGTTTGGAAGAGATTGATGTGATCCTTTATTTTATTAGAATATCTAAAGATTTGTGGTTGACTGCCATTGAGATCTTGTTTTTCTATTTTAGATGAGTTTGGTGGAGGTTGATAATACCTTCCCAATTTCATGTATGGGAGATCCCTAGGATATATTTTGTTTAGTGGTTATTTTATAAGGTTTTCAAAGTGGATAAGGAGCTTAAGTTGGTGAGCCTCTATAAGGGTGACTGATCGGTGAGGGAGTATGTATATCAATTCTTGATATTGATCATATTTTCTCTAAAATTAATGGTCAGTGATCCAGATAAAGATTATTTATTTGGATGTTTCCTTAAACCAAAACCTAGTTCAGTTATACTTGTAATAGTCTTGACATATTTTATAGAGGTTTTTAGTGAGGTCAATTAGGCAAGTGAAAATCGGGCTCAATTTTTAGTGATGGGTGATGACTTAGTTCCATTTTATGGGAGTGTGGATTAGATGTTGGGTGAGGAGTAGAAGAAGGATGAGAAAGATATTGATGAAAAGGGTATTACTCATGAAAAAAGGATATCTATTTTGTGTTTTTTGTGTGGGTATATAGGGAATTATAATCCCCACTTATTGAATTATTTTCAAGTTTTCCATCATTGTGGATATTTAGGTCATCTTCAAAGGTTTTATAAGAATAATTTTCAGAAGAGTTCTTAGTTTTTATCCCTGTGGATGTGTTTTTTGGGACCTTTTCATTATGGATGTAATATTTTTTTGAGCTTCGACTATTTTTGTTGTAATTTTTTAGATGATTCCCTTTTAGATTTTTTTAATGGATAGTTTGAATGATATTTTTTGGAATTCTTGGTTTTGTTGTATAATTTCACTCCTCTATAGATCTTATGGGTGTTTTGTGGTTGGCCTTGGTTGTAATGTTGACAATTTTCATTGTTTGGGTGAACCTTTCATGATAGTTTTGGTTTCTTCGGTGCTTTTGTTGAGCCTTTGAGGTGATCAATTCATGGAAATGAGAGAGGCTATGGGTGCACGATGGGGTAATAAGGGTACATGATCTACCAGCCGAGTTTGGTATACTTATTGGTGTTTGGATATGGATATTTAGGATGCAATTTTCAAGGGTGACCTGGTTTTTGACCTTTTGTTATCCATGGGTGCCGTGACCCAAGGCAATATATCAATTCATTCCCTTGAGTATTTTTGTTATTGTTCTTCCATATATTAGGTTTGGAAGAACTTATGGTCTTAGAGTAAGTTTATATCATTTTTTATTAGTTGTTATAGGATGCATCGCTCTGTAGTTTACCATTAGTTAAACTATTTTATAGGAATTATAAATGTAGTGGAGAATATATTAATTCTCTCATTAACCTTAGGGATTCTTGCAAAAGGTTATATACTGGTTGTTCTTAGAGAAATTTGGAAACCTTATAGTGGGTTTGGTTAAATCCTTTGGAGTATTTTGTCTATTGAATTAAGGTTTTATTACTGTGATTAGTTCTCTTGGGTTCGGTCCCATTTGAATCCTCAATTCTTTCTTTCCTTTCTTTTTGAATGTGTACTTTTTGGGGGAAGAAAGTAGAATGGTTGGGAGTTTGTGACACACCCCATGTAAAGATTCTATTTACTTTGTATTTTTTTATCTTTACTTGAGATATTTTGAGTTTTGGTTGGTTGTGAGCCAAAATTTCAAGTTTTGGAGTCTTTTTTGTGAGGTACATAGTTATCTCATATGGTTAGGAGTAATTGTGTGGCACCTATACAAGTGACTCTGTTATTTTTAGAGAGCTATTATACATGGATTCCATAGATTTTTTCAAATAGTGTAGAGATTCCTAGAAGTCTTATGGGGATTGGAGTGTGTCTCGGGCAAGGCAGATAGTTTTTCCACATCATTCAACACCTATGGAGTAACCATGTGAGCGGGGTGCTTGGCCTAGGCAGTGGTCGACCCATGGTTTGGAAAACCATACAACCAAACAGTGTGGTCTGCCAAGGTATTTATTTTTTTTGTTTTCCCATTTTACTCCTCATTTTTATGGGGTTTTAAACCCCGTTTCTCCTCTCCTATATTGTCCAAACCTTGAGAGCTCAATGAGGAGCTCCAAATTCCTCCACCTTGGATTCTTTCCCTCTGATTATTTCCAAGAGGTATGAGGCGAGTTCTTCCTCTCTTTTCCCTTCTTATTCCTTTTTCCTATCTTTTCACTCAATTTTGGATTTTTATATGAACCATAGATTTATTGTGAATGATTTTAGGGTTCAAAGTAGATCTAATATTGGGGATTTTTGTATATAGGGTTTTTAAACATTGTTTCTATCCCTGTGAGTCTGGTATTTATTAAAGGCAACATGTTTCAAAGCCTTTGGATTGGTTACCTTCTCTTTGAGGTAGGTGTTTCTATTAAGTTGTTTCATTTTAGAATTAAAAATGTTCTTGTTCTCTCTAAATTCCATATGTTTAAAATTATGAATTTATGTGATACCTTCTTGGTAATTTGAAACCATTTCTTATTGTTTGATCTTGGCATAATTGTTTTTTATGTGAGTCCCGTGTCTTTGTATTTGAAATGGTATATTTAATGGTTGTATGTTTTTTTTGTGAATGGACTGTATAGATTTTGAAATGGTTTTGATGTTGTGTATTGTGTTCAACATAGGTTTGGTTTCGAAATAGTGAAAACTATGTTTTAAGAAGCAATTTGGTTTTGAAGTGAGGTGTTGGATTGAATGTAATTTATGAAAGGGGTTATTTGGTTTATTTCAAAGGGTGATTTGAAATGTGTGTGGAATTTTAACCTTATGTAAATGAATTAGTGGATTTATTAATTTTTTTTGATAGGGTTGGATGACCTATTTACTTGTTTTGGTAATCAAAGAGGAAGACCTTGGTTTTAGGGGTTGCTTTGAAATGTTTTGAATATGTGGGTGATTTCCATAATTTTCCAAATAGTGCCTAAAAATGTGTTTTATGAAATGTGAATGGGATTAGAATCTCGTTCCATTTTTTGGTGTTAACGGCCCATTTGGAACTTTATTTTATAATGGTGAATGTGGAAGTTACCCCTTGATTTCTCTATTATTGTATGTGCCTTGTGTGGGTTTGTGATAACTATGTGATAATTTGTTTCTACCATGGTGTGGGAATGTTCTTGTTTATGCTGTGGTGAATTTTTATGTATGAGGATTTTCATCATTGGGTGTTGGTGGTGAGGGTAGATTTTGTTATTCCTTTTTTCATTATACTCGACTCACTTAATATGATAACTCACTTACTTTATTGGTAATGGTAAAAAAGGTACTAAGTGGAATATCTAATTTGTTTCTTTTAATTGGTTCACACAAAACACATTTCCCTCCATTCATGCTAGTAACATGGTCTCGGAGGGAGTTTTTATCATAATGAGGCTTGTGTGGGATAACTGGATAACTTTTGTTTAGACATAGGGTATGTCGATATCTAGTTCATGGGTGGTTAACCCCTTATATGGTTAGATGATTTGTATGTTCTAAATATATATGTAGATCCCATGATTCATTTGATTTATTGGTTAGGTATTGATTAAAGGGATTTTTATGTAGTGTTTATTTATATCATTTCCCCTACTTTCATTAGTATGGAACTGTTTCTTGTTTATATTTGGTTTCATTCCTTATGATGCTTGGTGCCTTCTTTCTTATACAAGACCCATATGTGTGTTGGGTAATTTTTTTGGAAAATGAGTTTAAAGATGTTAGAAAACCTATTTTGAATTTAAATACTATTGTGTGAGTGATTTAAAGTGGATAAAAAATGGGTGTTTGAGTTTAAAGAAGGTTTTGATCGATTAGATATTTCGAAGTGACCGTTTTCATTTTAAATAAAGAAAATGGGTTTTTTTGAGAAATGTTAACAGTGTGCATTGTTTAGAAATGTATTTGGACAATGTATTATTTTCAAATGTATGTTTTTGATTTTGGAAAAGAAAGATAATTGTTTTGGAAAATTTATTAAGGAATTTTTTTCCATATGTTGTATATAAAAATTTCAATTTGTAGTTTTATTTTAAAAATACAATTGATGAATTTCCTAATAAAACATATTGTATAGTTTTATTGGGCTATAGTGACATTTTCGGATTTTTTCTCACACCTATATATTTCATGTTCTGAGTTCTCAGTTGTATCCTTCTTGTATGTCATGGCTAACGTGGGGTGAGTTTGGTGGTGGTGAGCAACCAGAGGTTTCACAGAGTAGGCTCGAGCTTGAATCAAGTTTCTTTGTAGTTATTTTCTCTTTAGTCAGTGTTTTATCTTTTCTTAATAGCTATATTTTTCGATTTTGGGATGATGTTTATATTTTCTTAAATGGGATGGATCATTATAGTTAGTTATGATCTATTGGTATGTTTATTTAATTTGGATATTCTATTTATCATTTTCATTCTATTTTTATCTGATTCAGGAGAAATCATTCCCAATGAGGATTCTTGTGATTCACATGAACTAGTTTCTAGCCCATGGGGATGAACAATTCCCTTCAGGCCTTGTGGTGGGCCGGGTAAGGAGCTGGGTTTAGTGGAAGCCTGGGCTAGTTCGTTACATACCATATGATATTCTTTAGAAAATTATCCTTGACTCATATTTATGTCATGTTTTATATTTTTTTCCTATTTCCTATGTTTATATCATCTTATGATACCATGTTCTTTATGTTATTCTTCCATGTGATTACTTGTGGGAACACTCTTCTATGATTCCATGTTTAACCTTGGACTCACATGTTATGATTCCTTATCATGTTTATTCTCTTACTGGGATTTTTAGATCACCCCTTTCTTTTATGTATTCCCTAGGTTATTCTACATAGATTTTTGAGATCAAAGAGATTTAGGAGATAAATATAGATAATATAAATAAAGTTGTTATGTTTTAGTTTCTTTTAATGTTTTATGTACCTAGTCTTACAAAGATACTGGGCCTTATGATCTTTGGGTTGTAATTAATGGTTGTTTATATTAAAAATCATGTAATCATATGTGTAAAAGGATTGGGTCACTATAGTTGGTATCAAATAAAGGTCTAGTTTTTTTGGATATCAAGATTATTGAACATTATCAAAAACCCTGTGGATAACTCTAAGCATTGGATAACATCTTAATGTTTTCATAAGGAAGAGATTATGTCGTTTTACTAGAAATACATCCTTTTTTAGATACTACAAGTGGATGTGGTTTTTTTATAGATTCATCTAGGGATAATAACCCCAAAAAGAGTTTTTCGATTATATCTTGGCCATCATTATAGTACATGGTGAGTGTTCCCTTACTATGTACCTATTTTCACACTCCCAGGGGATCTAATTGGATTAAAAACACATTTTTTCTATAAACCATTATGATGAATTAGAGAATAGAACCAATGGAAATCTGTGATATTCCATAGTGATATGAGATAAATCTAAAAGTGTCTTGGGATGATGAGAAAAAGGTTGATATTATATTTAAAATCACAGATACTCATTTTTAGGTATTATGTGATGTGATTTTAATATGATTATGGATATTTTGGGAGACATTTACAATAAAACAACCCTTTTGTTGAGTATGTGTTTTAGTGAAAAGTTTATTTGAGGAATTATGGTTTAATATTTTATGGGAATAATTTTAAAGGTATTAATAACCTTTGGGATTAATAATATCATTTATTTTAATTTAATTATAGTTAATTATGATAATTTGATTTTGGGAAAAAATAAGATGTATAGAAAACCTTAGTGGTCAAATGTGATTTGATGATTAATGTTATTTTTGAGGAAGTTCATAATATTTTTTGTGAATTTTATATGAATTATATTAATAAATTTTTAGAAAAATTATAACCAGCATACCAGCTGACAACCCATTGCATCCCAGTTAATATGGATTTTTTTACTTAAACAATTTTTGGGATAATTATTTAGTTGAACTTTGGGTGTTATAGTTGAGGTTTATAGATTAATATATTATATTGGATAACTTGTGATAATCATTCTAGTTTTAATAAATATTAAGAAATATTAAAAAATACTTTTCACTCTTTTATGGATCTTATTACCCATTAAAATTAATTTCAGCACTTCTGGCATTAAAAATTTATGTTGAATACTCATAATTTAGAGAAAAAGAGATTATGGTAAAAATTTATTAAAGGATAAAATTATACTTATCAAGTAAGTATATTTACTTATTTACTTAGTCCATATGTGAAAATAATTAATCAACTTTGGGAAAATTATATTGAAATAAATGCATTATCAAATTACCTTATTTTTTCAAAAGTCAATGGTCTTTTTCACATCTCTTTGGTTTATAGTATTGTGGTGGTTAACTTTCTAATGATAGTTCAATTTATTACAATCAATGACCTCTATAAATCTCCATTATTTTTATATCATATTTTTATTCTATAACCATACTTTCACTTCCCACTAGTGTCTCATATATGGAAACCTATTTATGTGTTACTCTAGATGACCTTTGTATTTCCTTTTCCCTCATATAAACGGTAGTTTTATTAACACATTTTTACGATGTGGGTTTTCAACAATGATATTTTCAAATATCAAACCTTTGATGAAAAAGATAAAATTATGAGGGTGAAATTTATTTATGTGGGGTATAATATAACACCCTAAGACTTTATAATAAATTTATCTTTAAATAAATTCAATTTCTTTGAAGGATTTCATAACACGCAACACCAAGTTCAAACAAAATGTGATATACTGTTAAAATATTATTTTTTAATTAGGACCATTACAAACTAACCATTAAAATTGGTGGTATGGATAATAATAATCACTTTAAAAAAATTATAAGGGTTCTATATGAAGAAAATATATTTTTAGTAGATTCATTATATACTTTAAAAATCTATTTTTTCCTCAAAATTGTGTTTTATTGATTTTTATATTTAAATAATATAATTAATTTATGAAAATCTTTGAAACCTTATTTTATAAAATTATAATAATTTTTGAAATCATTATATCAAAATTAACTTATGGTGAAATTGTGGTATTTCTCCGAAATAATTGATTTTTCAATGAATGGTGAAAATTACCGATTTTTTAAATACTGTCATTTCTTATAATTAAATTAATTAATTTAAAATTACTATTATATTTTGGATTTGGTTTTAAAGTAAAATATGAACCATTTTATTAAAAATAATATAAATAATATAATTTTAATCAATAATTTTTCTTATTTTTTTTACATTTATTTTTATGCTTAAAAAAATTGTTTTTTTGCAAACTGTTTTTAAGTGCATAAAGTTTATCCATTTTAATTAACTAAAATAAACCATAATAAGGTAATATTTAAATTAAATATATAGATCATATATATATATTTATATAAATTTAAATTAATAAAATGATGATTCCTAGTCACATAGTTAACGTAATATCATCTTATACTTTAAAAATGTATTTCTTGAAAAACTGTTTTTCGACATGTTTTATAGGTTTATTCTTAAATTAAATTCTTCCACTCCTATAAATTGAATCTGATAAAATTAATTAAATATTTTTAATCTAAATAATTAATATTATTTAATAATTTCAACTTATTTTTTTGACTTAATTAATAGTGAAAATTAATTATTGTGGTTAAGGTTAAAATGAGGTTTTGCATGTTACATGTGCTTGTGTTAAAATTAATTTTCCACACACATGAGATTTTTATTTTATAAATTTTATTTTATATTTAACATAATTGGGTCTAAATTATCTAATAATTATCATTTTATTTTTAATATTTAAGGATAAATTATCTGGGTAAAAACTAGTTACCGTGGTGAAAACTAAAATAGTAAAAGTGAGTAACCATAAAGGTAAAGGGAATAACATGTTAAAAAATGTTTAATTTTTAATTTTTTAGGTTTTTATTGAACTTATATTACCTAAAATACATCATTTATCAATTTTTTAGGAACTTGGACTAAAAGTGACTTCCCATTATAGAATAATTTTGGGTATTTACAAAAATACCACTCATTCTCACTTATAAAAGGGAACCTTTTATCCTCTTTTCTTCACAATTAAAAATACTTTTGGTTCATCCAATACCTATCCAAATAAATTAATAAATTACCTTAAAATTTCCTAGATTCCTTTTTTTGTTATAAAACCATCCTAGAAAGGTTTTTTTGCAGACATAAATATGTTGTTTGAAGAAGAGATATCATTTTAAGGAGAGGGTTTAGTTTTGTTTATTCTTCCACCTCATTTAAATATTATTCAAAGATTATGATATAATAACATAATTATATAAAATATATTGATATGTTATTATACTAATTTCATAACCTACATCTATCTTCTCTTACATCAAATAAGAAATAAAACTATCATTTGTGTGTACGGAGGACTAACACCTCACGAACTGATGTAATTAATTTTCCATCATCACCCATCAGAGATATTTATAATGATAGATTTAATTTATATATATGAAATTCATGAAATATTAATAATTATATAAAATTAATTTATCATAAATTTTATTACCTTTCCATTCACTAAAAAATGATAACATAGTTTGTGTATTTATGTGGACTACCACCTCTACGAAGCGATGCGATTTGTTTTTCATCACCGCATCACATGAATGGTTTAAAAAATTTTATTTAAAGAAATATAATTTTATTTATGATATAATTATCCTTATATAAATATAAAATAACACTTACCATATTTCCATCATGATTTTTGAATAGTGGAAATGTTACTCATGAATATGTACGACCTACCGTCTCCATGATTGAAACATAATTCATTTTTCAGAACTATATTTCATGGATAGTTTTAAAAGTTTAATTTATATATAAAAATTATAATCATTTCATTATTATTATTTTAGATATGTTTTAACAATGAATTCTTTTACCATATTCAACCTACCGAAGTCATTTTGGACATATAAACTGAATATCATCAAAATGTACAATGCGAACTTAATTGATTAAGTAAATAAATATAACATGGTAATAAATAAAACAAAAGGAATAATAAACTTGAAAAGGTTTATTAATAAAGTAAAAAATTAACATAATTTTATCATTCATGAAGTTAAAGTATGCATGTGATGAGTCTAACTCATGGTAAATGGTTGATTAACTAAATTTCTATTAATTGGGTTATACTTCTACTTCATTGACTATGTTATGATATGATTACATGTGAAATGAAATCTTATTGTAATACATTTTATTTTCCCTTTTTTTATGATTTATATTTTATAAACATAATCACTTTTTGATTAATTATCACTCTAATGAAACAATCCTTATAAGGGAATTTCATTAAAAAATAATCATTTAATGTTTCCCTTCCTACTATTTTTCTTCCATATCGATGTTTTTCTAAGTGTTTCAAGAAAATTATTATTTATGATTAAATGGATTATAAAGGGAATTTTTTGACCATATTTTACTTTCTTTACTAGTTTTTACAAAGTAATCCTTTTATGTTTTACATAAGGGAAACTTCACATAAAAAATATCATTTTAAATGTTTTAAATATTTTTTTATAAGTCTTTATCTTCCATTAACATATTATTAAAATTATTTTATTAATTTATTTATATGGAAATAAATCAATTATTAAGTAAATTTTGTTCCTATTTTTAATTTCATTCAATGGTTTTGAAAAGGAATCTTTTTATGTATTCTTTACACAATGTTTTGTCTTTCTTTAAAAAAAACAAAAAAAGTTTTATTTTAATGTATAAAAAGTTAATGGATTTTCCTACCACCATAAACATTATTAGGTATTTGTATTTCTTTATAAGAATCCTTGTTTCTTAAAAAAAAACCCCACTTTCCCTTTTATATAAGAATTTTCAAAAATGTTTTAAAAGGAATGGATATTTTGATACCTAGAAATGTTTTTCATATGGGTAAAAGGGTTCTCTCTAAACCACCAATTTCTTTGGGTTATGAACATTATTTATCTAGATAAATTTATAACACTCTTTAATGTTATGTAGTGATTATAAATTCAGTATATATATATCTCACATATATACCTAGATCATTATTCCTTCCTTTTATTGGGTAATAAATGCCTTATGTTCATGTCTCAAATTCCTTTATTATGAAATTTAATTTTATTATTATTATATGAAAGATTATGAAACACATTTTATTTCCATGGGTAATTAATTTTTTTATTCCTTATGATTGATTTACTTTTTGTGGAACACATAATATTGGACATGTTATGATGGGTGCACCCAGATAGTTCTCTAATGCATTGGGTAAATATTTTGTCTCATGAGATGTTTTTTATGGGATTAGGGAGTAAACCTAATCCATTATGGGAATTTTCCACCATGTGATATGGTCTAATAAGTTAGCCTTGACTCATGTTTATGCCATTATATATGTTTTTTCCACATTTCCTATGTTGCTATGATCTTATGATACCATGTTTTTTATGTTATTATTTAATGTGATTATTCATTAGAATTATATTTTATGAGATCATATAATACCTCATACTCACACATTATGTTTCCTTATCAGGTTTATTCCCTTACTGATATTTCTATGTCACTCATTTCTTTTACGTATTCCCTAGGTTATTCTATGTAGTTTTAGGAGGTCAAAGATATTAGGATCTCACTAGGGAAGATAAAAATAAATATGTTTTGTTTTAGTTACTTTAGATATTTTATTTACCTAGTATTCAAAAGACACTTGGCCTCATGATATTTGTGTTGTAACTAATGGATTCTTTTGTTAAAAATCATGTAATATTATGTGTAAAAGTCTTGGGGTCACTATAGTTGGTATCATAGAAAGGTTGAGTTATTTTTGGGGATTTGGATTAGAGAACATATGTAAAAGCCATGAGGATAAGTCTAAGTATAGGATAATATCCCAAAGTTTTGGTAATGAAGAGATTATGTGGTTTTCTTAGAAATACATCCCTTTTTGGATACTACATATGGACTTGGTTTTGGAATAGATGAATATAGGGGAAATAACCTTAAAAAGATGCGGTCAAGTATATATTGGACATCATTTTTGTGCATGATGAGTTTTACCTTACTACTGTAAGAACCTTGATCTTCTTTTCAGGTATGGATTCTATTTTTCTATTTTTTTGAGAAAAATAAGAGTTTATGGATATTTAAGGAGTACACGTCAGACACTTTGAAGTATACGCTGTGTACCCAGTTGCCATGGGTGACCGTGTACTGGCCGTGTAACGACTGATTACATGGAAATGTGGGGTGACCTAGAGACCACCTAAAGTAGGGTCTGGTAAAGGTATATACACACCATGTACTTTTAAAAGACATGCTTTGTACTTTTATTTTTAATTGTTATATGGGACCGAGGTCTCATCTTGTTCATAGAAAAAACTTCTTCTCAGCCCATCTCATCTAGGAGTGATCAAAACCGATGATTATTCTCTGAGCCCCCAACCCGTTGTCCATTCTCTGAATCAACCACCATAGATTGTATTGGAATCTCCATAGGGATTTCTTTCTTCTTCTAGATCCTTATTCCTTGATTTCTCCTCTTTCACGAGATATCCTCGCTTGATAATTTTTTGAAATTTTTGTATATCTAACATGTTATAGGTCAATTCAAGGGCCAACGCCGGAGTATATCGATCGTACAATGCCGAGGTAGGTGTTTTGTGTCTTTCTATTGTTAGTCTTTAAATTTTATGTGAAAAAGTGCCCAATACCCTAGAATGGGGTATTACATATTTAGGGATTTTAGCCCTGTTAATGCCTTCTATGAATTTTTTTTCCTAAGTAGATGTTGTTGGACTGTGAATAGGGTTATTTTCCATGATATGGATGTGTTTCCCATGTTTTTTTTGATATAGAACATTTTGTTTAGATTTTCTGGTTAGACTGCTTGCTTTCCATGCCTAGTGTTGTTAGGATGAAGTGATATTATCTAATGATGTTATATGTTTGTAGCTATTTAGAAAAATAGTTCTTAAAAGATATTATCCAATTAGTTCTTAAGGATTACTTTTTCTGTTGAATAATGTTGTGCACACTTTACTTACACAGGGCTATGAGAACCTAGTGAAGTAGACCATAGGGAGAATGGACGCTGAGGGCTTCTAAAGAGTGTCTGTTTACTTTTATGCTACGAGACCATAGGGGGGATAGAATTTTTGCTCCCTCAGAGTGTCTACAGTTTCACATTGTGAGACTACAAGGGGAATTGGAAGTTGAGTTCTTCCTCAGAGTGTCTATAGTTACCGATTTGAGACCACATGGGTAATTGACGGTGAGTTCTTCCATAGAGAGTCTTTTCTAAAGATGAATCATAGGGGTTAGAATGTGAGTACTTACCAAAGAGTTTCTTGTGTTTGATTGGTTGAACTAGAGGGGTTAGGATATGAGTACTTCCCATAGGGTTACTTGTTTTTTATTATCTTCTTACTTGATATATGAAAATGAATGCAATTGAAACTGTAGGATTGTTTAATTTTCAGTACTTCCTTGTTTACTACTTCATTTTTCTTATTGCCTGCCACATATATTTACTGACTGTTAGGCACAGATATTTGGGTGGTTTCCTATTAGGATTTGTCTCACACCCTATTTGGGTCATGATTTTGGGCCCAAATAGATTATATTTCTACAGGTATAGATAAGGGAAATCGCCCTTCTACTTTAGGTACTTGATTGTTGTGGAGTTGGAGAGCATGAGACCAAGATGAGGCCTGCGATGGTGCTGGAGTTTATTTTTTTCCCTTATACTTTGGTTTAGTACTGTATTCTGACATTATGACATTTTTGGCTACTTTCTTATACATATGTATCATGCATAATTTATATATGTTCTCCAATTGTTTATTACTTTCAGTATTCCACTGTTTACTTACTACATGTTTTACTGCTTTTTCTATTGTTTTCTATTTATTTCCACTGCATTAATCTCCCAATGAGGGCATAGTTTTCCCACCATCACAACCAAGGCCCTCACTACTAGTCAACGACCTCTATTCTTTGGGGAAATGTTCTTGAGTCCATGTGACAAACTGGGTACGGGGCACCTCTGGGAGGCCCCCAAAACTGGGACATTACAAAGTGGTATCAAAGGAATTATTTTCTTCTTGACTTACTATTTGGAGCCTATAGGTAGGTATATGAAGGAATAGGTAGTTGGTAATAAGCTGTGCCTGGGAGTAGCTTACCCGTGTATAGGAAAAAGGCAATTTACCCTGTATATTACAATTTTTCTGGTTTTTCAATTATTTCAGTTGATTTGATTTCACCATTGGGTGATCCACATGTATTGTGCTATTATTTTTGATATTATTGAGGTTTTATTTCTGTTGAAACCTGATGAGATAATGGTATGCCATCTTATGAATTACATAAGTACTTGCTAGAGATCACATGCCATGCATTCTTGCCATTCCATTAAGGGTGCATTTCTGATTGCATGTTTTTGCGATATATGTTGTGATAGATATGCATGTTGTTGTGATAGATTCCTTGATAGAGTACCTGCTATTTTATATTGTATTGGATTGTGTAAGGTTTTGTTTGAATGAATGTCAAACTTTGGTTCTTGAGGTGTTATGGGCCCTCGTGGATCATAATTTGGTCGATAATTAAACTGTTATGATTTTTTATGACATGTATAAGATTCCAAAATTTTATTAGTAGGGAGTATGGGCCCTCACAGATCAGAATTTGGAACTTTAATGTTCGTTTCAGTGTTTTTCTAGGTTATGGAGTAGTTTATGAGGCTTACTGTCTGGAAAAACCCAAAATACATGGTGTGTATTGTTGAATACATGCCATGTATCCTTCTGTTTGGGAAGGAACTGATTTTCTTAAGTACACACTCTGTACTTTAGGTACACGTCGTATAGTCTCTAACTGTGTTACTACATGTGTGGGACGAGACACAGGGTTGAGAAATCCTTGGTGAAACACGCTATGTATCGGACTTACACGCCGTGTGTGTCAACTATGTGTCCAGCTATGTGACCAATGACATGGGTGGATTATAGGTAGTTTGTACATGCCATATAGAGTCATCCATGTAACTGGCCGTGTGACTAAAAACACGGGTTGGTGAAGTTCTTTCTAGTACACGTCATGTCTGTCAAAAACACACTGTGTAGTCTTACTCTCGGAGAACCGCATGGGTTAGTCATGTAGAAGAACCCAGGAAGGGGAAAACAATTCAAGTACACACCATTTCTTGGGATAACACTCTATGTGTATGGGGTGTTACAGGATCGAGATTGGTAGGAGTACATGCCCATGTGAAGGCTTAAAGGAACTCACCGTGTAAGGGTCATGCATGCCATGTATCCCTATTTTGAAAAACATGAATGATTTATTCCCCTATTCCTTTATTGCACTTCTAAGTTTCAGTCCTGGATAATCTTGAACTAAGGTGTGCGATTGACCTTGCAGAGTCACGCCACTGTGACATCCTACGATTGTATGCCAGATGCAGGGCAACCAGTAGACACCAGACATGGTAGATCAGGGACTACCACTAGATCCTCTAGTTGTGCTCGTCTTGGAACATGTCGTTATCCTGAATACAGATGCTGATGCACAATTCCAAGAGGGATTCATGAGGTTTATACAGACCTTCATAGGAGCACTTCATTCTGCCCCGTCTCTGGCAGAGTTGACATGGGTCTTTCAGTAGCAACATCCTCCCACTTTCTAAGGGGATGGAGGACCTCAGGATATTAAGTCATGGCTGGTAGCCATTATATCTATCTTCGAGCATCTGGAGACTCCTCCATAGAGGAGGGTTAAGCTCGCTATGTATATGCTTCAAGACTCCACCAAGAGTTGGTGGGATGCTAGCAGGTTATGGCTGGGGATGAATTCCAGAGTTCCTTCTATGATTAATTCTACCCAGAGACTTTGAGGTCCAATCGTTCCTGAGAGTTCATGAGTTTGGAGTAGGGTACTCTCTCAGTTATGGAGTATTATTCTCACTTCACAGAGCTGCAACACTTCACACCCATTCCAAGGGGTGATGAGTTATTTATGGCAAAGAATTTTGATGATGGTCTCAGGCATAACATACGATCTTAGGTGAACATCTTCAGGTTGACTTCCATCACCTCTATATTCAACCAGGATCTGATCACGAAGCACAATATGAAGGATTCTGGGGACTTGATCTAGGGAAGACCGACATACGAAGTTGGCACCCCTCCGACTGACAATAGGAAGTGCCACATGGAGTCTACATGCAAAGATCCGATGATAAGGGATACTTCTTTTAGTAGTTAGGTGGTGTGCTACCAATGTGTGAAGAGTGAGCATATAGGACGCATTTCCCGAGAAACCCAGTGGAGTGCTAATCTTGTGGAAAGATGGGTTATCTTCAGTGTTTCTATCACTTAATTTCTCTAGTAGCTTGTGATAGGAGTTCTTCTATGACACCATGTTTAGGATATGGACCACCAGTTTCTCATCAGTATAGGAACTAGAGATCGTTTGGCCATTTAGGACAAGGTGGAGGTTGTGGTCGTGGTAGCCAGACGATAGAATTTTAGTGACAATAGGGTGTATTAGCTTAGGGTGGTCAGGCAGGGTCACATGACCGCAGTACATGCTAGACTTTTGCAGTGGAGCAGACCCAAAAAGAGAAGGATCCTGGACCCTCTACAGTTCGAGGTACGATCCTAGTAGCCTCAGTTTTAGCTTCAACACTTTTTGATACAGGGGATTCCCATAGTTTCATATCTCTTGCTATTGTGGAGAGCCTTTGGCTCTGTATCTTTACTTATGCTTATGTCTTGATGTTGGAAACTCTATTGGGGAAAATAACGACTAGTATACGACTGTGAAAGGAGTGACCTCTTGAGGTCGGTGGGTGTCACTTCTTATGGGACCTTTTTGTCTTAGAGATGACATGTTATGATGTCATTCTTCGAATGGACTGGTTAGTTCCCTTCCAATAAGTTGTCGATTTATATTGTCGTAGGGTGAGTTTGACATCACCAGAAAGCAGATTTTTTCAACCCAAGGGTGAATGGGATGTCCAGGCGAGTAGAGCGGGACCCAAGCATCATGGGGCGGGAGGAGTTATAACCTAGATTACTAGTCTATATTTTGATGACCAGGGGACTTCATAGTTGGACTTCCCTTAAGTGTTCAATCTTTTCAGGGATGTCTTTCTAGATTACTTTTCAGGTTTTCCTTTGGAACGAGAGGTAGAATTTTCTATTGATCTTGTGTTAGGATCATCACCGATGTTCATTCCTCCCTATAGGATGGCTACACCAGAGTTGCTGGAGCTCAATAATTTGTTAGAGGAGTTGTAGGAAAAGGGTTTCATATGACCCAGTACTACTGCTTGGGGTTTTCTAGTCCTATTTGTAAAAAAGGCGAATGATACCATTTGAATTTGTGTGGATTATCGGAAGTTGAACCAGTTGACGATCAAGAATTGATATCCCTTTCCGAGGATTGATGGCCTCTTTGATCATCTTCAAGGATCCCAGGTGTTCTCGAAGTTTGAATTGAGATCCGGTTACCATCAGTTGTGCGTTAGACCATCTGATATACCTCTTATAGCCTTCTGGAGTAGGTATGGTCTATATGAGTATGTGGTTTTACCATTCGGTCTCACAAACGTGTCTATAGTTTTCATGGCACTAATGAACCAAGTGTTCCATCCATTCTTGGATTATTTCATGGTAGTCTTCATGGATGATATCTTGGTGTACTCTCAAACTCAACATAACCATACCACACATATTGAGATCATTTTGATTACACTGAGAGAGCATCAGTTATATGATAAGTTCACAAAATTCCACTTTTGGATGGACTAAATTCAATTCTTGGGTCATGTCATCTCAGAGACAGGAGTATTAGTAGACCCAGAGAAAGTGAGAGTATTAGTTTACTGGGAGAATCCAAAGAATGAATTTGAATTACGAAGTTTTCTAGGGATGACTAGATACTAAAGACATTTCATATAAGACTTTTTATGATTAGCAGTGCCACTAACATTCATAACTAAGAAGGGTGCAAAGTACTTATGTTCAGATTATTATGAGTCAACCTTTGAGGAGCTGAAAGGGAGGTTAACTTCAGCACTGATACTAGTATTTACAGAGTTGGAAAATAGCTATTCTATATACTGTGATGCATTAGGTATTGGGATGGGAGCAGTTCTTATGTAGGGAGAAGGAGTCATTGCGTATGGTTCTCGATAGTTGTGGCCACATGAGAAGAATAACCCAACGCACAATCTTGAGTTGGCTACAGTTGTTCATGCCTTACACTGTTGGAGACATTATCTTCTAGGAGATCATTTTTTGGTTTTCATAGAACATAAAAGTCTCAAATATATCTTTACACAACATGATCTTAATTTGAAACAATGAAGGTGGGTTGAGTACCTTCAGTCTTTTGACTTTGAGCTTGCCTACACTCCTAGTAAAGGCAACGTAGTAGTTGATGCGTTGAGAAGGAGGAATTAGATACAGGCAGTTCATGAGGCCAATAGTGAGTGGTAGCATATGGATCTGTTCTCTGAGATGCATTTGGAGGTGCACGACATACAGGGCTAGACATTTCTTTCTTCGGTGGTTGTTACCTATACTCTATTTGATCGAGTGTGAATGAGGAAGCTATCTGATTCTGAAGGCCTAGATCTACAGGAAAGTGTATAAAGAGTTGATCTTATTTTTGGATAGACCATAATCAACAATGAGATCTTGAATTTTCATGGGTGTATGTGGGTGTCAGCAGACATACGTGAGGAGTTGATACATGACTTTCATTCCTCAGTTTGGGAAGTTCATCCTAGTGTCACCAAGATGTATCAAGATCTGCACCATCTGTATTGGTGGCCTGGTATGAAGAGAGATGTTGCTAGGTTTTTCATGAGGTGTTCCACCTGTCAGTAGGTGAAGGTGGAGAATCATCAACCAATAGGGATTTTGAAATAGTTACCCATTCTCGAGTGGAAGAGGAATAATTTTGCGGTGGAATTTGTGATAGGCTTACTGAGGTCACTTCAAGAGAATAATGCAGTTTGGGTTTTCATTAACAGACTCATGAAGGTTGCTCACTTCTTGATGATCAAGGAGACCTTCAGTTTTAATGAGCTGGGAGGGCTATAAATCCAAGAGATTGTACATTTACATGGGGTTCCTCACTCCATCATTTCAGAAAGAGATGCTCGTTTTACTTCTCGTGTCTGTAAAAGACTGCAGAGGGCTTTGTGTACACATGTACTTCTAAGTACATATTACCATCCTCAGAAAGATGGACAGTCCAAGCATATGATTCAGGTGCTAGAGGACATGCTTCTAGCATCTGTCCTATATTTAGAGGTTCTTGGGAGAATCTCATACCTCTTGTGTAGTTTTCCAACAATAACAGTTTTCAAGAAACTATTTAGATGGAAAATTATGAGGCTTTGTATGGTAGGCCATGCCGATCACCCTTATATTGGTTGGTGGTAGGAGAGACAGCTATTCTAGAACCTTGTCTTTTTCTGGAGACCACAGAACAAGTGGAGTTGATTTGGAAGAGTAAGGGTAATACATAGTCATGACATAAGTCTTATACTGATCGATGAAGATGACCTCTGGAGTTCGAGGTTGGAGATCAGGTTTTCATACGTGTCACACCGAGGTTGGGACACAAGAGGATTAGGAGATAAGGTAATATTTCACTGAGATATGTCAGGCTTTTTGAGGTTTTAGAGGGAGTCGGGCCAGTTGCCTATTGGGTACAGTTAACTTAGAGGTATTGGGCTATGCATGACGTCTTCCACATTTCTCAGATACGGCATTACTTCTCAAAACCATCTCATGTTTTCCAACCCAATGAGGTTGAGTTGGAGGTAGAATCATCTTTTGAGGAGTATCTTATCTAGATTTTTGATCATAGTGTGAAGGTTCTCTATGGACAGTCTGTTCCTCTTGTATGAGTGCTATGATATCATGAGCGAGTATAGGACGTGACTTGGGAGAGGGAGGCCGGCGTACAATCATAGTTGTCGGAGCTGTTTGATGATTATTACTCTTCTTCTCCACCTTCTTAGGGAAATTAGAGGATGAATTTCATTAAGGGGGAAGTTTGTAAGAACCCAGATCTTCTTTTAAGGTATGAATTATATTTTTATAGTGTTTTGAGAAAAATGGGAGTTTTTGAAAATTTAAGGAGTACATGCCATGTACTTTGAAGTACACACCGTGTACCCGATGGCCGTGGGTGACCATTTACTGGCTGTGTAATGGCTGAGTACATGGCTGCATGGGGTGACCTAGAGACTACCTAATGTGGGGCTTGGTAAAGGAATATATAAGCCTTGTACTTTTAAAAAGACACTCCATGTAATTTTCTTTTTAATTGTTATATTAGACCGAGGTTGCGTCTCGTTCACTTAAAACACTTCCGCTTAGCCCGTCTCGTCTAGGAGCGACCGAAGCTATCGATTCTTCTCTAAATCCTAGACCCACTGTTTGTTCTTCGAATCCACTGCTTTCAATTACATTGGAATCTCCATAGCAAGTTCTTTCTTCATCTAAAGCCTCATTCATTGATTTATACCCATTCTTGAGATATCCTTGGTTGAGCATTTTTTTGACATTTTTGTAGATCTACTACATTCTAGGTCGATTCAAGGGACAACGCCAGAGTATATCAATCGTACAATGCTGAGGTAGGTGGTTTGTGCCTTTCTGTATTTAGTCTTTGAATTTTATGTGCAAAAGTTCCCAATACCCCAGAATGAGGTATTGTGTGTTTAGGGATTTTAGCCCTGTTAATGCCAGTTATGCTTTGTTTACCTGAGTAGAGGTTGTTTGATTGTGAATAGGGTTATTTTCTATTCTATGGATGTGTTTCCCATATTTGTTTTGATATTGACCTTTTGGTCTATATTTTTGGGTTAGGCTGCTTTCTTTCCATTCCTAGTGTTTTTAGGATGAAGTGATATTATTTGATGGTGTTATATGATTGTAGCTATTTAGACAAGTAGATCTTGAAAGCTGTTAGCCAAGTAGTTATTAAGGCTTACTTTGGCTGTTGAACATCGTTGTGCATGTTTGACTTACATAGGGCCATGGGAACCTGGTGTAGTAGACCATAGAGATAATGGATGCTGAGGGCTTCTCCAGAGTGTCTGTTTACTTTTATGTTGTGAGACCATATGGGGGATGGATTTTTTGCTCCCTCAGAGTGTCTGTAGTTCCACATTGTAAGACCACATGGGGAATTAGACATCTAGTGCTTCCTTAGAGTGTCTAGAGTTACCAATACGAGACCACAAGGGGAATTGATGGCGAGTGCTTCCTCAGAGAGTCTTTGCTAAAGCTGAATTAGAGGGGTTAGACTGTGAGTACTTCCTAGAGGTTTTCTTATGTTTGATTGGTTGAACCAGAGGGGTTAGGTAGTGAGTACTTCCTAGAGGGTTACTTTTTTTGATTAGCTGCTTACTTGATATATGAAAATGAATGCAATTGAAACTGTAGGATTATTTACTTTTGAGTACTTCCTTGTTTACTGCTTCATTTTTCTTATTGCCTGCCATATACATTCACCAAATTAGATCTTTGGTTGGTTGCCTACTGAGATTCGTATCACACCCTCTTCGGGTCATTCTTTTAGGTGAAAACATATTATATTGATGTAGGTATAGATAAGGGAAAGTTCCCTTATACTTCAGGTACTTTATTACTGTAGAGTTGGAGAGAATGAGACCAAGATGAGGCTTGCAGTGCTTCTGGAGTTTATTTGTTTTCCTTTTAATTTGGTTTAGAATTGTATTTCAGCGTTGTGACTTGTTTGGATACTTTCCTAGACATATGTATCATGCATCATTTATATATGTTCTCCAGTTGTTTATTACTTTCAGTCTTCCACTGTTTACTTATTTCATGTTTTATTGCTTCCTCTATTGTTATCTATTTTTTTCTGCTGCATTACTCTGCCAATAATGGCATAGTTTCCCCACCATCACACACAAGGCCCTTGCTGCTAGTCAGAAGCCTCTGGTGTTCGGGGAAATACGCTTGAGGCCAAGTGACCAACCAGGTATGGGGCACCTCTAGGCAGCCCCCAGAACCAGTACATTACAAAGTGGTATCAAAGGAATTATTTTCATCTTGAATTACTGTTTGGAGCCTATATATAGAGATATGAAGGAATAGGTAGTTGGTAATAATCTGTGCTCAGGAGTAGCTAACTCGTGTACATGGAAAAACCAATTTACCTCATAAATTGCAATTTTTTTAGTTTTTCAATTATTACAGTTGATTTGATTTCACCATTGGGTGATCCACATGTATTATGCTGTTATTGTTGATATTATTGTGGTTTATTTCTATTGCAACCCAATAAGATGAGGGTATGTCATCTCATGCATCATATAGGAAATTAATAGAGATCACATGTCATGCATTCTTTCCATGCCTTTTAGGGTGCATTACTGATAGCATGTTGTTGTGATAGATGTTGTGCTAGATATATATGCTGTTGTGATAGATGACTTGATTGAGTATCTCCTATTTTATAGGGTATTGTATTGTGTAAGGTTTCATTTGAATAAATTCCAAAATTTAGTTCTTGAGTTGTTATGGGCCCTCATCGATCAGAATTTGGTGGATCATTTCACTATTATGCTTGTTTATGAAATGTATAAGATGCCAAAATTTGATTTTCAAGGAGTATGGGTCCTCACAGATCATAATTTTGCACTTTAATGTTCTTTTTAGTGTTTTTATGGGTTCTAGAGTAGTTTCTAAGGCTTAATGTCCTTCGAAACCCAGAATACACGGTGTGTATTGCTGAATACACGCCATGTATCCTTCTGTTTGGAAAGGAACAACTTTTATTAAGTACACTGATGTTATTAATATTTTAATGACTTATTATATACTCCATTTACTGATTTTATATGAAATTTGCATAATTTGTGTGAAATATTAATGTTTTAATACTAAGTATAATTTTTGAGCATTTTTAGAAGTAGTCCAATTGAGTCAGTTTACCATTTTATTTACAACTCTCCCCTTACTTGTCCAAATTGTGTGGTTATTGTTTTTTAGGATTCCTAATTAAATATAAAACATTTCATTAGAAGGTATCATAGGAAATACTTCCATTTTAAGGCACATATGGACTATATAAGAGGGCCTACATAATCTATGAAGAAACTAGACCAGACATGAAGATTGAATTACGGGGCTCAATATAGAAATGAAAATTACTTCATTATCCTCAAAGGTTAAGGGGACAATGTAAGAAGTCTTGGATAAAAATTTCAAGTCCCAAATAAAAATAAAAGGGGCCCAACTGATTCATTTAAATTCATCCCACCATTCTTGCTGGGAAATAAAATCAGTACATTATCCATGACATATCTCATGATGTAATTATCCAATCAAGATGAGATTTTTCAGTGTTAAATAGGAGATATATCTGGATGGTGTTTCTAAAGAAAGTGTTCAAATTTGATTGCATATTCCTACTAATAAAACCATTCACATTTCGTCCTTATAAAACATATGGAGTGAAATGGAAAGATTGACATTGTTTAATAAACCGGCCATAGATTTGGCTCCTTAAGTACAATGGCCACCAAATGTTCATATTAGACATCAGATATATTTATATACATCATGTAAGAAGATCATATCTTGATATTTGTCTATCTGAATTGTCAAAATGGTGATGAAAGTGGAGGGACAGATTGGGAATGCAAATAGTCCACTTCCTTGGGCTATAAATACACCCCCTCCTCTCCTTCAAGGGGGTTGGCATTTCAGAAGCGAGGATCACATATTGGCACATAAAAATGATTTAAAAAGGCTTGGGAGGACCTGAAATATTCATGTTTTCAATTGAGATACCTTTCCTCTCCTCTTTGTTTTCATTTACTTTTGTGTTCTTCTTTGTTGTAATATTGCAAGTCTTTGTTTTTGTAATTCTATTTTAATGAAACTTTCTTCTTCAATATCTCTTTTTCTCATCCAAATTTTTTAGTATAATAATAATTTTCTTAAAATAGTTTAAATAAAGTTAAAATCCCTTCCCTTATTTTGCTTACTCATTCAATTGAAAGTATATTTTTAATTATAATTATTGTTTGTGTGTGTGTTCGATGCACCACTATTTTTCTTATCCCTTTATTTTTCTTCTCTTATTAATTTATCAGCATAATAATTATAACTAGATTATTATTTATTTAAATGGATAACTAAATTTACCATTGGGGTGAGTTATAATTTGGGGATGTTAATTGATTTAGAGCATTAGCTCGATGGATATTCTTTAAATTAACGTTGTGTATGTTAAACATAGAATGTCGTGAATTAATGACATAATTTGTTTAACGTGTGGTTTCCATGGATTATTGGATCCATAAATACACTACCATAAACAAGATCTAATTGATATTATAACCCTAAGTTATGTTAAGGATTGGATTAAATCATTAACACTTAGGAATTCCAATCAACATTATCTTTTGAAGTGGGTGTTAATTTAAATGTAATATAAAGAAAAGCTCAAGGATATCACAAGCTTAGCTCCCTAATAACAAAATCACCCCAATATTTATAAAAATTTTAAATCAATATTAATAAATCAATCATTTCATAAGCTCTATAAAGAAACCCCCCAATCAGAATACAATCAACTAAAAACAATCAACTATTAAAAAGTATCATCATCGAGGATTCGACCCGAGTGCTGCTGTACACATTAGTAGAGCACCAGAACCTTGATTGGTTGATTGGTGACAATAGTATGTGCTTTCATACATGCTGTGTACTTTAGGTACACGCCATTTAGTCTCTAGTCGTGTTACTTCATGTGTGGGCTGAGACATGGGGTTGGGAAATCATTGTTCAAACACTCCATGTACCGGACGTACAAGCCATGTGTATAGACCATGTGTCCAATCATGTGAAGAAAGACACAGGTAGATTATGGGTAGTTAGTACACACAGTGTATGAAACAAAAACACATTGTAGAGTCATCCATGTAAACGACCATGTGACTAACAACACAGGTCGGTGATGTTCTTTGTAGTACACGCCATATCTGGCACAAACATGCCATGCAGTCTTGCTCTAAGAGAATCGTGTGGGTTAGTTTTATAGAAGAACTCTAGAAGGGGAAAATGATTCAAGTAAACACCGTGTCTTGGTAGAACACGCCGTGTGTATGGGGTGTTACACGACCGGGATTGGCCAGAGTACACTCCCATGTGAAGGCTTAAAGGAACACGTCGTGTGAGGGTCATACACACTGTGTATCCCAGTTTCGAAAAACTTAAATGATTTCTTCCCCCATTCCTTGCTTGTAATTATAAGTTTTAGTGCTTGATAATCTTGAATAAAGGTGTGAGATTGAACTTGCAGAGTTATACCACCACAACGTTCTCTGGTTGTACGCCAGATTCAGGGCAACAAGAAGACACTAGATATGGTAGATCAGGGACTACCAGCAGATCCTCTAGTTGTGCCTATCGTGGAAGCTGCCATTATCCCAGATATAGATACCGATGCACAATTATGAGAGGGATTCATAAGGTTTATATAGACCTTTAGAGTAGCACTGTTTCCTGCCCCGTCTATGTTAGAGTTGACATGAGTCTTTCAGTAGAAGAATCCTCCCACTTTCTCAGGGGATGGAGGACCTGAGGCTGCTAATTCATGACTGGAAGCCATGGTATCTATCTTCGAGAATGTAGAGACACCTCCAAAGAGGAGGGTGATGCTTGCTATGGATATTCTTTGGGAATCCTCCAAGAGATGTTGGTATGTGATCTCACAGGAAGGATGCCAGCAAGGTATGGCTTGGGATGAATTCCAGCGTGCCTTCTACGATTACTTCTACCCGGAGACTTTGAGGGTCGATCGAGCCCAAGAGTTCAAGAGTTTGGAGAAGGGTACTCTCTCAGTTATGGATTATTCTTCTCATTTCACAGAGGTGCAGTGCTTTACACCCATTCTAGAGGTGACGATTTATTTCTGGCAAGGAAGTTTGAGGATGGTTTCAGGCATGACATCCATTCTTAGGTGAACATCTTCAAGTTGACTTCCATAACCTATATAGTCAACTAAGCACCGATCACGAAGCAAAATCTAGGAGATTCTGGGGCTGCGATCTAGGGAATCCCAACATCCAGAGTTGGTACCCCTCTAACTGATAGAAGGAAGTGCCATAGGGAGTCTACGCATGAAGATCTGAGGAGATGGGATACTTTTTATGGTAGCCAGGTGGTGAGCTACTAGTGTGGGAAGAGTGGGCATACAAGGATGCATTGCCTGAGAGACCTAGTGGAGTGCCAATCTTGCAGTAAGATGGGCCATCTTCAGCGTTTTTGTCAGTTCTTCTCACTAGTAGATAGTGATAAAAGTTCTGCTATGACTCCATGTTTAGGAGAAGGACCACCATTTTATCATCAGTTTGGGAACTAGAGTTCATTCAACCATTCAAGCCAAGGTGGTGGTCGTGGCCATGGTTGTCAGTCGACATATATTCAGTGACAACAGGGTAGATCAGCTCAGGGTGGTCAGGTAGGGTCACAGGGCTGCGGTATATGCCAGAATTTTATAGTGGAGAAGACCTAGTAGAAGCAGGATTCCAGACCCTCTACAGTTTGAGGTATGATTCTAGTAGCCTCATTTTTAACTACAACACTTTTAGATATAGGTGCTTCCTATAGTTTCATATATTTTTCTGTTGTGGAGATACTTGGGCTCTATATCTTTACTTATGCTGATGTCTTGATGCTGGACACTCCGTTGGGGAAAAGAACGGCTAGTGTACGATAGTGGGAGGAGTGCCCTCTTGAGGTTGGTGGGTGTCACTTCTTATGGGACCTTTTTGTCTTAGAGATGACAGGCTATACTGTCTTTCTCAGAATGGACTGGTTAGTTCCCTTCTAGGTAGTTGTTGATTTCTATCACCATAGGGTTAGTTTCATGTCACTAGAAGGGGGATTCTTTCTACACAAGGGAGAATGGGATGTCCAGGCGGGCAGAGTGAGACCTGAGCATCGTGGGTTAATAGGAGTTATATCCCATATTGCTAGTCTATATCTTTATGACCAGGGGACTTCACATTTGTATTTCCCTCCATTGGTCGATCATTTTAGGGATGTATTTCTTGAGGTCTTTTCAGGTATTCCTCCAGAGTGATAGTTAGAATTTTCTATTGAGATTATCTTAAGAGCATCACTAGTGTCCATTCCTCCCTATAGGATGGATACACCAGACTTGCAGGAGCTCAATAAGTAGTTAGAGGAGTTGTAGGAAAAGAGTTTTATCCAACCAAGTACTTCTCATTGGGGTTCTCCAGTCCTGTTTGAGAAGAAGGAAAATGGTACCCACCAAATTTGTGTGGATTATCAGAAGTTGAACTAGTTGACGATCAAGAACTGATATCCCATGCTAAGGATTGATGATCTATTTGATTATCTTTAAGGATCCTGGGTGTTCTTGAATATTTACTTGAGATCCAGTTACCATTAGTTGCTCGTTAGACCATCTGATATACTTTTTACATCTTTTTGGAGTACATATGGTCTATACGAGTATGTGGTTATGCCGTTCAGTCTCACGAATGTGACTAGAGTTTTCATGGAACTAATGAGCTGAGTGTTCCATCCATACTTAGATTCTTTCGTGGATGATATCTTGGTGTACTCTCACACATGACACGACTATGCCACACATCTTGAGATCATTTTGAGTACACTAAGAGAGAATCAATTATATGCTAAGCTCTCAAAATTTCACTTTTGGATGGACCAAATTCACTTCTTGGGTCATGTCATCTCAAAGATAGGAGTATTCATAGAACCAGAGAAAGTGAGAGAAGTAGTTTCCTAGGAGAAGCTGAAGAATGTCTTTGTAGTAAAAAGTTTTTTTACAACTGGATGGATACTACAAAAATTTCATACATGACCTTTTAGGCTTTGCAGTGCCACTGAGGGGCCTGACTAAGAAGGGTGAGAAGTACTTATGGTCATATTCTTGTGAGTCAGCCTTTCAAGAGTTGAAAGGGAGGTTGACTTTAGCACCAATACTAGTATTTCTATAGTCGAGAAAGATATATATTGTATACTGTGATGCATCATGTATCGGGCTGGGAACATTGCTTATGTAGGGAGAAGGAGTCGTTGCGTATGCGTCTCGATAGTTGAGGCCACATGAGAGGAATTACCTGACGCACGATCTCGAGTTGGCTACAGTTATTCATGCCTTATGTTGTTGGATACATTATATTCTAGGAGAGAATTTTGTGGTTTTCACTAATCACAAAAGTCTCAAATATATCTTTACACAATTCGATCTGAATTTGAGACAATGAAGGTGGGTTGAGTACTTTCAGTCTTTTGACTTTGATCTTGCCTACACGCCTGGGAAAGTCAATGTATTAGTTGATGGGTTGAGCAAGAGGAATAAGATATCGGTAGTTCAGGAGACCAGTAGTTAGTGGCTGCTTATGACTATGTTCTCTAAGATGCATTTGGAGGTGCACGACTGACTGGAGTAGACGTTTATTTTTTTAGTGATTGTTACCTCTACTGTACTTGATCGAGTGTGAATAAGGAAACTATCAGATTCAGAAGGCCTAATACTATGATAAAGTGTGTCAGGAGAGGACCCTATTCTTGGATGGACCATAGGCGAGGATGATATCTTGCGTTTTCATGGGCACCTATGGGTGTTAGCAGACATACGAGAGGAGCTGATGCATGACATTCATTCCTCGATTTGGGTAGTTCATCCTGGTGTCACCATGATGTATCTAGATCTGCACCATTAGTATTAGTGGATAGGTATGAAGATATATGTTGCTGGGTTTGTCATGAGGGGTTCCACCTATCAACAGGTGAAGGTGGAGCATCATCGACCATCTGGGATTTTGCAGTAGTTACCCATTCTTGAGTGGAAGTGGAATGATGTCGTGATGGACTTCGTGACTGGCTTACCGAGGTCTCATAGAGGGAGTGATGTAGTTTGGGTTTTCATTTATAGACTCACGATGGTTTCTTACTTCTTTTCGATCAAGGAGACCTTTAGTTTTAATGAGATGGGAAGGCTGTACATTTGAGAGATTGTATGTTTACATGGGGTTCCACACTCCGTCATTTCAGACAGAGACACCCGTTTTACTCATCAGGTCTTGCAGGGACTACAAAGGGCTTTGGATACATAGGTACTTTTGAGTACAACTTACCATCCTCAACAGATGGCCAGTCCAAGCATACAATTCTGGTGGTGGAGGACATGCTTCGCGCATGTGTCCCAGATTTCAGAGGTTCTTTGGAGAAGCACATACCTCTTTTAGATTTTTACTATAACAATAGTTTTCAAGCAACTATTCAGATGGCACCTTATGAGGCTTTTTTAAGTAGGCCATGCCGATCACCCATATGTTGGATGGAGGGAGGAGAGGCAGCTATTCTAGGACCTCGCCTTGTTCAGGAGACTACAGAACAGGTGGAGTTTATTTAGAAGGGGAAGGCTACTGCACAATCACAAAAGGAGTCTTATGCCCATTGATGGAGATGACCTCTGGAGTTTGAGGTCGGAGATCAAGTTTTCTTACATGTCACACTGAGGTTGGGACATGGGAGGATTAAGAGACATGACAAGCTTTCACCGAGATACGTTGGACCATTTGAGGTTTTGGAGAGATTCGGGCCGGTTGCCTATCCGCTAAAGTTACCTAAGAGGTATCAGGTTATGCACGACGTCTTCCACGTTTCTCAGCTACGAAATTAATTCTTAGACCTATCTCATGTTTTCCAACCTGAGGAGGATGATTTGGAGGTGGAATCATCGTTCGAGGAGTATCATATCAAGATTTTTTATCGTAGTGTGAAGGTTCTCCATGGCCGGTATATTCCTCTAGTATGAGTGCTATGGAAGCACGAGTGAGTATAAGATAAGACTTGGGAGAGGGAGGCCGATGTATGATCAGAGTGGCTGGACGTGTCTGAGGATTCTTCATCTTCTTTACCACCTTCTTAGGGAGATTTAGGGACGAATTTATTTAAGGAGGGATGTTTGTAAGAACTCATATCTTATTTTTAGGTATGTATTTTATTTTTCAGGGGTTTTGAGAAAAAGAGGAGTTTCTATAAATTTAAGGAGTACATGCTGTGTAATTCAAAGTACAGAAAGTGTACCCGGTTCCCGCAGGTGACCGTGTACTGGCCGTGTAATGGCCGAGTACATGGCTCTGTGGGGTGACCTAGAGACCGCCTAAAATGGGGACCGATAAAGGCATATACATGTCGTGTACTTTTAAAAGACACGCCATTACCTTTTATTTCTAATTGTTATATCAGACCGGGGTCACATCTCTTTCACAGAAAACACTTCTTCTCAGCACATCTCATCCAAGAGTTACCAAAGCCAATGATTCTTCTTCGAGCCCCCGACCCTCCATCCATTCTCCGAATCAACCACCTTCGATTGCATTGGAATTTCCATTATGAGTTCTTTCTTCTTCTAGAGCCTCATTCCTTGATTTCTCCTCTATCATGTGATATCCTTGGTTCATAATTTTTTGATGTTTTTGTAAATATACCATGTTCTAGGTCGATTCAAGGGCCAACACCAGAGTATATCAATCATACAATGCCAAGGTAGGTGGTTTGTGCCTTTCCGTAGTTAGTCTTTAAATTTTATGTGAAAAAGTTCCCAATACCCTAGAATGGGATATTGCATGTTTAGGGATTTTAGTCCTATTAATTCATGCTATGCCTTGTGTGTCTGAGTAGAGGTTGTTTGATTATGAATAGGGTTATTTTCCTTGCTATGTATGTGTTTCCCATGTTTGTTTTTATATTGACCATTTGGTCTAGATTTTTCAGTTAAGATGCTTTCTTTCCATGACCAGTGTTGTTAGGATGGTGTGATATTATCTGATACTGTTATATGCTTGTAGCTGTTTAGCCAAGTAGTTCTTGAAAGTTATTAGCCAAGTATCTCTTAAATTTTACATTTAATGTTGAAAATCGTTGTGTGCACTTGAATTAAACAGGGCTATGGGAACCTGGTGTAGTAGACCATAGGGAGAATAGATGTTGAGAGCTTCTCTAGAGTGTCTATTTACTTTTACGTTGCGAGACCATAAGGGGGATGTACTTTTTTCTCCCTAAGAGTGTATGCAGTTCCACGTTGCGAGACCAAAGGGGGAATTGGATGTTGAGTACTTCCTCATAGTGTATATAGTTACCGATGCGAGACCACATGGGGAATTGACGGTGAGTGCTTCCTCATAGAGTATTTGCTAAAGCTCAACTAGAGGGGTTATACTAGGAGTACTTCCCAGAGGGTTGCTTGAGTTTGATTGGTTGAACCAGAGGGGTTAGGCCATGAGTAATTCCTAGAGGGTTACTTGTTTTTGAATAGCTGCTTACTTAATATATGAAAATGAATGCAATTGAAACTGTAGGATTATTTACATTTGAGTACTTCCTTGTTTCCTACTTCATTTTGATTTTTACCTTCCATATATATTCACTGACTATTAGGCACAAATCTTTGGGTGGTTTCCTGCTAAGATTCATCTCACAACCTATTTGGGTCATGGTTTTGGGCCCAAACAGATTATATTACTACATGTATAGATAAGGGAAAGCACCCTTTTACTTCAGGTACTTGATTACTGTGCAGTTGGAGAGAATGGGACAGAGCTGAGGCTTGCGATGCTGTGGAAGTTTATTTTTTTCCTTCTACTTTGGTTTAGTACTCTATTCCATAATTATTAATTGTTTGGATACTTTTCTAGACATATGTATCATGAATAATTTATATATGTGCTCTAGTTGTTTATTAATTTTAGTCTTTCATTGTTTACTTATTTCATGTTTTACTGCTTTCGCTATTGTTATTTGTTTCTTTGGACTGCATTACTCTGCCAATGAGGGCATAGTTTCCCCACCATCACACCCAAGGCCCTCACTACTTGTTGGCAGCCTCTTGCATTCAGGGAAATGCGCTTGAGTCCATGTGACCAACTGGGTATGGGGCACCTCTGGGCGACTCCCAGAATCAGGACTTTACAACTACACACTTGGTTTGACACTCTCTAGGGATATTCTTGGGTTAATTCATATTTTCTATTTGAACCATTATATTGAATCAGATAATAGAAGCTATAGAAACCTATGATATTCCATAGTGATATGTGATAAATATAAAGTGTATTGGGATGATAAGTCTAAGGTTGATCATATGTTTAAAATCACAGATACTCCTTTTGAGGTGTAATGTGATAAGAGTCTAACATGATTATGGATATTTTGGGAGACATTTATAGTAAAAGAACCATTGGGTTTTGTTTTAATTTTATGTAATAGTTTATTTTTAGAATGATACTTTAATATATTATGGACATAAGTCTAAAGGTATTAATAACCATTAGGGTTAATATGATCATTTATGTTAAGGTAATAATAGTCAATTAAGATTATTTTATTTTGTGAAAAAATAAGCTATATTGAAATACTTAGTGGTTAAAAGTGATTTGATGATTAATGTTATTTTTGAAAATGTTTATCATATTTTTGAATATGTTATAGAAATTATAATAAAATAGTTTTATAAAAAAGAAAACCTGCATGTTAGGTGACAACCCATCGCATCCGAAAAGGCCATAGGGCTTGAACCCACAACCGAAGGGTGAAAAGGGTTTAACACCTACCACTAGTCTATGCGATTTTATGATTAATATGACATTATATTTACTTAAATGATTTTATGAAAAATTGTTAAGTCAAAATTCAGGTGTGGTTGTTGATTTTTATATATTAATGTATTATATTAGATAAATTATGCTAACCATTTTGGTTTTGGAAAATATTTAGAAATTGATGAAAATAATTTACACTTTTTTTTATGAATATTGTGATCCAATAAAAGTTAATTTAAGTTATCCAGGCTTTAAAAAATTCATCTAAAATACTCATCATTTGGAATAAAATATGATATTGTGGTGGAAATTGATTAAAGGATAAAATTCTACATATCAAGTCAGTATGTTTCCTTATGTACTTAGTCTTTATGGTAAAGGAATTACTCAACTTTGGGAAAATGATATTTAAATTAAATCATTAATATATTACCTTTATTTTTTATAGATCAATGGTCTTTGTCACATCTCATTGGTTTATGGTATTGTGGTGGTTATCATGATCATTCAACTTCTTGTGATCGATGACCTCGATCAATCTCCATTATTTGGACATCACAATTTTCCTTCATATACATATTTTACCTTCCCATTAATGTTATCCTATATGGAAACCAAGTTATGTATTACTCTAGATGACCTTTGTGTTTCCTTTTTCCTCTTTTCAAAAGGAAGTTTTGTTAAACCCTTTTTATAATATGGGTTTTTAATATTGTTATTTAAAATATTAACCCTTTGATGCCCAAGAAAAACTTTTTCAGGAGACTTTTATTAAAATGGGATAGAATTTAAAACCCCAAGATTTTATAATATATTTCTCTTTAAATAAATTCAATTTATTTGATATCTTGTGTTACAAAAAACACCAAGTTTAAATAAACCACAATATACTATTAAAATATTACTATTTAAATATGATTTTTATAACATGGAGATTATAATTGGTGGTATGGAAAGGAATACAAACTTTAAAAAAATATGTATGGTTTTTATATGATGAAAATATATTTTAAGTAGAGTCATTTTATACTTTAAAAATACAATTTTTCCTCAGAAATGATTTTTATTGTTTTTTTGTGAATAAATATTATAAATAATTTTTAAATATTTTAGAAATGTTGTATTATAAAATGAATATAATTTTTAAGTGATCATATCAAAATTAACTTCTTTTGAAATTTTGGGTTTTTTTCTGAAATGATTTATTTTTCAGTAAATCGTGAACATTACTGATTTTACAAATACTGTCATTTATTTTCATTAAATAATGTAATTCAAAAAGCACCATTATATTTTGGATTTATTATTAAAGTGATATATTAACCATGTTATTTAGAATTATTTAATTAGAAACATTTTAATTATAAATTTTCATGATTTTGGTATAAGTTTATTTTTATTCTTAAAAACATGGTTTTCTGAAAACTATTTTCAAATGAATTATGTTTATCCCTTTTAATTAATTAAAATAACCCATAGTGATGGAATATTTAAATTAAATTTATATATTATATATCTATTTATATTAATTTAAATTCATATAATTATTATTTCAGATCATATAGTTAATGTAAGATCATCTCATTCTGGAAAAATGCATTTCTTGAAAAACCGTTTTTCGACACGTTTTGTGGGTTTATTTTTAAATTAAATTCTGCCACTTCTGTGAATTGAATTTGATAAAATGTATTTATATTTTGAATCTTAATAATTAATTTTAGGTAAAAGGGTTAAATTAATTTTTTTTATAAATGAATAGTAAAAAAAATAAAAATTAATTTTTGTAGTTAAGGTTAAAATTGGGTTTTGCGCGTTACATGCATTTTTGTTAAAATTAATTTTCCAAAAAATAGGATTTTTATTTAATAAATTTTATTTAATATTTTTAATAATTTTTTAAAAATTATCTAACATGTATCACCTTATTTTTAGGCATGGAAGATAAATTACCTAGGTAGAAACAAGTTACTATGGTAAAAAATAAAATGGTAAAAGTGAGTAACCATAAAGGTAAAGGGAATAAAATTAAAATATGTTTATTTTTTAATGTTGGAGGTGTTTATTGACATTATATTACCTCCAATACATCATTTATAATTTTTTTAGGCACATGTCTTGAGAGTGACTTCCCATTATTGAATAGTTTTGTTTATTTACAAAAATGCCACTCCCTCTCACTTATAAAAGTCAACCTCCTTTCCTCTTTTACTCACACTTAAATTTTTTTTGGTTCATCCAATACCTTATAACATTTATTCCTTAATTCCATTCCCACATCCTATAGACCTTGTTTTGATTATAGAACCATCCTATAAATAATTTTGGAGCAAACTTATAGAGGTTGTCCGAAGAAGATGTATCATTCTTAACCAAGAATTTTGTTTTATTACTTATTACACCTCCTTAAAATATTCTTCAAACACAAGGATATAATAATGTTAGTATATAACATATAATAAGATGTTATTATGTAAATTTAATAACTTACATCAATCTCTACTTTTATTAAATGAGAAACAAATCCATCATTTGTGTGTACGACTGACAACCGCTTCATAAACCAATGTAATTCATTTACCATCATCTCCACTAACATATATGTATGATAATGGATTTGATGTATATATATGATATTTATGAAATATTTTTAATTATGAAATATTAATTTATCATTTATTTTCTTACCTTTCCATTCTTTAAAAAATGATATCTTCGTTCGTGCGTATGTGAGGACTACCACCTCTACAAAGCGATGTGATTCATTTTTCATCATCGCATCACATTAAATATATATAAGTTTATTTAAAGAAATAATATGGTATTTTTGATATAATTATATTTCTGGAAATATAAAATAACACTTACCTTCTTTCCATCATGATCATTAAAAAATTGAAATATTACTCATGCATACGTACGACCTACCTTCTCCATGATTGTAACATAGTTCATTTTTTATCACCCTATTTCATGGTTTTTTTGAAATTATAATTAATATATAAAAGTTATAATTTTTAAATATTATTATTCTGGATATGATGGAATAATTACTTCTTTTATCATATTCAACCTACCAAAGTCATTTTGAACATATAAATCGAATATCATCAAAATGTCTGATGAGAAATTAATTGATTATGTAAATAAATATTACATTATAATACATAAAATGAAATAATTAATAAACATTAAAAAATTTCTTAAAAAATTAAATTATTAAGATAATTTTATTATTTATGAAGGAAAAGTATGTACGTTATGAGTCAAACTTAAGGCACGATGGTTTTTAACTTAAATTCCATTCATTGGGTTTTAATTCTACTTCATTGACTATGTTATGATATAATCATGTGTGAAATTATCAATAATTGTATTATATTTTATTTATAATCATTTTTTTGGATTTAAATTTGTTACATATAATAACTTCATTGATTAATTCTCACTCCAGTGATATGATATTTATTAGGGGTCTTCTTTAAAAAATTCATCTTTTAAATTTTCCCTTCCAAATTTTTTTCTTTCATGTCCATGTTCTTTTAAGTGTTTCAAGAAAATTATTATATATACTAAAATGGATTTTGAAGTTTTTTTTGAGAATAGTTTACTTTCATTACAATGCTTTAAAAAGTATTTTTTTAGGTTTTATGTAAGGGACACTTTACTTTTAAAATATCATTTTAAATGTTTTAAGGATTTATTTTCTAAATCTTTCTCTTCCATGTCCATATTCTTAAAATTGTTTTATTAATTTAATTAAATGGACATAAAATAATTATAAAATAATTTTTTTATCCTTTTATTTTCTTTAATTTTTTTAAATAATATTTTTATGTATTTTATATTGAATGTTTTGACTTTATTTACAAAAGACATAAGGAATTTTTTATTTTAACTTATATGGTGTTAAAAGATTTTCCCAACACTATATCCATTATTTTATATTTAAATTTATTTATAATCTTACTTGTTTTCTTCAATTAAAAACCCTCTTTCCATTTGTTATATTTATTTTAAAAAATTGTTTTAAAAGGAATTGATATTTTGATATCTGGAAATGTTTTTCTCATGGATGTAAGTGATCTCCCTAAACTACCCTTTTATTTGGGTTATGAACATTGTCTCCAAAACTCACTTTATCTACCTCATTAATGTTATATAATGATTCTAAATGTTTTATATATGTCTATCACATACACTCCTAGATCATTTTTCCTTCATTTAATAAGGTAATATATATCTTATGTTCATTTCTCAAATGCCTTTATTATGAAATTTCCTTTGATTATGATAAGTGGAAATATTATTCAACTCATTTTATTTACATGGGTAATTATGATGTTTCTTAGTTATGATTTATTTCATTTTTATACAACAAATAATAATGAACATGTTATGATGGGTCTACCGAGATAGTGCTCTAATTCATTGGGTAAAGATTTTGTCTCATGAGACGTTATGTATAGGATTATGGAGTAAACCTAATCCATTGTGGGATTTTTTATGCCATGTGATATTATCTTGAAAGTTAAACTTGACTGTGTTTATGTTATGTTATATGTTTCCACCACATTTCCTATGTTGTTATGATCTTATGAAACCATGTTATTTATATTATGCTTACATGGGATTACTCATGAACCTTTCCTTTTATGATATCAAGTTATTAATTTAAACAACATGTTATGTTTCCTTATCATGTTTTTTCACTTAATGGGATTTTCAGATCACCCATTTTTTATGTATTCCCTAGGTTATCCTACAAAATTTTTGGAGCTCAAATATATTTAGGATCTCACCAAGGAAAATCAAAATAATGATGTCATGTTTTAGTATGTCTTGATGTTTTATATAACTTTCCTTATAAAGACACAGGTCCCAAGATCTTTTTTGTAATAATTAATGGTTGTTTATATTAAAATTAATGTAATAATAAATGTAAAAGGCTTGGTTCACTATATCCATAGTCTACCGGAATATTAGAGAAGGTTAATTATCACAACTCTACAACTCACATGATCAGGAATGGAAAAAATACTCATCATAATGAATGCGAATACTAAATTAGAAATGATTAATAACCCTAATCACTACTACTTCATGTTACCCCCAAGAAGAGTTGACATAGATTTCAAAGAAACCCAGTGGTGTCTTCTTGAGAAGATTTTTTTTGGAATGGATAGTAGTGTCATCATGGGATTTAGAAGACGTAAAGAGAAATCCAAATATCCCTTGAACAATTATTCTACTTTTAAGGAGATATTTATAGAAGGTATCTCTAGGAGAAGTGAGATTTGGAATACGGGTTGTTCTGAATCCCTAATAATCTCTGATGAATATGAACCATGAGGAACCAAAATCCCAATCTTAGAAGAAAGACTAACCTCTAATAAACGAAACAACACATCCATAAGCACAACTAGGGTTTGACCACCCCTAAGGGAACTTAACCACTTTCCTTTTGTGGGAATATTTATTATAAAACATAAAAGGTCCCCATAATTATTATCATTTTAATTTTAAGAAAGATATCACATTTTAGGTTTGATTAAATGAAATTCCATTCAAAAGTTATATAATAAAATAAATTATATAGGAAAATACTTTATAAATTGGGAATTTCATCATGGGTAACAAAAAAACATCATAATAATTGGATAGAAAAGAAGACACCATCAATTTATATGGTAAAACACCCTATAAATTATTTATATACATTAAATGACTAACCCTAATACCATAATCAAGAAAACAATCATATGAAAGAACACAAATGGAATTTTAATCACATGTACTCGATATGATTCATTAACAAACACACTCTTTCCATTCTATTCCAAGATAAAAAATGACACAAATAATAAATCCAAAATCAAAGTGCATCACACTAGGTGAAGCAACTTAACGATAAAATTGAGAACCAATAATAACAATCCCATCCCCAGTAACTTGAACTTCCCTCATACATGGGTTAGACACTCCCTGGAACAATATTTATAACAAGTTTAGACAATATCCTATCTTCTGTCTACCTTACCAAAATAGTAAGACAAATGAAAATAAAAAACACTTTGATACCACTGTGATATCCTTAGAATTGGATCACTTTATAGTAACCATAATGGAGTACCACATGATGTTAGGAGCACCTACTCATATACATGAGGTTTCCAAATAACATCAAGGTCCTTTGGTATTACCATGGGTAGACTATACCCTTATATAATAGTCAATAATAACAAAACAACAACAACAACATAAAACATATCCACCAAAGGTAACAAAAATTTATAAAAGTTCCAATAAAAAAACATATATAATCCAAGTTATACCAAGTTGATTTTTTACACAAAATAAAAGTCATATATACAAGTTATACCCCCCATGTGAAGATCTTATATATATGTATTAATTTAATTAATATTCCAAAATAACATGACTGAAAAATTACCCAAAATTTTTATTGAGTCATATCTTAATCCTATATCCCAATATTTGGTCCTAGTAAGACTACTCAACCATTAATCATAAGGACCTTGACCTTATCCTATCATATAACCATGGAGTCTACCCAGGTACCCATTATGGCATGAGTCGGGTGTGAGTACAACTCAATATGACACTTCTAATGGTTTCCTTAAATATATATAGTCTAAAATTAAGTGCATGTTGATTTACCCTAATAAATAAATGAATGAGTAATAAATAAATCATCATCAATCCTTAGGTTTCAAGGTGAAACCTGAAATTGACCATACGTAATTGGGTTAGTTCAAGATGTATCTAAAATAATTATAAAACCACTTATGGGGAAATATATACAACCCTATAATTAGGATATTATAACCCTAGGGGAGCCACATATTGCCCTGAAACCATGCAAATACCACTTAAGGGAACCAATTCATACCCTAGAAACATGATAATATCACTCATGGGGAGCCAAATCCTTCCCTAAAGCCATTAGAATATAATCTAGGGGGATCCAAATCCTTCATTGAAACCTTTAATTATTTAAAATTTACCACATTTCTACCTTTAACAATTTACACTTAACACGCTATATTAATTTTTCAAGCTTAACAAATTAATACCCTTTCCATTAGATTAAAAATTTAATTTAGGGAACCCTATGGGTTGCTTCTTAAATTTCAATTTTTATCTAAAATAAATCTCAACTTACTTGGATTCCAAAAATCTAGTATTACCTCCACCAATAGTCTACTCACATCCTAAAGAAGGAGTAATTTAGAAAGGATAAAAATATAATCCATTTTTTGATTTTATGGTCAAACAAATGTTAATTTGGAAAGAACACAAATAAAACACACATAGAAATAAGTGATAAATTAGTAATAACTTAGGGACTACCTCCATTATGATCATAGGAAGCTACTCACTGAATGTCACCCACTAATCTGAATTTGAATAGTGGAAATCGAGATATCAGATGAAAACCATGAAATATGGCACAAACAATCATAAAAACTATAATACCACTAAACAATGATAAAAACAAAGAAATGATTTAATAAGACTTTTATATTTACCTATAGAAACCTTCCATATTAAATGACATTCAAAACCATTAAGGAATGATAATGATCTCACTTTTAAGAGAATTACTCATGATGAAGAAGTGCATAGGAACTCATGCATGACTGGAGTAAAAATAGGGATCCTCATTTATTTTATCTTACTTAAAAAAATTCATTATATTAATTATTTTAAAAAACACCAAGCCTAGTGTCACGATATGACCATAATAGTCAATATGTGATAACCCTCTGAGATAGAACCCCCAAATCCAACACTCCAAGACATCGCTACATGGTCTCCCCATTTATGGTGTGAATCACCTCCTTAGTCTACTACTATGAAGTGAAAACACAACATGGTACTATCTACCACTAGGAATCATGATGTGGAACGCATTTTCATGTAATTACCCACATTTACACTTAAAAATTTCAAAGGTAAAATATAAGGGTCAATAATTTTTCTATTTGTGAAAAATATCGTACATAAGAGTCATCACCCTATCTATAAGGGTCATAGTTATAGTGTGACACCCTTCATCATGGTGTGACTAGTATTCTTATAAATATTACCAAGGGAATCATAGGGTGTTACCAGAGTTAATTCTACACATTAAAAAGTTACTATTATGTGCAAGGGTTTTACACTTTTGCAACCCTCACTACACTATAAAGCCTTGACCATGAAGTGATCCTTCTAAACTTAGGAAAAAAAATTTATACACAGGCACCCATCACAGCATGCCCAATACCCATAGTAGTGAAACGATCCCTCTACAATAGTTTCTATCCACCTTCTATAGGTTTCATCCTTAAATCACCAACCAAAGTCCAAGAAAACTTCCTACTTCCCATCTAACCTAAATATTTATGAATGAAGAAAAAAAAATGAGGTTTTTAAAAAATTTAAATGGTTTCATACCTTAATAAGGAATAGGTTTATCAAATCCTCCTAAAAACATTTATGGAATATTATAAGTACAAAATAAATAAATCTTATTCTAAAAATAACTTTAATATTTTTAGAATTAAGATTCGAGCCCTCCGGGTCCAACAATGACTTCTTGATGCTCTTTATGAATGTAAAAAACCTATTATGAGTCTATCGATTGATAAAAATCCTAATAAAATATATGTTTATGTTTTTATGAGTGTGTTATATAAATATCATTTCTTTATTTTTTATCTCTGTGTGATAAAATCCTACGTAAGGTTTCTTATGAAAAATATAACACTATTTGTTTGGTCTAAAATTTAAACATAGTATATAAATACTTCCCTTTTTGGTTTTTTGTATTAGAAGAATAGACTATTTACTATAATATGTGTTTTAATGATCCTATTTGAGCACATATTGTTGAATTTAATAAGATCATGATTGATTTTTACAACATTAGTGTAACTATTAATGATGAATACTAAGCTGTTATATCATTTATCTCCCATAATAGATCAAATGGTGATCTTGTAGACACTATGATGTTTCAAAAATAATCCCTCACCATATAAGAGGTTAAAACTGCCTTTATTTTTTTAATAATTAGACAATAAACTTAGGGTTAATGCTAAGGCAAAGTTATTTCATTCTAGAGGTAGGTATAAATTCAAAGGTAAGAAGAAAGAAGATGGAAAAAACAATGTTAATAACTGAAACTAGTCTAGTCATAGTATATATAAATCTACAATAAAGAGTTTAAGTGTTTATACTATATAAATTTTTGATGTATAATATTAGACTTCGTAAAATTTAAAGAAAAATAAAACTCTAATGAGTTTGGTGATCATTCCCAATTTACAGATACTTGAAATGATATTGCTAAGGAATAAATTGTTTATAATCCCACTCTACATGACGAGTGAGTCTTGGATTTATTTTTTTAATATATTAATTAATATAAATTATATTTTAGAGATTTCCAAGGATGATAAAAGTGAGGTTATATTTGAAAAAAATAGGAGGCGTGGGTTCACTATCAAAGGTTTTATGTTGTTAGAGATAGATGACCATTTTATTGTCATCTTGTACAGAATGAGAAAGATATATGATTTACATAGAAACCTAATTTCATTTGGAATTTTTAATTATAACAGTTTTAACTTAATACCTAATTATGGCTTCTTTTAAATCTCTAAAAGTTATCATAGGATCATTAAGGGGTATTTAATTAATGGCCTATATGTTTTAGATGGAAAGGATAACTGTAGGTAGATAGGAACCACTTATGTCACTAATAGTGACAACACTATTCTATAAAAGAATAGGTTATGTAATGTTAGTGCCAGGGGTCTTGATCTAATTTTGGAATTCTAACCCAAGTTATACTAAGTTACTTACCATTTTATGAGGGATATGGTCTAGGAAAGTATGATAGAGTAATCTTTAATAGATCAAACTTTAAGGCTAGTGAGCCACTCGAGTACATTCAATCTGATCAGTGGGGTCCTTCTAGGACTACCTCCCCTGGTATAGTCTCACACATTATAACTTTTATTTATGGATTATCTAGGAAATTTTGGATCTATATCCTCATAAATAAATATTATATACTCGATGCATTTAAAATAAAGAAAGATACTATTAAAAATAAAACTAGGAGAAAACACAAAACAATGATAATTGATAATAGATTATAGTATTTTTCAGCTAAATAAATTTAATTTTCTATGATTTAGGGTATCACTAAGAACCATACAATTAAAGATACCCCATGAAAAAATGGGATGGTAGAGCGCATGAACTATACCATTATAGAGTTTGTTTAGAGTATACATTCATGATTAGGCTTTCCTAATCCTTTTGGGGAAAGTCTTCAACCATAACAGTCTATCTTATAATCTAGTTCCCATCCAAAACTAATCAATATAAGACCCTAGAGTAACTTTAGAAAAATCAACCTCCTTTTTCTCACTTGAGGGTTTTTGGGTGCACTACTTATGCATATGTTAATAATGATAAGCTTAAACCTAGATCTATTAAATGTGTTTTATGAGGTTATCCATAAGGGATTGAGATGTATAAACATTGATTAATAAAACTGGATATCATGAATATATAATTAACCAGGATCTTGTGTTTCATGAATTATATTCTATTAAAAATAATCCCCCTAGTAATGATAGCAGTGATACACCCTAATCTAGGAATGTTGAAGTTGAAACACCTATTAAAATAGAGTATCATATTGAAACTCCTTCACCTAATCCTTAAAACAAGGCCCATTCAAACTTAAAGATAGATAATGGGTCATGAGATGAACCTTATGATGGTATTAGTGATCACCATATCACAAGAGATCATATTAAGAGGGTCATTAGACCTCTATCTCAATTCATACAAGCTGATGTGGATAATTTCACTCTCCATATTTCCCAAAATCTGGGTACTAAGGTTCCATAGACCTATAAATAGGATATCAATGAAAAAAATTCAAAATATTATATTCCTACCTTTAATGATGAGATGAATTATTTAAAGAAGAACAATACCGGAACTATTATTAATTGGCCCACTGGTTTTAAGTCCATTGATTATAAATGTGTTTTTTAAAATAAAATAAGATAACATAAGAGAAAATAAATTTAAATATAGGGCTTGGTTGGTATCCAAGGGTTTCCTTAAAATATAAGGTGTTGATTAAACTAATATTTTATCTCTTATAGTTAAACATACATCAATTAAGTTACTGATCATTTATTCTACTCACCCTAATCCTCACATTGAACAAAATGATATCAAAACTAATTTATCATATCATGATATTTATGAGAAATAGTAACTGACGCCTTATGATGGTTTTAAAAATGAATTCAAATCAAACTAGGTTTGTTACTCAATAAATTGTTATACGGTTTAATAAAATATTTATGATAATGGTATAAAAAATAAGATTCATTCATGTTCTAAAAAAAATTCAATAGGTGAAAATTTGATACAAGTGTTTATTATAAAATTTTCATGAACTACATGATTTACCTGCCTCTTCATGTTGATAATATGGTAATAATATATAATTATATAAAGTTGATACCGATGTTAATTATCAATTGAAAACACCTTTTGAAATGAGGATCTCTATTTTGTTATGCATATTTTAGGTATGGATATAATTAGGGAGAGTAAGTATAAAATTATTTACCTATATCAATATGAATATATTATTTAGGTTATTAAAATATATTGTTTTATTATATAAAACTTATTAGTGTTTTATTTTCTCAGCATTTTAAACTCTCACTATCATAATAACTTACCACTAAAAGTAACATTAATTATAAGAGTAGAATAACATATGCCAATGTTGTTTTAAATATCATACATGGAATTATTTTAACTAGAACTAATGTTCCTTTCTCTATGTGTACTAGGATAAGGTTTATAAACAATATAGTTAATACACATTATCATTTCATTAAATAGATATCAAGGTATGTTTTTCTACCACATCACTGCCAAAATTCTATAGTATAAATGTGAATTTTGGTAAACTTGGGATGTGTTATGTGGTTTCTGACCATTCTCAAAATGCTGACACTAGAAAATCCATCATTGAATATATCTTTACTACCCATAGGGGACCCATATCATATAAATTCAATAATTTTTTTTACGGATCTCTAAACCATTGAAGTAGAATAAATTACATTGACAAAATATGTTAACGAATTTATATGGTTTAAAGGTTTTATTTTTGAACTATATTTATATAAATAAAGTATTGTTGTATACTGTGACAGTCCGTTATTTTTAAATTTTTCTAATTAATAAATTTTACATGGTATTTTAGATCATATTGATATTATATTACATTCTATTACAGAGGTCACTGAAAGTAAAATAATGTGTGTCAATAAGATACACACCGATGTCAACCCAACTGTCAGTTTAACTAAGAATATGGGATTGTCTAAATTTATGCTCTATTTAGAGTTACTTAATATGATTCTATTTCAATGATTATAAGTTCAAGATCATCACCCATAATTTTATTTATAAATGTTGTATTTTTTTATAATCATGATTAGTGATTTATAATTAAAACTATTGTTAGTTTGCATGCTTATTATGTGTTGATTTTTTTGCCATGAAATATTAGTCTTCATTTTTTTATTATGGTCAAATATTATATACTAAATCTTGATGGGCTTGATCCATTGGACTAAATGAATTTTTCTTGAGCTTGGTAATGTAATTTTTCATGATGACCTAATCTCACCATGTCTCCCATGAATTTACTCGAGCTATTGATTTATCATGATTGAGTGGCTTTAGATTTGACAATTTATATTTATTTACTTGGAAAATCTATTTTTTAGCCAACCAGGGTATCATTGAACTCCATATATCCCTTTTTAGTGTGCCTCAAATAATATTTATTTAAGAATTTAATAATCCAAGTCACACACTTGTACTAAGCTTTCATCTCTTAGCCTCAATACCAAAGCCATCATTATTACTCTGGTAATTCACCCATTGATTATTTAATCATTCACCCCATTATAGTTTTATAAACTAAAGAAAATATATAGGGGGATAAATAAAGAGATATATTAGGGTGGTTAATAAAATACATGAGTAGGTTGATGTTCTTTCCATGAAAATAGGTCCAAACTAGTTCAAAGCATGTTAAATCCCACATCCTTCTCCTTTACTAATTTTTCATTTTCTATTTTTCATTTCTTGAATTGAAAATATTACTTATACTTCTATCATTTTATATTTATTGCATCTAATTTATTTGACTAAGAAACAACCATAGCATATTTAGTGCTCTGAGTCCATTACACGAGGGTGTGTGATTAATGTTTAACTTAACACACATTGAAAAAATAAATAGGGATATAAATATCTTGACTCTAGCGAACCACTATACGCTTTAAGATAATATTCCAAATAAAACTTCAAGCCTAATCCTATAAATTTATAAATTATAAAGTAGGTTTGAGTATGAATAATAATTAGTAAATTCCTCTTTATAAATCCTAATGTCAATTTGTTTGGAATATTCCAAAATCACTATGTGTGAAATAGAAAAACAGACAATCCAACCTATCATAAGGTAAGTTTGACACATTTAATCTCACCAAAATAACACACTACCTTAAACAGTAAGTATCATATTGTTAAAATATCATTATGAAAATAATAATGTCAATAGGACCCTCACAACTTGAGTCATTCCATATCCACCGATGAGGGGATACATAGGGATGGGTGAATATCAGTTTTTGTTATGACCAAAATTAATATTCAATGATAATACTTTTTTTTTTCAATTATAATTTTAATAACTAAATATAATAACCATTTTTTTAGTTTTAGTTATCAATTTATCCTAACCTTTCAGTTATCTATATTTTAGTTTTTAGTCAACCATTTTTTTAACTATTTTGTAAAAAAAACTCATCCTAAACATGTTTGGTAAAAACAAAATATTGTAAATGAATCCTTTAATTTTATAAAATAATTATTCCAACAAAAATATAAAATTTTAAATACAAATATTTTGTTTTTTGGTGATTATAATAAATCTAATAGGTCATTAACAATATTAAATTAAAAAAAATTAAAAAAATTGCAAGTTTGGTTATTTATATAGTTTTTGGTTACAAAAAATAATGATTAAAACCAAAAAATAATAATTATTATCCAAATAAAATTTTAATTAACGAAAAACCAACTTAGTTTAACATTTTAGTTATTTTTTCATTGGTTTTCTATTAATTTTTCAATTAACCACCCATTTTCACACCCCTAAGAATACACTATCCATGGGGAATATAATACCATTTTAGTAAATATATAAACAAAATACAATATCTATGAGAGAATAAAATGTATTGTATGAATAACATGAGAGTTTGGTAGATGACCATCTAATAAAACATGGATGTTGGGGTTCACCCAAAATCTAATTCAATGTAGATGTCGGAAATCAGGGAATCTAATTCAGGTGGTGTTAATATAGTGAATGGATAATACAACATCAATCATCATTAAAATAAATAAAATATGTAATGAATGCTCATAATGGATATAACCCTATGTATAATATCTACACTACCACGACTTTCCTATTCCTATCTTAACCCACTATACATTAAATTTAATTAAATAATCACAAAAAATTCATTTACACTTCAAAGAGGTTTCACAAATTTCATTACATGGTTTCTATATCCTAGGATTTAGAATAAGCTACCAATATATATATATATATAATAAAGTTCCATAATTGTTTTACCCATATTTATCTCAAAACCACATAAATCCACGTATCAAAACATCTCAACTCCACATCACTTCACCCTATCATCTTTGGAATACTATATCCCTTCATCTATTCCCATTAACACATCAATTTAACCATGTTAGAATACCACATCCATTCATATATTGAAATACCACATCCATTCAGATATCCTAGAATGAAACATTTGAATACCCTTACACTTCCATGTCAATATAGTTCATAAAAAATACCAGATTTTTCACCCCTCTGGGATACAACACTTGATGAATTTGGCCTCCACTCCCCATATGATTCTACCAATTCTGCATTATAGAGAAATATAAGAATAATATAATTTTAAATACTTTAAATATGTATATAAATTATACTTCCCCCTAAATAATATACCTTTTTATCTTATCTAGTTAACCATGTCAATTTATCCCCCCTAAGCACTAAATCATGGTAAATCTATATGAATACATAAATAAGTGGAGAGTTATCCAAATAACCCACCTCATAAAATATTTTATCCCTTTGATCAATGTCTTTTTTACTTTACTCACTAATTTCTTTACCTCTATTCATGAAAAACAATCTCATAACCCATAATCCATACACATCTTATAATAGAAATAGAGAAAAAAGGATCACCAATCCAGAATGAGAATATGACAAGAATTTAACAAACTGATGATTAGAGCTTTAATCTGACCACTCCCATGAAAAAATCTCTCAAGGGGTGATGGAGTTAAATAGAAATATTACCTAAGTTTTCCTTTAGTCCATCTAAAAGTAAAGGAAAAGTCACAAGAACAAATAAAGAGGTTTTAGGTAATTTATAATATCACTAATCCATCTCTCTAAAAAATATGGTGTGTTAACCTAAAATATAGAAAGTTAAACCAAAAAATGAAGTGTTTCCTTTAGTAAAATCCTGATCTAAAATGTATAGAGTGATTTAATTGACTTTCTAAAAACCCATAACTATATTTATATTAAATTATAATCCATTTAACTATCAATGCAGTGTATTAAATAAAATAATGACATGTTTAGTGAATTCTCTAAAAGCATGACATAAATCCATGACATGTTCCCTTCCTCATGTAGACTAACTGAATTCCCAAAAATTCTATCCTAATTTAGTATCATATTATTTTAATATATATGATGAATTTTCTCCACTAAGGACTCTAGTAGCTTTACCATAACATTTAAAATCCCTCATTTAAACAAAAAAATCCCAAAATTTTCATCCTAATTCATCATTATATTATTTAATAATTATGTTATATTTTATCCATTGAGGCCTCTAATATCTTTACCAAAACACTATTCAAACCAATACCAATAAATATGATGTTTTTAACAACCATGACACGCTAAAATGAACCATAACATTATCTTTAAGTTGTGTCATCGAAATACCTCATTTTCCACTATCTAATCTAATCCTCAACACTTTACTAAAATAATACACTTTCAAAACCAATTGTTACATGTTTTCTTACATTATGGAGTAGTTTTTGAGTTATATAGAAATTATCACCAAATTAAACCTTTCACATTCACTTTCCTTCTTCTAAAACACAAAAAGGAAAATATATAAATAATTGAGGCCTATATATTAGATACCACTCAAAATATTTTCATCCTCAAAAATATAAAACATACAATTTTAAATAGGAAAAAGAGATCACTAAAAACCAATCCATCAGAAGAAATACCTCTAATAAAATTTTCATCCATGAAAATTATAACCACATTGTGAATTAAAATTCAAAATTCTACTTCATATTAAAAGAAAAATGTTTTAAAATAATTTATCTTATTTTAACCTTTATCTATAACTCCCACTCCCAAGTATTTTCCTTCAGGTCACCTTGATCCACCATGCTTGTACAAAATGCACACCAAAGGAATAACCCATCCATGTAACAACTTCAACCATTAGTCCTAAATATATACAGACTTCTCAATAAATGTCACATCATACTTAATATAATGTTCACCATAATAATGAATATAAAAATCATCAGAAATGATCTTTCAAATTTTCAACACATATAAAAAATCAGGAATCAAATCCAACCAATTTGGAAGTTTAATCGGATATGATTTCTCACTAACACATCCCAACACCACAAAGGGGTCAAAAAAATTCAATGAAATCTTACTAGACTTACTAAATCATTAACATACACTACGGGTTGAAACCTTAAAGAATATATGGTCATTAAAATTAAACACCAATGGTCTCCTCATTCAATCATCAAATAACTTTTATTAATCCCACACATCCTTTATCTTCTCCAGAATCATCTTCTCACTTTTCATCATATCCAATGCTAAATATGAACCAATAATCATCACCTTAATGACATAATTCTAGTATAGAGGTGATCGAAAAGTAATACTATATAATTATTTTAATAGTTTCTTATGAATAGATGAGTGATAACTACTATTATATGTAAACTTAAATATCAATACAAACTCAACCTAAGAAGCTATAAAGTATAGAATGAAAGATATTAAAACCTCCTAAATTTTTTAAATCATCCACTAAATATGAATAATATTATGGGGGTAAAATGATATTCTAAGTCACAACTATGAACCAAAAGAACAATAAAATCCCCTCCACATTTGTAACATAAAATGAGGGTTAGAGTCTAAAATGATCATACCTAGAATCCCATGAGACTTCACTAATTTCTACATATAAATCATTTTATGAAATTTAGTGGGATTAATTATATAATTGAAAATAAATATAAGGACTTATTTAATATATCAACAAAGTCCCATATAGTTTCATATCCTCTCAATGAATATAGAAACCCATTGAAAAAATTCATAGATATATATTCCCACTTCCACAGGAAAATATTTAAGTGTTGAAATAAACCAAACAAAACATAACATTTTCCATTCACCTACTGGAATAAAACACACCTAGATAAAAATTAACTTATTGATATTTTCATCCCAGGTTACCAAAAAACCTCTTCATGGAATGATATATATTTTTTCAAATGACTAGATGAACCACTAAATGTGATCTATGAAACTTATGAAAAACTATCTCTTGTATTACCTAAAAAGGATATAAATTCCTTTAGAACAACACTCGATATTATTCATCCTCCATCAATACATCAAGAAAATATCTATTAATTATATAGTTTCCCAATACTTCAACCTCAATGTCTCCAACTAAGATTATGTTACATGTTGAAACAAGAGAGAATGAATATTCATTCAATATAAGAAAACCCCATAACCAAACTCATCAAAATTTAATAGTAAAGTTGGGATATGATCCATTATCTTCCATTAATAATAATTTATTGAGTAACATCACCATATGTCCTCTTACTCGATGTGTTAGAAACCTTATTTTTTGTTAGAATGGGTTTCACAGACCAAACACTTTGATGTACTTTTGATTACCATTACATGTATATAGTTTTATATATTCATGTGTTTCTCTTACCATGATAATAACATTTCTTATACATGTTATATATATTTGGTAATGTCCTTAGATTACATTTTTTATCAAAAGGTTATTATAGTTCCCAACTATAATGAAAACCTCAAGATACTATTGCAGTAATCATATATATATGTCATATAGTCTAGATACATCATATTAACATTAAACATATTATGTTTAAATATAAGATTTCATGGAAAACATAAGAATTGAAACTTATTTTCATAAAATTTTTACTTGGTGATATCGAGTATAGGATATTATGAGTATTGACTTATTAATAAGAACACCATATTTTTTTTATATTTCATTGGTTGTTCCTATATGAAAATATGTGTATTGGTCTCTTAAATTGATATTTATTAGTGTGTACTATGTGATCCCATGATCTTATGAAAGAAAAAAACCATTAAATTTATTTTTTGGATGAGTTATCATACATAAGGTATATCATTTGTGGTATTTTATTGGTTGAATGATCAATACATGATTGTTCCCATCTGAGTGAAGGAAGAGATATATTTGGCCCAACTAACCTGGATGATAGTACCTTTATTAAATCTATTTCCCTGGTATAGGAAGTTAATTATGTATAGTAAGGTCATTTAAATAATAAATAAATCTTGTTTGGATGATGATACAATTTTTTCATCTTTATTTATGATATATCATGAAACAAAGAGATTATATTATATGGAATGTGTTTATAGACATGTTATTGTTGTTGTGACTTGGTCACATCTCTTTAAGGGATTTCATATGTCACTAGATACCACTCATGGTATATAAAATATAATAAATACTATGAAGATAAGGGCTTATAGGGACACACACTAAGTGTATTGAGAAGTTTGGACAATTCAAATGAATTGGAGTTTAGGGCATGATGGGAGTACCACAGGGGGTGAAAAATTTCCAAGTTTGAATGATCAACACTAAATAAATAAATTTAATATTATTAATGTTTATAATAATAATATTTTAATTTATTAATTTAGTTTATTATTAAGTTATTAAGTGGTAACAAGGAAAAATATTTTACCAATGAATGTTATTATTTGAGGTTCTTTAAATATTAATGGGAGAGTAGATTCGATTTAATAACTCAAATTTTTTCAAATAAAACTATTTTAGGTATTTAAAGCCTATGATAACAATTTATGATGTTAAAGACACATTAAATAGTTTATAAATATTATTTAGTTGTTATTTATAAGGTTAAATATATTTCGGGGCTTAAGTGAAATTTCCAAGACTTAAACCTGTCCATTTAAGTCTCAAGAAGCCCCAATTCATGATGACTATTAATTCTTTAAATTTTAGAGATCCTCTATCATAGATCCCATTTCATAGAGAGAAGAACTTATTTGAGAACCCTAATCTAATAAATTATTCTGAGATCAAAAGAATGGTGGTCCAACATTCAATGACACAACTAAGGCTTCATCATTTTTCCACACCAGCTCTTAGAAATAATCTGTTGACATGTAAATAGACTTTTGAAGAATATGTAGATAATATAGATGATTTATACCTAGTTACTTCAAGTGAAAATCATTTTAAATGAGTGAAACAATCATTTAATTAAAATCGAATAAGATACTATTTCAATATTTGATTTTTATAATTATTATATTCATATGAGACCCCCGTGTTGATTACTAGGTTTTTCCTCACTAAATTCGATGTTAAAATGTCAATTTGGGTAGACTTTTTTTAATTTTCCCTAATTTTATGCTTCCTCTATGAACTTAGTACCCATAAGTGTTATTAAAGTGATCTTGTGATTTATTAAATTGAAATAAAATTAAACTGTGATGAATTAGAGTAGTGGGGGTCATCACAGACCCAATTCCGCTATTGATTATTTGATCCAAGGATGGATGACCAAGTTATGACCATATTAATATCAAAAACTAATTTTGAGGTTGTATATATATAAATATAATATATATTTTCCTCAAGTGGGATGCACCATCAGTGGGTGCAGACGTCGACACTGGTGCAACAGTTACTATCCAGTGAACAATGTTGGGGGGGGGGTATTTCCATTTCAATGAAAAAAATATAAAAAAATTGCAAAATTTGGGTGTATTTTCCACTCACTTCAAAGATTCCCCTCATTATTTTTTTGGAGGATGGGGTGAAAAGTACTACAACACTATCAATTTTTTTTAAAATTATTTTTCTTATATCACAGTCACAACACCATTTACCACCACCTCTGAAAACCTTGTCCAATAGCATGAGAGTGTAATTCCCCACTGATCTGGATACCATGTTGGGTTGATTTTACTTGGGTTTGTCTAGGTTATGTTTTTCTCAACCTAAATGGTCCATTTAGGTCTAGTTATGAATATAAAACCCTTTTGGGTGTTAAAATACCTAAGGAAACAAAAAAATTAAAATATTCTAGAATAAATATTTTTAAATATGTGGAATTTTATGAAATTTATTATAGGTCAGTGTTAAATTTTATTTACAATTTAAAAATAATATTTTATATTTTAGTTCATAATTAATTTTCTTATGTTGAATTTTTAGCAAATTTAATTTATTATGAAATTTTACTGTATGCCAACTAATCGTGATCTAGATCACCCAGTGTATGTTTGGTATTTATAAATTTAATTATTACAATGTGTGAATATTTATAATAATTAATTAGTAAATTTTGGCATGGGTATGAACCTTCAACCTCGTTATTTGTATAATTTATTACGTTTCCATGATTTATTCATTTATATGTAACCTGAATTCTCATGGATGCTTACCTTTGTGTGAGTATTAATGTATAATGAGGAGGATAAAGGATATATAACAAGCATAGAGATTTGAAAAAAATACCAGTCATAGTTTTAATATATTAGAAGATATAGGTGGTAAAACTAGAGATAGAGGTGACTCATGGAAGGGTCTAGGTTGATCCATTTTTTTCTCAATAGATCAACCATTATAAATGATCTTGATCATGTTATTTATTTATTTTTTCATGGTTTATTGTTTTGTCAAAGTGTAAATTAAATGTTATCCCAATTAGGTTAAATACCCTGAGGGGGGGGGGTGAATCAGGGTATGAAAGATTAAAACTTCTTCCCATTTGGATATTGTTTTTCATTAAACAAAAAACTCTTCTCACTCTTTCCCATAGAAATTTATTAACAAAATTGAAATCATTCAAGATACACAACAATTTTACTTGGTTCACCCTCACTGGGTTATGTCCAAGGAGCACAAAATGATAACATGATGATTGTACCAAATCCACTAAGGATCACTACTAAGAATAATGGTTTGGGATAGATCTCATGTATACTCAGGATCACTGCCATTATAACGTTTAGGGTCTGCTAATTGGATTCCCAAGGGTCACTACCTATGTCTATTTCTCTAGATCACTACTAGGGGAAAGGATCACTGTATTCCTCTTCCTTTGGTCATTACTATTTGAAGGGATTAAAACATAGTTAATGGACTTGTAGGTCCCTTAATTATCTCTAATGAATACATCTTCAGTTATAGAGAGATTATCTATTGATGCCCCACTTTCATCCAATAATGAATACCATGTTACTACAGATTTATTGCGCAATTACTTTTGAATAAATTTCATGTTACTCACTGTCTCCCTGAAGCTCCTCTTTCAAAGAGCTCAAATAGCCTTCACAAAGCTCATACCATTTGAGAAGCTCAATTATCCTTTATAGAGCACAACTCTTTCATAATGATCTACTAGCCTTCAAAATGATCCTTTCTTTTACAAATCCTACTTAGACTTTGAGAATTCCCTTACTTTATTGATTCTCAGAACATTCAATTGGATTTTATAGCCTTTACAAACTTCTTCACATAATGATCCTTTATGAACCACCTTCATGAACCAAATTCTCAATTCTAGAGCCTTAATATCATCATTAGGTCTCGATTCTTATCTAAAGGGGGTAAGTGCTTATTTATAGACATTTCCACCAATTCCAGAACCTTCCATCCAAGTCATCCGAATTTCACGATGCAACCACTTCTCTATCAGGATGCTCTATTTTTTTCAAATCTCCATGAAAATTTCTCATTCATGATGGTTGTCATAATCACAGATATCACTGTCAAACTCTTCATGCCTCCACGATTCTCCACTCACGAAGCTCCTACCTTTATTATTCATGATGCTCATCGTACTCATGGAGATCACTGTAAATTTTTTTTGATCCTTTGTGAAACACACTTTTCAATTCCCATATTCATGAAACTCATTCCTATTACATATTTTCATATGAACTTCAAGTAAATACATTTTTATGATTCTAGGAGAACTCTAAATTTTGGACCCAAAAATTCGGCAAACACTTGGAAATGACGTCACCTTGTTTACACAATTTTATTTACCACTTCCCAGGAATCCATTCCTATATCATAGATATTTTTCAACATACCTAGTGAATAATCTCTTTGGATATCCACAACATTCCTTGGAAACCTGCTTTTTCAACAAACACAATCAACCCTAAAATACCAAAATGTTACCTTGAGGGATTTTTTCCCAACAATCCCCCAATTTGTAATTATTGAAAACTATTCATATTTTTATACCCCATTAAATCTTCATTTATCTTAAATTACCATTCCCTCATTGTGATTAAGATAATGATTAAAGATTTTATCAACACATACTCTAAGCCCACATGAGTCATGCTCGACATGAGAAACAGTAGTATTATGAAAAGTTCATCAATGGATCACTTCATTACAATACCTGTCAAATCCTCCCATCATAATATATATATGTCATAATATATATCCTTTGATACATCACCTCTAGCATCATCATATTTAAAACTCCCCCTATCTCGCTGCTCCGTCAAACAGCTTCTCCACTGTCTTCATTAATACATTTTCTCCCCTTTGATGGACACAATTTCTCCCCACTTTTCAATGAACCCAAAGGTCAATCTTCTGTGGTCCGCAACAGAGTAATGAACAAATATCAGTACATTAGGGAAACAAACAACATACCTTAGGGAGATGTGGGGTCCCACATCCACACTTTTTCAAGTATGAGGAGTTGACTGGAATCCCAGATCTAGTCAATTCCTTTCAAATTCTTCTTTAGGTAAGTCCTTTGTAAGAATGTATGTGACTTGTAATTCTGTAGGCACATACTTCAACTTCACAAGACCTTATTTCACATTCTACTTGATAAAATGATACTTGATTTCAATGTACTTTTTCCTTGAGTGATGGACTATATTTTTTCCTAATATTTATATAACTTGAGTTATCACAATGTATTTTTATTGGAGACTTCACTTCAAATCCTATATCATCAAGCTACTACTTTATCCACAATAGTTGTGTGCAAGCTTAAGTAGCTGTAATATGTTCATCTTCTACAGTGCTCAATGAAATGAAATACTATTTCTTTTTTAGCCATGAAATACATAATCCATCAAGATAGAATGCACCACCTGATGTTGATTTCCCATTATCTACTAATCCGGACCAATCTATATCTGTATAGCCCAATAACTCTTGTAGAGATTTATAATTTACAAAAAGACAAAATCCACCATTTCCTTGATATATGAATGTATTCTTTTCACTAAAATAAAGAGAATTTATTTGGGATTTCTTTGATATCGTTCTTCTTGACATCTGGAAAAAACAATATCTAGTCATGTCACAGTTAAGTACAATATGATTCCAATGATCTACCTGTATTCAGTGACATTAACTGATTTTCCTTCATCATCCCTTGATAGTTTCATCCTGGTAGCCACCAGAGTCGTCATATCCTTGGAATTATCCATTTTAAAACTTCTCCAAACTTCCTTGTCATATTTTTATTGAGAAATGAATATCCAATTATTTCCTTGTGTAACCTGTAAATCAAAGAAAAATGTTATTTCACCAATCATTGACATTTCAAACTCACTTTTCATGAATTCAAAAAACTATCTACACTGTGCTTCATCTAATTAACTGAAGATTATGTCATCAAAATACACCAGCACCATCATCCTTTTATTACCATCATTGTTGAAATAGAGATTATAATCAACTCCACCATGATGAAAACCAAGATTCTTCAAAAAAAGACTGATCCTTGAATACCATGCTCTTGGTGATTGCTTCAACTCATATAATTACATCTTCAGTTGACACAATATGTTCTCATATTCATGAATGAGAAAACCATATGTCTGACCAATATACACTTATTCTTCCAGAACCCCATTCAAAAATTCTAATTTGACATACATCTAGAAAGCTTTGAACCTTTTTTTCACTACTATGACCAAGAATAATATGATTTTCTATAGCCTCACAATAGGTGAAAATGTCTCATCAATATCAATACCCTCTATATGGGAATACCTTTTGCAAACTAGTCATTCCTTATTTTGAATAACTGCAACATACTCATTCATCTTACTATGAAAGACCCATTTATTCTTATTGAAATTCTTATCTGCTGGCCTCAAAGCAATCTCCCATGTCTAATTCTTCTCAATTTGGTCAAGCTCTTCACTCATAGCCCGAACCCAATTCTAATATCTAACTACTTCATCAATATATTTAATATCTACCTGTGATAAGTATGATGCTTACTGTAGATTCTTCATCCTCCTTGTCTTCACTTATGCTATCTGATCACCAATTATGTTTTTCCTATCAATTTTAACTCTTCTCATTGGTCTCTATTAAGACACTGATTTATTCTCATCATTATCATCATCTGATTCTTGTTCTGAATCAGCCTCTGGAACTTAAACCTCCCCTGATATGCTTATCTATTTATCACTATCATCCTCAGTCTGATAATGTATTTACTGAAGTTTCTTCTCATTCTCCACTATAGTTACGACATAGGTTTCAACTACCTTTCTTATCTTGTTATTGAAACATGTATATGATTTTATTTTCTTTGAGTATCATCCCTTCATCTCAATGAGATTAAAACTTCTTATGTTTCTCTTTATTGATAATGAAACACTTACTTTTGAAGATATGAAAGTATTTCAGTGTTAGATTATTTCCAGACCACATCTCATATGGAGTCTTTTCGTCCTTAAGATATAATAGAAGCCTATTAGATATATAGACTGATGTCAAGATAACTTCCTTATACAATTTCTCTGGTAGTTTCTTTTTTGATAAGCATTGTTCTGGACATGTTGTTGATAATTCGATTTATTCCCTTGAATACTCCATTCTCCAGTGGAGTTCTTACTGCTAAAACTTTGTGCCTCATCCCATGTTTCTTAAGATAATACACCACTTGTCTATTTGTGAACTTGGTTTCATTATGTATTATGATCTTCTAGATTTTCTGAACTACCATACTTTCAACTTCCCATCGATATCTTGGAATATAAATGAACACCTCAAACTTGTGCGTGATGACCGTTACCCATGCAATTCTGCTAAAAGCATCAATAAATAGAACATAGTATCTTTTCCTATCAATAGCTCTTGGTGAAATTGGTCCTCACATATCAATATACACCAAATCAAGAAATTTTGTTGAGCTTTTCTCTTTTTTCCTAATATGTATTTCAAATGATATTCCCTTGTTTACAAGAATCACACATATGAGTATGATCATTTGATAATCTAGGGAGGCCTTGAGCAACATCATATTTCACCAAATATTCTTATAATATTTGGTGCAAGTGGCCAAGATGTTTATGCCATATATCGTTTTCTTCTTATTTGGACAAAAAAACATATCTTATTCTCCAATCACAAGGTAGAGATTTATTTTCATATGATTTCCCTATAAAAAAATTATATCATCTTTTTTCCGTGATGAAACATAATTTATTGGAAAATATTATGGCATGTCTTGAGTCACATAGTTGACTGACACTAAGCAAGTTATGAATGTGACGTTCAAAAACTAATACTTTTGAATGTCTCATGTCTTTTCCCCAAAACTTTGCTTTTCCAGTGCCAATAATTTGCAAGCCTTCATCATTGCCAAATCTTATGATACCTTATTTATTGTACCTGATTCCAGTAACCATATATTTATTTCCTATCATATGTGAGGTTCATCCACTATTAACGATCGATATTCCATTGAGATATGATGCTTTAAAATCAATCTCTGCAACCACTTTATGCTCATATCTTTTCTTTTTGATCTATACTTTTGAATTCATAAGTAGTATAGATTGATGATCTTTATCTTATTTGGTGTATGATGGACCGACTTCATCTTGAAAAAATGCAAACCAATTTTTCATTTTCAGCTCACTTGATGGTTTATTGAATATTTGTTTATGACCATTTTGATTATGATTTAGAAAATCCCTCTGTATGGTTGATGTAAAGTGTCTATCTATGTGACCAAATCCTCCAAACCAAAAAAAAAATGACCAAAAAATGATTTTCTAGAGTAATGTGTTCTATTTGGATTCCATTGTTGTTCTTATTCCATTCGATATCTCTTGGACATGGAACACACATTTTGTGAGTGTTTGATCTTTCTGTAGTAGTAAAACTTTATGTGGGGTACATTCCAACATGTCACTTCTACACTACTAGTTGTCCCTTGGGTTCTCTAAATATTTTGACTCTTCTTCATACCAAAATCAATCTTTAATTTTGGATCGGGTGATTTTGTTCTAACATTAACCATCACGCCTCTTTTTTTTGATCAACCATCTTAACAGCCTTATCATATGGTTTTGACTTTTGATTTTGTTTTGTTGGACCTCTTTGCTCCACCTACATCTTCTATCGTTCCTGAATGATCTTCTTTCTTGATTTCGTACCAAGTGTTAAGAGTTTTTCCCAATACTCAACTCTTATTTGTAGGCTGAAAACTTCCTCTTCAAGTACTTTGATATTCTTGATTTGATCTTTTCTAGTTTTAATCAAACTATCAATTTCCCTTTTCTATTCTTCAATATTTATCTTGTACTCAACAACCTTTTCCGATCTCTCTAGAATTGTTGACTTCAGATTTTCAATTTCTTCATTCAACTGAAACTTCTCTTCTTACTACTACTGCATATAAATTTTGGCGTCATGAAATACTTCGTTGGCTTTCTTTGAATTAGATCTACAAATATATATCTCTTCAAGAGTATGTTCTAATTCAACCTGAAGGTAAACTATTCCTTTTAATTATTTTTATTCATTATCTCTTTCATCCCTTTTTTGGGAATTACTGAAAACTACCACCATGGAATATACATTATGATTCTTGAAGTCCTCCAGCTCTTGTGCCCTAGATTCATCCGAATTTTTATATTCTATTGAAAGTTGATTCTTATTTTTTAAGAATTTATCTTAAATTTTTTATCAACTTTCGTGTAGGATGAAGGATTATTCAAGGGAATTTCAACTTCATCCTCTTAATCTTCTTGAAACTTATTAGGTAACCTTACTATAAGATGTCAAACCTTTCAACATATAAAACATGAAAGAAGGAGTTTCCCTTTCAACTTTCCTTTCCCTCATTGCAAATTTGATGAAAGTAATAACATCACCTCATCCATATATTCATCTTCTTGTAAATATTTAATGGTGAGATTCTTCATAGACTTGAATTCTATTTATTTGGACTTCCAATTTTCTACAACAACATCAACATCATTTCTCATTTCATATGCTACAAGAGTACAATATAAGCTACCCAAAGTTAACACCTTTGGATATTTATCTTCCAATACTAAAACCTTCAGGTTAAATTGATGTGGAAGTTTTCCCAAGACTCTCTTAATAATTTTTACATATTCAATAATTTTTCTGAGACCATGCATGTCTTCCACAACAAAATTTACCCAATCAAATAATGTATCAACATACTCATTTGGGTGCATTATGAGATCCTCATATTTTTTTTCATAGAACCTACATATTTTCCTCTCTAACTTTTGAGTCACCCTCATAAATATTCAACAAATTCTCCTACATATCATGTGATGACTTACATGACATAACTTTAATATAAATTTCATTTTATAGAGCTCCCCCTAAAGCATTTATTACCTTAGAATCAATATCCAATTATCTTTAGTCAGCTTCTGATAAAGTATCACTGTTTATATTAGCTGATATTCCATGTATAACAGATATAAAGACATCCATTCCTAATGATCAGAAGTAGTGATACATCTGATTCTTCCATAATTGAAAATTGTTCCTATAAAAGATTAGAATCCCGTTGTTATTAACAACCTCCATCTCTTCTTTTGAGAGAGAACCACTAAGTTTCAACCTTTCCCTTTGATACCAATTGTTATCCCAATTAGGTTAAATAACCTGAGGGGGGGGGGGGGGGGTGGATCTGGGCATGAAAGATTAAAATTTATACCCATTCATACCTTGTTTCATCATTAAACAAAACACTCTTCTCTCTCTTTACCGTAGAAATCTATGAACAGAATATAAATCATGCACGAGACACAACAATTTACCTTGGTTCACCCTAACTAGGCTACGTAAAAGGAGTATACAATGGAAATGTGCCGATCGTACCAAATCCACTATGGATCACTACCAAGAATGGTGGTTTGGGGTTAGATCTCATCTATATCCATGTGCACTACCTTTACAAGGTTTAGGGTCTGCTCACTGCATTCCCAAGGGTCACTCCCTATGTCTCTTTATCTAGATCACTGCCTAAGGAAAGGATCACCATCTTCCTCTTCCTTTTACCAATGCTCTTGGAAGGGATTCAAACATAGTTTATGGACTTGTAGGTCCCTTAATTATCTATAATGAATACATCCTCAATTATAGATAGATTCTATTTTGATGCCCTACGTTCATCCACTAATGAATACCACATTACCGCATATTTACTAGGAAATTCCTTCTGAACAACTTTATTGATACTCACTACCTTCAAAAATATCCTCTTTTGTGAAGCTCAAATAACCTTCGTGAATATCCTAACTTTTGCGAAGATCACTTAGACTTCATGAGGAACACCTCTTTTATGAATCTCAATTAGCCTTTGCGAAGTTCTTTACTTTCCTGAAGCTTATTTAGCCTTTGTTAATTCCCTTAATTTCACGATGCTCAAAACATTTGGTTGGATTTTATAGCCTTCAAAAAAAAATTCACATTAAAATCCTTCAGGAACCACCTTCACAATCCACCTTCACAATTCTAGAGACTTAAGATCTTCGTTAAGTCTCACTACTTTTCTGAAGGGGGTAGAGGCATATTTGTAGGCATTTCCACTGATTTCAGAACCTTCCTGCCACCTCATTACCATTTTGTGATGCTACCACTTTTCTTCATTGATGATACATTTTTCATGAATCTCTATGGAAATTTCCCATTTGCGATGCTCATCGTAATCCTGGAGATCATCTTCAAACTCTTTGCGCCACCGTGATGCTCCACTCACCAAGATCCTACCTTCGTCGTTTGCGATGCTCGTTGTACTCATAGAGATCACCATAAACATTCTTTAATCCTTTGAAAAACACCTTTTGTGAATCCCATCTTCAAGAAACTCATGCCTTTTCCATATTTTTACAATGACTTCAAAAAAAATACACTTTTCAAGATGTTGGGAAAACTCCAAATTTTGGACCCCAAAATGTTTACAAACACTGGGAATCGATGTCACATTATATACACACTTTTCTATACCACTTCCAAATAATCCAATCCTCTATCCTAGATCGTTGTCAACATACCTAGTAAAAAATCTCTATGGATCTTTACAACATACCTTAGAAACCCACTTTTTCAACAAACACAATCAACCCATAAAATACAACAATGTTACCTTGAAGATTTTTTTCCCAACATTAAACATGATAACATAGAATAAAAAAAGAATGTATAGATAAAATTAAATTAATAAAAGTTGAATTTTTTCTATTTAGGCATGGTTAGGTGTGAATGAGATCACATTGACCAATCATGTTAAATAAAAAACAATATCATTTTCTAAGAATAACTAAAAATCAAAATAACATTTAGGTCAAATGTCTTCCATCACTTGATTTTGAAAAAAACCATAAGTTTGAGGTGCTCATCAGCCATAGTTAAGGGTGAATCAAACTATAGAGGAGTTCTTATGAAAGTGTTGGGTCAACATAAATAAAATTATCATCAAATAAGTAACCATACATAGCTTTGTGCAATTTTTAGAGGCAAAGTGTTGTGTAATACAACATTAGTATTTTCAAAAGCTGAGACTTCACTCAATAGATCAAGGAGTCATGAGTCAATGTTGTTGATCATCCAAAATACTACCTTGAAACTATCTCAGTAGTGGTATAGCCATAATTTAGACGATGAGGTGAGGTTTCAAAGGATCCTTAACACTAGAATAGTCTAGCAATAGAATATTCTGAATCTAGTAGTTTAGGGCTATTAGGATTTGATAAAATATGAGATAGATTTAAAGATTAATTTTTTTAATGTCTATTGGTAATCAAGACAAAGTACTACTCTTCTATATTTACCTATTGTGGATCAAATGGTTATCACCACTTAAATCAATTTCACTATGATCCATATTAGATAAAGATCATATCTTAAACAAAAACAACTTATTGGAGTGGTATAGTCGCTTGTGTCACAACCCAATCCACTTGGACCCAATTGGCTGGTAGTAAGCTAAGAGTGCACCCTATCCCACCTCCAATAGGATCGGGTTAGGAAACTAGTACTAAGTAGGTATATCACACACATGACATGCCTTAGCCTAAAGTAACTATACACATTTACACATCTCCATACACCAGTGTAATACACAATGTAAATTAATGATACTAAAAATTCATTTATAACATCTATTCCGATATAAAATTATAGAAAAAGAGTAAATAAAGGGAAAATGAGCCCAATATAAGCCCACTAAAACTAAAAAGAGCACAACCTACTAAGAAAAGGGGACTAATATCAAAAAGAAACTCTAAGATCTGTTCACAGTCCATCCAACCCAATTAAGCTCCACTTTCTCTTAGTACACCTAGAAATCCATTAAAATATCTATCATCTGCATAATACATGACACATGCGGGTAGATCCCATATAGGGGTGAGTAGAAACATACCCATTAGGACACCCTGAAATCACTAATCACAAAGAATTAAAGAGGGAGTCAGATCTAAATCAAAACATAAAGAAGGATAATCAATATAACCTTGATATACTGAAAGGAAGACTCAAAGTCTCAAGTTTAGTCCTACCCTAAATGAAAACCTTGGGATTATTCTTGAGGCTCCAAGGAAATTCTCATATGAGATAACTCACTCAGTAGGTCTTAGTATACTGAGGAAATTGATTCAATAGGTAACACTTATCAGGCCTAACCATATGTAAATAAAATGGAACTAAGAGGTTTCATCTGATATACAAACTTTGTTGAACTAGTCTTCATTGGAATAAACCATATGTCTATTGTAAGAACCCGGGGTTTTAGAATGTGTAAAAATCCCGACCCTGTTTGAATTTTTGACTTGTCCTTGAGAAAACTGGAGAAGTTGTGCAGTTTTTGGAAATTTCCAGACTACACACCCTGTAATAAAGAGTACACACCATGTATGGGTTGGGTGAGCACTGGCCGTGTACCACCGAGTACATGCTGTGTGATGACCATGTAAGAATTTCTTACTATATGGCATGTAGTGTTACTCAACATTCCACGTACCATTGAACATGTGGAGGCCATACGTGGCATGTGGACATGTTAGATGGGTAGAATCGTTTAACCAAGTACACGTCGTGTCCTCCTTGGACACATCGTGTAGTCTAGCCGTGTATGAGGGATATACATGGTGTGTGGGTAAGTCGGCGAGGAAGGGAAGAAAAACTAAGTAAATGATGTGTACCCTAGGTACAATCCATGTACTCATGTCGGAAGGTTCTGGAAAGTAAGTCAGAAAATTTTTACCCATTATATGAACAGTAAAGTGATACACGCCATGTACTTAAAGTACACGCCATGTAGTTTCTTTTTTTTTCTAAAATGAGAAGTAGCCTCGTATTGAGGCAGAACCTCAATACCTTCAACGAGTTGAGTGGGGAGAGCCGTTTAGGATTTCAATTTGATCTTGTTCCTTCATCCGAGACCCGATTCAAACACTGGTTGATTCGTTGGAACCCCCTCAGTAAGGCCTTGATTCCTCTTGAGCCATTTTTCGTAATTTCTTTTCTAGATGTAGTTATTGGAGTTTGAGAAGTTTTGATTATTTTGTAGATCTACCGTGTTTTAGACCTAATTGGAGGTTGTTATAGGAGGAGTATCATCATACAAGTCTCAGGTAGGTGGTGCATACCTCTTTTTGTGTTTTCGTGGTCATTTGGGTGGCGCGGCCTTCAGCGCGTTTTCAGGTATTTTGAGTGGGACCATGTTTTATATGATATTATATATTAAATTATTCACTAGACCCGTGGGATGCCTTTGGGTAGGACCTTTACCTATTTTTGATTAACCAGGACCGAGCGAGGGGTCGTTGCTCAATTGGGGCATTTTAGCCGGGGGAATCCAAAATGATTATGATTGAACTGTGATGGTTTATCTGATAAGTTTAGTTTATTAAGCCCTGATATGAATTGTTAGAGGCTCTCATGACCTCATTGATGGTATGGGACAACTCCTTGGTAGTGTAATTCAACTGTTTCATTGTATTTTCTGTTTAAAGTTTTACATTGTGATTATATATGTGACGTGTGATATTGAATATGCTGGAACCTTCGGGATGGGTTGGGCATGGCCTGGACATTATTGAGTGGTGCTGATCACAGGTTGGGCTTGGCCTGGGTTACGTTGGGTGGTTCTGACCACGGGATTGGGGGTCATGGGTGTCAGTTTGAGGCAGGATGACTGTCAGGTTGGGCATGGACCATGTTACTGGGATGGAAAGGCCATCAGAATTTAGCAACATTCTTGCAGAGACACGATTTTTAGAGGTGTTATGGCTTGGGTACTATTTTGGTGATTACTGATCACCTAGAAGTATGAGTAGTGTGCACACAGAGAGACTCCGTGATGAGATGGTTTTGACCAATCGTGTGCGTAGAGGTCCCCATTAGTTGCGGTTTAGGTACTTTTGGTTTGGGAGTTCTTGCTGTAGGAAGCCACATGGTAGGTGAGGAGCCTTCAGGGGATAACATTGAGCCTATCGGGTTGAGGGCAGAGGCTCACTATTATTTGAGGGCAGATATCACTGTCCCTTCAGATACTTTACTTTGAGGGCAGACATCGCTGTCCCTCTGGCTACGTTATTTGAAGGGAGACATCGCGGTCCCTCCGGTTACTTATTGAGGACATGAATCACTGTTCCTTCGAGTTACTATTTCTCTGGAATTCCTTTGGAACGTCGGTACTTGACACACACGGTGTCAGAGGGCACATGGTGCCGAGTTACATGACAGAGATTCCGATGTTGGCCGAAGGAGGTGACACTCCATGGTGGTTACTGAGCACCAGTGGAGTTTGTGTTTATTTGTGCATCATTCTGTTTACTACTTTCCTTATAAATTCATGACTTCTTAAACACTTATATTAGGTATTCACCATTGGGTGGTATCCTACTGAGATTTATCTCACACCCTACACGGGCCCTTCAGGACGTGTGCAGACTTTATGGATTTACGTACAGGAAAGAGGCCAGCTTCAGGAGTTGGGCCGCATTAGCTGTTGCATGGAGATGGTATGGACCTTGAGGTCTTACCTAGCTGGAGTTATTCTGTTTTTCTTACTTTCCTGTGTCAACATGTTTGTTTTATAGTTACACTTGGTTAGCCATTGGCTCCCTTTATATTTATATATATATGACCTACTATGGAGACATGTTTTGTTGTTTAGTAGTAGTTACAAGTGATCAACATGCTGTTGTGTTTATTTCCGCTGCTATTGTTTATATTAATTTCTTCCTATATTTATCGATATTGAATGTGCTTCCCCTCTATGGGTCTGGTTTGAGTCTGCTGAGATGTTTTTTTCTGCTGCATCATTATTATTATACTCAGACGAGTACCATTATTATTATCCTCTGAGAAGGTATAGCCTCCCCACTATACCTATAAGACCCTCGCTACTAGTTGTTAGCCTTTGGTGTTCAGGGAGGTGTGCTTAAGGTAGTAACACTCGACCTGTTTTTCACTTTTCAGGTGGCTTTTTGGGTCTGGGTCGTTACAAAGTGGTATCAGAGGAGTTTTTGATAGGTATTTAGTAACAGTGTCTTACTAGCTACTAATGATATTGAGAATTATTTTTTTACTTATGCTGGTTTTACTATTTAAGATATGGTATTCTGGAGACGGGTTGTTACTGGAACTGGGTTTCTAGCTTGTGCTTGGGTGCCTATAACCCGAGGTATGTGGGCTGGACCAAGTTACCTTGGGTGGGAATTTTTGTCTACTTTTTGCTCAGATTACAGTTTATATGATTTCCACCTTGGTGGATCACTTGGTGTGTGATGTTATTGATTGTGACATTTAACCCTTGACCCGATGTGGTAAGGGAGGATTGGACCATGGCTCGGAATGGAGAGGCTTTTTTTCTTGGCTTTTTATAGGCACATTTTTAGGTATTTCAATTTCATAACTACACATATGCTTTGTGAAGTGATAATGCCATGTGAATGATATCAATTGCCATGCTTTGTATTCTTGAATTGTGAAAAGGTGAAATTCATGATATAATTGCTTATTTATTGTAATGTGTATGCCATGCTGTATATATTTGTAGAATTTCATGTGGAAGGGTATTTGGGTATTAATCTTATGAGAGAAGACATGTACTATTGGTTGAGGTGATTTTGATCACCAGAATTGGGAGACTTGGACGTCGGTTTGAGGCAACGTTGGTTGTCAGGACGGGCATGACCCAAGGAACTTTTGATACTTGACTCTGTTAAGGGAGGGTAAGGAGGCCACGAGGCTGGGATGTCGTGGGGTATGATTGCGGTGGGGGAGATTAAGGGTAGTAGTTATGAATTTAGTTTTACTTATTTTATTATCCGGGTTATATATGTATAAATTATTATGTATGTGGGATGTCTGACCATTTATGTTATTCACTAGGTTTGTTTTTGTATGAATCGATGGAGCGTCAGGTGGGAGATGATATAGTGCCGTAGGATCTAGTTCAGGATCCGGTGCAGGCAGAGCAGGAGCCGCAGGTACAGGATTAAGGGCAGGATCAGGTTTAGGATCCAGTGCAGGTAGGACAGTAGATGAGTTTGAAAGCGTTCAAACTATGGATTGATGGGCAGATCCGAGCTGGACTGGTATGTTTCTTGCAGGGAATCAATAGAGGCACATAGGGTACAAAGCCATTTATGGAATATCTAATGCAGGAGTTTCAATCGAAACACCCACCGCTTTTTAAGGGTGAGGGTGGTCCATAGACGGATGAGAACTAGATAGAGAGCATGAAAATGATCTTCGAGTAGCTCAAGACGCCTCCAGGGCAGAGGGTCAAGCTGGCGATGTACATGCTGTGGGGACTGACAAAGCGTTGGATGGATGTGTAGGTTCAGGCTCACAGGCATGAGGGACTAGCATGGAAGGACTTTGAGGACAGGTTCTTTGAGAACTTTTACCCAGAGGCACTGAGAGCAGAGAGAGCTTGGGAGTTCTTGATTCTTCACCAGCGAGACATGTCTGTCATGGACTATGCAGCTACTTTTACCGATCTGTCTCACTTTGCACCTGGTATGGTAAGCGATGACGCGACTAGGGTGAGGGCTTTGAGGATGGATTGCGACACACCATTCGGATCCAGGTGAATATATTCAGGTTGGGTTCTTTAACAGAGGCGGTGAATCAGGCGCTCATAGTAGAGGGAAACCAGAGGGATATGCCTTAGGTTGGCTTGACGACGGCCTTAGGTGAGGGTTCAGATAGCAGGAAGCGAGGGCGGGATGAGTTCAAGGAGGGAAGTCATGCCAAGGACTTAGCAAGACCACCTTGTAGTAGTTCTTCAGTGGTTTTCTTTTAGTGTGGACAACCATGACATGTTCATACTTAGTGCGATAAGACTCCAAAGGAGTGTCAAGAATATAGACAGGTCAGGCACCTTGAGAGGTTTTGCAGCTAGCCTTCTCAGACTGCCAGCAGGCAGGGACCAGGAAAAACAGTGGCATCTAGATTTGGTTCAGGTTCGGTACCAGGAGAGGGTAGCTAAGGTTCAACTTCATGTGGAGGACATGACAGAGAGAACGAGACCCAGATGAGGGGTCAATGGCCGGGGGCTAGAGCAGCACCGCAGGGAGGTCAGGTATCAGACAACCGTACTTTAGGCCAGATGCATACCATGGAGCTTCTAGAGGCTAAGCAGGCTGGTGAGTTGATGGAGGTTAGAGGTACACCACGGGTGTGGCCATGATTTTCCATGTTTCCTTTTTGTCATGACCTGTAGAGGCATGTCCATTTTGAGTGCACGTGATGCACAAGATCTATGTGGACTGACTAGATGCTAGTCAGTGGGATTGGCACCATATCAGGTGCGTGATATACTTATATATATATATATATATATTTATATGTATGGGATGAGTATCATTTGGGGAATCAAGGATGAGGGTTACTTGAGGTGCCATGGGCATCGGTGCATCGAGGATGCAGTTTAATTGAGGTGTTGTGGGCATCGTGGCATCAAGGATGTAAGTTACTTGAGGTGCTAGGCAACAGATTTTTTTGAGCATCCATGGGATGCGGGACCACATGAAGGAAGACACCAATGCGGTGCGAGATATATTGGGTGTCGGGAACGACACAAAATCACCAATGAGGCGTAGGGGCGATGATGCGTCGTGAAAGGACTATGCATCCGGAAAACAGGTTAGTGAACCTTTGTTTGTTTTTAGGTTTTGTCGTGTTGATACTGAGTTAGGAAATTTCTTAGTTGGGGATCCCTTGAGGAATTTAGCCAGAACCTTTAAGACTGGGGAAGTCCGGGTTACTTTGATCGGGGTGGTATGTTCAGTGACATCTTTGGGTTTTGTTTGATAGCCCAGGGATGAGCTATATTAAGGTGGGGAGATTGTAAGAACCCGGGTTTTTAGAATGGGTAAAAATAACGACCCTGTTTGAATTTTTGACTTATCCCTGAGAAAACTAGAGAAGTTGGGTAGTTTCTAGAAATTTCCAAAGTACAAGCCGTGTACTATAGAGTACACGCCTTGTATGGGTTGGGAGAGCACCTGCTGTGTACCATTGAGTATATGTTGTGTGATAACCGTGTAGGAATTTCTTACTACACAGCATGTAGTGTTACTCAATACGCCATGTACCATTGACTATGTGGAGGCCATACATGGTGAGTGGGAATGTTGTATGGGTAGAATAGTTTAACCAAGTACACGCCGTGTCCTACTTGGACACGCCGTGTAGTCTAGCTGTGTATGAGGGATATACATGGCGTGTGGGTAAGTCAGCGAGGAAGGGAAGAAAAACTAAGTACATGCCGTGTACCCCAGGTACCTGCCATGTAATCATGTAGGAAGGTTATGGAAAGTAAGTCAGAAAAATATTAGCCATCATAGGAATAGTAAAACGATACACATCATGTACTTAATGTACACGTTGTGTAGTTTCTTTTTTTCCCTGCTAAAATGGGGAGTAGCCTCGTATTGAGGCAGAACCTCAATACCTTCGATGGGTTGAGCAGGGAGAGCCGATCGAGATTTCAATTTGATCCCATTCCTTTGTCCGAGACCCGATTCGAACACCAGTTGATCCATTGGAACCCCATAAGTAAGTCCTTGATTCCACTTGATCCATTTTTCTTAATTTCTGTTCTAGAATGAGTTATTGGGGTTTGAGCGGTTTTGATTATTTTGTATATCTACCACATTTTAGACCTAATTAGAGGATTTTATTGGAAGAGTATCATCGTACGAGTCTCAGGTAGGTGGTGTATACCACTTTTTTGTGTTTTCATGGTCATTTGGGTGGTGCAGCCTTCAGCGCATTTTCAGGTATTTTGAGCGGGACCAAGTTTTATCTGATATTGCATATTAAACTGTTCACTAGACCTGAGGGATGCCTTTGGGTATGCCCTTTACCTGTTTTTGCTTAAGAGGGGCCAGGTGAGGGGCCATTGCTCTATTGGGGCATTTTGGCTGGGGGAATCCAAAATTCTTATGATTGAACTGTGATGGTTTATCTAATAAGTTTAGTTTACTAATCCCTGATATGAATTGTTAGAGGATCTCAAGACCTCAGTGCTAGTATGGGATATCACCTTTCTAGTGTAATTAAATTGTTTCCTTTTCTTCCATGTTTAAAGCTTTCCATTGTGATTATATATGTGACGTGTGATATTGCATATGCTGGAACCTTCGGGTTGGGTTGGGCATGGTCCAAGCATTCTTGAGCGGTGCTGATCATAGGTTGGGCTTGGCCCGAGTTACTTTGGGTGGTTCTGACCCTGAGATTGGGAGTCATGGGTGTTGGTTTGAGGCAGGATGAGTGTTAGGTTGGGCATGGCCCGAGTTACTGGGATGGCAAGGCCATCAGAATTGAGCAGCATGGTCGTAGGGACACGAGGTGTCAGTGGTGTTGTGGCTTGTATACTATTTTGGCGATTACTACTCACTCGGAACTATGAGTAATTTGCACACAGAGAGACTCCGTGATGAGGTGGTTTTGCCCACTCAGGTGGGTAGAGGCCACCATTACTTTTGATTTAGGTACTTTTGGTTTGGGGGTGCTTAGCGTAGGAAGCCACATGGAAGGAGAGGAGCCTTCAGGTGATAGAATTGAGGCTATCAGGTTGGGGGTAGAGGCTCACCTTTATTTGAGGGTAGATATCACTGTCCCTCCATATACTTTACTTTGAGGGTAGATATCGCTGTCCCTCTGGCTATGTTATTTGAGGGCAGAAATCACTGTCCCTCCGGTTAATTATTGAGGACAGGCATCACTGTTCCGACGGGTTACTGTTTCTCAGGTGTGCCTTCAGAACGTCGGTACTTGAGACACGCGGTGTCAGGGGGCACATGGTGCTAAGTTATATGACAGAGATTCTGGTGTTGGCCGAAGTAGGTGACACTCCATGGTCGCTGCTGAGCACTAGTGGAGTTTGTGTTTATTTTTGTATCATTCTGTTTACTGTTTTTCTTATAAATGCATGACTGCTTAAACACTTCTATTTGGTACGTACTGTTGGGTGGTATCCTACTAAGATTCATCTCACACCCTGCACGGGCCCTTCGAGACACGTGTAGACTTTATGAATTTATGTGTAGGAAAGAGGCCAACTTCAAGATCTTGACTACATTAGCTGTTGCATAGAGATGGTATGGACCTTGAGTTCTTTCCTAGCTAGAGTTATTATGTTTTTATTACTTTCCTATATCAGCATACTTGTTTTGTAGCTATAGATGGTTAGCTATTGGCATCCTTTTTATTTATATATATATATGACTTTTTTTGGATTCATGTTTTATTGTTTAGTAGTAGTTACAAGTGATCAACATGCTGTTGTGTTTATTTCTGCTACTGTGGTTTATATTTATTGCTTCTGCCGTTTATCGATATTGAATGTTCTTCCCCTATGTGGGTCTGGTTTGAGTCTGCTGAGTCATTTTTTTACGCTACATATTTATTATTATACTCGGACCAGTAACATTGGTATTATCCTCCGAGAGGGTATAGCCTCCCCACTATACTTATAAGATCCTCATTGCCAGTCTTCAGCCTTTGGCGTTCAAGGAGGTGCGCCTAATGTAGTAACACCCGACCCGTTTAGCACTGTTCAGGTGGCTATTCGGGTTCGGGTCGTTACATCTATAAAAATGTAGGGGATCACACATAGGACATATGAGGGATACCTAAATATATCAAGGAAAAACCACTAGGAAGGGGATCACACACCTTTATTATCAGATACAAGATACATGGACCAACTTATGGAAGAATGAGATTTTATATCACCCATGAGCGATGAATAGAGATACCTTAATCTATCTAAAACTAACCCATAGATTAGATTTCTCATCCTATGCTCATCATGGTATTTTATTTTGTAGCCTCATGGGGATGGATCAAGGGAATACACCCTTACTAAATGAGTTTGAGGAATAAAACGAAGCAAATAATAAATTTAGATAGGGTAAAAGAGGATATAACCATCCATGGAGAAAATAAATGACAAGTACATGGGGTAAAGGCTGTGTCCTGATAAGTCCATTCCTACCCATTTCTATGTCCATGTCTATGTAAACTGCCTATTTCTATGTACACTTCCCATGTGCATGTATGTGTATGTTATAAGGTACACACCAAGATTTTGGCCCAGGGGTCACACAATGTGTATGCCAAGTACATGGTCATGTAATATTTTTCTCAAACCAAAACCCTATTGCCATAGATAGAGGTCCACATTTCATGTGTTCTTCCAAACTACATGCTGTGTAGATTGTAATTTCCTAGAAATTACATATCTTCATGAGGCTTCACTATTATTGTCGTCACCACATTCTACATTGAAATTATCATCCATAATACTAGGAGTCACATTGTATAGGCCTGAATCATTTCGAGTGTCTGGTTTTTGGCCACCCTTTTCTTAGAAATCTACCATTTTCACACCTCCAGGATTACCCACACAATATGGCTTGAAGAACCACTATCAACCATACTAAAATCAGATTCAAATCATTTCCACCACACCTTTGTCTCATCTCCAATCCCAATCCCAAACCTATAATAACAATCTATTTCACCATTGAACGATTTCACAATGACCAGGTTATCAGATATATTCAAATCATCATCCAATGAAAATACTAGAAATGAATGTTTTAAAGAATGAAGGGTGAAAGCAACAATAACAAAAAAATGTGAATAAAATGAATTCCTTTTTAGTTTTTTATATTTTTGATGAAATATGATGAAAGGGGAGGATAATAAAATTATCAAACAATAAAATAATATCACATTCATAAGTATAGAAAAATGAAATAATAAATGGGTTAATTAGTAGAGAATGATATATGAATTAATTTCTTATTAAATTAATCCATGTTAATTATAAAAATTAAGAACTAGGATTAAAAAAATTACATACCTTGGGTTTGGATCAGTTATTGGTGAATAACATATAGATACTGTTGACAAGATTCTCTAATTTCATCATTGGATTCTCAATTTTCAACGTTCATTCTTCCTTGATACTTGATCTCAAGATCACCCACCAACACACTTTCCACCCGATATACCTTTATACTCTTAGTCCTCTAGGGTTATATGGATTACCCTTTGGAATTTTCCATATAGAGGTTTAAATAGGTGTTTGAAAAAAAATATATTTATTAGATTCTAAATAAATAAATAAATTTATTTATTTATTTTACCTATCATCCTTCTGGAGATTTCACTAAATCAAAACACCTTATGATAATAAAAATTATGTTTCAACTTGATTATAACCAATATTCTAGATTTATTATTCACCTTCGAGACACCATTCTCGAGATATTCCATTATTTCTAAAAAACTATATACATGTGATATATTATTTTTAATATTTTTCATATATCAATTTTGAGGCTCAAAGTGGCCCAAAATTCCATGCTAACTCTACAGATTACTCCAAAAAATATTTTTTAAAATTTTCTAGAGTATTATAATGAAAAAATAGACTCGCTAAATTTTCCCCATGTTCAGGGCATTTCATTATAAAAAGAAAAAACTTACTCAAAGAGATGAGGGTACCGAGCATGCATATGTTTCTACCTATTCATAGGTTCTCTCCTAAATATTATTGTGTTTCCAATGAATACACACTAATGGAATCACTCACCCATGAAGGATCCTCTCTTGTCGATCCTTGATGGAAACTGGTTACTTCAATAAGGTAGTTCTACCCTCAATATCCATCTCACCCTAATCAATAATATGTGATGAATTGTGAATGTATCTCCTCAGTTGAAAAATGTACAAAATTTCATACACCTAGTCTAACTGTGGTGGTAAAGTTAAGAAATATGACACCTTTCCAACCCTGTACAGTATCAGGAACGAGCTAATGAATCTCATATACAACTTTCTACCTTAAAGAAATATCTACAGTCCTCACTGAGATGTGACCTTATAGAACACATAGTCTCCCTCATAAAACTCCAAAGGACTCCATAGTTAGTCCACATATGACATATAATGGCTATGGGAATTCCTAAAATGGTCCTTTATGATCTACACCTTCTATATTATCACTTTCACCAACTTTAGACCCATAAGAATTGTCTCTCCTAGCTTCATTCAACGTAGTGGTGACCTATATGGTCTCCAATATAAGGCCTCTAATGGTTTCAAACTAATGCTTTAATATTAAATATTTTTATATGTAAATACTACAAAGTCTTGGTGATCCTCCTAGTTATAGAAACAATATAACACGTAAGCCCACAACATATCATCTAGGACCTAAATAGTATTCACTATTTTTCCATATGTATGGGGTTAGAATACATTCACATCTGAAACTGAGTTCTAAAACCCTATTGTAATTCTCCCCAAAATCAATATGTTAAGAGAGAATCATGATCTGAAATAATCATTGAAGGAACTCTATGAAGTCAAACTAGCTCCAGTATGTACATACATCCAAAACTCTACACCAAACTCTTATCTTAGATGTCTAGAAAGTGGGCCGACTTGGTGAGACTGTCTATGATCACCTAATTTGATTCATGAAAACTTGGTGATCATGTAATTCTTATCAAAAAATCCATAAATATACCATCCAAATTCTACTCTTGCACCTCAAGGGGATGGGATTAACCCACTAGTACCTAATGCTTGGACTTCACCTAATAGAAAGTGAAGTATCGAGAGATAAACTCATCTACACTTTACTTCATCTATGTACACTCAAAATGTTGTTTAAGGTCATGGTAAATATTCACCATTCATTAATTTATTCTTAAAGTGTATGTATAAAAATTTCTCAGCACCTCCTCTCAGTGTGACTGGTACCACTGTTCAGCCTCAAAAAAGGATGATGTGGTACCCTCATTTATTAAAATATATTAGAAGAATATATTTTGAAGAGTTTGATATGAAATTACTTTCAATAAATATCTCTAAACTTCATAGCTTTTAAGTTCTACAGTAATTGTGGGGTCACAAACATCAAACAAAGATACACAACTCCACACTCATCTACAAAGGTTAACTGCAAAGGGGACATCTTCTCTATTCCCTCTCTCAATAATTATGAATGATATTTCCTACTTAGAGGATCTACCACCACATTCCCTTTCTTGATATTACAAACTACCACTAAGTCATAGTTTTATTGGATCTCCAACCATCACCTCTACTTTAGGTTAAGATATTTCTGTGAGAAGATATACCCGACACTCTTATAATTAGAATCGATGATGAATCACTATCCCATAAGATAATGTATCTAAGTTTTCAAGGAGAATACTAATTCTTATAGATCTAAATCATGGGTCAAAAAATTATACTCATGGGGTCTCATCTTTTGGTACCCATAAGAAATCCCCACCTACCTATGCATCAAAACATATCCAAGAAAAGATTTAGAGGTATTATAGAACACCACATACTCAACAATTTCCACTATAATTAACAATATGGGGTAAATAATCAACCTATTATATAGATCCAAAAAACCCTGTTAAAACTTCTCTATCCACACAAAATTATATCCTTTTTGGGTCAAGGCAGTCAGAGGTATAAGAATCCTGAAGAAATCACGCATGAATCTCCAATAATAGCCTGCCAACCCAAGTAAGATCTATTATTCTTCTATAATAATGGGTGGATCCAAAGATAGTTCTTCCTTGATATATGGTTTGTCCAATTCCACTCCCTCCTATTAGATGACATGTCCCTAGACGTAGACATATCAAATCCATAACTAACACCTTCATAGATTTTTATAAAGATGGTGCTCTTGGAGTATGTACAAGGCCATCCTCAAATGTCTCAAATGTTCCTCCTCTGACATTGACTATATAAGGATTTCATCTATGATAACTACCATAAACTGGTCTAATATGTGATGGATGATCTATTTCATGAGTCCCATGAACAATGTTGTCATATTTTTCACACCGAATGGAATCACCAAGTACTCAATGTGACCATAGTGGAACCAGAATACTATCTTCAGTATATTCTCCTCTCAAACTAAGATATGGTGATTACCTAACCTAAGTTCAATATTTTAGAACCACTTTACCCCTTTCAACTAGTTATAGAGTTATTTTATTCTCAAAAGTGGATAATTATTCTTGATAGTCACCTAATTCAGTTGATGATAATTTTTAGATAACATCATGCCCATATCCGCCTTCTTGGCTAAAAATACTGGGGTTTCCCAGGGGATAAAATGGGTCTAATAAATAATTTCCTCTATAGATAATCAAACTAAACCTCCAGATCTCACAACTCTAAAAGGTTCATTTGATATATTAGAGAATATATTGGGGTAGTCCTTGAGTGAAAGTCTATGAAGAAGTCTATTTGTCCCTAGGGAGGTAATCCCGACACGTCCTTAAGAATGACGACCTCATAATCCTCTACTAATATATGGAAATAAAATCTCATAGAATCTATTAATCCAATTTTCATACTATCCAACTAATGAGAAATCAATTGTATCTTCCTATATATGATACCAACCTTCTCTTCCAAGTATTAATTATCACCATTGAAGGAAAATATCATCCCATCAACCTAGACAAATTGTATTCTTCACTTAAAATAGTCAATATATGCATGAACTTCAGATATATAGTCTATACATAGAATTTTTTCATAAGGATTCATCACATATATGAATATATTCCATAAAAATATCTATCCTCCAAGAGTTTGGTTACACCATTGGTAGAAGTGTGTGATCACTTAATCTCCCATAATTGGAGTATCTACTTGAAAGGTTCGAGCTAATGACTCTACTAGAATATCCAGGTCTCAAATAAGGGATGCAGTAAAGAAATAGTGGCTTGAACCTACCTACATCAAATCTATAGATAAAGTATAGAATATATAGATTAAACCTTGGATCATACCTAGAGATTCTTGGTCATAAGCCTCTACTACCTACTACTTTCCACATCCCTGACTACATGCTCCCAAAGACTTCCACTAATAGATATCCTAGACCATATTAAATGTCCCCCACCATATATACCTCCATTATAAAGCTTCTTCCTCTACCTTTCTATCCCATTGATCATCTCTTTGACTGCTACATTACGGGTAAGGAAATCCCACACAATATGGCATTTACCATCATAAAAGTAAAAATTACACTACCTCAGCTTACTAAAACCACCCAAATAGGCCTAAATGGATGGCCCTTTTTCCGAAGACTTATTTAAAATCCACCTCATGTATCTGGATCCTAGGTTCTGACATCGATAACTAGTTATTGATGTATCACCTCTAGGGTGTCCCCTATGAGAATTAATAGTCAACAATTGATCTAAAAAGAAACCCTCCACAACCAAGGCATGCTCTAGTACCCTAGCATATGAAGTTATTCCAAGAGATAACAATTTATCTTAGACATCTTAGATATTGAAACACTAAAATGCACATGATAAAAAATTTCCATCACAAACCATATTTATAGAAAACCATGAGGGTTTAGTGAACCTCAATGCATACTCTTCAACTAACATGATACCTTACTAAAGATCCAAAATCTCTTAATATATAATACCCAAAAAGTCACCAGATAAAATTACTCTTTGAAGGGGTGCTCAAACTCTATCCAAGACAGAGTCTCATTTTTGTGAATTTTCATCATCAATATCCACCATTTTCTTTCTAGGAAATAGAGAAGGTTTGCTGGTAGGACCACTATCTTTTCAAGAGTTGTCCTAATAATAAAGAAAACCCACTATACTACTTAAATCTAGTCCTATTCTCCTTGGGGGTCTTTCTAACCCTAAAAACTAGGTTATCTATACCTCTGGAACTCAGGAAGTATGATCATATTACATGCGTCACCTTCGGTACTCTCGAAATAATCAAATTCTCAATGGGTGGAGGTACTATCGACAATCCAACAGGAGGGAACACCTCCTGCACATTCCACTACAATAAGGCCTCATCACTAAGTGGGTCATCATCATAATACTTAAATGGATTCCTAGATAGATTTCACCTTGGAGGAATCATGAAATAGTCAAGATATAGCATAGTTAAAGTGTTATCCAGGAAGCTGATTCAAGAAGGATATGGAAACCACACTATATTCTTATATGATGCTTGTACCATTTTTCCCTTGAAACTAGTTCCTACATGAATCGATTCAAAAAGTGGGTTATCAGATCCCTGGTGAATTGATACATCATATTCTTCACCATTATTGGGTTCCCTATTTTGAGAGATAAACTTGAGACACTTTAATAATGTTTACATACTTCCCAAAACAATTATCTCAACTAGACTATCTCCAAACTCTGGTCCTAATACAACTTATACTATAATACCATTCTATCATGAAAAAACACACCAAGGCCTTTTTGGAAAATACTAAGCCAAGAGTGACACCCCAATCCCACATCCAGTAGTTTAGGGTCTGGTTACTACCACCATGTAAAAATATCCCACACATGGGAGATGTTAGCTTAAAGTACCTAGACACACACACACATCCATACACCAATATAATATAGAAGGTAAATAAGTGATATTATAAATAAATTAATAAGATATAGTCTCACATTAGAGTATATAAAAAGAGTGTGAGGAGAAAAAAGGTTTGAAATACAAGCCCACCAAAATTTTAAAGAGCCAAACTTTCTAACATAAGGGGACTACAATCTAAAAGAAACTCTAAGATCCACCCGTGATCTATCTATCCCAATTAAGATTCACCTACTCTTGGCCCACCTAGAAATACATCAAAAGTCCTATCACTATATAATACATGACACATGTGGGTAGGTCCCATGCATGGATGAGTATAAACATACATATTAGGTAACCTTGAAGTCACCAAACACAAAGCATCAAAGAGGGAGTCATCTCTAAATCAAAAAATCAATTAAGATAAATAAGGTAACCTAGATATAATCAAAGTTTTAAGGTTTTTTCTATCCTTAGTTTATGTCTAGGGATTCTAATAAAGACTCTAAGGTGACACTAATCCAAGATAATTCACTCATTGGGTCTCGATATACTGATGACAATCATACAAGATTTTACATATTGATGTTTATTTTAGGTACTCAGTTTTCTTTATATTGACAATCATTCCTTTGGGTCTTATATTGGGTCAATTTGGCTGAATGTTATAGGATTTTAGAGTTCTCTAGGACAGTTCAATATTAAATAATGTTTAGGGAAAACTATATAGGTCTGTCTTGGAAACCATACTTCTTGTGTAGGAGTTCAATAGGAGGGAACACTATTAGGTGCATGGTTAGTCCAAATCATATGAGCTTACACTTAAACAATTGAATTAGCAGAAATTAATTTTCACTATTAGTGCACAGTTTTCCAAACTGTGTGGCCAAACCATGTGGCTTCTATAGTGGCTTAGAAATGGGTTAATTGTTGGAAAATGGTTTGTTAAACTATGAATCCAAACTGTGCTATCTGATTTTAATTAATCTACATTTTATTTTTAGACATAAAACACATATTGTTTCTCTCATTATAAATCTATTATTATATGCTCTCAACCAAGGAGATTTCCCATGGAGATTTTTTATATTATTTTCCTCTTGATGATCATTTTCGATGGATATTTGAGTGTTGGATCTATTTTTTCAAAGGTATGTTCCCATTTTTTTGATGTTATTCATTGAACTTAAAGTGACACTCTTATATCCTTGAATGGAATATTAGATTAGGGGTTTTTATACTAGATATAAGGTTTGTGACATGATCTAATTGTGTTTCTTATATATCCATCATAGAATTGGTTTTTTTGTTATGATCTTCATTGATCATTGTGTATTATTCATGAATCATTATAGTAAGTGATTTACCTCTCTCAAAATATTCTAAAAAAAGATGAATTTGATATTTTAATTTGTGATTGTGGGATTAGGTCTTGTCCTTGTCTTCTTGAACCCTTGTTTTATCTTATATTGTGGATATTTTTCAGGTTTTAGAATTATATGTGTTTCAAGGTTGGTTGTTTCATGAATTTGGTTTTTCTTAGGAACCTTTCTTGATTAATCCTTGAAATTTATTTCTAAATAGTTAGAAAAAATAGTTTATAGAAATATATTATAAATTTATTCTGAAATTATTTTTAAAGTCATGATAATTTTTTATATAAAATTTATTAGATTTGGAAAAAACCAGGAAAATTGATTTCTCCCTTGGTATTTTTAATGAAAATGGATTCAAAGCTTGATTTTTATAGTTTAAAAGATGAAATTTCCTTGAATGAATATAATGAACTAAACTAAAAGGTGATCAATGATGAGGTAGAGTTATATCCTTTGGGATGTACCTATTCCTCTAGGGAAATTTTTGCTCTAGGTTTCCTAAGTTGTGGAAAGGATCCACTCATAGGAGTGAACTATTAACCCCTACAAATTTTATTCTAGGATATGTGAACACCAGGTGGCCTACTTATCATGATATTATTATGATCCTCAGTGACCTATAATTATTTATAATAATGGAATTTTTTAATCTATTTATAATATTTAAAAAGTATGATTGGAATGATTGTGGAAATTATTTGAAAATCGGGTTGATGGTATGTTTTTTTTATTTTATGAAAATATTTTTTTATACATATTTGATGTAGAACTATGTAAAATTGTATCTCATGAATTATCTTTGTTTTATAGAGCATTATTGGATTATTTTAGAAAGTATAATTATGAAACACTTGGTGGGATCCTACCTGTCTCTTTTTCTTACACCCTGGATACACCATTGAGGGGATGTAGATCTTGTTTTATATGATGTAGGTAAGGAAAAGGTGTTGTAATTTGGTGGAAGGTTTGTTCATTAGTTGAGTATGAGATTATGGAGGTGAAATAATATCACATGGAGTTGGTACTTATCAGTTTTGAGTACTTTGGTTGTTCATTATATTTTGCAACTGGTTTGCCTGATGCTAGTATCTTTTTCCTATTATCTTTATTTTGTAATACTGACATTATTTTTTATCCTTTATCACCTAATTATAGGTTATTTGGGAAAAAAATATTTCCAAATAGTTTATTCTTGATGCCTAGGTTTTTTCAAAACTTGTGGGGATCAGTAAATCCATTCAAACCATGTCAGGTCTGGTTCAAGTTATGGATAGTTGGGTAATCCGGGTTGGTTAGTGACATGATATATCACACTAGTAAGGCATTTCCATGTAAAAGTATAAAGGAACTGAAAGGGTTCATCTAAGATACACACTTTATTAGACTACTCCTCATTGGAAGATAATAACTATCAATATACATATAGGGGATCACACCCAAGGGCTATGAGGGATACCTAACCTTATTTGGGAAACAACCACTAAGAAGGTGATCACATACCCTGAATATCAGATATGAGATACCTGACCCTACCTAGGGAAGAATGAGAGAGTTGATCACACCATGGTCTATGTGGAGGGATAATTAGATCTATCTAAAACTAACCCACAAAATGGATCACTCATATTATTCTCAAGAATAGATATTGCACTGTACCCTCATGGGGATGGGTCAATGGTATAAACCCTTATTGAATTGGTTTTTAGGAATTCACCCATGCTAATAATGAATATTGAAATGGGAAAACAAGGTATCTAACCTACCCTGGAAAAATTACATGGTGTGTATGAGGGAAATGTGATTTGTCTTTTTATGTCCTATCTCGCTCGTGTCCATGTCTATGTCTGTGTATACTACTCATGTTTGTGTACTCTTCCCTTTTCTGTGTACAATAACCATATCCTTGTCTATGTACAATGGACAATACATGATGAGCTTCTTAATAGGGATCACACATCATATAGACCAAGTACATGGCCATGTCATATTTTTCTCAAACTGAAACCCTATATCGACATGGAGGGGTCCACATGACACATGTTCTTCTAAACCACATACTGTATATAATAGAATTTTATAGAAATTATTAATCATTATACGATTTGAATCTACACACTTTTGAATCCTATTCTATCAAAATCCTTGGACATGATAGTTGAAATCACATTTTTTAGGATCTTTTCATCACCGATTGCTGATTTATATCCACAATTTTCTTGAAAATCAACTATTGTCACACCTCCAAGATTACTTTCTTGATCTATCTCATGGAATCACCAGTGCTCATACTACCATAAAATTCTAATATCTATACCCAAACCTTCATCATATCTAAAATCCGAATATTAATACTACAATAATGATCCATTTCAGCAATGAGTGATTAGATAATGATCTAGTTCTTGAGTATAGTCAAATCATTATCCAATCAAAATTATGATGACAAATGTTCAAAGAATAGAGGGAGAAAGGCGCGAAACAAAAAAAATTATCAACAAATTAAGGTAATTTTCATTTGTTCATTATCAAATATATTAAAAGATTATTGAGTATTATAAAATTATCAAAACCAAAAATAAAATCAAATTCCCAATTCTAGGAAAATAAAACAATCAATGGGCTAATCAACAAAGAACAATCTGTGAATTAATTTCTATGTAAATTAATTTGCTTTCATAAAAAAAAGAATGAGGATTAAACCAACAAATAAAAATCCTGACATTGGGTTTGGATCAGTCATTGGTGAATAATGTATATATGTATATGTTGTTAATGAGATATAATACACTCATTATTGGAAACTAAATTGTCTATGCTTGTCGTCATTGATCCTTGATCCCGAGATCGCTAGCCAGCATGCTTTCCACAAAATCTCCCTCTATCTTCTCAATCCTCTAGGGTTATGAATCCAACCTTATAGAATTATCCACAAAAGGATTTAAATAATCATTTTTTTAGTTAAAAAAATTTATTATATTGTAAATTAATAAATAAATTTAATTTATTTACTACACCAAACTTTCAAATGGAAACTGCACTAAACCAGAATGCCTAATGCCAAAAAAACTTATTTCATGCCTAGGGTATAACACAGATTATATATATATTTTTTGGAATTAGTTTTACTCTATGAGACACAATTTAGGATATATTCCACTATTTTTGAAAAACTAAGTGTGCATGATATGTTAAATTTATTATTTTTCTATATATAAATACAAAAGCTCCATGGGGACTTTAATTCCACACCCACTATATTCATTACTCTAAAAATATTATTAAATTTTTTCCAAATTATTATACATAAAAATAGAGTCATTACATCTTGTGCATAATACTATACGAATAAAGGAACCGATATTTGTTGGAAGCCCAACTTCCCACTGATCTCCCTCAGGGGAAAAAAAGGTGGATAGAGAAAATATAAAAATTATATAAATTATGTGATATATTTCTAGTGCATCATGTTTTCATTTATTTCTTGTGAGCTATAGAAAATTCATGAGGATAGATATTCATACAATATGCTATCTCATCTTCAATAGTTATACTATGAGAGAGAATAAGTAGAGAGATTTGTGTAAACCACTATACTATATTAGTGAAGGATATAAAAATGAATTATGAAAGGTCCTCATGTACTCAAAAATGATTTGGTACATTGAGATTCCAGAGTCCACTAGGTTCAAATTACACCAATAACTAGAAATTGATATCATTATTGACTCTATACTACATAACTTCTCAAATTTCATTATTAATTATAATATAAATAAAATGAAAATGTCACTCTTTGACCTTTTGGAATTTAGTTCTTAAAATAGATAATGTTATGAAGAATACTAACTCTCTAGTCCTTATGGTGAATAAGAGGAGAAAATGCATGGATATGGGGTAAATGGATAATATTAAGCTAAAGAAACCAACATAAGGCCATTCACAACGACAATTCTTTAGAGGGATAATAAAGATAAGAATGTAGTATACTTTTCATGTAGAAAGAAGAGCAACTGGAAGAATAATTTCATAGCTTTGAAGAGGAAGCAAGGCAATGGTTCTACTTTAGGTATATTTTTCATTGAATGAAAACTATCTATTTCTAAATTTTGGGTAATGGAAACATCATGTGACTCACAAATTCGTATTCAAATATATTAACCAAGTAGATCCAATAATATTACAAAGGATGAGAGGGATATATAGGTAGAAAAATATGAAAGAATGCTAATATTAGTTGTTAGAGATTATCACCTTACTTTTCATAGTGGGAAAGTTCTTATATTAAAAAATTATTATTATACACCAGAAAAATTATCTCATTTTTGATTCTAGACACTATTGTATTTTATTTCATGTTTGGAAATAAATATTTTCTCTTTTATAAAGATAACATATGTTATGGTATGACACTTCTTAAAAATTGTTTATATATACTTGAACTAGAAAAACCAATTTTGGAAATCGATCACAAATCTAGTGAGAATAAATCATATCCTATCCACTTGTGGAACTTTAGTCTAGGTCATATAAATGAAATTTTTTTAAGAAAAATACATCAAAAAGGGTATTTAGACTCTATTGAGCTAAAACCCTTGGATATATGTCATGATTTCTATAAGGAAAAATGACCAAAGTACCTTTTAGTTATAAAGGATAAAGGGCTATAATATTACTAGATTTGGTTCATACTAATGCATGTGGTTTATTTTTAGTTTATGCAAGGGGTGAATTTTCTCAATTCATTACTTTTACCAATGATTTTAGTATGTATAGATATATCTAATTAATTTTGTATAAGTCATACTTATTTATCATGTTTAAGGGATATCAAAATAAAGTGAAGAATAAACTTAGTAATAAGATTAAGAATCCATGCCCAGACTGAGGAAAATAATATCTTATCAAAGTATTATCAAATCATTTAAAGAAGTGTTGGATAGTCTCCCAAATAACTCCTAGTTATACACCTGAATGTAATGATGAAAGTGAAAGGAGAAATTTCACCATATTAGAAATGGGTAGGTCAATTAAGAGTCTTGAAACTCTACCATTATCCACTTGGAGATATGAATTATCGAAAAAAACATATACACTAAGATGAGTACCAAATAAAGTGGTTTATGTGATTATCTATGATTCATGGTATGGAAATAGATCCATTATATCATACATACTTGTATACATATGTGAGGAATTTTACAAGACAATACCTAGTGAAAAACTAGAATCCCAAATCCTGAAGTTCATCTTTTTATGTTATCCTAAGGAAAATAAAGAATATTAATTATAAAACCCTTCAAATAGAAAAGTGATTATAGAGATATATAATATATTTATTGAAAGGGAACAAATTTATAATGGAAATAATGGGGGAAATATTTACTTCAATGATGTTTATTCACCTAATACACAAGATTTGGTACATGAACATTATCCATAAGAGACAATGGGAGATGAGGAAGTTCGTGAGACAGAAGTAATACGTAGGTCTACCAGAAAGGTTGGAGAACTTGACAGAGATAATTTTCTCATCACCACATTATATGAAACTTTATTCCCTAAGGATAATTAACCCTTTACCTAAAGGAAGTAATAGATTGAAAGGATGCTACTAAATGGCAAGAAGCCGCACATTCTGAGATGGATTTCATGTAAAAAAATCATGTTTGAATTTTGGTAGACCCACCCAATACCATAAAAACTATTGGGTGAAAATGGGTATTCAAGAAAAATATATAAATGAATGGTAATGTAAATACCTACAAATCTTGATTGGTTATGAAGGGTTTCAGAAAATTCCAGACATCGACTATGATGAAACCTTCTCACCGGTTTATATAATAAAATACAGGAGAATATTACATGAAATAGAATCCTTCCATGACTATGAAATATGGAAAATGAATGTGAAAAATGATTTTCTAAATGAGAAGTTGGTTAAAGAAATATATATAGAACAACCTAATGGGTTTATAATGATTAATAATTCTAATAAATTATATAATCTATAGATATAAATTTATATATTGAAGAAGGAATCATGATCATGGGAAGTTCATTTTGATGAGTCCATAAGAAAATTTGGTTTTGGTAAGAATGAAATTAATCCATGTTTATATCATAATATTAATTAATGAAATATTATTAATTGGAAATTAAGTGAAATTATTATAGTCAATGAACCCTTGTTTAAATTATTGATTCTCCATGAAATAATTAGGAAAGAAAATATACATTTTAGGGATCAAGATCTATTGATATAGATCTAAAAGGCTTATTAGGTTATGTAAAAGTACATATACTGAAAAAATACTCAAAATGTATAATATATAACATTCCAAGAGAGGATTATTTCAAGTTTCATTGAGCATTAATCACTCTAGGAAAATATATCCCTAAATGAAAGAATATATTGAAATAATAAGTAGAGTCCCTTATGATTTGATTGTTGTATCTATCTTGTATGTTGTTCTATTTAATAGGTTTTATTTTATCTTTTATTTATTCATGATGTGAATATATCAAGAGGACTTAGGAGAGCTACATTGGGAAACCATTAAAACTATCATAAAGTAATTGAGATACAAAAAGCATGTGCTCATTGTGTATGTATTAGAAAAGGATCTACCAGTGATGGGAGGAACTGATTCTAGATTCTAGATAGATCATAATGATCTAAAATCATATTCATGCTATGTATTTTTCCAAAAAATGAGTTTTAGTGAGTTAGAGAAGGTCAAAACGAAATGTTGTTTCTGATTATTCAACTAAATCTAAGTATATAGTGGCTTTTGATGCAGTTAAGAAATTATTGTGGATACAAAAATTTGTATCAAATATTATATTAGTACCAAGTAGTGAAGAAACTATTATAGTATACTATAATAATACAACACTAGTGGTACTTTCCAAGGAGACCAATTCCCACCAGGGAAAAAATCATAACTTCAAAAGTTTTATCTATTGAGGGATTTTACTAAGATAGGTGAATTTATAATTAGTAGAATAGCCACAGAGAATAAAATTCCAGACCCTCTATCTAAATCCATATCTTAGTAGAAGAATGATTCTTATGTGAGGTCTAGAAGCTTGACATTTGTTAGTTGTTAGATCTAGTGTAAGAGAGAGTGTTGTGAGGCTAGGTTCCCTGGACACAACTCCTTTATGTACTTTTTATTACCACTATATGTATATAATTTTATATATTCATATGTTTCTCCTACCATGAAAATAACACTTCTTTTTCTCATGCTATATATTTGATAATATCATTTACATGTCATATAAAAAGGTTATAACAATTCCCAACTATAATGAGAATTGGTCGGTCATTTTCCCGAAGTATTGTTTTTAGCACCAAATTAATTTCCCTAACTTGTAACTAGTATAGTGTGCAAGTACGGGGTCGATCCACAGGGAAGAAGTATTGGAATTTTATATCTCTTGATTTGAAACCACTTACTTGAAGGTGATGAATTTAGATACGATTGTTTGGTTCATGGTACATATCTCAAAATATAACTAATTAATTGGACTTTTTTAATTCACTACGAATTAAACTTGAAAATAGAAAATTACTTAAAAATGGATTTTGGATTTTAATGAAAATGTGCTGGGGCTGGACATTCATGTGGGACGTTAAACCTTATTCCCTATTGTGTTGTTTTGTTCATAATAACCCACATTTCTAGGTTTCATTTGTGTCAAAACTCCCTTGGTCATGTGAGTTCTGATCAAGTTGGTAGGAATCAATCCCTTGGTATGGAAATTGATTTCTATTGACTCTTAATTTAGGAACCGCCCTCTAGAAACAACAAGTATATCCAATGGTCATGGATATCCTTATTTTAATTCTCCCAAACATCCCTGTAAACTTCATTCTTGGTCCGATATAGGGTTTCCAGCGAAATAAGAAACAGAAGTTGGGAGAATTAGGTGAGCGAAAATGAACAAACACAATAATAGAGAAATTGGTTCTAACAAAACCACATTTTCCCCAGCCCCAACACATGGGGGGTTTAGCTAATCATAATGAAAAGGATAAGAAACTTACTAAGATTCATCAGAGAGTTCATTACAATAGAAAATAAAATAATACTAAGTACAACAATACTACAAGAACTAGTTCCTCCAAACCTTCCTTCCCCCCTCCCAGCTTAGTTTTCCAGCCCTCTCTTCTTCTTTTCCCAAATCCCCCTTGTTCTGGATCACTCTACAAAGTATTCTTGGTTAGAAAGGGACTTTTACAATTGTCTAAAAGTAGGTAGAAAAGGGAACCTCGGGTTAAGGAGTGGGTAAAAAGTGAAAAAGAAAAAAGGAGAAGGCTGTAGTGGTCCACATGGTTTGGGTGCATGGTTTGGTAGATCGTGTGCCAAATGTGTGGATGCTACCATCTCAAATCCTTAAGCCACATGGTTTTCCTAGATGGTCCGCATGGTTTGGATAGGCCGTGCACCAATTGTGCATAGGGTGCAGTCAATGGTATCTTCTTCTGCACGGTTTTCACACGGTTTGGATAACAATTTGGTGACTATATAGGTTTCCTCTGTCATTGAAATTTCTAAATTCGTCCGTCCTTCATGTATATTGCTTGATCTGGGTGACTCTATTCCGACATAGTCAGGGGAAAAGGGTCCATAAGCCTCCAATTACCTTTTGAATCTCCAAAATTCATAGAATCCATGCTTTATCATATGGTGACTTAAAAACAAAGAACAAGGTACAACAAAATTGTGAAATTCATGCAAAACCATCCAGAAAAACCATTTTATAGATATTGAACCAAGTAGAAATTCCTTATGAATAGTAGTGCATCAAACTCTCCCACACTTAATTGATAGATTGTCCTAAAAAACAAGAATAGACAGTCATGTCCAAATAGTTACCAAAGAGATATGTAGAAATATCACAAATTAAACCAATTATATGAATATGAACTGTGAACTAATTACTGTTAAAAATTACAACATTCATAATTCATGGATTCCCAAGTCTATGAAGTTAGCCAACAAAGTAAACTTAATCAAAAAAAGTCAACCATTCATTCATAAATCAATTTTGCCTAAAAATTAGTTTTCCCTTATTCATTAAAAGAAAGTTCCTACTTCCATTTTCATCTCGTTATGAACTCAGATGAGTTAATCCTAGGTTTCATCATCACCATGTGGTGGGCTATCACTTTTATAGGTCACACACCCTCATTGACTTTCATTATTTGGAACATGATGAAAGGTCATCAAAATTATTGGGAACGCCTTTTCATATCTCAAAATATTTTTCTTTTTTGTAGTGGGGGTGAGATACTAGCATAAAATGTGTCCCAATATGCTCATGTCAACACATGATGAAAATGTTTGATAAAGTCAAGAGTTCATGAAATTAAGACCGTGTAATAACCACTAGTGCGGCAACAACAATTCACAAAGCCTCACCTCTCCTTATGCACAGTTTGACTTCCATTTTAAAGGGTTTTATCAATTCGAATTACTCCATCACAGAAATCATTTTTAAACAAAATGTTTTTCTAAATGAATGGATAAATTCTCCTTTTAATGTATTACAAGGTTTATTCACATCACAAACTAGGTTCAACAATCCATACATGTGAGCCATTTTCAGAGATAATTTCCACAATTCATTTTTAGCTAAATGATATAAACCCAATACATCTATAACAGCCCTTTAGACACACCTAAGAAAACATACTACCCTAAGTACTTGGGAAATCAATCAATCAAAATGGGGTGCCAATTAAGGGAACCCTCCCCCACACTTAAAACCGAGAACGGTACGCCATGAAGGTAATAAAGTAGAGAAGGATATATAAGGAAGCATGAAAAAGAGGGAAAAATGATGAACAGAAAATAGTGCAAAAGTGAAAAACTCCCATGAATGTCAGTCAAGTGGGGAAATCAATTGGTATGCAAGAGACTGATGAGCAGAAAGGTGGCTGGCATAGAACATATGAAAATTACTACTGGCGAGACAAAGGAACCATACAAGTGAAGCAAGAAAAAGCAGTACTAGTAGTAGGGAAAGAAAAGAACAGCACACAATCACACCAAGCAATCAAAACATCACACCATAAAATAAGGTACATAATAGGGAAAAGGACATATAAAAAGAAATAGGTAACAAACCATGCAATGAAAGCCCATCAGGGAGTAAATTGAGTGAAAAAGAATGCTCGAGTGGTGGCATCCCAGGTCAGATCAACGGTAGGCGGAGGTAGGTCCACCGGATCAGTGGGAGTAGATGTGGTAGAGGGCTCGCCCATCGAGACACCGACTCCTGACATATAGTAGTAGGGAGGATGGTGGGGAAAAACTTCATAAAGGGTGGGAGGCTAAAGATCGGACAAGCTGAGGCCTTCCACCTCCATGAGCGTCCGCTCAAGCTGCCAGTGGAACATAGAGTACTAGTCCTACTGCCACTTTCAGAAGAGGCCGGGGTCAACATACAGTGTTCCCTATACGGTGGGGTCGTATGGATTGGGCGGGTAAAATGGTGGGGGAATGGATGGGATAGAGGGGGTAGTGGGAGAATCAGGGGTCCCTTGGGATGTGAAATGATGTGAAATAGCAGGCTCAGCATGGTGCTCCTCTGCAGTTGGGCCTGTTGGTGGAGGTGCAGCTGGTGCGGCCCCGGGAACACCCCACAGTCGTAATCGGACACTGTCTAGCTCCAGTATCCGCATCCAGTGGATAAGAGTGATATCAAAGAAGGGTTCCATCGGTAGTTCCAAAAATTATGTGGAATCAAACTCATGGTTCATCCGATCTACCAGGAGAGTAATAAATGGTCCACTAAAAACATCACACTTTGTCTTTTCAAACATTAGCATCAAATAATGGGTGAAGAGGTAGGTGAGATTGACGTTGATGCCCATCACCATGGAGTTCAAAATCAGTAGGTCCCGAGTTCTCACCATTCCTTTGCTATCCGAGTGGGCTATAAAGCAGATGGTAATAATCCGATAAAGGACCCAGTGGATGGGGTTAATGAATCTAGAATCTCTGGCAGTCTGTGGTATGTATGGGGCCCCCGTGGCAACGGTGGACCAGAAAATCTAGGCTAGGGTCGGGTCCCACTCAATTGGTTCCAGAAAATAAGCATCACTCTGCATGTAGTCGCTGTCATACATGCCAATGGTGGCGGCGAACTCACTCAGCCTGAGGCTATGCCGCTGGTTCATCAAGCGAAAAGTGACATCATCAGAAGCTTCAATTGTAAATCCCTGCTTATCCCCATTGTATCACTCGCGAAAATGAGAAGTAGCCCCAAATTCTAAGACACGCTTCTTATAAACTGGCTGGTGGACCTCTAATGCTTGAGTGAGATTGCCCCGAGCAATATGCATCAGGAGCTCATCAGTAATGCCCAGGGAGGCAAGGTTTTCTAAGGTAAACTCATGATGGGGACTGATGTTGTAGTTCAAAAGGGTGTGGTAGCATATGCGTTCCTCTTTCTTAGTGAACTTATCCTATGGTCCATGGGCGGAGCCTGAGTTAGAGCCCCGATCTCTCTTGGAGGTAGACATTGTAACGACCCGAAATTTTGAATAAATCTTGTTTCCTAATTTTATGTGTTATTTTATTTTTTATACTCAACAAAAATGTTTCATTTGATTACATGATTATAATTAAAATGAGACCGATGGGTTTTGACTGTTATATGACCATTGGTCAATATGACCACTGGAAACTAAACGTTTAGATTATTGTCTCTAAATACAAGTAATCTTGGTTAATTAATACAGAAAGAAGATTCGATGGCCTCACCCAGTAGTCTTGGACCGATCGAATCCCATCTAACAGAACTTGGGAAGGAGGTAGCACCACTGGGCTTTGTTCTGCACCAAACCCAAGATGAACTTCATCGTGTGAAGCTAGAACGGGATCACGTTCGCGAGAAGTTCAAACTGATAGAAATTACTACTCATGCGATGTTGGTCGAGCCTCCCTCGGATTCTCTCACCTTAACACACCTTACAATTAGGTCCTATGCTGGTGTGATAAGGGGATATGTAAGGAGACCGTAACTGCCTTGTGTAATCCTTTGTTTTAAATAAAAATTGGAATTTCTTCTTATGATGAAGTTTATGAATTTTCAAATGACCAGATAAATATAGTATGCATATTTTTTATGAATTTTAGAAAATGGATATTTTAAAAAATTTTATGTAAACCTTAAATAATTAAAAATGTGTAATGATTTTCGAAAAATGGTCTTCTACAATTATGTTCAGTACAAAATTTAGAGTCTAATAAGATCAACTTAATTTTTGATGAATAGTAAATTATGATTAGTGATTTTATGATTAGTATTAGTAATGTGTCCAAATGGATTAGTAATCTCACTTAAATAAAGTATTAATATAATCTAAGCACCTTGATTAAGTAATGTGATTCAATAAAATGGTTAAACAACGGTTCCATAAATTATTATTCAAGTATTAGTTTTTTCGAGTGAATAGTGTTTTTTTAATTAAAAATCTAATTAAAAATAATTAGAAAATTATTTTTATAAAATGGATTTCATTTTTGAACTCAAAGAACCAATATTATGTTATGGTAATTTTGGGGGTTTTTTCTGAAAAAATGAATTTTCGGTGAATAGTGTATTTATTTAAAAAATAAATTAAAAATATTTAGAAAATTATTTTTATAAAATGGAGTTCATTTTTGAAATCAGAGCATTGATATTTTGTTAAGGTGAAATTTTGGGATCTTTCTGAGAAAGTTGAATTTTCAGTGAATAGTAAAAATGCAGTTTTAGGGTTTCAGTATGTTTAATGACATAATAACTATGCATGATGATTTCAGGAGATATTTTAAGGGTTGTCCGGCCAAGGGTGGTGAATTATTGTTTTTGGGGCCCCATGTGGTCTAACTCCATGGTAAATGCCAAGGGAGAGCACATGGTTTTGAGAAAAGCACATGTGAGGTGTCCCTTGGCCATTAATGCCTTGTCCCCTCACTTTCCCTATAAATACCCACCCTTTCCTCCTTTAGTTTTCACTCCCAACTCTCCCCCAACGAATTTATAGTCTCCTTACCTCCCAAGGAGTCCTCACAAGGTGCCCCCAAGCCCTCAAGGTCCAAACCTTTGAGTTTTAAGAGTTACGTTTTAAGGTAAGGGATCCGATCTCTCTCTTTCTTTTCAAGAAATCTCTTTTATGTAATTTCATTTATGCTCCATGTTCTTATGCTAAAGGGTGTTCTTTTATACTCCTCTTACTTCCCTTTTCATGTTCACATAATGAGAGATCCCCTCTTACTCTCATTATTTCGTTTTATTAAGTTTTAAGTGGCACTGTTAGGCTGCCGAAATTTTTGTAACGGATTCTTTCTCCCTTCTCATTTTTCAAGATCTATTATCATGTAAAGTATTTAAAGTTACTTTTTATTATGTTGGGGTATGATCTCTAAATTTATCATACTGATATTTTATGATCATATGATGAGATACCCCATTTGATCTCTTCAATTCAGTATTTTGAAGTTTTAAGTGGCGCCGTTAGGCTACCGAATTTTTAAGTGGTTCTTCACCCTTCTCGTTTTGAAGTTCTACTTTCATGTCAATTATTTCAAGTTCCTTTTCATTATTTTGGGGTATGATATCTAAATTTATCATACTTATATTTTATGATCATATGATGAGAGACCCCATTTTATCTCTTCAATTCAGTATTTTGAAGTTTTAAGTGGCGCCGTTAGGCTGCTGAATTTTTAAGTGGTTCTTCACCCTTCTCGTTTTGAAGTTCTACTTTCATGTCAATTCATTAAAGTTACTTTTTATTATGTTGGGGTATGATCTCTAAATTTATCATACTGATCTTTTATGATCATATGATGATAGACCCCATTTGATCTATTCAATTCAGTATTTTGAAGTTTTAAGTGGCGTCGTTAGGCTGCCGAATTTTTAAGTGGTTCTTCACCCTTCTCGTTTTGAAGTTCTACTTTAATGTCAATTCTTTAAATTTCCTTTTTATTATGTTGGGGTATTATCTCTATATCTATCATACTGATCTTTTATGACCATATTATGAGATACCCCATTTGATCTCTTCAATTCAGTATTTTGAAGTTTAAGTGGCGTTGTTAGGCTGCTAAATTTTTAAGTGGTCCTTGCACCTTTCTCCCTTTTCAAAGTTCTAATTCCATGTCAAGTCTTGAAAGTTACTTTTTATTATGTTGGGGTATGATATCTATATCTATCATACTAATCTTTTATGTTCATATGATGAGATACCCTATTTGATCTCATCAATTCATTTTTGGTTGAAGTTTATGTAACGTTGTTAGGCTGCCGAATTTTCATAAGAGAAATCTTATTTTTGTCTTCCTTTCATGTTCTTCATTTCATATGGTATATTTTCAAATTTAATTACCATGTTCATATATCATTCTTATTCTGTCTTTCTACTATTTTATGGGTCATTTATGAATGTTTGACCCATGTCCCCTCTCTTTTCAATGTTTTCTAAAACCCCGAAACATAGCCGTTATACTGCAGAATTTTCGTCTCAAAATGCCTCTCTCTTTTCTCAAAATTATTTTATGTTATAAAGTGAATAATCAAAGCTCTTATTTCTACAGGGGTATTCACATATATATAAAAATGTTTTATTTTAAATTCTGGGATTTACATACATGAGACCCGCTCTCCCCTTCCGTGGGTTTAAAGTGACGTAAAGATCATGTCTTTAAAGAAGTTTTTAAAACATTATGATTATGAAATGAAACCCATTTATTTTTGATATATGGGTTATTTATGAAAATTTTGATGATGATATATGTGTCTCACATGATAATAAAGGCAAATTTAAGGGTGCGCCCTGATAGCGCTCCAATGCATTGGGTAATGATGTAACCACTAGAGATTACAATTTTCACGATACCTTGGTGAATAACCTTGGAAATTTTGAAATGACACCTTTGGGATGGACCTTGGTGATATGTTCATGATTTTCTATGTTAAATGATGTAGCCACATCTTCAAGTTATGAAAAATGTTATTTTTATTATGATATGCCTCATGATTTCATTCTCATGCCTTAAAGTTCTTTTCATGACTTTATTGATGTATATCAAGTTCATATGTAAAATGTTTCGCTTGTTTCCCTTACTGGGCCTTCTGCTCACCCTTTCTTTTGATTTATTTCCCCAGGTTATGAGATGCAGTAATGAACCTAGGATGAACTTAAGGAGAATCATTTCAAGTGTTTAAGAAGAATGTTTTATATTGATTTCATGTATTATGTTCCTGGTTTCCAAGACACTAAACCTTAAAGATCCTCAGTTTTGTGTAATGTAATGAAATTTTATGTTATAAAAAGGATGGATTCCATATTTGGTATCAAAGGATGGTTTAGTTATTTGTGGAAATTAGGATATGAAAACTTTAGGAAGAAGCCTATAGAAAAGATTATATATAGGAAATATTCCTGGTATTTTGGTGAGTATTGAGTAATGGGTTGCCAAGAAAATACATCCCTGTCTGGATACGAGCTGGTAGAGGTGGCTCTGGCATAGATGTACATAGGGGTAAAACCCGAAAACACCGCTTTGAGCTAGACTCAAACAGGAACTGGTACACAACAACATGCCTTTCTGCACTCTTGGTTACGACACTCCCGGGGGATATGCTTTGGTAAATTCATAAGCTTAGTATGAACCATTGTTAAAGGAACAAAGATAAAATAAAATAAAGATTTACATAAGAATATATGATCATGGATAACCTGGATGGGAACCTAGGGGATCACAAGTTAGGGTATACTTTTCTTCTACAATTTATCCTTATATGCTTTAAGTTTCTTTTCATGATTATTGGCTAAGTATTTAAGCCCCTAATTATAGTTTCTTTTCTTATTTAATGGCGGGAAATGGAAGAACATGTCCCAACAACCAATGTGATAGGAAATGCTACGATTGCCGTATTAATATGACAAAGATGATTATGGGATTAAAAGATGATTATTATTTTGGAAGACGTTCACTATTTTGGGGACCCTATACGATTGAGGTAAATAGATTACTACGGTATTTTCATTGAGGAGTAAGGTTGACTTATATTTTGAAGAATCGATGAATTTAAGGTGAAATTATGGTAATATAGGTTACTTATGGAAATGATTAACCTATCTTGGGGAAAATATGTTTAGGTTAGATACTTTTGTTATAAGATGTTAGGTTTGGTTGATGTTGTTTGGAGATGAACAATGAAGTTTATTTTGGAAGACTATGTTATCAAATCATTCTTGTATTTGGGTTTCAATATTAGTTTGGTTTATTTTGAGGAATTTTAAGGACCGTTATTTATGTAATGGTCTATGATGAACTTTGAGTAGTACCATAGAAATTTGAAGATTTAAAAGTAGTTTCCATTCCTATGGGATTATTTCCTTTTGAAGAGTTGTTTTACCTTACCCTTTCTGTTTTTGGGATAATGTTTAAAGATGGAAGAAATAGATAGTTAATCTTTTGTGGATTATGTGATTCTCTAGAAGATGATTCTTGTGTTTTGATGAGACCAGGTAGTTTTTAATGCTCATAGTTTTGAGAAATGATTAGTTTTGGGTAGAAACTTATTAAAGGATGAAACTCTACATGAAGATAGGTATATTTTCTTATGTTTTTGTTTTATGTTGTAAACAAATTCCTCAAAATTATGAAAAGGAACATAAAACAAAAATGTTGTTGGTTTACGTTTCCTACTAGGTAATCAAAGAACATTTACACACATCATAATTTTGGGATTTTCTTATGGTTAACTTTCTCCTAATCATGTTTTCTATCACTCTCCCTCAGATCTTGACCCTTTGTTTTCTCCTCCATGTCCATGTTTTCCTATATGGAATCCTAGTGTGGGTTAACTCGGGTGACCTTTGTAATTCCCTTTCTTTCTTTTAAAGTAATAGTTTCACGGACTCCTTTTACGATGTGGTACATTCAATGAAATTTCAAAACAAAATTTTTAAAAATTGCGAGGATGCAATTTCTTAAGGGGGGAAGATTGTAACGACCCGAAATTTTGAATAAATCTTGTTTTCTAATTTTATGTGTTATTTTATTTTTTATACTCAACAAAATTTTTTCATTTGATTACATGATAATAATTAAAATGAGATCGATGGGTTTTGACTGTTATATGACCATTGGTCAATATGACCGCTGGAAACTAAACATTTTGATTATTGTCTCTAAATACAAGTATTCTTGGTTAATTAATATAGAAAGAAGATTCGATGGCCTCACCCAGTAGTCTTGGACCGATCGAAGCCCATCTAACAGAACTTGGGAAGGAGGTAGCACCACTGGGCTTTGAACTGGACCAAACCCAAGATGAACTTCATCGTGTGAAGCTAGAACGGGATCGCCTTCGCGATAAGTTCAAACTGATAGAAATTACTACTCGTGCGATGTTGGTCGAGCCTCCCTCATATTCTCTCACCTTAGCACACCTTACACTTAGGTCCTATGCTGGTGTGATAAGGGGCTATGTAAGGAGACCGTAACTGCCTTGTGTAATCCTTTGTTTTAAATAAAAATTGGGATTTATTCTTATGATGAAGTTTATGAATTTTCAAATGACCGGATAAATATAGTATGCATATTTCTGATGAATTTTAGAAAATGGATATTTTAAAAAATTTTATGTAAACCTTAAATAATTAAAAATGTGTAATGATTTTAGAAAAATGGTCTTCTACAATTATGTTCAGTACAAAATTTAGAGTCTAATAATATCAACATAATTTTTGATGAATAGTAAATTATGAATAGTGATTTTATGATTAGGATTAGTAATGTGTCCAAATGGATTAGTAATCTCACTTAAAGAAAGTATTAATATAATCTAGGCACCTTGATTAAGTAATGTGATTCAATAAAATGGTTAAATAACGGTTTCATAAATTATTATTCAAGTATTAGTTTCTTCGAGTGAATAGTGTTTTTTAATTAAAAATCTAATTAAAAATAATCAGAAAATTATTTTTATAAAATGGATTTCATTTTTGAACTCAGAGCACCAATATTATGTTATGGTAATTTTTGGGGTTTTTTCTGAAAAAATAAATTTTCGGTGAATAGTGTATTTATTTAAAAAATAAATTAAAAATATTTAGAAAATTATTTTTATAAAATGGAGTTCATTTTTGAAATCAGAGCATTGATATTTGGTTAAGGTGAAATTTTGGGATCTTTCTGAGAAAGTTGAATTTTCAGTGAATAGTAAAAATGCAGTTTTAGGGTTTCGGTATGTTTAATGAAATCATAACTATGTCATGATGATGTCATGAGATATTTTAAGGGTTGGCCGGCCAAGGGTGGTGAATTATTGTTTTGGGGGCCCCATGTGGCCCAACTCCATGGCAAATACCAAGGGAGAGAACATGGTTTTGAGAAAAGCACATGTGAGGTGTCCCTTGGCCATTAATGCCTTGTCCCCTCACTTTCCCTATAAATACCCACCCTTTCCTCCTTTAGTTTTCACTCCCAACTCTCCCCCAAAGAATTTATGGTCTCCTTACCTCCCAAGGAGTCCTCTCAAGGTGCCCCCAAGCCCTCAAGGTCCAAACCATTGAGTTTTAAGAGTTACATTTTAAGGTAAGGGATCCGATCTCTCTCTTTCTTTTCAAGAAATATCTTTTATGTAATTTCATTTATGCTCCATGTTATTATGTTAAAGGGTGTTATTTTATACTCCTCTTACTGCCCTTTTCATGTTCACATAATGAGAGATCCACTCTTACTCTCATTATTTCGTTTTATGAAGTTTTAAGTGGCGCTGTTAGGCTGCCGAAATTTTTGTAACGGATTCTTTCTCCCTTCTCATTTTTCAAGATCTATTATCATGTAAAGTATTTCAAGTTCATTTTTATTATGTTGGGGTATGATATATAAATTTATCATACTGATATTTTATGATCATATGATGAGAGACCCCATTTGATCTCTTCAATTCAGTATTTTGAAGTTTTAAGTGGCGTCGTTAGGCTGCCGAATTTTTAAGTGGTTCTTCACCCTTCTCGTTTTGAAGTTCTACTTTCATGTCAATTATTTCAAGTTATTTTTTATTATGTTGGGGTATGATCTCTAAATTTATCATACTGATATTTTATGATAATATGATGAGATAACCCATTTTATCTCTTCAATTCAGTATTTTGATGTTTTAAGTGGCGCCGTTAGGCTGCCGAATTTTTAAGTGGTTCTTCACCCTTCTCGTTTTGAAGTTCTACTTTCATGTCAATTCTTTCAAGTTCCTTTTTATTATGTTGGGGTATGATCTCTAAATTTATCATACTGATATTTTATGATCATATGATGAGAGACCCCATTTTATCTCTTCAATTTAGTATTTTCAAGTTTTAAGTGGCGCCGTTAGGCTGCCGAATTTTTAAGTGGTTCTTCACCCTTCTCGTTTTGAAGTTCTACTTTCATGTCAATTCTTTCAAGTTCCTTTTTTTTATGTTGGGGGATGATATCTATATCTATCATACTGATATTTTATTACCATATGATGAGAGACCCCATTTGATCTCTTCAATTCAGTATTTTGAAGTTTAATTGGCGTCGTTAGGCTGCTAAATTTTTAAGTGGTCCTTGCACCTTTCTCCATTTTCAAAGTTCTAATTCCATGTCAAGTCTTGAAAGTTCCTTTTTATTATGTTGGGGTATGATCTCTATATCTATCATACTGATATTTTATGTTCATATGATGAGATACCCTATTTGATCTCATCAATTCATTTTTGGTTGAAGTTTATGTAACGCTGTTAGGCTGCCGAATTTTCATAAGAGAAATCTTATTTTTGTCTTCCTTTCATGTTCTTCATTTCATATGGTATATTTTCAAATTTCATTACCATTTTCATATATCCTTCTTATTCTGTCCCTCTACTGTTTTATGGGTCATTTATGAATGTTTTACCCATGTCCCCTCTCTTTTCTATGTTTTCTAAAACCCTGAAACATAGCCGTTATACTGCAGAATTTTCGTCTCAAAATGCCTCTCTCTTTTCTCAAAATTATTTTATGTTATAAAGTGAATAATCAAATATCTTATTTCTACAGGGGTATTCACATATATATAAAAATGTTTTATTTTAAATTCTGGGATTTACATACATGAGACCCGCTCTCCCCTTCCGTGGGTTTAAAGTGACGTAAAGATCATGTATTTAAAGTAGTTTTTAAAACGTTATGATTATGAAATGAAACCCATTTATTTTTGATATATGGGTTATTTATGAAATGTTTGATGATGATATATGTGGATCACATGATACTAAAGGCAAATTTAAGGGTTCACCCTGATAGCGCTCCAATGCATTGGGTAATGATGTAACCACTAGAGATTACAATTTTCACAATACCTTGGTGAATAACCTTGGTAAATTTCAAATGACACCTTGGGGATGGACCTTGGTGATATGTTCATGATTGTCTATGTTAAATGATGTCTCCACATCTTCAAGTTATGAAAAATGTTATTTTTATTATTATATGCCTCATGATTTCATTCTCATGCCTTAAAGTTCTTTTTGATGACTTTATTGATGTATATCAAGTTCATATGTAAAACGTTTTGCTTGTTTCCCTTACTGGGCCTTCTGCTCACCCTTTCTTTTGATGTATTTCCCCAGGTTATGAGATGCAGTAATGAACCTAGGATGAACTTAAGGAGAAGCCTTTCAAGTGTTTAAGAAGAATGTTTTATGTTGATTTCATGTATTATGTTCCTAGTTTCCAAGACACTAAACCTTAAAGATCCTAAGTTTTGTGTAATGTAATGAAATTTTATGTTATAAAAAGGTTGGATACCATAGACATGATAAGTTAGGTTTGGGTTTTAGGCACCTGCAGAATAAAACACATACAACGAAAGTATACAGTCACTACAAGTATGGATAGCAATTGAAATTTTCAAAATGTAAGACTGCATATATTCCTAAGTAAAATACCAAATGTGGAAATTAAGGTTTTTAAAAGAAGTGTTCATTGGGAAATCCTTGGTGCACATTTGGGTGATGAAGAAAATATGGAAAAACAAAAGAAGAGAAGGAGAATGGATGAACACGAATAGAGAAGAAGAAACGGAATGGAAAACAAGAACCTGGGGGAAATTTTTCCAAACCCTTGGGAAAGAGATGGAAAAAGAAAAGAAAAAGAAAGATAAAGAAGAAAGAAGAAGAAGAAGAAGAAGTGGAAGATGAGGAGATGAATACCTTGGAGAGGGAGAGGGAAGAAGAACATGGCTGGAGGAAGAAGAAGGAGGAGGAGAGGAGTAATCACACAGGCGAAGTAGGAGAGGTGCACAGATTGGAATGGAGGGGGGGGGGTCAGGGTTTTATGAAATTTTGGGTTTTAAGTGGCTGCATGGTTTTGGGCACACAATTTTGTAAATCGTGCACCAACTGTGTAGAAGCTACTGGAGTGAGGGGTTCAGGGAACACATGCTACACACATTTTGTATAACCGTGCGCCAACCGTGCACTCAGTTCTATCTGGGGGAGTCCAAGAAGCATGGTTTGCGTATGGTTTGGAAAACCATACACCAACCAGTTCTGCATGATGAAATTTTTAAAATTTCTCCCTTTTGAACCATAAACATACCCTTGGAATTAAAATCTTTGGCTCCACTTGAATGAGATAAAATAATTGAGACTTTCCATAAGAAGTGTAAGACTTGCATTAACAAAATTCAATATGATACCCCAACTTGTAGTGAGACTTCGACACTATAACACACAAGAACAGAAAAACTCACTATCATGAAGTCCTAAGAACACTCAAACAGATAAATTATTGGAACATAAAATTTTTCAGAATGCCAGGTTACCTCCCGGTTAGTGCTTCGTTTAAAGTCACGAGCTCAACTTACCTGGGCCTTGAGCTACCCCAATTGCATGGTGGAAACCGTTTCCACTATGTCATCTATTCTAAAGTAAGGCTTCAGGCACTTCCCATTATCCTTGAATGTTTTACCATCCATGCCAACCACTTCCACCACTCCATGGTGGAAAAAAGTAATCACCGTAAAGGGTCCAGACCAACTGGACTTCAACTTACCTGGAAAGAAATTCAGATAGGAATTTAAAAGTAATAATTTATCACCTGGCTGGAAGGATTTCTGGGAGATCATGCGGTCATGGACCTCCTTCATCTTCTCCTTATAAAGTTTCTCATTCTCATAGGCCTCCCAAATTATCTCTTCAAGCTCGGTTAATTGGAATTTCATCTTTTCTTCTGTAGCCTTGAGATCATAATTCAGGGCCTTAAAAGCCCAATAAGCCTTGTGATCCATCTCCACCAGAAAATGGTAGGGTTTCCCATAGATCAACCGGAAATCTAACATACCCAATGGTGGTTTGAAAGCTATCTGGTAGGCCCATAATGCATTATCTAATTTCGTAGACTAATCCTTTCTTGACGTACCTACCATTTTTTCCAATATTTTCTTTAACTCTCGATTTGACACCTCCACCTAACCATTGGATTGAGGGTGGTAAGGTGTCCCTTGGTTTTACTTGACCCCATAATTTAAGAGAACATTTCTCATGAGAGTGTTGTCAAAATGTGTACCGTAGTCGCTAATGAACACCCACGGGGTCCCAAACCGACTGAAAATATTTTTCTTTAGAAAACTGACGACAACCATAGCTGTTTTACGGGCCGTTTTTGCTGCTTCTACCCACTTGGAAACATAATCTACACATAAAAAAATGTACGTGTGCCCAATGGATGATAGAAATAGACCCATAAAGTCGATTCCACATACATCAAAAACTTTAACCTCAAGTATAGGGTGTCACCACATCTCGGCATGATGACCCACATTGCCCGTCCACTAGCATCAATCACAGCAGGAGACAAAATTATGAGTGTCCTTATGCATGAATCGCTAGAAATATCATGATTGTAAAACCTTTTCTACTGTTAAATCTGGACCATGATGTCCACCTCCTAGAGAAGAGTGAAAAAATTCCAAAATACTTTGGATCTCCTCATCCGAGATGCAATGAAGAATTACCCCATCGCCACATGAGAGAAAAAGCAGGTGGTATTCCCATAAATACCTCTTTACCTCTAACAAAAAATGATTCCTCTACGGAAATGATAATTCTGGATGGACAACTCCTGTGGATAAGTAATTTTCAAGGTCATCGAACCATGGCCGAGGTGGTATGCCAATGGAAAATAGCTACTCATTGGAGAAGTATTCCTTGATATCCTGGTCTTCTTCTCTCTCTAAGTGGGGTAGTTCCAGCTGGGATAGATGATAAACCACCACATTCTCACTGCCCTTCTTGTCTTTAATTTCCAAATCAAACTCCTAGAGGAGGATCAACCAATAGATAAACTGCTGTTTGGCATCCTTCTTATTCAGAAAATACTTTAGTGTGGCATGGTCCGTGTAGACCATAAATTTAGAAATCACCAAGTAGGAGTAGAATCTGTCAAATGCAAAAACCACAACCAGTAATTCCTTCTCTGTGGTAGTGTAATTCAGCTGCGCTTCATTTAATACTTGGATATAATAATAGATCGGTCTGAAGATATGATCTCGCCATTATCCAAGCACTTCCCCCACGAAATAATCACTCTCATTGCACATAAGTTCAAACTGCTTCTCCCAATTCGGAGAAATCATGACGGGGGAAACGACCAATTTTTTCTTTAGAATTTGGAATTTCATAATAAATTTATCATAAAACTCAAAAACTACATCCTTGGACAGTAGATTGGTTAAGGGATGAGAAATCTTGGAGAAGTCACGGATGAATCTTCGATAAAAACTCACATGCCCTAAAAAGCTCTGAATCGCTTAGACTGATTTGGGAATGGGAAGTTTTGAGATAAATTCCATTTTAGCTAGATCCACCTGAATTCCTTTCATTGAGATCATATGGCCTAACATGATTCCATGTTGTACCATAAAATTGCACTTCTCCAAATTGAGAACCATATGGGTATGCTCACATTGCTCAAGAACCATCTCCAGATTTGTCAAGAAAGTATTGAATGACTTCTCGTATACCGAGAAGTCATCCATGAAAACCTCCAGAATATGATCTGCCATATCATGGAATATGAATAACATGCACCTTTGAAGGGTGGATGGAGTGTTGCACATCCCAAATGAAATTCGACGGTTGGAAAAGGTTCCATAAGGACAGATAAAGGTACTATTTTCTTGATCCTTCGGGGTGATAGATATTTGGTTATATCCCGAATAACCATATAAGAAATAGTAAAATTCATTCCCCACCAATCTTTCCAGCATTTGATCCATGAATGGAAGAGGGAAATGATCTTTCCTGGTTGCATCATTCAACGTTATGTAATCGACACAAACCATCCATCCCGTAACTGTTCGGGTCCGGATGAGATCGTTATTTTCATTGGTCACTACCATGATGCCTCCCTTTTTATGCCCACCTAAAGAGGACTCACCCACAGGCTGTTGGAGATGTCGTATATAATCCCAGTATTGAGTAATTTAATCACCTCCTTCTTGACCACTTCTTTTATGGGGGGGGGGGGGGTTCAGTTTTCATTGTGGTTGGCAAGATGCTTTTTCCCCTTCCTCCATAAGTAGCTTGTGGGTGTAGACCATGGGGATTATACCCTTAAGGTTAGCGACCGTCCAGCTAATGGCCTATTTCCACCTTCGGAGGACTTGCAGAAGAGCCTCCTCTTGATCTCCTGAGAGCATGGCATTTAGGATCACATACAATGTATTTTCCTCTCCCAAATAACCATATTTAAACGAGGAGGGGAGAGGTTTCAACTCGAGTTGGGGAGCCTTGATAATGGAAGGTATGATCACCTCAACCTCAGATCACTCTAAAAAATATTGTACAATCAACCTTTTCCAGTAATGGCCACCTTGGCCTACAATAAAGATTAATTTTGCATGGTTTTCTTCAAGCTGGTTGTCCTCCAGAATGGGTTCATTGCTGAATTAATAATATTGTATATCATCTTCCTCTAGGACTAAGCACTCAACCGTTGTTGTCAAAGAATAACCATCCTCTTGCTCCATCATTGAAACTTATTTCACCACCTTTAGGACGTTGTAGGAAACCTTCTCATCACCAACACTGAAGATCAGCTCGCCTTGGTGCAGAATAATTAACACCTTCCCGGTAGCCAGAAAGGGTCTTCTAAGAATTAAAGATGCCTCTTGGACTTCTTCCAAGTTGAGGATAATGAAATATGCTGGCAGAATTAACTTCCCCAATTTACCCAACACATCCTCCAACAGCCCCTGGGGTATTTAATAGAATGATCGGATAGTTGGAGTTCCACTCGGGTTGGATTGATATTTTTTAGCCCTAAATTCTTGAATACTATAAGGGGAATTTAATTAACACTCGCCTCCAAATCACAAAGGGCTTTTCCAAACTCTCAAGGTCTGATAGTGCATGGGATAGTAAAACTTCCCAGATCTTGCAGCTTAGGAGGGAGAGTATGTTGGACCACCACTGAGCATTCCTTGGTCTAGGGAATGGTTCCCAAGTCTTCCATCTTCATTTTATTTGAAAGTATCTCCTTCATGAACATCATGTAGGTGGGCATCTGAGTTAATGCATCTGCAAAGGGGATGTTGATATGAAGCTTCCAGAATACTTCCATGAACTTAGAAAATTGATGGTCTAGCTTCTGTTGTTTCATCCTTGCTGTAAATGGAAAGGGAGGTTTATACGCATTAATAACTTGTTTTCCCTTATCATGTGTGACTTCCAGTTCTTTATCCAGCTCATGTTTCGGGGAAGTTTCCTCAACTTCAACTTCTCCACCAAAGAAGAATGTGGACTTCTTTGATAGTGTAGCACCCTGACTGATAGTTACCTTCAGCATTAGCTCCTTCCCACTATGTAGAATAACATAATTAGCCTCCTCCCATAGATTGTTCTTAGTTTTGCCTGGTAGTGTACCGAGCTGTATGTGAGAAAGCTGATTAGAAAGCTGCCCAATCTGGTTCTCGAGGCTTCTAATTGATGAATCCTAGTTTTTAAATCGTGTTTCAGCAGTAGTTATAAATTTAGACATCATTTACTCCATCCTTGAGGGAGGTTCCTACTAAGGTTATTGGATTACTTGTGGGGGAGGTGGATGTCGCAATGGTTTAGCAGAACAAGGGTTTTGATACCCTTGCTGCTTATATGCTCATTCTGAAACTGGTTTCCCTGTTGCTGCCTCAGGTACGGAATCTAAAACTATTGTTGCTCATAACCAGGTGGTATTTGTGGTCGGGGCTGAGGATTTTTCTATTTATGCCCCAGAAGGTATTTTGATTCTATTTCCACCCATGGTTTTGGTATTGAGGTTAGTTTTTGGGTCCTTTGTTCTGTGAAACATAATTTACCTCACTAGTAGAGGCTCCTGTACATACCCCTGAGAACTCACCCATAGCACGGGGTTCACCGGAATCACTACACGTTGGTGGACTGATAGCTTGAACTTGAGATGGATGTTTTAAATTCAAAGCGTTAATCTTCTATGAGACGACATCGATTTGAGCCGCAAGCATGGTGGTGGAATCAATATTATGCGTGCCCCTTTTCTGAGTTCCCTGCTCAGAATTCCACTGAAAACTATTGGCTGACATTTCTTCCAACAATTCTAAAATCTCATTAGGGGAATTCCTCATGAGTGTTCCTACAACAGTTGCATAATCCACAAACTCTATAATTGTTGTCATACCACCAGGGAAAGTTTGTACTTGCATCCACAATGGTAGTCCGTGGTGTGGGCATTTCTTTAGCATCTCCTTAAACCATTCCCATGACTCATACAAAGATTCTGAGTCATGATGTTGGAAGTTATGAATTTCATTCCATAAGGTGACCATCATCGAGGGAGGGAAGTATTTTGATAAAAAGTCTTGGGCCAATTCCTCCCAGGTAAGAATAGATCTCTGAGGTATGCCCTTGATCTAGTACTTTACCTTATCCCTTAATGATAAGGGAAACAACCTAAGGCATATTGCATCCTATGACACTCCATGATACCGAAAAGTGTCACATATCTCTAAAAAGTTGGAGAGGTGAGCATTAGGGTCTTCACTCGGCAATCCACTAAACTAAAATGTATTTTGAATTAACTGCATTATCACCGGCTTGATCTCAAAATGTTGGGCCTACATCGGTGGTCTTACTATTCCAGTGTCTGCTCCCTGAATGGAGGGTAATCGATATTCCGTAAGAGTATGGCGTGGCAGCATCGGTTCCAGGTGCTTGGGGAATGAATTGTTGTTTCTCCCGAGGATAATAAGCCTGCTGGTTCTGAGGAAAAAAGGGAGGCTGCTCCCGCGGAATATATTGCCTCAATTGTGGCTGCCCGAACCCCGGTACAAATTGAGCCAGTGGCCTCTGTTGGTTCCTCAATAGGTATTCCACATAAGCCCCCAGTTTATTCAGATGCTTCTCTTCCTCGCCACCTAGTGGTGGATTTCCTTCAATAATGAATGGCCACCCAACTCCTTGGACAACCCCTGATTCTTCCTCCTACTGTGCCAACGGGTCATTTGCATTGTGATCACCCATAAGTGCACGATGTCTCCTGGACAACGTTCTTTCGATTTATGGATCTATCAGGTGAAACTACGATGACTCGAAAATCTGAGAATGAGTGACCGAGCCACTCATATACCTACTAGCTTGAACAACCCAAACAAAACACCCAACATAAAAGGGAAAAAATAATGAAAAATAGAAATGGGATTACGAAAAGAATTTTTTCAGAATTTTTTTAATTTTTTTTTCACTCAATGACTCAAATTAAATTATCAAAAATGACACTCGTGTCTCAGAAATGGCCAAAAATTTGGTCGGTCATTTTTTTGAAGTATTATTTTCAGCACCAAATTAATTTCCCAAACTTGTAGTTAGTATAGTGTAAAAGTACGGGGTCAATCGACAGGGAATCAGTATTGGAGTTTTATGTATCTTGATTTGAAATCACTTAAGTTAAGATTCAGAATTTAAATACAATTGGTTTGTTAATGGTAAAAATATCAAAATATAACTAATTACTTGGACTTTTTTAATTCACTATGAATTGAACTTGAAAACTGAAAATTACTTAAAACTGGATTTTGGATTTTAATGAAAATGTGTCAGGGCTGGACATTCGTGTGGGACGTTAAACCTTATTCCCTATTGTGTTGTGTTGATCATAATAACACACATTTATGGGTTTCATTTGTGTTGGAACTCCCTTGGTCCGATGAGTTCCGATCAAGTCGGTAGGAATCAATCCCTTGGTCTGAAAATTGATTTCCAATGACTCTTAATTTAGGAACCTCCCTCTAGAAATGACAAGTATATCCAATGGTCATGGATATCCTTGTCGTAATTATCCCAAAGATCCCTGGAAACTCCATTCTTTGTATGATATGGGGTTTCCATTGAAATAAGGAATGGAAGTTGGGAGAATTAGGTGAGAGAAAATGATCACACAAATAATAGAGAAATTGGTTCTAACAAACCCATATTTTCAACAGCCCCAACACAGGGGGGGGGGGTTAGCTAATCATAATAAAAAGGACAAGAAAATTACTGAGATTCATCAAAGAGTTCATTACAACATAAAATAAAAGAATCTAAAGTACAACAATACTACAAGAACCAGTGCCTCCAAACCTTCCTTCCCCCATCCCAACTTAGTTTTCCATCCCTCTCTTATTATTTTCCCAAATCCACCCTTGTTATAGCTCACTAACCAAATTATTGTTGGTCATAAAAGGGCTTTTTACAGTTGTCTAAAAGCAGGTAGAAAAGGGAACCTCGTGTCAAGGAGTGAGTGAAAAGTGAAAAAGAAAAAAGAAGAAGGCTACAGTGGTCTGAGCAGTTTGGGCGCACGGTTTGGTAGACCGTGCGCCAACCATGCGGATGATAATGTCTCAAATAATTGATCCGCACGGTTTTCCTAGATGGTCTACATGGTTTGGGAAGGCCGTGCACTAACTATGTGGAGGGTTCTGTCAATGGTATCTTCTCCCCCATGGTTTGCACACAGTTTGGATAATCATGTGGCGATTGTGTGGGTTTCCTCTGTCATTAAAATTCCTGAATTCGCCCGTCCTTTATGCCTAGTGCTTCATCCGGGTGACTCCATTCCGACATAGTCTGGGGAAAGGGTCCATAAGCCTCCAATTCCCTTCTGAATCTCCAAAATTCATAGACTCCATGCTTTGTCTTTTTGTGACCGAAAAAAAGAACAAGGTACATCAAAATTGTAAAATTCATGGAAAACCATCCACAAAAACCATTTTATAGATATTAATTCAAGTGTAAATTCCTTATGCACAACAGTGCATCAAGAATCTAGAGATACTTTGAAAGTAATATTAAATATATTTCTTATGGTATAGATACATCATACTTATTAGACACATATGATGTTTAAATATCAAGTTCCATGAGATCATAAGTATTTTGAATAATTCTCATGAAGTTTTCACTTGATGATCTCGAGTAGACAAGATTACGAGGACTGAACCAACTATAGGAACACTACATGTTTCTCATGTAATTAGTTTTTTCTATCTATGAACAAGTGTATCAGTCTCTTGATTTTAGATCATTATCAGTATGCACCATTGGATCACATGATTTGATGCAAGATGAAAACCATTGAATTCATATTTTTTGGTGATGTATCTTACATCAGGTGTCTCATTTGTGGTATTTCATTAGTTGAATGATCAAGAAAGGATTTTTCACTTCCATGTGGAGGAAGAAATATCTTGGGCCTGATTAACCAGGATGGTCGAAACATTATTAAATCTATGTCCATGGTAATTGAAAGTATGGTTTTTTTGTAAGTTCATTGAAAGAATAAATAAAACATTTAAGGATGGAGACACAAGTTATGCATATTTCTTTATGAGATATTGCGAGACAAAGAGATTATATTACATGGAATCTGTTCATAGGAAGGTTTTCATTACTATGAATTGAAATTATATCTTTATAGGCCTGGATATGTTTCTATTTACCACTATTAGTATGTAAAATACATTCACTCTTATCAATATAATTAACTTTAGGGCCACACACAAAGAATATTCAGAATTATAACTAATTATAATGAATAGGAGTTTATAACATGTTGGGCCACACCACAGGGCTGAGAAATATCTGAATTTGAATAATCAAAAATAAATCAATAAATTAAAAATTATTTGTTTATAAAAATAAGATTTTAATTTATTAACTCAGTTCATTCACAATTTATTAAGCGAATTCATGGAAAAATATTTTATGAATTAATATTTTTATTTGAGGGTTGCTAATTGTTTTGGGAGAGTATATTAGATTCAATGACTAGTATTTTATCATGAAAAATTATTTTAGATATTTGAAGTGTGTGATAAGATATTTATGATATTAGAGACATGTTTCATTTCTTATAAATAATATTTAGTTCTTATTTTAGAGGTTAAAAATATTCAAGGGGCCTTAGTGAATTTTTTGATATTTAACCCTGCCTATTTGATCATTAAGAAGATCTAATTTATAGAAATATTTATTAAGAAAATTTTAGATCTACTATCTAATATCACTCATTTTATATAGACATAAGGAGTGATATGAGCACACCTATCCAAGAAATTATCCCCGAATCAAAGGAACAATGCTCAAACATTCATTTATTCATTGAAACTTTATTCATTTTACTGCACTAGAACCTAAAAATTGATGATCAATTAATTAATAGAAATTTGGAGCATGTTTGGATAATATAAAGAGTTTGGACTTTAGTTACGTCAAGAAATGATCACAAAAATAAGTAGAACATTCTTTTGATCAAAATCGAATGATCACTCTTTTTATTTATAATTTTCATACATATATAATTAACATGTGATCCTAGGTTGATTATTAGGTCATGAATCACCATAGATGATGTTATATCATATATAAACTAATAATTTTTTTAATTTACTCTTCTTTTACTCTTTATCTTCACACTCAGTAACAGTAGTATTACCCTTATCAAGAGTGAATAAGATTTTAAAATTATAATCCTATGGAAATTTGAATAATTTTCACTATTATATATTCAAATATATTTGTGAGAATTTATAATATGAACTTTTATAGTAGGCGTAGGATAAAAAGCACTCACCAATAAGATAATATATCCAGAGCATCAGAGAATATACAAAGGATGAAAACTCAAGGATATAGGTAACACAGTTACATTCTTGAGATTCTAGTTGTCGAGACCCATATGATATGAATGCCCTATATTGTGTCAACACTCACCCAAGATAAAAATAATCCCTATAATAGTAAAACTCAAACATAAATACTTCCTTAGGTAGTTGAAGAATTGAATAACTGATCAGCTTCTCTTTAAAATACTTAAAAGTGACCTAATATTTTTCTATCCATATAAAATAATGATACTTATTTATTAAAGTTGGTAAAAGAGTTTCAATTTGAGAAAATTCATAAATAAGCCTCCTATAATAACCTATTAAAATAATAATAATACCAACCCCTAAGAAATTATTTAGTACCTATCAAGAAACAACTATCTTGAGCTTCAATTAATCTAGACACACACCCTGTTGAGAAATAACATGGCTATGAAAATTAACTTCTCATATAAAAAACTTTTACTTGAATATATTTTCATACAAATGATACAAAAAAAGAAACCACACAACTATCCAAAATTGTTCTTCATGTTCTTCATCTGACCAAAAATAAACCACAATATCATTAATGTCCACTTGTAAAAATTGATCAAAGTATTGATGAATCAACAAATATGTTAATCCCATGAACACTATATGTGATTTTTTAACTCCATATAGAATTACCATGAACTCAAAATATATAAAACTAGGTTTAACATACATAGATATTAAATTATATTATATGGATATTCATCACATTACAAAAGTACATTCTTGAATACTGTAATAGTTTATGTCTTGGGAAACATGGATAAAAATCTTCTAACTTGGAGAAAGATCTTTAATGTTTCCCATGTATATATTTCCACTGATAACTCATACTTAAAACCTTTCTTTTTAATCTGAGGGAAGGAAACATTAGAAAGGGATATCTTAGATGATTAGTATGGGTAAATAATGTAGATACATATCACATGGATATAAGGGTATGAAAACATGAACATAACATTATAAGATCACACCCTACATATAAAATATTATAAAAATGAATAATGGAATAAAGAGCAGTAGTTCATAAGATATGAATTATAAGGAAATAAAAGAACATGAGTCATGCGATCATAACATTGGAATAAGATATAGAATAGTGGAATACACATCAAATCATAACATTGTAAACATGTTTAAATAGATATAGGTTCACTCATTAATTTATGGACTTGAAATCAGGCCCTTGTATAAACTTATATACATTAAACTATGTCCACACATAACATTTTGAACATGTAATCAAGTTCACACATAAAATTGTGAACACGTAATTAGGTTCATGCATAAAATTATGGAAATTCAGTAAGACCCATTCATAGCATTGTGAACATGTAACGTGGTTCACACATAACATTGTGAACATTTAATTAGGTTCACTAATAAACATATAAACATTCATCCAAGTCCACACATAACATTGTGAACATGTAAGTAGGTTCACACATAATATTGTGAACATGTAAACATGTTCATCCATAATATTGTGAACATGTAATAAGGTTCATACATAAACATAATAACATGAAACTAGTTACATTCATAACATTGTGAACATGTAATCATGTTTACACATAATATTGTGAACATATAATCAATTTTATGCATAAACATATGGACATGAAACTAGGTCTATGCATAACATTGTAAGCATGTAATCAAGTTTACACATAATATTTTGAACATGTAATAATGTAAACTAAAAAAACTATGAACATGTAATAAATTTCATGAATAAAATATATACTAAGGATTCATCCATTATTAACCATTGAATTAGAGGGAGATATATATCCCAACCATCACATAATGAAATCATAGATATTAATGCCAAAAGATCACAAATAATCATAATATCATAACCCATGAAATGAAATGGGTAATATAAAAATTTAATCCTATAATAATCCATAGAAAATATACAAGTTTCATAATCATATAATAATATAATAAACCATGAAATGAAGTGGTTTTCAAAAGCACTTTATCATGGTATAACCTCCGGAAGAGAAACAGATTTCATAAGTAAATTGTCACAATAAACTTAAATCATTCAAAGAAATAATAATAATATTTTCCTTGGATAATATCTCAAATAAATCAAAAAATATATCAATGTATTTCATCTTATATGGAAAATAATTTTGAAAGATCATTTAAAATAATTTTATATGAATATATCCTTTCTGATTTAAAAAATCTCTTTTTAAAACAAAAAACATTTTAAAAACTCTTTTCTTTGAAAATAACTTTGAAATATTATAAAGGAATATTTGAAAACCATGGTAAATTTTTTTATTAAAACATAAAACATTTTAAAAATATTTTTATTTTAAAATTACCATAATATATCCTTAAAAACATTTTTAGAAAACAATATTTTTAAAAACATAGATTTTCGAACGAAGAGAGAAATATGGTTAGATTTTATTGAAAATTTTTCTTAAATATATTAAGTACCGAAGAGTTTAAAAATGGTATAATTACTTGATTATATAATTAATAATTATATGATAATAAAAATATTTATAATTATTAATATATGGATCATAATAATCCAAAAATGGAAGTATAACCATAAACAATCTTGATAAATGAGGAGATTATGGAAATAAAATCTTACCACTTTGTTAATTTTGAATCAAAATCCCCATAAAATAATAAAATTACATGAATCTTAAAATATAATTAAGGGAAGAATATTAATTATAAAATATTTCCAAGGGAAGTATATAAACCTTGTAAAGGATTATATAAGGATAACATAACATGTGTCTCAAAGAAGGAAAATTGAGATAAATTTAATTTATTGATTTGGTAACTTTTTAATCGTAAAAACCATGAAAAAGAGATCATAAAATGGATATTTAAATACCCATAAGTTCAAGGATAATAATAATATAATAAATTCATGGGAATTATATTAACGATACAAAAGAAACAAGTGGTTCATATGATATAAATTTTGCAGAAATAAAAGTGATACTATAAATCCTTTTACTACTTGAGTAACTTTTGATTCCTGAGATACATGAAATATTAACAAACATTTTAAATTATAATTACATTATGTAAATTAAATTCATGATATAAAATTTCATAGGTCAGTATATACACCACACAATAAGAATAAGTGGTGAATATAGCATATATCTCACAGAAATATTCTTGAGATGAGAAAACCCTTACCTTACGTCTTGAATCTTTCCATACTTGTTCAAACCTTATTTATAATAAATATAATTTTATTATAAATATATAATAGAAAAATATAAATATATATAATACCATATATGATTTTATTATGACTATATTTTCATTTTATAAATAATTTAATGTTAATTTTGTGTTTTGGGTAATAACCACTTTATTTTTTGTATATGTTTAGACTTATTATTTTTGATACTCTTACTTAGATAATGATTTAATTATTTAATTAATGTAAAAAATGATATAAATATAATATATATTCATTACATAAGTATTTATAAAAATATATAAAAATTATTAATATGAAATGTAATACACCATTCAGGGAGATGGTAGACCGTACGTACGCGTGAAAACTGTTTCCATTGTCTTGACATATTTTAAAAGAAAGGAAAGTAAATGATATATATATATATATATTATATTTAGAGTATAATTATTATTTAAAATATATAATATATTTTTATTAAACTTATTCTTAATAAATTCCATGTAAATCATTAATGAATCACATCATTTTGAGGAGGCAGTAGTCCACACATCCACAAAAGAAGTTATCATATTCCCTAAAAATGAAAATCATGAAGTTATGTGTTATATAATAATTAAGGAAGACTAAATAAATCATAAATACGATATATATTATATAAAAATATTAATTCCATCTTTATTACCAACCTTGATAGGTGGTAATGGAAGAACGAATGACATAGGTTCATGAGGAGGTAGTCCACCATACATAGGAACGATGAATGCGTATCCCATTTGGTGGAAGTGTGTGAAAGTGTTTGTTTTACCCTAAACATAATAAAATATCTGTATACTGAAGATATTTATGTTATTATATAATCATGATATAAGAATAATTGAATGATTGGATTAAGAAATAAATCAAAAGTACTCATTGAAGAACGTTACCTCTTCTTTGGGAAACTCCTTTTGGTTTGCACCAAATGACTTACTTGGTTTGATTTATTCCAAAAGTGAGGATTATAAGATGAGAGGATGGATTTTGGGAGCTTAGTTTAGTAGGTTTTGGATGATTCAGATAGTTTGAGAGGTCTAAAGAAGAGGGGGGGGGGGGGGGGTGAGTTCCTTTATATAGTGGAGGAGGAGCGACATTCTTTAAAATACAAAAGCTAAACACTATTGAGAGGTCACCCTTACATCATGTTACTCCAATAATAGTCCATCTTAGATAAAATATGATACATGGTCTAAATATGTCTATCCAAGTGGTTTTATATGAGTTTATATTTCTTTTTTCCACTTAAGATTAAAGTTTAACCACTAATTAAGCCCATTTTTACTTAAATCACTATAATTAATTTTAATTACTTTAACTAATATTTTTTTCAAGAAATAAGTTCAAATTCATAGAAAATATAAATTATTAAGATTAAAAATATGGAATAAATTTTTCCAAATTTAAATCAATGAAATGACAGAATATAATTTAAAATTAATCCCTCATATGAAAAGGAAAAATGAGTTTTTAAAGTGAAAATGTTCTAAAGCTTGAAATGTTTTTATATCCAATTTCAATGTGATATTGATTCCAACGAACTATATTATATTAAAATATTTATAATTAATCTAAATATAATTAAAAAATAAGTAAAAATATAATTTAACTATATAAATGAATTATATGAAATGTTAGTTTTTAATTAAAATTCAGTATTTTTTCACTATTCATCAAAAAATGAATCTTCTCAGAAAAGTGTAAAAAAATCACCCTAATAATGTTTTGATGATAATAATTAAATAAAAAGTTTATTTAGTAAAATATATATTTTTAAAAATTTCAATATTTAGTTTTAAAATAGGTGCTCCATTAATAGGAGGTAAAACTATTTTTAGGAAAATATATATTTTTATGCCTAAAATTGGGTGTATTCTTATCTTTTGTCTAGAAAACACATAATATGAAAGTTAATTAGTTTATTGAATATATGATATAAAATTTTCATTAAAATAATTCATAAAAATTAGTTTGTTTAATTTATTGATATAAAATGGGTTTGTGGATAGAAAAATAGTTTTTCAAAAAAGTAATTTCTTTATTTTCATTTAGTTATTACTACCATTTATAATTAATTGGTAGCAAAAGGATTCATTTTATATATATGTGTAAAACATGTTTTCAAAAATTATTTAATATTATTCTTATCTTCCATTCCAAAGGCTAGATGATAACTATAATAACATTTAAATAATAATATTAATAGTATAATGTAGTTCGATAAAACTTGTCCTTGCGTGCAATACAAACTATCAAAGAAACTCTACATTGTGTGTAAAATAAGGCAAAAATAGTTATTCATGTACCATAAGATAATATAAGTTTTTCATGTATCTAAATATTAATTTTAGCATATAGAGTAAGTATAATTTGTTATAGCATGCAATGAAATCCAGTAAAAAAATTTATTAGAAAACATTAATTCATAAAAACTCAGGGTGTAACATTATACCCCCTAAAAATGAATTTCTTCCTCAAAATTATTTTGAGTTATTAATGGTTTAATAATTTAAGGTTACTTTCAATCAAACCCACATTATAAATATTTATTCTAAAAATTTATTAAAAAAACAATGATGGGAACATAACGATTACCAAAAATAACTCATAAATAGTTTTCCACATAAAAGAACAAAGGTGGAAAGTGAAAACATGGGAATAGAAGAGAAATATAACAATCATGTTCTGATGGATAATGATAGAGAACATGGTCAGAAGAATGTTAATGATTACAAATCCATATACCTAATAGGCATGATAAAATTCATTGATATCATCCAAAATAATGATAAAAATAATTTTTTTTTATTTCAATACCCTTTCCCTAAAGTTGAAGAATTTTTTGGAGAATATATACTTAATTAATTTCATTTCCTTTTATAAGAATAGTCTCTCCCTTTGGTTGTGCCTCAATCAATTTCCACTTCATCTATTACACCAAGAAATAAAGGTGAAATTTTTATCCATGAAGAACTAATGGATCATAAGACCCATAAATATTCTGATAATCCATTCCATATATTTTCAGGTATAATACAAAAAGGTTAGAACAAGTTTTTCAATATGCATAAATATTTATATGATGAGATAATACCATAATCTCTAAAAACTTATCTGAAGTTTAGCTTAAACTATTCTATAAATGGTTAACCTTATAACCCTCATGAAAGTTAAAAATATAAAACATTATAAATAAGGTCAGTACATTTTTCAAAACCAACTTAACATTTATCCCCCATATATCATAAATTAGCTCTTGGTCATCACATACCAAACATGTGCATAACTTCATCATGTATTCTCTTAAAATATGGTAATAACTTGAATTACCATAAATCCTTATTGAAAACATGCATTCTTTATTATTCCAAGGGTTGTTGGATATATTCCTGAAATAAAAAAAATATAAACATCATCAATTATAGCACAAACCACTTTGTTAACAAATTCTTTATCAATTCTGAGTTCATAAATACTATTTAACTTACTTTATCCATATTATCATCTCATTATCTATACCAAATATCATTTTCTTATCCACATGAACATGTTAAGGGTAACCGTCCCTTAATATAACCTTTCAATTAAATCAATTTATTGGTCATCAATATCATTTAACATATTATTGAAAATATTTATAGAAAAACTTCTACAAACAATACTATTAGAAAATAACATACCTTTCATATGTCTCTCAGCATATCCTTATCATTAGCCACAAGACAATTACTATTACATCATTTCATATTTCCTTCATGATATTTCTTGTAGAACATTGATTTTTATTATTCCCATAATTTCTATATTTAAATCATTCAATTATCGATGATACCTTAGGTAGGACATTATTATCATCCATTTTTTTAACTTAAGTTTTCATTTTCCCTTTATAGTTACTTTATTTGTGCCTATTTCCACATTAAAAAAATCTTCTTGTTTCCCAAGACATCTAATTGTCATATCTAGATAGGGATATAATTTCTTGAAAACCACTCTGTCAATCCTTTACCAATATTCTAGAATATTTTGTTAAACTTTGACCCATACTTAGACTTATCCTTAGATACATCCCTAGATATATCCTTATAAATATCCATAGAGATCTCACTAAAGTTTTCTCATCCTATTTTCCAAATGTTGACTAAAGATTTCCTTTGATAACAACTATAGAAACCCAAGATTAACATACATGGATATTACACCATTTTAGATGAATATTCATCACATTACAAAAGCACATGCTCACAGATCATTATAGTTTAGTGTATTTGGAAACTTCAAAAAAATATTCTAACTTGTAGAAAAATCTTAAAATTTTCCCATGAAGATACCCCAATTTAGTACTCTTACTTAAAATGTTTCTTCAGAACCCGAGGAAAGGAAATAAAATAAATGGAGGGTTTAGATGCTCAATAAGGATTAATAAAGGAGATACATAATCATAACATGGACGTAAGGGTATGAGAACTTTGGGATAACATTAAAAGATCATACCCTGTATATAAAATATCATAAACATGATTCATGGAATAAAGATTCATAGTTCATAAGACATGAATTATAATGAAATCAAAGAACACAATTCATGAGAGCATAAAATTGAAATAAGATATAGACTTGTGGTATGCACATCAATTTATAACATTGTGAACATGTTTGTATAGAAATAGTTACACTCATTAAGTTAAGGACATGAAATAAATCCCTCACATAAACTTATGGACATGCAACCGGGTCCATGAATGACATTGTGAACATGTAATAAGGTTCATGAATAACATTGTGAACATGTAATCAGGTTCACACATAAACTTATGGACATGAAACCTGGTCTATGCATAAGATTGTGAACATGTAATCAGGTTCACATATAACATTTTTAATATGTAATCAAGTTCATAAATAAACATATGGACATGAAACTAGGTCCATGCATAACATTGTGAACATGTAATCAGGTTCATGCATAACATTGTGAACAAGTAATCTGGTTCACTCATAAAATATATGGACATGTGACTAGATCCATTCATAACATTGTGAACATGTAACAATGTTCACACATAACATTTTGAACAAGTAATCAGGTTCATGCATAAACATATATACATGAAACCGGGTCAAGGAATAATATTATGAACATGTAATCAGTTTCATGCATAACATTGTGAACGAGCAATAAGGTTCAATCATAATATTGTGAACATGTAATCAGGTTCATGCATAAAATATATACTCATGAGTCATCTATTATTACCAAATGAATTGGAGGGAGATATAGGTCCCTCCTATCACATAATGAAATCATACATATGTGTGCCAAAAGATCATAAACATTCATAATCATAACCCATGAAATGAAATGGGTATTATAAACAGTTCATCCTATCATAACCTATGAAAAATATACAGGTTTCTTAATCATTTAATCATAGAATAACCCAATAAAGGAAGTGGGTTTCACAACTGTTTTATCATGGTATAACCAGTGAAAGAGAAACAATTTTATAAGAAACTTTTCATCATAAACATAAACCATTCATGGAAAGAATAAGAATATTTTCCTTGGAACATATCCCCAATAAAGCATAACATATATCAAAGTATTTAATCTTAGCTGAAAAATAATTTTTAAATATCATTTAAAATAATTATTGAAGCAAATATCCTTTCCTCTTTAAAAAATCTTTTTTTAAAACATAAAATATTTTGAATTTTTTTTCTTTGAAAATAACTTAAAAAACATATTAAGTAATATTTTAAAACCATTTAAAAAATTTTATGATAAAATAAAACATATTAAAAATAATTTTAAAATATAATGAGCTTAAAATATCATTAAACTAATTTTTATAAAACTTTGTTCTGAAGGAACACAAATTTCGGACTAAAGAGAGAAATATGGTCATATTTTATTAAAAACATTTTAAGAAATATACTAAGCAATAACGAGTGAAAAATGGTACTATTTATTGAGTATATAATCAGTAAGTAGAGTAGAATAAAATTCATGATAACTCTTGAGATATAGATCATAATATTGTATCAATGTAATCATAATCATAAACAATCCTGAAAAATGATGAGATTGTGGAAATAAAATCTTACCTCTTTGGTAATTCTAAATCAAAATCCACATGAAAGAATAAAATTAAATGAATATTAAAATATCATGAATGGAATTATATTCATGATAAAACATTTCAAGGTGAATTATATAAACATCATAAAATAATATAGGTTTATAACATGTCATGTGTCCCAAAGATGGTAAATTGAGACAAATTTACTTTACCAATTTGGTAAATTTTAAACTTTAAACCCCATGAAAAAGAGATTATTAAATGGATATGTAAATAACCATAAATTTAAGGATAATAATAATATAAAGAATTCATGGGAATTATATACACCACAAAAAATAAATGAGTGTTGAATATGTCATAAGTCTCACTAAAATTAAAGTGAGACTAGAAATCGCCTTACTACTTGAGTAACTTTTGAATCATGAGATATGTAGAAGAAATAAATCAACTGAAACTTTAAATATCATTAAATAAAGTAAATTCATGATATAATATGTCATATACCATCATATACACCATACAACTAGAATATGTGGTGAATATATCATATATCTCACAAAATGCAAGTGAAACAAGAAAACTCTTACCTTAAGTCTTGACTCTCGTCATACTTATTCAAACCTCATGTATAATTAATATAATTTTATTATAAATATATCACAGAAACATATTCATATATATATATATATATAATACCATATATGATTTTATTATGACTTTATATTACTTGTTTATTAACAATTTCATGTTAATGTTACGTTTCAGGTAATGACCACTTTGTTTTTTGTATATGTTTTATCTTGTTATACTTGATCCTTTTAATTAGATAATGATTTACTTATTTCAAAAAATTAAAACATGATATAAATATCATATATATTCATTATAAATGTGTTTATTATAATCTATAAAGGATATAACTATAAAATAAAATACACCGTTCATGGAGATGGTAGGTCGTACGTACGCATGAACACTATTTCAATTTTCTTATTGTAATTTTAAAGAAAGAAAAGTAATATATATATATATATATTATCATTAAAGTATAATTATTCAATAATATATATAACATATTTTTATTAAGCCCATTATTAATATATTCCATGTAATGCGTGAATGAATGACATCACTTTGAGGAGGCGGTGGTTTACACGTCCATAAATGAAGTTATCATATTCCCAAAAAATGGATTACATGAAGGTATGTGTTATATAATAATTAAATAAGAATAAATAAATCAAATATATAATATATATATAATATAGAAATAGTAAAAACATCATTATTCTCAACCTTGATAGGCGATAATGGAAGAATGGGTGACATCGATTCGTGAGGCGATAGTTCATCGTACACACAAACGATGATTGCCTATCCGATTTGAAGAAAGTATGTGAAATTGTAGGTAATAACATTAAAATAATAAAATATATTTATATTTAAGATACTTATAATATTTTATAATCATGATATAATAATAATTGAATTGGTGGAGAAATAAATAAATCAAAATTTCTCGTCGAAGAACGTTAGGTCTTCTTCGAGAAACTTATTCTAGTTTGCACCAATGGACTTCCTTGGTTTTATTTATTCCAAAATTAAGGATTATAGGGTGAGAGTAGGGATTTTGGGAGATTATTTTTCTTAGTTTTTATAATCCAAAAGTATGGATTGGTGTGAATAAATAATGGGGGTGAGTGTCTTTATATAGTAGAGGAGGGGTGACATTCTTGTAAATACAAAAAGTTAAGTACTATTGAGAGGCCACCCTTACATAATGTGCCTAAAATAATGGTAAATTTTCTATAAAAGAGTTTAAATGATATAAATATTCCCGTAATTTTTTAAAATGTTCATAGGTCATTTTACCCCTCAAGATTAATCTTTAACTGCTAAATAAACCCGTTTTTACCTTAATCACTGTAATTAATTTTAATTTCATTCAATAATATTTTTTGTAAAAACATAATTTGAAAATAATATAAATTATAAATTATGATTAATAAAAATATTTAATACATTTTTTAAAATATAATCATGTAATTGGTAGAATTTAATTTAAAATTAATCCCATAGACAGGACAAGACATCATGTTTTTAAAATACAAATGTTCAAAAGTTTGGAAGGGTTTTATATCCAATTTCAAAGTGAAATTGATTCCAATTACCTAAATTAAATTAATATATTTATAATTTATATAAATATACTTTAAAACCAAATTAAAATATAATTTAAATATAAAAATAAATTATATGAAAAGGCAGTTTTCAATTAAAATTCATTTTTTTCACTATTTATCAAAAAATGAGTCATCTTAGAATAATATCAAAAATTCATGCTAAGATAACTTTGATGTTATGATTTTAAAAATAATGTATATTTATTAAAATGTAATTTTTAAACTTTTTTAAAGTTTAGTTTTAGAAAAGGTTCATCATTAAAAGGCGGTAAAATAATCTTTTAGAAGCATATACATTTTTATACCCAAAATTGGATTTATTATTATCTCTTAACAATAAAATACATAAGATGAATGTTAAGTAGTTGATTGAATATAAAATATATAATTTTCATTAAAAACATTAATGAAAATTGGTTTGTTTAATTTATTTAGAAAAAAATTTGTTTGTGCATAAAAAAATATTTTTTCAGAAAAGAAATTTCTTTATTTTCAAATAGTTCTTACTCCAATTTCTAATTAATTAGTAACCAAATTATTAGTTTTATATACATGTGTAACCCATTTTTTCAAAAAAAAAATCTTATTCATAAATTACATTCCAAAAGCTAGGTGATAACTATATTCTTATTTAAATAATAATATTAATAGTATATTTTAGTTTGGTTAAAATCGGTCTTGTGTGCAACATAAGCTATCGAAGGAACTCGACATTGTGTGTAACAAAAGACAAACACTGGGTTTTCTATACCACATGCTAATATCAGTGTTGTGTGTAGTTCAATATCAACTATAGTATATAAATCAAGCATTATTTGGTGTATCATTCAATTCAAGCCATCAAAGAAATTTAATTTATTCAAAAAAGTTAATTCACAAAACTCAGGATGTTGTAAAAAATACCCATTATGACATCAAAACACTATATTTATAATATTATTATCCTTCACATGTATCTAATGTAATCCAAATAAAATATCTACCTTTGAGAACCAGCTAACTCTTTCTGGATGATTAAATAAGTTATAAATCTTTGGAAAAGGATATGGATTATTTATCATACCTCAATTTAGATGTTTGTAATTGGTGAAAAACCTTATGCTATCATCAACCTTCTAAGTGAAAAGAACTAGCGATCCTCAGACATATACATTGGGATGAAAACGAACATTTTTTAATCAATAATTAATTTTAATCTAAAACTCTAGAAGATTTTCTAGAACCATATCATAAGTTGACATAGAAATATAAAGGACACATAATTATAAATTTATGAAAAATTAAATCTCATAATGAGGAGGTAATGTTATAATATCTTTAAGAAAAGAATTAAAAAAAATATTCCTAAACTCTTAGAAACTCCTATGTTTACCTCTTCACTAAAAATTCCATCAAACTATAAAACTAAAATTCAATAATATCTAAACATCAACGATACATATGATAATTTTTATTACCAAGGAAATTCACTTGATCAAATTTTATATTAGTGAAAAAACCTAATATTGATAACAATATATGTAGGATTGAACTCAGTATTATAAATCCACAATAAGAATGATATTGTAGGGTTATATTTGTAGCAAGATCAAAACCAAATTAAATATTTGTATTCCCATAATTAACTCACATCCATGAAAATCTTCCATCATCTTAGTCTGACCTCCCATTGGGTAGATAAAACTAAAGTACTATGAATACTCTCTACCTAGATTCCCAATCCTCAAACCAATGAAGAAGAATTAAAATAATATGTTGTATTAGTACCTATAAATACAGAATCCATGATATAATAATGAAAAATAATACATTTTACAAACTCTTTTCCTACCAAGGAAGGTAAATCCATCATATAATGTTGTCTACACCTTACTCATCCACCTTATCACAACTAATGTTAACCAAAAAAATCATATGTTCTCTAATTGATGTCCCTAAGAATAAGGAAAATATATAAGTTTTACTTACCCCATTACACATTATAGAAGTAGTAAAATCACTTTTTCTTCCAACTACTATGGATACTACAAAGGAGACAACTCTCCTTATTGTGGTGAATATAACTGATGAGATCCATTAATCGCTATAATACTAGGACCACAGTGATTACTCTGAAATTGTTGGCATAAGATCTACAAATGATCAGGCACACCATATATATAAAAGCTCATATTTAATATGTATCAACCCAAGATTTAACAAATAAATTTAATATTGAATGCATGAAACACTAAGTCTCTATGAAACAACACTTTGTTATACCCTATCCAATGAACAAAAAATTTCCTCTTGTGAGATTTGAATTTTGAAAAACTAACATACACAATTGTGATCAGTAAGATATTGAGAGTCTGATAGGATCAACATACATTTTTAGTTAATAGTAACTTACCCTTATGAATAGTAATGTTCCCTTATAAATAGTAACCTCACTCATGTAAGTATAAATAAAATTTAGGCACTATATAAATGATTGTGAATATTTTAAAAATTGACAATTAAGTGTTGATTTTTTTGTGACTAATAAATATTTAATTACAATTTTAAATTAATAAATTTTAAAAAATTAATTTTCATAATTTTTTTTATAAATACATATTTTGTTTTTCTATGATCTTAGGATCATTTTATGAGAACTCAGTTAGTGTTTGAAAGTATTATAAAATCAGTTTTAAATTTAAAATCTGATTTTTTCAAGTAAATAATGATTTTAATTAAAAATTTAATTTCTCTAATTTAGAAAAATATTTTGAAAAAATAGAGTTATTTTTGAAATATAAACATTGAAAAATGGTTTAGGTGAATTTTGGGTATTTTTTGAAATACCTGATTTTTTGTCGAACAGTGAAATTTGATAATTTAAGAAATATGCTAAATAAATGAATTTCTGCATCTTGCTTGAGTCATGGATGATATAAATGACCATTGTTTCAAACTAAAATGAACCTATTACTATTTTTTTTTCAAAATAATCAACATTATTTCTTGGATTTAGCAAAATAATAAAATAATGAATAAGATATTCAAAAAATCACTCCTCTCCTCCACTATAAAAACATCCCCTCACTGCCTCTTCTCTTCACTCCTCTAAGACTTGAAGCTTCTCAAATTTCTACCCAAATAATCTTTCCTAGTCACTCCCCAAGTCCTAAATCCCTTGGTTTTTCTAAAATACTAATACCCTTTTCCTTAAGAAGGTTCTCAAGGAGGTTATTTCAAGAGGTAAATACACTTCATTTTTCATTTAATTTCATTTCAATTTATCTTCTTTTCTTATTATCTCCTAATATCCTCTGTCCAATTGATTATGTTAACTTCAGTATCATCTATATAATATAATTATATCATGTTAATTTAATAACCATTATCAATATCCTTACTCTCCATATTTTATTTAGTAAGTGAAATCATCATCCAAGAGGTGCTAATTTACAACCTTCTTGGATGACAGAGTTTCGTTCTTCAAATTTTTATTCAAAACCATTCATGAAACAATTTTAATGGTTGATAAATATTTTAAAATGTATCACATAATCCTTTTTATGTTCTAGAAGTAACATATTTACATAATACGAATCGATAAAATAAAATGAGTTCATTATGATCAATAACCGCCATAATAATCTAAACGATTACCACTAAATGTATTATCTGATGATCCACCCTCATAATATGTAACCAAATGATATATCTAACCATTTAAACTTCTGGATTCTCATTCAAGATATGAAATTAAAATTTTCAATAATTATACCAATTTTACATTAACTTCATTACTTATAATCGAGTGATTAATTAGGTTGACTGGATTTTGTATTGGGCTTTGTCACTCTGGGATTTCAGGCCATTGTAATGGGTTTTGTACTGGGTTCTGTATTTGGTTTGATCCATCTCGACTATAGGATTGTTATGGGTTTTATCTTACCCATTTTAAAAGGGGTTCCTATTTTATTTTACTCTTTTTAATAAAGGGGCTCACCCCTAACCCTTCTGAATATAATCAAGCAAACTGATCATGAAATAAAGGAAACAAACACTCCGAAATGACATAATTCCATCATATAACTTATCAATAAGGCCATAAATGAATATAATAAAACTAAAATAAATCAAATACATTTAGATAAGTTTATCAATTAATTAATTAATATATTTAATTTTGTTATCCAAGAATTTAAGGTCAAGTGCGGAACACGTTCAGACATAAGGTGAGGTTTTTCTACCTGAAACTCCATTTTCTTTCGGGTTACTCTTATTATCTACTTAACAAAATGAAATTATTAATTAATCTTATTTAATCCTAATAAATTATGTTTTAATTTTTTATATATGTGTACTAATCAAAATATTTCTTTATTTTATGGTAAGTTATATGATTTAAAATGATCTTTCAAAGATTATTCCCGATAAATAAGCCTGTTTCAAAGAAACTTATCGAATTCTTACCTATTTTTAAATGAACTATATAATATATTTTTATCCCCCATTATTTTTTTAAAATATATAATTTTATTATAAAAAAACTAAATTAATTTAATTTTGGTTTTATTCAAATATGTTTCCAATAGAACTTTTATTTTCAAGATAAAAAATTATTTATCTTAAGAATTACCAAATGATTTTATACGAGTATTTTCCTCTATTTCAACACTACTATTGATTCTTAGGTTTAATTGGGAATAATATTTTATGATATCATATAACATATTTTATTTAATAGGTTATGATTATTTTTAATATGAATGTGATATCTTGATACCATTCACCATATTACTCTGGATGGTTAGTGTTTATATTTAATGATTGAGGAATTTTATTTACATTTCATATATTAGTTTCAATATGAATGTATATGTTGTTTATGTTTATACCCATTAATATTTGGAATTAATTGTTCTTATTACGGGATGTGTGGGGCCCTATATAGCCCCTTGGAGCATTGATAGGTCTCATCAGACAAACTAGTTTGAGTTTTTACCCATTTATGTATGTTCTGGGAACGATTCCCTGACAGAATGATTATGATGTCCATAATTATGCATTCCCTCATTATAAAACAAGAGATTGACAGTCCATGTGATTATTTGACTAGTATAATATCCATGGCTGTATTTTATTTTATTATTTAATTAGTTTTTATTCCAGTCATATTATGCTCATGTTTATTTTTAAAGGCATGTATTTTTAGTTATTCATCATGCCTAGTGTTTAGGTTTATGATTACTTCCACCATATTATTTAACTTTACTGAGAATATGAGATCACCACTTTCTTATGTTTTATATTTCCCCAAGATTTGAAGAAATTTATTATGAATGAATTGCATGGATAATCTAGGAGTTATGGGAGTTACTAATGGATATGCTATATTGTATTTCATTTCAAGTTGTATTGTTAAACTTATGTATATAGCTAGTTTTCTAAAACTACTACACTACCCAGTCCTTCGAGATATGAATTTTTTGTAATCATTCCAATGTAAAAAAATAATTTACCAACTCTAAGAAAATGGGGTTGGGGCGTTACATAATCCTTCAATTAAAGGTTAATTATTACCAAATTCATAAATATGAGATAAAGATGATTGTTGTTGTCCATAAATATAAGTTAAATTTCCAATAATATGAAATTTTTTATCAATACTCCCACTGAATGGATTAATATGACTAATATAATATATTTTTATCACATCAACTTGAGCTAATTTCTTCCCAATATTATATGATTTAAAAACCACCTCTTTAAAATTATTTATGGTGAAAGGAAAAACATGGTGTTGAATCTTTATGTGTAAGTCCCTATCTAAATTCTATTCTCTCACATCCTCATTGACTTAAAATTCCAGTGAATATCATAACATGTTCATGAATCAAACTAAAAATTCACACATACAAGGTATCATTTATCCAGTTATCAATAAATCTTGTGGGTGATCTACCCTAATATTCAATGAAATGAACTCTATTATGAACTTCCATCAAAACTAATTCCATGAAATCTCAGACACATCTTAATCAGCCGAATTAGTAATTCAACCTTAATTATTTTCACACACAATAAACTAAGGGATAGTGACATCCAATGATCATACTATGACTATATTAATTGAAAATAAATATCTATATCATCTGGAAAATTATTAGTCATCTAATTGGAAATAAATCCTTTGTATTTTTAAAAGCTCTACCACTATAACTTCTAAATAGTATCCTTATAAGTATCACAAGGCACTGGATCGATCCTCTGATGATCTAGCTCTAGATATTTATAGAATTCCTAAAACTGAACTAGATGAGGAAATAGTGAAAATGGAATAATGATATCTAAAAAGAAGAATTCATATGCACAAATACATGGAAAAAAAATTAATTTTACTATTAAATACTATCTTTACATCAATCAAAAAATGAAAAAATATACCCAATCTTCATGAACTAATACTATATGATGAGTTTCCACCTTATCACAATATACTAAAAATATTAAACCATTCCTTGGGTATTGTCATAAGGGAATCAATGTCTTGACACAATAATGCATCATCTTTCACACCCTTTACAAGGTTACTTGGTAAACTTTCCTTTCTAAATTTAGGTATGTTATTTACTTTCCGACCTAATGAAATCTACACCAGTTCCCACTCAAAGATACATCCTAAAACTTTCTCTAATTCTATTATTCCATGTCATGAACCTGCCAAGGATCTTTATAAGTTAGAATAATGTTCAAGAGTGACCCTCAATGGTTGAAATTAATAGTCTATAGTGTGGTGATTAACACCATAGTTATAGATTTAAATACATAGGTTTCATTACCATTTTTTATTTAGAAATAATTATTCACCATCATAAACATGAACAATACAAAATAAAAAAACTATATGATAAAAAAATGCATTATATGAAATATAATATAAAATAAATAATAGATTCTAAATAGTAAAAAGACTAAAAGAAAAACCTCAATGTACTAAATGATAAAAGAAATAAAGATTTTACATCATCAATTACATATTACAACCATGAACTCTAAAACAAAATAGACCAGCACAACCTATAACTTGACCCTCTAAATATGGAAATGATAAAGTAGAGATGTTTATTCCACAATACATAGAAAATTAATCCCTATAAACCCTAATTTCAATTTAGATGAATCATACTAAATCCTATATGAATGAAAATAAATAGAAAGTTTATCCCATCTAAAGGTATGTTTGATGCACCAAATATCCCCAAAACCACGCTCTCTAAGAAATTATAGGCATTATATAGTTAAAATATCTCAAAAAAAATAATAATGTCAATATGGCCCTAAAAACTCACTTTCCATTAAAATTTCCACTAAAGAAATACAATAAGAATATGGGATAAAACATCCCATGAGTAAATATATTGGTAGAATATAATATCTTCGATAGAATAAAACATACCAAAAAATACAACATCTTATATGAATAACACGAGTGTCCAGTATATGACCATAAAATATAATATGGATGTTGGGATTCACCTAAAATCTAATATAACATGGACGTTGTCTCTCATGGAGTACATCTCAAGAGGTAGTCTCATAACGAATGGAAAATAATACATCAACCATAGTTGAAATAACAAAAGATAAAATGCTATAATCATAATATATATAACCTTGGGTAACATCTAAATACTAATTTTTTTCACTATACCACCCATTAAATTCAATTCAATTATAACACAATGTTCATTTACACTTGAAAAGGGTTATTTTATTTTCATTACATGGTTTTCAGATCCCACAATTCAATAAAATCTAACAATAATGTAATATCCATCTAAATAAAATTTACATAAATATTTTCCCCTTTTATATCTTAAAAAAACATTGTTACAATTATCATAACCACTCAACTCTACATCAGTTCACTATATCATCTCTAGAATACAAAATTTATTCACCTCTTCTTATTACCATATTAATTTAATCAAATTAGAATACTACATATATTTATATATTTATAAACCACATCCATTTGAATCTATTAGAAAACAATATCTGAATACACCTTATATTCCCATATCCATATATTTTACATGGAATATAATATTTATTGCTTCTTTGAGATACAAAATACAACGAATTAATTTAGAATATGAAATCCAATTTTACTTTCCATCATATACCTCCATTTACATATCACATTGATGAAATATTAATTATAAAATTTTAAAAAAATACTAATTTATTATATCAATAAAAATTCTCACTTAATCATGTACCCCATAAAAATTTAATATATAACTATGTTAAGCTATCCACCCATGATAACTAAAGTATAGTAAATCCACTTGAAGACATAAATAGAAAGAGAATTATTTTAATCACTAAACCCATAAATGATTTTATCCCTTCAATGAGCATTAGTATAATTTTAACTATAATTATTTAAACCCTATCAATAAAAAAATGTTTATATACTATACACACACATCTCCCAAGAGAAACAGACATAGAAGGAATCACCAATTCACTATAAGAATATTCCAAGAATTCCCCAAATCGATGATCAAAAATTCAATTCAACCACTCTGATGAATAAATCTATTAAAAAGTGATGAATTTTCTCATTAATTCCACCCAAAGTCACACTTTGGTCTTACTTATGGTTGAATAAATGTCATAATATCAAATCTAGAGGGTTTGACAAGTTTACTTTATTTTTAATAAGTCTCTCTAAAAATCATGATGTGTTAAATAGAAACATGATGTGTTTGATTTTGTTTAAGGTGAAACCATAATTTATAGTGTGTTTTGATTTTCTTCCTCAAAATTAGAAACCACTTGTATATTAAATCTACACCTATCTAACCATTAACACGATATATTTAATTAAACCATTACATATATAATTAATTCTTAGAAAACTACAAAATGAAAAAAAATCTCATCTCTTTACTCATTTTGACCAGTTGAATTAATAAAATTTTAATGATAATTCAATATGATAAATTTTTAATAAACATGTTGTGTTTTATCCTTCTATAATTTCAGTATATTAACTAAAAAATTATTTAAAAACATCTAATAACAAAAATATTTTCAATAAACCGTGACATGTTAAAATAAACCACAACACGTTCTTTAAATCATTTTATCCATTCACCCAATAAACCTCAACAAATTTTTAAAATAATCAACTATAATAACTATCCATGATGTATTTACCTCCAACACAGAATATTTTTTGAGTTAAATAAAAATCAATTCCAAACTCAAGATTTCATGTTCCACAACTTCTTCATTTCTCATAAAAACACTATTATCATAAAAAAATTATGCATAATACACTTCTCTATACTGACCATAATATGAGCCTTAATGAGATGACATGAGTTTATTTGAAGATATAGTGTTGTAATCATTGAATAATACACTGATGATATATCTATATAATTCATGACTATACACACACACACTAATGGTTATAGATTGTTCAAAAAAATTTCATAATCTAGTGATGTGGTAATGAGAACCTCCTACTAGGGGTTGGATTGGAATTTCATCTATTATGGGAGAAAAGGTTACTCAAGTATTTAGATACATTTTTAGAACCTCAAAAATCCTATTTTGGACAGATAAAACATCTACTATAGGTAATATATATATATATATATATATATATATTTATATATATCATGTAGTGATTTTCTTTTAATATACTTTAATTTAATAGGTCATGAACCCAAAACAGATTTATGAATAAAAGTTTTTCTTAATTTGAAGTTAGAATAAGTTTTTCTGATTATTGGTCATTTGTGACTATAAGAGATCTTATGTTCCCTGTTTAGGTGCTCGGCCTCACAACCTATTTTATGTGTATAGATCTGTATAAAAAATTACTGTTCGATCTACTACTACATTACTAGAATAAACACTATTTTCCCTACCATGTGTGCCCTAATGAACTTGTGTATGCTCAGAAGCCACACTCGGGTGCTTGAAGATGTTCTAGGTGCCTAGGATAGGGTTTTCATATAAAAAGACTTCCCTATAAAACCCTAATATTTTTTATCTTTTTTTTTCATAAAAATTTAATCTTTTCAACATCTCTCAATACACACAATGCTAAATTAATATTTTGTTACATGTAACACTAATTTTATCTTGCATTACATGCGACATTGAGTTTTAACAAACCACAATGTATTTTTAATAATAGTATTTAAATATGATTATTATATTATAACTGTTAAACTTATCAATATTAATAATAATAAATGATTTTTAAATATTAAGTATAATGATTTTATATAAGGAAAACATATTGATAAAAATGTTCTTGATTTTTAGAAAAGGATTTATATGTTTCAAAAATAATATTTTCTCAAAAAATGTTTTTATTTCATTTTTTGAAAAAATAATAAAAATAATTTTTACCAGTTTTAGAGAATTTAATTTAAAAATTAATCTTAAATTTTTAGATCTAAATAATAAAATTATCTTGGATTTAATTTTTGATAATTTTTTAAAATAATAAATGATAAAGTGAATGGTAAAAAATACTAGTTTTTATTAAAAAAATTCATTTATTTTAAAAATTTTAAAAATTAAAAATTGATTTAAAAAGGTTTTAAAGGTAAAATTAGTTCAATTATATATATAGAATTCAAATTTAGGTCATTTTAATCAATTTTTTATTTAACTTTGATATAAAAAATTTGTAAACTTTGGAACATTTTCACTTTGAAAACCCGATTTTTCATCGCATTTGCGAGACAAATTTTAAATAAAATTGTACCAATTATGTGAATAGAATTTAAAAAAAATTATTCCATATTTTTAATATTCATAATTTATGTCATCTAATAAGGTCAAATTAATTTTTTACCATAATGAATAGTAAAAACTAAAAAATTATTTACCACTGTTAAGGTAAAAATGGGTTTATTGGCCACTAAACTAAAAAGATAATTGTTAAGAATGAACCAAAACCTTTAAGAAACACATTGGATGGAAATTTTTTGATATTTTATCTTCTAGTATCTAGAAGGATCCATTTTGGAGCCTTGTTTCATGTAAAAAATGTGGCTATAACATTTTCTTTTAAAAAATTACAAGTGTGCCAATCACCTAACTTATAAAAGAAAACCAAATATCCTCTACTATTCACACATCCAAAACCAATTGATTCAGAAAAAAACTTCCCAAAATACATCCTTGTTTCCATGATCCCATCTTATAATCCTTACTTTTTCCATAAATTCAACCCAATAATCCTTTGGTACAAACCAGAAGAAGCTTTCTGAAGAAGAGGTAACATCCCTAATTGAGCATTTTATTTTATTTCTTCCTCCAAATAATTAAATTATTATTTAAAAATGACGATATAATAACCTAAGTATATTATTTATATTTATATATTATTATTTTATCTTAATAAACTATATCCATCTACTCTTTCATCAAATGGGATACAAAATTATCATTCTTATGTACAACAAACTACTGCCACACAAACTTATGTTATTCACATTACATCACCACATCTCAAAGATGGATATAATGATATATTTATTGTTTAGATATTATATTTATGATATTATTATAACTTTGGGGTTATAATAACGTATCTAATTACTTACCTTCAAACATGTTGGAAAAATAATAACGTCGCTCGTTTGTATTGCGAGTTACCGCATCACGAATAGATGTGACATGTTTTTCATTTATGATTTAATTAGATAGTAATAAGGATAGATTAAATGAATATATATTATATATGTGATATAATTATAATTATTTAATTATTATATTAAATATAACTTATTACTTTCCATTCCATGGGGGATACGATAACGTCATTCGTGTGTCCGATGAACTACTACCTCATGGAGCGATGTGATTCATTCTTCACCTATGTTTTACATGGAATATAATACAGATAAGATTAAAGAATTTTTTTGAAATAAATTAAATGAAATTATTCTATAATGGTAATTTATCAATTAAACTTCTTTCCTTCCTTCCATTAAAAAAAGGAAACATCATTCATGCGTATGTTTGACTTACCACTTCCAAGAACATGGTATTTCATAATCCTTATATAACTTTTATGGATTATGATAAATAAATATATATGGAATATATATGATATTTATACCATGGTTAAAATTATTTTATTATATAACTATGATTAAATTAATAGGACAAAAAAATAACACATCAAAATATACATGAAAAACAAAGTAGTTATTATTTGAAACAAGATTTTAACAAGGAATTGTTGAGAAACAGGTAGTAAAAGATTATAAGAAAATTATATATGATACTATAAATATAATTTTTGATATTTAACAAGTTTATAGTAAACATATATTTATTATAAAGGAGTTGATAACATGTATGATGAAAGTCGACTTAGGGTAAGCGATCTCTAATCTCTCTTTTGTTTCTGGGAGACATATGAAAATTCACCAATCGTTTTTGTGTGTGGTGTTTATATTGACCCTTTGACATGTTAGATGATTAATATAATTATTTTAATGATATTTAATGTTTCATTTTATGTTATTATTTATTTGTTCATATGACTTAAAATATTACTAAATAAGTAAGGGATTTTTCATTTCACTTTTACATTTGTGAGATATATTCCATATTCCCGAATGGCTCGAATGCCTTCATTTTTTTAATTTTTTTATAATACCCCATTTAATGGTTGAAGGGGAACCCAAAAATTAAATTTCATGAAGGCTTCATGACATTACAGTACCCAAAGGTCTTAATGGAATACATCACAGACTGTGACTACTTGAAATTGCCCCTCCTTTTTAGGATTACTTATGATTATGTTTATGATGATAAAATATTATGATCTATCTATAAATAAACTAATTAATTTTATTCAAATATAGTTATTTCATGATAATATATGTTTTCCTTTAATGTTATTCTCTTTATGTAATCAGGAGGCCAAAATAAAACTTTTAAGAAAAATCATCATTATTTCCCTCTTTGCTCAAAAACACTTTTTCTTCAAAAATCATGTTTTCTAAAAATTATTTCAATTTTTTTAAAAAAAAATCTTTAAATGATTTATTAATTAAAATTTACCTGTGATTAAATTTATAAAAATGGAATGACTGTAATATTCATGTAATTTTCCAAATAATTATTCTTTGTCTTTTACCGAAAATGTGAAAGGAAACTTTGTGTTAACTTGTACGACATGAAAATTTTTTCTTGCCATCATGATAATTATTTTATTTAAAAATTTTATTATGTGTTTTAAATATTATTTTAAAAGATTTTTTTTAATTTTTTTATGTTTTAAGGCGTTTTTTTTCAAATAGATAATGATATTTTTCTCAAGAAATGATTTAAATTATTTTTAAATCTTCTTGTATAAGTTTTAATGATTATTTTCAATGAAATGGATTCCCAAATTTTTTTATGAATTATTAGTTTTAAAAATTAATTTTCAAAGAAAATTTATTTTTCTTTAAGAAATTTTTTAAATGATATTTCAAAATAATTTCCATTTAAGATGACATTTGTTGATGTTACCCATGACTTACTGGGGATACGATATTAGAATGTGATTCTTATTCTTTTTCTGAATGGTTTTTTCAAGATGGAATGATGTTTATGAAATAATTTTCTCATTCATGGGTTACACTATGAGAAAAGTTTTATGAAACCCACTTTATTTCATTGGTTATTCTTGGAAAAAATGATTAAATGGTTATGAAAATCTTCTCCTTTCCATAGTTCATGACATTATGAAATGTTTATAAAACCTATTTTATTTAAAGGGTTATGATATGATGAATGTTTTATAATATTGTGGAACTCATAAGTATAATTTTCATTATGTGATGTGTGGGACCTATATTTCCCTCTAATACATTGAGTAGATATTTATTTTTAATGAGATAGACAAAATTGGAGTGGGGAGTTATCCTAATTTAGTAAGAATATTTTTCTGTTATAATGGTCGCAAGAGTAAACCTTAAATACTTTGATGGTTTGACGAGTTAACCCATTATAATTTGATTTACATGGTAGTGAACCTTGAATAATATAGAAATTATTTTCTATAATTATGTTTAATCTAAAATCCCATGTCCCATATCAATGTTATTCTCTTATAGATCATATTTTTTTTATTTCCTTATCATCAATGTCTTATGAAAAAATAATCTTTATTCCGTAACTCAAGATTATGATTTATGATATGTAGGAAATAGTTTTAAAATGTTATTCTCATGTTTTCATACCCTTATTCTCATTTTATGGCCAGATATAGTCTTTAAATATTCTAGTCTCGATAATGGTCTATTTTGGATCCTTGTAGAATGTGAAAATTGTGTGTACACCTTTTTTCCAAAAAAAATACAAGTGTTCCATTCACCAGAATTATAAAAGGCCACCCCTCTCATCTTCCATTGAAACATAAAAAACCTAATGTTTTTTCCAATAAATACCAAAATAAATTCCTTAATTATATAATCTTATCATGGAACCCTTATGTTGGTCAGAAATCCAACTTAAGAAGTCCTTTGGTGCAAACAAAAATAAGTTGTCCAAAAAAGAGGTAATGTCTCTAACCAAGCATTTTATTTTATTTCTTCCTCCAACTCATTCAATTATTATTAAACCTTGATTATATAATAACATAAATATATTACATAGACTTATATGTTGTTATTTTTAGATCATGAACTATATCCATCTTATCTTCTATCAAACAAGATATGAAATCATCATTCGTGTGTAGGGAGGACTACCTCCTCACGAACCGATGTTATTCATTTTCCATCACCACCTATCACAAATGGATATAATTATGAATTTAATGTTATATATTATATTTATGATATTATTATACCTCTTTTATTATAATACCACATCCACCTAATTTCCTCTAAACTTGTTTGGAAAACAATAACATCACTCGTGTGTACGGAGGACTACCACCTCGCGAACCAATGTGACATGTTTTTTATTTCTGATTTAATTTGATGGAAATATGGATATATTAAATTAATATACATAATATTTTTAATATAAACATAATTTATAAATTATTATATCACTTACACCTTCTTAATTTCCATTATTTAGAGGATACGATAACATCGTTCTTGTGTATGGCAGACTACCGCCTCGTGAAACAATCTGATTTGTTCTTAAAGTACATTTTACATGGAATGTAATAAGGATAGGTTTAAATAAAAATATGTGATATATATGGAATAATAATTATTTTTGAATAGTAATATATAATTTACCCTTATTTATTTCTTTCCTCCAAGAAAATGGAAACAACGTTCATGTGTATGTAAAACTTACTATCCCCAAGAATGGGCTATTTCATTTTCTATATATTACTTTTATGGATTATGATTTGTAAATATATAATAAATATATATTATATTAAAATCTTGGTTAAAATTATGAATATTATGTCACCTTATCAAAGTAATAGGACAAAAAAAATCAAAAAAATCAAAACATATGTGAAAAACAAAGTAGTTATTACATGAAATATGATTTTAACAAAGAATTGTTAATAAATGGTTAATAAAAAGTCATAAGTAAATCACATATGATATTATAAATGTGATTTTGGTTATTCAATGGATTTATAATAAAAATATATTTCTTATATATTAGGTTCAAATGTTTATAAAGGAAGTTAAGACTTATGTTAAGGGATTTCTAGTCTCTCTTTTATTTCTAGGAGACATATACAAATCCACCACTCTGTTATTTTGTGTGGAATGTACACTACACAGTTGACATGTTATATCATGATTATAATTATTTTTATGATATTTAATGTTTATTTTGATTCTATTTTTTATCTGGGCTTATGATTCAAAAGATTACTAAAGTGGTAAGGGATTTTTCGTCTCACGTTTATATCCGTGAGATACATGCCATATTCACCACTTGTTTCTTATATGAGGCATATATAATATCGATGAATTTATTTTTTTATTAATTATCATGAAAATTATGGGGATTTAAATATACATTTGAGGATCTCTCTTTAATATGGTTTTTTATTTAAAAGATAACCAAGCGGTAAGGGATTTTTTTCACAAATTTCCTTTTTTGAGACATATGTTAGGTTATGAACATGTATTCATTTATGATATTTATATACAACCCCTTTGACATGTAATATCATGAATTTACTTATTATAATGATATTTTATGTTTCATTTGATGTTATTATTTCATGGTGATTAAAATTCAATGCATCCAAAGTGGTAAGAGTTTTATGATACAATCTCATTATTTATCGAGATTATTTATGATTATGATTATGATGATGAAATCATATGATAAATATATAAAGAAACTCATGAATATTTTTATACTTTATTTATGTCATGATGATACATTTTTTTATGTTAATGTTATTCTGTTTCTTCACTAAATAGACTAAAATAATATTTTTTAAGAGAAATCATCACTATTTCTCTCTTTGGCCGAAAATGCTTTTTTTCCCAAAACCATGTTTTCTAAAAATGTTTTCAATAATGTTTCTAAAATTATATCAATGATTTATTAAAGAAATTTTAATCCATGTTTGAATTTTTATATAATTTTTTGAAAGGAATATTTATGTATTTTTCCAAACAATTCCCATTTGAATTTTACCAAAAATGTGAAAGGAATATTTATTTTAACGTGTATGACATGAACATAATTTCCCACCATCATGACCATTATTTTAATTGAAGATTACTTTATATGTTTTAAAGGATATTTTCAAATAAAATTATTTCAAAATTTTTTATGTTTTAAAAAATCTTTTTAAATTGGAAAGGGAATTTTCCTCAAGAAATGTTTTAAATGAATTTTAAAGCTTCCTTTATAAGTTTCAAAGTTTATTTTCAAAGAAAAATATTTACAAAATTTTTTATAAATTTTTAGTTTTAAAAATTTAGTTTCAAAGAATATTTATCTTCCTCAATAAATTTTTTAAATGATATTTCAAAATTATTTTCCATCTAAGATGAAATACATTGATGTTACCTATGCCTTTATGGGGATATGATCCAAGGATACCATTATTATTCCAAAGGAACTATTAATTTTTGATCCTCAAGAATATGTTTGTGTATTTTAATAAATATTCTTCTAAAAATATGTAATTTATATATATATGAGGATCCTAGGTTATTGTACCCCAATCCTACTATCTTGGGATAATGTATGAAGGAAGATACAATGAGATCACTCGAGCACATAGAGCTATTTTCTACATGTCCAATTCTTTCATGGACTCCCATAGACTATTTTCAAAACTAAACCTAAGAGAATGAGTTGGGGGATAAGGGAGAAATACCATGGTGCCCAATTTATTTCAAAATAGTGTCCCAATCATCCCTTAAAACCTCACTTGGTTAAAGTAACATGGCACCCAACAACATTAATTTTAAAACCATGGCTAGGAATTATTATTGTGAGTCATTCCATGGGTGATAACCATCCTAGGTGTAGGACACCTAGGTTCCAACCACAAAGGTGCTGGCCACTTTGGCACTGGCTACCTAAGTGTCCATTTTCTAGCCTAAGTTCCTATTCACATATTCACTGCATCTGAAGTTGCACCCATCCATCAAGGGTATATCTGGGCACCCATCTACCCATACCTCTAGTTGGGGAACCCATTCACCCATGACACATAGATGGGTTTCCAATGGTCTTTACCACATGGGTTCTACCCCCACACCCTTTACTGGGATTAGTGATAAACTATAATCTCATGTTGGGTCAAACATGATATGGGTTACGACACCTAAAACCCAAACCATGATCCCATAGAATACATTTAGTTGATATTCTGCTCTTGGTCTCACCAAAAACCTTGAATTGAGATACCACTCTTTGTTTCCCCATATTACTTTAGGTGAGATAATATTCTTTGTTTCTAAATATAAGTTTAGTCATGATACACCAATTGGATCTTAAAATCCATTCACTTAACTCATATGTTTGGTTAAACTGGAAATGGCCACTCTATAAATAAGTTCCACATTGAACCATTTTTTGGTACCTTCTATCCATTAGTCCACTCTGAGTGGATTTAAACAACTTATAAGATTTCATGGATGCATAAACATAAAAGGAACCACTATAATCCTTTTCACATGACTTTAAAAGGTATGTCATGTCTTATTAAATTTCATTTAACTACATGAGTCTTTATTCCATTCACTAGGATATATAAAAATCCCCATTTAGGGGCCTAATACCAACTCCACAACACCTCCCACCTCTTTTCATGTGAGGCTAACACATCCCTAGACAGTGATAAATTCTATATTACCTTCTTATATGGATAAAAAATATAGAGTATCTAGATAATTGCATTAAATGAGAGATATTATGATCCCCATGTGTCGTGTCATATTAAATTCATGTTGTTAGTCAATAAATATCACTATTATTGTAATTGGGAAGGATTTCACAAACATGTATTAAATCTATAAAAGAGTTCCATACTAGAAAAAAAGACCCCTTAAGGGATGATCCAACCTCCCATCCTATTATATGACAAAAGTTTCCATCATCACCACCCCAAGTGATTGAGAGGTTACTCGAATTTTGATAGAGGGGAGTTACTTGAGGCCCATAGGAACCAAAATAGACCTATAAGATAAGGAAAGTTTTTAGAATAAAAATGGTGGACCTAAAGTAAATTATTTACTTAAAAAATAAGTTGAGTTAACATGAACTCTCATTCAAGATGTTTTATTGATGGGTTTTATATTTCTCCCATAGAATCAAAAAGTCACCTGTGATGAATATACCATCATAGAGCAGGATCTCTAGAAAGCCAGGGGAAACCACATAGTAGTGAAAATTGAAATGAACCCCTAGATAATTAAACCTTGATCCTATACTATAATGATCACTACATATAACTCAACACTGAGGTAACAGTGTATATTTTAACTTACTCAGTGCTTGTCATTCTAGATGGTGAATGAAATGGTGCAAGGGTATTTCCCTAAAAGGATAATTCCAAGCATAGAAATAGACAATTATACATTTGAGGGGTTGAAGACACAAAAGAAAAAACCGTGTAGAAAAACATATAGCATGAAAGTGACCACCATATCAACATCAAACTACTTTGGGAGTCATTATCTAAAGAAATTTATTGCCTTTCTTATCTTAGGGAGGAGGAGGATTCCCAACATGTTATGAAAATTACCTTGGATATCCTTAGAATTTTCCCAATACATCATGGACATCATCACCAAAATGTAGACTCTATTATACAAGAAGTTTTAGAGAAATTTATTTTATCTATAGTCATTTAGACTAGGGAACCAGAAGGGGATTTTGTTAGTGGTAGCTAAACATTGTAACTCAAAATCATATTTAGGTCCTGTGTTCTTATAGCATACTTATGGCCCATTGACATACCCTAATTGTGTGATATGGAAAACTATAGGTCCTTATAGGCCACAAGACTAAAATTTTATCAAATATTTCCTTGGTTATAGTTTCAAAAAACCCCTCACTAATGAGGGAGATCATTAACCTATATATAGGTCCTCATAATGGTTTCCCACTACATCTCTCACTCAAAATAATATGGGATTGAGAAGTAAAGAGAGCTATAGGTACAACTATAACATACCATGGGAAAACCTATCCCATAGGGATATGGGAATTTCTAACCCCAAAAATCATCTATAGTATCATCCATTAGGAATAAATATACCCCGATTATGGATATACCTCCTCTATATAAATCTATGTTTCTAACTATAGGTTTCACATCATTAATTTTCATCACTATTGATCCAAATGATACTACATGGCATGATACTATCGAAGAACATAACAAAGATGAGGCATATATAGATAATTCTACTCACATATAGGTATGTAAAGAAGGAGCACATATCTTGAATCAAAGAGAATCCTATGATTTGGGATACCCTCAAAATATTATACCACCGATCACTTAGTGGTCTAGTTCTCATGAAAAAGAAAATGTCATTGACACATCCACAACCCACCCACAACTGAACAATGGTGAGACTGTGACGACATAAGATAATACTGTTGGGAATGTAAAATTCCCGAACCTAATAACCTCTTGTTCTTCTAATAGAACAACTGGAAGGAGGATCATCGGTTAACTAGAACATCACACACCAAAGGCTCTATGAAAAAAAATCATACCTTTGGATGTTTTATTACCATGAATGAGTGTTATGGAAGTAGGTAGACTTTATACCATACTCACATCAGAAATCCATATTTAGACCACACAATAAAACTAACATACATTCATGGAAGTATAAATACATTCAAAAAAATTACACAGTAGAAAAGAGAACAAGAGGTTAATGTTATCTAGATAATGAGTCCTATATGAATGGGAGAAACACTATTGATTACTTTTATATTATTGTATGATACAAGAGATTAGAAAAAAAAGTTTACTAAGTAATCTATAAAAATATCAATAATCTCCTAAATATCTTATTACAACACAAAACTATTAGCACTGAGGCCCTACACACTTATATATTAATTTTTTTGATAAATAAGTTAAAACTACTTACCTGAAATTATATACAACTAAACATAAAACTTTACCATACATACAAACCTAGTGACCCCTAAACTATACATAACTTCTGAACCTTTCAGCATTCCATCATAACTCTACCATAAGAAGTGAACTTCTAATGGTTCTTTAATCCCTAGAATGTTTGAATTTCCACCATCCACATTATGAGTTATGCATCTATCACTAACCAATTTCAGGGAATTGAAATTATAAATAGTTAAGTATTATAGAACTAAAATTAAATTCACCTCCCAATAATATTTTTCTTGAATAATTGTATTAATAAACCATGGAAACACTCTAATAATTTAGTTAAAAATATTTTCTCATAGAAAAAATAATTCTCCTCTATTTTCTTCTATTTTTCCAATCCCGACCGTGGCATGTTGCTACCTTATAATTTTCCAAGTTATCACCTTGGTAAACATATCTACAATTTTTTTGGATTTCCACAACCTTTTATATCTCCGAATCCTTTTCCTATTGAAAATTTAGCATGAAATGATATTTCAAATTGACATTCTTTATCCTTGAATAGAACAACATATTTTTAGCTAAATAGATTTCACAATATCATAAAATAAGAATCCTTCTATTTCATTTACTCAAGACTACTTTAGTAATATAATCATCCAAATCATTTCTTTCCCATATTCCATTATTGCTACATGCTATACATCCATTATAATTAGAGTAATAATCCTTTATAATCATGGAATCAAGCTAATTGTTACAAATAAATTGTAAAAAAACATAGTTATTCTCTTCCTATAGTAAATATCACTAGTTAAATCAATATAAATATATCCACACAAAGGATTACTTATCCCATAAAATAAGGTCATACCTTTAATTATATTCGAATACCTAATGATTCTTTTTTAAATCATCCAAACATACCTTTTCTTGGATTTGAAATGTATCAACTTGTAACTTACACTACAAATGCAATGTTTTGTCATGTTCAAATGTCTGCATACATCAAACTTATAACTACCAATTAATAAGTAACCTTTTCCATGTATGAAACTTTATATTCCATTTTGGTTTATTTATCCTTGGTTCGTTTGAAGTGTCTAACTAAAGGAGTCAAGAACAAAATACTTCCTAATATTAAAAATCCCTTGAGTAACTTTAAGATATAATAATTTTTAGATAGAAATAATGTTCTAGCTCACTCATCTTTAAAAAATTTCCACCCTAAAGTATTGTTGGATTATCTGAGATCTTTCATCTTAGGTATTCTAGCTAAATCAAATTTGATCTTTCTTATTCTTCCTCTTTCTGTTTTGGATAACAATATGTTATCCACATATTAAAGTAATATGTTGAATTTCCTATCATGTCATTGATTCCAAAAATAATAATTATTTACATTGTACCTTTAGAAGACTTATTTCAATATTAATGAATCAAATTTTATAATCCATTTATGTTATTCTTTCTCTATTCCCTAATGACTCTTTTTTAATTTATATAACAAACTATATTTTTCATCTTCCATGTGACCCACTAGTTACTTTATTTAAATTTATTCCAATAACTCTCCATGAAGAAATGGAATTTTATATTCATCTGTTTGAGGCACCAAACTTCTGATTATACCATGTTCTAATCCAACTAGGTTGTTATATGTTTAATTACCAGTTATAATTTTTTTGATAAGTGAACTCCTTCTTTCCATTGAAATACTTTTTCTACCAATCATAACTTTTACATTTTCTTCATCTTCTTTTTTTATTCAAAATATCCTATTGTTTTCAATTTCATTTTTTCTTTATGGAAAGTCAGTGATATCCTTAGTTCTTTTGAACTTCAATAAAGATATTTATTCATTCATTGTTTTCATCCATTATTTAGAATCAATAAGTGTGGACACACATTTTGAGTTCTATTTATCTATTCTACCCTTTAAAAGAAATTATTCAAATCATCCCCAAATCTCTGAACCATATTTATAACTCTGGTTGATCTCCTCAACTATGTTGGTTATTTTTTACTTCTTGGATCAGCTCTAACTTTGGGTGAATGAACTTTGGGCACTCTAACTTGAGCTTTATCCACCCTTGAACTTTCCGTAACATCATTTTTGTCCTCACCACTGGACTTATGGTACTTTTTTCAAGGTTATTTATAATTTAATCACTTTTGGTTCTTTTATTGAGATCAACTTGCACTTTTAAAATTAATTGATTACCTTAAACTTATTTTTTCATTAATTTCATATCTTTCCACATAAACTCTTCATTGAAGTGATCATATAAGCTCTTTATTACCTATCTATTTTATTCATCCCATATAAAGTGGATGAAGCTATTATCCCCATACCTAATGAGAAAAAACTATGGACTTAGCCTCAAGATTATCCCCATCATTAGAATAAATAATCATGTATTAAAATATTTTGATGACGTGGAGGTGGTTAAATTATGGTCATTTTATAGACCCTAAATCTTTTGAAATTTTCTTCCAAACTACTAAAGATGGACTTATGATGACTAGATATGTTGTTGGGTTAATATATTCTAACAAAATTCAGATGTACATTACACAGTGTAACCTCATTCTCTAATCCCTCTATATCAATGTTTAATTCATTTGTTCAGTGACTCAATTATTCTATGGAGTTTCATGTACCATATTCTCATAACTTATCACCTTCTTGAAAAATTTCATAAAATAATATCATGTATACTCACCACCATTGTCAGAATATTTGAATTTAAATTTTTGGACACACTTCCTTTTCACCATAGATTTTGTTAAATAAAATCTTGAAACACATCAGACTTATGATTCAAAAATTATATCCAATTATTTATATTATCATCAATTAAGGTCACAACTTAGAGTGAACCTATGAGGCACTGAACAAGTGAAGGTCCACAAAAATCTGAGTGCACTAGCTCTAACTTCTAAGCTCTAGGATTCTATCCATATCCATTAAAGGACACCCTTCCCTATTTCCATAGAACACAAATTCCACACTTTTTTATTTTTGTGTGATCAAACTTCAGTATAACCTTAGAAATTATAACATTCATATTATATTCATAGAGGTTATTGAATATGAAATTCCATACTTCTAAATTATTGGACATTAAAATTAAATCCATTTAAATTATTTCATAATTTATGATCAAGTAAAGAATTATATATTTAACTCCTTGTGAAATAGCTGTGGATACTTGAGTAACATCCACACTTATATAGAAAAAGGTTGTTCCAAAATCCACTTCATCAAGTTTCCTTATAAAATTCAGGTTCTTCCACAACCCTGGGATATGTCTAACTTTTTTTATCTTAAATATTCCTGTATTATTCATCCATATATTCATATATCCTTTACTAATGATATAAAAAGATTCATTGATGTCCAAATACACTTTTTTGAAACTAATTGACACTTAATTTTCAATGAATCTTAGTTGTCCCATTAAATGTAATGATAAACCTAGGTCAAATACCCAAGAATCCATCAAAATTTTGAAACTTAGAAACAAATTCACTACCTCTTTATTTTATTCAAATGGAATTTCTGATTACATAATTTGATTATCTTCCAAATATTTCCTTGTGGGTTATATAGTCCTTTTTATGTTCCCACTTTTTCCACACTTCGGGCATACAAGGTTGGGGCCAACCGACTTTCCTCAACTCTTCTCTCATGGATTATTTTCTGATGGTTTATTCTGATTTTTTTTATATTGAGGTGACAGTCATTATCTATCTACTTTAAGAGAATTACTATAAGGTTTTTGGACTTCCCTCAAATGACATTCTCCATGTAAGATTAGGTTCATGAAATAATCAAACACAATATCTATCTTTTTAATGGAGTTACCAATGGTAGTCACCATCACAACCCAAATGTCTATATGTGATTATAGTAGTAGGAGTTCCCACACATCATCCATGAACATAAATTTCACTGATTTATATCACCTTCATATGATATTGTAAGTATTCACATGATCTGTTACTAGCCTTTCTTTTGATAACCATAGGCTAAACAACCATCAAATCATGACTAATCTTTTTAGTACTATAGGCTTCTCATACATATCTTCCAATAGTTTCACTAATTCAATCATTTTATTTATTTCATGAATGTTAAAGGAAACATTCATTTCTAATGACAGTCTCACCAATGATAGTTCTTTCTTATCCATCTATTTTCAGCCTCATTTTTTATTTTCTCTAAAAAAATGCTAGCAAGTGAAGCATAATGGGTCTTTTTAAATTAGATGATCTCTTTTTTATATTCTTCTTAATTGAAAATCCATTCCATAAAACATTTTTAACTCAACATTTTTATTATATGAACAAATATATTCTAATAATATTGAACTAATACTAAAAAAACTATCATCAAGGAAACCAAGAACCAAAGATACATGAAATCCTGAGCTCTAATACCACTTACTGGGAAAACATAAAACACCAACCCATTGACCACTATCACGAACCAACCCAGTTTGACCCTGAAATGGTCACCTAAGTCAGTATGTGGGATATCCTGAAGGGCATTCCAGGTCCCCAAAGGCTGACAACTAGTACTGGGCATCAAAACATACAAGTAAGAATGATTTAAGTCCCAAAAGAAAAAGACAATGAACAATGAACAACTAGTAGGATATATAAGTAAAAAAAACTGAACAATGAAAATGAAAACTTGCAGTGGTGAGAAAATGCAATTGTACAAACCTTCATCTGACTCTACGGGTCACCACCGACCTCAAAACAATGCCACATTATGATGACCAAAACTAAGCAAGAAGCATCAACTGAAGCTAAAAACAAAGTTAAACTATAGGCGTGAGTATTAATACTTAGTAGGCTATCCCGATAAACTATTCCCAAAGAACTACCTATAAATAAAGAAACATTGTTTTCAGGGTTGAAATAAAATATATAAAATATGTTTTTGACACTTTTCACCTTTAAATAAAATCATGATCCATTCCACTACTTATTTTAAACTAATTTCTTTTCTAATAATTAATCTTCAAACTTTTTTAAAGAAAGAGGGCTAGAGAAGTGTACAAAATTTTAAAAACTTTTGAAAATCATTTTATCCCCTTTAGAAAAGAGATTCACCATAAATGAAGGGAAAAGAAATGATCACACAAGGGCGATAGAAGATAACAAGCAAGATATAGAAACCAAACAATTCACCTCAATCATTCACTGTAGATAAATATGTGCTGAAATACATGAAAAATAATCAAGGATATTTTGAATAATCTAAAACATACTATACATGTGACTCATCCTAAAGGAATTACCTACCCGATGATGATATAATTCCCAAAGCCTATTCGTTTCCCTACCTAGCCGGATTGAGGGGCCTAATCCATTAGTAATGATAAAAAAATAACCCCCTTCTATGGGCCACTAGCCTGTGCATAATCTAATATAGTGTAGAAATAAATCACCAAGAATTCACTCATGATGCTAGGTTCCCATATTCTGAGTAAAAAGGGGGTGATCCAACAATGTCAAACAAGTATCCAGTCATAAGCATTTTAATCTTACAAAATCAACACACACAACAAAATCACCCCCGAATCACTCCCAAGGATTTTATCCCTCTTTCATTTTACAAAAGTACCAAACGGGCCTCAATCAACCATTTAACACTAAAATATTTCCAAAAGAACCAACACACACCACTTTCCAAACCAAAATCCACCTAGACACTCTTTTAAGAAATCCATGTCACCATTTTAAAGCTCAAACCCATTTATGAAGGCCAAATGGGCATTTCATCAAGCACTTGATGTGAAAAATGCAAACAAGTCATTTATTGTAATAAATTATAAGAGGGAAACCACTCCAATTCAAGACATATATTTTTATTAATAGTTATATAACAATATTTAATATAAAAAATAGGTGAAAAATGAAAGAAATAAATGGTTATTAAATTTTATGGTTAATGCATAGAGATCCTACCTTAAAGGATGGCCAAGTAAAAGCTTTCTAACTCAAGTAACATCCCACTCACATGCATGTACTTCCGTATATATATCCTTAAAATTATGCACATGCTCCCCACAACATTAGGGAAAACACACACATAAGATATATATATATTTCTACATATACATACATGGGAATATGCATGCATGCCTTCGAAACTGACCAAAACTCCCAACAATAAATCCCTGGGACTCAAAAACACCGTAAATACCTAAAATAAAATTAAGCCAAAAAAATAAATAAAGATAAGATTCAAAAACCAACGAAGAATTTAAGAAAAAAAATGTTAAAGGTAAACACTATTTTTAAAGTACCCTCTTCATTTGAAAGCACATCCATGTGTGCACCTAGTGCACCCATGGATGTGCCAACATCCAATGACACATTCTAATATGCATGAAAACACTCAAAATAATAATTTTCACCAAAACACGATTTACAATAAACCAACCTAAAAACTCCATTTAATTGCAAAAACAAATAATCCCTTTTAAAACAAAGAGTATCCTTTCGAAAACAGAAATCATATCAAGGCCAAATACTATAACAAGGATTGATTTCAGTTTTAAAGGACACACAATATTTTATCAAATATAAAGGGTGTATAAACACATAGGCATAAATAAAAAAAGTATTTCTAAATATATTTTTATAAAATTCAACTATCACAAAAAGGACATCATTAGTTAATTGAGGCCATTATTGAGGTGTGTAGAACATTAAAAAATTAATTGAAAGCATGAAAAAATTAAAGTGTTTTGCTAAAAAGGAATAGAAATGGAAATTCCTACATTGTTTGCGTGAGAATGTGATGATGCTTCAGTGGAAGGGAGAACCAAGCCTCCTAAACCCTTCAAACACCCTAAACAATTAGAGTAATTGAACCAAACATAAACCCGAACAATTAGGGCTCGCCCAAACAAGGGACCCCCAACGAAATCCAAGAAATAGAGAGGGGATTCTCATCGATGGGGAAAGACGGGAGGCTGGTCACACCATGAGGAGGGATGTCCACCATAGGGAAGTGCTGTCGGAGGTGGGTGGCATGCCAGAAGAGGGGTCAGTCGGGGCAGCTGTATGCATGTAGGAGGCCGCGCAAGGAGGATGGGCTCCATCAGAGGGGTGTGCCGTAGAAGAGGAGGACTAGTCGGAAGAGATTGAAGTCAGCGAGGGGAAAAGGTTGGAGGGGAGGGCACCAATGATGGGGGGGATACACTGCATGAGGGAGAGAGAAGGGACAGAGGGGCTCACGCATGAGGGGTTAGGGAGAAGGTAGATTAGAGTTTTAAAATAAATAAATAAATAAATAATAATAATAATACTAATAATAATAATATTAACATTAATAATAATAATAATAATCATAATATTAATAATATTCATTTCTTATTTTTAAATAAATAATAACATTAATAACAATTTAATAATAGAAATATTTATAACTCTTTTAATAGTAATAATAATATTATCTACCACAATAATAATAATATTATTATAGTTTAAATATTTAATTTATTTTACATTCATAAAATTCTATTTAGTTTAAATATTGGGAAACCAAAAGTCACCTAGGCCGACCGTATGATTACCAATAACTGTGCGGTGCCCGTGCATCAGTCCGAAACCCAAAAAAATTAACAAAGTTCAAAACTTTTAAACCATCACTCAACCTAAACCTCAACGAGAGTAACAAAATCTAATAAATAATATAATAAAATAATTTTAAATGTTTTGGTGTGACAAAAACCTATTATTATGATAAGAAAAATATTAGGAGGGTTTTTGGTTGACTAGAACATCACACACCTAAGGTTCTATATATTGGAAATGAGACCTTTGGAAGTTCTCTTCCCACGAATGAGTGTACAAGAAGTAGATATACTTCACACCCTAATCACCTCCAAAATTCATCCTTAGTACACATAAGAAAACTCATATATATTCAGGTAAATAAAAATACATTCAAAAATAAATAAATAAAAAGTAGGAAATAACACAAGTTATTAACTTGATTCAGATAATGAGTCATACATGCAAGGAAGAAACACTACTTGTTAATTCTATTTCACTAGAAGATACAAGAGATTAGAAAAAATATTACTAAGTACAATCAACGAAAAATATTCATCACATTATTTAATATATTATTCCAACATTCTTCTATTACTATTGAGGTCTCACACACTTATATAGTAATTTTTATCTAGTAAACAACTTAAAATTGATTCCTTGAAATTACAGACAACTCGACATGAAAGATTCAACATGTGTACCAACCCAAATAATCCTTATCCTTACCAAAATTTTGGACCTTTTATCACTTCATAATATATTCATTGGAAAAAGAAAAATTCAAATTATCCCATTATAAATTGAGAGTTTTAAATATCATTTTCTACATGTTATTTCAAACACCTTTCTTGGACTAATTTATATAAAATGTAATTTGAGTGACTTAACTTCTGGTGAACTAAAATACACTTTACCTCATAATATAGATTTATCAGTTAAATGGAAGAATATAGAATCTTGATTAGATCAACATTGAATTTATCAAGGGAGGAATACCCATTGGATCTACTTTTAGGCTAAAATTATCATTCATCCTTCAACTAACCCACTTTAATGGGAGGATATTTCTTGAACCACTATGAAAAAATCAATCCACCCATCAATTTGATATTATTTCAATCAAAAAAACTAATTTAAGTATTGATTAATTTCCAAGAGTTCCCACCTCTATGGAAACATCAATTTCAAGCTTAGTAAAGTCACCTGAAGCTAACACAGGTGGGGGTATCCCATGAATTACTATATTCATTCATCACTAAGATAGATTATATTGAATTACGACATTTACTAGTAAATTTTATAGAAATAAATATCACTAGTGGGTGGATTTTACTCCTACTCCACCCATCTTTGGGAATCCTAAATTATGAAAATTCAATGGAATGATAGATCCATAGTATAATATTGCCCATTTTTCTTCCTAGTGTGACCTAATGTTTGGAAACCTAGAATAAAAAGAGACTAAAAAACTCATATACTTCATTCAAACAATTTAATTTAATATATATTTTGGGTACAATAACCTTAAAGTTGGGTAAATTTGGAGGTATGAAGATTTCTATCCTCAATTACTTTATTTATTCAGCTCTCCACTAAGGAAAGATACTATCCTTGGACTCTCTAATTTCAAGAAATGATGGGATAATAGAGGCATAGATTTTATTGTATGATGGAAGGGTTTGAAATATACATTATAAATACTAATTATCTAGTAATGATTACTAGAGATTAATAAAGAGAACTTATAAGATGACTTATTAACCATGACTATCCCCCAAAAATACGGAGGTGAGTTCTAAGATTTTGTGGCTATAACTCAATTTATAAATTATTCCATTCAACTAACCAAGGAATGATCTCATCAAACACCACCATCACATATAAGAAATTTAAAGAAAATAGAAATATATATTTTTACCCCTATAAGACTATAGTGACATGACTTTGAAAATAGGAGGACCAAATTTTATTCCTTCCATAATGATTAGGTTCTTAGGAATTTTTTTCTCAACTTTATAAAATAGGTAGATCAAGTTTTTAGAAATACATAATCCATAAGAATCAGGGAAGAATGATTATTCAAATCACTACCCTTACCATAGTATTCTAGATCACATGGTCCTAAAATGATTAATCATGAAAGAAATAATTCAAAATATGGTTGACGGTGGTTGAGTACCATTAATCTATCCCAAGACACATATAACATATGTATCATCCATTATCCTTGAAGAAAAAGAATAATGGGAAAAGTACTCATATGGGAACTTATAAAAATTTGGCGATTGGATGATCTAGAAGATAGTGAACCATGAATATGAAATTACATGGTCATGATTGTATCAACACATTATGACCCCAACTCCCTCTACAACTAATACTGAAGCACTTTATACTTCTTAGCTTCCTATGAATCATTAAAATCCGAATAGGTGTGATAATTAAAAATAGGGTCACCCCTAAGGATTTCAAGAACAACTCAAACTCTCATGGACTCTATACTATCATAATTGGGAGGCTGTTAAATCTCTCAATAAATAAGACCATGAGAACCTTCCAAAAAAAATGAGATCATAGGCATCGTCCCACCAAATGATATCGTTATATGATGAGGAGTGTAAAAACCCTTACTATAGAAACCTAGATCAGGTGTTTTCTATATTACATTAGTACAAGATGCAAGAGATAACATACCATGGGAATAAATAGTTTATCAGTCCTAGGATACTAGATACATATGATTACCTTATTACATTAGAAAAATTAAAACAAACTATATGAAATTCTTGAAAACTTCCATATTCCTCATTAAACCCATTCAAATATCCCTTCCTAGAACCCTTTTAAAAAAATGATAAAGGGTGATATCAAATTCTTAGTAAGGGAAAACATAAAATTTAATATATCATGGATATTATTGGAATAGATAATTTGATAGAGTGAATGATCAATACATATGACATTTAATCAATAACTTGAGTATGAAATTTATCAATGGGTGATATTAATGTAGTAATCACATGGAAAATAATAACTGATTTATTATTGATGTAATGCATAATTCTAGAAATTTAAATCCACAATCAACAACTTGACCAATATGCCTTCAATAATTTGGTAGGAAATACCCAAATAACTCTCAAGGCATGCTAAAACAACTATCTCATTCGACTAATCGATGCATCAGGGTGATATATAATTATAGGCTCTACCCATCACTACACATGTCTAATAAATTCATCATATATTTAATTATCAATAAAACACCGAATCAACATTCCTTAATAAAAGAATAAATATTGTTATAGAATCAAGAATAAGGAAAGTAAATGTTTCTAAATTAGTGGAATAACATTTGTTTTTATGTTTTCTTAAATATACTGTATATATAAATGGTATAATTTTAAGAAAATATTGAAATGATTAATACAACCCTGATATAAAAGAATATGGATATAATGTAAAAAACATTATTTAGAGTGATAGAGAACATAACATTAAGGAACTGATAATATTCCTTTTGAATAGAATGAGATATAAAAAATAAATTTTAAATGGAATAAAAATGACCATAAAATAATTATAAATGATATTTTGAAGTGACATAAAAGATTTTTATAATTATAGTGGAAAATATAATTGAAACTTTAAAAATAATTTTCCTAGAACTTCAATATTTTGTTTTTATAAAAATGAAGTTATAAACCAATTCCAAAACACTTTTCAAAAAGATTAAAACAGTCATTAAAAAATTATTTATAATTTTGTTTAAAAAAATGGAATCATAAAAATAAAATATACTTAATAAATAAAATTTAGAGTAGAATATAAAATATTCATAAATAAATTGAAACCCCTTTTTCTAATCTTTCGAGAAAATAATATACCTTTATTTTTTGTAACAATTTTAAATAATAATTTCCTAAAACAATGGGATTAAAATTTATTTGAAAAATGAATTGGAAAATTTAAATAAGTTTTGATAATGAATAATAACTATTGGGTCTAGAAATTTTGGTTAATAAATAAACATTAAAAAACATTCTTCACAAAATTTTGTAAATAGAAAAAATGACCTATTTGGAAAACAATAAAAATATTAGTTTAAAAAATTTTAATAGAAATTAATGTATAAAAAAAGTGACCATTAAAAATAATTAAATAATGGAAAAAAAAATTCTTCAAATAAAATAAATAATATGGATATGGAAGAGGTAGGTTCGTGATAAAAAAATGGTAAATAAGGTCATATTTTCTTATAAACAACACTTTTGTGGATTTGAGTGCCAAAAATGAAAAAATAGATAGAATAATTGTAAACCCTATAAATAATTATATATGAAAAAAATATATTGGTTTTATAGGAGAGATATAGAGGATATATAATTCCATTAAAGAGGATTCAAGTATAAAAAATCCTGACTAATAGTGAGATTGAAATATAAACCCCTACCTTGAACTTATAATTGGTCACACACATTCTAACTTATTGTATAAAAAATTTATATTTATAATTAACCTATATTAGATATATATTTATATCTTTATTACTAGAGATCATTTATTCATAAGTTATTTCTACCCATTTACTCATAATTCTTTGTTAAAATAAATTATTCAGGTGTTAACTGTTATGTTTGTTTTAATCTGGTGGATCCCGTTATTGCACCATGAAAATGGTTTTAACACCTAAATAATGTTAATAATTACATATATATATATCATATTTATACATTAAATAATCATTTAAAAAGATTCTTGTAAATAGGTAATTAATAAGGAAATACGTCGTTCATGGAAGCGGTAGTCTGCACGTATGCCTGAGTGATGTTTTCATTTTTTATTAGATGAAAATGAAATAAATAAGATAATGATTTAACTTTATAGAATCATTATAATATAATAAATATCACTTTTTTCATTAAATTCATACATATTACTTGACATGTGAGGAATTAATGAAAAATTAATTATATTGCTTCATGGAGGCGACAATCCACACAGAGACATGAGCAACATTGTCCATTTTCCAAGGGATGATAGGGTAAGAATGTATAAAATTTTTTACATTAAAAACCATTAATTATTTAATAAACATAATATTAATACATTAAATACATCTTTATTACCATCCACGTGAATTAGTGAGGAAAGACAAAACACATCGCTTCATAGTGGTGGTATTCCATACGTATGCATGAGTGACATTTTCATTACACATAGGATAGAAAGGAGATATAAAATAGTTATTTTATTAACATAATAAAATTTAAATATATTAAATACAATGATATAATTATATTAGGATTTTTCGAATAGATTTTATGGAGGTAGAATAATAAATAATCGTGAAAGAATTCGGTTAAGACTTAAACCTCCTCCTTGGATATTTTCCTTAGGATTACACCATATTCTTTATAAGATTGAAATTTTGGTTATTCTAGGATCTCTAATAAGTGTCTCGGATATTTTGGACGATTTTTTCTAGATATTTGTAAATATAGGTTGCTCAAATTCTATGGAGAAGTGAGGAGAATAGTTTCTCTTTTATGAGTGAGAGGAGTTACACCCTTATAAATATTTAGAACATTAAAATATAATAAACGTACTTCTCTTGGAAAATGGATCCAATTTTGTCGAATTTATAATATAGTACAATATAATTTAATGAGCCATAAATTTATCAATGAAATCTCTCTAATTATATTTTTATCATATTTAGTAACGTAGTATAATACACACACATCACATGATAAAGCAAATTATATTTTATTGTAACAATTTTAACATTAAATTTAAAGAATAAATGATTCCATAATAATTTAAAGTATAAAAAATAAAAAAATAAAATAAAATTAAAGATAAATAAAATTTTTAAATTTTGATTCACTCGATCCACTAAAATAATAGCACTCATAAATAACAATATAGAAATAAAGTAGAATGTTAGTAATCCAATTTTCATTTTGAAAATGAATATATATATATATATGATTATGAATATAATATAAGTGATTGAATAATGAATGAAATTTTATCTATTTATAGGAAGTAGAGAACCCATATGATCCTTATAAATATTACGGCTGGAATAGTAATCAGTCCATTGGAATAGAAACATGCTTTTTGTAATAATAATATAACCATTAGGAATACTAAGATGACGGTTAGAATAATATAATCACCTATAGAAGTGTAAAAGAATATTTAGGTATCTTATAAAATAAAAATATGATATACTTATTCCTGGGTACAAGTAAATAAATGTTTTAAAAATGATAAATTAGGTATTTTTTATTTTTGAAAAACATACATGTTTTAAATTACACTTTTATAATAAATATAATTTTTTGAAATAATTATTATTTTTTTAAAATGGATTTATAAACCAATATAAATTTTTATTATAATTTGAAGATAATTTTATTAGATTATAACTAATTTTTCAAAGGGTAAAAAAATCGACTATAATATTTAAATTTATATTTTTCATATAAATGAGAATTTTATATAAAAATTAAATTTCTCATATTTAGAAAATTATTTTCATGAAATAGATTTTATTTTTTTAAACTATACGTTGAAAAAATGTTAAGGTGAATTTCTGTCATTTTTATAAAATTGTTGAATTTTGTTGAATAGTAAAATACAATATTTAACATTATATGCTAAATGCAAGAATGTTTGAGTCATGACTATTGTAAGAACCCATTATTTCAATATTAAATGATTAATTTACTGAATATAGTCACAAGAATAAATATTTTTGATATTCTTTATAAAAAATGATAAACTAATGATTATAATATTAAAAAACACCCCTCTCCCCCTTATAAATACCACCCCTCACCACCCTTTCTACTCACTCCGTATAAGCTTTAGAGCTTGAAAATTTTCTATAAAATTACCTTCCAACACATCTCCATATTTACCTAGTACTTTTTGTCTCATCCAAATACCATTTCAAGGTTCCTTAAGGTGTATTTCAAGGAGATGACATTTAAGAGGTAATAATCTCAATTTACCCTTTTAAATTATTTTCTTCTTCTACATTCTCCTCACCTACCTCATCCAAAATAAAATAAAAAATATATTATTATATATATACTATTATTTTATATTTATAAAGTAATATATACCATCCACCCCATTTCCATTTCCTCTTATTCAAATAAAAACAAAACCATTTTCCATATTATGTTGGTTCACCAACTTCATGAATGATGAGCTTTCATTTTCCACTACCACCTCCATGGAAAGTTTAAATTAACTTATAATGGTATAAAATGAATTGTTTATGTATATTAATTTTTTTTTGACATTTTATAATGAATATATTTCCATAATATTAGATAAAACAGAACTAGTTCATGATGGTGAGTAAAGCCGCCAAAATGAACTAACCATACGATGCAAAAGTTTTTACTAAAATAATACTCCATAATTTAGAATAAATATGGGTATTTGGGAGAATTTAAACTTTTTGAATTACATTAATAAAATTTCATTTAATTTATAGAGTTTTATTCCTATTTTATTAGAACATCTCTAATTGTCCATAAGTGATCCGACCTTAAAACCCTGAAAGGAATGCTCCTCGAATAAAACAATTAAACATTATATCTAATTGAAATTATTATAAATGAACCAAATAAAATTATAATAAATAAAATATATATGTAAAATGAAATTAATTAATTAATTAATTAATGTAATTTTATTATCCAAGATGTTAAGTGAAAGTGCAGAATAGATCTAGACATATGGTAAGGGATCTATTCAAACCACCATTTTTCTTTGGGTTATGAACCTTCTCTCTATAAATATATTTTTCTATATATTTTGTGACATTTAATTATGATAGTTTATGTATATATGTCTCTTAAATATATACCTATCGTATCTTCCCTTCCTTTTATGTGATGATACATTCCATAAGTTCTTTTCTAAAATGAAACTCATTTCATTCCATGGGTATTTTTTATGTTTATGCCTAATGTTTGATTTCCTTTTCTGGTACACATAAACTTTTACATGTGATTATGAGTGTACCCATAGAGTGTTGCAATGAATTGGGTAATTTTTTTCTCATGATATTTTATGTACAAGATTAAAGTGTGAACCTAATCTATTACGGGACTCTGAACACCATGTGATGTTATCTCAATGGTTATCCTTGAATTATGTTTATGTTATGTAAGATATTTATTACAATTTCTTAAATTTTCATGGTATTATGATACAATGTTATTTATGTTATACTACCGTGAGATTATTCATAATATTTATATTTTATTATATCATGTTATTTCATTTGACTCACATGTTATGCCTTATTATAATGATTATTCCCTTACTAGGATTTGTAGCTCACCCCTTTCTTTTTTGTATTCCCCAAGTTATGATATGCAATTTTAAAAGATAAAAAGTATTTAAGAGATCATTATAGAGATTGAAATAATTTATTTTATTTTATTTTAACTTTGATTCATTATGAACCTATTCTTTTAAATATTCTAGACTATTCAATCATTTGGTTATATTTAATGGATATTTATATTAAAAATCATGAACTAAGATCTGTAAATGTTTTGGAACACTATAGTTGGTATAAAATTATGTCTGAATATTTTTTGGGGATTAGGAATATAATAATTTAGTGATAACCCTAGGGATAAGTCTAAGTTTAAGATAATATCCTAGAATTTTTGTGAAGTATAGAGAAAGTAGTTTCTAATAAATTAAATCCCTTTATGGATAATAAAAGTGAATGAGACTCTAGAATAGTTGTACCTATGTGTAATAACCCTAAAAAGGATGCATTGAGATTTGACTAAATCATCATCTAGGGAACACTAAATAGGCCTTTCTACACACCTTGTTTGATACTCCCAAGGTAAATTCTTTAGAAAATTCAAAAACTCTTTATGAACCATTATGAAGGGCATGACTGGGATGTTAGGTTATGAAACCTAATAAGAAAAATTACCATAGATAACCCAGATTGAATTTGAGAGACTCATAAGTTAGGACATGATTTTCATTCACAATTTATTACTTATAATCTCATAGTTTCCCTTTTTTATATGTTTATTAGTTAAAGTATTCTCATATTATTTCTTATTTATTTTAGGTAATGGTAGGAAATAAGGGATCCATGTGAACAAACAACATTTTAGGAAATGTGATAATTTCCATAATGATATGCCTAACCTTATGAGAGAAGTATCTATGAACTTTATGGAAACACTATCCTAGATAACTCATGTTATGAATAATAACTTGAATCATGTGGAACACCCTCTTTAACCTATAAAAAGAGAAATATACGTTTGATTCATTTAAATGAAAAATGAATCCTATATTTAGTGGAACTTATGATACCTTTATCATGAAACAATGGATTAAATCTATTGAGAATATATTATGTGTTCTACAATTCTTAGAAAAATATAAAGTTTTGATGATTTTCTATCATCTTGAAGGGGAAGCTGATCAGTGGTGGAAACTGATCATGAACATGATGTCCAAAAAAGACATTAATTCCTTGGAATGTGAAGGATACAAGAAAATATTTTTCAATAAATATTTTCCATGAAATATTTTTCATAAAATAGAGGGTGAGTTCCTTAGACTGAAGAAAGAGAATATGAGTCTATTAGGGCATATGAGGAAAAATTCACAAGGCTTGCACGATACATGTCCAACTTTGTCATCAATACCAAAAGTAAGGTGGATGATTTATTTAGTGGGTTAAAGATGAGTATATGACGAGATTTAGAGATTTAATACTTTGAAAATTATGTAGATATTTTCTGTTATACCCTTGAGGTTGATATGGAGGTCGATGAATATCAGTGTTCTTAGGGGTTTGGAGATAAAAAGTGTAAAATACTATTTACTTCAAAAGGATCAATGGATAAATATCATGGAAGAAAGAAAACCGAACACCCCATGTTTCAAAAATATGGGAATAATTGTGTAACAAACTATCTCAAGGGAACCATGAGATGCTTAAAATATGGAAAAGAGGGGTAATCATGCTAATTACTACTTAGGGTTGATAAAGAAAACAACTGATGTGATGTAAGAAAATAAGGGTTAGATCAAAACTCATACCATGATGAACTTATTAAATTATAAGGAACATGAGAATTATGATAACCAATTCCCTAAGAAAAGTATTTTTAGAGATAGTCTATGACAACCACCACCAATGCATAGAGATCAAGGAAGTAAATATGATATCACTATTTTTGAAGTGGATCTTAATAATGATGTAATTATAGGAACACTGGTTTTTCATTAAAGAATAATTAATGTACTATTTGATTTTGGTTTAATGAAATATTTAAAATATTTCAAGTTTATTATAAATATTTAAAAACCACCTCAAAATATGGGGGTTGAGCTACAAGTGAGAATAAAAAATAGAGAAAGTATTTCATCCCAAGTATATAAATCCTACCCATTTAATATATGTGGACTGAAACTTCAAGAAAATATTTTCTTACTTACTTTAGTAGATTTTGATGATATATTAGGCATGGATTGGATATCCTTATATAAATCCAATGTCAACTGTTGGTAGAGGGAGATCACTATTCATATCCGGATTCATCCTCTGATTCCATACAAGTGTAAGTTTGAGGATGAATCTCTATTGGAATATTCACATAAGTGTGGATATTATTTCCTTATGAGAAAGAATATCTACCTCAGAAGATTGAGATAAAGGAGATATTCATTCTTGAAGACATTCCCATTGTGATGGGCTACACTGATGTATTTCCAAAATAATTTCTTTATCTTCCTCCTCGCTGAGAGGTTGAGTTCTCAATCACACTTATACCTATATCTCCACCCATATCAAAGAATCCCTATATAATTACAACCATAAATTTTGAAAAACTAAAGAATATATTACAATAGAATATGGATAAGGGGTTTATACACTCGAGTGGTTCACTGTGGAGCACACATGTCCTCTCTATCAAGAAGAAGGATGGGTCAATGCACCTCTTCATTTATTATTATGAGTTGAACAAAGTCAAGATAATGAAAAAGTATCATCTTTCATGGATTGATGAATTATTCGATCTACTATATAGGGTAATGTATTTATCTAATGTGGAACTTTGACCGGGATAACCCAAATTATAGCTGAATAAGGAATATATTCCAAAGATTACCTTTTAAATAAGGCATAAACACTATGAGTTCATAGTGACGCCATTCATACTGAATAATGCTCCATAAATATTTAATGACTTAATTAATAGTTTCTTTAGATACTAGCTCAAAAATTTTTTTGTAGTCTTTATAGATAATATTTTAATATAATATAAAATAATTCTAAAGGAGAAGCTATATGAAAATTATAATAAATGTGAGTTTTAGATGGAGGAAGTTTAATTTTTTGGTCATTTTATCAATAGAAAAGGGATATTTGTGTACCCTTATAAGAAAAATGTAATTGAGGAGTGGAAAAGACTAGTATCTATAATGGAGATCCATAGTTTCCTTGGTTTATCAGGTTAATACTGATGATTTTTGAGGAAATTTTCATGATTTTCAAACCTACTAGCCAAGATGACTCACAAGGGAGTTAAGTTTATTTAGTATAATTAATGTGAATATAACTTCATGTAATTGAAAAATATTCTTATCACTAAACCAATCCTAATGCTTCCCACAAATGGGGAACTTTTTGTGGTATATAATGATGATTAAATGAAGGTATTAGTATATTTATTGATGTAAAATGAAAAAGTGATAACCAACACATCAAGGTGTCTTAAAGTTCATGACCATAACTATCCAACACATGATATAGAGTTAGTTGTAGTGATATTCACATTGAAAATATCATGGAATTATCTCTATGGGGAGAAGTTTGAAATATATATGGATTATAAAATCCTTATGTATATATTCATATAGAAGGAGCTTAATGTGCATAGAAAAATATTGTTAGAGATAATCGAGGAATATCAATGCTCAATCCACTACAATGCTATGAAATAAAATAAAGTGGAAGATTCTCTAAGTATAAAGGATTTGACAACCTTATCAATAATGATAATTAATAAGGATCCAATTAGATTATTCTTGTAGAAGATGGACATGGGAATCATAAAAGAAAGAATACAATCATTTCTCTCTATAATGGTTTCTCAACCATCCATTTTAGAGAAGATAAAGGATACTCAAAGATATGATGTGGAAATAAATAAAAAGGTGGAAGCTATTAGAAAATAGAAATCCTTAGAGTTTAAAATTGATGATGAAGGATGTATAATATTTGGTTCCTAACTATGTGAACTATTAGATCCTAATATAAAGAAGGATTTTTTGAATGATACACATATCTAAACATTCTCTATCCACACACTACCACAAAACAGGGAAAGGGAAGTGCTTCAGTTTAACAGTTCTAAGAAGATAGCCTTGATAAAGGGATGGTCCTTTATCAGTGCTATCTAAAATCACTGATAAATTTTCCCTTTATCTGCTCTAAACCAAGTGTTGATAAAGGTGTACCCTTTATCAATGATTTTCTTAGCACTGATAAATGATTTTATTATTAATTTATATAAAATTGATATATTTATACTAAAAAATAATGTTTATTTGTATACATTAAATAAAAAACAAATATTTATAATTAATATATATTTTTAATAATTCAAATATATATATATAAATATATATATATAATGTTTTAATTGAAAAAACAATTTCTATGATATATAATTAAATAATTATAATATTATAATAAATTACATTAAATAATAAATATATTTATTAAATTTTTTAAATTTATTGGATTAATTCATTGTATTTATTATATTTGTTATATTTAATATATTTTTTATATTTATTTTATTTATAAATATATCATTTTTTTAATATATATATTTAAAATTAAATTTATTGAATATATATGTTTTTTACAATGAATTTGGTCAACAAAAAAAAGTGCTGATGAAATAAGTATTTATCCATGATATAGTTTTAGCGCTGATAAATAGGTATTTTATCAGCACTTTTTGAGCACTGATAAAGATAGGCCTTTATCAGTGCTAAAAATCACTCATAAAATACCTATTTATCAGCGCTATAATTTTAGCGCTGATAAAGGCCTATCTTTATCAATACTAAAAAGCACTGATAAAGGTATGTTTTATCAATGATTTTATATTAGCATTGATAAAACATAACTTTACCAGGGCTTTTAACTAGCGCTAATAAAGGTTCTATTGGTTTTTATAAATGAACCCTAAAGGCCCCTCCTCCCTCGCACCCATTCAAGCCTTCGCGGAAGCCAAACCCTGCGTTGTCGACCTCTCCTCTGCCACAACCCCTCCTTGTCATCCTCCTCCTCCTCCTCTGCCACTGCTACCACCACCACCACCACCACCTCCTCCTCCTCTTCCTACTTCCCCTCCTCTTCCTTGGGAAGCCCCCTTGTCCACGTGACCTACTCCAGTTCACCCTCCTCATTCGACGACCATCCTGACAGCCTCCTCTATAGTGCAGGAATTCCCCTCGGTGAGTCTCTTATGTAATGAATTTTTATTCTTCTAAATTAGAAAGATAGTTGGTGTGCTTAGTTAGGTCTAAAGGACCATATAGTGGTATTGGTTCCTGTTATTAATTACTAATATCCTAGGTTGAAACTGTATGAATGGGATTATGATCAATCAGGTTGTAAGGGTCATGGGTGGAGATTTCTATGAGGGAAGAATTATGGTAATCACATGGAAAGGGTATTTATATAGATTTTTAATTGGGGTAGAGTGATAATGATGTGAACTTTCTTGGTAAAGACCATTAATTTACTAAAGATTTGGCTATCCTGAGTTGTGGGACTTTGTGGTAGTACTGCATAGTGTGATTAGGGGGATGCCTTGGGGGGGAGGGGGTACTAGTGATGGAATAACTAGTGGGTAGGTTGTTGTGTGAGATATATCAAGGATTATTTACAATATTATATCATGTTGAGTACATGGTTTGTATTGATTATCCCACATAAAATATTTATCATGGCAATATGAAATTGTGACATCTCCCTTAGAACCCTTATAGGCACAATACATGGAAAGGGGGTGATTATGATGTTAGTGGAAATGATAATTTGGATTCCTTATGAACTTAAGGGTAGGGAAATCCACACATGGGGTGGTGTATGTTGGTAACTAAATATGAACAAAGAGATTTATTTTTGATATATTGTTACCTATAGGTCTTGGGATCATCATGATATATTTTTTAACTATAGGACATGCTAATGATGGATACGTTTAGTGAGGCTGCTTAGGAGGGTTCATGTATGAGATTCTTATGTAATAGCCTCTTGATCGATGCTAGGTATCAGTCATTGGCTAGCTAAGATATAGGATGAGGCTTATCTTCCATTCTTGATCATTATATCTTAATCGTTATTATATATCTATGACAAGGATGAGGCCTAGAGACCTTGGGATTTCAATGTAGAGATACTCCACCAAGGTGAACATTCTTTCAATTTTTTTAAAGTTTATGTTTGGCTATACATCATGGGGTATATGAGATTTTCCATAAGACAAAAATTATTTTAGTGGTTCTGATTGTGTTTGAGGTTAGCTATGTTATAACCTCCCTAGGATATGCTTTATGTATGTTCATTTAGCCAAGGGGTTTGTCTTACATTGGTAATCCTTATCAAAAAGTAAGTTGGATCTTTTATGACCTTGTCTCGATCCACTTATAGTATATCTTATTAACTATGTAGAATAACTTGTATTAGTGATTTAGATTACGTTAGAGGTTAAATTGGTTATTCCTCTTTTGGTACTTTTTCATGTAAGTGAGTTTATCCATAGGACCCACCATATGTTAATGGTTTGGATCATGTGGGAGGTTGGATATGTTATGCCCTCCATACTATTTTTTAGGGGGTGGATGTTATTCTATGAGGCATATAGTCACATCATGATTCACAATCAAGATTTAATGGTTCTACATAGGGGAGAAGTGTTTCTGAGTATACCTTGTGGTAATTCAAAAATGTGACATCATAGGGTGAACTATGCAATAGACCCTTAGGCTACACCATAATGTACCCTATTCTTGAAATGAATTTTTTTAGTCTCTTTAATGAAGTTCCCCTATTTCTTATTAGCCGCTCGACCCCATCACCCAAACCCCTCTTCCACATAATTTTCCCCTCTCATAATTCACTCTTTAGGATCCCTAATGGTTGTTTCATAGTGGACTACCCCCCTCCCTGGATAGCACACCCCCTCCCCCACACCCCTGCAGCCCCCACCTGGATAGTCCCCCCATCTCACTTGGGCATCCCACCCCCTCCCTGGATAGCCCACACCCCCAACCCCACACCCCTGTAGCCCCTACCCCCAGACATCCCACCCCCATCCTTGGATATCCCACAACCCCCTCTCTCACACCCTTGTATCCCCCCAACCCCTTCTACAACCCCCACCCCCGAACAACCCAAATGTTCCTCTGGGCTTCTCTGTAATGGTGCAACCATTACAAATCAGTAAGTGGTAACTAAGTTATATCTTTTTCCTCCATTTATTTTGGTTTATTTTTCATTCTATTTCACTACAATATTGATTCTAGTCTCTCATTTGGGTTCTCATCCTTTATGGTGAAATGTTTTGAAGGGTTTTAACTCAATTTACACCCATTTAATGTGTGTGTTTGAATGAAATTATTTAATTTTTAATTAAATGTTTTTTATTTCATTTTAAAGATTTTTATTGAGTGTATGGATATATGTAATGATTTTAAAGAATATAAATGTTTCTCTTTTGAATTTCATGTTTTAAATTGAATATTTTTGTTTGTAAGAATTTATTAAATACCATTGAGACCTTTTGAAATGGATTTAATGGTGTGTGATAGATTTTGATCAAATTTCATTATTAATGGAGTGAAAACTATTTTTTAAACAATAAATTGATTTAATGTGAGGTGTTGAACTTAACATGTTTTAAAAAGTTTTTTCTAATGAATTTGAAACGTTTGATTGAAATGGGTTTGTGGGATTCCCCTTTACATAATGAATTAATTGACATTTGAAAATTGGTTTGATGGAAAATGAATGCATTGGGAAAGGTTAATGATTTGAAAGATGAAGATTCATCTTTTCTATGGTGACTTTAAAATGTTTTAAATTTTATGTGAGATTTATATCAGTTTTTAAAGAAATTTTTAAGTAATATTTTATAAAAAGTAAAAGAACATGGGATTATGAACAACATTTTAGCATTAAATACCTATTTGGAACATTGTTTTTAAATGATTGGTTATGAAATAACTTTTAAATTATTCCATTGATTTGTTTACCCATTGTGAGGGTTCTTTTGGATAGGTATAAGATATGAGTTCTAATTTTAATTTTTCTTTCCAGTTGGAAATCTCTTCAACCGCATGCCTCTCCTCTACTGTGAACACACCTCTGTCATTCACTGAACGACACCTTCATGGTGAGTTTTCTACTCTTACTCATTAGTTTACTCTTGTTCTCATGTTATTAATATTTCATATTTATGGTTATGTTGTGAAATGTATGGAAAAAATGCCCCTCTGAAAATCGTGGCTGTTGGTTTTCCTTATTTGCAATCTAAATGAATTGTATATTGACTGGTTCTTGTTGAATATTTGAATATAAAAATTGTTAATTTAAATATACTTTAATAATGAATTAATGACCTAATATGATAAAACTTCTATGATAACCCCTAAATTAGCAAACAAAATTGACTGAGGGATGTTTTGTAAATCTAAAATAGTGTTTGTTTGGTTTGTATAGTGTTGCGATCATGAGAATGATTGTGTGTTTGTATGGTGCTACAGTTTTTGGAATGATTGGTTTGACATTTTTTTCCATGTTGTAGTTCCTCAAACAATGAATATCAATCCAAACTTTACCCATTTTAATAGAATCATCACTTTTTTACTAGTGAAATTCCACTAAATCTTAGAAGACCACTTCACTAGAGGACTCTATGAGACACTTTATGGACACCCTAGTCAAATAACTATAACAATACATGTAATGAATCCTTCCACCCACAATAACTCTATATAAAATCATACCATATTTTAGTTTAGTACCATAGTTCTTGACTTGAGACACCATGTTTCTAGATAAGCACTAAAAAATTGGTTTACAATAATGCATATAGATCACATGTGGGATACGAAAACATTATAGTGCAAGGGATTATCATAGCTAGTTCGATTGATCATGTGGTTGGCAGATGGGTGTGATCTACTATGGTCCTGATTAATGCATGGATAGGTAAGGGTATTGTTTACCACAAATAGTTTCATTGATTCTAGTTGGATGATGACCCTAGTTGAACATCTTTTGTGTAATTATTTTGTTAAATATTAATATTAATATATCAAATAATATGAATATTAATAAAGAATGGATGAATTCTATTCGGTTGACAAAAGAGTATGAAGATGGAGTGAAAGAGTTTATCATGTTTTCAAAAGATCATGCATATGACCCTTCTTAAATCCTTTGTTTGCGTTTACGCTATTGTTATTCAAGAAAAATTAGTCCAAAGGAGTTGGAAGAACACCTGATCTATCACGGAATATATCTAAGTTATAAATGTTTGAATAAACATAGGAAAAAATGAATATAGGTAGTGGATAGGATAACACTTCATTTTATGGATCATCTAATATGATTACAGGCATGAACAATGAAGATATTCATATGGACAATGTGATTATAGATGTGAATGATAATGAATATCGTATTGAGTAAATGACAAGGACAGTTGAAGATGAACTTTGTGATTGCCCAAAATTGTTTGTGAAGTTAACGAGTTGTGAAAAGACTCCATTGTATGCTGGTTACACTAAATATACCGCATTGTCAGCCATAGTGAAGCTGTATAATTTGAAATAAGGAAACAAGTGCATTTATGCTAGTTTTACGGAACTAATTTCTCTCCTAAATGACATGCTCCCAGAAGATAATGAGCTCCTGAGCCGAACATACAATTACAAATGAATTCTATACTCGATGGGTATGATCTCTGAAAGAATACACGCGTACTCAAATGACTGCATATTGTTTCGCAAGGACCAAAAATCTGTTAAATAATGACCAAAGTGTGGTGCTTATCAATACAAGAAAGATTAATCCAATCCTATGAAATTTTTATGGTACTTTACAATCATTCAAAGGTTTATGTGTCTATATGGAAGTAAGGAGACTGTAAGATATTTGGCAGGGCATGTAGATACAAGAATTAAAGATGGGGAACTACACCACCTGACAGACTCTCCTCTATGGAAGAGAATTGATCACGAGTATCCAGAATTTAGAAGTGAGATGAGAAACCTTTGTCTTTCGCTATCTACAGATGGATTGAACCCTTTTGGTTTTCAAAGCAACAGTCATAGTACATGGCTAGTTATGTTGGTAAATTATAATTTACCACTGTGGTTATGCATGAAATGAAAATACATCATGTTATCTATGCTTATATCAGGACCAAAACAACTAGGTAATGATATTGATGTTTATTTGGCTTCATTGATTGAGGATTTGAAATTATTATGGGATTTAGGTGTTGAGTTTTATGATGTTTACAAAAATGAATATTTCACTTTGAGTGCCATGTTGTACAAGATGATAATTTACTTTACTGCATATGGAAATTTTTCAGGATATAGTATTAAATGAACTCTAGGGTGTCCCATTTTCAAACAAGGTACATAGTTAATTAGGTTGAAAAATTCATTGAAAACTGTGTTTCTAGGATATCACTGATTTCTACCCTGATGAAATAAGTGCTGATCTTGGATGACATCATTTGATGGAAGTTCAGAAGAACGTACAACACCGTATCCACTGATATGGGATTAATTGTTTGAGAAAGTAAAAGATGCGGACACTACTTTTGGTAAACCTTTTTTTGAAAAACCTTACAAAAACTAGTTGAAAAAAGAGATCAATTTTTTTTTGAATTACCATAATAGAATTGTCTATATGTCCGACATTTACTTGATGTTATGCATGTTAAAAAAAGTATGTGATAGTGTCATCCACACGTTGCTAAATGTACCCTGCAAAAAAAAAGGATGGAACTAAGGCTAGATTGGACATGGTTGAGATGGGAATACGAGAAGAGTTGGCACTAGTGAAGGGTGAAAAATGAACATTTCTTCCACCTGCTTCTTACACTCTTTCCAGGAAGGAGAGATATAATTTTTGAAACTTCTTGAATGATGTAAAGGTTCCAGAGGGGTATTCATCGAATATCAAGAACATCATGTCTAGCTATTTAATGTCAAAGGGTCTGAAATCACATGACTTCCATGTTTTGATGAAAGATATAATTCCTATAGATTTACATTGAATTTTTCCTAAGAATGTCTACCATACATTAATTATGCTATATTTCATCTTCAAATCTATATGAAACAAACTTATAAACCCGACAAAATTTCCAACTATTGAAAGAGAAATTGCCATCATAATATGTGAATTGGAAATGGTATTCCCATAGAAATTATTTGATATGATGGTTCATTTGGTGAGAGAGATTATACTATGTGGCCTTATACATTATATATGGATGTACCCCATTGAATGGTATATGAATATTTTGAAAGGGTATGTCAAAAATCGATGTCGGCCAGAGGGTTGTATTGCGGAGTGATATATTGTTGAGAAAGCAGTTGAATTCTATACCGAATACCTATCTGGTGTGGAAAACATTGGCCTACTAAAATCTTGTCACATTGAGAAGCTTGAGGGTGAAGGAATTTCAGGAAGAGAGGTTGTCACAATCAAAATTACAGATCGAGAGAAGGCCCACCTTTAAATTTTTCATAACCGTTTCAACATTGACCCATATGTTCAAACCCAAAAAATAAATTCTTAAGCATTTGAATCCATCTAGGGATGAAAAATGGATATCAGATACACATAATAGGCACTTTATAGGATGGTTTCGGGACCATATTTTTTAGAAGTTAGATGAAAATTCAGACTCAATTTCAGAATGACTTCGATGGCTTGCCAGAGGACCAAGTGTGTATGTATTACCTTACAATGATTATGTAGTTAATGGTTAAAAATTATGTAATAGTGAACATGATGAAGATAGTACCATGAATAATTGTGTGGTAACACTTGTGGATAAAGCGATTCATGTTTCCGGTGATAAGCACAGAAATCCAGTTTATGCGAATATGTCATACTTTGACATCATCAAACAAATATGGGAGTTGAATTATATGAAATTCCAGGGGATGATTTTTCAATGAAAGTGTGTTGATAACAGGAGTGCTGTTAAAATAAATGAATTTGGATTCGTGAAAATTATTTCAGTAAGTAAGGAGAGAAAAATGAACCATTTATAATGGCATCACATGTAGTACATGTATTTTATATTCCAGATCCTGCAAACCAAAACTGGTCAATTGTTCTGTTATCGACGAAAACAATTAAAGGTTCAAATGAAAGTTCAACAGAGGATGACCATTTCATTGGAACTTCAAAATCAGTTCACAATGGTCCCAATGTAGATTGAGTTTTTATGTCAGAGGAGACCACAATAAAGGGATTTACATAGTTGATAGTGGGGTTAAATCTCTTCAGCCTAAAAAAGGGAGTTCAATAATCAAGTTATTTTTTTATTGTAATATACATTATGTTACATTATGTTATTATCTATTTTCTACTAATTTTTTGTTATCTAAATTAAATGTTAAACTACTTCTTCAGATAATGACTTCTGTACCTACTGATGCACCCAATCCTAAGGCACAATAGGTCTCTCAACCCACTACTGTTGGTCCCAGTGTTGAGAAAAAACAGGTTTGTCAACCTATTGCTATTGGTCCGAGTGCTGAGGTACACCAAGTTTCTCAACATGTTGTTGCAAGTCCCAGTGCCGATGCTAGTGCTCTGGAGGAACATAATGATGATGCTTTTATGGAAATGGTAGGAAATGAAACCCTGACAGTGAAAAAAAATACAAGAGCACCGTAATTTTACAATGTTAGCAAAAATTATTAAGTCAAAAGAAAAAGGCATAAAATTTGAGGTGTGATTGAATATGTGAGGCCAACATGTTAACCCCAAAAAATCCATCTTTAGTAGCTACATTGGAATCATCACTCAGAAATGCATGCCGATTGATGTAAATTCATGGCTCCATTTTGTCACTAGGCTTAAGACACTTATGTGGGAAGAGATTAAAATAACATTATGAGATAATTTTTTAATTTATTAAAATAAAATAAAATACAAAAACATTGACTTACTATTCATCATCCAATACAGAGTGAATTTATAGTATATTCCTTGCACAAGTAATATGTATTAAGAGTTTCAAGAAGGATCCATAGAGGTTTCCACATAATTTTAATGAAATATCATCTTAAAGACGTTGAAGGGAAAATCAAGTTGCACCCACCTCCTCTTTATGAACACTTGATATCCCAAGGAGCATGGGATGCGTTTAACAGCTGTAGTGCGGAGCAGACATTTCATGTACATTGTGTCTAGTAATACATTATTTTACATTACTTGTATTCATCACTTTGATTGATAACTTTTTATTTATGATATAACAACTGAGTGCTGAAAATAAAGAACATGCAACAAAACCAGCATACCCCTATTATAAAGAAAGGATGGGGTATGTTTCACTTTAGAAAATATTGGTACATATTTTAAATCTACCATAATACTTTTATGTGACATAAAACAACACCATAACCATGTTCTTATATTTATATGCATATTGATGAATCAAAATTGGAAGCCACTTCCATCCCACGCCATGTGCTATGGAAGGAGGATCATGTAAATAAATAGGGGATACTGATATATGAAAACACACATAAAGTGTGGGAAACATGTGTTTGTATGACATAATATAAATTTGATTTTCTTTAAATCTCTTTTACATAAAAATGACTACTTATTTTCCTATATTTTCTATCTGACATAGTCATAGGAATAAAAAACACCCGCACCAGATGCAGACATACTTTCAAAGGTCTTGAAGGATCCAGAATAGTATGGCCATGTTAGAGGTGTGGGTTTTGGGGTGGCACCCCAAATATATTTTTAGAAATAAAAACAAGTGGATGTTAAAACTGAGGAAATGAAAAAGATGAGATAAACAATAGCTATGTATCAAGAATAATTACAATACTAGAGATAGATGATATCAAGTTTTATAAGGGAGGAAAAGAGAAGAAACAAATCAACAACAACCCATGCGCGAAGATCCCACCCCACCCCCACCATCTTTTAGGCGATCCATTCCCCTAAAAAACCTGATTTAGCTGAGGTAATTAATGTTCTAATATTTTTTTGTGTGAAATGTAAATCACATAGTCACTGATTCCTTTCCTGTACTAATATTCTATAGGGTGAAAATGAATATGATTTATATCTATCAACTCCCACCTATTTCCTTGTAGTGAGGGCTATAGTGTTCAATAATCTGAACGACATGCTACACAATAGACAACTTCTAATAGATCATGTGAGAGTTTTGATTAACGAATCTAATGAGCCGAATGCCAAGATACCTGTTCCAAATGACAATGATGACATTCATACGGTCGAGAAAGCTATTGGAACATTCATTGCATAGCCATCAATTCTTGTAAAAAAACATGTTGACAAGGAGGTATTCATTTCCAATTTATTTTTCAAGATTAACCTTTAACATTTAATAAAAAACGTTTTGAACCAATGAATGTTATTATAGAATGAAAAAGAGAAGGGGGTGAAATGAAATATCAGCTCAAAACTATCTCAAGGATCAACCAACTGATTGAAACAATCTACTGGGAGCACCTTCACCCCTACTATTCTATATGCACATTTAATATCATTGCAGGTTAATGTGGATTCAAGGTTGATAGGCAAAAATAATCACATAGTTGATTTTGAAAAAAATATGTACAGAGAGGAAAAATAAGATTTCAGTAGTGCTAAAAATGTAAATTAAATCCTCAAGTATGAATGGCTAGGCACCTTAGTTATAAATGTATACATGAGGTATGTTTTCATTATTTGATTTTACAAAAGCCAATATACTCTGATAATTATGAAAAAATACATTTCATATTTTTCATAGGCATATATACGAAAAAAATTGAAGGTATTTACCCCTGAACAAAAATTTGGACTCATTAGTCCCCACATCACCTCTTAAAAAGAAGAAATAAATTCTAATAAAGAGGGTGAAATAATATCATCCCTCCTCAAATCTTTTGAAAACAAAATTATAGATGATAGAATCTTTTTAATACCAACGATGTTGGGGTAAAACTATACAATTTAATCATATCAACTATATTTTCATTTCTTTCATTACTTATTCCTTTTTGTGTGTTTAGGCAACATTGGATGCTGATTAATGTCAATTTGGATACTCCAAAGATTTATTTTCTGGATTCAATGCATGGATATGCAACAAACTGACCACGTATGATGGTGTTTGTCAATTTTTAATACACTAGATCTAAAATTTTAGAACTAAACATCTAGTTATATAATTTATATTATCTTTTAATAAGGATTCTATTATGATATGGCGATGCCTCAATATTGTCTACTTCATGGAATGAATCTCGGGCCTATAGATAAGAATTCCCACAAGATCTACCACTAGACAAGTATCCTGGTACATATAATAATACTGCACTATACAAACACATATCAAAACAAATTAATTATTTTTCTTAATGTTTTTGTAGTGTTAAAAAAAATGGAAAGGATTGTGGTTATTATGTTTATAAATTTATGAATGAGATCGTATTTCATCAACAAAATAGCATTCCTAAAGAGGTATTTTCGAAAATAATTACTAGTTCATTTAAAATATTTATTAATCCTTTGTGAATTTATATTTTTTTCAGTAATACCATAACTGTTGCAAAAAATCATATTCATAAGATGATATAGATTTGTTTAAAAATGAATGGGAAATATACATGATGGAAGATTGTACACAAATAGGATGAATGTGAATTCATATTACTTATGTTATCCTTATATGATCAATTGATATCTCCCTCTTTTATACTTATTGAGCATATATGATCACCTTTTATTATGTTTTATATCCTTAGGTTTTGAAGAATGGTTTTGGAAATGAATTTTATTTCTAATAAATCATAACTTATTAAGAGACTCTTACAAACTAGTTCTTTATGTTTCCATGTTTTCAAAAAAACCGGACCTAAACTATTATGGTATGGATCATTTATATTCTTTATTTTGGTCATTTATGTAGGTGTTTATACTGATGTAGTGTGTTGTAATAATATTGGTTGTGCAACACTCAAAAATTTAATAACAAAACTAAGGATTCTTCACTACTGTTGTTTAACTACCGCCTACCATAACATCTGATCTGAACTTCTGATCCGGTGTCCCCTTGATAATCTCACCGGACACCATCTCTAGGATATCATCAGTCAGACTTCACTTTTACTTCTCTTCCTACACCCATTTACTAGGTAAATGGGTACAGGAAGAGAAGGAAAAGCGAACGCTGAATGATGATATCATAGAGATAGTGTGGGATGAGAGTATCATGGGGATGCCAGATTGGAAGTTCAGACCAGATGATATGCTAAGCGATATTTAACCAATAGTAGTAAAGTGCACAAAGAATCATTAGTTTTGTTATTAGCTTATATCTAGACCAAAGAAACCCTTTGTAAATATGTAAATGTAATTTTATGATATAATATGTCTATTTTAACCAAAAAATTATATAATGAAACGTTGACTTGATTTTTATTGTTCTTTGTAGTGTTCGTTTATTTTAGAAGATTTTTTCCCATGTGACATGCCTTTGTAAGAAGATAAATGACGCTGTTTCTACTCAATCATAGAGTTAATCTTGATGTTTGCACAGTAAAATCATTGTCCATAAAATTAATTCATTGTGTCATATTTATGTTTTATTTATTTATTTTATGTAGGGAATATTAATCTACTCATATGTGATATCAATGTATGAAATGTTTAGTTCATTATAGTTGGTATCATAGTAACTGGCCCTATGACCATGCACCAAAAATCAAGATGGTCAACACCATCTCAAGTCTCGAGAGACATGACCTTATCCTCGCGACTTCATCATCACAAATCATGATTACCATTTCACCTAAACCAGGTGATCATTGTCACTCCAAGTATCTGTGCTAAGCTTTACCTGACGAACCACATCACCTCAATCCAGATGATTAGCACCCACCTTAATCCTAAGTCCAATCCCATTACATTCCCATGAAATGAAGTAACCAATATAACAATTCAATTTAATTGAAATTTATGCTCGGCCTAAATATTCCAAGTTAGTCCAAACATCTTACCTGACTTAACCAATTGTAGTGGAGTAAGAGAATTCCCATATGCATCTCATATAATCATTATAATAATTTAATAAGTATAATTTTAATTAATTAGGTTCTCGCTTGAACAACCCAGAAAATGTATATCAATGCACCCCTAAAAAACTCACAAAATCAAGTAGAAAGCTAGAAACCACCTACCTTGTACTAGTATGTGCTCACTCATTTGATTTCGTCCTCAAAATCAATCCGAATCGAAATAAAATGGAATTTTAGATGAATTCCCTAAAAATTGGAAAAAGGGATCACATGGATTTACCGCTCCATATGGTAAGATAAATAGAAAAGAGAAGCTAGAATAAACCCACATCATAAAATCTCGCATTTCATCAATTTATCAAATAAAATTGCATCATATATACATATACATGCCCATCAAAATGTGGGTTCCTATGCACCTCATATAGAACCTGCATCGCATCAATGCCCAGATGCATACACACCTCACATACCAATCTGCATCTCTTCGATTACCACATAAATCTTGATGCCAACACACCTCATATATATATATATATACATCTCACATCATAATTTATAGAAACCTAGTAACCAGTTGCTAGTTTGTCCAAAAACTATACTCATGCACCTCATGCACCAAAACTGGCCAAATCCAAAATGAAAGAAAAGAATGGTCATGCCCACAAAGTAACACTAACTATCATTAGATCACCATCCAACTCTGACCCTAACAACTTGATAGTATGCTTCTATCATGATGCCCAACTACCTGAGTCCTGGCCTCCCTATAGAGCTCCACCAGCCACTAGTCACTGATCCCACTGCTGTGTCCCACTATCTTTTACAAGACCTCCATGTGTTGCTAAATCCCAACTACCCACTCTTGGTACTACTCTCATTTTGACCTCAAATCCTTGAGTCTGTCCTATTCCCTAGATCCCAAATGTCCGATAAGGTTTCCTATAAAACCTCTCCAAATGGATCATTTGGTCGCATGCATGACACTCGTTCAAAACCTAATCACATTGGGCCACAATTGATTCCATATGATCTACCACATTATTCCCTTCACACCACGTATACTTCACCAGAATATTTAACAGAATACTCTTACATTTCTTGATGTAGTATGATATGGACCAAGGGCTAGGGTAAGTGCCTTACTTTGAGTTGAGAAGAATGAGGGAGTTTGTTTCAACTTCGGTGATGAAAAGGCCCCCTACCAGTAGAGGGAAAGTCCTGAAAGGAGGGTGAGGGATTCCACATAGATGGAGGTACCCTTTTCGATGAAATCGCAAAGGCAAACACAAAGGTGACCCGGGCATCATGGACCACCCCTCCTCCCTTCATGATCCCCTAAGAATAGAATCCATCAGTGTTGATCTTCAAACCGTTGGAAGGGAGATGCCACCGGACCCAATTTCCATGTGGGATAACAGTTGAGAGACCATGGAAAGCAGTTGTAGAAACTAGAGTAAGAGATAATTATTCCACCACTTAATGTATCTGATCAGATTGAGAAGAAGACAGCAGATACGGACAACAATGATTTTCCCTGAGGAGATGATTCCTTCATAGCATGATTTTTTCCATGCTTTCCAAATACACTACACACCTGCATGGGAAATGAATGCCCGGGCTATCCATTCTTCCCCATTATCACCTGAACCATGAATCCAATAGGAGATGAAAGTCATAACATTTGGATCACGGTTGTTTATAGCAGTGAACAGAACAAAAGTATTCCAGACCTCTTGGCCCCAGACCCCCTTATAGAAAATATAGTCTATACTTTCCTATTTGTGATCGTTGTAGCACGCGCGGTGAGAAAAAGTCAGGATACCACATTTTTTTGATATTCTTTTCCCTGGAAAGGGCACCATTCCTCAACCTCCAAGTAAGAAAGTTGAATTTTGAAGGTATGCACTTGAGGCAGAGAATATAGTTCCATTAATCATGTTGGGCAGCTAGAATGAGGATGCTAAAAGTATATTTAGAAGATAAGGCTTATGATTGATCTCATTGGAACCACATTGGAACCACATGTTTGGGTTGACTGAGTAGAATGTCACTAAAACAGGCTAATTAAGAAAATACTATTTAGCTTCTTTGCTGAAACTTTAAACAGTCCAACCACTCTTAGCTCAATCCAGGATCCCAATGAATATCATAAGAAAGAATACATCATATGATCCTAAGTGACTATCATGATGCATTATCAAAACTCCCTTCTCATACTAGGCCAAGATTCAAAATCCACATAATAGCTAAATATCGCACCCAAGTGTGCCACCTGTGGTGGAAATCAAATAAAATATAAAATGGAAAAGTAAAACATCAATTTAATATTGTTGGAAACTTAGTTTGTTCCTTATTCTTGGGGATAAAAGCACCCAAACATAAGATCTGTTCCTAGTCTTGACATACTCAAAAGAACAAGTGATATACTCAAAACTGAGAAAACCCATTCGTATTTTTTTAATATTTTAAAACAATGATCTATGACTCATTTGTGACATGTAGGAATCAACCCCACCTCCATACGGCACACAGTGTGACCGATATAACTCCAAATGAGTCTTTTTATTAAAAAAATACACTTTATTAATGTATTCTTTAATATTAATGTTTAATTTATTTTATTATTGTATTACTAACATAATTTTTTTTTCTTACATAGGTGGAATTTTTTTCATGAGATAATATTCTTTGTTTGGAAACTAATACCATGGACAAAATTTTTTGAGAGGGGATCACAGATGAAAAAAATGATAAAACATTAATGTTTTTAACTTTTTATTGGATAATTGTAATTGTAACCATATAAAACATTGTTTGAAATGTATATAGAAATGTATTTTTTTATTCATTATGTCATGTATATTTATAGATAATTTGAAAAACTCTTGCATAGCGTTGTTTTTTTCTTCTATGCTTTGTTTGTGTATGTGTTGTTTGTGTGCAGGTGTGAAGGTGTGCAAGTGTGCAGGTGCTGTAATGGTGCTATGTAGGTACTGTGTAGGTGATGTGCAGGTGCTGGGTGTGTTGTTAAATAAACGACACATCACAAGAAACTTGGCCTTTATCAGTGCTAATTAAGTGCTGATAAATTAGTCCATTATCAGTGCTCAAAATAGCACTGATAAAGGTGTCCCTTTATCAGTGCTCAAAATAGCAGTGATAAAGGTGTCCCTTTATCAGTGCTCAAAATAGAGCTGATAAATTAGGCCTTTATCTAGGCTAGAAAAGCACAGATAAGGGGGGGGACCTTTATGAGCTCTATTTTGAGCGCTAATAAAGGTCACCCTTTATTGGTTCTTTTTTAGCACCGTTAAAGGGGACCCCCTTTCTCTTTACCGTGATTAGCAGTGCTTTTCTAGCACTGTTAAAGGTGGTTTATAGTGCTTTTAAAAGCCCTATTTGTAGTAGTGACATAGTGAGAATAAATATGTATCGAGATCTTACAGATCACTATTTGTGGGAAAATATAAGAAAGGATTTCATGAAATATTCCATAAAATTAATGGTATATCAGCAAGTGAAGACTAAAATGAAAAATTCAAAGTGTATGATGCAACCATTACTCATACCAATATGGAAATGGAAAAACATCACCATAGAATTTTTAATTAGTCTTCCAAATACATCAAGAGGAAATAATTATACATGGGTTGTAGTGGATCATCTTATAATAACCACTCATTTTGTTAGTTTTCAAGAGCACCTATCACTCGATCAACTTGCAAGGAAATAAATGAAAAAAGTGATGTGGCTATGAATTTCTTGCATAGTGCTATTGATTCCTCATGTGTCCTGATCATATTATAATATATATGATCCCAAAATACACTAGATATAAATTCATAGCATGGTGGTAATGAAGGTTCGATCCTAAAGGGATAATTAGGTGGGCTGGTAACCTAGTGGTAAGAACCTTATGGATGGGTTTCTCACAATATATCACTGGTTTTTTCTATAACTTATGTATCTTCAGTTTAAATCAGAAAAGAAAAGGTATTTGAGTTGATTTCAGGGTTTAGAAAAAAGATTAATCCAAAATTGAGCTTGGTATAGACCTATTGCTTAGTCTAAAAAGTAATGAAAAGGTCACCGAAAGGTTTTGGTGAAACCAATTGGATCTACCTAATATGAAAATATTATTTTGTACATAGATATTAAACAACCCAGATACAATATTATTAGCTTCAAAGGATGAAAGTATCACAAGTTATTAGTCATAACCCACTCAAATTAAACTAGGTTAGGGTCTTTTGATCACACATACCATGATATTGGTTTTGAAAAAATAATGAGATAAACTATTTTTTATCCTAAATACTACCCACAAGGTTAAAATATTTTGATTTAGAGATTCATTACATTTAAACACACACTTACTCTCATCACATAATAATATAAAGATTAGCCATCCATGATCATGATGATATTAAATCATTGAAAAATAGGTGTCATTATCAACATGATAAATAAACAGTTTGAATCAATTCAATCCACAATTGAAACAATGTAAAATAAATCAAATACTAACATGAATGAATGAATAATGAAGAACACAAAAATAAATGAAGTTGAATGACAATCAGAATTAAAAATTTAACACTGGAACCTAAAATAATCCATAGAAAATCCCAGAATGGTAAAAATTAGCAATGGATTGATAAAAATAGGAATGGAAAAAGGTTTGGAAGAAATAATAGATGAAACAAAGAAGAAAGGGGGATTTTTTTCTAGAGTTTGAGTCTATTCTCTCTATCAGGGTGGTCTGATGTATATAGACACGAGTGTCTCAAAATGGGTAAGTGATTCACATATGAGAATACATTCAATAAATTTTATCTCTACATTTACACAGTATGTAAATGGAATTCATGTTGTGTAATTCAGATTCATAAAAGGTATCCAATGATCTTGGATCTCCCAGTTTTCATGGCATATATCTATTGTAAGATTTAGATATTTATTTTTCACATTGTGTACAATGTTTAAGTAGCATATATTCATTAGGATTCAGATTTTTAATATTTCTCATCATGTAATATCTTCATGTCTTGTATTACATTCATGTCTTGTAATTTCTTTCACATCTTCAAAATTGGCTGACATGTATTCTGCTCGAGGAATACATGTAGTGAATTTGTTTCACGATATGTAATGTCTGATTTTATTATTTTTCATCATGTATTCCTATGAGTTTTGAGTTCCTATTCCCTATAAAAACAACAAGAGGCTTGATTAATTATCAAAAAAACATTGAAATATTTTTAAATAAATTCTTCCAAAAGATATATATGAATTTATAATATCAAATTTCCCCACACATGAACAATTTCTTATCCTCAAGAAAAAAGAATATCAATAGGGATTCTAAATAAAAACATTTTTAAGTAAGAAATGTTCATTACAACCAATAAAATAAAAATAAGTTAAAGAGGAAAAATAATGTCCTCCAGAATAAATCTTTCATGGAAAATTAGTCATGCCTCATAATTAGGTTCTTTATTCAAATTATTTCATCCTTTAATTAAAATTTCTCAACTATTCCTTATAAGATATACCCATATTAAAATTTACCTCACAATGAATGTTCTATCACAACACAAGTTAAAATTAAACTATAGTTATGTTCATACCTTGAATACATGTTCCTAACTATAGGATTTCATTGGTTATAACATCTCCACTAGGTAAATATAAACACACAATTAATCATGAGGGATTTAACAATAAGGCTCAAATGACTCTGTAGCTGAAGTTAGGTGGGTAAAAGATGAAAATAAATCTAAAAAATGAGGGTAAATTACCAAGTATAATACATGATCGTCAGAAATAATTAAATAAAAAACATCCTCCAGAAAGCAGCATATCTACACTCCCAAAAAACTCATGGTTGGTCTATGGATTTGTCATAAAATAAATGAAAGTATCCTGTTTATTCTTAATATATTTTTTATTATGAAAGTTATATCTAGGTAAGATATCACATCCATCCCCTAAAAATTTATGATCCATCATAAGATTCATTGTTCTGGTAATGGTGATTTTTTACCTTCCTAATACACAACTCATATATAATTTTTTATATTCATTTTATTAACAGGTTAATCATGAATGGTATATCAGAAAAACCATGGACCACTTCTTGAAGATCATGTGAAATAATAAATTTACATCTACTTAGAATTAAACATCCTGGTTCTATCTGTAATGACCATCTCCCTAGATTTATTAAAATGAAAATCATGAAATTATATCAATAGTAGGCTAGGAAGGTATAAAATTGTCTTGTAACATGGATCAATCCAAACAAGTTTATTCTTGGATTATACTAGATAAAAAATGAAAAATGAACTGGTGGGTTTTTGGATAAAAAATTATCAAATATTTCCTCAATCATTTAATAGTGTATTTATTTATTCATAGACTCAATAAGATTCAAATTCAAGTTTTGATAGGATTACATGCCCCAAGTATCTAATAAGAAATGTGCTCAGAAATGAATATAACAATGTAGATCTATAATCCTTTAGGTAATTAGAATATAAAATAGGTAAAACACTTAGGTCATAATATCAAATAATATGTCAATCAAAATAAATTTTAATAATCTATAATTAGAATTAAAATACTCAACTCTGCAATCATGCTAAAAATTTTAATTAGTAATAAAAATGGATTACAATAATCTCCAATTATTATTTTATTTAAATAGGTTTAATGGGATTTTAGGGTAAAGAATGATTTAAATGGAAGATGTCTACTAGAATAATGAAAATAAGAAAAAATCCTAGTGAAATCATAATAAAGATCAATAACCCCCCCCCCCCCCCCCGCACACTTAAAATGGAAAAATGACTAGACAGTTTTTCAAAATGATGTGGAAATGATAGAAATATATGTATAAATATAATTGAAATGGAAATTATGAGTTTAAAATAGGGAATCAGGTGATTTATATAATGAAGTTCATTCCATGGGGGAAATTGGTGTATGGTGATGGAAAACTGGGCACTTGGAAAAATAGTTGGAAAAAAATAACTTCAAAAGATAAACCATTAGTACACATAAGTTAAAAATTATGTAAGAATTAAATTGGTAGGTGGAAACAATAACCAGTAGTCGAAAGCATATTAGATAAATCCATGAATCTTCTAAAATTATGTATTGAAGGAACTATGAACAAAAATTGCTATAAAAATAAAAAAAGGTCCCATGAAAGTCAACATAAACATAAAAAATAAAAAATATGAGGTACATTCTATAAAGTTTTTACAATTTGGTCATCATATAAAAAGATGGAAAAAATAACATTAAATATCATCTATCAGATCATATTTAATTTTTCTCATATGAGAAATGATAGTAGTATCCTCGAGCTCAAAGGGTTGCTTGGTGGTGTTAACCACCGCAGGAATGGGTAGACCTAAATTATCATGTGGTAGTTGCAGGATCCATACAGATCGTAGAGAGAACACTTGTATAGTATGAAGTTGGAGATCCTATAGATGGCTCTTTATGTCAACCAGATGTTGATATATCTCAGGAATGATTCTATATAGTGGCTTGATAGACTTGTCAAAAACTGTGGATGATATAGTAGATCGAGAAATATCTTAATGAATGCATAAGTAAATTTGAGAAATAACCAGCAAGCACTATAGATAAAAAATCCAAATATTATACATTAGGTATGAAAAATGATACTTCAGAGAATTGGGGATATATATATAGTAAAAAATATACACCTATAAATAGAGTATAATGTGGGAAGATAACATCATCATAACTAAATAGTGTAGGCAGTATCAATGATAGTAGTATCAGATTCCCCCCATCGAAAAACGAGTGCCTGAATTTGATCCTCCCTATCTATGGAATATATCGAAGCTGAAGGAGGGTCATCAACTACCATAGTTGGTTCCATAGTGCTAGAAGCTGGCTCAGTCGGGGAGGGTGGTGAGGAGGTTCTGATCCGTACTCTAGCTAAATTTAAGGAAGCTGGATCAATTAAAGGCACCTCATAGGTAGATTAAAGGGTGAGTCACTTTCCGCATAGGGTGCACTCAGTGATAAAATTTTGCTGGGTTGTAGGGTTTGTATGTTCTAGATGGAGGTCAACTTGGGCTAGAGGTGGGGTGGGGATGGAGGCAGAAGCGGGGTCTATAGAGGGTGGGGTCGGTAGATGTAGGGGCTAGTGGTGGGGTAGGGGTGTCAAACTATGGTGGATCTATGAAAAGGATAATTAAGTAGTGGAAAATCCATCCTTGGTTCTCCAGAATGAATTGAAGAATAGAATAGACGTCGAATGGAAATGGTGGGGTAGGTGATGATGGGGAGTGGGGTGGTGGAGTGGTGAAGCTAGACTAGTAGAGACATCCAGGATTGTTGTAGGTGCAGGGGATTTAGAAACATCATAGTATGGATCTAGGGTTGGGGCATGATGTTCTAGGGACTCAACAACATCCTCTACATACTTATGATTTCACTAGTAGTGCCCCTCTATTTTTCAAAGAAGCCTTATTTTTTAGGGAATGAGAATATAGATTGGATCCATCTTCTCAAGAGAGGAATGAGTCTTAGTAACATTAAAGATACTAAGATGATGGGAGAGGTGTGTGATGAAGATGCCTCCCATAAGGGTACCACATGCCCTCCACAACCGAGTGTCATAGTATAGTGAAAAGTGGAGGGACATTTTGAAGGAAGAGACACCCATGATAGAGGATATAATGATAGAATTGATCTATATGATGCTCCTACGATCATCTCATCTAGTTATCTAGATATGAGTATGATTCTGATGAAAAATCAAAAGAGCAGGACCCCACAACTGGGTGCTCTTTGCTGTACATGGATCATGGATGCTTTAGGGGTCTTGAGTAATCAAAGGCCAACTCCTCACCGCATCCACCTTGCTTAGATCTAGATGTAAGGAAATATATGCAGGGTAAGTGATGAAATCAGTGGTGTAGATATTGATCCCAATGGGAAAGTCTCCAAAGGTAATCTTCCAAGGCCGGCCACTATGATGAAAGATGACATGCACCACGTTGAGATCTAATGTGTCCAAGAACCCTAGGAAAAACTCTTGATATGTATTGTCACCTACCATGGTGATGATAGAGAGATAAATCTATCCAATAAAATCCGGTACCTCGTTATTCATGCGGATATGATCTAGAATTTCCAGGTTTATAGTTTTTTTGGTCCTCATAGGCTTGTCCTATAGATAGACCAAATGAACATATTACTCGGGCTCATAGAAATGTAGGCAAGGGTTCAGGTGTGGGCATGGGGAAGCACCTTGGGGATGGATGTATGAGTACAAAAACTATTTGGAGGCCATGGGAGTGGTAGAAACTAATTCTTATGGTGATGGGGTGGGATCTATGGGTGGCAGCAGAGGTGCAATCACTGATCACATGGGTGGAGATGAATTGTTATTATAGGCAACACCTTTAAAGGTTTTATTTTGATCCATTAAAAAGGGATATAGAGTGCATGAGAATTAGAGGAGTGTTTAGGAGGATAAAATATTATGGGAGAAGATGAGAAAGGGAATAGGATATAATGACCACTGTTTCTCATGGTGGAGAAGGAGGATGATAGTCAAGAAGAGGGGAGAGGATGAGCAGGATTTGAAGGGACTCAGCCGTAAACCCTAGGTTCATGGTTTAAAAATATTTCCTGACATTTTCACATCATAAAAATAAAAAATGATGTGTAAAAAAATGGAATTATATTTTTGTAACCCTGGCATTCTGATGTCGTGTAATGAATACACAATGTAAATTAGGCCATTTATGCCTCTTTTCAAAATGAACTTCTAACCTATTTCCAGAATTCCCAGACCCTCTTAAATTTAGAAAAATCTACTCTAACCTAATTAAAATACTTGGGTTTTCCTCCTAATAAATTCTTCATTTATTTTCAATAGGTAGAGAGAGACCCCGAATTATTTGAATTTAGAAGCAAGGACACACCCCTCTCGGAATGGTTCTTTATAAATTTTTAATCTATGCCCATTTACATAAAATGTTGGTCATCCACCTTTTTAAATCTCAATATTCCCATATGGGAAAAATTTTATGACTTTGAAAGGACCTGACCATGAATATTTAATCTTTATAGGGAATAGTTTCAATCAAAAATTAAATAGGAAAACCTTGTCCTTTGTTGTGAAAATCTATCGTGAAATGCATTTTTCATGAATTTTTTTGTATTTTATTTATAGATTTGATAATTTTCATAGGATTACCTTCTAATCCCTTCCATATTTCACATTTGTATCATTTTTTTCCCTAGTGTTTTGATATTCTAGTTTAGTTTCTTAGATTCCCAATAAGTGTGATGCACTAATTCAAATGGAATGTGAAACTGATTCCCATAAATAAGATGAAACAAAGTAGTGCAGATGGGTGTTTTATATGCCCTGCAATACATCAAAAGTTCATCATCTAATTTAACACTCCAGTCCTTTCTAATTATATTTAATATCTTTTTGATATTTTTTTCCATCTTATACAATTAAACTTTTCCACTTAACTGCGAGTGGTAGGGTGTTTCATTATTATATCTAATTCCATATTTCTTGAGTAATACTTTCATGATGTTATTGGAAAAGTGTGTTCCCTAATAACTAATGAGTAATTGAGGGAATCAAAATATGGAAAATATTTTTTTTTCCAAAAATCTTTCACCATCACTTTTTCTATATCATGATTGGTGTCTTTAGATTCCACACACCTCAAGATGTAGTCTTTGACGACCAGGATATAATATTTCTCATGAGAATTTTGGAATTTACCCATAAAATAAAATTCCAATACATTGAATAATTCAACATCACAAATAGTATTTTAGGGCATTTCGTTTCTTTTTCCAATGGTGTCTGTTCATTGGAACTGATCACAAATTTGAATGAAGCTCCTTCCATCCTGATGGAATGTGGGTATGAATAGTTCAATTTATAGGATTTTGGTCAAGATGCATACATACCCATAATTCCCTATATATGGTCACATGTGACACATTTTGATCACATAATGAATTTCATCTTATGGGATGTAGTGTCTCCTTATGTCATCTACACTGTGATTAAATAGTAACGACTCATCCTAGAAGTAGTGTGAAGCATTGACTAAAAAATTATTCCGTTTTTTAAAGAAGAAGTGTGGGAAGAGTGATCCCATGGAAAGATAATTTTCAATATTAGAAAACCATTGTCAATCTTGTGTATTTATTTTGAATGGTGTTTCACCAGGAAATTCATCATCAATGTTCAAATTGTATTCATCCTCAATGCTAGGTAGTGGGAGTCAAGATAAATGAACAATAATGAAATTATCATTCCCTTTGGTGTATTTGATAAATATACCAAATTATTAAAGTAGTAGGATCGAACTATCACCATTGGTTTGACACCAATTTTACTCAGTATCTATTTTAGTGGTGCATGATATGTATATACCACTACTTTAGAGAGCATGATGGGTAATAATTTTTTTCAAAATCAAAGATGACTACCAATTGTTCTCATTTTTGGTCATTTAATTGACCTAAACTTCATTTGTTGTATGACTGGCTTAATAAAAAGGGTAGAAGATATGTATAAACGTATTTCTTAAAAAAATCTATTGTGATATTACAAGTGTCACACATCATTTTAAATTTATTATCCCAATCATGTGATATTATGATTGGATCATCTACCAAGATATTATTTAGAGTGTTTAACACACACCGAAACTCTATAGTGATCTTGAAAAGGGTGTTCTTTGATAAAAGGGGTGTCATTGGGTGAGATATTATTGAAAAGTCTAGGAAAATGTGGTGTTAAAATAACGAGTGGGCCAGAAAACTCATGATAGAATTCACCCTCATGGGTTCAAGTAAGTCTTTAATCACTTTGATCTTTACAGGATTAAATTCCATTCCATTATTTGATATCTTATTTCTGAGGAATATTCCTCCATGTACCATAAACTGAAAATTTTCACAATTTAGTACTATCCACTTCTCTTCATAGTGTCTCTGAACTAGGTCCAGATAACTCAGGAAGACATCAAAGGATCTTTTATACACCAATAAATCATCCTTAAATAAGTCTTGGAATTCATCCTACATATGAAGAAATAGATTTTTCATGAACCAATGGAATGTTGTCGGTGCATTATACATTTATAAAGACATTTATCTACATTTGAGAGATTTAAGAGGACATGTGAATGTTGTTTTGGAGTAATCTATTAGATAGACTACAATTTTATTGTATTTGAAAAATCCATCCAAAAAACAATAGAAGTTATTTATGGCCAGTCTCTCTATAATTTAATCCCTGAAATAAAGCATAAAATGATCCTTTTGAGTCTTCATGATGATATTTCTATAATCAACAAATAATTTCCACCTACTTATAGTTTTAGTTGGGATTAACTCATCTTAATAGTTTTTAACAACGGTCAGACCACCTTTCTTCGAGATGATTGGCAGCAGGCTCAATCATTCTGTATCAGAGATTGAAAATATTACCCCAGCATTGAAAATCAGCAATAATTCCTTTTTTAATACCTATTTCATTGGTGGGGTGATCCACCTCAAGGGTTGATGATTGAGTTTAGAACATTATGCCAATAAAATCTTATGGGTATATTTAATGGGGAAGATCCATTTAATGTTATTCACTCCCCAAAAAATTGAATTTTTCTATATTTTCAGGACTTCAATGATTTTTTCTTCTTATCTATGAGTCAGTTCTAAACTAATAATGATTGGAAGTTCAAAAACTATTTTTAAGAATGAATACATTATTATGCTTGGTAGTGTTTTTAATTGCATTTTCTACAGCTTGATGACTGAGCGTATGAATGGTGAGTTGATATCTGTTATCATAGGTTTTGTGTAATTCACATCCTTGTGATCATTATATTCATCTTAATCAAGAGATAGGGTCTCTCTTTCATCCTATATATGATCCTTACCTTTTCAGGAGATGTGGTCGACTTTTTTTCATGTACTCATTTTCCTAGTTTTGAGTACTTTTTGTTTGGGTTTTGTCTTGGGTGCGCGTGGGTGAAAAAATGGATGTTTTTGAAGGAAGTTGGGAAGCACAAGGTTAGTACATGAGTTTTTCAAACTGTGTGCCCTACCCCAAAAAATCAAGAAAACCCGAGTATAGAGGGATTACATGGCTGGAATATAGTTTTTCAAACCATGATCTCTCTTAGATCTAACCTTGCACCCCTCCTAGAAGATGTTCACAGTTAAGGGGCATGGTTTGGAAAACCCTATGCCCACTACAAGAAAATATCCATTTAGAAGTGATTTAAACCACCACAAAATGCTTCTATGATGATTTTAGAAAACCAATTCTAAATTTGGTGTCGACATCCAACATGTGGTGGTTACTTCTATTTAGAAACAATTTCTGGAAAGCGTCATAGAACATATATTTAGTGGAAATTTTCTTTGTTTTATCAGGGGATTTTATCCAAAAAAATGACAAGGATTTAGCATTGGTTTTAACCGCCACTAAATCTTAATGTTTTTGTTTCAAAAAACCACCACTAAAATGAAGAAAACCACCAATAAATAATAATGTGTCATATTTATCAGTGGTTTTAATAGCCGCAAAAAAAAATCATAATATAGTGGTGCTTCAAACCACTACAAAAAATACCATATTTAACGATGGTTTAAACCCTCACTATATGATTATTGACAAAAAAAAGACAATTGAAAAATCTAAAGCCTAAGAAAAACCCTGGAAAAAAAAATAATGTATAGACCAGAACATTTCACCATACAGTTATACCGAAATTTACATATCTTATAATCATGTTACACATAAATAAATAACATAATTATATTAAAAATGAATCAAAACATATAGAAACATGGTTATAAAAAACATACATAGGTCATCCATTATTCTGATCCCATCTAAAACATAAGAAAAAGATAAAAAATACACACATTGGACCTATTAAAATCCACATTCCATATTACCCTGCCTCCAACTACCTGTTTAGATGCTCTATTCCAATTCCCCACACTCCCGATGATCTGAAAGGAAAAAATAAAAAAATAAAACATGTATACAGACTAGGGTTCCTGTTAAGGGTGTGAGGGAACATCTAAGTAGGGTCTAAGAAGGTTTCCCTAGTACACACCATTATATACATGTATGAACATGGTAAAAATAAACATATCACATAAGATTCTAAAGGGAATTTTATAACATGGATACCATGACTCTATTTTCATTAGGTCATTATGTGCTAACTAGGACACTATTATAACGTATCCTACCTAAATTTCTTTCTTGGCAATATCTCATCATCACCTCACCTTGTGCCATCGTACTCATAACCCGATACATACCTGAAGATTTAAGGTGGGCATTTTCTAAGTATTTGAATCACTACCAAAAAAAATCATGCTAAAATCTTACAACTGAATACTAACCCACTACCTCATCAATCAGGGTATTTTCTATCATCCATGAATCTCTTTATACCATGACCCAACCCTCTAACTTGGCATGGTCCACTATCACAACCTAATATTACAAAAGGAAAGTTCCAATATCCCAACAAAAGACTACCCGGAGCAAGGTACTACTTTATGAACAAAAGGAATCCATCTCACCCCTGGTAGTTTAGGTAGATCCATATCACTTATAGCAAGGCTAGGCCTTAGGATCCTCTCCCCCACCATCTGTATTGCCTATCATAAACACACTAAATCACACACATGAAATAACAAATATGGAATGAATCCAATCAAATAACTCAAAAAAAACCCATGGTACTAGTCACTTGAGCCATATCCCCTTATCTCAAATCATGTCTTTCTTGGCAAGGTGCAGAGTAGATCCCCAAAACCCATTATGATCTAAGATCAATGATATGATCTCATAACTATCATCTATTGGTCACACCACTACCCACAATCTCCCTTGATCCAATCCTCAATTCCAAGTCTAAATATAAAAAATAAATTATCTCTTCTATTCTTACAACCCAGGTATTATCCCAACCTATCATGATCTACCCCCTTGGAAACATGATTCTTTGTATTGAAAAAATCCTATGACCTGCACATCGGTTCTATTTCCCATATATTAAGGAATATATTTAGGCCTTCCACCTGGTTAGACACCTTGTCTATCACATATCATCTCATCGCAAAGAATTCATCCCACTCATAGTGATAAATAAGACTCAACCCACACTTATAAGGGCGTTTTTCATGAATCCTGATCCATATAGTCATCTCCCATGTCCAGTACCTGGGTTCCATTTATGCATCATCAATTCTGTAAAAGTAATACAAAATTTTAATTAATATTAATGTTAAATATAATTGGTTATAATTTCTGATGATATAAATGAATATGGTAGATCCATGATCTGGATTCCAGTATAAATGTGGACAACATTGACATTCACGATTATTTTATTTGGTTATGTGGGGGGTTATTTATAAATGAGTGTATTTTGGACATTTATAGATCAACTAAATTTGATTTTTATATTTGATATGTAGGAGTCATTATTTCACAGAGAACCATGATATTTAGAAATATTTTTTTTGGATTTACATATATTATAATATATCCTCAATAAAATATTCTAAGGGGGTGTTTTTATAATTTGAATGAGTGTAAATGTGTAAATATGGTTATTGAGGTAGAATATTTAAGGATCTCATGCTACAAAGGAAATTAAATGTGTAAAATTTATTAAAGAATACAAATATTATATTCATGCATAATGATTAAGTTATTGAATGGAAAATATAATATTATTGTAAAGAAAACCAACTCATGAAGGATTTATTTTGAACTATGGTTCTGTAATAACATTTTTAATCTAGTGTGATCCTAACCACATTAATTTTTGGAGAATTTCATGTTAGAAAATACCTTATTGTATATGGATTGATTCATCCACCACTTTTTATGTAAAGGAAATAAATAGAGTGGAACTATACCTTTTTTATCTTTATACCATGCTTATGGGACACGAAACTACCAATGTGATTTTGGATATGGTTGAAAAATATTTTTCTTGAAATATTAATTTAAAGACTCCATGATAAAGAACTAGATTTCTAAATATTGTTGTAATAGAATCAATGATGATTAAATTAGTGAATACATATTCATAAGAGTTAATTTGATTATTATAAACATTAATAGCTATAGAAATACCTTGGATGATTGTACCATTGCTTCCAAATTAGTTAGAATCATATCTGATGGGTTTCTTAAGGAAAATTATTATTTTTAAGATGATCATGAGTTATCTCTTGATGTGATTCATAAATTTACTATTTCATATGAAATTTAAAATTTTAATATTTAATATTTGGATAAAATAGAGTACAAGGGGATTTAATTTAAAGATATTAAAAATATAAATATCAATTATAAGTAATTTGAGTACTTATTATGATCCTATGATAAATAAAATGATGATTATTATGATAGAATAAAGAATTTAATTTTAATTAATTTGAAGAGGGGAATGGTTAAAACTAAAGGAAAGAACCTATAAAATATTTTTCATGTGTAGTCGTATTACACTTTTCACTTGACATTCCTATGAAGAAAAGTGGTGAATTTGAAAACAATCTAAAAGAACTGGTTTCAAGATATAGATATTTTTTGAAATATCAAAATAAAACAATAAATTTATTTAGAATGCGAAATGTATCAAAATATGGTAGTGAATAAGAATAATTGGAAACATTGATGATGGTATATCTAATATATGTAATAATTCAGATGTAGAGACTATTGAATAGTTCAGAATCATTACATCACAAGTTGAAAAATAAAAATAAACAACATGAAGTTTTGAGGAAGGTGAATGGAGATATATTGATAACATTTTAAAAGATAATCTTGAGGCATGCATCATGAAAAAACTATGTAAGTATGATGCTACCATATAATAGAGTATGCACTAACTATGATTATTCAAATCTACCATGCCTAGGTACATAATTACAATGAATATATATAGAATTTAATAAGATCTATTACAGTGGTTAAGATATATAAATCTAATGAGAAACAAGGATTATTACTTGGAAATGACTTCTTTGAGAAGAAATATCTAAAAATTAGAGAACAATTCACATATACAATTGTGGAGATTTTTTTTTGATCTCATGCTCAAATTATTTTCATTACAAAAATATTTTTTTAGATGATAATATAAGAACCAATAAGAATGATGAAATGACAATAAATACTAGTCCTGATATTTTAGGAAAATATTTAGGGAGAAGAACCTCATTGATCAATTGAACTCGATCAGAGACTAAGGTTCATTTAACATATCTCAAATTCATCACTCTATTTATTTATTTTAAATGATGAGTTGTTCTTTTATTTCCAATTCACTTATATATAACTTATCCTATTTAATAGAGATGAGTAATAGAATACTTCTTACATTATTTCTTTGCATATTCTATCCAGTCTATAAATGTGTAAGAGGCCTAGTATATCCTGTACTACAATGTATGTTGTATTTTGTGAAAAATATGATCTAGGTTGTAGATTGTTTATTATGTTTTAATAAACATGATTGGCAGTGGCTTACTTTTATGTGGTGAAGAATAAGATCTAGCTTGGAGATAACCTATTGTTTAAATTTCTATATGTACTATTCTTTTATTGACTATATTTTATTCATTTAATATATTCAAAGTGTTTTTTTCAATATAAAATTTGATAATTTTCATTTATAAGTGATATATACACAATTTTTGGTGTGTGTAAAACTATTTCAAAATTTAAGGTGTTTTTAATTTTTTTGGTTATTTATTATGCCTTTTAGAATCTATTTTAAAATATCAAATTTTATATAACTACTATATTTGTAAACTAGTTAGTTTTAAAATTGAGGATTTTTTTGTAATTTTAAGGAATTCATTTTTATATTTAAAGCTCAATTAAACCCTATATTGAGCATTCAACTTGGACCGAAAAATGTTATATTTGAAAATATACTCTCTTTGAATATTATAGTATTTTCTTTATCTAGTTCATAAAATTTATCCATTAAAATTGATGAAATTTTTTTTTGGTCATGCACTTAACTGCATCCGCTATGGCTCAAAATCATCACTTTGGTACCACCTTTATTTTTCTTCCTAATTTCAACAGAAAATAACTTTAAGAAAAATATCATCTTATAAAGTGTTTAATTTTTTATAAATAATATTCATACTTTAATTGTTTGTATCTTTTAGAATAGTTTTTCAATAGAGTGAGTATATTGTTTAAAGTTTATATTATCTTACGGAAATATTTAAACTATGTTTTGGCCAATACTATGAGAAAAATTATAAAATTACAAAACACTTTCTCTCATTATTTTTATAGTCTTGGAACTAATAACCCACATACATACATACATACATATATACATAACTATATTTATATATATATGACATGAGGTTATTTTATACACTTTGAATGATGTTTTAAGCATCTATTTTAAATTGGATTTACTCAATTCACTCCATTGACCATATCGAGGACAATGTTTTTTATAAAATAAAATAAAGTTTGTTTTTTATATATTTTTTATTATTTTTTTAGAATATGATCAATTAAAAATGGTAAAGATATTTTATTTGTAATCATGGACACTCTAGGAAAATAGGGTCCTGTTACCAATATGCCACCTTACTTTAACAGAACAAACTAATTCCAATTTAATAAGAAAATAAAAAAACCATTTATATTTGATATATAGGATATCCTTTTAGATATATATATGGGAAACCTATGTTTCATTGGAAGGATTTTAATGATTCTACTATATCTAATCATGAGAATAATTGTAAATCTATGAATTTAATTATACATTCCATGGGGGAACAGGAATCTAAATGAGTATTTTCTTATAAAATCACATTTTAAATATTGGAAAACATGTAAGTTTCCCTTGAGGGAAGGAAAAATGTCACTGGGATGAGATTAAATACATAAAAAACCAAGTATGATATATTTTTAATGACAAAATGGTGAATCAATATTAGATGTTTTGTTATTGGTTCAATGAGATCATCAACAATATGATATCTTCTAGAAAAAAAATGATTCAAAAGTAATAGTTTGTAACACTCTGACCCTAGTTACCTAGATTCGGTGCATTATTAAATAACATTGGCATGATCACAAGGGATCAAACATCAAAAGACCGATCAGTTTAGTAGCCTTGGAAGTACTAGATACATACATAAGTTTTAAATTACATTATGAATTGAAAAACAACAACACTGTGTCTCATTTTAACACATTCAAATCCGTTAGAATATCTCTATAGGTCAGTAATAATATAATTTTTCACATTCTAGAAAAAATAAAATATATAAAGGGGTGAGAATAGACGCTCAGTAAGGATAATAATACAAAAGAAAATATCATAAATAAGCACAAACATTTACAAAAATATATAAGACTAAAACAAATGATTTTTAAACATAAAGCTTAAAAATAATATTTCAATGACAAATCAAATAATTCCATTTACTTATTCACATGTATATTCTACTAGTTGAATAATTACATGTAATATCAATAGCTAATTTCATAATGATGGAATACATAATTCCCAACATCATAACTATATAGGCAAGGCATTGTTCCAAGACTAAAAATAAAGATTTTGTCAAGGCATTTTTCTAAGACACTAGTTTGTCTCATGAGACCTATTGATGCATCGAGGAGCTATAGAGGGGTCCACCCATCACTTACTAAGTCAAATAAATTCCTCATATGAAAATCTTGAAACATAACATAAACATTAATATTAAAACTAGCATACATAATGATAATACTATAACTATAAAAAATGAATGGTATATAAATAACACCACCATAGTCAAACATGTCAGAAAAACTTCAATAAAATATGGAAGAGAGTATCATAATAAATCAACTTAAAACAAGTTTAAAATCCATCAATTAAATGTTGAAATAGATGAAATCAAAACTATTTAAGAGAAATATATATTTCTATTTTGAAATCATATTAAAGTCACATAATTATAAAAGAAAACATTTATTTTGAAAATATGCTTATAATCTTGTAAGGGAAGCTTTGAAGGTGTTATAATGGCAGAAAATAGCCGCACTCGTCGAACAAGTTTAAAAAAACATTATTACATTAATTTTTTTAAAAGGTCATAAAGAACCTTGTTTGGAAAACGATGAAAAGATTCCTTTCAAAACATTTTATAAAAATTAAAAAAATGGTATAAATTAATTTAACCCATAGTCTAGTAAATATTAAAAATGTTTTGAAATACATTTTTATGAAACCCATATGTGGATGATAAAGAGGTCCCAATAGATACTTACGTATAAACAACCTTGGATAATAAATAGATTGTAAAATTAACCCTTAACGTGTACTTTTCCTTGGTCACGGGTATGTTAAACTCCTATATAATAGTTAAATAATTGTTATTAAATTATACAAGAACCACATACATAAATATTATATCATATATTATCTTCTAATATTGCTTTGTTAATAATATTTTAGCAGCATCATTGTTTCGAGTGTTAACTGATTCATTTGACTTTACATGTTTTGTTATGTAAGTAATGTTTTTTTGGATAGGATGTATTTGATTCATATCCAGAATGATATTAAGTTCTTAAACATTATTTTTAATCCTAAAATAAAAATTATTCTTGAATGGTTACGATCGAGAATGAATCTCTTCGCGTTCGTGGAGACGGTAATCCGTACATACGCACGAGAGACAATACCATTACATTGATGGTGAAATCACATGTAATTGGATGTAAAATCATATATACAGAATAATTAACATTTTATATTTATTATCTACATCGATAATTCTCATTATTAGACACATCTAAATAATGAAGTGTTGAATAACAAACTACACCATGATGTGGAGACGGTAATCCGTATCTACGCATGTATGGTAACTTTGTCATTCATAGGATGGATAGAAAAATAAATACGGTTGTACCATATTTATAATAACATAAAAATATGTAGAAGGTACTGGAGTTATTATTTTGGTATGGAAACAACAAAGAACCAGGTAGTGGAAGAAGAAAAAAACTTTGAAAGAGGTGATGAAATTATTACCTCTTCTTTGGGTGCTTCCTTTTGATTTGATAAAAAGGAATCATTAGGTTGGATTTATGATAAAATTAGGGCCTCTATGTTGAATTTAGGGTAGTTGGGAGTATATTTAAGAAGGGTTTGGCCGATCCAAATGGCTTTGGAGGTGTGATTTTGAGAGAAGATGAAGTACTGTTTTATAAGAGAGGTGAGGGTCACTTTAGGAAAAGTTTGAAATATTAATTTATTATACAATAATATTCGGATTATAATGGATACAAAAGGATTTATTTATAGGATAAGGAATGTATGGGTTTAAAACCACTAAAAAAACTGTTTTTAGACAAGTTTATGTCACTATATTAACCTTATCTTTTAATTTTAACTCTTAGTTAAATAGTTTAACTTTTACCATGTCTTTCTGTATTTTTATATTACACGGTTAATAAAATTACTATAAAATTTCAAGAGACCCTCAAGTGGTTAATTGAGAACATTTATATCATTATGTAAGTCCTTTGATAGAACCTTATATTTTTAATAATATAATATCATTTAGTAATATAGTACTTCTTTTAAAAACTCATTTATGTCAATTATAACACTATTTAGTATTTGGTTTTTGTCAAAATCATAACTTTTTTACTTAAAAAAATACATTAAATCATCCCTATCATGTCATATTCACCTAGAAAATTCTTTGATTAAATAAAAAGTCTCAATTTACATTTATTTTGATATTTATAATATCAATTATTTTAATCTTTCATTTATAAGGTAATTACTCTGTCATCATTGTGTCATAAATAAATTTTACTATTTAATGTATAAAAATTATAAATAAAAAAACATTATGTAGGAAATATTTTTATATTTCTAATGAATATTTATAGTTGAATTTATCTTATGTATAACCCTATATTAAAATTTTTTTAGTTATTAAACTTTGAATTTAACACTTTTAACTCTTCTTTGAATAAAATAATAATAAATGTCCTAATCTAATTCAAGTGGATCAAAAAGGACCATATTTTATTCCTATGTTTGAGTTTGGTTGATATAAACTTATCCAATAGAATTAGGACATGAATTAGGGTAATTATAACATCATTTTTACCTTTAATTACACTATTTACTTTTAACCGTGGTAAATAAAATTGAAAAGTTACTATTCACCAAAAATTATTTTCATCCTATTGAACCACATTTTACTTACTGATGTCAACCGTGTCTCTCAGATTTTTGAAATTCAATTCACAAAAGTGGTAAAATAATGTTTTATGCTAACTTGCAAATGTTCCTAGAAGGTTGGTAAAATGAGTTAAATAGTTCAATAAAATTTTATCTATCTAATATTATTATAAAAAGACTCAAATGAATTACATTGAACTAATATAGGTTTTATGTATCTATTTTTACTCTAAAATAAATTTAAATAAAAATAATAATTATTTAAATAATAGTCAGTTTTAAACAATAACGCAGTGTTTTTCACTATTTATCAAAAATTGAAAGTTTTTAGAAAAATACCAAAAATTCCCCCTAAGCTATTTTTGATATTCCGAATCCAAAAATGAAGTCTATTTTACCAAATTTAATTTTTAGGAGTGTCTAATATTAATTTTATTATTTTTCACAACTGGTTATAAAAAATTAGTTCTTTTAAGAAAATAGTTTTTCTAAATATATAATTATTTTAAAAAAACATATATGTTTAATTATAAATATATTTTATTTATGTGAAAAAATTATAAATAAAAATATAAATTTATTTGTTACTATTCAAATCATAATATTTAATTGACAAATAAATACGTTGTTTAAATAATTATAATACTAATGTGTTGTTTCGGAGAAACTCAATATTGCATATAACACTAGACAACTTAGTGTTTCATGTAGTATAAGCTATCGATTTAATTTAAAAATATAACTTACTTTGAAATAAGGAGGTGTTACATTCTCCCCTCATTCAATAAATTTCATATTCTCAATTTGAAACTGTTCTTCGAAAATAAAAGGTTAAAAATAAAAAATACCTTTGTGGAAAACCCACATCAGAAATAGGGTTAATAAAATTTATTCTTAATAAGGGGGGAAGGGAAATGAAAAAGTCACCACCAAATTAGGATTTCTAATAGGATAACATTGATGGAAAATTGAGACACATAATTGGAGGGAAAACATAAATACATATTGGGAGTGATAGAGGTCATCAATCAAAAACAAGTGAACAATAAATAGAAAATTGAGGGACTCAAATCCATAAATCTATGATGACTTAAAATATCATTGTTTCATCAAAACATAAGGTATTAATATAACACATTTTTGGATTTAATATCATTTCCCTAAACTTTAAGAATTAATTTCTTCAGAGTTTTAGAAAAAAAATACTTGATAAGTAGAGTTCCATCCATTAATTAATTTCTACCACAAATTCATCTTTCACTCCAAAAGATAATAGAACTCAAAAATATTCTATTCATCCTAATAATATAGGGTTTCAAAAAAAAATGAATTTATAATTCATATATCAGATCATTTAAAAAAACAACATTATACAAATCAGGACATCACGTAGGCTAGTTGTAGTTGATGCACCCTTGTCGTCCTTCAATTGCGAGTTCAAGTCTCATGGCCTTGCCGGATGCAATGAGTTATCGCCTGACCTTCAGGTTGTCCTTTTTATAAAAAAACCCAAAAAAAATATTGAGAAATGTTTTAACCTTAAACCATAGTATCCAATGTCTAACTTAATCCATTCCAACCTTTAGACTTATACAAAATACTTGTGTCTAAACACATAGTCAAAAACTTTATAAGGAAGGTCAACATAACATAATGAATATCTCTTTTTTTTCCACAGAATAACATGTGAGTACCTTCATCATGTATTCTCATAAAACATGGTAACACTTTTAATTACCATAAAAACTTATTGATTATATTTATTCTACCTTATTCCATATAGAATACTCGATATATTACTTATATCCAAATTTTTTGAACACACAAATAATGATTGAATAAACAGACCAATAATCATTTCCAAGGTAGTCAAGAATATCCAATATAATTTATCCAAATCAACCATAACTTATTAAAAAAACACTACCATAGTATCAGGACCATATTAAGTTTATCTTTCCTTCAACCATGTATTTTCCAAAGAGTTTAACTTGCTATTGATTCAAGTTTCTTAATACCGTATAATCTGAAATCCTCAATGAAATAGTACTATAGTACAATCCTTATTTATTTTCATAATTCATATAACCAGTACCTCATTGATACAATACTCAAATGAAATAATTCATTAATAAAAATATAATAACACTAATTATCCCTCTTCATATGCGGCGGTATCATATCATAATTATTATCTAATATCATCAATTGGGGTATACCCTGATGATTGAGACATTTCTTTGTGTAGTGTCCTAAATCTTTGAAGATGAATCATTGTATATTTGAAACCTTTTTCATACCATTGAAATCACGTACATGGTGTCCTTTTTCTCGACACTTATAACAAACTACAATTTTATTCAAGCATTTACCAAGGTGATTCTTTCCACACTTATGAAATATGGGAAAAATCCTTTTTTACTTTCTTCCCTTTATATATATTTCTCTATACTATCCCTTTCTTCTCTGGCATCCCTTCAAAGCCATAAGAATTAGAGAATTATTTACTTATCTTATTAACACATGATACAATTTATTCATATGATGAGAATATGTGGGAGACTATTTCCCTTCTAAATGTTGTCTTAATACTATGAAAGATATGATCCTTCTTACTCTTTGGATCATGTGTATTACTGGAGTTCTCATTCCTTATACTGGGCACCATTTATAAACAATGACATACACTAGGTTAGTTTATGAATCATAATTCATAATTCCAAATTGTAAAATACCTAACATAAATTGAAAAGTGTATTCATATAATCCATAATCATAAAAATGTTTTCTTTGAGGAATTATTTAATCATAAATCCTTCATAATGTTTTGTAAAGAAAACATGAATTATCTTAAGTATATCCCCTAGGAGTGTTAATACCAAGAGTGAAGAAAGGCCCGTTGTCATGTACCAGGATACCCCAGGTCAAGCCCGATACTCCTTGTAGGAGTTTTCACTCCTAGGTATATCTGTTCCAGATCCCCCTCTACCTATTTTTATCCGGACAAGGATTTATTTACTTGGAAAACCCACATAATATTTACACTACCAAAATTTTGGGATGTTCTTCTATAATAATCCCCAAAGTCTATATTAGGGTAATATTCTCTAATTAGAATTTATATAAATCTAGTTTCCAAGGATTGTACAAAACTTCCTATGATACCAACTGTAACTCCCCAACCCTAGTTACCCAGAGTTCGTTCATCATAAAATAACATTGGCCTAATCACGAGGGATAATATATTGAAAGACCGATTAGTTTAGTATCCTTGGAAGTGCTAGATACATATATAAGTTTTACATTATATTATGAAATAAAAAACAACAACATTGTTTCTAGTTTGAAAAAATTCACATCCCTTAGACTATCCCTGTAGTTTAGTCATAATAGACTTCATTGCATTCCGGAAAAAATAAAACATAGAAAGGGGTGAGCTCAGATGCCCAGTAAGGATAACAATATAGCAAAAACTATCATAAATAAGCATAAACATTTATGGAAATGTATAAGACTAAATCAAAATCCTTTTAAACATAAACATTTTCAATAATATTGCAATGATAAATCAAATAAATCAATTTAATTATTCACATGTATATTCTACCTGTTGAATAATCACATGTAATATCAATAACAAATTTTATAATGATGGAATACATAATTCCATACATCATAACCACATAGTCCTTTCCTTGTTCCAAGAATAAAAACAAATATTTTGTCAAGGCCTTATTCCAAGAAACTAGTTTATCTAATGAGACCTACCGATGCATCAAGGAGGTATAGTAAGCTCCACCTGTCACTTACTAAGTCTAATGCATTCCTCATATGAAAAGGTTGAAACATAGCATAAACATTCGTATTAAAACTATCATACAAAATGTAAATAATTTAACTATAAACCATGAATGGTATAAAAATAACACATCCATAGTGAAACATATCAAAAAAACCTTAAATACAATATGGAATATTGTATCATAATAAATCAACTTTAAATAAGTGTAAAATCCATTAAAGAATGTTGACATAGATGAAATCCAAAATTTTTGAGAGAAATATCTCTGTCTATTTTGAAATAATTTAAAAGTCACATAATTATAAGAGAAAACATTTATTTTTAAAATATTATTATATGATTGTAATGGAAGCTTTGAAGGTTTTATAATGGTAGAAAATATCAGCACCTGCCACATAATTTAAAAAAACATTCTTACCTTAATCTGTTGAAAATGTCATAAAGTAACTTGTTTGGAAAATGATGAAAAGATTCCTTTCAAACCATTTTATAAAAATTCAAACAAGGGTATAAATTAATTTAACCCATATTCTAGTAGATAGTAAAAATGTTTTGAAATACATTTTTATGAAATAAGGATGTGGATGATAAAGAGGTCCCAGTTGATACTCATGTATAAACAATCTCGAATAATAAAGAGATTGTAAAATTAACCCTTACCTTATAATTTTACTTGATAGATGGTAATTTAACCTCCTATATAATAGTTAAATCATTTTTATTAAATTATAGAAGAACCACATACATAAATATGATATCATATATGGTCTTCTAATATTGATTTGTTAATAATATTTTAGTAGTATCATTGTTTCGGGTGTTAACTGATTCGTTTTCCTTTATATGTTTTGTTACGCAAGTCATGTTTTTTATGGATATTATGTATTTTATTCATATACAAAATGATATTAAATTATTAAAAATTATTTTTAATCATAAAATTAAAATTATTCTTGAATGGTTACAATGGGGAATGAATCTCATCACGTTCATGGAGACGGTAATCCGTATGTACGCACGAGTGACAATACCATTCTATTGATGGTTAAATCATGTGTAATTAGATGTTATATCATATATAAATAATAATTAACATGATATATTTATTATTTACATCAATTATACTCATTATTATACCCATCCAAATAATGAAGTGTTGAATAACAAACTACACCAAGACGTGAAGACGGTAAGCCGTGCGTACGCACATATGGTGACTTTGTCATTCATAGAATGAATAGAATAATGAATATGGTTTTACAATATTTATAATAACATAAAAATATGTAGAAGGTACTACAGTTATTATTTTGTTATAGAAACAAAAAAAAGGAGGGGAAGAAGAAAAGAAATTTGAAAGAGGTGATGAAATTATTACCTCTTCTTCAGGTGCTTCCTTTTGATTTAATCAAAAGGGATCCTTAAGATTTATTTATGATCAAAGTAAGGCCTCTAGGTTTAAGTGAAGGTAGTTAGGAGGATATTTGAGTAGGTTTTGGCTGAGCCAAGTGGATTTGGAGGTGTGATTTTGAGAGAAGGGGAAGTACCCTTTTATAAGAGAGGTGAGGGTCACTTCAGGAAAATCTTGAAATATTAATTTATTAAACAATAATAATCAATTTATAATGGATCCAAAAGAATTTATTTCGAGGATAAGGTGGGTATGGGTCTAAAAACTCTCAACCAATAGGTTTTAGATAAGTTTAGGTCACCATATTAACCTTATCTTTTAAATTAAACTCTTAGTTAAATAGTTTAACTTTTACCATGTCTTCTTGTATTTTTATATTACATGGATAATAAACTTACTATAAAATGACAATAAAACCTCAAGTAGTTCATTAATGACATATATATAATTATATAAGTCCTTTGGTAGAACCTTATATTTTTAAGAGTATTATATCATTTAATAATAAAGTATTTGTTTTAAAAACTCACTTATGTCATTTTTTAGAGTATTTAGTATTTAGTTTTTTTGAAAGCCATAAAAACTTGATTACTTAGAAAAAAATACATTTAATCATCACTGTCATGTAATATTCACCTTTACAATTCGTCAGTGATATCAAAAGTCTCCATTTATATTTAATTTGATATTTATAATATCAAATATTTTTATATTTCATTAATTAAGTAATTACTACATCATCATTGTGTCAAAAATAAATTTAATTATTTAATGTCTAAAAATTATAAATAAACTACCATGATGTAGTAAATAATTTTATATTTCTAATGAATATTTATAGTCTAATTTATCTTATGTATCACCCTATATTAAAAATGTTTTAGTTATTAATCTTTGAATTTAACACTTTTAACTCTCCTTTAAATAAAATAATAATTAATTTCATAATCTAATTTAGGTGGATCAAAAGGGATAATATTTTATTACTAAGGTTTATTTTTGTATATTAACACTTATCCAATAGAATTAGGACTTGTGTTAGGATAATTATAATATCATTTTTACCTTTAATTTCAATATTTACTTTTAACCGTGGAAAATAAAATTCCAAAGTTACAATTCACCAAAAATTATTTTCATCCCATTGAACAACATTTTATATATTGATATCAACTATGTATCTCTTATTTTTTAATTTCAATTAATAGATGTGGTAAAATTAAGTTTTATGCTAATTTGCTAATGTGCCTAGAAGGTGGGTAAAAGGAGTTAAATAGTTCCATAAAATTATATATATATATATATATAATATTAATATAAAATTACTCCAATGAATTAAATTGAACTAATATAGGTATTGTGTATCTATTTTGAATTTAAAATAAATTTAAATAAAAATAATAATTATTTAAATAAAAGTCAGTTTTAAACAATAACACAATGTTTTTCACTACTCATCAAAAATTGAATGTTTTAAGAAAAAAACCAAAAATTCACCTTAAGCTAATTTTGATATTTATAATCCATAAATGAAGTCTGTTTTACCAAATTAAAATTTTAAGATTGTCTAATATTAATTTTATTATTGTTCACCACATGATATAAAAAGTAGTTATTTTAAGAAAATAGTTTTTCTAAATATATATCTATTTTAACAAGACATATACATTTCATTATAAATATGTTTTATTTATGTGAAAACATTATAAATAATAATAAAAATTTATATTTTACTATTCATATCACAATATTTAATTGATAAATAAATATATTTCTTAAATAATAATAATACTAATGTGTTTTTTCAAAGAAACTAAATCTTGCATATAATACAAGCCAAATTGGTGTTGTGTACAGTATAAGCTATCGACGTACTTTAAAGATATAACTTACTATGAAATCTCAGGGTGTTACATAGTTGATAAGTTTATTGAAGTGTTTACTTGATAAATAGAGGAGTATAACTATTGTAATAAGATATTCATGTGATATTGAGACACTTATAATGATACGGGGAAGATTTAGAGATGAGGTGGAGGAATGGTGGGGTGGTGGCCAGAGGGAGAGGCAGTTCCGGGGAGAGAGGGCCCGACAACTCGAACTAGGGATCAGGGAGCTCGAGGGAGAAGGGGGCCAGAAAAGAGGCCAGGGATTTAGGGGTGTTGGGTGTGAGGTGTCCTGACAGTGATAGAGAAGGGGATGATGGTTCAGGTTATAAGGGGTCCAGTGGTGAGGCAGATAGGGTTTAAGAGGCTCAGGGGAAGAGTGGGTGTCAGGTTTGGGGGGGGGGGGGGAGCCTCATTGGAAAAAATGTTTTAGCGAAGCTTTTTAAAAAGAGTTTGCTATATTTTGAACATTTTTATCAGTGGTTTATTAAACTTCCACTAAGAAACTTCCACTAATTATTGATATTGGTGTAGTGTCCCTTTCCTAGAAAACCATGGGAACCGTTTTAATTATCCTAAAACTTAGATTTAAAATTTTCTCAATATCCAACTTAACCCCAAATAAACCCTAGCTCAACCCTATCTTATTCCTCCCAATTTTGGAGGTTATCAGATAAATTCATAGGGTTACCAACCTCTTTTCTTGGTTATTGAAATCCCTAATTGAAGATATTAACCTCTTCCAATAGGAGATTATAATACTGACTGGTTTCCCATCTTCTCTTGTCCATCTCTCTTCCTTTGAGGGGATGCTATCCTCTATTTTTTTGATCCAGATCTAGGATTTGAAATATCTAGTCTCCTGAATCTTGGATCACGGTTTTGAGTCTAGTTCTCATTATTCATCGTGTTTAGGTTTGTTTCACTTCAATTGGGGATTTCCATTGATGAGTGTTTGTCATCAATTTTGAGGTAGGTGTTCTAAATTCAATTCCCATAGTCATGATTCCAATTGTGTGTATGTTTTTTTATATTCAGTTTTCATGTATAGATATTTAATTTGTATTTGAATAAATTAATTAATAAATTTAATTTATGGAACATTGAATGGAAATTGTTGTGATTATGGAATTTGTTGGATTTGACTAATTAATTTGTGAATTAATCATTAGAATGAAGTGATTGGGGAATTGATGGAAATTGGGATTTTTGCATTGTATAAATTAATTATTTGGTGAATTAATTAATTGGTTGAAGGTCATGATTGTGTGATTGAATTAATTAATTGGTGAATTAATTAATGGATGGAATTTTATGATTGTGTATTTGGATTCATTAATTGATGAGCTAATTAATAGAATGTTGTGATTATGAAATTATTTAATCAGATTAATTAATTAGATAATTAATTAATGGAATGTTGTGACACATGTGAAATTGTGAAATGTGTGATTATGTGATATACTTATGTTGAACATGGCCTACTGCATCAAATTACCATAGTGATTAATTCATATTCCTATGTGCGAAATGGTCTGATGCATTAGAAGCACATAGTGACAAATGAGTGTGGGACATGGTCTACTGCCACAAAATATCACTTATGTGATTGTTTGATAAATGAGTGTGGGACAAAGTCTACTGCCTCAAAATCTAAGTTGTGTGATTGTTTGATAAATGAGTGTGGGACATAAAGTGCTACTTCAAAATCCTAGGAGGTCCTAGGAATGGTGATCTAGGCCCAAAATGTTGGCATTGATCTATGGTTCGAATTTTCCATATTATAAATTTAATAGAAATGGATAATGAAATCCTATGTGTTATAATTATTTTTGGATTTAATATGTGATATGGTTCAGACTCTGGAATGGGCCGAAGAAAGTATCAAGGTTCAGGTGTCCTAAGGAACCTAGTGGTTTATGTGGTTAATTAAAGAATAATAAAATGTGAAAAAATTTTATTTATTCATTTCAATTTATTCTTTATAAAACTTTATACACTGTTATTAATAGAATATTATTTTAGAGACCATTAGTGGTGGCCAACTGAGTTACACACACTCCCTATTCGGGTTACCTGATAAGTACCCCAATAAACTTCATCTTTGTAAGATAGGATAAGGGAAAGAGTCCTATGTTAGGTGGATAATTTGGGCTAGATCATAAATGAGAGGAAAAAAAGTTATTTGGGATATGCTTTGGAGTTTTCATTGTCTTTATTTATTTTTCAGTTTTACATATTCACACTTAACACGTACTTTTCATGACATATTTACCATTCAGTTTTGGACATTGTATTTCTTATTTTTGTCTTAATGTGATGTTGGTTATATCTTTTGGTTATTGTTTAGAACCTCACTGCTAATCGAAATCCTTTGGTGTATATGAAGGCACGCTTGAGTTCACGTGACCAACTGACTCGGGGCACCGATGTGTGGTACCCAATTCGGGATTTTACAAAGTGTTATAGGATCCCAAATTTCTTTTATTTTATCTTATCTTACTATTTGGGAAATGTATAAAGGATATTAGGAATATTCGACCCTTGTAAATGAGCTTGTGCATGGGAGAAGTGATGCAGTCTTACCGTGGGGTGTGGAAAAAAGAAAATTTCTATTTTTTCCTAGTGCAACACAGAGGCTAACCAAGGTCATCTCACTTGTGGAGAATCACAGTTGGTTCAAGCACTAATTCTAATTCACGTAATCTAATTATCTCTGGTTTTTATGTTATTTATTTAACAGAATGTTTTTGGGGACTTTCTGAAAACATTTATTTAAAATTATGCAATACAGAATTGCAATCTAAGTATATATGTAGACAAAATGCAGATTAGAAAGAAAAGTCTTGGTCCAAGGTTTGATAACATAGGCTCATTCATTATTTATTTATTATTTAAATTAAATTTGATAATTCATTTAGTGAAACCGTATTAATTAATTAATCTTCATTTATTTATTATGTGTGTGACTTTAACATGCATTCAAAACACCAAACCACACCTCGTCCAATAGTCAAGTAGGGTAACACCTCAATCGAGAATGTTATTCCAATAAGACAGGGCTCCACTGTATGTCATTTCATCTCTTATAGAAACACCAAATCCACTATTTTAAGGGTTTTCCAATGAAAATATAGGGAAAATGATTAATCAGGTAAAATAAATAGATTTGGAAATAGTCCCATAGTGGACGACTGCCGCACCCGTGCAATATTTCCACCTCCACCACAAATAGATTTAAAATATTTTCATTTTGAAGTGCAATAATGAAGAACACCATGAAACCTCCCCCAAGTATAGATCTTGAGTTATTCAATTTCCAAGGAAGAGTGAAAAGATATCATGATGGAAATGTGGAAGAGAGATAATGATAATTATAATTGGAAGAGAAAAGGGGTGAAAGAAGAAAGAGAAACACCTTAATGTAAAAATATTAATGCATTACATGATAAAATAAAACTAAAAATAAATATAAAATAAATAAAGAAATAAAATCATAAATGGACATTGGCCTCTTCTCCATGTTTCCTTGGATGGTGTGAGGATGAGAAGAAAATATTTGAGAGGTAGGAGCTCGTCTTCATTTATAGGCAGATTTTTGTCCTCCAAAAATTTACATGTTTTGGACCCATGAAATGGGAAATTCATACCTGTAACCTTTCATGAAAGTTCTTCCCCATTTTCTTTCATGTATCCTCTAAAAATTTCAGCTCATCTGGTGAACAGATTCAGGAGTTATAAATTTTTGATTTAGTGAAACGTTTTTTGGATGAAGGTTCTATGAAGATTCCTCTAAAAGTATGACATCAAATGAAAACCATAATTACTTTAGAACTCCCTATAACTTATTTTAGAAATGGACCAATGTGTCAAAGTTATTTTATAGGTAGAATAACTTCAATTGGAGATGTGTAGGCCGAGATGGGATTCTGCTGTGGTGGTGGGTCCACGTTGTCCACCCAGAAATTTTTTCAACTTCATTGATTTTTAAGGCCTCTAGATTCTCAAATAATCCCTTAGTTGAGAATAAAAATTTTAAGTATAAAAAATAAGGATTCTAAAACTCAATCACTCAATTTTGAATTAAGTTTTTAAATAAATGACAAAAATACCCTTGACATAAAAATATGTAAAAAAACAAAAATTAACCACCTTTCAAAATTTTTCTCAAAACTCATCATAAATCCAAAATTGATTTATATAAGCTAAAATTAATTATTTGGGAGGATTAAAACAATTTAAATGCATTAAAAAATATATAAAATATTAATTCTATTAATTCACCCATACTTAAACTATGCTTGTCCTCAAGCATAAAATATCAATATGGAATTCAGAGGACACCAATGTTACCAGTATTCAAATTACAAAGTAATAAAATGTAACAATTTTCAATTTTAGATCAAACATTAAAAAATCCAAAAAAATATACATTTAATTTCCAATTTTTCAAAGAAACAATCAAATCATACATTTTAATTTTCCACTTTGAGGAATAATGAAACTTCTTATTTTATTTATTTAAGCTCCTTAATTTATTATTATTAAACTTTCCAAATCATGATCTACCTCACCTTTGAATATTTCCTCTCATCTCTCATCATACAAATCAAGTAGAGTTATGCTCATATCAGGAGAACATGCTCTTTATCCATAATATTTTAAAAAGAACTACTTTTCCACTTTGTTAAGACAAAAGGAACATAAAATCATGAGGAATTGTAATAAATGTTCAAATGACATTGAGGCTTATGGTTGGTAGGATTTGATGATTTTAAAAATTAAGGATCAAGGGGGATTATCTCTTTATTACAGTGCATTATATCAAAATTAAAAGTGTAATAAAGTTCTCCACTTCAATTTAGCAACACCTACTTCCCCCAAAACTCAAAGTAAGGTCATGATCAAGTAAGCATAATGAATGATTTGTGAACCCTCTTGATTTTTTTTATTTTGATTTTTTTTGTGAAATTTATGATTATATCAAACCTCAAATCCAGCTGCTAACCACATACGAAAATAGGATCATTGATATGGAAAATAAAAATTTTTGGTTTTCCCAAATCAAAACCCAATTTTCTCATTTTTTTGGTTCTTTTTGTCAATTTTTTATTTTTTTATTCAAGAGGGGAAAATATACAAGGAATGATTCCAAAAACATTTATAATTACCACAATAACACCCCCATAGTTTTTCCTTATAACATATAACATCCCTTCTACCATGATTCCCTTCACCCCCACACTTAATTTTTAAAATATCATACAAATACCATGAGTAGGGTAGGAATGGATAAAAATGGATTGAAACATGGCTTATCCCTATAAATGTCATTCATGGTCCCTATTGGATAAAATAAGGATTGATGTAAAGGTGATATTTAATGATAAATGATTTTAAAAAGATGCCTTGATCATTTTAAATATGTTTTTCTATTGTCATAGCTTCGAAAAGTTCAAATGAAAGTTCTGGTCAGCGACATATCCAAAGATCACTTAATAAATTTTCTCAAGAATAAATAGAAAGAAATTTATTCTAGAAATCCTCTATGGAATGAGACATATGATATTGGATAATCACTCAAGGTATGATTAACAATGAAAAATAATTTCCCATGAATTTCAGAAATTCAAAACATGAAAAATGCTAGGGAAATTTCATTTACATAAATCAACTAATTACCTTAAATCACGAGTCATCATTTCAATATCCCCGCTTCACATTAAATATTAAATTTTACATTTTACTCACTCAATATCATTAACATTTAAATCTAAAACATGGAATCATATGATTCCTAAGAAAATCTTTTCTTCTATATAAGTCATGTAAAGAAATAATTCAAGTGTGGGCATGCAATTCTTATCATTAAAGCTTAAAATATGTTTTGGAAAAAAAATTTAAGGAGTTTAAAAGTTAAAAATTTAAAGTGAACTCCCTTTTGAAATAAAGCTTCAATACTCTTCCACTAATGTGTGTGGCTTCCTTCTTCCATCATGATACAAAAATAGAAAATTACTCAATTAATTATAAAGATCATTTCATTTAAGTTCAAAATGAAAAGAGGGATTAGGATGTATTCTTGACTAATATAAAAACAAAATTAAAATTAAAATTCATAGAAGGAATTTAAAGATAAATCTTTGTATGATCCCACAAGTGGGATCGGGATTTTTACTGCCTCTAGTGGGTATTACCAGCTGTTATCCAAAGTCTGATGGTGGATGAAGCTTCTTTGACATGAACAACCACATGTGACTTTTCCCACCATGTACTTCATCCTTTTTCTCGAGGGAAGATCCATGGATATATTAAACCATATCCCCCCTTCTCAATGTGGTACATATTTAATGGTGGGGGTAGGATGATGTATGGAACCTCTTCCTCCTTTGTTGATACTTGTGAAACATCTTCTTCTCCATCCAGTAGTTCCTCCCTATGTGATGCAAGATGTGTCTCTGGTTCTTCAGGAAGAGACACTGGTATAACTTCATGGGCTTCCTCTAGTATATGTTCAATGTCTTCCTAGAGATCTAGGTGTTCCTAACAAGATTAATCTTATTTTTCCTCATGATCCTTTAGGGAATAATAAGAGTCAGTCGATTCTGAAAATTCAATATAATTGGGAGTTATACTGAAATTTGTTTTAATAAAATCAAATGAGTTTGAGTTCAAGATTGTATCATCTCCATGAGAAGGTAAGGCTTGAATATTATCCTCGATGTAAAGTTCCTCTTGGATTTTATTATCTTATTATGGATGTAGGTATTTGGGATCCTCCACCTCGAGTTTTCCCTCTACTTCCTGGGTGTATTTAGTGAAATAACTGAAAATCGAGGCACTTCTTTCTTGGTCATGCATCGTTTCAAGTCAGTTTCGAGTTCTTCGATCACGATCATCAAAACTTGTGGTGAGATCCATGTCTCGTGGCCCTTTTTCAACTATTTGAACATTATTATTATAGAATCACCCCTTCATTAGAGTTCCTCCTTGGTATTATCTATTTCTTATTCTTGCACCTATGAGTAATCATTTCCTGAATTGAAATGATGGTCGTTTGAAAACATCATGAAAAAAATTAGATTTTTTTATTAAATAAAACAAAGAAAAATATTTTACAAAAAATCTTAATTTTGAAAAGGTGATTGAAATAACTATTTAGCTCCATGGAAATGATTCCAGTTTTGACACACGCCTACTGTGGGGTGTGGAAAAAGAAAATTTATGTGTTTTCCTAGTGCAACATAAAGGCTTACTAGAGTCATCTCACATGAGGATCATCACAGTTGGTTCAATGTCTAATTATAATTCACCTAATATAATTATTTTTTATTTTTATTTTATTTTTTGAAAGCAATGTTTTTGGGGGTTATTGAAAACATGTAATTAAAATAATGCAATGTAGAATTGAAATCTAAATGAAGATGTAGACAAAATGAAGATTAGAAAGAAAGGTCCTGGTCCAAGGTTTTATAACACATGTTAATTAATTAATTATTAATTATTTAAATTTAATTTGATAATTAATTTATTGAAACCTAATTAATGAATTAGTATTCATTTATTTATTGAGTGTGATATTTTATCATGCATCTGCAACACGAAACCACACATAATCCAGTAGTTAAGTAGGGTAGCACCTTAACCAAGAATGTTATTTATAGTAGACCTGACTCCACCGTATGTCATTTCATACCTTATAGAAACCCCAAATCCACTGTATTAAGGGCTTCAATAAGATAAGACAAGAGAAATTATTAATCAGGAAAAAGAAATTCATTTGGAAATAGTCCCGTGGTGGATGACTGCGACACCCATGCAATATTCCCGCCTCCACCACAAATAGATTTAAAACATTTTCAATTTGAAGCGTAATAATGAAAAACACCATGAAACCTCCCCCAGGTCCAAACCATAGTATATTAACTTTCCATGGAAAAGTGAAAAGATTTCATGATTGAAACATGGAAGAGATATAATGAGAATTAGAGTTGTAAGATAAAAGGGGTGGAAGAAGAAAGGGGAAAACTTTATTATAAAAATATATTAATTCATTATGTGATAAAATAAAAATAAAAATAAAAATAAAATTATGAAATAAAAAAATATTAAATGGCCCTTGGACTCCTCTTCTTATTTCACCAGATTGTGTGGGATGGGAAGGAATTATTTGAGAGGTAGGAGCTCCTCTCCTTTTATAAGAATATTTCTATCCTCCAAAAGTTAACGCATTTCGGACATAATAAATGGGAATTTCACACATGGTAACATTTATATAAGTTTTTTCACATTTTATTTCATGTTTCCACTTAAAATTTAAGCTTATTTGGCCTCAAAATTCTAGAGTTATGAATTTTTGATTTAGTGTTACTTTGTTTAGATGAAGGTTCCAGGAAGCTTCCTCTAAAAGTATAACATCCAATAACAACATTAATGATTTTATAACTCCCTAATTGTTTTTGTAGAAACATGAAAATGTGTCATAATTCTTTTTTAGGTGTAATAAACTCTAATTGAGGTGTCTAGTCCAAGATGAGATTTCATTATGGTGGTGGGGTCTACGCTGACCGCACGGAAAATGCTTCAACATAATTGATTTTTAAGGCCTCTAGATGATCGAACAAGCCCCTAGTCCGGAAGAAAAAGTTTAACTAAATAAAATAAGTATTATAACAAGAAAATAATCACTCAATTTGGAATTATATTTTTAAATAAAGGACCAAAAAACCCTAGATTTAAAAATCTGTAAAAAATACAGAATTAAGCACTTTTCCAAATTTTTCTCAAAACTCATCATAAGTTAAAAATTGATTCATATAAGATAAATAGATAATTTTTAAGGATAAAAAAATTGAAATGAATAAAAATATGGAAAATATTATCTCTATCAATTCACCCACACTTAAACAGTTCTTTTCCTTAAGCGTAAAATCTCAAAATGGAATTCAGAGGACACCAATGTTACCAATATTCAAATTCCAAAGTAATAAAATTTAACAATTTTCAATTTCAAATACAATATTCAAAAATCCACATAAAATATCAATTTTATTTCTCATTTTTCAAAAAAATAATCAAATCATGAATTTTACTTTTCCACTTTGAGGAATAATGAAACTTCTCCTTTCATTTATTCAAGATCTTTAATTCATTATTACTAAACCTTCCCAATCATGATTTACCTCACCTTTGAATCTTTACTCTTATCTATCATGATACAAATCAGGTAGAGTTTTTCACATATCATGAGAAAATTCTCATTATCCATAATATTTTAAAAGAACTACTTTTCCACTTTATAAAGACAAAAGGAACATAAAATCACTAGGACTTGTAATAAAGGTTCAAATGAATTTGAGGCTTAAGGTTCTTAGGATTTTATGATTTTAAAAATTAAGTCTCAAGGAGGAGGATAATATATTTAGTATAATGAATGATATCAAATGTAAAAGTGTAATTAATTTCTCATCATCAATGCAGAAACACATACTTCCCCCAAAACTTAAAGTAAGGTCATGATCAATTAATCATAATGAATGATTTGTGCACCCTCTTGATTTTTTTATTTTTTATTTTTTTGAATGTTATGATTATATCAAACATCACATCCATCACCTAACCACATATGATAATAGGATCATCTATTTGGAATGGTGATTTTTGGTTTTCCCAAATCACATCCCATTTTCCTCATATTTGGTTCTTTTTGTCATTTTGTCAATTTTTTAATTAAAGAGGGGAAAACAATGATGTTCAAGGAATGATTCCACACCCATTTAAAATTCCCACAATAACACCCCACATTATTTACTTACAATATATAATATCCATTCCACCATGATTCCCTTCCCCCCCACACTTCATTTTTATAATACCATGAAAATGCCAAGAGTAGGGTAGGAATTGATTAAAAAGGCTTGAAACATGGCTCATACCAATAAAGATCATTAATGGTATATATGGGATAAAATAAGGATTTATGTAAATGTGGCATTTAAGGATAATGGATTTTCAAAATATGCCTCAATAATTTTAAATATGTTTTTTCATAGTCATAACTTCAACAAGTTCAAATTCTAGTTCTAGTTGGTGACATGTCACAAGATATCTTAAGAAATATTATAATGAATAAATCGGAAGTACTTTGTCTCAAAATCCTCATGGTAATGAGACATATGATATTAGACAATAACTTAAGGCATGATTAATACTAACAAATCAATTCATGTGAATTTTAGAAATTCAAATCATGAGAAAATGGTAGGGAAATTCCATTTATATAAATCAACAAATTCCCTTAAGTCATGAGTTATCATTTCAATATCCCTGATTCACTTTAAACAATCAATTTTCTATTTTAATAATTAATTCTCAGTAAAAATGAAAACTAAAACCTGGAATCATAGGATTCCTAAGAAACTCATGTCTCCTAGATAATTCAAGTAAATAAATAATTGAAGTGTGGGAATTCAATTCTTATTATTAATGCTTAAAACATGTTTTAAACAAATATTTAAGGAGTTAAAAAGTTTAAAATTAATAATGAACTCCATTTTGAAATAAATCTTCACTCCACTTAGACTAATGTTTGGGGATTACTTCTTTCATCAACATCCTAAAAAATAAAATTACTCAATTAATTATAAGGATCATTTCATTTAATCACAAAAATGAAAAAATAGAGTGGGATTCATGCTGGACTAATCTAAAAAAGAAATTGAAATTGAAATTCAATGAAATAATTTAATGATAAATTTCGGTATGATCCCCCAATTTGGCCATGGATTTTTACTACCTCCAGTGGGTAGTAACATCTATTATCAAAAGTCTGATGGTGGATGTAGCTTATTTGACTTGAACCACCACATGTGGATTTTCCCAGCTTGTGCTTTATCCTTTTTCTTGTGGGATGATCCATGGATACAATAAACTATATCCTACCCCTTTAAAATTTAGTACATATTTCATGGTGGGGGTAGGATGATGTATGGAACCACTTACTACTTTGGTACTACTTGTGAAACATCTTCTTCTCCTTCCAGTGGTTCCTCCAGATGTGATGCATCATGTGTCTCTGGTTCTTCAGGCAGATCCACTAGTATAACTTCATGGGTTTCCTCCAGAATATGTTCAATGTATTCAGGGAGATCTTGGTTTTCCTCAATAGGTTTATCTTCTTTTCCCTCATCGTCCCCCAGGGAATAATAAGTGTAAGTCGATTCTGAAAATTCAAAATAGTTGAGAGTTATACTCAAATTAGTTTTCATAAAATGAAATGAGTTTGATTTTAAGACTGTATGATCTCCCTAAGTAGGTTCATCTTGAATCTTTTCCTCAGTGTGAGTGTATCTTGGATTTTATTATCTTCGGATTGAGGTTAATAGTTTGGGTTCTCCACTTCATGTTTGGCCTCTACTTCTTGGATTTCTTAAGTGAAATCACTAAAAACCATGGACACTTCTTTTTTGTCCTTGAATCGTTGCAAGTTAGTTTGGAGTTCTTTGATCAAGCTCATTAAAACTTATGGTGAGATCCATGTCTCTTGGCCTTTTTGAAACTTATTGAACATTATAATAAAATAATCACCCCTTTGTTGGAGTTGCTCTTCGGTATAATCGATTTCCTATTCTTGCACCTGTGAGTAATCATTCCCTGAATTGAAAATATGGTCATTTGAAAACATCAGGGGAAAAAATATATTTTTATATTTTTAATTAAATAAAACAAAGGAAAATATTTAAAATAACGTGAATTTAGAAAAGGTGATTGAAATAACTATTTAGCTCCCCAAAAACGGTGGCAGTTTTAACGCACGCCTAACGTGGGGTGTGGAATAAGAAATTTTCTATGTTTTCCTAGTGCAGCACAGAGGCTGACCAGGGTCGTCTCACCTGAAGAGCATCGTAGTTGATTCAATAACTAATTATAATTCACCTAATATAATTCTTTTTGGTTTTTATGTTGTTTTTTTGAAAACAATGGTTTTGGGGGTTTTGGAAAACATGAAATTAAAATAATTCAATGCATAATTGAAATCTAAATGTAGATGCAGACCGAATATATATTAGAAAGAAAGGTCTTGGTCCATGGTTTGATAACACAGGTTCATTCATTATTTTATTATTATCGAAATTAAATTTTATAATTCATTTAGTAAAACCTAATTATTGAATTACCCTCCATTTATTTATTGAGTGTGTGATTTTAGCATACATCTGGCACACTATACCACACATCCTCTAGTAGTCAAGTAGGGAAACACCTCAACCGAGAATGTTATTCGTACAAGACCCGGCTCTAGCGTATGTCGTTTAATCCCTTATATAAACCCCAAATCCAAAATATTATGGGTTTTCCTTAGAAAAGATATGAAAAATGATTAATCAAGGAAATGAAATGGATTTGGAAATAGTGTTGTGGTGGATGACCACTACACCCATGCACTATTCCCGCCTCCACCACAAATAGATTTAAAAAATTCTCAATTTGAAGTGAAATAATAAAGAACACCGTGAAAACACCCCTTGGTAAAAACCTCAAGTTAATAAATTTTCAAAGAAAAGTGAAAAGAGATCCCAATTGAAATATGAAGGATAGAGAATGAGAATTATATTTGGAAGAAAAAAAGGGTGGAATAATCGAGGGAAAAACTTTAATATTAAAAAATATTAATGCATTACATGATATAATAAAACTAAAAACTAAAAGAAAATAAAGAAATTTAAAAAATCTTAAATTTCCCTTGGCCTCGTCTCCTTGGTACCCCAGATGGTGTGTGGATGTGAAGGAATGATTTTATAGGTAGGAGCTCCTCTCCTTTTATACAATGATTTTTGTCTTCCGAAATTTAACACGTTTTAGACCCATTAAATAGAAAATTCACACATAGTCCACTTAATTAATTTTATTCCTAATTTTATTTCACATCTCCTCTCAAAATTTCAGCTCATTTGGACACCAGATTAAAAGTTATGAATTTTTGATATAGTGTTACTTTTTCTAGATGAAGTTTCTAGAAAGCTTCCTTTAAAAGTATAACATCCAATGACAACCTTAATGAATTCATAACTGCCTCAAATTTATTTTAGGAACTACAAAATGTGTCTTCATTCATTTATATGTGGAATAAAATTCATTAGAGGTGTATAGCTTGAGATGATATTTCATTACTATGGTGGGTTTCACACTGTCTTCCCAGAAAATGTTTCAACTTCATTGATTTTTAAGGCATCTAGATGCTCGAATCATCCCCTGATACAAAAGAAAATTTTGAATAAAATAAAATAAGTATTCTTAAAAAATAATCACTCAATTTAGAATTACATTTTTAAATAAATGACCAAACTACCGTTGAAGTAAAAATCTGTAAAAAATAAAGAATTAAGTACTTTTCATAGTTTTTCTCCAAACTTATCATAAATCCAAAATTTATTCATATAATCACAAATTGATAATTTGGGAGGATTGAAAAAATTTAAATAAATATAAAAAATATGGAAAGTATTAGCTCTATCAAGTATCTAACGCATGTATAGGAAAAAACCCAATTATCCAGGATGGGATTGTTGTCATTGATGTCTGTTGTTATAGTTGGATGTTATTTTACCTTGAGTGGTGCACTTTTTGGGTGATGTGATTATTGTCTCTGAAATTTTCTATTTGACTCATGGCTTAGAATGTCGTGAGAGTTAAGTATGCATGTATCATTCTAAGAACTCAAGAATTTTGTGGACTGTATCATATTATGCATGCATAGAAAAGATGTTTTTGGGTAAGTTGTCAAACTTGAAATGTTATTACTTGGTTTTATATTTTTTATTAAATAATGTTCATAATGTGAATTGAAAAAGTATAAAATGATTCAAGATGTGAATAAATCAGTGTCTAATGGGACTTGAAAATGGGGATGAGTTTACCCTTTGTTAACCATGACCTTGATGTAGGATACTTAAGTGTAGTGGTAACTTCTTGGGTTTAGCCCTGTGGTGGAGTTTTGGGTAATGACTTATGATGGATTTTTTGTGAATACCTCTTATGTAATTTTGTTAAAGTTGTGCTATGTGTCTTAAGATGTTTTTTTTGGAATTTTAGATATATGCCTCCATGATGACATTTATTAAGGGGATGACATGAGGATATGGATGAAAATAATACTCCTATAGTGTAACCTGAGGCACTGATAGTGTCGGGTAAATAAGTTGGAGTGTAATTTCGAGATAAATTTTATTTTTTCCAGAAGTTTATGGGAAGAGTCCCAAGGTGGTTTGTGAAAAGTGTGCCTCATCTTACACAAGAGTTTTAGTTGCATCACCCTTTGAATTTTACCAAAGTGGGTGTGCCTAAGCTAACTGAGTTCTGGATTGAGTCTATCCTGACTAAACTTGACCACTTGGAGACACTTGCTGAGAAGAGCGTCAAATTGGATTATTATATGTTATGTGGTCAAGCAAAGCTTTGGTGGGGTATCCAAACTCAGGATTAACTACTAGATAATATGGAGTGGAAAGAGTTTCATGGGGAGTTCTTAAATCACTTTTAACTTGAGATGCTCATCCAGGAGAGAGAAGTTGAGTTCATAAGATTTAATTAGTGGAATATGCTCATGATTGACTATACTGGTCACTTTATAGATCTTTAGAGAATTGTCCTAGTGTTTGTATGAGATGATGAGACTATGGAAAAGTATTTACAAGATGGGATTAAGTATGAAATTAATTACCATGTAAATATATTTAGGTTAGTTAAGTTTTTAGAGGTGGTGAATTAGGTTCTCATTTCTGAGGGGAACCTGAAGGAGGCTTCTGGTGAAGGATAGGTAGTTTCTGATGGATGGTTAGGAGGTATGACTTCAAAGGTAAAGAATCACACTTATGACAATGTTAGAAAGAGTAGTTGAAAACATAGTGGCTATAGGGGAGGTTTTGTTACATAATACCTTTCTCAATTGATCTATTAGCAGTGCAGTAGTTTGGGAAAATTTCGTAGACACTTCCCCAAACCCATGGGAGAGTGTTGAGCCTTCGACACGACGAATCATCTACATAGGTTCTAGAAAAACCCACTATATATGAGTGTTGATGGAGAAAATAGTCAGAACTAGAGTATGGGGAGGGGATCTTATACGCTTTACTAGTATAACAGTTATAGTTATATTGTACATGGTGGTAGAGGAAATGGATGAGGTACTTCTGAGAAATATCACTCATACCAGCAGAGTGGTATAACTCAGGGGATTCATACTATATCATAGGGAAGAGGGGTATGATAGTTTCATGTTGTTCAGACTATACTTGTGGATAGTGAGGCTGGACCATTGATTGTTAGAGGTACTATTCTTATAACTTCTACACTATATAATGCCTTATTTCATACAAGTGATTCTCATTATTTTATATCTTCCCAAATTATGAATGTTTTGAGCCCAAAGGTGTAGTTTTTGAGTGGTGTTTTGATAATAGATACACCTTTGGGGTATGGTCGAGATACATCTATTTGTAAAAAGGCTATTCTATTATGTTGGGGAGTATCAATTTAGTTGGGATATTTACATCCTTTACATGATAGGCATTGAACTAATTTTTGATATGGACTAGTTAGAAGCATACCGAGCCCACATAGTTTTTTACTACTGGATAGTGATTTATACATCTCATAAGTGTGGAAATTATATTTATTATGGGGAGTGGGATATCCATGTGGGATGTGAAAAGGAAAATTATTCAACAACTAGGGGATCTCACCACCCAGTTTGGTACTCTCTTGCTTGATAATGGGTGTGATAAGAATGGAGTATTTTAACCGTAGTGGATAGATTTTAGGAAGTATTCTCTGAATATTTGTCAGGGATTCCACCTGGGAGTGATTTGGAATTTATAATTAAGCTCATTCATAGAGCTGATCCATTTTCTATTCTTCTATACAGAATAGAACCAACAATTCTTCAAGAGCTAAAGACTCGGATGGAAGAGTAAATCGATAAGGGTTTTATCCATATGAGTATGTCTCCTAGGGGTACTCTAATTTTTTTCTAAGAAGGACGATGGTACCCTAAATTTATGTGTTGATTATGAAATGTCTAACCAGATAAATATGAATAACAGACATCATCTTTTATGTTTCGATGAACTATTTGACTAGTTGAGGGGACCTTGTGTTTTCTCCAAGATTGACTTGAGATAAGGGTATCATTAATTGAGAGTCTGACCTTCTGATATACTGAGGGAAACATTCAGAAGTAGATACGACATTTAAGAGTTTGTAGTGATGCCATTTAGAATAATGAATGAATCAATAGTTTATATGGCTCTAATGAATGCAATCTTTAACCTGTACCTAGATTAATTTGTGGTTTTGTTCATAGATGACATCTTGGTGTACTCTAAGACTCATGAAGATCATGCCAAACATCTTGAAATCACCCAGAGTACACTAAGAGGGCATCAACTATATTCTAAGACATCTAAGTGTCAATTATGAATTAATCAGTTTCACTTATTGGGTCGCATCATCTCGAAGAATGGTGTGTCAGTAGACCCAAAGAAGGTTCAAGAAGTTGTATCTTGAGAGAAGACCAAGAATGTTTTTGATATATATAGATTTCTAGAATTAGATGGATATTATCAGAGGTTTTTTTCAGATTTTTTCCTATTTTATGGAACCTATTTTGATATTAACCAAGAAGGGGATAATGTTTTAATGGTCTGGGTCATGTGATAATTCTTTATAAGAGTTGAATAAGTGCTTAAAAATGAAACCAATCTGGATTTTACCCAAGACAAGAGAGGACTATATGATGTATTATTTAGTTCTAGAGTTGTGGTTGGAGTAGTGTTGATGTAGGGAGATTGAGTTGTGGGATATTAGTCTCGATAATTGAGTCCACATGAATGGCACTACCCTATGTACAACCTCAAGTTGGTAGCAGTTTCTTATTCTTTAACGTGTTGGAAAAATTATCTCCTGGGTGAAAAGTTTATGGTGTAAACTGATCAAAAGTGCTTAAAGTATATATTTTTCAAACATGATTTGAATATTCGATAATAGAGGTGTGTTGAGTATATATAGTCATTCGAATTTGATTTGGAATATATAACTTGGAATGGAAATAGAATTTCCTATTCTTTATATAGGAAGGAATAGAATCAGGCAGTTTATGAGTCTAGTGCTGAGTGGAAAATGACGACTTTACTGGATAAGATGCATGTTGTGTTTTGGGAGAGCCATAAAAATATGACTCTCGTATCCATTTTAGTGGAGTCTACAATTTGGATCTTGATTAGGGAGAGGAAGTATGAGGATCTAGAATTATAGTCTTTGAGATAAATCCTTGATGGTGGAGAGACACCTTCAAACTGAACCATAGACAAGGATGAGATCATATATGTATGGAATTGTGTTTTTTTACCTAAGACTATACGGGAGGAGATGATGCATGAATGTTATGATTCGAAGTGGGAGGTTCATTTAGGTGTGAAAAACATGTACTATGACATACAATGATAGTTTTGGTGGATGGACATGAAAAAGGAGATTTAAGGGTTTGTGACACGATGCTATGCCTTCCCAAAAATGAAGGATATGAATCATTGTCTTGAAGGTTTGTTACAACTATTTACAATTTTAGAATAAAAGTGGGATGGAATTAATATGGACGTCATGGTGGGTATTCTAAGGAAGCCTCATAAGAGTGATGTTATTTGGGTGACTATGGACTGTTTGAAAGGGGTAGCACATTTCTTACTGGTATGAGATACTTTCCTAGAAGATAAGTTGGGAGATTTGTATGTTCAGAGGATAGTCCATATGCACGAGGTTCCGTAGAGTATTGTTTCAGACTATGACTCACATTTTTATTTCTTCTTGTATATGGGATTACATAATGTACTTGGTACACATGTTTTATTGAGTACATAATTCTACTCACAAATAGATGGGAAGTTAGAAAATACTATAATGGTTCTTAAGGATATGATTTTGGCGGGTGTCCTAGACTTCAGTGGGTCTTGGGAGAAGCACCTAGTATTTGTATAGTTCACCTATAACAATAATTATCAGGTGAAGATATAGATGGAACCATATAATTCTATCTATTGTAGGCCATGCAGATCACCTATGTGTTGGATTGAGGCAAGGAAGTTAGAATTATTAGGGGCAAGTCTCATGCAAGAGATGTTAGAATATGTTAAACTGATTCAGAAGAATATGGATATATATTAGAGTTGGAAGAAGTTGTATGCCTATATAAGTCAATGTACCATAGTGTTTATAGAGTGTGATCGTGCATTCCTTCAGGTGTTACCTAGATTGGGTCACAATAGGATATGGAGATAGGGTAAGTTAACACCTAGGTTGGTTGGACTGTTTGAGGTTTTGGAGAGAATCAGGCTAGTGGCATACCGAATGGCTCTTCCAAAATGGTACAGTGCTATGCATGATGTTTTTATGTGTTATAACTTCAGTGGTATCACCCCATCCCTTAACATGTGATTGATTTGGATGATGTTGATCTAGAGACCAGTGTGTTCTTTGAGTAGTATATCATATGTGTGTTGGATCACAGTGAGAAAGTGTTTTGGGGAAAAACCATGAGGATAGTTCGTGTATTTTGGAAACATAGATATATTCTTGAGGAAACAAAAGAGAGAGAAATATATATGCAGTCTTAGTTTCCAAATCATTTTGATTTATAATATTATGGATTCTTAGAAGTATAGCTCAAGGATGAGCTGTTATAAGGTGGAGAGATTTTAAGATATTGATGTTTTCCAGACATCTCTCTAACTCATTTTTATGTACAATTTTTCCTATTTGAGTAATTTTTTAGTTTTTATCTTATGTGTGCTTTGGTGAAAAATTAGAAGTTTTGGAAAGAAGTTGGCCAGTGCACAATTGGCACATGGTTTTCCCGAACTATATTTCTCACCCTAACAAACCATGAAACCCCTTACATAGAGGGATTTCATTGCTAGTACATAGTTTTTCAAACTATGTTCCATATTAGGAGTAACCGTGCACCCCTTCTAGAAGAGACATATGATTAATGCACATGTTTTGGAAAACCATGTAGCCCTGCCCAAGAAATTGTGAATATGGTTTTAATTATCCAAAAAGTTAGATTTAAAATTTCTCGAACCCCTATATTAACCCAAAATTAACCCTATCTCAGAGCTAACCTTTTAATCTCAATTTTGGATGTTTCCAAATGAATTTGTAGGGCTCCCAACCTCTGTTCCTTGAGATTTGAGGCTCGAATTGAGGATATGAACCTCTCCTAGTAAGATATTTTAATACTAATCGGTCTCTCATATTCTACCATCCTTATCTCATCATTTGACAGGATGTTTTCCTCTTTTTGTTTTGGATCTATTTATTGGTTTTGATAGATATAATCCAATAAAACATGGATCTAGGTCTTATAACAAGGTCTCATTCCTCATCATGATTAGGGTTCATCTGCATCGACTGTGAATTTCAATTGGCGATATTTTTTCATCAATTTTGAGATACATGGACTAAATTCAATTATCGTAGTCTTGATTCCAATTGTGTGTATGCGTTGTTAGATTTCAATTTTCACATCTTGCAATTAAATATTTTTTTGAATAAATTAATTTATGGAACATTGAATAGGAATTGTTTTTATTATGCAATTGGATTTATTTGATTAATTAATTTTTGAATTAATTAATATAATGAAGTGATTGGGGAATTGATAGATATTGGGATTATTTAATTGGATAAATTAATTAATTAGTGAATTAAATAATGGATGTAATTTCATTATTATGGGATTGAATCAATTTATTGGTGAATTAATTAGTGAATGGAATGTTATGATTATTGGATTAGATTAATTAATTGGTGAATTAATTAATGGAATGTTGTGATTATGAAATTATTAAATTAGATTAATTAATTGGAGAATTAATTAATAGAATTTTTGATAGATGTAAAATTTTTCTACATGTGATTATTTGATATATGAGTGTGGGACATGGTCTACTACATTAAAATCTCATATTGAAAAATTGATATTTATGTGTGGGACATGATTTATTACACCAAAACCTATAGTGATAAATGAGTGTGGGACACTATCTGATACATAAAAATCCCAATTATGTGATTGTTTTATAAATGAGTGTGGGAAATGATCTTCTGCATAAAAATCCCACTTGTTTGATTGTTTGATTAATGAGTGTTGGATACATACTACTGCATCAAAATCCCACAAGGTCCCAGGCATGGCGAAATAGGCCGAAAATGATGGCATTAGATGATGGACTTTATTGGATGTATTATAAATTTTCAGTAAATGTATAATGATAACCCATGTTTTATAGAGATTTTTGAATTAAATATAAGATATGAATCAGAATGCAGCATGGGTCGATGTAGGTATTGATGTTCAAGTTTCCTCGAGAACCTGGGGGTTTTATGGTTAATTAATGATAATGATATGTAATAACTGTTTATTTATGCATTCTAATTTATTATTTATATAGCTACATACATTTTTATTGACTGGATATGTTTTTAGACATCGTTGGGGGTGGTCTACTAAGTTGTACTCACACCCAACTCAGGATGCCTGATTGGTACTCGAATAGACTTCATATTTGAAATACAAGATAAGGGAAAGAGCCCTATTTTAGATGGATGATTTTGGATGGAACATGGATGAGGGGACTAAACATGATTTACGAACCACTTGGGAGTTGTCATTGCTTTTATTTATTTTGGGTTTTTCATATTAACATTTGACACGTATTTTCCATGACATATATACTATTCATTTTTTTGATATTGTATTTCTTATTTTATTCATCATTTGATTATATTTTTGGTTATTAATTATATAATTTGGTTACTATTTATTTATTTTCACTATTTTATTACTCTAATAAAGAGGTAATATTCTCCCAGTGATCGATATTAGTCTGTCACTGCTAGTAGGTAGCTTCTGGTGTACGGGGAGGTGCACTTGAGGTCATGTGACCAACCAAATCGGGGTACTAGTGTGTAGAACCCATGTCACAAAGTTACATACCCACTGGTCATATAATAATCTTTCAAATTAGTAAGAAATTTATATTGACAATCAAATGGCTCAGTACTTTAGGTTGTGTATTTTATTAAGTCGAACACTATGTGCACTTTTCTAACTCTACAAATCAACCATCCTTGATTTACATCAATCAATACCTTTCTATTATAGAGAAATGGTCTTCCAAGAATGATGGGGGCATCTCATTTCTCCTCCATATCCAAGATAAGGAGATTAGTTGGAAATAATAACATACCTACATTTACTAAAACTTCCTCAGGATGTTTTTTCTTGTACATGACTGATCGATCAGCTAGTTAATGGGAAACTCTAATTGGTTTTATATCTTCAAGCCCTAATTTACGAAATAAACTCATAGTTATGAGATTGATACTTGCACCATGAACTTATAGGGATCTTCTAAATTTTAACATCCCTATAATGCAAAGAATAAATAATATTACGGGGTATCACATATTTTTGTGGGATCTTTCACTGAATGACTATAGACCACTATTCATTCAATGATATTAATACTAGGTCTTATATTATCCTTTTTTTTTGGAGAGAAAATCCCTCAATAATTTGGAATAATTAGATATCTGAGTGTTGGACTCAACAATGGGGATGATGATGTGTTGCTACTTAAACATCTCTAAAAAACTTTTTATATTACCCCTCTATTTTGATACATCTCATCCTATCTAGAAAGGGTATAGGGGGTTTGTATGGTGGAGGTACCACATAAGAATATTTACCTTTTAGGATACTCTTTAATAAGATATTTTTTAGTTTCTATATTTACTAATGATTTAAGTATTTGTTTTAGGTAAATTTTGCTTCTTTTCCTAACCAATGAATGGATGATAAAAATACAATGTTTTCCTACTCTTAATACCATAAACATAGATTCCTCTCATAGATGTTTCTTGGAATTTATAGGTAGTATACCTAGTAATCAATCCAATAGTGTTTTAGATATTTTTCTATCATTGCTATATTTACTGATGATTTAAGTATTTGTTTTAGGTAAATTTTGATTCTTTTCCTAACCTATGAATGGATGCTAAAAATACAATGTTTTCCTACTCTTAATACCATAAAAATAGCTTCCTATCATAGATGTTTCTTTGAATTTCTAGGTAGTATACCTAGTAATCAATCCAATAGTGTTTTAGATATTTTTCTCACATGATGGTCAAGGTTTCACTGTGAAGCCATTTGGTTTTGTATTTTAGTTTCTTGGGTATTCATCCTCATATAATCTTAATAAAATAATTCAGTACGAAAATTTTCAATATTCATTAGTGGTGGTGGTTCTTGATAAATATAGCTTAATAGAGCTTGCTGAAATAATTATTTCTGAGCGAGTGGAGTTTTATGAGCTCTTGGGTGAAAAGGAATTTGAGGAAATTGTTATTGTCATTGAGGAGCTACTATCAATAGGGGGTACCCAAGTGGTCCTTGATTACATGGTGGTTTGTGACCACTCATCGATTTGTAGTAACCTTGGTTTTCTTATTATGACTATTCATCAGACCTATATTGATATTACAACTACTGATATTGGTGGGTTTATTAAAACCATTTATTTTATAGATTTTAATTTATGTATTTATAATCTTGACTTTGGTTTTCTTTTATTCCTATGATATAATATTGATATTGGTGTGGGCCTTCATTTATTTCACATTCTTGTATTTTCATAATAAGGTTAGGGGTGGTGGTGGTGAAGTTAGCTGAAAAATTTCAAGATTATTAGCGATAGATTCAACCTGGGCTGTACAGATGGTATTCTATTACTCCCATGGAATTCTATGATGGGGAAATCCCCAATCACTCTACCTGAGATTGGAATCATAGATACATCATCAAAGAGTGCTCTGCTGACTTATGAATTTTGAACACAAATCGACCACTAGTGGTTTCATTTTCTGTAGTGCAAAACATTGGTTGGAAACCTTGGTAGAATATTCAAAATTGTAACTACACATCAATTATATGATGTGGTAACTTTGTTATCTCTTTGAAGTGATCTTGGGATTCCCAAGATGATTCCTTGTCCACCTAGGCGATGTTTTGGATATCATTTCTGAGCTTCCACATTTGTGTTTGTGGGAAATATTTATCCATAAATTTATTAGATAAATCATCACAAGTCGTAATAGACTCATGAGATTGAATTTTGATCCAATCCATAGATTTTTCATGCAAAGAGAAATAGAAATCTCAAATTTTGATATCATCAGATGATACAACTTAATTTTGAAATGTGTTTCTAACATATAAGAAATTTGAAATGATCTCATGGGGATATTTTCTCTGAATTCCACTAAACTTTCCCTGGTGATAGACCACATGGATGAGTATAGTTCTAATTTCAAATGTTTATTCTTGGATAGGAGGGTATATGATGCTGGTTGCAATACCACTAATGGATGGAGAGTCATAGTTGATGATGGAACACTCTTGTAACATGGGTTTCTACCCTTTCCATTCAAGAGGAACACATACATGTTTTTGTTAGGATGTGAATGGTTGTTGGGATCAAACCTATTTGATCTTAGACATATAGATAAGTATATTTCGATCTTAGGATCCAAAGTAAGAGGTTCTTGAGATTTAGGGATCCCTGAGTGATTAAAAGGCCCCTAGAAAATATACTAGATGACAAAGAAAATGCATGTTCTAGTCTGTATGAAAAAATTGTAAAAATAAAGGGGGAAAAGGAAATATGGGTGAGGTTATCCAAAGTTCACCGCAAAGGTTACTGCACTAATGAACAATAATATACCTAAACATAATGCCAAAATTTTACTATATTGCACAAAATTTTTGATTCTATACATGAATTGATTATATTAGAATTTTTATTTTCCCAAAATTCACTATCTACAAATTCGTATCATAGGAGCAGTGCAGGGTCAAAATGATAAATAAAATATTTTAAATTGGAAAACTAGTGTTAATAACCTTATGGGATGAATCCTCATTATCTCTATTTAGTTTGGTTTTATAGAAATTGAATATCTTGGGTTTAAATATGGAAAGAGAAAAGGGATGAGAGTCAATTTTAGGGTTTAGGAAAAACTGTAATCCCAAATCTAGCCTGGGAAGACCTATATCTTAGACTATGAAGTAGTACAAATATCACATTGGTTATGGTAAAACCAATTGGATCTCCAAAGATGAAACTATTCATTGGTTCATAGATAGTAAAGAACCTATATATAGTATGCTTAGCTTCAAATTCATAAAGTATCATAAGCTACTAGTCCTATCCTTCTCAACTCCAACTAGTTTAGGGTCTTTCGATAACTCGTACCATGATCATGTTTATATTAAATAATGTGATAAACAATTTTTTAACCTAATTACTAGCCACATGGTAACCAAGTTTCTATTTATAGGTTCATTATGTTTAAACAAACCCTTACTCTTGAACACTAAAAAATTAGTCGCATATGGTCATGATGGTATTGAATTGAAAAAATTAGGTGACTTACTTGACATGATAAATAAAAAATTAAAAAAAATGCAATCCATAATTGAAAAAATGGAAAATCATACACATAATATGTTGAATGAATAAACAATGAATAACACATGGAAAAATTAAGTTAAATGGAAATCAGTATTGAAACATGAATATTGGAACTAGAAACAAGAAATTAGAAATCCTGAAATGGTATATAGAAGAATTAGATTGAAAAAAATTTGAATGGAAATAAATTGAACTTAGTTTAGAATAAATCATAGAAGAAACAAAGAAAAAACAAGGATATTCAAATGTATTTCATGTCAATTCGATCTATTTGGGTGCTATGATATATATGGACTTAGGTGGATCACTATGTATATGTGATTCACATCAGAAGAATAATTTAAGAAAATTCTACCTCAAAACTAACATGACATGTAGATGTAATTAACATCATGTACCTTAGACCTGTAAAGTTCTCCAAAGACCATGGATTCCTAGTTTTCATGGATTATATCTTTAGCATGATTCATATTTTGAAGTTTTTATGTCGGGTAAAATTTTCACATCATGAATCTTCATTAATTTTTAGTTTTTTATTCTTTAAAATCATGTAATATATTCATATCATATATTAGTTTCACATATTTTAATTTTTGTAATATCTTGTAAATTGGATGCCATATGTTTTTCCTGAGGAATACTCATCGTGAATCTATTTCACGGTTTGTAATGTCTAATTTTACTATTTTTTACAATGTCTTACCTTGAGTCTTGAGTTCTAATTCCCTATAAAAACAACAAAAAATCTAGTGTATTATTGAATAAATCATGAAAAATTCTTAAAGAAATGAATAAAAAAGACACACACACACACAGATATATATATATATATATATATATGATGTCAACATATCCATTTTATAGAACACCACTATCGATTGTATTCGATCAATATATTAGATTTACCTCTAAGTTCAAAAAGAGTATTCAATATAGTCTAAAAACTAATTTGATCTTTAGTGGGACTTATCATCCCTAAACTGATGGCCGATCTGAGTGGACTATCTAAACACTAGAAGACATGTTGAGTGTAAGTTTGATGGACTTGAAAGGAGGATGAGAGTAATATCTTCCTTTATTTAAGTTTTCATACAATAGTAGATTTCACATAAGAATCCAAATGGATCCATATGTTACCCATGACGAGAACAGATGTAAAACACTTGCATGATGGGAAGAAGTTGGATAACACAAGTTGTTGGGACATGAAATGGTTGAGGAATTAGTATAGAAGGTCAAGACCATTCATCATCACATCAAGGCTGGTCAAAGTTGATAAAAGAGAAATGCCTAAAATTATCATGGATACATGGATTTTAAGGTTGGAGATAGTGTATTCTTTCACATATCTCTATAGAAGAGATTCATGATATTTTAGAATAAGTGAAAGCTATGTCCTAGGTACATCGACCCCTTTGAGATTCTCAATCGCATAAGAGTTATGGAATATCGACTAGCTCTCCCACAAACCTTTTCTCAAGTACATGATGTACTCCATAAATAACTCTTATGGATGCACATACCAAGTCCCTAAAATGTACTAAATTAAGATATGGAATAACTAGAAAATAATAACTATTATGAGAAAAATTTGGGTTAGACCTTGGACCATAGAGATAATGTTGTATGCAATAAGAAAAATCACCTAGTAAAATTAATATGGAGAAAACATAAGTATGAGGAGGCAACATGGAAACCAAAGAAATCCATAATGTAGATATAACCTCACATTTTTACACATTTGTATGTAAAAAACAATTTCCAGGTTGAAACTTCTTAATGGGTAATATCCCAAAAATCTATCAATGGAATTTCCCTTATTATATGTGTGTCATATTTATGAATGTAGTATAATGAAGATGCACTACATGATAAAACCAAAAATGCTTTTTTTATAATTATTTTAACATTAAATTTAGAGAATAAAAAAAGACATTAGAATTGAAAGTATTACAATGTGGAAAAATAATAAACAACATAACTAAAATATAAAAATTTGGATATGCTTGAACCACCAGGATGGCCACACTCATGAAAAAAAATAATAGAAATGAAGAACAATATTAGTAATCCAATTTGAAGTTTGAAAATGAAAATATACATAACCTTGAGAATAAAACAGAATTGAATGAATAATGAATGAAATGTGAGGTATTTATAGGTAGTATGTAACCCATATGACTATTACAAATATAACTATTAAAATAGTATTCTAGATGTTAGAATAGTAACCTGACCATTGGAATAGTAATATGACTGTTAGGATTAGTAACCTAACTATTAATATAGTATCCCCACCCATAGAAGAATAAAATAATATTTAGGTATCCTATAAAATAAAAATATGATATATTTATAACACGGTACAAGTAAATAAATGTTTTAAAATTCATAAATTAAGTGTTTATATTTGTTGTAAGACATAAATGTTTTAAATTTAATTTTTATAATAAATAAGATGATTTAAAAGAATGTATATTTTTTTTATATTAATTTATAAATCAATATTATGTTTTATTATACTATTAATAGAAATTTATGAGACCAAAATAAATGTTTCAAAGGGTCATAAAATTGATTTTAATATTAAAATTGATAATTTTTTAAAAAAATGAGAATATTATTTAAAAAATAAATTTATTTCTATTATAAAATTATTTTCATAAAAATTATTTTCTTTTTTTAATCAATATATCTACAAATATTTAGGGTGATTTTTTTTTCTATTTTTATAAAATAGTTGGATTTTTTTGTGAATAAAACAATATGGTAAAATATGACATTTATCTTTATAAGCTAAATATAAAAATTTATGAGTCATGGATTATGTAAGAACACATTAGTTAAAAAATAATTGAGACATTTAATATATATAGCCACAATAATTAATACTACGGATAGTATTATGCCAAAATAATAAAAAAATATTTATAATATTCAAAAACACCACTCTCCCCCTTATAAACACTACCCCACCACCCGTTCTCCTAAAACCATATAAGCCTTAGAGATTTAGTAGTTTTTATAATTTAACTTCCAAATACTATCCCACATTTTCTAGTTCTTATGGCCTCATCCAAAGAATATTTCAAGGTTCCTTAAGGAGTATTTCAAGGATATGACTTTTAAGAGGTAATTGTCTCAGTTTACCTCTTTTAAATTCTTTTATTTTTATACCTTTTCTTAGGTTCCATCATAAGAAATAGAATAATAAATATAGTATCATATATATACTAGAATCATATATTTATAATGTAATATCTACCAACCACCCCTTTCTCATATCCTCTTATTCAATGGAAAATGAAACTATTTCCCATATTACATTAGTTCACCACCTTCATAGACGATGAGTTTTTGCTTTCCACTACCACCTTCAAAGAAGGATTAAAATAAATTATAATGGGTTTCAATTAAATAATTAAATATATTATATTTTTACCACATTTTTTAATTAATATATGCCCATAATATTAAATAAAACGAAACTAGTTTTTAATGGTCAGTAAAACCACTTAAATGTACTATCTATGTAAAGGTAATGTTTTTACTAAAAGAATCCTCCATATGTCAAAACACATATAATAATTTGAAATTTTATTTAATTATTTGAGTAAATTAATACAATTTCATTTCACTTATGAATTTTTATTCCCATTTGAAAACAACAACACTAATTATCCACAAGTGTTCTACCTTGGAACCATAAAGAAAATGCTCATAGAACAACAAAATTAAACATTATAAATCATTTAAATGTTTATAATTGAACATAATAAAATTAAAAAAAATAAATTTATATTTAAATGTTTTTTAATTAATTAATCATGATATCTAATTAGATTATCCTAGATGTTATGTGCAAGTGCAGAACATACCCATACATAAGGTAAGAGATCTCTTTGAACCAACCTTTCATTAGGCCATGAAATCTATCTCTCTAATATATTTCCTCTATATCTTGTGTTTTATAATTCTTCTCAATTATTTATATTTTTATATTACATATATAAATATTTCTCCACCTTTATTTAATAGGATAATACACACCATAAGTTCTTTTCCCAAAATGAAACCGATTACTTTTCATGAGTAATTTTAATGTTTATTCCCTAAGAATGATTTCCTTTTGTGGATCACATAGGCATGTAAATGTTATAATGGTTGTGCATAAGATAGTTATCCAATTCACTTGGTAATGTTATTGTCTCATGAGACATTATTTATGAGATTAGGGAGTGAACTTAATCTATTATGAAACTTTATCCATCATGTAATGTTGTCTTGGAAGTTAACCTTAACTTATGTTTATTTCTGTAAAGACCCGAAAATTTCAAGGAAAATTATTTCTTAATTTTTTTTTGGAATTTTACAAGAACGAGGTTTCTGACGGCACTTGATTCTCAGGCACGGAGTGCCTGGAATCAACTTCCGAAGTTTGGCTCGGGTACGTTCAGTGAACGAGCGAGCTGGAATTTCTATCTTTTGAACCGGTGCTTGGAATTGAAGTCTGATGGCACCGATGGACTCGCAACACCGATAATTGCTTAAGGGGACCTTTACCACAGTTGTGTTTTAAGCGGGATGAGATTTTGTTTTTGGGGTTTTAGTTTAAAATAAATAAAATTGTGTGAACAATTTTATTTTATGTCTTTGGGAGTTATTCTCTCCCATGGGAAGTAATTGGTGGAGCCCATGACCAACCAACTTCCTATGAGTGGATACTTGAAAGGTGGGGACCACACGAGCCCCAACCTTTCACATCCCTATAACTCTCCTTTAACCCCCCCATTTAATCTCCCTTTAACTCTTGAACTTCTCCCACTCTTAAGTGCATGCCAACACTTTTTAATTAATGAGTTCAACTTCTTAAATTAATTAAGTTATTTGAATTTTGGAATTTGAAAAGCTTGGCATGTGTTAATAAAATAATGGGAGAGATTATTTTATTAGGTTTCTTGGTTAAGTGAGGATTTTGAGAGAGTTGGGAAGGCTTTTCTTCTTCTTCTTCATCTTCTCCATCACCATCGTTGAAGAATGTCGAGACTTCGATGAAGAATGTGATGAACACCGACACTCCGACGGAGAATGTGAAGGCACCAACGACGTGCCTTCTCTTCTTCTTTATCCGCATCAAGGGAGGAGGCATCACCGCGGGGAACGTCGCCATCGACGATGGCGCTCACTCCGACGACGACGGGATTGATACCATTCTACAGCGACACTACCATCCCGCGACTTTGTCAACAAACAAAGGATGACACGAGGTAGGGGAATTTATTTTTTTGGAATTATCTTATCTTTTGAGAAAAGAACGACGAGCGTGGACCAACCAATACAGGGTTGATCCGCGGATCGTTCGATCATGCGGTTTGATGTTGGGGGTTATTAATTTAAATTGCTCGTGTTTATTGCCTTGACGAACTTCGTGGAATATGACCCTTGTTATCGAATAACGCGAGGGGGGCCGGACCACACAAACACGGCCGACCCTCATCCTTATTTCATGTTGGATTCTTTTGTGGATTGAAACGGGAATGGTGCGGTGCCATCGCACCGCGCGGAAACGTGAGACAAGTAATGCGCGGCGCCGTCGCGCCACATCGTGAAAAACAAACAAAGGCGCGACGCCGTCGCGTCACGACGGAGAAACCCGAAGACATCCGCGAACGGAGTCGGGCCACGATGAAGGGGCGCGGTGCCAACGCGTCGCGCCGGAGAACCACGAAGAAGGCACGTTTCATTTTGGCATGCGGATTGACGGGCGACGACGAAGCAGGCCGTTTGGGCGTTTGAATCCCTTCGCAGTGAAGGTGGGGTCCCGGGGGGACCATAGGCGAAGACGGCGGGAGGAACGGACCACCGGAGCACGTCCGGTGGTCCGGGGAAGACTGAGGCGGCGCGCCACGCCAGTGCGGCAGTGCCAGCGACCAGCGGCGGCGGTGCGCCGCCGGAAAGGAGGCGGACGGCGGTGCCACTGACCTCAATTAACGGCGAAGGGTGGGGGAGCCGCGCACCCCGCCCGCGAATCAGCTCGACCCCGCTGGTCGAGCCGCGGCCGGCCTGTCGGGCCAGACCGAACCGGACCGCGCCGGAGCTGGCCGGGCCCAGCCTGGTCGGACCCAGTTTGGTTCGACCCGGTTCGGGCCGACCCAGGGGGGGGGGGGGGGGGGACGGGCCGGGTCCGCCCGGGCCCATACCCCCGTTTTCGGACCACTTTTGGTCAAATTCCCGTAACTTGGGCTACGGGCCTCCAAACGACTCTCCGTCAGCGGCAACGCGATCCTTGGATCGAGACGGTCGTTTTGGTATATTTCACTCAAGGTTTCAGAGAACTTTGGGTTCGGCCGGGTTGGTTCGTACACGAAACCAACCGGGCCCTCGGAGCGGAAACGCTCGTAACTTGAGTTCCGGACGTCCGATTGACGTGCCGTCGACTTTGATGGAATCCTCTAAGTGAGATGGAACTTTTGGCATACTCTTCTCGAGGTTTGGATGCCGTTGGAGTGTGGTCGGGTTGGTTCCCTTACGAAACCAACCGGGCCCCTGGAAAGAAAAATCCAATAACTCACAGACCGGGCGTCCGATTGACGCACCGTCTGTCTCATTGAATTCCTCTTGATGAAATGGAACTTTTGGCATACTTCGCCCAAGTTTTGGATGCAGTTGGATAGTGGCCGAGTTGGATTGAACCTGAAACCCAACCGGGCCCCTCGAACGGAAAAGATGATATCTTTCAGACCAGGCGACCGTTTGACGAACCGTCAGCGGCGTTGGTGATCACATTGTGAAACGGTCCCTATGAGTATACCCTATGAGAGTTCAAGGTAAAATTGAGATACGGCTGGTTTGGTTCATACATGAAACCAACCGGGCCCCGGGGACGAAAAGGCTAGTAACTCACAGACCGAGCGTCCGATTGACGCGCCGTCTATTGCGTTGAGACCCCTATGACGAGGCGGTACTTTGAGATACTTCTTCATGGGACTTTGAGATACTTAGAGTATCGACTTTTAGCTCGTGGAGCGGACCCTCCCAGAGACGAGCGTATGGAGTACGGAGACCGTGTAGTCGACAGAGACCTGAAGACTGCTTGTCCGATTCGATTCAGAGTGACTTACGTATCCCAGTGGGGAGCACTATTTTGTGAGGTGGCAGACCCACAGCGGAGGAGCACTACTATGTGAGGTGGAAGACCCGTGGTACTTGACAGGAGGAGTACCTCTGCAGGCTATTAGGGGGGAGCACTATTGTGTTTGAGTGGCAGACCCCGGCGGGAAGCACTACTGTGTGAGGTGGTAGGCCCGCGGTACTCGATAGGAGGAGTACCTCAGCAGTCTTTGGTTAGTGAGCAGTATCTCGGAGTCGTGACAGGACCACTGTACACTCCAGAGACGGAGCTCTTCAGCAGTTACGGTTTCGATAATGAAAAATCCTGGTTTGAGTTGAGACTTTTGACCTTGTGTTTACCTCATGATTGAGATGGGTCACTTGCTAACTTTGGTATATGTATGGGCATATACCTGGGTAGTGGTTATCCATTGATTTCACAATCCTTGTGTTTCCTCATGATTGAGATGGGTTAATTGATAACTTAGGTATATGTATGGGCATATACCTTAGTAGAGGTTATCTGTTGAGATCTTCTTTGTGGTTATCCTTGTTGGTTTAGTGAGACCTTGAGGGTCTCGGGGTCCCTACTGAGTATCGTTATACTCACCCCTGCACGGGCTATGCCCGCACCTCGTTGTGTTGGTTGCAGATGACGGGCAGTGCTGACGGAGGCCGAGTGTTCGAGGACTAGTCAGTACCCATAGGTGGACTACACGACGAGTCAGTACCTGGAGGTGGACCACACGACGTGACAACTCACAGAGGAGGTTGACGAATGAGAGCGTGGAGGAGGCTATCTGTACCTACCCTTCAGGTAGGATTCGTGGTGGACGAACATGAGCTGCGCTATCTATACCTACCCTTCAGGTAGGATCCGAGGAGGATGACCCAGGAGCTGCTTCCTTCTTCTAGCTGTTTGTCTTTTTGCTGTTGTACCTTGTTCAGTTGTAGTCGTACTTTCTTTTGGGTTTGTATTCTGGCCCATTTACTTTTTAACATTTCTTTTGTACTTAGTGTTTTGCTTCCTCTTGTACTCTGCGGTGCTTGTTTTCTTTTATAAAGGCAATGCCTTCCCAATTATCGGGATTTTACGCCTTTGGTGCTAGTCACCAGCCCCTGGCCTATGGAAGGCGGGAATGGGGTAGTCACAACACGGGCCCCGAGGACGGGTCTTGACAAATTGGAATCAGTGGAGTTCGGTTCTACCGCAGAACTTATAACTCTGATGTTTCTTTCTGTGAAGCAATAGTGTTAAGAGTACCGAGTGTGGTTTTCAGTTCAGGGAGTTCAGTGTTGGTGCGGGCGGCCGACGTATCCATACACCAGGACCCTGACAACTGATTTCCGACTTTATGCACGAAAACACTGATTGCGTGTGTGTTTTCCAGAAGTATTATTTAAATGTCAGCTCAAACCAGGTCAACTCACCAGGTATAATCGTTTGACCGTGTTACGTTGTTTCTATCAGGGTGCCTTTTCTCGGATGACCAGCTAGAGCCCCGCGAGTGGTTCGCACTGACATCTCACCGAGCGACGTGGCCTCAGTACAGGGCCCTTTTTTCAGTTGAGGCACCAGCGGAGGCACCAACGGTACTACTACCCGTTGGGCCACCGATGCCACCAGTCCCAGCAGCAGAGGGTGCATGTCTCTTGAGTGCACTACATGAGTTCCAGCGCCAGAGGCCACCCAGGTTCCAAGCAGGGACGGACCCGCAGGCGGCTGAGGATTGGATGGAGGCTGTGGTGAGAGTCTTCAGGCTAGTGGGGACGCCGACAGACTTCATGGTGATCTTTGCTACCAGCCTCCTTCAGGAAGCAGCAGGAAGGTGGTGGAGCCACTTGTTTCAGTTTTACGACGAGATGACCTTCGCATGGGAAGACTTCAAGACCTTCTTCAGGGTGGACTTTGTGCCAATATCTCTACACCCCGAGCATGTACAAGAGATTCTACCTTTGCCACGTGTTTTTCGATCAGTAGCCGAGTCATCTGTGGGCAGTAGACAGATGATGCAGAGGTCCATGTCATCCAAGAGCGGATGAAGACTGCACAGTGCAGTAAGAAACAGGAAACCTGTGCTAGTCTTAGAGACTCGGGCGTGTTAAAGAAGAGGAATCTTAAAGGAGAAATGAGTCTACGAAGTAGCAGGCGTGGAGGCAGAGCTAGGAGAGAAGCAAGAGGTGGTGTACATCCTAACATGGTACAACCACCCGCCTTAGTTATTCCCGCCAGGCTCAGGGGGCTGGAGGGCGGAGGAAGAGTGCGGCTGCATGCTGTCAAAGAGTGTGACCCAATGGCTCTAGAAATGATTCAAGGGACAGTCTGTTTCCACTACTAGCTGCCGTAGTAACAGACGTCGATATGAATCATTCCTTGCTTTCAAAAACCTTGTTCCAGACCTAGAGTTTCCGGTAATCTGTGGACTTGACCCTCACGTCTGGAGATACCTTTGGAGGAGACTCGATAATCACACTTATGCCGATGGTGTGGTCAGACCCTCGAGGCGAGAGATTCGGTTGGAATATCTTGGTGGAAGCGTCGAGGCCTTACGACGTTGGTTTGAGTATGGACTGGGCAATCACAGTTCATACACAAATTGACGGTATTAGGCAAAAAGGCTGTAGTTTAACTACGACGTCGGGATGGGTTTTCCTTGGTCGGCGAAAAAGGAAACCCCAGGCAGCGCAGGGTAACTCTTGCACAGGAGGGTGCGACCGATCACTCTTGAGTCGGTCAACCTTACCCTCATAACAAAAGTCGTGTTGAGTTTCAGTTCTAACAGAAAATGGAGACCTCTTGAGTTTGAGGATGACGACCACGTCTTCTTACGGGTCTCACCTCGACGAGGTTTACGGAGATGTCGCCAGGGAGGCAAGTTATCTCCGAGGTTCAACGGACCTTTCTAGGTCCTCAGCTGGGTAGGAGAGGTGGTTTACCGCTTGACCCATTCACCGCAGTTGCACCAGGTGCACGACGACTTCCACGTATCTCAGCTGAGGAGATACGTGCTCGACCCTCCACATATCATCGACCATGAGGAGCTGGACGATGGCGATGGGGCTTCTTTCACGGATGTTCCAGTGGGGATCGAGGATCGATAGGAGTGGATCCTATGAGGGCAATCGATTCCTCGGGTGAGCTTTCTTTGGCAGTACAGGAACCTCCAGGTAAGCACACATGGGAGTGGAAGGCTCAGATGCGTGCTCTGTACCGCTTTTGTGACCCTAGTTTGTGTTAAAGCTTTACGGGGACGTAAAGCCCTGAGGTGGGAGTAATGTAAAGACCCGGAAATTTCAAGGAATTTTTTTTTAATTTTCTTTGGAATTTTACAAGAACGCGGTTTCTGACGGCACTTGATTCTGAGGCCCGGAGTGCCTGGAATCAACTTCCGAAGTTTGGCTCGGGTACGTTCAGTGAATGAGCGAGCTGGAATTTCTATCTTTTGAACCGGTGCTCGGAATTGAAGTCTGATGGAACCGATGAACTCATAGCCCCGGTAATTGATTAAGGGGACCTTTACCACAGTTGCGTTTTAAGCGGGCTGAGATTTTGTTTTTGGGGTTTTAGTTTAAAATAAATAAAATTTTGTGAACAATTTTATTTTATGTCTTTGGGAGTTATTCTCTCCCATGGGAAGTTGTTGGTGGAGCCCATGACCAACCAACTTCCTATGAGTGGATACTTGAAAGGTGGGGCCCACACGATCCCCAACCTTTCACATCCCTATAACTCTCCTTTAACCCCCCATTTAATCTCTCTTTAACTCTTGATCTTCTCCCACTCTTAAGTGCATGCCAACACTTTTTAATTAATGAGTTAAACTTCTTAAATTAATTAAGTTATTTGAATTTTGGAATTTGAAAAGCTTGGCATGTGTTAATAAAATAATGGAAGAGATTATTTTATTAGGCTGCTTGGTTAAGTGAGGATTTTGAGAGAGTTGGGAAGGCTTTTCTTCTTCTTCTTCATCTTCTCCATCACCATCGTTGAAGAACGTCGAGACTTCGACGAAGAATGTGATGAACACCGACACTCCGACGGAGAACGCGAAGGCACCAACGGCGTGCCTTATCTTCTTCTTTCTCCGCGTCAAGGGAGGAGGCATCACCGCGGGGAACGTCACCATCGACGACGACACTCACTCCGACGACGACGAGATTGATACCATTCTACAGCGACACTACCATCCCGTGACTTTGTAAACAAACGAAGGATGACACGAGGTAGGGGAATTTATTTTTTTGGAATTCTCATATCTTTTGAGAAAAGAACGACGAGCGCGAACCAACCAATACCGGGTTGATCCGCGGATCGTTCGATCATGCGGTTTGATGTTGGGGGTTATTATTTAAATTGCTCGTGTTTATTGCCTTGACGAACTTCGTGAAATATGGCCTTTGTTATCGAATAACGCGAGGGGGGCCGGACCACACAAACACGACCGACCTTCCTCTTTATTTCATGCTGGATTCTTTTGTGGATTGAAACGGGAATGGTGCGGTGCCATCGCACCGCGCGGAAACGTGCGACAAGTAATGCGCGGCGCCGTCGCGCCGTGTCGTGAAAAACAAACAAAGGCGAGACGTCGTCGCGTCATGGCGGAGAAACCCGAAGACATCCATGGACGGAGTCGGGCCACAACGAAGGGGCGCGGCGCCAACGCGTCGCGCCGAAGAACCACGAAGACGGCGCGTTTCGTTTTGGCATGCGGATTGACGGGCAACGACGAAGCAGACCGTTTGGGAGTTTGAATCCCTTCGCAGTGAAGGTCGGGTCCCGGGGGGACCATAGGCGAAGACGGCGGAAAAAACGGACCACCGGAGCGCGTCCGGTGGTCCGTGGAAGGCGGCAGCGGCACGCCACGCCAGCGCGGCGGCGCCAGCGACAGGCGGCGGCGGTGCGCCGCCGAAAAGGAGGCGGACGGCGGTGCCACTGACCTCAATTAACGGTGAAGGGCTTGGGAGCCGCGCACCCCGCCCGTGAATCGGCTCGGCCACGCTGGCCGAGCCGCGGCCGACCTGTCGGGCCGGACCGAACCGGACCGCGTCGGAGCGGGCCGGGCCCAGCCTGGTCGGACCCGGGTCGGGTCAACCCGGTTTGGGTCGACCCGGTTCCGGCCGACCCAGGGGGGGGGGGGGGGGGTCGGGCCGGGTCCGCCCGGGCCCAGACCCCCGTTTTCGGACCACTTTCGGTCAAATGCTCGTAACTTGGGCTACGGGCCTCCAAACGACTCGCCGTCAGTGGAAACACGATCCTTGGATCGAGACGGCCATTTCAGTATATCGCACTCAAGGTTTCGGAGAACTTTGGGTTCGGCCGGGTTGGTTCGTACACGAAACCAACCGGGCCCTCGGAGAGGAAACCCTCGTATCTTGAGTTCCGGACTTCCGATTGACGTGCCATCGAATTTGATGGAATCCTCTAAGTGAGACAGAACTTTTGGAATACTCTGATCGAGGTTTGGATGCCGTTGGAGTGTGGTCGGGTTGGTTCGCTCACGAAACCAACCGGGCCCCTGGAACGAAAAAGCCAATAACACACAGACCGGGCGTCCGATTGACGCACCGTCTGTCTCGTTGAATTACTCTTGATGAGACGGAACTTCTGGAATACTTCGCCCAAGTTTTGGATGCAGTTGGATAGTGGCCGGGTTGGATTTCACCTGAAACCCAACCGGGCCCCTCGAACGGAAAAGCTGATATCTTTCAGACCAGGCGACCGTTTGACGAACTGTCAGCGACGTTGGTGATCACATTGTGAAACGGTCCCTATGAGTATACCCTATGAGAGTTCGGGGTACAATTTAGATACGACCGGTTTGTTTTGTACACGAAACCAACCGGGCCCCAGGGATGAAAAGGCTAGTAACTCACAGACCGAGCGTTCGATTGATGTGCCGTCTGTTGCGTTGAGACCCCTATGACGAGGCGGTACATTGAGATACTTCTTCATGGGACTTTGAGATACTTCGAGTATCGACTTATAGCTCATGGAGCGGACCCTCCCAGAGACGAGCGTACGGAGTACGGAGACCGTGTAGCCGGAAGAGACCTGAAGACTGCTTGTACGATTCGATTCGGAGTGACTTACATATCCCAGTGGGGAGCACTACTTTGTGAGGTGGCAGACCCACAACAGAGGAGCACTACTATGTGAGGTGGCAGACCCGCGGTACTTGACAGGAGGAGTACCTCTGCAGGCTATGAGGGTGGAGCACTATTGTGTTTGAGTGTCAGACCCCGGCGGGAAGCACTACTGTGTGAGGTGGCAGGCCCGCGGTACTCGACAGGAGGAGTACCTCAGCAGTCTTAGGTTAGTGAGCAGTACCTCGGAGTCGTGACAGGACCACTGTACACTCCAGAGACGGAGATCTTCAGCAGTTACGGTTTCGATAATGAAAAATCCTGGTTTGAGCTGAGACTTTTGACCTTGTGTTTACCTCATGATTGAGATGGGTCACTTGATAACTTTGGTATATGTATGGGCATATACCTGGGTAGTGGTTATCCGTTGATTTCACAATCCTTGTGTTTCCTCATGATTGAGATGGGTTACTTGATAACTTAGGTATATGTATGGGCATATACATAAGTAGAGGTTATCTGTTGAGATCTTCTTTGTGGTTATCCTTGTTGGTTTAGTGAGACCTTGAGGGTCTCAGGGTCCCTATTGAGTATCGTTATACTCACCCCTGCACGGGCTATGCCTGCACCTCGTTGTGTTGGTTGCGGACGACGGGCAGTGCTGACGGAGGCCGAGTGTTCCAGGACTGGTCGGTACCCGGAGGTGGACTACACGATGAGTCAGTACCCGGAGGTGGACTATACGACATGACAACTCACAGAGGAGGTTGACGAACGAGAGCGTGGAGGAGGCTATCTGTACCTACCCTTCAGGTAGGATCTGTGTTCGACGACCAGGAGCTGCGCTATCTGTACCTACCCTTCAGGTAGGATCCGAGGAGGACGACCCAGGAGCTGCTTCCTTCTTCTAGCTGTTTTTCTTTTTGCTGTTGTACCTTGTTCAGTTGTAGTCTTACTTTCTTTTGGGTTTGTATTCTGGCCCATTTACTTTTCAACATTTCTTTTGTAATTAGTGTTTTGATTCCTCTTGTACTCTGTGGTGCTTGTTTTCTTTTATAAAGGCAATTCCTTCCCAATTATCCGGATTTTACGCCTTTGGTGCTAGTCGCCAGCCCCTAGCCTATGGAAGGCGGGCTTGGGGTAGTCACGGCACGGGCCCCGAGGACGGGTCGTGACAATTTCATGTTATATATTATAACCACACTCATATGTTTAAATGATATTATGATACCATGTTTATTATTTTATGCCCCCATGGGATTATTAATGATCCTTCTCTTTTATGATATCATGTTATGTCATTTGACTCACACATTATGACACATTATCTTGATTATTCTCTTACTCGCATTTTTAGCTCACCCATTTTTTTAATTTATTCCCCAGATTATCCTATTTAGTGTTAGGATCTAAGAGGAATTAGAGATCTAATTATTTATAATAAAATAAATTTATTTTATTTTAGTTTCACTTTGATGTATTATGACCCCAGTATTCTAATGAAATTGGAATTTTTGATCCTCTGTTTGAATTTAACAGATATTTATGTCAAAAATCATGTAAAAATATGTGTAAAAGGGTTGGATATGTATAGGTAATGTCTGAATCTACTCAACCAATTAAATTTAGACAAATTTTATAGATATTTTAATCCCTATATTTTAGTTTCACTTTTATCCATTTAATCATTTATTGTGATGACAAAATTTTACCACTATAACTATTAATTATGACTAAAAATAAAATTAAACTAATTACCAAATTAGTAAATTATAATCCAAAATATGAAAATAATTTTCTAATATTAAATTTATAGCGGTGGTAAAAAAAATTTAATATATTATCACAAAATTCAATGAAAAACTATTTTTTGAAAAATTCCATTCTTAAGCATAAAAATAGTTTTTACCAAAATCATATATATTTTTGATTCCAAAGATATTAATTATATTATGTTTAATTATATATGACTTGTGTCTTTATAATACTAAACCAAAACTAAAGTGAATCTAGTAAAAACTTGACTAAAAGAGATGAATAAAAAATAATTTTTTTTTCAATAAAAACATTACATAGATTTCAAAAATGTCAAACATAGATTTTTATATTTAAGGTTAAAATTTTAAATTAATTATATTAATTATTAAATATATATTTTGTATAAGAAGGTTTCACAAAAATTTAATTCTTTATTATATAATAGTAATGCCATAAAAGTGGCAGTATTTGTAAAATTTGTATTTTTACTATTCACCCTAAAATAAATTCTTTCACCAAAATCCATAAAAATCACAAAAAGCTAAATTTTAATTACTAAATTCAATTTTTTTTAATTTAATCAAATTAAAATTATAAAATTTTTTAATTTATCTTTTAAATTAAAATAATATATAGAAAAAATATATTTTATAGAAAAATGAATTTTTAAACTTCAAGTACTTTTAATTTTATTTCATATCATTTTACAATTAATTGAGTGTTACTTTATTATTTTATATATTAAATTATTTTAAAATGGATCAATTTATTAAAATACGCAAAAATTTAGAATTAATTCATTAAAAAATACCCTGTTTTAACATTGAATTATTTAATTATGTCACATTAAGTTTTTAGCATAAAATTATTGTTTTTAATTAGTCAAAATGATATCACAATTTATATATGAAATTTTATTACTATATATTTATTTATAAAATGATTATTCTTCTATGTAAAAAATCATTTTATTTTGATGTTATGTGTGTTACAAGCTATTCAACGTTAGTTTTATTTAAAAAAAATGCATACGAAGAGATTGGGGTGTTATAATGTATCAACTTATATAAATTACATCGTCATAATTTTATTTATTAATTACTCATGAAATTATCCATGATTATCCATAATAATGATATCATTTTTACAAATATATCAATCTCATTATCTTAGGTAAGACTAGAAAACTTATCAAAAATATTTCTAAAATAATATATGAATTTATATAAGACATATAATTGTGAATAAGTTTCCTAAGGCATACTTTGGTAGCTAATAGATATTTCTCACACAATACTTGATAAATCAATCTTCTTATTGTTCGATTTAAAAAATTATTTTTACCTTTGAGATAGAGAATTTTTGAAAATATACTTACTTGATTTCTTTCCATTATATATGCATAATTTCATTCATTGATTATGTTTTCTATAATTTTTCTTTATTATCTTCATATCATATTCAAATTGATGAATAAACATGATGATATTTTCAGGAATGAAGCACAAAAATAAAATTTTAAGGTATCATAAGATCTATAAGACAATGATAAGTTATCACTTTTATCTTTATCTACATACCAAAAAATAGAGAGTGTGTGTAAAACCAACATCCAAAGAAATGATAAAATTAAAATCATAAAAAATACTATAAAATATTTTATATCTTTTCTAAAAATTAATTAAACCTAAAAATTTACTAAAACATAATAAATTAGGATTATATCAATGTCAATCATAGTTATAAGAACCATGTTTCTAACTAGGGAATAATCATTTGTCTTAAAAAATACCACATTATATAGTCTTATTATAACCAGATTTCCATTAGGTGTCTTAATTAAAAAACCCTTACCCAGAGTGTTATGGAATGATTTAATGTTATCATCATACATTCATGATATAAAATATTTTATATATCTATAATTAAATAAAACATTGACTAATTTTGAGTTTATGATCAAATCACAAGATATCACAACATAAAAGACTTCAAAATCAGTAGTAGTAATTTTATAATATTAGCCTTTGTGACACTCTAAAATGATTTTTTATTATTTATGTTTATATGGTTGATTTTTCCCTTAATTTCAGGGTGTCTTTGGGTGATTTTTTTGATTTTTTTTTAAAATTTTCCCAGAGAACATGGCTTGGGCGCATGACTTAGGAAACTATTCACTATCTGTAGTTTTGAGAATTGGTAATAACATATCCACCACATGGTTTGATAAATCATGCGGGTAAAACATGAAACTTGGATAGTTCTAAATAGTGGTTACTGTATGGTTACTTCATGGTTTGGTAAACCGTGTGATTACACCGTGATACCTACTCATGTTCGAGAATATTTTTTTTTATTTTTTTTATTTTAGGGCTCTCCTAATCTATCCCCACTATGTCTCCCTCATCTACGGCCCCTCCAAAATTCTTCTCTCCTCCTTATAATCATATTTATGGTTGGTTAATGGAGATTTATTAGTGGAATTCATTCTGGATTGAAGGGTAAGGGATCCTACTTCTTTCTCTTTCAAGTTTATTCCAATTTATCACATCTTCCCTAACATTAATGGCCACGTATAACCAGTTTTTCTTGTATAGGGTTGATATTTTGTGGGTTTTGGATTTTTATGTTTTTGATCTATCCAATGATTCTAATTCTATTTGTTTCAATTGAAGTACACTTGGTTACACTACTTGAGGTTGATTTTTCATTCCATTTCCTTTTAATAAAGAGTTTTTTGATTTCTTAATGCTTTAAAAGATTTTTTAAACTAATGTAATGATGTATATGATACCATGTTTTGTTTTATCAAATTTTCTCAATGTTTTGTTGGTTTATACTTCGGTAAAATGGGTGAGTTGTTTTTTTCAATGGAATTTTTTATTCAAATTGTGTTTTATTCCTTCTTAGTGTTTGATAACAAACCATTGGTGATTTAATATATAAAAAATATTTGATTCATAGTTATTTGGTCAAATTTAGATTTAGAAAGAGAAGTATTATTTTGTATAAAATGGGATTCTTTATATTAAGTGGTGTTATCTTTTTTTTAAAAATATTCCTTATTTTTAATTAGATTTCTTTTATTTTATCAGGGTTTCCCATGTTTTAAAAAGTCACTTTTTTAGAAAGGGGTGTGTTGAGTGATAGGATTATTTAGTGATTTACATGTAATTATTTAGGAATTATTTATTTAAGATAATGGATATTTCCTTTGGAATTCACTTTGTTTTAAAAAGTGGTTTTAAAGTAGCTTCCAAAGATGAAAATATTGATTTTAAAAGCTAATTTCCATTTGGAACCATGAGAAAAGGTGATTTATTGATCAATTTTAACACCCTAGTTGACCCCATTTTTTATACCTTGTTTATTCCAGTGTGAATGAGTTAATATTTATATGAATTATGATTCAAGATAAATGTGTTTTTCATTGTGGTATCATTATTAAAGGGATGATTTGGAGGTGGGAATTATTTGATTTTTTATTTTATTTCATTTGGGATATGTTATTGTATTGTGATGGACATTGACATGATAGTGTTATAGCTATTCTAGATAGGATATGTTGAACCATATGATACTAAGTAGGGAATCAAGGGATGTTAGAAATTATAATTTAGATTTATTCAATAGTAGATGAATTTTATGAATCAGATAGGGGGTTTCATTGATGATACTATTTAGAGTTATTTGGGTAATGGTTTGTGTGACTGTTAACCTACCGATAGTTTTTACACTTTTTCACACCAAGTACATTTCCCATTAGTTCTTATTATTTATTGGGTATTGGCATGCAATATTCTAATATCTTGTTTTGAGCCTACTTTTATTTATTGGTTATTTTTTGTTGATAATTATTATAGAATGTATTTCCTTGTGTTATTATATTCATTTTATTATTAATCTTCATGGATATTAATTTTATTTTTTTACCTTTCTAATACTCATATTGAGTTCATATGTGTTATGTTTTGAGAGGGTAAAATATGTGATTTTTTTAAATGAAAGCCTTGTAAAATGATTATTTTTACAACATTTTAGATCATGAGATGGTTAGTTTTTAAAAGTTACGTTTACATAAATAGATAATATATAACTTTTTTTCTTTTTGAAAGTAATTAATTTTTAAATCCAATTCTTATTTGTTTAAATTAAATTCCCATGGTAAGGCCTCTTTGAGGATATTTTATAAATGATTGGTTTTAAGAAAAGAATCTAATGTATTGTTTTATTATTTCCATTTTTAATTAAAAAGGAAATGAAAATCAATTTTTTTATTACATTAAAACTATTGGAATTGGATTATTTATAAGAGGAAAGTAGCGGACTCCTGGAGGTATCCTACTACCCTTCGACTCTCACCCTACACACTCATATTGGTGGGTATGTAATCTTCATGTTTTATATAGATTCCTAGGATATATCTTATATGTGGGTTTTATACCACTCTCTGTTGGGAAGAAGATGTTTTTAAGTTCATGGTGGTGGATTGATAGTCACATAGTGAAGGTGGAGTTTATCTTCTGGGTCTTATATTTATTTTAGCTTTGTTTTGTTATTGTGGTTGAAAAAAATTTGTATAATAAAAACGGTTTCTTTATATGAATAAATGTTTTGGAATTTTTTTGATATTATTTATTTTTATTGTTCCCTATTTAGAAGTTCTTGTTTTAGAACTATTTATTTATAAGGTAGGGTTGTCCAATGTATATAACCCCCATGCCTGGTTTCTGGTTAGAACCAATATTGATCCAAGTTTTAATGAGTTTGAAATATTTCCCACATGTTCACCTGCGACACTGTATAACTTGTCGCCAACTTATGAAGATAGTGAAAGTGCCTCTGGCCAAGTGAAAAAAAACTCAGATGGTGGGTTGAGTTAACTTTGGCCCATTCACTACAAAATGGTATAAAATTCCCTCTTTTTATTGGGGATTAGATGGTAGATAAGAGATAAGACCATCAAAACATGAATGGTGGGTACAAAGAAGTGCCTGAACATCTCTTCCTCACACCAGAACTTGAGTTTACATGGGCTATCAATTGTTTTCTTTTGAACATGGGATTTTCAATAGTTTAATCATAAAATATTTTAATGTTATATACTGATACTATAAGTTGTATGAAGACTCCAATATATAAATTGGTAAATTTATAGTTTCATAATGAAACTAAAAACTTTTCCAGGGGGAACATGGGTACATCTTCAAACCATGTATTTTTCATGTGGAACATTCTTGGAAACTTCCTATGGAACTCACACAATTAGAACATGATCTGACGAATCGTAAGACCAAAATGTACATAGTGGATAAAGTTATTATTTTTTTCCGTTTGACATCCTTAATGATTTTACCCATATCTAGTGTTTTATGAGGATTTATTTTGAATAATAAATAGAATATTTTATGTATTTAAATTATGTTTTTTGAAATTTTAAAGATGTTTTTTGTGCATTTTTATTTATATTTTTGGAAAAACCATGTTTTGGGTGCTTGTGTTTCTTTTATGAAAGGTTTATAAACTCTATCACAACTAATTTGAGTGGATTAAATGTCTTTTGGGATTAATGGTTTTTAATGGGAGAATTTAATAATTTTTAATCTTAGAATAATTTTTTAAATGGGTTTGGAATAGTGTTAATTTCCAAAGAGGGAGTTTTTTTTTGTGAAATAGTGAATGATTTTGGTGTGTGTGATTCTAAGGGGAGGTTGGTTTTCAAGAAATGATATCCTTTTTTATTGTGAGACTAAAACATTTTAATGTTTTTGGAATGGAAACTTGAAAGGGAATTTTATAAACCCTTATGGTGTTTTGAAATGATTTTATAAAGGGTGATTTGTGATTTATCATTTTATGATATATGCTCTTGTACCCCCTGTCTTGGAACAAGTCATGGTTTGATTAAATATTATGTTTATGGTGATGTATTATAATATGAAACTTGGAAAGGAATCAACAAGCCATGAAGGAAATATTTCATGTAGTTAGTGTGGTGATACATTTTGGGCCTTCTGAGTCTCAGACTCCACCCAAACTCTCTAAGGAGGGGAAATGCCTTGTTCTTATTTGTCTTAGTTCATGAATGAGTGTTTCAGAATCCAAATAATATTTTTTTTATGATGATAAAGAACCCCAATTGGTGATAGAGTGGATATCTAATAACAAGAAGATATTTGACTTAATAGAAAATCCAGAATCCTTAATGGTGAGGTAAACCATTCCTTTATTCAAAGGACTCAGTTTGAATTGGTGAAAAAATGCTATCCATTCCAATTTGTCCAAATAATTTTCATGGGGATATCTCAAGGATGAGTTTCTCTAGTGGTTTTATACCAAATAAGTAATATTTTTAAAGCTAATTGAATTATTGAGTGTTCATCAGGATGATTAGTCAGTGAAGGGATAAATTGAACATTTTAGTGGACTGGTTCCTTTATCTCCTGAGTTGGATACTAATGATTCTAAGAAAGTTTGGTTCATTTCTGGAGGCATTCATCCAGATCTCAGTTCTGTGGTGTTTCAGTTTGGACTTACAACCTTTGTGAATGTGATGTATACAGTCATCATCGCTGGGGAATTTTCAGTAGGGTAACATGTGAGAAGTAGTGATTTGACCCAGTCAAGTGTGAATAAAAGGGATCCAACTAGAAGAATGAGGAATCCAGTTGTATGCTTCCAGTATGAAAAAACTAGGAATGTTAGATCCTTTTATCTAGAATCTCAGAAGACCTACTAGCATTTTGTGAATCTTGGTCACATTTAGAGGTTTTATAAGATGAATGTATTTCAGAAGAAAATGTCTTGAAGCTCACTTTGATCCAAGTTGTGTTTTCTAGTGTTTAATCCATGAGAGTGTTAGAAGTTATTTCTTTTTGTTTTGGGAGTGATCTATTTTATAGCCTCTAATTTTTAGACTCTATTATATCTATTATGTACACCATGAATATTTTATTTTAATTGATGGTATAGAATTTGGATGATGTTCTCATATTTTTAGTTGTTTATTCCTCATTGTTTAGGGTTCTTGTTATTGTTGTTCATGGTGTAGAACATGTTTTGAGGTTTGATAAATGGATTACATGGGAATGGATTGGGTGTGGAATGAGGTAATAGTGATAATATTTTTGTAATTGGGTAAATATTGATATCCACCAAGTCAAAGTTTTATTTTAAGATCATAAAGAGTTGATCCACTATGTATTTATCCCCATGATACCCTTTATGCAGTTTCGTGACCCGATTTCAGAACCATGTCATTCCATGTAGTTGTATATGCGTGATTTGGTAATTTCTCATATTTTTGGGAGTGCATATTTTTGTGACCTTTGGTTTCATCTTGATGTTGTTATATTTTTTCTATATAGATATCATATCTAGAGGATAGTGGACATGTACATGTTTTTATAGTAATCTATCTTTTAGTGTTTTGTTCTATGATGTTTCATCATTTTTTATCAATTCAAAATATTGGGGATACCTAAGGTTGGTCTCCAAGTTCTTAACTTATTGTTGGGGTTTTACTTCCAGGATATTTTTGTTAGGACATGTCATTGCTTGTAGTTCTTGTGACCTCAAATGTAATGCCTCGACCCCAGTTACCCAGAGTCGGTGCATTATTACGTAACATTGGCATGATCACAAAAGATCAAGTCTCTAAAGACCGATTAGTTTAGTAGCCTTGGAAACACTAGATATATTAATAAGTCTTACACTACATAATAAAGTAAAAAAAACTAAAAAAAACAACTTCTCTTCATATCCCCTCATACCATCCTTACAGGTCATTCATAAAATAATTCTTCACATCCTAGAAAAATTAAAACATTGAAAGGGGTGAGCTCAGATGCTCAGTAAGGATAACAATATAGCGGAAACTTTCATAAATAAACATAAATAATTAAGGCAATGTATAACTGAAACAAAAGCCTTTTAAACTTGAACATCAGCATAATATTACAAAATAAAATGAAATAATTCCATTTACTTATTCACATGGATTTTCTACCAGTCGAATAATCACATGCAATATCAATAACCACTTTCAAAATGATGGAATGCACAATGCCAGACTATCATAACCACATAGTCAAGGCCTTGTGTCAAGACAAAAAATAAGATTTTTTCAAGGCCCTGTGTCAAGACACTAGTTTTTCTCATGAGACCTACTGATGAATCAAGGAGAAATAGCGGGCTCCACCCGTCACTTATTAAGTCAAATTCATTCCTCATTTGAACAGGTTTAAACATATCATAAACCATAACATAATCGTATCACGTAAAACATGCATAAAGGAAACATAAAATTTCTACATTTCAATCACAAGATATCAATACAACACATTGATATAATAAAAACATTATCAAAACCATTTTCACTACCAAAATAAAAGAAAATTAAAACTTGGTATTTATTTTTCATTTAAAAAAAGTTATGGCTTGTAGAGGTAGCCGAAACTCAAATAATGGTCACGGCGGCGGAGAAGTCGTTGTCGCCGCATACGTAAGAAAAAACATTAATTTTGTCATTTAGTAAAAACGATTCTTATAAAAATATTCCTTTTGAATAAAAGCAAATGTCAAAGGGGTTTATACACCGTATAAAAGAAAGTTGTGTATAAAACAAAATATGCCTCAATGAAAAGAGATTGAGACGAAGTCCCTTACCTCGTGTCCGACTTGAATTTATCATTCTTTAACCTTATGAATAATAAACTAGAGTTAATTTATACTTTCTTAAAAACCTTTTTCAAGTTCATTATCCCTTTTATATCACTTATTACCTTGTTATGGAAATTATGTAGTCATCTAAGTTAATAACGATCGTTTTGTCGATATTTTGTACTTGAGCCAACAATAAACTTCTTATAATTACAGGTTGTTCATGTGGTAAAATATTCATTATATACTGAATTATATTCATGATTTAGATATCATATATATCATATATATCCAGAATATACACGCATTTATAATATTACATAACATTTAGAGGTATGAAATGAAATGCACCGTTCATGGAGACGGTAAGCCGTACATATGCATGAACACTACTTTCATTTATATTTTGTATTTAATGGAATTAAATCATAATGATATAAAGGTATATGATAATTCCAGTATAATATCATATATAATATAATTTACTCCATCCTTTATACATCCCACATATGGCATTAACAATTCAAATCACATTGACGGGGCGGTAGTCCGCACTTCCTAAAATGAAATTATCGCGTTTAACCATAATAAAAATCATAATGGTATGAAATAAATGAAAAATACAGAAGCATAAGGAAAACATAAATGTAATATATATCATATATAAATATAGTGACATCTTAATGGCCACCATGAGAGTTGTTAAAAGAATATTGAATAATCATTGTTTCGTGAGGCAGTAATTCATCATCCACAGAAACAGTACGCTATTTAACCACTAGATGAAGGTGTGTGTAAGTATAAATCAAATAATTCACATAAAAACATCCTATTATATTGAATATACAAGTGTTATTACAAAAGAAATTATTAAAAATAGTTTAAGGGGTTGGAGAAGGAAAATAAAACAAAAGAACATAAGAGAAGACATTACCTTAAAATCGGGTAACTCTTTTTGATTTGAGCCAAAGGCTTCCTTGGGAATACTTCTTCCCAAAGCGAGGCTTCTAGGAGTAATATAGGGAATTTTAGAGAGTATTTGGGCAGATGTTGGACGATCCAAACGGCTTTTAATGTGTGAATAAGGTGGTAGAGGTGGGGGCCTTTTATAAGAGGAGAGGAGGGGAACTCTTGGAAAGTCAAGAAATGTTACTTTATTATATAATGGGTTTTAGATTTTAAAGGGACAAAAATTATATATTTCGAGGATAAGGTGATAAGGGTTCGAAATATACTCATACAATAGGTTTTTGACAAGTGTAAGTCTTAGATTTTACATTATCTTTTCATTTTATTTAATTCGTTAATTAATTAGGTAATCATTGCATCATCATGGTGTCATAAAACTTATAATTTATTTAATGTATAAAAATTATAAAAAAATATCATGATGTAAGAAATATGTTTTTCTTTCAAATGAATATTTATAGTCTAAGAGATCATTTACACAGACAAAACTAAAATTATTTTACTTGGGTGATACAAACATTGGTTATACTTTCCCTTTAAAAAAAATAATATAATAAAATATCACTATCACCCAAAAGTGATTCCATAGGGTCCCAAAGTTTATCAAAAGGAATCCCATGGTCGGCCATGACACAAACAGTAGAATTAGAACACATGTTGGGGTCATTTTCTATTATTATGATATTATTTTATTACCCTTAACTACCAGATTACTAATTAATCACGATAATTAAAGATAATTACCGTCGTTACTATTCATAATGTCAAAAAACAAAAGTGTCTTAATTACATAATTTGGAACTTCTAATTCCAAATATGGAACCCATTTTACCAAATTACAAATATATAAATTGTATTAATTAATTTAAAAATTATTCCCGCTGTCAAAATAAATAGGGTGTTTTTAAGAAACAATATCTATCAAAAGATTGACAATTTTTTATGTCCAATTTTAATGTGAAATTAATTCTAATGACCACCATTGGATAAAATGGTAAAATTATATTATAATTATACTTTAATACCACTCAATAGTATAATTTATCACTATAAATTATTTTGATTAAAAATGTCGTTTTTAAGTATTTTTCACTATTCATCGAAAATTCAATGTTCTTAGAAAAATACCAAAAATTCAACATAGGTTAATTTCGATATTCCGAATCCAAAAATGATTTCCATTTTGAAATATAAAATTTATATATTTTCAAAAAGTTGGTATTACTATTAATAACGACTACTTTGATTGGTCGCGGTGTGTTAAAACTCGAGGTTGCGTACAACACACACTACTCTATTATTCAGAGAGAAGCATACCATGGAAGCTTGGGGTGTTAAATTCTCCCCTCCATCAATAAATTGAGTCCTCGAAATTTGAAATTGTTTATCGAAAATAAAATGTTGAAAATAGAAAATACCTTTGTGGAAAACCCACATCAGAAACAAGGTTAATAAAATTATAACTTTAAAAGAAAGAAAGAGAAGTAAAAAAGGTCACCCGAGATAGCCCATATGTGGATTTTATGAAAATATGGACATGGATAAGAAACAAACCATCAAGGTCTTATGGAGAGTTGTAGAAAACATGATTATGATAAAGTTAACTACAAGAAAATCAAAAACTTGTGATTGGTTAAATGGTCATTCATTCCCCAGTAGGAAAAGTTAACCAAAAACATTTTTGTTTTAAGTCAAATTTCATAAAGTTGTGGAATTTATTTAGGAGATTTACTAAGAATGTAAGGAAATATACTTACTTGTCATGTAGACTTTCATTCTTTAATAAATTTTTACCACAAACCCATCTTTCACTCCAAAAGGTAATAGAACTCAAAAATATTCTATTTATCCTAATTGTATAAGGTTCCAAATATTAACACATACCATTTAGATTAGGAAAACTATTTTGTAATAACCAGGGACTTCATATAGGAGAGTGGTAGGTTATAAAGTCCTGTTGCACTATGTTTGTGGGTTCGATTCCTGCAGCTTTGTCTGACGCAACAGGTTATCCCCCAACCTGTAGGTTATCCTTTTCTTAAAACTATAGTATTATAATATTCCAAAAAAAATCTTCAGAAATGTTTTAACCAGAAACAATACTATCCAAAGTTCAACTTAATCCATTCCACCCTTTATAGTTATCCAAAATAACTCTGTCCAGAATTTCTCTAAAAGGTCTCTAAATTCCAAAATCAATTGTAACATCAGATTCCCCAAACAAAGTAAAGTTTCTATTATTGTCACCTACTAAAAATATGATTACCATAATCATATTAAAACCTTAACAAAAACAAAAAGTACTGCAGTATAATCCTTATATATATCACATTATTCTTATAACCAAAATATAATCCTTGAGTCCAAAAACACCAATATATTAGTTATTCCACTTCAACTGTAGTAACAACATAAAATTGGACTTGATCCCTTGGCCTTTTCTAAGGTAAGTTCCCTTGACACTTAGGACATTCATTTTCTTAATGACCCATTTCCCTACAATTGTAGCATTCAACATTGACAACCTCTTTCTTTCCCTTATAATCACGAGCCTGGTGACCTTTTTCTCCACATTTATAACAAACTCCCATTCCTTTTAGGCAAGTACCCGGGTGATTATTCCCAAAATTATCGCATAATGGACAATCCTTCTTTCCCTTTTTTCCCTTTATCTATCTCTTTCTCCACCATTCTCTTCTTCTCTTGCTTTACTTTATTGTCATAATATTTAGAGAATTCCTTTTCTGTCTTGATATCACATGAGAAAATATCTTCGTACGATGAGAAAGATTGTGAGACTAAGGCTCGAGGAAGAAATTATTTTAACCCATCACAGAAACGATTAATCTTACTTCTTGGGTTATGTATATAATTTGTAGGATGCCTCACTAACCTTGTAAAGTTAGACTCATACTATGCGACATTCTCATCCTCCTTTTGTCTCAAACTCAGAAATTGCCTTTCCATATCTGCTTGATGGTCACGAGGAAAGTATTTTTCTAAGAAAAGATCTTTGAACTCCCTGCATTCCATATTTGATACTTCATCATCTTTCTTCGTGTTTTGTATCAATGACAACCATTGATCAGTATCTCCAGTGAGGTGGTAAACTGTCATGACAACATTTTCCCTTTCACTACTCCATAAAGCCTGAAATATTTTCTCAAGGGAACTTATCCATTTCTCAGCTACTAATGGATTGGTACTCCCATTGAATGTTGATGTTTGTTGCCTCATGAAGCGGTCTAACATTGATCATCCACTTTGTGGATCAGGGTGCTCCATATGAGTAAGGTTATTATTCATAACCTGAGTGAGTTGTCCCAGTATGGTGATAAGCTGATCATCACCAGTTGTATCACCAGATCCATTATAATTATCTTGAGTAGGAGGGAAATTTCTACATGGAGTGCGTGCATTGATACGGTTTCCATTCCTTCCATGAGGCGCCATTTCTAAACAATGTCATAAACTAGATTAGTTTATAAATCGAAATACAAAATAAAAAACTTGCAAAATACATAAAATAAATTGATCTATTTATGGATATAATCCATAATAATAAAAATGATTTCTTTGAGGAAGTATATAGTCATAAACCCTTCATAATTGTTTGTAAAGAAAATGAGAATTATCCTTAGCATATCCCCCAGGAGTGTCGTAACCAAGAGTGCCGCAAGGCCCATTGTCGTGCACCAGTTTCTATTCGAGTCTAGCTCAAAGCGGTGTTTTCGGGTTTTACCCCTAGGTACATTTGTGCCAGAGCTACCTCTACCTGCTCGTATCCAGACAGGGATGTATTGCTCAGAAATCTCACAAAATCTCTATAATACCAAAATTCTAGGAATTTCTTCTATACTAATCCTCAAAGTCTATCATAGGGCTATGTGATCTAATCAGAGTTTATCTAAATCAAGCTTCCATGTTTAGTACCAAACTACCTCTGACACCAACTGTAACGCCCCAACCCCAGTTACCCAGAGTCGGTGCATTATTACGTAACATTGGCATGATCACAAAAGATCAAGTCTCAAAAGACCGATTAGTTTAGTAGCCTTGGAAACACTAGATGTATTCATAAGTCTTACATTACATCATAAAGTAAAACAAAACAACAACAACATCTTGTCTTCATATCCCCTCATACTATCCTTGCAGGTCATTCATAAAATAATTCTTCACATCATGGAAAAATTAAAACATTGTAAGGGGTGAGCTCAGATGCTCAGTAAGGATAAAAATATAGCGGAAACATTCATAAATAAATCTAAACCATTAAGGCGATGTATAACTGAAACAAAATCCATTTAAACTTGAACTTCAGCATAATATGGAAAAATAAAATGAAATAATTCCATTTAATTATTCACATGGATATTCTTCTAGTTGAATAATCACATGCAATATCAATAACCACTTTCACAATGACTGAATGCATAATGCCAGACTATCATAACCACATAGTTAAGGCCCTGTACCAAGACTACAAATAAGATTTTGTCAAGGCCTTGTGCCAAGACACTAGTTTGTCTCATGAGACCTACTGATGCATCGAGGAGATACAGCAGGTTCCACCTGTAACTTATTAAGTCCAATTCATTCCTCATATGAACAGGTTTAAACATATCATAAACCATAACAAAATTGTATCACATAAAACATGCATAAAGGAAACATAACATTTCAACATTTCAATCACAAGATATCAATACAACACATTGATATAATAAAAAAATTATCAAAACCATTTTCAATACCAAAATAAAAGAAAATTAACACTTGTTATTTATTTTTCATTTAAAAAAAGTTATGGCTTGTAGAGGAAGCCGAAACTCAAATAATGGTCACGGCGGCGGAGAAGTCGTTGTCGCTACATACGTATGAAAAAAAATTCCTTTTGTCATTTAGTAAAAATAATTTGTATAAAAAGATTCTTTTCGAATAAAAGTAAAAGTCAAAGGGGTTTATACACCGTATAAGAGAAAGTTGTGTATAAAACAAAATATTCCTCAATGAAAGGAGATTGAGACGAAGTCCCTAACCTCGTGTCCGACTTGACTCGATCATTCTTTAACCTCCTGAATAATAAACTAGAGTTAATTTCTACTTTCTTAAGAAACCTTTTAAAGTTAATTATCCCTTTTATATCACCTATTACCATGTTATGAAAATTATGTAGTCATTTAAGTTAATAACGGTCATTTTGTCGATCTTTGGTACTTGTGTCAACAATAAACTTCTTATAATTACAGGTTGTTCATGTGGTAAAATATAAATTATATCCAGAATTATATTAATTATGTAGATATCATATATATCATATATATCCAGTACATACATGCATTTATAATATTTCATAAAATTTAGAGGTAATAATTGAAATGCACCGTTCATGGAGACGATAAGCCGTGCGTACGCATGAACACTACTTTCATTTCTATTTCATATTTAATGGAATGAAATCATAATGATATAATGGTATATTATAATTCTAGTATAATATCATATATAATATCATTTAATCCATCCTTTATATGTCCCACATATGGCATTAACGATTCAAATCACTTTGAGGGGGCGGTAGTCCGCACTTCCTAAAATGAAATTATCGCGTTTACCCATAATGGAAATCATAAAGGTATACCATAAATGAAAAATAAAGAATCATAAGGAAAAAATAAACATAATATATATCATATATAAATATAGTTACATCTTAATGGCCACCATGAGAGGTGTTAAAAGAAGATTGAACAATCATCGTTTCGTGAGGCAGTAATTCGCCATCCACAAAAACAGTATGTTCTTTAACCATTAGATGAAGGTGTGTGCAAGTGTAAATCAAATAATTATTATAAAAACATCCTAGTATATTTAAGATACTAGTTTTGTTACAAAATAAATGAATATAAAGAGTTTAAGGGGTTGGAGAAGCAAAATAAAACAAAAGAACATAAGAGAAGACATTACCTTAAAATCGGGTAACTCTTTTTGATTCGAGCCAAAAGCTTCCTTGGGAAGACTTCTACCCAATGTGAGGCTTCTAGGAGTAAGATAGGGACGTTGAGAGAGTATATGGGAAGAGGGTGGCTGAGCCAAATGTCATTGAAGGTGTGAATAAGGTGGTAGAGGCGGGGTCCTTTTATAAGAGGAGAGGAGGGGCACTCTTGGAATGTCAAGAAATGTTTCTTTATTATATAATGAATTTCGGATTCTAAAGGGCCCACAATTATATATTTTCAGTATGAGGTGATAAGGGTTCGAAATATACTCATCAAATATGTTTTTTACAAGTTTAAGTCTTATATTTTACATTATATTTTCATTTTATTTAAGTCATTAATTAATGAGGTAATCGCTGCATCATCATGGTGTCATAAAAATATAATTTATTTAATGTCTAAAAATTATAAAAAAAAATATCATGATGTAGGAAATCTTTTTATATTTCCAATGAATATTTATAGTCTAATATATAATTTACACAGACAAAACTAAAATTATTTTACATGGGTGATACATACATTGGTTATACTTTCCCTCTAAAAAAATAACATAATAAAATGTCACTATCACCCAAAAGTGATTCCATGAGGTCCCAAAGTTTGGCACAAGGCATCCCATAGTCGGCCATGACACAACTAGTAGCATTAGGACACATTTTGGGTTTATTTTTTATTATTATGATATTATTTTATTACCCTTAACTACCCGATTACTAATTAATCACGATAATTAAAGATAATTACCGTCGTTACTATTCCTAATGTCAAAAAACAAAAGTGTATTAATTAAATAATTTGGACCTTATGATTATAAATATGGAATCCATTTTACCAAATTCCAAACAAAGAAATTGTATTAATTAATTTAAAAATTATTCCCACTGTCAAAACAAATAGCGTGTTTTTAAGAAACAATATCTATCAAAAGATTGACTATTGTTTATGTCCGATTTTAAAGTGAAATTAATTATAATGACCACCATTGGATAAAATTGTAAAATTATATTATAATTATACTTTTAAACCAATAAATATTATAATTTATCACCATAAATTATTTTAATAAAAAATGTTGTTTTTAAGTATTTTTAACTATTCATTGAAAATTGGATGTTCTCAGCAAAATACCAAAAATTAAACATAGGCTAATTTCTATATTCCGAATCCAAAAATGAAGTCCATTTTGAAATATAAAATTTATATAATTTCAAAAAGTGGGTATTACTATTCATAACGGCTACTTTGATTGGTCGCGGTGTGTTAGAACTCGAGGTTGCGTACATCACACAATGCTCTATTATTCAAAGAGAAGCGTAAAATGGAAGCTTGGGGTGTTACATCAAATATTATATATGTGTTAGTGTTGTTTTTATTTTGGGATGGATCCAGACTTGTAAATTATTTTGTGGATTTTAGTAGGTGATTTTTTTGGAGTTTCTGAGTTTAAGAAATACCAAAGGAGTGGTTTTATGAAGGTATCATCCTATTAGGAATATGATTTTAGGATTAATAGTTATATATTAGATGGTAAATCTATAATAAATTCGATAATTTCCTCCCAGTATTGGATAGATTATTCCATATGTTCTTAGTTTCATGTTCGAGATGTTGGCCCCTCTGTTGGGTCCTTTATTTAGGTGAGTTAGTTTTGGACCTCCCTTTGACCTAGGTTATTGATGAATTTCTAGTATCAAAAAGTGGCATGGTGGGGAGGATTATGACACCCCAACATGCTATTTTATCATTTATATTTACATTCTTGATTTATCCCTTCATCTTAGGGTCTCTCAAGGTGGAATTATGTATTTTTTTGAAACTTTTTTAGGGGTGAATGACTTGAGTGTATGATTTAGGAAATTGTGAAGTAGAAATTGTGAACCATTTATAGTTTTGGGTCCTGGAAATCACATGGACCCACATGGTTTGGAAAAACATGACGGTAAACCATGCATCCTAGACAGTTCCAGAGAGTGGAAAACACATGGTTTAGTAAACCAATTGGGTAAACCATGAGAATTGATTGGGTTTGAGAATTTATCCATTTTAAGTTGTTTTTATTTAGGGACTCTCCATATATCCTTCCTATTCGGTCACCCCCATCCATGGTCCCTCCCAAACTCTTCTGTCCTCCTTCTAGGCCCCTCCATGTATGGTTATTAGATATTTCTTGGTGGGATTCCATTCAGATTGTAGGGTAAGGGATCATACTTCCTTCTCTTTCATGTTTCTTAAAATTTATCCCATATTACATGATCCTAATAATGATGGCTCTCAGATTTTAATTACCTAGGCTTAATATTATTGGGGCTTTGGTTTCTTAAAGTTGTGAGGAAACTTATGTAAAAGATTTTGATTTAAGGCGATATGGTTACACTGGTTGAGGTAGGTTTTTCCATTACATTGACTTTTATTAAATATTTACATAGTTTATTGGTTATTTAAAAGTGTTTTTAAACTAAATTAATGTTTTATATGATACATTGTTTTGTGTTATCAAAATACCTCTATTTTTATTTAAATTTACCTTTGGAAAAAATTGTTGAATTATATATTTCAATGAAACCTTGTTTTCAAGTGGTGATTTATGCATTATTAGTGTTTGATAAAATGAAATTGGAAGTTTTCTATAAGAAAAACGTTTTCTTCATGTTTATTTTGACCAAATTTTGATTTAAAAAATGGAGTGTTATTTTTTATAAAAGAGGTGTCCTTATTTTAAAAAATTTTCACTTTTCTTATAAATAAGTTTTCATATTTTATAAATGGGTATCCTTTCATTCTTAAAGGGGTTTCCTTGTTTTAAATAATTCACTTTATTTTAGAAAGGTTTTTTTGTAAATGATTATATTATTTAATGACTTCTGAATAATAACTTAGACATTATTCCATGGAGATAATTGTGATTTCCCTTAGAATATTCTTTATTTTAAAAATGGTTTAAAAGTGGTTTCCAAAATGTAGCTCTTGATTTTAAAAGATAAGGACCATTTGGAACCTTGAGAGAAGGTAATTTATTGATTGATGTTTATACTCTAGTTCAACCCATTTATTATCCCCTATTTATGCCTAAATTCATGTGTTAATAGTTAAATGAATTTTGAATCACGATTTTTTGGTTTGGGTTAAGGTTTCATTATTGAAGGGGTTGTGTTGGAGGTGAAAATTATTTTATTGTTGAATATTATTTCCATTGGAATAAGTGATTATCATGTGATTAACATTTAATTGATAGTGGAACACCTCCATTATCTTAGACATGAGGAACTCTAGTCTACTAAGTGGGGATTCAAGGGACATTCACTATGTAGGTTGATATTTATGCATCAACTATTATCCCCTATTAAAATGTTATGACCTAGTTAAATGGTCTCACTGATGAGAGTTGTTATAGTGATTCAGGTAATGAGTTTTGAAAACGTTAAACTATCGGTAGTAGGCCCACTTTTTCATGTTTAGTTCTTTTCTAATTAGTCCCTATAGTATTGTAACATTTTATGTATCATATGTTAAGTGTATTTATTGTGTGTTGGAATGTGAGTCTCTTATCTATTATTTTAAAACCACTTTTACTTATTGATTTTTTTTGGTTGAGAATTATTATTGCAAGGATTTACTTGTGATATTATTTACATTTAATTACGACGCTTCATGGATTTTAATTTGATTATGTTTTCCCTTTATTATACTCATGTTGAGTGTGTGTATGTGTGTTATGTTTTAAAAAGTAAAAATTTATGGTTGATTTAAATACAATCCCTATGAAAAGATTATTTTAAAATGTTTAAATCATGAGTTGGATAGTTTTAAAAAGGGATTTTTTAAGAAAATACAAAAGGTTTAACTTTTTAATTTTTTAAATTTCAATTGTTTTTAAAGGTAATAATTGGTTTTTGAAATGAAATTACCTTGGTAAGTCCTCTTTGAGTCATTTTTTATAAATGGTGTGTTCTAAGAAAAGAATTTAAGGCATTCTTTTAGTTTTTTATGTAAAAAAAATTAAAACATATTATGTAATTACTTTCAAACTAGTGGATTTGTTTTCTTTATAAAAGAAATGTGATGAACTCTTGGTGGCATCCCACTATCCTTTTGTATCATGCCCTATATACACAAGTTTGTGGGTATGTAGTCATTATTTTTTATTTCAGTTCATATATTATAACTCTCATGTGGTTTTTCTACCACTGTCTATTGAGAAGAGGCTGTTATTGGGTTCATGGTGGTGACTTTAGAGTCATATGGGGACACTCGAGTTTTTGTTCTAGGTTTTTTAGGTTATTGGGTCTTGTGGTGTATCGGCCTCTCCATCCCCAGATTTTGTTTTTAACTTTATTAGATTATTATGGTTGTAAAACACTTGTATAATAAAAATGATGTCTTTTTTTGGATTATTTTTGAAAAATATTTTTGTGTTGTTTATTTTTATTATGTCATATTTGGATGTTTTTTAAAATACTTACTTATTATAGAATGGTTGTTCAGTTCATAAAAACCTCAAGTTAGGTTCTTGGTTGGGAGCATTATTTATCCAATATTTAATAATTGTAAGATATTTTCAACATGTTCATTTTTGACAACTTGTCCCTTGTCTCTAGCATGGGGGTGATCAAGAATGCACCTTAGTTTGTGTGTAAGAATGGATTAGGTGTTAGTTTGGGTTATCCTGGGATGGTATGATATAGCATTTATCTCATATCATTTTTGAGGTAAAATACCCAAATCATTGGGGAATTCATTTGAGTAGTTCCCTATCTTATTAAAGTTGAATCATTGGACTTTGGAATCAAATATATTGCCCTTTTATTAATGAGACCAATATACCTTATATCTAAAATTATAGAAGACTCCTATTACATTTAAGAAAGTACTATGGGTTTTCTTTCCCCAATTATCACATGCTTGAAGTTCTACACTTCTCTTATTCTCCTTCTTCTCATTTATTTTTCCTTTGAGATTAGTGATCATCTTCTTCTCTTAATAACCTTTGAAAATATAATACTTGGAGAATTACCTATATCTTGATGGAACTTTATACCATATCATTATATTATAAAATTTTTAGAAAGAATATTACGCTTTAGAGGATTGGCTTAAACCCATTAAATAAATGGTGAATTTTACTTTCCAAATTATTCATTTTGTATATAGAATGGATTTCCAATATTGTAATGTTTTCTACATACATGTATACACTTTAATCTTACTTATATCTAAAATTAAGGAATTTCCTATCCATTTATTCTCATTTCACTTGTAGAAAATATACCTCAAACTAAATCAACATAAAATTATTCCATTCCATTCTCTTTATATCATCTTCCTCATTTTTATTTTGAGAAAAATACCATCATTTATCTACATATAAATTTAAAAATACACTTTTATAATAACCTTACCCCTTTCATTACTTCTCAAAATCCACATAAAGAAATCCAAAACAAACAACTTGTTCACCTATTAATGGATTAGAAGTTCCATTAAAGGATGGAGGTTTACAACACATAAATCAATCAAAAATCTTTTCAACATTATTTTAAGTAACAATTTGTTCTATATGGGAAAGGTTATTAATCATAACCTAAGTCAACCACTTTTATATAGTCATAACATAATTAGTTCCTACACTATGCATGCTTAATTTATCAAAAGGGAAATACCAATATTTATTACAGGTGTTGATATGTTTTCCATTACTTCCACAGGGCTCCAACTTTAAAAAATGTAACACACATAATTACATGAAATCACGATAAATATCAATGCTTAACTTAAAAATCCCTAAAATGTTGTTGAATATTCTAGGGTTTTATCTTAATGATTTTCCTATGTATGTCATTCTATAATATTGTTACTAAGGATCATATTAAAATTTACTTGATTCCAACTATAACAAGCAAAAATACTGTAACCCAATCTTGATATTTACTATATTACATTGCTACAAGATAAGAGAGTTTGTTTCCCAAAAAATGAATAGTTTAGTAGTTTTAAAAAACTTGGTAGATACGTGATTGCTAAATTACATTAGAAACAGTAAAACAGAACATATAAAATTATTAAATTTTTCTTATTCTTCTTTAAATTCATTAAAATATACTTTCTTGCAACCCTAGTGAATGGGATAAAAATAAATGGTTTTCTTATTTGGTCAATAATGGAAATTTTACAATAAGACATCTCAAGAATATATTAGGAATAAATAGTAGAGAAAAATAAATAATGAATTTATATTATATTAAATCAATAACTTCAGAATAAAATTTATCTATGGAATATATCAATGTAGTAATCACATGGAAAAAATAAATTATTTTTCAATGATGGAATGAATAATTCCAGAAATTTAAATATACCATTAAGGCCTCTACCAAAGCAATTTTACTAATTTGGTAAGAAATACCAAAATAATACTTGAGGAATGGAAAGTTGATTTTCTCATGAGACATACTGATGTATTGAGGGTATATATATTTTTGGTCACCACCCATCACTAACACATGTCCAATGCATTCTTCATATATTGAATGATAAATACAATATAAAATTAGTATTCCTTAATAATAAATAAATCACTATATTGAATTATGTTTACAAAATTCTAATATTCCCATGTTTATAAAATATTTTTTTGTAGTTTTCCTTCAAGTGGTATTGTATGTAGAAATTGTATATGGTTAAGAAAATATTTAAATGATAAATATAAAAATTATAAAATAGATTATGTACATAATGTATAAAATAATAATAAAGATTGACAGAGAGCACCACTTCAATAAACTGAAAATATTCACAATGAACAAAATGAGTTGTAAAAAATAAATCTATAATGGATGAAAGAAAACCATCAATTCATCATAAATAACGGTTTTTAAGTAAATTCAATCTTTTTAGAATTATAGAGGAAAATGGAAGTGAAACTTAAAAAAATAATTTTCTTATAAGATTTATAATTTTTTCATAAAAATGAAGTTATAAACTACTTATAAAACACTTTTCAAAAGATATAAAATAGGCGGTTAAAACCATATTTTTAAAATAATAATAAAAAATTGAATCTTGAAAAAAAATTTCTGAGTAAGAAAATTTCTACTGGAAGATAAAATATACATAAATAAAATGAAACTCCCTTTTCAAAAATTTTGAGAAGATAATATCCCTTCATTTTTGTTAAATTTTAAAAATGAGAAATTCATAGAGAATTAGATTTGGATTCTTTTGAAAATCATGGAAAACTGTAAATGAATATTTATAATGAATAATTACTAATATTAATTAAAATTTCAGTCCAGTGGTAAATGTTAAATAGAGAATTCTTTTCACAATTTTGTAAAAAGATTAAAAAATGACCCATGAAGAAAAATAATGATAACATTCCTTTAATTTTTTTAATATAAAGTAAAATTTGATAGAATTTTTTTATTAATAAACTATTTATGTATATAAAAAAACTTTTTTGAAACAAATCAAATAATATGGATTTTGAAATGAAATGTTCTCGACTAAAGAGGAGAAATAAGTCCAACTTTTATTATAAACAATATTTCAATGGTTTTGAGTTTCAATGCGGGAATAATGGAAAGAATAATTTTAATACCATGATTTAACCAAAATAAAACAAAATTTATGGCTTTTAATAAAGAAGTATTGTATAATTACCTCAAAGAAGATTCCAACCTAAATATTCTCGATTAAAATTAAGATTGAAACATAACCCTTAACTTTGATTTTCCCTTGGTAAGATGTGTTACAACCTCCTATATAATATATTTATATTTATTATTCATATATATGAAATAAATATTTTAAAAAATATTTTTATGTTCCATTCATTCATGTCTTATTTTTACCAATTTACTCATAATTCATTGCTAAAATCAATTATTTAGGTCTTACTATTATATTTCTTTTGATTCAATAGTTCATCTCCATAAACAATGGTATTTTATTAATAATCTTCATAATGTCAATAATGAAAAATATATCATATTTATACATTAAATAATATTTTATAACCATTCATGTATGTTAGAAATGAAAAATGATATACGTCATTCATGAAGGAGGAAGTCTTCATATATATGCGAACAACATTTTCATTTTTCAATTCATGTAATGGAAATAAAGAAGATAAAGGTTTAAATATATAAGATCATTATCAAATTATTAATATAATAAGTATTCATTAAATCCATAATTATTGTCATCCATGAGATTTTCTAATTGTAAACTAATTACATCTCATTTATGGTGGCGGTAGTTCGTATAAACACACGAGCGACATTTTCTATTTTCCAATAGATGAGAGAGTCAGAAGGTTTATAATATTTTATATTTAAATAAAAATAATTATGTCATAAAAATCATAAAAATTAATTAATACATCTATATAACCAACGGTGTGGGGGTAATTATTAAAAACAAAACACATTTCTTTGTGGAGGTGGTATTCTGCACGTACACGCACGAGATGTTTTCATATCCCATGGAATGAAAATGAGGTAGAAAATAGTTTTTACATAAACATAATAACATTTTTTTATATAATATATACATATTTAATTATATTAGGAAGGTTTTAATATATATTAAGGGGGTAGAATATCAAATAAGCATGAATGAGTTCGATTAAGACATATCCCTCCTCCTTAGATATATTGCCTTGAATTACACCTTCATCCTTCTAGTATTTCCCTCTTGGTGTGACCAAAACCACTAGGAAATGAGGAAATGTTTTTCTAAGGTATTTGGGTAGATATTTTTCAATATATTAATCTTAATGTGTTTGTATAAGTGAGGAGTAGAAGTTCCCTTTATGTGAGATAAGTGATACCCTTGTCAATATTAATAACATTAAAATATAATAGATGAATTTCCCATGGAAATTGGATTTAATTTAGTCCAAATTAAAATATAGGGTAATTTAAGAATTAAATACAACTAAAAATAATAATTTTAGACAAGTTTTAGAGACATTTTAAGCATTATATTTTAGTTTAACCCCTTCTATAACCCTTTTAATTCTTTTCACGGTGACAAACATTTCCCATGGTAACTATTTTTGGTGACCAAAAATGTAATTTAACTCATTAAAAAATTATAAAATGATGAACCCAAATATAAATTCCATTTTCTAAGAATAAATATCTTAATATTTTAAAATTTACTTTTAAAATAAGTTTTTAAAATGCTGTGAAAAACTGTTTTTATAAAATTCCTTTTTTAAGAATAAAAAATAACTTTAAATGAAAATAATATATAATGTTGAATTAAAATGAATTAATTATATTATTTTTAACTAAATTAGTATTTTTTTCTCTAAAACAAAAACAAAAACAAAAGGATCATTATTAATCCTTGGTTAAAAGATACGAACAGAAAATAGTTTATTTTTAGTAAAAACGTTAATTAGATTTCAAAAATGTTAAAAATAGATTTAAAATTTCAAATATAATATTTTTAATTCATTATATTAATTATTAATTATTTATTTTGTCTATAAATTTTTTCCATAAAATTTTTAGTCATTATTATATCATGATAATTTTTTCATAGTTATAGTATTTCTAAAATCGATATTTTTTTAGTATTCTCCCAAAATTCATCCATTTAAGAAAAATAAAAAACTCTAAGATGATTTTGACTTGATTAATTCCTAAATGAAATTCATTTATTAAAATTTAAATTATAAAATTTTGAATTTTTTATTTTAAATTAAAATATAAAATATAAAAAATAACTCTTTTAGAAAAATGACTTTCCTAATGTTCAAGTGTTATTAATCTTATTTCATATGAATTTATAAGTAATTGAGTGTTAATTTTTTAGTTCATAAACTAAATTTTTTATAAGAGTTCAATTTATTTGAATACAAAACACTTGAATAAAATTTATTTGAAAAATACCCACATTTGATATTGAACGTTTTTAATCATATCATATTAATTATTCATTATGTAATCATAAAATTTTATTTTTGAAAAAAAAATATAACAACTTAAGTATCATAATTGATTATTATCTTCTTATTTTTGAAGTATTATGGCTATATGTATTGGATAATTTTTGTTCAATGTTGTGTCTGTTATAGGCTACAAATGTTTTATTTATTTAATGGAAAGTACATAATAAAATCTTAGGGTATTATAAGGAGAATTTGTTTTCCTTTATTAATGTTATACGATTGGTGAATATGTGTAATAAGGGGGAAGAGTTTCATGAAATAATATGCCATGTTTCAATATACATGGTAACATAGAGGGATAATATAGGAGATGTGCCACCTAACTTTAGAAAATGAGTTTACACCCTTGCCAATTCTTTGGAATGTGATGTTGAAAATACACAAGTTAATTATAAGGAATCAATGAAAAGCATCACTCAAAATACAATATGTGAATAAGGAGAATCTTCTTAATTTAAATGGAATCTCCAATACCTAAGATACTAAACTAGATTTTCATCATTATCCACCGTTGATTCCATTAGTAAAGGAAATGGGTTTTTCCTTTCTTCTACCTATCTCCCACTAAATTTATCAAGGATATCTACTCTAAAAAATATCCCTTAATTGTCGGGATAAAATTAAAATAATGAGAAAATAATTATAGAGTTACTTTGGTAAATAACTCCCCTTAATGACTATTTTCATGATAAATACCCCCATTTAGTATTTGGATCCATAGAATATAATCCCATTTGAATGAACACCTATTTAGTGGCTCTTCATGCATGTTTTCCCCTTAGTGAAATGAAATAATTCAGCTTCAACAGTCCTACTTGTCATGGTGTACCCCACCACAAAGGGTCAGTGCTATTTTTATTTTATTGAACCCCAAATAAAGTTCATTATAGAAATTATCTAAACTCAGTGGATACCTCACAGTACCCAAGATAGATATAGTTTTCCATGTTAGAAATAACCCCATCGATGTCCTATTTTAAAATACCTACAACATCTACCACTAATTTGATTGATAATATGGATACACTTCCCAAATATAAAAATTGGTCATGAAATCATTCAAATCAAGGAATATTGTCCATTCATGAGTAAAAATGTTGTCAATATTGAAGTGGAATACGAAATAACATATATTAATTCCAATCAGGGAAATTGTGTAGGTATTTCTCATTTTCCATAGAAAATTATTTTATTATTATCCAATGGATCAAGAGACCCAATGAGTTATATTGGAGATACCATCCCAATTACCACCCCCAACATTGATTATTTGGGTATACAATTAATATATTCTTCATCTTTAACTATTGGATCTAGAACTAGATAGATGAATGATCGATAGAGTTAGGGTATCTTGGGACTCATATGATATAAATTATAGTTACTATCACTCTTATAGAAAAGTAGCATGCCTGGAAATCCATGTAGGATACAAATTCTATAAAGAAAAAGTTCTTTTAAAAGATAAATTATTTTTTAAAAAATCTGTGTCATATTGTATAGTATTATACACATAAAACACATAGAGAAACCAAAAAAACATTAATTAATTAATGAAAATCATTAAACTATTTAATGATTAAACCCATTAAAATGAAAAAAATTACAGGGGGATGACAAATAAAAAATAAAAATACTGTAATGGGAAAATTTGGATCACCTTGGTCGGCTATAATCATCCCTCCCGTGAACAAAACTATAGAAATGAAACAAAATTTTAGTAAAAAAATTGAGATGATAGAAAATGGAAAAGTAGATCCTTGAGATAATTTGTAGGTAATATTGAATTAAATAATTAATAGGTGAATATAAGAGGTAATATGATCTTCAAAATATTAATGTGTGTCTTGCAATAGTAACTTGACCATTGGGAATAGTAACCTGGCTATTGGAATAATAACCCAACCGATGGATTAATAATTTAACCTAAAACTAATAAAATGTAATGTAAATAATATTTTATATAATTAATTTATTTAAATATAAATACTATAATTCCATAAAGTAAATATAATATAATAAAAACTCAAAGAAAATATAAGCACACTAATTAATAAACACGATTTTGAGGTCTTTTATAAAAAAATTATAATTTTTATATTAGATTTTAGAATACACTATTTTTTAATTTTTTTGATAAAATTAATTTCATTTTTTAAAAAATCATATTAAAACTTCGTAATATTTTTTTTAGTTTTCTAAAATAATACAATTTTATGGTGAATTGTATAAATATAGTTATTATGTAATCGATGTATCTTAAATTAAATCATTCATGATATAAGGATGAACTAAAAATTTGAAGAACATAAAAATCAAGAAAAAAATATTTAATTTAATAATTTATTCATTAAAATACAATAAACATAGTTTTCAAAAGAAAAAATATTTTCCAAAGTTTAAAGTCCAAAGTATACCCATAAAATAACAAAATTTTCCCACTTTCCTTTTTAATAAACTTCATTAATTATAATTTTAATGTTTTTAAAGTCTTAGCATAAATATATTATATTGATAGATGATTTATATTATAAAAAAATCACTATTATGAGTTTTAAATTTGATATAGTATTTTTTTAATATTTTATTCTAAAAATACCCTTATCCTTAAGTGTAAATAATCTCTCTCCCTCCCCTTGGAAAACCACTTAAATTTCATATAAAAATGAAAAATACCTATAAATATCTTAAATATTAAGCCTCTTAGAATCATTATGTAAATTATAAAGTAAAACAACTCCAATCATTAAATGATTTCAGAGTCATATAAAAGAAACAACACTGAGAAAGGGGTAAGCTATTATCAATTCTTCCTCTTTTTCTTCTCTCATATTTCTCTTTTCTCCACCACATTCAAACCAAAAAATTATAATGATAATTATTTGGTATTTTAAAAATATATTAATGATTTGAACCTACTATATGTATTATATTTATCACATGCCTAATTTTCATACTTCTCATTCCTACTATTTCGACAATGTCATGATAACTATTGGTTAACTGCCAATGAGGGCATTTTCAATTATATTAATTTCAAAAACCTACTAATGGTTATAATAAATTATTTACTATATTTAAATTTATAAATATATTTATTTTTTTTATCTAATTAATTATACTTATGTATAAATTACCTTGAACCAAACAGATAAATTGTTGCAAAATGGGAATTTTTTATGAAAACATGATATCAAAATGATTAAACATCAATAAAATAAATAAATAAATATATTTCAATAATTATAATTCAGAAATTAGGAAACAAATTAACAAAATTCACTTCTGGTTCAATGTTTTAACAAACTTATGTTTATTATTCAAGAGATGGAAAAACGACGAAATAAACTGGGATTTAAGTTAAGGGGATTCCCAAACCCAAATCAATTTATTTGGTTATAAATATTTTATATAATTTTAAGAACATATATTCCTATAATGTTCCTTAAATACAATTTCACTATTATTCACTTTTATTTTTTGGGATATACCTTTTTCCACATTGATTAATAATAAATTACAATGATTTTTCAAAAAATATATTTCTTTCAAAAAAATATCTTTGACTCATCTAGTGTTTTTTCTTCTTTACTCAAAAATGATGACTTTTTTGACAAATATGTTTCCCTTATTAAATTTGATACCGCAAATTTTATTTACGAACTTCTAATTTATGAAATCCTTATGAAATCCATTCATTTCCACGGGTTATTTCAGGACTATGATTATTATACATACTATATGGAAAGCTTGATTATGTGAATACTATGATGTGACTGGTGGGTCCTGAATTATATAGACCTCCAATTAATCAGGTAATGTGATTTATCTCATGTTATTATGTGTATTACATGTGAACAAGATTCAATATTTTTTTTACAATGATTATGTTATGGTTTTTTCACATATATTATATGTGAACATGATGATAGCCTTGTTCACAACTATGTGTGGTATTTGAACACTTTGACATGTTGTTTCATTATTACGCATTACCAAATTCCATGCATTTATAATTTTTTTCTCATTCTTATGATAAGTACCCATTATTATAAAATGATTATAATGATTATGCTAACCCATGTACTATTGATTAATGTATCTTATTTATGAAATTTTATTCCTCCTCTTACTAGGATTTTATATTAGTCCTTTATTTGATGTATATCCTCAGGTGACTACAAGTACTAAAGATAATTTAAGAGCATTTAGTGGAGAAAAATTATGATATAATTTTTTTATCTTTTATTATGTATAAGTGACGTGTGATCATAATTTTCCAAAGATACTAAACATTTCAATCCTTGAATATATAACTGTTATTTTTTTATCTCTAAAATGATTTAATAGTCATGTAAGAAATATTAGGGTCAATATAGTTGGTATCATAGGTATGATTTTGTTAATTTTTGAACAAATATAAGTGAACATGAGTGAAAATCCTTATAATAAGTCATACTATAGGAAAACATCATAGACCTATTCTTTTAGAACAATTATATACAAAGGATCCCCTAAGATTGATTTTAGACTTGATTTTCAATTAAAAATATTTTTTTATAATTTACGTACTTAAATTTTGTTAAAACATTTTATATTTTATAAAATGGTTGGAAATTGTAGAAACCAATCCAACAACCCATGTGAGGGACAATGCAATAACTATCTGAATGATATCTCCAATGCCATGGGAGGTAGAGATAATAATTTTGTGGCTATTCTTACTCAGCTATCTTAGGATATAAACTATAACCAGAATTATGTGGAGCATAATCTATCACCCAAGAAAGAGAAACTAGGAATTGAGTCCTTTATGAGTCAATGTCTACTAGAATTTGGTAGATGTTCTGATCCATTTATCCCAGAATAATGGGTTAACTCAATAGAGAAGAACATTTCTATACTGCATTGATCTGAGAAAGATAAGTTTACTTTGGATGTATATCATTAAGATAGAAAGGATGATCAATTTTTGTAAGTGATAAAAAATTTCAAGATGAAAGATGAAATTAAAGAGATGGAATGAGAAAAATTTATGAAAATATTTTCTAAAAAGTATTTCTCTCGAACTCATTAGAGAATGATGGAGAGAGAATTCATAGGGATGAAGAAAAAGAAAGGTGAATATATCAATAATTATGAGTACAATTTCAAATGTATTTCAACACACACATTGATATTTGTTATAAACAATGATATAAAAATAGATGTATTCTTTAGTGGATTAGAACCTCACCTTTGAAAGGCTCTAGCTATCTAAGACTTGGGCAATTCTGAAGTAGTTGTTTGATGTGACCTCAAAGTAGAGATGGATTTTGGTGAATGATCCCATGTTTATGTAGTTTTTAAGAGAATAATGGAGTTTTAATATATTGTTTCAAATGAAAAATGAAGAAATAGGATCCAACCTCCCACATTTCTAAAAAATAGGAATAACCATAAATGGAAATTCCTTAAAGGGATGAAGAAATGATTGAAGTTCGTGATAAAAGGCCACCATGCACATGAATATAGAAGATAAATTAATAAGTATTCTAAAATGATGGAGGAAAATAAGGTACCCCCTAATTCACCACTGATGAATGGTGATTGTTTTCAGATCCCTGGTCAATATTTTATTTACCTAAGCATGCTCTATAATGGACACCCTAGGACGATCTCAATTAGGAAACTTACACAATAATGAAATTTTATTATCATAATTCATATTATAACTTATATAAAACAAAATAATATATAGATTAAGAGTTTAAAATATGAACTAAAAATTAATATATATCTATATCTATAAATGTAATAAAAATAGAATGGATGTAGATAGAATGATGCTTGATTGAAAAGAGATTCTCCAAAGAGCTTACCCAGAGTGAAACTTCATCATCCCTTTATTATTTTGAAATTTACCTAATAAACACACTCTATTTTATGCCTTAACATCCACTTCTAACCATTTTGTGAATATATGGTTCACTCAACTATTAGCGATAGACAGTATATCCACCTTCTCGATCATGGAGAAATATTTCACAAGAGAAATTTAAACCTAAGGTGGAAAGTGGAGACACAAATTTTCCCCACACACTAAGATACCCCTTATAATAAATCTAATAAAATTAGAAACATTAATAATGATATTTCAAAATCTCAGATGAAACTCTAGATTTCTCCTCCAAGAACTTGCTTGGGTCAGTTACTCATGATCATGAGTATTAAATATCATAGTAGAGGGGGATTGGGTGGAAACCAAACAATAAAAATGAATGAATTATAAGAATAAAAAGAATAAAATATATTAAATAAGAATAATACTATTAAAACAAAAAAGAAACTACAAAAAAATAAAAAAGTACTAATAAAATTTTCCAACCACTGGAAAAGGATAGGAGATTCATTTTTATTGGTGAAAAATTTGATTTTTTTATCTAAATAATTCCATCAATAGTATTCTTATGGTAGACCCATTTAATGAACTAATTATGGGAATGTATCTTCTTTAATGTTTTTAAACTATGTATCCTATCTCAAACCATGAAAGTTTATCATTATTTGACAAGTAATGAATGAGGTATAACTAATTTAGTCAAAAACATTAATTTGGTCAGAATGAATCATTTTATTACACATACCTTGTTTACCAAGAATTTATTACCTCTATATCCATATAATAAAGTTGTAACATAGTTAATAAAGTTCTTAACCCATATTTTCTCCTTCACCATGTAGAATATTAGCTTTGTTGGTCCAATACTTTGTGAGATATTGTCCCATTTTAAAAAATTTCGAAATCTATGCACAGATTCTGAGGCCTGACTTGTGATATTCTTTTGGGCCTTCAAATGGTATATTTAGATCATTTTTCATTTTTATTAAATATATCAAAAAAATCATAGAATCCTAAAAATATAAATTAAAAAATTTAATTATTTTTAGAAAAAATTTATCACTGAAATATAGAAGAAAATTAAAACAGTTAGAATAACAAATTCGTTCATTTTTTCAATTAAGATCAATTTGATTCTAAAACATAAAATATTAAAATTTACATCGAAATAAAAAATTGGTGATATTATGAACATTGAAATTAAAAGTAAAATAATTGAAAATATTTTTTAATTATCCCACTCTTAAACATTTCACTCCTTGGAAATCATCTGATACCAAGGTCAAAACAAACATCCCAAAGCATATATGACATCACAACTCAATTATCATATAGAATAAAATATCATTCCTTATATATGGATAAAAATTACCTAAGTGATAAAAAATCATAAAAAAATATTCATTGTTATGTTAATCCCCACATTCTTGTCATAAGGACCTCCCTAGAAAAATATTTCTCTCTTTACCCAAGGATTTTTAATGTATAATTGTTCTTATTGTTATAAACATGTGTAATCTCTATAGGTATAATATCCTCATAGGATCTCCAATTAGAAGAGTAAAAAATGTTTCAATCCTGAGTTATTTTCCATGGGTTGTTCTAAGTGTAAGGGTTTTAATGTTTTTAATGTAAAAACATTTAAGACATAATGAGGGTGGTTAAGCTCTATGGTGAAGTAAATTTATAAAAATAGTTTTTTCTCAAAAATGTTGTTCTTCTCAATCAGATAAAAAATGAGTCACCTCCAAATGTCACTTACTATTATTGGTAAGTACACACTTTTAATTTTTTGTTTCAATGATAAATTTATTCCCTCTTTCCCATAATTGTTATCATGGTTTCATCTTAAATTCAGATATATAATTTCTATTCAAAATCATTTTTTTGAGAAAATGAGAGAAACCTTTTTATCTTCAATTATTGGTGAACTCCCAACCCTAAATTTTAATGAAATTTGGGCCTCCCATCCATTTTTTCATAGTGAAATTTACAAAACAAAAGAATTAGAAAATATGGAAACAATCACAATTTATATCAATCAAACTCTTTAGGAGAGAAAAATAAAACTCATCTTCTCCATCCACTACACTTGAGTAAAAAAATAACCATGCATTTAACTTCTAGAGTATGTTGTAAAGAAATAAATAGATTTTAATGTGTCTGAATAATAATGAATTTCAAGGATACTAGAGTATTAATAAAGGTTAGAAGAAATGTTATGAAAAAATTAGAGTTCTATATAAAAATGGATTTCAAAGTGGTTCCTACATCATAATTAAAACATTCCATGAACTCTAAAATCTTTGAAAATGGGAAAAATAATATGGTTTGGATTAAAAAACATGTCTTGAGACTCTCAATAAAAAGGTAAATGTAACGAATATGTAAAAAAGGTTTATAGACCTCTTAGTTCTGGAAATATATTCAATTCAGTCCTCACTAGTGCACATGAGTTTCACAATTAACCAAACATCATCAAATGACAACATAAAAAATCTGGAAACAAAATCTAATCAGAAATTATTAAAATCCTCAAAATTCAAATCATATAATTTATAAAAAAACTAAGGTGGATTGAATTTTCCAAATTATTGGATTCATCTCAAAAATCCTAAAAACACACAAAAAAATGAAAAAAAGAAAACATAAAAAGTTAAGAAAGAAAAAATCATGAAAAATAGAAGAACACACAAAATATCCTAAAAAAGGCTAACATCACTCCCCCATAATTATTTCACTTTCTACCATTTTTTGATCAAATCCAGAAAAATAGTTTATCATATATAATTTTAATTGGACAATAATAAAATAAAATAAAGGAACGAAACAACGTGATTTACTTTTCAGTGTTATATTTGAGTAAATCTCCTAATTGATACCACTTTAAAACAATAAGAAAAAAGGGAAAATCAGGATAAAAATAAAGAAAAATAAATATAATGGTGAAATAAAAGGGATGATGCTTGTTTTATACCACCAAGTGTGTGCTAGGTTTTTAATGTCCCTTTCACATTGTTGCAGCTGATTATCCCAAATATAATGGTGGATGTGGTTTCTTTGAGATGAACCACCACATGTGATTTTTCCATGAATCCATGAGCATACACCAATAACGTATAACCCCAAATAATGTAAGAAAATTTCCAAACCCCAAGAAAAAAATATAATTTTAGGTCTAGTGGGGGAGGGAAAATAAAATAGCGGTTCTATCTATTTACTTTCCTCTTGTCTTCCTCCATAAGGTATATAAATTATTATAGAGGAGGTAGTCGTATCACAACATTATTTTATATCTCTTATTATTTATCCACTACTTGAATGACCTCATACATAACATCTAATACCTACTCCTTTTTTTGTGTTAGAAATTTAAAAAAAATTGATGTCAAAAAACATTTAAGCTTGAATAAGATTAAAACATGAATAATAAATAAATAAATATTCACTTTTAAGTAATTGAACTTAGAAATTGATATCTTGTAGAAGGACCATTTGAATATCTTTGTAAATAGGTTCATATTAATAATATTATTCAAAACAAAGAGAGAGGTAGAGAGGTTTGGATCTTTCATTATGAAGGATGGGGAGATCATGTTGCAGGTTATCTTCATAAAAGTGATTACAAGATTCTTCCAAAAAAAATTTATCTACCACAAGGGAATCAACTTAAAGGTTTTTAAAAGACCTCCTAGATCAATTGTTGATCATGGGATGAGATTAGTAAATACTTTAGTATCTCCTTCTCAACCACCTCATGTTCTTTAACAAAAAATTATATGTGAAATCTCTTTCACCACTCATTTTGGTTCTTTTTTTGGATGAGGTTTCGATTTATCATGATATGTATGTATATATCAATCAATATACTCTATTTTTGTCTCAAAGTATTTAATTGAATAACTAATACTTTAAAATAGGACTTCAATATCCTTGTGAACATATTCTTTCACTTGATAGTGGTTATCCCATGTATAATAATCACAAGTTGAATCATCATGAATAAACATATTTTTTTCTTTATGAAATTTAGGATTTCTTTCCATTTTTATGAAAAATTATTTGTGAAAGTGGTAAGAATCCTAAAACATTGTTCCAAGTTTTTGTTTTGGTATTTTCTATGGATCTTTGGTCAATATGTTATTTACCTAAGCAAGAAATATAGTGGACACCCAAGGTTTCTCTCGAAGAGAAGACATACACAACACTTAAATTCTATTTTCACTATTTATATTATTACTATTATAAAAAATAAATAATTAAAAGAGTATAAGTTTGGAATATTCCTGAAATATTAATATATATCTATATATAAATGTAATGAAAATAGAATGGATGTTGAAAAAGAGATGTTAGAAAGATAGGAGATCCTCCAAGGGGACTACCAAGAGTGAACCTCTATAGTCTCTTTATTAGTTTTAAGTTTACTTAATGAACATGTTCTATAATATTTGTGAACATACTCATCTACCAATTTTGTGAATATATGTTGAACTCAATGACTACAGAGATACCACACAACCACCACCAAAATCGAGGTAAAATATTATAGAAGAGGAAGCTAAGCCTCAGGTGGCTAGTGAAGACACAAAGGCAACTTACCCACTGGAATATCATTTGGACTAAGTCTATGAAAATAATAGAAATTAATAATGATAGATAAAAAACATGGTTTTACCAATGGATTTATCTTCTAATAACTTCTTTGGGTTAGTTATTCATGATCATGAGCATTTGAGATCACAATGGAGGAGAATGGGGTGGAAACACAACAGATGAAAATAATGGAATAAGAGTAATAAGAAGAGTAAAATATATTAAAAATAAATAATACTATTAAAACATAACATAAAATACAAAAAATGGAAAATAGAAGTTTCCAAACCCCTTAAAATGATAGTAGATACCTTTTTATAAACAAAAGGAGTGAAATTTTGTGTCATAATCTATCCACTTAAAATATGAATACGGTAAAGCCAATTAATAATGAAATTTGGTAAATGTGTATTCTTTAACTTTTTTACAATATTTATCCTTTGTAAACCCTTGAAATTTGAGATTTATTTTCCATGTAATGAACTAGTTATGTCTTAATTTATATGGAAAATTAATATGGTCTATATGACTCTTCATATTCCACATATCATCTTACCATGAATTTATGGACTTGATATTGGTAGAATAAAGTTTTTCAATAGTTATTAAAATTGTTCATTATTTACATGTCTAATTTAGCTCTATTGTTCCCCAGTGTTTTGAGATATTATTAAATCCTAAAAAATATCCATATATGTTCACAAATTTCAAGGGTTGACTTGTGAAATTATTTTGGGTCAATAAATGATGGATTCAGATCTTGGAATAGTTTTAATAAATGTTTCCAAATAGAAATAGATTCTTACAAAAAAAATTAATCACATGATTTAATTGAGTTTAGAAAAAGTTATCATCTAAATAAAGAAGAAAATTAATATAGTTTAAATCCAAAAAAAACCATTTTTTCAATTAAGCTCAAAATTCTTCTAAAACTAAAAAATGAGATAATTGACCTTATATTAAAACTTTTGTGGGATTAAAAAATTGAAATTAAAATTAAAATAATTGAAAATATTTTCTCTATTCAGAAAACATGGTTCAATGATTAAATTTTAGGGAGTAAGGGAACTATGCAAGCCACTGCACTAAACCACTGGTCCTTGAGGGAAATCAGCATCCCCAACCACCAAATCCAAAGGAGAAAGGGAAATATTAGGACATCACCACTGTAAAATTAGAGTGCGAGCATTAATGCTTACAAGGTACACTTCTTACTCAATCAAGAATGGGTTTTTATTTGATTATGGTTATACTCATTCCTTTAAATTTTATAAGTCTACTAGATATATTGAATTGAAGCTCTTATACCTTAAATCAGAGGTATATATAAAAACCCCTTGTGGTGAGATAATTTCAACCCATGTGATGAACTCTTCCCCTATTAGTTTATGTGGGAATATTCTTCCATAAAATCACATAATACTTCCTTTGGTGGTATTTGATGCTATACTAGGCATGGATTGGATATCATTATTTAAATCACACATTAACTGTTAGGAGAATGGAATCTATTTATATATTCCGAACCATCTAATGATACAATACCAATTCAAGATAGATAATTAATCTCCTTTTAAAAATACATCAAAGGGGTGGGTGTTGATAACATGTAGAGAAGAATACCTTTCCAAAATGGTTGAGTCAAAGGAAAGCATCAACCTTGAGGAAGTTCCCATTATTAGGGAATAAAATAATATATTTCCCAAAGAATTACATGATATTATCCTAGATCATGAGGTAGATTACTCAATATAACTTATAACCAAAGGCACACCTATATCAAAATATCTCTATAGGATGGCCCCTATCGAGTTGGAGGAGTTAAAGAAGGAACTCCAAGAGAATTTGGAGTAAGGGTTTATACGTTGTAGTGAATTGCCTTAGGGTGCACTAGTGCTCTTGGTAAATAAAAAGGGATGGTTCAATGCAGTTATTTATAGATTTCTATGACCTTAAAAAGATTACCATAAATGATAAGTATTCCATTATAAGGATTTATTAATTGTTTAATCAACTTTAAGTAGTTTAGTACTTCCCAAAGGTGGACATTTATTCTGGATATCATCAGCTAGTGATGAAGAAGGAAGATATTTTGAAGTCAACCATCTATAAAAGGTATGAAAAACATGAGTTCATAGTGGTACCATTAAGACTTACTAATTCCCCTGAAATATTAATTTATTTTAGGAATAAATCCTTTAGAGACTATGTTGATAAATCTGTGGTAATATTTATTGATGATATTCTAATTTACTCTAAGAGAAAGGAAGAGCATGAAGAGAATCTTAGGATTGTTCTGGTTATATAAAGAAAGGATAAAGTGTACGATAATTTAAATAGTGTGACATTTGGATGTAGTGAGTTACATTCTTGGGGAACATGATCACAAGTGGGGGAATTTATGTGGACCCTTCAAAGAAAAATGAAATTGAAGAATGGACCAGACCCTCAAGGGTCACAAAAATCCTTCACTTTTCTTGGTCTAGATGGGTACTACCATTGTTTTATGAGAAATTTATCATGATTTTGTAACACTCTAACTATATTAAAATATAAAGTAGTAAAGTATGTCTAGATTTAATAATGAAAGGAAATATTTAAGGAGATAATGAAGATTCCAATCACTACACATGTACTCACACTACCAATAAGTGGTGAATGTTTTTTTTGATATAATGTGATGATTTAAAGAAATTATTGAGGTTTTTACTCCTGACGAATGATAAAATAGAAAGACTATGCCTCATTATAGCTTAGGTTCTATGAGAAGAACTACCTGATTCATGATCTAGAGTTAGAATCTAGGATCTCCCCCTTAAATATTTGGATACACTACCTATATAGTGTGATATGTGACATATATACAGATCAAAGGAGTCTAAAGATTATATTCATATTAAAGGAGCTCAACATGCATCATTTAAGATTGTTAAATCTAATCAATGAATATGATATCTCTATTCACTACTATATATGAGGTGAACAGGATAGCTGATGCACTTAGTAGAAAATAACATGCTACTCTATTTATGATGTAAACTGAGAAAACCCTATATTCATGGATATGACAAGGATGGATATTGAAATCATAATGGATGAGAATACATCCTACCTTGAAAAAATGATTTCTTAACCATGTCTCTAAGAGAAGATCAAGGAAGAACAAAAAGATGATATGGAGCTTTAAAAGAAGGAAAAATTAGTTTAATTCCATATCATTGATAATAGTTTTATTCTGTTTGGATCTAGGATTTGCATACCTCCATCAATTGAGATGAATAGGGAGTTATTGGATAATTCACAGAACTCATAATTCTCCATCCTTCCTAGAATAACCAATATGTAACATGTTATTTAAAAAAATGTCTAGTGGGAAAACATGAAGAATGATATTGAGGATTATATCTCAAGATGATTTCTATTCCATAAAGTTAAATCATAGTGAAAGAAGTCAAGGGGGACTATAAAAACATTTCCTATAATCCCATGGAAATGAGAGAACATCACTATGGAATTTTTGAAATGTCTTTTAAAGACAACTAATGTAAGAAATGTGATATGGGTCATGTTGGATCAACTCACCAAGACTTTTAATCACATTGCTGTTCAGGAATATTTATTTCTTGAAAAAAATTCCAAGATATAATTGAAAGAAGTGGTGAGGCTACATGGGGTACCTATTTCAATCATCTCTGATCATGATACAAGGTTCACTTTGAAATTCTATAGAAGTATTCATCATGATTTATGCACTGAATTGAATTTCAATATAACCTATCACCTCGAATTAATGATAAATCAAAAATAAATATTTAGTTTCTCAAAAACTTGTTGAGAGTCTATTTAATATAATTTAAAGGAGTATATGTTCAACATCTCTCATTAGTTGAGTTCTTATACAAATACAACTTCTAATAGATTATTCAAATAGATTTATATGAGTCTTTATATGTAAAGTAATGCATAACTCATACTTGTTGGAATAAATTTGGTGAAAAAAATATACTTGGACCTGATATTTTATTAGAGATAATAGATAAGGTTCAATCCATCCAACATCAAATAAAAGCTACTCAGATTCAACAAAAGTTCCATGTTGACAACCATCGAAGGGACTATGAGTAGGATGTTAAAGACAAATTTTTTCCCTTGAACATCACTGTGCTAGAGAATCATGTGGTTTGTAAAGAAAGGTAATCTTATACCTAGGTACATTGAGCCCTTTGAGATCCTTTATCTCATAGGTACAATGGTATATCAGCTATAACTTCCACCAAACATAGAGAAATTTCATTATGTTTTCCATGTATCCCTCCTGAGGAAGTACATACCTGACCACTCACTTTTACTGAATCTGGAGGTGGTAAAATTGTAGAATGAGATTTCATATGAGGATAATCTGATGAGAATCTTAGACCCTAGAGATAAGTTTTTATTCAACATGATAACACACCCTATTAAATAATTGTTATGGAATCAAAAATTTGAAGAGTAGACATGGGAACAAGAGGAAATAATGAAACAGAAGTACCATCATCTTTTCTCAATCATGAATAGAAGTTGAAATATCTGGGATGAAATTTCTAAATGGGGAAAGGTAACATCTTATACCTTTTAAATGATAACTGATTCCTAAAAAATATTTTTTATATTATACGGTATTATACACATACAAAATTTCAAAAAACCCCCAAAAAATAATTCATTAATGAAGATAAATACATTAGTAAATGAACCAAACCCATTATAATTATAAATATTAAAGGGGAAAAATAGAAAATATAAAAATATAATGGGAATTTTGGGATAACCCTGATTGGATAGAATAATCCCTACCATGAACAACTCTATAGAAAAGAATCAAAATGTTAGTAAACTAATAGATATTATAGAAAATGGAAATATAGAGCCCATAGAGAAATTGTAGTCAATATTGAAGGAAATAATTAAGTGGAATTTATAAGAGATAATATGACCATTGTAATGGCTATGTGATCATTTGAATAGTAACCAGACCATTAGGAATAACAACCTGATTGTTGGAATAGTAACCCAAATATTGGAATAAATATTTGACCTAAAAATAAAATTATAATGTAATAATATTTATCATTGGTAATTTAAGAAATTATAAATATTATAATTCTATAAAATAAATATCAAATAATAAAAATTCAATAAAAATATAAGGAAATTTTATAATAAACTGTATTTTATGGCATTTCATAAAAAGTCATAAATTTTATAATAAAATTAAAATAAACTATTTTTAAAAATTATTCTGATAAAATTAATTTCATTTTTCAAATGATCACATCAAAATTTTACAAGGGTTATTTTTCTGGTAATGTTTTGGAATACTAAATGTTTTTGGTGAATAGTAAAAATATTGTTTTCTCGTAAATATGTCATCTTAAATTACATCATTCATGATGTGATAATGGAAGAATAATTTATTTAAATTAAATATTTCAAAAAATTTATTCCATTTCATAAAAGATTCATTAAAATACAATAATCTTAATTTTCAAACATAAATATCCTTTTCCAAAGTCTAAAGTCAAAAGTGTTCCTTTAAAATAACAATTTTCACTTTTTTCAACTTTTCTTTTTAAAAACTATGTGATTTAAAATTATAAGAAGGTCTAAAGTCCTAAAATAATTATATTATATTTATATATTATTTATACTTCTAGAACATCACAATTAAAAGTTCTACCATTTATATTGTATTTTATTTAATATTTTATTCTAAAAATACCCCTCTTTTCAGGTATATATAACCTCTCTCCCTCCATTTAGAAAACCACTTTGTTTAAACATTTCAAAAAAATAAAATACATGAAAAAAAAAAATCTCTATGAATCCTTTTATCATCCTTAGTGACGTTATGGATTATAACAACTCCAATAGTTAAAATATTTTAGATCCATAGAGAAGAACTAACACCGAGACTACGGTAAGCTCTTATCAATTCATCCTATTTTTCTTCTATGTTATTTATCTTTTCTACACCCCTTTAAAAAATATTATAATGATAATTAATTCATATATTAAAATTATTTTAATGATTTTAACCTTATTTATGTTTCAAATTTATGAAATATTAAATTTTCATACTCTATATTCCTTATTTTTTGACAATGTCCAGTTTACGATCGGTTAACCACGAACAAAGACATTGCTAATTATTTTTCTTATCACCAAACCTATATCTAGTTATAATAAATTATTTATGGCATATAAATATAAAAATATATTTATTTTAGGCTACTCCAATTAATTCTACACATTTATAAATTAACTTTAATAAAATAGAGAAATCGAAGAAAACCTAGAAATTTTTAAGGAAAACATGAAATCAAAACTCTTTAACATAAACAACAAAAAATTAAGAGATATAATATAATTTTTATAATTTATTAGTAGTAAAAAAATTTAAAATAATTCACTTAAGGTTCAATGTTTAAACAAACCTATGTTTATTATTTAGGCGGAGGAAAATCAATAAAATAATGTAGGATTTAAGGTAAGTGGACTCTCAAACCAAAATCTCTTTATTTGGGTTATCACACTTTCACATCACTTTTGGTATGGATATTACTATAATGTTCCTCAAATATAGATTCAATATTCTACAATTGTTTTAGGGGATATACATTTTTACCCTTGATTTATAATCTAATTACAAAGATTTCCCAAAAATAATTTTCTTTTCAAAATACTTCATTGAATACTCTTTAGCTTTTTCTTCTTTACTCAATAATGATGATTTTAATACCAAATATGTTTTATCTTATTAATTTTTGAACCCCAATGATTATTGAAGAAAATATTCTTTATTAAATCATTATAAAACCCATTCCTTTCAATGTGTTCTTTTATGAATTTGATTATTATACGCTATATGTGGAATGCATGATTATGTGAATATTATGATGTGACAGGTGGGATCAAAATTATATAACCATAAAATGAATTTTGAAATGTGATGTATATCATGAGATTATGCGTATTATGGGTGAAAATGATGCTATATTTGTTCACGATGATGATGTTATGATTAATTTACATATGTTCTTAATGAACATGATTCCAGTTTTGTTCACAACTATGTGTGGTATTTAACCACTCATACATGATGTTTCATTATTATGAATTACCATATTCCATGCCTTTATCAAATGTTTCCCTTATGATTATGATGTTTATCCCATTATTATGACATGATTATTATAATTATTCTCACCCATTTACTATTGATTTATGACTCTTATTTCTCATATGTTATTCCTCCTCTTATTGGGATTATAATGCACCCCTTTATTTGATATATAACCTTAAGTGACTACTTGTAATTGTGAGAATGTGAGATATTTTTATTAGATAAAGAAGAAGGATTTTAATAATGTTAATGTTTTATTATGAATAATTGACGTATGATCCTAATTTTTCAAAGACACTTATCCTTTAGAACCTTGAATGTATAACTATTATGTTGTTTGTATTTAAAATTTTGTAGTACTCATATAATAAAATTTAGGGTTACTATAAAGTCCTTACCACATGACTCTAAAATGAAAAACTCAAAGTCCTTATTTCCAGAAACTAATCTACACAATATGAGGCATATATCACAAGGCTGTAAAAAGAACAACACAAGATCTTTTCCACATGATTTTAAACTATTTAGTGAATGGTCATTTCAATAAGAACTTATACTTATTAGAGTGGTTAGTTATAGTTGACCTTAAACTATTTACCACTCCATGAATAAGGGATTTTTCTTTGCAGGATTATCCTTTTCGAGATAGTTAAAATGCATGTTGAAATCCAATTTCTATTTTACAAGTGACAAAGATTACATAACCAATGAACAAGATGAAAACCATTACATATTGAGATCTCACTTAATTACATTAGATGTTTTATTTATAATCTTGTTGCATTAGGTTATATTTCTTTTCCCAAAATATCCTCCCCAAACTAGATGGTATAACATTGAATTATTACAAACCCTTTTGGGAATTGCCTCTTCAACCAAAAATAATTTATGCCTTTGATGCCAAATTTAATAAAAGAAAAAAAATCCTCAAATCTGGATTATTCTCTTAGTGAATTCAAAATCCTTGAGTTAATATTGTTCTATTATAAATACAAAAAATTGAGTAGAGATTCTCTTATTGGATTCCCCTATAATATCCTTCAGCAATGGGTTCTTTAACTCAACTAATGAAAACACCCAAGGAATAAATAGTAGAAAACATAGTTTCCTTTGAGATACTATGTAACCCCTAGGGTCTGTTTTCTGTTCCAAAAGCGAGTGACCAAAAATCCATTCTATAATTTTGGAATGTGTAGTAGTGGTTTCTCCATTACTAATGGTAAACCTATTACCACCAGTCAACATTCCATTATCTTTGATTTAGAAACCCAAAGACTTTATTTACTTCATTTGTTCTCCAATTTTAAAATATATTTGAAATATATCTATGTTTAATACACTTATAAATTATAGACACTATTTATAAGTCTTCAAGTCACATGAGTATAAATAAAATGAAACATTTTATTAATCTTTAAAAACATAAAATAAAAGAATAAAAGTTCCATCCCATGTGAATTTAAACTACATGGAGTGGTATATTCCATGTGACTTCAAATTTTAAAATACCAAATTTTGATATTTTATGGTTATGTATACATCTTACCATGCTAATGTCAAGGTTCACTAAACTGTGGAAAAAATTACTCTTTACTAGAACTAAATGTGACATGATTATTGTTACTACATGATATGTAAGAACACCTAGATCTCTTATCCCATTCCCAATAGCAGATTCTGTTTACATGGATGATTATGAATCAGTGATGAGATTGTTCCCAATTAAAGTCCAGCTTCATCCTTCCTTATCACACTATGGAACAAATAAATTCATCCCATTCTATTATGTACATGTGCCTAAAATGTATTGATGATTGAATATAATTACTACATTTTTATTTATTTATATTACTGCCTTATATATGGTGATTCCCATTTCTCTTATACTTGGGCCACCTAAAAATTTTATTCCTATAAAATCCTATATATAATCATAGTTTCTGGGTTTTATAATTCATTATTGGTTTCCTCCAATGGTCCTATATTTTCATTAAACAATAATCTATTAAGAACCACACATGGATTGATTCCTTTTACCATATTATATATAGTGACTCCTCAATTTCCTTGTATGGTCATAGTCATAAATCTCATCACTATCAAACCCCCTCTTAATGTATAGTCTCATTTTTCGCATCAAGTCAATTCTAACCTTATCCTTAGACATACCAAATAAATATTAGTCAAATATTTTTGGAATTAAACATTGTACTCCATGAGTCCTAGTATTATGACCCAAAAACCACATGAATATTTCCTCCCTTCTTAGGTCTCTTACAATAGCAGGGGTATATCATTCATGATTGTTTTTCTCTTCCCATTTAGTAAAGTTCATTTCCAATTATGGGTTTAAAATTCACATATGGCAAATTATTAACCTATAATGGGATATTACACCTCACATTTGGTTAAAGATATATGACGTTAAACATGACCCATTTTTAGTCAAATTTGTATGATTTGAAACTTAATCAAAATTTAGCATAATATATTCAACTATAAAAATGAATCACCTAGTCTTGTTATAAATTTAAGTACATTAAATTACAAATGAACGAGGTATAATGTTTTTTCAAGATGAAAATCTATAAAGGGTGGATTTATAAAAATAAAACTATCTTCTCATGAAGCCATTCCCCTATAGGGCTTAAGAAAAATATAGAGTGTTGAATAGAAAAGAAGTAGAGAGGAAAATGTCACAAAAGCTTATTATTTTGAAAAATGTATCTTGAAAAAAATGAAATTGTTTTCCCGGTAATACCTCCCTTTCATGTACTAGGAAAAATATTAGGCCCAAATAAAAATATATAAAAATTTTAGAGACCAACACTTGGCCCTAGAAAAAGTAAAACTATTCTCACTGGACTGACTGGTCTAAGTAAAATTTATAGAAAATATTATTTTCTCATTGCACGTGAGATTAAACTATTCCATGGGTAGATTTTTTTCATGATAAATCCACATATTCATATTGAGAATATCCTCCCATTAAGGTGATCATATACTCTAGCCGTTTCAGGTTATATACTTTTTCCTTGGAATTTTTTCAATACATAGTGGTGTAACCTTTAGATCTCTTAAACCATTCTTAAATATTCTTTTCACTATGAAAACCACATATTGTATTAAATATAAGAATCACTATCAATTGAAACCATGAGTAGATATTCTCTTCTTGGAGTACCAAAACCTTGATTGTATCTTCCTGGTTCCCCCTTTCATAAGAAATCAGTAATAAAGTGATTTATTGATTTGATAAACCCCCCTATGAATAAATTATGATCAAAATAACTATATTTTAGCCACTAGGTAACCCATAGTGTATCTATTTGGTCCTAGAAGAAAGGTCCCCCTTAATCTGAGGAACTATTTATTAAGGTTTAAATGATTGTATCAATGTTTATAATAGTTTACTTATTCTTTCCAATCTAAATATTCCATTGAATAAAACATTCATATGTTGTGTTTTACACATCACATAACTCCACTATTCAATTGGATTCAAATAACCTCAATGTTATAATTTTTTTCATCAGACCCATTTTCAAAGAAAAATTAATACATCCTTATTTTCTACCCTTTCAAATCTAGGTATGCATTTTCTATTAATAAAATGATTCCATGATTCCAATTTCTCTTCATGGTATCCCAAATTCATTGAGTTTATATAATCCTCTGGGAAATCCCAAGGATTGGACTAGAGATCACCCTCTCAAAGTGGTGTGTATTTTAAAAAGATGACTACTTTTAAAATTCTTAAATATATGAACTGATAAATTAACACTCAATTAATTTCAAATTTATTAAAAATAATATTTAGAACACTTGATGTTTAAAATGGTCATTTTTCTATAAAAGTTGGTTTTATTTATATTTAATATTTTCATTTGAAATATAGATTTATAGATTTTATAAATATAATTTTATTAAATTAAATTTATTTTTTAACTTATCATTTAAGAATTATCTTATGGTGATTTTTTGGTATATTTCTGAAATTATAGACTTTTGGGTGAATAGTGAATGTATAATTTTTTAAAATACTCTCACTTTTATTAAATAATCATGACATAAAAGTGATTTTATTTCTTTAAATTTTTTTTATAGACTTAAGATATATTTAATATGTAAAATAAATAATTTTAAAATATTATGTTGAATTTAGAAACCCATGTTTGACATTTTAGCACCTATGTGATGTTTTATTCTAATAAAATAAATATTTTTATCATTTTATTTAATTAAGTAATTAAAAAATTATGTTCAGTTTTAGATTTGTTTTAAATTCAAATAACTCTCTATTATTTAATAATAGTCCAATTAATGTCAGGGTAATAAATTTTATTCCAGATTTTGGTGTAAAACCATTTTTATTCTTCAAAATGTATTTTTTCTAAAAACTGTTTCCTTTCACTTTGTGTATATATATTAAAATTAATATTTACTACTCTTGGAATTTAACATTAAAAAATGGGTTCAATATTTAGAATCATAATATTCAAATTATTTAATATGAATCTTTTCATTTTTAGTTATAATGAATTGTTACTATGGTAAACAATTTTTCACCAAGGTAAGGGTTAAAAGGATTAATGAGGGGATTAGACTAAGATATAAGGCTACAAATATCATTAAAAAATTTCTAATTATTATTGTATTAGTTTATTTTTACCCTTAATTAAACTATTTTTGATTTTTTTCCCATTTTTCCACTTTTCCTTGAAAATGAATTTATATTATTTTAAAGTTAAGAGTGTTTACAAAGGCACCACTCCCATCTCTTATAAAAAGTAACACCCTCTTCTCACTTATTTAAAAACATTTAGGACCTTAAATTAACAAATTTTTACTTAAATCATTCAAATAAAATCCTATTAATATCCTAGAGGTCTTTATCTCACAAAAATACCCAACTTGTAAGGCCTAAGGTGTATGCAAAATGAGGATATCCAAAAAAGTTATAATAATCTTAATCGAGTTATTTTATGTTTTTTTCTTTTTAAACCTTTCACGGATGGTTATAAATATATATTATATGAATATATATGATATTTATGAAATATTTAAGATTATTTAATGATTCATTATTTTCTACTTTCCTTCCAGTCCATCCATTTAAAAATGAAACCATCACTTGTGTGTACATGCATACTACCACATCTACAAAGAAATGTTTTAAAGTTTTAATCACTCACTAACACATATGGTCATATAGAAGGGTTTAATGAATTAATATGATATTTATTACATAATTAAGTTTTTTTAATGTCAAATAACTATCTACCTTTCTTTCTTTCCATCCATTGAAAAATGAAAACACCATTCATGCGTATATCATGACTACTGCTTTCATGAACTGATACATTTTATTTTTCATAACGAACTTAAATGGATTGTTAAATAAGTATATTTAATGTATAAATATGGTTCTCATGACATTATTTAATTTATTCAGGTGATGAAATCATGATTAAGGTTATAGGACCAGAACTTATGAATCAAATCATGCATGAGAAACAAGAAAATTAACCCCTAAGTAATTAATTTTACAAATAATTATGAGTAAATGGGGAAAAGAAATTAAAAATAAAGGAAATTAATATATATATATATATATATTAATTTTAGGAATAATACATAAAAATTTATTAAGTATGAGGTTGGAATGCGTCTGAACAAGAGAGAATCGAAGGTATGGTTTTATGTTTAATTTTGACTTTTCATTAGTATTATTTATATATTTTTTAGATTAGTATAGAAATTCCTTAGTTTAATAGTAAAAAATCTTGTGTATATTATCTCTAATAAATTTTATGTTTTGTTAAAGTCTAATTTTTATGAAACAGTGAAATATTCCTAAGTGTGTAAGAGACTGTTAATGCAATCAAGCGAGACAATCGTCCATGAAGATAGAATATCAACCATGATTCAGAAATTGAAAATTTTCCTAAGTGTTCAAGTGAACATAAGGGTAATAAATTGAACACAAGAATAAATTGATTGACCAAATGAAGACTACTTGGAACTCTTCTATTTTTTCACGAAGGGTTGAAATGATAACACAATAAATGGACCGACTACATGCATATATGATCGACTGTGTTATATTTCTCATTAACTCATCAATTGAAATTACAAGTAGCTAAGTGAAAACAAGACTAGTTATATTGACAAAAAAGTGTATCCCAATGATGATATTCCAATTTCCTCTCTAATATTTAATGCAACCAAATTACTTTGAGCTACCTCACATTGAATTAGATCGACCAGATGGTATATCCTTTTATCAAATAAAATAAAAAGTATTAGAGAAACTACAAGGGGCCTCTAATCAACCAAAAGGAATATTTTCATTTTAAAAATTTACTAAATCAATATTATGATATTTAAGTAAAAACATGTTCAATTGAACAATCCAGACATTCAAAAGATAAACCACATAACTTCTAAGTGTTAGAAACTCTTAATTTTTTCTATGGTTTGGAGATACCAAGGATGATTTGATGTGAAACATTTCAAAAAACCTTTAATTAAGTTGGAATTACATTTTTATAAAATATATTTCAATTATATTGTGAAGAGAAATAGATATCTTTTTAAAATTAAGATAATGTAGAGAAAAGGAGGATATATTTTTATGAAGAGAAAAACAACGTAAACTAGTAAACTATTCTCAATAGCAGGGTCCTATATTTTCATGTGAAATTCACCATAATATATTAGAACACATGTCTATATTCAAATTCTATATCATATTTAAAAGAAGACATTGAGATGAGAAGATCCATTTGTAGAAATACCAAACATATATCTGTTACTGAATCAAAATTTTATTTTTATATCTATGTATTATATTTAATTTTATTCATGATTAATCTTTATATAAATTAGTTAGTGAAAAATATCTTATAAATTATGGAATAGTAATCAAATACTCTCATTATATTTTCCATCATATTTTTACTCCCATGAAAATTGTGAAAAAGGCGTTGTATTAGCCTAGATAGCCTTGCGAACCATTATAACCATTACCCGAATCAGGTTATAAAACATCTATTTTGGAAGACCCAAAAACTTTACAATATATTTATCTGTAAAAAAATTATTTCCTTCAAATCTTACATGACATGAAACACCGAGTTTTAATGAAACACAATATAATATTAAAATATTATTATTTAAACATAACCAGTATAACGTAGCTGTGATGTTTTCTAGTATGAGAAGGAATAACCATATTATTAAATATATATATATAAAGGTCATATTCAATAAAATTGTGTTGATATATCTTTCGAAATAAGTCGTCAATTTTTAATGAAGACATTTAATTCTTATAAAAAAGTTTTCTTCAAATTTTTTTAATTTTTGTGAGAAAATATTATAATTAATTTCTTAAAATTTTAAAATTATTATTTTATAAAATTAATCTCATTTTTTAAATCTTCATATCAATATTTTCTTAGGTTGAAATTCCCAGTTTTTTATGAAATGATTGATTTTTGTGTTAGTAGTGAAAATTAAAATTTTTTCAAATACTGTAAATTATTTTCATTAAAAAATGTAATTCAAAAGTCACATTATATTTTGGATTTGGTGTTAAATTTAAATATAATCCACTTGATTTATATTAATCTAAATAATTTCATTTTAATAATTAATTTCTTTTTATTTTGGAATAATTTTAACTTTATGCTTAAAAAGAGAGTTTTCTACAAATTTATTTTAAGTGCATAAAGTTTATCCATTTTAGTTAATTTAAATAACTTCTAAAATGGAAGATTAAATTAAATTTATATATTAAATATCCATTTATATGAATTTAAATTCATATAATGATTATTTCTTGTCATAGAGATAATATAAAATCATCTATTTCTCGAAAATGCATTTTTCTGAAAAACTAATTTTCATCGCACTTTTTGAGATCATTAAAAAATTAATATTTTCCACTTACAGTGATTTAGTTTAGTAAAATGGATCCAATATTTTTAATGATAACATTTAATATTATTTAATGATTTTAACTTTATTTTTTGTCATAATGAGTCGAAAAAATATTAAAAATTCATCACCTTGATAAAACTGTAAATCATGTTAACTTATGTTAAACCTATGTGACAATCCCCCATTTTTTCAGATTAAATATTATTTTAGGAGTTTTTTATACTTATCACATTAATATTGATAATTATTTTTTATGGGACACTTTTACATGAATGTGTCCTATATAATAATTTATTTAAATAAAAGAACATAATGTCACTATCTTACTTTTAAAAATATTTTATGTTTTCACATAGGGAAAAAAGAAAGTTGTGAGTGAATATTAAGTCTTATTTTCATAATAACAGAATTATTTTTCCTAATATTAATTTATTTTTTTAGTTTAAATAATAATATAATTGTCTTAAATTCTTATGAAACACTAACACAATATATATTTAATTAAAAGGAGGATAAAAAATGATTTTAAAAATTTTAAATGTATTATTATTTGAAGGAAATATTGTGTTATAAAAATTTTATAGATAAATATAACATATTTTGTGGTTTTTAATGTTTATATCTGAATTCCATCACTATCTTGATTTTGTTAAATTGAAATTAAATAAATAGTTTCAAAATTGACATTAATGATATTTTATAATAAATAATTATTTATTAAATGACATAAAAATATTATAGATCGTATATTCAGAAAATTAAATTGTATAAGGTTGATAATATCAACCATTGTCCATTTATTAATTTTTTATTATTTAATAGTGACTATATTGACCCATAAAGAGTAAAAAATTAATTGTCTTGGTAATAGACTAAAAGGGTTAACACATGTTAAAACAAAATATAAGAGAGAAAATATAACATAAACATATCCAATTTTTATTAGATGATAGGATTTCAAATTACCTTAATATTTTTCTCTTTAATTCTCAATTTGGATCCATTTTAATTTGAAAATTTGTTTATATTTGTTTAATATTTTAAGAAAATCTAATAGTTCCCCTTCCACCCCTTATAAAAGGATCCTTCATTTCCTATTTTTTAACACTTCAAAATCCTTTTGGTTTAGAATATCCCTACCAAAATATCTTCCTTACATCCCTAACATTTACCTAGAGTCCCTATTCTGATCAAAAAAATATTTTATAATTGATGTAGGTAAATCCTAAAGAGGTTTTATAGTGAAGAGGAGTTCCGAACAAGTATAAAGGAATTCAAACTTGAGGTAAGGTATTTTCACCTCACTTTTATTTTCATGGGATGCTTACCATATTCATAACTTGTTTATTTAATGTAATTTATATACTAATTATGAATTTCTTTTATGATTATTATTAATAAAATTGTTGGATTTACATATCCATATAAGGTTCTTTCTTTCATGAGGATTAAAATTAAATACTTACCAAAGTAGTAAGGGTTTTATATTACAATGTCATTACTAATCAATATTATTTTTTATTAAGTCTCTAATGATGAAATATTATGATATACCACCCAATAAAATCATGAATTTTCCTCTCCTATGGTTATTTTGGGGAATAAATATTTTATTACCACTTCGCTCTGTTTAGGTACTATAGAGACCGAAAGAATATTTTCATGGAAAATTAACTTTATTTCTCTCGTTAAATGAAAATCCATTTTATTCGTTCTCTATTTTTTCACTAAAATGTTTTCAATAATTTTTTAATATTATTATGTGATTATTTAATGTTATTTTTACCAATGATTTAATTTGTAAAAGTGGTTCAAAAGGAATCTTAATATCATTTTTTGAATGAGGTACTTTTGAATTTTTACTGACAATGTGAAATGAATCTTTTTTTAATGTATATGAAATGAATGGAATTTTCCACCGTCATGAACACTCAATGATTTAAATCTTACTTTAATATTTTATTTGAATTTATTTTCAAAGAAATTTTTTTACATAATAGTCGAGGAATTTTTAGATTTAAAATAAGTAACATAAAATAAAAAATGTTATTTTTCTCCTGAAATACTCTAAGTGAACTTTTAAAGCAATTTTTCATCTAAGATAACATCAATTGATGTTACTTATGATTTACCAGGATATGATCCAATGATAACATCCTTATTATTTATCTAGATGGTTTATGATTATGAATAAAATAATATGATGAAACCTTTTCCTTTTCCATGTGTTATGCTATGATGAATTGATGAAATGATTATGCAACCCATTTATTTTCCATTGGTTATGCTATGATGAAATTTGGATGAAACCCATTCCCTTTTCATGGGTTAGGATGTGATGAATGTTTGATGATATTTTGGCACAAATATGTATGAATTTCATTATTTGATGTGTGGAAATAGAATTATATATCCTCCAATGAATTGAGTAAAGATGGATATCTCATGAGATAAATAGGAGTGGAATGGGGAGTAAAACCTGTTCACTAAGGGTTCAATATGATAGTCTTGGGTGTGAGGTTTGGATATTATAATGGATTAAGTAGTGAACCCCATACACTATTATAGTATTTATAATAATCCTTGAACATTATGGAAATTATTTTCTATGCTTACATGTATTAAAAAAATACATGTCTCAAGCAAAAGTTATGCTCACATGGCTTATGTTATTTGATATTTTTATGATTTATATCTTATGAAATACAAATATTTATGCCATAAATCAGGATTATGATCTATGATAATTCATGTTATAGTTTCCAAATGTTATACAAAGGTACTAATACCCTTATAATCATGTTATGTTTAATTGATCATTGATATGTCCCTTTTTTACCTTTACTAAGCATCCAAGCTCACCATTTCTTTTGTTTGTATTCCCTAGGTTATGAAAAAAGTTATTATGTATAATATTCCTAATAAGGGTGCTAGTTATGAAAGAAATAATGGGAGAAGATGTAGTTCACTTATGAAAAAGTTGTTTATGTATCCATGTTTTGAAATACACTAAAAGTTTATGGCCATCATGAATGTTTTTTTTAAAATAAAATGATTGTTCATATATTAAGATATAATATCTATATATGAAAATTATGGGTCTCTATAGTTGGTATTAGAGGATAATTTTAGTAAAACTTTGTAACCAGTATGACATAACTTTATTATGAATAATTAGGATAATTATAATTATTGGATAGTGTCTTATGTAATGGTAAAAGAAGAGTGTGGTTTTCCAATAACACACCCCTTCTCGGATACTACTAGTAGACTAGGTTTTGGAAGAGATTGATTTAGGGGTAATAAACCTAAAATGAGTTGGTTGAGTATATCTTAGCTATAATTATAGTTCCTGGTGATTTTCCTTTACTACACCACTAGGTTTAAACTCCTGATGAATATTCATAGGTTAATTCACATTTTATTTATATACCATCATGAAGGATTTGAATATATATTGACCATGAATGAAATAGGTAAATCCAAAGGTGTCATGGATTGAAAATAGGGTTTCATAATTTATCCATCCAATATATTAATTTTTTTATAATTTGGATCATTTTTTCTGAGACCTTTATTTTTTGTTTTAGTTACCAGCTAAAACCTGGTGGAATGATATTAGTATTGAATGTGATAATAAATGAGGTGATTCTGAGAAACCCAATGTGATGATGAATAAAGTGAAAGATATTGTGATTATGCATAATTATTTATCCTAATATATTATTAATAACCTATATATTATACAACTCTGAGACACACTATAGAAGATAAGTATGAATTTTTCTAAGAGATCATGTGGTGGAGACCAGGGAGTAAAGAAGGCTCAATTTCCTTCATGTCAAAAATACAGAAAGAGACACTAACAGAATGTCTGAAATTAATAGGAAAAAATTTTATATATGGAAAAGAAGAACATAAATAAAAAAATTATAGAGGAAAAATGATTATTTTAATAGAGAGAAATACATTTCAACCTAGAGATCTATTTATAGTTTGTTTTATTTAATTTGGAGAGCCTGAGAATTATTCAATTCAATACCATATTTTAAAGGTTAAATCCTATGCTAAGGAAGAACATGTGATATAAAAATTCTTGAAGTGAAGGGTTTTAAGTATTTATGTGTTGGGATTCAAGAATTATATTGTAGAATTATTATTTCCAATGGTATTTTGGTTATATGAATCTCGAAACATCTAATTATTGTATTAATTTTGGAAGAATATCTGTCTTCATGTAAGATTAACTTAAGAGTTATGGATACCATTATCTATTTATTATTTTGAGGTTGATAATTAGTTCAAATTCTTAATCAAAACTTTTTAGGTTTTAAGTTATGGGATTTTAATGTGATTAATGAAATTTTGTGAGTTGTTTTAATGGGATAAGGTATATGTAAACCTTCGTTCTGAAATGAAGTATTTTTTGAGGAAAAAATCTCCTTTGATAAGTTTAAAGATTTTGATAACCTTCAAATTTTATATGATATTTTATTATTATGGTTATTTTTATGGATGTTCAGAATATTTATAAGGATTTTATAAGAATTATATTGATATAGTTTTAGAAAAAATGAAAACCTATCAAATCTGTAAATTCCACAAGACATGAACCCACAACTGAAGGTTAACAAGGGTGAAACACCTACCACTGTCCCACCTGATGTTATAATAAGTATGATAATTATTTTTCATAAATGATGGGATAGATAAAGATTAAGTTGATTGTGGGAATATATTTTTTATAATAGAGACGACCATGGGATTGAAAATTGATTTTGTGATTATGTGAATAATTTTATTTCATAAGAAGTTCTATATTTTGATAACCTTATACGATTGAGGTAAACATAACATTATGGGATTTTATTTGAGGAATAAATTTTGAATTATATTTTGGAAGCATATATGATTTTAATTTGGATTTATGGTGGTCAATATTATTCATGTAAATGATTATAATATATTATAGATTATACAATTTTGACATATACCTTTTTATTGAGAGAAATTAATAGTTATTGATGTTATTTGGAGGGAAATTCTAAATTTATCTTGGAAGAATAAGTGATAAATTAATTCTAATATTTGGATTTCAATATTATTCTAGAATATTTTGAATAATTTTACCATCAATTACTTATCAAATGATCAATGTTAATCTTTGGGAGTTATTATTAGGGATATGGCATTTAATTTTTTATTTTATTATATGTTGGTTTATTCATTTTGAGAATTATATTTTGTTAACCATTTTGGTTTTGGTTAATGTATAAAGATACAAGGAAGATATGTTTATCCTTTTTTTGATTATGTGATACATTGGATGTTTATTTTTGTGATTTATGTAATTATAAAAATAATCCTAAATACTCATAATATAAAGAAATAGATGAGATTATGGTAGAAATTGATAAATGGATGAAATTATACTAGTCAAGAAAGTATATTTCATTAATCTCTTTATATAAAAGGTAAATTAAATCCTAAACTCTAGAAAAAGGAGTTTAAAATGTATTTATCCTATTACATTAATTTCTAATTAATTAATGATCTTTTCACCGAATACAGATATATGTCTTTGTGGTCATTAACTTTCTTCTAACCATGTTTTCTTTCACTCTCTATTTGTGCTTGGGAATTAGTTTTCTCCTCCATATCCATATTTTCACTAATAGTTAATGTTATCATATTTTGAAATATAGTTTTGCATTATTATATATTACCTTTATATATCTGTTTCCCAATTTATAAGAGTATATTTTATTAACCCAGTTACTATGTCGATTTTCTGTAAAGAAATTTTCGAATTTCAAACCCTTGATTACCAAGAAAAAGTTAAAATTGTGGGGATAAAATTTATTAAAGGTGTAAAATGTAACACCCAAAGATTTTAGAAGATATATATCTTTAATAAAATTGATTTATTTGATATATTAGGTTACACGCAACACTGAGTTTTAACGAACCACTATATACTATTAAAATATTGTTATTTTAACATGCCAGTTTTGAAATAGATATTAATTTTTTACATATTAATAGGAATAAACATATGCTGATATATATATAAAGTTCTTAATCAATAATTTTTTTTTGATTAATTCTTTGGAAATAAGAATTCAATTTTTAATGAAGTTATTTTATTCATCAAAAAATATGTTTTCTTCAGAAATTATTTTTGTTAATTTTTGTAACCAAATATTAAAATTAATTTAAGAAGAATTTTTAAAATATATATAATAAATGTTTTTAAAATATTATACCAAAATTAACTTAGGGTGAATTTTTGGAATTTTTTTAGATGATTAATTTTTAGTGAATAGTGAAAATTACTAATTTTCAAAAACTGACATTTCTTTTCATTAAATAAAGTAATTTAAATGTCCCATTATATTTTTGATTTGGTATTAAAGTAAAATATAGACCATTTTTTATAATAATATAATTTATTTTATTTTAGTTACATATTTTTATGATTATGGTATAAGTTTATTTTTATGCTTAAAAACACATTTTAAAATTAATTTATATTTCCTCGCACTTTGCAGGATTATTGTAAAATTAATTTCTAACACTTAAAGATATTTAATTTAGTAAAATTTATTAAATATTTTAAATAATAAAAATTAATATTTTTTAAAAATTATGACATAATGATTGTTCATAATGAATAGTAAAAACTGTAAGAATTTTCCACCATGGTAAAAGGGTAAATCAAGTTAACTTATGTTAAAACTAAGTGATAAAGAAACTATTTTTTCCATATAAATTATCATTAAATGAAGGTAATTTTAAAATTATCTCCTATGTATCTATATTTATTTTTTTATGTGACACTTTCCTATGAAAGTGAACTATATAATAATTTAAGTAAAGAATAAGAAAAAATGGAAGCTTCTTACTTTAAAAAAATTCTTATGTGTTCACATAAAGAAAAAAGAAAACCAGGATTGAGTATTAATAATTATTTTGAAAATAATTTAATTATTTTCAGGATATTAATTTATTTAAAATTTTTATTAATTATATAATCACCATAGATTCTTATGCACCTCTGATGAATTATTATTTTTAATTAAAAGGAAAACAAAATAAGTGATATTAAAAATCTTAAAAGTAATAATATTTGAATGAATTATTATGTTACAAAAATTTATGATATAATTATAACAAATTTTTTATGTTATAAAGGTCTATATTCTAATTCCATATTAATCTTGATGTTTTTTAAATTTAAATTAAATTAATAGTGTCAAAATTGACATTAATGATATTTAAAAATAAAATATGTTTTATTAAATGATTTAAAACTATTTAAAATATAATATTTGGATAATTAAATTTGATATCTTTTATAATATCAACCATTTTCTATTTATGGGTTATTTTTCCATTAATTGTAACTAATTGACCCCAAAAGAGTAAAAACTTCGTCACTGTGGTAATTATTAAAAAGGGTTATCAGGGCTTAAAACAAATGATAAGGGTGAAAACTTTAACTATAATTATCCAATTTTTATTGTATGAGATCATTTTGATTCAAAATTATATTTTCCTTGAAGAATATCAATTTTTACTAATTTTAACATGATAATTAATTTTTATTAATTTAATACTTTATGAAATTTGAAGAGTGCCCCTCCCCACTCTTATAAAAGGGCACATACTCTCCTCTTTTCTTCACACTCCAAATACTTTTGGTTCATGCCATACCTACCCAAAATTACATCCCTACCCTTGACCTATATTCCATTGTTTTGTTATAAAACAATTCTTTTAAGGATTTAGGAATAATGAAAAATGGGATACTTAAAGAAGAGGATGTTCGAACATTTATAGAGAAGTCAGACCTAAGGTAAGGGATTTTCATCTGACATTTATTTTCACTGTACAAATGTTATATTCACCACTTGTTTATTTTATTAGGTTTATATAATTACCATGAATTCATTTTATCATTATTCTCATGAAAATTATGGGATATACATATATTTCTAAGGTTTTTTCTTTCATGGGGCTTACAATTCAAAAGGTACCAATGTAGTAAGGATTTTATATTATAATCTCATTATTAATCAGGATTATTTATGATTAAATTTTTTATGATGAAATATTATGGTATAAATCTTAATAAAATAAATTATTTTCTTATCCTATTGTTATTTTTAGAGAATACATGATTTCTTATCATTTTAATATCTTTAAATACACAAGAGACAGAAAGAATATTTTTTATAGAAAATCAACTTTATTTATCTCTTCAGATAAAAATAATTTTTATTCAATGTCCACGATTTCAATAATACATTTTAAAGAAGGTTTTACTATACATTTATGTTTGTTTAAATTCATTTTTATCCATTATTTATGTAACACCCCTGGAAAAGTGATACTTAAAAGGCTAAATGTTACTACCCATGTCAACGAGGTGCACCTTTCTATTCGGGAGCCTACCTGATTAGAACTCCACAGTTAAGCATGCTTGGACTGGAGTAGTAATCAGGATGGGTGACCATCTGGGAAGTTTCTCACAGTTTGTGTGAGTGAGGACAAAACACACTAAAAGAACATGTGTTGGCTTGTGGGGAAAGTCATTAGTCTGATAAGAGACACTAGTGAGTAATAACCTATGGTGTGCTAGGAAGGCAACCAAGGTATTACAGGAGACCCATGGGGTCAGAGGAAAAGGTTCATGGACAGAGGAGGCGGGTCATGAAAAATGGTATCAGAGCCAATACCCAACCAGAAGTGCTTAGGAACTGCCTGGGTTTAAGGCTTGGGGTCCACAACGAGGGCGTTGTGCTTTAAAGGGGTGGATAATGTAACACCCCTGGAAAAGTGAAACTTAAAAGGCTAAATGTTACTCCCCATGTCAATGAGGTGCACCTATTTTTGGGAGCCTACCTGATTAGAACTCCATAGTTAAGCATGCTTGGCCTGGAGTAGTAATCGGGATGGGTGACCATCTAGGAAGTTTCCTAGGGTTTGTGTGAGTGAGGACAAAACACACTGAAAGAACATGTGTCGGCCTGTGAGGAAAGTCATTATTCTGATAAGCGACCCTAGTGAGTAATATCCTATGGTGTGCTGGGAAGGCAACTAAGGTATTACAGGAGACCCATGGGGTTAGATGAAAAGGTTCATGGCCCGGAGAGGCGGGTCGTGACAATTTAATTTTTAATAATGTTTTAAAATGAAACTTTTTGTCGTTTATTTGGAAATTTTATTGACAATGTTAAAGGAATATTTGTTTTAACTTATACAACATGAAAAATATTTCCCACTATCATAACCAATGAATGAAATGAATATTTCTTTACATGTTTTCAATGTTCATTTCAAATAAAATGTTTCAGTTAATATTTGGAAATTTGTAAGATTTGAAATAATTTATTTCAAATAGAAAAGAGTATTTTTCTCATGAAATGTTCCAGGTAATCTTTTAAATCTATTATTCTTCTAATATGACACACTTTGATGTTACTTACGATTTATTTGAGATATGATCCAATGATATAATCCTTATTCTTTATTTTTTGGTTTATAATTATGATGAAATAAATTTTTATTAAACACATTCATTTTTCCATGGGTTATGTTATGAAGAATTAATGAAATAATTATAAAGCATGTTTTGTTTCCATGAGTTATGCTATGATAAAATTTTAATGAAACCTATTTGCTTTTTTATGTGTTATGATGTGAGGAATGTTTTATGTTCTTTTGGCACACAAATTAATGAATTTTATTATGTGATGGGTGGTACCATAATTATATATCCCTCTAATGAATTGGGTAAAGATTAATATCACATGAGATAAACATGACTATAATAAGGAGTGAACCCATTTCAGTAAGGTAATATCTATCATATGATAGTCTTGGGAGTGAACCTTGAATACTGAAACATTTTGTGGAGTGAAACTGTGACAACTAGGTCCCAGTTACAACAAAGCCACCCCGCCTTAAGAGGGTCGTCGGGTCCTATCCTACCAGGTACCACCAGTTGCCCCCGCAGACAGATGGGACCCACCCTTGGGTCCACCCACATGCCTGAACGAGTCATCTGACTAATGATTATCCTCACAGGCCAACACATGTCCTTTCCAGTGTGGTTTTTCCTCACTCACACACACCCTGGGAAACATCCCAAAAGGTCACTCATCCTGATCACTACTCCAGGCCAAGCACGCTTAAGTATGGAGTTCTAATCAGACATTCTCCCGAAAAGGAAGGTGCATCTTGTTGACATGAGTCATATCATTTAGTCATTTAACCCTTTATCATTTGGGGATGTTACAACTACCCCCCCCCCCCTTAGAGCACAACGCCCTCGTTGTGGGCCCTACATCTCAACTCAGGTAGTGCACCACACCTAAGGCTGGGTACCACCTCTAATACCAAATGTGACAACATGCCAACACATGTCCTTTCCAGTGTGCTTTGTCCTCACTCACTCATCCTGATCACTACTCCAGGCCAAGCACACTTAAGTATGTAGTTCTAATCAGATAGGCTCCCGAAAAGGAAGGTGCATCTTGTTGACATGAGTCATATAATTTAGTCATTTAACCCTTTATCATTTGGGGATGTTACAATTACCACCCCCCCCCCCTTAGAGCACAATTCCATCATTGTGGGCCCTATATCTCAACTCAGGCAGTGCACCACACTTAAGGCTGGGTATCACCTCTGATACCAAATGTGACAACTGGGTCCTAGTGAAAGCAAAGCCACCCCGCCTTAAGATGGTCGGGGGGTCAAGTGTGCTTTTTCCTCTCACACACACACCCTGGGAAACTTCCCAGAAGGTCACCCATCCTGATCACTACTCCAGGCCAAGCACGCTTAACTGTGGAGTTCTAATCAGACATGCTCCCTAAAAGGAAGGTGCACCTTGTTGACATGAGTCATATCATTTATTCATTTAAACCTTTATCATTTGGGGATGTTACAATCACCCCCACCCTTTAGAGAACAACGCCCTCGTTGTGGGCCCTACATCTCAACCCAGGCAGTGCACCACACTTATGGAGTTCTAATCAGACAGGCTCCCGAAAAGGAAGGTGTATCTTGTTTCCATGAGTCATATCATTTATTTATTTAACCCTTTATCATTTGGGGATGGTACAATCACCCCCCCCCCCTTAGAGCACAACGCCCTCGTTGTGGGCCCTACATCTCAACTCAGGCAGTGCACCGCACTTAAGGCAGAGTACCACCTCTGATACCAAATGTGACAACTGGGTCCCAGTGATAGCAAAGACACCCCGCCTTAAGATGGTCGTCGGGTCCTGGCCTACCAGGTACCACCAGTTGCCCCCGCAGACACGTGGAGCCCACCCTAGGGTCCACCCACATGGCTGAATGGGTCATCTGACTAATGATTGTCCCCACAGGCCAACACATGCCTGAATGGGTCATCTGACTAATGGTACCAAATGTGACAACTGGGTCCCAGTGACAGCAATGCCACCCTGCCTTAAGATGGTCGTCGGATCCTGGCCTACCAGGGACCACCAGTTGCCCCCACAGACACGTGGGGCCCACCCCAGGGTCCACCCACATGCCTGAATGGGTCATCTGGGTACCACCTCTGATAAGAAATGTGACAACTGTGTCCCAGTGAGAGCAAATCCACCCCGCCTTAAGATGGTCGTCGGGTCCTGGCCTACCAGGTACCACCAGTTGCCCCCGCAGACACGTGGGGCCCACCCCTGGGTCCACCCACATGCCTGAATGGGTCATCTGACTAATGATTTTCCCCACAGGCCAACACATTTCCTTTCAAGTGTGCTTTGTCCTCACTCACACATACCCTGGGAAACTTCCCAGAAGGTCACCCAACCTGATCACTACTCCAGGCCAAGCACGCTTAACTGTGGAGTTCTAATCAGACAGGCTCCTGAAACGGAACGTGCACCTTGTTGACATGACTTATATCATTTAGTCATTTAACCCATTATCATTTGGGGATGTTACAAACACCCCCTCCCCTTTAGAGCACAACGCCCTCATTGTGGGCCCTACATCTGAACCCAGGCAGTGCACCGCACTTAAGGCTGGGTACCACCTCTGATACCAAATGTGACAACTGGGTCCCAGTGACAGCACAGCCACCCCGCCTTAACATGGTCGTCGGGTCCTGACCTACCAGGTACCACCAGTTTCCCCCGCAGACACGAGATACCCACCCCAGGGTTCTCTCACATGCTCGAACGGGTCATATGACTAATGATTATCTCCACAGGACAACACATGTCCTTTGCAGTGTGCTTTGTCCTCACTCACACACACCTTGGGAAACGTCCTAGAAGGTCACCCATCTTGATCACTACTCCAGGACAAGCATTCTTAACTGTGATGTTCTAATCAAAGAGGCTCCCGAAAAGGAAGGTGCACCTTGTTAACATGAGTCATATCATTTAGTCATTTAACCCTTTATCATTTGGGGATGTTACAATCACCAAACCTGAATTTGGTATCCATCAAACTAGTACCAAACCTGGCTCGCGGAAATGCCCGAAGGGAGTTCCCTATCCCCACGGGCTGACACAAGGGCCCGAGTATCATAGAAATTCATTTGGGAACGATTTACCCGAGTTTGGATTCATAAAATAACCAAAAACAAACAATAATCCAAATCTGAAAAATTATGCTAAAAAAGACTTAATAAAATTCAGAACTGAGTATATGGTTTTAAACAATACACAAGAGGTCCAAAGGTGTATAAATGTAGTAGAAAAACATCCCACGAGACTCCACACGACAAGGGGTCATCACCCATGAGCCGTCTCCACAACACCCCACCATTGAGAGAAACTAGCAACCCGAACCGCCATCGCCCAAGGCCTTGCCTTTGCCTGTGTCAAACATAACCAAGTCTACTTACACACAAAGGTGTAAGTAGGGTGTGAGACTAAGACCAATAGGATATCACCCAAGGATTCCAAGTTATAGGCATTATAAAATAAAAATCTTGCGAGAGTTATAAACAGAAAATGGTAGCATTTATTTCTAAAAGTGCAACTTTGAAATGAAAATAACATTCAATGGGGATAACATTAAATAATGAGTGTATTTTAATAAAACATTCAAGCTACTGGTTTTAACATCCCAAAATACCATAAGGCAAAGATAAATACCAAAAATTCCACGAGCACCAAGCATATGAACACCCCAAGGAACTAGTTAGTTGTGAGCCCCAAGTACCTCGCACCTCGGTGAAAGTAACCATAATAAAATTTGTTCTCATTCACCAACCACAAGTAGGGAGAATACCCATAACCTAGTGGTCTCCAATCATCTCCATTATAGTTTTTTTAGTGTTTTCCATGTTAGACTTGCTAAGTGAACCATGGTCAAAATCCCTCCGTTCACTAGTGTACTAGTACATGTAAGCCCACCTAGTTACCCGGGTTTCCCGTCTTGTGCTCAAATAGTTACCACATGCTACAAAAATAAATTTTTACATAAAATTATCAGTTCTGATCACACACATTCAAAATAGTAGCTACACAATCTTTTCACCTTTTATATAACTCAATAAACCACTTATAATTTCCATAAAACAATTTCAAGAAAAGTAATCAAATTTTGCATGTTAAATTCATCTAAAATCCAACATTTAAAACCAAATGGAGACCAATATTATACCAAAACAGAAATATCAGCATCAAAACATTTTTATAAATCCAATCCATGAATTATAAAACAACACCAAGAGGCACAACATGCGTTCCACATGTAAAACACCCATTTTCACACAAAATTGGCACTTAAAAATAAACCGCTTTGAAAATGCTACCCAAATCAGTTTTTGAAATCAAAATAATAAATGAGGAACATAATTGATATATAAATACAGTAATCCAACTCATTATACAATACCTAGATATGGAATCACCTTCCAAATGAGTCAAAAACACCCAAATCCGTGTGCGTCACTTCAACCGCACCTTCACCGCACCGCAAGGGAGTAATATTGAACCTAAAACCAGAGGATTGGACCAAGAAACTAAAAAATAAAACCCTAAGTACGAAGACCTAGCTTCTAGACATTTGGTGATTCAATAAAAAAAGAAGAAACCCTAAGGAAAAGGGAGGGGGAAGGAAGGGAACCAACTTACTTGAGAAATATGGACATTTTTTGGAGCTGGATAAGTTCGGCCCTAATCCTCAGGGAATCCGAGCTTCAAATAGGGGAAAACGAAGATGGGGGTGTGGATGGGTTTAGTGGGAACATTTTAGAGTTGTAATCACCGAAAAATAATATGAAATGAATATTTTATGAAAGAATTTAAAAAAAAAATTTAAAACTGGAAATGGTCTTTCGGGTTTTCCCAACACCTAATTTGATCACTCAAATCCAAGATGCTAATGATTTTTGAAAGGGACCAATTTTTTTGTGTGGGTTTTATAGTTAAATGAAGGTCATTTTGGAAGTTGAATGGGTGAAAAATGTTGACAAACTAAGGAGTTAATAAAGAAACAAAATTTATTTTTAAAAATGGAAATGGGCTCTCGGGTTGGCCCAAATTTTGAAAACCCACCATTTCCTTGAAAAATGAATTGAAAACCCCCAAAACAAAGAAATAATTTAAATTAAATGAAAAATATATTTAAAATATGTCATGTATGTGAAAATTATCCCAACCATGAAGGACTTTCTGCCCCAGAAAGTGAACCCGATGATTGATTGGAAAACAGGTTCAGGTACTCTTCCTCAACCCATGACTTTTGCTCCCATGTATCGTGTGTATCACTACCATGTTTCAAAATAACTAGGACCAGTGGAATAGACTTTACCCTAAGCACCTTTTCTTGGGAGTCCACTATTCACATTGGCTGCTCAAAAACAGTTAAATCGGGCTCTATATCCAACTCCTCCCAATTCAGCACATGGGACAGATCCGAGTTGTATTTATTCAACTGGGAGACATAGAAAATATCATGGATAGATGTCAAATGAGAAGGAAAATCCAACCTATATGAAACCTTACCAATATGCTCGGTGATCTCAAAAGGTCCGACATACCTCAGCGTCAACTTTCCCTGCTTCCCCAAGCGGCGGTGACCCAAATGTGGGGCCTCTTTCAGAAATAACCGATCACCCACAGAAAACTCTAGATCATGATTCCTCTTATCAACATATGATTTCTTGTGACTCTGAGCTGTCAATAAACGCTTCCTCATCAAATTGACCTTCTCAGATGTCTCTTGCACAAGGCTCGGTCCCAACAGTGATGTCTCACCTACCTCAGCCCAAAACAGAGGAGACCAACAAGGCCGACCGTAGAGCGCCTCAAAGGGTGCCATTCTAATAGAGGATTGGTAACTGTTATTATAGGTAAACTTGATCCAATACCAAATGGCTATCCCATGCACCGCTGAAATCCAACACACATGCGCGAAGCATGTCCTCCAGAATCTGATTTTCCCGCTCCGTCTGGCCATCTGTCTGAGGATGGTATGCCGTTCTCATCTTAATATGCGACCCCAATGCCTTATGAAGACCTCCCAAAAACCGAGATGTAAAGTGGGGGTCCCTATCAGAAACAACTACTGACGTCACACCATGAAGTCTGACCACTTCATGAACATACAAATAACCCCTCTCTTCCATCTTTGTTGTATCTTTTATCGGGATAAAGTGAGCTGACTTGGTCAAATGGTCAATCACTACCCAGATAGAATTCCTCCCTCAAGGTGTATGAGGCAATCCAATAATGAAGTACATGGCAAACTCGTCCCACTTCCAGGTAGGAATGTGTAATGGATGAAGTAGGCCAGATGGTCTCTGATGCTCTGCTTTCATCTACTGACAAGTGTAGCATCTCGATACAAAGTCAGCTATGTCCCTTCTCATACCTGGCCACCATAATTGGTGATGATCATCGTAATACATATTGGTTTCACCAGGATGGATGGCCCACTGAGATTGGTGGATTTCTTGCATCACCACCTTCCGCAGAGACAAAGGCACCACTGAACGGCACTTGAAGAACAAGATCCTCTCAGGAGATAGAGACCAATCAGAAGGAGTCTCCCCACCATGAAGCAACTGCAGAGATCACTGAAACAGCTCATCACCAGGCTGCTCCTGCTGAATCAACTCTAGAAGAGCGGGAGTCAACTGAATGCTAGCCATGAAAGTACCTCCACTATGCACCCTGCTCTCCAAGTGCATCTGGGCGAAGAGCCCCATCAAAGTCCACTCATCACTGGACATCCTCAATGCCTGCACTGGTACCTTCCTGCTCAAAGTGTCTGCCACCACATTTCCCTTTCCTGGGGTATAGACAATGTCAAATTCAAATCCCTGCAAGTACTAGATCCATTAGCGCTGCCTCAGATTGAGATCCTTCTGAGAGAAAATGTAGGCTAGGCTTTTATGGTCAGAATAGACCACAAAGTTTTTGCCAAAGAGTTAGTGTCACCAAGTCTTTAAAGCATGCATCACTGCTACCAACTAAAAGTCGTGAGTCGGATAATTCTTCTCTTGCGGCCAGAGCTGGCGAGAATCATAAGCCACCACATGGTCATCCTGCATGAGTACACACCCAAGGCCCATACCTGATGAATCACAATAAACCACATAGCCCTTCCCTGAATCTAGTAAAATCAGAAATGGTGCGGTGGTCAACCGCCGCATCAACTCCTCAAAGGATGCCTGACACTGTGGTATCCATTCAAACTTCACCCCTTTTCGGGTGAGTGCGGTCATGGGGGAGGCGATCCGCGAGAAGTCCCAGACAAAGCGCCTATAATAACCTGCCAGGCCAAAAAAAAACTCATGATCTCAAACACATTTGTCGGTTGTTCCCATGACATAACTGCCCTAATCTTCTCAGGATCCACCGAAACCCCATGTTCTGAGATGACATGCCCCAGAAACATCACTTCCTTGATCCAGAATGTGCACTTCAAGAGTTTGGCATATAGGCGATGGTCCCACAAGGTGCTCAAAACAACCCACAGGTGGTGCTCATGCTCCTCCTTAGATCCAGAATAAACCGGGATATCGTCCAAAAATACCACTGCAAATGAGTCGAGATATTGGTGTAACACCATATTCATGAGAACCATGAAAACTACTGGGGAATTATTCAATCCAAAAGGCATGACTAGATACTCGAAGTGGCCCTACCTGCTTCGGAAAGCTGTCTTCGGAATGTCTGCTTCTCTTACCGTGAGCTGGTGGTATCCAGAACGCAAGTCGATTTTGGAGAACTACTTTTCCCCGTTCAATTAATCAAACAAATCGTCAATCCGAGGCAAAGGATATTTATTCTTCATGGTCACCTTATTCAATTTCCAATAATCAATGCACAACCAGAGGGTTCCATTAGACTTCTTCGCAAATAAGACTGGGGTGGCCCATGGAGAGACACTCGGGTGAATGAATCCTTTGGATTACAAATTGTCCAGCTATATCTTTAATTCCCTCAATTCGGTGGGGGACATGCGATATGAGGGAAGAGCTAAAGGCTGTGTTCCCGGCGCCAACTCAATCGAGAAATCCACGTCCCATTCTGGGGGTAAGCCTGAGAAATCATCTGGTAAGACTTCTGGGAACTCATCCACTACATGAGGTAACCATCCCTGAGAGACACCACCATCATCCTCCAGTGTGAGCGATGAAAACTGATAAGAAAGATTCCCCAACTCAGGGAGTGGAGGTCCCTTGCGACCCGACCGAGGATCCCATTATCCATGAAATAACTGAGGACTCCCATCCAGTGCCATAAAGCTGACTCAACGCTGATAGTAGTAAATATGTGCTTGGAAGTGCACCAGCCAGTCCATATTGATGATCAAATCAAACAGGTCCATATCAAGGACTAAGAAATCCCACTCCCTCTTGAATCTTGACACAGAGAGTGTTCACGACGGGCTCCTAATACCCTGCTTATTTTTCTTACCCGGAAGTGTTACTAACTCCATTGCAACAGATAAAATCTCAATTGGAAGGCTCAACAAGTTCACAAGACGGGCAGATATAAAAGAAACTGAAGCACCAGTATCAAATAAAACTGCAGCTATAGAAGATGCAATCAGAATGGTACCTCGAACAGTCGAAGGTCTTGTATCAGATCCTGCCGGTTCCTGATCCGCATCATGCAAATGTCTGGTCCCTTCCTTAGAACAGCCACCCACCTGTGGATCTGCCTAAAAGTTTCTCTGCCCAAAAGATGATCCAGTCCTACAACCATGACCACTGAACCAAGATCCCCATGTCCTTGATGGATCAGACTACGCTGGAACTCCCTTGGAAGGAACAAATCATGTCCCACTTTAAAGTGGACGCGCTATCCCACAAAAGCGTTGCACGTGTCCCATACCTCCACACTGAAAACAGGTCTTCAGAGGATGAAGGTATGCTGGACAGATGTGCCCTATCTTCCCACACTGGTGGCACATGACAGTCCCCGCATCTGAATCCACTGATGAAAACTGCCTGGAAGAGTGGCCTGAACTACCACCTCCCTTCTTTCCCTGATCTTCCCACTTCCTTTTCTTTTCAGTAGAGCTACCAGTGCCCATAGTAGATACCCCTCCTAAGATCCCAGAATTCCCCTTTTGATCAATCTCTACCATAAAAGCATGATCGACCACCTCAGCATAAGTTCCCAAATTGAATAGGAAGACCTGTGAGTAAATTTCTGGTCGCAGTCCCTTCTCAAATTTCCGAGCATTCAAGTATTCACTTGAAACAATCCCAGGCGCGTACCACACTAACTCAACAAAAAGGTTAGCATAATCCATTACTAAACGATCTCCCTAGGAAAGATCCATGAATTATCAAGATCTGGCATTATATAGAACCTCTGGAAAATACTGCTAGTTGAATGTGGCCTTAAAATCTCTCCAACTCATGTTTTCATGATTCCCAGATTGAAGCACTGATTCCCACCACCTACGGCTGGGACCCTCTAGCTGAAAAGAGGCACATTTCACCCGGACCTCCTCTGGTGTGTCCAGGAACTCGAACATATCCTCTATCTTCTCGATCCATTCCTATGCCTCTTGAGGTTTCGGGCTACCTCAGAAGCAAGGAGGTTTATTTTTCATGAACTCCTGGGCCTTATCCTTCCTAGGCCCAGACTCATCTTCTCTGACAGAATTAGGAGCCATAAACCCTCCCTGCCCCAGAGCCTGGACAGCTCGGACCTTGGCATCTATCATCCTTTGATTGAGTGGTGTAGGAGAACTCTCTCAAGCTTCCTCATGTGGGTGTGTGGAAGCTTTCCGGGGAGGCATGTTGCTACAAAAGGCAACAGTCACAAGGGAAAAAAATCAGTACAACAGTTCTGAAAATTTCAGGAATAACATCAGATATAAATAAGCCAAACACATTACAATAGTAAAATAAACAACTACTTCACCACCCTCAATGTCCACGTGCAGTCTGCAGCCCACACGTCTCACCTAGAAGTGAAGATGGACAAACAATTCAGACATCCCATGGTGAATCACTGTCTGTCACGAGGGGTATGAGCCATGCACCCTACTCATGACCAAAACTCTGAGCCCCGATTGTCCTATATCCTGTCTATCCCGACTCATCCAAAAATAATAATATAACTCAAAAATGTTAACCACCTTTGATATCATTTTGTCACGAAGTGAATTTGGTCTCCATCAAACCAGCACCAAACCTGGCTCGTGGCAAGGCCCGAAGGGCATTCCCTATCCCCACGAGCTTTCAAAAGTTCCCGGGTATCATAAAAATTTATTTGGGAACGATTCACCCGAGTTTGGATTCATAAAATAACCAAAATAAAACAATAATCCAAATCTGAAAAATTATGCCAAACAATACTTAATAAAATTTAGAACTGAGTATATGGGTTTAAACAATACACAAGAGGTCCAAAGGTGTATAAAAGTAGTAGAAAAACATCCCAAGAGACTCCACACGACAAGGGGTCATCACCCATGAGCCGTCTCCACAACACTTTACCATTGAGAGAAACTAGCAATCCAAACTGCCATCGCCCAAGGCCTTGCCTTTGCCTGTGTCAAACATGATCAAGTCTACTTATTCAAAAATGTGTAAGTAGGGTGTGAGACTAAGACCAATAGGATATCACCAATGTATTCCAAGTTATAGGCATTATAAAATAAAAATCATGTGAGAGTTATAAATATAAAATGGTAGCATTTATTTCTAAAAGTGAAACTTTGAAATGAAAATAACTTTCAATGGGGATAACTTTATAGAATGAGTGTATTTTAATAAAAAATTCAAGCTGCTGGTTTTAAAATCCCAAAATACCATATGTCAAAGATAAATACCAAAAATTCCACGAGCACCAAGCATAGGAACACCCCTAGGAACTAGTTAGTTGTGAGCCCCAAGTACCTCGTACCTCGGTGAAGGTAACCATAATAAAATTCGTTCTCATGCATGATCCACTAGTAGGGAGAATACCCATAACCTAGTGGTCTCCAATCATCTCCATTAAAGTTTTGTTAGTGTTTTCCATGTCATACTTGCTAAGTGAACCATGTTCAAAACCCCTCCGTTCACTAGCGTACTAGTACACGTTAGCCCACCTAGTTACTTGGGTTTCCCATCTTGTGCTCAAATAGTTACCAAATGCTACCAAAATCATTTTTCACATAAAATTATCAGTTCTGATCACAAACATTCAAAAAAGTATCTACATAATCTTTGCACCTTTTATATAACTCAATAAACCACATATAATTATCCATAAAACAATTTCAAGAAAAGTAATCAAATTTTTCACATTAAATTCATCTAAAATACCACATTTAAAACCCAATGGAGACCAATATTATAACAAACCAGAAATATCAGAATCAAAACATTTTTATAAATCCAATCCAAGAATTATAAAACAACACCAAGAGGAACAACATGGGTTCCACATGTAAAACACCCATTTTCACACAAAATTGGCACTTAAAAATCATCCGATTTGAAAATGCTACCCAAATAAATTTTTGAAATAAAAATAATAAAGGAGGAACATAATAGAAACAGAAATAAAGAAAGCCAACTCATTCTACAATACCTACATATGGAATCACCTACCAAAAGAGTCAAAACCCCCAAATCCTCCTGCGTCACTTTAACCGCACCTTCGCCGAACCGCAAGGGAGTAAGATTGAACCTAAAACTAGAGGATTGGACCAAGAAACTCACAACTAAAACCCTAGGTATGAATAACTAGCTTCTGGAAATTTGGTTATTCAATAAAAAAAGAAGAAACCCTAAGGAAAATGGAGGAGGAAGGAAGGGAACCAACTTACTTGAGAAATCTGGACGTTTTTTTGGAGCTGCAAAAGTTCGGCCCTAATTCGAGATTAATCTGAGCTTCAAAGAGGGGAAAACGAAAATGGGAGTGCGTCTGGGTTCAGTGGGAACATTTGTGAGGTGGAATCACTGAAAAAGGATAACAAATGAACATTTTATGAAAGAATTTAAAAAAAAACATTTTAAAACTAGAAATGGGCTTTTGGGTTGGCCCAACACCTTATTTTATCACCAAAATACAAGATGATAATGACTTTTTAAGGGGACCAAATTTCTTTGGTAGTTTTAATAGTTAAATAATGGTAATTTTTTAAGTTTAATGGGTGAAAACAGTTGACAAAATAAGGAGTTATTAAAGAAACAAAATTTATTTTTAAAACTGGAAATGGGCTCTCAGGTTGGCCCAAATTTTGAAAACCCACCATTTCCTTCAAAAATGCGTGGAAAACCCCCAAAACAAAGCAATAATGTAAATTAAATGAAAAATAACTTTAAAATATTTCATGTATGTGATAGAAACAAATCCACTATAATGGAATTTTTAGTATGTCTGGACTACGAAAGAAATGATTTTATATTCTTATGTGTTTGACACAAATTCATATCTCATAATAATGTTATGATCTAAATGATTATATTCTTTGATTCCTTAATTATTATTGTATTATAAACTTCCATGATTAATTCCACATCTCAATATTATGATATATGTAAATGAATGGTATAGTATTAAAATATTATGAACATGTACTTTTACCCTTATGCTCATGTTATGCTAAAGTAATCATTGGTATCTCTCTTGTTTACACATACTATGTATCTTAGCTCACCCTTTCTTATGATTATATTCCCCAAGTTGTGAGGAAATGAATTATTTATGATATTTTTATGATTAGTGATAGTTATTAAGAACCTAATGGGAGACGATGATGTTCGCTTATGAATATGTTGTTTATGTATCAAATTTTCTATAGACACTAATCCTTTATGGGTCTCATGTGTATTTTTGTAAAATAATATGAATATAAATCAATTAATATGGAATATCAATATTTGAAAAGTATAGGTTTCTATATTTTTATTGTTAAATAAACTTATATGGAAGTCGGTGACTATCAAGTGGAGAGGATTATTTCTCAACTTTAGACCGAACCTCTTGTTTTTGAAATTCCGTTGTGTTTTCCAATGTTTTGGTTAATCTCTTTTAAAACTATTTTTAAAATCTATTTTACAAAACTGTACTTTCATATAAAGCTTTTACATGTGATATTTTTATTGTTTAATGCATGTATACTAATATCTAAATCTAAGGATAATTCCAGGATTATTATAACTAAGTTTTGATCAAAATACTAGGAGATTATTCCAACACATTGAATTAGATATACCAACTGAATTAGTTAACTTAGTGGATTTCAAATAGGGGTATTTAATTTTATAAATTTTTTTAAATGGAAATTTCAATAGGATACTCAATTCACCCTCCCTTTTGAGTACTCCACTTTAACAAACATTCGGTATTAGAGGTTTCTTTATTTATTTCTTATTTATTATTATCTAGTTTTAACAATGATAATGTTTTTAATTGAAAGACATAAATTTCTATCAATTATAAATTTATATTTTTATACATAATAATAAAGTTGATAAGACTACTACCAATAGACCTAATTATTTTAATCGAAGTAAATATGCTCAATGGAAGATAAAAATGAAAATATATATTGAAAGTATATGTTTTGATATATGGATTGGAATTGAAGTTAAATATGAAAAAACTAAACCTACTGGAGATTAAATGAGTGATCACACTAATGATACTTATGAATTTAACTATATATAAATTAATTGTTTATACTATTCACTATGATAAGTTGAATTTAACAAAATATCAAAAAGTTCTACAAACATTGAACTTTTGGATACTTTATCATTGTCTCAGGAAGGCATATATAATGCCAAATAATTGATATTAAATACTTAACTATTAAATATGATATATTTAAGATGATTCCTAATGAGTTATTTCTGAAAATTATTTTAGGTTTAATGAGATTACAAATATGATGCATACATTGGGAAAGACTATAGATGACAAGTATAAAGTTTTGATAATTATAAGATGCTTACTAGTTGAATGGAGAGGCACTGTTGTATCCTTTTGAGAATCATGTATTGTGAGAAATATACCAATAGAAGAGTTAATTGGAAAATTTATGATGCATGAGGAAGATATCAAGGTAAATTGTGAACCAATAAAATATATTACTTTCAAAGAATCTCAATCAAATTACTAGGAAGTAATCAAATATGTGAGCAATAGTGGATGCGATGGTAACTCTAATAGTGATTAAGAGATGGCTCATCTAGTAAAAATATTAAATAAATTTTATAGAAAGATGATTTTATTTGGGAATTAAAAATTCAAAGGGAGGTATGATAAGAATGGTGACTTGAAAAAAGATAATAATTTTTAAGTTCCCTATTACGAGTGTAAAAGAAACATATATATATTAAGGAAGAATGTTCAAATATGAAATAAAATAAAAAATTTCATGAAAAAGTGATGAAATACTAGATAAAATGAAGGCCACTTTAGTGCTTCCAAGGATAGATACAATAGCTTCGATACAAGTTGAGAAGATGAAAATGAAAAAAAATCCATTCTTTTTGGGGACTACTTTTGAGGTAACCACTTCAATCCTTGATACTTTTAAATTAAAAATCATGATGAAAATATGTCCAGTGAATATTTATTTATGTATTGAAATATACTAAAAGTTAAATTTAGTGATCTTAATGAAAAATATAATAATTTTAAGAAACAAAATGTTTTATATATTACTATTAAATTGGACCTAACCATTGAAAAAGGAAAAAAACAATTGCTTGTCAAAAAAAACGACAAAAATTAATAAATGATCACTTAAAGAAAGATATCAAAGGGGTTTATTTAAGAACTAAAACCTCAATAAAATTATTTGAAGTTAAGAATTTACTATATCAAGATATATTTCTGGTTACCAGGATAGATATAAAAATAAACTTCATAAAAATAATTTTCAATATAGTTATAAAGTTGTAAATAAAACTGTACTACATAATATAGTTGGAACATCTATTAGTGGAATAATCTAGCCTAGGCCAAAGAGAAATTATTTTTCAAATTCATTTATGTATGTTCATAAATTTAAGAATAAATATATTAAATTGATATGGATTCATAAGGCTTTAATTTCTAACCTTATCCAGACCTAAACATAAATGGCTACCAAAGTTAGTGTGAATTAAATTAGCTACATGAAACAATCTTGAAAATACCTTGTAAGAGGATATATTATTTAGATAGTGGGTATTCTAAACATGTGACTTGATACTTCTCAAGCTTTCAAAGTTTTACCAGAGCGGATGGCGGACATGTCACCTTTTGTGATAATGAAAAAGGAAAAGTCATTGGCCTAGGTCAAGTCAGTAACTCTAAAAATTATTTAATTTATAAAGTTTTATTTGTTTATGGATTAAATTATAATATGATAAGTATATCTGAATTATTCTATGATGATATCTATGTCATGTTTTAGAATAATTCATTTAAGATTTATAATTAAGAACTAAATTTAGTATTTACTACATTAATAAACCATAATGTTCATATAGATTATTTGAATTATTTATTTTCTCTAAATTTCACATGTTTAAATGAATTTCATCATGAATCTTGGTTGTTTAATTGAATATTAGGCCACTAAAAAATATAATCAATTATAAATAAAGTCAAAAAGGTTTTACTCAAGGATCTAACAAAACTAGGTTTCTTAAAAGAAAATGTGTGCAATCCCTGTCAAAATAGAAAGTAACATAAAGTTTCCTAAAAACCAAAGAAAGAGGTGTGTACCACTAAACCAGTAGAACTAGTTTACATGTACTTGTTTGGACCATCTATATTTTCATGTTTATTTGTAAAACACCTTTCTTATGTAATTATTGATGACTAATCAATGTTAACATGGGTATATTTTAAGAATAAAAAATGTGAGGCTTGAAAAGGTTTTGAAGAATATGCTAAAAAAGTAAAGAACTTTAGTGGACATTCCCTTAAGGGAGTGATAAGTGACTATAAAATTGATTTTGAAAATAAATATTTTGAATTATTATGATCATAATAGGGCTATAATAATAATAATTCATCTTCTACCTGAAAGCCTCAATAGAATAGTGTGATTGAAAGAAAAAATAGAACCCTTCATGAGATAACCCATACCGTATTTAGTGAATACGACTTAACAATATATTTTTGGGTTGGATCTATAAGTACAAATTTTTATATAATTAATATAGTCTTAATAAGAACTATTTTAAAGAATAGTTCATATGAATTTTTTTAATAGTAGAGAACCTAAGATAAATTATTTCAAAATTTTTGGCAGTCATTTTTTTATTCTAAAAACAAAAGATAATCATGATACATTTTGACCTAAGAGTGATGAGAGAATTTTCATTTTTTATTCAACATATAGTAAATCCTATTTAGAATTTAACAAAAGAACTAAGTTGGTGTAATAATCTGTTCATATAACATTTGATGAGCCATATACACATTAACCTAAAATTTCCTTAGAGAACATGAAGGAAAATATGTCAAATTAAAATATCAATAACTCAACCAAGTCTATTGACCATGCATATAATTTAATTGAAAAATATCCTATAAAATAACTTTGTGAAGAGACAGAATTTTAGGAAAACCAAAAGTAAACTAGTATACCTAGAACCATTTGAACCCATATATAACATCCCTTTGATGATTTTATTGGAGATTAAGATAGAGTAACTCAAAAAAGAGATTCACTTAGAAACTAGTTTGAACATAAATAATTTTTTCATAGCTTTAATTCAATAGAATTAATGATGAAATTAGTGATAAACATTGGGTGATGGATATAAAAGAGGAATTGAATAATTTTTAAAGGAATAAAGTATGGGAACTTGTTGAGATATCTAAAGACTATTTGACCATTTTCTTTAAATGGGTATATATAAACAAGGTTAATGAATCTTAAAATATTATTATAAATAAATATAGGTTAGTATCACATAGTTATATTCAAGAATAAGTGGTTGGCTATGAATAAACCTTTGGTCTAGTATCAATACTTGAATCTATTCAGATTCTTATTTCTCAAGTAACACATATAAATTTAAAATTATATCAAATGACTATCAAGTTTTCTTTTCTAAATGGTTATATTACTGAGGATGGTTTTTTGAAAAACCCTTTTTAAATTGAAATTCATATTTTCCAAAATATGGGTTCAAACTAACAAAACAGCTTTATGGTTTAAAACTTGATCCTAACACTTGGTATGATAGGATCAACACTTTTATTATTTCAAATGGGTTTTCAAAAGGTTTTTTGATACTACCTTATTTATAAAAACAACTTTAATTGATTTTTCAATTTCCAAAATATACACATATGATATTATATTTGGTTCATCCAGAAAATATTTATGTACATATTTTTCAAAACTAATGAAAAATGAATTTCAAATGTGTTTGATGGGTTAACTAAAATTCTTTACTGGTTTTCGAATATTTCAAAAAAAACAAGGAATTAGTTTCAACCAAAGAATTTACACAAATGATATTTCAAAAATGATTTTGATTAGATATCTCAAAAGGAAGTGATACTTCAATGAGTACCACATGTAAATTGGATCTCGATAAAATTGGGAAACCATATAAACAAACAATTTACAAAGGTATGATTGGGATTTTACTTTTCCTAGTCTCTAATTGGAATCATATTATGTTTAGTGTTTTTATGTGTGTAATGAACCGGACCTGAACAACCATCTGAACAGTGATAAATGAGTCGGGTGTTACTACCTTAGGCACACCTCCCCGTATTCCAAAGGCTGTCGATTGAATGTGAGGGTATTATAGGTATAGTGGGGAGGCTATACCCTCTCAGAGGATAATAATGGTACTTGTCCGAGTGTATTAATAAATGTGAATTGGAATAAATGACTCTGTAGACTCAAACTAGACCTATAGAGCGGACCCAAATTCAATATTGATATAAAGAAGAAGCAATAAATATAGAGAATAGTGGTGGAAAGTAAAAAGTATAGCATGAAGATCACTTGTTACTACTAGTGAACAACAAAACATGCATCCAAGTAGGTCATACATAACCATATGTAAAAGGGAACCAATGGCTAACCAAATATCGCTACGAAACAAGTAAGCATGGTTATATAGGAAAGAAAGAAGAATAAAGTAAAATCTAGCTAGGTGAGACCACAAGGTCCATACCATCACCATGCAACTGCTAATGAAGTCCTGCTCTTAAAGCTGACCTCTTTCTTGGACATAATTCCATAAATTCTAATTGCATCCCGAAGGGCCCATGCATGGTGTGAGGCGAATGTCCATAGGATACCACTCAACAGTGCATACTTAATATAACTGTTTAACCAAGCATGCAGTTATATAGAAAACAATAAATAGTATGATGCACACATTCAAACCCAAACTCCACTGGTTCTCAGTTTCCACCATGGAGTGTCACCATCTTCGGCCATCACCAGAATCTCTATCATGTAACCCAGCACCATTTTCCCCCTAACACCGTGTGTCTAAATTACTGACGTCCTGAGGGCACATCCAAGAAATAGTAGCTTGGAGGAACAGTGATGCCTATCCTCAAATTGTATCCGGAGGGACAATGATGTCATCCCTCAAATAAAGTAACTGTATGGACAACGATGTCTGCTCTCAAATAATAGTGAGCCTCCACCCCCAACCCGATAGCCACAACTCTATCCCCTGAAGGCTACTCACCTTCCACATGGCTTCATATGTAAATCACCCCTAATCCAATTGTACCTAAACCGTAACTATCGGGGGCCTCTACCCAGAAGAGTGGTCAAAACCACCTCATCACGGAGTCTCTCTGTGTTCACTCTACTCAATGTTTTGGGTGAGTGGTAATCACCAAAGTATGTTCCCAATACCCAACCTCTCTAACACTTCGTTCCCCTATGACCATGCTGCTCACGTCTGATGGCCTTGCCATCTAAGTAACCTAGGCCATTCCCTACCTGACAGTCACACTGCCTCAAGCCGACGTCCATAACACCCAATCCTATGTTCAAAACCACCCAATGTTACCTGGGCCAAGCCCAACCTTTTATTATCATCACCTAAGAAATATCTGGGCTATACCCAACACAACCCAAAGGGTTCCAACATATTAAATTTATCAATTTCCTATATAACACTTCTAAACAGGTTACATAAACAGGAAAAACAATCTAAATAGTTGAATTTCACTAAACCAATGGTTATCACACAACTACACTTTGGTATTGAATGCCTCTAAACAACATAATCATGCCTTACCAGATTAAACATACCAGTTTTAAACAAAGCATACCAATTATATCCATTTTGGCACCCTATGCCCAAATGTCCCAATGATCATCGACCTCTCACCCAACCTTGGTCATGAAATATAGGCAATGAGAATTCCCAAAGGCATCCCATGGGTCTAACAATTAATTCAATATGTAATAGATGATAAAATTGGTCCCTCTCTAAAATACCCGAGAACATGAAAAAGGTCGTGCGACCCAAATTTCCACAAAAACACAAAACAAGTTATGCATTTCCAACCTTGTACTAGTACGATGATACTCCTCCGATAACTACCTCTAATTAGGTCTAAAACACTACATATCTACAAAATAATTGAAACATCTCAAACCCATATAACATGTCCTAGAATAGAAATCAAGAAGAACAACTCAAGAGGAATCAAGGCCTTACCGTGGGGGTTCTAACGCATCTTATGGGGATCAAAACGGTGTTCAGATGGAAGATCGGGAGCAGAAATGAGCTCTGGACGACTCTCCTTGCTCAAACCCTTCGAGGGTTTGTGTTTCCGCCTCAAAATGAGGCTATTGCCCATTTTAGTGAAAAAAAGAAAATACACTGCGTTTACTTAGGACTACCCACAGTGTATCATTTTATTGTTTATATGACGGCTGATATTTTGAAATGTACTTACCGACTGACTACACGGTGTGTACCTATGGTACAAAATTTTTACCCCTCTACCCGGCCGACATCCCAAACACGCCATGTATATCCCCATACACATCCCCTCTACAGGGCGTGTACCAATAGTACATGACCTGTACTTGAAAAAATACCATTCTACCCCGCCAATAGGCCTACACGCCATGTATGGCCTTCTCAAATAGGCAATGGTACACAACGTGTATTTAAGGTACACGATGTGTAATCTGGAATTTTCCAGAAGCTGCCCAATTTCTCTAATTTTCTTAGAAACGAGTCAAAAATTAAAATAGGGTCAGGATTTTGACTCAATCCAAAAACCTGGGTTCTTATAATCTCCCCACCTTAATATAGCTCATCCCCGAGCTATCAAACAAAACCCAGATATGGAAAAAATGTACCACCCCAATCAAAGTAACTCGCACTTCCCCAGACTCAAGGGTTCTGGCTAAATTCCTCAAGGGGCTCCCCACCTTAGGAATTGCCTAATTCAGTCTCAACCCAACACAAATCAACAAAGCAATGGTTTACTAACCTGTTTCCAGAACCATGGTCCTCTTGTGACGCATTGTCGCCCCTGTGCCTCATTGGTGCTCTCGTTTCATTTACGACACACCAAAAATCTCCCACACCGCATCAGTGTTCACCTCCATGAGGTCTTACATCCAATGGATGCTCAAAACGAACATTGTCCCTAGAACCTCATGTAACCTGCATCCTCAATGCCCCGATGCCATGACATCTCAAGTAACCCACATCCTTGATGCCCCGATTCCATGCATCTCAAACATATATATAAATATATCACACACCCAATATGATACAATCCCATTGACCAACATCTAGTAAGTACACATAAATCTTGTGCACCCCATGAACTCAAAAAAGACATGAATTAATTGGTCATTCTAAAACAAAACAAGAAAGTCACTACCACACTCACGGTGTAACTCTAACCATCATCGGCTCACCTACTTGCTTAGCCCTAGAAGCTCCACGATGTGCACCTAGCCTAAATTACGGCTGCCTGAAGCTTGGACTATCTATAGTGATAACCCAATCACTAGACACAAACCCCTCAGTTGGGACCTTCTGTCTCTATCACATCCTCCATGTGCAGATGAAACTAGGCTACCCTCTCCTATTACTGATACAGACCCAAATCCAGATGCCATCGTCTGTCCTGGTCCCTGCATGCCATCTCTCTATGAAGGATTCCTGCAGAACCTCTTAAGATGCCTAACCTGCCCAAATGACCATAACTCCTTCGGAGGCCTATCAGACTATGTCCGAAAATGTCCTGGCTATCCACAGTAAAAGAAAATCACTAAAGAACTACTATGTGGTGGTCTAGTTGATTCATTGGTCTGACTGCCCTGCTGGAACTCATCTCATCCTCACTTTTAGCAATACAAACCATCACATGAAATAATCATCTGGCCAACATGGGGGCAATCCCTCTGGTTGCCCTCCGATTTGAGAACTGAATTTACCTCCTCTGAGAATGAACTGAATCTAATGATATTTACCTAGATCTGAATGGAATGTCATAAGACATCCTCTTAGCACCTCACCCTTACTAATTAATCACTTATCATACCAGGTGCAATGCGAGAAAACTCAGTGAAAGTAACTTTATAGTCCATTATGGACATGTCTCCCTGTTGAAGGCTCAAGAACTCTTGATCTATCTTTTCCCTCAGTGTCTCTGGGTAAAAGTGCTAAAAAAACCTATCCTTGATGTCTTTCTATGCAATTCCCTTGTGCCTATGAGCCTGAACCTACACATCCCACCAATGCTTTTTTGGTCCTCACATCATGTACATTTCTAGCTTGAGCCTCCACCCTAGAGGCATCTCGAGCTTCTCAAAGATCATATGCATGCTCTCTATCCAGTTCTCAACTGCCTGTGGACCACCCTCACTCTGAAAAAGTAGCGAGTGCTGCGATTGGAACTCTCACATTAGATATTCCATAGATGGCTCTGTACCCTATGTACCTCTTTCAATCCCTCGTAATACATGTACCAGGCTAGCTTGGAGCTGCTCGTCAAGCCGTGACCCAGACACTGCCAAACCCGGCTCTTGGTCCTGCCTGCACCGGATCTCGAACCCGATCCTATCCCTGAGCCTATACCTGCAGCTCCTACTCTTCCTACACATGATCTTGTACCTGATCCTGCTCCTCTGGCACTGTACCATATCCCACCTGACACTCCATCTGAGTCGACTAAAAGGAACCCACTGAATACCATAAATGGTCATAAAACCCATATATATATATATATATACATATATATATATATAACAATATATATTCAACGTTGATAAGGAAAGCAATAAAGAGGTAGCATAAAAAATACCCTTACTCTCCCCTATCACAAGCCATGCCCACGACATCCCGACCTCATGGCCTCCTTACCCACCCTCAACAGAGCCAAGTATCAAAAGTACCTCAAGCCATGTCCATCCCGACAACCAACGTTGCCTCAAACCAATGACCAAGTCGCCCATTCCTGGTGCTCAAAATCACCTCAACTATAGTACCTGCCTACTCTGATAAGATCCAGAACCAAATACCCTTCCACATGCAAATTCTACAAATATATAAAGTATGGCATAACACGTTGTAATAAACAAGAAATTATTTCAGGAATTTCACCTATTCACATTCAAAACATACAAAGCATGTCAATTTGATATTATTCACATGGAATTATAAATTCATAAAGCATTTGTGGAGTACGAAATTAAAATACCCTAAAAATGTGCCTATCAAAGGACAAACAAACAGCCTGGAGATACCGGGCCAAGGTCCAATTATACCTTACCACACCAGGCCAAGGTTACATATCACAATCAATAACATCACACACCAGGTGATCCACTATGGTGGAAATCATATAAAATGTATTCTGATAAAAAGAAAATAGTAATTCCCACCCATGGAAACATGGCACATCCCTCGTACCTGGGGCTATAGGCACCAAAGAACAAGCTAGAAACCCAGTTCAAGTCACAAACTATCTCCAATCTACCATATCCCAGATAGTAAAAACAACAAAAATAATAAAGAGAATCCTCAATCTCATTAGTAGCTAGCAAACAACTGCTTCTAAATCCCTATTGAGAATTCCTTTGAAACTAATTTGTAGGGACCCGGACATGAACAACCACATGAATATTTCTAAATGGGTCGAGTGTTACTACCTTTGGCACACATCCCTGAACGCCAAAGGCTACCGACTAACAGCGAGGGTCTTATAGGTATACTAGGGAGGCTATAAACTCTCATAGGATAATGATGGTACTGGTCCAAGTGAAATAATAATTATGCAGAAGAATAAACAACTCAACAGACTCAAACAAGACTCGCAGAGCGGAAGCACATTCAATATCGATAAACAACGTAAGTAATAAATATAGACAACAGTAGTGGAAAGTAAACAGAACAACATGCTGCTCACTTGTAACTGCTACTAAACAACAAAACATGCATCCAAGTAGGTCATACATAACCATATATAAAAGGGTGCCAATGGCTAACCAACTATAGCTACCAAAAAAGTAAGCATGCTGATACAGGAAAGAAAGCGGGACAAATTAAATTCCATCTAGGTGAGACCTCAAGGTCCAAACCATCTCCATGAGGTAGCTAACACATTCCAGCTCCTGAAGATGACCTCTTTCCTACAGGTAATTCCATAAAGTCTCCCTGGGTCCTGAAGGTCCTGTATAGGGTATGAGACGAATCTCAATAGGAAACCACCCAATGATGCGTACCTAATATAAGTGTTTAAGCATGAATGTAGTTATATGGAAAAAATAAACAATACGATGCACACAATCAAACACAAACTCCACTGGTGCTGAGTAGCCACCATGGAGTGTCAACTGATTCGGCCAACGCTGAAATCTCTGTCAAGTAACCTGGCACCATCTACCTCACGACAACACATCTCTCAAGTACCGAAAACCCGAGGGAATGACCATGAAATAGTAGCTCAGAGGAACATCGATATCAGTCCTCAAATAGTAACTGGAGGGACAATGATGCCTGCCATCAAATAAAGTAACCATAGGGATAGTTATGTCTACCCTCAAATAATGGAAAGTCTCTTCCCCCAACCCGATAGCGTCAACGCTATCCCCTGAAGGCTCCTCATCTTCCACATTTCTTCCTATGAAAATCAACCCAAAACCAATTGTACCTAAACTGAATCTACCAGGGGCCTCTACCCACATGAGTGGTCAAAACCACCTCATCAAAGATTCTCTCTGTGTGCACACTACTCAATGTTCCATGGTGATTGGTAGTCCCTAAAGTAAGTTCCCAAGCCATAACCTCTCTAAAACCTCATGCCCCTATGACCATGCTGCTCAAGTGTGATGGCCTTGCCATCCAAATAACCCAGGCCATTCCCAACCTGATAGTCACACTGCCTCAAGGTGATGTCCATGACGCCCAATCCCATGGTCAAAACCACCCAATGTAACCCGGGCCAAGCCCAACCTATGATCAGCATCACTCAAGAAATATTCGGGCCATGCCCAACAGAAACCAATGGGTTTCAGTATATGCAATTCATAAATTTCATATATAACACTTCTAAACAAGTTACATAAACAAGAAAACCAATCTAAACAGTTTAATTGCACTAACCTAATAGTTATCACATAACAAAACTAAGGTCTTGAATGCCTCTAAACAATGTAATCATGCTTTACCTGATTAGACATACCCGTTTTAAAAAAATAAGACAAATTATAACCATTTTGTCACCACATGCCAAAATCTCACAATGAGCATCAACCCCTCGCCCGACCTTTCTCAATCCATATAGGCAATAGGGTATTCCGAAAGGCATCCCATGGGTCTAACAATTAATTCATTATGTAATAGAAGATAAAATGGGTCCCACTCTAAAATACCCAAGAACATGCCAAAGGTCGCACCACCCAAACGTCCGTGTAAACAAAAAAAAGGTATGCACATCCTACCTTATACTAGTATGATGATACTCCTCTGATAATAGACTCCAATTAGGTATAAAACATGGTAAATATACAAAATAATCAAAACCTCTCAAACCTCTCAAACCCCTATAACTCTTCTTAGAATAGAAATTAAGAAGAACAGATCCAGAGGAATAAAGGCCTTACTAAGGGGGTTCTAACACATCTGACGATGATCAAAACAGAGTTTAGATGGATGATTGGGAGAAAAAATGAACTCTGTCTAGCTCTCCCTGCTCAAACCCGTCAAGGGTTTGGGTTTCAACCTCAAAATGAGGATACTTCCCGTTTTATAAAATAAAATAAAATACATGGCCTGTACTTAGGACTACATGACATGTATCATTTTACTATTCATATGATGACTGATATTTTGCCGAGGACTTTCCGACTGACTACACAGCATGTACCTATGGTACACGGCGTGTAACTATCTACCTGGACAACATCCCCAACAAGCCATGTATATCCCCATACACGGCCCCTCAACATGGCGTGTACAAATAGAACACGATGTGTACTTTCTAAAAAAACATTCTACCCCACCAATAGTCCTACATGCCACGTATGTCCTTCTCACATGGGAAAGGTTACATGGAGTGTACTTAAGGTACATAACGTGTGATCTAGAATTTTCCAGAAACTGCCCAGTTTTTCTAAGTTTCTTAGAAATGTGTAAAAAATTCAAACAAGGTTGGGATTTTGACTGGCTCCAAAAACCCGAGTTCTTACAATGTGTGTATGTTTGGAAGAAAACCCCAGTGAATCTAATTTTATTGTTGTAAAATGAAGTTTCAATTACATTAAATGTAAAACTAATTTTAGAAAATTCTATTCAAGAGGACAAGATTTTTATTTAAATATCTATTATGATACTGACTTCAATAGTAATATTTTATATAGGAAAAGAACCTCTAGAACATGTTAATTTATAGGAAGGTTTACAATATCTTGGTTCATTAAAAATATTTTTTTCACTATCTAATGTAGAAGTTGAATACAAATTCATATATATATATATATATATCCATTATTCAATGATTTTATAGATGAACACACTTTACTAGACTCTGGATATCAATTCATACATGTCCTTTTAATCTTTGAAAACACAAGTGCTATTTAAATTTTCAGGACCCTGTATTTATTTCTTATAAAAATCACATTGATATAAAATACATCACTTTTAGAGAGATCATTTTCAAAAAGGGGATATCACTTTTGAATTCATTAGTTCTAAACATGTGATTGCAGATATTTTTACAAATCCTATGAATTGTGAGAGATTAAATTATATTAGAAAATAGTTAAGCATGATCAATAACATTTATTTATATAATGAATAATTTCATATATATATATATATTTATATATGTATATATATATGTATATATATATATGTATATATATATAATTTATTATTTTCTAAAATTTATCCAATTAATAAGTTAAGTTATGTTCTACATATATAGAACATTTGGTTATTTGATTTTATTTTATGTTAAATCTATCATAAGAGTTTTTATGTATTTTAAGTATATATTATCTATTTCATATCCATTACTGTACATTGATCCATAAGGATTTTGATACCCTAAAAATAGAATCTAAATTATCACATTTCATTACAACATAATTTTATCCATTATTTGACCCTTCCTTTATTGAAACACTATCTTTCCTACCCTCAAATAATCCAAAGATAAAGAATTATTAGAAAGAAGATGCTTTTGGACCCTTTAATTATTTGTAAAAATCAATGGAAACCATAAGTGGTATAAAAATTCTCACAAATCAATATATATTGTCACATGATTTTATTCAAGAAAATCATATAATTGTTGTTTGTTTTAGAACCAATATTTCTCTAGTTTAAGGAGATGTACTCTATCAAGGATAGGATAACTAGTTCATGGATGTCAATGAATTTTTTATAATTATTTAATAAAGTAATTTTATATCAATATTTTTTTAAATCTAGAGATCAATCGGTTCTCATTAAAAAAACTGTTGGTGGGAATGAGTGTGAGTTTTATTCAATCCTTTGGGATGGGAGCTTAATAGTGTCATATATAGGTGAGTGTGAGAATTACCAAAGTTATTATCCTTTAAATCATCCATATTTTGATATTGGAAATGCTCTAGAGTAATATGGAGGTAATAGAATTTCTCAAAGTCCATGTTATAGTCAACTAAATAGGTAATGCAAACTGTTACTAAAATTTATACATCATACAATCATCCCTGGAAAGGGTGATTTAATCTCTATTAAGCATAAAGATCTATTCTTTATATATGTAAATTTTCATGAGATTTGTATTAATCAACCTATATTTTTGATGAGATATATGGAAGAGTGGATTAAGACTTAATAAATATTTAATACATGGTCTTACCCATTTTTTATTTCGTCCTTACTCAAAGAGAAAAGACATTTTCCTAAGGGAGTAGAAAATTAAATACTTTTTGGTGGTATTTTATTAACCAGAACAGTTCTAAGAGGATAAAGATCAACTACAATCCATGGAAAAAGATGTCATCAAAAAATGAGGATAAGATTTAAGAGTATTTCAATCCTACAAATAACACTACATACTAAAGGATGAAATAGATATAGTCTTGGATCCTGACTAGATATTTGAAGATAATTCATCATATGATGAGAATGGGTCACATGCAACTACAAACATTAATAAAGATTCCTAAAGGGTTTATGAAGTGAACATTGGATGCTATTCTATTCCAAAAGTTTCTAAGGATCCAAATGTTCCAAACACGAATAAATCTGTATGGAAAGGAGTAATAACTAATATGGGGGAAAGAACCCTAATTATATGTTATTTAGACCCAATATCACCTACCCTGAGAGTGATAATGATGAGAATAAAATTCATGATAGTCCTCCCATGTTCAAGAAAAGGGGGTGAGTATATTTTTTATTCCAAAAATCTAGACTCAGCTATGATTAAATTGGATCCACCTACCCCTAATAATAATAAGGATGGTAATTATGGAGACAATCCTCCAAAACATAGAAGACTTGAAATTCTTATTGTACCTAGTATATCAAAGAAGGTTGAGGAGGATTCTTGCAATCTAAATATTTAATAGTAGGGTAATTTAATTATTCTACAAGATATTTTTGGATCCACTCCTTGAGGAAAAAATTTTATTCTTTTTTACAAGCATGGATAAAATAAGAAGTTTCAAGGAGAAACTATATATGATTCATCTTCTTGGACTAATTCTATGATTGTTGAAGATTAATATGATTCAATTCAAGATATTCAGAAACATCATTATGAATCTTCATATAATTATGGATCTATGTTAATACATTCTAATGTGGAGTTCAATAACGCCACTCCTAACACGATTATTGCTTTATCTAATCAGGATTAATTTTCCCCACCTCAACCACCCTCTATTCCTTCAAACTCAATTATTTCTCTACATAATTTTGTACAATTTTTGAATGATCTATTAGAATTTATAAAGAAATTATTTATAAGTGTAAACAATGATATTAAAAATGATTATAAGGATGAAATTTAATTTATAATTTAGAGTTTGGTTTCTCATATAAAACCTAATATTTTTATGAAGTTATATCATGTGGTTCATAGGATTTGGAGTTTCAGAAATCAGATGTAAGGTTTCTAAGGACAGATAGGTTCTCTTTAGATAGGCCTGATAGATGTTATAGATAAAATGGATAGTAGAAATATATCAATCATAATAGGTTATTTAATTCATTCTACCTTTTTTATGATCCTCCTTATCCAATTTTCCCATAGATGAAGATATTATCAAAAAATTTATGGTTAATGAAATCTCAAGTGTGTAAGACAATGTTAAGGATATCAGGAATCATGTGCAGAAGGATGTTTCTTACCATGTGTGGAAAGATTTATGACATTATTAAGAAAGAAATAGTGTATTAATATAAGTATAAGGATGTAATTAAAGGTTCTATAAAGTATACTCTTTATATGAGTTTTACTAAGGTAGAATATAAGACCCAATTTTTATCTTTTTCCAAAACACCTCAAGATGCCTCCCTTAGCCGAAGCCTTCCGAGATATTGTTTATAAGATGTTGATTATGGAACCTATATTGGAAAATTTTGTGTTAGAGAAGGATCAATTTTTATAAAACATTAAATACCAGTTTATAGCTACAATAGATTTTACTAGGCTCCTAGATCCCTACATGCATGTTGAAAATTCTCTTGTAATAGAACCTCAAGCTCTCCCTATACCCAACATCTCTCTTTATCCTACCAAAGCTTTAATAACTACCTCTAATTCAGCTTATACATCCACCTAAACCCCAAAACCTTTCTATCATAAAAAACTTCCTACAATACCTTTCTATATCACTCTTAATCAAAATTTTATTTAAATCCGAACTATTTACAAAACCCTTATGATTCTAAGAGGTTCCCCTTCTCCCCACCCTAATACTTTTGATGCTTCAGTTTTTGGAAAATTAAAAGACCTTGTTGACCCATCAACCATTTGAGATCTCCTTGATTATGATTTTTATTAGGAACTTTGATAAGGAAACTTATACATATGTATCCCTTTTTGAGCATCAATAAAAATATTTTAGTTATCTCTTATCACTTTAACATCTTCATTTTTTTATTTCTGATATAATCATATATCTTTTAATATATAAAACTATAATTTATCACCCTTTATAAACTATTTTTGACAATACCAAATGGGGGAGTAAATTTAGTAATTAAAGTATGGATTTTTATAACATATTGTTATATTGAATTGATTCATTAGTACAATTTATATCTTTATTTATGGAATGATTTTTTATCAGAAAAAGGGTTGATTTTTGGATTTTATAGTAATTAATTATCATTATAATCCAAATCATGTTTATGTAGTTTTTAATCAATTTTGTGTTTTATGAATGTTAAAAAACTTTCCAGGAAATTTTGTAATTTTCATAAGTTAGAAAGAAACCGTAATGTAGTGACCTCAACCCTAGTGGCCCAGAGATAGTGCCTGCTTTATTATAATGGAATAAGATACAAGGAATAACATCATGAATAATTGAATATTTTTGTAGGATTGGTAAATTAGATACATAATTTAGTCGTATGTTAAATTTGAATACATAAATTATAACATTTTTTTGGGGAATAACTTTATTTCATCTAGAATATCCCTATATTTCATTCATAGTAAACTTCTTGGAATATTGGGGATTAGAAACAAAACAATTTAGATATAAAATTCTCAATATGGTTTATGTACAATGAAATATATCATAGACCAATAATCATAATCAAAATATAAAGGTAAATAACTGAGCGCACATGCCATTTAAATAACTGGATACAACATAATCAGTATAACAAGGTAAATAAGTGAGAACACATTCCTTTTAATCAATAAGTTGAAAATGAAATTCATGTAGAGATAATATCATAATGAAAATATCTTGGATAATAATTATTGAAATATTAAAAAAGGAAATACTTAATTATTAGATTCCATGATCTTAGGTATCATGATACCTATACAACTAAGACCTTTAAAAGTTCGTTTAATATATAGGTAAACAACTATTTAATGCTAGCTTAACATGATTATCTCACAAGACATACTAATGCATCAGGGATATAATTATATCAGGTCCCACCAATCACTGAAGGTCCAAATCCTTCCTCATATATCAAATAATTGATTTAATCAATGAATAATTTTCCTTATAATCAAATATCCATATTAAGTAATGAATATGGATTTATCAATATTTCCACACACAATCATATAACTTTTAAAGTAAAAAACCATATATATAAAATATATATGGATTAAAAACAAGTATATCCATTATAAATAATATGGATATTTATGGGAAATTTAAAGAGTAATTATCAGAGGGAATTAAATATTTCGATGGGAAGTTAATGAATACAAAATGAAATAAGGAAGTGAATGTCAATACAATCCTTGTTCAAAATTATAATAAACCATACAGATAAGGAAAAAGGATGGTATCAACATATAAACATTAGTGTAATAAAAAATAGTATTATTTATAGGTGAATATATAAACCATAAAAATTTATTTAAAAACATTCTTAAGGAAAATATCCATTTTTGTTAAAAAAAAAATTTGAAAATAATTTTCATTGAAAATAACATTTTAAAAAAATTATTTTAAAAGATACTTATAAAATTGAAAATGATTATTCAAATAATTGAGGTTCATGATGGTGGGTAATTATTTACGTAACTTAAAAGTTAAAAAGAAAATACTTTTTTCAAAGTAAAATAGTTAGTAAGTTCCATGATCAGAAAGTGACGAGAATATTCCTTTCACATTTTCGGTAAAATAAAAACTGCATTCTTTTGAAAATGAAATAATATTCTTATTAAAACATTTTTTAAATATTAAAAATGGGTGAAAATTTATTTTATAAATAAATTTTAAAAGCCTGACAACATTTTTTAAAATATTTATATAAAAATGGTTTTTTTTTAAAATAGATTTCCGACCGAAGAGGGAAATGATGTTAGATTTTTTTTAAAAAATTCTAAAACATTTTAAGTACCAATGAGTGGAAAAGTGGTAATATTACTAGAAAATATCTTGAATAAAAAATGAGAAATAAAATGAAATGGTTTTATTAATAAATGGTCAAATAATTTCCATCAACTAACATTCAAGAGTAAAAAATCTCAATCAGGATGACATTGTGAAATAAACATTTACAATGATCATAATTATAAAGTGAGAATTAATCAATAAATAAATCATGTGTTTAAATAATAAATCCACATAATAAAAGTTTATATGTAATATAAGATAATATAACACCATTATACACAGAATCTTAGAATTTCATAATCAATGAAGTAGAATATTAACCCAATGAACAGAAATTGAGTTAAGAAACCTCTTACCTCACTATTACTTTGGATTAAAAAATTTATAAACTCATATATAGTATTTTTGAACAAATTATTAAATTATACCGAAAAAAAATTCAAATTCATAATATAATATACGATCCTTTTTAACATCTTATTACGTGATCATTAATCATATTTCATTATCTTTATTGTTTCTCATGTTAATTAATTTTTTTCTCTTGTGTGTTTTTTCATGAGAGATATGGTTCCTACACATATAATATAGTTATATAATCTATATAATAATAATAATCAAGAAATAATTTTATTATTTTTTCATAAATTTTAATTTTAAAACCAATCATGGATGAGGGTTATGAAAAATGAAGTATGTTACGATTATAGAGATGGTATGTCATACGTACACATGAGTAATGTTTCCATTTCTCAATGATCATTATAAAAAGAAGTTAAGAAATATTTTACCTTTATATAATGATAAATTTACATATATAACATAATATAAAATTTTATATACCATCCATGTAGTGTGGTGATGAAAAGAGAGTCACATCGCTCCATGAAGGTGGTAGTCCACACATACATGAACAGTGTTATCATCTTTATCTAGGTGAATAAATGAAAAAATGATATATATTGTTTTTAAATAAATATAAATATGTAGTTAATATTATAATTATTTTATTTATATCACATAAAATCATTAAATTTATCTTTATCACATTCCATGTGAATCATTAGTGAAATATGAATCAGACCGCTTTGTGAGAAAGTAGTTCACTACACATATGAGTGTCTTTATCGTATCATCTATGATATTAAAGGTAGAACGATATATATGATAAAATGAATCCATAGGTATAAATATGTTATAAATATCATATATATAATTTATATTGATCATCATACCCATCCTTGAGAGGTGGATACGGAAAAACGAAAAACATCAGTTCCCATGGTGGTAGTCCACCATACACACGAACGATGATTTCATAAACTATTTGGTGGAAGTGGATATGGGTTTAGGAAATGAACTAATTAGAACAAAATCACATTATATTAAAGAGAAAATAGTTATTATATCCTTATGGTATAATAAAAATTAAAGGATGTGGAGAAGGAAGTAAAATAAATATGCCCATTGAAGAACGTTACCTCTTATTCAGGTATCCTCCTTAGGTTTTCACTAAAGCCTTCCTAGGTTAGCTTTCTTTCCAAACTAAAGATTCTAGAATTATTAGAGGTAATTTTTGAAGTTATTTGGGTAGGAATTGTATAATCCAATGTGGTTTTATGTTGTGAAGAAGAGAGGAGAGAGTATGACCATTCTTAAATGGAGGAGAGGACACACAAAGTATTTTTGAAGAGAATTGAGTGCTCCCATATTTTTCCAATGTAAAAAGGGTAAAAATTGAACATTATAAAACCATAGAGGTGTAATGGCCTCAATATTTTCTGGATATAGTTTTTTGAAAATTTTATGGGTCATTTTTACCCTTATTGTTTAGCTTAACCCCAAGTAAATAATTTTTTATCTTAATACTGATAATTAAATTTTACTGCATTCACTATTCAGTTTGGTCAAAAATTAAATTAAATTTATTAGACACTATAAATTATTATTAATAAAAATATAGATTAAATTTTTTCAAATTCAATTCACATAAGTGAAAAAAATTATTTAAAATTAATCAAGCATATGTGATGACAAAGCATGTTTTAAAGTTAAAATATTCAAAAGATTACAGTGTTTTTATATCAAAATTCAAAATTTACATGATTCCAATGACTTAATTGGATTAATTGAAATAAAATTCATATAATTTTCATTAAAAAAATCCAAAATATAATTTAGCATTATAAATTATTTAATCATAAAGGATGTTTTCAATTAAAATTCAGTATTTTTCACGAGTCATCAAAAAATGAATCTTCTCAGAAAAATCCCAAAAATTCTCCCAAACACAATTTTGATATTTTGATTAAAAAAATCATGTTTATTTAGTAAAATAAATTTTAAAAAAGTTTTTAAAATTAGTCTTAAATTATATTCACAAAGCACAATTAATCAATGTTTTATAGAAAATATTGTTTTTTCAGAAAATATTTCTTTTCCTTCGAAATGATTCTTATTATATATAAAATCAATAACCAACTAATAAATATGTGAAAAATATTTATTTTTATAATTGAGTTAATCATGTCGTTGCCCTATATTCCAATGACTAGTTGATAGTTATCATATTAAATACTAATATTTTTATAATATTTCACATTTTGTTTAAACTTGGTGTTAACTATAACATAAGGTAAACTCAGTGTTTCATCTAATACAAGATAAACCTAGTTTTATGAGTAATGAAATTTATTGAAGAAAATGAATTTATGTAAAAATAAATATATAGAAATGTGTTGGGGATTTATATTTTGTTCTAATCATGGTGTTGTGTGTCACAAAAATTATCAAATATAATGTTCTTATTTTAGAATTTTTTAGTGTTACACGTAAAGCCAATCAAGCCAGATAATCGATGTGAAGTTGGATTATTGACGGTGAGTCAAAAATTAAAAAATTGCCTATGTTTATAAGTAACCATAAGGGTAATCGAACAAATATAAGAAGGGATCTATCGACTACTTGAAGACTAACACTATGTGAAAAATGGGCATTTGGTATGGGCTATTTGTTACAAGTAGAAATTCCTATCTCAAATACCCTCACTTTGAAGTGTTATTTCTGATGAGATTTACTCCCCGTTACAAATAATCTATTGGAAGAAGACTATTTGCAATGGGAACCATCGAAAATACCTTTGGTTATTATTATTTATTTGTGATGGGATTTTATCCCATATCAAATATATTTTCGGTGGAAGGTTAATTGCGATTGGCCCTATCTTAAATAACCTTTTTACGACCGACGTTGTTATTTAGGATGGGTACTATTTGCGATGGGTCCCATAAAAACAAATAATATTTTCGATGGGTCTCCTATTGAAAATAGTCCCATTGTAAATTATCTAACCTATATACCCCCGGCATTTTTCACTTACTCCCCTTGTTCCTATGCTCTCTGGTCTTCCCCTCCTTAAAATTTTAATAGTTTAAAATTTTATCGGGGAACAAATATTTGGCTTTGGATCCGACAAAAAGTCCAGTTTTAAGATATTTATTTAATTTATTAAATTTTTTAAATTTGTTTTGTTTTTTGTTAGTAATTATTATTATTATTTTTTCATAATTAATTTTACTTAGAATAACTTACTTTTATTTTAATGTAACTAGTTTTAAGTAGGAGTAATTATTTTCAATTAAAAGTATTTAGTTTTCATTGTTAATAATTATTTTAAATTAGAAGAAATTGGTTTAAATTAGTAGAAATTAGTTTTAACTATTAGTACATAATTAGTAACATTTATTTGTAATTAGTAATAATTAGTCGTAATTCATAATAACTAATGATAATTAGTAATAATTAGTTATAATTAGAAATAATTAGTGGTAACTAGTAATAATTGGTGGTAACTAGTAATAATTATTGGTAATTAGTAATAATTAGTGGTAATTAGTAATAATTAGTACTACCTAGTAATAATTAGTGGTATATAGTAATAATTAGAGGTACCTAGAAATAATTAGTTGTAATTTGTAATAATTAGTGGCAATTAGTAGCAATTAGTAAAAATTAATTATAACTAGTAATAATTAGCAATAATTATTGGTAATTGGTGGTAAATAATAATAATTTGTGGTAATTAGTAATAATTGACAATAATTAGCCAAAAATAGTAATTATTAGCAATAATTAGTTATTATTATTAATTATTTGTAAAGATGGACAATAATTAACAATAATTAGTAAAAATTACTTGTAATTAGTAATAATTAATGATAAATAGTGATGATTAGTAATATTTAGTAATAATTAATAATAATTGGTAATAATAAGAAAGAACTAGTGGTATGTAGTAATAATTAGGCGTAATTAGAAATAATTAGTCGTAATTAGTAATAATTAGTGGCAATTACAAATAATTTGTGGCCATTAGTGGTAATTTGTAATAACTAGTAAAAATTAGTGGTAATTAGTTGTAATTAGTGGCAATTAGTGGTAATTAGTCGTAATTAGTGTTAATTAGAAAAAATTAGCAAAAATTAGCAATAATTTTTCCATACGCAGTGATAATTTGCAATAAGTAGTGGTAATGACAAATAACTACCAGTAATTAGCAATAATTAGTAGTAATTTGCAATAGCTAGCAGCAAACATCAATAATTAGTGGTAATTAGCAACAATTAGCCGTAGTTAGTGATAATTAGCAGTACTTATTAATAATTAAAGGTACTTAGAAATTATTAGTGGTACATAACAATAATTAGTGGTACTTAACAATAATTAGGATTAATTACTATAATTAATAAAAAATATAATAACTAAGTGAAAATTAATTTAAAATAATATATATTGTGTAAAATTAATAAAAATATTATTAAATTTAATAAAAGTATTTTAAATGAATAAAAATTATTACAAATTAATAGAAAATAGTTTAAATTATTAGTAATTAATAACAATTATTACATAATAGTATAAATTAACATAAAATGGTAAATATAAAAAAATAATTCGTGATAATTAGTAGTAATTAGTGTTAATTAGTAATAATTACTATAATTAATAATAAAATAGATTAAATGACTATTAATTAATTTAAAATAGCATATATTGTGTAATTTTTTTAAATTAAAAAAATTGAATAAATTTATTAAAATTAGTTTATATTAATAAAAATTAATTTAAATTAATAGAAAATAGTTTAAATTATTTTAAATTAAAAAAAATAATATATTAGAATAAATTAATATAAATTGATAAAAAATGGAAAATATTAAAAAAAATAGTTTAAGTTATTATAAATTAATAAAAAAATATATATATTAGAATAAATTAATATAAATTAATAAAAAATGGTAAATATTTAAAAAATAGTTTAAATTAAAAAACTAGCTTAAATTATTTTAAATTTATATAAAATTATTAAAACAATTAGTTTAAAATATTATAAATTAGTATCTATTATTATAAATTATCATAATGTTGTCTTTAAGTAGTAATAATTATCATAAATTTTCAAAAAACTTTTATATTAATATAATTTAAAATGAATTGTTATAAAATAATAAAAAATAATATAAATGAGTAAAAATTAAAAAATAATATATATTGGTATACAAAATATAAATAATTATAAATTACTAGAAAATTGAAAATGAAACAGGTCATCAATTTTTACGTTATGAGAAATAAATATTTTTTACCTTAATGGTTGAAAAAAACTAGTCATTTATCATGACCCAAAGATTAGAAACTCTATGATTTACACGTTTTAGTAATTTATAATATATTTTCTTACTTTATTTTAATTTATACTATTTTACATTAATTTATAAAAAAATTGTTAATTTAAACTAATCAATGGTGAATTTAGACTAATTTATACTAAATTATAACTATTTTATAAATTAATAAAAAATATATTAATATGCTCAAATCCCAAATAGTTTAATTACAAAAATACATTTTTATGAGTGTAAGAGGATTTATTTTTAATTTAGGTCTTGGTTTCCAAAATATTGAGGCATGTTTAAATGATTTCATCTTATATTATTGTGAAAATGAGTTTTTAGTTCATCATACCACATGTGTATATTCAAGGTACAAAGAGGATTAACTAAGAAAGTATATATTGATTCCTGTTAAATAGATGAGGTATTTCCCCCTCGTACCATTATTAGAACATTTATTTATGTCTCGGAACACAACAACATTGATGTCAGGGAATAAAAACAATACTTTTACTGATAAAATATTTAACCATCCTTGTGTTGATTATTCATGGAAACATTTTGTCCTGGTACCACCTTGGATGCTAAAGAATGATCCATATATCATTTTCACCTCATTAATTCCAGTACATCCAAAAAATAATATTGATGTTTGTTTTAAGCCATTGATTAATGAGATAAATTTATTGTAGAGTAATGGTGTTAGTGTTTATGATGTTGTTATGAATCAAAGGTTCCTAATGAGAGCGGAATTAATGTGGGAAATTAGTGAGTTTCCAACATATGACATGTTATCTGGCTAGAGTACACATGGTCTAAAATCCTGTTCGTACTATATGAGTGATAGAAAATCATTTATGCTCATAAATGGGATAAATCCTTATTTCTTCTACATTCATCGTAGAAATCTTCCTATTGATATTCCATTCAAAAGGGAAAAAATTGTATTTGAAAATGTATAATTGAAAGAGTTGGACCACTAGAAATGATTTCAGGTATTGATGTAAAATATATTGTCTCATCATTACCATCCATTACCTTGGGATGGATTATAAACCAAAAAAATAGACGTCTTTGGGAAAGATCAAAATTGGATTAAATGGAGTATTTATTTGGGATATTGTATATTATTCTAATTTTTTGGTATGTCACATGTTGGAATTCATGCATATTGAGAAGAAATGTTTCGATAATATATTTTATATAGTTTTGAACACACCTGGTAAGACCAAATGAAATATAAAGGAATCATTTGATCTTTCCTAAATTTGTAGGGGAAAAAATTGAATTGTAATAAAATTACAGATCCTAGAAGTTTTTTATGCTATATTGGAAATACTTATATTGATTGGACTTAGAGGTTTATTGAATTCTTCAATTTTTTATGTGATAATATAAATATCATATTTTTTCTTGAGGCATATGTATAGTGACAATAGTCTATGACGTACTTTGTAGAATATAAGAAGATGTTGTTTTAATTTACTATAAACTAGAAAAGAATTCCTGATCTATTTCTTTGATTTATTAGAACATTTTCTATTACATTTACCACATGAATAAAATATTGATGACTAGTATAGTTTCGATGCACATGAGCCTTAGCCTGGTTGGTCAGGACTCTGCAAGTGCATCCAAGCGACCAGGGATCAAATCTAGGCGGAGGCAGAATTTCCGGGTACTGTAGCATTACTGTAGCAGTATTTTAGCAGGTACTGTAGTGGGAACTGTGCAGTACTGTAGCAGGTACTATAGCATTCAATGTTTGGCACTATAGTTGCTGGGAATATGCCCCCATTTGGGCCTTCGGGCCACCGATATGGTCCCTGAGTCCTTTAAGGCCTTCGAGCCACCCAGGACTTCGAGCCACCCAGGCCATCAGGTCAGTAAGGCCATAGGGCCACCTCAAGGCCTTTGAGCCACCTTTAAATATAGATTCAAACCAGAAAACCTACAAGAAACAAGCTCTACAAAGAGGATGTGCAAGAGCTTTCACCACAGAAGAAGCTAAACAGATTGAAATAATGAGAGGTTATGATACCTGCCATCGGGACAAGCTTGTACATGCATGGGAATGCCTAGCCGAATAGCCATGTGAAGGTGGAGAGCTGATTTCATGATGAAGATGCTGGGGAGGAGATGTTCCAAGTAGTTAGTCTGGGTTGTTTGTAATATTTGAATCCTACAGGCAATGAATTCCTCGAAGGCCTATGCCCCATGTAATACTTACACCTATGGGCCTTGTAAGGGTTCCACCTCACCCATTGAAAGGTGGATTATCAAAAATCAATAAAAAATGAAGGCCTTTGGGGCATTAGAGTACTAGTATAGTTTCTATGGATGTATCCATATGAGATATGTATGTATAAACTAAAGAAAATGGTATACAGAAAAGCATCATTTTAAGGGTCAGTTGTAGAACCTTATTTACAGGAGGAAAATTCTTTTTTCTACTCCCATGATTTCCAAATACAATTTCCTTCGAATTATAATTGAGTGGGTCAGAATGAGGAAAATTTTAATGACACACTGAACATTCAATCGATTTTTTTTATCATCTTGAACTTGGTTTTGGTGGATATCATTAAGGAAGATTCAAATGAGGAAAATCACTTGGATCACACATGTGTTCTAGTCAATTTTGAAGAAATAAAATTATTTGTATATTGATTGATACTACCAAATATTCATTAATTTTTTTAAAAATAAATTAAGATTGATATATTTTTAGGATATATGATAATTGTATCAGAAAAGAATTTCCAAAATCTACAACTGCTGCTCTTGAAGAATGTCGACAACATAATTGTTCCTACTAGTTTCAAAGTTTGATAGATTAATTTTTTATGGTTTAAAGTATTAAATAAATTTATTATATGTTTTATTTTTAATTATATTTTAAATTTGTAGGTATCACAATATGCTGCAAAAATTGATAATCGATTGTGTGTATTAGGTAACCCACCATAAAAAAATGGTTAAATATTATACTGTATATGTGGATAATGGTTTTTGATTTCATACCCATGCATATGGTTAATAAAGAAACAATGAATAACGGTGTTTTCTTGAAGTATCTCAACATAGATAAAGTGAAGTTGGCTTTTATGAAATGGTGGATGGAATAATTGAGGATGTAACAATTGAATTTGGTTACACAAAAAATGAAGTTGAATTAAAAATTACTGTTGAAGTTGAAATTGTTATGGAAATTGATGAAACTGGGGAGGAAGATGAAGATATTGACACAATCATATATGAATATAAGGATAAAGGTGAACAATTAAACAATTACTTATTTCTTATAGTCAATATATATATATATAATACTCTTACTCAATTATTTGCTGAAAACTTTTTGTATTTCAGATGGATTAAGAGAATTATGAGGAGATCATCTGGGAACTCTAGTAGGTTTTACTACCCAGTGATGAGTATTTTGATATGTCATTAGACCCTCAGGTTGCAGACGGTGAATTTAATCAAAGGAGTCACAATCATGAAAGATTCATTAATCTAGACCCCACTCCTAAAAAATGTCCATATATAGATATTAATCTACACATGAAGAGGTATGTTTAGTTGTGTAATTTTGTTAATTTTAATTATCTTTTATTTTAAATATTTTATTTATTCTCTAATTGTTTTATTATCCATTATGTTTTCCCATAGTTTTACACATATAGATGTTTGATATGGGTGTTCTATTCTATGGAATTATTTTTTCTGGAGTATGGGTAAAGTGGGATTATATTTCCAATAATGTTCAGCAGATCATTTTTGATCATTAGATGATATGTAAATATATAATAGTGAGTTTGAAATTTATTAAATTATTAACTTAATATTATTTATTATTTATCTATTTTATGGTGTCCCATTGATGATAGCATCGAGACATCTATCTGAGAGGCTTGAGAGGAATGTATGTGTGATTGATGTTTTAAGTTTTTGCATAATCTGAGGAAGAGATCCATGAGAAAAGCTACAGTCATAGTTTTTGATCATTCTCGCTGCAACCATCACCTTGATTACATATCTTATTAGGATTGGGATGTATTGTGATCATATTCATTGGAATACAATTTTTTGAGGAGATCATCATTAGTTCGGCATAACCAGGGAAGACAAGAGGTCACTCGTAGAGCTAGTTTTCATACATTTAGTAATCATCAATGAAATATGGTAAGTACTTTTATTGAATAATTTAAATAACTTTAAATGTAAACTGTTTATTTTATTTTTCATACAGGAAGCTGAAAAACCAGATATTATAGAGTTTGATGTTTATAAGAGGATGTACATGGACCATATCCCTGGAGATATTAATGGAGACTGAAATCTCTAGATTATGGCCAGTATTATTATTTTTCAGTTTTCAAATTATCTAAAAATAACATTTTATCAATTTAAATTTCAAATTATATTTGAAGAAGTCATGTAAGGATGTGACTTATCACACCTATGAAGACATTAAGGCTAAGACCAAGGGTTAAGAAACCAATGTATCGGGATTTGATGACTCAGTATCGATGCATGAAACTTAGTATGCATTAGAGAAAGGATGGGTTATTGGTACCCACTCTTAATTAACCCATGATATTCATTATTGTGTTACTGCTATTTCATCGTCCAGATTAAGGAAAGATCATTGAGAGTTGTCACCATATAATGCACAATATGATGATAATATGAGAGCTTAGGATGAGGTTATAGAGGCCCTATGTAGAGATCATAAAGAGTTTTTTCAGCAGCATAGGCATCAGCTGGAGGAGCTACATTGAGCATATAAGCAACATCAAAAGTAGACGATGGAGTACATGAGGCATTTGGAACATTGTATAAGGACGGAGGTCAATCTACCAACTCCTCTTTAAGATGACCCTCCCCCTCTCTAGTGATTTTTGTACTTTGTAAATAAATATATCATGTTAAACATTCAAGTGACCATTATTTTTGAAAATATTATTATAAATTATGAAATTTAATGTTTTATATACTGAATTTTGATATTATTATAATGTTTTTTTATTTTTATATATTCTTGTGATGTTTTATATTTTTTGATTATTTTATTTTATTTTTTGATTATTTTTTGTTTTTTTATATATTTCTTGTTTTATAAACTTCTTGTGATTGAAAACTAATCCCTCCACAAAATTTTTTTAATTTTTTTTATGATGAAAAACTAATCCCATAAAACATATTTTAAAAAATATATTTTGATAGGAAACATCACCAATTGAAAATAACTAATCTGTCAGTGGTTTCTATGATTGGGAAATCCCTTTTTCAAATAATAGTATTTATAAGAAGGCATATCTCAAAAAAATGTATTTGTGGCATGATTTTCAACAACTTTTCTTTTGCGATGGGTCCCCCGTGAAAATATCTATTTCCAATGTGATCCCTTAAAAGATGGCCCATCAAAAATAATTCATAATATAGTACTTTATGTAGAATTATGTCAGATTTTTTAAAGGTTTAAATGATTGTACAATAAATGGATTGACCACATACCTATTTGATTGAATGTGATAGATTTTCCACTAACTTCTCAATTGACTACACAAGAAGAAAAGTAATAATACCAATTGAATGAACATTATAACTCAAAAATGGTCAACTTGTTTTCTCACAAATAATTGAATTGACCACATGACTTTGGGCCACTGTACACTAAAGCAGTTTGACTATGTAACATGCCATTACCCACTTTCAGGTATTTTCCTTATCCTCTATTATTTTACTCTCAAATTGGATGAGTCTTGGGACTCATGAGGATGCATGGAATTTTTTGGGGAATATAAATCAAAGTTTAGATACATATATTTATTTTAATTAATGGAATTTGGGTATAAATGTATAATGGAGTTTTGGGATTCTATCTGAGTTTAGAGAATGCCCGAGTTGGTTTTGGGTTTTCATGTGGGAATATTCATTTTTCAAAATCTATAGAAGAAATACATGTTATGTAGGATAGATTTTGTGAATATGGAACATAGTGTGAAGTCATTACATTCCATATAATAATAAAATAGGGGGTTTTAATAAAATAGTGATGGGTTTGTCAGTGCATCTAATCCCTGAGAATTACAACATGTGTAAAGGGATTACACACTATTTAAATGTCATGGTGTTGGATTTTGGGGTGAAAAATTAGTTGAATTTTATTTCATTATTCCACAGAACCATTAGATATTGATATAGAATGATTGTCCGATGATTTTTTTGTCTTTGTTAGATTTATATTATTTCATTAAGGGATTGATGATAATTATGGTTGGATTTCATCTCTCTAGGTGAGTAACCCTTTCTGCTTCTTTTTTTATTTGATCATGGTGGTGCTATTGTGTTGCGTTATTAGATCTTTTGAATTGTGGTGTTGTCTCTACTTGTTTCTATCTAGATCCATTGTCCATTCTTGTTCAAGGGTTCAATCATTGTGGGTTTTGGTGCGACGAGTGTGAGTTCTTAAGGTATGTGTTGTTTCCTATTTTTCAACAACCATTTTATTGAATTTAATCAATTATAAGATGTCTAGATTGATTGCAGGGTCTCTTTTTTCATTATTTCATTCCTCTTATTTGAGGAACCTTTTTGGGTTTTGTGCGATCCCACGTTTTGATGTTGTTGGTTCCCTCTATAGCCTTTATTTCTAAACTGTATTGCTCTCATTTTTGATAATTTTTTTTATTAAATGAAATATAATGATATGATTTATTGTAATTGTGAGTATGGAATGAAATTTTTATAAAAGTTGGGGTTTACCTTATTTTGGAAGAAGAAAATGGTTTCCAAATAATTTTGAAATTGTTTTATGAAATAGTTTTCAATGCATGAAATGAAAAAACTGGATTGATGAATTGGTTTGGAAAATAGAGTACATAGGAACCCTTGGGTACTTAGGTGGTATGTATAGTAATAGGTCTCATCCACTTTTGGGTGATTTTTTCAGGGGGATTATCTTATCACCCTATGACCATTATTTTACGGACTTCTTATATATATTGGGGGGTTATCTTACTAGGGTGTTCCTCTGCCCTCTATACTTTATGCATATGTTTAGTGGATTGATGTGTGTGTGATTATCTATGTTAGGTATGAGTGCCTTAGCTATCCTGACCTAGTGTGATCCTTTGTGTGGGGTTACTCGTGATTCTTTTATTGGTATACTTTTAATTTTTACAGTTTTTTTGTACTTCCATGGATTTTGATACGATATGTGATTTCTGCTTTATTTTTACTTGCTATATTTTCTGAGATATTTGGATATTTAATGATTTGAAATTGGTTTACCTTCTTTTTTTGGGAAATTTGGATATTTTTTTAATTAAATTGTATTTTACAAGATTTTGATAAACACAACCTATTAAATTATTACAATGACTCATTTTCTATAAAGTTGAGAATTGTTGGATTATTGTTCTTATACTTGATGTGGAACCCCTCAGTGATACCATAATGAGCCTAGTATCACATACCCTACATGCCTCTTTGGCGGTTCATAAACCTAGTTATATATTTCAATGTAGGTAAAAGAAATGTGCTGTAATGAGGCATTGAGGATTTCTGTTAGCTGGGATGGGTAGCTGGTGGTGAGATGGTGGGAGCCCAACCAAACTATCACAAAGAGTAGTTGTTTTTTCCTATTTTAGTAGTCCATTTTGGTTGGACATGTACTTGGAGATCATTTCATCTATTGAGATTTTTCATTTCTTCTTTTGGGTTTCAATTATGGTATATATTTATCTTCCATGTTTTCTCTCTGTTATATGTATATATGTTACATGTATTTGGTTCAGGTTGGGAGAAATCATTCCCTCTCTTTGTTGTTTGATTCCATAGTGTTATTCGCTAGCCCATGGGGATTGGGAATTCCCTTTGGGTATATGGTGTATCAAGTTAGGTACTGGTTTGAGAGGGTATATGGGTTGCTTGCATACAAAATTCTATCAAAGACCCTCTTGGTTTTGGGGTTTGTCCCTGTTTTTGGATATTTGATAGATAAAAGATGGGATTTTGGAACTTGAGAGGTAGATTGTGGGAAGTGCCTGACCAACTCTTTCCATGATGATACTGAAGTTACCATGGGATTTTGGGATTTGTGTCTCTTAATTTGGGTCCCTTAGTGTTAATATCAATTTTTTATTAGGGGTTTTCATGTTTGAACTGTGATTTTTATATTGTTTGATTGTTTATTTTATTTTTTTTGTAACTGTATGCCTCCAAGATGTGTTCTATGAGTTCATCAGGAGGGTGTAGCTAATTCTACATGATGGAATTCTCTGATGGATATGAACAATATCATGGTTACCATTCTTGTAGTTCATACTATAGATTAAAATTTTACACAATCTCAGAATGTAGTTATTGAGGTACCACTAAGAGCTATATGAGAAAGAGATCGATCACAAGAGTTCTTGCGGGGAAACCCTTTAATGGTATAAATGAACCTCAAGAGGCACATTACTATATTCAAAATATTGATCATATCCTTGAATTTTTGAAAAAACTTGAGAATATCAAGGTGAATTGTGCAACGTTCAAACATGAGGGTCCTAGAAAGTGTTGGTTAGATTCAATGGTATAAAGGGATAGCCACGTTAGAATTAACTAGAAGCGTTTTAAAACTACATTCTTATAGAAATTTTTTCTAGATTAATTAATGATGTAATATCACTGGAGTTCCACTCTTTATAAAAGGGAGAGTCTTCGGGGTTGGTGTATGCCCATCAGTTTCCTAAGATAGTTCATTTTTTACCGTAGGTTGTAAAGAATGACAAACTGAAATCTCAGAAGTACCTGGAGTGTTTGTGACTCGGTATCAAATCACTTTTATTTTTGTAGAATCTTTGAACATATACAGAGAAAATGGATAGGGAAATTATGGAAGAAATATATTTGGAAGAAATGGTTGGATATTCTACCCCTTCTCTTCCACCTAGTGGAAGCTTCATTGGCATTCCAAGGAAAAAGGTAAAGTGTAATGATCATCATAGGAGTGGTGGTTCTGGTACTCAACAACATAACTATTAAACAACTCTAATTACATCTAGTAGTGTGCCTCTAACTTTTTATCAGTGTGGAAAGGTCAGAAACTTATGACGTTCTTGTCCTTCATCTATAAATATTTTCAATAGTTGTGGAAGTTATGGTCATCTGTAATGTTTCTGTCAGGCTACATCTTCTCCTCGTTTGGGTTCATCATCTCCAAATACTACTGTGGTGCATTCATATGCTTCAAAGACTCTAGGGATCTAGCCTTAGGAATTAGGAGTAATGTATCTTCAAGTGGTAGAAAATTTTCATGCAGAGGTAGATGAGGGTCCAACATTAGTGACAGGTACCATCTTTATTGCATCCACAATAGTGATTTATTTATTTGATACCGGTTCTTCCCACACATTTAAATCTAGTCATTTTTTTGATATTATTATCCTTCCAATGGAACTAATATTTTTTGTTATTGATTTAACAACACATATTTAGATTAGAAAATATTACTAGTTTCAATTTACTTCTTGAAAGTTATCGATATATTATGCATATATAGTATGGGATTTTATTATTCTCAATCAAGATCTGTTGGACATAATTATTTGTAAGGATTGGAATATTTCCCATTGTACAGATGTTGATATTTATCATCAGTGGGTCTCATTTCTTATGGTTGATGGGAGTTTACATGTGTTTTATGTATAATAGGATCCAAGGTTTGGACGTCCAGGAACTTCTTGCCCAAAGAATAAGAGTTTGTGGTATACTGTTGTAGTTGATTCCAATAGAATTTCTTCTTTTTTTAAACTTCCCACTATTGTTCAATGTTTTCCTAACATTTTCCCAAATTATTTTTTTGGGATTCCTCTAGAGAGGGAGGAAGATTATATTATGGAATCAGTTTTGGGGATGTAACAGATATCAAAAACATATTATCTTATAGTACCAACAGAGCTGATAGAGTTTATTATTTAGTTGGATGATACAATGCTGAAGGGTTTTTTTAATCCAAGTGTTTTGCTATGGGAAGCCTTGGTACTCTTTTACAAGATGTTATATGGTTTAATATGGTTGTACATAAACTATTATAAGTTGAACATGGTAATAATTAAGAGCATGTATACTTTTCCATGTGAGAATGATTTTTTTTGATCAATTTGAGGGGGAAATATGGATTTTAAAAATTGATCTTCAGTCCAGTTATCATGAGCTCAGATTTTGGGAGTGTGATATACTGAAGAAAACATTCAAGAGGAGGTATAGTACTTATAAATATCTTTTGATATTGTTTGTTCAGAAAAAATGATCATCCAGTTTTATAGCTTTGACGAATCAGATATTTCATCAGTATCTCAACACTTTTATGGTAGTATTCTTAGATGATATTTGGGTTTTTTAAGTCCCAATCACAGGCACAAGAACCATTTGATTTTGGTTTTTGAAATCATGAAGAGTCACCTTTTATGGAAGTATTTCATAATTAAACTTCTGTATTCAAGAAGTGAAATTATTGGGGCACATTATTTCTAATAAATGATTATCAACTGATACTGACAAGTTAAATGTTGTCTTGTCGTGGGAATTACCACAAAACTTCTTTCGAATTTGGAGCTTCTTTGGTCTTTAATTATATCACTGATGAGTTTTCAAGAATATATTAAAGATATAAATACATTTGTTTGTTCTTACCAGGAAATTAATAAAATTAAAATGGGTAAAAAAGTGTTAGTATTCTTTCAAATATACTAAAAGACTACTAAAATCAGCTCTGATTTTGAACTTACCTGAGCTCAGTAAAGGATATGTGGTTTTCTGTGATGTTTTTAGTGATGGTTTTGGTTGTTTTCTCATGTAATATGATCATTTTGTAGCTTATGACCATCATCAGATTCAATTTCATGAGAAAAATTAACCAACTCATGATTTATATCTTGCCTCAGTTATTCATTCACATAAGTGTTGGTGGAAATATCTTTTTGGGGAGAGGTTCATTGTATTTTCTAGCCATAAGATTTTAAGCTATATAGTTTCTCAAAAAGACTTGAATCATAGATAGTGGTGATGGGGGGAATAGATTCATGCATTTTAATTCTATATCGCCCACACCCTAGGGAAGGGGAATTTCATTATAGATGATTCTCTTAGTATAAAATTGTTATCCCATGATTTTCAGGATTCAAAGGAAGAATGAAATATTATAGGGTGTTTTTCTTAGTTTGGTCTATATGCTCAGGAGGATGATTCAGGTATGGTTATAGCCAATTTTTAGTTATCATCATCTCTCATTGAGGCTATTCAGTAGAATCAGTAGCAGAATGATGAGTTCATAGGAATTTTAGAAACCCGATATAGTGTGGAGACCATTTCGGGTTGGTATATATCTTTAAATGGTATTCTTAGTTTTGGGGATCCATTTTTTATCCCATCATATGTGAGGTGTTCTATTTTTGATAATTTTCATATTTATTTATGGTTAATTTATCCAAGAACTAAAAAAATGTATTATAATATGAGAAAAAAATTATGGTGGTCTGGTATGAAGCATGATGTTGCTAATTTTGAGTCCTATTGTTATAACAACCAATAGATCAAGACAGATCATTTGAAACATTTTTGTTTACTTCTGCCTCTTCTAGTGCTAGTTTGGAATTGGTATGAAGTATCGATGTACTTTTTTTAGATTACCATGAAATTCCTGAGGGAGGAATGATCTCTGAGTGGTGATTGATCGGTTGAAAAAAGTCATCTCAATTTATTCTAATCAAATAATCTTTAAAAGTTAATTTTATGGGTAAGCTGTATGTGCAGGAAGTTGGGAGGTTACAAGGAGTTCATTCTTCCATTATTTTATATTGGGATCCAAGGTTTACCTATGGATTTTGGAGAAGTATATAAGAGGTGATGGGGACTCAAGTCATGTAGATTATAAATTTTCATCCACATACATATGCTCAAACAGAGTGTGATAATCAAATCCTAGAGGATATGCTTTGTTCCTGTGTCTTAGATTTTACTGGATCTTAGGATATCCATCTGGGACTAGTTGAGAATTATTAAAGTAATAGTTTTTATTAATCTATTAGAATGACTCATTTTGAGGCTTTTTTATGATCACCCATGATGATCACCTATATTTTGGGAAGAGGTGGGAAAGCTTTTTTGAGGGGGCTGAGTTATGTTTAGGAGACATCCGTAAAGATTTTTGATATACATCAGTGTATGGTTATAGCAGAGAATTGACATAAATATTTTTCCAGTAAAAAACATATTCCTTTGGAATTTTCTATAGGTGACTGTGTTTTCTTGAATGTTTATCCTTGGTTGGGTCACCATCATCCTGGAAAATAGGGAAAATTGGCACAAATATCTGTGTGACCCTTGGAGGTCACTATATGGGTTTAGTAGGTTTCTTATCAGTTGTCATTTCTAGTTTAGTTGATAGAAATTGAGGATGTTTTCTATATATCAAATCTCAAGAAATATCATCTTGACCCCTCTCATGTTCTGATTAGGGAAGAGATTGAGTTAGAAATAAATGATTTTATTTTTTGAACATACAATTTAGATCTTGGACTCTCAAGAGAAAGTCTTACATGGGAATTTGGTTTTATTGGTTAGAGTTTTAGGGAATCATGGATCAAATTATCACAAGACTTGGGAATAAGGGTCACTGATTAGGGAGTAGTGACCTCACCTATTTATGGGATTAAATTCTTCTACATGAATTCATAGGGGTGGAAAGTCTTATGGTGGGGAGTTTTTAACGTACTATTACCTGGTTTGAGGTATTTTCCTTATCCTTTCTTCTTTTCCTCTTTAATTGGGTGTGTCTTGGGACTCCCAAAGATAAAGATAATTAATTGGAGAAAATTACAAAAATTTCAAAGATGGATGTTTTTTTGAAATAATAGAATTAGGGTATAAACTTGTAATGAATTTTTGGAATTCTTCCTAAGATTATAGAAAAACAAAGTTGGTTTTGGGTTTGTTAGTAAAAATACTTAGTTTTCACAGTAAATAATAGAAATACGTGAATTTTAATGGGAGTACAGTTTTTGTATGTTCTGTAAGGGTGATGTTGTGAATCTGGTGCCCAACGTGAAGTGAGTTTATACAGTATATAGATTACATGTTGTGTCATAATAAAATATGTGTTAAAAGAGGTAACATGTTTTTTAGCATATCTAAGCCCTGAGGATTACCTGACCTGTAAATGGATTAGAAAATGTGTAAATGTCATGGTTTTGGATCTTAGTGTACTGCATGAGTTTAATTTTATTTCATTCTAGACAAATCCACTATATCTAAAACTAGAAGGCTTCTCCAGTGATTTTTAAAGTCTCAATTTGATCTAGATTGATTTTTCACTGATTGATCACATTTTTTGTTGAATTTCATCTCTCCGGGAGATTTGGGTTTTATAATTCTTCATTTCTTTGATCGTAGTAGAACCATTGAATTTTATTATCAAATATATTGACATGTGGCGATGTTTCTCCTTTTTCTATATATATCTTTTGTTCAATTTTGTTCATGGGGCCAATCCTTGTTGGTTGTGGTGCGAGGGGAGTGATTTATTAGGGTATGTATTGTTTACTCTTTTCTTCCAACCCTTTTGTTAAATTGGATCAATTATAATATGTGTATATTGATTCTAGGGCCACTGTTGTAGTTTTTTCATTCCTCTTGTTGGTGGATATTTTATGGGTGTGTGTGACCCCATTTTTTGAGGTAGGTGGTTCTTTCTACAGCCTGTGTAGGTGGAATGCACTTCTTTTGTTGATAAATTGTTTTATAAAATGAAATTTCATGACATGATTGATTTAAATTGTATGGGAGCTCATGCCAAGCGAGCTTTTTTAACTTTGGAAGGTAGGAATGTAACAACCTGAGATTTTATATGATATATTCGTTTTAATTTCTTTCATATCTTCTGTTGTATGCTACACCATGACTATCTTGCGCTGTACGCACCACCGTATTAGCTTGTAGTATACGCAACACTAATCTTGGATCGTGTTACACACAATTTCATGTTTGTTTGATAGTATTTATTCTACGAAACATTGAGTATATATATATATATATATTCAATTTATTTTTCTATACGCAATAACAAAGTAGTCGTTCACTACACGCAACCCTGACTTGGCTTGCATTACATGCAATCACGACCTTCCTCAATAGCATGTGTTGTACGCATTACCGGGTTTTACTAAACAACGATATATTATCATAATATTATTATGAACAAGCCTTTATGAATATTATTAACCAAATTTTGAATTTTATAACATTATTATTCATCTCACACATTTTCTAGAACATGGTATAATAAAAAAATAATTTTTTCGGGTAAAATATGTATTTTTAAAAAAATGCAGTTTTGCCGCCTTTTGATGGCACACCCACTTTAAATCTAGTTTTTGATATGTTTATAAGTTAAATTTTACAAAATAAAATTATTCTTTGGGATTAGAATATAAAATTTTACCTCAGATAAAAGTTTCATATTATTTTGGTAAATTTCATATTTTAATGAATAGTAAAAACACGCTATATTTTAATTAAAAACAACTTTTTTATAGTAATAATTTATGTGGTTAAATTAAAAATATTTAATGGATTTAAAGTATAAATAGAATATATTTTTACCATTTAATGTAATGTAAGTCATTAGGATTGATTTTACATTGAATTCGTAGGTTAAATAAATTCAATCTTTTGCAATGTTTTAAACAAAAACCAGTTTTCTTTCAACAGGATTAATTTTAATTTAATTTCTACAACTTCTATGTATTGAATTTGGAAAAATGGATTCCATATTTGGAATCAGTGGGTCCAAATTATATTAATACACTACTTTTTATTTTTGGGCTTTATGAATAGTAACAACGGAAAATTTTATTTACCATAGTAAAAGGTAAATTGGGTAATTAAGGGTAAATATAATATTATAAAATTATCTTAACACTTGGATTAATATAATTGGATGCTTATATTTTGTCCTAAGTCATATTTGGTCGAAATGGAATCCAATGGAACCCACTTGGAGGTGACTAATAACTTTAGTTTATTTTATTTAAAGGAAAGTGAAATATGTCTCACTCAACTTTAATAATTAAAGTATTTTTAATATAAATTTATACAGAATATAAATTAGGTTATAAATACTAATTTGAAATATAATATTTTTTTCTTTATCATGGTAATTTATTTTTAATTTTTAAGAGTTATTTAATTACCTGATTATCTTATACATTAATGATGCAGAAATTATTTATTTAGTGAAAAATCAATAATATAGTTTTTATTGAAATAGTAATACATATCAAAAGGCTCAAAAATCTGAACAAAACAAATTATTAGTGTATATATAAACCTTAATCATCCACTGGCCGTATATTTGACCATTTAGATCCTTATTGTGGCGATTATGACACTTATAATTTTTTATTTTAAATGATTCCAAAGTTGTCATCTTCGTAATTTAATAAAGATAACAATTTACATGTTGTTATTTTAAGATGATAAATTCGAGTAAAATTATTATTATAAAATCTTTGATATTTATCTTCATCAAATAATTTTATTTTTAATTTTTATGAAACAAATAAGTATATTAAATAATTATAAAAAAATGTTGTACAAATTATTTTATTAAGCGATATACCAAATAAATGGTTTTAAAAATAATAAAATAAATATTATATGAACTGTTTAATGTGCTCCACTAATTTTATAGACAAATGTGACATGTTAAGAATCTATTAAATATTTTAGTTCGAATATATCCTCTGTGTAGATTTTATTTAAATTCAAATAAATGAATAGTGTTAAAATTCACACTATTGTTATTTTATAAAAATAACATATTATTAAATTTTTTAAAAATCACAAAAATATTTAAAAATTACAAATTGAAATTTATATAGTCTAAAATGTCATATATTATCTAATTATGGAAAATTAACAACACATAAGTGGTTATTTATAACCATTTAAAATTTAGAATTTTATTACCACAAATAAACTTAAATAGATTAAATAAGGATAAATAAAACTTATAAGGTTTAAAATAAGATCAAAACATGTCTAAATTTTATTGGTTTATGAGATTACAACCCTATATCATCTAATATTTAAAGTGAGTCATTTTTGGAGGTTTTTATGTGGGGTTTGAATTTATATTAAACTAATATTTTTGAGGATTCCAAAGGTGCCCCTCTCCTCCCTTATAAAAGGGCACCTCCTCCCTCTCTTCCTCACACCATTTTGAGCCTTGAAGCTCGGCCAACCTCTGACCATTTCACTTACCCACTTCCCTATAAACCTTATAGAGGTACTGGTATTCTCAAAAGACCAACCCTAGTGCCCTAAGAAGAAGTTTAAAGGAGGTGCGTTGAAGAAGAGGTAATCTCTTCTACCGATTATTTCAATCTTATTTCTTCTTCAACTTCATCTTCTTTAGTTGTTTAATTATAAAGTAATAACATCAGTATCACTAATATATTGATATGTTATTATAAATATGAAACAACCCCATTTCACCTACTATCCATCTTACGAAAAATGAAATCACCGCACGTGCGTACGTACGGAATACCGTCTCCACGCCGTCGTGTAATATGTTTTTCCAACACCACCTTACTTGGATGGGTATAATGGTGTAAATAATAACTATAAATAGTTATTATAACATCATACTGATTCTTATATATTATATCATCCACTCCAATTCAATTCAATAATTATGGGAACGATATCATCGCTCGTGCGTACATACGGACTACCGTCTCCACGACACGATGAGATTTATTTTCAATTATTAACCATTCATGAATGATTATAAAGTATATATAATAAGTAATCATGAAATATATGACATAATAATGATACTAGATTTATGTATATATATATATGTATGTCATCCAATTAATTCCATTCAATTCAATGAGGAAACGAAAACAACGTTCATGTGTACGTACGGCCTACCGTCTCCTTGAACGGTGTATTTCTTTCCATTTATCGATCTATTATATATATGTATATTATGAATATATATTATATATAAATCATGTTTTTTATTCTGGAATTAAGTAATAATGATCTAAGTAATCATATGAATAATTACAAGTCAAAACACGGATGACAAATGAAATGATTTTACCCAAAACACTCTTTAACATGGAATTTACAAAAGAACGGGTAATATAAAGTCATAAGTGAACCATATATGATATCATAACAATGAATATGATTCTATAATAAGTCAGTGTCATTATTTAAATCATTATACAAGAGGTTCGGATACGTACGAAGCATATCGGACCTAAATTAAGGGATAACTTTTCCAATCTTGTTCTTATCCGAGATTGTTTATTCGTAAGTATTTACTGGGGTTATGTTTATCATCCATGTCCATTTTTCCTAAAAATGTTTTCATAAAATTTTATTATTCTTAGATGTACGTTTAGATTCATTTTTAACCTTTTTTGACTTTTACCAGAAGGTTTGGAAGGAATATTTCTTTTGTTTACCATACGAGGTACTTTTTGACTTTTCTGACAAAAGTACGAGAAGAATTTTGTTTTTAACTTATACGAGGTGAATGGATTTTTACGGTTTCATAACCCCTAATTTTCATAAATATTCCTCTAAATGTTTTCATGATTATTTTCCACAAAACCTTTTTTTTTTAAATGTGCATGGCATTTTGTGAAAATAAAATTATTTTTGAAGAAGAAAGGATATTTTCCTCAAGAATTCATTTCAAGTGTTTTATCAAAATCATTTTCTATCTAAGATGACATTATTTCATTTGTGTATGTTTCAATTATAATGCCTCTATGATTTACATGGTTTCACATTTCTTAATATGAAATGATATCCATTTCTTTTATATGGATTATGTGACGATGGAATGATGTTTATGAAACCCATTTTATTTTTTGGGTTATGATGAATGATTTATGTTTATGTTGTGGCACAAGTAAGAATGATTTCATTATGAGATAGGTGGGACCTATATCTCCCTCCAATTCATTGGGTAAAGATTTATATCTCATGATATAGACATGGATGGAACTGTAAGTTAATCCGGTTCAGTGTTACAGGACTGAAATGAGGAGTGAACTCGATTCAGAAAGGGACTTTGTCCACTAATATGGTCTTGGCAGCAATGCCTTGGCTACTATGGAAATTATAACATGTGTGTAATGGTTTCCACAATTACATGTTTTACTCCCATGCTATTTTATCATGATTAATGTTTCTTTATGATCTATTCCTTATGTACTTCCATGTTTTATTTCATTGCTCAAGCTTTTGATGTTTAAACATTATGTCCATGTTTTTAAGTTCAAATGTATATGATTTGTTTTATTTTGTCCATGCTTAACCTTACTGAGCATTTGAGCTCACCCTTTATATGTTTTCTTTTCCCCAGGATATAAAGAAAAGTTTTAGGTAAGAAAACAAAAGGGGAAGATCTTTATGAGAGATGTTGAAGATCTTTCACCACGATTAGAAGATTATTTTTTTCTGAGTTTCCAAAGACACTAAACTATTATGGTCCTTGTGTGTCTTTTTTTGTTATGTAATAAGTATTCCGCAAAAGTAATGTAATTTCCATGTACGTCAAGTTTTGGGTCTCTACAGTTTGTATCAGAGGAAAGGTTTAGTCAACCTTTGGAAACTAGGATACAAAAACGTTCGTGAGATCCCTAAAGATATTTCTAAGGTATGTTTAGGGATGTCTCTAAGGATAAGTATACGTATAGGATATAGTACTAGAACTAAGGTATTGATCTTAGAATTTAACCTAAGATGTTAGATATTGAGGGTACTTCCCATTTACTATGTTGTTTTCCATAGCATGATTTTTTCCTCTCACACTATTCTTTTTGGGGTTTAGAAAATGGCTGGAAACAGGAAGATTCACGATAATGAAGGATATGACGGACAATGGAATGATATTCTTCATGAGAAACTAAATGAAACGGGATTCGGAAGTCCAAATTTCGTTATTATGCCTAATCATCAATCTCTTAATATGATCAATAATCTCAACTTTGGTAAGTTTCAAGACTCAGACAATAAGAGAAAGATGGAGTTTCATGATGATCATACATGAAAGAAAGTTCAATTTCCCTATTGTAAATCATGTGGGAAGCGGCATCGGGAAGATTGTTTCAAAGGAACTGGAAGATGCTTTGGGTGTGGAAAAGAAGGATACAAATCCAGTAAGTGCAAAGGAAAATGTTCAGTTAACACCATGGACAAGGATAATGGTATTTCTACGACATCAACAATGATTAGATGTTTTAAATGTGGAATGTACGGGAATTATGCAAACCAATGCCCTAAGGGAAAATCTCATGAAGATAATCAGAATGGTTATATGGGTAGTATTTATGTGGATGATGAGGAGGAGACTACAAATGATATATGAGATGAAAGAATGGTTGAAGCTCAGTCAATTGTTTAAGAAGGTAGTGGAATGATTGTATGTTTATCAAGAGTTATGTTGTATAGTTAATGGTACTATGGAATAAAGAATCATCTAAGGATTGTTACACTGTTGTTTTTCATAAAGTGTTTGAAAGTATATATTGAATGGTACCGGTAACCATGAAAGGTTATTATGATATTTTTGGAAATTAGAAGATATGCACATAATGAAGGGATAAGAAGATAATGAGATGTTTGATTGTATTCATGAGCTCGTGGTTGATAAAAGGACAAAATGATATTATGATTTGAGTATATAGATTTTATTTGGGATTTTTGTATGTGGAAAGAGTTAACTTCTGACAGAATTCATGTTTTTGCTAAGGTTCTATGGTAATTCATGTTTCAAGAGAATACATGATTAAGGTATTAACATGATTGGAATGTGATAAAGAAGATATATCGGGGACAAATGAAGGAATTCACATGATCGGTAAATGAAATTTCTAGTAATTTTTTTCTTTATACTATGAGCTTGGACCGATGTTTTTTAGATAATCCTAAAGATTGGAATGGATTATGTTGGACATAAGTTAGTATTGTTTAAGGATAGAACTTTTTACGATATTTTTGATGGGATGTTATAATAATGTAGTTTTAGAAAAAGGACAATCTACAGGATGGGCGACAACCCATCGCGTCGGACAAGGCTATGGGAATCAAACCCACAACTGAAGTGCGACTAGCCTTTATTGCATACCAATGGCCTACAAGAAGTCCCTGGTTAGTAACAACTAGTTTTATTTTATTAAGCGGCATGATAGATGAAGTGTAAGTTCATTATTGAAATCATATACGATTAACCTCACCATAGATGGACTTATGTATATTTGATAACTTTTTCTAACCTTTTGTTTGAAACAAATGGAATGACCCATCATTATATCACATGATCTGTTAACACTTCACGAATAAAAAATTCAACTACATTTCTGTAAGAGATGAAGTGGAAATTGTTCAAAGCATGCACAACAGTGAGATTGTACCAAAATCAAGTAAGTATTTCTTCTAATTAAAAATTTTCAAATTTAGGGAAATGATATTGAAAACCAAAAATGTTTTCCTAGTGCTCTTATATCTGATGAATTAGATGGTACCTTAGATCATCACAAATTTATGGCTTTGTGATTGACGGCTTTTTCATAGCCATGTTCTCTACCACTCTCCATCAAAAACTTGATGGTTAGACTTTTCTTCCATATCCATATTTTAACCTATGTTCTTCTATATAGAAACCCAGTGATGAGTTACTTTGGGTAATCGTTAAGTTCCAAACTTTAGTTTTTAAAATTAAGTTTTAGTATTCCTTTTTACGATGTGGGTTTCTATGAATAGTAAATTATTTATAACCCCGAAAAATTTCGAGGGCGAAATTCATTTTAATGGGGGGTAGAGTGTAACAACCCGAGATTTTATGTGATATATTCGTTTTAATTTCTTTCATATCTTTTGTTGTACGCTACACCAAGATTATCTTGCACTATACGCAACACCGTATTAGCTTTCAGTATACGCAACACTAATCTTGGATCGTGTTACACACAATTTCATGTTTGTTTGATAGTATTTATTCTACGAAACATTGAGTATATATATATATATATTAAATGTATTTTTTTATACGCAAAAACAAAGGAGTCATGCACTACATTCAACCCTGACTTGGCTTGCATTATACGCAATTGCGACCTTCCTCAATAGCGTGTGTTGTACGCAATACCAGATTTTACTAAACAACGATATATTATTATAATATTACTATGAACTAGCCGTTATGAATAGTATTAACTAAATTTTGAATTTTATAACATTATTATTCATCTTACACATTTTCTAGAACATGGTATAAGAACAAAATAAATTTTTCGGGTAAAATAAGTATTTTTCAAAAAATGCAGTTTTGCCACCTTTTGATGGCGCACCCACTTTAAATATAGTTTTTGATATTTTTATAAGTTCAATTTTTAAAAATAAAATTATTCTTTGGGATCAGGATATAAAATGTTACCTTGGATAAAATTTTCATATTATTCTGATAACTTTCATATTTTAATGAATAGTAAAAACACGCTATATTTTAATTAAAGACACCATTTTTCATCGTAATAATTTATGTGGTTAAATTAAAATATTTATTGGTTTTAATTTATAAATAGAATATATTTTCACCATTTAATATAATGTATGTCATTATCATTGATTTTACATTGAATTCATAGGTTAAATTAATTCAATCTTTTACAATGTTTTAAACAAAAACCTGTTTTTTTCGACAATGGGATTAATTTTAATTTAATTTCTTCAACTTCTGTGTATTGAATTTGGAAAAATGGATTCCATATTTTTAATCAGTGGGTCTGAATTATATTAATAGACTACTTTTTATTTTTCGGCTTTATGAATAGTAACAACGGTAAATTTTATTTACCATAATAAAAGGTAAATTGGGTAATTAAGGGTAAATATAATATTATAAAATTATCATAACACTTGTCTTAATATAATTTGATGCTTATATTTTGTCCTAAGGCATATTTGGGTCTAAACGGAATCCATTGGAACCCACTTGGAGGTGATTAAGACCTTTAGATTATTTTATTTAAAGGAAAGTGAAATATGTCTCACTCAACTGTAATAATTAAAGTATTTTAAATATAAATTTATATAAAATATAAATTCGGTTATAATTACTAATTTGAATGATAAAATGTTTTTCTTTATCATGGTAATTTATTTGAAATTTTTAAGAGTTATTTAATTACTTGATTATCTTATACATTAATGATGCAGAAATTATTTACTTTGTGAAAAATAAATAATATAGTTTTTATTGAAATAGTAATACATATCAAAAGGCCCAAAAATATACACAAAAATAATTAGTAGTGTATATATAAACCCTAATCATCCACTGGCCTAATTTTTGACCATTTGGATCCTTATTATGGCGATTATGACACTTATAATATTTTATTTTAAATGATTCCGAAGTTGTCACCTTCATAATTAAATAAAGATAACAATTCACATGTTGTTATTTTAAGATGATAAATTCTAGTAAAATTATTATTATAAAATCATTGATATTTATCTTCATCAAAGGATTTTATTTTTAATTTTTATGAAACATAAAAGTATATTAAATAATTATACAAAAATGTTGTACTAATTATTTTATTGAGAGATATACCAAATAAATGGTTTTAAAAATAATAAAATAAATATTATATGAACTATTTTATGTGCTCCACGAATTTTCAAGAAAAATTTTACATGTTAGGAATATATTAAATCTTTTAGTTCGAATATATTCTCGATGTAGATTTTATTTAAATTCAAATAAATGAATAGTGTCAAAATTGACACTATTGTTATTATATAAAAATAACATATTATTAAATTGTTTACAAATCAAAAAAATATTTAAAAATTAAAAATTGAAATTTTTATAGTCTAAAATGTTATAACGTATCCAATTATAGAAAATTAACAACACATAAGTGATTATTTATTACCATTTATAATTTAGAATTTTTTTACCACAAATAAACTTAAATAGACTAAATAAGGATAAATCAAAATGATAAGGTTTAAAATAAGATCAAAACATGTATAAATTTTATTGGTTGATGATATTACAACCCTATCTCATCCAATATTTGAATTGAGTCATTTCTGGAGGTTTTTATGTGGGGTTTGAATTAACATTAAACTAATATTTTTGAGGATTCCAAAGGTGCCCCTCTACTCCCTTATAAAAGCGAACCTCCTCTCTCTCTTACTCACACCATTTTGATCCTTGAAGCTCGGCCAAACTCTGACCATTTCACTTCCCCACTTCCCTAGAAACCTTATAGAGGTATTGTTCTTCTCAAAAGACCAACCCTAGTGCCCTAAGAAGATGTTTAAAGGAGGTGCGTCGAAGAAGAGGTAATCTCTTCTACCGATTATTTCAAGCTTATTTCTTCTTCAACTTCTTCTTCATTAGTTGTTTCATTATAAAGTAATAACATCAGTATCACTAATATATTGATATGTTATTATAAATATGAAACAACCCCATATCACCTTCTATCCATCCTACGAAAAATGAAATCACCGCGCGTGCGTACGTACGGAATACCGTCTCCATGTCGTCGTGTAATCTGTTTTTCCAACACCACCTTACATGGATGGGTACAATGGTGTAAAGAATAACTATACATATTTATTATAACATCATACTGATTCTTATATATTGTATCATCGACTCCAATTCAATTTAATAATTATGGGAACGATATCATCGCTCGTGCGTACGTACGGACTACCGTCTCCACGACGCGATGAGATTCATTCTCAAGGATTAACCATTCTTGAATGATTATAAAGTATATATAATAAGTAATCATGAAATATATGACATAATAATGATACTAGATTTATGTATATATATATGTATTTCATCCAATTAATTCCATTCAATTTAATGAGGAAACAAAAACAACGTTCATGTGTACGTACGACCTACTGTCTCCATGAACGATGCATTTCTTTCCATTTATTGATCTGTAATATATATGTATATTCTGAATATATATTATATATAAATCATGTTTTATATTCTAGAATTATTTAATCATGATCTATGTAATCATACGAGTAACTACAAGTCAAAACACGGACGACAAATGAAACAATTTTACCGAAAACGCTCTTTCACATGGAATTTACAAAAGAACGGGTAATAAAAAGTCATAAGTGAACCATATATGATATCATAATAATGAATATGATTCTGTAATAGGTAAATGACATTATTTAAATCATTATAAATGAGCTTCGGATACGTACGAAGCATATCAGACCTAAAGTAAGGGATAACTTTTCCAATCTCGTTCTTATCCGAGATTGTTTATTCGTAAGTATTTACTGGGGTTATGTTTATCATCCATGTCCATGTTTTCTAAAAATGTTTTCATAAAATTTTATTATTATTCCATGTATTTTTAAAGTCATTTTTACCCTTTTTTGACTCTTACCACATGGTTTGGAAGGAATCATTTTTTTGTTTACCATACGAGGTACCTTTTGACTTTTCTGACAAACGTATGAGAAGAATGTTATTTTTAAATTATATGGAGTGAATGGATTTTTACGGTTTTATAACCCCTCATTTTCATAAATCTTCCTCTACAATTTTGCATGATTATTTTCAACAAACCCCTTTTATTTTAAATGTGCATGGCATTTTGTGAAAATAAAATCATTTATGAAGAAGAAAGAATATTTTCCTCAAGAATTTATTTCAAGTGTTTTATCAAAACCATTTTCTATCTAAGATGAAATTATTTCATATGTGTATGTTTCAAGTATAATGTCTCTATGATTTACATGGTTTCACTTTTCCTATTATTAAATGATATCCATTTCTTTTATATGGATTATGTGATGATGGAATGATGTTTATGAAACCCATTTTATTCTTTGGGTTATGATGAATGATTTATGTTTATGTTGTGGAACGAGTAAGAATGATTTCATTATGAGATGGGTGGGACCTATATCTCCCTCCAATGCATTGGGTAAAGATTTATATCTCATGAGATAGACATGGATGGAACGGTAAGTTAATCCGGTTCAGTGTTACAGGACTGAAATGAGGAGTGAACTCGATTCAGAAAGGGACATTGTCCACTAAGATGGTCTTGGAAGCAATGCCTTGGATACTATGGAAATCATAACATGTGATTAATATTTTCCACAACTACATGTTTTACGTCCTTGCTATTTTATCATGCTTAATGTTTCTTTATGATCTATTCCTTACGTACTTCCATGTTTTATGTCATTGCTCAAGATTTTGATGTTTAAACATTATGTGCATGTTTTAAGTTCAAATGTATATGATTTGTTTTATTTTATCCATGCTTACCCTTATTGAGCATTTGAGCTCACCCTTTATATGTTTTCTTTTCCCCAAGATATAAGGAAAGGTTTTAGGTAAGAAAACAAACAGGGAAGATCTTTATGGGAGATGTTGAAGATCTTTCACCACAATTAGAAGATTATTTTTTTCCGAGTTTCCAAAGACACTAAACTATTACGGTCCTTGTGTGTCTGTTTTTTTTATGTACTAAGTATTCCTCAAAAGTATTGTAATGTCCATGTACGTCATGTTTCGAGTCTCTACAAGGAAGGACAATGTTTCCTTGGTCGTGATTCTTAAACCGAAACAGGATGCATGCAAGCTTCCTAGGTTAGCAAAGAAAATGGGTTTTTCAAACTCTTTTCATGGTGGCCTCAATAATTCACAAAATTGGGTTGGTTGGAAGAATGATATATCGGTGGAGACTATAGGTGTGATGCCTCAGTGTATTAATATGAATATTGAAGTGGGTGGTTTCCATGTTCTCTTTTCGTTTGTATATGAGAGCAATAAGGTGGTGGAAAGGAGGGAGCTCTGGACACACCTAAAGTCGGTTGAATCTGATTATATGGCATGGTTTGTTGGAGGAAATTTTAACTCAATTGTGGATGTTTCAAAGAAACGCGGAGGAATGGGGTGCAACATGGAAGGTCTGGTGGATTTCAAGGAGTGCTTTTTGGAAGCTAGTCTGTTGGACTTAGGCTTCAAAGGGGCGGAATTTACGTGGTGTAATAACCATAAAGGCCAGAATCAGATATGGAGCCGGCTGGACAAGTGGCTTACCAACCTGCATGGGATGGAACTTTTCTCAAAAACATAAGTTACTCATCTTTCTCGTATTCTCTCGGACCATGATCCACTTTTACAATATATTAAACGCGAAGCAGTGATTGTCAAGAGCTTCCATTATTCAAGTGAATGGAATAAGGATACTGGTTTCATGCAGGTTGTGAGGAAGTCTTGGTTGGAGGAGGAAAAGGAGAATTCTTGGGGAGGGCTGGTGAATCGTCTCAAAAGGCTCAAACAGGAGATTAGGAAATGGATGGTGGTGCAGCCGGATTTGAATAATGGGGTGACCTCTTTACAGGATGAGTTTGGTGGATCGGAGGAGACTCTCCATGTTTCTTGGGATGAGAATATTTTTACTACTCTATGTGATAAGAGAGTGGTCCTGGCGGAGAAGCTGTTGGAGATGGAGAGGGTCTTCATGCAGCGCTCCTGAGTGAGATGGCTTAAGGAGGGGGACCGAAACAACATATTATTCTAAGCATGAATCAAAGAGAGGAGGGACATGAAGATTAATATAAAATGGGAGGATGGATCTTATACATCTGGCGTGAATGTGGCTGGAAAGCTTGCTTTGGAACATTTCGAGGGTTTGTGGGCAGGTGAGAACACTTCTGGTTTTGAAAGAGAATATTTATAGGGTTCTGATTTCTTGAGCTGTTTACCTTTGATGATAACTCAAACTCAGAATGATCGCATCTCCACTATACCACTTGAGAGGGAGATTAGAGAGGTTCTGGGAAGCATGCCACATGAGAGTGCACCTGGGTCGGATGGGTTCCCCGCCTCCTTCTATAGTGCTGCATGGGAGTTTGTTGGGCTATGTGTGGTGGAGGCTATCCAGGACTTCTTTAGGGGGGTTCCCTTGATTAAGGGGGTCTATTCTTCAAGGGTGGTACTTGTGCCGAAGATCAAAGACCACTTTTTTATTAACCACTTTAGGCTGATATGCCTTTTCAATGTTTCTTATAAAATTATTACGACGGTTATTAGTAGGAGGCTATCCAATGTTATACCTAGGATTGTATCTGAGGAACAACATGGTTTTATTCAAGGTAAAGGCATACAGGGGCAATAGGAATTGCGAGTGAGATGGTTCATGATTTGAACAAATGGGCTGTTGGATCCAATATCATTTTGCAAGTGGATATGAATAAGGCTTATGATAATTTGGAATGGAGATTTATACTACGGGCCATGAGGGGTTTTGGGTTTCATGAGCAGTTCTGTGATCTCTGTTTCAGGTGCTTTGCTTCTCCATGGATCTCTGTTTCTTTATTAGGGAAATGTTTTGGCTTCTTCAAATATATTAGAGGAGTTAGATAGGGGGACCCGTTCTCTCCTACCATCTTTGTCCTTGCTCAAGATGCTTTGTCTATAAATCTGAAGAAGTGTATGGAAGAGGGTGTATTGAGGACTTTCTATGGAAGAAGGAATTTGGGGAGTATATCCCACTTGATGTTCGCCGATGACATGTTATTATTTTTGAATGGTGTGTGTAGAACTTTAAAAGCTCTTAAGGGCATTATGGTCACGTATGGGAAGCAGAGTGGGTAGTCGATCAATCATGCGAAGATCCACTTGTTCATATCCAAAAAATGCTCGAGAGGAAGACATAGGATTATTCATGAAGTTCTCGATTGTGGACAGAGACAACTTCCTATTCATTATCTGGGAGTTCCATTATCCAGTGGAAGGATTCTAAAGAACCATTTCAATGGGATTGTGGATCGTATCTTGGGAAGGATTTTCAACTGGAAGAACAAGGTACTTTCATTTGGGGGCCGAATCATGCTTATTAACAGTGTTCTTTTTTCTATACCCATGCATGTTTTTTCCATCATCAACCCCCCGAAGGGCACTATGGATAGGATTGAACACATTCTCACATCTTTTTTGTGGGACGCGAAGGGAGAAGGGAGATGTCATTGGGCCTTGTGGAAGAGGTTGGCATGTCCAGTGGAGGAGGGAGGGGTTGGTCTCCATGATACTCATGAATCCATACTGGGGATGCAAGCCAGACTAGCTTGGGAGGTGATTGTTGGTAAGACTCTGTGGGCTAGTTTCTTCAGAGCACTGTATGGTTGGCATGGGGAGTTTTGCATGCGTGGAGCGACGAGTCTCACCAAATGCATGTTTTATCATCTGGAGGTGCTGCTTGATCACACCAGATGGGTGATTGGTCGTGGGGAGATTAGCTTTTGGGAGGACACATGGACGAAGGAGAGGCTTTGGTTTGAAGGCTGCCCTCATCCTAACATCACTTTTAAGGAGGCATGTGGAAGGTATGATTTTATACATGCAAACCTTAACCCGTCACAAATGAACCTTTTCAGCAACGTGGTTTTGAGTGATGATCCAGACAGATGTTGTTTTACAGAGGTTAGCTAGGGGTGTTTTAATATGAATGGTTACAGGAGAATCCTTCATAGGAATGATACGGTGGTGGTTGTGGATGAAATTACCTAGTGTAATGTGATACCAACGAGAATGAACTTTCTGGTGTGGAGGATCTGAAACTGAGCCCTACCAACTGAGGAGAATATTTAGAGGAGAGGGGTCTGCATGGCATCGCGATGCTACTGTTGTGAGAGTCCGAGCTCGGAGTCAACAATTCATTTATTTTTTCAGGGATGTTGGGCTGCTTTCCTCTGGTCTCAGATTTATCAATACAGGTTTCCATGTGGGGAGTGTCATTCGGTTCGGGATTACCTTTTGCTTTGGTTTTCTGGTTTTGGTAGCAGGACGGGGGAGCGAACAACCCGTATCATCATCCATGTATCCATATGTTGGACTATATGGGAGGCTCGCAACCAGGTGCGGTTGGGTTGCAGGAGGTCCTTATTATGGAGTTCATTCAGTTATGCTGGGGAGCCTGGTTCATAGACAGTGCATTCAGAGTTTGGATAGAGGGCAGTGGGTAAGATGGAAGCCTCCAGCTAATGGGTGGAAGCTGAATGTGGATGGTTCATGCTTGGGAGGAATCATGAAGGGTGGTGGTTTGCTTCAGGATTGTTGGGGTTCAGTTCTTATTGCCTGCAGTGATTATTATGGACCAGGTAACTCTATGGGTGCGAATTTTAGAGATCTTCTTTCAGGTTTGATTGTATGTAGGAGGAAAGGCCTCCCGGTGATGGAAGTGGAATCAGATTTGGAGGTTCTCGTCAGATCGCTATAGGGAAATCACGACATCTCCTGGGATTTGACGTATGTTTTTCGTAGGTGCAAAGTGGAGACTAATCCGGGAAGGATGGTTCATCATAGTCTGAGGGAGTCCAACTTTGCGGCTGACATGTTGTCTCATTGGGGCAGACCAGAGGAGACTCTGGTGGTTTATGATAGTCTCAATTCTCTTCCTTTGGAGTGTGTTAATGTGGTTCAGAAGGACTCTCTGGGCCTTCATTATTTTCATCCTCCGTGAATTGTAACCCTCGGATTTAAGGTAATAATAAAAAATAACATTTCGTCATTATTGATGAATTTGTATGAAAAATAGAGCACATGGGAAGCCTTGGGTACTTAGGTAGAAGGTATAGTAATAGGTCTCATCTAATATTGGGGGATTTCTTCATGGGGCTTTTCTATGCTCCATAGGAACATTGTTCAAGGGACTTGTTAAACATTTTGGGAATTCACTTTCTAGGGTGTTCATCTTCACTCTATACTCGACGCATATTTATAGTGTATTGATGAGTATATGATTTTATATGTTAGGTATCAATTTCTTAGATATCCGGACCAAGCATGATCCTTGGCATGAAGTTACCTATGATTCTTGGACAATGTGAGATACTTTCGGTATGTAATTTTTTGTTGTACTTCCATAGATTTTGATATGATATGTGATGAATTCATTGTTTATACTTGACATATCTACTAGGATATTTGGATATAAAATTCCATGAAACTAAATAAACTGCATTTTTTAGAAATGTGAAAAAAGGAGAAATTAAAATATTTTTTCCATTCTTTTGATATAAGAAAACTGGTAAATTATTATCATGCCATTATTTATTTAAAGTTGATTATTATTGGGTTTTTCTTTAGAGACATTATATAGAACACATAGGTGAGTTGCTACTACTAAGCCTATTATCTAACACCCTTCATACTTCTTTGGAAGTGCATAGAACTAGTTTTTTATTTTGATGCTGGTAAAGGAAAGGTACCGGAGTGAGGCAATAAGGTTTTATGTCAGCTAGGATGGGTAGGTGGTAGTGAGTTTGTGGGAGTTTTCCCATGCTATCATACGGAGTAGTTGATTTTTTCTATTTTATTAGTCCCTTGTGGTTGGACTTGTACTTGGAGATCATTTACTATCTAAATTTTTTTGGTTTTTTCTGTTTGGTTTTTTCTGTTTGGTTTCAATTATGGAATATATTTATCTTCCACTATTTATCTTTGGTTTATGTATATATGTTTTATACTTTAGATTCAGGTTGGATGAAATAATTCCCTCTTTTTGTTGTTTGATGTTCAGTTTTTAGTCTTCATCCTATGAGGATTGAAAACACTCTTCGGGAATCTGGAATATCAGGTTGGGTACTAGTTTAGGAGGGTATTCATGTTGGTTCGTTAAATACAACGTGGTATATCATTTATTCAGAGAAATAAACATGCATTAAAGTTACCAAAATGTTCTTCTAATATATTTCATGATAGATTTGGATTTCAGTTAATTAGTGGAGCATCTGTATGGTCTTATAGTGACCAAATGTTCAGTTAATGTGACAATACATTCAACTGATTGAATCACAACCTCTAAGGGTTAAAACCTATTAATATTTTACTAAGTGATAGATTTACCATGGATTATCTAACATTTAACACTTCATGATAGCATGAATAAAGTGGGAATCATATTTTTATAATATAAATTCAAATATCCTTTTTAATAGACTTAAAGGATTATTTGGAAAATTTTAATTATCATGGATTTCATGTCGATTATGAGGGTTTGTAATAATGTTTCTCTAATGGATATTTTTTGCAAAGTGGTTTATTTTTAAAATGATACAATTGTTAAGAATCTTGGAGATATTTTTATGAAGAGAAAAAAACATGAACTTAAACTCTATTATCATCAACACAATACTCTATTTTTATGTGAACTTCGCCACAAGATCTAAGAACACCTATATGTATTTTCATTCCTTCTTAGAACTAGATAAATTTATCATTAAGAGAAGATCAATCTAATGAATAACCATACTTCAATCTATTATTTCATAATTATTTCATTTCTCTCTCTCTCTATTTTATTAAATTTTATTTGTACTTGATTTTATTCTATAAATTATTAATGGAAAAACTTCTATAGGTTATAAAAGAGTAACCATTTACACTTATTCTTTTTATCTTCAAATTTTTACTCACAAGGTAACTATGGAAGAGGTCATGGACTAGCTTGGATAGAATTTTTCAATGTTGTACCCTTTACTTGATCTTGGTTATGGATAATCTATTTATTATTTAGTAAACATTCTTGGGAACACATGAGTATAAATTGAAGAGGATTTTACATCCACTTGAGACCGAATGTCTTGAATTTTTATATTCCACTGTGTCTTTTAAATTTTTTCTTACTATATTTTAATACAATGTTTAATATATATTTTAAAAAAACATACTTTGATAACTATATTTTACATGTTATATTTCTAAATTTTAATGAATGTTTTCTAATCCCAAAATCATAGTACTATTCTAGGATTATTCTATATAATTTTCCCTCAAATTCTATGACATTTTTCCAACATATTGAATTAAATTTACATATTGTATTAGTTAACTGGGTGACTTTCAAATTGGGGGATTTATTTTTATAAATTATTTTAAATAGAATTTTATATTGTAAACTCAATTCACTCCATATTTAGTACCCTACTCTGACCAATATTTTAATTTACACTACAATAATTATAATTTATTACTCTCTCAAAACCCATTTATTTTATTCTCTTCTAGTTATTTTTTGGGTTTAGAATTGTTCTTCCCTTTTTTAATCTCTTTGGTACTCAAAAATAATGAAAGAATATTTATAAGAAAACAAGACCTTATTTCTCATTTTTTACTGGGAAAAATTTTCATGTGTATGCTCATTCTTTATTTTCCTTCAAAAATCCAATTTTCAATACATTTAATTTTTCATATATCAATTTTTGTAAATGTGGACTTTCTGTTGAAACAATCAAAAGGAATCATTTTTATGATTTCCATATATGTCATTTTTGACTATGACACAATTTTGTTTAAATAAATGAAATTTATTTAATGAATTGAATTATAGGATACACTAAGTTAATCTTTTTGTTACATGAAACCCTGAATTAGTTTGCGTTACATGCAACACTGAGTTTTAAAAAAATAATGACATATTATTAGTATAATTTTTTAAAACTGAGTATTATAACCTAGATATTAAAATTAGTAATATCAATTTTATTAAATAATTTTTTAAAATAATGGTTTTATATAATTAAAACATATTGATAATAAAATAATAATGTTTTGGTAAAGCCTTTATATTTTTTGAAGATACTAATTTCATAAAATTTTTTTATAACTTTTGTGAACAATAATAAAATTTCTTTTTAAAAATTTTAGAATTTTTTTTAAAATAAACTTTATTTTTGAATTCATAATGTCACAATTATCTTATGGGGAATTTTTCTGGTTTTTCAAAAAAGTTTCTTATTTGATGAACAATGGAAAATAATGAATTTTAATTGAAAACCGCATTTTCATTGAAATTACTTATAAATACAAATTATATTTTAAATTAGTTTTAAAGTAAAATTATTTAAATTATATGTATATTAATCCAATTTAGTTCATTGGAATCAATTTCACATTTAATTTGGTTATCAAAACAATGTAATCTTTTGATCATTTTTGCTTTAAAAACATTCTTTCTTGGCATATCTTTGAGATTAACTTTAAATTAAAATTTTCCACTAATATTGACTGAATTTGTAAAAAAAGATTCCATATTTGGAATCATAATAATTTATATAATAATATATGGTCAACATAATTTTTTACATAAGTGATAATTAAAAATAGTTAAAATTAATCACGATGATTATGAAAAAATGTGTTCACTAAGAGATTAAACATTAAAATTAAGTGGAAAATGAAATTGAAACTTGTCCAAAACCATTTTTGGGAATATTTTGACCTTATAAAATCTATTCTAGAGACGTTTCCATTATTATACCCACATGAAATGGAAAAAACATGGGTGGAATTCTCTCTTCTCGAAATATTACAAGAGTGGAAATCACCTCACTTATAAAAGGCCACCCAGTATCCCTTATCTCCACACCTAAAAAACCAATTGGATTAGAAAATAAATACCCAAATCAATTCTACAATACCCTACTATCATCCAATAATCCTTACTTATGGAAGAAATACAACCAAATAAGACCATTGGAGAAACCCAAATGGAGACACCTAAAGAAGATGTAACGTTCATCAATGACCATTTTTTATATTTATTTCTCAAACCCATTAAATTAATAATATATTATTGTTATACAATAACCCCATAATATTCAATATAATGATATATTTTTATGTTAATTTTGTAACCTACAAGTACATACACATTCATCCAATGGTTTATTAAATCATTATTCTTATGTATGGTGGACTATCTTCTCACGAACATATGCCATTCATTTTTTCATTACCACCTATCATGTTTGGGAATAATTATTGATCTAAGGTTTATAAATGATATTTATCATATTAATGATTTTATTACTCTTATTTAATTTTTTTTACACAAATACCTTCATTATTTCCATTTTTTGGAATATGATAACGGCATTCATGTGTACGAAGGACTACCACCTCTTGAAGTGATGTGATTTATCCACGCTTTACATAAAATGTATCAAGGATGGGAATAATAAAAATATATGATATGTATAACATAAAAATTATTTTTTAATGATTGTATATCATATAATTTTCTTTCTTTTAGTCTGACAAGAAAATGGAAAAAAGGTCTATGCATATATACAACCTACCATCTCCCTGAATGGTGAATTTTAGTAAAGGAATTTTTTACTATATGAGGGTCTTGGATGTTAGCCTTGAATAATATAGAAATTATTTTATATTATTATGTGTATGAAAAGAATTATATTTAATATTCTCCCATGGATCATGTTCTTTGATTCCATTATGACTCATGTATTATGAAATGTTTATCTTTGTGCCATGACTCGTGATTATGATATTTGATATTCATGGTATAGTTTTAAAATATCATGATCATGTTCTCATACCATTATGTTCATTTTATTCTTACATATCTCCCTTTTTTACCCTTACTAAGCATCAAATCTCACCCTTTATTATGTTTTATTTCCCCAAGTTATGAAGACATTTATTATGTAAGGTATTTTTGAGAAATGAGACAGTTTTGAAGAATGTAGTGTGATATGAAATAGATCAATCTTGGGACAGTGTTTATGTTTCTAAGTTTCCAAAGGCACTAACTATTACAGTTCTCAGGAAAGTGATTATGTATTGTAATAAATATTCTAGAAAAAATGATGCAATATCTATGTATAAAAATCCTAGGTTGTTATTACTGGTATCAAAGAAAAGTTTTAGTAAACCACTTCTGAAATAGAAGTCTATACCAATGGTTTCAAACCATTTTTAATGGAAGAAATATGGTTGGTATACCCTATACCAATAGTTTTCCCAACGGTTGGCTAGTTTGACGTTGGGATAAGACTATACTAATGGTTATTCTTAAACCATTGGTATAGGGAAGTGTAAATTTTAGTATTACAATGGGTTTTAAACAACTATTGGTATATAAAAACATTAATTTTTTTTACCAATGGTTGATAAACTATTGGTATAGAGTTTTACCAATGGTTTGAATAAACTATTGGTAAACATATGTTATTCAATATTATACCAACAATTTAAAATCGTTGGTATTGGGTATTTCTAGAAATCTTCACAATGACCAACAAACTCTTCTCCTTTGTGTACACCTATAAACAAAACATAAAACAAAACAAAAAACACCACATAAATAGCACATAAATTAAGAATAATTCCCTCAGCACAGAATATATTAAGATTTTATGGTTCAACCTCTTTTATTTAATCAAAAACTACTCTCAAAATACCAAGCATGACATGTGTATTGGATATTTTAGTTAAAAAATAGATCACCAAACATTTTTTCACTGTATAATCCCCATCATCATTTTAGAAAAGAATTTTTCATTCCCACCATGGCATGTACTACAATATAGTATTCCACATTTCAATCTTCAAATGAGAGCCACTCTTCCAACTAACCCATTTCAATTTATTTGGTGTAGACATCTTAAACTTTTTACATTACTCAAAATGGTCAGATTTATTTTATCATGGAGTATTCAATGTCATTTTTGGTTCCCATACACACACTAAAAAATTCTCATTTCTAAGCTAAAATCCTTGTTATTCTCCAATCTGGTGTGTTATCTACAACACCATGACATAATTTAAACTTATTTATTTGAAAATGACATGAAAAATGATCATTTATTAGGTAAAAAAGTTCTTTTACTTCCCATATGAGCATTATAAAGTCTTTTAGATATAAAGATAGTGTAATAAGGACACCATCGCTTCATTATTCTCCAAAATTACCTCCAATATTCTTTTAATAATATTTAATCAGTCATGTATCTTAGAATAAACTTCACCTCACTTAAAATAATATGAATAATCTAAGATAGAATATGATTAACTTATAATGGATGTGTTGACAAAAAAATCCAACACCAAAGACATTTACTCATATCCACATTATATTCACATAAAAAACATTCCACTTTTAAAAAACATCTCTTCTTAGGGTTTAGCTAACAAATCTAAATCTTGTAGTCTTTAATAGTCTCCATAAACTTCCTCTAAATAGTCTTCCCATTTTGAGTTTTTTACCAACCATTAAATTCAAACAACCACCAAATCCATTAGGGTTTTCTCAACCATCACAACATAAATAACACATTCAAATAAGAGTTAATAATCATTTGATCATTATATTCCTCTATCAGTGAAATAAATGACAAGGTGTGGACATGACAAGGAAAATAACACTAATTCAAAAAATATATAGAACACCACACTAGAAGTACCAACACCTGAAAATACTATACAAACATCTACAAAAACACAACATAATAATGATGAATAAAACACCTAAAAAAACTAATACAACACCTGAGAGAAATAATGCACTAAATAAAACTACACTACACATACACCTGAAAATATAGAAAATAAAAAATACAATGATAATGAAAAAGAAAAAACTATAGGGCACAACATAACACTTGAATACATCTAAAAAGAAGAATGGTATCCACACCAAAGTAAGGATGATATCCACATTAAAGTGAACACTAGGTAAAATGAACACTGGATAGATTGAGAAATAGAAATCCATTATTTTTGTATTTCTATTATTGATTGATGTTTTTAGTATTTAAAACACTTGAATGATGTTTTAGAATAGGTTCTTGAAGGAAGGTAATGATTTTTATAGACTCATTAAAATTAAGGGTTACAATTAAATTGGGTAGAATGCTTCCTCAAAAAGATATTAAAGAAACCATCCATGAATTTATGGTTGAAGGGAGCCATCATCATCACCCCGATGGTGATAGACTAATCACATTTGGAATGTGGGAATGAGACTAAATCAAAATGGTGTCCCATAATGTAAAGAATAAAAATACAAAAAATTAGAGGAAGAAGACTAAGAAGTGGTATAATGACAATGAACAAGATCATGTTCTTCATCCAAGAGTTTGAGTATATGCTTTGGTGGATCTTGTGAATTTCCGAAGCCTGTCTGGTTAGTGTGAAGGGCCATTGGGAATCCATTGAGAGTCTAATATAAATAAATGTGATAGAATTGTTTTCCATAATTTTGCAAAATGATGTGTCTATATCCACTTCCATAAGAACGTCCATGAGTAGTGGAGTAGTGGAAACCACAATGTCCTTGAAAATATGGTATGGAACTATGATCTATCATAGAGAAACTACTATAGGATCCAAAATAATATTTGACTCACAAAGACGATTATAAAAATAAGAGATTTTGATTGTGGTTGGAATTTCAAGAATATCTATCATAGTGGTGGCATAATTGGAAGTTATCCCATAAAGAAGAGAAAATAGAGAGTATTTACCACCTAATAATAATCAAAGTCCGTACCCTCAATACATATAAGTAATATATTTCTCTAGATATAAAAAACTTCTTTATCTAAATGATCATCCATAAGATATGTTGAGGATTTGATGAGTTGTTTAAGACTGAAATAATCCTTATTGGAACTAAAGGATACAAAATCCAAATACCCTAATTAATTTTTCGAAAAAGATAACAATACATTGGTAAAATGTTCTATGATTAAAAATATATAGTATTTAGTCTTCCAGAGTCAAGAATAATGTGACCAACCTAATCACACAAATATTCAGTCACAACTAATCATCAAACATCAAATGTTAGTAATATTAGTAAAAAATTTATTGGATCAATCTTTCCCTCATCCCCATCACTATCATCACTATAATCATCATCCTCATCCCCATCCTCATCCTTATCACTATCCCCATCATCATCACTGTCCTCATCCTTGACCTCATCCACTCCCTCTTCATCCACCTCGGCCTCGGCCTCAGTGTCGACATATATTCATCAGAAGATTCACTAACCTCTAGTGTAAGTTATGAATATAAAACAATCATCAGTTTCATAAATTTAGTATTTTCCCTAACAACCAGTTCTCCCACTTGTGTGAAATTTTTTTCCACATGTTCTACCCATGAACTAACCTTTTCTAACTCGGTGGTACTAAAATTGGTATCTAAAGAGGGAAAATACATCGTCAAGGCTATACACTTCCCAGGTCATCAACATTCTCTTAAAGGGTTCTCATCTCCCAACTCCTGATGTAGGTGATCATTTGGCCCAAAATTTTCAGGTTCTAAGGTATCAAGGGCCTCCAAAACATATTTTTAAAAATATAAATGGATTTTTATTTTAAAAAATAGATATTAAAATTTGAAATCAATAAAGTAAAACTTACAATCTGCAGCTTTGTGGGTTCATTAAACGCACTTCCATATTTTTTCTCTCTACTTGATCAAAATAGTTTTGATCGAGGCACATGTCCTTAAATTTTCAATACCGACCTCTATGGTGATATTGAATGTAGGAAACCATAATTGAAAAGAAGTTACCAATAATGAATTTCATAACTAAAAAATATAAAAACTTTAGTAATCAGATAAATTATCGAGGAGACAATAGAAAGTGAAAGTCCTAAAGAAAAATTATAAACAATTATTGTACCTGCTTCCTCTCATGATCTGACATCGTAGTATGACCCAATGTGTGGAGTTAATTTTTAGCATCAATGTTTTTGTTATTTTTTCCAAATGATTCCTAAATAAATTTCAATAATACAAAAGATAGTATTAATGGAAAACCAGAAAATTTTCATTTAAAAGCCTCAAATGTGATTAATACCATAAACATAGAAGTAATCCAATGAGTAATAATTTGTTGATATTATTTTATCAGTCAATAATTATTAATAGGTACCACCTCTAACTCTATTCCAAATATAACATGACAACCAATATACAACTTGTGTATATAGGATCTCCAAAGCTCACCTAATTCCTTTAGAACAGCTGGTCATGCACCCTTGCCATTAGGAAAATTAAACTGATGATGACACCAAAATATTAATTCATATAAATAAAAAAATAATATTACAATAAATCCAATATATTATTTTACCTATATCTATGACCAAGAATTAACCTTAAATTCAGTTGGAAAGGGTCTCCATGAGAGTGGGATTACGGGAATGATGTCAGAGTATTTGGAAAGCATTGCAAAAAAACTCCAATATTCCTTCCCTATTTTTTCAATCATTTGGTTGTCTTTGTTGTAGTCCACTATCAACTATGTGTGTCTATTACACACTTCACACATGCATGTATTCCCCCATGTTCTATCAGTATATGTATCTTTTATGAAGTAAAAAAACAAATATTATATAAATACATGTTATAATGAAAATAAATTATGGTATAATTTTTTTTAGGTTTCTGAAATAAACATGAATTAGTATGATCAATGGGAATAATTGGATCCATAGAGACTGATAGAACATAACCCTGTACAAGTGGAGTGAGACCCAGTGTATGCTTCGTTGGCACATACCATGTCAAAGCAGGAGTCGAAGAAGGAATGTAGAACCCAGAGAGACAGAAGTATATGGTAAAGAAGATGACATGGATGGATAGCCAAATGCATGATGTGTATGGGGAGTGAGAATCACCATAATATACAGTAAATATGGGTGAGAAGGCTTAGATTTAAATTCTATTAAAAACATGGGAGGACTTAATTTATCATGTGTCCCCAATGACACAGTGGGATCAGAATGTGTGGAAGACAGTACGTCAATGACAGGGGCAGGGTCTAATCAGTTACATCGATTAGAGCACCAAGCTCTCATACCACCCCCTCGTACCACCATCCTATGTACTGGGACCACAAATAGGATACTCATCTAATAACTAGCACCTAAGTGGTGGATCATGCATAAAAGTTTAAAACAAAAGTCATCACATGGCATTATATGTTATTGATATATATATATATATATATATTTGAAATTAAATACTCACAACAGGAACTAATGGAGGAATTCCCATATAATTCATTCGATGATTGTTGTATGTCATCCTTTTTCTTTGATCCTCCTCAATAGGTTCCATTTCATTTATTTGAAAACAATTATGGAAGTAATTAGAAAAGTATAAATAAATTGTAACCCAAAAAACAAAAAATATGAGACATGGATTATTTGTCTTAGTTAATTTGGTTTATATTTTTTATTTGGTGATATAGATATTTTTTTGGTTAGGTAATTATTTTCATTTGTTTTTATTTTCATATGAATTAGTTTAATATTTCCAATTAAATTCCTCTTATTTTTTATTCCAATTTAATTGTTTGAATTGTGTTTGGTTTTGTAGATTATAATACAACTCAATTCAATATTAGAAAATGCAACTCAAATAAAACTACAACCAATTATCCTTGAAAATTAACATTATGGTCAAGTATGATAAAAAATATTTTTAATCAATTTTAAATAATTATGAATAGTACCAACTATAACAACCCAAGTCAATCTAAACCAAATGAACTGAGAACACATGATATATGATTCTATATTTTTCCCACCACATCTTTGGGTTCACGATCAACTCTGAAAATTGAGCTATTGGAGTAATCATAAGTAATAAATAGATTGGTGCCAATTTTAGTCGGTATAGTGTCAATTCCTTCATGACCATCATAAATAACATGTGTTTGAATTACTTCAATAATGACACTAAATTTAGGTCAAAGAGGATCTATGACATAAGAAAATTGATTCATCATTGATTCTAATACATATGGTTCATCAGTATCAAGTATGAAAGTCATGTCAATAACATGAAATCCCGAATCATTAATAATGGTTCCTTGCCTCATCATCAAATCAAACGACCAACATTTCATCATCGTTACTGGACCATGAGAGTAATAATCCCATATTATTATTTTCTCAATGACTCTATCATGAGGAGAATTTTTAAAATGTGGTCTAGTGTCAAATTCACTAGCATAATAGTTTGTTGTGGTAGTTATAATAACACCACCATGTTGTATTCTCATGTTCTTTGCTCATTCAATGATAATGAATCTGTAACCATTGATCACAATTGATTTACATTCAAAAACCATGATATTAGAATCAAAATCCAAAGCTCTTATTTCTTAAAAAATAGTGTCCGTAAGAAAACTTGATACCTTAAATATAAATGAATATTAATATTAATTAAATATTTATTTTTTTTATTATAGAAATATTTCTACATTAAATTTCAACCAAGAAGAAAAATCTTTTCCATGAAAAGTCTCTCTCATTCTCAATGACAAAGAACATTGATTTCTATTTATATTGTTTATATGTTCCCTATAGCTAAAATAGAAATATTTTAACACATGTGTAAAATTATAGGATATGATATAACATATACATGTTCAATTTACTTACTTTATGTAGTTATCAAACTGATCACATTTGAACCACATTGTAAAATGTTTCATCTCCCGCTCTTCAAGTTTCAATGTTGTCAATGTATAGAATCCAGTAATTCCTCTTGTTTGAGGAAGTGATGGAAAACTAGGTTCAATTTTCTCATACCATTCTTCTTCATTTCTCATTAGTCTATTCAATATCGTTGTAAGATCAGACAAATACATTTAGAAGAAATCCATGATTTTTTTAGCCAAGTTACCATTAACGATAGAACGTTTAGGATTATTTTGACTCTAAACATAATGTTTTAGTGCATACATATTTCCTTCAGTTAGATATATCCAACTGAAAGCAAAATATCCTCTGAGAAGTATTCCAGTTGGAAGATGGAATGTCATATGCAACATGTATATGAAAATGATGGAGGAAATATTTTCTATAACTCACACAAAATTAATGGTGTCTCTATCAACATTTTTTTACAAGAAATACTTAGAAAAATTCTTAGCATAAAGATCTCTAAATAAATGGCACGACCTAATAATTGAAGCCCTTACATTATTGGATAGATGACGATGGATTTTTATGGAATCAACTCATGTAGAAGGACATGATAATCATGACTCTTCAAAGATTTTAGCTTCAACTATCATCTGTTGACCCATTTTGATATATTGATTGAATAACCATCAATAAATTTAATAGTCTCTAGTACTTACAATTTTTTTTCTTGATGGTTTCATCATATAAGAATCCCATGGAACATTCCATTTTTCTTCACTAATACACACATGATGCAATTATGGTCTGATCCCCCAATCCACCAAGTCATGATACAATCATAAATTATCTTTTATATTTCCATTTTTATTTAGATGAATCAAAATCAACATTTCATATACATTATTTTAAATTTGAATTACATCTAAGCAATGATGTTACAAATTGTTTGACCAATAAGGAAACTCAAAGAAGATACTCTTCTTCTTCCAATTGTAACAGGTATCATTGGAAACATTCGTCCCCTTTCTGCATTTCATTTGACCCTTCCTAAATGAAATAATTAAATATAACAATTCATTAAGACCATGAGTTCTAGACATACATTGAGGTGGATCATCAATCTCTATGGTATTTTGAAATATTTGATGATTATTTCTAAATGGATGGTCCATTAGCAAGAATTTTATATTTACCTTAAAACTAAAACTATGATGATATTTCAATCTTCTAGATTCAATATTATTCATAAAAATAGGACATGATAGTTTTCCCTTCATGCTCCATCCAGGAACCATTTCATAATTAGGAAAATCATTGATCGTCCTCATAAGCACAACACACATCCAAAATATGTCTTTCGAATATGCATCATATATGCGCACACCCACATCCAAAAGAAGTTTCAACTATTTTATTAAATATTTCATGTACATGTCTATATAATTTATTGGATCATAAGGGCCAGATATGAGTATACACATTGAAGGGTAAGGTTTTTTCATAAAAAAACATGAAAGAAGGTTATAATGTGTATGAAAATTGACCACGTGTTATGCAAAGTAAGCATCTACCCAAATGGATTAAAACCATGACATGAAAGACCCAACCTCACATTACACATGCCAACTCAATAATCAGGATATCTAGTATCAAATATATTCCATTCAAATCCATATATAGGGTGAACCAAATCTTCATTATTCTTCTTCCTCTCGGTATCCTGAAATCAAATTTTTATTGAAGTTTCAACAGACATGAAAATTTTTTGGAGTCTAGGGATTAATGGAAAGTTCTAGATTACTTTGTGTGGCATGAGGGATGGTGTTACCTTAACTTTTTGATTCCATTGGGATGTTCTAAATTTTATAAAATCATTTTTAAAGTAGTTTCCATAAAAAATATGCTGCAATATTTTGAGAAAGAATGAATTTTGTGTTTTGAAAATCTATGTTTTTCAACTAACTTCTATGACATATAGCATTTTGAGGGAATATCTACATCATCTAGAAGTAAGTGGTTCAAGAAGGTAAGAATATAATATATGGTAGTATTTAAAACCCCATAAATGGTATTCCCATGAATAAAATGGATAAAAAAATCTACTTCTTTTTTTTTACCATATTACAGATTTACTAGAGTCATTACAACATCATTCAATTTTTTCACCCTCTAAACATCATCAATTTCATTGGATGCATCATTTGTTTTCATATTTAATTCCTCTTAGGTAAACACCTTTTCTTATTCATGATGAAAAATAAATATAAACCGGTCATATATCAAATTCTCCAATCCAATCCTCTCATTTGGATCATCAACATTTTGAGATTCCATTTTCTCTCTACTGTGATACCACACATAGTAGTTTGTTTGAAACCCATATTTGGATATATGGTAGCTAACTTCTTCATGGCTCAACCAAGGTACTCCAATACAATTATAACATGGGTTGTGTATGTGATCACTATTAGAAGCATTGTCAAATGTGAAATCTAAAAATCTCTCTAAATTGTTTTGAAAATTGCTTGATATCCGATCAGTTTCATACATACAACTTCTATCCATTTTTAAAAGTAATTAAATAATTCATTTTGTGAAAGCAATTCAATAATATTGAAGTTTAATAGAAAATATATTTAATTAAATGAGAATTTCTCACTTTATATAAAACCATAATAGACACACTACTTTAAATGAGAATTATAAAATAAAAGAAAACAAAATACTCTATAGATAGGATTTGTTTAGTAAACAAGAATGGTTCAACTTAGTTCATTTTTTATCATTACTATATAAATTCTTTTAGTTAGATTCACTATAGTTCAATTATTTTTATTTTAGTTCAGTTTGATGAAATTTAGTGTTTTTCAGGTCTTATCAAGTCTACTTGGGTCAAATCAAGTCATTCCAATTCAATTCAATTGGTTTGGTATAAGCTAAGAGTTCATTAGTAGGAGGGTTGGGGTAGCGTGATCTTATCAACTAGTAATATTATCATATTTTTGAGATAATTATTCTTCTTCTATCCATTGAAAAAAATACATTTCTCCATTATTAACTATAAGAAAAACACTAAATAAATACCCATTAGTGATGGTCAATGGACCTTCCTCTGTGTAATAATCATTATATGTGCTACTTCTTTTCTCTCCATGTAGATTCTGGAATTTGAAAATTATTCTCTCATTATTTCGGCATGTTATTGAATATATAGTCTTCTTTATTATCCATACTTTTCTATATCCATATTAATCTCTTTAAATTACTAATAATACTTATGTTTTATCTCAACATCCATATGATAACTATTCTATTTTATAAATTTGTATGCACTCATTAAATTTGGGGTTTATAATCTATTTTATAAATCCACAAGGTGTCCTCCAACCTTCTTCTAATATATTTTATGTTTGAATTTAACATCTTTTTCAAGATTCAATTAATATTAGTTTTAAAGAATTCCACTTATTTATTAGATTGTGGATGGTAAGGTGTTTATGTTTTGTGGTACACTATATACTTCCTCATTAAAGATTCCAAACACCCATAGAGAAAGAAGGTTTATCTGCCACTAATGAATTCTGGAAGGAATCTAAATCAAAAAAGACATTATTACTAAAAAATGTTCAAACAAGACTGGAATCATCAATTTTTTCACCTTGGATTCCACACATTTTGAAACATAGTCAATAAATAACAATATGTTTGAATATCCAAATGACTTGAGAATTGATTTTATAAAATCTATACCCCATAAATCAAATATTTCACAAAAAATAATTTTTCATTAAAGTGTTTATTCTCGCTGAGATATATTTCTAGTTAATGTTTACTTATTATATTTCTTATAAAACTAAAAATCATCATTAAAATGTTTGGGATAGTATATTATATATTTAAAGACTTTCATAGAATATCATGGAGGTTCAAAGTAACAACGAAAAGATAAATTATGATAAAATTATAACACATGTTATAACTCAATTTTAAGGAAACATATGTTGATCATTTTATCATTATAAAACATCCATATATTTGGATATTACCAAAAATAAAACTATGATACAACATTTATTATAAAAAAAATGTTGTTGGACTAGACATTACCAAACAAGAGAGGTTACAAAAAAATTTATCATAGAATCATACCATAATACTGCTCCTTCAAAAAAATATTGTTAATATTATGGAATTATTTCATTAAATAGTTCCTTGTCTAGAATTTCCACCTCGGTTGTGTGGTGAATCCTATAAAATTGGTATTCAACTTTATTTTTATCTCATATATTTTCTTTTATTTTCAAATCAAATTTCTATCATTGGAAAATTTGCCTTACCAAATGTATATTTTATAATGGATTCTTGATCAAAACAAAAAACAAAAAACAACTGTGTCTTCAAATAAATATGATTGAAAAAAGGAAAAATAAATGGAGGTATAACATATAACATAGTTATATCTTACTTATTTCAAGTGGAAGAAAAAAAATTACTTGAATATCAATCCCTTTTTGGGAAGAATGGTTTTCATGCTAGGTAGAAGAAGAGAGTTTTCATTTAGAGAAAATCAAAAAAATAAACAAAAAAATAAATAGATATAGAACATTAAAACTAAGTTATCACTTATAAAGTTGAATTTTAATAAAAAAATTTCTTAAATGAAGATGTATTGAATAGTGGGAAGAAGGTTTGCAGGTTGGAGAAGAGGGGATATTTAGTTTAGGGAAACACACATGGGAGGGGTAAAGTGGAGGGATACAGAATTTGAGAACAATTTTCTCAATGGTTTTTATGAACTATTATTATAGATTTTTTATCACAATGATTTAAAAAAGCTATTAGGATAGAATTGTAGAAAGGATATTATCCCAACAATTTACTTACACGTTTGGGATAGGTTTTTTCTATCCTACCTGTTTTCTGAAACTGTTGGGAAACCAGTATAAGGCCCCGGCCTAAAACCTTACTTAACATTGAATTAAATGAATAATTAAAATTGAGGATCTTTTTAGGTTTAGAGTTTTATATAATTAGAACATAACTATTACATCTCAAAAGATTTACAAAGTAGACACTTCTACTGAGTTTCCATAGAATAAAAAAAATTCTTAAAAGAAACTTGTCTAGTTCCATGTTTTATATAGCATGACTTTCCCTTGATCCCATCCTTGACCCTATTCCACATTAATTCCTGTGAAAAAAAATTCAAAAAAACTTGGGGTGAGCATAAATATCTCAGTAAGGGATACACAAATAATGAAAACTATTAGTTTATCAAAACAACAAGTAAAGTAATACTTTTCACCTTTATAAAGTAGTAAAAACTCTTCAAAGAATAAAAGATCATTACTTACCCTTTTTTAACCAAAATATTACCATAAAACCCATATAAAGAACACATAACATATAAAGGTAACTTGGGACATAAACATACTTAAGTGGAATAACCATACGGTCGACTTCCACACATATCTCTTAATGGAATAGCCATACGGCCAACATACATACATAATTAATGGAATAGCCATACGACCGACTTCCATACCCAATGCATTGGAGGTTATAACGTAACCACCCATCCTGGTATTCACGGCACCACCCGTCATATGGTTTATCACGTAACCACCCGTAAAATGTCCAAGTACCATTATAAAAATCATAATCCATAAAACAAATATAATGGAAAGAAAACATTTCCACACTTTGATCAAAATATATCACATAAATATATTGACATATAAAATCCATTATTAAAACCATTTTCAATACCAAAATACATAAAAGATTATATGGTTTTTATTTCATTTTAAAAACATTACGGCTTGTTGAGGAAGCCAAAGACCAAATAATACTCACGACGGCGGAAAAGGTTGTTGTCACTGCGTACGTTAAAAGAAACATTCCTTTTTGTCGTTTTGTAAAATGCTTCGTAGAAAAAGATTCCTTTTGTATAAAAGTAAAATTCAATGGGGTTTATACACCGTATAAAATAAAGTTGTGTATAAAACGAAATATGCCTCAATGAATGGAGATTGAGACAAAGTCCCTTACCTCGGGTCCGACTTGACTCGATCGTTCTTTAACGTCCTGAATAATAAACTTGAGTTAATTTATATTTGCTTAAGAACCTTTTTCAAGTTCATTATTCCTTTTATATCACTTATTGCCATGTTATAAACATTATGTAACCATTTAAGTTAATAATCTTTGTTTTGTCGATATTTGGTTCTTAAGTCGAAAGTGGACTTCTTACAATTACATGTTGTTCGTGTGGTCAAAGGTTCTTTATATCCAGAATGACATTACTGATTTAGATATCATATATATCATATATATCCATCATATACATGTATTTATTATATTACATAATCATTTATAGGTAAGAAATGAAATGCACCGTTCATTGAGACGGTAAGCCGTACGTACGCATGAACGCTACTTTCATTTCTTTGTCATATTAATGGAATTAAAACTAAATGAGAGGTATGTATATTTTAATTACAGAATTATATTCATCATTTAGATGTATCATTAATCATATATATCCATTATATACATTTACTTTTAATAGTACATTACATTTTGGATAAGAAATGAAATGCACCGTTCATGGAGACGGTAAGCCGTGCGTACGCATGAATGCTACTTTCATTTATATCTCATAATTTAATGGAAAGAAATAATAATGATATAGAGGTATATTATAATTCCAGTATAACATAATATATAATAACTTTAAATCCATCCTTTATATATCCCACATATGGCATTAACGAATCAAATCACTTTGAGGGGGCGGTTGTCCGCACTTCCTTAAATGAAGATATCGTGTTTACCCATAATGGAAACCATAAAGGTATTCCTAAAATGAAAAATAGAGAAGATTAAGGAAAACATAAACATATTATATATCATATATAAATATAGTGTCATCTTAATGTCCACCTTTGATGGTGTTAAAATAATGTTGAACAATCATCGTTTCGGGAGGCAGAAATTCACCATCCACGAAAACAGTATGTTCTTTAACCATTAGATGTAGGTGTGTGTAATTGTAGCTCGAATACTTCTTATAACAACATCCTAGTATATTGAGGATACTTGAGTTGTTACAAAAGAAAAGAATAAAAATATTTTAGGGGGTTGGAGAAGCAAAATAAAACAAAAGGACTCAAAAGAAGACATTACCTTAAAATCGGGTAACTCCCTTTGGTTTGAGCTCAATGGCTTCCTTGGGAAGACTTATTCCCAAAGTGAGGCTTAAAGGAGTAAGAGAGGTAAGTTTAGAGACAAAATTGTCATGGGTTGGCCGATCCAAAGGCTTTGGGAGTGTGGGTAAGACGGTAGAGGTGGGGGCCTTTTATAAGAGGAGAGGAGGGGCACTCTTGGAAGGTAAAGAAAAGTCACTTTATTTTAAAATAGTATTTGGATTTAAGAGGAAAAAAATTGATATAATTAGAGGATAGGGTGATAAGGGTTTGAAATCCACTCATCCCATAGGTTTTGGACATGTGTAGGTCTTATATATTACATTATCTTTCCATTTTATTTAAATCATTAAATAATGAGGTCATCACTGCATCATCATGATGTCATAAATAATTTAATTTATTTAATGTCTAAAAATTATAAAAAAATACTATGATGTAGGAAATCGTTTTATCTTTACACTTACCATTTATAGTAAAAAATATGACATGTATAACCCCAGGTAAAAATTGTTTTAGTAAAACATTTCATGTTTCTGTCATTTTTACTTTAACATTTAATAAAAAGGTATTTATGTCATTTTCCATCCAAATTGGCTCCATGGGGTCCCCAAGTTGACCCATGGATTTTCGTGGTCGTCCATGACACATCAAATAAGGGTAGGACATGTGTCAAGCTCATCTCATATTATTAAAACATTATTTTTACCTTAAACTACACTAATTACCTCTAATCGCGATTAAGAACTTAAAAGTTACTATTCACCACAAAATTATTTTAATCTCATTGAACCAAATTTTACTTCTTAATGAAAACCATTTATGTCGGATTTTTGAAATTCAAAACACAGAAGTGGTAAAATTTCATTTAAACGAAAAATCGGTTTTTATAAGTACCACTTAGTGGTTTCACTATTCATCAAAAATTGAAGTTTTTCAGAAAAATACCAAATATTCTCCCTAAGATATATTTGATATTCCGAATTAAAAAATGAAGTCTATTTTAAAAAATTCAAAACATATAAGTCACATTAATTAGTTTAATAATTAATCCCTGCTGTCATGACAAATAGCGTGTTTTTATGAAATAATAAGTATCAAAAGATTGACACTAGTTTAAGTCCGATTTCAAAGTGAAATTAATTCCAACGACCACTATTGGATTTAATGGTAAAAATATTTTATAATTTCACTTTAAAACCAATTCAAATGATAATCTAATCATATAAATAAATTAGATTAAAAAGAGGTTTTGAATTAAAATACAACATTTTACACTATTCATTAAAAAAATGAACTTTATCGGAAAGATACCAAAAATTTACACAAAGTAAATTTTGATGTCCCGATTATAAAGAAGAGTTATATTTGGTCCAATAGAATTTATAATATTGATCAAAACTATATTTAATGACGGTTCGCCATCAAAATGTGATAAGTGAACCCTTAGTGAAAATTAGGGTATAAATGCCTAAAATTGAATTCTTTCCGTATTTTAAGCCTTTATCTTTTATTGGATAAATGTCAAAACATATAAAAACATATATAATCATATTTTAGTTATTTCTATCCATTCCCGCCAATACAACGGATACATGTTAACTACCATTTAAAATAATATTATTATATTACTAGTGTGCAACGTAAGTTTTCAAAGGAACTCATCGTTGCTTATCGGGTACGCTATCGAACATAGCAACCCCTTTAAAGTAAAATTAATATTAAATTCGTAAATATTAATAAATATCAAAATTATTTATTCTTTATTTACCTGGGATGTTACATCCTTCCCCCCTTTTGGGAATTGCGTCCTCACAATTTTATTCACTTATCAAAATAAGTGGGGGTATTTATCCCTCATAGCATTTTCAGATTCCCACGTTTCCTCTTCAACCATATGGTTTTTCCACAAAACCTTTACCTGGTGAATTACCTTATTTCTCAACACTTGCTCTCTTCGGTCAAGAATCTGGTCTAGTTGTTCTTCATAAGATAGGTTCTCTTCCAGCTGAACTACCTCTGGACTCAAAACATGAGATGGATCTAACATATACTTCTCAACATCGAAACATGAAAAACATTGTGTACCTGAGATAAACTCGAAGGTAAAGCCACTCTGTATGCAACTGATCCAACTCTCTCCAGAATTTCATATGGCCCAATGAACCTTGGACTCAGCTTTCCTTTCTTACCAAATCGCATCACACTTTTCCATGGAGAAACCTTGAGAAAAACATGATCACCTACCTCGAAAGATAGACCCTTCCTCCGGTTATCCGCATAACCCTTCTGCCTGCTTTGAGCTGTTCTAATGTGTTTCTGAATCAACTGAACCTTTTCTACCGTCTCTTCTACGAATTCTGGTCCCGTCATCTTCCTTTCTAAAAGTTAGAAGTAAACATAGGATCATGATCGGACACAATGGAGAGAGGAACTCCATGTAACCTGAACATCTCTTTAAGATACAAACGGGAAAGTTGATCTTGGGAATAAGTATCTCGTATATCAAGGAAATCATCCGATTTAGTCAAGTGATCAACAATAACCCAGATTGCACTATTACCTCGAGATGTCTTTGGTAATCCCACAACAAAGTCCATGGATATATTCTCCCATTTCCACTCTGGCACTGGTAGAGGCTGAAGCATCCCTTTTGGTAACTGCTGCTCTGCTTTAACCTGCTAACAAGTCAAACACTTCACAGTAAAATCAGCAATATCTCTTTTCATTCCATCCCACTAGTAATACTCCCACAGATCGTTGTACATCTTAGTACTGCCAGGATGAACTGAAAACGGAGAACTATGAGCTTCACATAACAACTCTCTCTTCAACTGTGAATCACAAGGCACACAGAATCTCTTCCCAAATCTCAAAACACAATCACTATCAATGTTGAATTCAGGCATCTTACCCTTCTGAACCAGCTCTACCTTTTTCTGCAACTCACTGTCTTGTTTTCGTTCATGCTTGATTCTGTCTGATAGGGAAGATCTCACTGACTCCTGAAACAAAACAGAAGAACTTCCTGCACCAACAACATCCATGCCAAAGCTCATCAAATCCTTAAACAAAGTATCACGTTTCAAATGCAACATTGTTAATGAAGCATTAATTTTTCAACTCAAAGCATCAGCCACTTTATTTACTTTTCCCAGATGGTAATTAACTGTACAATCATAATCCTTGATTAATTCCAGCCATCTCCTCTATCTCATGTTCAATTATTTCTGAGTGAATATATACTTTAAAATTTTGTGATCAGTATATATTTCACACTTTACTCCATACAAATGATGCCTCCAAATTTTTAAAGTGAAAACAACAGCAACTAATTCCGAATCATTTTACCTCATGAGTTTTCAACTGTTGTGAAGCATAATCAATTACCTGATCATTCTGCATAAGGACACAACCAAGTCCCTTCAATGAAGCATCACTGTATATAACAAACTCACCATTCCTAGAAGGTAATTCCAAAACTGGAGCATTCACCAATCTTCTTTTCAACTCCTGAAAACAATCATCACATTCTTTTTTCCAGATAATCTTAACACCCTTCCGAGTTAGCTTATTCATTGGACTAGATAACCGTGAAAAATTTTCAATAAACCTTCAGTAGTAACCTGCCAAACCAAGAAAACTACGAATCTCGGTTACATTTGTGGGTCTTGGCCATTCTTCAACAACTTTTGTTTTAGCAGGATCAACAGTTATGCCATCTTTTGAAACAATGTGACCCAGGAAAGAAATTTGTTGTAACCAAAACTCACACATGCTGAATTTTCCATATAGTTTATTTTCTTTTAAGGTTTTCAAGATAACCCTTAAATGTCATTCATGCTCCTCTTTACTTTTGGAAAACACCAAAATATCGTCAATGAAAACAACCAAAAATTTCACCTGATTCAACTGAGCCATCACTGCAACAAACTGTTTAGTTCTAATTCTGACCATCCCAGGATACTAATTTGAAAGATCATTTCCCTATGTATGACTTCCCAAGAAAGATTCTTTGTTTCCTCTACGAAAAACCATTCTTAACACTGAAATAACTTAGGCAAAGCAACATGGTAAGCTTTAAATGCTATATCATTTCAGTCATACCATAAATTAACTTATATTTTAACATTTTTCTAACTCCTAAAGTTGTCTAAACCGACCTCTGATACCAACTATAAGGCCCCAGCCTTAAACCTTACTTAACATTGAATTAAATGAATAATTCACATTGAGGATCTTTTCAGGTTTAGAGTTTTAGAGAATTAGAACATAACTATTACATCTCAAAATATTTACAAAGTAGACACTTCTACTATGTTTCCATAGAATAAAAAAAACTCTTAACAAGAAACATGTCTAGTTCCATGTTTTATATAGCATGAATTTCCCTTGATCCCATCCTTGACCCTATTCCACATTAAGTCCTATGAAAAGTATTTCAAAAAAACTTGGGGTGAGCATAAAGAGCTCAGTAAGGGATACACAAAGAATGAAAACTGTTAGTTTATCAAAACAACAAGTAAAGTAATACTTTTCACCTTTATGAAGTAGTAAAAACTATTCACTGAATAAAAGATCATTACTTACCCTTTTGTAACCAAAATATTACCAAAAAAACCCTTATAAAGAACACATAACATATAAAGGTAACTTGGGACATAAGCATACTTAAGTGGAATAACCATACGGTCGACTTCCACACATATCTCTTAATGGAATATCCATGCGGCCAACTTCCATACATACTTAATGGAATAGCCATACGGCCGAATTCCATACCCAATGCATTGGAGGTTATAACGTAACCACCCATCCTGGTATTCACGGCACCACCCGTCATATGGTTTATCACGTAACCACCTGTAAAATGTCTAATTACCATTATAAAAATCATAATACATAAAACAAATATAATGGAAAGAAAACATTTCCACACTTTGATCACAATATATCACATAAATATATTGACATAGAAAATCCATTATAAAAACTATTTTCAATAACAAAATACAAAAAAGAGTATATGGTTTTTATTTCATTTTAAAAACATTACGGCTTGTTGAGGAAGCCAAAGACCAAATAATACTCACAGCGGCGGAAAAGGTCGTTGTCACCGCGTACGTTAAAAGAAACATTCATTTTTGTCGTTTTGTAAAACACTTCGTAGAAAAATATTCCTTTTGTATAAAAGTAAAATTAAAAGGGGTTTATACACCGTATAAAAGAAAGTTGTGTATAAAATGAAATATGCCTCAATGAAAGGAGATTGAGACGAAGTCCCTTACCTCGGGTCCGACTTGACTCGATCGTTCTTTAACGTCCTGAATAATAAACTTGAGTTAATTTATATTTGATTAAGAACATTTTTAATGTTTATTATTCATTTTATATCACTTATTTCCATGTTATAAACATTATGTAACCATTTAAGTTAATAGTGTTTGTTTTGTCGATATTTGGTTCTTAAGTCGAAAGTGGACTTCTTACAATTACATGTTGTTCGTGTGGTCAAAGGTTCTTTATATCCAGAATGACATTCCTGATTTGGATAGAATATATATCATATATATCCAGAATATTCATGTATTTATTATATTACATAATCATTTATAGGTAAGAAATGAAATGCACCGTTCATGGAGACGGTAAGCCGTACGTACGCATGAACGCTACTTTCATTTCTTTGTCATATTAATGGAATTAAAACTAAATGAGAGGTATGTATATTTTAATTACAGAAATATATTCATCATTTATATGTATCATTGATCATATAAATCCATTATATACATGTAATTTTAATAGTACATTACATTTTGGGATAAGAAATGAAATGCACCGTTCATGGAGACGGTAAGCCGTACGTACGCATGAACGCTACTTTCATTTCTATCTCATACTTTAATGGAAGGAAATAATAATTATATAGAGGTATATTATAATTCCAGTATAACATCATATATAATAACTTTAAATCCATCCTTTATACGTCCCACATATGGCATTAACGAATCAAATCACTTTGAGGGGACGGTTGTCCGCACTTCCTTAAATGAAGTTATCGTGTTTAACCATAATGGAAACCATAAATGTATGAACAAAATGAAAAATACATAAGCTTAAGGAAAAAATAAACATATTATATATCATATATAAATATAGTGTCATCTTAATGGCCACCTTTGAAGGTGTTAAAAGAATGTTGAACAATCATCGTTTCGGGAGGCAGAAATTCGCCATCCACGGAAACAATATATTCTTTAACCATTAGATGTAGGTCTGTGTAAGTGTAGATTGAATACTCCTTATAAAAACATCCTAGTATATTGAGGATACTGTAGTTGTTACAAAAGAAAAGAATAAAAATATTTTAGGGGGTTGGAGAAGCAAAATAAAACAAAAGGACTCAAAAGAAGACATTACCTTAAAATCGGGTAACTCCCTTTGGTTTGAGCTCAAAGGCTTCCTTGGGAAGAATTATGCCCAAAGTGAGGCTTAAAGTAGTAAGAGAGGGAAGTGGATAGACAAAATTGTCAGGGGTTGGCCGAGCCAAAGGCTTTGGGAGTGTGGGTAAGGAGGTAGAGGTGGGGGCCTTTTATAAGAGGAGAGGAGAGGCAGTCTTGGAAGGTAAAGAAAAGTCACTTTATTTTAAAATGGTATTCGGATTTAAGAGGTCCCAAATTTATATAATTAGAGGATAAGGTGATAAGGGTTCGAAATCCACTCATCCAATAGGTTTTGTACATGTTTAGGTCTTAGATATTACATTATCATTCCATTTTATTTAAATCGTTAAATAACGAGGTCATCGCTGCATCATCATGATGTCATAAATAATTTAATTTATTTAATGTCTAAAAATTATTAAAAAAATACTATGATGTAGGAAATCTTTTTATATTTCAAATTACTATTTATAGTCAAAAATATGACTTGTATAACCACATGTAATATTTTTTTTAGTAAAACATTTCATGTTTGTGTCATTTTTACATTAACATTTAATAAAAAGGTATTTATGTCATTTTCCAACCAAAATGGCTCCATGGGGTCCCCAAGTTGACGCATGGATTGTCTTGGTCGGCCATGACACATCCAATAAAGGTAGGAGATGTGTCAAGCTCATCTCATATTATTAAAACATTATTTTTACCTTAAACTACACTAATTACCTCTAATCGCGATTAAGAACTTAAAAGTTACTATTCACCAAAAAATTATTTTAACCTCATTGAACCACATTTTACTTCTTAATTACAACCATGTATGTTGGAGTTTTTAAATTCAAAACATAGAAGTGGTAAATTTTCATTTAAACGAAAAATCAGTTTTTATAAGTACCACTTAATGGTTTCACTATTCATCCAAAATTGAAGTTTTTCAGAAAAATACCAAAAATTCACCCTAAGCTATATTTGATATTCCGAATTCAAAAATGAAGTCAATTTTACAAAATTCAAAACAGATAAGTCACATTAATTAATTTAATAATTCATTCCCGCTGTCATGACAAATAGCGTGTTTTTATGAAACAATAAGTATCAAAAGATTGACACTAGTTTAAGTCCGATTTCAAAGTGAAATTAATTCCAACGACCACTATTGGATTTAATGGTAAAAATATTTTCTAATTTCACTTTAAAACCAATTAAAATGATAATCTAATCATATAAATAAATTATATTAAAAATAGGTTTTGAATTAAAATACAACATTTTACACTATTCATTAAAAAATGAACTTTATCGGAAAGATACCAAAAATTTACACAAAGTAAATTTTGACGTCCCGATTCTAAAGAAGAGTTATATTTGGTCCAATAGAATTTATAAGATTTATCAAAACTATATTTAATGACGGTTCGCCGTCAAAAGGTGATAAGTGAACCCTTAGTGAAAATTAGGGTATAAATGCCTAAAATTTAATTCTTTCCTTATTTTAAGACTTTATCTTTTATTGGATAAATGTAAAAACATCTAAAAACATATATAATCATATTTTTGTTATTTCTATCCATTCCTGCCAATAAAACGGCTACATGTTAACTACCATTTAAAATAATATTATTATATTACTAGTGTGCAACATAAGTTTTCAAAGGAACTCATTGTTGCGTATCGGGTACGCTATCGAACATAGAAACCCCTTTAAAGTAAAATTATTATTTAATTCATAAATATTAATAAATATCAAAATTATTTATTCTTTATTTACCTGGGATGTTACAACCAGTCTCTAAATAGGCCTATACCAATGGTTTGTGAAAACCGTTTTATAGGTGCATTGGTATAGAGTGTTTTTATAGTAGTGAACGTTTGGATACTATATTGATAAAACCATTATGATATCTATAAGGAAATATATGGGGGAAATTTTAAGGATTTGTTAAAGTATAGGAAGATGTCCTATAATTTTGGTAAAGGATAGAGTGAGTTGTTTCCTAACAATACACTAATGTCTGGATACTACAAGTGGATGTGGATCAGGTAAAAATTGTAATAATGTAAAAAACCCCCCAAAACACTGTATTCTGTTAGAACCGACTAGGAAATGGTGCATGAAAATGGGCCTCGTTGCACACATGGTTCGACGATACTTGGGGATACACTTTGGAAACTCACACACTCTTTACAGACCATCATGAAGGATTTATATAGAATATAGCTTCGAATGACATAGGATAAACTTATTGTATTATATATTAAAGAATGTGTCATAATTTAGATATCATATTGTTTATTTTCATGATTATGTGGTTCCTAAATAGGATTATTTCTCATTACTCTATGTTTTTTATTTTAGTAAATGGATTGAACCTGAAGGAAATATGTAAATGATTTGTCTAAAAGAAAATGAAATGATTTCCCCATGAGAATCAATGTGTTATGAGAGTTGGAATGAAAAAAATCAATAATTTACTCACAGACATTCTCAATATATGAATCATGATGGACTTAAAAATGAAAAAATTATTGAAAACATTCTATTTAGTCCCTCATGAGGAAACTTCCACCTTCTTTCTGTTGGTCTTTTGATTCACTAGTTGTTGAACAATGGATCAATACCATTGAAAATATATTTTTTATTCACTAGTGTTAAAAACATTAAAAACACATTTTGGTCGTATTTCATTTGGAATGTGAAGTGGATCAATGGTGAATTATATTAAAGAATATGAGGAAATAAGATAAAAATTAATCCATAGATTGGGACGAGTTCAAGAACATATTTTTCAATAAGTAGTTTTAATGAATTTTTCTTACGAAGACAGAGAAAGAGTTACTTGAGCAATGAAAAAAGGATGATGAATTTATTAGTACCTATGAGGATAATTTTACAAGACTAGTGAGGTACAATTTTAGTATTATCATTCAACCCCAATGTAATTTTTATTTATTCTTTAGTTTCTTAAAACCAAGTCTCCTCTTGGGGTTATCCGGAGTATATTTTAGTAGATATGAAGAGATTGTTCGATGTGAAATCAAGGTGGAAATTTTTGTTGGAGTTTAAAATAAATCTCACGATTTTGACAATAAATGGAAGATGGAGTTCAAAGGAAAATCTAGGAATAATTGAGAGAAGAAGATGAGATTTCCTTTATGCTCTAAGTGTGGGAAGAAGCATAGAGGAAATTGTTTTAGGGGGACTAGTAATTTTTTTATGTGTGTAAGGGAAGTTCATCAAGAAATTTATTTCCAAAGTGATGTAAAGAAGTTATCTAATGATGATAATAGAGAGAAAGATGCACGAAATGCACATACCACACTTTATTGCTTCATGTGTAAGGAATATGGACATTATGATAAATAGCTCCCAAACCCAAGGGTTAATGATGATGATGATCATTAGAAACTTCTTAATCTAAGGTACAAGGTGAAATCTCAATCCATCAAGGTTTCTAATGAGGGTTGTGATAAATAAATTGTGAAAGGTACACCTAACATCCATTATAGAGCTCTTAATGTCTTTTTAGATAATGGATCTACCCATTCTTTCATATCAAAATAATATTCTATGGGTATCAATATTACACCCAAATGATTAGATATGAAATTAGCAGTGAAAACACTTAATGGTAAAATGATTTCATATTAGGTCTATGATTCCTCTTTAAATGATATTGGTAGGAATATGATTCTTGTAAATATTTTCATTCTTTATATGGTTGAATTTTCTAACATCCTAGAAATGGATTGGATTTTTATGCATATATCCTACATCAATTGTTGAGGAATTGAATTTAGGTTTGACATTCAAAACCAACCTATGACTGTCTATCAATGTGAAGATAAATATAAACTTTTTATGAATATTAAATCCTTTTTATGGGTCTTAGTTCTTATTCTGAAGGGGTGTTATATATCAAACTATTGGGGAGAAACTCGATATTGATGATATACCCGATGTTAAGTAACTTTTTGATTTCTTTCCATAATAATTCTCAATACTTACAATGAAACATGAGGTTTATTTTTTAGTATAAATCATACTTGGTACCAAACCAATTTCAATGAGTACCTATATAATGGTCCTGATTGAGTTGAAATAATTGGAGAAGAAACTCCAAGAAATCATTGATAAGGGATTCATTTGGCCAAGTGTGTCACCTTGGGGTGCACCTTTTATTTTTGTGAAAATTAATGATTTATTAATAAGACTCTAAATTGATTATCATGAGCTAAACAAGATCATAATTAATAAGAAGTATCTGATTCCCCATATTGATGACTCGTTTTATCAACTAAATAGATATCAATACTTTTCCAAGATTGAAGTTCATTCTGGATATCATTAATTGAGGGTAAACAAGGATGGTATACCCAAGATGATATTTTGTACAGGGTATGGACACTATAAATATATTGTGAAGCATTTTGTTCTTACAAATTCCTCTATTATCCTGATGGATTTAATAAATATTGTATTTAGAGATTACCTCAATCAACTTGTGACAGTCATTATAGATGAAATTCATATATATTAAAAGAGAAAGGAAGAGCATGACGACCATTTGAGAATTATACTAAAGACTCCATGGAAGGATAAACTATATAAAAAGATTACAATGTGGGAATTTTGAATGAAAACGGTTAATTTTGGATCATTTAATCTCAATATAGGTTATATAAGTAGATCCATCAAAGATGGAGGATATTAAATGTTAGACCAGACCAACCATAGTGACTAAGATTTGTAGTTTTCATGGTTTAGCTAGATAATATCAATGGTTTGGGGAGAATTTCTCATGAATATTGGATCCTCTGACCAAGTAAACATAGATGGGATCCAAATTCCTATAAAAAAATGAATGTGAGGAAATTTTGAAGGAACCAAAGATAATTATAGTTAGCACACTCATTCTTATATTTCTCTATACTAGATAAGGGTTTTTAATATATAGAGATTCATCAAAGAAGGTATTGGTATGTGTTATTTTCTAGAATAAAATGGTTATAGATTATGCCTCATGACAATTGAAGATTCATGAAAAAAATTACCCAACTCATGATTTGGAGTAAGATGCATTTTTTATTAATGATATAGAGGCATTATCATTCTAGAGAAAAGTATGAAATATATACCGATCATAATAATTTTAAGTATATATTCATAGAGAAGTAGTTGAACATGAACCATAGAAGATAGTTAGATCTAATGAAGGATTATGATTATTCAATACATTACCACCATGGGAAAGCAAACAAGGTGACTGATGATTTGAGTCGAAAGGATAATGCTAGATTATCCATGACGAGGATATAAAAAGATAAAATATTTATGGATTTTAAAAATATGGATCTATAAATACTGATGGAAGGGGGAAATATTATCTAGCTCAATTGAATGTTCAACCATATATCCAAGTGAAGATTAAAGAGGTATAAAAGGAGGATGTAAAGATGTAGTAGAAGGTTATTAATGTTCCTGAGCCTAACCATGATCATGATGAAATCATAAGGTTCAGGAACCATGTATGAGTTCCTTACATTCCAAACCTGAAGAAGGTTTTTTTGAGGAAGCTCATAGTTCATCATTATCTATTCATCCTAAAAATATGAAGGTGTATATAGATTTTAAATAATACTTCTGATGGAATGGAATGAATAGAGGTATCATAGAGTTTGTTTCTCGTTTCTTGGTATAAGAATAAGATATGGATAAAAGACAAAATTCTAAAGAGATGTTTCATACATTACCCATACCATAGTGGAAATGGGAGAACATCACTATATATTTTGTCATTGGAATCCCCAAACCCTCCAGAGGGAATACTACCATATGGGTTGTAGTCGATTTCCATACCAAGTCAACACACTTCATCACTATTATAGAATACTTCTCTCTAGATTATATTTATAAGATATACATTAAGGGGTTGTATGTTTGAATGGAATACCACATTCCATTGTATCTGATTGGGATTCAGGGTTCACTTCTATATTCTTGAGAATCCGTCCGTAGGCCCTTGATATGAAATTGAGTTTAGGTACTACATGTAATCCTCAAATAAATTCTTATTCTAAAATAAAATTTTAATCCCTAGGGAATATGTTGAGATCTTGTTATTTAGATTTCGAAGGTGGTTGAGAACAACACTTTCCTCCAATTTAGTTTTCTTATAACAATATCATTCACTCAATAATTAAAATTAATCCTTATGAATCCCTATTTTAAATAAATTTATTGATCCAATGTGTTGGAATATATTTAGGGAAATAAATATATTGGGACCTAAGATAGGTGAAGAATTAGAAGAGTAGGTTAGAGCTATTCAGTAGCATATTAAGGAATCTCAAAGTCGGTAGAAGTGCTATGTAGATAATAATTGACGTTGTCTATAATTTCAAGTTGGTGAAAAGGTAATTATAAAAATTATTCCATATAATATGTTTATGAGATTCAAGAGGAATGGGAAAATAATCCATATGTGTATTAGTCACTTTAAAATATTTTCTCATATTAGGATGGTAGCCAATTTATTGGAATTTCCACTAAAGCTCTCTAAATTCCATGATGTGTTCCATGTATCCCTATTGATAAATTACACACTTGACCCTTCACATTTACTAAAATTAGAGGTAATACTGTTGGAGCAAGGTCTTTATTATGAGGAACAACTGGTGGAGATTATCTATTATACAAAGAACATTAAAATAAATAAGGCCACCCACCTAGTTAATTTTTTTGAAAAAATCACCATTTTGAGGAAGCTATGAGGGAAATTGAAGATTTGATAAGGAATATGTATCCACGTCAAATAGTATCTGACTGACAAATTTTGAGGGAGAAATTCATTTTAAGGGGTAGAACGTGACACCCTGAGTTTTTATGAACTCTTTTTAATAAATTAAATTACTTTGATTGATTGAATTTCATGTTATACCAAGTTATTCTTGTCCTACATGCGAAACCATCTAAACTTGCGTTACACATGATACTGAGTTTTAACAAAACAATGACACATTATTAATATAGTTTTTAAAAACCAACCATTATAACCTAGAAATTAAACATAGTAATACTAATATAAATAACTAATTTTTAAATATAATGGTTTTATATAAGGAAAACATATTGATATAAAATACATAAGTTTTGGTAAATTCTTTATATGTTTTGGAAGTACTATTTTCGTAAAAAACTATTTTCTATGTATTTTTTGAAAAAAATTTAAAATAATTTTAGAGACTTTTAGAAAATTAATTTGATAAAATAAATTCATTTTCCAATTCATAATTTCAAAATTATCATAGGTTTACTTTTCAATATTTCTTGGAAAAGTTTCATTTCTTTAAAAATAGTGAAAAATACTGAATTTTAATTGAAAACTACATTTTAATTTAATTTATTTATAAAGATAAATTACTTTTTTAATTTGTTTTAAAGTAAAAGTATTTCAATTATACATATATTAATGCAATTTAGGTCATGGTATCAATTTCACATTGAAATTGGATATAAAAACTTCATAAACATTTGATCATTTTTTATTTAAAAACCCACTTTCTCAACACATATACATGATTATTTTTAAATTACAAATTTCCACTTTCTAAATGGAAATTAGAAAAAAAATATTCCATATTTGGATTCTAAATAATTTTAAATTTATTTTATGTTTTACTTAATTTTTTAAAAAATTGATTAGTGAAAACAGTTAAAATTAATCGTGGTGATCAAGAGAAAAACAAGTTTACCAAGTGATTGTGCTTTAAAATTAAGGGGAAAATGACCTAGAAACTTATCCAACACACATTTTATAGCCATATTATTACCTTAAAATATATATTATGGATAGTTTTCACCATTGGATCCACTTTACATGGGGAAAACATAGGTTGAATTCTCTCTTTTCAAAAAAATTCAAGAGTTCCACTCACCTTGTGATATCCCAGATGTAGATTACACTTAATAGGTTCCCCAAGCCTGATGGTCCACATGGACTCAAGAACATCTCTCCAAATTCCAGAGGCTTCTAACTTTCATCGAGGGCCTAGGGTGTGTTAGTGGGGAGACTATGCCCCCATTACTATAGTGTAACACAGCAGACTAATAAAAACATACGTAAATAGCGGAATAAAAATAAATTAATAGAAGGCACAACATAAAAATAGAGTGATAACGACAATAACTAAAATAAATGGAACAACATACAAGCATAAAATAGTTGATTTTGATATGTCATGTCACTAAAAGACTAGAAAAATGGACAAGAGACAATAGAAATAACATGAATCACCAAAGTATACCATGAATCAAAAGAGTATATTAAGAATCCCGAGCTTCGACTCAGCCATCCTTCATTAGGATCCTTACTAAATAGTAAGAAATCATGTGTTTGAAGCTATATGATTTCCATTATGAACACCTGCATTAATTTAATCTACTCCAGGTACCAACATCGCTCGAAGAGGGTATTAGATAAATCTCATTGTTCCACATCAAATGGTGTCTATAACATTTTGCCCGTGTAATGGAATATAACGGTTTTCAAGAATGCATATATAAAGTAAAGAATTACAATGTAACGTAATACCCAAGTTATAAGGCCCCAGCCCTAAACCTTACTTAATCTTGAGTTATTACAAGATTACACATTGAGGATCTTTTCAGGTTTAGAGTTTTAGAGAATTAGATCATGAAACTTGCATTACATTCCACATTTAGACAAAGTGGTTACAAAAAAGATAGTATTCATTCTTCCCATCAACGGAAAAATATTTGAAATAAAACATGGATTCTTTCTTAACACATCCTTGACACTATCATCACATCATGTACCCTTCCCTTGACCTGTGAAAAACATTTCAAAAACTTGGGATGAGCATAAAAAGGTCAGTAAGGGATATAAAAATATGGAAAGGAAACATGAGTACATGTATACATAAGAATTAAATCATAATTTACCCATAAAACATAAGCACTTTAACATACCTCATAAAATCATGAATAAATCATAGAAGTCATAAGACATAAAAGGTAACTTGAGTCATTCATAACATTCTTACGTAGGGAGTAACCATCTTGGTTACATTTGGAATACCCATCACAGTATATTCCCTAAATCTTTTCGGAGAAACCTTAACGTTTCACTCCTTCGCGTTACCCAATGCATTGGAGAGCTATATCGGGCTCACCCGCCCTTAGTTTATCACGGAACCACCCGTATTCATAACAATGCCCAAGAACCATAACATAATCATATCACATAAAACATGCATAAAGGAAACATAACATTTCCGCATTTCAATCACAAGATATCAATACAACACATTGATATAATAAAAACATTATGAAAACCATTTTCAATAACAAAATAAAAGAAAAGTAAAACATGGTATATATTTTTCTTCTAAAAAGAAGGTATGGCTTCTAGAGGAAGCCGAAACTCAAATAATGGTCACGGCGGCAGAGAAGTCGTTGTCGCCGCATACATACGACAAAAACATTCCCTTTTGTTGTTTAGTAAACGCTTCGTATAAAAAATGATTCCTTTTGAATAAACGTAGAAGTAAAATGGGTTTATACACCATATAAAATAAGGTTGTGTATAAAACAAAATATTCCTCAATGAAAGGAGATTGAGGCGAAGTCCCTTACAAAGACGGTATCCTTGGTTTAAGGATAAATCAATTACATAATTATGTGTGACAAACGAATACACCAAATATAAGTGAATATTAAGTGTAAAATAATCAAAGGTCATTCACACATATTCAAAGGATGACATATTCAATAACTACATGTTGAACCCAAAGAAATCGAAATTGGGTTAAGAAGTTCCCTTGACAGCCTAACAGCGTCACATCAAAATGAGTTGATGAGAGATAAAAAAGGGTATCTCATCACTTGGACATAAAATTTACATAAATAAGGATATATGAGGATATATCCCAACATAAAAATATATAAATTAAAAGACCCAACAAAATAAGTCTTTTAAAAAGAGGAGGGTGAAAGGTTCCCTTACAAACATGCGTATCTTTCGAAACATACACCTCATGAAAGAAGGACAATACAACATTGATGTAAATACTCATAAAAGAAAGTATATTACACAATGAGTAAAATAATGGGAAGTACATACACCACTGAAAGGGAATTTTGGAAAATGTAGCATAAATCTCACGGGAATACATGTGTGATGAAAAATCCCTTACGAAAATTCGGCAGCCTAACGGCGCCACTCAAAACTTCCAAAATGGATTGATGAGAGGAAATAGGGTCTCTCGTCATATGAACATAATAAGTACAGTAGGAGTAATATAAAATAACATCCCAATCATAATAAAGATGACCATAAAAGGAATGACATAAAAGAGTGTACTTAAAAAGAAAGAGAGGTGTAGGATCCCTTACCTCGGGTCCGACATGACTCGACCGTTCTTTAACATCCTGAATAATAAACTTGAGTTAATTTATATTTGATTAAGAAACTTTTTCAAGTTCATTATTCCTTTTATATCACTTATTTCCATGTTATAAACATTATGTAATCATTTAAGTTAATAATGTTTGTTCTGTCGATATTTGGTTCTTAAGTCGAAAGTGGACTTCTTACAATTACATGTTGTTCGTGTGGTCAAATGTTATTTATATCCAGAATGACATTCCTGATTTGGATATCATATATATCATATATATCTAGAATATAAATGTATTTATAATATCACATAATCATTTAGAGGTAAGAAATGAAATGCACCGTTCATGGAGACGGTAAGCCGTACGTACGCATGAACGCTACTTTCATTTCTTTGACCTATTAATGGAATTAAAAATAAATGAGAGGTATGTATATTTTAATTCCAGAATTATATTCATCATTTAGATGTATCATTCATCATATATATCCATTATATACATGTACTTATAATAGTACATTACATTTGGGGATAAGAAATGAAATGCACCGTTCATGGAGACGGTAAGCCGTTCGTACGCATGAACGCTACTTTCATTTCTATATCATACTTTAATGGAAAGAAATAATAATGATATAGAGTTATATTATAATTAATGTATAACATCAAATATAATAACATTAATTCAATCCTTTATACATCCCACGTATGGCATTAACGAATCACATCACTTTGAGGGGGCGGTAGTCCGCACTTCCTAAAATGAAGATATCACGTATACCCACAATGGAAGCCATAAAGGTAAGCCAAAAATCAAAAATACAGAATCTTAAGTAAAACATAAACATATTATATATCATATATAAATATAGTTACCTCTTAATGGACACCTTTGAAAGTGTTATATGAGTGTTGAACAATCATCGTTTCGTGAGGCAGAAATTCTCCATCCACGGAAACAGTATGTTCTTTAACCATTAGATGTAGGTGTGTGTATTTTTAGCTCGAATCCTTCTTATAACAACATCCTAGTATATTGTAGATACTGTAGTTGTTACAAAAGAAATGAATAAAAAGAGTTTAGGGGGTTGGAGAGGCAAAATAAATCAAAAGGACTCAAGTGAAGACATTACCTTAAAATCAGGTAACTCCATTTGGTTTGAGCTCAAAGGCTTCCTTGGGAAGACTTATACCCAAATTGAGGCTTCAAGGAGTAAGAGAGGGAAGTGGAGAGGCAAAATGGGCAGAGGTTGGCCGAGCCAAAGGCTTTGGGAGTGTGGGTAAAGAGGTAGAGGTGGGGGCCTTTTATAAGAGAAGAGGAGGGGCACACTTGTAAAGTTACAAAATGTTACTTTATTTTCAAAAGATTTTCGGATTTTAAAGGTCCTACATTGATGTATTTCTAGGATAAGGTGAAAAGGGTTCTAAATCCACTCATCCAATAGGTGTTGGACATGTGTAGGTCTTAGATATTACATTATCGTTTCATTTTATTTAAATCGTTAAATAATGAGGTCATCGCTGCATCATCATGATGTCATAAATAATTTAATTTATATAATGTATAAAAATTTTAAAAAAAATACTATGATGTAGGAAATATTTTTATATTTCCAATGACTATTTATTGTAAAAAATATGACTTGTATAACCCCATGTAAAAATTATTTTAGTAAAACATCTCATGTTTGTGTCATTTTTACTTGAACATTAAATAAAAAGATATTTATGTCATTTACCAACCAAAGTGGCTTAATGGGGTCCCCAAGTTGACCCATAAATTGTCTTGGTCGGCCATGACACATCCAATGAGGGTAGGAGATGTGTCTAGGTCATTTCATTTTATTAAAACATTATTCTTACCATAAACTACACTAATTACCTCTAATCGCGATTAAAAACTTAATAAGTTACTATTCACCAAAAAGATATTTTTATCCTATTGAACCACATTTTACTTCTTAATTACAACCATGTATGTCGGATTTTTGAAATTCAAAACACAAAGATGAAAACATTTCATTTAAACGGAAAAATCAGTTTTTATAAGTACCACTTAGTGGTTTCACTATTCATCAAAAATTGATGTTTTCCAGAAAAATCCCCAAAATTCACCCTAAGCTATATTTGATATTCTGAATTCAAAAATGAAGTCTATTTTACAAAATTCAAAACATATAAGTCACACTAATTAATTTAATAAGTAATTCCCGTTGTCATTACAAAAAGTGTGTTTTTATGAAAAAATAAGTACCAAAAGATTGACACTAGTTTACGTCCGATTTCAAAGTGAAATTAATTCCAATGACCACTATTGGATTTAATGGTAAAAATATATTATAATTTTACTTTAAAACCAATTCAATAGATAATCTAATCATATAAATAAATTAGATTAAAAAGATGTTTTGAATTAAAATACAACATTTTACAGTATTCATTAAAAAATGAACTTTATTGGAAAAATACCAAAAATTAACCCAAGGTAAATTTCAATGTCCCAATCATAAATAATATGTTTATTTTTAAAAATAGAGCTTATAAAATTTTCAAAAAGTGAATTTTAAAGGGGTTCGCCATCAAAAGGCGGTTAATCGACCTTTTAAAGAATATTAGAATGTTTACGCTTAAAAACTAGATTCATTTGCATTTTTAATCCTCTAACATTTATTGTAAAGAGTAAAAAATATTTGACAAACATATATAATCATTTTTTAGTTAGTTCTGTTCATTCCCGCCATTACAACGTCTAGGCGTTAACTACCATTTAAAATAATATTATTTTATTATTAGTGTGCAACGTAAGATTTCCAAGAAACTCATTGTCAAAAATTGGGTACGCCATTGAGCATATCATACCCTTTAAAGTAATATTAATATTTTATTCACAAATATGGATAAATATAAAGATGTCATATTCTTTATTTACCTGGGGTGTTACATCCTTCCCCCCTTTTGGGAATTGCATCCTTGCAATTTTAAAATTGAGCTTGGAAACATCCTTGAACGTCCCACATTGGAACAAGAGTCGGTAAAACAATCACTTTAAAATAAAGAAGTATAAGTACAAAGGTCACCCGAGTTAACCCATACAAGGATTCCAAGTATGAAAATATGGACATGGAGGAAAAAAAAGGGTCATGTTCTGATGGAGAGTGATAGAAAACATGTTTAGGAGAAAGTTAACCATAAGAAAATCACAAACTTGTGATGGGTTAAACGGCATTCGATTCCCCAGTAGGAAACGTTAATAGAAAACATTTTTGTTTTAAGTTACTTTTTATTGAGGAACTTATTCATAAGGAAATATAATCACTTATCATGTTGACTTTCAACTTTTATTACATTCCTTACACAAACTCATATTTTCTCCAAAAGACGAGTATTTAGGAAGACTTGTTCACATTAAGAGTACTATAATCAACTTCTAGAGAATCATCTAATCCACAAAAGAGAACTATATACTTCCCATGTCTTTAGACTTTAACCAAAACCAAAACCAAAAAGTTTAGTACAAGCTCAGATAATCTAGAAAAGGATAACCCTTTATACAAAGAAAATCTATTCTTAATCTCCAAAATTTGTCCAACAAAAGCCAAAGTTCAACGAGGACCATTCGATAAACAATTTGTCCATAAAATTATTCAATGTAAACCAAACTAAGATTGAAACCCAAATATTTGAAGGATTTAGTCACATAGTCTTCTAAGTTAAATCGTAACATTTATCTCCAAACAACATCAGTTGCTCTTAATGTCTCGTATTGAAAAGTAATTAACCTAATCACATATCCTCCATGATAGGTTAATAAATTTCCATAGATAACCCAAAATAAACTTACTCTTAATTCATATAATCATCTAACTAAAAAGAATCAGTCAAACTAACCAGGGGATTCACGTAGTCTAGTGGTAGGAGATAAATACCAGTCACACTTTGGTTGGGGGTTCGATTCCCGTAGCTTTGTCTGACGCGACAGGTTGTCACACGGTCTGCGTGTTGTCCTTTTTCCAAAATTATATAATTCTTAAAACACCCCCCAAAACGAGATAAAATCTTCAAAAATGATCATAACATATTTTAACCTCAAGTTTATCTCATTCCTTTTATTTTCCATCATATCATAGAGTAACCCATAATTACCTAAAAATTAAGGATCATATAAACCCTAATGGTTACCTTAATAATTATTACCTGAATTTCCACATCGAGTTGGCCGTCTCTTACATGATGCATTAGAGAACTCACCAAGGTTGAAGTGGTTGATCATGACTCCTTGATAGTTGGTTTAGAACAACCATGAGATTCCTCATTGAATCCCCCATCTCATCCAGTCTCTTAATCAGAGAACCACCACAGTTTCCTTCAAACCCATTGTCACTTTGGTGCCTGCTAGATCCAGCCATTTACTAAAACCAAAAAGGTCAGTGTGAGTATATCAACATAACCGTCATGTACTAATGAGGAAGATAAACACTAAGATATACTTACTCATTCACTTTATCTAAAACTAGGACTCTTTCTGGACTCCTAACCATTATGGTAATGTAACTTATGCTTAAAGAATACCTTAACCTCTAAAGTTATGTAAACCGAACTTTGATACCAACTATAAGGCCCCAGCCTTAAACCTTACTTAATCTTGAGTTATTACAAGATTACACATTTAGGATCTTTTCAGGTTTAGAGTTTTAGACAATTAGATCACGAAACTTGCATTACATTCCACATTTAGACAAAGTGGTTACATAAAAGACAGTATTCATTCTTCCCATCAACGGAAACATATTTGAAATAAAACATGGATTCTTTCTTGAAACAACCTTGACACTATCATCACATCATGTACCCTTCCCTTGACCTGTGAAAAACATTTCAAAAACTTGGGATGAGCATAAAAAGCTCAGTAAAGGATATAAAAATATGGAAAGGAAACATGAGTACATGTATACATAAGAATGAAATCATACTTTACCCATAAAACATAAGAACATTAACATACCTCATAAAATCATGAATAAATCATAGAAGTCATAAGACATAAAAGGTAACTTGAGGCATTCATAACATTCTTACGTTGGGAGTAACCCTCTTGGTTACATTTGGAATACCCATCACAGTATATTCCCTAAATCTCTTCGGAGAAACCTTAACATTTCACTCCTTCGCATTACCCAATGCATTAGAGAGCTAAATCGGGCTCACCCGCCCTTAGTTTATCACAGAACCACCCGTCTTCATAACAATTCCCAAGAACCATAACAAAATCGTATCACTTAAAACATGCATAAAGGAAACATAACATTTCCACATTTCAATCACAAGATATCAATACAACACATTGATATAATAAAAACATTATGAAAACCATTTTCAATACCAAAATAAAATAAAAGTAAAACATGGTATTTATTTTTCTTCTAAAAAGAAGGTATGGCTTGTAGAGGAAGCCTAAACTCAAATAATGGTCACGGCGGCGGAGAAGTCGTTGTCGCCGCATACGTATGACAAAAACATTCCATTTTGTCGTTCAGTAAACGCTTCGTATAAAAAAATATTCCTTTTGAATAAACGTAAAAGTCAAAGGGGTTTATACACCGTATAAAAGAAGGTTGTGTATGAAACAAAATATGCCTCAATGAAAGGAGATTGAGACGAAGTCCCTTATAAAGACGGTATCCTTAGTTTAAGGATAAATCAATTACATAATTATGTGTGACAAAAAAATACACCAAATATAAGTGGATATTAAGTGTAAAATAATCAAAGGTCATTCACACATATTCAAAGGATGACATATTCAATAACTACATGTTGAACCCAAAGAAATCGAAATTGGGTTAAGAAGTTCCATTGACAGCCTAACGACGTCACATCAAAATGAGTTGATGAGAGATAAAAAAAGGGTATCTCATCACTTGGACATAAAATTTACATCAGTAAGGATATATGAGGACATATCCCAACATAACAATATGTAAATTAAAAGACCCAACAAAAGAAGTCTTTTAAAAAGAGGAGGGTGAAAGGTTCCCTTACCGACATGGGTATCTTTCGAAACATACACCTCGTGAAAGAAGGACAATACAAAATTGATGTAAATACTCATAAAAGAAATTATATTACACAATGAGTAAAATAATGGGCAGTATATACACCAATCAAAGGAAATTGTGGCAAATGTAGCATAAATCTCACGGGAATAAAAGTGTGATGAAAACCCCTTACGAAAATTCGGCAGCCTAACGACGCCACTCAAAACCTCCAAAATGGATTGATGAGAGGAAATAGGGTCTCTCATCATATGAAAATAATAAGTAAAATAGGAGTAATATAAAATTACATCCCAATCATAAGAATGATGATCTTAAAAGGAATGACATAAAAGAGTGTACTTAAAAAGAAAGAGAGGCGTGGGATCCCTTACCTCGGGTCTGACATGACTAGATCGTTCTTTAACGTCCTGCATAATAAACTTGAGTTAATTTATATTTTCTCAAGAAAATTTTTCAAGTTCATTATTCCTTTTATATAACTTATTTCCATTTTATAAACATTATGTAATCATTTAAGTTAATAATGTTTGTTTTGTCGATATTTGGTTCTTAAGTCGAAAGTGGACTTCTTACAATTACATGTTGTTCATGTGGTCAAAGGTTCTTTATATCCAGAATGAAATTCCTGATTTGGATATCATATATATCATATATATCTAGAATATACATGTATTTATAATATCACATAATCATTTATAGGTAATAAATGAAATGCACCGTTCATGGAGACGGTAAGCCGTACGTATGCATGAACGCTACTTTCATTTCTTTGTCATATTAATGGAATTAAAACTAAATGAGAGGTATGTATATTTTAAATCCATAATTATATTAATCATTTAGATGTATAATTCATCATATATATCCATTATATACATGTACTTATAATAGTACATTACATTTGGGGATAAGAAATGAAATGCACCGTTCATGGAGACGGTAAGTCGTTCGTACGCATGAACGCTACTTTTATTTCTATCTCATACTTTAATGGAAAGAAATAATAATGATATAGATTTATATTATAATTACTGTATAACATCATATATAATAACATTAAATCCATCCTTTATATTTCCCACGTATGTCATAACAAATCACATCACTTTGAGGGGGCGGTAGTCCGCACTTCCTAAAATGAAGATATCGCGTATAGCCATAATGGAAGCCATAAAGGTAAGACAAAAATGAAAAATACATAATATTAAGTAAAACATAAACATATTATATATCATATATAAATATAGTGAAATCTTAAGGGCCACCTTTTAAGGTGTTATATGAGTGTTGAACAATCATCGTTTCGTGAGGCAGAAATTCACCATCCACGGAAACAGTATGTTCTTTAATCATTAGATATAGGTGTGTGTAAGTGTAGCTAGAGTAATTCTTATAAAAACATCCTGGTATATTTAAGATACTGGAGTTGTTAAAAAAGAAATGAATAAAAAGATTTTAGGGGGTTGGAGAGGCAAAATAAAACAAAAGGACTCAATTGAAGACATTACCTTAAAATCGGGTAACTCCCTTTGGTTTGAGCTAAAAGGCTTCCTTGGGAAGACTTCTTCCCAAATTGAGGCTTCAAGTAGTAAGAGAGGGAAGTGTAGAGACAAAATGGGCAGATGTTGGCTGATCCAAAGGCTTTGGGAGTGTGGGTAAGGAGGTAGAGGTGGGGGCCTTTTATAAGAGGAGAGGAGGGACACTCTTGTAAAGTTACAAAATGATACTTTATTTTCAAAAGAGTTTCGGATTTTAATGGTCCCAAATTGATGTATTTTGAGGATAAGGTGATAAGGGTTCGAAATCCACTCATCCAATAGATTTTGGACATATGTAGGTCTTAGATATTACATTATCTTTCCATTTTATTTAAATCGTTAAATAATGAGGTCATCACTGCATCATCATGATGTCATAATTAATTTAATTTATTTAATGTCTAAAAATTATAAAAAAAATACTATGATTTATGAAATCTTTTTATCTTTCCAATTACTATTTATAGTCAAAAATATGACTTGTATAACCCCATTTAAAAATTCTTTTAGTAAAACGTCACATGTTTGTGTCATTTTAACTTTAACATTAAAGAAAAATATATTTATGTCATTTCCCAACCGAAGTGGCTACATGGGGTCCCCAAGTTCACCCATGGATTGTATTGGTCGGCCATGACACATCCAATGAGGGTAGGACATGTGTCCAGGTCATTTAAGTTTATTAAAACATTATTCTTATCATAAACTATACTAATTACCTCTAATCTCGATTAAAAACTTAATAAGTTACTATTCACCAAAAAAAATATTTTTATCCTATTGAACCACATTTTACTTCTTAATTAAAACCATGTATATCATATTTTTTAAATTCAAAACATAAAGATGGAAAAATTTCATTTAAACGGAAAAATCAGTTTTTATAAGTACCACTTAGTGGTTTCCCTATTCATCAAAAATTGAAGTTTTTCAGAAAAATCCCAAAAATTAACCCTAAGCTATATTTGATATTCAGAATTCAAAAATGAAGTCTATTTTAAAAAATTCGAAACATATAAGTCACATTAATTAATTTAATAAGTAATTCCCGCTGTCATGACAAAAAGCGTGTTTTTATGAAACAATAAGTATCAAAAGATTGACACTAGTTTAAGTCTGATTTCAAAGTGAAATTAATTCCAACGACCACTATTGGATTTAATGATAAAAATATATTATAATTTCACTTTAAAACCAATTCAAAAGATAATATAATCATATAAATAAATTAGATTGAAAAGAGGTTTTGAATTAAAATACAACATTTTACACTATTCATTAAAAAATGAACTTTATCGGAAAAATACCAAAAATTAACCCAAGGTAAATTTCAATATCCCAATCATAAATAATATGTTTATTTTGAAAAATAGAGCTTATAAAATTGTCAAAAAGTGAATTTAAAAGGGGTTCGCCATCAAAAGGCGATTAATCGACCTTTTAAAGAATATTAGAATGTTTACACTTAAAAACTGGATTCATTTGCATTTTTAATCCTATAACATTTATTGTAAAGAGTAAAAAATATTTGAAAAACATATATAATCATTTTTTAGTTAGTTCTGTTCATTCCCTCCATTACAACGGCTAGGCGTTAACTACCATTTAAAATAATATTATTTTATTATTAGAGTGCAACGTAAGATTCCCAAGAAACTCTTTGTTGCATATTGGGTACACCATTGAGCATAGCATCCCCTTTAAAGTAATATTAATATTTTATTCACAAATATGGATAAATATAAAGATGTCATATTCTTTATTTACCTGGGGTGTTACACAAGTACCTTATTCATCCCTCTACTGGTGTTTGAAAAAGTAATCAAATCTTTTTTGATTGTTACCATTTTCTAAATAAGTCACATATTAATAATAGTGAAGTTCCCAAGATGTAACAAGGAAAACAATAATGATATTTAATAATGATGTTTCAAGGTAATAATAATGGAAACATAGACCTGAAGGGTCGCCAACTCATTAATAACTATAGCCTAGCATGGGGGTAAGATTATACTCCAAGGATCATTGTCCAAGTAATTACACAATGAGACACCTACCGAGTCCATGGAGTTCATCCAAGGTAAAACATGGCTGAGCAATGCCCGGGCCCGATGGGCTTTAACAATGGAACCTACATGTAAATTCTATATCCAAATAGTGTATCCAAAGAATCCTTTATTACTACATGAATGATTCTATGGTGTCATACCATTAATCAAATGTTAGAATATAATTGGGTTCTAGGTAGGTCTCAACCTAAGAATGTTGTATCCTTGAATTCAGAATGAGGTCCTCGAGTACTTAAGGAATTCCCTTGAGAATCCAAAGTGATCTCAAGTTATTCCAATCTTACATTGAAAATGAGTTCATATAATATTTCATATTCTTCATGCCTTGTGTTTCATTTGTGTGATAAGGTTAATTAGAATGCAACCCTATAATCAATTCACAATTTATCGGTAAGTCCATTCGGTTTAAGCATTTCCTTTCATTAGTGTGACAAAGCCATGTAGCAAGAAACCCTTTTTTAAACCCATTTAAGCCATATTCAATAATTAATGTTCACTTATCTACCTTCCATTAACATGTTAAAGAGTTCTACATACATGAAACCTATTAATCATTCACATTTAATTCGGTTAATTCATGTACATAATATACTTTCTAAATAACCTTTCACATTTAATTATAAAATTTAAAGAACTTACCCTAGGCTGGTCTTGTGAAAGTAACATGGTACTTTCCATTCACCATTTCAGGAGAGAACAAGCATTTATTATAAGGGGGCCTACCATTAGTGTGGTCATGATTGAGCACATCCAAACGATGGATCCAAAGTGTAAAAATACTAAAAACTCGATTATGGAATATCATCCTACAAGGGATGTTGGGTGTTGTGAGCATAACTAAAAAATGTAAACAGATATTTGGGAAGATAATAACCATAATGTTCAAATGATTATAAGAATGACATATAAATTCTATAAAAGACACACGATAAAATCGGTTGGCCCCACACGACAATTCCAAAAGCAATGAACATGAGGGATGAGTTGTAGAAAACCAAACGTAAGGTCCTATGACTCTCCTCCTTTGATATTAGCCTCTAATTCAACTTAGAATTGATTATATTTGAGGAAAAGTGGAAAACACTCACACCTCGATAACTAGGTCGAGATAAAGAGAGGAGAATAATGAGTAAAAATGATTCGACTACTTAACATTTTACATCCAATGTGATGAACGAAAGCTCGATCAGATCCCATATGAAGGAGATATTTCAATTCCTACTTTAGGGAATCAAAGATATCCAAATGATATAAAAAAGTTAATCCAACAAGAATTCATATTAGGATTAATCAGGAGGATTAATCAAATCATTAATGAAAAAATAATAAAATTACCCAAAATTTTTCATGTGCATGGTTTGAAAAAGTATGCACAAACCATGAACATATAACTAGGGAGGAGGGGAATTTTCATGGTTAGTCCATATGGTTAGGGAAACCTTATGACAACTCTGTGGTAAGGATCTATCCAAAAATATACTACCCATACAATTTTTTACAAACCATGGGACAGACCTAGTTTTCCCAAAGATCTATGATTCGGTATCCAAGAAAGAAATGGACACCCTTAGAACCTTCACTAACTCATTAATAATCCATATTTGGTCTAAAGTAATGAATTATGATAAAATTTAAAGGATCCATACTAAAGTGAAAAATTTGGTTCTTACAACCTTTCCCCTTAAAAAACTAGTCCTTGAGTTCACCATCCATGTGTGAAGGAACAATGTTTGAGAATAGATCTAGCCATTGGGAATGTATGTTTGCATTCCTCTTCCATGTATCATCCTAAAAATGGTCTTTATTACATAAAACTTATGACATAGGGATAGACTGGCCTCAAAGTGCCTTCATGATCCGATCAATGATGTATACTATATAATCCTCAAGGGCAGCATCAACATATAACTCAACTTCCATGGGACCAAGGGTAGGGGAAATGTCAACATGATACCTATAAAGATATGATACATGGAAGATATCATGAATTTCATGGTACCTCTTAGGTAATAGAAACCATTATGATACCAAACCGAACCTCTATAGGATCTCAAATGTTCCTAAATAATGAGTCAATAAATTCCATTGATTTTGTAACCATCTATGCCCTAGCCTGGGTGATACCCAAAGAAAAACAAAATCCTCAACCTCAAACTCTACAGGTCATTGATGATGATTGACATATATTTATGTCTAGACCGAGTAATAGTCATATGATTTCTGATTAGAAAAACATCCTCCAATGTCGGTTGAACGTGTTGAAGACCTAGTAGGGTTGTCCCACCTACCTCCAGCTAGCACAAAGTAGAATTGAACAACATACCATATAAGGCTTAAAAGGGATCCATTTATATTTTCAATTGAAATTTATTATTATAGGGAAACTCAATGAGGGAAAAATTATTCTCCCAAGAACCTCTTATATCAGGGACACATGGTAGGAGAGTATCCTCTAGAACTTGTATTGTCTGTTGCAATTGTCCATTGGTCTATGGGTGAATGGATATTCTTATAATAACTTATGTTCCCATAGATATCTGCAATCCATACCAGAACCATGATTTGAAATGAGCCTTCCTATGAAAAATGATAGTATGAGGGAGTCTGTGTAAGATTATGATCTCATGGGCATATAGTTTCCCCCCTCATCAACATAGAGAGTCTCCCGGATAGGTATGAAGTGAGCCACTTTTTTCAGTCTGTTAATGAAAACCCATACAACATCAATACCTCAAGGTGACATAGGAAAACTGACTACAAAGTCCATGGAAACATCTTACCATTTACATTTTGGGACTATAAGTGATTGTAACAAGCCTGAAGGCCTTCAGTGCTCCACTTTCACCAACTGATAGGTGGAACACCTAGTGGTAAAGCCTTATATATGAAATTTCATCCCAATCCACCAATTATATAATCACATATCATGATACATTTTGGAGATGCCTGGTTGAACTACCCACTCAGAAGTGTGGTACTCTTGCATTAACTCCTCTCTAATATCTGTATAATCCCAGACATGTCTATGTATGCATAGAATATCTTCTCTATCCACATACCAATCTAGATGTGGGTTATCTCCTAATACACCCTCATGCAGAACTAAGACATTAGGATCATAAATTTTCTACTCTTTTCATTCTCATAGAGGGAAGAGGTAACTATTAATGATTAAAGGTAGGAATGCTCATGAATATCAAGAAACTCCAGATACAGCTCATAAAAGAGGTCCATAAAATTCCATTCATCACTTGATTCCTTTAAGACCTATGTTTGAGTTTTCTGACTCATCGCATATGTAACTACATTTCCCTTCCAAGGTTTATAAGAAGCTAAAAATAAAAGGATTGTAGATATTTGAACCATCGTCATTTTCTGAGGTCAAGTCACACTAAGAAAATATATATTTGAGGCTCGTGCGGTCAGTATACACCACAAAATGGTCACCTTACAGATAGTGTCTCCAGCAACATAAGGCATGGAAAACTGCTTCTAGAACAAGGTAAGAAATTGGGTAATTTCTCTAATGTGTTGTCTACTGATGAGATCTATACAAAATTACCCTATCCTTCTGCATCAGCACTGCTCTTAGGTTGATTCCTGATACATAACAGAAGATAGTATAACTTACACCTGGTTTTGGATGAATTAGAAGAGGTGATGAGACAAGACTCCCTTTAATCCCCTAAAAGGTTTTCTCACATGATTACAACCAAAGGAAGATGATACCTTTCTTTTTATGACCAGTAATAGGTAAAGAAAGATCTTACAATTCCTGTTTGAAATTCTTATAATATCCATCCATCCCCAAGAATCTCCATATATCAAACACATTCTTGGGATGCTCCTAAGAAACTACAACACTAACCTTTTCTAGGTCAACAGATATATCTGATTCTAAGATAATATGACCCTCAATGATAACTTTTGTGATAAAAAAGTGGAACTTATCAAGCTTGGCCTAAATCTGATGCTCTCTCAAAGTACTAAAAATGATATCAAGGTGTTTAGAATGATATTTAAAAGTATGAGAATACACAGAGATGTCTTCCACAATGACCTTGACAAAAGAGTCGAGAAAGGGATGGAAACCCTATTCATTAGATCAATTAAAATGTCGGGGGTGTTTGTAATACTGAATAGAATAACAAGGTACTCAAATAGACTATAACTACTATAGAAATTTTTATGAGGTATGTATGATGGCCTGACTCATAGCTAATTGAATCTTGATCTCAGTTTAATCTTATAGAAGACCCTAGATTCATGGAGGAGGTCAAAGAGATCATCTATTCGAGGTAGTGGATATCGATTCTTGATTGTAAGATGGTTCAACTTCTTATAATCCATGCATAGAGATAAGGTTCCATCCTCTATCTTGGAGAAAATAACGGGAAAACCCCAAGAGGATGTACTAGGCCATATAAAGCCTTCGGCCTCTAAATCCTCTAACTTCCACTTGAGCTCCTGAAGCTCTGTAGGTGCTATACTATATGGAGTAATGAAACTAGAGATTCTCTTAGAACAATATCAATTGTAAAATCTACCACTTTCTCTGGAGGAAATCTAGAAAAGTATCCATGAAAATGTCCTTAAATGACCCACTACAGGAGGGAAATATACTTATCATATACCCTGATCCTCTACGATGAGAGTTGAAATCTGGGCAGCCAGTCCACGTAGCCCATGATGCTCTTGTCCCACTCTACTAGCCTAAAAATCCCATGCAACCTTATATAGATAACTGCTTCCCTCTAGTTGGGTAAACGATACCCTGCAGTGATAGTAGTCTATAAGGTAATGATACAAAACCAACCAATCCATCCCAATAATAAAATCTAATACCGTAAACTCAAGAAAAAATAGGTCCCATAAGAAAGGGTAACTGAATACATCAAGGGGAAAGTCCCTACACTAGAGTATTCCCTCTATTTGTACCCCTAACAGTGTATCTTGGGTCATTACACCATAGTAACACTATATCTCAAGTACGAGACATTCCATGATAGATACATGGATAAAAGAATTTTAAGCACCTATATCAAATGAAAAAGATACTATATTAGATTCCACAAGAATGGTACCTTGTCCTGTAGATGTTCCCGCAACATGATCCTCAGGTATTGGTTATAGTGTATGCAACTGGCCTAATCTATGGCCTTGTCCAATAGCTGGACTACCATAACGAAAAATGATTTGTTGGTGATGCTAGTGATCAGGGGTATGTCTACCACAACAAAAAAATACTCCTCATCCAGCCTCGCTTGGGCTACTCCTACTCCCCACCTGACAAGGTTCAAAATAACCTACTCTTGAAGGTGGAGATTGCACAAATCCTTTTCCACTCAAAGCTAGTGGAAAGGTCCTACAGAATCTTTAAAGATTCCCCATACGACCGCAACTCCAATATTCCATTGGATCTCTATAACAATGAGGCTACAAGTTCCCCATCATCCGCACTGATGAAACACCATGGAGCTATTAAGACAGATACTTTGGTTGTCACTACCATGATAAGAAACCTAGAGGGAACATTTCTTACCACCAAGAGAACTAATGGACTACCATGACACTGGTCTTCTAGGACCTTTACTATCTCCTTTCCTCAGGTTGCACTGAGTGATATGAGCTTCGCTGACTATTTCAGAAAAATTCAGCAGTCTAAATACATTGACCTTCATATGTATGGTGTACTGGATCCCATCCTAGAAGCGTCAAGCATGATAAAGGTCATCACCAGCTAGAAGTGGTGAAAGGCACTGCAACTACATGAAATGCGTTGAATATTTCATAGCTGAAATAAATACCTATTCAAGATAAAGGAACTCTCTGTATCTATCATCTATCAGCATTTGAAGAAAAAACATATCATAGAAAACAATCTTGAAGTTATCCCATATGATGTCTTGATGGAAATCAGTCTGGGTAACCACATCCTTCCAACGCTTGGAAAAATCCCGAAGCATGTATATAGGATGCATTAACCTCTGATAAAGAGGTGTTTCTAGATGCTCAATGATATAATGGATATCCTCTAGCCGAGAATTAGTAGCACGTGGACCACCATCCCCTGAGGAGGTTAGAGGATGATACTACTGGAACTCACAAGTCAGATCATCCATTGTAGCTGCAGGACGTGGAGCACCATGCATAGACTACATCAGACGTAGAAAACTATCACGAACATGGGAATCAATGCCTAGATCAGGTACAATAGGTAGTTCCTCAAGTGTAACTATTAGAGGTATGGCTGGTGGATCAGGGCCCACCACATCTAGATCATGGTCATCACCACCCTCCTAGCATACGATACGAGGATGTCATGGCAGTATTAGTCTACTATTTCCATGAACACTCTATTGAAAAATCTTAAGTAGAAAGATAACATCACTAGCGGAAGTTGATCATATGAAAACTCTCTACCCAAGGCATAATTCCACAGCTACCCACTTATATGCCTAGGCATCTGTAAGTTCTAAAATATTAGTTTCATTTCATATTACATTTTATTTCCATGTTCACTCATTTACCTTTCATAGACATGATAAGGAGGGATAACGATGTAAAACCATTATATTTTTGATGACATGTCGCACTTTATAATGGATTTTCATTCCCATTAAATCATTTCCTATACACCTCATCACTGAAAATGACACCCATTTATTTATTACATAATGGATTGATTCACTAAATTAAATATCCCAATCCATGAGGGACCATACACCTTAGGAATTGAGATATAAAATCACACAATCACAACCTAGAGAAATAAAAGAATAAAATAACTTTTATAGCCTTAATCAACAATCACAGGAATATCATGGAATGAAAATAGTGAAATTCACCTATATGGCATGATAATATGCATGGCATGCGAATTCTAGGTGCCTATAATGATGAATGTAACAATGCTCCTTGAACTCATATCATATATACAAGGATGAAATAGAATATTAGTCGGAACAATAATCTACAACACCACAAAACATGCATGACACCCAATGGTGAAATAATGTCAATTGTAGTAAATAAAAACAAAAAAACAATTATATTTTGGGTAACTTTTCTTTTACCCCAATCATGGGTTTGAAATGCCCAAGAACAACTCATGACCATGTCCCAATCATTCTTAATCTTATGACTATTGTCTCCAAATAGAAATTTAAGAAAATAACCTACCATTGTTACCAATTTGTGATATCCCTAACCCAAATGCCACTTAATAGATGCCCTATGCCCAATGGGACACATGGCCTAAAGCGAATCTCCCTGAATACCTAAGGCTGAAGACTAGCAGTGATGGCCTAGGGTGTGTCTATGGGGAGATTATTACCTCATTACCAAAGTGTATCAAAGAGTATAAATATAAACATAGGTATATAGTGGAAGAAATATAAGAAAATAGAAGTTGCAACAAAAAAATTTATAGATAAAAACAATAAATGAAATAACTGGAAGATCATAAAAGCATATAATAACTAATGATGACATGTCATGTCACTAAAAAACTAGAAAAAATGGATACAAGACATCAGGAACAACATGTTCCACCATAGTATAATAGAAATCAAAAAAATATCCCAAGAATCCCGAGCTCTAGCTCAATCATCTTCTATGAAGCTCCATACTAAACATTAAGTAATTAAGTGTTCGAAGTCATATGCATCCCCTTATTAACACCTGGATTCATGTAATCTGCCCTGGGTACCAATGGTGCCTGAAGAGGGTGTGCGATAAATCTCAGTGGGACACCACCAGTGGTGTTTATAACAATCGGCATGTGTATTGGAATATAACAGTGTGCAATCATCCATATATAAAGTAAAGTAGTAAAATGTAACTAAATACCAAAGTACCTTCTTCATCCCTTAGCTAGTGTCTGAACATGTAGTCAATAATTTATATGATTGTTATCAATTTCTAAATAAGTCACATGTTAACAATAGTAAAGGTCCCAATATGTAACAAGGAAACCTATACTGATATTTAATAATGAAGTTCCAAGGTAATAAACAAGGCAATTTAGACCTCAAGGGTCACCAAATCTATAATAACTATAGCTTAGAATGGGGGTAAGAGTGTAATACAAGGATAATAGTCCATTACATTCCATAATGATATGCTTATTTAGTCAAATAAGTTCATCCAAGATAAAATGAGGCCAAGCAATGATCGGGCCCAATGGGCTTTAACCATGGAACCTACTTGTCAATATGAGATCCAAGGAGTGGATCCAAGGAATCCTATAGTTCTACATAAGGGATCCTATGATGTCATACCAGGAACCCAAATTTAGACATGAATCAGGTTCTAGGTGGGTATAAACTTAAACAAGTCGTATCCTTGAATACGGAATGGGGCCCTTGAGTGCTCATGACATTCCCTCGAGAATCCTAAGTGAGCCCGAGTCAGGCCACACCGATTTTCATAATTAGGTAGTATACTATTTCATTTTCTTTAATCCTTATCTTTCATTAGTGTGATATGTCCAAGTAGCATGCAACACTTTAATCAATTAATAATTCATCAATAAGTCCATTTGGGTCAATTTTTTCCTTTCGTTAGTGCGACATGGCCAAGTAGCATGAAACCCATTTTTAAATCAATTTAAGGAATATTCAATAATTAAGGTTCAATATTATACCTTCCATAAACATGGTAAAGGATTCTACATACATGAAACCTATTACTCATTCACATTTAATTAGGTTAAGTCCTATACTTAATATACATTAAAATTAAAATTTCACATTTAATTATCAAATTTAAAGAAGTTACCATAGGTGAGTCAAGTGAATGTAACATGTTACTTTCTATTCACCATTTCATCATATAATATGCATTTATTACAATGGGGCCTACCATTAAAGCGGATAAGCTCAATTATATCCAAACAATGGCTCAAAAGAGTCAAAAAATTAAAAATTCAAATATGGCATATCATCCTACATGGGATATTGGTCATTATGCCCATAAAAACAAAAAACTAATCAAATATTTTGAAATATCATAACCATATGATTCTAATTATTTTATGAATGATATATAAATTCTATAAATGACACCCGATGAAATCGGTGGAAACCACACAAAAATTCCAAAATCAATGAACCTGAGGGATGAGTTATTGACCTCCCACCATAGGGTTGTATGACACTCCTCCAACAATATCAAAATCTAATTCATCTTATAATAGATTATATCTGAGAAAAACGGAATACTTTTCAGACCTCGATAACTAGGTCAAGAGTAAGAGAGGAGATGAATGATTAAAAAGGACTCGAGTACTTATCGTTGCACATCAAATGTGATGAACGAAAGATCGATTGAATCCCAGACGAATGTGATACTTAAATTACTAAATTAGGCCATCAAAGAGATCTAAAATTATAGAAAAAAAATTAATCCCGAAAGAATTCATATTTTGAGGAAGGAGGAGGCTTAATTAGACCATTAAGGGAAACATAGTAAAATTACCCAAAATTTAGCTTGTGCAAGTTTTGTCTACACAGTTTGAAAAACCATGCACAAACCATGAATGGATACCTGGGAAAGAGGGGAACTAGTGCAGTTAGATAGCACAGTTAGGGAAATAGTGTTCCAACCATGCATTAAGGCTTTGTCCACAAAGGCTCCACCCACACTGTTTGATCTAACTATGCATCCTTCCTGCATGGTTTACTACAAACCATGCTCCATGCCTAGTTTTCTAAAAAAAGGTTTGTTTTGAGCTCTGAATAATCCCCATACACACTCTAAACTTTAATTAACTCATTACAAATCCATATTTGGTCTAAAATAAATAATTATATTAAAACTTAAAGGATCCATACCTGAGTAAAAAACTGGGTTCTCACACACCTAACTTATAAAAGGAAACCCCTATCCCCATATCTTCACACATTTAAAACACGTTTTTTGTCCAATACCTACCAACATGACTTCTCCAATTCACTATTATCATCCTAAAAGCCTTACTTTGGGAAGAAATTCTTTTGGTGGAAACCAAAAGGAGATACCTGAAGAAGAGGAAATGTTATTCAATGAACATTTTTGTTATATTTATTACTAAAAACCCATAAATTATTTTTATATAATTCATATATAATAACACCTATATATTTCATATATTTATATATTGTTATTTTAATGGTACACCCCACAACCTCACACACTTCCATAAAATGGGTTGCAAAATCATCATTTGTGAGTACGACGGAGAACCGCCACATGAACCCATGTCATTCATTTTTTTCTATTACCACTTATCATTGTTGGGAGTAGTGATAAAAATACATTTTAAATATTATATTTATTAAATTAATGATATTATTATTCTTTTATAATTTTTATATCATGCATACCTTCATGCATTCCATTTTTTCGAAAACGATAACGTCTTTGTGTGTACAATAGACTACCACCTAATGAAACAATGTGATTTTTTCACACTTCACATAGAATGTATTAAAGATGAGTTTAATAAAAATATTTTATATATATGAAATAAAAATTATTCTTAAATTGTAATATATCTTATACTTTTCTTTCTTTTAGTCTGTTAATAAAATGAAAGCAATTCTCATGCATACGTACAACCTACCATCTCCATGAATGATGTATTTCATTTTCAATATCTATATTTTATAGATTATTATAAATAAAAATGTAATGAATGTATATGATATTTCTATCGTTGTTATAATTATGGAGATTATGAAATCATTATTAAGGTAATAAAAGAAAAAATATAACAAATCAAAATATTTATGAAAAAAAGTAGTTATTACACGAAACGTAACATTAACAAGGAATTCAATACTACAAATATGACCTTTATCAGTGCTATAAAAGTGCATTAACATCACTAAAAAAACACCGTTAATCGAGGCGAAGATAGGGTGTCCCTTTTATGAGCGCTACAAAAAATAACTGATAAAAAGGTCTTTTATCATCGCTTTTTTAGCACTGATAAAAGACCCCTTTTATTATCACTTTTTTAAGCGCTGATAAAAGTCAAAAAAATAAAAAAAAATAAAAAGTATGTATAATGCAGGGTGGGTGGGGGAGCTTATAATAGTTCTTGAACCCCCAACCCCCCGTTATTAGCACTAGGCAGACCCCCAACCACTCTCCTGTGCGCTGCCCTTGCCCGCACATCCCCCACATGCCCACACACCCCTCACTGCTTCCACTAGAACTTGAAATCGAGACCTTCCCCTTGCGCGCCTACACTTTTGCCACTAAGCTATTTAATTTTATTTCTCAATTTAATGATATATCTATTTATTTATATATATAGTTTTATTTATTCATATATTAATATAGATTCATGTTAATATAAATATATTTAGTTATATTAATACATATATATTTATTCATATATAAAATAAATAAATATATATATATATATATTTGTATATTAATATATATTAATATATATAGTTATATTTATTTGTATATTAATATAGATTCATATTAATATAAATATATTTAATTATATTAATACATATATATTTATTCATATATTAATATATATATATATATATTTCTTTGAATAATAATATATATTTATATTTATATATGTATGTATAGTTATATTTATTCTTATATTAATATAGATTCATATTAATATAAATATATTTAGTTATATTAATACATATATATTTATTCATATATATATATACATATATGTATATTAATTTATATTTATATTTATTTATATAATTTTTTTTAGTTATAATTTTTTATCTTTATATTTATTTGTATATATTAATATATATTTATAAGATTAGTTTTAAATATACTTATAAAAAATGTTTTTTATGTGTGTTTATAAATAAATAGATAAATAAATACATACATGAATATATTCAACACAAACACACACTGACACACACACACAGATAAACACACACATATATATTTATGAATAAATATATATATGTGTGTGTATTTGAAAATCCATAGAATGTTAAAATGACCATAACTTCTAATCTAGAAGTTTGTTTCAACTCCAAAACCAGTAAAACCAAAGAAAATGAAATAGTATTCGATAGGATATGTGGTACAGGCCTAGAAGACCTATGGATCATAAGTTATACCTGTTTCAATGTTAAACAATCAGGGTATCCCGACTAAAAACTCAGTTTTGGAGGCCTTTTGGGCCTTTTGGGCCCTGAAAAATTTGAAGGAAGGTTCCCTTCAGTGACTAGTGTGTAGATATCATCACAATCTTCTATTTGAAATGCTGTAGAGCTTAAACGGACACCCGGATCAAACATTATGACCATTTGAAGTTTGATTTACATTTTTAACTTATTTTAAATATTTTATTATTTTTTTTGATTTTTTGTATATTTAAATTATAATTAAATTATTATTAATCGATTATAAATAGAAAATTATTAATTAAACATTTTTCTTAAAATATTTTAAATCCATTTTCACTATGTTTCTTATATATTAAATGTAATAGTCTATTTATACTTATCTAAAACATATTTACAAAAATATATATTATATTTATATCAATATAAATATACTTTTATAACAATATATAATTTTTCAAGTTTTTTTTGAAATATAAACTTTATCAGCACTAGGAAAAAGCGCTGATAATGCCCCCCTTTATCATCGCTACAAAAAAACACTGATAAAGGGGTCCCCTTTAACAGTGCTAAAAAATGAGATGATAGGGGGCTTTATCAGCGCTAAAAAACACTAATAAAGGGTCACTTTTAAAAGATCATTTTTTTAGTGCTATTAAAAGTTCCATTCATTATCATTTTTTAGTGCTGATAAAGGCCCCCCTTTATTAGATCTTTTTTAGCACTAATTTAGGGTAGCGCTGTGGAAACCCAGTTTTCTGGTAGTGATTTTTGATTAACTAATAATAAAATGTCATAAGAAAATGATATATAGTATTATATATATAAGTATTTTTTATAGAGTTATAATAAACTTATATTCATTATAAAGGAATTTTGAATGCATATAATGAGATTCATGACATAAGGTAAGGGTTTTTTGTCTCATATTTTACTTTTGTGAGATACATGCTATATTCACAACCACATTCTTCTATGTGGTGTATATAATTCCCATGAATGTATTTTATTATTATTATGCTAAAATTTATTGGTATTTAAATATCCATTTGAGTTTATCTCTTTTATAGGGTTACAATTCAAAAGTTTCTATATCGGTAAAGGTTTTTTGTCTCATTTTTTATTCTCTAAAACACATGTTATGACATACAACTATATTCTTTACTGAGGTGTATATATAGATCATTTGACATATAGTATCCTGAATTTTTATATCATGATGATATTTTATGTTATTACTTCAAGGGGATTATAAATCCATATGACTAAAGTGCTAATAATTTTGTATTACAATCTCATTGTTTATCACGATTGTTTATGATTATACTTCTAGAGATAAAATATTATGATAAATATATCATGAATTTTCTTACCCTATGGTTATTAATGTTATCTTAAAATAATGATACCATTTTCCACTCCTTTTTACTTAAGATAATTACTAACATGTTTTTATGAAAATCTAACTTTATTTCACTCTTCAGTTGGAAATAAATTTTCTTTAAAAACAATTTCTAAAAAAAAGTTTTTAAAAAACATTCTATTACTATATTATGACTTTTAAAAGATATTTTTACCCATTTAATAATTTTTTACAATTTTTTTGAAATGAATATTTTTCACATTTTCAAAACAATTCCCTTTTGGATTTTAAAATAATTGTGAAGGGAATATTTATTTTTATGTGTACGTCATGAATAAGGTTTTCATAAAACATGATAATTAATTTCTTAGAAGCTTATTTTATATGTTTTCCAAATTTATTTTCAAATAAATTTTTTCTTTAAAAATTATTTATTATTTGAAAAGATTTTTTTCAAAGAAGAATGGATATTTTCCTCAATAAATGTTTTGAATGGTCTTTAGAAATTATTTTCCATCTAATATTTCATCTATTGATGTAACCTATGAATTACTAAGGATATGATACATGAATACCATTATTATTCATTCTCTTAATGGTTTTATGTTTATGATGAAACGTTTTTTATGAAACCCATTTCTCTTCCATGGGTGATACCATGATAAAACACTGATGAAACCCGCTTCATTTCATAGGTTGTTCTATGATGAAATGATTATGAAACCTATATATTTGACACAGGTTAGGATATGATAAATTTTTATGATACCTAATTCATTTCATGGGTTAATATATGATGAATATTTATGATCTTGTGTCACACATAAGTATGATTTCATTATGTGATGGGTTGGACCAATATATCCCACCAATGCATTAGGTAAAGATTTATATATCATGAGATAGGTTGGAATGGAATGGGGAGTGACCTCAATTCTGTGAGAGATGACTGTAATAGGAAGAGAACCTAGTGTAGTAATACAAGGATGGAATGGGGGAGTGAACCCTAATAAAAAAACCTTTTTTCTAGTATGATGGTCATGGCAGTGAGCCTTGAATAATATGGAAATGACTTTATATTCTTCTGCATATTCCGTAAAATACATGTCTTATTCTCCCATGGTTCTTGTTCTTTTATTCCCTTAAAAATCATGTCATATGAAATACTAATATTTGTGACATTACTCATGATTATAATCTTTGATATACAGGGTATGTTTTTCTAATGTTATGGTCATGTTTTCATAACTTTATATTCATGTTATACTTATGTATCTCCCTTTTTTTCTTTTAATGGGAATATAATATCACCCTTTATTTTGATTCAATTTCATTGGTTATGAAAATATTTATTATGTAGGATATGTCTAAGAAGGGTTCTAGTTATGAATAACATAGTGGGGGATGAAATCGCTCAATTATGGACCAATGTTTATGTTTCCAAGATTCTTAGGGCACAAACCTATGATTGTTCATAGGCATGTGATTTTGTAATATAATAAATAATTCAAAAAAATGTTGTGATGTCTTTGTTTGAAAATCCTGGGTTGTTATATTGACTTTATTTACAAAAGCGTGAAAATATATATTTTAACATTATCCATATGAACAACTTTTCCAAATTTCATGAACATTCCTCATTATTTAGCATCCTTTCCATTTTTTGTTTTTTTAAAAAGTAATATCTCTTCTAGTAACTCTATAAATTTTTTATTGTTATAAAAAAAGGATAATATTTTATTAAATGTTTTTAAAGGGATTTCATTTCGCATATGTATATTTTTAATCTTCTTCTCTACATTTTTTGAATTAAGAATGGTTTATTTTAAAAATTCAATTATTGTAAATTACTTTAGAAATAATGTATAAAAATTATTTTTTAATCCGTATGAAAATTGTTTTAGAAGTGATTTGTAACTTCATTTTTATATGAAAGATAAACAAAATTTTGGATTTTTTTCAATGTTCCACTTCCATTTTCCTCACCAATTTCCCTTCGGAAATTATTTTACTACAAAACCTTCATTTATGATGAATTTGGGTAATTTTTTAACCATTTATAATTTCTATATTATACCTCATTTTTAAATAATAATTTATTCATATATCATACACTTCCTTAAAGTTATATTCTCCATTACTCACCATTATTTTTTTGATATTATTTTTCTCCTCCATATCCACAATATTTTATACCATGGATAAATTTATAATCATTTTAATATTGACTAAACCATATAACAATTTTTATACTTGGTGTGAATTGAAGCAAGACTACTAAGAAAATCATTCCATTAATAGGGAAATATTGACATTATATATTACTTGAATCGATTTGAAAATTTATTAATTGTTAAGGAATATTGATGATGAATTGTTTTATTCATTTAGTATAAGTGTAACTCATTGGACATTTATTAGTGACGGATGGGGTTCATTATGTCCCCTTGATGCATTTGTATGACTCATGAGATAATCATGAATGATAATTTCTTAGTGTTTTCAATCCCATATATGTAAGGTGTCTTGGATTGAGGTCTTACATATAAGATCATGATGTCTTGGCATAAGGCCTTGATAACAAGATCATAATTTCTTCGAATTAGGTCTTGACGCTAAGATCTTGATGTCTTTGAATATGTAATTGATAGTAAGATCATAATTTATTGGCATGGGGCCTTGATTTTAATATCATGATATCTAGGTAGGATACTTTGACGGTAATATTCATGATGTCTTGGCATGAGGCCTCGATAGTATGATCATGAAATCTTGGATTGTGAATTAAGAAGTTTGCTATTATGAATTTAATCATTATGAAATCAATTATTATTGTCCATCTAATTACTTACATCATTATCCTTAGATGTTTTTCATTATAAAGTTAGTGATTGTATGACATATTTTTTGATTATCCAATGTTGCATGTTTTTTATTCCTTATGTATTAATGAATACTTCCACTATAAAGAATCCCTTACTTAGAATCTAAGTTCACTGTTAATTATTTCTTTCATTCCCTAGGGTACCAAAAAGGGATATTTGAATGATTTCATGGATGTACTTATGGAAATAATAATTTTTTATTAATTTTCTAATATATAGTTTATTTTTTCAATGTATTATTGGAATCAAGTATATATTTAGTCTCCCAATACAGTTAAACTGTTCGGTCATTTATGACCTGATCCCTTGTATCTTATATCAATTTTAAAAAGTAAATAACTACTCTAAATTATTGAATTTGGGATTCTAAAAATTGGTATAAAATAAATATTGGCCGGATCATTGGGAACCAAATTTTGGATGAATATTTATAGAACAATGTTTATAATAAACCCCAAGAATGTTCGATAATGGTTTATGGATTTTTATGTTATGGATCAATATTAATAATGGTATAATTTAATTAAGTGTATTCCCTTATTTGTGCATAAAACCTTGTTGAAGGAATAGAATACATTTCAATACTCAAAATAAATGTTGGGATTTCCCTTCTAAGAAAGTTAACACCGCTGTTGTTAGAGCTGAGAAGATTATGAACAAATTAGATAAATTAACTCATGTTTTCACAAATAACCTTACATGTATGAATAATAAATTTATTCTTATATTGATTCAATGATGTCATGTGGTAGAATTCTATATCCTAAAAATGGAAATACTAATCCATTAATAGCTAAAAAATGGATCAAGTCCCATTGAAATATATTTCTGGCATTAAGAAGTAATGAAAAGGATAAAGTTATATTTGTAGTGTATTATTTAATGGGAAAACATGAAAAATAGTAGTTATTGATGAAAAATAGAACAGAATAGGTTGAGATAAATAAAATGATATGTAAGACTATTAAGGTTATATTATTTTATAAATATTTTCCTTGGGATGAAACAGATGAAATGAAAATAAAATTCATAATTTTGGGATTGAAGGAATAAGAAATTATTATTGTGTGTGAGGAAATATTTATGAGATTAACAAGGAATGCTATGAACTATGTACATAATCCTTAATATAATATTGATATTATCATATATGTTCTTAACAAAAGCCTTTAAAGGGAACTAGTCTCTCAAAAATTTCATTATATGATGATATAGTCTCAAGTTCCATTTAGAGAGAGAAAGTATTCTCAAAGTCTTATATTTTAAAATGAAATCAATAGAAAAAGAGGATGACTGATAACTAAGGAAAAATAAATGAGGTCAAGGAGAATAAAAGAAGGATATAACAAATAATATATGATTATTATAAAAAGAAACACCCTAATACTCAATTTAAGGAAATGATATTATATTAAAGGTGTAGAGATTAGGGCTATATCGATCAGGAATGAAATGGAAATAAAGAAAACACCAATATATAGTGTTTAAAATGTAAGAAGATGGGTCACTTTTTGAACTAATTCACCAACCACCAAAGGTAATTTATGTTATAAGAGTATGAGAGAGTATGATCAGGATTATATAAATACTACAACTGAAGTTGATGTTCCTTAAATCATAATAGCATGCACTTTGATCATTAACACATGATTTATTTGAATTTTTATCCACACACTTCATTATATTTTTTATGGATGTTGAATCATATCTCAAAACGTTAGATAAAGAGTTTTCTATTGATTCAAATTATGGAAATATAGTTATAATAGAAATATATCAAATGGACTCTATTGGGATAAAAAAACTATTCCATAATTGAAAATATGGTCATTATACCAATGATTTACCTTAACATAATCGTGTTTTTGGTGTTTTATTAGTTTTAAGTAAACAATTATTAGTATATAGGGTATATGATAATTTATATTGAATTGTGTTTATTTTTTATAACAAAGAATTTGAAGGTCATCATTTATGTTGAGGATATTTTTACTTACAATTACCTTTTTTATTTTAGTAAGTGGATAAAGTTAGAAGGAATAAAATATCACTGTTTTATTGAACATATGATCCATTAAAAGTTTATTTTCATGATTCAGACATGAAAAATTCATCATGTCTATTCATCATCTAGAATATGAAATGATGAAAAGATACAAAATAAATCTGAATAAATTCAATCGATGAAATTATGATTATAGAATTGAAAGAAATCATGTAAGTATATTTTCTCTTACTCTCTATCTAGATAGTAAAATAATTTCCCAATGTTCATAAATATAAATATAAACTCACCAATTTTTATGTGGAGAACATCTATCATTTATCAACGTATTCCTCTGGAATCTCATTCAAAAGGATGGGTCTTATAATGCACATACCTGATTTTAGAAATATTTAGTTAAGATATACTAATATTCTTAACTACAATTTAGGAAATACTTATCAAGATAAAATATATATTTTAGATTATAACTAATCCAAGAAAAATTTATTATGGTAAGAAATGAAATAAAATTACAGGTTCATATCTAATTTATAGGGGAGAATATAACACCTTAAGATATTAATAGATATTTTCCTTTAAATAAATACTATGTTTAATAGCTCTTAACATAGACAACGCTGAACTAAAATGAGTTATGATATATTAAAACCACATTAAGAATCATCCTTTAGTAAAAATAAAGATAATAATATCTTATGATACATACATTGCTTTTTTTTATTAATGAAAATTAGTGATTAGAAAATAAATAATTAATTTTATATGATTAAAACCATTAAGTGTAAAAAAGGGTTATTTTACAAATAGATTTTTCTTAAAGTGTTTTAATTTTAACAAATTGAACATTTTTAAAATAACTAAATGTATAAAATAGTTTATTATTGCACAAATAGTTATAAATTTATATTAAATAAGACTAAGAACACATGATGTTTAAAAATGAAATTTTTCTATAATTTTTTTATAATTAATAATTTAATTTTAAAGAAAAATTTTTATATTTCATAATTTTTATTTTATGAAATGAAATTAATGTTTGAATTCATATTTCAAAATTATCTTATGGTGTTTTTTGGATTTTTTTGAAGTGGTTTATGTTTGAATGAATAATAAAAAATATAGTTTTAAAAAATATGGTCAGTATTATGACATCATAATGATATAGGAATGAATTGAAATTTTATTGAGCCTTATTAATTCACTAAATATTTTTTTAATAGGTAAAAAAAATAATTCAAAAATATTATATTTAATTTAGAAACCTGTTTGGACATTTTAGAACTAAGGTGATGTTTTATTATAATAAAAGAAACATTTTTATCCTTTTATTTATTTAAGTAATTATGAGTTTACATTATATTTTTAATTGGTTTTAAATTCCTATAAGTATCCTTTAAAGATATAATGATGATGGACCAAACAAAAAATAAGATACTCCTAAGATAATATTAGTGTTATCTACTTAGATAATCCCATTTTGAGTGATGATAAGTATAGTTCCCTAAGATACCATTATGTTTTCTCTGTTCTTGGATTATGTTTTATTAAAAATATTTTGATTTTATAAAAAAAAGTTTTTTTGAGAAAAATGGAATTTTCAATCCTTTCAGGGATAACGGTATTGTGTTTTAATAAAAACACCTGGTGTTATTAAAAATCAAAGGTTTATGTTTCCAAAAAAAATATTTTACTTAAAAAAATTTATGTAATATTCAAGAGGTTTTTAAAATATACTTTCCTACCATTATACTATTTTATGAAAATGTTTTATAAAATATTTTTGGGTTACAAGTTTATTTCATTTTAAATAAATGTTTTATAAAGACTCAATGTTTTTAGTATTTAAAATGAACACTTGATTAATGTTTTTTTCAAAAGTTGAACATATCCATAACCTTTAAAAAACCATTTCCAAGATTTTTTTTCCTATTCATATATTTTAAATTTTTTTTAATAGGTTTACTAATGAGTAAGATCATTTGTGATGGTTTTGAATTGTATATTTATGTGGTGTAGGAGTAGTAATTGGAGAGTTTTTTAGTGATAAAATTTACTTGAAAAATGAAAAAATATGGGGTATTATATATATTAGTTTTCATAATTCTTTAAATATATAAACCTAAAAATGACTTGGGGGTATTTTAAGAAAATTAGGATTAAATATGTTCATAAATTTTATGGTTATGTTTGGTTTAATTATAATTTGTATCAAATCCAAAATGTGATTTTTTTTGTTTTTGAAACCAGACTCCAGAGTATTGATCTTAGGTTGTTTCAGTTGGTATCTGAGTAAGGGTTTATATTACTCTAGAGACTAATTGATAATTATATAAGGATAGTTTATGTTTTTTAGGATTTCATAATGAATATTTTAATAAATTGAGGATATTTTTTCTTAAGGAGATGTCTTGTGATACTAGTTTTATAATTTTTGCGATAATTCTATAATCTGTTGAGGGTTCTTTGTTAAGAATCATAAAGAAAGGAAAATAATAGTTTTTTCAAGGGTGATTAAGGAGAGGTATATTTAATCAATGTTAAAAAAACTCATCATTTTTTAGATAATTTAAAATCCTATTATTTGACATTGATAGATTAAATACTAGCTTCGATATGGAAGGTGGAAGTTCTCAAATGACTCTTCAATCCCTTCCTGATGATATACTTTCTATGATCATCATAAAATAATCTTGAATTGAACATGATTTTTTTTAAATATTTAAGTAACATTGAAACTACTATATGTTTTATCAAACACCTCTTCTATACTATAATATATTCAGGGGTTATGGGTTGTTTAGAAAAAATTTCAAAATCTCAAATTTATTATTTTTCCCGATTGAGGAGACGTATCATAGAATTTCTGAAAAAATTAATTTAGAAAAAACAACTATGTATAAAATTATTTCAAATAAGCTATAAATAAAGAAAATCTATGAGTAACATATATGTTATTAGCTTTAAATGTATGTGTTTTTTTTAAAACATGTTATATTTTATTGAAAAATGTCAGTTAGAAATAATAAAATCTAATAAAATCATATTACGTTACAAAAATATAGTTACCATTGATATTTTAAAAATATATGTTAAATATAATTATTTTTTAAAAATATCTCATTATTTTCATAAATTCAAGACTTGGTGTTCAAATAGTATTTGGAAAAGTGAGGCAGAAGATTTGAAAAATATTTTAAAACATTAATCTGATGCATTAAACGTTACTATTTAAGAATATTCTCTTTAAGAATAATGTAACCAGTTAAACTAGTGGATTCATTAAAGGCACACCGTACTTTTATTTAGGTGACATGTTATTAATGTTTTCATGATGATGTTTTAGTTACAATATAAGAAAAAAGAGTCACGATACACTAAAGGTTAGATTATGATTATTGGGAATTTGTGAGTTATGTAGTTAAGATAAAAAGAATAGAAAGGATAAAATTCTTTCATGGAAGGGAGAAAGAAACACCCCTTAATTTTAATATATATATCCTTTAAATAAATTCTATAATTTTAAAAATATTAATGAATTAAAAACAACCAAAGTATATTTTAAGAGTACATGAAATCTCACATGTAAGTATGAGATATCTCAGTCTTTCATTACTGAGGATATACAAGTATAGAGGTGATAATAATATCTAAAATAATAGTGTGACAATAAATGGAAATAAAAACAACAAATAAATATTTAAGAGAACCCTATAATGATTATCTAAGAAAATAAATCCTCCAAATATGATGATAGAGTGAATAAATAAAAGTGGAAACATGGGAACTGTATTTTAATTAATGTGAGAGGTTACTATGAATATATTTTTAAAGAATTAAGATGTGATCATTGAATGGGTTTTCATTTTAATTAGGGATGGTAACCATTGGGAGGAATAATCATTATCCTTGGAATAAAAAATAACGTTATGTTTAGATATTTCATCTTTACTCAATATTTAAAATTAATTTAAATATTTTTTTGTTCATTTATGATACTTTTTGACCTCACCTGTTTTGATAATCCCAATTATGCTTTCATATTCTTTGATAATCCCAATTTATGTTTATCAAGATGATAATAATATTAAAATATTCTCTGAAATATGTTAATCAATTTTTGTCTATGTTTATACAAATTCTGAAGTAATTCTAACCCAATCAGATGTGTTTTGCATAAAACAGATATGTGTTAAGTCATTGATATGCGTATAGCTACTGATAAAGAGCTACCGATACTCAGTCTACTGATAGACTTAGTCTACCAATAGACAGAGTCACCGATACACTAAAGTCACTAATATAAGAAGAGCTACCAGTAAGCATATACCAAGTCTAACGATAAAACAGAATGTAGCTACCGATATGAAGATGTCTACCGATAGAACCAGTTCACAGACAGTTACCGATAGAATTCTACCGATATAGTAAGTCCACCGATACAAATGCAATCATCTATCGATGCACGAAGCTACTGATCTACCAATACAAGTACAGAGTCATCGATACATTGAGCTACTGATATAGTGTAAGATCTACCGATACCAAGGAGCTACTGATAGACCAAGAGCTACTGATAGAAGTCTACCGAGCTACCGATAGAGTAAGTGTACTGATATAAGGAGTTACTGATACCTAGAGCTACCGATGCAAATTCAAAGAGATACCGATGGAAGGACTACTGCACAAAATCCACCATACATGTCTACCAACAGAAAGGCTACTAGTGATTGACCAACAAGTCAAACTCTATACTCTCTATTCTTTATTTATTAAGCTAATAGTTACATTTGATGTTTTTAATGCAGTTAATGTTATTTAATGATCTATGTTGCAATGTCAGGGAACCGTACCTAGTAATCATGCAAAATGTAATCATTCCCATTTTTCGAAGCTGAAATATATAAAAGGGAAGACAGAGACCTAGCTAAAAGAAGAGGTGGTGGTGTCGTTGTAATAAATAGCAAGAACCAAGGAACTAAGAAGGCACACAAAGAGTGAAATAGGAAAAGGCTCATCGTCATTCAAACGTGGTGAGTTTGTGAAAGGATACATCCATACTTCAAGAACACTGGACATACATGAAGAGACTCATTTTTAAGGAGAACACAAGCTACATCTTGAGTGAAGAACTACAACTAACACTTCATGCACTCAGGCTGCTAAGTTGAACTTGGAACCAAAGAAGGAAACGACACCCTGTTTTATGAACAAAAAATAGAGAAGGACTCATAATCTTTTCTAACCAACCAAACGAGTCCAAAGTTGCACTGCAAATCACTAAAGCTCTTCTAAAATCATTCTCTCTTACTTCAGTGATTATGTCAATTACTTTTCGAGCAGTGTGTGTACCCTATTTATTGTACACACACATTATCTCCTGAGCTAAGCTAGAGGATTATCAAATCCTCATTCAAACTCTATAACTCTTTTTTTCCCACTGTGGATAGTGGTAGAGGTCGAGTAAGACCTGGGCAGCTGTGATCTGTTGTTTGTTTTCCCATGTAGAACTGTGGTAGAGGTCCTTGTACCTGGACAGTAATGTACTGTTATTTCTCCCTAATCCAGGGTGTGGATCAATTTATATAAATTGTTTGAGAGGAATAAGTCTCTGCTTGAGACTGAACCTCTTGGTTACATCTTCTGTGCTTTTTAGTTTAAGTATACTATATATAGATTTCATATTCCGCTGTTATTACTTTGAAATATTAAAGTTTTTTTAAAGCTACTTTGATAGTTAAATTATCAAGTGTTTGTAATTATTGTAAACCAGTAAATTAGTTTCAAAAGTTAATTTAACCTTCAGATTAAGTTAACTGAGACCTAATTAATCTTTGAGAAACTGATTGAACATTTACACTCTTTTTAGATTCACTACAGTTTAACTTTGTTTTTAAATTGGGAGATTTTAAGAGAAATATTTTTAACAGAAATCTTAATTGGAACTCAATTCATTCCCCCTCTTGAGTATCCACTCTGACCAAAATTTGGTATCAGAGGATTGTTTTTGTTAAAGGATTTTAGAAATACTCTGTTTTTCAACTGTGATTTTAGTTTCATCTTTAAAGATCTTAAATTTCTATTAGTTATAAATTTTATCTCTTTAAATTTATTTTCTATGATCTAGTTATGGATAATATACTAGAAGGTGTTTCTACTAACCGACCACCTTTCTTTAATGGTACAAACTATTCCCAATGTAAAATTAAGATGAGAATTCATTTGGAAAGTATGGGTTTTGATATTTGGACTGCTATAGAGTCACAATATAAAATTCCAGAAACTGATAGAACAACATGGGATGAACCTACAAAGACTGCTTAAAGTAATAATTTTAATGCTATGAATTCCCTGTATTGTTCTTTAGGATATGAAGAGTTTAATATAATATCTTCTTATAAAACTGCTTATGACATATGTGATACTTTTGTTGTTTTTCATGAAGGAACAACCAATGTTAAAGAAAGGAGGCTGAATACTTATACCATTAAATATGATAATTTTAATACGAAGACTGATGAACCTATTTTGGACATGTATCTCAGGTTTAATGAGATTGTCAATACTATGAGCTCACTTGAAAAGGTTGTTCCTGCAAAGGAACAAATCATGAGAATCTTAAGATGTCTACCAGAAAGAAGGAGGGGCACTTCTGTTTCCATTACAGAATCATGCGACATCAGCACACTCCCTATTAAGGAAATAATAAGTAAAATTATGATGTATGAGGATGAAAATAATGTAAACAGGGAGGATGATGATGAACCCAAGAAAAAATTTGTGGCATTTATGTCTACTACTTCTAAGAGCAAAGTCAAGTAGAAAATAGATGTACCTACTGAAAGTTCAACCAGTGAAGATTTGGATTCAGACCGTGATTTTGAGATGGCTCAAGTATCCAGGAGATTCAAGAAGTTATATAGGAAAACGAAATCCTTTCAAAAATAAAATTTCAAAGGAAAATATGACAACAATGGTCATTGGAAGAAGGATTGGAACAAATCTGACAAGGCAGATGATATAGTCTGCTATGAATGCAAGAGGAAAGGACACATTAAGGATAACTGTCAAAAATTAAAATTCAAAAAGAAACATGATTATAAGGACAAGAAGTACAAGAAAGCTATGAAAGCTACTTGGAGTGCTTCAGAATATAGCACAAGTGAATCTGAAATTTATGATTCTGAAAATAATCATGCCAATATGTGTTTCATGACCAACACATCTGAGGTAACCTTAGAAACTCCGGTTTTAAATTCCTATTATTCTGGAGATGATACAGAACCTAATTCTTATTCTGAAGATATGTCTAAGGCTGAATTATCTGAATATTGTAACATGCTGGAAGAAACATGTAATGAACTTAAGGACAAATATAAGTCACTAAAGAAACGACAAGCTCTCACTTCCAAAGTTAAATCTGCCTTTGATATAGAGAAGGAAAAGAATGCTCAACTGTTAAAGGAAAATACTGAATTAAAAATTTCTAATGAGAAACTTAGGAAGGACTTAGAAAAGTTCACAAAAGGAAAAGATACATTTACTCAAATGTTAGGAAAGAAAGTTGCACCTAAATACACTACTGGTTTTGGATACCAACCTGGACAGAGACAGTTCACTAAAACTCGATTTATCTCTAAATCTGGACCAAATTCTACTTATTCTAGTTCTGGAAATTCATATGATTCAACTAGTTATTCATATGGTTATAGAACAAATAAAGTTTATCTTTCAAAATCTGTTGATTCTGTACATTATATGAGACCCATAAGACAAATATGGGTACCTAATGTTTTGATTGCGAACCTATCTGCACCCAAGAAGATCTGGGTACCAAAGTCATTTTCCATCTAAATCTGTTTTGTAGGAAACATGTTTGAAGAGTTCTCACAAGAAGGTATGGAACTTGGATAGTGGGTGTTCAAGACAAATGTCTGGGGATTACTCGTGTTTCAAGAGTCTAATCAAGGTTGATGGAGGCCATGTCACCTTTGGTGATAATTCTAAAGGAAAAATCATCGGCCTAGGCCAGATTGGTAACACTGATTCAATTTTAATTTCTAAAGTTTTATTTGTTGATGGACATAAGTATATCCTATTAAGTATTTCTGAATTATGCGATCATGGCTTTAATGTTAAATTTAAAATTATTCTTGTAATGTTTTTAATTGTAAAAATGTATTAGTATTTTCTTCCTTGAGAAATGAAAATGTTTATGCTGTTGATCTGAATTATTTAGCTAAGAAAAATGTTAGTTGTTTAAATGCTTTTCATAAATAATGTTGGCCGTGACACAGAAGATTATGACACTAAAACATCTATTCACTTAGAAAATTGACTAGGAAAAACTTAGATAGAGACCTACCTAAACATGAATTCCCAAATGACAAAGTTTGTAATCCCTGTCAAAAGGGAATGCAACATAAAGATTATTTTAAATCAAAGAAAGAAGTTTCAACTTCTCAACCTCTTGATTTTGTTCACATGGACTTGTTTATACCTTCACAAGTTTCTAGTTTAAATTGGAAGCACTATGTCTATGTTCTAGAAGATGACTTTTCTAGATATACTTGGGTATACTTCTTAGCTCACAAAAGTGAAGCTTGTTCTTACTTTGTTAAATACTCCAAATCTGCAGAAAGCCTTAGTGGACTTAAGATTAAAACCCTGAGAAGTGATCATGGTCGTGAGTTTGAAAATCAAGAGTTTGAATCTTATTGCTCACACAATGGCTATAATCACAACTTTTCTGCTCCTAGGACACCTTATCAAAATGGTGTAGCATAAATAAGGAATAGAACCCTTCAAGAAATAGCGAGAACCATGCTTAATTAGTATGACCTGCATATTTATTTTTGGGCTGAATCTGTGAATATAGCTTGTTATATTATTAATAGAGTCTTATTTAGTCCAGTTCTCAAAAAGACCCCTTATGAATTATGGAATAATAGAAAACCCAAAGTTAGTTACTTTAGAGTCTTTGGCTGCAATGTTTTTATTCTCAATACAATGGATAATCTTGACAAGTTTGCTTCTAAGAGTGATGAAGGAATTTTTCTTGGTTATTCTTTAACTAGAAAAGTCTATAGAATCTTTAATAAAACAACCAAATGTGTGTAAGAATCTGTTCACATAATGTTTGATGAAACTGATCCACATGAGCCTAAAACCTCTCTTGAAAATCTTGAAGAAGATTTGACTATTCTAAACCTAAATGATAAATCTAAAGAACCTACTGTAAAAACATCCAGTTCTGGACATATTCCAGAATCTGCTTCTATAGAACCCAAACTTAGAGATGAACCAGAAATTTCTAGTCCTACCATTACTAGATCAATAAGGATTCTAATGAATCATCCTTTATATGCTGTTGTTGGTAATTTTGATAGAGGGACACAAACTAGAGCTTCTCTAAGAAACCAGGTTGCACATCAAGCTTTTCCTTCACAGCTAGAACCTAAAAATTGCAATGATGCTATCAATGATGAATTTTGGGTACTGGCTATGTAAGAAGAATTAAATCAATTTGAAATAAACAAAGTCTTGGAATTAGTTGACAGACCTAAGGACACTTTATCAATAGGAACTAAATGGGTTTTTAGAAACAAAGTTGATGAATACGGAAACATAGTTAGAAACAAAGCTAGACTAGTTGCATAAGGATATAGTCAAGATGAAGGTATAGACTATGAGGAAACCTTTGCACCTGTAGATAGACTAGAAGCCATTAGGATCTTACTTGCCTATGCTGCTCATCTGAATTTCAAGTTATATCAAATGGATGTCAAAAGTGCTTTTATAAATGGTTTTATAATTGAAGATGTTTTTTTTTGAACAACCACCTGGATTTACTAATCCTCATTTTCCAAATCATGTTTTTAAACTTTCTAAAACTTTATATGCTTTAAAGAAAGCTCCAAGAGCTTGGTATGATAGACTTAGCAATTTTCTTATTTCCAAATGTTTTACTAAAGGGATTTCTGATCCAACTATTTTTATTAAAATAATTTCTAAATATGTTTTAATATTTCAAATCTATGTTGATGATATTATTTTTGGATCTTCTAAACATTCTTTGTGTACGGATTTTTCAAAGAGTATGAAAAATGAATTTGAAATGAGTTTAATTGGAGAACTCAAATATTTTCTCGGATTTCAAGTTTTCCAAAATGAAAATGGTATTATTTTGAATCAAAGTAAATATAAAAGGATCATTTAAAATGCTTTAGTTTGGATAGTGTTAAGAAAATTGTTACTCTTATGAGTACTGTTTGTAAATTAGATGCAGATGAAACTGGGAAACCAGTGGATCAAACCAATTACAGAGGTATGATTGGAAGCTTACTTTACCTTACTTCTAGTCGACCAGATATTATGTTTAGTGTGTGTATGTGTGAAATATTTAAAGCTAATCCAATAGAATCTCATTTACTTGCTGTTAAACGAATTTTTAAGTATCTTAAACACACTATAAACTTCGGTTTTTTACCCAAAAGGAAAATCCTTTGAGTTAATGAGTTATTCAGATGCTGACTTTGATGGTTTCAAGATAGATAGAAAAAGAAAATCAAGAACATGTCATTTATTGGGAAAATCCTTAGTATCTTGGTGTCGTAAGAAGAAGAATTCTGTAGCTTTGTCCACAGCTGAAGAAGATTATATAGATGTTGGTAGTTGTTGTGCACAAATTATTTGGATAAAACACACTCTTTTGGACTATGGATATGACTTTAAGCGCGTTTCAATTAACTGTGACAATACTAGTGCAATAAACATTTCTAAGAACCCTCTATCTCACTCTAGGACCAAACACATTGATGTAAGCCACCATTTCATGAGAGATAATTACCAAAAGGGTGATATTACTCTTGATTTTATTGGTACTGAACATCAATTAGCTGACATTTTCACTAAACCTTTGAGTTTGAATAGGATAAGTTACATTAGACATGAGTTAGGAATGATTAACCTTGATCGATATCTACCTCACCGATGTAAATCCTCACTAATAAATCCTCACTAATAAATCCTCACCAATAAATCCTCACCGATGAGAATCCTCACCGATAAATCCTCACCGATGTGAATCCTCACTGATAAATCCTCACCGATGTAAATCCTCCCCGATAAATCCTCACTGATAGGAACTTTCACCAATAAACCCTACTGATGAGTGCGTTTTTTTAAACATTTTTCTGCCGCCAAAATCTGAATCGTTTTTACTTTATTTCATTTTATTTATTTATTTCATGATTCCTAAATGATAAAAATAAATTCATAGATACTTCTCAATACACCGAGCCTCAAACCCTTACCATCAAACCTTAGCTCCCGAATCTTTCGAGAACCATAAATCCCTTGAACCAGCAATAGAAAAAACCAAAATTACTACCATCTAAGATGACTCTAATGAGCCAAAATCAATGAAACAAAAGTTTGAGCAAGAAGAAAGTGGTAATGTTGGAAGAACAAGATCAGGAAGGTGACCAGTGAATCCTCATTTGCAGAATAGAGTTGTTGTGATCAAAAAGGAACTCTACGTGGTATGGCTACTGCCTAGAAAATCATTGGTGCTCGAAGTGCTGAAAGATCAAAAGTGGGTAGATTGTTTTTCAAACAACAATGGTCCCTACTATCTGATGCTAGTGAAACAGTTTTATGTCTTTTTACATTTTGAGAAATCTGTAGATGAGAACCGAGTAACATCGTTTGGGAATAGAAAGGAGCTTTCCTTTTCATCGATTGAGTGGGATGAATGTCTGAAAGTTCCACAGGAAGGTGTATCTGGATATGTATCAACAGCTATGCCACTGGCAAGTGATATTTTCGATTATGAAACTTCTTTGGAAGAGCTTACTGGTGATGGAAATCAAAGACAAGTAGTAGCTGCTGAATGTATGGAGAGAACATATTGCTGTTAAAATTTGTTCAGCATGTCTTGATACCGAGGAGAGGAGACTTTGAAAATTTAAGATATCAGGATATCTATCTACTGCATATTTTGAGACATGGAGTCAAGGTGAATCTATGCAGATTGCTGATGACTGAAATGGAGGATATGATTAGACCCAAGTCAAAACTAATGCCTTGTTCTTTTCCAAGTTGATCTCAGAAATGATCATAGTGAAAGGAAGACCTGAGACAGTGGTAGTAAGGAACAATTTCTGTGTTACTAGTATAGTTTGCAAATACATGAAAATAAATTGGAATCCATGGAGAGAATAATGGGTCACTGATGACAAGAAGGTGTATGATAAGTTCAATCCCGTGGATCATCCTTCAAGACCAAAGGATGTGAGGGCTCCAGGTCTGGGACCCGTTGAAGAGGATCAAGAATACAATGATGATTCAGAAGAGGAAGAGTACTCTACTGATGAAGGAGGTGACCCTGACTTACCTCCTATCCTAGGTCCTAAAAATCTAGAACAACATAAATCAGATAAAGAAGAAGCTGCTTTAGAGGATGTTGAAGTGGCTGCTGTAAAGAATGAAGAAGAGACTCATGAAAGTGAAGCATACCTATTAGCTAATTTGAGCCTTATTCCAGTGATTGGGCAATCTTTAGTACCTACTAAGGATAAAGTAGAAGAAAGGGAAGATATTTTACCTAATCCAGAAGACCCTCCAGCTATTGCAAAGAAAGAATTAATAGTAGAAGATTCTCCTGAAAAAGGATGACCTGTTGAGAATGTTGCTGAGAATGCTGTTGTTTTACTTAAGGATACACCAGTTGAGGGGGAGCATAAAACCATGTTTGGAAGTGTTACAGTGACTGTTAATATTGAGGACTGGGCAGAAGACCCAGGTTTTGTGTTCTGTGGTCTAGACTATCCTGATTCTGACAATGAAGCATCTCTCAATAGACCAAAAATCATATATGATGTACTGAGTTACTACCTAAAGATGTGGTCAGAATGCATGACCTGGATATTTTGAAGAAAAAGTAACGGGACAGTTTTCTTGGACGAGGTAAATAAGATGGAAGTTTCTCTGGTATCTTCAATTCAATCAACCATGACTAACTCAGTGGTCAGTTTAGCATCTGAAAGAGAATCTATTGCAGTTTCTCCTGTTGATATGATCACTAGGGATGACCTTGAAGCCTTAAAGGATGAGCTGAAAGAATCCTTTAGTGTTTCTGTTGCTGAGATGAAGCACTATTTCGTTGAAGAGATGAGTATGTTGTAAAGATATTTTGAACTCTCTCTAGGTTGTAATTTTTCATCCTTTATTACAGAAATAGTGGAGGAAGTTAAAGAATACCAAACTCAAGTATCTAGAATGGAAGCAGATCTTGAAGCTTTAAAGAAATTGGTTATCTCTTTGAAATCTTACATGAGCTCAAAATCCCAAGAATACAAGGACTTAGCCTATGTCAAAAGTGTTGTGAGCCAGATGGTTTGATTATTTTAAGGTTTTAAAACCTCTATGAATGATCATGTTAAAACCCCTGATTCCCAGGTTCAAAATCTTATTAGTGGGTTGACCAAGAACTTCAAGGAATCAGTAACCTTCTCCATTTGTTCTGTTGCCTCTAAAACCTCTGTGGATTTGAATCAGTTTCGAGCTATGATGAAGGAGGAGCTTGGTCAAGCTTCAACTAGTGGCTCTGTGGACTCATCCGAACTAAGAATAGTTGTGCTTTCTACTAGAGATTCAATTAGAGAAATAATGAAGATAGTCCAAGACTATATGAGTGAAGAATCTTCCTCTCAGAAAGAAGTGAAAGATAAGGTGGAATCCTATTTCTAAAAGATATTCACCAAGCATCAACTCAATAATAATTTCAAACTTCTGTTGGAAAACAATAAGTTACCTCTTATTAATCAATCCTTCAAAGAGAAAGTCAGAAAACTAAGGGAATTGACTCCAGAATTCGACAAATTTATGGTTAATAAGGATGACTTCATATCTTCTATGGAGAAAGGAGGAGGAATAATTATGGATTTCAGAAATATTTTGCTGCCTTTCATACATGTTGATGCCAGGACAGTGATTGTACCTCCAACCTTACCTACCTCTGCCTCTACTGCTTCTCCTATTCAGATGACCTCTTCTCAAGCCATTCTAAGCCTCACACCTATGATTACTCAAAGGACTCCTCAGTACAGACCAGGAATAGTTTCTGTTGCTCAGCCTGCTATGATCATTTCCGGAATTCCTAAGCTTACACCTGAATCCACACCACTTGAATCCTCTTCTGATTCAAAGGGAAAATCTCACATTGAGGATGTGGATTAATCAAGTGGCTAAGATATTTGATAGGAATCCCATGTATTTTGTGTTTTGTCTATGTACCTTTTTGTAACATTTAATACAATTGGCTTTCTTATATTTTATCATTTTGTTCCTCTTCCCACTTTTTGATTATCACAAAGGGGGATAAATATTACAAAGATTCTATAAAGGGGGAGATATTTACCCAGGGGGAGAATTAATAATGGGGAGAAACTCTCAAAGGGGGAGAAATTTTATTTAAAAAAAGAGTTATCATTCTTTACCCCTATGATACTGTTACATTTCATTCTCTGATACCATTGCTGTTAATTTTATCTCTGATACTATTACATTTAGTTCTACCTATGATAAATTATGTTCTATAACATACTGTTTTCTCTGAGAAAATTGAATTTAATGATGTATCCTTTGATTCAATTACTCAGTATTTTAAAATGATAATATCATAAGTTATGATTATAAAAAAGGGGGAGATTGTTGACCTCACATGTTTTGATAATCCCAATTATGCTTTCATATGCTTTGATAATCCCAATTTATGTTTATGTAGATGATAATAATATTAAAATATTCTCTGAAATATGTTAATCAATGATTGTCTATGTTTATATAAATTCTGAGGTAATTCTAACCCAATCAGATGTGTTTTTCATAAAACAGATAAGTGTTAATTCATTGATCTGTGTATAGCTACGGATAAAGAGCTACCGGTACTCAGTCTACCGATAGACTTAGTCTACCGATAGACAGAGTCACTGATACACTAAAGTCACTAATATGGGCAGAGCTACCGGTATGCATATACCAAGTCTACTTATAAAACATAATGGAGCTACCGATATGAAGAATTCTACCGATAGAACCAGTTCACATACAGTTACCGATAGAAGTCTGCTGATATAGTAACTCCACTGCTACAAGTGAAATCAGCAACCGATGCACAAAGCTACTAATCTAATGATACAAGTACATAGTCATCGATACATTGAGCTACCAATATAGAGTAAGAGCTACCGATACCAAGGAGCTAATGATAGACCAAGAGCTACTGATAGAAGTCTACCGAGCTACCGATATAGTAAGTCTACTGATATAAGGAGTTACTGATACCTAGAGCTACCGATGCAAATTCAAAGAGCTACCGATGGAAGGACTACTACACAAAATCAACCATACACATCTACCAACAGAAAGGATACTAGTGATTGACCAACCAATCATACTCTATACTCTCTATACTTTATTTATTAAGCTAACGGTAACATTTGATGTTTTTAATGCAGTTAATATTATTTAATGATCTCTGTTGCCATGTCATGGAACCGTACCTAGTACTCATGCAAAAGGTAATCATTCCCATTTTCCAAAGCTGAAATCTATAAAAGGGAAGATAAAGACCTTGCTAAAAGAAGAGGTGGTGGTGTCATCGTAATAAATAGCAAGAACCAAGGAACTATGAAGGCACACAAAGTATCAAAAAGGAAAAGGCTCATCATCATTAAAACGTGGTGTATTTGTGCAAGGCTGCATCCATACTTCAAGAACACTAGACATACATGAAGAGACTCATTTTCAAGGAGAACACAAGCTGCATCTTGATTTAAGAACTACAAATAAAACTTCATGAACTCAGGATGCTAAGTTGAACCTAGAACCAAAGAAGAAAACGACACTCTGTTTTATGAACACAAACCAGAGAAGGACTCAGAAGCTTTTCTGACCAACCAAACGAGTCCAGAGCTGCACTGCAAATCACTAAAGCTATTCTAAACTCATTCTCACTTACTTTAGTTATTCTTTCATTTACTTTTTGAGTAGTGTGTGTACCCTGTTTATTTTACACACACTGTCTCCTGAGATAAGCTGGAGGATTATCAAATCCTCATTCAAACTCTATTACTCTTTTGTTTCCCACTGTGGACAGTGGTAGAGGTCGAGTAAGACTTGGAAAACTGTGAGCTGTTGTTTGTCTTCCCACGTAGAACTGTGGTAGAGGTCCTTGTACCTGGACATTATTGTAATGCTGTTTCTCCCCGATCGAGGGTGTGGATCAATTTATATAGATTGTTTGGGAGGACTAAGTCTCAGCTTGAGACTGAACCTCTTGGTTACATCTGCTCTACTTTTTAGTTTAAGTCTTTAAGTATACTATATATAGATTTCGTATTCTGCTGCTATTACTTTGAAATAAAAAAGTATTTTAAATCTACTTTGATAGTTAAATTAGCAAGTGTTTATACTTATTGTAAACCAGTAAATTAGTTTCAAAAGTTAATTTAATCTTTAGATTAAGATAACTGAGACCTAATAAATCTTTTAGAAACTGATTGAACATTTAAACTCTTTATAGATTCACTATAGTTTAACTTTGTTTTTAAATTGGGGGATTTTAAGAGAAATATTTTTTTTAAAAAAATTTAATTGGAACTCAATTCACCCCCCTCTTGAGTATCCACTCTGAGAAACAATAATTATGTATGACTATTTATAATGGAAAATATATTTTATAAATGTTATTTCTTAAATTATTGGTCAAATTAAATAACATATAAATAATTTTTAATTGATTAAAAGTAATTTCATTTCAGTGTAAAAATTATGTTTTTGGTCAAATACATTTTGAATAAATTCTTTTAACTTACAAAACCCAATAATTTTAGTTCAAACGTGCATTTCATAAAAGAACCACTTTAGCTATATTTTCATTTATTTTATCATTTTAGAAATAATATTTAGATGGATGTTTATTTTAAGTTATATTTACTGAGGTTGTATTAATTTAATCATATGTGGAATTATATTAAGTAGATAAATGTTTGTGGTTAATAAGTTAATTAAATTAATTCTTAAATTTGATTTATTTAATGATAAATGATATTTAATGATAAATTTAAATTTAAATTATAATTTAATATTGTGAAATATATTCAAAAAAATCATATTATTAAAGAAATTTATATATAAATTTTAGTAAAAACAATTATGGTAAGTATAATGTTTAAGATATAGAATATATTCTTAAATAACAATATTTACACATAATGTAAATATATTAGAAAATAGTTAGTGATAGTAGTAAATAATAAAATAATGGAACATAGGAATTATAATTACAATTATAGAGTGGGAGTACATTTATTATATTGGAATAATATCTAAATAATGAATTTATCATAAATAAAATTTTTTGAAAATAAATTTATAAATATTTATTATTTAGAAAAGGGGAATAACAAACCTAAATTATGAGGAGATTTGGCTAGTCACCAAAGTGGCCATCCAATAATCACTCATAGATCAGTATTGTGGGAATATGTCATTTTGAGCAAGGTAGGATGCATGTCTGGGTAAGGTGTGTAGTGAATGGGTTGGCCCATAAGGGAAGGGTTCTTATCTTCTTAGCATGTGGGTCAACATAAGAGGAAAATTGAGAGCACTAGCTCCATATGGGTTTCACGTGTTTCTAAAGTAGAATTATCATACACAAAGGAGTGAAATCCTAAACAAAAATTGACGTGGGTTCAATTTTTGTGTTCATTATTTATAATAATTTAAAAACATGAATGGATTTATTTAAAAAGACAATAGGGGCCATTATCTTCTTCCATGAGGCACGATTGTTGCAGAAATGTTGAAGAATATATATATATATACACAATTCATGTTGAGATAGTAACTTTTCACAAATTTAAAATGAATTGAGATTATATTTTTATGAGAACATATAAAGGACATAGAAAATGAAATTTATGAACCATTTTTATCCAAAAACACAGGTGAACTTGAAAAAATATTGAAGGAAATGTGTTTATGTGTGTGTGTGGAGGAGTAATATTTTTAAAGTTTATCATGGGAAGATGTTTCTAATGGGGGAGATCACAAAAAGTGAAACACAACATGAGTATGAATGAAAAAATTTATGGAATCTTATTTTATCAATATATATGCTTTTGAATAGTTTCCATCTTATCCCCTATGCTGATTAGAGCACAACCACCATGAAAGTTTCATGTTTGTGATTTTATTAGATTAATTTCTAGGAAAATAGAAGATAGAATTGTGTATAGTCTAAGAGTTATCTCAAGTGTTTCCATGTATGCTTCTATTTAAAATTTTAAAATTCATAAAGATAATATTTTTGATCAATATGTGTATCAGTGGAAAATTTTCTATTAATAAATTCATTTTAGATGATATCTTATCAAAATCCTGGACTTTATTACTTGAAGCTGAATATTTCCACTTATGTAGGATGAATAAAAAAGAATGTTATTAATTATTAAGTCTTAATATGTAGGTTACCATTATGCGATACGTGCATTACCTTCATATAGGAATTGTGTTACACCTACACGAGGATTTTAGTTAACCCTTAGATGATCATCTCATAATAATGTCTTCATTTAAATGGGTTTCATGAGGATTGATATATGGTGGATTGTGTATGAAATAACACAAGAGATACAAAGATGTGTGTCACTTAAGGACACAAGTAGGGTATATAAGAGAAATTTTACATCTTATTTTAGTCATCATATAACACCTCATACCTAAAACACTTCTAATGCTAGTTATATGACATGCAATTTTCAATCACATTAACTATGGTAGTGAAAGTATTTGAGATTATTAGTTTTATATTGAGGAGAGCACTCTTAGAAGGATAGTTATATACATGATCTTATTGCTATCTCAACTTTTATTACACACCCACGATAGGCATGGTTATAAGATAATCTCATTTTTCTATTAGATGAGGTGAAATAAAAGAAATAGAGATAAAATAATTTCTCTAGAAGTCGTTTTATTATAAACATTGAGAGTTCATGTGAGTCTATTCATTAGATCCTATCTCTGGGGAAGGGAAAATTCATAGGAGGATTTTTGGTTGGTACAAGAATTATGGTAGGGGATTTACATTTTTTTCAAAATAATTATTTTATGTAAAGACTCTCTTTCTCAGTGTTATTTTTCTAAAAATCATATTTTCTTTGAAGAACTCATCTTTATAGAATAGTGTTTAAAATATCCACTTGAAATAGATTTCAATATGAACCCATTATGGTATATATTTGAAATCAGTATCTTATATTCTAAAGTCTATCTTCCCTAAAAATATTTATAACACCCCAAAAATTTTATGGTATGTTTCACTTAAATACATTAAATTTGTTAGATATCCTATATATCATAAATGACTGAGTCAATGAAACAAAACTTGGTTACTTGTGTGAGATAGTCATAACCTATCCATTAAACCTAAAATTTCTACTCCTGTGTTTTGAATTTCGAAAAATGGACATACACAGTTGCGATCAGGGTGAGATTTGGAGTATGATAGAATCAACTTATTTTTTGGCGAATAGTAAGTTACCATTATGAATAGTAATTTAAATGTAAGAATATTAACTTACCCTTTTGAATATTAATATGACTCTTATGAATGGTAACCTTATCCAAGAAAGTATAAAAAAATTTAGGCACCTTAAAAATGAAGATGAATATTTTATTTGACTGTATTTTTTGATTAAATAGTGGTTTTAATTAAAAATTAAATTTATAATATATAGAAAGTTATTTTTGAAAAATAGAGCTCATTTTTGGATTCTACACATCAGAAAATGGTTACAGAGAATTTTTGGAATTTATCTAAAATTCTGGAATTGTTGATGAATAAGAAAATATAATAAATTATGATAAATAAAAAATTCATGTTTTACTGCATCATAGGTGATTAAAGGATGATGTAATCCCACATGGTATAAAATCACATGAAATTATTATTATTTTTGGTCATGGAATCAAACCTAATTCTTGTCTTATGGTAAAATAATAAACTATTGATTAAAATATTATGAAAATCCTCCTCCCTTCCACTATATAAACCACCCTCACCCCCTCAACCTCCCACACTAATCTAGCTTTGAGCCTTATCTATTTTCATCCAAATACACATCACAAGACCTCCCTCCATGTACAATACCTTCTGGTCTCACCAAAAGGCATAAAAATAAAGGCTTTAAGGAGATTCTCAAGGAGGAGTACTCTAGAGGTGGAACTCTCTTCCTTTTTCTTTCAACTTCTTTTACAAGTTCCATACTTTTGTTTCTCTCTTCTCATTTCCAGTTATCCAAATTCTATGATAATTATATTACATTACATGGACTGGAATTTTATTTTGATAATGGAATATTTCGTCATCATCTATCTTTTCTCCCTCCTCTTATACTAAGAATGAAAACACCATTTGAGATGTGTTAATTTATCACATTCAAGGACGATGGGATTTCAATTTCTATTGCTATATTAAATACTAGTCATAAAATTTTTTAATGGTTGAAACAGGTCATAATATATCTATTTTACCATATTCAATTTTTTAGAATCCATACACACTCATAATATAAAATAATAATGCAAAAAAAATTCATTATGCACAAAAATGAAAAGTTAATCAAAGCGTTTATCATTAAGTTTTAACTAATGAGTTATCCCCATGGTATATAACCAAAAATAATTATAAAATAATTTATATCTCTATAATGTCACTAATAATATAGATTAACAATTTTGGATGTTTAACCACATATCAAATGAACATATACTCATTAATAAAAGTAAACTGATCATGAAAACCAAGGAAGAAAATGCTTCAAAACTATAAAATTAAACTTCTTAAACCCATCAAAAAAGTAATGAATAAACATAATATGGTAATAATAAATAAATTAAATTTAGTGTAGGTTATTTAAATATTAATTAATGGTGTTAAATTTGATTATTGTGGTCATTAAGATCAATCAAGAATGCCTTAAGGCATAAGGTAAGGGGTTTCTCATCAAACTTTTATTTCTGTGAGATTTCTAGAGTTTTACACTTATGTCTTGTATGTGGTTTATTTTTACTTAAATTTAATATATAATATAATAATATTTTTTTTATTCATGGTATTCAGTGATTCACTTGATGATTATTAACTTGATTGATTATAATGTTGTAAGGGACTTTGCTTCTGTTTACATTTCATTGTGATTTACTTGGTATTGTGCACCTAATCATTATTATGTGGTGTACCTACTACCCCATTGGGAAAATTTTCTTTTAAAATTGTAAATATATTATATATACATATTCTGGTTTCATGGATATGATTATTATCTTAAGCTGTATACACTTTTATATATGGTGTTTACTTGGAATGTTATTTTAACTTTAGAAATATTGATGATTTCGTATCCTCTATTCTATACTGATATAGAGAAGGATATTGTACTTGTATGTATCTAGTTTCTTTAAGATTACTAAACTGATCATTCCTTTGGGATTTCATTCTTATGAATTATTCGAATGTAATAAGTAATGCACCGGCTTTGAGCTTCTAGGGTCGGGGCATTATAGTTGTTATCAGAGGATGTTTAGCAGCAAACTTGGAAGCTAGTTTCGGAAAAATAGTATATAATAAATAACACTAAGTTATAATTTGAAGATAATCATGTAAGAAAATCCTATAATTTTGGTAAAGTAAGGATTATGTGGATTTTTCTACCAAATACATCCATGTCTAGACACTATAAGTGGACGTCGTTCTGGTAAAAATGTACCTAGGATTAAAAACTCTGACAAGGAGTTTCGGGCTTGACTTGGGATATCCAGATACACAACAACGAGCCTTACTATGCACCTAGTTTGAAAATCTCAGGGGATATGCTTAAGATAATTTACATTTTCTTTAAAAATTATTATGAAGGATTTAAAAGTAAATAGAAACAATTTTTAAAATTATGAGATTAGTCGTGCATAAATTTTTAGATTATGTTAATTGTTTACTAGTTGGAAATTATGAATTCTGACCGAATTTATATATGCCATTGTTTAGTGATGGCACCTAATGGAAGAAGGGGAATCAATACCCGCAAACAATGTAGGGATTACCCCACTGAGCAAGTCAACATAGTCAATGTTGGAGTTGATCATATCATGACCATATTAGGAAAACTTACTCGGTCTGTGTTAAATAACCATGCTACACCTGTATTGAATCGTTTCATGTAGTAGAATCCACCATCTTTTAGTGGGACCACCAATCCAGTGGTATCTGAGTATTGGATCAAGTCCCTTGAAAATATATTTACGGAATTAAGATGAAATGAAAACGAAAAGGTAGAAGTGGCAGTATATTTTCTCCCAGGTGATGATGATCAATGGTGGTCCTTGATCCAAAATACCATAGTGGAAGAAGAAATAGAAGATATGGAATGGATAACATTTAAGTAAATATTCTTTGATAAATATTTCCCTCATGAACAACAAACTAAAATGAAGAGGAAATTAATTATCCTAAAGCTATGGGAATAAGATAGTGTTGCAATTTATGAGTCTACCATCACAATATTAGCAAGTTATGCTATAGATTACGTACGTGATTCAGATGATAAGATTGATTATTTTTTTGAAGGTCTTAATCCAAGTCTTTGAAGGGAACTGGCTTCTAATTTTTTTTAGCATATGATGAAATTGTATTAAGTGCCATCAAAACGGAGAAGAAATTTTCTAGATCAAATTTGTTCAAGGGAAATCAAGATAAGAATAGGAATTATAATAACAATGGAAAATATTAAGTTCCAACGAAGAAGAAGAAAATGAATCAATTTCCACTATGTGAGAATTTTGTAAAGAATCATATTGGGAAATTCTTGAAAGGCATGAGAGTTTTTTATAACTGTGGAGAAAAGGGTCATCCATATAGTTAATGTACAGGGAAGAGATAGGTCAATGATGTTCAATGCTACAATTATATAGAGATGAGACACTTTGAAAATGAGTGTCCTAAGAAGCAAGGAAACTTTCTTAAAAAATGTGATGAGATAAAGGGAAATCATATGAAATTACAACAGTGGAAGTTGAAGTTCCTAATGACATGGTGGTAGAGACTTTAATTGTTTCCTCAAACCTAGCCAAATATTTATTTTATTCTGGATAAATGCATTAATTTATGTCTTACTAGTTTCCTAAGAAAATTTGTCAGGTCCAATTTGATATAATAAAGGATTAGTCAATCAAAACTGCTAGAGAATGTATCTTTATAACAAAGATGCGTAGATCAGTCACCCTCATGACACATAAATTTTCTTTGGTTTCTAAAATTATCATCATACTAATTATTTGATTTGATATAATTCTCAATATGAATTGGTAAGAAAATTATGTTCTGAAGAACTATTAAAAAAAGAAGGATGTAAGATTTTTTTAGAATGGTGTAAAATCCCTTATTTTTAGAAGAGAAACCTCACCATCTGATTCTTATCTAGATCCACCTGTAGTAGTTCTAGTAAATTCAATTCCTGGAGGGGAAAAGAATAAAATATATATGGTCATGGAAAGAAATATTCAAATTGACGAATTACCTATTGTGAAAGAATGCATTTATGTATTTTTAGAGGATTTACCTAGACATCCTCTAGAGTAGTAAGTTGAGTTCTATATTGATTTAATTCCTAGTCCAAGACCTATATCAAATAATCCCTATAGAATGACCACTATGAAATTATTGGAGCTAAAGAAACATCTATATAAATTGAGTGACAACAAATTTATTTTACCTAGTGTTTATCCATGGGGAGCCGTTGTCCTATTTGTTAGGAAGAAAGATGGTTCCCTGAGTTTCTGCATTGATTACAGATAAATCAATGATATTAAAATAAAGTAAAAATATATTATTCTATGTATTGATGATTTATTTTATCAACTTCATAGAGGCCAATATTTTTGAAAGATTGACATTTGATCGGTATATCATCAACTATGTGTGAGGATAGAATATATTCCAAAGACAACATTTTGAACTACGTATAGGCATTACAAGTTTATAGTAATTCCTTTTGCATAGACTAATGCACCCTCTATTGTCAATGATCTAATGAGTAGTGTTTAAAGGAATATCATGAAGAATTTTCTCTGGTATTAATCAATGATATTCTGGTATACTCCAAAAGCTAAAAAGATCATGAGAATTACATGAGGATTATTCTAAAAACCATTAGAGGAAATGAATTTTATGGGAAGTATAGAAAGTACGAATTTTTGATTCAATCAGTTTATTTTCTTAGCCATATTATCTCAAAGGATGGAATATTAGTTTATCCTGCGAATACAAAGGGAATCCAAGAATGTACCACACCAACGAACAAAACTGAGTTATGTAGTTTTATTGGCATAGCAGGTTATTATCAGCATTTCATTCAGAATTTCACATGTTTGGCTTACCCGCTAACCAATCTCACACATAAAGGGGTTAAGTTTATATAAACTAATGAATGTATAGAATGCATTGATGAATTGAAAATAATATTGGACAATGATCAAAATTTGACACTTCCATCTGGAAATGATGGATTTTTGATATATAGTGATGAATCCAAGAATGGCCTGGGTTGTGTCCTTATGAAAAATGAAAAAGTTATTTCTTATGTATCAAGTTAGTTTAATAGTAATGAGAAAAATTTTCTAACTCATGATCTCGATTTAGTAGCCCCAATATTTTCTATTAAAATATAGACACATTACCTCTAAGTTGAAAGATGTGAAATATATACAGTTCAGAATAGTTTGAAGTATATTTTTACACAGAAAGAACACAACATGAGGCAAAAAAGATGGCTTGAGTTACTCAAAGATTATGATTGTTCAATAAACTACCACCTAGGAAAGGAAAATAAGGTGGAAGATGCGTTAAGAATGAAATATCATGGACATCTAACACAAATGAGAATTTAGAGAGTTCTTATATTCATGGATCTACTAAAGATGTATATGAGAATTGTTACAGAAGGGGAAAAATATTTCCTTTTTTAAATGATTGTAAAACCATCTTTACTAGAAAAGATAAAATTCTCTCAATCTGATGATGAAAATATATTAAAGAAAATTAAATCTGTTAAGGATGGATGATTGGAAGACATCGTATATGAGGATGGAGATATAAAATTTGGGAAGTGGAAATGCGTTCCATATGTACCAGATCTAAAAAGGGAAGTATTGACCAATGCTCATAGCTCTAATTTTTGTACACACCCTGATAGCACTATGTTTTATAAATATATGAAGGCACATTTTTGGTGGGATAACATGAAGAGAGAAATTTCTGACTATGTGTCATGGTTTCTAGTTTTTTAATAAGTGAAGGTTGAGGGACAACATCCTAGAGGAGTCATGAAACATCAACCTTTTCTTATGTGGAATTGGGATGACATTATGATTTATTTTTTCATTTGACTACTAGGGACACCTAGAAAAAATGATGCAATATGGGTAATTGTTTATTGTCTCACAAAATTAGCACATTTCTATGATATAAGAGAGGACATACCACTTGATCTATTTACTAGACTTCATATTAATGAATTTGTAAGACTTTATGTTGAACCTCTATCGATTGGGTCCAATATAGATCCCCAGTTTACATCAAAATTCTGGAAAACTTTTCAGATGGATTTGGATACTGAGATTCATTTGAGAATTACTTATCACCCCCAAACCAACAGATAGTCTAAAAGGACTATTAAAACACTAGAAGATAAGCTGAGATCATGATCTATTGACTTTGATGGTATGTGAGATCAATACTTGGATTTGATGGAATTTTACCACAATAATAGTTTCCATTCTAGCATTCAAATAGCTCTATATGAAGCATTATGTTGTAAGAGGTGTCGAACTCCAACTTATTGAGATAAATATGGCGAGAGGAAATATATAGGCCCAAAACTTTTTGAAGAGATACCTCAAAACGTAATGAAAATTCCGGCCCTTATTAAAGTATCCCAAAATAGGAAAAATAGTTATACTAACAAATAGGGAAAGGATTTAGAATTTCATGTAGAAGATCATGTATTTCAAAAAATATCTCCATGGAAGGGTGTCTTATAGTTTGGTAAAAAATGGAAACTAAGCCGCAGGTACATCAGACCGTTTGAAATTTTGGAAAGAATCAGGGTTGTAACATACCATTTATAAATTCCACCAAGTATTTCAATAGAAAATAATGTGTTACATGTGTTGTTATTGAAGAAATACATGTCGTACCCAATTCATGTTCTCACTTATCAAGAAATAGAGATGGAACCTGATTTGTCATACTGTGAAGAGCCTATCGAGATTCTTGACACAATGGGGTATGTATTGAGAAATCAGACAGCTCAACTAGTAATGGTTTTTTTTGGAGAAACCATAAAATGGAGGAAGCAATGTGGTAAACTTAGTATGTTATGAAGAAGAACCACGTACATATTTTTAAAGGGCATTATACATGAAAAATTTCATGGATGAAATTTCTGAAGGAGGGAAGAATATAACACCCCAAACATTTTATGGTGTGTTTCTATTAAATACATTAAATTCATTAGATAGCATATATTGTATGAATCATTGTGCCCTGTGTACTAAAACTTGGTTATTTATTTGATATTTTTATAACCTAGCCATTAAAATTAAATTTTCCATTTCTGTGTTTTGAATTTGAAAAAATGGATAGACATAGTTATGATTAGGGTGATATTTAGAGTCTGATAGAATAAACATAATTTTTAGGGAATAGTAACTTACCCTTAGGAATAATAACATATCCTTATGAATAGTAACTTACCCTTATGAATTTTAATATGAACCTTATGAATGGAAACCTTACCCATGAATGTATAAACAAAATTTAGGCACCTTAAAAATGAAGATGAATATTTTAAGTGTCGGTATTTTTCAATTAAATAATGATTTCAATTAAAAATTAAATTTATCATATTTAAAAAATTATTTTTGAAAAATGGAGTTAATTTTTGTATTCTACACATTGAAAAATGTTTAGGGTGAATTTTTGGGATTTTTTTGATATTCATAATTTTTTATGAATATTAAAATACGATAAATTACAATAAATGCTAAATACTGGTTTATTGCATAACAGATTATGCAAGGATGATGTAAGCCCACTTAGTTCAAACTACCATGAAATTATTAATATTTTTGGTCATGTAATCTTTATTATCATTTGTGTTAGGGTAAAATAATAAAATAATAATTAAAATATTAAGATAACACTCCTCCCCTCCACTATATAAACAACCCATCACACCCTCTTCCTCCCACACCACTCAAGCTTTGAGCCTTACCTAATATATGAAAAATACACTTACCAAGCCCTCCCACCATTTCCAATACGTTATGGTCTCACCAAAGGCAAAAAACAAATGCCTTAAGGAGATTCTCAAGGAGGGGTAATCATGAGGTGAACCACTCTTCCTTTTTATTTTAACTTCTTTTACAAGTAACATTATTTTGATTCTCTCTCCTCATATCCCCTCATCCAAATTATATGATAATTCCAGTACCTTACATGTATTGGAATTTTATTATTCTAATGCAATATTACATCGTAATCTCTCTTTCCCCCTCCTCTTATAATAGGAATGAAAACACCATCAAAGATGTGTTAATTTATCACATTCAAGGACGACAAGTTTTCAATTTATATTACTATCTTATAGACTGGTCATAAAACCTTTTTAATGGTTGAAACAGATCTTAATATATGTATTTTACTTTATTCAATGTTCTCTAATCCTTACACCCTCACTATTTAAAATAATAATATAGAACTCATTCATTAATGACAAAACCACAAAGTTAATCCAAGTGTATATCATTATATTTTAACTAATGAGTCATCCTCATGGTATATAACCCAAAATAATTATAAAGTAATTTATATATTTTTAATTTCAATAATAATATATATTAACAATTTTGGATGTTTAACTATCTTTCAAATGAACTTCCATTCATGAATACAAGTAAACAGATCTTGAAATCCAAGGAAGAAAATGCTTCCAAAACAATAAAATTGAACCACTTAAACCCCTAAAAATGGAATGAATAAACCTAATATTGTTATATGAAAATAATTACATGTATAGGATGATTTTGGAATTATTAATTAATTAATTTAAATTTGATTATTCTGGTCATTAAGATCAATCAAGAACACCTTCAGGCATAAGGTAAGGCGTTTCTCATCTCACTTTTATTTCTATGAGATTTCCATTTTTCTCCACTTATTTCCTATATGTGGTGTATGGTTACTTCCATTTGATATATAATATCATGATTATATTCATATTAATGACATTCAGTTATTCAATTGATGATTATTAACCATATTGATTACAATATTGTAAGGCACTTTGTTTCAGTTTCCATTTCATTGTGATTTACTTTCTATTTTGCACCTAATCATTCTTATGTGGTGTACCTACTTCCTCTTTGGGATCATTTTTCATTTGAAATTGTAAATATATTATATATCCATATTATTTTTTCATGGAAATTTTTATTGTCTTATGTCGTATACCCTTTTACATTCAATGTTTATTTCGAATGTTTTTTAACTCTGTAAATATTGATGAATCTGTATCCTCTACTCTATAAGGATATTGAGAAGACATATTATAATTGTATGTATATATTTTCTTCAATATTACTAAACTGATAATTCATTCTGGATTTAATTCATTTTAATCCTTTCAATTTAATAACTAGTGCACTAACTTTGGGCATCTTGGGTCGGGGAGTTACAATAGTCTTAATGTTTTTATCAAATTGTCATGCTGGAACTGCAATAATTCTGCTCTTATAGATTGATTTTAAATTATGTTGTCTATGTATTTTAAAATAAATTTTAAATTTGTTTTCATAAATGTACTGAACATTTATTGAGACAAATTCCTTTCATGGATTTATTTTAAAAAACTCAATTTTATGGATGATTTTAGGATATTTATAATGAAAATTGAAAGATATTAAATGTTTTGATTTTAAGATATGAAGAAAAGTGAAATATATTTTATGTTTTTATTTTAATATATGATACTTGTTCATTATTGATCGAATTAGGGATTGGTTATTAAACCAAAACCATTAATTAAATTTATCCATTATGTGACAGGAAGTCCCATTAAATTCTTTCAATGCATTATGTAATGTTGACGGAGTTAACTAGTTATATGTTACTCTAATGAAGTTGGTAGATTTAACTGGTTACCAGTTTCTCTTATAAAGTAGAAAGAGTTAACTAGATATGAGTTACTCATATAAAGATGTAATAATTATATATCTATATAGAAATAAACAACCTCTACTATATTTTTGGAATTATCCAGTTAGTAGATTCCATTCTGAATAGTGATGAGTATAGTGATAAAATATGCTATTATGATTTCTCTACACATATAACAAGGTTTACAGAAAATATTAATTTTTTTAAAAGAGATTTGTTTTGAGAAAAAAGGTAGTTTTGTTCCTTTTTGGAATAAATATAATTTTTAAGAAAGATTCATTTTTTTGTTAAAATTGAATGGTTTGTGATTAAACAAGTAAGGTTTTATTTAATGTTTCTTATGAACACTTCAAGAAACTTTAAAAATATATTTCCCATCCTTTATGATGTTTTATGAAACTATTTTATGTTGTTTTTTTGTGAAAAGGGGATTTAATGTTTACTGAAATGTTTTATTAGAACATGGTGTTTTTTATTTAAAAGGAACACCTTATTAATGCTTTTTACTGGTTTTTAAAGTTATATAAATACAAAAATTTTAGAAATAAATTACTAATATTTGTGTGCTCACCCAGAATTTTGAATTGTTTTTAATAGGGTTAGTGTTTATTAAGATCATTTATGATGGTTAAAAATTCTATCTCTATATGGTGCATGAAAAATTAATTGATTATTCTAATGGTTTATCTTAATGATCATCCTAGATACGTTCTTATAAAATCTATTACACAAGGGTCCTACTAAACTTGTTCAGATAATAATTGTAACAACCTCAACTATATTAGCCTAGAGATGATAATTACTTTAGTAAATTGGTATAATATAAGAGGGATCACATTACAAAGGATTGAATGGTTTTATATTATTGAGAAACAAGATATATATTTTATTACATAATACATTAGAAACATAAAGTATAACTTATAAACATCATAAAAATATACTTTAGTAAATACATGAAGTTAATAAAAGACCTCTTCTTTGTACCGTAAAGAAAATAAAAATTGAATAAAGGGTGATCTTAGATGCTATGTTAGGGATTCTGTACAATTGAATCTACCATGAATACATAAGGCATAAATAATTTAATAGAGAGAATAATAATTAAATATTCCATATAATCAATAACATTATCATGAAATATATCAATGATAATAATGTAAATAATGACATGGGAAATAATAAATGATTTCATAATGATGGAATGCATATTTCCAGACATCTTAATTCCCAATGCAAGATATCATGATCTTACCATAAATTACTTATGAGAAAACATCATGAATCATACCATCAAGGGATCCTAAAAAGACCACATGGTCTTAACATCAAGGCCTCATTCCAATAAATCATGATATTACCATCAAGGCCTCATGCCAAGATAGCTTACATAAATGGCCCTTCATACACCAAGTGATGTCAATTCTTATCTGTATCACGAGGCCTACTGATGCAATGATGAGCTATATAATTACATGTCCCTCCCATCACTTACTCATATCAAATAAATTCACCATATATTTAACACAAAATATAATTAATTATCTTTAAACCTTAATAATCAATTAATAATCTTAATAATCATGTAATATATAATTTCTATATATCCCAATTAATGAAATAAATATCTTAATAGGATTAATTTAATTCTCACTGTATATAATAATGGGTATATAGTTTGTAAAAAATTTAAATTTTGGTAAATATATCCATGGAATAAATACTTATTGGCATATAGTAGAAACATAATGTCAAATAATGATGGATAGTAATTTAGAACATAACTTCAAGGAAGTGAATGATCTGAGAAGAAATTATTTTGCATAAAATGAGGTATAAACCATAAATCGGTAAGGGATTAAAGGATACCATAAATTCATTATAAAAATATATTTTTAGTTAAAATCATGTCCACTATAAATTTATCGAGGAAAATTGAAGCAATGCTTTGAAAAAGAACTTTCATAAAAATTTGGTGCTTTTAATGTAAAAATGAAGTTACAAATAAGTTATATTAATCATTTCATAATGTGTAAAGGATGATTTTAAAACATTTTTTTAAAAAAATTTACAATAATTTAATATTTAAAATATACAATGATTATGTAAGAAAATGGGGTGTGGAGGACAGAAATATAAAAAATTGAAATGAAATCCCATTTAAAACTTTTAAAATAATATTTTCCTTTTTTTAATATAATAAAATTCTAGGAAAAATGGTAATAAATAATTTTTAAAATACCATAAAACTTATAAATTTATCTAAATAATAAGAAAGAGAAATAATTACATGAAAATACCTTAGTCTAGAAAATATTAGCAAAAGAATCATTTCACGCTTTTGTAAAGAATGTTAGAAATGAATTATATAGAAATCATTAAGAATATTACTTTTAAAATCTATAAAAGAAAGTAAATATTTCAAAAATATAACCTTTTAAAATTATTTAAGTTTAAAAATGAATATTCTTGATGTAATATAAACAATCTGGGTATGGAGGAAAGAGACACCAAACCGAAAAGGAGAAACAAGGCCAGTGTTTCTTATAATCATTATTTCATTATTTTTCATTACCAAAGAGATGGAAAATGGAATGAAAAATTATAATACCCATAAATAACCAGAAGAATAGAAAAAATATGGGTTTTATGAGATTAAGAATAAAAAATTCTATAACTGGAAATTGAAACATAAATAATCGAGATAAAAAGTGAGATTGAAATAGAAAACCCATCCATGGATTCTTGAATATTTATAAATGTTTCAAGCACCTATATAATTATGATACCTTAGCCCAGGTCACTCAGTAGTGCTCATACCATTTATTTAACAAGACCTCATGCATGTCTCCCTATAAGCTTGTGTTTTATGACAAGTGAAGTGGGACTAAAATATGCATTGGTTAGACCATTACCATGATATCATAGAAATCAATAACCACAAATAAAAAAAATTCATATAAAATCATGTGTAATAAATAAACACATATATTAAAATATTTTATGCTTTCATATATATAACATAATTGATCAGCCATTGGGATGATCCTAAATAAAGAACAAACCAAAATACATCACATGTTCAATGGACTAACTTCAACCCCTAGGACTCATCCAATTCTTATGATACCCATGAAGGTGCCCCTACCCGATCCACTTCACATCCTGTGGTATGTACTAAAAAGATAAAAAAGGCCAACATGTTCACTGAGATACCCATACACGGTATGAGAATAAAAATCAGTAGGGTATCACCAAAACCCATAATATACACCATCATATGCATGTGTATGCGAGAGAAAAATAGATGAAATAAATAAAAAATGTCACTAGGTCTTCATGTGCTAACTAGGATACCATAACACATGATAAGGTATACATGTTCATTAAGTCATCAAGTGCTAACTAGGATACCCTGACCTAGACCGTTGCAACTTCGATGCCATGTTATAATCCACTCATCACTTAAAACAATGGTAACCTATTTCCAACCTATACATAAGGACTCAAGGTAAGGTGGTGTCTAAAAACACATCACAATACCCAAAAACATTGGGTAATTTCATACATACATAATCCTCAACCCATACCTTCTCAATTAAGGGATGTTCATCAGTCTCATCTCACATCGTACCATGACCCGTCCCCTAGGATGGTCATTGACACAAGTATACTCAAGGAAAGGTTCAATTCATGACACTGACCCATGAAATGTTTGGAATATTCCTCAATAGAATACATTATTCAAGTCTTGGTCATCACACTAACCCATCTTCATAGACATTAGGGAGGTCAAAATGAACTAAATCACCCATTAATTCTCAATGATGGTCACAAGTACACCGTTCCATCCTTATAGGCTCCTAGGAGGACTGAAGCACACTAAACCACCCTCATAAGAACTAGGGGATAACATAAGATGATTTACCCATCATTGTAGGTATCACACAAGAAAATTAAAACAAGTCGGTCCCACATGCCATCACATAGCTCACCAACAGATCCCATTGTACTAGTCACTGCAGAGGTTTCCCCTCATCATGATGTACCTCAACTCAACCATTCGGGTAACCAATGGGTCCTCTAAAAACTTCACAGCCACTGATCAATGCTACCACCTCATTCCTGTCACCCAATTGTGGCTCCCTAACTCAAAGTTTCATTCTAACACAAACCCCATGGTATATTCCAATCCCACCAATCCCTCATCACTTCAGGTCCCAATACCCAGGGACCCTCCCAAGCCATCACGTATTCCTAACCATAACCTCAATAGGTAGGGTCCAAAACCCTCCCCACCCCCTTGACATCCCAATAAAAAGTCCTGAACTACTCTTCCCACTCTAAGAACATATCGAGACTCACACCATCCTCATGCGGGAGTTAATTATCCCTCAAAATACTTACACCTATCTCACCCACTTCTACTCATCCTCCCAACCACAAATTCCCACCCACTATCCCTAAGAATGAAACCTATGTCATTATGAAACTCATATCATAACCCATGACTTTATATCGGTCTCTCACCAGTTAACTTTTCACCCTCTCCCCTTAGATACACATTCATTAGGTGATATTGATTCACCAAAGTGAAAACGAGAACTTAATACCATTTTTAGATTTCAAACACCATCCTATCTCATTTACCTAGGTAAACCTCAGTCCCTAAACCTCATTTCAAAACCCAATGTAGTATGCATGCATGAATTATACTAAATAGATATTAATAATTTTTTATATCATAGTCTCCACATACCTAGAACATTAAGTTAACCCATCGCGGAGTTTCACTGGGCTTTGTCAAAGCCAACCACATCATAAATATGCTCCCAGACACCTATCACATGCTAAGAGACCAGTGAAATTAAATATAAAAAATTTATAACTAATAAAAAATGAATTTAAATTGGTATAATTACTTAAAAAATCATCATGCATCATCTTATAGACAAAACCTTGAGAAAAGGGGTTATGTCAACTACCAACATACACCCAAACCAATGCCAAGAAAAATCCCCAATTATTACACCTATTCTAATGTATGATTTCTTATTTAAACCCAAAAAACACTATAAATTATTATTAGGAGACATAATGTCATTGAAATAGATTCCAACAACAAACCAATGCCATATCGAGTCCTCCTTTATTCAATCTAAACAAAATCCACATCCAATTTGGTTAATTCAACCACGATATAGTGGAATTGACACCGAAATCCTAAATCAAGACACTAAAAATAAAGAGATATTATAGAAACTAAGATTGAATTAAAAATATTACCTAGATTCATCAATAAAAATCCATTAAAATATCCTTGGATCAAGGGGGAGTAAGAGAGGGGGATGGCCAACTATTTGACCTCTCCCATACGCACCCTCTGACCCAGGGGGGGGGGGGTCTAGCCCCCTCTATTTATATAATACCCAACTTGAATAAATCTTCCTATAGTGAACCCTTGGTCTATAAATTAAACCACCATGTTAGGGAACCCCGACCCTAAACCCTAATTTTTCACGTTTTGAATCCCTTTTTTAGGGAGATATTGTCTTACAACAAGTCCCTCATATATCCCGACCTCTTCGGCTCAAATATGATGATCTCTGAAACGCACCAAGTACCTAATGAAATGAAAAAAACATCAAAAAAATCATTCTATGATATTTAATCTCTTAGAATCTTGTTTAGTGTCCTAGTTCTAAAGGAAATTATCCAAAAAAATGGAAAATTCATTTACCATATCAAAATAATAACCTCTAAATATGCTGGTGGTAATAAATTACCCTCCTTAATTATTCCCATTATTGAGAAGATATCGTAACCCTCAGACCAGATATCCTAAACCATCCTAATCACTACATCACCAAGAACTCACTATGCTCTACCTATGAATGCCAAACGATCTACTGTTACACAACTCTAAACACAATACATATTATTCACCAATAGCTGAGCCACCCACTACAACCAATGCTGACATAGAGATAGATCTCACTTACACCAGTCTCTCCTGACACACCACAGTTTCATCAACCAATTCAATCTAAGGATCATAGTTATTTTCACCATAATGATCCTACTAAAAAATATGAATTCCAAATGATGTTGGTCCCAACCATAATAAATATCTACTTAAAATGGTCTTGTAGTGGTAAAATGACCTACTATCCACATACCAAATGGAAACATTGACACAATCACCCTATCACTGTGTCCAAATTCTACCAAAAATCAAGTTGTACATCCTCCAACAAAATTTTACCCAAGTAGTCAGTTGCACCCATTGATGTTTCCTCTAAGGAAACACCTTCCTCCAACTTGTCATTTCCACTTATAGCCCCACACATATGGTCCCACTCACACCCTGAATTTTGACACTATATTTATTTTCTCCCATAATAATTTAAATACCAATAGATACCATCCTAATATTTCACCACATGATTCACCCCTTGAATAATGTAGTGAATCAGATTGACCCACTGAACAATGTCTCTAAACAAGGTTTCACCCCCTAAATCACATGAAAAAATTATTTCACCACCTGTATCATGTGATGAATTATGGATCACCCCAAAAATCAACTTTGGATCATACGAGAACCACACAAACCCAATGAAAAAACACCGACTCCAACCCACACCTTATTCGAACATGAAATTTGGTATTTCCCAAGGAACTTGATATCAATAGATCTTACCAAAAAATAATACACCAACATCATATCGATGGTCTAGTATTCAGTATTACCGTAAAAATTACCCATATGATATGATGCTCCCCACCATAGAAGTATCATTATCATCATTCTTCAAAGAACACAAACACCTACTCTACACATCCAATATTTTTTCCATAACCATACATAATGACTAGAAATGTATAATGAACCATTTATGGTCACCACAAAACTGGGTTTTTGAGTCGGCCGATGAGACACCTGAGAGGCATTCTCCATCCTATTGGACTAGTGATAAGCTCCAAGTGAATAAAAAGTGAAATAGTGGGAATTATTTCCCCTGATAAACATAATAAAACATAGAGTGGATTCCAACCAGAATTATGGCATGTATCATTGATACATAGGATATCCATGAAAAAAATAATCAAACATCATAAAAATAAAAACAGAACCAAATAGAGAACAATAGTAAAAAACATACCTCACACTATCAAATAAAAAATAGAAATAAGATATCAGATGTAAGGGTAAAGGGAAATGGTATGAAAGACACAAATAAAACTATGCATAAAACAAAATAATACTAGAATAAAGACCTTGAATAAAAAATAAACCTCTTTGTGACCCCAAGGTCACCATCAATTTCCAAAACCTACATAGATCCATATATTTTCAAAAAAACATAAAACCTAAAAATCTAAAAGATTGAATAGGTTTGATAAAATGAATTAGTATAAATTATGAATAAAACTAAACCTCTTGTATAAACATTAAAAGAAAGATCGATTTTATGATAGTCGGAAATATAATTTATAAAAACAGATTTTTTTATATATAATCAATCTTAAAAAAAGAGTTTTTCTATTTCAATTATTTCTTTAAAAATTTAGTTACTTGAAAACATGATGGTCTAAGCATTTAGAAAATTGTGTTCTTAAAACATGAAGATGAAAAGTTTTGTTTTTAGGGAAAACCCCTTTAAATTTTTCATTTTAATAATTTTTATAAAGAAAAGGGAAAAGGGTTTAAAAACAAATTGATAAAAACCTCCAAATAAAATTTTTTATTTTAAATGGGTGTACCACAAAGATACCAAGAACCATTCGACAAATTAATAATAATTAGATCACATAAATGAGTTCAAGAAAAAAGGAAAATAATATATAATCTTTTAGTATATAGATAAATAATACCAACCAATGTACAATAATAAAATACCAGAGATCATGGGAATACCTAGGATTTGAGGAGAAAGTCTAGAACATTCTGAACAAGATCCATAATATTAGTGTGAATAATGCAATTAAACACACCTAACTATCCTTCATATACAACCTAGCCTAACCAAGGGGAAAACCCCCAATGTAGAGAAATGTTTATTCTAAGGGATTATTGCGAGAGTGTAATCACATACTAGTGCAACATGTTTTTTAAAGTTATTCTAGATACTCTCAGTTATCATGAAATTTGTGAAATTTGTAAGAGAAAATCCATAAAATCAAAAAAATATGAAAATAAATATATCAAATCACATAAAATATAATTCACACAAAAAAATATCCCTCAAACACACAACTAAGGACTAGCCCCTTTTTCACGTACGTAACCTATTTTAGGGTGATTTTAAATTTATTTTCCACTCATGATTTGTTTTGGTGGTTTCCAAAGGTTTTATTGAGAATATGTGAGTTTTCATGAATTGGGCCAAACTACGAGCCCAATTCCAGATTTAAAAATAAATTTTGTTTCATTTATAACTTTTTCAATTTTTAATATTTTTGACTCATTACAACTCCTAATTGTTCTCCCCTGATATAGTAACCCCACATTTAAATTTGGGGCCTTTATAAATCCATAAGCATGGGAGATTTTTGTTTTTATTTGAGAATTGGGCCAACCCGAAGGCCCATTTTCCAGTTTTAAATTGTTTCATTAATTTATTAATATCTTATTCATTAAAATGGATTTTTCGGTGATTCCACCTCCCTCTCGACCCTATGAAGCCCAGGCGCGCTACCATTTCCTTTTCCCCCCTACTTTGGAGATCTATTTCATCGCGATTTGGTGCTGACATTCTTGGGGTTTCTAAAATCGGGAAAATTTGAGGAGGTAAGTTCATTCCATCATAACTCTCTCAATTATTACTCTTTTACCCCCATTCCAATTCCTACATTATCTAATAATCCCTATTCGAACTTCACTTGAATGGTTGGATATTTTTAAATTCATATTCTGGTGGAGTTTAGGTCGTTTTCTTCAAGATTATTTTGGGTAATGTTTCTCTTTTCAATTCTTCTCTTCTCCTGAGGGTTTCCACCCTATCTCAAGAGTTTATAGAATTTCCAGAACATAGGGTTCGAACATATTGTCTTATTTGGTATATTTTCGGTCAATTTTTTGTGGTCTAGGTCTGGATTTATATTCCTTGATGTGCGGAGGTGGTGCGGTTGATGTTTCACACCATATTTTGAGTGTTTCAGCATAAAAGGTAGGTGATTCCATGTGTAATCATTTCTAGATGAGTTATTTTTCTTGAATTACTTATTATGCATTTACTAATATGCTGTGTGTTGTGTGGGAACTGTTTATTTTGTATTTGGTAAAGCATTTTTTTTACAGATTCATTTTAGTTTAAAAAATTGGGTGTTTTACATGTGCAACCCTTTGGGTATTGTTTGGGTGTGTTTTATAACATATGAAATTGGTTTAATAAATCTTGTTTGGGATGACAATTCTGATTTGGTAGGGTATTGGTGTGCCATTAAGTTTTAAAGAGGTTTCTTTTAATGGGTTTAAGGTGTAATGCCTTATTGTACTTCTTGAAAGTGATTTTGAAAATGTGTGCTTTTCATGTGGATCTTTTGTGGTATTGTTTGAGGTGTTTTTATAACACATGGGGGTAGATTAATAAATGTTTTTGGGGATGAAAAATATGTTTTTAATTTGTATTGGTGTGATTTTGTCCTTGAAATATGGTTTTGAAATGAGTTTTTTGTGAAAAGATTTGGTACACTCTTTAGAATTGTTTTATGAAAGTTTTGAATGGTTTAATGATTTATGTAAGATGTGAAACCATATTGGAAAACTATTTTGGATTGTTTATACTTTCAAATGGACCATTTTAAATGTTAATATTTCTGTTATGTTATGTGTATCCTCTTTGAAATGTTTTATAAAAATGTTTAATGGATTTACTAAAATGTGAAAGAGGTGTGAACGTTATATGGGATGTTCGTGTGAGTGCGATGTGAAAAGTGGATTTTGTTTATAAAAAGGGTTTTAGGAAACATGTGAGTGGGCTGTTATGTGATGTTTAGTATATTTGTAGGTATTTTATAAAATTGTTAAAGGATGTGTTGGATTGTGAAAGTTATGCAAAAAGTGTTGTGGGCTATTTTGGTGTGGGTTTGATTTCAAAATTCATTTGAATGAAAAGTGGACTTTTGTGACTTGTGTTGTATATATGTGGGCGGTTTGGTGAATTTATGACATGGAAATGATATTTTCATGTGAAATTTATATTCATTGACTTGTTGAAATTGTTTGAGCACAAAGGGAAATCCCGGGTATCTAGGTGGGTGGACGTGTACTAGTATTCTAGTGATCCCGTGGGGTTTGTCCTCAGTTTCACTTAGCAAGATTGACACTTACAACTCTAACTAAACTAAGATGATGATGATTGGGGACCACTAGGTTATGGGTATGTTCCATACTAGTGGCTCATGCACGAGAATGAATATTTGTGATGGTTACTCTCACCGAGATACGAGGTACCTTGGACCCACAGCTAGCTAGTGCCTAGGGGTTATTTCCCATTGCTCGTGCTCACTGGATATTTTGTGCTTACCGTCGGCATATGGTACATTTTTCTGGAAAATTCAGTAGCTTTGGTGTTTATTTTAAAAAGTGTTAATCCTTTAAAATAGCCCACTTGAAAACTGTTCTTATTCAAATTTGCAGCTTTTAGAAATTGTAACTAGCTTTTCATGTTTTTGAAAACTTGCATGATTTTCATCTTTAAATGCTTATTATATCGAATCTCTTAGTGGTGGTATCCTATTGGGCTTTGGCTCACACCCTACTTACACCCTTGGGTGTAAGTAGACTTGGTTATTTTTTTGTCGCAGGTTTGGGTATAACTTTTGTGCCAACAGTTCGGTTTTCCACTGGTCATTCATGATGCGGTGTTGTGGAGATGGCTTGATGAAGATGCCTCTTGCCATGTTGAGGTTCTTGGGCTGTCTTTTCTTGGGTTTGTACCTTTGTAATGATCTTCAAACATTGTTTAAAATTTTGCAATTCAGTTCTGAATTTATTAAAAAGATGTTTCGGTTTGAAAAATCCATATTTGGTTTCTTGGATTCATTTGATGTTTCAAGTATAAAAACTCGGGTAAATCGTTCCCAATTTTCAGTTTTGGATACCCGGGAACTTGTGCCAGCCCGTGGGGATCGAGAACACCCTTCGGGACTTTCCACGGGTTGGGTCGAGTGCTGGTTTTTGCGGCGACGAGATTCGGTTCGTGACAAAATGGTATCAAAGGAGGTTCTGGTTAACTCTTTGGGTCCTGTTATTTAGGGAACAATCGGGATAGATTAGAGTTAGAATTGTTGGGACTTTGTAGTTCGGTTATGGGTAGTGTGCCTGATCACCACACCTCATGATGGGATTCGAGTCACCAGGGGAAGTCGGAATTTATCTATGTTCTTTGTTTTTCTTGGTTTAATGATGATTAGGGGAAATGAAAAGAGAGTTGGGTTAATGGTCTTAGTGAGCTCACAGGGCCTGGAAAGCCATGTGGAGCTGGGGATATTCTCTAGAACACTCTCTGTGACAGTGAAGTGATTGGAATATGGCCGCCAACCATATTTCCAATTCACCCACTGAAACTAGTTTCCTCTCAGATTGTTTTGTACTATAGTTTTGCAATCTTGGAACTTTTGTTTTAAAAGGACTTGGTTTTAAGAAGTAGAATGTTTTTTTGAAAATATTTTCAAATAAATAAGGAATGGATTGATTTATGAAATGGTGGAACTGAATTTTTAGAATTGTTTTGAAATGGGAAATGGTGTTTTTACACCTCTTTTGAAAGCATGAACTATATTGAATTTGGTTTTGAAAAGTGTTTACAATAGAGTTTTCTAAACAATCAAAGAGTGTTTTAATGGGATTAGATGTTTTGAAATTGATGTGAATATATTGAAAGTGATTTATTTTCTAAATGGTTATGCATTTCTGAAAATTTTTGTAAGATGTGAGTTGGAATTTGATCTCGTGGTTAGTGGTTTTGAGAAAAAGGATGTGTTGGTTGACCATTTTGGTTTTTAAAAGTGAAAAGAATTTTTGTTTTATCCTTTGGTATTTTCATGAGCAACCACATGCATGGGGTTATATGGGAAGAGGGATGGTTGATGACATGACTGGATGAGTGTCGGGATGGATATGAGGAGGGTGCCTGGTGTGGCATAGAAACATGCATGTGTAAGGCCCATGGGGTACCATTGGTGGATGCGCTAACCGCGGAACCATTTGTTTTCAAAGAAATGTTTTTAAATAAAAAAAACATGATTTCTTGATGATTTTTTTAGGATGGTGTATATTATGTGTTTTTGGAAAATGTTGATGTTGTGGGATGTTTTGAGTCCAAGAACCCCTCCTGTTTGAACTGTGTTTTGGCTTTGGGTTTGGTCAGTAAGTTTTGTTGTAGGGACGGTTAGTGGTCTCTTTTGAAAAATGTTTCAGGACGCCTTTACGATGGTTCCCTACATGTTTTTGGATCTGGTTTGTGGTATATCTTGACCAATGGACTATCTTGGTTGGGTCCTTGGGTTCAATCATTGGATAAGGTACACCCCCATTAAAGGTTAGTGCACAATTGAAGTGCAACCCGGATTGTTTCGCCATTTGAAGACCCTCCAGTTGATCAATATAAGGAATCTTTTTATTGAGATTTCTAGATTGAGTCTACACCCATTCCTTTCATTGATTTTTAGATCCTCTTATAACGGGAGAGTGCTCTTGGAAGGTTGAATGAGACCTTAGTTTCTTATGTTTCTTGATTCGTCGAAGGTGGATATGGTCTAGGGTTGTTAGTGTGGATGATTGTCTCGATGGTGTCTAAGAGGGACTTTGGGTTCTTAAAAGTTTCTTTGAATCATGAGTTTATGTTAAACCACTGGTGTGGGAAATATGGTCATGATAGGATATTGTGGCCACTTTCTATAATTGTGTGCTGTTTGGGGATGTTGTATAAGGTCCCTCTCCATGAATTGTTTATATCAGTTGAAATGGTCATGTTTGGTGATGCCTTATGATGTCATGTACTCGATTGACTGTATAGGTGAATGTATTGAAATCCTCTGAGAGTCCCTGTTATGTTGGGAAAATGTCTCCCTTGGAAAAACTTTAAAATCATCTATTTTAGAGGAATGTGAGTGCAGGTGTTCTTTACTTCTATTGTTTCTCACCTGAAGAAACAAGTTGTGATGTGTGTGTATCTTCTTAGCCCTTGTTTGAGTAAAATATCGGGATAAGGTAAAGTGAGTTTGGAATGTGTTATGTCTAGAAAACTTATTTGGGACTGCGGTGTAGTTTTTGGTGGCACCGAAAAGAAGAATTCTCATTTAGTGGGTTTCCAAATATTAACTATGAGGCCGAAGATGCTTCAATCATTTGAGCTCCAGCCATAGGTCTTGGAGAGAAGCTAGCTCATAGTCAGGGGAAATCCCAGGGCCATTTAAACCCTTGTACAAAGTCCTATCCTTAGTATGAAAGATGGGAATAGTTCAAACCTCTGGTTTCGTCATGGTTGAGCACATAGTTTGTGCACGTTTAGTAGTGGCTGTGTGCTAGGAATCCATGTAGAAAGAATTATATTCATAGTTAGTGCACAGTTTCCCAAACCATGCGGACTAATCCTGCGCCCTTCCTAAATATTTAATTTCTTTTTGGGTCTTTCTGTGTCGGCCCATGCTTGTCGGTTAAGATGGTCAGTTCTTATGGTGGGGAGACATACTATGATTATCATGAATGTTCCTTCATAAACATTTAATGGAAGTATATCCATTGTACTAGAGAGTATTTTTTGGCCTCCCACTATTAGTGTCTTGATTCTGTCTCGGGAAAACAATTTAAGTTGTCTCTTATGGTGGGGAGCCCATTTGTGTCTCTTCATACGAGTAACTCATTTTTTTCCTTGGACTTGTCTGGGAAGTAAGTATTATCATTCAAAGATATCTAACTACCTACATATTCATTGGGTAAACATTGATATTGGAGAGTTTCCAATGGTTTAGTTACAGTAGGGAAGTGTAACCTTTTTCAATGTTGTTGTTTTTTTGGGTAAATTGATTGAGTATTGTTCAGATTGTGTTTGAGGAGTTTCCATTTGGGATAAAGCCTGAATGTACTTGATTGTTTCAGGAAAGTGGTGTAAGTTTGGTTGTGAGAGTATTCCTCCCATCATTGATCACTTGAGGTGTTTTGACCTTTGGGGGTGTAACCTGGAAAGGGTGTACCTATTGGTTTCTCAGTTGGGTTTGGTTATTGCTTTGACCTTGCTGTGACTTTCCGGGGCGGAAAGTTTTCAAGGTGGGGAGAATTGTCATGAACGTAACCTATTTTAGGGTTATTTTAAATTTATTTTCCACTCATGATTTGTTTTGGTGGTTTCCAAAGGTTTTATTTAGAATAGGTGAGTTTTCATGAATTGGGCCAAACTGCGAGCCCAATTCCAGATTTAAAAATAAATTTTGTTTCATTTATAACTTTTTCAATTTTTAATATTTTTGACTCATTACAACTCCAAATTGTTCTCCCCTGATATAGTAACCCCACATTTAAATTTGGGGCATTTATAAATCCATAAGCATGGGGGAGTTTTGTTTTTATTTGAGAATTTGGCCAACCCGAAGGCCCATTTTCCAGTTTTAAATTTTTTTCATTAATTTATTAATATCTTATTCATTAAAATGTATTTTTCGGTGATTCCACCTCCCTCTCGACCCTAATAAGCCCAGGAGAGCTCCCATTTCCTTCCCCACCCCCCACTGTGGAGATCTATTTCATCGCGATTTGGTGCTGACATTCTTGGGGTTTCTAAAATCGGGCAGATTTGAGGAGGTAAGTTCATTCCATCATAACTCTCTCAATTAGTACTATTTTCCCCCCATTATAATTCCTACATTATCTCATAATCCCTGTTCGAACTTCCCTTGAATGGTTGGATATTTTTAAATTCATATTCTAGTGAAGTTTAGGTCGTTTTCTTCAAGATTATTTTGGGTAATGTTTCTCTTTTCAATTTTTCTCTTCTCCTTAGGGTTTCCACCCTATCTCAAGAGTTTATAGAATGTCCAGAACATAGGGTTCGAAGATATGGTATTATTTGGTATATTTTTGGTCAATTTTTTGTGGTCTAGGTCTGGATTTATATTCCTTGATGTGCGGAGGTGGTGCGGTTGATGTTTCGCACCATATTTTGAGGGTTTCGGCATAAAAGGTAGGTGATTCCATGTGTAATCATTTCTAGATGAGTTAGTTTGCTTGAATTATTTATTATGCATTTAATAATATGTTGTGTGTTGTGCGGGAACTGTTTATTTTGTATTTGGTAAAGCATTTGTTTTTACAGTTTCATTTTAGTTTAAAAAATTGGGTGTTTTACATGTGCAACCCTTTGGGTATTGTTTGGGTGTGTTTTATAACATATGAAATTGGTTTAATAAATCATGTTTGGGCTGAAAATTCTGATTTGGTAGGGTATTGGTGTGCCATTAGGTTTTAAAGAGGTTTCTTTTAATGGGTTTAAGGTGTAAATCCTTATTGTACTTCTTGAAAGTGATTTTGAAAATGTGTGCTTTTCATGTGGATCTTTTGTGGTATTGTTTGTGGTGTTTTTATAACACATAGGGGTAGTTTAATAAATGTTTTTGGGGATGAAAATTCTGTTTTGAATTTGTATTGGTGTGATTTTGTCCTTGAAATATGGTTTTGAAATGAGTTTTTTTGTGAAAAGATTTGTTACACTCTTTAGAATTGTTTTATGAATGTTTTGAATGGTTTAATGATTTAGGTAAGATGTGAAACCATATTGGAAAACTGTTTTGGATTGTTTATACTTTCAAATGGACCATTTTAAATGTTAATATTTCTGTTATGTTATGTGTATCCTCTTTGAAATGTTTTATAAAAATGTTTAATGGATTTACTAAAATGTGAAAGAGGTGTGAACGTTATATGGGCTGTTTGTGTGAGTGCGATGTGAAAAGTGGATTTTGTTTATAAAAAGGGTTTTAGGAAACATGTGAGTGTGCTGTTATGTGATGTTTAGTATATTTGAAGGTATTTTATAAAATTTTTAAAGGATGTGTTGGATTGTGAAAGTTATGAAAAAAGTGTTGTGGGCTATTTTGGTGTGGGTTTGATTTCAAAATGCATTTGAATAAAAAGTGGACTTTTGTGACTTGTGTTGTATACATGTGGGCTGTTTGGTGAATTTATGACATGGAAATGATATTTTCATGTGAAATGTATATTCATTGACTTGTTGAAATTGTTTGAGCACAAAGGGAAAACCTGGGTATCTAGGTGGGTGGACGTGTACTAGTATGCTAGTGATCCCGTGGGGTTTGGACTCAGTTTCACTTAGCAAGATTGACACTTACAACTCTAACTAAACTAAGATGATGATGATTGGGGACCACTAGGTTATGGGTATGTTCCCTACTAGTGGCTCGTGCACGAGAATGAATATTTGTGATGGTTACTCTCACCGAGATACGAGGTACCTAGGACCCACAGCTAGCGAGTGCCTAGGGGTTATTTCCCATTGCTTGTGCTCACTGGATATTTTGTGCTTACCGTCGGCATACGGTACATTTTTCTGGAAAATTCAGTAGCTTTGGTGTTTATTTTAAAAAGTGTTAATCCTTTAAAATAGCCCACTTGAAAACTGTTCTTATTCAAATTTGCAGCTTTTAGAAATTGTAACTAGCTTTTCATGTTTTTGAAAACTTGCATGCTTTTCGTCTTTAAATGCTTATTATATGGAATCTCTTAGTGGTGGTATCCTATTGGGATTTGGCTCAAACCCTACTTACACCCTTGGGTGTATGTAGACTTGGTTATTTTGTTGTCGCAGGTTTGGGTATAACTTTTGTGCTAACAGTTCGGGTTTCCACCGGTCATTCATGATGCAGTGTTGTGGAGATGGCTTGAGGAAGATGCCTCTTGCCATGTTGAGGTTCTTGGGTTGTATTTTCTTGGGTTTGTACCTTTGTAATGATCTTCAAACATTGTTTAAAATTGTGCAATTCAGTTCTGAATTTATTAAAAAGATGTTTCGGTTTGAAAAATCCAGATTTGGTTTCTTGGATTCATTTGATGTTTCAAGTATAAAAACTCGGGTAAATCGTTCCCAATTTTCAGTTTTTGATACCCGGGCACTTGTGCCAGCCCATGGGGATCGGGAACTCCCATCGGGACTTGCCACGGGTCGGTTCGGGTGTCGGTTTTTGCGACGATGAGATTCGGTTCGTGACACCCTTTTCCTAAATAAAACTACGCATATACAAAGTTTCATATAACAAGGAAATCCTCTATAATTTTCAAAAAATCTAACAAAGAGGAACATTTAAAGGGTATTTTTGAAATAAAATCATTCCATATAATTGCAACATGGCCTTTCAACATTATTTGGAAACAAATCATAAACCATTTTTTTAAAAGATCTAAAAATGCCTTTTAGAAATCCAGAGATCAATTAGAAATAAAATAAAAATAAAAAAAATCATTTGAAATAGTATTTTAAACCTATAAAATCCATCTAGGAATTTCATAAAACATTTACTCTTCAAGGTTAAAATGAATAATCCCTAATTGAAAAATTAGATAAGGGATGCCCTAGGTCATCGAGACCATAGCTAGGAATGAATAAGGAAGAAGAAAGAGGAATGGAAAGGTTGAAGGAATTTGGGGGATTTCCTTAACAATTTGGGCTTGAATCTGGAATTAATCCCATAGAATCATTATGGGAGTAAGAGAGAACCATGTGGGAGAGGCCTGAGGTTTCCTTGAGATGATTCGGGTTGAAAGAGGGATTTGGGGATTAAAAAAGAAGTGAAATTTAGTAAATTACCCAAAATTTTAAAATATAGGAAATATACGCAATTTGGACACACATTGTACAAATCTCCCACCAACCATGAACCCCTTACCGGTCACATAAGGAACCTCACATGATCTAGACACATGATTTAGTAAACCATGTACCAACCATATAAAGTGGTTTTGTTAGAAATTATAAACCACATATATTATTTTCTTAAAATTTATCCTAATCGTGTATAATCCCTGTAACATTACTCTTAGGCACAAAAGACCCATATGATTTCCATAGGATTCACATGGTAATAAATCAACCATGCGATGCCCATGAATACAAAACCATGTAAGAAAAAATTAACTATAAAGGGAACTATGATATGATAGTCGCATAGTTTCCCCTAAACTATGCACAATAATCATGAGATTGGACAAAAAATACCTAAAACTCACAATTTTGATCTGAATCTCTTGATACTTAAGGAAAATACCAAATAAATAAAAATAAAGTAAAAAACTGTTCATGGTGCAACAATTATTTGATCTATAATTCTTTTTCCCTTAGAAATATTTAATAGATTTGACCAATTAATTGAGAAGAAATATACTCAACTCCTTAAAAATAATCCAAAACTAAATCAAAAGAATAAAAAAACCAAACTATAGAACCGAAAAAAATTATTTATACTTCAAGAATATTGACACCACAAAATCAATTATCCTTATCCTAAAATACAAACATAATAAAAAATAGATAATACCCAAATCTTGAAAACCAAGGGAAGTAGAGGCTGAACAATTGAAAAAGATTCTAAAAAGAGGAAAATAGATAAGGGAACATGAAATGAAAATAGGGAACATGTGACATAAGAAAAAAACCATTGTGGTATCCCTAACTTGTTAGGATTCTATCTGAACATCAATCCCTTAGAAAACCAATGAAAAATAAAAGGATAAACAAAACAGAATCCACTAACAAGACCACTAGTAAAATGACACTTCTATTGACACAAGGATACTTCAAACACATTGACTCCCAAATCATAATTTCTGTAATAAATACATCTCACCTCAAGACCTAAATTTTTTTACAAATACTAATAGGATAAAAAATAGAATATAGAGAATGTAGGTTACCTAAAATAGGGATTGGATCCCTAATAGGTATATCATTCCAACTCAAGGTAATGCTTCAAAGAGGTAGATTCAGATCCACCAACTTTACTTTCAATCCCTAGATAAAACTTTTTGATATGAACTCTAGCATGAAATTTATTTGAATTACTTTAACACTAAGTCTTCTTGTGATCTTGATTACTATTTTGATGACACAATTGAGTCAAACACCCCAAAAAAGTAGAATGAGAGAAACATAATGTCTTTATAATACCACCACCTTCATTATTGACTTTAGGACACTTAACCATACATTTTCTAGAGTCCCCTAGATAATTATAAGAACTAAAGAAGGATCAAGGGCCTCAAGCACTCCAGAAAACATGGCCTCTACATGAACTTCTTACCTCACTACATTGGTATAGGAGATTAAAATTAGTTTTAACACCATCTACTGAAGACTATAATGAATTCCTTACCCAAAATACCAATATTTAAAGGAATCATCCTTGAAAAATTTTGGATGATAGGGGACTATATCAGTTAAGTTACACTTGTACTCCAATACCAATTTATCATCATATCGAAGATGATATAACTCCATCACCATCACCACATTCTTAACATCCATAATTTCAAACTAAATCCTTCAAGATTAAATGTAGAAAACTCAAAATTGAGATACTCAGGAAAAATAAGGATGAAAAAGATCCTCCTAATGTTTTTTTTGTTATTCCCCAGGTTGATCAGGATCTAGTTGACTACAAAAGAGAAGATGATTTAGATTTTGAAACTCACAAAATAAATCTATAGGTTGATCAGCCGATGGGTCTTCTAATGGCTGACCACCCATAATTTCCCCTTGGAAATCAATCAAATCATGGTGGGGGAAAATGATAAAAAAAATAAAATAATAAATTAATCAAATCCAAATCAATATCAAAATATCATCATAGTATATACTGAAACAAAAGAAGAACTTCAACCAAATTTTTTTCAAAACTTTTAATTAAGCCCACTAATCACCAATTTGAAGTGAATTACAAATTTTCCACATTAAGGAATTTAGTTTCATTCAAAAAACAATTTGATTTCCATCCAAAACCGAACCTTTTATGTTAAAATTACTCTCTTTTTTTGAAACTCATTTTAAAAAACATTTAAAACAAAACTCAATATCTTTTAAAATTTAAAAACATGACACATTATTATTTTAAGAAGTGCCATTTTATCAAAATAAAATAGTTTAAAATCCAATTACCAAGTTATATTTTATATTGAGTTGAACAAACTAACTCATCATTTTCAAATATCAAAATGTCAAATTTTTAACCAGGCTTTTAAAATTTAAAAAAATGTTTTAGAAAAAACTTTATAACAAGAGAATTACAATGTAAATTTTTAAAGGGACTAGTGTCCATGAATGAATTGGTTTAATGGTTAGAGAACCATGTTCCTATCACACCATTTCTATATAGAGTCAATTAGAACCACATATTCAGGATCCACAGGGTTTTCTATACTCTATAATCTCAGCCGAGACTACTAGTTCTGATCCCCTTTCAACCCAAAATAAAAAACAACCAAAACACATCACTGAGGGAAAATAAAATGGATAAAAAATATCCATAAAATAATGAAAAATATATTTGAAATATAGAACTAGAAACCCAAATACCCATGGAGACTTATGGTTAAATGCTGATTTTTTTCTAAAAAATTTTCTTCACATCTACAGCACATGTTTTGATAGTCCTACTCCATTCTATCATTAGAGAAAAAAATCAAAAAGGACACCTTGGAACCTAGGACCACTGAAGAAGATACCTGTGATCCCATTTTTTCATGAACTGACCCTAGCTTGTCCTGAACCAGGCACCTAAGACATCATGCAATATAACCGAGATGCATTCTTAGTCCTCCCAAGCTGGAAACAAGCACCATAGGCATCATATGAGAACTAGAGGGAATAATTTTACCCAACATACATAATAAAAAACATATAAGATTACAACTAGAATTCAAACATAAATTTCCCATAAATTGGATGTCCATTACCAAAATAAAAAAGAAACCTAAAAATAAGAATAGATCCAAATAGAGTACAAAAAAAACATGAAGCCAAAAATCAAATAAAATGGATAAAAAAGATTTCATATATGAGGGTAAATAGAGCCAGGAAGGAAAATAAAAATACAATTATACATTAATAAAAATTAAAATAGAAAAATAACTAGAACACAAGAACCAACTATATGTGACCTTAAGGACACCATTAATTTCCAAAACTAACATCACTCCATGATGATCCAAAAATAAACCTGAAACCTAAAACTAAAAATATATAATATACATGAGTAAAAGTCATATAATTAATTATAAATTAAACCAAACACTATGTATTACCTTTAAATTAAAGATCAATTTCTTACAAGTTTGAAATATAATTTATAAACATAGGTTTTTTTCTTTATACTCAATCTTAAAACAACCATTAGTTAATTTCCCTTATTTATTTATGATTGGAGTTACATAAAAACCCATGGTTCAATGAATTTATAAAAAATGGATCTTCAAGATTGAATATAAAAATTTTTGTTCTCTTGGACCCCCCATTAATGAATTATTTTTTAATAAGTTTTTTTAAAGGGTAAAATAGTTTAAAAACATTTTTTATAAAACCATTAAATCATAATTTTTTCTTTTAAATTAGTGTAGCACAAAGATAAAAGTAATAATTAAAAATATTAATAATAATAAGAGCATAATAATAAAATGAGGTAAATGGGAATGTATTGCGTCTTCTATTGGTAGAGAGATAAAGAATAATAACCAAAATATATTAATCAAATTCTAGAGTTCATGGGAATACCTATGAGATGAGGGAAACGTATAGGACACAATAATGAATATCCATAATATCGGTGTGCCCAATCAAATCAAATATCCCTAAAACTTGATTATTCCCTAACAGGCCCAACTGAGAAGAAATATATGAATATAGGGAAACTTTAATACTAAAGGCCACTGGAAAGAGCATAAACCAAAGATAGTGTACCATGTTTTCTTTGAATATCTGCTAGCTACTTTCAGTTCCCATGATATATGTGAAATGTGGGTAATCTAATCAATAATTTCAATGGAATATATGAAAATAGATATAGTACATCATATAAAACGTGATTCTTACACACAAACATCACCTGCAAACACCCCTCTAAGGACTATTCTTGTTTCCTCAAAAAATGACTTAAATAAAATGTTTTATATAATAAGGAAATACTCGTTAATTTTAAAATCCTCAACCAAATGGGAACATTACAATGGTATTTTTGATTGAAAATATTTCTTTAAAGTGACAATAGAGCCTTTCAATATTCTTTGGAAACAAATTATAAACCTTTTTTTAAAATAAACAAATACACCTATTAGAAAACTAATTAAAATTTATAACTAAATTAAAAAGAAAAAAATAATATTTTAAATCCCATAGAACACTTATAAAATACATCTGAGAATTTAATAAAACATTTGGGGTGAATTGTTAAATAAAATAAATATATATATAGTGCATTAAAAAAAGAATCATTTTCAATAGTATGAAAACTAACTAGAACATTATTTTCAATCCAAATAATTTACTTCATCTTTAGTTTTTACAAATTAATATGAGACATATGGGTAAAACATCATTCATGTATAGGATCATAAAATTAAAGTTAAATACACACTAAAACTTAACTTAAATCATTGGAAAGGAGTAATATCAGGTGATAGTGTTCTAATTAAACCTTATAAATCTAGGAAAGTCTCTAATAAATAAATATGAGCACTAAAATGATGAAATATCCAATTTAAAAATCAACCAAGTGTTTCCCTAGGATATGAAGACCATAACTAGGAAAGAACAATTGAGAAACAAGGGGAAAGGAATATAAGAAAGCAATAGGGAGGGATACCTTAAGAATAAGTGATTGGATCTTGAAGAAATTCCGTTGAATAAATATGGGAGGAAGTGATAAATAAGGGGTAGTTTCTTGGGGGTCGCATGAGCTGAGTAGAGGAGAAATATAGCTATGAGGATAAAAATATTGGGGGAATTGGGTAAATTCCATAAAATTTTGAAATCCAGGAAAGATACATAGTTTGGTCGCATTATTTACCAAACTATATTCAAACCCTATTCTCCTTTTGTGGTACATGAGTAACCTCTCATAGTTTAGCTGAATGGTTTAGTAAATCAATCATCAACCGTGAAAAATGGCTTAGATAAAAATTACTTTCCACTATCATTCTTGTCGCATGGTTTCTCTTAACTGTATTAAATTCACGCACCCTAACTATTAGTAAAAACATATCCATACATTTTTCCCTGATATTTTCATTATTTAGACTCTACCATTCACTTCCCTTATTGATTAATCTTTTTAAGAGAAATATGAAATGGAAAGGGACATGAGTTATGATAGTTACATATTTTCCCCTAAATTGTTGACACTAACGTTTTGATATATGAAAAAAGAAGAAAACACATAGTTTTGATCCAAAAATCATGAAATCAAATTAAATGACAAAAAATATAAATAAAGCAAAAAAAATGAAGGTCTGAATGTGACAGTGTAACTGTCTCATTCAAAACTAAGAGTTGATAAAGACACTATCTCTAAATCATTCATATCATTCCTATAATAACACCCCTAATTTTCAACAATATACTAACTACATAAATCCCATCCTCTAACACACAATAGTGCACTGACCCATATATAGATTTCCTTAAAACCATGCTCTATTACTAACACATAAAATTCCCCACACCATACGCATGTTAATACCACCAATCCACAATCACCACTATCATGCCATTCATCAACACCATGCCTCACTAATAGTCTATGATAAGGAATCCCATCACATTCTACCCCTCGCCCATTGGATTAAGAAGTTTTTGGAATGGTACTTGGACTTAGGAAAAATCCACAAGACCCCAAAGGCTAGAAATAAATTTCATGGGATTCATAAATAGTTGGGGGGACGATTTATGATTTGAGAATAAAACTACCAAACACAGATAACTATAACCAAATAACGACTAAATGATGAATGATTACAATTTAATACAACTCAAATCATAACCAACTGACAACAAAACTAAACTTCAACATGAACTATATCAGATTAAATATGGAAAACTAAAACCAATAACTCAAAGTCAACCAAGAAATTAAGTATAAAATCCCAAACATGAACCAAGATCCAACTCAATAGTCCATGCCCAAGGTATCACGATGTATCATTAAAGAAATGAGATACCTATCCTTTACCTATGTCTTGATACACAGTATCCTGCAAACACACCAATGTGCCCAAGTAGGGGGTGAGTATAACACTCTATAGGATTTTACCAATGACTTCCCTACTCATGCCACTTGGATAGAAAAATTTATAACATTTATATAAAATTGATTAAAACCAATTTAAATTGGTTTATATCAAAAAATAAAAATATTTTTCCAAACCCATCATTTCTATGGAATGAAACCAATCAAGTCTTTCAATCCATTTCTCAAAATCCATTTGGCAGAACCTATTCCATTTCACATAACCACACATGAATTCCTAGGTAACAGTTCTACACCTAGGAGTGATCTCTCATCAATCTACCAAGTCGTTACAAGTTAACAACATAACAAGTTCCCCAATGGTACTCAACCCTTCCACAGGGTCACATCAATGAACATGAACACACACCAACTATTTATTTCAAATTCCATGAAAAACCATTGTCCAAACCATTTCAATAAAAAATTCATTTATTGAAAACATATCTATAAAATATTTTCCATAAAAAAAATCGTTATTTTAGGATCACAATTTTAAAATCACAAAGCAAAATAATTTCTCCAAACAACCAATTTCCACAATTTCACAATCCATAACTGAATAGGGGTTTTATTAAGGTTTTCACATCAATATCATAATTAAAATCAAGATATTATACTAGTTTAAAATAAATCATTCAACTTTTAACTATTAGGATTCGACAGTGAAGCCACTCACCTCTCAAACAATGGTGAAAATGATGACCAAAACCAAACATCAAAAACTAACCTTAAAACACAAAAAAACGTCCTTAGATCTTTTACCAATCATCCAAACAATCATTAATCATCATTGTTGGAATCAAACAATATGAATATAACCCTAGAATATTAGATACATGAATCTTAGAGAGTGAAGAAGAATAAAATGAAGGAAACCCACAATGACCAAGAATTTACCAAGGAATCTAGGCCTCCATTACACTTGGATTCACCAATGGTTTGGTTATGGATCAAGAATAATGGTATCTCTATCCTTAGAAAGGAGTGGAAATCATGTTTGGGTCAAATTATAGGGAAAATAACCATTTAATGGGTAAACATAATTAGATAAAAGAAAACTAGATCTTGTTTAATAGTGCATGGTTTGGGCACATAGATAGGAAAATTATGCACTAACAGTATTCTAGGCACTACCTCCCAAAACCCCTATCATTTTTGGCTCAAACAATTAGACGAACCATATGAAAATCATTCTAAACCTTTATCTAACATCACATGGTTTATCCAAGATGGACGCATGGTTTGGACAAACTGTAAGCCTATCCAGTACCCACTATTATAGTTATATGGTTTCCTGGGAGGTGTTTCATGGTTTCATCTAATTGTGATAAAACCTTTCACATCCATAAAATCCACAAAATCATTAAAAAACTCTACCACTCCTCATAAAACATAAACTAATTACATCATATACTTAAAGTACATAAATAAATGATTAATTAATTGAAATTGATGGGTGCTAAGGTCTCCCCACCATTGGTATTTCCATCCCTGTAAAGTTGAAAACCTCCACTAGCCTAAAAGAGTAAATACCATTTCTCAATAATCTCCTTGTTCCAATCCCATGTTTCCTATTGAATTTGTCCATGTTTCCATAAAACCTAAACTATAATGATTATTTTAACATATAAGACTTTCTCTTGACTATCCATAATCTACATTGGCACAAAAACCAATGTATCTTTCAAATATAGGACAATGTGATCCCATCAAATATCAGGGCTAGGATCATGTTGATACTTCTTTAATTGAGTTACACGAAACACATTATGCACTAAACTGAACCTCAGTGGAAAAGCTAACCAATATTCCCCCTCACCAAATCGTTCAAGTTTATCAAAAGGGAATATGTATTAAGGTTATAACATTATATTCTTCCCAAAATAATGATTCCCAATCCTTGGAGATATTATCAATAACACATAATCACTCACCTCGAATGAAAACGGTCATTGATGATAACCTGCATACGATTTATGATGACTCTGAGCCATCTTCATTCTCTTATTGAGAAACCAAACTTTTTCTATTGTTTATTACACAAGGCTTAGTAAAACCAGGGAAGTATCACCTATTTACACTAAAAAGAGTGTGGAATGGGAAGGAATACCATACAATGCTTCAAAATTATCCATATATATCAATGCCTAACAACTATTGTAATACGAGAACTCCACTAACAGCTTGTTCTCCTCCCACAAGCCACCAAAATCCATCACTGAAGCCCTAAGAATGTGTTCCGAGGTTTGAATCATCCTTTAGGATTTTCTATAAATCTAGGGATTATATTATATTATCATATTCAACTGATTCCCAAGGTATTACTGTAAGGATATCTAGAAACAAGGAATAAAGCTTAGATCTCAGTCCGATACTATCGAAACCGGTATACCTTGTCTCATTACCAATTAATGAATAGAGATTTTTGATAAGTCCTACACCATATGAGATTCACTAATAATGATTAAATATGCTGAATTTATGAGATAATATACTGTCACCCACACAACATCATGTCTTTGAACCTTTCTTGGGAGACTTATCACAAAATCCATGGAAATCTTCTCCCATTTGCAAATAAGAATAGGTAAGGAATGAAACATACCCGCTGGTCATTATTGCTCTACCTTAGCCTAATGACAGGTGATACATCTCATAAAAAATTCATCCAAAACCCATTATATTCTAGAAAACTAAAATTATGCATTCGGTTCCTTATATATATTCTATATACCTGAAAAAAACCCATATATAATGGTGGTAGGCATGAAGAAGTTGTTCTTGAAAATCCATAGGTACGACTGTCTGATCTAAAATACACAACCGTTATCCTCTTTTCAGCTTCCATCCCTCAATGGTCTACCAACCATTGATTCTTGACCACATAAAAACACATTCAAAATCACATTTCTATAAATTTTTAAATTTCTCGAACAAATCTGGAACAAAAGAAACTAGAAAGGAAACCACAACACAACCTCGATTTCCATAATCCAAGTTCATTTCTGCAATCACCTATATTAGATGCCACTGATCCAAAGCCACTTTGTCCAACTGACTATACAAATTTCATCTTAATGCATCTTCCACCATATTTCCTTTACCAAGAATATAATTTATGTCAAATTAACAAAATTTGGGGATACTTGATCCATAATCTTTGACTCAGGTTCAAATATCTTTGTGATAAAATGTGTTTCACACTGTTATGATTTGAAAAAACCCGAAATTTCTCACCAATGAGGTAATGATGAAAAGTTTTCAAAACATGGACTACAATAACTAATTCCAAATCATTTTTTGGGAAGTTATTATCATGAAACCAAAACATCCATGATCCATAAGGAACAACATGATATCCCTACATGAGAACACAACCAAACCCAGAACCTAAATAATCACAATACCTAAAAAACTCGATCCTGATTATGAAAATATCAAGATTGGTGAAGTTGTTAGGTGAGATTTAATCTTCTAAAATGAAATCTAAAACTCATCCCTCTAATTTTAATGGAACAATTTTCTTTTTCAAAGTTTTAAATAAGGAATATAGTCATGAAAATTCATGAATAAAATGTTGGTAATAACAATCTAGGCCAAGGAAACTACGTATCTCAAAGAAATTCGTTACCGGCTTCCAAGATATTAAATCATTTAGCTTTTATGGATCTATAGAAACACCTATTTAAGAGAAAAAATGACCAAGTAAATGTAACTATTTTATCAAAAAATCACACATTGAAAGTATGGTATATAGAAAATTAGCCCTCAAAATTTCCAACACTGTTGCCAAATTTTTCTCATTATATGCCCTTATTATTGAATACACCAATATGTCATACAATAAGACCACCAAAAAATAATTAAAATTCCTTTTATTCTTCTGGTTCATGAACTCCATAAAGACTATTGGAGCATTTATTATACCAAAAGGTGTAACCAGATACTTGTAATGGCCATATCTACTCTTGAAGGTTTTCCTTTGAATTTTCTCCTTTCGAATGAGTAATTAGATATATCACAATCAAAATTCAATTTTAGGGAACCAATAGCCTCCCATTAATTGATCCAATAGATTATTAATACATATAAGGGAATACTAATTCTTTATCATAACTTGGTTAAGTTCATGATAATCCCCAAACAACTGAGGAGTTATAACCACCTTTTTCACAAACAAAACTGGTGTTGTCCATAGGGATGTAATAGGCCGAATAAACCATTTTCATTCCAAATTTTCCAACTAAAATTTGAATTACCTTAATTATTTTGGTTCCCTTTGATAATATGGATGTGATACAAGACATTTCCCTAGTAATAGATCAATCATAAAATCCACTGCTCTTGTTGGTGTCAACGTTGAGACATTATCGGGATAAAAAATCCAGAAACTGATAAAACATTCATGGTAAACCACTATTATAAATATCATATATGTATTCCAAGGTAAAATCTATCAAATAGTATGAGATGTTTCTAACCATCGGTTCCAACAATCCTATTCCATTTTATTTTACATTATGATCTATTTAAAGTTATTCTCGATGCCATCATCAGTTTCAAAACTAACCCTTTTGGTATAATAGTAGAGTTTGGATTTAAAAGTTTTCAAATAATTGATCAATATGATTATGTCATAGAAATCCATCTACAACACATAGAAATTACAAATCAATTCATCCCCATCAAAAGTTATAGAAAATGTTCTACACATAAAGGCTCGACATTAACTTTGGACAAGACGAGTTGGATTTTTTAAAATAGAAGGAATTATGTCAACATGAAATCCCAGAAGATCAATATTACAAGATGCATTAAATGAATTATATTCACAATTTGAAACCGTGATTTACAAAGGTTATAATTCAAAATAATTATACCTTTTATCATCGATGGTCCAAAATTATCATCCACAATCATTCTCTCGACTCCATACAACTACTTACTCATTGAAATTTATTCTTTATTACCCTTTTGAGATTTCACTACATGAGGAGTAATGGTATTCCTTGAATCACTATGGATATCTCAATTATTCTAAAAAGAATTATTTTTCCTCCCTCATCCCTTCAAAGAATACGTTGTTTTAAAAACATGTGATGTGTCCTCAGTAACCGACCATGAATCACTGTGACAATTGCGTTGAAGATGTCCCAGATGGTAACAATTTTGGTATTCTCTAGGTGGTACTGAAAAATATCACATCATATAATACAAAACCACAATGAAACCATCTATTATTTGTCTTGGGTTTAATAGGAGTGTTTATTGATCCATAAATTTGATTCTGAGTCATACCACTACCTTTGAAATATGCGTCCCTCTTCCTCTTATTCCTAGTATTAGACTTCCAACCATTTCCTGTAGGTATTAACATGATTCCTCCAACTGTATTACATGAGATTCCTCTTTCTTCCACTGTTTCTCAACTAACCATATCAATATAATCTGTTATATAGAGAGTGGAAATATTTTAGTGAATCTATGGCCTCAATCCTAATTTAATAAAATGCATGCCTTCAAGGATTTACTTACAACAACATCGAGTGAAAATAGGAATAAATTCAGAAATTTAGCGGATTAATCTATCATAAAGATATTATTCTACTTTAATCTAAAAAATCCCATCATTATATAAATTATGAATATGTGAGGATAGAGACATTTATTGAATTTTTTTTTCAAAATACTTCATTGCAATGACTTTGTCCAATTTATCACGAACTATTAAATCCCAAAATTGGCGTGTTAGATCATCCAAAATGTATGCTTCTAGCTTAACTTTTATCTTAGCTGGTGTACCTATGAAATTAATGGTTCGATTCATTATATTAAGCCACACATTTTCCTTTTCTGGTTCTGAATCAACCCAAAAGATGGGTGGATTGTACATTTAAAACTGAATAAAATGACCATCATTCATTGTTTTATCCCTTTTTTCCCTCAATCATTGACCTAATGATCATGGAAAATACTTTGAACTAGCTATCAGTTCACTTATGGCTCATGTTAAACCACATTCTCAACAACTTCTTTCAGTTGGTTTCTTCTTTGTCAATATGGTGTCATTTTCTATAAATAAAATAAAATGACATTAAGTATCACTTTCTAGTAAGTGAAGGATTATAAATTTCAAATTTACCACATCACATATATCACAAAAAATCTTTTAGGTATTCAAAAATTTTCATTTTGAAACCATTTTTAAAAATTCCACCATAATTTTTGAAAATGGAACTATTTTAAACTATTTTCAAAAATCTATAATTTTTTACCAAATAATAAATCATTACTAAAAATAAAATATGAACTACTAGTGGGAAGTCATTTCTATCAATTCTTACCATGCTCTTTTCATCAGATAAACCCATGATGACGAGTTTATAGTGTTTTGAAGTGTCTCAGAATATTCACATGCCCAAACTCCCTTGTAACATAATGTTCAACATAAATAGGTCATCTACACCTCCTTATACTCTACATTTCACATTCTAATGATTCTATCTCCATTATACCATCCCAACTCAAGGACTAAACACAAATTATGTTCAACTCCAGCATAAAACAAATTGAAAACATTTTTCCCAAATTGATATTGGGATGACCAAGACTGTTACAATTTCTAATATCCCTCCCTTAACCCATTAGCTTGGGAAGATATTGGAAAGTTACTAGTCCTTAGGTGACATCCCCAAGACACCAAAGGACGTAAGTAAATTCTAAGGGATTCATAAATAGTTGGGTGATGATTTTCCCAATGAGAATAAAACAACCAAATGAAGATTACTATTACCAAATAACTACTAAATGATACACAATACAATTTAATACAACTCAAAGAAGAACACAATAATAATAAAACCAAACTATAACATGAACCATATTAAATTATAGATCAGAAACTAAAACTAACAACTCAAATACAACCAAGATAGTCGACAGAAAATCCCATACAAACTCCAATATTCAACTCCCAAAACCACACCCAAGTTATCCTGATGGATTGCTAAAGAAATGAGATAACTTGACTTTACCTATGACTCTCTACACAATATCTAAAAACACTTCCAAGTTCCCAAGTAGGGGGTGAGTATAAAACTCAGTAAGATTTTACAAATGACTTCCCTACCCATGCCACTAGTATAGAAAAATTTAGCACATTTATATAAAACAATTTAAAACCAATTTTAAATAATTTATATCAAATAATAAAAATATTTTTCCAAACCAAAAACATTTCTCAAAATTCATTTGGCATAACCTATTCAATTCCACACAACCACACATGTTTTCCCTGGTGATAGTTCCATACGAATGAGTTGTCTCTTGTCGATATTTCAAGTCCTCAAAAGTTAACCATATATCAAGTACCCTAAAGGTGAATGCCCCTTCTACATGGTTACAAAAATGGAAATGAACACACACTAAATATTTATTCCAAATACCTTGAAAAACCAATTTTGCTTAACCATTTAAATAAAGAATCCTTTTATTGAAGAAATTTCTTCAATAGTTTTTCCATAAATCAAAACAAAACCATATTTTAAAATCAGCATTTTAAAATCATGAAGAAACACACTTTCCCAAAATAAATTTTTTTATGAATTTCACAAACCATAGTTAAAGAGGATTTTCCTCATTATTTTTACATCAATTTCACAATTCAAATCCACAAATTAAACCAATTTGAATTAAATCCACCAACATATCAAATGATGGAGAAAATGAAGAATGACACAGAACATCAAAAACTCAAATTGAAACTACAAAAATCATCATTTTATTTTATTACCAATCATCCAAATAATCAGTAATCATCATGATTATCATCACAAAACATGAATATATCCCCAAAATATTGTATCTATGAATCAAAGTGAGGGAATAAGAAGAATACTAAATAAATCCACCAAGAACGAGAACTTACTAGGGAATTCAGGAAACCAACACACTTAGAATCACCAAAGTATTGCTCCCAGATCAAGTGGAATTGTCTCTACAACCTTTGGAAGGGGTATAGATCATGTTAGTCGAGATTAAGGGAAAATGATCCATTATGTTGGAAAATCCATTTATATCCACAAAACTCAGATCTTGTTTTTAACAGTGCATCATTAAGGCACACAGTTTGAAAAAATGTGCGATAACCATGTGCTAGACACTACCTCCAAAGACCCCTTGTACGGTTGACTTGAATAGTTAGAAAAACCATGCACTATCCATGATAAAACCCTATATCCATCAGCACAAAATTTCTCCTAGATTTTTTCATAGTTTCAAAAAACCATTCACCTACCTAGTTCCAACTGTTTCTATTGCACAATTTTCTGGGAGGTGTTTCAGGGTTTTTTTTAATCATGATCAAACCACGAACCTTCAGAAAACCCCAGAAAACATTCCCAAATTCCACCAATCCTCCGTAAATTTAACCAAATTACTTTATATACTTAAAATAAATAATTTAAGGGTAAATTATCTAAAACAGGGAGTACTAAACATCCACTCAAGTTGACAACACCATGGTACCCTAATCCATTATCGATGTCACCTCCCACCACCAAGGGACATCTCCCATTACACCAAACCTCAAGCCATCATTCCCATAATCTTCTCACCAAATACATCCTTCAACTAACCCCAAAAATGACCTCAAACCATAACCACTATAGAATTATTCAGTTCATCCACAACACGAAAATTTTCAATGAACTTGTACACAACCTGTTCACTAAACCACATCATAACCAGCACTGCACACACCAACCCAGAACATTCCCCACAAACAATGAATTTTCTATTAAAAGTGACACCAACACTCACACTTTTCCATTCAAAGTAGTTTTCTAATAAGAATCCACATGTTCCCGCTCCTGATCCTACTCAATATCACCTAAACCCAATGGATGCACATGCCCATGAAATAAAATCGAATAACTAGACTCATGATCTCACAAGTAACATCCCGATGAACATAAAATCAGAAGAGAAACCCAATGACTATCCCAGTGAACATGTCAAGATAAAAAATATCCCAAGGAATATAACACATAAAGGATAACCACATGACCACTCATAAAACGGGAATTATCATAAATACACAAGCCTCTATCCACACTCCTTCCATGACACCAAAATTGCATCCAAAACCTGCTAGTCCGAGCAACTGATTAGTTTTATCCTTGAAACTGACATCAATACTAGAAACACTTCCAGATATTAATATCTTGATATCCCAATTCATTTCCCATTACTTTCTCCACAACCACTTAGGATTTTTTACAGAACCATTCAGTCTAGTTAAGTAGAATTCCTCCAATAATATATATATGATAAAATATATAGTTTTTTATTGACAATTTAAATAATTAAAATCATTCCATTAGATCATGTATTTGGATCACTATGCCTTAATAAATCTATTACTAGGGTATATAATTACCTTACCAACCAAAAATGGTCTCTATGAATCCCTTGACAAAGGATCTATATTTTCACCCTTGAAAATCTCCTCAACATAAGATCTGTATGAACTTCCATAAAAAGAAAATAAACTGAGGTCCCACTGAGTATAATTTAAACTATAAGTTATAAGGGTAAACATATTATATGTTATCTTTGAAACTTCAAATAGTTTGATCTCCCATAAATAAAAAAGGTAAGAACATTTATGTCATGTGAATTTAACATGCCTATCATAATGAATCTTCATAGCATCTTCTAAAGGTAAAAGATCCCAAGATGGTCCTTTTACCAATACTACAAGAGATAAAACCACAATAAATCAAAAACATTGAAACTCGTCTATGTTACCAACGGTGAAATCATAAAACTATAACATTAAACACTAGGAACAAAAATCATATTCATTGGTAACATAAAATTCCAATAAAAACTCAATCCATTATCTATCACAATATTCAACACATTCATAGACCACCTACCTACCATCTACCCAAACCATAAAAAATTAATTTTTTGATACTAAATTTTGTTTCCTCATCATAGTATCGCTCATCAGTGCCGAAGAAATAGATTCCATAGGACCTCAAGTGCACCTCCCCATATGCCAAACGTATTTGACTAGTGGAAATGTACTAAAATAAGCATTGGAGAAACTATACCATCAATACGACATAAATAAATAACAACAAATAACTAAATTCCATCTATATAAGTGTATGTAGAATAAACAAACACATATAATAACATACATGATGCTATCATTCATAACGTACAATTGATCACCCATTGGGTTAATCCCAAATAAAATACAAAAAAAAATAAAACACCCGAAAAATAACCATAAATCCATCCTCGAGCCACATCCGAATCTCCCAATACTTTTTAAGCAGTCCCAACCTGATTCAGTTCACATCCCATGATTTTACTTGAACAAGATACATATGTTTTGTATGCACATCGGGATGTTCGTGTAGGGAGTGAGCATAAAACTCGAGAGGGTATTTGAAATCACTCCTAATATACACCATCATATTAGTGTGTATACCTATGGAAAAAGTAATAACGTAAATAAACATGCTCATCAGGTCATTGTGCACTAATAAGGATACCATGACACTTGACAAGGTACACTCTTCCGTTTGGTCATCGGGTGCTAACTAGGCCACCCCGACCCCAACCATACCCGATTCAACACTATAATAGAATCCATTCGTCACCTAATGCCATAAAACTCACAAAAATTTAAAAAAATTTCTATACCAAGAGAAATTTATTGAAAAAATATATCTTTTGGTAAAAATGAGCAATTACAAAATATATTATGTTTCATTGATCAAAATTTCAAGTAGAAACACTTGTTTTTAACAAAAGATATATTTGTTGGTATTGATTATTTAATACCAACAAATATTTTACCAATAGTTATATCAATTACTTTATTATACGAATTCAAATTTTTTTACAAACAAAATAATAAATTATTAATAATTAATATTACAAATAATTTTTTTCCACTAATAATAATTGTATTTTAGAAATATTTAATTTTAATACATTTATTTTCGGATGAAATATCTTATTAGAGTTGAATATTAGTTAGTAAAAAATTAAGTAAAAATACAAATATAGAAAATAAATAAATAAAAAATCTAATTAAGATCCCTCCCCAAATATGAAATTCTTCATTGCACTTTCCATATTCCTGTTACTTCTTCCATGCTACCCCCATACTGGAAATTTTATCCTATACTCAAACACATGATCCTTCACCATCATACACACCCACAACCCCCTTTATTATTTTTCTTCACATAATCTTCTCACCTATAGAAGATTGATTTCATTTTTCGTCTCTCAAATATAATTTTGGGGTGTCCCGATGCTCCTAAACATAAACCTATTTATTACCAAATTAGTTAATTATTTATCCTCTTATTGGGTATGTGTTTCTTCTATCCATATTTTATGAACTTGAAATACATATCTAGTGTTTGAATTGATTCATAGTTAGGTTTTTAAATAAATTATAATTAAATTATTTATCTTCTTTATTTTCTTTTTGTGATTTTTTTATGCTAAATCCAAACTTCCCTATATCCTCTCAAATTAATTGAGTCAATCCCCCATACCTTTACACATGAATTACTATTTAATACTTTCCAAATTTATTCCAATGATATATAAATATAGTACTAGACTAGAGAACATAATTAGTGAAATCATCATATTCATCTCACACAAAACTTTCTCTAATTTTACATTAGGTTTCCATATATTTTTTATTTTATGTTAATTCACTATTTCATTTTTATTATCCAAATAGTGATAAAAAAATAATCAAATAGATGTATAATTTACTATTTAGCCTAATTTCATAATTTGTTAAACGATTTTCATTACTATTTCTATATCCTCAATTTATAATGGTCATTCTAATGAACATACAATTTATAGTTGATTTAGTTATGTTTCCCGATGATTCATCCATGCAGAGTAGTCATTTAATAACTTATGGAATGATACAATTATCTCTTAGAAATAACCATTGTATATTATTTTACATTTATTTTTTTTATATGGGGAAAAATATTTTAAACTATTATAAACATTCAATTTATTTTCATTTGTAAATTATAAATTCATATGTTCGTGATAGAATTGGTCATTATTATTATACATGCTAATGTGTAAAGTGACATATTATTTTTTTCTATCGATAACAATTTTTATCCAATTTATTTTCATGTTAGTGGAAAGATAATTTAATAGTTATAAAAATTAAAGTAGTTATATTTGAATTTTTTTATACATTTTTCATAGCGGATTCATATTAATAAATAGAAATTTAGATTGATTATTTTGAATGTGTTTTTTCAACAACTATAATATATAATAAAAAATTTTAAATTAAAATTAATGTTTTTTATATTAATGTTAAATTATCACATGAAAATTCTTGAACAAAACCACTAATATAAAAAAATAAATAAAAAATTCGGAATCACACATTCATAATTAATAAAATAAATTTCATAGAAGATTTTTTCAAAATGTTAAAAGTAAATATTCCATTTATTCAAGTTCCAACTGACCAAAAAATTCAATCTAATAAGATGTAGAAATGAATTTTTTTATAGTATTATAAAATAATAACTAGTTCTGGATCATTTTGTCTTTCTAGAATCTCCACCCATGACTGATTTAGTGCCATCTAACTTGTTATCATGATAGAATGTTCTTCATTAGTTACATTGAAATGAATTGATATGATGACCATGATGATAAATATCAATACTAGGAATCCAATCATAGCTCTACAGATGTGTCAATTCTTCTAGTGTTGATGAATGTATCATGATAATATTGATGATTAGGGGTCAAAATTAAAACCAAAAAGTCATTTAGGTTTCTATCAAAAGAATTTTGGTTAAAAAATCTCCCAATATTTTCACATTATGTTACATACAAACAATGCTCTTCAAAATCATTCTTTTGAACCCCACTATGCATCGAATGAGATATGTAAACAAAAATGCATCATCTTAATATCTATTTTTATATAAATCTAAATTATTATTATAATTTTCTAAATATACTCATAATAAAATATACTTGAAGGTAATTAATCAGGTGTATAGACATGCCAACATTTTAATTTCATAGTAATGGACACATGCAAAGTGCATATAAGCCTCTATGTATAATTCAATTTCACATTTTCAGGATATAGGCATACATTCTACAACCCTCATTGATAAATTGTATCATTAGATTTCCCTTGCAATGTCCATGAATTTTTTCCCACTTGATCTTGTTCTAAATAGTGTCAATGAATATATAGTCTTTAATAGAGCTGATTGGAGTCATTTGATCAATGGACCAAACCCCATTTAATCTGTTCAAAGGCTTTTTGTCCTCTCCCTCCTGCTATTTTGAAAGTAGAAGTAGTGATACATCTATTGTATTTGAATCATGGAAATGAAATCACATATCAATTCTTCATATAATAAACCATTTATATATATTAAAGTTATCTTATTTCATGTGAAACTGAACAATTAATTGGTAATTAAAAATAATCACCATTACAGATTGAAAAATAATCTAACTCACCATCCTAGGACAATGATAAAGAAAAGTGTGAATTTTTAGATTGTATTTTGTGGTATGTTAATGAATTTAGGCGTGAACATAGAACCAACATTTATCTACTAATAAAAATTCTTTTTTTAGATCCATTAATATGTCACTGATCTATTGAAAGAACCTTTTTTGTGATTGTTGTTGAGGAGAACCCAAACTAGGTGAAATTGATACTGCATTTGTCTTCACTTCCATCAACATGGTATGCATCTTAGAATAACTGAAGTCATTATAGTTTTAATTTTGTTAATGTGATAAAAATATACTAAGAATCAACTTTCACATTATATAAAAAATCAATAGATCTTGAGTTATGAAATATATATTGAATATGGGAATATGGATCTTTGTAACAAAATATTTTGGAGATGGGCTCGGCGTCCCACATCCACTTAATATCTAGCTTTCTAGTTTCAACTCTCTTATATTCATTGTGATAACAATTGAATCTCCAAGTGCCTGATAATTATTCTCCCAAATATGTTCCTAGTTATATTTAATAAATTTTAAAAATTCCATCAATATTATATTTGAAGAAATATACCATATTCCTAAATTACACTAAATGGTTTGTCAGATAAAAATTTAGGCATCATTCTCAATTAAAATTATTGTTACTTGATTACGGAATTTTGTACAAGATATCTATCTATTTATTTTACTTTTATTCCCAAAAAACAATATTGAACCTAAACATGTAAAACCACTAGATATCCTATCAAGGACTTATATTTGATTCATAGATCAAAATTATTTTTCAGCCCAATGCTAATATATATATCTTATTATAACATATTTGTTTATTTATGTTATGTTAATTGATGTTTTTCATGGAATTTCATCAAGAGAACCAAACACCAGAAACTTAAATTCACTTGCTAGTCACACGGAATTTCAATGAGAATTAAACAAGTTGGGATTAGGGATCAATTCTATTAAAAAGTATAAAAAAAGTAAATAGAAGAAAAGGTGGTCATACATTTCAACTCTTCCCAGTTTCAAAGAAAAAACAACATGACATTGCTGATTCAAAAGTTTCCTTATGAATTTTCTCACTCCATTATATTTTGGAAATCACAAACATATTACCTTTATAAGTATTTTCTTTCTATAAGGTTCAATAAATGAATTTTATTCAAGTCTGATAATAATTGGACGCATGTTCTTTAATCTCTTTTATGTTGTTTTCATGATATGTCTAATTTTTTCATAAGATTGAATAGAAACTGAAACCAATAAAATAAATCGGATCAATAATTTTAATCAGATTCTCACAGTTTCTCAAATCCAATTCACCCAGTTCTTTGAATATGATTCATAGAGTGTCTAAAATCTGATTCTCTCAAAATATTGAATATGATTTTATCAGAAATTCAAATCTGATTCATAGAGTTTCACATATCCAATTCTCTCATAATTTATAATCTCATTCACAGAGTTTTTCACATATGATTATATGAGAATATTGAATCTGATTCACACAGAATTTTTATTCCAATTATAAAAAATTATTGAATATAATTTTCAAACATTATAGAATCAGATTATCATACTTTATCAAATATAATTCTTACAAATTATCAAATCTATTCTCACATTATCAAATCCGATTTTGTCTATTTTAAGAATATGATTTCTTAAATTTATCAAAATCAATTATTTACTATATTTTCTTTTTGGTATTATAATTATATTCTAATATATATTCATGTCTAGTTTTAAATTAATGTTTTTCATGATGTTTTTTCTTTATGCTAAAATGATGACATCTAATCTGTTCTTTTATGATCATTGTAAGTATCAACTGTACACGTCCCTCCAAAATTTCAAGAAAAATATGGACATTGGGGAACATGTCAAACTTTCCATTCCAAGATTATAAATACCCAATCACATAATCATTTACATAGACTGTTCTATAACAATGTGTGTGTCTAAGAGCTATAAATTTTCTCTCATGATACTAGAGTACAAAATTCTTGTTCCATGTGTTTGAATACTTAATTAAGAGAGTTTCTATTTGTAAGAAACATTGTCATGTTGTCTCTTAAATATTTTATTCATGGATCCAATTATTTAATCATGGTATTCTAGTAGATGGAAGGTAGAGGTGCTGATTACCTGCTTAATCGAGGTCTGGCAGGGATTGAAAGACTGAAGTTGCATCTGATCTTTCACGGATTGGGGTCTTACCATGGTTTTCATAAGACATACTTCCTTAAAAGTATGAATCATGATAATTTTATCCAAATTCATTATGTACCCTTCTATTTGGGATAATATAATTCTTTTCATTTGTTTTACCCATTTTTTTACAAGTTTCTTTAATTCTGTTGCAAGTTATCTTAAATATAAAATGTTTCTTATTATACATTATCTATTTTTATATACAACAAATCAAGATTCTATATGCCTTAAATTAGAACATATTTTTATTAAACATGTATATCTATTTCATTATAATAATAATCTTTATCAAAACCAAGGTATTTTTAATTAAAACCCCATGTAATTTTTCTATCTTCATACATATTATGATCTAAAAATTCGTATCAAAATATTATAATGTTTTCAATAAAAATTCTAATACTGTTGAGGAAACAGTACGTGTTAAATTTAATTAAATTAATCCTTTTAAAAAAAATCCTAACCTAAATATTCAGATGTGTTTTCCAAAATTTATTATGAATCAATAATATAAGACTCTTCTAATAAGGAGAATACTCAAGAAAATGTTTCTGAAGTATGAACCCCAGAAGAAATTCTACCATATGTTGATGAACATGTTTTACAAAACCCAGGTCAATTGTTTTATAGGAATAATCCCTGTGATAGTATCATTGATAATGTAAATAAAATCATAAATACTATATTTTATTAATAAATGAATTAGAGAATATAGCATTTCTTTCCCACATCGATCCCAAAATTCCAAATGATGATTTAAGTAATAAAAATTGGTTTAAAGCTATGCAATATGTACTAAATGAATTCTAAAGGAACAAAGTCTAGACCATGGTTGAAAGACCTTGATAAACCTCTATAATTGGTGTAAAATGGGTGTTTAGAAATAGATGTGATAAAAATGGAATCATTGTAATAAATAAAGAAATATTAGTTTCTATATTCTATAATAAACAAGAAGGAATAGGAAATAATGAAACATATAATCCAGTATCTATACTTGAATCTATTCATATTCTATTAGCCTTTGTAACATTCTTTAATTTCAAAATTTATTATTATAATAAAAAAATTATATTTAAATATTCAAAGAATAATTTATTTGAAATACTAATAAAATTTCTATGAACTCTGAAAGATAAAAATTCTTTCTTATTACTTCTTAAATTCAATATTGTTTTTTGGTATTTCATTTTCTTATCAGAATCATCTTTTCATAAAAATAGTTTAGTTTTCTTAAACCCATTTTGTTTTCTTAAAACCTCTAAATTTTAGATCTTATAAAAACTTCTTTGTCTCAATTTCATCCATCAGATTAGATCGGTCTATTTTTAACCATCAGATTAGTCTTGGAAGACAAATTGTCACCTTGCTGCCTATATATAGAACGAGACCCACTATGAACCACATTGATCTCCATTGTCTTATGTATAAGTTGTTTCCATCTATCAAAACCCTCATTCTGATTGCATTCCATTCCATTAAATCTGAATGTCTCAGTCAGTATCTTCTCAAAGTTCTATGCTTTCATAAAAGGAATTAAAATATTTTTTTATATTATATGTTGATCAATATTTATTTCTAATGTATGATTCTTTTTTAAGTAAGATCATAAAGTTCAAAGGATAGAAATCTATTTGTACTTCAAAAAAATGTAGATCAGGATCCAATCTATCTGAACAAGTTAATTAGTTTTATGAATCACATGAGTTCTTTATAGAAGGAGGAAAAGATATGGTAAAATTTAATTTTTTTTATGGAAAATCATACTCTATGTTCTTCAAGAAATAAGAGGATGTCCTTACAATACCCTTTTAGGGAGAAGCTTTCTACCCTTCTCACAAACTGCTGGAATTAAAATTTTAATTCAATAAGGGAAAAAATTGATTTTTTATGCCTTCAATCAATAAATAATACCAACTTTTCTCCTCTTACTTAAAGAAATCATATTAAAGAATTATGAATGCAAGGGTTACTCATTCTGAGAAAATGAGAAAAACATACTCTCAAGGTAAAAGATTTCATTATGTTAGATTTTTATACAAATCTATAGAAGATAAACCTAATGAGATAAAACTTTTTGATCATCGGTAAGATAAATGATGGATAAATCAAGTCTCATATCCTCATGTTTCCAATAACTTTGTATAAGTTTTTAGTTAATTTCTTGAACACTTTCAATATTTCTAATAACTCAAAAAAAATTAATATTCTTCTATTAAGTGATTCCACACTTAAAATAATGAAATATTATTTTTATGATAATTATACATATATTTTTGATTTATATAGAATGTTTTTCCAAGTTGGACAAATTACTATGAAAAACAATGTTGAGTCTCAAAAAAGATAATCTCAAGACATAGAAACATAGAAATTGAAGAAGCATAAATCTTATCCTAATGAAATTGTATCAAAATGGAGACAAGATAAAGAAAAAAAGGAAATAAAGGGATCTAGTGTTAGGATGAAATATAAATGATGAAAAATATTTAAATATTTAAGGTGTTGAAGCATAGGAAAAATAAGCTAAAAAATAAACTAAAGAAAATTAAACAGAAGAAGAGTCATGTCAACATTTGTTGAAAGCCACAAAAAAGCAACAGAAGTAATTCCAATTCTGGAATCCTTTAAACTAGACATCGTTGTTCCCCCTAAATGAATAGAAATTTTTTTAGTAGAAGTTCCTCCAATATATAAAGAAAAATAAGTAGTTTCAGGTTCAGTTATGAGTGTAGAGGAGAATTCTCAAGTAGGAGATCAAGGCAGTGAAGATAAAGGAATTGATAATGAGATTCATGAAATATGACATATTAAGAGAGATAATAAATCTGAAAAAATATCAATGAGAAATTATCAAGCCTCATCTTCTAGGTATTCTTTAGAAAAAAAGTCATTTCATAAATCAGATAGTGATATCCAAAAATTAACCACATCCTAGAAAAAAAATGTTATTGACAATGATGTTCAGAAAGTTCCTTCTGACGATGATGATAATGGTGATGATGATGGTAATAGTGAATATGATGAAGAAAAAATTGTTCAAATTTAGAATGAAAGGAAAAAAATATAGGACAGAGAAATTAGAATATAAGAATGGCAAAGATATGTAGATAGATATTGCAACTTCTTTGAAAAATCAATTAGAATAAAAAAAGTCATCATCTTCTATGGGAGAATATTTTGTTGTTCAATCATTGAGGAATTTGGTAAATTCTATTCCTCACTTTCCGAATATTGAGTAATTATGTCATATAATTAAAGAATATTTAAATTAGAAAGCAGACTTAATAACCCTTCAGATGGATAAGATAATCAAGAAAGAAGTATATTTTAAAAAGTTCATGGAAATTATCATTGTCATAAGAAATCTTGCAGTGAGATGACCAAGTGGTCAAGGTAGATAAATCATGATATTAATGTTTTTGATAATATATTTTATTTAATCAATAATTCTTTTAATGAATCTAATGACCCACTTAAAGAAATATCAAGTCTTTTTTCATAAAAGATGAAAAAGGCAGAATGAAATCATATGTAAGAAGTCAAAGATTTAAATGGAAAGTGAAATTCCATTAGATATGAGATCAGAAGGTTGAAGTCATACCAAGATGAGATGGTTGAAAAATTAACATATCATTAGGAAAAGATTAAATGTTTGGATGGAAAGATTCAATGCCTTGAAAATAAGAACCAGCATCCAGATATCATCTTACTAATGTTTGAAAAAGATCAAAAGGAATTGAAGAAGTTAAAGGCCACAATCATATCCTTAATTCTAAAGAAGGATTAAATTAGTCTTGTATCTCTGAAAATTTTGTTGTAAAAATTTTCATTATCAAGTATTATATTTCTCTTGTTTCATATAGAATGTTTCCCAACCCTATTCAGGTATATTATTATATCTATTCCTTTTTTTTAAATGACCATGGGGGATAATGTTTTATTAAAATATTTGTCTTAAGGGGAGAAGATATAATATTTTTTTGAAAAATATATTTATATAATGGAGAGTCATTTTAATGAATAAAGGAACATAAAAATGGAATATTATTCTTATGGGGATTTCATATCATAAGGGGGAGTTATTCGTATTCATTCTCAAATTCAAGGAAAGATATGTATTTCTTTCAGAATCCAAATATGACATATTTTTTTCATGATGTTTGTGATTTGCAAAAAGGGGGAGATAAAAAGTGTAACTTATTATAAATTCTCTATTTGTATAAACTCTGATATAAAATTCTATATGATTTAAGGTATAATCTCTTTTAATTAAACCTATATATCAATTTCATTGAAATAGTCATCTTTTCCGAACCCAATTTATTTTTAATTAACCTTTCAAAAGAAGGTTTAGATAATCTGATTTGTTTTACTTTATTAAAAAATTTCAAGACTTAAAATGAATGTTTTAATCATAAAATTCTCCCCTATTATAATTTTTCTATCTTCATACATATTTCCCTACAATAGAAATCATTAATAGAAACATCACACATAATAATCTAGTTCATTACGAGTTTTATAATCCGCATACCAGTCAGATTAATATCTCAAGGAAGGGAACATTTTAGACTATAACATCCATTATTCTGGTAGGGGAGTCGATCTAGTACCCATAGTGGGTTTTAACAATGAGTAGTCCTTTCTTATCCTAAACATTTTATTTGAAATAGATGAAAACGCTTATCATCCTTCATCCATCCTTTAAAAGTTGCATCCATGTATGTAGTACTAACTCTGTTGACATTTCATTCTTCTCTACCTTCTTCTAAATCAGATAAATCTCTCTAATTAAAAATTACACCATATGTATTCTATAACACCCAAGAATGATAAAGGGTTAAATGATTAAATGATATGATTCATTTCAACATAATAAACCTTTATTTTTAGGAGCCTACCTGATAAGAACTCCATAGTTAAGCTTGATTGGCTTGGAGTAGTGATCGGGATAGGTGACATTCTGGGATGTTTCGTAGGGTGTGTGCGAGTCTGGACAAAGCATACTGGAAAGAACAAGTGTTGGCCTGTGAGGACAATAATTTTTCAGATTACCCATTTTGGAATGTGAGTGGGCCCTATGGTGGGGACCACGTGTCTACGGGGCAACCAGTTGTACCTGGTGGGCTAAGAACCGAAGACCATGTTATGGAGGGCAGTCTGTGCTATTAGTGGGGCCCTCTGGTTACATTTGTTATCAAAGGAGTAACCTAGACTTAAGTGTGGAACACTTCCTAGGCAGAGATATAGGGACCATAATGGGGATGTGGTCCTCTAAAGGGGGAGGGGTGAATGTAACACCCGAGAATGATAAAGCGTTATATTACTAATTGATATGAATCTTGTTGAAAGGGATAACCTTTTTTGGGGAGCCTACCTGATTAGAACTCCACAGTTAAGCATGCTTGGCCTAGAGTAGTGATCGGGATGAGTAACCATCTAGGAATTTTCTCTGGGTGCTGTGAGTGAGGAAAAAGCATACTGGAAAGAAAAAGTTTTGGAATGTGGGGAAAATCATTAGTCAGTTGACCCATTCAGGCATGTGGGTGGGCTATAGTGTGGGTATAACATGTCTACGAGGAAATTGGTGGTACCTGGCAGGCCAGGTCCCGAAAACCGTTTAGGGTGGGGTGTTTGTGCTATTAGAATGATAAAATTGTAACATATTCATTTCATCCTGAAATTTTTTCTCATAGTTAATACCTTATTGAATATTTCCATGGTCATGATGAAAAGCCTATTGATTATCAGCATTGACCTACCTAGAAATATCAAGTGAAAACCCTTATTTAACAAAAATCACCTCCCTAAAATGGAATTAAACATCAACCTTCCCTATGAGAAGTGTATTTAATACATCATATTGATGACTGGACTTTCATTTTCTTCCAACCTGATCAAGATATGTAGAATTAGAAGAAGAAAGAAGAGGATTCCCATGTAGGCACAAGATGGAACTCCCAAGTGAAGTACTATCCACACCCTATCTAGAATAATTACCCTTACCATTCTCTATATTAACAAATAAAGAAACATTTATTTGAGAATTAATACCAAAAACCTCTACCAATCATTCCCATGACTGAAAACCTAAAACTTGTTCACTGACATGCTTAGAATCATCTATTTAATAAGATGGTTTCAATGGTAATGGATTTTGAACCTCCAAAATATACACCTTTTATCCTGCTTTAGGTACACCATATTAGGAAAAATATGTCCAGACTCCACAATAGAATATGAAGTATGAATAACTTCAACCATATTCTCTCCTTTTACAACATCAAAAACTTGGATGTTTCCTCTCTCATTCCCAAAAATAGGCCCCTATGAAGCATGATCTAGTCCCTAACAATTATCCACCACACCTGAAGTATCGTTACCCTGAGCTAGCAAAGTAGCATCAGTTACAGCTCCATGGCCTTATAAACCATTCACATTATTTTTCTCATGTCCTGTCCTAAGCACAAACAAACTACTATTTCCATGAGAGTTTTTCTTCCTAAAATACATTTTACAAATCCTTTAAGCATAAACCTTTAAATCAAAAAATGAGCAATCCATATTCTTAAAACAATTTTCCTTTACATGAACAATTGAGCATTAATTCATGTAGTAAGAAAGAAACCATTAATAATAAATTTTAAATATAAAATATAAATTTAAACAAAAAAACTAGGTTGTTGTTGTGGCACCAGTTATATAAAAATATATTTATTTTTATATAATCCATTATTATTTATAAAGAATTTGTGGTTTTAAATTTTAATTTATTTTAGTCATATTTTCTTTTGTCATTCAATTCCTTATGGAGATTTAGTTTCTCAGAAATCAGGGATGAGATGAGCTTCAATAATGATGTTATGGTCAAATTATTAAATTCCTTTCTATGTTCTAGGTATATATATCTAGAAAAATAATACAATGATTTCTAATCATGGCCACGATGAATTCAATTCAAAATTTACCAATAAAATTAGAGGGGAAATACCTAGATGTGGAAAAAAATTTGGTTTTATGAATCCTTTTTCAAATTGATGGGTGATTATAATAATGATATATGAATGATAATTAATAGTGATTTAATTTGCAGGTTCATGTATCTTGTGGATGAGAAGAATAATTTCATTTAAGATATTTACATGGACATGAAATATTCAATTTTATATTTAATAAAGTGTATCATTAAGAGCTGGTAGTTGTAGGTTCATTCGTAGCTGGTCAGGGAGTTTACAGTGTAATTGAGGCATGTATGTTTAAGGAAATATTTTGAGTCTTAATTATAGTTTTGATCATAGTAACCCCCTTAACCCCCTTATCTCATTATCATACTATTTATTTAATTGTGACTAAACTGTTTGATTATAGTAGTTGGTGATAGACTGCGAAGAGTAGTTGAGTCATGCATGTTAAGGTAATATATTGAGGCTTAATAGATTGTTTGAGTGATCATAGTGACCAAATTATTTCCATCATATCATTTTAATACTATATCATGATATGTGATTTTATGGATATATTTCAAATAAATAACCAAGATGACTGAGGATAGCAAGTTATTACATAGAAAAATGACATCTTAGATACAATCTAGCCACGTACTTCAAATTCTTATTACAACACCTTCCCAAACCACATACATAACATCCAATCGAAGAAAATAATATAATAATCCACCAAAAACCCATCTATTATTCTTATAGGAACTTTGAGGCACAAATTATATATATTTCAATTATGAAGTGTGTGAACCATTACTCTCTCTCCATAAATTATCCACAATACACCAGGGTTGCTTGATCTCACCACCAAACTAGTTTCATATTAGATGATTCCAGAATATATTGTGGTATGAAAGGTTATACAACATCCCATGTTGGTTGAATTTACTCATTAAATTCTATTTCAACAGATCATGTTGCATTAACACATATATATCATACACCCAATTATTATAGTCATACCACCATTGAATTCCTTTTACACAAATCTTCTTCAGTTTCCAATCCATAGGATATGTGTTCTTATAAATCCATCAACACAAAAAGTTCTTCATTACCTATGAAGAGCCCAATTTTTGGGCAGTGTTAGCTTCCCATAAATGTTCAATTTTCAATGTATACTTACAAAAAACACATTTATAATTTCTATAATCAAAAATATATTCACCCATGTTTTTTTAATTATAATGTTTGATAACATAAAGGGTGTTCACATGGAATGATATTATAAAAAGTATTGGATCCTATAAATCTTTTTTCCTAGAAGATGGAATGGTATGAGTGTTGTATATTTTTCATTTTATAAAAATCTCAAATGGGAAATTTCAAATTGTACATTAGTGGTAGATGGTATGTTATGGATTCTATAATACCTAGGTATATTGGGCTATTTATTTCATTTAATTTTACCTCCCATGTTATTGGCACCATATTACTCCCCAACATATGCAGTATTTTTATATATATTTTTAAAATTGATTTTATAACTCCTGACCCATATTTTCTATAGGAAAGGATGAATTAATGGTTTTAGTATGTTTCTTTTCATGAAACATTCAATCAAAATTTTTTATTCCATTCTCTACACTAACCATTTTCTTTTTTATGTTTACTATGTCTATCAATGATAAAGGAAAATAATCTTATGTGAAGTATCTTGCAATGATAATTTTCTCTTAGAAATCACATATTGATATTCATGGTATATGTAGTTTTTTAAATGTATTATTGATTAGTCATATTTTTTCTATTTTTAATTTTTTTCAATTGAATTTATATTTTTTTGTTTTTTTATTAAGAGTTTGTGAATTAATTATTTTTTTTAGATTTTGAAACTTGTTGATTATTGAAGGATCGTAGTTTGATGTTGGAAGAACATGGATGAATGATATAGGAGTATAAGATGCATATTGGGTGGTTATCCTTCTAGTATGGTGGTGTATCATGATGTGCTCGAGACTATACCAAAATATACTCTGTTTCTGGTCCATGTTGAACATGATTTTATCAAAGGGATCCTTTTTCCATATAGGAACCAACTACAATAGCGGAATCACATGATTACAATTATTGTTTGTAAATTGTTGGATTCTACTTTTTTGAACATTCAGGAAGCTTAACAAAATTATAGAATTATATTTTTTCAAGAAACTTGAACATTCTTCATCAATTTTATGGGACATAATTTTGATGGTTTTATTTGAAGATAATTTTATAATAATGATATAATAATTATAATTTTCTTATTATATACGATTAAATTAATCAAAATAACTCATTTTTTACAATTAATTTTGTCACAAAAACATATAACTTTTCATTTAAAAATAAATTTTGAAAAATTTAGTTATAGGTAATTATTTTAAAAGGACGAAAATCACTGTTTTTAATAATATTATTGATTAAAATATAAGACGTTTTTTATTAATAATAATACCAAAAAAAGTATAATGTTGGTAATGCTATTATCAACAAAAAAATATTTCATATGAATATATTTATAATATTTTTTACCAATCAATATATTATCATTTGGTACTATTAAAATTTAAATAGAACTATTTATCTATCGTAATAACATTTAGTGGTAGAGTGTTAACCATAATTTAGTGGCAGAATAATTTTCGTTGGTAAAACACCATACTAACAGAAAATGTACTTTTACAAAAAAATACCCATGTTGGAAAAAGTTGTTTATTTTTTAGTGACTAATCCCAACAAATAAATAAAGACATTGGATATGAAATAATCCAAAATATCAGCCAAATATTTATAGGCATTGGGTATGATCATATGTATATAAGACTCAACCCATCCCTTCTCACTCAATAGAGGTCTATTGGTGTTATCTCACATCATACCATCATATACTCAATACTACTCAATGAAGGGTGTAATTAATGCATATTGACCCCAAAAAAGATTGGAATTATTCTAAACCAAATAAACTCATTAGGGCATGATCATCTCCCCAACACTTCATCATAGACTTGGGGGATGCCACAATACACTGACCCATCCCCATAAGTTCTAGGGAGGTCACAATCACATCGACCCATCCCCATAGCCTATTAAGAGGTCTTGAGAAAACTGAACCATCCCCATAAGTTCTTAAGAGGTCACATAAGTACTCTAACCCATACCAACGGGATCTTGGGAGGTCACAAAAGAACATACACACAAACATGTACCATAGGATATCACACAACTCACAGGATGATCCAGGGGTTCTCATTAGTCAAGACCAAGACCCTCATCATGATGTGCCTCAACTCACTCATTAGGGCACCCAATGGTCCCTACAGACCCATTATAGTCTCTACTCACTAATACCAGCTCACACCCATCACTCTATAGTGACTCCTTATCACAAACGATCATCCAAACCAAAAGCTTAATTTTCCACCCACCCCCACTAAGCCCTCATCATTCCCGATTCCACTAAACAGATTCCATCCTAATCCATCATGTCTAAAAAACCATTTCTTCAATAGTTGGAGTCTAAAACCCATAAAAATATCTTTTCCATCCCAATTCCTACTCCAAAACAACCTCTAATTCTATAGTAACCTTTAAATACTCACCCCATCCTCAAGAGGGAGTTTTTCATCACTTGAGAGACATACACCGATCTCACCCACTTCCACTCACTCCCCAAGAAACTTGTACTTATATATCAGCATTAGGAACCCAAACTAGGCCATTATAAATTCCTATCACAACCCATAACCTTCTATAGGTCTCTCGTCAATTCACATAGAACCTTATCCCTTTAAAGACATAGTCATCAGGATATCTCAATTCACCAAAGTTATAATGATCACTTAATCTAAGAATATATGGCCTATTAAGATTCCATCACATTTACCTAGTGAACTGGTGGTCCCTAAAACTCATGCCCAAACCCCATGTAGTATGTAGGCATGCATGAGAAATAATAGGCATGTATACACTTTTATTTCACATGGTCCACCTAGCTCAAACATGGAATTAACCCTTCCTGGAGCTCTATCGAGCTTCATTCAAGGAAAATTCCTCACTATCATGTTCCCAGGTACCAATATCATGCCATGAAACATCTAAAATTAATTAGAAATAATTTATAATTATTTTAACCATTTAATTTAATGAGGAATAATCACCAAAAAACTCAGCAGGCATTATCTACTTTATGAAATGTCCTACAATGAGGCACGATCCACTCCCAACATCAATCTAAACCTATTCTATGGAAACTACCCATTTATTATTCCCATTAAAATGATAAATTTATACCAAAATCTTCAAAAAAACTATAAATAATCATCTTGTGATATAACTTCATCGAAACCACTTCTAATGAATTGAGTCCTCCTTTATGAAATCTGAGAAAATTCATCTTCCATTCTTGTCAATTTTGACAACATATAATGGAATCCACACTAAAAACCTAAAAATATGATTAAAATTAAATTATATGAATTAAAATAGCAATCTAATGAATATATTAATTGTATTCATCAAAACAATCCATAAAAATTTAACATGGATCAAGTAGGGAAGAAGAGAGGGGTAGGGCTGGATGTTCAACCCCTCCCATGCATGTCCATTATTGAAAAATAATTATGTGTGTGTGAGTGGGGGGGGGGGGGGGGTTGAACCCCTCTATTTGTTTGAAAGAACCCCAAAATCACTATTCATTGTGCTAAACATTGGTTCATTCTCTGAAAAACCCAGGTACCCCAACCCTTTATCCTAATTTTCCACACAATAAATCCCTTTTTCATGACTTGGATGGCCTCTAATGGGTCCCTCAAATAGCCTAACCACTTTTACTCTCCTACGATGCTCTCTCAAACACATCAAATCTTTAAAAAACATAAAAAACACCTAAAAAAATTATGTTGGGATATTAAAACTCTCAAAATCATGTTATAAGTCCTTGTTCTCAAAATGAACCATCCACAAAACAAAAAATTCAAATCCAGCCTCAGAATAATGAATCATAAATATGTTCGTCATTAAAATAATACATTTATATTTTTTATTAATCAATATAAAATCGATATTTATTTATATTTTTATGAATATCATTTATTCAAAATTTAATTTCTCCCAGTTTCTCATAAATATTTTTAAAATCAATTATTTACGTGTTAACTCTTCTGTTTCTCATATTTGTTTTTATTTTGGGATTCTTATACTTACACATTGGTCATTCATTAATAACATCTATAATTTTTTTATTTATTATATATCATATTTATAGATTAAATATAATATTATAACCATCCATATAAGATAGTTATGAATAATAAAATACATCACTTCATTGTGGTGGAAACATGTATATACGTATGAGTGTTTTTTTTTCATTTTTAAACAGATGGGGAGAAAAAAAGTTAGGTAAGTATTAATATTTACATGGAATTAATTATTTCATTAAGATCATATTTATTCACTAAATCAATATATATAACCAACATTGTGAGATAATGATGAAAAATGGGGTACATCGCTTCATGGAGGTGGTGTTATATACATACACACATGTGATGGATTCATTTTTCAATAGCATGAAAGAAACTGATTTAGATTTACAGAATTATAAATATTTCATAAATATCATTCATATTCAACAAAACCATATTTCTAACAATCAATGAGATGCAATGATGAAATGTAAAGTGCATTGGTTCATAGAGGTGGTAGTTCGCATGTACGCATTGGTGATGTTTCATTTTCTATTGGATAAAAATGAAATAGATTAATATTTCCTCCTCAAAATAACTATATTTATTTATAGAAAATATAATAATATAATTATTTTAGTATGATTATATAATATTTGTAAAAGTTTTAGGATGAAAAACAATTAAATGAACATGGTTAGGACAATTACATCTTATTTGGATATCCTCCTTTATATCACTCTTTAAGACTACATAGTTGGATATTTTTGTGATACTAAGACCACTAATATGTGGGTAGGATATAAGGAACGTTCTAGGGGTGGATCATGGTCAATCAGAGGCAATAAACATGTGTGAATAGGTGAGGAGAGTATGTGGCATTTTATAACTGAGTGGATTGACACCCTTCATAACATTAAAATAATATAAAGTCATTTTCATAGGAAAGTGGAACCAAAAAGAAATTGTATCAAATATAGGATCAGGTGGGGGTATAAATAGAATATTTATACAAATTTTAGTTATATTTTAAGGCATATCTATTAACTAACCATTTAACCCTTACCATGGTGGAAAACGTTGTACCATAATAACTATTTATTATGACTAAAAATAAAGAAGTACATATTATAAAATTTTAATAGGATTAATATAATTATGTAATTCATTTTAAAATATTAAATTCATTATGATGGTATAAATAAATTTTAATATAAGTACATTAAATGGGAAAAAATTGTTTTTACACAAACATATTTTTTAAACATAAAAATGATTTCACAGAAAAATCATGTATAGAATTGATTATCATCACATCAATTGGATTATTATTAGTGAAATTATATTTATGGGACTTTAAAAAAAATCAAGAACCAAATATCATCTTGAAATTACATAATTTAAAAAGGATAATAAATATTTTCATTAGAATAAAACATCACTTAGGTTATAAAATGTCAAATATGGGTTACTGTATTTAAAATAATATTTTTAAATGATTTATTTTACATATTAAATATAAAATTATTCTATAAATTTTTTTTCACAAACATTAAATTCATTATTATGTCATTATGATGTCACAATAGCTGTAGTGTTTTGTAAAACAATATGTATCACTATGCACATAAAAACCAACCATTTCGAGAAAATTCGGTTGATGTCACCCTAAGAAAATTTAAACATCTATAATTAAAAAATTAAGTTCATATTCTCAAATTTAAATTTATAAAATATATACATTTTTCTTTTAATTTAAAAAATTAAATATAATGAAAGATAATTTTTCTGAAAATATAAATTTTTAAAAATTAAGTGTTCTTAGTGTTACTTCATTCCAATTTATAAATAATTGAGTGTTAATTTATTAGTTTATAAATTAATGTGTTCTAAAAGTAGTCAATTTATTAAAATACAAAACAATTAAATAAAATTATTCATTGAAAAATATCACTTTTAATATTAAATGACTCTATCAATATTACATTAATTATTTATTTTTTAACTATTAAATTTCATCAACCAATACAAACGAATAAAATATAAGTATAATAATTGGTTATTTTTATATATTTACTTAATGTTTATTCTTATTATAATTGTAATATTACGTGACTCAAGTTAGTTCAATGTTTTATATCCTATAATCTATTCAAAAAATTACTTATTTAAAATAAAATACATGCTAAAATATTGGTGTTGAATATTATCCAGTTCAATAAATTATGACCACAAAATTTTATCTTCTTCTCACTATGATAAATTTATCTTGACATAAATATAATATCAGGTTCAAATTTTCCATGATTAGTAATTTATAAATTATTAATTAGAATCATAGTATTTTTTAATTAAATATTTCCAAAACCGTGTGTGTACCATTATATGACCCATACGTATGAACATGTTTTTAGAGACATGCCTTGATAGCTGAGATATTTTCCTAGGTAAGAATTGAAAAATTTATCATCCTATATTAAGATTTAGAGGAAGTATTTTTTCTATTGAGATATAGAATGTAGGAAAATATACATTCTTTATTTATTTCCATTATATAAGAATAATTTCATATTTTGATTTTGTTTTGATCAATTTTAATTGTTTCATCATCTTATATCATAAATTGTGATTATCAATGATGAGGTTTTCATTCTTAAAGAATTAATATCTACTTTCAATAGATCATAAGATCCATAAAAATGATAAGTTATTCATATTTTTTTGTATCCTCATACAGAAATAGAAACAACGACTGTTAGTAAAAAACATCGAAATAAAATTTACCCTTAATGTATTCTAATAAAAAAATCAATATAAATTATTTTATACTTCATATAATTATTAATTATTAATGAAAATTAAATATACCACAAATATAGGGATTATTTTGATGTCAAACATAAGCATAACAATCATGTTTACCACTAGGGAATAATTGTTCATCTTAACATAGATCACCCAAATATATTCTCATTGAAACCAGATTCCTATTAATAGTCTTATATTTAAACTACTTCCTTAGAGTATCAAAATATAATTTAATATCCTTGAAAATTATAAAATCTTTCATAGATTTGGAATCAAATAGATTATGTTTTTATTATGAAAGTACACGATGTAAAAACCTAAGGGAATTCAACTTCAACTATAGTAATTGAATAATATTGGCCTTTCTCTCTCAGCCTCTTTATAGGTAAATTCCCTTGATGATTGGGTATTATTTTGAATAGTGACCTATCTCTTATAGTTGAAATAATGGATATAGGTGGCTCCATTCATTCCATTGATTTCATGATCTAGATAAAACTTATATTTGAACTTATAATAGATTCCCATTCCCTTTAAGAAAGTAATATTGTATTTCTTTCCATAATTGTCACATATTGAAGGTTCCATCCTTACACTTTTATTCATCACCCCATTTATTTATCCTTTCTTCTCAACCAACCTCATCTCCTCTTAAATTCCATTTAAAATATAATACTTGGAGAATTATTTCTTTATCCATATATAACTTCATACCATATCATCATATGAGTAAAATTATTGAGATAATAGTGACCTTAGGTGACCTAACTTAATCCCATGAAATAAATGATCAAAATTAATTTTTGAATTTTTTTATAAAGTCTGCATTTTACCATTATAATATCATAAATCCTTCTTCATACTCAATAATACATTCCTCTTCCTTCTATCTTAAATTAATTAATTTAATTTCTACCTCAGCCTTTTGCTCTCAGGGAAAATATTTCCCAACGAACATCACCTTTAAATCCCCCCTTCCACTCTCTCAATATCCTCCTCTTTTTTATTTTGAACCAATGACCACAATTGATCAATTTCTTCCTTTAAACAATAGACTTCTAGAATGAAATTTTCCCATATATTACATTACAATGCTTGAAATATATTTTCATGGGACTTGATTAACTATTTATCTACAAATGGATTTGTAGTTTAATTAATGGATGGAAGGTTATACAACATGAAGTGATCAAAAGTCAAAGGATAATGATGTTAATAAACATGTTACTTTTTATAACTAATATTATTAGCTATAAATTCGCCTAATATATTTATAACTTATTTAGATCTATATCCAGTCATATGGATGTTCTTATGAGGTAAATACCTGTTATTATTATGGGATTTTATATGGTTTCAATTTCTTCCAAGAGGCACCATTTCTAAATAATGACTTATACATAATCATCATAAAATATTATGAATATTGATATATAACATAAATAAATTTATATATAGGAATTTTTTTATCATTATAATGGCTTATATTAAAGATCATACTAGCTACATTCTTTTAAAATAATATTTCCAAAAGTTGTACTAAAATAGTTGTGATAAGAACTCTAACAACCTCAAATCTAGATACCTAGAGACAATGTTTACTTTATTACACTGACATATGATACAAAAGATCACATCAAGAAGGATTGAATGGTTTAACAATCTTAAGTGTGTCTATATATACATGATTACAAAATACATTAGAAACATGAATCTTAGCTTATAAGCTTCAAAAAATATTTTTCATTTACTTTAGAATATCCTTGAAATCATTCAATTACCTCTTCCTGGTACCCTAGGTAAAGGAAAATATAATAAAAGATGAGCTAAGATGCTCAAAAATGGATTTCATACAATATAATCTATCATTAATACACAAGTATTAAACAATATACTAGGGTAAATAATCAATAAATATACCATATAATCATATACTTGAGAATGAAATATATCCAATTATAATGGTTCAAATAATAACATTGAGAATAATAACAGATTTTGTGTTGATCTAGAAAAAAGTGCTATATATATTAATTCCTAAAACAAGATGTCATTATATTACTATTAAGGGTTAATTACTAGAGAAAATGAATCACACCATTAAGGGATATTATCAAGACATCATTATATTATAATAACTACCTTGTTCCAAGACTTCATGATCTTACATTGAAGGCCTTTGTTCCATGACACATCACATATATGTGTTGATATATACCAAGTGATACCTAATTTTCATTGTGTCATGAGACCTATTGATTCATATTAGGGCTATATAATTAAATTCCCTACCCATAACATATTCAAGTCTATGGAATTCATTATATATAAAAGTAAAAATAAAACTCATAATAAATATTCCTCAACAATTAAAAAATATCAATATTTAATCATGTAATATAGATTATCAATATTTCATAGTTAATATAAATACTTTATTAATAAGATTCCTTAAATTCACACCATATATAATAAATTTCAAACAAATTATTCAACATTGAGTGATTCTTAATATATCCATGGTAAAAAATATCATGTACAAGAAGGAGAAAAATAATGTCAATTAATGACGGAGAGTGATAGAGAATATAATATAAAGGAAGAAAATGATCTGAGAAAAAATTATTGTGCAGAAAATGAGGTATAAAACATAAATTAGTAATAGAATAAATGAAACTATCAATTAATTAGAAAATATATTTTTTTACTAAAAGTATGACCCTTAAAATTTAGATAGGAATATAGAAGAGAAGCTTAAAACAAATTCTTATAAATTTTGTATATTTACCATAAAAATAAAACAATAAATCACCTATAGAATTAATTTCATAAGGTTTTAAGGAGAATATTAAATAACTCTTTTCTAAATAATTTAAAATAATAGGATATTTAAAATAGAACCTTCTTATGTTTTCCACTGTGGAGGGGTGGATAAAAAAATGCATAAGTGAAAAAAAATCCCTTTTAAAACATTTAATAAAATTATATCCATTTGTTTTAATATAATTTTTTAAGAGTAATGTTATTGATATCAATTTGGAAAACTTTCAAAACCTGAATATAAATCTAAATAATATGTAATGGTCCTCATGGTGGGAAAATCCTTCCATGTGGAAAATTTTAAAAAGTGAATCTTTTCATATATTGGTAAAGGAAATCAATAATGACATATATGTAAAACATTAAGATTAGTCATTTTATGTTTTAAAAGAAATTAAATTTTTATAAAAAATAACCATTAAAAATATATTATGTTTATAAAGGATCATTCTTGAAGAAAAATTAATGATATGAATAAGGAGGAAAATGATTCATGACAAAAAAGGAAAATAAGGTCATCTTTTTTATAAACATTATTTTGGTTGTTTTGAGTACCAATGAGATGGAAAATGGAAATAATTATTATAAAAATAGATATAAAAATATTTTAAGGAATATAAATTGGGTTTAAGAGAGTTATAACATTAAATTCTATCAATGTAAATTGAAACATAATCAATTCTAATAAACAGTGAGATTGGAACATAGTCCCTTACCTTGGATTCCTTCTTAGTTGAACGCATTCCAAACTATGGTATAATAAATATATATTTATTATTAATATATATTAAATCCATATTTATATCTATATTTCCTTATATCATTTATTTATAACGTAAAATTTTCTATTTACTCATAATTTTTTTTAAAATCACTTATTCATGTAGTAATTGTTCTCATGCATGTTTTAATTCAAAAATTACAGTATTTGAACTTTAGTCACCATTTAGTCACATAAATAATTTACTCATACCATAAATTTTATATTTATATATTTAATACACTTTTATAACTATCCATCTAAGGAAGTGATGAAAACTAAAATACACTGTTTCATGGAGGGGGTAGTCCATACATACATGTGAGTGAAGTTTTCATTTTACATTGGCTAGAAAGAAGATAGATGATGGTTGTTAGATGAGAATAATAATATATAAATATTTTAAATATTCATATATAATTATATTAAGATTTTTATATAATATTTGTTAAGGTTTTAAGAGTAAAGAAACTTAAACGTACATAGTTATGAGAATTACCTCTCCTCTGGATATCCTCCTTTGGATTAAACTTTAAACCTTATTAGTTAGATATTTTAGTGAGAAAAGTACTTATAGTAAGTGTGGAAGATATTTGAAAAGTTATATTGGTATATCTTGGTTAATATATGTTTTTAAAATTTTGGGAAGATGTGAGGATAAGAGGTGCGCTTCGATAAGTGAGGGAAGTGACACCCTTATAAACACCCGTAATACTAAAATAAAATAAATTCATTTTCCTGGGAACTTGGAAACAAATGGAAACATTTTAGAATAAAGGATAATATAGCATTAAATTACACAAATAAAATAATATTTAGATATGGTTTGGTTTTATATTAAGCCACATCTATTAGTTTAACCCCTTGTCATCCCTTTTAAACATTACTGTGATGAAATGAATTCTACGATAGAAACTATCTATTAAGATTAAAAAATGAAATGGGAATTATTAAATAATTTGATTATTTTAATTAAAATTATATATTCTATTTTACAATATTCAATTCCAATAGGTGGTGAAAATTAAATTTAATATAGTTATAAAAATAAAATGTAAAACTGTTTTTAGAACACATGTATCTTTATGTATAAAAATGTTTTTTCACCAAAATCAGGTATATAATTGATTTTCCTGACATTAATGTGATTATTATTAAAAAAGTAGAGTTATTTATATTTAAAACAAGTCAAAAAGATAATATAACATTTTAATTACTTAATTAATGAAAAGGATTAAAAAATATTACTTTTATTAGAATAAAATATGACTTTATTTCTAAAATTATAAACATGGGTACCTAAATTCATTATTATTATTATTATAGATAAATGGGATTAAAATAAACTAAAAAACACAAAAAAACTCATGAACCCCTGTGATTCAAGCCTCAACCCTCCATTGATGGAAATAACAAGCACATATAAGACCAATTATAAAACATATAATGGTTTGAAGGCCCACTAAACTGAATGTAATTAATGAAACCAAGGTGTAGCTTCCCATAATGTGTCCTAGTGAACCATTGGAGTAGCATAAATCATTTCATATCACAAATAAAACACATTATCTCCCTCATTCCAATAGTCAATAAATAGTGTCACCAATTTTAATTCCACATCACCCCTTTCTACGAATTGGTGAATCATGTTCCCCCTTGATTTAAAATGGAAGAGAGACCCTATAACCAACACAACTATGTAGTTAGAGGGATATATGATAGTTTCCCACACACCTATATCTATTTCGATCCACCTACCTGGTGATTCCTTTCATGGAGCCCCAATGCATCACCTAATTATCATGTCACATTATTTGATTAGTCTCACAACTTGATAGTCCCTAGTAGGTCACCAATCCTCCCCACATCATATATTTGTGAGGATGGGTGGCTAGTTGATGGTTTCTAGTGTTCTAATCCTTCTTCAAAGTATTCCCACCAAGTGGGGTCAACACATCTCCATGTTTCACATACAACTTATTTCATAATGCTATATTACTTTAGTCTCATCATGTAACTTATTGTCCATAATTAGTGGCCTAAAGGCCATATAGCCCAAATTCCATGATGGAACATCTGTCGTATATACCATATGAAAATTTATGTGGTCTTTGAATAGTTTTATGGATATAATACATCTACAGTACCTTCTATGATACTAATATAGTGATATATACTATAAATTTGAAACATTACCCTATATGGTTTAAAACCCGGGTCTTTGCATGTTTGATTATAGTGGTTTAACACTCGTCTACACCCTCAGTTTTAAAATGTTTCATTTTAATTATTAATTAAATTATTTGGATTATAAAAAATGTTTGAAAAACTTTGTAGTCTTTCCTATATCAGGATTATGTCATATAAGTGACAGTATTTTGTAAAACATTATTTTTCACTATTCATCCAAAAATCAAGAATTTCAAAAAAAGAACAACAATTCACCGTAAGATAAATTTTATATGAAAAATTAAAAAAATTATTTCATTTCATCAAATTCAATTAATAAAATATATAAATCTATCTTCAAAATGAAAAAAATATAAAGAAAAGAACTTTTATAAAAAATGTCCTTTTAACATAAAGTGTTCACAACCTTATTTCATATCAATTTATAATTAAATAAGTGTTAATTTTTTTTTATATATTTTTAAATCTTTTAAAAGGGATAAATTTATTAAAATACCCAACACTTTTAAAAATAATTTCATCGAAAAATACCCCATTTAATATTGAATGATTTTAACCGTCAGAATAATTAATTATTTTCTAATCATTAAAATACAGCAATTAAAATAAAATAATACAATATGAGTAACATAATTTAACTTAATGTTTATATTTAATAATATTTTATAGTTATTATAATTTTAATATGTCATAGAATATTTTAGTTTGTTGTTGGGTGTGTTATACTCTATTGATAATAATATTTTTTGAAGGAAAATATGTTATAAAAAATTGGCGTCTTATTGAAATTTTATTTAAGGGGGAATAATATAAGACCCTAATATTTTAGTACTTATTTATATTTAAGTAAATAATATTTTTAATAGCTTGGAATACATAAAACACCTAAATTAAAAAAGCAACATCATAGCAGAATAATCCTTTAATAAGTAAATAAAATAATCAATTAAGATTCATACATAGTATTTTTTTAATTCTGAATGATTAAAATCCCTCAATATTAAAAGGGATATATTTTTAAATAACTATTTTAATGTTTTGTGTGTTAAATGTATCACTTTTATATGGTAATAACATATAAACTAATAGATTAACACTAAAATTTATAGGAAATAATTTAAATAACTCTTATAATTTAAAAGGGTCATTTTTCTATAAAAAATTATTTTTAGGCAAGTTTTTTATATTATCTAGTTAATCTTGTAAAAATTATATTAGGGTTTTTTTTGGGATTTGTTTTGAAATGGATGATTTCTGGTTGTATAGTAAAAAATACAATGTTACAAAATAATTTAACATCTATAACATTATAATTTTATTTGAATAACAAGAAAAAAAAATTGATAGAAAAAATATATATTTTACTATTAAAATAAATTATTTAAAATTATTAAGTTGAATTTAGAAATTTTTTTGACATTTTAAAATATAAGTGAAGGTTTATTCTAACAAAAGATCTATTTTTTAACATTCTCTTGTATTAGGAAATTAAAAAGATAAATTCAATTTCAAGTTGGTTTTAAATTAAAATAAATATAATTTTTTATTAATAATCCTCTAAATATCATTATAATCAATTCTATTTGAGTATAAATCCATTATTATTCTTAATAGATATTTTTAAAAAAAAATTGTTTTGTTCTGTTTTTTGTATATATATTAATAGTAATTTTTAACACCTATAAAAAATAATCATTTAAAATTAATTACATATTTTGAATGATAATGATTATATTTTTTTAATAAGTTCCACTTCATTTTTAGGTATAATGAATAGTTATAATAGTCAACATTTTTTACCATGGTTAGAGTAAAAAGGTTTAATGTGGAGGTTAAACTAAAAGACAAGGTTTAAAGTGTCACTAAAACATGTCTCAATTTGAGTGGTTAAGAGGATTTAGGCATCACCCTATCCTTTCTTTTAAATTGAGCTAAATCAATGCTATTTTCATTGAAAATGACTTTATTATATTTTAAAAGTTAAGAGTATATTTAGTATTCCACCTCTCTCACTTATAAAAGGGCACTTCATCTCCTCACTTCTCCATGCCAGTTAAGCTCCAAAACATAACCCATATCAACTAAAATCACATACCAACTCTTATCAACATGTCTTGGAGTTTCTATTCTTTCCAAAATACCTTCCTGAGATGGCTTACAGAGAGATCCAATGGACGATACCCAAGGAAGAGTTAATCATCTTAACCGAGTTCTTCTTAATTCTTTTCTTCTTAAACCTCTTTGAAATAATTTATAACTCTATTAAAATAATTACATAAGTATCATTACTATATTGAATTTTATATTAGTGAAAAAACATGTTTTTATCAGAGTTTTAGATGAATTTTCTTAAAATGTGTCTAAATTTTAATTTTGATGATGTTCCCATAAATGTTGTGAAATTTTAATATATATTCTTTAGCCATGTTTTAAAACATCGATAATTTAGCTGCATTTTAAGATGTTTATAATTTAGTGATGTTTTAAAATGTGGAAAAATTAAATATACCTATGTTTATATATATATATATACTTGTAATATGCATATATATATTTTTAATTTATATATTTTCATGCCTTTGTCATAATTTATTATATATATATATATTAAATTATATATATGTATATAAATATATTAATTTTTATATATCAATATATATATAAGTTTGTAAACTAATATTTTAATATATAAATGAATATATAAAAATATATGTATCTATATACGACAGACAAACAAATATATTAAAATAATTTATATATGTATTACTTTATAAATATAATCACTTTAATTTATAGATATATTTATGAAATATATTTATATATAAACTAATTTATACAAATATATATAAATATGTGTGTGTCCACACACACATGTCCATACACACACATATAATAGTACTATGCAATACTAAAAAGTACATATATGAATAATAAATATATGTATGTATGTATGTATTATTGATATATTTTATTTTTAATATTATATATTAATAGTAAGGTATATCATATACACACATATTCACACACACACAGTCACAAACACACACACACACACACACATATGTATGTATATATATAGATATATAAAGTACACATATAATTATGTTATATAACATTGAAAAATATGTAGGTATATAAACAAATATCATTAAATTAACTTTAATTAATTATGATTTAACACATACTTATAATTAATTTGACAGGGATTAGTAAAAAATGATTGTTAAAAATAAATAATTATTAATAAGTATAGAAGTTCATATATTTTAGTAATTAATTAATTAATTAATTATAAAACATTTATATTATTATATATATATTAGATTGTATTTTTATATACACGTGTGGTAGTACTTTAATATACATATGTATATATGTATATATGTATATATGTATATATCTATAAATATTTTTAATATATATTTATATTAAATTATATAAAGAAATATTAATATTATTACACATATTACATATATAATTGTATTATATACAAAAAAAATTATCTATATAAAATTAATATATGCATTTATACATAGATATATATAAACATACAAACACAAAAATTAAAATGTAATCATAATATATAATTAATAAATGAATAAATAATTATTAATTTATATATACATGTATATTTATATTATGTTATATATATAATATATTATACATTAGTCATGGAGGGGGAATAACCAAATGAAAATATATCCTAACTGCACATGAGGAGGCTCAAAACTAATACATCCTAAACAACGTCACATGACGCAACTACATGGTTGTGCCTCTGGAGCCAATATTTATATATATATATATAATAGAAAATATATTAGTTTATATATTTATAATTTAAAATATATATTAATATACAATAACACATGATAACACACACACATGTAACATATAATGACATATATATTTATTAATTTATATATAAATATATAATAAAATAAAAATTAATTTATACTAGAATATATATATATATATACATATATATAGGTATATATATATATTATAACATATATTAACACATATACATGTCACATATAATAGCATAAATGTTAATATATAATAACAAATATATTAATTTATATATTAATATAGGACCTAATTAATATATATATATATATATAATTATATATATATATATATATATATATATAAATTTTTAAGTTCACACACCCACCCACTCACAAATATATTAACAAATATAAAAATAATATATATATATATATATTAATAATAATAACCCTAATATATATATATATATATATATATATATAATACGGATAGATACTATAACAATACTCTAACAATGAAACTGTTAGACATATTTGGGCATTCAGACCATTGATTTGGACCTACGGGCCACAAGGCCTTCGTGCCATCTAAGGCCTTCAGACCATAGAGTCCTTGGGCTATAGAGTGGCCTTCAGGTCAATGCCAGTGAGAAGAAGGTAGAGTGATAGTGACCAACCAAATCGCTCGGTGCAATAGGAATGAAGTGTGGGTAGACGCTATCGGATGGGTAGCCTCGTCAAGTGGGATAGACATTCAAATAATTATCATCGAGTCTTTCATCCCCATGGAACCAATGTGCAATGGAGGGGTTCACTTATACATGACCATCCACACCAGGTTATCGAACAGAGGATACAGTGCATCCAACAAGTGATTCAAGCATGGAGTATGCTTTCATCATCGGGTGAGGAACTTGAAAGAGAGGCATATGTGTTGACACCTATCATCAATCCCTTCTCTCACTCCGTGGATGGGGGGTGGGTTCTATACCATGATGTGTTAGCTTTTATGATGCAACAGTTCATGGTAGGGGGATACAACGTTCAGACCGTGATCAAGATGTGATTATTACTGGAAAGGGGGGAGACGTGACATATGATTGAAAATATGACAACATGCAGACTGTATACATAAGGGACTTCTAGGGCCTTGTTTAGGCCTTCATACCACCGGGTCTTTGGGCCATTATAAATTGAAATGGTATTCTGATCCAATGGGTCTACGAGTCATGTAAAGGGTTACAAGTCAAGCTAGATGGAAAGTGGGTTTTCTGTTCTTAAAAAAAAGAGTCGTTTCCCTCTACCTATTTAAAAAATGTGTAATAATTTAGAAATATATAGATCTATATTTTTATAAATTTAAATTTTTATTAAAAATATTATAATATATATATGTATGTATGTATAAATATAAATGTTTAAAATTTTATAATATAAACTTATAATAATATATATATAATACACATATATTTATAAATATTAATTTTTAATATATAAGAATAATAATATATATATATAGATATATATGTATAAATATTAATTTTTATTATAAATATAATAACAAACATGGTTTGCATGGTCATTATAAAAATATATGTCCTATGAAGAAGGATCAGGAGTGGGATTAGCAGGGTCAAACAAATGTATGTTTACCAATTCTGAATTCCATATCAATTGAAGACGAGGAAACTAAAAATGACATATGAAAGGTATGGATTATTTCTCTGCTCAGTTTTGGAAGTTACGAAAATATTATGACATTATGCTTGATTTTTTTATTGGAAAGAATTATAAAATAATAAGATGAAAATGCATGGAAAAAGGATCATGAAGAATGTTTGATGATTATGATTTCTACATTTTAGGAATTGAAGAGTTATGCTGGATCTATGGATGATGATATGTTTAATTGTATTAATGATATAATTGCTTTGGATGAATTTTTCTATTATGTCTGACCCTGATGTTTTATATGTTAAAATTTTATTCAAAAAATAATTATCTTTTCTTTTGTGGATATAGTTAAAAAGAACTATTTGGGTTTATATGATCCTTGAATTTGAGGAAATTACAGGTTATTACTAATTGAGATGAAAATGCGAGGTATGAGATAACATTTGTGGTTTGAATATGTTATGGTTATTTTTGAGTAATTTATCTCATTTTTAGGAATGTTGTAATATTATATTGTTTTAGAAAAAGTACAACACACAGACCATGTGGCAACCGGTCACATCGGACAATGCTGTGGGAATCGAACCCACAACTAATGTGCGATTGGGATTTATCACCTACCACTAGACTACGTGAAGTCCCTGGTTAGTATGACTTATTTTTTTTAGTTAAATGATTTTATGAATCAAGAATAAGTTGAGTATTGGAACTTATGTTTTATCAAATGTATGTCCTTAGTATAATAAATTGATTTGGTGATTTAGTGATACAGATTATTTTGGAAGATATTCTATCTTTTGGGATCACTATATTCTTAATGAAAATAGAATAAAATGGGATCTCATTTGTGGAGTAATAGTTTAAATTTTATTTTGGAAGAATATATGTTTTTATTGTAAACATATGGTGATTTAGGTTATTTATGAAAATGATTAACTAGCCAAAGAGAACATGTGATTAGGTTAATTGTAGTTTAGTATGAGACTTTAAGAGTATTCAATGTTATTTGAAGATAAATGTTATCATTTACTATGGAAGAATCTATGATTAAATCTTTTTGAGTTTTGGGTTTCATGATTCTTTTAGATAGCATTGAATAATTTTAAGGACAGTTGTTTATAGAATGGTGTTTGTTGAAATTTGGGTAATGTTTTGTCGAATTTTAGAGATTAAGAGTAGTATTTATTTTTATAATGTATTATCCTTTTTGGGGATAATCTGATATTGTACTAAACATTTTGTTTTTTTAATGTCTAAATATAGGGTAAATATATAGTTAATTTTTTATAGATTATGTGATACTAGAAGTTGATTCCAGTGCATCAAATGTGACCATGTCATTTTTAATACTCCTCATTTGGAGAAAATATGAGTTTGTGGAAGAAATTTGATTAATGAATGAAACAATACTTTTCAAGTAAGTATATTTCCTTATAATCTTAGTCTATGTGGTAATAAAATTATTCAACTCTATGAAAAGGATCTTGAAGAAAAAATTTCATATGCTTTCTTTTGTCATCTGACTTTTACACAACCACAAATTTATAGTATTGTGGTGGCTAACTTTCTGTGATCAAGTTATCTATCAAACATTATTAATTTATGAGAGTCAGTTTTTATTCTATATCCATGTTTTACTACATAGAATTCTAGTATGTCTTATCCTGGGTAACCTTTTTTACTTCTCTTTCTTTCTTTTAAAGTGATATTTTTATTAACTCTTTTTCTGATTTGGTAATTTCTATAAAATTACCAAGTCTAATTTTAGAATTGCAAGGACATAATTTCCAGAAGGGGGAAGGATGTAACATCCCAAGTATTTATAAAATAGTACTTTTCATATTTATTATTATTTATGAATAAGATTTTAATTTAATGAAGTCACTTTCTTCGATAGTGTACTCAAAACACAACAATGGGTTTCTTTGAAATCTTATGTTGTGCACAACATTGAGTTATACCGAAAAATATAATAATAATATTATTTTAAATGGTAGTAAATTCATAGTCATTTTAATGCTGGGAATGAACATAACTAACAAAAATATGATTAAACATGTTTTTTAAATGTAATTAAATTTATCCAATAAATTTTATAGGGTTAAAATAAGAATAAATCTGATTTTAAGCATGAATTACTCCAATATTCTTTAAAAGGTAAATTTAATGCCTTTTGATGGAGAAACCTTTTTAAATCTTGTTTTTGTCACATTTATTTTTTATATTTGTCAAAATAAACTTCTTCTTTAGAATTGGGACATCAAAATTTACTTTTGGTAAATTTTTGGTATTTTTATGATAAAGTTCATTTTTAATGAATAGCTAAAAATACTGCATTTTAAGTCAAAACCCTATTTTCATAAAATTTATCTATATGACTAGATAGTAATTTTAAATAGTTTTAAAGTATAATTAGATTATATTTTTATTATTTAATATAATTTTGTAAATTGGAAGTAATTACACTTGACAATCATACAAAAGCACATGTCCATCTTTTGGAAGTTTTTACTTCTTCAAAACATGTTTTTTGGTTTTCACAACAGGAATTAATTTTAAATTATTTTTTGAAACTTCTGTATTTTGAATTTGAAAAAATGGATCCCATATTTGGAATAAAGAGGTCTATATTGTGTTAATAGGTACCTTTTATTTTTATACAGTCTGAATAATAACTTCAGTAAATATTTTATTTTCCATGGTTAAAGGGTAAATCTAATAAATAAGGGTAAAAATATTATAATAATATTAAATTACCCTAACACATATCTTAATCCTATTGGATGATACATTTCCAACCCTGGGTATCATTGGGGAGATTTTAGGACCCGATGGTGCCACTTGTGAATGGAAATGACATTTAATTAATTTTAATTTAAAGTTAAGGAAAATATAACCTAAACATGTATATTTTACTAAAAAAATTACATGGGATTATGTAAGTGATATCTTCAACTATAAATAGTTTATAGAAACATAAAAAGATTTCCTACATCATGTTATTTTTGTTATAATTTTTAGACATCAAATATATAAATTTTTTTATGACACAATTGTGATGTACTAATTACCTTATTAATGAAAGATTTAAATAAATTAGATTATAAACATTAAAATAAATTTATTTTTAAACAATTTATATCATACACAAATTTTAGGGATGATTATGAATTGTTATATTTGAAATATTTTTTTTTTTGAAATAATCATGTTGTAATGGATTTTTAAAAAGTCATGATATCAATAGTTTAAAATTGACATAAATGGGTTTTTAAATCAATTAATATTTTATTAAATGATATAATTGTCCTAAAAAAATATGATTTAGAAAAATTACATATATGATGTTATAAATGTCATTAATGATCCATTTTCTGGTCTCTTGTCATTTTATAGTTACTATGGTAACTATATAATATGAATATAAAAGAAGAAATTATTAAAGTTAAATTAGTTTGGTAGGGGTTAAAGTTAAAAGATAAGGTTAATTTTACAACTAAACATTTCTAAAATCCATTTTCTGAGAGGATTACGAAAAATCTGCACCTGATATTAGAAATATATCACATTGGGGTTATTTTAATTTTTAAATCAATTGATAATAAAATATTTTTTTCAAATATTACTAAAGTGCCGTCCCCCCTCTTATAAAAGGACACCACCTCTAACCCCTACTCACAACTCTCAATGCCCCTTGTATCATCCATAATCTGCCCAAATTAACTCCCAAAATCCATCTATTCCCATTATAAGCTTTACTTTTTATAGAAGGCAATTAATGAAGTCCTTTTAGCTTAAATAAAAAGGAGTTATCTGATTCGGGGTAAAGTCTTCTCTTAGGATTATTTCATTTATTTTCATTCTCCAACCCCCTAAACTATCTTTATTCAATTATTTTATAACAAAACTAGTATCTTAAATATAATAGGTTGTTTTAATGAGAATTATTTAAACAAAAATAACAAACACCTTTGTCTAATTGGTATAGAACATACTGTTTCTTTGGATGGCGAACTACTACCTCACGAAATGATGATTGTTCAATCATCTCATAAAACCTCTTATGGTAGACATTTTTATTACACTATAATTATGTAAGATATATATTAAATTTATTTTATATCTATACTTCTGTAATTTTCATTTAGAACATACCTTTTGGCTTGTCATTTTGCATAAATACGATAATTTCATTAGAGGAAGTGCGGACTACCGCCCCCTCAAAGTGATATGAATATTTCATGCCATACATGGAATGTATAAATGATGGAGTTAATGAACTTATATATGATATTATAATAGAATTATAATATACCTATTTATAATTTATTTTTTATTCCTTTAAATACGAAATATTAATGAAAGTAGCATTCATTCGTACGTATGACTTACCATCTGCATGAACGGTGTATTTCATTTCTTATATCAAAATGAAATGGACTATTTTAAATAGGTATATAATAGATATATATTTAATATATGATATCTTAATCATTAATATCATTCTGGAGGTAATTTTCTTTTGACCACATGGACAATTTGTAATTATAACAAGTTCATTTTTCACTCAAGTTTCGAACTTCGGCAAAATGTCCAATATGAACTCAAATAATTAACTAATTGTTAAAGAAAGGTAATAAGTGATATAAAAGGAATAATAAAAATTAAAAAGGTTCTAAAGAAATTATAAATTAACTTAATTTTATTATTCAAGAAGAAAAAGGAATGTACGATACATGTCAGACTTGAGGTAAGGGAACTTCTTTAGCCAATTTCCATTCTTTGGGCTAATTTTATACTTCTTGATTATGTCATGCTATGACTATGTGAGAAATGAATTTTGATTTCATATCTTGTATTTATACATTATTTATGTGTACATATAGTGAAAACAAAGAATCGATCTATTTTATTTTCACAATTATCTTTGTAAGGGACTTTGTCTCAATCTCTTTTCATTGAGGAATATTTCAATAATATATACCTCATTCATTTATACATTTTATAATAAATCCCTTTGACTTTTAATTTCATTTGAAGGGAATATTGTTTTTCGTAATTGTCTTAATAGATGGAAAAAGGAATATTTTTAACGTATGCAGTGACAATGACCTCTCCACCACCATAATCGTTATTTGGATTCCTCTGTAAGACATAATGTTTTTAAATGGAAAAGAAATCCCTTATTCAATTTTTGGGTATTTTGGTGTTGAAAATGGTTTTTGAAATGGATTGAGTATTTCAATATCTTGAAATGATCTCTTGTGATTTCAAACTAAAATGATTTTAATAAACTGTTGATATTTGCAATATTTTGTGTGTTATGATTATGAAATAGTACTTGGACATTTGATTGGTGGCTTCGTGATAAACAAAGGACAGGTGGTTACGTTATAACCTCCAATGCATTGGGTATGAAAGTCATTTGTATGACTATTCCATTTAGTGATATGTGTGGGAGTGAACCGTATGGTTATTCCATTTATGTATGTTTATGTTCCATGTTACCATTATATGTTATATGTTGCATTCTATGGGATTATGGTAATATTTTGGTTACAAAAATGGTAAGGAATGAAATTATATCCAGTGAAGTGTTTTTATTACTTAATGGGGAAAAGAATTACTTTATAATAAACTATTCATGGTTTTCATGTTATTCAAAGACTAACATTTTTATTTATTTATGTATCCCTTACTGAGATTTTTAGGTTCATCCCTTATTTTTAAATGTTTTTCACAGGACATAAAGAAGAATATTGTCAAGGATGGGATCAAGAAAAAGATATGATGTTAAAACATGAAACAATGTCATGTTTTGTTTTAAAGAGTTTTTGTAAAAAATGGATATTGAGTTAAAGTATATACTTTTCATATTCAAGATGTTATGTATAAGTTATTACCTGATTATCTAAAGATCTAAAGCAGAAAAGATCCTCAATGTGAATTATTATCTTAATTCAAGATTATGAAATGTTTAAGGTTGGGGCCTTATAGATCAACCCTAATGTCGACCAACTATTTAACTGGATTCCTTCCTTTCCATGTTTCAGAGTGGATAACTATTTTTGATTCATGATTTTGGTACTAGGGTCAGAGTCATGACTTTCATAATAGTGTTTCAATTGGTCACCAACATGTGTATTAAACTTTCGGTCCCATTTTTGGTGAGGATTTATCAATTTTTCGGATGGATAAATGAGGGTAGGCCACTATGTCGGCTGGAGAGTCTCTTTAATGTTATTCAAGGATGGGTAACATCCCATAAGGGAGGATAAAATTACATCAACACTCAAAATATCTTGAAATATTTCATATAACCATATCTTCGTAGCATAAGATGGGTAATTCTATTAGACTTGAGTGACCAGGAAATGAAGGATTAGATGAACTATCATGACCATTTTTACTATTATCCTTATTCCTTATTTGTTACATTAGTTAATTATGGATTTGGGGACCACTCCAAGTGATGATATCAAATTTATTTAAGAGAATAATTCTTGGTTGATATCCCAAATAGCCTGAAGGCCTTCTTTTTTATTGATTTTTTATAACCCCCTTTCACGGGATTAGGGGGAATCCTTACAAGGAATGTTGGCATAGAGATTACATGAACTGTAGGTATTAGAAAATATACAGGATATAACTACGTTGAACTGCTCCTCCCCAAATTCTTCATCATGATGTCAGCTCTCTACCTTCTTATGGCTTGTTCGGTTATGCTTCCTGTGTAAGCACATGCTGGTTTCGATGGAAAATTCCACACCCAAACTTTATAACAAATCCACTTAAGCTTCTGATCTGGTGAATGTGCCTGCTCTAAATCCTCATCTGGAGTCTACTACAGGTAGAGTCAGCCTGGTCGTTAAGACCAATTTCAGGTGGCCCAAAGACCTTGAGGTGGCCTGATGTCCTTAAGGTGACTCGAAGGTCTTGAGGTGGCCCAAAGTCCTTGTGGTCACTTGATGGCCATGAGGTGTCCTGAAGGCCTTGATGAGTCCTGAAGGACATAAGGTGGCCCAAAAGACTTACTAGCCCGAAGGCCTTGTGTGGTCCGAAGGCCTTACAGGACCTGAGGCCCAAACCGGTGGACCGAAAGTCCAAACAGATGAATAGTTCCAGATGCTACAGTACCAAACAGTTCCTACTACAGTGCATACTACATTACTTCTATAGTACTGTTACAATACCCTCATAAATATTTCTCTACCTATTTTTGAATTCTGGTTGCTTGGATGGACTTGTCGAGTCCTCACTAACTAGGATGAGGCTCTTGTTCACATCTTGGTTAATTGGATTTATGGAAATCATACAAGTGATGGGTACAGACCGTTTATATATTCTCATCAATTCAGTTGTGTTAAGATGAGGTGTCCTCTTACCATCAACAATGTGTTCTAGGAGAGACACCTAATAGTAGCTTGTCAGCTATGGTTGATGTTTACTTAATAGGAAACACGATGGCAAATTGGGATTCTTCTTTCCATGGGTTTTAAGCCATCACTTTACAAATCATATTCCAAGGTCTAGAATCTATCATACCCCGATGATCAACTTGAAAACTAGTCCCTTTCACCATATCCCAAAAAGTGCCTGAGGATAGAGTGAACAAAAGGCAAGAAGTCAGAATTTATAGGTCGGGAAAATAGCCCGGAAAATAGCCAGGAAAATATCTAGTTTCTAATCCCCAAAAGAAGATGTTGAAGGCCTTAGGATTAACCTCACATGCTATTGGAGCTTCTTCTCAAGGTCAAGTATCCACCCAACCTGATGTATATTTTCTGTTATCCTGAAGATAATTGGATTCCTTGAGAATTTACCACTCATCTCATGCTCTATGGAGGTCTTAATAAGATATGCACATTGCATTGAGCAAATATGGATATGTTTCAGTTCTTTCCACTCTCAATTTTAAAGATGACCACAATAGGGTGGATGCATATCCCCAAGACCTTAATGATTCAGTCCATTCTTGATAGAACCTACAAATATAATCTTGGTGAGTGATCACAATGGTGGGTTATGAGGATAAGGAGGAGGAGGATGATGATATTCACCCATATGGGGGTGTTGATGATGTCTACCACCCCCTACCACCACTGGGGTTGGGTAAATTCCTCATTCTTAAACAAGGTATCAGAAGCACTCATCCTAAGAGGGTTCTGGGGCAGTTGAGGTGCCCAAAAAGAAAGTGTGGTGGCTAGAACCTACCCCACATCCCATGTAGGATCTTCTAACATTAATCATTCCAATTAATGTATCCTTCCCAGAGTATTGGAGGGAATGGGATACCATAAGAACAAGAACATATGTGGATGATATCTAGGAGAAAATTCATGTATATCCTCTTGAACTTGCAGGATTTAGATTTATCACTACTCCCACTAAGATATATGCTAGAGAAGATCCTTATGAGGTGGCTATATATCTGGTGGAAATAGAAACATGAAACCATTCATTCAAGGATATAACTTACTGATATTACAGAGTATAGGAAATATTGGTAATCATGTTGGGGAAAGAAAATACTGACAAAGAGGTAGTATGGTCATTTCTACCAAGTCTTCTTTTTCTTACTATCATGACCTTGAACTCCTACTCTTTACTCTAGTAGGAGTATAGGGATACTTATGAACATCTTACTTCACCATAGCACACCCCAAGGGCCCCTATATCTTGGGGGAACATCCCTTAAAATGTTGGAGTCACTAGAGAAGGCTCCTTGAGGTAATAGCGCATATAGAGGTGGTTCTCATATATTATACTGAAGCATTTCCACTCTAGGCCCAATCACTGTCTCTTTTATAGGGACATCTCTATGGCACACCAAAAAGTATTTCCATATATGAAAATTGTTTATACATATCTATTTGGGGACACCAGGTGGCCATTTCACCCCATTTTAATTATTCATCATGTTATGTACATTCATGTGAAGATTTATTATCTCTCATGAATTGGTATAGATCCAATGGGGTAATAGGAAGGAACCACTGAGAGTCATGTAGTCCATGATTCTTTAGAGATGAATGTGATGACTCTAATGGTGGTAGCTGAACTAGATGGGTAGTCTTGAGCAACATATGATATTAGGGTGACCCGAAGCCCTAGGGGATCGACCCTTCTAGATCAAATGACCTATTCCCTAGTAGAAGGTGTGTCTTAAAGTGTTGAAATTCCTGTTGATAAAGTTGACCCTTCCCCTCTAGAGACCACAATCGTGGAAGGGGGGATCATTCTAACTCCAGGAGAATCAGAATCAATTGTCATCCCTAGTTACATGATGGTTATCCCTTCAAGCTATGTTTCCATTAGTGATATTTTGGAGACCACTGACTGAGTCAAGCATATTCCATCATCACAGGTGTCTCTAGAAGAACCCTGCACCAACTTGTAGATGGGAGATGCAACATATCTATTACCTGGTGATAGAATGACGGTGGTCATGAATTCCTATGTTTTTGATAATGATAGTGAGTTATCCACTCATCCATTAATTCAATATTTTTTACAAACATTGGCATTAAATAATTTAGCATTTCGATTCCAGAATTATGGCCATGTGTTTTTGTAGTTGTATCTGATGTTTAGGTCTTTCCACCTAATAATATAGAAATGGAGACTGCTACTACAAGATCAATCCAAGATCAGGCTACTCAGTCAATAACCCTAATGGTGGCACTTATTCTTGTATATAATCTTCCATATGAAATTTATTTTGAGGAGATATAGGAGGATAAAGATGTCTTTCATGTTTCCCATTGAAAAATATTGTAAGATTTCTAGAATCCTTTTTCTCAAACCCCCATGGAAATCTTTCTAGTGAAATTTCACAAATTGTGTCACATGTTTTCATTTATTGGCTATTTCGAGTTTTATTACCAGGCCATTCAATACACAGTGAAAAATTATTTCCACTTGAAAGAGAGATAGCATGACCCACTCTCATAATTCAACTATAGATAATATATCCAACATCATCACAACTACGAAATTTTTTCTCAAGGAATCTATTTAGAATGGTGGGATGGTTGCAAGGTGGCATGGAAAATTTACAAAGAAGATGAACTCAGAGGAGTATCTTCATCAAGAGGTGGAGAATCATAGTTAGGAACTAGAGAGGAATAAGAAATAATTGTCCTTCACTGAGGTAGCTGTTAATAAAGGAAGAAATCGGTGGTGTTGGTGGAGAATAAATGATTGGATGTCACCGAGAGGGTGGAGGAACCATCTTCTTGTGATAATGTTGATTCTGAAAACTAGTCTTATCTCTTCCAACCCATTAAGGATATGGACCATGAACTGCTTCATATTTTTGAATATATTGAGTGGTCCCTATAATAAAAAAAATCATATTCATATGGAGAGAATCCAAGATATGGATACTTCTTTGTTCTCATTTTAATAAAATGAAAACGTTTTCCCCTTCCAATACTTGTACTTTATCTCATCCTTCCATACTAATCATTCATATCCAGTCATATTTTTAAATATAATATCCAATGAATATCAATTAGAATTGCAACACAGAATAATTAGACTGACACGATCATATAATTCCATAATTTCTTCTTAATCCAAGGGACTCAGTGAGTATAATTTAGACAATTTCTAGGATTACATGAAAAATCATACAAATTTATTTACATTCTATTAACACCCCATTTATTTTTTATTTACACTTTCTTGCGGGCTTAGTGGGTGTAACTTGAATTTTACTTAGGCATACCTTTGTGAGTTTTCAACCAAACATGTTTTTGTGTGTTTTTCTTTTTCATATTTCTGAATTCATGCATAAACTATACAAAGAATAGGTTTAGTGAGCTGGTACTCAAATTTTTCACATGGTTCTTTTTATTACTTTTTCTCCCAGTGATTTATACACCCATATTTGGGGGAAATTTGAAGTGTTCCAAATGGGACTAGTGGGAATGATGTTTTAGGTTTAATAACTTTGATCAAGACTCATAGGGTGAGACACCCAACAAGGCTTATTGGACAATAATATCCTAATATTTTTTATTCATGAATGGGGATTTTTATATCCTTGTTTTTTATTTCTAAACCCAAAACCTGATATGTGTTAAGTATATGAGGAGTAACCCTTAGAATGGTTTCTAGCATGAATATTTTGAAGCCTACAGAGATAGGAGAAGTCACTCATTGGGATTAATTTGACCTTGGTTGACATTCCTTTTGGGTGTGAGACTTATGAAGAACCAACTAGGCCATATTATGCATAATCAAAAAATGGTTTCCTCCTGGAACTGAACCTCCATTCATGATGTTCTTGTAATTTTATGAAAATTAGGATTTATCATGTCCATGAAAGTTGTCCTATCAAGGGAATGATGTATGAAAATGGTGGGGCAATATATATTGACACTGGACATGAATGAGAAACCACTCCTACACGAATATGGATTGTGAAATGGAGGGTTAAAGCATGTTGTAGTTTAATTTTGTGCATCTTGGACATACACTGTACAATATAATATATTTTGGAGAGTATATTTTAGGTTTATAGTTTATGTTCATTTATATTTTACTAAGGGATACATGATTTTTCATTTTCACGGTAATCCATCTTATAATGATCCATCATCTCCATGCATGAAGGGTAATGGTTGTAAGCTGTAATATGGGGTTTACCGAATCCAAGGAGTAACGTGAGATATAAATAACCATTGGGGGTGTACAAAAAAAAATGAAAACCCCTCTCACGGGGATTAATTTACATTATGTTGATAAGACATTTTATGGGAAAAATATGTAGAGTAATCTAGGGAATATTGTGCATAGTAAAATAAAGATCTCCTCTGGGAAATGTACCTCCATTTATGATGGATAGAAAGGTTTTGGGGGAATCCGACTTCCCTAGACACTATGTTTTGTTTGTGAAAAGGAAAGTTCATGATTATGAAACATGTGTTTCATGTGGAAATTTCCTAGGAATGGTTAAAAATGTTTCCCTTATGTAGGTATAGCCAATACATACAAAGGATTTTTTTGTTATGGATATTTCATAAGCATATGCTCTAGAAATCAGTATAGATCTTATCAAAAAAATAATCTATCGATACGAAATTATGAAATCCAATGCAGTTTGATTTCTTGTGGTGAGGAAAAAGTTGAACCGATACGAATGAGGGGAAATGATGCAACTGGGATAAAAGTTGGATATCCTAGTGTCAATATGTATCTTATTGGAATGAGAATCAATCCACGTGTAGTTATAGAATGATCTCTCAATTTACTATCTTGCACTAAGGATGTTGACCATGCAGTTTAACATCATGCGGTGATGACGTATGAGACTAGATGTGAAAATAGGGATACAAAAACTTGAATCAATACTGGAGATCTGGGTGTCACTGTGTATCTTGAAATTGTGGGAAGTAAACTATAAGTAGTCATTGGACTCTAATATAAAATAAAATGTATGATAACCATTCCATTTCTCATCATGCGGTAAGGACGACATAGAGTCTTGTAGTTTTAGGTCACACGACTAGGATCGTATGTCATGGAAAAGATGGGTAACATGTGGCTCATTGTCAAGATGTTCTGACATTCCTCAAATTTGAGGGGAAAGGATAGTGAAAACCATGATTTGGGGGATTCTCATATTAGGAGAAGGAATATGGGGAAGAATCACCATAAGGGATTATAGGGACAGAAGATGCCTCTCATATGGATGAATTTTAACTTGGTTGATAGGTCTTTTTTGGTGGGAAACTTATATAGATCCAACCAAGAAATGTTATGCATTATAAAACAAAGGTTTCTTTATGAAAATGATCTTACCATCTCTGATTTCTAGGCGAAGATTGTGAAGATCCAAAATTTCCTCACACACAAAGTATGATGAAAGGAAGGAATGTGTTCAGGTAAGAATGAAATATTCAGACCGCCAATAACCATGGAGTGTGATATTATAGACATAGATCTAACTCATATGTAGGGGGACATTTTTTCCTTGATAGACCCCTGAATGAAGAACCTAAACATTCGATCTTTTTCATAGACCAATGTCTGTATACAGGAGATGGGGACATTTTTTTTCATTACCCTATGTTAGGGACTAGGACAAAAGTCATAAGTATCATTACATATTATGTGAAAATTGGAATCAAGCCACATATATTTCTTCAAGTATTATGTAGTTCAATGTCGTATGACAAGGAAATTATCTATATAGTTTAACACCATTGGGTTCGGACATAGGTTACCAAGTTGAAGATGAGATATCTTTGCTAGATCAAAGATTAAAGAGCAGAGTGTAACTATGCATCTTGTGGTAGCAGGAGTCATGCTAGACATAGCTCTAGAAACTGCTTTCAATTTTATGTCACGAGGTAAGGAAATTTTCCTTATAGTATAACATCGTGCATTAAGAAAAACTAGGTTGAATTTTAAGGACATTCTACCAGGACCATGAAAACCCTAATGCAAATTGATACACCTTGATCAGGTGGGGAATTCCTTATCAAAACTTTTAATCCCACATGACATACAATTGGTGTGAAAAAGAAGGGGTAGGAAAAGATTTTTTTCCACCCAGAGGTGATAAAATGAAGGATAGGGGAGTTTTTTATTTTTATTGGCTGGAGAAGGATGAAAAATCTTGGAATCGCTATGTATCTTATCAAAATGAGAATTAATACATACATAGTCCTCAGAAAACTCCTTGTGTAGATCTTCCTCATACATAGGTTGGAGGGGATTTTTATCCTTTTTTGTGATTGGATCTATTATTAGAGATCCATGCATCACTACATACCCTATGATGATAAGAATCAAGACAGATGTAGTTCTAAATGGGAACTCACTATGCGGGTCTAATGTGTACATGAAGGAGGAATTTTTTTTATTGATATTTTGATTATTGCAGCTGGGCCAAGGATTGGAGATCCAGGCATTAGTATGTGTCATGTGTGGACAAGAATCAATAAAAAAATTGTTATGAATGTTCATCCCTGTACATACATGACACATGTGAAGGGAGAGGGTGTTTTACATCAAATGGACATGGGAATAGGATCCTCTTTAGGTTCCCTATATCGATTTAGTTTGTATGTAGGGGAGGAAAAGTTTCCTATATTTCATGGCTAGGCATAGGTCCAGTTGTCTAGGAATCCCAATACATCCCTTAATTGCATGAATCAAGACACATGTAGTTATTGAGGAACCATGAAATTTAATGTCTTTGGTAAGGACATTGGTGTTGTGTAGTTTATAATATTGTGACCTCAGCAAGGGTCACATGATTTTAAAGAAGTATCATTGCGGTTGGTCACTTGAATAGAAATATATGCATCACTATGTATCCTGTGATGAAAATAATCAAGCCATATATAATTCTTTGTGGAAACTTCCTAGCATAGGTCTGACCCATTCATAGGGAGGGGAATATTTTTTTGTTGGGGTGGCTGGACTAGGATGTTAGATATATGTGTTTATATGTATCCTGTATAGATAAGAATTAATCCACACAAAGTTTTTGAATATGGTTGGGTAGACAACCGATATCGAGGATGATGTACTACTAGGTGAGAATATAATGGTGTTGTGCAATTTAGCATTGTAATATTAGGACATCAGTGGCATGAAATTTATTGTCTTCCTACATGAATGATGTACCATGTATTTTAACATCATGCGGTCAGGAATATTTTTGTTGTTGTTATGTGATGGATGATTTTAGGGACAACTGAGAAAAATAATTCTAATGTGAAGAGAGTACTTGAGGCCAAAGGATGTTAAAAAATCATCATATGAATGGAGTGAAATTTGTGACTGGGCCTAATGAAATAGGTTTAGGTGTCACTATGCATCATGCGATATGAGGAATCATGAGATTCATATTTCAAGAGTAACCATGTAGTGTTACCTCTTGTGGTAAGGGCGTTGGTGTTTTGAAGTTTATTATCGAGTCACCCAGAAAATGATGTCCTATTTTTTATGTTCATGCGGAAAATACTGAATTTACATTTTAACATCGTGTAGTTGAGACGTTTTACTATCCAGTTTAACATCATATGATTTGGACATTGGATGTGTATTTTAGTGTCATGTGGTAATGAAAATTACCATGGGATTACTCATAATATTTCCTCAAGATCCTTGCATTTTTGGTGGCCATGGTTGGCTTCCCATCCATCGATATCAATGAATAGGCTCCATTGGAGTAGATATTGTGTCTAGAATAGGGTCCCACCCACATTGGCACCAACATTGGATGATTCTATCTATGTATCATTGGAGTCCTAAGGTCCAACTTTATCTCTCCCTTGAGGAAAAATAAGAGGTGTAGTTTTTCATTTAATGCTTGTGCAATCCAATTTTGGTGGACTTATAAATGATGCATGGTGTGAAACCTCTTCTTGTCCAGTTACTCCAATTCATCCATCCATTTTTAGGATTTCTCATCTATGGATTGATGATCACATATAGAAACAGAGACCAAGGGTAATTGAAATTCAAATTGAAGGGCTGCCTCTATCTTGTATAATAATGATCACGGGGTCACCTAGGTGGAAGCACATGTCATATTCTTGTAATCCCATAAAGAATGTATGAGATTATCCAATTTTTTTTACCAATATCGTCTATCTTCTGAATTATATTTTATAGGGTCTTCTTAAATGAATCTATCTATTTTTAAGCCACTATATAGTAGCAGGATGAATAGTTGTAATTGATTCCATAAACCTGATATAGCTTTTCTAATTTAGAAAAATAAAAATTAGTGTTGTTTTTCTTCAATATCATATGAGAGACACCAAATATAGTGATTATTTTGGCTTTCATGAAACTGTTAATGTTCCTTTCCCCAACCTCTTTGAGTGGTATGGATTTAAACCATTTGGAAAAAAGTTATTTATTATGTGAATGTACTTGAACTGCTTGGTCATGTCAAGAGGATATTGTCTGGTGATGTCTATTCCACATATAACAAAATTCTAGGAGTATTTGTATATTTGATGCAAATCTGGGGGTTTGTGAATGAAGTTTCCATGAACCTGGTGGAAATTATTTTTTTGGGAATTTAGTGTAGTTCTATGTTATAGTGGGCCAGTAGTACCCACACATTTAGATTTTATAGGAAAACCTAGATCCTGATTGGTATGCGCAACAAGCTCTAGTGTGTACTTCCTCCAACATAGTGGTGGTCTCTTCTCCATCAATTCACATGAGGAGGAACCCTTTAACGTTCCACTAATATAGGATATTTTGATTTTTCAATTCACCCTATAGAACAAAATTAATTTCCCATGTTCAAATTTTATCTCTTGCAACTCTATATGGTGGGATATCCCCCTTTATAAGGTAGCCTATAATGGGTGTCATCCAGCTGGTGGTAGGACCGTATTGTTGAGGGATGAGGCTAATCGTGTCCATCTATTCCATGTTGGACTAAATTAATAGTGAGACAGCCTAGAATTGGGCAATGATGATGAATTTATAATCCTATTCTGGATCATCTAGAGTTATGGTCGCATTTTATAGTTCATATAATTGAGAATTTTGTGACTGTGGGATGTGAGTTAGTGTCATCGTCAAAAGGAATTATGCTATTAGTCACCAAACATGGTATAACAAGAGAACCAAATCTTCCTTTTTGATATAATAATCCCTATTGATCTTCTAGATGACCAGTTTCAAGTAACCATTTAACTTCATGTGATTGAATTCTTCCTAAAGTGACAACTCTAGCCCTTGGATGATAGACTGATATTTTCTTCATTGTTCACGAACCCTTCTGATAGTTGGAAGGAGTAAGGTAGGAATGCCTTTTTTCAAGAAATGTCAAAAATCTCATCCCTACTTTGTTGAGCATGGGGTCTTCCATCCTCTTCCATATTAGAATTTCAGATGCACCATCCAAATACATCTCACATAAATGGAGTCCCTCTTGAACAGAGAAAACCTCTTAATCAGGTTGTTTAGTGTCCAATGAATTATTTTCCATGGAGGGGTGATATTCTAGAAAATATGCTAACTCATGAACTTTGACCACATTCTAAGGTACCAATTGAATGAGAAACATCTATTGGATAACCACCCAAAATGATAGATTTCTAATAAACATTGGACATCTGAGAATGTATTTGAATGGGTTGCTACAATATACTAGATGGACTTTGTAATACTTCAAGTAGTGCCTCATCTTTTGGGAAACAATTTTTACACCAAACATTTATTATTGACATCTAAATAGCGACTATCAACATCGATCATTTCTCTAATGAGATAATAATGGCTATTTTAACTGCTGATGTCAATGTTTTTGTGTTAGTAAGGAACCCAATGATCACTGTAAGGCTATCACATACAAGATAAGAATACTTCCTTCATCAGGTTGCATAAAAACTAGATATCTTAATAGATATTTATTGAGAATATATATTGCTTCCTAACAATAATTATTCCACTGATATGTAACCCCTTTTTTCATCAACCTAGTTAAGGGAATACATTTTCTCTGCAAGGTCAGCTATGATGCATCGAATGTAGGGAAAGTGTACTTCATGTCTTCTCAACACATTAATGTTGTGAGGAGGTGAAATTCCAAAGATATAATTTTTCATATTTGTGTTGACTTCGATTCCATGGTGGTGTACAAAGTATCCATGAAATTCTCTTATGGTAACATTGGAAGCACATTTAAAGGGGTTCATTTTTAAGCTATATTGATATAGTTTGTGGGAGAAAGTTTCATGATCTTCTAGGTGTTAACAGAATTTTCATGATTTAACCCCTAATTAATTAACATATAATTTAACAGACATTCCCAAGATGAGTTTAAATATGTGATTTATGGTATGTTAGTACGTAGCACTGATATTCATGAAACCAAAGGTAATTACTCGAAAGAAAAATAATCCCCAGTGGGCTAAAGATATTGGATTCTTCATCTTCTTGGGCCATTACGATTTTATTTTAACCCAAATAGTCATCCATTAAGAATACATCATGTTTTATGGTTGTTTAATCGATCAATAAATTTGTGATTTGGATTCATAAATCATCCATCAGGTAGTGTGGTTGAGATCCCTAAAATCAATACAAACCATAATTTAACATTTCATCTTCTTTATATGGATGATATTGATTTTCCATTTGTCCTATTTGACATCTTAAATGATGTAGGATCTAATGAACTTGTCAACATTAACCACAATTTTGGCACAATGTGTTAGGTGCATCCTTTTGGATGCTTATTTATTTCCATGGTTTGACTCTTACTGGACCATGTGGTGAGTAGCCACCTCGAGATAGAGTCATGATATTTCATTCTAGTTATAGGAGAACAAAAATTTATTCTTTATCGGGAAGGATTTATATACCTATCATTATTTAGAAGACATGGTTGAACTAATCAATGAGGGTCGTGGGTCCTCTGGTGTAGCTAGATTTATTTCTTGGAGTCCATCGATTGTGGTAGGGACACCCTCCTCAAATTATGGAGTGTATTCCCTAAGGTCCTAATCCTCATCTGATTTCTTATATTTATCTTACTTATATTTTTATACAGGAGGAAAAAGTAGTGGGATAATTTCTCTAGAGTTGTGGGAGGAGCTGATACCTTAATATTCCAAAGATGAGTTGACATCCTCTGACCCAGATGAAAATACTTGATTTTCACGAATCTCTAGATAGGTTGTAGTGAGAGATGGAGATGAAGTGTCTTCATCCTATTTTGGAAATGATAAAAACTCTTATGCCTCAACTAGTGAGGTAGGGTGTTTTTGGAGCTTTAGGGATAGAATGAAGGCCTTTTCATACGAGCTTTCACAATTGTATAAGGATTCATAAAACTTTTCGACACTACTAGACTCAGTGGTCATGACTAAAATCATGAAGAACACTGAATATTTGTCTAAAATTAAAATCATTTAATATATATAATTGATTGGTAACATGTAATCTTTACCAAGATATTTTAAGGGGGTTTCTTGGATCATTTCCAAACCTTTCCTGACGGTGACCTGAGTAACACCATCAACTAGGGGTTTTCTCTTTCCCTATGATAGAATCCTCCATCGATATAGTGTGAATTCTGAGATTAAAATGGGGCCTTATCAATGTGAAATGTTCCGATTTTTACATTAATTTATTATTTGATGGATTGATGGTATTGTGAGGGGATTTACATGTGTTGGTTCAACCTAGACCTTCCTATCAAGTCATTGAAGGTCGTGCTCTTTCGACCCATAAAAAATTATGAGTGGTCTCTATAGTCTACAAACTGATCCTTGAGATCGATTTGTGAAAATAATTATGTTCATTTTTGTTATATCCTTCCATTGTTATAGTGGAATTTTCTAGGTTGTTCTCATTGCGGCCAAACCAATGAAGTGTTCATACTACAATGAGGATAACTCTAGAGCCATTGTTAGTAAAAACCCTTTGGACATTGAAATGATTTATCCTTCTGGACACATACCAGTGTATGATGTGTCCCTATATAATTGAATCTTCATCTTTATCTATGTAGTAGATAACCACATGACATTCCACAGGATTGGTCTCTGTCCGATATACCTTAGCAATGGACACTTCATCGTCAAACTTATGAGGGCTTATAAAATCCACTATAAGTGATTTTCAGAGGTATTTTGACATACTCAGGGAATCCATGATTTATTTTTTTAGTGAGATTTAAGGAAAACTATTTTAGGCTATAATACTTATTTTCTAAAGGCATTCTATACTATGTATAGAGAGGCACTTTGATTGGTGATTTTAGGGCTTGATTATTTGATGTAGATGGATCTCCCCTCAAAACAATAGTTAGAGGTTCTCTTGTCCTTGGTAGGATGGGCTGGGTAGGTTTTCCTACATGCTGAGAGTGACTGGACACAAGTTCATCTTTTAATTCGTATTCCAGAGTGATCGGGTCAGAGTGTCTTTTGGTAGTTGCTGGGGGATTTTTTTTCTTATTTTGGATCCATTAAGGGTCTCTTCCATGAGTTTCTATAACATTGACAGTTTGAGTAGGTACTTAGCTAGATTTTTGGTTCCTTCCATTGTTTCATCTTTTCTATAATCCTCATATCCCAAGACAACTTCCTATGGTTCCCAAATCTAGTGTGGGGAACTCGGGTTCAGAGCCATAATCATAATTAGAGAAGGGATCCAAAAAAATGAATGAAATTAAAGGAACTAAATATCAACTCCTCATCTAATGATGTATTTGTTTCGATGAATGTTTCTAGTGGCGAAATTTAGTAGGGTGGTGACTGTTATTTCTAATCTAAGGGAATAATGTTTGAGAGAGTCTTATTTGAATTTTGACATGGTGTATTTTCATCCTCATGTTCCTTCTCCCGATCTTTCTGGCGAGGACACTTTCTAAAAGGAAAGATTTTGGAAGTTTGTGGGGCTGGTGACGTGACTTATTTTTCAGCAGAAGCAGTTAGGGAATAGATGATTATTTAAATTATTATTGGAGAATACCAAGAGTAAAATTTATTTTCTTTCACATAATGTAACCAGAAAACTTATATTCCCTTATGCTAATAAATTCTTTCAACTCACCTCATTCCATAGGGGTAGTAGTGGAAACCAATACTACCTGTGATGGTGGATTTCCGATCTTTACTTGCCCGGAATCTACAATTTTTGTAAGATTTCTTTGAAGGTGAATAAAACTTAAATGGGGTGCCCCACTGTTCTATAGAAGAGTAAAAAATCTAGTTAGTCATCAATACCCACCTGATCGGGCATTTTATCTTCCAACAAGAGAAGTAAATAATCATCCACAATGGATATAAAGTATCAGTGTACTTGATCTTCCAAAAGTGAGTATAATTTGTTATTTCCCTACTTGAATTGATTTATCTTAGGTTCCCTCCACTCATATTGTCGAGGTGTGGGTTTCTGTAGACGTCGAAGGGGTGTTGCACGATATAGTGCATATTTTGAAGCTGGAGTGGGAATACAGGCTAGCTTATGTGTGGTAGACGTAGCCTCCACCTTTCCTACTCTTTTTCCCTGGACTAGTGGGGTAATCTAGGACTAAAGATTGGTATTCAATATGATATATTATAATCATTAAGAAATTGTAGTGAAATACTGAAACCCACCTCCATATTTTATCTAGATGAGTGTCATTCGTAGCTCGTCAGAAATTTTATCAATGTAAATATAGAGAAGATCTTATTGAGGAAGTGGTATGTTCATGGAGTTGATCATCCCTCTCCATATGGTAATGAAAATTGAGCCTATATCATTTTCTCACTATTTTTAATTTGTGAGGTCACTGATTGTTGATTTTTTTAGTGTTAAGATGAACTAAAAGATGAATAGTTTATGAGGGTATTCCCATCCTAAAATTGAATGAGCTGAAACAATGGTGTACCAAATGAAGGTTGGACCTTTCAAGTTTTGTATGAAGCATATAAGTTTCATTAATTCTTTTTTCTTTGTAGTTCCCACCACCTAATCACAATGGTACAAATAGTGGATGTGATGTTGTTTTGGGTCTCCAATGAGATTTTTTCATAGATATAGAAACAACCAATGACTATCATATCCCTAAGGACTCACGGAACCTCATTTCCAAAGGCATACATTCATTGGGTAACTTAGAAAATGATAATTAGGAACAAAAATTAGTATAGAGGATCAGAATTCTAGCTCTTCACACCATTTTGGGAGAAAATATTAACTATTATATGACTCTATTATACATTTAATATATGTTTTGGAATTAGTTGCACATTCCCAAAATGTAAAGTCCCGGAAATTTCAAGGAAATTTTTTTCTTAATTTCTTGGAAATTTTGTGAGTGCGCAGTTTTAGACAGCACCAGATTCTGTGGCCCGGTGTGCCCGAAATAATTTTTCGAAGTTTTGTTAAGCTTAAATTAACGCACGTAAGCAGTTTTCCTTAAAAAGTGGATTAACTCTTTAAAGGTTGCTCGGATTAGAAATCCGAGGGCACCGTTGCGCTCAGGATAGCGGGATTACCCTAGGTGCGACTTAAGCTTAGTCGGCACATGCCTCCTATGAGAAATCCCAAAAATGACTTAACTATAAATAAAATAATTAAATAAATTATTTTATTTTCCAAATGCTTATAACTCAAAAATGGTAGCCCGGGTTAAAAATCTGAGACCACCACTGAACTCGTGAGGGCATGATTTATTTAGGTGGATACTAACAATGGCCGTTGAGAGCCACCGGAAAAAGTTAGTTTTTCGCCGCAAATAAAATAATTAAATGACAATTATTTTATTATAAAATAAATAACTTATAAACGGTAACTCGGATTGAAAATCCGAGAGTACCGTTGGGTTCGTTGGGGCGTGTTTCACCTAGGCAGAGCCTAACCTTGACCGCAGTGGGTCGAGGGTGACTGATAATAATTTTCCAAACATTTTTTTGAGTACGTTCAGTAAATGTACGTTCGGAATTTTATTACATTTGAACCGGTGCTCAGAATTGAAATCTGAGGACACCGATGAACTCACAGTACTGGTATTCACTTAAGGGGACCTTTACCGCAGTTGCGTTTTATGCGGGTTGAATGTTAATTTCTGGGGATTTGTAAAAATAAATAAATAAAATGGTTGTGCACCATTTTATTTATATGGGTCGTTATATCCTCAAAGAGGATGTTAGGGGTGGGGCCCACACCCCACATAACCTCCCATGGGAGGATATTTGTGAGTCGGGACCCACACAAGGCCTAACCCTTCACCTCCCTTAAACCCCCTTTAACACTCCCTTTATTTATTTTGACAACACCTCCCATTAATTATGTGGAGCCTTTTCTTCTCCCTTCCATTAATGTTGCCAACTCAATTGCCATAATTCATTCAATAGTATTTTTGAATTAATTTGAATTTGATAGCAATGTTGTATCATGGGAGATTAAAAATAATAGCTTAGGCCATTATTTAGTTTTGGCACTTGCAGTGTTGGGAGCACGATGGAGATATTGAAAGGGAGAGTTCTTCCACGAAGAACGCGAAGAACGCTCTATGACTCGAAGAACTGGAAGCATTTCATTCTCCAACCTTCTTTTTCCTCTGCGTTAAGAGAGGAGACACCACCGCGACAAAGCGTCGGTTACGTCAACAACTCTTCCTCCAATGTTGATGGGACGATACTGTTCTTCCGCGACGCCCGACTACCGTGACGTCCGTCTTTCAGGACTCGACGACGTGCGACGTCAATTTCGAGGTAGGGGGTTTTTGTTTATTTAATTTTACGTTATTCTTTCCCTTGAGCATGGAAGAATATTCTGTTGGGTGTTTATTCGAACTACTAATGCGGTGGGTATTGACTACGAACAAGTCCGGACCCACCGCCAACTAGTTCTTGATGTGCGGCGGTATGGGGTCGGGTGGGTGGTAATAGAAGGTGGCGCGGCGAGCATACGGGGGTCCAGGAGATGCGGCTGGTTTGAGGCACACCGACGTTGGTAGCCGGGGGCGGTGCGACGGCGCGGCGGGCAGGCGAAGGCGGTGGTGGTTCTGTCCGTGCGGATGGAGGTTGGAGACGGGGCTCTTCAGCAGTTACGGTTTCGATAATGAAAATCCTGGTTTGAGCTGAGTCAAAGAACATTGTGTTTACCTCATGATTGAGATGAGTCACTTGATAAATTAGGTATGTGTATGGGCATATACCTAAGTAGTGGTTATCCTTTGATTTCATAACGTTTGTGTTTCCTCATGATTGAGATGGGTCACTTGATAACTTAGGTATATGTATGGGCATATACCTAATTAATGGTTATCCGTTGATTTCATAACGTTTTTGTTTCCTCATGATTGAGATGGGTTACTTGATAACTTAGTTATAAGTATGGGCTTATACCTAAGTAAGTTTTATCTGTTGAGATCCTTCTTTGTGGTTATCCTTGTTGGATTTAGTGAGACCTCGAGGGTCTCGGGGTCCCTACTGAGTATCATATACTCACCACTGCACGGGCTATGCCCGCACCTCATTGTGTTGGATACAGACGATGGACATCGCTGACAGAGGCCGAGTGTTCGAGGACTGGACAGTACCCGGTGGTGGACTGCACGACGAGACGATACTCGGAGGAGGTTGATGATAGAGAGCGTTGAGGAGGCTATCTATACCTACCCTTCAGGTAGGATTCGTGGTGGACGATTCAGGAGATGCGCTATCTATACCTACCCTTCAGGTAGGAACCGTGGTGGATGATCCAGGAGTTGCACTCTCTGTACCTACCCTTCAGGTAGGATCCGAGGTGGACGACCCAGGAGCTGCTAATTTTCTTCTAGCTGTTTGTCTTTTATGTTGTACTTCCTTTCAGTTGTAGCTGCACTTTTCCGATGGGTTTGTATTCTGGCCCACTTCTTTTCAGTAATTCCTTTTTGTACTTAGTGTTTTACTTCCGCTTGTACTCTATCGTGTTTTGTTTATCTTTATAAAGGTAATTCCTTCCCAGTTTATCGGGATTTACGCCTTTGGTGCTAGTCTCCAACCCCTGGCCTATGGAAGGCAGGATTGGGGTTGTCAGGACACGGGCCTCGAGGACGGGTCCTGAAAAATTGGTATCCGAGGAGTCGGTTCTACCGCAGAACTTATAACTCTGATATTCTCTTTCTGGGAAGTGATAGTGTTAAGGTTACCAAGTGTGGTTTTAAGTTCAGGGAGTCTAGTTTTGGTGCGGCGGCCGACATATCCGTACACCAGGACCTTGACAACTGATTTTCCGACTTTGTGCACGAAAACACTGATTGTGTGTGTATTTCCAAGAGTTTTAAAGTCAGCTCAAACCAGGTCAGCTCACCAGGTATAAATCGTTTGACAGTGTCGTATCTGTTCAGGATGTCTCCATGCAGACAGTCAGTTGGAGTTCTGAGATAGTACATGATGACTGCCCACCAAGTGACGAGGCTCCAGTGCAGGGCCCTTTTTACTATGTTGGAACCCTCGGGTGGTGTACCAGCAGCACCACCACCTGTTGGGCAGCAGATGCTACCAACCGTACTAGTGGATGGTGCATGCTGGCAAAGCGCGTTGCACGAGTTCCAATAGGAGAGGCCTCTGAGGTTACTAGGCGAGATATATTCCCAGACAACAGAGCACTGGCTGGAGGGGATTTGTAGAGTTTTCTGCCTAACTGAGACATTAGTATAGTGGATGGTGGACTTGGCCACTAGTGTTTTCTAGTGAATGACCATGAGGATGGTCCGCATAGTGATGAGGCTTCGGTACGTGGACCGATGCTTGAGATAGTGACTTTGGGTAGTGTGTCAGCTATACATCACTACCTGTTGGTCAGCAGTTACAACTGGCGGTACCGGTAGGTGACACATGTAATCTTACTGCCTTACACGTGTTCTAACATCAGATACCCTCATGTTCCGAGGCGAACCTGACTCATAGGCGGCTGAGGACTGGCTTGAGGAGGTGGCTAAGAGTTTTCTAGAGCTTATACAGCTTCGGTAGGATGACATGTCGGTAGATGAGTATTCATCGAGGCGTATCGATCATTCCTGGTACTTGATGACTACGATAAGATCAGGGCTTTAGAGCTAAGACCTCAGAGCTATAGAAGACCGTTGTGGTTGAATGTTCTTGGCTGAACGGATATAGCTAGAGAATGTTAGCAGTAGAAGAGCATGGAATTGGCGCCAGTCTCTGAGACTTGGGTGTGTTAAATGTTTCAAGAAGAGGAAGTGTTAAGGACAAATGAATCTGCAGAGTAGAAGATATGGAAGCAGAGCTAAGAGTGCAACATGAGGTTGTGTACATTTCAACATGTTACAACCACCCTCCTTTTTAGTCCCCGCTAGGCTCAGGGAGATGGAGGGTAGGGGAAGAGAATAGTTTCATGCGGTCATGGAGTGTGACCCAAGGGCTCTAAGAATGATTTTAGGTATGGTATGTGTCTACTACGAGCTACCATATCAATATACATAGGTACCAATCATTCATTCCTTCCACAAATCTTTTCCCAGACCTTGAGTTTCCGATTAAAATCGTTGACTTAACCCTCACGTCTGTAGATACCATTGAGAGGAGACTCAAAAACACACTTATGCCGACAGGTGTGATCTGACCCTTGAGGCGAGAGTTTCAGTTGGAACATCTTGGTGACAGCGTCGAGGCCTTACAATGTTAGTTTGGGTATGGACTGGGCAATCACAGTTCATACACGAATTGACAGTATTAGGCAAAAAGGTTGTGGTTTACTTACAACGATGGGATGGGTTTTCCTTGGTCGGCGAAAAGGAAACCCCAGGCAGCACAGGAACCTCCAGGAGAGCACATTGGAGCGGAAGGCTCAGATGCATGCTCAGTACCACTTTTTGTTCCCCCTAGTGTGTGTTGAAGCTTTACGGGGATGTAAATCCCTGAGGTGGGAGTAATTTAAAGACCCATAAATTTCAAGGAAAGTTTTTTCATAATTTCTTGGAAATTTTGTGAGTGCGCAGTTTCAGACGACACCTAATTCTGAGGCCCGGTGTGCTTGGAATAATTTTAAAATGTTTTGTTAAGCTTAAATTAACGCACGTAGGCAGTTTTCCTGAAAAAGTGGAGTAACTATTGAACGGTTGCTCGGATCAGAAATCTGAGGGCACCTTTGCACTCAAGATAGCGGGATTACCCGAGGAGCGACTTAAGTTTAGTCGGAACAGGCCACCTATGAGAAATCCCAAAAATGACTTAACCGTAAATAAAATAATTAAATAAATTATTTTATTTTTCAAATGATTATAACAGACAAACGGTAGCTCGGATTAAAAATCCGAGACCATCGCTAAACTCGTGAGGGCATGATTTATTTAAGTAGATACTAACTATGGCCGCTGCGAGCCTCTAGAAAAAGTTAGTTTTTGTCCCCAAATAAAATAATTAAATGAAAATTATTTTATTGTAAAATTAATAACTTATAAACAGTAAGTCAGATTGAAAATATTAGAGTACCATTGGGTTCGTTGGGGCGTGTTTCACCTAGGCAGAGCCTAACCTTGACCGTAGTTAGTCGAGGGTGACTGATATTAATTTTCCAAACTTTTTTTGGGTACGTTCAGTAAACGTACGTTCGGAATTTTATAACTTTTGAACCGGTGCTTGGAATTGCAATCTGAGGACACCGATGAACTCGCAGCGCCGGTATTCACTTAAGGGAACCTTTACTGCAGTTGCGTTTTATGCGGGTTGAAATTTAATTTTTGGGGATTTGTAAAAATAAATAAATAAAATGGTTGTGCACGATTTTATTTCTTTGGGTGGTTATATCCTCAAAGAGGAAGTTTGGGGTGGGGCCCACACCCCACATAACCTCCCATGGGAGGATATTTGTGAGTTGGGACCCACACGAGGCCTAACCCTTCACCTCCCTTAAACCCCCCTTTAACACTCCCTTTATTTATTTTGACAACACCTCCCATTAATTATGTGGAGCCTTTTCATCTCCCTTCCATTAAAGTTGCCAACTCAAATACCATAATTCATTCAATAGTCTTTTTGAATTAATTTGAATTTGATAGAAATGTTATATCATGGGAGAATAAAAATAATAGCTTAGGCTATTATTTAGTTTTGGAACTTGCGGTGTTGGGAGCACGTTGGAGATATTGAAAGGGAGAGTTCTTCCATGAAGAACGCGAAGAACGCTCCATGACTCGAAGAACCAGAAGCATTTCTTTCTCCAAATTTCTTTTTCCTCTGCATTAAGAGAGGAGACACCACCACAAGAAAGCGTCAGTTACATCAACAACTCTTCCTCCAATGTTGACGGGATGACACCGTTCTTCCATGACGCCCGACTACCGGGACGTCCGTCTTCCGGGACTCGACGACAAGCGACGTCAATTTTGAGGTAGGGGTTTTTTTATTTAAGTTTACAAGATTATTTCCCTTGATCATGGAAGAATTTTTTGTTGGATGTTTATTCGAACTACTAACATGGTGGGTACGGACTACGAACAAGTCCGCACCCACCGCCAACTAGTTCTTGATGTGTGGTGGTATGGGGTCGGGTGCGTGGTAACGGAAGGTGGCGCAATTAGTGGACGGGGGGCCAGGCGATGTGGATGGTTTGAGGCATGCTGGTGTGGGTATCCGGGGGCGGTGCGGTGGCACGGCGGGAAAGTGAAGGTGGTGGCGGTTCTGGTCATGCTGATGGAGGCTAGAGACAGGGCTCTTCAGCAGTTACGGTTTCGATAATGAAAATCCTGGTTTGAGTTGAGTCAATGACCTTTGTGTTTACCTCATGATTGAGATGGGTCACTTGATAACGTAGGTATATGTATGGGCATATACCTAAGTAGTGGTTATCCGTTGATTTCATAAGGTTTGTGTTTCCTCATGATTGAGATGAGTTACTTGATAACTTAGGTATAAGTATGGGATTATACCTAAGTAAGGGTTATCTGTTGAGATCCTTATTTGCGGTTATCATTTTTGGATTTAGTGAGACCTCGAGGGTCTCGGGGTCCCTACTGGGTATCGTATAATCACCCCTACATGGGCTATGCCCACACCTCATTGTGTTGGATGCAGAAGACGGGCAGCGCTGATGGAGGCCGAGTGTTCGAGGACTAGACAGTACCCGGTGGTGGACTTCACGATGAGACAATACTTGGAGGAGGTTGACGGGAGAGAGCGTTGAGGAGGCTATCTGTACGTACCCTTAAGGTAGGAACCGTGGTGGACGATCCAGGAACTTTGCTATCTGTACCTACCCTTCAGGTTGGATCCGAGGTGGACGACCCTGGAGCTGCAACTTTTCTTCTAGCTGTTCGTCTTTTCTGTTGTACTTCCTTTCAGTTGTAGCTGCACTTTTCAGACGGGTTTGTATTCTGGCCCACTTCTTTTCAGTACTTCCTTTCTGTACTTAGTGTTTTACTTCCTCTTGTACTCTGTGGTGTTTTGTTTCCCTTTATAAAGGCAACACCTTCCCAGTTTATCGGGATTCACACCTTTGGTGCTAGTCGCCAACCCCTGGCCTATGGAAGGCGGGCTTGGGGTAGTCACGGCACGGGCCCTGAGGACCGGTCGTGACATATGTATAAGTAGATCACCCAGGGATAAAGATCAATTAAGAACATGCATGGGTTTAGAACCATTTCAATGTATTCGAGGTTCTCCAATGATAGGGATATATATATATATATATATATATGAGGTTCTCCATAAATGGAACCCTTTTATGAATGGATTAAAAATTATTTGTTCATCTTGTAGGATGATGTTGTTTTTGAACCACTTCTTGAGGTCCTCTAGAGTTTACCATTATCCAGAAATAATTAAATTGTTTTTATGTCCAGATCGAACTCATATGATTGGTTTCCTACATATCCTTGAAAAAGAAACAACAATCCAAGTAGTTTAGTGACACTTAATTGGGCACATCACCTTTTATGGTCATGTGACAAGGACCAAACCATGCAGTTCAAATTCATGAAAGAAGGATGTCCAAGTGAATGGTGGTAGGTCAAGGATGGTGTGGGACTTATTCTAAGGTGGCATAAGGGACCTGAAATATTTGTGGTTTCCTATGAGGATATGAACCTTTTTGGAATGGAAATTATGTTGAATTTTGGTTTTGGGTTTGGACATTAGGGGGGCATCCTACGTATCACAGTCAGTTGGTAATCAAATCCAAAATAGTAGGGTATATTAGGGATTACACCTATGAAGATTACCATTTGAATATTATTGGGTATTATACAATATTGGAGGCCCATTTTAATGGAGGTTGAGGCTTACTTCTATGGAGAATGCCCATTTTTTGGGCTTACACCAAATATGGGGGCTATTTGAGAGTTTGATATCATGCTGATGATATGATCACTAATAACCTCTAAAGTTATGTAAGTCATTATCAGTTTGAGAAACTAGAGGAATAAGTTGACCTGAAGATCAATTGTTCCATTCTGTCTACTGCTGGATGAGGTGTAAATGCCAAAGGGGGAGTGATAAGGCTTTGAGTATGCATGTATCCTCTATTATTCAGGTATTTAGGATTCCCACATATGGTGATCCATCCTGATATGTCTTGTGATGGTGAAGAAAATAATGATTGATTCCTACCACAATAAAGGATTACATATTACTCTAGAAAGGATTCCCTATTAGTCCCCTAGGAATAGAGGAGTGACCACTGACACTAATTTATGGTAAAGGATAGTGGCTTCCCTTAATCCCTAGAATAGTGAGGTTCATGTGATCGAAAAGTATAGAACTTTCATTACCACTGGAATGATGACCGAAATGTATTTTGAGGTACCTCCTTGTCATGAAGGGCACCAATATGATCTTCTTACCAAAGGTATATAGAATAATGAGTACAAGACAATGTGCTTAATGATTTGATCATAAATTTCAGGTGGCTTTGGAAGAGGTCATGTCTGAATTCAATTAGATTTGTTCACTGATGGGGCCATAGTGGGGCCTAATGGTATGATGAAAGGGTGTGATGAGAGTTGGAGAGTATAATACCCTAGGATTTCCCATTTCACATAGAATGTTATTATATAGGATATGGTTCCATCCGTGTATCATATTTATACTTGGGTGAGGGTAATATCTATATAGAATTGTGTTATAGGGACCTGGATTCTGTCCGCATAGTGTACTTCTATGTGGGGCTGGGTTCAGCTCGCGAAGAGTTTTTCTATGTTGGGTCATGTTCCTCCCACTTATCATTTTTCAATGCGGTTTAGGGTTCCACCTACATAGTGTTTCACTATGTGGGGTGATGGTATTCAAAGGTTCCATCCATTAATGCCCCATAGAATGGTGTCCCCAAAGTCATTTCCAATTTGTAGATGACATGATGGTTTTTGTCCTTCATAATAATATAGTGGGATTTATTACTGGGAATTGATGTTTGTATCCAAATTTTTCTCTCATGATAAACTTTTATGATTCTCCTTTGATTTGGGTGGTCCCATCCTCTTTTTCTTGATTTCCCTTATGGGCCTTTTATAGAAGAACATGGGGATCAAGTACAGGGATGTTCTATCATCCACAGTGGTTCATGGGGTCTATTTGCAAGAGCTTAAGGAGGATTCCAAGACCCAAAAATATTTATTTTATAGATTATGAAAATTACCACCATATCTTGTGAAGTATTCACCATTCATGGGGGGAGTTCATTCATTGGGGATAAAAATCACCACCCGAACTCAGAAAAAACATTGTTTCATGTTTAGGTGTTGGAAGTACCATTTCATCCCATGAAAAATTTCATTCGTGGGGGTTCATCATGAATCAGTGGAAATCCATGTCAAACGGTGGTCCGCATAGCGATTTTACTATGCAGACATAAACTTTATTTCATGGCTTCGTACCATTTGAAAAATTTTCTTAGAATCAGTCTTCTGGGTTGATTTATACCCATTTTCCATATACATGGTATTCTCCTCCTCTTTTATATAGAATTTTTAGGACCCAATAAATATATATCCATTAATATATATGGATATAGGGATTTATTAAAACCAATTCCTCATTCATAAATGGAATTGACCATAGAAAAGGCTAAGATTATGTAATCACTACAACTAAAGTTAAATTCCCTTAAGTTGTGATAATGTTTAATTTGGTCATAAAATCATTCTTTTTTTATTATAAATCTATTCAAACTTTTATATTTTTTCATCGATATTAAATTATCAGTTGACAGCCTGAGTAATAATTTTTCAATTAAAACACCTAATGGGAATTTCCTTATAATGAAAATATATTGGGTGGTTTCTACTAGAAAGAAAAACTATTCCCATTTTTAAAACCTAATTGTTATACATATGATTGAATTTTATATAATAAATATTTTTAGGTTTTAATTAATATTTTGATTAATGAATTTTTAGATAAAAATATAAAATAATATATATTTTTATAATAATGGATTTGATGGTTACCATTTATTTGGATGTTTTTTACTCACACTTACAAATTTTTTAAAAAGTGGATAAATATTATAGGAATAACTTATCATTATATTATAGATTTTATGATCCATTATAACTTTATTTTTGTGCGTTAGGAATGGAAAATTCGTCATGGTTATTCAACATTTAGAACAAGTGGTGACGAAATGATGGAAAACTGATTGAAACACAATAAAATGATGAAAATTTTCTTATATAATCAAAATAAACCAATTTTATATGTTTTCTTATATTTTATATCATGATGGTGAACTAATTACACAAAATACAAAAAGTAGAAGATAAATTTTTCTATTTTATTTGGTAAGTAAATCACAGATAACAAGGTATGCCTTTGTAAACGCGTTCGCATGTATGGGTCATAAAATGTTACATAAAAGGATTTAAAAAATATTTAATTAAGAAATCATAAGATTATGAAGAGTAACTTAGGAATCAAATATCAAGATAAAATATTTATATGATATTAAACCTACATCAAGATAAATTTATTATTTTAAGATCAAAATAAAATTTTAGGGATTCAATTTATTTGGGGGGTAGGGGTAGAATAAAACACCTCAATATTTTTATATGAATTTTCATTTAAATAAATACATGTGGAATAGCTTATAACACACACAACACCAAAAAAGGGTTGATACTTATTAAAATTTAATTAAGAATAATCCTTTAGTAAATATAAAGATAATAATCAATTATGATAATTTCATTGTATTATTTTTTTATTGATGTAATATAATTTTTTGACAGAAAATAATAACTAATGTGGTATGATTAAAATGATTTAATGTTAAAAGGGAGTAAATTTAAAGAAATATTTTTATAGTGTGGTATATTTTATTACTTTTTTCACTTTTAATGGACTTCAATGTATGAGAAAATAAATTAATAGTCAATAAATTATAAATTGATATAAACTAATATTAATTAAAATTATTATTTTAAAAGGCTATCATTCTATAAAATCTTTTATATATATTTTATATTTTCTATTGAAAGATAAATTTATATATTTTATAATAATAATTTGATAAAATGAACCAATTTTTTGAATCCATCATGTCAAAATTATCAGAGGGTTAATTTTTAGGATTTCACTGAAGAAGCAGATTTTTAGGTGAATAGTGGAAAATATCATTTTTACCAATATCATCACATTAATGATATCATCATAACATAATAATGAATTAAATGTTTATTGGATCATTATTTATAAAAAATATGTATTCAAATAGTTAATTAAATTATTTTAAAATATAATTTCAAATTTATAAACCCATGTTTGATATTTTTTAACCCATGGGATATTTTATTCTAATAAAAATCTATTTTCCATACTTTTATTTAAGGAAGTAAATATGATGTTATATTTGGCTTTAGATTATATTGAGAGGCACATAAAACTATTTTTTATTCATAATCCAATAAATGTTTTGAGAAACAATTTTATACATGATTTTGGTGTAAAATCAATTTTAGGCATAACAAAAATTTTTCTCAAAACATTTATTCCAATGGGTTTTGTGTAATTATATTTAAATTATTATTTGGCACATATATAAATTTAATATTATAAATATAGTTATATATTTTTATTAAAATATTAAAATCATCTTATTAGTACCATTTCATTTGTAGTCACAATAAATAGTTACCATAGTAAAAGATTTTCACCATGGTAAAGGTTAAAAAGATTAAACTAAGAGATAAGGAAAAAATTAAATGAAACATGTATAAATTTGACTTAATGGGTGGATTTTGAATTTAATATATTATCTAATATAAATTTAGTTTAATAAGAGTTTTTATACTTTAGAATTAAATTATTATATTTTAAATGTTGAGAGTATTTACAAGATTTACACTTCTGTCACTTAAAAAAGGTACCCACTGTCCTCACATATCCACACACCCAAGAATCCATTTCTTGAAAAATATCATCTCAAATACCTTAAAACAATATTTTTTATTTATTATAGTTATTGTATAACAAAAAGGCTAAACTATGAATGATTGTGTTGTAATCCAAATTTGATTTCCAAGGAAGTGATTTTCTTAACTAAGTCCCTTCAAGTTTTTTCTTCTTCCACCTCTTAAAAATATTCAATTAAACACTAAATATAATTAAATTATTATCATTAATATAATTAAATTATGATTTTTTAGCAGTTCAACCATTATATATCTATTTTACATCCCAAGGAAAATGAAAACATCTCCCATGAACATAATAAGACTACCACCTCTATAAGGTGATGCATTTCATTTTTCATCACCACCTCACATGGATGGTTAAATATAATGATTAAATTAATAAATTTTATATATTAGAACTTTTTTAATTTTTATGTTAAAATAATATTTAATTTTTTCCCTTCTCATTCTTTAAAAATTGAAAACGTCACCCTTGTGTACATGTAGACTCTTGACTCCATTAACGACGTATTTGGGGTTTCATAACCTTCTCACATGAAAATTTATAAAAGTTTATTTAATTTATAAATATGATATAAATGAACAAATTAAATTTTTATAGGTGATTAATCCATGAAAAAGGTTCAAGGACCAGAATTTTCAAATCAAAACATGCATGCCAAATAAAACAGTTGACACCAATATAACAAATTTTAACAAAGAAATACGAGTAAGTGGTTAAAAAATAAATTATAAATAAATGATATGAATATATATATATATATATATGGATTTAATATATATTAATAATAAATATAAATTTATTATGATCAATGTGCGAACACATCATTCTATATGGAAATCCAATATAAGGGTTTATGTTTTCATTTCACTTTTAGCTGGGATTGTTTATACATGAATCTCCATTGGGATAATTATATGATATTACTACCTTAAAATAGATGTATTTTATTATATTTTAGTAATTTTTTTGATTTTAAATTACATCATACTATTTAACCTATTTTTGTTACTCAAAACCACAAAAATAATGTTTATAAGAAATGTCGACATCATTTCTTCTTTATGGTGGGAAATATTTTTCTACCATATCCGTATTATTTATTTTACTTCATGAATTCTTTATTATATAATTATGTTATTTATAAAGTGAAATCCATATAAAATAAGGATTTATTTTATAAATATTTAAATGAATATTCTGAATGTTTTCTATATAAGTCATTTTCGACTTTATTTACAAAACTACGAAAAGAATATCTTTTTAAAGTTTTTTGCATAAATTTATTTTAACATTTTCTTAAACATTCCAAATAATTTATATTACTTACATTATATTTTATGGTTTCAAAATTAATATCTATTCCCATTATTCTGGGAATTTATATATTTTAATATTTAAATAAAATAATATTATTTTCATATATTTTTTGAAAGAGATTTTATTCCACTTATGTATAATTTTATCTTCAAATCCATATTTTCAAACATAACTATTTTTTATAAAAAAATTATATTATTGATTTTTTTTCAATTAATTTATTAAAAGTATCAATTACAACTTATGAAACAAGCTTTGGAAATCATTTATAACTTCATTTTTTCAATAATGTTACAAAAGTATTTGGAAATATATTTTCAAAGCATCACTTATATTCTCCAATATATTTTTTCAAAAGATATGAATTTATTAACAAACCATATTTTATTATGAATTTTTGGTTTCTTGTGACCCCTTACTCATTTATTGATTATTCATCATTTTATGATCAAGGATTTATTCTAAACTATCAATCACTCTACATCATTCTTTTGACATTATTTTTCTTCTTTATGTACATGTTCATTTATACCATGGAAATATTTAATATCATTTGAATTTAGAAAAAACTATATAATTATTATTATGTACTATTTTAATTCAATTGATCATACTCGGAAATTTATTCCATTCTCCTCGGAAATATTGATATTTCATATACTTGATTCAATATAGTTATTTATTGACAATTTAGGAACATTAATGATTAATTATATAGTTATTTCAATACCCAAGAAGTTAATTGGACATGTGTAAATGATGATTTGTGTATATTATTGCACATTGATGCATCGACTAGTCTTGTAAAATAGTAAATAATGGGTATCTCTTGGTGTTTTTCATCCCATAGATGTAAGGTGACCTAGTATGAGGCCTTGATAGGAGGATAATTATTTTTTATAAAAATTAACTGATAGTAAGATCATGATGTCTCATAAAGATCTCTTAATTGTAAGATCATAATGTATTATCATGAGACCTTATTGATAATATCATTATATCTTGGCTCAAAAATTATGATGTCTAGAATTGTGTATTCCATCATTATGAAATTAGTTATTATAGTCCATGTGATTATTTATAATGTTATAATTTGATATATTTCATACTTAAATCATTGATTATATTGAATATTTATTGATTATTCACCCTTACATATTATTTATTATAAAATATTCTTGATATCTTACACTACATAAAATCCATTACTGATCATTTTAGTTTACCATTTATTATGTTTTCCTTTCACTTGGATAATAATAAGGAATATTTAATTTATTTCAAGTATGTAATAATGGAAATAAGAATGTTTTTGTAATGTTTAGAAGCTATTCATTACTTTTCCAATGTATTGTGGGAATCATGTATGTAATTAGTCCCATAATACTACTAAACTATTTAATCCTTTGTGATGTGATCTGTTATATCTTGTAATAATGTAATTATTTAAAATCCATCTTTGGTTTGTTGGATTTAGTATTTCTATTATTTTTATTAAATGATAAAATAATTTTACAGTCTTGGGAGACTAGATACATACATTATTCACAAAATACTTGGGAACATAAATCATATCATATAAAATTCACAAAAAATCCTTGTTTTCCTTAGTATATCATTAAAATAATTCAAATAACCCATATTGGTACATCGTGAAAAAGAAAGCATAATAAATGTTGATATTAAATGCTCAGTAAGGGATTGAATACAGTGAAAGCTATCGTGAATACATAAGGAATAAAAAATAATACAATGCAAATAATTATTAAATATTCCATATAATAAATAGATTTAGAATTTAATATATCCCACAAAAAAAATATAAATAATCACATAGAAAATAGTAACAAATTTTATAATGGTGGAATGAATAATTTTAAACATCTTGATTCATGAGCCAATAAATCATGATCCTTCCACATAGGCCTCAATCTATAAAATCACGAATATTATAATCAAATAATTTTTTAAGACATCATGATTTTACTGTAAAGGACTCGTACCGTGACATCATGATCTTACTATCTAGGTCTTATTCCAAGACACCTTATATATATGGGATCACACACATCAAGAAATAACCATTCTTGCTTCTTTGATGAGACACATCGATGCATAGAGGGGTATATAATCCCAATACCCACATTTCACTTAACCACGTACAATAAATTCCTCATATACAAAATAAATAATATAATTAATCAAAAATATGTTTTAACATTCAATAAATATCTATATTGAATCACGTAATTTAGAATTCCAATGTTTCAAAGTCTACGGAATAAATTTTTTAGTAATATTACAACAATTATTTCAATATATAATAATGGATATATGATTTATTCAACATTTAAATGATGTATAATATATCCCTATTATAAAATATAATGGACATGGAGGAGAAAAATAATGCTAGTGAATTCTGGAGTTCAATTGAGAATAAAACTTAAAGGAAGTGCATGATATGAGAATAATTGTTTCTATGAAAAAATGATATATGAAACAGAAATTATTAAGTGATGAAATGAGACCATAAATTCATTAAAAAATAATTATTTGTAGTAAAATCATGTCCCTTTTAAAATTATAGAATAAATTTGAAGAGAATCTTTGAAAAATAAATTTCATAAAACTTTTGTACCTTTGTTTTAAAAATCAAGTTATAAATCACTTCAAAAAATAATTTTATAAGGTTTCAAGGGAAATTTTAAAATATTATTTATAAAATAATAAATAATATTGAAATGTGGAAAATAATTAATGATTATGTAATAAAATTCGGATTGGAAGATAAAAATGTACATAAGTGAGATGAAATCCATTTCCAAACATTTTAGAAAATAATAACCATTTATTTTAATATAAAAGTGAAAAATTACAAGAATAATGGGAATATATATTAATTTATAAAACCATTTAATAATTTAATTTAATATAAATAATTATTAAAGGTCATACATCTTGGGAAAATACGTTCATATAGAAAATATTAAAATTTGTTTTTACACTTTTGTAAAGAAAGTAAAAAATGAATTATATAAAGAACATTAAAAAGAATATTTTTAATATTTTTAAAATAAATTAATGGTTTATATAAACTATACTTGTAAAATAAAAAAATTATATAATTTTTTTTAAATAATAATAAATAATACAGATATAGAGGAAAAATATTATTGACCAAAAAGGATAAATAACGTCGACTTTTCTTATAGACATTCATTTAATGGTTTTGAGTACCAAAGAGATTAAAAATGGAATGAATGATTTTAAACCACAAAAATAGCCATAGGGGAAGAAAAATATGTATTATTTAACATTGTAAGATAATTCAATCCCCTCTTGGGAAATTGAAACATAAACAATCCTAATAAAAATTGTGATTGGAATATAAACCCTTACCTTGAATTCTTACATGGCTAGACACATTCCAATCACTATTATATTATATTTATATTTATTATCCATCTATATAAGATATATATTTTAATCTATATTACTAGATATCATTTATTTATCACCTATTATTTTCCCTATTTATCTATAACTTTTTGTTAAAATCAATTACTTCAGAGTTAACTTTTTTGTTTCTCATGAAGGTTTTGATTTAGTGGTTCTAGTAATCACACATTATTCATGGTTTAATTAATAAAAAAATGTTAATCATGTCACATATATCATATTTATTCTCTAAATACTCTTTAGACCCACCTATATAAGGGGTTAATGAAAAATAAAATAAATATCTTTATGGTGGAGATAGTTCACACTTATGCATGATTGAAATTTACATTTTTCAAAAGATGGAATGAAAAAGAAGGTATGAAATTATTTTTTAAAATAATAATAATTATTTAATAATGTCATATTTATTCATTGAATTAAATTATATAACCATCCATGTGAGGAAATGATTAAAAATTAAACATTTTTCTTCATGTAAATGATAATTCTCTCCTCAAGCCTTCTTAAATTGGTCATAAGATAAGACCAAAACCTCTAGAAAATGGGGATGATATTTTGGATAGTATTTGGGTATATATTTCTCAAGATAAGGTGGTTAATTGGTGTGGATAATTGAGGATAGTATGTTCTATATTATGTGTATTAAGAGTGGGAATCTTGCAAATATTGTTATCTTTTAAAATTCAATAGCATCATTTTCAAGGATAATAGATGAAATTAAAATAAAATTTAATAATATTATATTTAAATGTCTAAATTCACTAATAAAATTAAATTGATACATGTTTTATTGATATTTGAGACTTTAACTCTTAGTAAAACACACTCGATCCAAGACATAATGATCTTACAGTTAATACCTTATTCCATGATATTATGAATCATACCACCAAAGGATCCTTCAAAAAAATAATGATCTTAGAATAAATTACATAGGCCAAAAAATCATGATATTAACATCAAGGCCTTGTTCTAAAGATCCTTACATATATGGGATGACATACACCAACAGATACCTAGTCTTGTTTGTCTTGTGAGACCCACTGATGCATTGAGGGGATGTATCTATCCCCACACATCATTTAAACATGTATAATAAATTCCTAATTTTATATAATAATAATAAAATACATCATCCACATGCCTTAAAAAATTAATTTATATCTTTATTGAATTAATTAGTACAAAATGAAAATATTTCTCTAGCCAATGGAATAACTTCTTTAGCAAGAGTCCATAAATTCACACCATATGTAATATTGGGTATAAAGTTTGGTAATCAATGAAATGATGCTAAATATATACATGAATTGAAATAACATTATAATATAAGAGAAAAATAGTTTCAAATTATGATAAGTACTGATAAAGAACTTAGAAGAAATCATTAAGCACAAAATGTAGTATAAAACATAAATCGATAAGGGTTGAAAAGAGACACTAACTGTATCAGAAAATACTAATTTTTTGTAAGGAAGTTTCCTTTCGAAAATTAGAGAGTAAAATGAAAATGAAAATTTTAAAATTAATTTATTAAAACTATTGTAACTTTTTTTGTAAAAACAATGTTATAAATAACTTCCATAACTCATTACATGTAGTGTTATGGAGAATTTTAAAACATTATTTTTAAAATAAATTAACATATTTGAATATTTAAAATAAACCATAATTAATAAATAAAAAATCAATTGAAATATAAAAATATAACAAAGTGAAATGATATCCATTTCAAAACATTTATTAAAAAGGGTCTTTTTTATGTTTTTGTTAAGTAAGTAAGAAATTATTTATGTGGAAAATGTTAAGAAGAATAATTTTAAACTTTTTGAAAATAGTTAGAGATTACAGAAACTAAACATTATAAATAAATAATTGAGGGAAAATAATATTGTACAATGAAAATAATAAATATGGATATGGATGGAAGATATTCCAAAAAAATGAGTTATAAGATCAGATTTTGTTATAAATATTCCTTTGATGGTTTGGACTACCAAATATGGGAAAAATAGAAAGAATACATGTAAATCCTATAAATAACCAGAGGATAAGAATGTATATGGATTTTAAGAGCTTAATAATATTATTTTTTCTCAATATAAATTTAAACATAAATAATTCTCACTAATAGTGATATTGGAGTATGATACCTTACCTTGGATTCCCACTTGGTCAGATGCATTCCAACCTCCCATTCCTTGGAAAATATTAGGTCCAAAACACTTCTAGTCTTATTTTATGGGTATTTTGGGAATAAAAGATCCTCTAATTCTTGTATAAGGGTGTTTGGAGGGTATTTGGGATCTTGGTTGATCTAATTGATATTTGGATATGTATATAAGTTAGAAGAGGATGTTCCCAATTATAAGTGAGTGAAGTGATACCATGGTAAATACTATAATCATTAAAATAATATAAAGAAATTTTCATGGGGAAGTTGTAAAAAATTTATAATATTTTAAATATAGGATAAGGGTACGTTGAGATACACTCATAAAATTATATTTAGACATGTTTTAGTGATATATTAGTCTTTTATCTGGCAGTTTAACCCCCCATTAACATTTTTTACCCGTACAGTGGGAGTTTTTTTTAACTATGGTATCAATTCATTATAACTAAAAATGAAATGAGAATTATAAAATAATTATAATAAACTTATTCTAAACATATAATCCAATTTAAATGTTTAATTGTACTATGTGGTAATTTGTTTTAAAATTGGTATGAAAAATTCCTCAAAAAACTAGTTATTTATAAAAATTCATTTTAAGCATAAATATATTTTGACACTAAAATCATGAATATAATTGATTTTAATGTATTTTATTGATTTATAAATATTAAATTAGTGTTATGAGACTTTAAAACAAATTTATAATTGAAAATCCCTTTATAATTACTTAATTATAGAAAATGATAAAAAATAATTCGCTTATTAGAATAAAACTTCACCTAGGTTTTACAATGGAAATCATAGGGTTAAAAGTTCTAAATAATATTTTTAAATGAATTATTTTACATATTAATTATATAATTGGTCTATAAACTTTTTTTATAAACTTTTAAATCATTCTTATACCATAATATTGTTGTAAAATATATAGTTTTTTTGTAAAATCAATATTTTCACTATTCACCTAAAAATAAACTGTATCAAAAATTTCCCAATAATTTACCCTAAGATAATTTAGAAATTAGAAATTAAGATATATAAATTAGTCTATATAAATTTATTGAATAAAGAAATTTATATTTTAAACAAATTATTGATTAATTCTATTTTTTTTTATTTTATAGTGGCGAGGTAATAAAATGTGCATTATATTATAGTTCATGAACATAGTGTTTACTTAATAAAGTATAATATTTAATATTAAATTATCCCCTTATATAATTTGATTAAAAAAATTACTTATATACAAAATTTAATACACAATTGATAGTAAGTATTCATCATTTCATTCTCAAGTTACCTTGTTTGTTCCACTATCTTGTGATTCCTCTAAAGCACTTTCACCAGCCACCCATAGGATTCTATAATAATTTCTCTATGGTGTCAAGAATCTATATGTGATCTTCATTATAATGTAATTCTCATTCCAACTCTATTAAATTAATGGCGATTGCATGCATTATGTCTTTCATGTACTTCCATAATAATGAATCATAGATTATGACATGTACTTTAGTGAGGTTGGGAATATTTTTTGTCAATGAGAGAAATTTTAAACATATTTTTACTAATACCGGGATAATTATTTTGTCTTAATGGGGTTCATTATTTTGAATTTTAAGGAAGGGAAGACAATAGTTTCATTTTCATAGCGTTATTATATAATTTTAATTAAGGTGAGGGATATTTAATCTATGATAAATAAAAAACTATATTATTTTATATTATTCAAAAATAATGTAATGTGGCATTGGAAAATTAAATATTGCTTAAAATATGTTTTTAAGACGATATTAGAATGACTATTCAATATGTTCCAATTGAGATGATTTCTAGGACCTTCATAACATCATCCACAATAGATCTGGAATTTTTTTAAACAGTCATGTCCTATGAAAATGACTACAAGATATAGAAAACGCATCTTGTGTACTCTAAAAACTCCTTGGGTTATGGATTGATTATAAATAAAGGTTACAGTATCAACATTTTAATCATTTTCATTTGGGGTGATATCATAGGGGAATTTATAAATATTTTAATTTAGCATGAACAAGGGAGGCATAAAATGATTTTAAAGAAGATGAAAATCCTAGTGATCTGTGAGAAAGATGTGTGTAATTAGTTTTTAATAGTTTTTTGGGTAATATATATGATATTATGGCAAAACCTCCATTTAATGATTAAATTCTGATTTTATCTGATTATTTTACATAAATATAATTTTTTATATGTTCCAAAATTATCATCAAAAATTGAATTATTCTTTTCCTCATCTCAAACTCGAGTATAAAAACTATATACTATAAAGTAAAGTAGAATATTTTAGAAATATTTTTAAATATTACCCAAATATAGAGACCCATTCTATTTGGGACATTAAATTCAATAAAAAACAACCAGGTAAATTGAGGTCTTTAATGAAGGTACAATCACGTTCTCCTTAGCGAAGACATGATGATATTTTCCATGATGAAGTTTAAGTTAAAATATAGGAATGAAGAGTTATAGGAAATTAAAGGTTTAATTGTGTATATTAGTATTTTTTATGTTATCAAGCTAATATAAAAATAATTATGAGGGTGAAATTCTGATAAGAAGGGAATAATATATCTACATAATATTTTTGAATTTAATTTTTTATTTAAATAAATACATGTTTGGAAATATTGTAACACATACAATACCAAAATTAAATGATTCATGAAACATTAAAATCACAAGAAAAATAAATATTTAGTAAATATAAAGATAAAAATTCATTATGATACTGACATTGTATAATCATTTTTCTAGTGATGAAATTATAAGATGATCAAATAAATAAATAGTTAATGTGATATGATTAAAATCATTCAATGTTAAAAATGGGTATTTTCCAAAAAACAACTTTTGAAGCGTTATGTATTTTAACCAATTTATCAGTTTTAAAATATTTAAATGTATTAAGTAAAATATTAAGTTTTAAATAATTATATGTTTTTATAAAATAATATTAAAAAATCGACTTTTGAAAAGGTCCTTTTTCTTTTTAAATTCAGTCTTCATTTCTATTTAATATTTTCATTTAAAATTAAAATTTATTTATTTTTTAATTTTAATATGTTGAAATGAACCTTATTTTCTTATGAAATCCTAAGGCCCACACTCCCAGATCTAATGTGAAAATAAAAATCTCTATATATTGGAATTTACATTATATACAATAACCCCAAACCGAGTAACCAAAATTCTATTTTACTTTATAAGACCGGTTCAATATAAAAGGGATCACATCACAAAAGATCCAACAGTTTATTAGTATTCATACACTAGATACATACATGATTCCCCTAATATATTGGAAACATAACTAATATCTTTTAGACATCATAAAAACATTCTTATTTAATTTTTATAACCTTGAAATCATTCAAAGATCCTGAGTTGGTATCCCGGGGAAATGAAAAATATAATAAAGGGTGATCTTGAATACTTAGTATGGAATTTCATAAAAGGGATTATAACATGAATACGTAAGGAATAAATAATATAGTGGGGTTAATATTAAATAAATATTACATATAATAATCAACATAACATGAATTATATCGAAGGATAATAATTTAAATAATCAGTTGGACAAAAAAACTCTTTTCATTATAATGGAATGCAAGATGGTAGATATCTTAAATCTCTAGCCAAAAAATTAAGATATTACCTTTAAGGCCTCATTCCAAAAAATCTTAATCTTTATATAAAGGGATCCTTCCAAGACATCATGATATTACCATCAAGGCCTCGTGCTATTATATCATGATCTTACCTTGTATTCTCGTTCCATGAAACCTTACATATATTGGATTTCAAACACCAAGTAATCCCCATTAATATTTATCTTATGATGCCTACCAATGTATACAGGGGAAATAATTCACTGAAATTTTCACTTAAACATATAAAATTCATTACTCATACATTAAATAAATAATAAAAATAATCATCAATATTATTTACTTGTCAATAAAAATTCATATTGAATCATGTAATACTGTATATCAATATTTCCCATTCAATAGAATAAATTTCTTAGTAGGATTCCTAAAATTCACAATATATATAATAATGAGTATATAAGTTAGTCAACATTTAATTATTGTGAAATATATACATGGTATCAAAGATCAATGACATGAAGAAGAAAAAAAAATGTCAATGAATGATGATGGGTAATAAAGAACATAACTTTATGAAAGTGAATGATCTAAAAATAAATTCATGTGTGCTAAATAAGGTATAAAAAATAAATTTGAAATGAATGAAAGGATACTATAAATTAACCAAAAAATAACTTTTTTAGTAAAATTGTGTACTTTGTAAAAATAAAGTGTAAAATTGAAGCAAAAAATTTGAAAAAAACACTTTATTTAATATTTTACAACTTTTTGGTTAAAATAATGTTATAAATCACATCCAAAACACATTTAATAATGTTTGGTGGAGAAAATTAAAAAATTATTTGTAAAAAAAATTTATAATAATTCAATATTGATACTAATATCTGATTTTGTAAGAAAATGTGGAGTAAAATATAAGAATATAAATATGTTAACTAAAATCTCTTCTGCAAGATTAGGAATATAATATAATATTTTGAATATAAAAATTAAAAATTACAAGAATAATTGGAATATATATTAATTTATAAATCCATAAAAACATTGAAATGGAGATAAATAATGAATAATGGTCTTGTTTCAGGGAAATATGTTCATTTGAAAAATGTTAAAAAGGGATTCATTTCAAGGTTTTGTAAAAAAAGTCGAAAATGAATTATACAGAAAAATAAAAAAATCCTTTTAAAATATAGAAAATAAAGTAAATGTTTATAGAAAATTACCAAATAAAATATCCAATGTATATAATGTAAAATTTTTGAAAAAAATAAAAATATATGGATATTTAGGGAAAATATCCTCACTTAAAAAATAAAAATAAGGCTGACTTTACTTATAAAAATTCTTTCAGGGGTTTTGAGTTTGAAAGCGATAAAAAATGGGAAAATCATTATAAAACCTAGAAATATCTATAATTAAAGAAACATATAATAGTTTCAAAAGAGTAAAAACATAAAATTACATAAATAGAAATTGAGACATAAACAATCCTTATAAAGAGATTGATTTGAACATAAACCATTACCCTGGATTTCCCCTTGGTCGGACATATTTCAACATATTTTGTACTGAATTATTATTTATTATTCATGAATATCATATCTATATTTATATCTATATTTATATCTATATTTCTTTATATCATTTATTCAAAACATATAATTCCCATTTAATCAAATTTCTTTGTTGAAACCAATTATTTGGGTGTTAATTATTCTGTTTCTCAGGCATGTTTTGATTCGACGATTAATGTCCTTATGCCTTGGTCATTGATTCATTACCACCAAAAGTTTAATCATTTCATATATGAAATATTTATACATAATATAAAATTTTAATTCTATATATGTATTTTAGTTGTGAACAATGAAATTTGTCTCTTTATAGAGGCATATGTCCACACATTATCATGGTTGACATTTTCATTTTTCCACGAATTGAAAGAAAGGAGTTATATAATTTTTTACCATTATAAAAAAATAATTAAGTAATAAATATGATATTTATTAATTATATAAATTTAAATAATTGAATGTTTTATAATGTGATGATAAATGAAATATATCACTTCATGGAGGAGGTAGTTTGCACGTACACACGATAAATTGTATCATTTTTTAATGATTGGAGATAAATAAAGAAATAAAATAATTTATCTTTCCTTAATAATAATTATGAAATAAATATCATATATATTCTATAAATCTATCTCTATAACCTATTATGAGAGTCAATGATGAAAAATGAAATCTGATTATTTGTTAATGTGGTAGTCTGCACATCAGAATGTGTGAAATTCCCATTTTCTTTCAGATGAAAAGGAGATTGATGGTGTTTGTTACATCAACATAATAATGTTTTAGTATAATTAAGATATTTATGTCATTATTTTAATACTATTATAAAATATTTGGATGAGGTTTGAGAATATAAAATCATTAAATAACTCAGTTAAGAAAATTACCTCTTTTTTGGATATCCCCAATTGGATTTCACCTTATATTTTTCCTGATATTTTAATAGATAAAATATATTTGATAACTTATAGGATACACAAAAACAAGATTAAATGAAAAATGAAATATTATTATTTAAATACAATTATTATAACCTAATAATTGAATTGTAGGGAATGAGTATGATTGACTAAATAATGAAATATATATAAATGGACCAACAAAACATGAATTTATTGGTTATTTTGTATGATATAGAAACTCTATTTTTAGTAGTAATTTTATTTTTAAATTTATTTTTCTTCATAAATGGGTTTTAATTAATTTTTTAGAGTGAATATATTAATTAATTTATGGAACTTTTAGAGATTATAATTTCTAGAAAGGGTATCATTTTTTAAATTATCATGATAAAATTATCTTAGAGTTTTTAAGAGTGTTTTTCGAATAGTTTGATTTAGAAATTAATCATGAAAATGTGGATTTTTTTTGAAATTTGTAGTTTTTTTTCAATAATTTACAAAGTAATATTTTGTTTTAAAAAATTTTTAAATTCAAATTTGGTTTATTTAATTATTTAAAATCTATTTAATTTCTTTATATTCAATTTTATTGGTGAATTTTGTATAAAATAATTTCTATACATAAAAGCATTTTATCTGAAAAACTATTTTTGTTGCGTTTTGAGTTATTTTATTTGATTAATATCTAAAAAATCTAGAAATTTAATCTAGAAAAAATATACTATATTTTTAATTATTAGGTTAAATTTTTTAAATAGATTCATTTTATTTTTATCTTTTGTGAATAGTAACCACAATAAATTTTTTTATAACAGGAATAGTAAATCGGGTAATTGAGGTTAAAATAATATAATAATTTTACAAAATCAACCCAAAAATTTCCAAAAATTATTTTTCTATGTATATTTTATCCAAAAATTATCAAAATTTTAAAAATTATGAAACTTATTTCCACTTTCCCTTGATTATAATATTTATATTATTTTATTTAAATATATAGTAAAAAGTTTATATCTCTTTATTTTAATATCTATAATATTTTATTATCGGGATAAGGAAAAACTATGATCATTTCTCAATTTTTTGAAAAAATAATTATTTTTTTATCATGGTAATTTTTTTAATTTTTAGTGATGAAATAATTACCTTAAATGCTTATAAAACCCTCACATAATTCATTTGAAAGCCATAAAAACTCATGTAAATGATTATAGAACATGTCCTACATAGTATATAATTCATTTCATTTTGGATCCATTTAACTTGAGTTATACACATATTATATTATAATATTTTAGGTATTTCCAAAAATTACATTAATGATATTTATAATAAAAAAAGATTTATTAAAGGATTTTAAAATCATAAAAAACTATATCAACAGCCATGTGAATGAGATATTGTTTCAAATATAAAACAAAGTCCATTTGTGGGACACATTTTCTTTTCTATTATGTTTATTGTCTCATATAGTGGATAAAAACATGATTATGCAAGTAAAAGTCAAAAGGGTTAATGGGGTGAGGGGGTATGCCCATCCCCTCACAGATAAAAGGGAACCCCCTATCCCCTCTTATAAACATTTCAAGATCCATTTGGTTCATCAAATACTAGAAAAAATCACTTTATAAAACCCTACCCAAATTCTGTAGGTCTTATTTTGGGTAGAATTCCAATCTTAGAGGGCTTAAGGTGTAAAACAAAGGAGGTTTTCTAAAGAAGACGTATATATTTTAACTAAATGTTTTAGTTTTACTTATTTTTATAACTCCGTTATATATTATTAAACCATTATTAAATAGTAACACAATCATATTCCATAAATTTTTTTGTTATTATGTTATGGCAATAACCAATATCCATATCTTCTTTCATCAAATAGGTAATGAAACCATCTTTTGTTTATACGGTAGACTACCGCCTGACAAACCAATGTAATTCATTTTCATGTAAAAACACTTATGGATGTTTCTAATGATATAATTAATGTATATATATCAAATTCATGAAATAGATATCATTCTTGAAAGATAATATATCTTCTATTTTCTTAGTATTCCATCTATTGAAAAAAAGATAATTTCATTTGTGCAAATCTGTGCATTACCACCTCCACAAAACGATGTGGTTTTCATCATCACAACAGCAAATGGATGATATATATAAATTATTTGAAATATTACTTGAAATTTATTATAAGATAATAATTATATTATGGTAAAAAATATTTACTTTATTTCCTTTAAAATTATTTAAAAATGGAAATGTTACTCATGCATACGTACGACCTACCAAATATATGATTGTTATGTAATTAATTTTTCATAACCATATTTAATAGTTGGTTTCAAAAGTGTTATTAATGAATGAATATGATAATTATGTAACTGTTATTATTATATAAATGATTAAATAATGTCCCCATTCATCATAATTAACCAACCAAATCCATTATGAAATAATGAATCGAACATCTAAAAAAATCCAATGTGGACTTAACTGATTAAGTAATTAAATAATTTATTAAAATAAATGAAATAGTATGTTTAAGTAAATGTATTAAACTTATAAAAGTATTATATTAAATATAATAATTGATATAATTTAATTATATATTATTTAAAGGACATAGATGGCTTGCCTGGACAGGAGTTAAGGGATTTCGTCGCAATTTCCTATAATTGAGGAATATTTTAGTGTTTTATATCTAATTTATTTTATGAGGTGCATACACTAATTTTATACATTTTATAACATGAATAATTTATAATTCATGGAACTTTAGGTTTTAATTCAAATTATTTCATCCAAAGGGATTCCAATTTAAAGTTACCGAGTGGTAAGGTTTTCATAACTCAATTTTATTTCAGTGGGTCATATCACTTATTCATTAATTATATTATGGAAATATTATATGTGAGAAGATTTTTTTATTTATGTTTTATTTAAACTTGTTTTTTAGTTTACATTTTTATCACATAATCCCTCAATTTTTTAATTTCCAATTCATTGATATGATCTTTATAACAGTTATTCATCATAAATTCTCTTTCTTTGAGATATGTCTGGTAATATACATCCACTTCCTTTTACAAGGTGAATGAACTATTTATTGAGATATAATATCATGAATGACCTATTGATAATTATATTTTATGTTCCTTTTATGTTCTATCTTTCATGATATTTTCATTCAATCATTATAAATGTTTCAAGGGTTTTCATGGTCATAATATCAATTCCCTGAGACATAATTCATCTTATACTACATTAATTATTTTATGTGGTGTACTGAATACCCAATGAATTTGTTTTCAATTACGTTTTCATGGAAATTATGGATTTTATAGAATCATATTATTTTCCTTCATTTAATGGTTTATTTATTCAATTATTACCTTAGTTGCATGGGTTTCATCTCAAACATCCTCCTTAAAGACATGTTTTGATTAATACACCTATATTCATTTATATAGTTCATAAAGTGAATTTTTTCTTATAATATATTGAATATTTTTAAAAAAAAAATTATTTTATGTTCCATATTATGTTTTTTTTATTTCAAATGGGGTTTTATTTTCAAAGTCCATAAATGATTTTTTTTAAAACATTGTTTTGTTGTTTTTAACAAAACTCTTCATCCATGGTATTTGACTAAATTGAAGAAAAGTATTTTCTAAGATTATTTCCTAAAGAAATTTTCCTTTATATTTTATCTTATTTTAAAAGGCATTAAAAAGAAATTTCTTAATGTTTTTTTTCATGGGTAACTTTATACTATTTATACAAAAGTTTGAAAAGAATATTTTATTTTAATGTTTATGACGTGGATAGATTTTCACACCAACATGAATAAGTAATTCCAATACATAAATTATTCTATTGATTATTCATAATATTGGAGATGTAAAGTTATAAAGGAATTTAATTCAATACCCAATGACTTTTAATGTATATTCCAAAATTTTGAAGTGATCCTGGGATCACAATTAGATACAATGGAATGAGGGACTCCATGTAACATGAAAATTTCCAAATGCTTTTGTTGAGTAATTTGATCTAATAAAAGTGTATATTTAATTGTAAGTAAATGAATATATTTATTTAAAATATTATTAATAACCCAAATAAAATTATTAAATAGATTATTTTTTGGTAATTCCACCACATAATCGATAGATAAATTTTCAAATTCCTGTTATGGAATTGGAAAATGATAAAGCATCCCTATTGTTAATTTTCATTCTGCATTAATCTGTTGACAAGTCAAACATTTGATTGAAATGTTTGGAATATATCTTTTCATTCATCCAACTAGTAAAACACTTGAAGATATATGTACATCTTAGTACTTACTGGATAAACAGAAAATATGGAACTATGAGCTTCAATCAAAAATCTTGTCTTTAACTGGGAGTAACGCAGAACACATAGTCTCTTTAAAAATCTCAAAAAAAAATATTAATCAATTTTAAATTTAGTAAACTTACCTGTCTTAACCAATTATACATTTTCTTATAAATAAAAATCTTTCTTTTGAGATTGATTAATTATTTCTAATAGAGATGATTCTACTAACACCGTAAATAAAATTGAGGAAGTTCGTACATCCAAAACACATAGGAAAAAATCATCAAATCATTTCCCAAAGGGTCATTTTCTAAACGTAACATGGTTAATGAATCATTATTTATTGGACTCAAATAATCAATTACTTTGTTTGATTATATATGATGGTAATTAATTCTGAAGTTATAACACTCTATAAATTCTAGCCATAACCTCTTACCATTTTCAAAACGTTCTGAGTGAATATATAATTTTAAATTTTATGATTAATATATATTTCACACATGGATCTATATAAATTATGTCTCAAAATTTATAAAGGAAAATACAAATAATCAAATTTTATATCATGTGTAGGATATTTTAATACCAGATGTTTCATTTGTTATCCATAATAAACAATTACCTTATCATTCTATATAAGAACACAACTAGTCTCATTTATTGAAGCATAACTTTTTGTAGATAATTCACCATTTCTAGAGGGAACAACCAAAACTAGATAATTCACCAATATTATTTTAGTTCATAAAATCAATCATTACATTCTTTTGTCTAGGATAATTTCACTCATTTTTGAGTTAACATAGTTAGTTGGCTAGATAATCGTGAAATGTTTTCAATAAACTATTTATAATATCCTATTATGCCAAGAAATCTATAAATATCAGTAATATTTATAGGTCTTTCAATTCAAAAAACACTTTAGATTTTATGGGATCAAATGTTATTACATATTTATTCAATTTGTTTCAAAGTCATGAAATATGTTATAATAAAAAAGAACATTTCCTAAATTTTTAATATAAATTCATTTTTTAGGGTTCATAAAACATTCTCTAGATGTTTTTAATGATCTTAATAAGTTATTTAATAAATAAATATATCATCAATAAAAAAACTAAAAAATAATGAAATATTCATGGAAGAAACTATTCATAAGAACCATAAATATAGTTAGGGAATTTTATAACCTAAAGGGAGTAAAAGAAAACATATAATCCCCATATCTAGTCCGAAAAAAACTATTTTTATAATTTCAACCTATGTTAACTCAAGATGATAGTACCTAAACCATAGGTCATCCTTTGAAAAATACTGATCTCCCTAGAGATGTTTAAACAAATCATTGACATAAGGAAACATATACTTATTATTAATTGTAATATTATTCAAATAATCAGTCTAAATCCCCATGGAGCTGTATTTATTTTAAATAAATAAGATTGGTTCACCCCATGGTGTAGGTCTACGATGAATGAAACATTTATCAAGAAACTCAGAAAACTTTATTTTCAATTCCAGAAGTTTTTCTTAAGCCATTCGATAAGGGGGGTTTACAATTGGCATAACATAAAAAACCAATTGAAGAGTAAATTTTACTTCTCAATATGGTGTAACACTTGGAAATTCATCAAGAAAACATCCGAGTATTCTTTTACTATCAACACATCCATAATCTTTACAATTATCTTATTCTAGAAAATATGTGGATGAAAACTTTTGATTCCATGTATTAAAATATTCTTGGCTATATGATATGTTATCAAAGGAATACTCAATTCTTATATATAAACTGAAATTATTCATGAAAAAAACATTAACCGTGTAATATATCATAAAAAGGTAAATAGGAATCTAATACATACTCATCATAAAATCAAACTATACTCAGGGTAAGAAAACATTGTTTATATGTAATGTATTTCAATAAGAAATCAAAAAAATATTTTTATAATTTATTTTTCTATAATAGTACCCCAGGTATTTTTACCATAATTTTTGGATTCATTTAATGAGGTGGAATTAAAAACTCACTATGAAACCCCTCATAGATGAATTAATTTGTAGAACATCAATCAAACAGGACATTTGTATAATCTGAATAAATTATAAATTTATATGATACCACTTCATTACATGACCCAACATATTTTTATGTTGTTGTGGAGGATATACACAAAATATTATACATATAGTCTAGCTTATTCCCATCATTCGGGTTCTTATTTGGATACTCAAGTGTATAATGATCCATCTCATTACATTTCAAACATTTTACTTACTATTTTTTAGAATTTATTTTACCACTACCATGATCATTCTCATTTCAATTATGATAAATATGCTCCATCTTACCATATAAAAATATCATATCAGTCTTCAAAAATAATTCAACAATTTTTTTACCATAAAGATCAAAAACTAAAAACATAATTTTCATACAATTATATTTTTTGATTAATTATTCTTTTTTCCTTCCATCTTGACCATATTTTATGTTTGTTTTCGAATTACACATGATCATAAAAAACCCATTTCCACAATCTAAAAATATCACAAAAGTATCTCATCAGTTTTTAATTCATGAGAGTCTAATTATGTTCAATATCTCAAATCTAATCATGAGTAAGGTTGATTAATCTTACTTCAATATCATGGATAAAAATTGGTTTGTACTATTCTATTCTGATGTATTTTTATTCATACATGGTGAAAAAATATTCCTCTTTTTTTTCTCAATTCAAGTAATTTCTTTTCCATCCTAATTTTAAAATATTTTGGAAAAGAGTTCTGAAGGGAGATATTTTTAAAATAACACCATTCAAATCTATCAGTATCTTTACTTTCTCTATTATTATGAACCATTATCCACCATTGACCACCTTCAATATCCAAAGGTTATAAATAAATACATTCCTTTTGATGATATCAACATCCGCTAACATTGAATATTTTTTTGAGGGTTTTAATTCATCCATCATCTACCATTAGGTCAAAGTATCCCCAAAATTAAGGAGGGTGTTGTGTTATAAAATGTTTCGCTATCTACATATTACTTTGTGGTAGACCTGGTCAATCTTTGGCATGGAAATACCCATTATATAATGCCTATATCAGTGATCTATAACATCAAAAAAACTACTTTATTATAATTCCAAATATTCCAAGTTGCTAATTTATAAGGATATCAACCCCATGGAACCTTCTTACTTTAGATTCCATGTTCCCTTAGTGGAAAACCATTTATAATAAACATAGTGTAGACGAAGAAACATAATAATCTTAAAATTATTTATCATTTTAAGTTAACCATAATGTAAAATCTTATAAGGGTATTCTATAAACAATATATTAACCTCTTAAATTATCTAAAAATTTCTCTAGCACCAACTATAAGGACCTGAACATAAAAATTACTTAATATAGTGTATTTAAAAAAGATTTAATTTTATTTTATTTGAAAAGATATTTTTGGTTTTTATTTTTATGTTCATAACTCTTAGAAAATAATATCATATATTATAAATGGGACACTTCTACTTAGTATCCATTTTTTCAAAACATAAAATTTTTAATGTAAATCATAATTTATTTTAATAAAAAAAATTTAAACATTCATCTTGACTTATTCCTTTCCCTTAACTATCCTTAATCCCCATAAAAAAAATTTTAAACTGTGAAATGAGAATAAAAATCTTTGCATAGTACATAAAAAGACCAAAAATCCATTATTTATGAATATATATAAAAAATGTACTTTTAAAAATAAATTTTGTGGTGAAAATAAACATGTTATTAACTTATAAATAACCTTATCTCCAAAAATTTTTCATAAAACATTTAATAAGAAATATTAAACGAAAATTAAAACTCATAAGGCTTATTTGATATCATTAAAAACTCATAATAATTTATTTTCCAAAAAAAAATAATTTTCATCCATAAAAAGTTTCATATAATTTCTTATACATTGTTAAATCATAATATTTTCATATAAAACAATAACATGAATAGATAAATTATAATGGTAACCTGATGCATCATTTTCATATCACTTTACATACATAGGGAATAAACATAATGGTTATACATGGAGTAACAATCATAGTTATACATGAAATAACCATAATGGTTGTACTTGTAATAACTATCATTGTATATTCCCATAATATCTTTGGAGAAACTTAATTGGGTAACTCTGTCCCTTTACCAAATGAATTAGATGTCCATTATGGTCTCACCCACCACTGTTCTATAACATAACCACTTATCATAAATAAATTCCAAGGAACCATAACATACTACATAAAAGCTTACAGGATAAAAAAACATTTTCATCTACAAGAAAATATTTATAGATATTGAAAGATCTAATATGTTTTATTTTATTTTTGAAAATAACAATAACATTATTAAATAGGATTTTTATTTGAATACTTAACATAAAATTATAGGGGAATCCAAAATTCAAATAACAGTTAATGAAGTAGGAATGGTGGTTGTCATCATATATGTTAAAAAGAACATTCTTTCATCTTTTTTTAAAGGACATTAAAAAATTGTATAAAATATTCATTTCAAAAGGATGGATGATATTCATGAAAAAAATAAACTATTGGGTGAGATGATCCTAACATCCAAAGTGATGTAAAATTTACCTTATTTTCATATTGTAGTTCAATAACATCTTCCAAAGGGATGTACATAACTTTTGATTTTTCAGACATATTAAAGCTTCTAATGAAATGCCTCTGCATAATATGAAGATATAATTATAAAGTTGAAAGATATTGAAAATTTAAAATATAATTACATCCCATTGAAAGATTTAATTGAGATACCACTTGAAAATAATCTATATTTTTCTTCACATTTGAAGTCATTCTCATTGCATCTGAACACTTTTTTATTGAAAAATATAAAGTTATTTCTTATTCTTTGTAAAAAATTCATGTGTTATTTAATGGGTTTCTCATTATACATTTCACATTATATGATCATAATTGAAATTTTATCATGGATAAATAAATTGATTTTATGTTTATCTCTTCTTTTTACCACAATTTACAAAACATTATCTAACTTATTTCTGAATAAACACATTGAAAATAAAGACAAAATGTTTTATATAACCAATATAATCATAGTATAACATTAAATAATAATTTATATCCAAAATGGGGTGATTTTCAATTCATATATGATTTCTCACATGACAATATATTTCATGATTATTTTTTAACATTATTTCTTTATTATTTTGCCATGTATATTTTAACTATGCTTTCATGTCACCTCATATGTACTTATCATATTCCTTGTAATGTGAATATGAAAAAATTATTATTATTTGGAATTAAATGTATTTGGAAATAAATTAAATTCTAAAAAATAAATGAATTTATATTATCACCATATAAATGATAATATGAAAAGATCACATTAGAGACAATACATCATTATAGCTCAGAGTGTGACCATTATCTTGTAATGTTAGGGAATCATTTCCTATTATGACCATCATGATGACATATGCTGCATCATAAATACTTCCCTTGTTCTTGAGTTGTGCAGAATGGTCCACTATTGTGTACTAGTTTTTGATCGAGTCTAGCTCAATGATTTTTTTGGTTTTACCCTGAGGTACTTCTCACCTAGATCAACATCCAATTTTAACACCCAGAATGGGATCTGAATACTTAAATATCCACATAATAATTATGATACCAAAATCATAGACTGTATTCTTATATCTTAATGTATGACACTAATGTTTCTTAGTATAATTTTTAATTTTACCAATGGTGTGTTTGGTGCTTTCTAAATAGGATGTTATTTTTCTAAAACATATCTATTGAGAGTTACAAACCAGGTGTAAAATAATCTACGAATCATCTAAATCATGGTAGTAAAAAATCAGGTGTGAACTTAATCATCATCATCATATAGTTTTTCACCTTTCATCCTATATTTATTTTATGTTAATCCAAATTTAATCAATATAGAATCATTAATTAATTATTAGTTAATAATTATTTAGTTTTTAATTAATCCTATATTAATTATTCATTAATCATTCATTAATAGCTATTTAATTATAGTTAATAATTATTTAATCATAAATTAATCATTCTTCAATCATTAGTTAAAATGTCTTTAATCATTAGTTAACCATTCATTAATCATTAGTAAATAATTAGTTTATCATTTGTTAATCAGTCTTTAATCATACTTTAATCATTAGTTAATCATTAATTAACCATTTTCTATCACTAGTTGATCATTATTTAATCATTTGTTAATAATTAAATAAGAAATCATTAATAATTAGTTAATCATTAGTAAATCAGTAGTTAATCAATCATTAATCAATCTTTATTAATTAGTTAATCAATCTTTAATAATTAGTTAATCATCCATTAATAATTAGTTAATTATATGTTATTAATTAAATAATCATTAGTTAACAATTAGTTAATAAATATTTAATCATTAGTTAATCATTCTTTAATAATTTATTAATTATTAGTCACTCATTAGATAATCATTATTTATTTATTATTTAATCATTATTTAATCATTAATTAACCATTAGTTAATAATTCTTTAATCATTGGTTAATAGTTAGTTAATAAATAGTAAAAAAATTGTTAATCATTGTTTATTCAGTCTTTAATCATTATTTAATCGTTAGTTAATAAATATTTAATCATTAGTTTATCATTAGTTTATCACTCATTAATCATTAGTTAATCAATCTTTTATCATTATTTTATTGTTATTTTATCATTATTTTATCATTAGTTAAAAATTATTTAATAATTCTTTAATAATTCTTTAATAATTCTTTATTCATTATTTAATAAGTATTTAATCATTAGTCAATCAGTATTTAATCCTTAGTTAATCATTCTTTAATTATCTGTTCATCAATCATTAATCATTAGTTAATAATCCAGTAATCATTAGTTAATCAATCATTAATCATTAATTAATCACTCATTAATCATTAGTTAATTATAAATACTAGGTTTAATACCTTTAATTTTTGAAAAATAAATTAAAGTTTAGTTGTATTACTAACATAATTATTATAATATAACAATATTAATAGCTGTGATAATACATGGGTATATAAAATTAATATAAATAATTAAAAAACTAATAATAACAATATATAATGTTAAGTAATATACAATATTAATATATTTAACTTATATGTACTAAATATAATATTATTAACTAATATTATTATAAAATTTAAATAAAAATAATAAAAAAAAACCAAAACACAATAAAACTTTAAAAAGAATCTAAAAATAAAAAACATGGTAAAGAAAATTAATTACAAAGTTGATATGAATTTATTAAAATGTTAGGAAATTTTATGTGTATGCACAATCCTATGAGGGTTGGGTTGTGTTAGTGTAGTATTGGGGAATAAGTTGACCTAGGATAATGTTTTGTGATCATGTAGTTGGGACGATTCATTTGGGATTTTGGGAAATAATGTTTAAGTGTCTTAAGTTGGTCACTTGGCTTAGAGACCCTAGTGATGGTACAAAGACAGAAATATCCAATCATTCGGACTCCAATAACCCACTAGTTGACTCTGTACACAACCCAATAGTTGTAGAGAAACCAATAGAATATGAATCATATAATAATGGGTTATGATTTCCATGTCATTATTGAGATAGTTCCCCTGATATTATCTTTGATCATAGTTTATCATTACTATTTCAGGATTCCTCGATGAAAAAGACCTACACAAACTCCATGATAGGATTGTGATATTAATCTGCTGAAATATGATGCCTCAATTTAGGGTCCCATTTATGAGGTATTCTCATCTTGTAGAAAACGAGTGATACTTCCACCCATATAGCGGTGATAAGAACCACCTCTAATAGTTAATGACAATGTTTTTCCACATGATAGATATAATACCATTCCATCTGTGTTAGATGATTATATTTCTTGGTTGAGCTCACTTTTTGGGTTTTAGAAGAAGATACAACCCTAGTTTTGGGGTGATCTAAACCCATAGGTGGTAGAGTCAATGACCAATGCACTCTTTCTTGTCTAGACCCCTTCATACCAGATAGTGGTACTTAGAAATAATTCTCTATGTCTTGGATGTAAAATGGTTATGCTTGATGATATAGACCCGTGGTGGGGTTCCACATCCCTAGATTGACTTTGAGCACCTTTTTTGGGTGCATAATCTCCTAATTACTCTATAATTAATATGAATCCAATATATTCTCAAGCTTCCATAGGGTATTTTTTTAGTTTTTGAGTATGATTTGAGATTTACTAACCTCACAAAATACTCTCAAGATATAGTACATGATCCATTTTTTTCTGGTGAGGATGTTTACACAGAGTTGTCTGAGCTGGATTTGTGGACCTTTGCATCCCTACCTATTCGTGGGTGTTAGAGAATGACTTACTACTATAGATCTTTTTTGAAGAGTAGAAATAGTTAGCTGGTGCTAATAGTATTCATCCAGTTGCAGTGAATTCATTGGAAAGGGATGACATTAGGTAGTAGTCTCACAAAAGTAAAAGCTTCAGAATGTTGAGTCTTAGACTCGAGGGTTCAGAAACAAATTTTCATAGGGATGTTCTATTTAACTGAGTGATAGGTGATTATTATTTATTATGGGTGAGGTCATATCGCATGATACCACTCAAAACAACATGAAATAGTATATAGATAAGAAATTATTGGGTAGTCAAAGTGAGAGACATTAGTTCAAGAAAGAGGAACCGTATAAAGACCGTGTTGGTAGAAGAGTTAGGAGAACTATTAGAGCTGGATAATGTTATGCTTTTATACCACTACCATCACATCTAGGAAGTACCCATTAAGATCAGTGAGCTGGAAGCTAGGGATATAATCAGTTTCAAGTAGTTGAGGGTTACAACCTATAGGTTCTCGAAATGATCAATGGTATGGTCTATGTCTTATCTACCATATAAGATTTTTTTGATAGGCATAGGAAGGAGCTATTACTTTGTTTCAATCAGAGGATGTGGTGGAACTAGGATGACGGGTCAATATTTTCCTTCAGTGATGACATATAATTTTAGTCAGAATAGCTTGGGATCTTATAAAATGTAGTAAAACTAATTTCTCCTTCATTTTATTGATTGATTATTGGTTTAGTAAACTCAAAAGATGTTTAATTTCATATTCGAGTAAATGGGTACCTTATAGTATTTCTTGATGAAGTATCTGGATTACCTCCTTAACGATAGGCTAAATTCTGTATCAGATGACATCCCAAGTCATCTAAAATGTCTTCAGTGGAATATCATATGGCTCTTATTGATCATTGAGGATTGAGGGTGTAGTTGGATGACCTTTATAGGAGAGGATTTATTAGACCCAATGTATCCCTCTAGGCACATCTAGTGTTATTCACAAATAGGGAAAATTAGAGCCTAAGGTTTTTAATGGATTACTATCCCCTAAACCATGTGAAAAAATGAATATGTATCCAATGTTAAGGAATGATAACATATTAAATCAAATGAAATGGGTGATGTGGTTTTCAAATATCAACATAAGGTCATGTTTTCACTAGACGTAGGTTCGTGAGTATGTAATACCTAATACATCAATAATATTTATTTACAGTCAGTATGAGTACCAGGTGATACCATTTGGCATGAGGGACACCTCAATGATGTTTATAAAAATCATGATCAAGAACTTTCAACCTTTCTTAGACTTTATCATGGTGGTTTTTATCAATTCCATTCTAATATACTCATCATTAGGGTAATTAAAAGCTTTTGAGGATAGTATTGGATGTACTTAAAGAGTACATGTTTTAAAAAACTCTTAGTGTTTCATTTCTATATTAAAAATGTCAATTTTATAGGTAATTTCACATCATAGGACAGAGTATCTATGGAACAAATATTGCTTAAAAAATTCATAGATCAAGAGCCACTAAAACGGGTAGTAGAGGTGTGATGCTTCCTTATACTGGATGAATATTACCAAAGATACATGTTAGAATTCACTAGTATTGTGACTTACATGGCTCCCTTAACTGAAAATTGGAATCCTTTTATCTGGATAGAGAAGTTAAAAAATTTATTTTAGGAGTTATGATATAGGATAACTATCACTCTTGTCCGAAGGTTTCTAGAATAGTGGGTTTCTTATATAGCATTATTCAGTGCCAATGGATCTAGGAATAGGTGTATGTTGATATAGTGGCATGAAGAGAAAGCCAATAGAACTAGGCATATAATACCCCTTGAGTGGAACTATGCAACCCATTATTTCCACTGGAATATTCCGTGTTCACTCTAAAGACTTACGGATACTATATTTTGGGTGAGTAATTTCTTTTTTATTTTCAAAAAATTAATCTCATATATATGTTCACTCATAGGGACTCAAATACCAAGAAAAAGGTATAGTGGATGTTCCAATATTAACTTGAATATGAAATGGTCTATACTCTCATGAAGGGGAAGGTTTTGTTATATTCTCTTATTAGGAAATCTTATTCCCTATTTCTATGAGAGGGTTCAGAGTAGTTTTCCTCATTATAATAATCGTTGGTTGATGAGGTAGGAGTAGTATTCCTATGAATAATGGTTTTGAAACTTCCACTTCTATAGTTCATGTGGGAAACAAAATTTAGTGATAATTATTTTGTGGTCTTTCATGGCATGAAATTCAAAGGACATGATGTTGATGGATTTTATGAAGTTTGGTAGCAAGTAATCCTTGTCCTAGGGTAGATGTTGGTAGTAGTTTTACTCCAAGAGGAGGTATTTAGAGAGCTCCAAAAATCTCCCTCACAGTTTCATCATGGAGTGTAAAGGATGTTATAGGACCTTCAATGGTATTTTTGGTGGTCAAGAATGAAGAATGGTTTTAACAGGTTTATCTCCTGATTCCTCAGTGCTAAACATGTGTAGACTGAGCATCAGCTATTATAGGGTCTAGACTTGCCTCTAGAGGTTCTAGGATGGGAGATAGATTGTATATCGATGGATATTTTGACAGGATTTAAATAGACCGTGTGAGGTCATTACTCTTTTTAGGTGATCCCAAATTGACTCACAAATTTATCCTAATTCCTCACCAATAGAGAGCATATTTTTGTGGAAAGGTTAGATACCATGTACATGAAAGAGATCATCTGGCTCTATGGTGTCCCCTTGATGAATATCTCACTTAATGACACTAAATAAATGTCACTATTATTTGGAGGATTATAGGATGATTAAAATACTTAGTTATTGATGATAATAGAATTCTACCCCCGATAAATGACTACACTAAGAAAACCATTCAGGTCCTCGAGGACATACTGCAAGCATGTATGTTAGACATTGACTAAATTTGGGAGGATCAACTACCCTTAGTATTGTTTGTATTAAACAACAATTATTACTCCAATATTGTCCTTATTCTATTCGATTCCCCTTATGAGATACCTTTCATGTTACCACCATACTGGCTAGAGTTTGGAAAATCATCACTTATGGGCCTCAAGTTAGTTTGAATAATGACTAAAAGGTGAAAATTATCCAACAAAGTATGAGAATAACTCATATCCATTAGAATAACTACATGCATTTATAATAGAGACCCCTGGAGTTTATGGAGGGAGGCCATTTGTTCTTAATGGGATCACATTGTAACTCCCCAAGATTTTAATAAATGATTACATTTTAATAAGTCATTGTTTTCAATAGCTTAATCTACAACCAATACCAAATGTAAAAGAAACCATGATATATTTAGTTAAAATACTAATTTTTATGTATAAAATTTAAAACATAGTCCTTGAATTAGTGTTATTTAATAGCATAAACCACTTTATTAAATATATCCAACTTTTAATATGAATGAAATTCAATTAGTTTAGCTAAATTTTTTTAAAAAATCATTTATTTTTAGAGAAGAAATTTTCAAAAAATTGAAAATTGATGTGATATTAATATCTATTATAAGATATGTATGATTATTTATGATAAATTATTTTGGATATTAATAATTGGGTAACACCAATTTAGTTGGTAAATGATATTAAATAGGAATAAAAGTAGTTAATATTTGAAAATGTCATTTTTAGATAGAAATAGTTATCTATTATATTTTATGATGTTATTAAAAAATTGAATTTCTAAATTTTACAGTTAAAATTTAAATTATAAACAAAAAATTTTTATTTATAATAAATAATTGGTGTAAAACGAAGTTTTGTAATTTTTATAAAATAATTTTATTTATTGAATAGTAAAAATAACTAATTTTTCTAAAATTGTAACTATTATGAAATTATCATAATACAAGAATAAATAAATTTATTTTAAAACATATTTATATGATATATATATATATAATTAATTTTTATAACTTATATTTATTATATTCTATTGATAAAACCCATGCATACTATTCTGGATACATAAGTAATATTTTACTGTAAAACATTTTTTTATTCACTGACATTTGAAATTAATATTCATCAATTTTTATAATTAAATATATAAAAAGGGATTTCCTAGATTAGATAAGCATTTCCATATTATTTAAAAATTACTATTTCAATTTTGGGAATATAATTATGATTATTATTAACTTTGTTAATGGTTGTGATAATTGTAAAATTGGTATTTTCAAATAATTGTTTTATAAATATTTTCTAATTTCTTCATAATAGATTAATTTAACCTATTTTAAATGATTAATATAATATTAAGTATATATATAATTATATTTACACACATTTCATTAGTAATCAATGTTAAATTAAATTAGTAACACCTAATGGCTAAAACACAAGTTTTCTAAAAAAAATTGTTTTTCTATATATAAAATGTTTTAAATTTAAAAGATAATTATATATTATTTTGAAATTTAATTAGATTAAATGGATATTAAATTAATTTTTATGTCAAAAAAATTTGTTAAGATGGGTTATTTTATATTTTTATAAAACTATATATTACATAGTAAAAAACAATTTACCAAATTAAAAAAATGTAAAAGTAAAAACATAAGAATAAATGACTTCCAAAATATTTGAAACATATGTGAAAATAATTTATTGAGGGTTTCCTGATGAAATATCACAAAAAATAAATTATTTATTAAATTTTTAGTCCTTTACCAATGAATAGTCTAATGATATCATTAAAAACTAAAGGGTGTTTTCAAAATTACCATTTTCATTACTTATAAAAGGGGAAACTTTAAGGACACATCCATGCCCTTGAATTCATTCCATAGTATATGAAATTTTTATCCTAATATAATGAAATAAAAAATATTATATACCTATGGTCTCAATTATTTATCATAATCCATTAATTTTCAATGATACTTTCATAAGAAATATCAAAGTACCAAAGTGAGTATTACATACCCAATTCCATTTTTTTAATATTTCTCTTCCAAACCTACCCAAAACAAAGAAATATACTAATATAAGTATAATTATGATAAAAATGAGTTATTATATTATTTAAAGTACATTTATTTATTTATTTCCATTCACTTATAAAAATAAAACAACATTAAGAATGTGTTGTGCAGACTAGCTCTTCCACGAATTAACATTTTTTCATTTTTCATATTAATTTTATTTTTTTATACAAAAAAATAAGATTTAAGAACATGAAAAAATATAAATATTATCATTATTATTCTTTTATAATGATATTATACACTCCCTTAACCATGATCACCTATCAATATATATAATGTTCAAGTTTAGGTAGGTTTGACCACTTATTTTCATAATGATACAAAACTCTTTAATGGGTGACAGGGTGAACAAAAATACAAATATAATTATAAGTTAATAATAAATTAATTATTCTTTTTGGTTTATGTAATTTTTATATAAAGTATTTAAATTATAATCATAATATCATCTTTGATGGAAGAAATCACTAAAATAAGATGACACCATTTCAACTTTCACTCAAACATAAGCACAAATGATAAAATTAATAAAAAAATATGTTAATAAATTTTCTATATTAAATTAAATATATAATAATAAAGTAAATATTAATTAATATAATAAACTTAATTTTATTATTTATAAATTAAAGCGCATGTGCATAAAAAATGTAGAATAATGTTAGTGGTTTTTGTCTTATATTTCTCTCGTTTAGAAATGTTTTGTATTTTGTAGTTATTTTTTAATCTTCGTATATGATTCATAAATGATATGTTTTATAATGAAACACTATTTATTCATGTTTTTTATGTTTCATTTAAGAATCTCTTTCTATTAATAGTTTTTGAGTTAAATGCACCTCAAATTATAAGGGTTTATTTGTTTACATTTTAAATCAATGAGACACGTTTGATATTATGAACCATAATTGTTTTATGTAGTGTATTCACTAACAAATATTTCTTCATTTATAATCAATATTTATCTATTCATGATACTTTCATTTCAATTTCATGATAACCCTCTTATTCTTACATTACCATGACAACAAGTGTTTTTTAGAAACTCAATTCCCATTCATTGTTTTATAATTGTTATTCTAGAATTTATTTCATATAAGTTCGGTATATTATGTCCCTTTATTGTATTATATTTTAATTTAAATTTTTTATTGGTTTTTAAGTTTTTACCACATAACCCATTTCTAAATTTCACCTTCTTCATTAATTATGGAATCCTTAATGGGTTTTATTAACACAATTTTTTTTTTGACTTCGAATTTTATTCCCCGAGCTTCATTATTCACTGTTTCATAAATTCCTCTATGTTTTATTACATAATATATTTCATATTTCCCTATTTGAAAATTTATTTTTTAATCAAAAATTCTTTGTCAAAGAATTTATTTACCATTAATGTGTAATGTTTTTATGAAAAATAAAATAGAATATCCTTTAAAGATTGTTTTCTATACATTAACATGTTCATTATTAAAGAAACACTATTATTTTTTAATTCTGAAACCCAAATATGTGTTTACTTTAGTGAAATCCATATTCACCTTCTACTATTTTAAAAAAAATGTTTTAAAACCTCTTTTATTTTGTTGGTCCTCAATAAAGGAATTTAATGATATTCAAATGGTTTTCCATCCTATAAAAATAAAATATTTTATCTTCCACTCCCTATTTTTTGATAACCTTCATGCCCTTCAAATTATATTTTTAGGTCACTATATAACATGGTGTAAAAAAATTTCTGATTTCCCTTAAAAAATATAATTGAATTTAATATGCACGTTAATGTTTTAAATGGTTTTGTAAAATATTTTGTCTTTTCAATTATATTTACACTCCAAATATATATTTTATGAAGTGATGTTTTGAACACTCTCTATTACTTATTTTGATATAATTATTTATGGAAAATGAGTTTTTTTAATATTATTATTCCTTAAGTTAATGTCTTTTGAATTTTTGGAAATGACTAATAAACCCATTATTTTTCCATGGGTTTCTTAAGGTATGAAGAGTGGTTGTTTTCAAGTGGAACATGTATGTATAAATTTTTGATGTATAGTGTCGTCTATATCCATCCAATGCATTTTTATGGTTTCATATCACATGATATGATGAAATTTTGCGTAAATGAGTTACATGAAGATTTTTTTTCATAGGATTATTGTGTGAATGTGGTATAGAATGCATTGGTCATAATTATTTTTTTTCATAAAATTATGGAAGATTCATTCAATGGTTTTTGTGTGACAGTGATGTGGAAAAATTTGTTCCCAGTATTTTATATGCTTATAATTCTTCGATAATTATTTTTTGTAATAAGATTTATTGACATGTTGTATTTATATATTGATTTTATTATTCTCCCTGAGTCATGCTTAATGTCTCGTGATTTTGCACACTATTTTCTTGGTATGTGTTTATTATTTGGGATTTTATTTCATTCTTTCATGACTTAGGGAAAACTCATAGTGTAATATGTTCTTTTTAATAAGATGTTTCTCCATCACCCATGTTTTCTCTTATTATTATAATCTAGAAATTGATGTCCATTAGTCATAATGAGTATCCCAAAAGCGGGGTTAATTGAGTACTTGATAGAAAATTATTCCTAAAAGGGATTATTTTGAAAGCCACCAAAACATTATATAGAACCCATTTATCAAAATATTTAGTATTCTGTATGTGTTAATCTTTCTAAATATTTCTATAAAGATTTATTATGCCTCTAATGAATAATATAAAATATTAATAGATCCTTTGAAATTAGTTTATTTGAATGAAATAATATATGAACACAAAATAAAAAAAACTGGCAAAGTATATATGTTTTTTTTATAGTTGAAACAAGTTGTAGTTTTAAAACATAAATAAAAAAATTATGCATGCAACAGAAAGATTTAACAAAAGAGGTCTTACCTAAAGTAGAGAGATAGTCCTATCAACTTAGTGATCACTCACCTCCATGTATTTTATATAAAATAAACAATATGTTCCACAACCTGAATCAGGTTTTAAAATAGTTTAAAGCTGTGATGGTCACAAAATGACTCTTACATAGTTATACATGGGAACCAAAATAAACAGGAAACACAAAGACATATACCACTATTATCAATGGGATAAACTAATTTAAAAATACTTTGAGAAGATACCCAGTATCTTCTAGTTCAGCATAGGTGACATTGTGCATGTGATAAAATAGAATATGCCCACATACTATTCAAAATTTAGTAATGATAAATAGAATGTAGAAATAAAAAAGTAGAATGTTTAGAAATTCTTTGTCAGTTGAAATGAAGCCTGTGACTCTTTATTTGATTTTTTAGTGAATCTTGAGTTGGGTTCTCATGAGAAATTCAGGAATAAAGTGTGACATATACTTTTATTCTTTGATTGGAGGAAAGCACCAGATGTGATGACATAGTTTGGATTCTGAGTCGAGTGTTTTGAACAAGTTATATATTATTGTTTTCAATGATTTTTAGCTTTATTTAGGTTTATAATGTTTTACCTCTCTGTGTATTCTATTAATTGGCTTCATCCAAGTCACTCTTTTTCACAAGGGAGTGTGCAACACTTTTATTAACAACAACAAAGAGAATATTTGGATCATTCAATTCCTTGTACTATGTGTTCTAACACTCTATTAAATTATTTATGTAAATAATTTACGATTAAATCATTAAAATAATATATGGATCTAATTTTCATATTATAGCCATTAGAATAACAAAATTCAAAAAGATATGCTAACAAATTAGCGGAAGTGTCTGAGACTTGTGGTGAATCATAGTCTAAATATGTCTCTCTCTGGTAGTATGATGTTATGTAGGCATGACACCGGTATTATCTTATAATTATCCAAAATTTCGCTTCTCTAGAAGTGTCGCAACTTGAGGGTTCCATCCTAGATGTGTACGGTTTAACGTTATCTTAGACTTAGAGAAAATGTTGTGTTGGTGGAATGACATTGGTTGTGACTCAACTTGCAGTATCTCATACATAACCACTTTTTTTGTGGTGGTATGACATTGTAATTGCCTCATCTATTGGTATCTCATACTTATCCAAATATCCACTATATCAGAAGTGAGTGTTTGAAAATGTCTCCTTCTGATGGTAGGCCATGTTTGTGGTAGGTCAGTCTGGCGGTGTGTCTGAGTTAGACAATTTTTCATCCTGGCAGTAAGTCTTCTAATGGTGTGTCATCTGATGGTGTCTCCTACTTTGTCAATTTTTTTCTTAGTCCAGTGGTAGGACATCCATATGGTGAGATATCTTGTTGATGTGATTGGTTGACATCGTCTCTTCCTCAATAGTGAATTTTACTTAAAAAAGTTTATCACATATCTCAGAATATATATTACATACAAAGAAACATGAAATTAATTAATATCATTATATTCCTGATTTTCTAATCATTAAAACTAGTAGGTCAATAATATCCTCCTTTTTATGATACCAAATCATAGAATTAAATGTATTACAAATGTTGAATCATGATATCCATGACAAGAACAAAATGTAACCCGATACTTATCATTCAAAGTATGTGTAGATGGCATCAAAGGAAAAAAGTAAAATAGTAAGTATCAATGGTAAGCATCAAGGATTAAAATGTTAAAAGTAAATAGTAACAAATAAAACATTGATACATTACTATAATAAATTATAAATTCTTTAAAATACTCCAAAACAAACCAAAACAACGATTCCATAAGAATAATTCTCTCCCTTATAGGATTCTAAAAAAGGTAAGAAATGTAGTATAAAAACAAGGATAATGAACAAAATAATCGATATCAATAGAATTAAAAATGATGACCAGAATGTTTTTAAAACCCAAGTCCCATTAAAATACATATATTCTTAGACAACAACAACAACATAGGATCAAGATTTGGTAGAGGGTTACACATGTTATTTTCATTTTCATATATCCATGGATTTCTATTGGTATAAGGAAAAAGGGTCAGACCAAGTTAGAATAGATGTAACACAAGATGTGAGTCAAGATATAGTATAAGGATGATATTATAATATAAAAACTAGATGGAGGTTTCTAAAATCTTGAAAAGAAGACATCAAAATAGGATAGAATTGGGTAGAAAAAGGTACTAAAGGATCTTGAGATTTTCCTGGTCTATGAGACAACTGAAGAGTGATAGGAACTACTTCCAAAGATACAACATATTTTCCATGAACAAAATGAATAATTTTTCATGATACTGATGAAATATATTATTATTTTTCCACTTCTTTTCTTTTCAGAAAGTAAATGACCCTTCTCTTTCATAGGCTGGCTCAGCACTAGAGTGGTCACCTATATCTATCTTACTTGTTCTTAGAAATCTCACGTCACATGAACCATCCTAAAATTATCATTGGAATAGATGGTAATAAACATGAAAAAATGATCATAATTATATATAATATTACTCTTGGTCTCTTGGGGATGATCAGTGACACTTCGAGAAGCACTGACTAAAGTATCTATGAGCTCATCAGTGACAACTAATATGATCTGATCGACATCAACTATAAGAGAAGAAGATTTTTAAGTATCAAAATATTTATCATAACTACTTTTAGGCCTCCACTAATGCAAGAAGAAATGTTTGACATAAATTCCTCTATTTTAGGTTCTATTACAGAGGAAAAATTTTCCAATATCCCATCAAAATTTACTTGAGCTATCATGGATCCCTTATGATCATTTCCAACTAAAAACTTATGTCCACCATTCATTGGTGAACTCCTTCAAAAACTATAGTATATTCCATATTATTCATCGATAGGATTGCTCCATCTATTTGGAAATAGAACTATGAAAGATGCAATGGAAGGAGGTACCACACTAGCACGTAAAACAAACACTACAATTTTTCATTGATCACTTGAACTCTATGAAGCTAATATGAATTCAACACTATAAAGTTTATATTTTATCTTATTATCAATAATAGGTTCCAGTAACTGTTTAACATCATCCTTTTGAACATTAATAGTATATTCTACTACCATTCAATTGTCAACTCGAGGATCCACCGAAGATTAAATACCAATTTTTTCACCACTGCCTTACATAGATAAAGGCATCTCCATTATCTATTGATCATCAACATGATATTATATAGATGTAAAAACTCTAAAATATTCCATCACATAAGTATTATAAAATTCTTGACCAGTGGAAAAAGAGTTGGCCTCAACTCCACCATCCATTGGAGCTGTAAGAAAGATCTCTATAGATGTGGAGTTATCCCCTGAAAAACTACAAGCTTATCCTTAATCATTGAAGGAACATCTAGATATTTCATCTTAATTTTTATACTTTCCTAATTAGGGTCAGAGTCATCATCATAATCATCACATCCTCTACTATTTATATTCATTACCATTTTCACCATTTTCCTTTTCCTCTTCTTCATTGCGATTCTCATCTTCATCATCATCTATAGTGGATTAGGAAGCCTTATACTGCTCCTCTCTAGTGACCTCAATCATATGTTCCTCACATTTAACTTGATTATATCTTTTTTATAGTCTCATAGGTGGAATAGTATATCCAAAGATAATGGGAGAAGATTTGGGAGACAAATAATGATCACTTCCTTCATCAAAATATGGTTCTTTCTCTTCTTCTTCAGCAGAAACATCCTCCTTATCATCATTAGATTATTAAACTAATTCATCAAGATCTAAGCCTATATATTCTTCATCTATTGGTCTGGTTCGATGAAAAAATAGATTAAACTCCGTATATATTTTCCACTGTGACCAACCCACCATCTATTCGAGGGGTTACAACTAATATTTATCCTTGAAAAATAGTACTTGTAAAGAGAAACATACACAATATATAATCATTTATTCATCCTTAGCTACTAGCTCTTTGTCCTTTAACATGAAGGAAATAATCATTAGTTAGATTAAGAAATTATATCTAGATGAAGGCTTGATCATCTCACCTATATGCACCATGAGATATATTCATAAATATATCTGTAGACCTTCTTTCCTAAGATATTGAAGATAAAAATCTTGGTACCTTAATATTCAGAAGACACCCTTTCATGGGAATAATATGTGATGTAAAAACATTAAGAGAAGTCTAAATTCTCTATAAATTTATAAGGAAACTTGAATTTTGGTTATATTATATCCTTTCAGTTCTAACAAAGTCTCTTCATATATAAACGTCTCACTAGCTTCAAGAATTGTGCCTTGATAATATTCATATACTATTTTATGAGTTATATTTAATCATTTATCTCATTTCATTGACAAAAACCCTATTAAGTGACCTTTCATAATAATTCTAACTCAATCAACATCATTTTGATTAAAAAAAACTCTACATGCTAAGAGAATTCATAATCCAACTTAGGGTAGATTTTTTTTGAATAGAACCACTCGAACCATCATTAGTTCAAGAGTACATTAAGTTCTAGTGATTTTTTAGACAAAAAACATTAAGTCAGCTTCGCTTTAGAAAAAAAATACTCTATTGGAAAGCTTGTGATTAACTGGTATAACTCAAGAAATTGGAGCAGGTATACTTGGTTCTTTTTCTTGCTACGCTGAAGATCTTGATTTTTTTGGCAAATATGCAGAGTCACTGTTCATTCATGGCAAGAAAACATGTTCGAAAAGTTCATTTGAGAGTGAAGTAATGGTTTGAAAAATGAATGTTCATGTTGTGCTTGAGAGAGAATAGTTCTAGTCTCAAGGTGTACTAGGAATAGAAATAATGTCATCTTTTATATCATTTGGGATTTTAGGTATTCCAAAATAGAATTAATAATTGATATCAAAATAAAAATCTATGAAATAACACATATCATGTTATGAGAAATAAAGTAAAACAGAAAAAATAAATTGACGACTCAAAATATTTAGAATTAAAAAAATTCACAAAGGCATGAAATAACAACGACATGAAAAGATAATAGTGTGATAATGCAATGTTTTTTCACCACAATGGTATTTTAACTTCAATGTTGTGTCACCAAAACTATATTTCAACAACAATGGTGTGTCACCAAAATGGTATTCCAATTACAACAGTGTGTCATCACAATGGTATGTCAATTACAACGGCGTGTCACCACAATGGTATGTCAACTACAATGGTGTGTCACCAAAATGGTATGTAATACCAGAAAAGTAAACTCAACCAAAATTTATAATTCCTAACTAATGTATCATATCGTTAATTATCTTATAATTCAAAGGCTTGGTGAATATATCATCAAGATTATGTTTGATACTAATTAATTCAAGATTGGTACCTCCTTTATAAAAATGACCTCTCAGAAAGTGATGTCTTATATCATAATTCATTGTTCTAGAATGTGAAATAACATTTATAGGGATATTTATTGCATTTTTATTGTCATAGATTATGGTAACATGTTGAAATCGATATCTATATTCTAGTAACGGGTGTTTCATCTACAAAATTTTTTCCAAAAAACTACTTACATCTATATATTATACTTCATCTGTTAGAAATTCAACAAATTTTTTCTTATTTCTATAGCATGAAATAAGAGACTCCCAAAAAGCGACATGTTCCAGAGGTTCTTTTTCTATATAACTTGTATCAACCAAAATCATCATTTGAATATCTGACTAAATCATATAATTTTCTTGTATGGTAAAATAATCCTAAATTTGTTGTACACTTAAGGTATTTGAATATTATTTTAATAGAAATAAGGTGGGACTCTTTTGGGATTTCTCAAAAATGAGATCACATACACATACTATACATAATATCTGGTTGGCTAAGAGTTAAGTAGAGAATACATCCAATCATACATATGTAATTGGTTTGATCCACTAGTTTTCTATCTTAATCTAAATCAAATTTACAGGTGGTACTCATAGGAGTATCACCACTCTTAGTTCTATCTATATTAAAATGTTTTAAAATATCTTATTTATTGTTAAATTAATTTAAAATAATTCATTATTTGTTATGAGTGATTTTAAATCCAATAAAAAATTTTAGTTTACCCATTACACTCATTTAAAATTAATTTAGCATCATTTTAGATAAATTAGTACATAAACATTTCAGGAAGATCAAAAAATAATAGCATCAACATTGTTTTTTAGTAATAATACATCTTTTGAAATTCATTTTATGAAAATAGTAAGGTATTCTATTCATTTTGAAAATACTTTTAAAATCAAAAAATTATTGAGCCTATCAAATCATGATCTAGGATCTTGTTTTACTCTATATAATGATTTTATTAAACTGAATAATTGATTTCTAAAATGTGGGTTTTGAATACTAGAGGGTTTTTATAATTAATTCTTTAAATTATAAAATAATTCAAAACTTCAATCTTGACAAAGAATTGATAAATCTTGAATTATAGATGATAGGAAAAAGCAAGAAGGATTCTTATAGACTCATGTCTGGCTATAGGTCCAAAGGCTTCCTCATAGTCTATCCCTTCTTCTTCTCAATATCCTTGTCCAACTAGCCTATCCTTGTTTCTAACTGTTGTGCAAGACTCAACAACCTAGTTCCGCAAAACCAATTTAGTTATAATAGTCAATGTGTTTTTGGGTCTATATACATGTTCCCAGACTTTTTTCTCTCCAACTGATTTAATTATTCTTGTATAGTTGTTACCCCGGATTCATCATTAATTGCTTCTTTGATGTTCTTAGGTTCATGCCAGGAATATAATTCTTGATGTTCACCCTTCTTTATAACAAAAATTCTTGTTTGAGTTCCATTATATAGATCACCTACAATATAATCTAAAAGTTGGTACTCATGGTTTCCATGATGTCTTGAAAAATAAAGACTAGTCACTTTTTGTTTTTTAGGTTTTGTTTCAAGAAGTTCTCGAAATTCTTCAGAACAAGAGGGTTTTTTCAAACTATATAACATCAAAATAAAAAGGTTTAGAATTTAATTTAATAGATGAAAAATAATCTTTATGATTTTCTAGGGTGGTATTTGTCTCATGGAGATCAGTCTCATAAAATTTTACATGGACAGATTCTTCCACAATTTTTGTCTTCTTATTAGACACGATATAGTCTTTTCTAGAGATTGAATATCTAAGAAAAATTCTTTCATCACTCTTGGAGGAGACTTTTCCCAAATTATCCTTAGTGTTAAGAATAATGACTTTATATCCGAAAACTCTAGAGTAATTAACCTTAGGTTTCCTATTATTACAAATCTCATAACGGGTATTCTTAAGGATAGGTTTGATCAAAAATCTATTAATGATATAACATGATGTGTTGATAGATTTTGCCCAAAAATATATATGTAGGGAACACTAAATTAACATGGTTCAGGATATATATGTTAAAGTCCAATTTCTACATTCCCCAAATATATTCCACTGGTTTTTCCTAGTTACAAAGAATCCATGAGTGTACCAATTTTTTGAAAAAAAATTATTCTCAAACTCACGAAGATGGTAACTTCTTAAGGTCACAATTCTATGTCCACTAATATTTTCTACAGACATATAATACCTGATAAAATAAGTGTAATATTCCCTTATGTGATCCAGAAAATATACCCAAGTATATATAGAGAAATTAGTTTCAAGGACATAAACATAGTGCTCCCTATTTAGTCTAGAGAGTGTAGAAGTTCCAAGCAAATCCCTATGCACCAACTTGAAATATTGAGAGGTCAACACTTCCTTATTTAATTTAAAATAACCGTTATGTTATTTTTTATTTTTGATAAGTTTTACTAAGTTTATTAGGGGTAACTCTAGTTTAGGGAGATCCCTAAAAAACCCGTCATTAGTTAACTTCCTAACTAAGTGAATGTTTCAATGTACTAGTCTACTATTCCAAATCCATGTTTTTTATGAAATTCACTGAATCATGAAACATTTTGTGAAACTAAAGATTTTAGACCAACAACATAAAAATGTTCATTTTTCAAAGAAGTAAAAATTAATAAATTTTTGGAATAAAAAAACATTATAAGACTCATTTTCAAATTTAACATAAAAAACTACATCAAACAAATTTTAAATACATAGAATATTATAATTTAAAACATCAAGAAATAACAATTTAGAAATCAAAAGTAAATGTTTGTAACCGATTTGGCCTAGGCTGATGATTTTTTCTTTTCATTATCACCAATGGAGACAGGTCCGCCATCAAAAATTATAAGGCTCTTGAACAATGAATAATATCCTATCATATGTATGGAACAACCACTATCCAAGTACCATAGACATCTAATGTATGTTTTTTAATAATTTTTTCCTAAAAAAGAGTTTTATACAAGAAATTATTTTGTTATCCAAATCTATTTGGGTCTATAAATCTTAATAACCAAAGAATTAGGAACCTAGATTTCCCAATCGGTTTCTTATAAACATATAGAAATCCTTTTAGAAATAAAAACATTATTATCTCCCTTAGAGAAATATTTTGTAGAATGACTCTATGGTTTTTATTTTGGAATAGAGGCAGTCTTTGTTATTTTCCTCCACTCAAGTTGGAATCCAATTCAACTAACATACATTGGTATAACTTGATTTCTCAAAAAAATTTGTGAGTGTATCTCTACTATTATTATACTTTTCCAGATCCTTCTTTGATTTATCATTAGACTATTTACATTCAATGTTTTCATTGAGAAGTTGGGTATTTTTAACTTTTTATATTGATTGTTTAGATTTTATATTTGTATTTAGATCATGATGTCTTTTTAAAACATTGTATTTATAAATTAACTCATTGAAGGTGTCTTATAAAATTTCTTTGTATTAAAATAATTCTTCATCTGACATATTACCATCATCAAGTTGTTCATTGTTAGAGTTATTAAACTTATGAACATGATGAATAATAGAAATAGTAGGATAAGTAGATACATCATTGAATTTAGTCATGGAACACATATTTGTTATGTATGAATTTTCTTTATGAGAATAATCTGAATCACTGGGGCGATTTTCAGATACACTCTAGGTATCCTTCATATCCTTTTTATACCTTTTATCTTTTTACTATAATTTCTTTGTCTACTTAATCTTTTTATATTCATATTTTATATGTTCCTTCCTCTTAAATTCATAGAAAAAAACTATAATTAAATCATAATACATATTCTATTATTTCTTACATTTTCCATTAGAATCATATTTTCCTTTGTAGTTTGGTTTTCTAAGAAACTTTTTTCCGCCAATATCACTTTTAAATATTTTGGATGGGTGAACAATCTCCTAATCACTATTTGAAATAGATTCACTATCTATTGAATATACCCCATGAATTTTCTATTTCTCTTTCTTCCTTTTTTTGTCCAAAGGTAGTTGTCTTGAATGTTATAGACTTTATTTTAGGATCCTCATCTTATTCACAGTTTACCATAAATACATCTTCATACATCAAAATTTTCCCTATATTATCCTTGAATATTGTCTTTCTATTATCACAAGACTCTAAAAATTGATACAAATGTGCCTCTCTATCTTTTACGTAGATATCTCAACAATCTCATTATCTAGTTTTTATCATATACTGGTTTTCCAAGTGAGATCATTGTGTTGAAAATCTCATTGAATCTGATATTCATGTGAGATATAGGTTCATCAGGATTAATCTTAAAATGATCACATATAAAAGTATAAGTATTAAGCCTCGTATATTTAACAGTAAAAGTTCCCATGTGGGAAACATACTGGGTAACCAAAATCTCATATATAGTTTATCACGTAGAAATACTATTAAATTCTTCATATCCAAGTGAACAGTAAAGAGAATTCATGGATTTACCATTATTATTTTACGTTAAACTTGTTGAATCATCCCATGTTCTTTTAGAAATTTTAGGAATAACATATTCATCTTCTACAATATACTAAATATCAAAACCCATAATTTTTATATGTATTCTTATATCAATATGCCATTGTGTGTAGTTTTTTCTATTAAAAAGTGAGGTCTGTTTGAAGCAGAACCATTTGGATGATTATTTATTTTAATGAACTAAATTTAGAAATGATATAAATTAATATCATTAATTTAAAACTATAATCATAGTCAAAAGGCCTCTGATACCAAATGTTGGTCAGAGTGAGTATCTCAATAGGGGGTGGATTGAGCACCCAATGAAAATATCTATCTAAAATGAAGTATTTTGAAATCACCCAAAAGTTTATATACAACCAAATTTATCAAAATATATAGTATTATATATGTATTAATCCTTAAAAATATTTATCTAAAGATTTATTAGATCTTGGAAGAATAATATTCAATATTATTGGATCATTTGAAATCAGTTTACTTCACCTAAATACTATATGAACAAAAATTAAGATAAAATTTCAATGTATATATTTCGTTTGGTGTTAAAAAAATTTTAGTCTCAAATAGAGACTTATAACTCTGCACATGGTGATCACCCACCTCCTTGAAGTTTATATAAAATAAACAATATGATCCACAACTTGGAATGTATTTTATAAAATTTTACAACCTTCTAGGACACAACCAATCTCTTCCTCGGGTATACGTGGGAAAAAAAATAAACAGGTCACATAATGACCTATACCACTATTATATTGGGTAGAAAAAAATATGAAAAGAGTTTTAGAATATGTCAAGTATCTTTTAGTTCATTTGATGAGATATTTTCCATGTGATAAAAGGGAGTTTTCACACACACTGTTGAAAAAGTGGTAAAGATAAATAGAACATGGTAATCTAAAATTAGAGATTTTATAATTGCTTGGTATATTGAAATTTATCTTGTGACTCTTGATTTGATTCTTTAGAGAATCTTTCATTGGGTTCTCTAGAAATCATCAAGAAAACATAGTTTCACAGACCCTTGTTCTTTAGTTTGAGGAAATCACTAGATTTGATGATATAGTTCAGCTTCCCAATTGAAATTTTGTAAGATGTGGTCTCTTATGTTTTGGAATCAGGTTTAGATCTATGTGTGTTCAGAAATTTTGAGCACTATTTGTTATCTATCAGATATACTCATCCACGTCACTCTTTTACATGAGGGATGTGATACACATTTATTACCAGCAATAAAAAGAATATCTAGATCAGTATCACTATCATACTTGACATTCTAAAACACTATTAAATTATTATTTTTCTATCATTTGAGAGTAAGTAACTAAAATGATTAATGGAATTAAATTCAATAATATAGCTATTAGAATAATATAATTCAAAAATATAAGTTAAGAAAATAGTGGCAGTGTCTAAGACTGGTGGTGACTCAAGGTTTGTTAGTTTGTCACTCTGGTTGTATATTGTTCTAGAATCATGACAATAGTAGTGTTTTATACATATCTAAAATTACACTTCACTAGTGGCTTCTTAACTAGTGGTGTCTATTCTAGTGGTGTATTATCTAACAGTGTCTTAGATATATCAAAGATTTTGTGTTGACTCTATGAAATTTGCGGAGGCTCATCTGGAGGTATTTTATATATAGCCAAATCTAAACTATGTTGGTGATGAGTTGTTTATGGAATCTCTTTATGATGATTGGTAAAGAGAGAGATAGCTTAATCCAGCAGTGTTTTGGATGTATCCAATTTTTTATCCAAGTGGCATGTCTTCTAATAATGTGTCGTCTGACGGTGTCTCAAACGGTGTCAATTTTTTTCTTAGTCTAGTGGTACGACATCCTCATGGTGAGATATCATGGTAGTGTGATAAGATGAAGGTTTCTAATCCTCACCTATGACTCATACTTAGAAAAAAAAATTAAATTTTTTTAGAATACATATTAATTAAATAATGACATGAAATTCATTAATATCATTAGAATCATGATTTTTTGATCATTAAAACTTGGAGGTCAATAATTTGATATGGATAAGTTTCCACTCCTAGAGATTTTGAGCTGATTGATTTCATATTTTTTTCCTTTCCCTAGGTTATACAGAAGATAATAACCCAGGAGATGTTTAAAAGTGAATCTATTGTGGATTAAAATGTGTAGAAAATTGTGAAATTATCGTATAATAAGTTGCTCATGTAGTGGATCCTAAAATATACTAATCCTTCTATTCATCATAATGGGATATGTTTTATGAGTTTTAATGCTTACCCTATGGTAATAATATAAAATAAAGGAATTTCTAGTATGGTTATCTTTAATATTTGATGTACATTACAAATATTTTGTAGGGAGACAAGCTATCTATGAGGTTTATTGGTCTATTTCAGATTCCATGTAGAGTCGGTGATGTTGTTTATCATAAGGATATAACAATATTACTAGAACATGTTTATGAAATCTCCCATATTTCATAGTTGACAAGGTACATGAAAAATACATTTCATAGTATTGACTATGAAAAACTAGATATTGATGACAAAACCACCTTTTTAGAGTACCAGGTGGTGACTGAGGATTTTTCGGAGAAGATCCTTCATGGGTGGATGATTTCCATTATGCATGTTCTCTAGTTCTATTAAAATATTCAGTAGAAATCATGGTAATGGGAGAACCAAATGTTAACATAGTACCCTCACCATTTCTAATTGTTCTAGATTTTTGGGGAAGAACCCTATTATATGGGGAGAGTGAAATGACTCCAGTTTTTATGGTTATACCCATTGAATATTTCTAATAATATTTTCCTGATGAATGAGGAAGTCAATACATGTTTTCTAGTAGAATGTATCCCTGACATCAATATATTAAAAATTATAAATATGTTAACTCACACACTTGCATAATTATATAGATAATGGATTTTTTGATGAATATAATCCCTCATGGGGAAATGAATTCCACCATTGAATCTTGAACACATGATTTACCCTAGGCAAGACATAAGTTTTTTTCACATCAGGTTCATGGTTGGAATAAAAATGAATAAATTATTAAATTAAAATAATTTTTTTATTACATTGAACATATATATTTTCCTATATAAACCTCTATATAGATATTATCCTAGGTTATCCACATAACCTTACTAAATTTAGAATGTTCCAAAGGATAACTTTAGTGGTTAATACTTTGATTAATTATCATAGATTAAAGAATCAATGATAATTGAATTAGAATCATTGACAATGTCAATTAAGGATGCGTTTTTCTCTATGAATAGACATATTCTTAAGGTAGGGATTATATTTGTGGATTTATCACCACTTTTGATTTTTCTATGATTATGGATTGTCTATAAACAATATAATTCATAATCAACCACTTCCACACCCTATAAATTTATGTTTTTATAATGATTCATGTATTTAATATTTATTTCTTTGAAATATTATTTTAATCTCATTTAAACCATATGTATCGAAAAATTTTCAAAAAATGGTGGCCATGATGAATAAGGCCATAGCTAGATCATAATTTTTTTTTGTTTTCCATATTTATCCCTCTTTTCTATTCATGTTCATCACTGGTGTTCATTGTAGTAGTTTTTTAGCCATCACTATGAAACCAATTTCTTACAAAATAGAATATTGGTTCCATGAATCATTATTTTTGGTTTAGCTTCATAGATTATAGATTATAATATTTTTTTAGTATGATTATGTTTAATCTAATAAGAATCATATAATCATATTTTTTCATGGTTGTCCACATAGAATGATATATATTCCATGGTAGGTGATTTTTATTCATTTTTTCCAATGAATAGTGGATGGAATTTTATTTATTGAAAGGTTTTAATGATGGTAAATATGGGTTTATTATATTTCTAATATATATCAAAAAAAATGGTAAAGGTAGAGGTGAAATGTTTGGATCGAACTATCTACCTTGAAATTTATTAACTAAATGACTTGTAGTTTGGGAGAGACGATTCTTTGTAATTCAAGATTATGAAGTGCTATGGTTTCCTATGGAGAAAAATATAATGATTTTTTGCGGTGGCCCCACATATTATGTAACCCCAGATTTCCTCACTTGGTTTGTAGATAGAGTACATTCCTATGGATGTTCAGGTAGCCGAAACACTTTGTAGTCCATGGACACACCCTGTTCACAATTAATCGGACCCAGTAGAGGAAATGGAATTTGATGAGTGTTGATACCTAAGGCCACACAACATATGACTAGAATTTTAGTTGAATTTTTTCTAACATGTTTGGAAATAGGGAAAAATTTTGTTTTCATCCGGGGATAAGACACTATACAACCCAAGGATATGTTTTGTGCTTCTACTTGCCCAATAATAGTTTGGCCAGAAGAATATTTCCCCCCTCTTTATTCTTAGAAGGGGTAGGTATTTTACCCTTTGGGACTAGGATTATCTTGGAATGTTGGTATTTCACCCATGGATGAAAAGGACTAAGATCCTTAACCTATAGAATTAGATAAAGTTAGTATATCACCCACAATATTGGGTTAGATTCTTTATCTAAAAATTTGGTATTTTTCATATCTATAGAGCTCAAAAAGGATAGGGATAATCCACAAAAGTCATGATTTCACTGATCATCATGGGGAAGGGATCCTCCAACATCATTTAATAGAATGAACAACTAGTTTTTTGAGTCTCATGGATTAGATTTTTTTAACAGATATTTTATTTAGATGATTGAGTGTCGATACTATACTCAAGGATTTGCGTACCGTCTACAAGCATATATTTTTTTCTATTTATTTTTCCCTCTCATTTAAGGTTTTGAGAAAAATATATCATTGATTAATTACATCTTGTGGATATTGGGGTATCCTATTAGGTATGCATATAATCATCCCTAAATAAACTCTGCTGATATGTGTCATTTATTATATTGATGACAACCTATTTTAGAGAGATATAGGGGGAATTGGTGTGAGTGGTATTTATTTGTGTTTGACATCTATGGTAACAAGACTATGGTGATATTGGTGGTTTCTTGTGGATATATCCCCTATATTTTTAGGTTTAACCCAAATTTTTGTTATTTGGAATGTATATTTCCCTCCTTTATTGATTATTTATTATCATGCTTAGATATTTTATATTAGAGGTCATTCATGCATTTATTATACCAGTTGTTTACTTTCACCATTACTCTGTAATTTTTTAGGATACATAAGTGTTTTTATAAGTATAGTTGTCTAATGAATCCTATATATGAGATAATACTACCAGTTACTATGTACCAACTCCTATCATATTGGAGGTGGGATTGGGGTGGCATGTTCATCTTTCTACTAGCCATGGAAGCAATAATGGGTCGGGTCATATAATATTCAATATCTATACAAAATATAATAGAGAGTGTAGATGCATAATCAAATAAACAATGAATTTATGATCAATGTACCTGCTATTACAAGATGAGGATACTTAAACATCAACTATAATAGTTTTAAAATCTTGTTCATTCCCTCTCAACCTCTTCTGAGGTAAATTCCCTTAATAAATGAGGCATTAGCTTGAGTGGTGCCATGTGTCCTTACATTTGAAACATAAAATATTAGGAGATTCTTTTTTGACATATCCTTAATATGTTATATGGACCTTTTCTCAACACATGTAAAAAACTCCCATTCCCTTTATGTAGGTACCATGTGATTTCTTTCCATAATTATGACATATTAGAAGTTGCGTCCTCCCACTTTTCTCATTCAACCGATTTTTTGGGGGCTTATCCATCTCCTTATTCTCATAATTTAATTTAAAAATATATAACTTCAATAATTATTACCTTATATTGAGGTAAAATAATACTATATCATCATATGATGAAAATTTTTAGAGACTAGTTCCCTTAAAGGGCGTTGATAGTTTTTCTCAAGGTAAATATCTCTCAAAGAATGTTCTCTTAAAACAATTAAATTCCGTTATTTATATGTCATCCTCATATTATTATATTAAATCAATTTCCACCAATGATTAATACAAACCCTTAAATAACATTATACCCTAATAAGCTTATCCCTTTCAGTATTTCCCAAATCTATAAAAATCTTTTCTATCAGATTGATTCATTTTCAGCAATGAATGGATTTGTAGTTCCATTAGAGGATTTCGGTTTATTCTATGTGAATCAATACAAAATAAAACAATAATTTTATAAAGTGAAATTTATTCCATATGAGAATGGTTATTGGTCATAACCTTAGTGAACTACCCAAATATAATCACAATCTACTCAACTCTAACAACATCTACATTGACTTGTTCAGGAGGGAATTTCATACATTAGTTATGGGTGATGATACATATTTTATTCCCTACACAAGTATCCATATCTAAATTATATAATAATCTTGATTATTTCAACTCATTATAAATATTGACCAATATGATAAAAATCACTAAATATTTCTTGAACATTTTACCGGTTGACTATAATGATTATAATAGTAACGTTCTTCTAAAATATACTTCCAAAAGTTTCTACTAATCCTTCCTTGATACCAATAATAACAACCCAAATTCATTAACTTAATGTTTTTTTACACTAATAAACTAGTATATGATAAAAGGGGTCACATCACAATGTATTTAATAGTTTTATAGTATTAAGAGACTAGATACATACATGATTCTAAGAATACATTTTAAACATAAAGGATCGGTTCTAACATCATACAAACATTATTATATCCTTTATTAAATCCATAAAATAATTAAAATATCTCTTATCGATATATAGTGTGAATGAAACTTATTAACAAGAAAGCAGAGATGCTTAGTAAGGGATTGTGAGAGTGGTGACGTCAGGAAGCTAGGTCATCTCCTGATTATGAACTAGGCGGCGATGGATTTCACGCTGGCCACTCCCCACTTGGTGTGGGAGGGTCCTCCACCACCTATTTCTGGAGCATGACAACCACCCTTAATTCCATTCATCAACCTTGAGTTCTTACCTTCCTGCCATTAGATTAACTTTTTCCCCATTTTTCTTAAATTTTTCTGAGGCATCCCACAAGTTTCAATTTCAACATCGGAATTCAAAAATGCAACCTCACTACTGAATATAACCTCAATTGAGTGCTTCCAAAACCATTATCTAGTGGTGTATTCCTTCGGTTAGTGGATCTTAGAATCATGTGGTCTATGGGAGAGGGAAACAGTTGGGCTTCTTGATTCTGAGAACATCATGATCTGGTTTGAATTGAAGGAGGATCTAATTCCCGCCTGGTAGATTGCAACTCACATCTGTGGAGGAGATCATTTTCTCATTTCCAAGTGGTCCTAGGACTTCCGTATGAATAGGGATTCATCAAAAATGGTCATATGGGTATGATTTCAGGTGCTCCCTCTACCTTTTCATAATCTGTCGATCCTTTGAATGCTTGGTAATTTATTTGGATGATACCAATCTTTAGACAGTAGGACGAAGGCGGTATACCATCCAATTTCCCCACATATATTTTTTGAAGTTGATGTTTCTAAACCTCTTGTAGAGTTTTTTTGATTGATACAGGTGAGGATTTATGGTATGGTAAAATGGTTGTGTTTGAGTCCTTGTTCTAATTCTTCTCATCATGCATAATATTGGGTTATAGTGGTGAGTATTGCAGGCACAGGGGGTCAAAATTTTTAGGTGTTAATGACTCGATGACTCTATCCTCGGCTAAACCTCATGTTGGTTAGACCATGAATGTGGATGGAAGTATATCTGTGGATATGGGAATAGGTTCATTCTACAAGGATGGAAGTAATGTGAGTATGAGTAACTCAAATTCTGTAATGGTCAACATACAGGAGAGGTTCCAGCTACAAATCCAAAGGTATCTAATATTTTTAATTGATAGAGGAAAGACCTGTCTTCTACTTCAGAATGTAATACATTGAATAGGGCTGATACTCACCATGTTTGAAATAGTGCGGCTTCGAGAGACGTTTAGTTATATGTGAGTAATGGTGTTGCGAATATGGTGTCATGCAGTGATGAGAAGGCTACTAGATATGGGGTGATAGAAATGTTTTGTAACTATTTAGTAGCCAATTTAGCTTTATTTTCTTAGGTTTTAAATGTGGGTAATGGTTATATGTCCATGGAGGGTTTGCAATATTTTTTTAGGACACAGTTCACTAAAAACAAATCTAGAAATACAAGGGGTTCTATCCAAGGAAACTAGATTCTGGTTCAATTATGCAACAGTTTTGAAGTGCTTGATGTGGAAAGATGGAATATAGAACATCCAGATATTTCCCTATGAAAATGATGAGGTTTTCTGAAAGGAGTTGAGTGAAAATGGAAACAATTTTTCTTTAGGTGAGCCTCCGAGTCCGAGTTGTAATAGGAGGCAAACCTACAATGCAAAGGATTTCTCCTCTTTATCACCTCCAATAGAGACATGATTAGCCAAGAAGTTAAATTCGAATAATATAGATAGTGGGTCATTGACTGATGGATGTTAGGTGGTGTGAGTGAAAAATCATTGGAATTAATCTTGAGTTCAGAATAAGAGGTGGTCGAACAAGTTCTTCTACTCGATGCCTCTGAGGAGGAAGCTACCAAAATAATAGGGAGGTCACTGTGGGTGACTCTCAGTGAGGAGTAATACACCTGGATAGAAAACCAAGATATGATCTTTGATGGGAGATTTAACAATGGGAAGATCATCCTTGATGAGTACATCCAGTCATAGTATTAGACGGCCTATGAGTTTGAATATTTGATAATGGAAGACACAAACACTCAGGTAACCACTTTATCCTAGAAATTGTATAGGGAGATTAATAGTGGTAGACTTAAATTTTTATTTAATGGGTCTATCATCTCTTCTTATAGTTGAACATTTGGTTTCTCACTTTTCCCTTAAATGTGTTTGAAAAAAAAATTATAGTCACTAAGGGATTGGGAACAACCAAAGTTAACATAAATACTCAACGAATAATCTATATGGAAGAGTAATAATCCTTAAATGTTAAATAAAATCAGTAACATAAGGTTAAAGAGAATAGGGGAAGGATATTTTAAATTTTAAGGAGATGGGGAACTTTTCAAACCAATTACCCAATTGTCATTGTAATTTACCTCTAAATAGGTCTGTATAGAAAGGCTACTCTTATGTGATTACTTTAATTTAAGTTGAATTCCCTTATGTTGACATAGAATTGATATAAATCAAATATATGTTGTCATATTCTCAATATTAATGGTAAAATAATTCTTCAAACTAAAAAAATAGGAACATAAATTTATGAAGTGTTATGTGAGAAAAATATCATAGAAATTAATGTATTCCCCTGGAAACTCATTCACAGTTATGGGTTATATAATGGTACATACACAATTAGAGAAATATTAAATTAATAAATACGAAGATTCCTAGTAGTAAAATAGTAAATACTTATCAAGACAATGTCTACATGTGAGATTTTACATTTATAAAGATACATTTATTGTGTTAAGGATAAAATAAAATTGTGAGGATATAATTTATTCAAGGGGATAAAATGAAACACCGTAAAAAAATTTCTATGTATTTTCCTATAAATAGTCTCTAAGTTTAATCACTAGTTAGAGACACAAAACCTAACTAAAATGGGTCACAATATATAAAAATTACATGAATAATAAAACATTAGTAAATTGAAAGATGGTGATGAATTATGATACTTAAATATTATTATTAGTATTTATTAATTAAATTTATAATTATAAAATAAATAATTATCATGAAATGATTAAAATCTTTCAATGTAAAAAGGGGTATTATTCAAATGGTATTTTTATATTTCATATATTTTAATAAATTGGTCACTTTATTAATAATTGATAGTATGAAAGAGATAAATGAATCCTCAATTAATTACAAATTGATATAAAATATGATTAAGAATATTTTAAGTTTTAAAAGGTCATTTTTTATAAAATATATTTTACCTTATATTTAATATTTGTATTAAAAAGATAAAATCATTTGTTTTATAATTTTAATTTAAGTAAATGAAATGAATTTTTTAAATTAATCATTTAAAAGTTTTATTCGGTCTAATTTTTAGTGTTTTTTTAAAATGGATTAATTTTTTCGTGAATAGGGAAAGATACAGTTTTATAAAATTCTGCCACTTTTACTACATCAACATGATATAAGAATGACATGAATTTTTGTGAAAAAAATTAATAGATGCAATATATATTTTATATGTAAAGTAAATAAATTAAAAATATTTTATAGAATTTAGAAACCCATGTTTCTCATTTTAGAATCTAAGTGATGCATTAATCAAATAAAAGGCATATTTTATATGCTTTTATTTAATTAATTACTTACAAGGTTACATTCAATTTTGAATTTGTATTAATGTAAAATAACTAAACATTGTTTAGTAATATTCTAATTAATTTCATTATAATAAGTTCTATACAAGATTTTGGTTCAAAATAATTTTTTTCATAAAAGAAGGTCCGTTCTAGAAACAGTTTTTTCATTGCATTTTTCATTCTTATATTAAAATTAATTGTTACCACATCTTGGAATAGAATCATATAAAATTAATTTCATATTCTTAATAATCATATTAAAATTATTTAAAAAGGTTTGATTATATTTTATTTGTAATGAATAGTTATCATGATTAATGGTTTTCCATTACGATAAGGGTTTGAAGGGTTAACCAGAGTGATAAACTAAAAACATAGGGCTTGAAATATCACTAAAACCTGTAAAATGTGATTGTATGAGTTTATTTTGACCCTAAATTATCATAAATTATTATTATTTTCAAATTATTGACACATTACAATGGAAACTAATGTATAACATTAATGTTAATCCTTTTTATAAGTGTGCCACTACCTTGACATATAAAAGGGAACCCCTCTCCTCACATATTCAGAAATTTAAATCAATTTATCATGACCAATATCTACCCAAATAACTTCTAAAATCCTCTCAAATTTTCCTAGATGTTTTTTTCTAAAAAACATCAAAACTAATAAGGTTTATAGATTATATCAATGGTGGATATCCAAGGAATAGGTAATTGTCTTAATAGAGTTCCATTATGTACCTTTCATCTTAATCCACTTAAAAATATTCAATAAATATATTAATAAAATGAAATTTGTGTCATTAATATAATTAACTATTTTTAAATTTATGTAATAACCATAATCAATTTTCTTTCCATCCATTAAAAATAAAATGTTTGTGAGTTTGTACATTCAAAATACTGCATGTATGAAAGGATATTTTTTTTTTCCATCAATGCCTCACATTACTGGTTATATATATATTTATTTATTTAAAAAATAAATATGGAATTTATAAAAAAATTAATATCCTGTAACAATAAGCTTTTATCTACCTTCATTTCTTTCCAACCAATATAAAATGATAATGTCGCTCATGCGTATGTGCAAACTATTACCACCATGGAGTGACATAATAAAAGTTTCATAACCACCTTAAATGGATGGTCATCAAAGTGAATTTAATATAAAAATAAAATAAAATTGACAGGATTATTTTTATATAGGAGATAACACTTTTAATATGCTTCTATGACTGAAACTGTTATATCAAAAAAAGAATGAGAAATAGTACAATTAAAACCTAAATAATTGATTCTAACAAATAATTATGAGTAAATGTGAAAATAAAAGTTATAAATAAATGATATAAAGAAATATTCATATATTTATAGAAATTATATATATAAATAATAAATATAAATATACTATATAGTAGGTTGGAACACTTCCGACCAAGAGGAAATCTGAGGTAAGGGTTTATGTTTCAATAACACTTTTAATCAGGATTATTTTTTCTTGAATATAATTTCATGGAATTATATAATATTTATTTTTTAAAAACCATATTGTTTCTTCTAATATGGTAATTTATGGGTTTTAAATTTATTATTTTACATTTTCTCTCTCATTGATACTTAAAACCACAAAATGAATGTTTATAAAAATATAACCTTATCCTTTATTTTTATCATAAATCATTCTATTTTACAACAAAATTATTTATTTTATTTCAATAATATTATATAATATAATTCCATTATTTAAATTGAAAATTTCTATATTTTTGTAATATTTTCCAATGATTAAAATGAATCTTCTTAATGTGTTCTTTATAAGACATTTTTGAATATCATTACCAAATAAGGAAAGGAATCTATTTTTAATGTTTTTTTCATCAACATATTTTACTATCTTCATGACGATTACTAATTTTTTTAAATAATTTCCTTATATTTTTTATTTTACAATATAATACCTCTTCCCATTATTTCAATATTTTTTTGATTTTATTTAAAAAAATGTATAATATTTTCTGAAATTTTTTGAATTGGATCTCATTTCCATTATTCATATTTTTATCTTCTACTCCATATTTTTTACTTAAACATGGTAGATTTTCAATATTTTATTATTTTAAATTATTTTACAAATTATGTTTTAAAATTATCCTTGACACATTATGAAATTAATTTTTAAAGAAATTTATAACTTCCTTTTTACAACAAAGTTATTTTTTTCAATGTTTCACTTATAATATCTATAATTTTTCAAAGTATATGAAATTTATTAAGATCTTATTTTTTATGAGTTTATGGTCTCTTATAATCCCGTACTTATTTATGTTTTATATCTTATTTTATAAACAAATATTTATTCCTATTTATCTATCAATCTCCATTATACTTTTGAAATTTTCCCCCTTCACGTGCATGTACTTTTATACCAAGGAAATATTTAAAAATAATTTAAATATTGACTAAACCATATTAAAATTATTATATATGGTTTTAATTGAAGGACGATTACTAATAAATTTATTCCACTTTCAGGGAAAATATATATATTTTGTATACTTGATTAAATTATATTATTTATTAGTTTTTAGGGAATATTAATGATAAATTTTCTTATTATTAAAATTTATGATTAATGCATTGAACATTTTTATGTGATGGGTGTGTTCCATTATATCCCCTTAATGAATCAGTAGGTATACTATGGCAAAGATGAATAGGAATCACTTGGTTTATTCCATCCCATATATAATGTTTTTTATAACGATTCCATAATATTTATATAATGATGTATTTTTATAAGTTTATAAAGATAAAATCATGATGTATTAATTCGATCCCATGATGATAAGATCATGATGTATTAGTACAAGTCTGTAATGGTAAGAACATGATTTCTTCCCTCAATAATTAATATGTATGACATTATACATTCAATTATTTCTTACTATATGATATATTTATTTATTATTCACCTTATTATACTATTTATTCATTATGTATTTATGATAGCCACCTCTATACTCAATCCATCACTGAGTATATGAGCTCATCCTTTATAATGTTTCAGTTTCTAAAGGTACTGAAAAGGGTTATTTGAATGATTTACATGATGAAATGAAGGATATAATAAATTTTTAAGGAATATTATAAGTTACTCTTTATGTTAATTTTTTTTACATTAGTACGAGATACATGAGACACATAAAATTTGAATAGTTTAGTTGTCTATAGAGACTAGTTTTATACATGATTACCACAATATATTGGAAAAATAAATCATAGCTTATATCCTTAATAAAAACATTTTTTTTCATTTATAATATCATTTAAATCATTCAAATATCCCTTCTCTCTACCCTAGGTAAATGAAAAAAATTAATGGTTGGCCAAAAATGATCCGTAATTGATTGGGTACAATAGAAGTTATCATGAATATATAATGCCTAAATAAAATTTAAGGGTGATTAATCAATAAATATGTCACAAAATAAAATCAATTAGCATGAAATATATCAAAATATAATAATTGAAATATTCATTTTAACAAAAATAACATATTTCATAATGATGGAAAACATAATGTCATACATATTAATTCTTGATCCATGAAAACATGATTTCCCCCACCAAGTAATCCTAGAAATAAATTATTAATCATACCAACAAGGGAACCTACTATGAAATAATTACCTTACCATTCGTCCCTTAGGAGAATATATCATGATGTTTCTATTAAGGCCTCTTTCCATGAAACCTTATATGTATTGGTTTTCATAAAACAAGTGATACTCATTATTATTTGTATCATGTGACATGGTAATGAATAAATGTTTTATAACATACCACACCATTAAATTAGATATTTCTATTTCACTAATCATATATTTAATGAATAATTCAATACATTAACAATATTCCATATTGCTAAAAAAATATCTAATGTAAATAGTGTAATAAGAAATGGAAGTATTTTTTTAAATCAATGGAATAACATTTTTAATTATTTTACTTAAATTTACACAAAATAAAGTGGAAGGTATATATTTTATTCAAAATTTATATAATAGTAATCATATCCCTAATATAAAAAATATGGACACGATGTATAAAAATAATATTAATGAATGATGGAGAGGAATAAAGAATATAACTTCAAGGAATTGAATGTTCAGATAGTAAATTCTTATATAAAAATTGAGGATTAAACCATAAATCAATAAGGGAATAAAAGAGACTACAAATTCATCATAAATAAAAGTGTTTTTAAGAAATGGTGTATTTCTTCCAAATACAGAGGCAAACTGGAAGTGATTTTTTTTAAAAACCATTCTTAAAACTTTTGTAACTTCATTTAAAAAATAAAGTAATAAATCAAATGAAGAACCAATTTTATAATAATTCAGTAATACATTTAAAATATTATTTATAAAAAATTTATAATAATATAATCTTTAAGATAATCCATTCTTATTTAAGAAAATGTAGAGTAGAAGATAAAAATATACAAAAGTTAAATGAAATCCCTTTCAAAATATTTAATAAAATTATATCCTTCTATTTTAAAATAAAAATGAGAAATTTTCAGAATAATGGGTATACATATTACTTTTTAAAACCACTATAAATTGGAAATAAATATAAATAATTAATAATTTCTATGATGAAGGGAAAATATTTTCATGTTGAAAACATTATCATGATATTATTTTCACACATTTGTTATGAATGTAAAAAATGATTCATATAAACAATAATAAGAAGATTCTCTTTGAAATTGTGAAATGTATGTAAAGGTTTATATAAATTTGAATTAAGTAATAATTAATATATATATATATATATATATATTAAAACAAATAAATAATAGGGATAGAGGGGAGAATAGATATATGACTATAATGGAGAAATAAATTCATCTTTTTATATAAACATTCTTTCGATGGTTTAGAGTACCAAAGAGAGGTATAATTATTATAATACATGTAGAAATTGTAAATTACTAAAGAATAAGAAAATATAATATCTTTTTAGGTGAATTTTATATATTTATCCTAATTAAAATTTAAATATAAATAATCTTGAATAAAAATTGACTTCTTAAAATAAACTCTTACCTTGGATTCCCTCTAGGTCAGATGAATTCAAACATCCTGTATAATAGATTTTTAATTATTATTAATATATAAAAAATCCATATTTATGTCTCTCATACTAGATATTTTTTATTCATGAGTTAGTTTCTACCATTTTCTTAAAAACCATTGTTAAAATCAATTATTTAGGGGATAATTGTTATGTTTCTCCTACATTTTTTTCTTTGATGGATATGGTTCTTATACAATGGTCATGGTTTGATAAAATATATAATAATATTAATAATTTTATTATTACATATCCCATATTTATGTAATAAATATAAAATTTTAACAAATCATGTATGGTAGTTATAAATGAAATGATATATGTCCCTTCATTGAGCCAGTAGTTTGCACATACATGTGAGTGTCGTTTTCATTTTTCAATGAATGAAAATAGAGGAAGTTAGATAGTGATTTTATATTTCAAAAACTAAATTATTTCATAAATATCATATATATTCATTTAAAAATATATATTGAACAATCAATTTTAGTTGGGTATGAGAAATGAAATATATCTCTTCATGGATGTTATAGTCCGCATGTACATATGGGTAACATTTTTTATTTTCCATTGGATAGAAAGAATACAAACAATGGATGTACCATTAATTGAAAATAATTTAAGTATGGTAAATATAAAAATTTCTTAATATTAATATTTTTATATAATTTTTAGATGTGTTTTAAGAAGAAGAAAACTTGAAAGTACTTAGTAAGAACTTATAACTCTCCCTTGGATAATATCATTTAAAAACACCTTACATCTTCTTATATTAGTCCAATAAGAATAAAAAGACCTATAAATCCTGGATAATGTTATTGGGAGCTTTTTTTTTGATATTAATCTATATAATGGTGATTTTTGTGTGTGTATAAGTGAGTAGAGGAAGTACCCTTTAATAAGTGAGAGGGGTGACACTTTTGTAAATACTTTAACAATTAAGATAGTATAATTTTATTTTTGTGGGAAAGTAAAAAAATGGACATATTTTAAAATATATTATGATTTATTTCATAAATACACTCAAAAAATAATATTTATACATGTTTTATTTATATTTGAATCCTTGTATCATAGTTTAACCCACTTATTAACCCTTTTAACCATTACTATGGTGAAAAACTATTACCATGGAAACTATTAAATAATATTAATAGTGAAATGATAATTATTAAATATTACGATCATAAATATTTAATCCATTTAATAATATTCAATATATACTAGTGGTAAAAATTAATTTTTACATAAGCATGGAAAACACAATAAGAAACAATGTTTTTTGGAATTTTTTTTTAAACACAAAAATGAATTTATACCAAAATATTGTATATAATTAATTTTTATGTGATTTATGGTCGTATAAATAGAAAAATTTATTTTAATTTAAAATAAATTCAAAACTAAATGATTATTTATATTTACCTAATTAATGAAAAACCAAAAATAGTTCTTTTTTTAGAAGAAAATTTTAGTTATTTTTTAATATGTAAAACATGGATTTATAAATTCAAAATAATATTTTTAAATAATTTATTTTACATATTTAATCTATATTTTTTCCATATTTTTTTAAAATAGTTAAATATTTCTAAAATAATAATGATTTCATAAAAGGGACAGTATTTATAAAACCGGTATTTTTCAATATTCACCTAAAGAGACAACCTATTCAAAAAAATCAAAAATATCTAACCTAAGATAATTTTGTATTTATGAATTAAAATATTGATTTATCTTCATATAATTGATAATATAATATTTAAAAATTTACCATTTAAATGATAATAAAAAATATAAAGAAAAAATAATTTATGGAACAATGAATATTTTAATCTCTAAGTGTTATTAATAAAATTTCATATCAATTTGAGTGTTAATATATTAGTGAATACATTATAATATGGTATATTATTATCTTATAAAAGTGATAAATTTAATACAAAATGGTTTAAAATTGTTTACTTATATAAATATCCCTTTTTAAAATTGTATGATTTTAGTCATATCTGTTGAGAAAAAATCCCTCAAGGTATCATAGAAGTATTTTTGAGGTGATTGTGTTAGTTGAAAATGTGGGCCTCTGTGTTGTGTTTGATGACAAAGAAAACCATGACATACACATTTATTGACTGAGGATATTTCTTTGTGGCATGTCGAGTTCAAGGGATGTTTCTAACAATCTATGTTTGATTCAAGAATGTCGATAAAGGAATGATCGATCTGGAGGTGGTTCAAAAAGAGAAGATACAAGGTGATTCCATTTTCTAGTGTTGGCCAAATACTTGGGCCTGAAAATCGACAAATGGAGGAATGTGTTTTTGGAAAAGGGACTTGCGCGCCGGTGTCTTGGAGGATTGGAAACTTGTGCGCCATATGTTTTTCAAGATCAGAACAACAAAATATGGCAAAGGGAAAAGTGGTGCCCAAGTTTTATGTTTGGTCGTGCAAGTGACTTGTGCGGAAGAGACTACGGTGGCGAGACCTGTGCACTGAGGGGAGACTTGTGCGTCATCGCACAGGGTGTCCAAATGACTATAAATTGAGATCAACCCCTCCTCATTCTGTGTGACTTCAACACTTAGGTAAAATCAGATCTCCCGTCACGCAGGTGTGATGGTCGCAGAAGTGGTGGTGTGGTCGTACAAGTAGAAGACGCACACCAGTTGATTGATGCACATCCTGAGTGGTTTGGGCAAGAAAGGAAGGTAGTCTCCCATGTTTTGAGTTAAAGAAGGGGGTGTCGCGCAAGTGGTTTGGTGACACTTGTGTGCTTGGTTTTGAAGAAGCGCACCAGTTGATGGTTGTGCACCAACATTGGTTTGGGCGTAAAAGGGTGTGATTCGCACAAGTTTGGAGTTGAAGAATCTAGATTCGTGCAAGTGGTTGAGGTAAAGTTGCACGCTAGTTTTAACTTGCACGTCGAGACTTGCACACCGTCTTGGAGAAGAGTCTCATGTATGGTTGAAGCATGGCAGTGATTCAGGGCTGCATGGAAGCTGGAAGATTGCCCGATACCTTCGGTGCAAAGTGAGATTCATCTATGGGTGAAAGTTGGTCTTCAGTAGAGCATCTACATACAACAGAGGATGTATTCATTAGTGATAATGAAAAAACCTATAGGCCTATAAAATGTGAGTGGATCCTTTCCAAAGCAATGAGAAAAGGAAGAGGAAGAAGGTGATCCTCTCCACCGGCAGTGAGCTAGAGAGAGAAATAGGGAGTGACCCTTGGGAAAGTAGTGAGCTGACCTAAAACATTATAAGGGTAGTGAGACTGGGAATAGAAGTGATATATCCCAAACATTGTATAAAGCAATGTGATTTTAGTGTATATGGTACATCATAACATCGACGGTGTATGCTCCTTGGGTGTATCTCAGTGAGGGTGAAACATGTAAAAAACTATGTGTCCTGTTCATGCTTTAGTTTATGTTTATACTTTGCTGCAGGAAAGTGAGAGAAGAGATTCTTTCTTAACTATAAGACAAGATCAATAGGGGTAGTTGTTTTGATCTGTCATACCCTGATTCACCCCCCCCCCCCTCTCATTGTATCCGAACTAGTGGACCTAAAAATTGGTATCATAGGGAAAGGTTAATATCTATTATTCTCTATCAATTGGAGGTCACTACTCATAAATGGATTCTGATCTTCGATGGGAACAATTTTCAGCTATGGAAGAATCAAATGCAACACTACTTTCGATCTTTGGGAATTGATGTGTTCACAACATTAATGCATGGTATAACAACAATGATATCTATATGAAGGTGATGTCATGTAAAACATCACATGCCATGTGGGAAAAGATTTTGAATATATATGAAGGAGATACAAAGGTTAGAGAGGAAAAGCTACAAAGTTCTATGGAATATGTATGAAGATCTGAAAATGAACCTGAATGAGTCTGTTGATGGATTCTTTGACAGGGTAAATTTTGTTGTGGAAGAAATACGAGGTCTGGGAGAAGTCAATGAAGACATAAAAATCGTAAAGAGCATCTTGAGGAAACTTCCACCCAGGTTCAATCCAAATATTTCAGTACTGGAAGATAAAGATCCAAAGGATATAGCATTGGACAATTTGCAAAGTACCTTGGTTTCATATAAAATGTGAAACGATGATAACGAGGCTCTGGAAAAGGGGAAATCTAAAGAAGTGGCCTTAAAGGCCATGAAGAAACTCACCATTGAATATTATCAGGAATAACAAGAGACAGATGAGTTGATTTTATTCCTCTCCTAAAATCTTCAAAGAGGAAAAGGAAAGTTTAAAGGGAAACTTCCACTGGCCTGTTTTCGACGTGGAAATGTTGGTCATGTCACGACCCGCCCTCGGGACCCGTGCTGTGGCTACCCCAAGCCTGCCTTCCACAGGCCAGGGGATGGTGACTAGAACCTAAGGTGAAAATCACGTTAACTTAGAAAGAATTTCCTTTATAAATAATAAACACATCCATCCAGAGTACAAGCGGAAGTAATACACTAAGTACAAAAAGAAGTGCTGAAAAGTAAATGAGATGGAATAAAAAACCAACTAAAAAATACAGCTACAACTGAATGAAAGTACAACAGAACAGAAAAACAGCTGGAAGTTAAAATCAGCTCCTAGGGAATCCACCTCGGATCCTACCTGAAGGGTAGGTACAGATAGCCTCCTCAATGCTCTTGCCTGCCAACCTCCTCTGAGTACCATCTCGTAGTGAAGTCCACCTCTCGGTACTAACTCGTCGTGAGGTCCACCTTCGGGTACCGTCCAGTCCTCGAACACTCGATCTCAGTTAGCGATGTTCGTCTTCTACATCTAACACAATGAGGTGCGGGCATAGCCCATGTAGGTGTGAGTATACGATACTTTGTAGGGACCCCGAGACCCTCAAGGCCTCACTAAATCCGACAAGGATAATCACAAATAAAGTTATCAATAGATAACCCTTACATAGGTATAAGCCCATACTTTTACCTAAGTTATCAAGTAGCCCATCTCAGCCATGAGGTGTCACACAAATATGAAGTCAATGGATAACCACTACTTAGGTATATGGACATACATATACGTAAGTTATCAAGTAACCCATCTCAATCATGAGGAAAACACAAAGGTCATTGACTCGGCTCAAACTAGGATTTTCATTAAAGATACTGAAACCACAACTGCTGGAGAACTCCTCCTCTGTAGAGTACAGTAGCCCTGTCATGACACCGAGGTGCTACTCACTAACCTTAGACTGTTAAGGTACTCCTCCTGTAGAGTACTGTGGGTCCGCACCCAAACACAGTAGTGCTCCCCGCAAGGGGTCTACCGCCTAAGCACAGTAGTGGTTCCCCGAATAGCCTACAGAGGTACTACTCCTACCGATTACCACGGGTCTACTGCCAACTACCAGGTTCTCCGTCCACCATGGGTCTTCCGATAAATACAGAGCGCTCCATCCACTGGGCTAGTCGACTCACACCAAGTCGAATTAGTCAAGCATTCATCAAGTCCACAGCTACTAGGTCTCTGCACTCTGCACGCTCATTTCCAGGAGGATTAGCTCCATTAGCTATTGGACGATACTCCAAGTATCAAAAAATCCCACAAGGAAGTATCACAAAGGACCACCTCGTTACATGGGTCTCAACGCATCAGAAGACACGTCAATTGGACGCCCGATCTGTGAGTTATTAGCCTTTTTGTTCCAGGACCCGGTTTCTTTCGTGTACGAACCAACCCGATGATATCTCAACTGTTCCCCGAACTCTCATTGGGTATACTCATAGGGATTGTTTCTCAATGTGATTTCCAACGCCGCTGATGGTTCGTCAAACGGACGTCTGGTCTGAAAGTTATCGGCTTTTCCGTTCAAGGGACCCAGTTGAATTTCAGGTACAATCCAACCCGCCCATACTCCAGCTGCATCCAAACCTCAGGTGAAGTATACCAAAATATCTGTCTCACCAAAAGGAATCCAACAAAGTCGATGACACGCCAATCAGACGTCTAGAGCTCAAGTTATAAGCGTTTCCGCTCTGAGGGTCTGGTTGGTTCCATGTTCGAACCAACCAAGATGTACACAAAGTTCAACTAAACCTTGAGTTTAATATACCAAAACGACCGCCTCGATCCAAGTATCACTAAGCAACTGACGGTGCGTCGATCTGATATCTGTAGCCCACGTTATGAGCATTTTAACGTAACTACCCAAAAAATAGGGGGTTCGGGCTCGGTCCGACCCGGTCCGATACCCCCTGGATCAGCCCGAACCGGGTCAAACCGTCCTGGGTCTGGCTACGGCCCACTTGGGCGCAACCCGGCCAAACAGACACGGCCCGGCCCAGCGCTGGTGGCCCGGCCCGGCGCGGGCGGTCCGGCCCGGCGCGGGTGGCCCGGGCTAGCGCATGCGGTTCGGCCTGGCGCGGGTAGCTCGGCACTGGCCGAGTGGGGCGCAAAGGGGACACTGCCCCCTGTTTGCAAAAATGGCCAGCCAAAATGGCCTGCCTTTGCAGGGACCACAGGAACCCCGCGGGTCCCGCCTTCAGGTGGCGCCGGCGGCCGGCTCGGCCAGCGGCCCCTTTGAGAAGCCGCTGCGGCTTCTGTCTGATCGGCACGGCGCGACGGTGCTGCGCCCCTCCACCGTAGGCCGCTCCTATCCGCGGCTTCCTTTGGTCTCACCGGTGCGGCACGACGGCACCGCACACCACCACTGCGACCCCCTCCGGCCGCGGTCATTTTTCATTCCCGCGCGGTGCAATGGCTCTGCGCCGCCTTCGCCGCAAGTTTAACAAGGATCAACAAATTAAAGTGGAGGAGGATCGGCCGTGTTTGTGCGGTCTGATCTCCTCTTGTTATGTCAATAACAAGCGGCCAATTTATTTAATGAAGAAAGTTAAATTAATCATGAACGTAAATAACCCCTACCTCGGGAAGGATCTGCGGTAGCCGAGTATCATGGATGATGGTGATGCGAAAGGGGGGTCGTCGGCTCGTTGACGAGTTCCCCACATCGGTGTCTCCTCCCTTGCCATGGAGGAAGAATATGTTTGAATAAATTGATTCAATTCCTTTGAGTCGTGGAGCGTTCCTCGTGCCGTGGAGTGTTCTTCGCCGGAGTTATCCTTCGTCAAGAGAAGAGTGGTGTTCTTCTAATTCTCCAGAGGTTTCCCCAAAAAATATTTTCTAAGGAAAATATTTAGAATAGATCTCTCCCATCTTAAAGAAGATCCATGAAAAACTAATTAATTTCAACACTCAAAATAAATTAATTAAGTGAATCACCTAATTAGCTTATCATGGGTTGGCAAAATTAATTAGAGAGAGAAGAAGGTGTAGGGTTATTTTAAAAATCAAAAGTGATGGGTTGTCCAATTTAATGTAGTGGAGTTAATGGGTAGGTCAAGGGGGTATGTGGGAGATGTGGAGTTAGGGTCTCGTGTGGGCCCCACCACAATAAACTCTCCCATGGGAGGTTAGGTGGGTGTGGGCCCAACTTCTAACTTCCCCTTTGTTGAAAATGACCACCTACCTTGAATAAAATTTGTACACAACAAATTTTATTTGATTTAATCTCAAATCCAAATATTAAACCTCAACCCGCTCAGAATGAAACCATGCAAAAGGTTCCCTTAAGAAATTACTGGTGTTGTGAGTTCATCGGTACCCTCGGATTTCAATTCCAAGTATTGGTTCAAAAGATAGAAAATCTCACTCGTTTGTTCACTGAACGTACCCGAGCTAAACTTTGGAAATTGATTCCGGGTACACCAGGCCTCCGAATCAAGTACCATCCAAAACTGCGCACTCGCAAAATTCCAAAGAAATTAAGAAAAAAAAATTCCTTGAAATTTTTGGGTCTTTACATTACTCCCACCTTAGGGATTGACGTCCTTGTAAATCTACAACACAAAACTAGGGAAACTATATTGGTACTGCACACGCATCTGAGCTTTCTGCTCTCATGTGCTCTCCTAGAGGTTCTCGTGCTACCAGTGGAAGTGCACCTGAGAAATCGACCATCCACGTAGGACCCACTCCTATCAATTCTCGATCTCCACCGAAACCTCCGTGAATGTCGCCCTGTCATCGACATCCAACTCCTTGTGGTCGATGATGTGTGAAGGATCATGCACGTAACTCCTTATCTGATATACGTGGATGACATCATGGACCCATTGCAATTGAGGTAGAAAGTTCAAGAGGTAATCCACCTCGCCTACCCTGTTGAGGACCTAGAAAGGTCTGTTGAACCTCAGAGATAACTTTCTACCTTGGCCACATCTCTGTAAACCTCATCATGGTGAGACACGTATAAGGACGTGGTCGCCATCCTCGAACTCTAGATGCCTCCATTTCCTGATTAGAACTGAAACTCAAAACTCCTACTGCCACAAGGGTAAGGTTGACCGACTCAAAAGTGATCGGACGCACCCTCCTATGCATGAGTTTATCCCGTGATGGTTGGGGTTTCCTTTTCGCCGACCAAGGAAAACCCATCCCAACATTGTAGGTAAGCCACATCCTTTTTGCCTAATATAATAAATCTGTGTATGAACTGTGGATCCAATCCATACTCAGACCAATGTCGTAATGCCTCAATGCTGCCACCATGAGGTTCCAACTGAAATTTTCACCTCAAGGGTCAGATCACACTGTTGGCGTAAGTGTGATGATTGATTCTCCTCCCAAAGGTATCTCCAGACGTGAGGGTCGAGTCAATGGTTTTAACCAGAAACTCTAGGTCTGGGACAAGATTTTTGGGTGGAAAGAATGATCCATATCAATGTCTGTTGTTACGGCAGCTAAAAGTGGACCCAGATTGTCCCTCGAATCATTCTTAGAGTCATTGGGTCACACTCCTTGACCACATGCAACTACTCTTTTTTTCCCTGCCCTCCAGCTCCCTAAGCCTGGTGGGGACAACAAAGGCGGGTGGTTGTAACATTTCGAAATATACACCACCACACGCTGCTCCCCTAGCTCTACTTCCCACATCCTCCGCTCTACAGATTCATCTGTCCTTGACGCTTCTTCTTCTTGAAACATTTTACATGACCGAGTCTCTGAGACTGGGGCCAGTTTCCTATTTCTTACTACACTGTGCCGTCTTCATCCGCACCTGGATGATCTGCACCTTCTCCGTCGTAGATCATACCATCTCTGGTCGGTAGGAAGTTTGCCGACGTGGTAAGTTGGTCAATGACCACCCTTCTTCGCCTACGATCTGTAAGAGCTACTAATATTCTCCTTTGCCGAGAAGAGAAATCTGGTCTCATCCCCTAGATGAACCATGTTCTTTGCCTAATACAGTCAATACTGACATGGATGGTACTATTTCATGCCATGGATGACATTGTAAGGCCTCAACGTTACTACCGAGAGATCCAACCGTCACTCTCGCCTCCAAGGGTCGATTCACACTGTCGGCATCAGTGTGAGGTCACTGGGTCTCCTCCAGTAGAAATATCAAAAGTGAGGGTCAAGTCAGCAGTTTTAACCGGGACCACTCAGTAACATCCAAACAAAAGGACAGAAAAGGAAACATCACAAATATAAGTGTCTTTTATTACTATAGCTTGATTTACAAAGACAAAAATACATCAGCAACATGGAACACGAAGTATCAAGAACAAAATGAATCCACTAGTTCCACTCCTATCCACCTGCTTCTGGAGCTCTACTTCCTTGTCCACCGCTCGGCTGTTGCTCAAGCACCCGTTGCTACTTTTGTCTCGGTGGATCCTCCAATGCCTACAGATCAACTGTGCGGGGAGTTGGACAGTCATATGCCATGTGACCCTACTTGCCGCATGAATAACACTTTCTACTCCTCATATGGATATCTCTGTTTCTACCCTTTGTGCCTCTCACTACCAAACCTAAAATCCGAGGTCACCCACCTGTTGGCCTGGTCCTCTGGGACCCCAGCATCATCTATCTACTTCCTATAGATGATTCAACTACTGATGGAAAATCCTGCTGCAAAGCTGAGAACTCTCAGAGTGTAGAGTCACTCATATAAACTCCACCATGAAGAAGGTCTTGAAGTCTCCCCAGGTGAAGGTCATCGCATCGCAAAACTGGAGCATATGGCTACACTATCTTCCTGCTACTTCCTAAAGAAGGCTGGCAGCAAGGATCACCATGAAGTCCACCAGTGTGCCTACTATCCAGAAGAATCTCACCACAACATCCAGGCAATCCCCAGCCGCCAGTGGGTCTGTCTCTCCCCGGAACATAGGTGGCCTCTGGCGCTGGAACTCATGCAGCGTGCTCAACCGCCGTGCATCGCCTGCTGCTGGGGCTAGTGACATAGGTGTCCCAATGTATGGTAGTACCATTTGTGCCTCTACTGGTGCCTCAACTGAAAGAGAGCCATGTACTGAGGCCTCGTCGCTCGGTGGGCTGTCAGTACGTACATCTCTCAGGGATCTAGTTGGTCATCCATGGAAAGGCTTCCTGAAAGAAAATAGATGTGACATGGTCAAATGATTATACCTGGTGAGCTGACCTGGTTTGAGCTGTTTTAAATGGAAACCTTTGAAAACACACATGCAATTAGTTTTTTCATGCCCTAAGTCGGAGATCAGAAGTCAGGGTCCTAGTGTATGGATATGTCGGCCGCCCACACCAAACTAGACTCCCGGATCTCCAAAATACACTCAGTATCATTAACACTATTACTTCACAGAAAAGAAATATCATAGTTATAAGTTCTTCGGTATAACCGACTCCTCTGATACCAATTTGTCACGACCTGCCCTTGGGGCCTATGTCATGACTACCACAAGCCCGCCTTCCATAGGCCAGGGGCTGGAGACTAGCACCTAAGACCAAAATCATGTTAACTGGGAAGGCATTGAGTTTATAAATCATAAACACATACAACCAGAGTACAAGCAGAAGTAATACACTAATTACAAAAAGAAGTGATGAAAAGAAAATGGGCCAGAATACAAACCCAACGGAAAAGTACAGCTACAACTGAATGAAAGTACAACAGAATAGGCAAACTGCTAGAAGATAGAAGCAGCTCCTGGGGCGTCCACCTCGGATCCTACCTGAAGGGTAGGTACAAATAGCCTCCTCAACACTCTCGCCCGCCAACCTCCTCTGAGTACCATCTCCTCGTGAAGTCCACCTCCGGGTACTTACTCATCGTGAGGTCCACCTCCGGGTACCGTCCAGTCCTCGAACACTCGATCTCAGTCCGCGATGTCCGTCTTCTGCATCCAACACAACGAGGTACGGGCATAGCCCATGAAGGGGCGAGTATACGATACTCAATAGGGACCCCGAGACCCTCAAGGTCTCACTAAATCCAACAAGGATAATCACAAAGAAAGTTCTCAACAGATAACCCTTACTTAGGTATAAGCCCATACTTATACCTAAGTTATCAAGTAGCCCATCTCAGCCACGAGGTATCATACAGATATGAAGTCGATGGATAACGACTACATAGTTATATGCCCATATATATACATAAGTTATCAAGTAACCCATATCAATCATGAGGAAAACACAAAGGTCATTGACTGAGCTCAAACCAGGATTTTCATTAAAGATACTGAAACCAAACTGCTGGAGAACTCCTCCTCTGTCAAGTATAATAGCCCAGTCACGACTCCATGGTGCTACTTACTAACCTTAGACTGCTAAGGTACTCCTCCTATCGAGTACCGCAGGTCCGCACCAAAACACAGTAGTGCTCCCCTCCAGGGGTCTGCCGCCCAAACACTGTAGTGGTTACCCTAATAGCCTACAAAGGTACTCCTCCTACCGAGTACCACGGGTCTCCTGCCAACTACTAAGTGCTTCGTCCGTCATGGGTCTGCCGCCAAATACCAGGCGCTCCGTCCACTAGGCTAGTCAACTCACTCGAAGTCAAATCGGTCAAGCAGTTTTGCAAGTCCACAGCTACTAGGTCTCCACACTCCGCACGCTCGTCTCTGGGAGGATCCGCTCCACAAGCTATTGGTAGATACTCCAAGTATCACACTACTAAAAAATCGGGCATTATCGACTGCCATTGGCGGTCACTATAGGCCTAGAGAGACTGCCCAACGACCGCCATTGGCGGTCGCTTCAGCTTCGTCGCTGTAGGGCAATAGAGACCGCCAATGGCGGTCGCTATAGGTGGCTGAAATTCCGGCATTAAGCGACCGCTTGGCGGTCGCTATAGGCTGCCTGTTGCCCACGAGGCAGGTGGTCGCTACCCTGGGAATTTTTTTTAAAAAAAAATTCCTACTCAATGAAATATATATATATATATATTAAATAAAAAAATATATATATATTAAAGAAAATATTTATATATATAATATTAAATAAAATATTTTAAATAAATATATATATATAATATGTTTTAAATATTTTAATATATATATATATATTTAATATTAAATAAAATATTTTTCATTTTTTAATGAAATGTACGAATTGTGTTTTTTTTCTTCACGGTGCAAAATCAAAGATGAAACAAGGTAAAAATCATAAAAAATGGAAAACAATTTCAAACAGCATAAATATCAAGATCGTCATAAACAATAAATGATAAATTTTCTTCAACGATCTGAGCAGGTCCATCCATTTCAATCTTCTGCTTTAATAAACCTACAATAAGACAAAAAAACAACACAACAAAACAAACCTAAATTGGACCTAATTATTCAGTTATTATATACATATAATAAAATTAAATCCGACATCAAATCATGTTGATTTAATAATTTAAAATCCCCAATTTAAGAAATGCAATCAATTCAGGTTATTCGAAGCACGTTTTCTCCGAATTCGACCGTCTCACGCCGTTTTTGGTGTTTTATGACATCAGAAATGTGTTTCCGGTCACCGCGGTCAAATGACACCTCATATTAACATTCTGTCAACACGACCATTTCCCAAATCACACAACGGCTGTTGTCGTATGGTTTCATGGCATTCTGAGGTCGTTCGGGTGGTTTTGACCCCCCAACACGCCATTTTAGCGCGCGTCGAGCTGCTGAAAACGACACAATCGGCCGTACCGCACGCACTGCACGTCTGATGGGCGTTCCGTCTCCTCCTACACGTCACAAATAATATTATTAATTTTTTCATGTGGTTTCAGGTCATTCGGAGCACGTTTTCTCCAAATTCGATTGTCTCATGCCGTTTTTGGTGTTTTATGACACCGGAAACGCTTTTCTGGTCACCGCCATCAAATGACACCTCCGATTGACGTGCCATCGGCCCGAACATTTCAGAAATCACAGAATATCTGTTTTCGTACGGTTTCATGGCATTCTGAGGTCGTTAGGGTGGTTTTGACCCCCCAACGCGCCATTTTAGCGCGCGCCGAGCTGCTAAAAACGACACAATCGGCCATACCGTGTGCACCGCATGTCTGATGGGCACGCCGTCTCCTCCTACACATCAAGAATAATATTCCTAATGGTTTAATGTGGTTTCAGGTCATTTGGAGCACGTTTTCTCTGAATTCGACCGTCTCACGCCGTTTTTGGTGTTTTATGACACCGAAAATGCATTTCCGATCACCGCCATCAAACGACACCTCCAATTGACGTGCCGTCTGCCCGACCATTTGAAAAATCACACAATGACTGTTACCGTACTGTTTTATGGAATTACGAGGTCGTTTGGGTGGTTTTGACCCCCCCAACGTGCCATTTTAGCGCGCGCCGAGCTGCTGAAAACGACACAGTCGGCCATAACGCGTGCATCGCACGTTCGATGGGCGCGCCGTCTCCTCATACACGTCAAAAATAATATTCCTAATATTTTCATGTGGTTTCAGGTCATTCAGAGCATGTTTTCTCTAAATTCGACCGTCTCGCGCTGTTTTTGGTGTTTTTGACACCGAAAACGCTTTTCCAGTCACCGCCATCAAATGACACCTCTGATTGACGTGTCGTCTACCCGACTATTTCACAATTCACACAACGGTTGTTTTCGTACGGTTTCATGGCATTCTGAGGTTGTTCAGGTGGTTTTGACCCCCCAACACGCCATTTTAGCGCTCGCCAAGCTGTTGAAAACGACACAATCGGTCGTACCACACGCACTGCATGTTCGATGGGCGTTCTGTCTCCTCCTACACGTAACGAATAATATTTCTAATGATTTCGTGCTGTTTCAAGTCATTCGAAGAACGTTTTCTCTAAATTCGACCGTCTCACTCCGTTTTTGGTGTTTTATGACACCGGAAACGCGTTTCCGGTCACCGTGGTCAAACGAAACTTCTAATTGATGTGCCGTCAGCACGACCATTTCAAAAATCACACAGCGGCTGTTGTCGTGTGGTTTCATGGCATTTCGAGGTTGTTCGGGTGGTTTTGACCCCCCAACGCGCCATTTTAGCGCGCGCCGAGCTGCTGAAAACGACACAATCGGCCGTACCGCGCGCACTGCATGTCTGTTGGCCATTCTGTCTCCTCCTAAATGTCACGAATAATATTCCTAATATTTTCGTGTGGTTTCATGTCATTCGGAGCACGTTTGCTCCAAATTTGACCGTCTCACGCCATTTTTGGTGTTTTATGACACCGAAAACACGTTTCCGGTCACCGTTGTCAAACGACACCTCCGATTGATGTACCGTCAGCACAACCATTTCAAAAATCACACAACGGCTGTTGTTTACAGTTTCATGGAATTCCGAGGTCGTTCGTGTGGTTTTGACCCCCCAACGCGCCATTTTAGCGCGCGTCGAGCTGCTGAAAACGACACAATCGGCCGTACCCCACACACCGCATGTACGATGGGCATTCCATCTCCTCCTACACGTCATGAATAATATTCCTAATTTTTTCGTGTGGTTTCAGGTCATTCAGAGCACGTTTTCTCTGAATTCGACCGTCTCACGCCGTTTGTTGCGTTTTATGACACTGGAAACGCGTTTCTGGTCACTGACATCAAAAGACACCTCCGATTGACAGGCCGTCAGCACGAACATTTCAAAAATCACACAACAATTGTTTCCGTACGGTTTCATGGTATTCTGAGGTCTTTCGGGTGGTTTTGACCCCCCAACGCGCCATTTTAGAGCGCGCCGAGCTGCTGAAAACGACACAATCAACCATACCGCGCGCACCGCAAATTTGATGGGCGCCTCATCTCCTCCTACATGTCACGAATAGTATTACTAATTTTTTCGTGTGGTGTCAGGTCATTCGGAGCACATTTTCTCTGAATTCGACCGTCTCACGCCATTTTTGGTGTTTTATGACACCAGAAACGCGTTTCCGGCCACCACCATCAAACGAAACCTCCGATTGATTTTCTGTCAGCACGAACATTTCACAAATCACAAAACAGCCCTTTTCATACAGTTTCATGGCATTCCGAGGTTGTTTGGGTGGTTTTAACCCCCCCAACGCGCCATTTTAGCGCGCACCGAGCTGCTGAAAATGACACAATCGACCGTACCGCACACACCGAATGCCCGATGGGCGCGCTGTCTCCTCCTAAACATCAAGAATAATATTAATAATGTTTTTGTGTGGTTTCAGGTCATTCGGAGCATGTTTGTTCCGAATTCGACCGTCTCACACCGTTTTTTGTGTTTTATGACACGAGAAACACGTTTCCGGTCACCGCTGTCAAACGACACCTCCGATTGATGTACCGTGTACCCGACCATTTCACAAATCACATAGCGGCTGTTGTCGTATGGTTTCATTGAATTCTGAGGTCGTTCTGGTGGTTTTGACCCCCAATGCGCCATTTTAGCGTGCGCAGAGCTGCTGAAAATGACACAATCAGCTGTACCGCGCGCACCGCACGTCGGATGGGCGTGCCGTCTCCTCATACACTTCACGAATAATATTTCTAATGTTTTCGTGTGGTTTCAGGTCATTCAGAGCACGTTTTCTATGAATTCGACTATCTCACGCCGTTTTTGGTGTTTTATGACACCGAAAACGCGTTTCCGGTCACTGCCGTCAAACATCACCTCCGATTGACGTTCTGTCTACCCTACCATTTCGAAAATAACACAACGGCTGTTTTCGTAGGGTTTCATGGTATTCCGAGGTCGTTTGGGTGGTTTTGACCCCCCAACGCGCCATTTTAGCGCGCGTCGAGCTGCTGAAAACAACACAATCGACCGTACTGTGCGCACCACACGTCCGATGGGCGCGCCGTCTCCTCCTACACATCACGAATAATATTCCTAATGTTTTAGTGTGGTTTCAGGTCATTCGGAGCACGTTTGGTCCGAATTCGACTGGTTGTTTTCTTTCAGGTTGTTTTGACCCCCCAACGCGCCATTTTAGCGTGCGCCGAGCTGCTAAAAATGAAACAATCGGGCAGGGGAGGGATGTCTGGGGTGAGGGGGGCCTGTCCGAGGTGCGGGGAGGGCTGTCCGGGGTGCGGGGAGGCTGTCCTAGGTGCGAGGGGCCTGTCCGGGGTGCGGGGAGGGCTGTCCGGGGTGCGGGGAGGGCTGTCCGGGGTGCAGGGGGGCTGTCCGGGGTGTGGGGAGGAGCTGTCTCGGGTGCGGGGAGCCTGTCCAGGGTGCGGGGAGGGATGTCCAGGGTGAGGGGAGGCTGTCTGGGGTGCGAGGGGGCTGTCCGTGGTGCAGGGAGGGCTTTTTGGGGTGTAGGAGGGCTGTCCGGGGTGCGGGGAGGGACTGTACGGGGTGCGGGGTGCCTGTCCGGGGTGCGAGGAGGGCTGTCCGAGGTGCGGGGAGGCTGTCCGGGGTGCGCGGGGGCTGTCCGGGGTGCGGGGCGGGCTGTCCGGGGTGCCGGGGGGCTGTCTGGGGTGCGGGGAGGGCTGTCCGGGGTCTGGGGGTGGTGGGGGGGGGGGGTCGGGCTGTCCAGGGTGCGGGGAGGGTTGTCTGGGTTGCAGGGAGGGATTTCCGGAGTACAGGGGCCCTGTCCGGGGTGCGGGGAGGACTGTTCGGAGTGCGGGGGGCCTGCCCGGGGTGCGGGAGGGCTGTCCGAGGTGCGGGGAGGTTTGTCCTGAGTGTAGGGAAGGCTGTCCAGGGTGCGGGGCGGCTGGCCGGGGTGCGGGGAGGTCTGTCCGGGGGTTCGAGGAGGGTTGTCCGGGGTGCAGGGAGGGCTGTCCGGGGTGCGGGGAGGGCTGTATGGGGTGCGTGGGGGCTGTCCGGGGTGCGGGGAGGGCTGTCCGGGGTGCGGGGAGGGCTGTCCGGGGTGCGGGGAGGGCTGTCCGGGGTGCGGGGGAGCGCTGTCTGGGGTGCGTGGGGGCTGTCCGAGGTGCGGGGAGGGCTGTCCGGGGTGCAGGGAGGGCTGTCCTGGGTGCGGGGAGGGCTGTCTGGGGTGCGGTGGGGTGGGTGGGGGCTATCTGGGGTGTTGGGAGGGCTGTCCGGAGTGCGGGGAGGGCTGTCCTCAGTGCGGGGGGCCTATCGGGGGTGCGGGGAGGGCTGTCCAGAGTGTGAGGAAGGCTGTCCGGGGTGGGGGAGGGTTGTACAGGGTGCGGGGAGGGTTTTCCGGAGTGCGGGGAGGGCTGTCCGGGGTGCGGGAGGAGGGGGGGGGGGCATGTCCGGGGTGCGGGGAGGGCTGTCCGGAGTGGGGAGGGCTTTCTGGGGTGCGGGGGGGGGGGGGGGGGGGGGGTTGTCCGGGGTTCGGGGAGCGCTATCTGGAGTGCGGGGAGGGTTGTCCGGGGTGTGTTGGGGACTAAAAATAGTGAACTCATATCATTAATCAAAAACAAGTTTAATGGTTTATATTAGGAATCACATGTTTTTTTCAAAAATATTACAGAACATGCAATTCTAAACATTGAAAATTAAATGAGCAAAAAATATCCAAATCAATAATCAGTTTCATGGTTACTTCTCAATTCGTGCACACAAACATTGCATGAGGCCAAAACACACATGATACCCCCAAATCACAAAAAAACTCATTAGAAACCCAGCATAAATATCAATAACAACCCAACCATTAAAAGCAGAAACACACCTCGTGAATATGATGCGTCATGCGTGTTCATCACTGACCTCCATCCGGTGGGCCAGGGGCCTACAACAAATAAACATTATGAATATTTTCATAACAAAAATAATTTAAAATAAATAAATAAATAAATATAGTATAAACCTACGTCGTATGATCCCCTGCATCATTACCTGGACGCACATATTCCCGCAGTGCTCTAACCTCAACATCCAATTGCGCATTTGTCTCCTCGGAAGCCCGGAGCCGTGCCTTGAAATCTCAAAACTGTTGTGTCATCTGATCAACAGCAGGACCGACAACCGCAGCACGTGACACTACAGAATGAGGAATCCCTGTTCCATAGGTCAAACGATATCCATGCCCGTCCCGACCAATGATGCGATGGAAGATCTCATTCCTTCGCATGGGAAGCTGTCGCTGGTCCTCTGGCAGATGTTCTAATTCACCTTCAAATTAAGCTTGTGAAATATTTAAATATATATATACACATATATTAATATATAGATTTTATGTAAGTATTGGTAATGAGTACAAGCACTTACTATCAATGCTGCATCCTCTGGATTATTGTGATCACGAGTCCTCATCCGCACCGACATTTTATCAGTTAGTGCACCTTGCTCCCGCAACTATATATGAATAGAATATAAACACAAAACCGTATTAATTAAAAAAAATTAAAAAATGAATAATAAATACCTCATGTCAGATCTGAGACACGTGATGAGTCCCGGGCATGTGAGGTGGTCCCTACAACGCTCGATTCTTAGAATGGCATGTTGATACCTCCTACATTCAATTCATTCAAATTTAAAACAAATCACACATTCTTGAAACTATATATACCAAAATAAATATACAAACTGCAACACCCTCATTAGACCAATATGCTACTAAATCACGCCACTGAGCTGGGAGGACACCTCTCAGGACTTTTTCTAGAATGTTTGGGGCACCCACATTTGGTACCCAGTGGCCCCTATTGACTTTGCCTTTATAGTCTTTCCACATATTACGACATTTACTCATACACACTGGCCAAAAGTCATCAGGACATACTTGAAAAATTTTCTATTAAAGAAAAAAATCACATATGTTATTGTTGTTTATACATAGGGAATAAGGTAAAATGGTCTTCTTACCTGAACCTCCCTCCAAAGATGATCTAATGTGTCCTGAGGGATAGAATCCCAGTCACGCGTTGTCAATGTAAATCGATGTGGATCACGTATGATATGACCCAAGTGACGAATAAATGCAGGGGCATTCCGTCCCACAGGATGAAATACCTCATCAAATGAAACATCAAAAGTCGTGTCAGAGTTTCATGATAATATGCCACGACCAGGGCCTCTCCTGCGAGAGGAAGAAGCAGTCGAGTCTGATCCTGTTGAAAATAATTTTATATACAAATTGACAGATGTTATATATATATATATATATATATATATGTTTATTAATTACATAAAAAATAGAGACAATGACATTCCAACATACCTCGACCCTGAGACATAGATGCCTTAGATGGATGATGTGGATCTTCTGCATCTTCCCCTAACATGCCTGGCATCATGGAAAACATTAGTAAGGGGACTATCCAAAGTGTCCAAATGATAAATTGGATTGTTTTAAAAAAAATCAAACTTGTATAGTTGTTAATCAAACAAAAATGGATTGAATAATTAGTTGTGAATGAATTTTAAAAAATCATAAAGTTCACAAAACAGATATACAAATTATGTACAAAACCAATCAATTCATAGCCAAATTTCAAATTAAATTAATAAAAATTCAAGCATCACATGCACCAAATTAAGAATACCTCAATGGGAAGAGGAGAGGAGGCGGTGAGGTGGCGACGGTGCAGCGAGGGTGGGACGGGCGGCGACAGCGACAGGGAGCCAGAGGAGAGGAGGCGGTGAGGTGGTGACGGTGCATCGAGGGTGGGATGATGAGGGAGGGGACCAAGGACAGGGGGAGCCGGAGTCGACGGGCAGAAGCGGCGAGGGGACAAGTAGCGGTCGTGCGGGGGGAGAGGGGATCAGGTGGCGGCGGTGCGGCAAGGGAGAGGACAATGAAGGAGGGGACGAGTGGTGGTGGTGCAGTGAGGGAGGGGACAAAGACGGAGGGAACGGGGGTTGGCGGGGTGCGGGGGGGGGGGGGTGTTCGGGGTGCTGGAGGGGAGGGACGAGGGGGCGGAGGGCCGAGGTCGGAGGCCGGAGGCCGGAGGGGTTGGAGGCTGAAGGCTAGAGGGCGGCCGGAGGGCTGCCAGAGGGCAGCCGGAGGCGGGTGGTGGGAGGCCCGAGGGCAGTGGGAGGCCGGAGCCGGAGGGTAGTGGAGGAGGAAGTCCAGAGGAGATGGAGGGCCGGATGGAGGGCGGCCGGAGGGCGGCGGAGGGCGGTCGGTGGAGGACGGGGCGGCGGAGGGTGGAGGGAATCCAGAGGGCAGTGCAGAGGTCGGCCAGAGGGTAGAGGGTAGCCGGAGGGCGGCCGGTGGAGGGAGGGGTGGTGGAGGGCGGCCGACGGATTGTGGAAGGGCGACGGGGACGGCGCGCGGTGGTGGGGCAGGGCGCGCGGCGACCGAGGATAGCGGCGATGGGGAGGGAGCGCGACGACGGGGAGGGCGCACAGCGATGGGGATGGTGGAAGGGTTCGGGTGGGGGGGGGGGCGCTTCGAGAGAAGAGGGAGGAGAGGGTTCAGGGGGGGGGGGGCGCTGAAGCCGGGTTTCTGTTTAGGGAAACCTAGCGACCGCCAGTGGCGGTCGCTATAGGTAAAGGGGATGAAAAGACCATATTTATAGTAGTGTCAGAAATTACCACAAGGAAGTATCACAAAGGACCACCTCATCCCAGGGGTCTCAACGCATCAGACGGCGTGTCAATCGGAAGCCCACTCTGTGAGTCATTAGCCTTTTCGCCCTGGCGGCCCGGTTGGTTTCGTGTACGAACCAACCCGACCGTTTCTCAACTATAACCCGAACTCTCATGGGGTATAGTCATAGGAACCGTTTCTCAATGTTATTTCCAACGCCACTGACGGTTCGTCAAACGGACGTCCGGTCTGAAAGTTATCGGCTTTCCCGTTCCTGGGGCCCGATTGGATTTCGGGTACAATCTGACCCGGCCATACTCCAACTGTGTCCAAATCTTAGTTGAAGTATACCAAAAGATCTGTCTCACCAAAAGGAATCCAATAATGTCTACGGAACGTCAATCAGACGTCCGGAGCTTAAGTTAGAAGCGTTTCCGCTCCGAGGGTCCGGTTGGTTTTTTGTTCAAACCAACCCGGTCGTACCCAAAGTTCACCGAAACCTTGAGTGTAATATACCGAAATGACCATCTCGATCCAAGGATCCCTACACAACTGATAGTGCGTCGATCAGAGGTCTTTAGCCCATGTTATGGGTGTTTGAACGTAACTACCCGAAAAATAGGGGGTTCGGGCCCGGTCCGACCCGACCCAATACCCCCTGGGTCGGCCCGAACCAGGTCGACCTGCCCCAGGTCTGGGTTCGGCCCGTTGGGCGTGGCCCAGCCCAGCCATCACGGCCCGGCCCGGCACCGGCGGAGCGGGCGGTTCGTCCCGGCGCGGGCGGCTCGGCGCTGGTCGAGCAGGGCGGCATGGTGCTGGCCGAGCGGGGTGCAAAGGGGGCGCCGCCCCCTGTTTGTGGAAACGGTCGACCAAAATGGCCCACCTTTGTTGGGACCGCGGGACCCCTATGGGTCCCGCCTTCAGCTGGCCCCGACGGCCAGCTCGTCCGGCCGCCCCTTGGAGAAGCCGCCGCGGCTTCTGTCCGACCGGCAGGGCGCGACGGCGCCGCACACCTCCACCGTAGCCCGCTCCGGCCGCGGTCCTTTTTCGTTCCCGCACAGTGAAACGACACCGCTCCGTCTTCGCCACAAGTTTAAAAAGGATTAACAAATTAAAGGGGAGGAGGATTGGCCATGTTTGTGCGGTCTGATCTCCTCTCGTTATGTCGATAACAAGCGGCCAATTTATTTAACGAAGAACATTAAATTAATCATGAACGTAAATAACCCCTACCTTAGGAAAGATCTGCGGTAGCCGAGTATCGTGGATGACGGTGATGCGAAAGGGGGGTCATCTTCTCATTGACGAATTCCCCACGTCAGTGTCTCCTCCTTTTCCACGGAGGTAGAATAAGTTTAAATAAATTTCTTTACGTCCTTCAAGTCGTGCAGCGTTCCTCGTGCTGTGGAGCGTTCTTCACCGGAGTTAACCTTCATCGAGAGAAGAGTGGTGTTCTTCTGATTCTCCAGAGGTTTCCCCACAAAATATTTTCTAAGGAAGATATTTAGAATAGATCTCTCCCATATTAAATAAGAGCCATGCAAAACTAATTAATTTCAACACTCAAAATAAATTAATTAAGTGAATCACCTAATTAACTTATCATGTGTTGGAAAAATTAATTAGAGAGAGAAGAAGGTGAAGTGTTATTTTAAAAATCAAAAGTCAGGGGTTTTCCAATTAAATGAAGAGTAGTTAATGGGGAGGTCAAGGGGGTTATGGGGGAGATGAGTAATTAGGGTCTCGTGTGGGACCCACCACACTAAACTCTCCCATGGGAGGTTAGGTGGGTGTGGGACGAACCTCTAACTTCCCCTTTGTTGAAAATGACCACTTACCTTGAATAAACTTTGAACAAAACAAATTTTATTTGATTTAATCTCAAATCCAAATATTAAACCTCAACCCGCTCAAAACGTAACCACGACAAAGGTTCCCTTACGCAATTACCGGCACTTCGAGTTCATCGGTGCCCTCAGATTTGAATTCCGAGTACTAGTTCAAAAGAGAGAAAATACCGCTCGTTTGTTCACTGAACGTACCCGAGCCAAACATTGAAAATTGATTCCGGGCACACCGGGCCCCGGAATCAAGTGCCGTCAGAAACCGCGCACTCGCAAAATTCCAAAGAAATTAAGAAAAACATTTCCTTGAAATTTCTGGGTCTTTAAAGGTCATCTTGCAGCAAGGTGTCCCAAAAAGTTCCAAGAAGATGATGATGTCGATGATGTCAAAATTCCCAGGAAAAAATCATCAGCCTATGGGAAAGGCAAGAAACAGTTCAAGAGAAATTTCTCTAAGAAGAAAAATCTCCTTTCAAAAGAATGCGACAGTTCGGATGAGTCTGAATCTGAGGAGGTTGAGGAGATAGAAAACTGCAAATATTGAGGATAAAATACTAATGTGGTTATTTTCGGTAGTTCTCTAGAGAAGAATGAAACTGAAGGTGATGATGAAGAAGATGAATTTGAAGGGAGAATAGATATGCAAGCTGAGTTAGAGGCTTCTCTTAAAGAGATAGATGTTTGGAGAGCCAAAAAAAGAAAGCTAACAATGTTGTTTGTGATTCCAAACTCTATATGCAGCAACAAGAAGAAGAGAAGTCTAAGTTGATGGAAGAAATTGAGAAACTCAAGTCACTAGTACAAGAATGACTTTTAGCGGCCGACAAAAGCTGTCGCTAAAGGCCTATAGCGGCCACCTAGCGTCTGCCAAACGGCAGCCGCTTTTGCCCCGTCGTTGTTACATTCAGCGACCACCCTCTGGCGGACGCTGTAGGCAAGCTGGGAAGGTCTTTAGCGGCCTCCAATTGGCGGCCGCTAAAGCCAGGACCTATAGCGGCCGCCTAATGGGGGCCGCTATTAAATTTTAATTTTTTTTTAAAACAAAATTCAATTATACATTAATATACCTAAATAAATCCCGGCTGTCATCTTCCAAGCTCCGCATCCATCATCACATATAACTGCATAACAAAATTTAATAAAAAACTTATTACCGAATAAAACCTAGAAAACAAATATTAAACTTCAAACTTACTGTAATAGATCTAAAGTATTTGATTTTCAAAATAATATTCATAATTTTGAATACCGTTTTAAAAAATTTAAAATCATTAATTATATTTTTCTAATTGGATTGTTGTCCTGTGATTTCAGGTCAATCCGATGTCGTCCGCTATGAGTTTGACCGTTAGACGCCTGTTTTCGCCGTTTATGACACTAGAACAGCGTTCCCGGTCACCACAGTCACACGGAACGTCTGATTGACATGTCATCTGCTCAACCACATCACAATTCACTACCCTTTTGATGTCGTCCGATTTCAGGCCATTCGGACATCATTCGACCCCTTTGGACCCCCCATGCGCGTTTATCAAGCGCGCGCAACACTTAAAGAACGCATAATGAGCCCTACGACGCAGACCGCATGTCCGATTGACGTGTCGTCTATGCGTGCACATCGAAAATAATAATTGGATTGTTGTCCTGTGATTTCAGGTCAATCCGATGTCGTCCACTATGAGTTTGATCGTTAGACGCCCGTTTTGGCCATTTATGACACTAGAACGGCATTCCTGGTCACCGTGGGCACACGACACGTCCAATTTACGTGACGTCTACTGGACCACATCACAATTAACTCACCCTTTGATTTTTTCCGATTTTAGGCCATTCAGACATCGTTCGGCCCATTTGGACCCCCCCCCCACGCACGTTTATCTAGCGTGTGTAACACTTAAAGAACGCATAATGAGTCCTAAGGCGTAGATCGCATGTCCGATTGATGTGCTGTCTGCGCGTGCATGTCGCGAATAATAATTGGATTGTTGTCCTGTGATTTCAGGTCAATCCGATGTCGTCCGCTATGAGTTCGACCGTTAGACTCCTGTTTTGGCCGTTTTTGACACCAGAACAGCGTTCCCGGTCACCACGGGCACACGGAACGTCCGATTGACGTGTCGTCTACTAGAAAACATCACAATTCACTCACCCTTTGATGTCATCCGATTTCAGGCCATTCGGACATCGTTCGACCCGTTTGGACCCCCCACGCGCGTTTATTAAGTGCGCACGACACTTAAAGAACGCATAATGAGGCCTACGACGCAGAGCACATGTCCGATTGACGTGTTGTCTACGCGTGTAGGTCCCAAATAATAATTGGATTGTTTTCCTGTGATTTCAGGTCAATCTGATGTCGTCCGCTATGAGTTTGACAGTTAGACGTCCGTTTTGGCCGTTTATGACACCCGAACGGCATTCCCAGTCACCGCGGGCACACGGCACGTTCGATTGAGATGTCGTCTGCTCGACCACGTGAAATTTCACGCACCCTTTGATTTCGTCTGATTTCAGGCCATTCGGACATCGTTTGGCCCGTTTGGACCCCCCCCCCCACGTGCGTTTATCAAGCGCGCACAACACTTAAAGAACGAATAATGAGCCCTATGGTGCAGACCGCATGTCCGATTGACGTGGCGTCTGTGCGTGAACGTCGCTAATAATAATAGGATTGTTTTCCTATGATTTCAGGTCAATCTGATGTCGTCCGCTATGAGTTTGACCGTTAGACGCCCATTTTGGCCGTTTGTGACACCAGAACGGTGTTCCCAGTCACCGCGGGCACACGGCACATCCGATTGACGTTCCGTCTTCTTAACCACATCACAATTCACTCACCCTTTGATGTAGTCCGATTTCAGGTCATTCGGACATCGTTCGGCCCGTTTGGACCCCCCCCCCCCACGCGCGTTTATCAAGCGCGCACGACACTTAAAGAACGCATAATGAGCCCTACGGCATAGACCGCATGTCCGATTGACAGTCCGTCTATGCGTGCATGTCGTGAATAATAACTATATTGTTGTACTATGATTTCAGGTCAATCCGATATCGTCCGCTATGAGCTTGACCGTTAGACGCTCGTTTTGGCCGTTTGTGACACCAGAACGGCATTCCCGGTCACCGCGGGAACACGGCATGTCCGATTGACGTTCCGTCTACTCGACCACATCACAATTCACTCACCATTTGATGTCATCCGATTTCAGGCCATTCGGACATTGTTCGGCCCATTTGGACCCCCACGCGCGTTTATCAAGCACGCGCAACACTTAAAGAACGCTTAATGAGCCCTATGGCGCAAAACGCACGTCCGATTGACAGGCCGTCTATGCGTGCACGTTGCGAATAATAATTGGATTGTTGTCTTGCGATTTCATGTCAATCCGATGTCTTCTTCTATGAGTTTGACCATTAGATGCCCGTTTTGGCCGTTTGTGACACCAAAACGGCGTTCTTCCCAGTTACCGCGGGCACATGACACGTCTGATTGATGTGTCATCTACTTGACCACATCACAATTCACTCAAACTTTGATTTCATCCGATTTTAGGCCATTCGAACATCGTTCGGCCAGTTTGGACCACCCCCATGCGCCTTTATCAAGTGCGCGCAACACTTAAAGAACGCATAATGAGCCCTATGGCTCAGAATGCACTTCCAATTGATGAACCGTCTGCGCGTGCACATCGCGAATAATAGTTGTATTGTTGTCATGTGATTTCAGGTCTATCTGATGTCGTCCTCTATGAGTTTGACTGTTAGATGCCCGTTTTGGCCGTTTGTGACACCAGAACGGTGTTCCCGGTCACCACGGGCACACGGCACGTCCGATTGACATGCCGTTTGCTCGACCACATCACAATTCACTCATCCTTTGATGTAGTCTGATTTCAGGCCATTCGGACATCGTTCGGCACGTTT